>OX438997.1:4796802-9701802 GCA_949316085.1 Hypercompe scribonia
ATCTCGAAGTCATGTAATTTCTGTGATTTTTTTTCTAAATACCGAATTTTATGTGTTCAAATTGTTCAAATTATCATCGGTCCTAGTATCGAAAGCGTCTTTGAGGTCCTAATCTTTTAGAGATTCCGTATTATTTAACTTGTCTCTTAAAGAATGATCGAGAGCTTGTGAGATATTTATATTTATAAATAAACAGCAGATCAGCACTGGCAGATCTTAACGTTAATTATTCAGAATTTATTATTAGTGAAAGTCACCTATCATTTAGTTATTGATTTAAGTATTTAAAAAAAGATATATGATGTTGTGTCTTATTTCAGTAATCGGTCAGACGCAATTGAAATAAATTAAATCTTTAGTACTTTATATTGCTTGCTTAAGCATGGTCATATCATATTTCACGTACCATATTACCTCTTTAATGATTGGATATTGCTCCTCCCCATCGTCATCTTGCCAAACAAGGAAATCTGGACTGAGGTTGGTCAACCTTGGATTATAATTCATGCGGAGTATCTCCAGGTTTGTAAGTCCACCCAGAGCTGAGGCTGTGATATTCTGTAGTCTACTCATGCGGCAAATTTGCAACTCTTTTAAGCTTGTCAGTTTTGATAGTAAGCTGGAAAGTAGTGAAGGTATTTGTTAGTTAATGAAAGATGAGCACAAGCTAATATATTAAATACTGTGAAGGGACGAAAGCGATCTGAATTTTTAGGCTACGCAAAACTAAATACAGCTGACGAATGAGAAATGTGTGAATGTCATCAACTTAATGGTCAAGTGTGCTCTGGTAGAGGCTTTCTTGAATGTTTGAAGGTCATAATTGAAAAGTCAGAAAATACGGAAAGTGATAATTTACTTCACAGATTGATAGCGTAAGACAAAAGATTCTGGAAATGTATGCAGTGGGAAGTACCAAATATTCAAGTGAAGTTTTGCTGCATTGAACGATGGCGGAATACGACTTCCCGTATAAGTCCTGACAATTCCTCGGAACACGTCCCATGATGCAAGTGATAAAGAGTGAAAAGGTGATTAAGCAATGTCAGATATACAATAATCAACCAGGAAACCACGTATTCTTCTATTAAATGATTGAGTTACTTACTATTTCTCTTTTATAGATTGGATAGGATTCCTGTCTAAACTCAAGAAGCTTAATTTGGGGGCTTCTTGTAAAACTGCTGGTACTGTTGTAAATCTATTATCGCTAATGTCTAACCATCGAAGCTTCTTCTGTCTTCTCAGTAAACCTTCCGGCAGCGTTTCTAGTTCGCAGCTACTTAATCCTAATCGCTGTAATTATTTAAATATTTATCGACCATCAGTTAATCGTTTGAACAACGCTTATATTAAATAAATGGTTTCTACAATCACAGGACGGAAAAAATGGGACCTTGGTTGCTTTCCGATACTGCTGTTTAATTCCGTACGTACATAATTTCGCTTTTAATCTTGTCTGGCCTGTTGGCATAGCGGTTAAGTGACTTTGACCACAAATCAGCACGTTTGTTCTTCGTCACCAGTCAGGTTACTAAAGTACAGATATGTGTGAAATTATTATTATATTATTGTTCACCAGAATAAAATACTACTTACTCTCAAATTCACAAGATCTGAGATAGCGCCCATTGTAACTTGGTCGATATAAGCCAGTGGGTTGCCGCTTAGATCCAGAAATGATAAGGTTTCCATGTAGACGAAGAGATCTTGTGGTAACGAATGCATATCATTGTGTGCCAAACTTAGATTCTGCATTTGCTTGAAGGGAGCGGGTCCTGTTAGTTTGTCTAGAGGTCCCTGGAAAGAGGAGATGATACCTGCAGTTTTATATAGTACCTGTAATACACTTAATGTTCCTCAGTGGCAAAACCATGTATAATAACATAAATAGGGACTGTCTTGGCTGGAACACCATAACCCCATATAAACTTTAAGAACTGAACACACCCAACCTGCCCCTCCAAAGAACCACACTTCTGATAGTTTTCACTGTAAGTCTATCATTCGATTTGATTAATGAAAGACGTGACGACTATATATTTATTATTCGATTGACTCCAATCTATCCGATTAAAAATAGTGGTGTGATGTTCGACCAAGCAAATTAAATAGCATTCAGAGCATATAATATTACCTTCTTAAGGACAGTAAATAAATAGAGCTGTTCCTGTATAAATACTCACACATAAAATCATTTTGTTAAAATTTGATGTAGATATTTTATTTTTACTGAGATCCAAGCTCTTTAAATCTTCTAAGTAAGTAAAAGTAGCGACTTCTATCTTCTGTATTCCACAACTGGACAAATTTAGCGATTGAATTGGTAACTTGCTAATCCTGGTGACAGTTGTTAGCAGATTTTGACTTAAATCTACCGTTATAGGATTAAATGCTGCAAGACCTGGAAAAGAAACAGTGCAAAAGATACCATATTTATATGGCAATAACTGAATTCCGTAGCGCTATCTGAGTAGTGATAAATTAAAAATATGGAGTATCATCGCTCCTATTCATCAAGAAGGTGTCGTGAGAGCCGACTGAGAGAGTAAACTTCGCAGAACAACAGTACTACAAAGAGAAGGAAAACTTGACACAAACCTTTTTTTGCCCATGGCCCATGGAACACTAAGGCCTCCGTCTTATCCACGGCCACCTGTAAACCCAGCGCCTCAATACGCCCGACCACAAGGAGACACCTAAGGTGGCCAGACGTGCCACCTCTTGAAAGTTCGCTCCCCGGGCTGTGACCTGTCATCGGCGTAACAAATTACGCCCAGCCCCAGGAGGGAGACGACCCTTGAAGAGCCCAGTCATATCCTATGTTCCACAGGAGTGGTCCAAGGACAAACCCCTGTGAAACACCGCACAGCATCAACATAAACTTGACACAAACCTTATACAAACCCGTCTGGCTAGTGTGGTGTAGTCGGCTGAAACCTCCTTTTTAAGAAGACATCTATGTTCAACAGTGGACTTTTGATGAATAAAGAAGTTTTTCGTTTTGATACATTCATTTAAAACTTACCGTCCCAGTCATTTAATTCAAAAGATGTTGTAATATTCATATTAGCACAGTCGACAACGCCTTCTACGCACGAGCATGTTGAACATATTAAATCTGATGGTGGTTCCGTTACTTCTAGTTCTTCAAATATCGGTGCGGCGCTAGTGGTTAAACCTGAAAATATATTCAAGTTTATTTTTTATGTAAAACGAGGTCACTTGATGGTAAGTGATTACAGCCGTTCACGACACTTGCAACTGAAAAGTCTCAAATGCGTTGCAGTTATTCAAGTACCTTTACCTAAAAATAAGGGTAAAGTGTCTCCCCCTTTCACTGGGGCAGAGACACTGGTCTTCGCTTGTATTTAAGGTTGACCAAGGATTTGTTAATATTTGAATCTAACATCTCACGCAAACATGTTACGGGGGTTCTTGGGATCGATGCTACTGGAATTTGCTGACTACAATCGTAACACATGATTTTAACAAGATAGATCCATTTGTCACACATCCAATGAGTCCCTGCCGGTGGTCAAAGACATGTTTCCGGAAAAGCTGATTTCCAGACGAGGCGACATTCCATGACCACCCAAAAGTCCAGATCTATGTCCAGCAGACTTCTTTTTACGGGGTTATTAGAAGAATTGTGTCTATATTAATAAACCAAATACATTACGTTAGCTAGAACAAAAAATCAGCGAAGGGATGTCAGCAATCTCGTGGTCTCTTTGCCGACGAGTATTAGAAAACTTCAGTGCTCGCTTAGAAGTGTGCAAACGTCGAAACGGTGGTTATTTAGACGATATAATTTTTAACAAATAAATTCCTACTAATTAGCTTTCTTGAAAATAAGCATTTTTTATTATATATCAAAAGGTTTTTTTATAAGATTTTTTCAAATGTTGACTAACTCGTAGCCCACCCTATACTTTACTCACTAGGTAAAATACACTCAAAAAATGCTTAGAACTGGTTTATATGTTATGAAAACTAACGCTTAAATATATAGAAATATTTTAATTTACATAGTATGAGAAAGTGTTTGATAAATTGATTAATTAAGAAGCGGTACCGAGTGCAAAATTTAGTTTTATTATGATCTAATATTGGGACTGAGTCATTTCTTTTATTAACACTACTCTACGATGATTAAAAAAACCCAAGCCTACGCTGACAAAGATTATAAGCAATTTTTAATAAACGAAAAATCCACTTGAATCTCTGGTTCCAGGAGACGTTATCGGTCAGGATCACTGATACCACCTGGCGTAAGGCCAATTTAGCCTCCCCTTTAGCAGGCCTACAGACGCAATCGGCACCAACACACTAAAGATGCTTGGGATATTATCAACATCACTTTCTCTTACTTCTCCACACTTCAGTCAGTGCTGGACATATGTTTTATTGCTACAGGTTGTAACTAGTAGTAAGAATCGTTTTTTTTATGACCAGACTGCCCAACCCTTCTCCTTAGAAGGAGAGACGAAATAGAATCGTTTTTAGAAGAGAAAAAATTAAAACTTAAATTAGGGAAGGGAAAACAAATAGAGTAGCAAGGTTAAGGGATATCGTAACTCGGATAGGGAAACGGAAATAAAATTACTATAACGCAAACAGGCCAAGGTTGTTTGCCCGTTTTGTGATTGGAGTGGCTACTAAGTCAAGGACATCAATTGCCCTTAAGCTTGAGATAATCTAAATTCAATCAAATACAAATGTCGACAATTCTGTTTTTCTAGTGGTAAGTGTTAACTGCTAAGCTAGAGGTCTTGGGTTCAATTCCTACAAAGTGTAAATAATTGTATGATGGGCACGACGTTTCTTCTGTATATGGGTGAATTTAATCTATGGTATGTAGAAATATTTAAGTATGTTTATTAGCGGTCTGGTTAATATGGAGCAGGCTCTGCCTAGTTTAGAGCAGACGGCCCTCTGAGACGTGTGAGATTGTTATTATTACAATTGCATTCTAACGGCTGCCGTTTGAATATTGAAAAAGTTTAAAACATCTGTCAACACTTATTTAGTACTTAATTTAAAAGATTACACAATCATTAGTAGTATCTAACTTGATTAGATTTCATTTTTAATTTATCGTCGTATTCCTAACGGCCACGGGACGACTACAATTGAATGATAAACTTGTTGGACAAGAAACATATCGCTAACACTTTATCCGTTATTCTTAAACCACGTAACTCACAAAGAAATAATTGCCACACTTACCTAGAACTTCCAGTTGAGCAAAACTTAATTTAGAAACAAATAAAACTAATAAAAACACACGTAAACTAATGACTTTGTAATTAAACATTTTAGAAAACGTCCTTACTCTGATATTGGCAATAAATACTGGTGTATTTTTCAAAATGGCGTGTACTAAACAGATAAGACCAAACGTTGGTTTTTCAAGGTGCTAGGTATCGTAGATTAAAGTATCAATAAGAACAGAAGCGACATGAAAAGAACTTGGATGATTATACCTAAAACTTTGACAATTTACATATTTCTAATGTACTCGTGTAATGATGATAATGATGACGTACTCCTGGCCGACTCTATGGTGACCAGTTTCAATGGAGACCAGCCAATTACACAGGAGGTATAGCGCACAAGTATGTGCACAAACACAAGTGCACTCTTCGTTCCCTTACCTTAATAATCCGAAGGGACGGTTATCCGACGCAACTGAGGAGAGATGAGGCGCAAGACGTACAGCTTTACGTGCTCTCCGAGATACGGATATTAAGACCTCAATTTCCAAACTCCAAATTTTTGTAACCAGAAAAACGTAATAACACTTTTTGATCCGACCTGGGAATTGAATTCGGCACTTATTGATCGGTAGTCGGAAAGGGTATCATGTCCTTCCAACACAATGGAAGTATCCTCCGACCAGGTGAAGTGATCGTGCCTAGCAGGCCGCGGCCTTTCTAATGTATAATAAACATATTAGATTAGTTTCGTTTGACTATATCTGGAATAACGAAAAGGCTGACATTTTAAATGACAAACATAAGAACAAATGTTTTCATTATCAAGAAAGTCTAGAGACTAGAACATGCTCCTTTACTTAGTAACTTATATTCAGATCAATTCTGTATTTTGTGTACAAAAACAAGTATCAAACCACACCAAACCACCTTTACCTTACTTATACATACCTCTTCTTTACTTATATTTATAAAAATCTCTATTTTGATCATTATATATATACATCTGTCTAAAATGTTGAGCTAAAAACATTAACCATTAACATAGGTATATTGTTACATATTACTGAATACCTTTGACCAGTGTGTTGCCAGTAATGTCTCATGGCGCAGAGATGTGGTCGCTCACGATGAGCTTGATAAGAAGGCTCAAAGTCACCCAAAGAGCAACGGAGAAGGCAATGCACGAAGTTTCTTTGCATGATCGAATCAGGAACGAGGAGATCCGCAAACAAACCAAGGTCACCGATATTGCCAGTAAAATTGCTAAATTTAAACGGTGATGGGTGGGCCACATTACACGCAGAAATGATGGCCGATGGGGCCGAAAAGTTCTGGAGTGGTGACCGCGTACTGGGAAACGCAGTGTTGGTAGGCCACCCACAAGGAGGTCCGACGACCTGGTGAAGGTCGTGGGAAACTGCTGAATGCGGGCGGCACGGGACCGGCTGTTGTGGAGAACCTTGGGGGAGGCCTATGTCCAGCAGTGGACGTATTTTGGGCGAGATGATGATGATGATGAATACATTTACCAAGAAATTTATATTATACAAATAGTAGTTAGCTTGACATATCACCATATGGGTACAGTCCTCTATAACACTCTGCTTGAACGTAGGCATACTTCGTTCAAACATATCACGTCTGTCACATTTTGTAATCTATGCGTTGTACTCGATACGTCTTGTCGCCGATAAGCACCGGTTGATCCATATCTAATAAAAATCACACATATCACTCGACACTACTAAACTATTTCAGCAAGATAATTGAATGTATAAATTTGTAGTTTTTTGACCTTATTTTTATAGGAATTGCTGTCGAATAAGGTATATTTGAGATGCGTACCTTTTTGCCAAGAAACAGTGTCTTGTACAAGAGTAAAATTATGTAATAAATAAAATAGAAAATAGGTATAATAATAATAGATTATAGTGACTTTATTATCAAAAGCAATCTCTTACACAACGACTAAATTACGTAATCTTCCTAGATTTCTTTTTCCCTAGAGTTTTTGGGGTCGGCTACAAGTACTAATTTTTAAACGAAACAACTGGCATTGTACCTCAGCAACCCTGAGGGCACACTGAATTCGACGTTTGTCAATATACTTGAAGTCACTGATTTCTTTATAACGATTGTTATAGGTGTAAGTGTCACTGGGTTCAACAGCATAATCGGCTCTCTAAGACACGGGCATGAAACGTCGCTTAACTTCCACACTCCGTGCTACTATTAAGAATTTCTTGGAAGAAAATACTTTTAGCACGACTTAGGAATCGAACCCGAGACATTATTATCAGCAGTTGACAAAATTACGTGATAGATTAAACAAAAAACAATATTATCACATACCGATCTCGATGGATATTTAGCTTTATCAGCTCAGTTACTGGTCCCCCGATAGCAAGCAACTATTGCCGCCTAAGGACGTCATGTTATTTTATTAAAAAAACTAGATTATAAATAGGTTCATTAACAGCCTTTAACAGACTACTGCTGGACATAGGCCTGTCTTCAGACAGGAGATTTTGGCCTACTATATACGCTGGCCAGACGAGTTGGTATAGGGTTTTTTCAAATTTTCTTTTCTTTGCAGTTATGTTGTTCTGTGTAGTTTATTCACTTAGCTGCCATAAGAAATAGGTTAATACTCATAAATAGGTTATTGGTGTTCAACTTTAAATAGTTATTTTCCGCCAGTCAGTTTAATAATTAGTTATATCATTGCTTTTTTTGAAAAGACGTACAGTGACTCGTATGTCGGACTTTTCATGAAATGGTTCTACTACCTTTGCCACAACATACCACGTTTATGACCATAATTTTGAATTCAGAAGAAAAACGAGTAAATTTCTCGGATGTTGAAGTTCAAAACTTGGCAATTCAATAGTTATTTCTTCAATTAAGTCAATATAAAAAAAGAGTTCAAATGATCAAAAATTACTTATTTATTTAATTTTAAATACTTTTTTTTACTTTTACTCACCGTTCATCGAAGTCAGTGATAAAAATAATCTTGTTTTTTCTATTTTAAGAGCGTGTCAAAGTGACTCTTCTTTACCTGATGGAAAGTAATAATAGAATCCAAGAGTAGTGGTCACCATACTCATTGCAAATGCAGACAATGTAGTACGAGTATGGCGGCCCACACTATGGTGGCCTAGTAAGATGTTTTTTCACATCTCGTTTGGGGGTTTAAAAGCCATACATCATCGTGGTAGTGTAAAGTACACCCACTTACTGTAATAGTTATCACCCCTGCATCAATGGGTCACCGGTCTTGTACTCACCAACAAAACACGACAGCACGGATGCTGTCGCTTTAGGTTGATCTTCTGTAAGAGGGTAGTACTGCCCCAGTCGAGCCGGCTCGTTCGTGCTGAAATCAGCGTGGCTCTACTATCTTTTTAAAGTAGTGGTGTACTTCTGACAATCTTAAATTGTTACTTCGAGTGATTTAGTTAAAATTGTTGTAGCAACCAATTTTTTTTATACTAAACAATGGGCTGCCCTAGCCGTTGGGTCCTATATGTGTATGATAAAGGTACTTAACAGGGTGTAAGGCACTACCCCTTATATGAATTTTCCACGTTCAAGCAAACACCAAAATGCCACCTAGGTCTCCGTATCATAAAACGTAGTCTTAACGGTTAAACAACAAAACAGGAATTTCTTCAGATTGTAGAATCTATTAACACATCGTCTAATTTTTGAAACAGAAATTCTCACACAACAACACATAGTTTCAAACTAAACAGAGCTTGTACAACAAATACTAGACAATTGTTATAAATACAGACATATTATAAATAGAAAACACTCAATCTACAAAAGATTTTTAAGAGTTATAAGAGACTCCATAAATCTTTAACCGATCCACCAAAAACCGTATAAATTTGAAATGAAACCTCGCCCAGACGTTTCCTAGATGCTTTCTAAGCTAGGACAAATCCAGGATAACTCCAATAGATGGCAACCCCCGCCCTAGGTAATAAAAATAGTTACCGCCTTTGGAGAAACTTGGGGGAGGCCTATGTCCAGCAGTGGACGTCTTTTGGCTGAGATGATGACGATGATGATGGCCTTTGAGTCCGACCGATTCAGTATTAATTGAATTTTTTTGTGACGAGTGGTGTATTAATTTAAAATTTCGATTAACTATTTTTCATCTGGCGCCACTGTCCTGTGATTTGATACTAACCTGTAAGCTGCTTCACTTTTTGAATGGCTGTTGAGTCCGTAACTCGTTACACAACCTGATAATAACTTAAAGTCTCTTTAATATATAAAATCAGCAGAAAGAAACGTCTATTTACCTTTATCTGTATAGATAAAATACATTTTTTTACATATTAAACAGCATTATCTAGACCCGGACGCGGATTAACATATATTTTGGCTAAATCACGAAAACTCACGAGAAAGGAACCCGCGATATTGTCATCAAATGCGTTCCACGGAATCTTGGCCAAACTCATAACATGCGATAACATTTTTTGAAGGGTGTCTAACTTTGTTCTTATCGTGTAAGTGGGTAGAAAAAATGTTCATGTTCATCTCAAGAGGGTAATTCACTAATTTGAAATGCATTTTGGTCTGCGTTTTAAAGTTTAGTTAAATCGTGTCATTAATCCGACGAAGTCGAAGCTTTTAATTGTGCTCTAAAAATTTTAAGTTTGAATTTGACAAAGACTTTTGTTGTTATTGTGGTTAATAAACACCTAAAGGCCCCTTAGGATCCATAAAAATGCCTTTGTCATCAAGTCAGATAGCACAGGCAGTGGCATTAGTCGAACAAGGTTTGACCCATCGTGAAGTGGCTATTGTCCTAAACGTGCCGCGTTCTTCGATGCAATATGCACTAAAACGGTATCAAGAGACTGGCCGCTACACCCGAAGACCAGGTAGTGGCGGTGTAAGATGCACATCAGCTCGTGACGACCGCTTTATTGTGTTAGAGTATTTAAGAAATCGCTTCCTGACCGCTGTTGAGATCCGTCAGCGGCTTCAAATCTCCAGAGGTGTGAATGTTAGCGAGCGTACGGTGAGAAGACGTATGGAGGAAGTTAATTTGAGAGCAAGAAGACCAGCCCGTGGTCCACAGCTCCTCCCACAGCACAGAGTAGCTCGACTTCACTTCGCCCGCGAACACGCTAACTGAACTTTTGAGCAATGGGCAAGGGTTTTGTTTACAGACGAGTGCAGGATCGCTTTAAATGCACCTGATGGTCGACAACGTGTCTGGAGAAGGAAACGGGAACGCTATTTTGCGATGACAACCACACCGACGGTCAGTTTTGGCGGAGGCTCTATAATGGTATGGGGTGGCGTGAGTTCTGATGCTCGTACGGAATTAGTCATCGTCAATAACACCTTAAATGCAACTCGATACGTCGAAGAAATTCTTCAAGATCATGTTGTGCCCTTCGGAGGGTTTATTGGTTATGACCAATTCATTTTAATGCATGATAATGCCCGAATTGCAGTGGCCAGCTCGCAGCCCGGACTTAAATCCGATAGAACACGTATGGGACAAACTGAAACGAGCAATAAAGTTATCATCGAATCCACCACAAACCCTTAACCAGCTTCGAGATGCTGCACTTACTGCCAGGCGCGACTTATCACAAGTCAACATCAAGAACGTCATCCAAAGCATGCCAGACTGAATGCAGTAGGTCATTAGGGCTAGAGGAGGCAACACACGCTATTAAAAAGGACAGAAAGCGATAAAAAATCAAACAATTTTAAATTCGTAGTGCTTTTAACTCTAGTGTAAAATTTTGTAAAAACGTGATTTTTTGCATAAACTTCATTATGAACCCGAAAAACCTTTTAATGTGAAAAGAAGTGATCAGGAACGTTAACTGGATAGACTCCGATCACAATTAGCCAAAATTTGAAGAGCTAAGTGAAAAAAAAAAGGAAGTTGTCATACGTTTTGTACTTGGCCAAGTTTCCGTCCCGGTGAGTATATTATTGTCCCAAAGTTTTTATTTATTTCTCGTCATCTCTGGTTCAACAGATGCAAGGATCTTCATTATTTCCCTCCTGTTAAAGATCTACACGAATTGTCTCTGCCGTTTTGTTTTTTTATTTCTATTTATATTCGCTATTTTGATCCGTGATTATATAATACGCGACGTTTTTTAGTCGTCAGGTTATTCTCGCGATGCTGCAATGCAATGATCATGTCGGCAATACCTGATATATTTTCAATTCATCATTCATACATTGGTTTCTTGTGGGATAAACTAAGTGGTGCGGGTAAAAATATTATAAAAACAATAAGTGATAATATAATAATACCTATGAAGAACTCGTGGAAATCTCATGGGGCACACAAACACCGTAAGTGATTATAATATTTTATGTTTATTGTAAACCAATGATTATAATCCATTTTAAAGTGAAATTCTTGGTCGAAAAACTATTTTTTTATTCGTTTTTAATGAAAATAAATGTTTAAATAAACGAGACTTTATAGTGTGTAGAATATTTATTTGTAATAATTGAAATTACTTCTCAGTGCAAGAGTGCACTAAAATTAATTTAATGTCAATTGAAAACGTCAAAGTGACGTATGTATGTCATCTTGCTACTGTCAAATTGTTTACGTTTTTATGAATATGACTGTTTAGTATAGTTTAAACAAATTGTATTACTGACCATTTGAAGTTAAATAGACAGAAAAGGTTTCGTAGTTTCTTATTTTTATTGTTGAGCTAAATATTAAATAAAAGCTAGGTATGACATCAAAACTCATAAATCACTTGACAGTTAAATGCCGCAACGACTAAAATTATATTATAAAAATTAAAATATAAACGAATGACTATGTCTGACAAAAATAACAATCTGAAATAATTAGTATTTCAGAATATTATTTTATCAGATTTGGTTTAAAAGTGTAATAATTATTTTTGAGCGTAGAGATATTGCCAGTTTTATTATTTTTATACACACAACATTTCTTATAAACACATTAGGTACTCACACAAACAGAGACAAACTTACGTTTTCTTTGTATTATCATTTTTTATCCATTTTTGTGTGGATTTATGATTTAATAGTAGAAAGATATTTAACTAAACAAAATAATTTCACTTACTGGCAAATCATTGGATAATAAACAATTCGACTGTAAATGTTTCGCCGTGTGCAACATCAAGGGTTCGATTTCCACTTAGCGTAAATTTTTGTCTGCATGAATACGACAATAACTCACATAAATGTACATTACGTGTATTAGGTGTTTCTATGTTTAATAATATATATAAATATGTAATTTTTATATGTGTGGTTTAGATCTAAATAAACTTCTGTAATATGACCCAGAAAACAATATAAAATGAATAGGCAATGTTAGGTAGTAGAGCCACGCTGATTTCAGCAAGAACGGGCCGGCTCGACCGGGCCGGTACTACCCTCCTACAGAAGACCAACCTATAGCGACAGCATCTGTGTTGTCGTGTTTCGTTGGTGAGTGTGAGACCGTAGGCCCATTGATGCAGGGGTGACAGTTATCGTGGTAACTGTGTAAGCCTTACACTGTCACGATGACTGTCATGCCTTTTACGTCCCCAAGTGGGGTGTGAAAAAGCATCTCACAAGGTCGCCATAGTGTTTGTCACTACCACTTTGGCAAGCTCTTAATATAGAAAAAAAAGGTAAGCACAATATTATCTCATATTTACATTTTTGTCCTTTTCGTGTTTAAATTAATTTTTGTTTATATAAT
Organism: Hypercompe scribonia; assembly: GCA_949316085.1. Classification (NCBI taxonomy): domain Eukaryota; kingdom Metazoa; phylum Arthropoda; class Insecta; order Lepidoptera; family Erebidae; genus Hypercompe; species Hypercompe scribonia. The sequence continues at coordinate 4,809,766 of OX438997.1, forward strand.
TTTGTACCTGTCGATACGGCCAAGTACGAGCATATATTTAAATAATTAAAATATATTATTTAAGTTTCCATATGAGGAATTCCACCATCAAGAAATTTAAACTCCGAGATTTTTTTTTCCTTTCAAGTTAGATATTTTTAAAATAACTTGCATTGATATGATGAGTCCATAATATATGAAAGAATGAATGGATGAATGAATGATTTTGTAAATAGATCTTCTCAGCCACAGCCAAAGAAGAAATAAAACTATAAAGAAGTAAGAGTTAGAATGTTTCTTTTTTTACTTTTTTACAGGAACACAGATAGACCATAGATTTGATAAACAAGAACTCTTATAATTTATTGACATAATGGTCATTTTTCAAATTGAAACAATGGTTTTACAGAAGTGTTTGTCAGTGAACAAAGACTAAGGAAAAGCCATAAAGAATGGTTTTAGCCAAAAAAAATTTTTGCGTATGTACTGAACTGATGTGTTTTAAAAAGTCATTGCAAAATGTAAACTTATAAATTATTAGTTTTTTTCAAAAACCTTATAAAGGGACTCTACTCTGCCTGATGGAAAGCATGAATAGAATCCAAGAGTTGTTGTCACCATACTCATTGCGAATGCAGACAATACAGTATGGTTACCCACACTACGGTAGCCTAGAGAGATGCTTTGTTACGGAATATAACACAGTATAGTATCTTAACGGTGAATGGAAACGCGATAGTCATAGTTTGGAATACTGAAACTTGACTTGATCAGTAGAATCACATGAGCTCATAGAAAAGTAGTATATTTTCGTTACTTTGTACCGAGTAAGTGAGAATGCTGAAGCCTAAACTCACCCTTACTCTAGTCCACCTAGTCCACCGGGAGTCACTTACCAATAGATGATTTGTCTTTTAAAATGCCGTCTAAGCTATATAAAAATAGGTTTCATTTAACTGAATTTAGGTTAAGTATAGACATATTATTATCATTATCTCTATAAAAATGGGTATTTTTAATAGGAGCTCCGTTTATACTTCATTAAAGAGTTAGAACGATAACCAGCAGACGCGTGACCCTGATATAGCCATCTTGAAATATTTTAATATTTTTTTTTTCCATCTAGAACCTTCGATAGACGAATATATCGAGGAACCTGAAAATGTGTGGCAGACTGCACCCTGGCAGCCTTTTCCCTGGACCTTCTATTTAAGTACGATTGCTGTTCCTGACATTACCGAGCCCCCCTTCATTATGACTAGTAAAAGAAAAGAAGGAAGGAAAAATTTTGTCTAGCTCCATGTAAAGAGAATGAAAACAGTGGTAATATGGAGACTGTTATCGATTTAGTAGGTTAATGTAACTAATTCACTATAAATAGTGTTGTGATATGTAAAAATTGACCGTGCATTGATGGATAAAGAATACAGAGTGTTGCAAACCATATTCATCTTGTGCCTCGCTTGGAGCCGACTAAGGGAGTCCAACTACACGAGACAAATTCACTGCAAGAGAAAGAAAATTTGAAACGAACCCTATACCAACCCATCTGGCCAGCATGGTACAGTACCTCAAACCCTTCTTTCTACGGAGAGGCCTATGTCTAACAGTTGAATGTTAAAGGTTGTCGACGAAAGAAATTTTGGCTATAAATGGCTAGAATAAATCTATGGTAGCTTTCAAAGGTCATTACTATTGTTTTTTTTTGTGTTTTCTCTAATAATTTTCAATTAAAATTCCTATTCTGGCTAGAACTCAATCATCCAGTATCTGTACTCAAAGTGGCTAAATGTTTTAAATAAATATCCTCACATACTAGTCTTACCTCTCATCTCACTCTCTCGCATCTCTTTCTGATTCCAAACTAATCAAACATACTTATATAATTCTAAGTACATATATCATCATCATCATCATCATAGTCAACAGTCTTTTGCAGTCCACTGCTGGACATAAGACTCTCCTTAGCGAGGAGGTTTTGGCCTACTATAGATGCTGGCCAGACGAGTTGGAATAGGGTTTGTTTCAAGTTTTCCTTCTCTTTGTAATGATGTTGTCTTGCATATTTGGGTCCCTTAGTCGCCTTTTACGACACTCACGCGATGAATAGGGGTGGTAACACTATGTATTCTTAATACGTCACCATACGGATAACATACATATATGTATATTACAGACAAATAACAGCTGTTATCGGATCCCTCTTATCTCAGGTGCAGAGTGGCATACCGTGTGGTTTTATTCGGTCAGATCCCGACACTCCACCTCGCCGTAAACCGCGGCGGGGTGATGGCCTGAGGGTGTTGCCACACTTTGAAAAAAAAAAAGGTTTGCTTGAGATTTCCTTCTTTTTGCAGTGATGTTGCCCTACGTAGTTTGTTTCTTCAGCCGCCTCTTACGAAATGGATGGGATGAAATCTTAATCTATCACCACACGTACGGTAATTAGTAATTTTAAATTGATTTTTAAATTTGTGTTCAGATAATCCATCACGTCTATGTTTAAGACGTCGAAAGTCTGCACGTCCTGATACTACGGCAGCCTTAACCTCAACTACAACGAGTACATTACTAATAACCACACCACAAGACAGCGATAACGGTAAAGAGTAATTTGTAAATACGTTTTAATAACTATTTACAGTTATTCCAACATAACGTAGTTTTGATTATGGTATTTTAAAAACGTAATAATAAAATAGGTCATAGACAATCAAGATTTTCTTTGCTAAATTACAGAATGGAAAAAATGTGTTGTTTTATTTTCATAATGTTTTAGAAGTTTAACAAATCTAGCGCCCTAGCCAAATTGACATTCTACGAACATAAACGTCATTAGAAAATTAACAAATGTATGGCAATGACGTCTCTCAACGCTGTCACGTGATCAAAACAAAAGCTTACATACTGTACTTTAAAGTCAGATGTTATTTCCAAAAAACTGCAATAGTTTTTCGTTTCAAAGAAAAAAAAGATGAATAACATCTACTTTTTATTGATGTTTAACATCTTTCCTCTCGGTCTCCTGGAATCTAGGAACGTGATTTCTTAGACAGGGACGGAGGGTTCAACAGCTACTTTGACCAATAATACTTTACATTTTACACCCAACATGAGCAAACCTGAAAGTTAGTAACTATCACCGTCTATGGACATTACAACTCAAAAGTAAAAAAGGATGCATCTTAAAAGAATACAATATATATTTTTGATCGTACTGTACACAGGGCGCTCCTTGTCACCACTGTCGTGTGACTTGGGGTGATTCGAATAAAACCACCGTATCGCACTATACTGTATATTTCACACAAATATAGCAACCAGCATATATGCCTTGAAAGGTTTTTACAAACATTAGATATCTGGTGTATTTAACCCGCCATGCGAAAAAAAATATATCGCGATTCAGAAAATACGACACACGCCATCTATCGATAGATCGACAAACTATGTTTATGTCGCTTCTAAACACTTACTTTGTTATTCAAAAGCCTTGAATAAGTATAGCTTCATGCCGACTTAAACGTTTGAAGGACTCCTTCAATAATATTACCAAACGTCGTAAAGTTACTTTTTACCAAAAGCTGGACAACCTGAAAGTTAAACTTACTTTTTAAACTCTTTTTTCAGCCCAATCACTAAACTTACAAGCCTCGAAGAACACCACGTAAGCCACATGAGTAGACTGCAGAACATTACAGATGGAAGCTTTGGTGTATTAGTTGAATTGGACATACTGCGATTGAATCATAATCCGAGATTAACGTACCTGGATCCTGAGTTCCTTGTGATGACCAGGTACCATATTTGCTAACACTTCGTGAGGTAAGGCTTTCACGAGGACCCTGATAACGTTTTGATGTAGCGATTTTTGTAACTCTGAGTTTAATTGGCTGTATCGCAGCTAATACAGTTTTAGGTCTTAAGGGTGTGGTTTTACCGTTGTAAGAAAAGTAAATAATACTTTGCTTGTAATAACACTTTAATGTTTACCACACACAAGACGTAAGAAGGCACAATAAAAGTTAAAAAGATAGTCAACACACAGAACACTACAAAATTTACACATATACAATTTACACTACTCAAATATGTACCCGGAACGTTGTAAATATATTTTTAGTCACTTTAACGTAAAGTACCGAATGCATCAATTGCGGTAGTCAGTTGTAACTGGTGTCAGGTGTAGAAGAAAAATATATTGTATTACGTCTACCCGCATTCTATAGTGTTATTGGATGTGTAAAAAATATTTATAAACTAATATAATTACATATATTGTGGTAATGTTTGCTTTTTTGTGAAGAAATAATTTTGTATACTAATATTTATAATGGTCATTAAATACATCATCATCATCATCATCAACAGCCTTTTACAGTCCACTGCTGGACATGGGCCTCTCCTTAGCAAGGAGGTTCTGGCCTACTACACCACGTTGCCCAGACGGGTTGGAATAGGGTTTGTTTCAAGTTTTCCTTCTCTTTGTAATGATGTTGTCTTGCATACTTTGTTCCCTTAGTCGCCTTTTACGACACCTACGGGATGAATAGGGGTGGTAACACTAATTAAATACATGTATAAGTATTATTATATATGAAAAGGTGTGTAGACCTTTGGAATAGTTCTACCTATTGAGGTTTCTTCTCACATCTGTTAATGAAGTGGGAGATAAAAGCATTATTCAGGTATAATATTGCTCTAAAAATGACATAAAAACCTTAATTGTACTTTTACGAATATCAAGAGTCATAATAAAACTGACGATTTTAGTTTTGTGCGAAATCACAATTTTCCTACTCACAAACTCATTTTGCGTTCAAATTCTAGACATTTTAGGTTCTCTGCATGCAATATGGTTAATGTATATTTTTCGTATTGTAGTTGCATTTGAACAACAACTTATCAACCATTAATTGTCAAATTCTGGACGACTGGTGCATCTGACGGATGGAGATTTCAGCAATAACTTCTAGGTGTGCGACTGTCATAGCCATAGAACATAGGTTAATATGTTCTGACACTACTAATCAAGACATTACCACAGAGGCAAACTACTTATCAAATGCGGTGAGTTGGTTTTAAACTGAGTGTTTTTTCAAACTATTTTGAGGTCAGTTTTAAGTTTAGTACGACATGATTAAATTTCGACTTTTCACATAGTCACTGCTATTAGACCTTTACAGCCAAATTATTAGGTTATTTCAATATTCTGTTGAAAGACAGTTTTCAGGATTCTAGCTACCTATAACGAATGAACGAACATATAGGAGAGACAGGATGCCTGTTCTCCCGCATACCTTTAGCCATGTTATTAAAGAAAATCACATTTCAGATGCACTGAACGACCTAAGAGTCCACTCAAGAGTGTAACGTTTGCATATATGAACCGCACCTCCAATGTCCTCACCTGTTCTGAAGTTAAGAATGAAGAAGAGCATTCCACTTTACTTATCAGCTTGGGCACTATGGCTGGTGAGTATTACTGATCATAATTCCACCAAGTGCAGAGACAAAAATATGTCACGTTAGATGGTCATCACAGCTGAGCATTCAGTTGCCTGTTGCGAATATAATTGTTCCTTTTATGTACCATAAACCCACAACACGAGTCATTTGTCAATTTTACTTTAATACAAGAAAAAAGAAAACAAACACTCTATCTACGTGTCAATCTGCCTCTGCCTCTGGTTTTAGTTGTTCCGATTCCGACACATCACCCTGCTGCAAACCCCATTTAAAAAAAGGTCCAGAATCAACATGCCAGGAGGGGCTGAATGTCGTAATCGTGACCTCTTAAATCCGACCATTCTTCGCTTTTTGGTTTCAGGTGGTTTAGTTTCAGTCCCTTTCATAATCATCTTCGTCTTATTGATGTGGAAAAAGTTTAAGAAACGATGAAAACGGGACGACGTGCATATTCAGACAACTGACAATGATGAGCAATTTTAGTCACTTTTGTTATGTTATGAAGTTATAAGAAAGGAATAATATATAGATATACGCACACAAATTAATAGCACTTTTACTTACCATATATCATTCATCAGACGCTATTATTTCAGGAAATATTTAAAGGATCGACCGAGAAGTTGTTATTACGAAAAAGGCCAAGCAAGCAATTGGGTCCCTTTATGATGAGGACTATAATCGCCCATGTATTTCCACAACTCAAGAATCAGAGAGAAAAGCTAAATTTCAACACATGATAAAATGTAAGGAAAAAAAATATTGAATAGTTTTTCTGTCAGGCCATGGTACTGCTTCGGTATACATGAGGCGATTCACCCGGTGAAATAGGTTATTTAATCCTGGTGTGTCGAAGTATGATCTACCGAGTTGATTGCAATCCAGAGTTGAGAGTTTTGTAGTTCATAAAATCTAGTTAAGATTAAAAACATTTGACGTCACACTTTCGGTGCAGAAGCATCTCAAAAATAATGATTAATACAACGAAAGTACACATGTTTATATTTTAATTAATATTTTCAATAGAATATCAAATAAATGTTTCAATTTCTTTATTTTCGTTTACTTATATTACAAACATGTGCAGGCATTAATGATGGCTCAGCCATTGATCTGGATATCCAGGAACAATCACTTCAGCATACTGTACAAGTGGACGCTAGTCTTGCCCAAGCCGTTCCACTGTGGCGCTGGATTATCTGTCTCAGCTTGATATACGGTCTGGATATCATAGTCTTTTTGCAGCTGTTGGATTCGATTTTCTTCTGGAGGTTGACTCATAACTAGAAGTAGAAGGAAAAGATAATTTGAAATCTGTTAAGGTTTATGTATGAGATAGGATAATGATTTCTGCTTAATATTGGAGAAAACTTGACGTGCCTGTCCTAATGGCTTGCCCAATTTTATTGAGGATATCAAATTAACTTATCGCCATCTACTGCCGAACGAAGATCTTTTTCAAGGAGCACCAACTATCCCGGTCCTGGGCAATCTGCTTGAATCCGCTGCCGGCCACCTTCTTGAAGTCGTCGGTCAATCGTGTCGCAGGGCGCTCTACACTAAGTTTGCCTAGTCGCAGCCTCAACTCTAGCAAAGTTCGGCTCCAGCGACCATCGGTTTGTCTGGAACATGACCTGCTCATTTCCACTTCAGCGTATTGATCCTTCAGGTGATGTCGATTACTCCAGTTCTCTGTGGAATAACTTTGTAACGAATTTTATCGGGCAGAGAAACACGTGTGGCGATTTCCACATTACAGCACAAAGAAATCTTTACAACAGCGCCACCTAGCGACGATACATCGAACTACGAAGTATGAACGAAGCGTATGAATGTAATGAACTACAATACAACTACTAATCCTGTATCACGATATGAAGATTCGCGTGACAATTAGCATATATACAATATCCCAACATCAACCGTTGAGCCGTGGCCCGCCAGGCATGATCACCTAGCCTGGTCGGAGGATCCTCCTTTTGTGTCGGAGGGACACGTGATACCCGTTCCCTCCACAGTGGTGACCCCGACGTGATTGGAAGCAGCCTTCAAATAATCAAAATCAGCAGCGTCACTCCCACAGCAATCAGTAATCAAGTCCCAGCCGGCCAGCAATCTTCAGCCTCAACAGGGATACCACACGCAGGAAACGCCCGCTCCAGCCTGGGTACCCTACGGCCTCATCAGCGTCTAGGCACAGCACACTGCGCCTATGGTCCATGTAAGCAGAGCATCTCTCTCCCGTCTACGCAGCAGCCAGCTACTACGCAGCAACCGCCCCGACTCACTGGGGACATCACCGCAGCACCGCATACAATCCCGACTCACTGGGATCTGCAGACTTCAGCCCCAACTCACTGGGACTAGCAACATTCAGTTCCAACTCACTGGAACTTGCAGCATTCAGTTCTGACTCAGGAACTACACACTCCTGGCACTGGCACGCTCCACAACAGAGTATAGACAGCTGACTCATCAGTACATCGATCTCCGGTCTTGGAGGGGAGTGATGTGGCGATTTCCACATTACAGCGCAAAGAAATCTTTACAACAGCGCCACCTAGCGAAGATACATCGAACTACGAAGTATGAACGAAACGTATGAATGTAATGAACTACAATACAACTACTAATCCTGTATCACGATATAAAGATTCGCGTGGCAATTAGCATATATACAATATTCCAACATCAACCGTTGGGCCGTGGCCCGCCAGGTATGATCACCTAGCGTGGTCAGAGGATCCTCCCTTTGTGTCGGAGGGACATGTGATACCCGTTCCCTCCACACACGCAGCATCGCACGCTCCATCGTACGCTGAGCTACTTTAAACTTGTTGACCAGCCTTATACTGAGTGTCCCCGTCTCGGTTCCGTACGTCATTACGGGTAGGATGCACTTTTTAAATGCGTTGGTATTTAATGAGTGTGGTATCAGCGACTTGAAGAGGTAGGTTACGTAGCTTCCCGTACACAGCCCAGTGCAGACGAATCCTTCTATCGGCCTCCCGACCGAAGTTGTGTGAGCCGAGTTGGATAGTTTGGTCAGGGTAGATGTATTCTTGGACGATTCTGATAGTAGCGCCATTTGCAGTCAGGGGACTTGGGGATACATTCACAGTCTGACATGTTTTGAAAAATCGTCCAGACTGTTCAGCAATTGTTCTAGATCATGTAGAGATTCCACCAGGATGAGTGGGTGATGTTTGAGCTCTTACAGTGTCAGTTCTATGATCCATGGCAAATAAACATTAAATTAAGCTCAACGTTGTGTAATACTTACAAAAATTCGCTATAGTCTTCATGACTTTGGGTACAGCAATATTTTTGATTTTTTCTCGGATATGTGCTAACCTGCGAAGAACATATGTAATTATTTCATGTGTATGACTGTCCTCGAGCAGATTCGTTACTATTACCCCACATAAGACAAACAGTAGTTAGTTTAAACACGAATACAAAGCGTTTAATATGAAATCTACGAGTATATGTATTAAATCATTGGCTTTGACTAATTAATTCCTTAACACAGAGCTTCATCAGGCTGCTGAGGCTGCGAACTTGCAATTTTAGTAACCGTTGTTGCTCTTTTTTACATTGTAATTACCCATTAACAAAAAAAATTAAATCAACATACTCGCTGCTAGTAGGTCCAGCGAGTCTTAACACTTGAGATCTCATACATCTGTAGCTGTGGGAATTAAGATGTCTGCACCTGGAAAGGTCAGACGTACGAATAAACACGTTACATTAAGACAAGACAAGATAATTTTGTTTAACCAGCCAATCCAGCTCAGGATCTGCAGGCCAGTAAAGTTAGAATTAAATAGAATGTGGATACTATTGTTAAATAATAATATAATAGAAAAAGAAAACTAACTTCTTTTTATTGATTCTGCCATCAGGCAACTTTCTGTAAGAAGGATTAAAAAAAACATTTTATTGACAGTCTTAAGTTAAAATAGCGTATAATAGTATTATAGACAGCGTATAGTAGTAATAGTTTTAACACAAAATACATACTATGTAAATTTGTAGATTGGAAATGATATAAAATAATAATTTAGGTATAACGTGCACTAATGAGAAATTTTAGTAGGTAGTAGAGCCACACTGATTGCAGCACGAACAGGCTCGACCGGGGCAGTACTACCCTCCCACAGAAGATCAACCTAAAGCGACAGCATACGTGCTGTCGTGTTTCGTTGATGAGTGCGAGACCGGAGGTCCATTGATACACGGGTGACAGTTGTTGCGGTATGTGTGTGCAATATCACGATGACTGTCATACCTTTTACGTCCCCAAGCGAGGCGTGAAAAAGCATTTTAATAGGCCAACAGTAGCAGTATGTTGATCTTTTAATAGATCAACATACTGCATACTAATAGGGGCATTTATGCGGATGGCTTGAGTAGTATCACAAGAAGGCTTTGATTTCTTAAACTGTATATATACACATCTAGTCATCACATTGTTTTTTTATTCTATATGAAGAGCCTGCCAAAGTGACTACTCTGCCTGATGGAAACCATGAAGCCACCATACTCATTGCGAATGCACACAGCATTCGCAATGAGTATGGTGACCACAACTCTTTGGATTCTATTCATGCTTTCCATCAGGCAGAGTAAAGTCATTTATGCAGGTTTCTAAGAAAGAAATATGTGCATTAACTGTATTAATTAGTAAGCTTTTAAACAATCGCACATCTAACATCTCGCCCACCATCTGACGATCAACGCAAGAACTGCCGGTGCTCTTTGGTGAAATCAAATAGTACGCGCTTATTGGTTTATTCAAATAGCGCGCGCTCCTCATGGTATCTTGCTGCGTATTTCCGTCCCGTTTTAGGAAAAAACTGCCACTGGTTACAGAAACACGAGGAGAAAAAAAATGTGTGCGTGTACTAGCGTACACTCGTAAGAAGTGAAACTTCTTTATGACGTTATTTTTCAAAAAAAAAATAATTTGAACCCGTCCGAAGTCGATGCAATCGCCACCTGGATTTCAAAAATATAACTACTCAAAACGGGCCGCAAAATACATTGAAGACATTTACCAATCCCTACTCTGCTGGAGAAAGTATACTTCGAATCACGCGTGGTAGGGATAAGAAAAAGATGGCGCGTAACAGAAAAATGTGACGCGTAACGAAAAAATGTTACACTAAATTTTTTTCCAACCCCGATAAAGAAGGTTCACTTCAAATATATAACATCTCAAATGTCATAAATAATAATAATAATATACAACAAAAAAGAAATCTTACCCGTTTTTGGATCCTGACGCATTCACGACATAATCCATCCTAAAATAAAGCATCTGTATCAATATGTCTTCCATATTAAACATTTAGGTATATATATCTAACGAATACGTATATGTTAAAACGATTGTAAATTTACGTAACGATGCATCATCTATCAACGCCATCTATGGAAAACTAACTGCACTTCATACTAATTACCAATTCTGTATCGCGCAATGAGTTATTTAACGTCTATTAGAATACGATTTCAATTCTTGCGGGCCAGAAATCTTTATGTCGCAAAAGTTTTTACTAGATATGAGACAGATACAGTCCAGTTACAAAAATGTTATTATCAAATGGGTCTATGGGATTTAAAAGAGTTAGTCTGGTAGTTTGTCTAACACAAAAGTGCAAAAATCTTATATTACCATCCCAGTTTATATGGTGTCTTCCTTCGGTTGATGGTGGAGTAGAGCCTCCGGATTCCACGTCCTGAAAATAAAGTAATTACTTCATAGTTGAACCGTCAAGGAAATACCATTGCAGGATGCCAAGTTTATTGATTATATTCACAGAATATTCACATTGTAATAAAGAAAATAAAGAATGAATCAAAGTCCCACATAAGTAAAAGCCCACTTGCCAAGGCTGATCAGAGTGGTAATATAGTTGATGTATTTTAACGCCATCTAGGGAAATGAAGGCAAACAACGTAGTCAATACTGATTCTGCCTCGTGAAATTAAAGTTATCACGTTAACTACTCTAAATATCACACAGGGTTTCACACATATTGATGTACTCCTAGCCAATTTTGGTTACTATGGCCTGTCTCAATGGGGACTAGTCAACTATACAGGAAGGATATTACGAGTATAGTGCACCTCTCTATTGAGAAGGCTATCCGACACGATGGGGAAGAGAGCAAGCACAGGACCGACGGCTTTACGTGCTCTCCGAGTAGAAATAAACAAATGTACATTGATAGTGACACAATAATTCGTCTAAAACTATTTGTCTACTCTGAGCACAACATCTGAATACATACCTCGATGATCTGCAATTTCTTCATAAAACATCGTTTTGATTTTTTGCGCTAACGTTCTAAAAAAAATAAACAAATTGTGTTTTTTTTTTTTATATTAAAATATGGCAATCTTTTCTTAAAGTTTTTCGTACATCTGACATACAACCTTGTCTAGTTTCAAACTAAGCAGAACCAGCCTCCTTAGCCAAGATGCAAGTGTTTTGCGTCGATTTTTTTTTCTATACGCGTTAACGCCTCTTTTCTCTAGTGTTACTGGCTAATGGCTTAACGCTGACAGACTAACGGTAACGTTTGTAGATTGTCAACTTGGCTAGGGAGGCTGTAGGTACTATGAGAGCTATATTGACTGATAGAATACTCAGGTATACTTGTGATAAATGTGTGTCTTGAGTTACAAATGACTTTGGATGACGTTAGCCACTTACCATCGGGTAAACCAGAGGGTTCGAGTGACCAAAGGCTCGCTTGACCCATTGCAGTCAAAATAAATGATAAGTTTAAAGTTTATACACTTACGCTTTACCGTCACGTTTGCTATTCATCAACACGCTGATCAGAGAGCTGCGAGTCAATATGTTTCTCTTGACTGAAAGGAAAATTATTTAAATTAACAAATAAAGATACAATCACACGATCAATTTGGGCAGTGTTCGGGAAGCTGTGTAATGTTTACTCGTCACAAATATTGCAGCGTCTCCGGACAAGTCTTTGACTAGTGTGACCGACATGGTCGTTCAATATGGTCCCCATAGAGCAAAGGAGAGGGTAATGATCGGAGTTTCTTTGCGTGATCAAAACAGGAATGAGGAGATCCGCGGACAAACTGATATTGCCCTTAAGTGGCAGTGGGTGGGGCATATTGCACGCAAAAACGATGACCTATGGGTCCATAAAGTTGTGAAGCGGCAACCGCGTACTGGAAAATAAGGTCACGGTCGTCCGATGATCTGGTGAGGGTCGCGGGAAGCCGTTGGATGCGGGTGGCATGGGACTGGACAGCCAGTCCACAACAGTGTGGAGAACCTTGGGGATGCCTATATCGAGCAGTGGACATCATTAGGCTGAGATGATGAAATGATCAAGTACATGTCTATAATGTTGTACGTACGCACAGTGTCAACAAACAAAAAAATTGTGGCCAAAAATTAGACTCTATTCTTTTTTCTACACTTTCATAGTTTCTAGACGCTTCAGAGATCTAAGGATACATGTACAAATAGGACCAGAACACCAATCAGAATGCTTATGACAGTAATATTGCTGGTATTTCGTTATAATCTCTATACATTACGAGCTTTATATCTATTATTACTTTCTAGACAGAAATTATGTAGATTATGTCATTTTTCACGGACTTATTACATGATCCAAATCTAAGACGAAATAGGCAGTTTCTCTAGTCTACCTAAGTCTTTTATACGAGGCGTATTGTAGATTTTTTACAACTAATCAAGTTATGTATATCAATGGGTATATATAATGGGTATATATAGTTAATGATAAGCCAGTTTGACATAATCACTTCATCCTCTCTCCTACTCTGCCGTGCCCGACGGGTTCATACACACTGGCAAAACGTAACGTAACATTTTTGTAACGTAACAGTGTGCAACAAAGAATTGAGTAATTTAATAGTGGCAACATTGCTGAATATAATAGAATACGTTATAGTACTAGTACAGAATTATTACTGAGCATACTCAACAAATAAAAAGCGACATTAAGTCCTATGCAATTAAGTGCAATTCAGTTCACACAGCGCACATTACTTACAGTTATTTCAACTGAAAATTTATATTTCATCGCGTAAATCTTCATCTAGTTTATTGTGACTGAAAACTACTCAATAACTTACAAAATTTGTATGGTATCTTCAATATGCTGCGTAGACTTCTATCCAAGCAGTTGCTAGAAGAAATTAACATTTTTACTACATCATTTATTTAATCATATATACAAGCGTCTACTGACATTTTTAATCTTGAAAAAAGAAAGCGTGCACTAAAATGATAAGCAAAACTGTTTTCTTCATTCTTTATCTTTTTCCCCTCATTTATACCCTCACACAGACAGAAACAAATGAAGATTAATTTTGTTGGCAGGGTATAAAATCTCTGCGATCTGACTCCTTGGGATGCAAGAGGCAGAAGTATTTTTTTTATTTAAAATCCCCCCAACCAGTCTCGGACGCCTCGGATCGGATTTCAGGTCCTATCAACATCACGCCTAATTAGGCTAGGGCCTTCTCCCGGAAAATATAAAACTTCCCCCGGAATAGGTTCCGAGGGAAATTTTCTTTCCTAATTCAAGAAATCTGCCATGCCTCAACATACCGTTGCCTTTGCGGGTTAGTTAATTTTATCCCAGATAACATTGGCGGGCAAGAACAAGTTTTTTAGCCCCTTTTTGAAAGCTATTAGTATATACTTACGGTTTATCTGATTCGTTAAGAGTGCTATAAGCAGAATCCATCCATCGGTGACCGGATTCGTCTATAAAGTTATGACAAAAGATCATTATTTTAACCACAGTTACGATTGTTATAGCTTTGAACAACGTAAAATTTAATAAATTATTTTTTACGTCTGTATACTATTGCGCCATGGAAGATGAAAGATTTACTCGGTATTTTAATAAAAAATATATAAATTTTCATATTTTCCACCCACTACGATCCCTGGTTCTTTGAGCGGGGCGTGAAGAAGCATCTTACTAGGCCGCCATAGCGTGTGTCACCATATTGCATCGTCTGTATTCACAATGAGTATGGTAACCACCACTCTTGGATTCTATTCATGCTTTCCATCAGGCAGAGTAGATTCACTTTGGTACGACTCGAAACTGACAACTTGGGAATTGAGAAATAAATCCTACCTGATTCTTGGTCCAGTATCGAAAGGCTGCGTGTATCCAAAGGACGTCTGCTACAAAAGACAAGTAAAACAGTTTTAAAAGTTTTTACTGTAAACAAGAATATTTAAGGTAATAGAGCCACGCAGATAACAGCACAAACTACTATCTTCTCACAGAAGACCAACCTAAAGCGAGAGCATTCATACTGTCGTGTTACATGGGTGAGTGAGAGGCCGAAGGCCAAGTGACAGTCATCGTGGTAAGTGTGTGAGCCTCAAACTGGCACGATGACTGTCATGCGTTTTACGTCTCTAAGTAGTATGTCATGTCTCCAGTATGGGTTATCATACTGAATTGACTGCATCCGCAATGAGGTGACCACAACATTTGCATTATATTCATGCTTTCCATCAGGCAGAGTAGTCACTTTGGCAGGTTCTTAATATAGAAACAAAAAAAAATCATATACGAGTATTGGACAGGCTTTTTAAAAAAGTAAAAGTAAATAAGTAAGTAAGTAAAGTAGGAACAAGAGAAAAAAGACACAAGGTCAAAATAGTGTACAATAAAAAAACACCGCTTACTCCGATTTAATAATGACAGGAACTTCCGATTTTTTTCGCAACGCCATGTTTGCAATCTCAGTTGATACACCGAGTTCTGGAAATAGGACACCATTGGTTAAAACTTGGCATAAGAGAACTTCCAGAAGTAGTTTTCCATAGCTGATTTGTGTATTCAATTATTTCTGGAAACTTAGCCAAATTCTATTCTATCGCCATCTAAGTCCGTTTAAGGACGTGTGTGTGATTGAATTACTAACAATCTATTTGCATTCATAATATATGGTACTCGTATTATGATTTCAGTTGCCTTATGACGGAGCACAAGTCAACTGATTAAATGTTACTGACGCCATCCATGGACTCCTGCACCTCAGGAGTCACGAGCGCGTTACCGACCTTTGAAAAAGGAGTATGCTTTTTACTTGAAGATAAGATTGTAGGTGGCGTGTGGTGGCACGGTGACTAGGAAATTTGAAAATCAAAGGCGAAGGTGATATTTAGCAATTAGAGTGCAAATGTTTGGGTGTTCTTGTCAAATTGTAAAGGGTAACTCGCCGCGGTCGGTTACCAATGATTGTTCTGTAAGCGTCTCGGTGTGCTAAGAACACACACGCGCCTCCCCCCATAGTATATTTATTAATAAATAAATTACAATGTAATTATGCACATGACAATTAGAAATTAGGACAAACAGACACATATAGGCAATATACGATGTAAATGTTAGGTTTTTATATAAATACAGATCTATATCGCTGTTCATGCGTCATCTACAATGTTTGTGGAAGGCAAAAAGTGTCTTCAAAAATGCATACTCTTACTAGCACTTTAATCAGCTGAATTAATAATTTTACTAACAAAGACACATAAGAAAAAACGAATAAACAAATTTATATAAACGTACCTGCTATTCTTAAATCACTGTAAACTGGCTTGTGCTGTAAAAATTAATACACAGTGTAAACATTATTAACACTACTAAAGACGGTAAAAATTCTGATCAAATTTAGAAAGAGATATCGAAGATCTAATGACTTCAATATAACAGTTTGTTGCTGCGAGCAAAAACTTCAAAATCGTTTATGTGCAATGATAGTATCGTGAGACTTTGGTAATTGTTTTTGAAGTGTTTGCCTTCATAGGTCTCTCCTTAAAAAGAAGGCTTTGGCCAACTATGTCACGCTGGCCAGACGGGTTGGTATTGGGTTTACTTCAAGTTCAAAATGGTCTATCAGAGATTTTATCAGCAAGTGTTGAAAATAGCTCTGATATTGATAAACTTAACTTTCAATGAAATCTTTTACGTTCAATAACAGTAAGATCAAACTTATCGTGAGACTTAGGAAATTGTTTTTAAAGTTTTTGCCTTCATAGGCCTCTCCTTAAAAAGGAGGCTTGGGCCAACTATGTCACGCTTGTCAGACGGGTTGGCTATGGTGTTGAGTTTGTTTCAAGTTTTCCTTCTCTTTACGGCACTATTGTCCTGCGTTATCTGTTCCTTTAGTCATCTGTTACGACACCCACGGGAAAAATAATAGTGGTGACAATCCGTATTCTTAATCTGCCACCACACGGACTTACATGGATAAACACATTATTTAAGAGTAGTAGAGCCATGCTGATTTCAGTATGAACGAGCCGGCTCGACCGGGGCGGTACTACCCTCCCACAGAACCACACAATGCCAAAATGACTGTCATACCTTTTACACCTCCAAGCGAGGCGTAGAAAAGCATCTTAATAGGCCGCTATAGTGTGAGTCACCATACTGTATTGTCAGTATTCGCAATGAGTATGGTGACTACAACTTTTGGATTTTATTCATGCTTTCCATCAGGCAGAGTAGAGTCACTTTGGCGTGCTCATGAAATAAAAAAATAAAAAATACCTTTTTCTTCTTTATACCTATATTTCTTAAATTCCATACCAATCCGTATAGCCAGCATAATATAGTGTATGTCCAGCAGTGGACTGTTACAGGCTATTAAGGTACTACCAAATACTATAGCAAGATATATTTACTTACTTTAGGCTTTGTAGGTTTTGGCGACGTGGGCTTTTTCCTGTGAGGTTGCCGGTGCCTAGGGACTCGTTGGGGCGGAGTGATAGGTGGAGAATTGGATAGAGAGGTGGGTGGATCAATAGATACCATGTTTATACTTGTACAAGGTTTACTGGATTTGATGCTGTAAAAACAAACTTATATTATTAAATGACTTCAAAAAAAGAGGTGGTTTCTCAATTCGACAGTATATATATTTTTAAAGATGTACAGTACAGTTTAAAGTAGCGCAGCGTGCGACGGAGCGTGCGATGCTGGGTGTTTCTCTGTTATTAGACTGTGGCGACTTCTACATTACAACACAAAGAAAAATATATAATACAACAGCGCTATCTAGCGAAGATACATCGAACTACGAAGTATGAACATAAACACATGAATGTAATGAACTACGAAGCAACTACTAATCCTGTATCGCGAAATAGAGATTGGTCCAACATCAACCGTTGGGCCGTGGCCCGCCAGGCATGATCACCTACCTCGCCTGGTCGGAGGATCCTCCCTTTGTGTCGGAGGGACATGACACCCGTTTCTTCTACAGTGGTGACCCCGACGTGATTGGAAGCAGCTTTCAAATCAATAGCAGCAGCGGCACTCCCACAGCGACGATCGGTAATCAAATCTCAGCCAGCCAGCAACCCCGGCCTCAACAGGGATACCACACGCAGGAAGCACCCGCTCCGGACTGGTTACCCTATGGTCTCATCAACGTCTAGGTACAGCACACTGCACCTACAGTTCATGTAAGCAAAGCATCTCTCTCCCGTCTATGCAGCAGCCAGCCACTACGCTGCAACCGCCCCGACTCACTGAGGACTTCACCGCAGCACCGCGCACCGCATACAATCCCGACTCACTGGGACCTGTGGACTTCAGCCCCGACCCACTGGGACTAGCGGCATTTAGTTCCGACTCACTAGAACTTGCGGCACTCAGTTCCGACTCACTAGAACTACTCACTCCTAGCACTGGCACGCTACACAACAGAGTATAAACAGCTGACTCATCAGTATATCGACCCCCGGTCTTGGAGGGGAGTGATGTGGCGACTTCTACATTACAACACAAAGAAAAATATGCAACTGCGCCATCTAGCGAAGATACATCGAACTACGAAGTATGAACATAAACATATGAAAGTAATGAACTATGAAGCAAATACTAATCCTGTATCGCGAAATAGAAATTCGCGTGGCAATTAGCATATATACAACATCCCAACATCAACTGTTAGGCCGTGGCCCACCAGGCATGATCACCTCGCCTGGTCAGAGGATCCTCCCTTTGTGTCGGAGGGACATATGACACATGTCCCTCCACATAGATATAGAACTAGAGTAACTGACATCGCACTGAGAATCAGTATGCTGAAGTGGAAGTGGGCCGGCATGTTTCCAGACGAACCGATGGTCACTGGAGCCGTAGTGTACTAGAGTGGATACCACGATTGGGCAAACGTAGTGTAGGGCGCCCTGCGGCGCGATTGACCGACGACTTGAAGAAAGTGGCTGGCAACGGATGGATGCGAATTGCCCAAGATCGGGATGGTTGGCGTTCCTTGGGGGAGACCTTCGTTCACGGGACGGTTGCATGGCAGTCGTCGGCTCCACGGTGGCTCATTCCCCGCCCTTGTCGCTAAGAGACAAGGGCACTGGATATGTTGCTGCCGAGTGGGGGGGGATCACTGGTGTATATACTCCTTAACAACTTGGAAACCTCGGTGCGGCGTCTAGCGTCTGGGCACGTCTTAGTGCTGGGGGGACTTCAACGCAAAGTCCATTGCGTGGGGTTCCCCCAGGACGGACGCTAGGGGCGAGGCCGTAGAGGAGTGGGCGGCCTCGGTGGGCCTCTGTTTACTAAACAGGGGCTCCACCAACACGTGTGTGCGACAGCAGGGAGGGTCGATAGTGGACCTTTCGTTTGCTACCCCTGCCCTCGCCGCACGAGTAAGGAACTGGCGTGTCCTGGAAGAGGTTGAGACGCTCTCGGATCATCTCTATATCTGATTTGAGCTCTCCCGCTCCCAGGTACCCAGAAGGGGTCACATGGCGCGGCATTCTTCTCGCTTTCCGCGGTGGGCTATAGCCAAACTGAATAGGGACCTACTAGAGGAGGCAGCCATTATTCACTCTTGGCTGTCTCCGCAAGCTCCGGCCGAGGAGGTCGACATGGGGGCTGGTCGTTTCCGCGATGCGATTACGCAGATCTGCGATGCGGCCATGACCCGCATCCGAGGTTGTCGGCCTCCACGGAAGGAAGTTTACTGGTGGTCCCAGGAGTTGGCGGACCTCCGCGCGGCCTGTACTCGTGCCCGGAGGTCCTACACCCGTGGTCGGCGGCGACACCGCGAAGAAGGCGAGGAAGACCAGCTTCATGAGGAGTACCGAGAGGCGCGGAAAACTCTGAAGCTGGCCATCAGCCGCGCCAAGGAAATTAAGCGTAAGGAGATGCTGGAGGGTCTCGATCGTGACCCCTGGGGTCGCCCTTATCGTGCAGCGCGACAAAAACTCCGCACGTCGGGCCCCCCCCTTACAAAGACACTCCAGCCCAGCTTCCTGCGGGATGTGGTCGAGGGCCTTTTCCCGCAGCGGGTGAATCACACACCCCCGTCGATGGTCTTCATGGCCGGAGACGACGGGGGGAACGAGGACAATGTTCCGCCCGTTAGGGAATCGGAGGTGGGGGCGGTTGTTCTACGGATTCGCTCTAAGAACACCGCCCCTGGGCCAGATGGGATACCTGCCCGAGTATTGGCACGAACCCTCGACCATGTCGGACCACCTCAGGGAGGTCTTAGACGCTAGCTTGTCGTCCGGACGCTTCCCTGAGTGCTGGAAAAGCGGGAAGCTGGTCCTATTAAGGAAGCCGGGACGGCCTACCGATTCGGTGGCGGCCTATAGGCCCATTGTGTTGCTGGACGAGGCGGGTAAACTGTTTGAGAGGATACTCTCTGCCCGCATCGTCCGGCACCTCTGCAAGGTGGGCCCCGATCTGTCGGACGCCCAATTTGGTTTTCGGGCGGGGCGTTCGACGGTCGATGCTGTGCTGCGCCTGAGGGCCGTTACCGAAGAGGCGGTGAGCTGTGGCGGCGTGCTGTTGGCGGTGTCGTTGGACATCGCCAACGCATTTAATAGTCTGCCATTTAGCTGCATCAGGGAAGCACTCCACGGGGTGCCCGAGTACCTGAGGCGGCTTGTGGCAGACTATCTTGAGGAGCGTATCGTCGTGTACGAGGACCGAGATGGTATTCTAAGACGGCGGCCCATGTCGTGCGGTGTTCCACAGGGGTCCGTCCTCGGACCACTCCTGTGGAATATGGGATACGACTGGGCCCTTCGAGGTCGTCTTCCCCCCGGGCTGGGCGTTATTTGTTACGCCGATGACACATTGGTCACAGCCCGGGGGGCGAAATTTCAAGAGGCGGCGCGCCTGGCCACCGTGGGAGTCTCTTTGGTGGTCGGGCGCATTGAGGCGCTGGGTTTACGGGTGGCCCTAGATAAGACGGAAGCCCTTTTGTTTCATGGGCCCCGTCGTGGTCCACCGCCCGGTGCCTCTATCGTTGTCAATTCGGTCCTCGTACCGATTAAGGCCCAGATGAAGTATCTGGGCCTGATCCTCGACGGCAGGTGGCTCTTCGACGAGCACTTCCGACAGCTTACTCCAAAGCTGGTCGGCGCTGCTTCTGCTCTTGGGCGACTTTTGCCCAATTTGAGTGGAGCCAGCGTCGCGACGAGACGGCTATACACGGGGGTTGTTCGGTCAATGGCGCTGTATGGTGCACCGGTGTGGGCGGCGGCTCTGACCGCCCAGAATAGGGCTCGCCTCTGGCGCCCTCAGAGGATATTGGCGGTTAGAGCCATACGCGGTTACCGCACCGTATCGACGGAGGCGGCGTGCGCCCTGGCCGGAACTCCCCCGTGGGATTTGGAGGCGGAAGTTCTCGCCGAAGTTTATTGGCGGACGGCTGACTTCCGGGCGGGTAGCGGCATACGGCCCCCGCCCGAGGAGATACGCGAGTGGCGTGAGGCCGCTCGTCGAGCCACGATGGCTCGTTGGTCGTTCCGGTTGGAGACTCCACGTGCTGGCTTTGCCCTCGTGGAGGCTCTCCAGCCGGTCATCACCGAGTGGGCAGGGCGGCAGCACGAGACCCTTTCCTTCCGACTGACGCAGGTCCTTTCCGGGCATGGTTGCTTCGGGAAGTATCTGCACTCGGTCGCCAGGAGGGAATTGCGTCCCGCCTGTTACCACTGCGACTGCAGTGAGGACTCGGCTCAGCACACGCTAGCGGTTTGTTCCGCCTGGGCGGCGCAGCGTGGGGTCCTCACTGCAGTTATTGGAGGAGATCTCTCGCTATCGGCCGTCATACGCTCCATGGCCGGTAGCGACAGTTGTTTTACCGCGGTCGCAACCTTCTGCGAAGACGTAATTTCGCGGAAGGTGGCGGCGGAGAAGGCCCGGGAGGACGATATCCACTCGGACCCAATTCGCCGCCGGCGAGCCGGGCGGCGGAGGCGCGCATACCAGCGCCTCATGCCGCCTTGAGTGTGGCCGCGGGTGGACGGGATGGGTTTTCCCCTCCACCCACTATAATGGCCAGCCGCGAGGAGGCGACGTCTGCGTGTGCCGTACGTCGCCTAAAATAGAGAGTTTATCCGCAGATGGTGCCCGAGGTAGCGGGCAGGCGCTAGGAGGAATCTGGATGTCGTAATAGCAGCGGTTCCCGGATTCCTCCTATCTCAGTCGCAGAGTGGCACACCGTGTGGTTTTAGTCGGTCCGATTCCGACACACCACCCTGCCGTAAACCCCGGTGGGGTGACGGCCCGAGGGGGTTTCCACAATTAAAAAAAAAAAAAAAAAAAAGACCTTCGTTCAGCTCTGTACGGCGATAGGTTGATTGATTCACAGTACATCTAGTTCTGGTCTAATTACGAATTTGGGATTAAGTGATTCTGCATCGTTGTAGAAATAACTACACAGCCAATTAATAATGATGGGACCTGACGGCTTGGTCTGGTGGTTACATTGTTTACCATAGTACCATACCACAGTCTGCCTACTTGCAGACCAGACTGCCATGTGTGAGACATGTGAGTTTGTTATTATTATGACGAATGATACTGCAGAATGTGTATAGCATTCTATCTTATCTTCCATTCTACTAAATATCCTATTTACTAATCATATCTCCTACTATCTTATTAATGTTACAAATGTGAAAGTTTGTGAGAATACATGTACGCTTGTCACTCTTTCACGGCAAAAATACTGAACGGATTGATATGAAACTTTATAGGAAATAGTTTATACACTAGAATAACATACAGGCTACAATTTGTTAAGATTTTGCGTAATTTAACCATTATAAGTTGAATAATTGGTTGTATTATTCTAAGACATTGAGTATGATTATTGTAAATTCATTTTGGTACTTTAGGGTCATTTAACTCATCATTTACCACTTTTTAAGACAAATCCCATACACAGAATCTTCTGTGTCGCGAGGGCTTTAATAAACATACATGAAACGCACACAAAGTCACAAAAACACAGAACAACAGTTTGTTGATCACCACACAAAGTGTTGTTCCAAGTGGGGAACTAATCCACACTTAACCTCAAGTGCGACATCCGTGTTGTCAATCTTATTATGTACTTATTTTTGAACTTTTAATATATTAATAACTTACATTGGTTGCGTGTATTCATTAATCTGTTTCAAAAGCAACTGTGTTACATCTGTTGTTACGCCAATCTCTATAATGGTAAAAGCAGAGTTACATCTTTCTAGGCATCATCATCTAAGTTTAAGAGGTTTTGATTTTGGATAGCCTTATAGCTATGTGATTAGGTACTATGTTCTTAGCTGTGATTTTGGCTAAAAACAATGAAGTAGTAACGAAGATAAAAGAAAAACTTACCAACGCTTGGTTGCTTAACGTTCTTCTGAGGTGGCAACTGAAAACGACGAATAAATATTATTAGTGATTCAGATTTTATATCTCGTTTTGCAATTAAATAATTCATAAAAATTACAAAAAAAAGTACGTCCGAATGGTAATGGATTAAGAATACATAGTGTTACCACCCCTATTCATCCCGTGGGTGACGTAAGAGGCGACTAAGGGAACAAAATATGCAAGACAACATCATTACAAAGAGAAGGAAAACTTGAAACAAACCATATTCCAACCCGTCTGGCCAGCGTGGCATAGTAGGCCAAAACCTCCTTGCTAAGGAAAGGCCTATGTCCTGTAGTGGACTGTAAAGGGCTGTTGATGATGATAAAAAAATTAATCAAATTAATACCTAATAACGTTATACAAATTGCCTAATAACATGCTTTATTAATGTTTTTGCATTCTATGTGACGATTAAAAATACGAAGTGTAAACTTCTATTTATAGGAGACAAGAATTTTGTAAATTAAAATTAATACTAACATCATAAGAAATGACTTTTTCAACTTGAAGTAGTTCAGCGATCACTGCGGGTTTGCTGCAACAAACAATATTTCTGTTTTGACTTTTGGAACGAAGTTCCTTACCGCGCGTTACGAAGGAGGTTAGACGGAAAAAATTCAGACGAAAAGTTGTCACGACACTTTTTGCTATTGTGTAGTAAACCGTGCGGCGTGCGCACGTTTGTTATCTCTGACTCTCTCTCTCTCATAGAAAGCAAGCCAATTATTTTCGTTTCGTCTTTCTATTTTGAATTGAACAGTGTAGTGTCATGACGATTATTTTTGTTTTGTTAAGTTTATACAGTTTTTTTGTACATAATAAATTATAAAATAATAGAAAATAATAACAATATTGAATCCTGACAGTGTTTCTGTTTATTATTTTATAACTTAAAAGAAATAACAAAAATATTACTATTCCTTCACTAATTAATCGAAAGGAATAGCGTTCCATACGAGTGTCCCTTAACACCTCTCAATTTTCTTTAAAAACGACACCTACTCTGTCTCCACCATGCTTAGTGCGAATGTAGACAATACAGTATGGTGACGTATGTGATGTTTTTTCACGTCCCATTTGAGAACGTAAAAGGCATGACAGTCATCATGGAAGTGTAAAGCTTATACAACACGATAACCGTCATCCATGCATCAATGGTCGTCCGGTCTCACATTTACTAGCGAAACACTACAGCACGGATGCTGTGAGAGGGTAGTACTGTAACAAATATGTACTTACGTATTAATATGTACAAAGTAATAGGTTTAAAATATTATTAAAGAGACAGCAAGCATTAGAATTCTTCGACATCAAATAAAGTCCAGTTTCACAGTCATGTAGAGGGTTAGACGATAAAAACTACAATACTCTCTGGTCAAATTCATTACATTATTTTCCAAAATAGCTTCATTCATGTTATAGGTAATAGTTACCGTTGGACGACAGTCTTATTAGTTTCTTTGGAGTGAGCACTGTCCGAAGTCGATTGAGTACCCAATTGGGCTCGTTCTATCACAGAGTTAAAGTGTCTGTCCTGGCGTTTCTCTTGGAGACGGCTTCTGTCACGTTTCCTAGAAAATCATTATGGCCACGAAAATCATGTGTGTAGAAAGATAGCTAGGAATGAAAAATGTAATCAGCATATTATCAATCAATCAACCTATCGCCGTCCACTGCTGAACGAAGGTGTCCCCCAAGGAACACCAACCATCCCGGTCTTGACCAATTTACACCCATCCATCGGCATGTTACAATTATTTTATTTATCAACAGTTTTTTACAGTTCACTGCTGGACTGCCTCTCCTTAGCAAGGAGGTTTTGGTCTACTGTACCATGCTCTCCACACGGTTGGAATAGGGTTTGTTTCAAGTTTTCCTTCTCTTCGTAGCGGTATTTACCTGAATAGTTTGGTCTCTTAGTCGCCTCTTACGACACCAACGGGATGAATAGGGGTGGTACCACATGGACAATTATTGTAATATAATAATATGTGTAAACTGTGGACGTACTTAAGATTGGGAACATGTAAATCATTTTCAAACATCGTGGCGAGATATGGCGTGTTGACGCGTGGCCACGTTCAACAGTCACTCTGAACCTCCGCATAATTATATCACCGATAATCACACTTTTAAGGTTATGATTTTTCGATTTTTGTGTTCGTAATTCTTGCATAGAATATATCTATAATATGCTAGTGATGGCTTACCTGCGCAGTTTAGATTTGGATCTCTTTGTAGGGTCATGTTGTTTCTGTTTCTTTGTAGATGTTAATTCTCTAATGACTTGCTTCGCATAACTGAAAATACAAATCGCTACGATTTTACGAACTAAGATTAAAAATGTTACTTTACGAAGAATGTTATTTTAGTGGTAAAAGCCATGAGGCTTTTTGTCAGATGGTAATCGAAAAATGATAAATTGTGACCTTTTTAATTTTTCTCAAATCAATAATTGTTCTTAATAATTTCCTGCACTACACTGCTGGATATGCCCCTTAGCAAGGAGGTTTTGGTCTACTTTATCACGCTGGTCAGACGGGTTATTGTAATGGTTGGTTTTTTCAAGTTTTCTTTTTGCAGTGATAATGTTCTCCTCTCTCGTTCTCCCTCCCTCTCTCCCGTTGCCTCTTACGACCCTCATGGGATGAATAGGGGTGGTGATGCTCCGCATTCTTAATCCGTCACCACACGGTAGGTAAACATTATACATGTCGGTAAACATTACCTATTTAATTTTCTAACTATTTTTCTTTATTTTTGTTGATTTTATCCAGTTTGATTTGCATGCATGATTACGTACCTATTTTATAATACTATATTTATTCAAGACTATCAAGTATGCCATAGGGTGGGCCACGAATTAGTTAACGTTTGAAAAAATCTCATAAAAAAGTCCATTTGAAACATTATAAAAATTGTTTATTTACTTTATTTACAAGAAAGCTAAGTTGGAATTTATTTTTTTAAAAATACATCGTTTATATGACCACCGTTCCAACGTTTGCACTCTTCTAAGCGAGCATCGAAATTTTAGACTACTCAACGGCAAAGAGACCGCGGGATCGCCGACATCTTTGCGTTGATTTTTTCTTTTAGCTGACTTAGTGTATTTGGTTTATTAATGTAGGCACGATTCTTCAAATAAACCCATAAAAAGAAGTCTGCTGGAGATAGATCTGGACGTCTGCGTGGCCATGGAATGTCGCCTCGTCCGGAAATCAGTTTTTTCGGTAACATGTCTTTGACCACTGGCAGGGACTCATTGGAAGTATGACAAGTGGGTCCATCTTGTTGAAACCATGTGTTACGATTGTAGTTAGCAAATTCTAGTAGCATCAGTCTTAAGAACTCCCGTAACATGTTTACGTGGGATGTTAGATTCAAATGTTACCGAATTCTTGGCCCACCCAATGTAATACTTTGCATGTAACTAGATATGTTGTTCAGTAACAAATGTCAATATCGGCCGAAGAGTGGAGTGTACGAGCCACCTTTGACATTGATATATGGCGGACGCAGTTGATACAGTTAGTGGAATAGTACACTGCCATTTTCTTCCTAGTCGCACGTGGGCCTAGCGTTGCGCCTTCGGTATTAATAGGCGGCTCCGTTTTGGCAGTACGTAAACACAGTCGATTGGTACACTGCCATTTCTCATTGATAACAAACAATACCTAATTTGTCTCTTCTCGTGTTTCGGTGGCCCGCTTCAGAGTAATAAAGCCACGACGTTATAATTGGTGGTTGTGTGTGAAGTGAAGTGATTACCAGAACTTTGGACTGCTCGAATGAGATTTTGATCCGAAATCATCGTATACCCACCTTTCTATATTATGTATATAGAAAGGTGGGTATACGATGATTCATTCAAGTGTTGGTCTACTATAAGTATGATAAGTTTAATCAGGTGTGTATATGAACTTGTACACAATGCTCGCGGAGTTGAAACACAACGTCTGGTAGCAATGTTTACCTGCCAATTTGCGTTAGCCACCTTTTACCCTACCGATGTATTGAATGAATAAACATGTGTACACCTCATTGAGGTTATTTTCAATCAACTTATTCACAGCTGAATGAAGGTTTCCCCCGACAAACGGCCATCCCTTTTTTTGAGGTTATAATTTAGCGCAAATTTTCAATTTTGTATTATATTCTATGAAATTTCTGTGCCTGAGTTTAGTAAATAAAAATCTGAGTCTGATTCTATTTTTTTTTACGTGTAGTTGTACCTTCGTGACATCGTATTTGATCGCTTTATCCGACTATTGACTTGCTGCCTGGTCTTCCTCGCAGATGCACAGCCCTGGAAGATTCTTTGGGCGCATGAGAAGCAGAATATAACACCCTTGAACACTTCAGCATTTTGAAGATTGGTCTCGCTGCAGACGTCTGGGAAAAATATTATAAATGTAAATACCCAGTAGTTAGACGGCAGTCAAAAGCTAATAAGCTATATTTAGTTGGGGTCTTCAATACGATATATTCCATAACATAAAGACATTCAACGAACCATTAAATTTGTCAATTGGTGAGTATCTCTAAATGTTGTGCAGTACACATAAAATGTAAAGATTGAGGATAACAGTGGACAATATAGAAGATATTATTAAAATATTTACGTATATTATCTATCTATAATCCGTGAAAAGGAACGACACTGTGTAACAAGAGGCTGGGTCAGCGCGCCGTAATTGGCTTAGCCAATTAACACACGCAGTACTAGAGTTGGTCGCAAGTAAACGTTGAAATTATTTGACTACGTTATGGCTCGCTTGTTTGTTTCTGTTTACCTCATCCCGAAAGTTATCAAATATCTAATATTCAAGTTGTTTTATATGTAATATATGTTAATACTTACAACATTTAAGACAATTCTTGTGGTAGCTAAACCCTTGGTGAATAATTGTTTTCTCCTGTGGCAATAAGGGGCTGAGGCAGTGCTCGCATACCGCACAACTGAATTAACAATATACAAAGACAGAGATAACTACTGTTGCTGTAAATACAAAAATTTTAAACATTATGGAGATCTGACAAACCACGCCATCTTGTTTCCAACAAAACCGAAACAAATCTTTTTAAGTTCTGATCAGGGAAACTCGATCTCCACACAGTAGTCGCATACAAGGCAGACAATTTATGGTTTGCTTGTTTGTTTGCTTATAAAAGACAACGTCTGCACTACTTATATATCCTGTGTCGCGGGAGACTTCACAAACATACAAGAAACGGACACACAGAACACCCAGATGCAGAATAATATTTTCTGGCTCACAGTGTTGTCCCATGTAGAGTTTGAACCCACAACACTCAGCGTAGTAGAGAGTGGCATGGTGACCGCTTAAACCACTATCCATCCATATCATATTGCATCCTCTATCACTAAATTCAGAAGGTTTGGTTTCACTATTCTCATTCAGTGGGTGAAAAGCAACGAGACTTGCTTAATATCCGTCATTTGTGGCCGTGGGATAACTCCGATTAAGAAGGTCCATTTGTCAAGACAACCGATAATATGTTATTAAGTACTCGTATATGTTTATAGATCTTAAATTATACATTTGTTAAAGAAAATTGTAGCTTCTATAAATGTACTAGTGTATCAGGTACTACAAGCACGCGATTTGAATGCAATGGGGACTTGAAGTGAGCAGTAGGTAGCATCTCCTCTTCCCATCACTCGCCTCGGACGCCCTCAGTATTGAGCTGTTCTTAGAACAGCACTTTTATTTTTAACATCAACCTTTAATAGTCTACAGCTCGATATGGACTTGCTCCTCAAACACGTTCGAAAGCTAAAGTAACCAAAGACGGAGTACACTAACTCAAAACACTAGGAATGGGATGTAAGATTACTATTATGATCGATACGTACGCCATTTTGGTTAGCTATGAAAGTTTCCTGTATATTTTTGTAAGTTTATCGTCATTTTATACAATTTTTAACTTAGAATTTGTCACATATATCAAAACGTCTCGAGCCTGTAATAAATTTGACAGGTATATTGTAAAAAAAATATTGTTAGTAATCTTTGGTTTATAAGATCTATCATGGACGTAAGTAGGTTTTATTTTCACTCCTCTGGGTAGTCGACACCAATTGACCATTATATATGGTCGGTGTTGGTGACAAATTAGTTAACATTTGAAAAATCTAATAAAAAAACTATTTCATATATTATAAAAAACTGTTTATTTACAAGAAAGATAACTAGCAGAAAAATATTTTTAAAAATTTACATCGTCTAAATGACCATCGCTTCGACGTTTGCATTCTTCTAAGCGAGCATCGAAATTAATTAATAATTTAATGCGAATTTATGAAAAATAGTAATAATAATAATAGTTAGATTTTTACATACACACACGCATACATACATACATATATACTTATATATGTATATGTATATATATAAGGTTGGTTAAAAATTCGTTAACATTTGAATCTAACATACCGCGCAAACATGTTACGGGAGTTCTTGGGACCGATGCCACTGGACTTTGCTGGCAACAATCGTATCACATGGTTTCTACAAGATGGAGCCGGTGGTCAAAGACATGTTTCCTGAAAAGCTGATTTCCAGACGAGGCGACATTCCATAGGCACCCAGAAGTCCAAATCTATCTCCAGCAGACTTCCTTTTATGAGGTTATTTGAAGAATCGTGTCTACATCAATAAACCAATTACACTACGTCAACTCAAAGAAAAAATCAACGAAAAGATGTCGGCGACTTCGCGGTCAATTTCGATGCTCGCTTAGAAGAGTGCAAACGTCATTTAGACGATGCCACTTGTCCAACCGTGCAGTCAAATTAGGATACTTTTAAGAACCATTGTGGACATCATCATCAACAGCTTTTAGTAGCCTACTGCTGGAAGAGGGCTCTCCTTTAAAAGGTCTTGGCATTCTACATTAGGCTTTCCAGACGGGTTGGTATAGGGTTTCTTTCAAGGCTTTTTTGGTTTTGCGATGCTGTTGTCCCGTATTTCCGTCTCTTAGACAGCTCTTACGACTCCCACGGAATGAATAGAGATAGCGGCAATCTGTGTTAATCAGTCAACAGTACGACACTGATATATTACACTATGTTAGTATAGACTGCCTTGCTGGTCCTAGCGTTTAACGTATGCGGCTGTGAATCAAGCGATCTCGGGGTTAGTTCCCGGGATGTGTCAGTGTTAATGAGCGTTTCTACAGTTGCAGCCCGGAATTTTGAAGTTGCGATGTTAAACCCCGTGCCTCGGAGAGCGTATAAAACTATCGGCCCTGATCTCCTCGATCGAGTCGGATAGCCGTCCCTTCTGATTGTGAGAGTGACGGAACAGAAAGTGCACCTGTGTTTGCGCACACACTGGAGCGACTGACCCTCGTAGCCTAAATCTATATCATCCTATTAGTATAGACAGGTAAAAAAAAATTAATTTATTTATACAATTTTAATCATATAGAACAAGAAATATATTTTTTTTATATAACGTGAGCTTTAATATTCAAGCACTATTTATTTAGCATATAACGAAGAAGAAATAAATAATAAAATAAAAATAATAACTATATTATAATACATAGCAGCGCAACGGAATATAGTGACCAATAGTTGGACTCAATTTTTTGACATTTACTATTTTGACAGTTTGTCTAGACACACTGTATATTATTGAAGCTTGGTTCTCATAGTTAGTGGGTTTAAAAAAAGATGTATGGATCTTGTATTATCTATATTTCTTTTACGTCCCCAAGCGGGGTGTGAAATAGCCTGTCACTAAGCCGCCATAGTGTGGGTCATTACACTACATTATCTGCACTCACAATGAATATGATGACCACAAGTCCTGGATTCTATTCATGATTTCCATCAGGCAGAGTGGAGTCACTTTAGCACGTTTTTTTTAAAAAATTGGGTCTAATTATCTAAGTCATGAAAAAAGTACCCATTTACTATGGCAAATCCAATTAAATACAAGATAGTTTGTTTTTATTCCATAAGCTTTGCTAAATATTTAACAAAACACAGTAGAAAAATCAATAATAAAAAAATCTGTAAGAGTAAGAGTGTTATTTTTTTTTATTTTTTAAAAGAAAATGAGTTCTATATTGTGTTTAAATTTGAACACAATCGGTGCAGTAGTTTTGGAGCTTTTGATGTGTACACAAACCAACTTAACATTGTTGTATATATATATTGGTATTATGTATAGTTTAACTTAATACTTATTAACTTAAATTACTTACAATGTATATTGTATGCATTTACACTTACTGGCCGGTCAAATGCGTCATTTTATATTAGTTAAGTACATTTTTTTTTAAATTAAATAGAAACACTATATAATATTTAATATTTCATAATTAATTAATTTAGTTAATAGTTAAAAAAATAATTATATTTTTCGTTTATACATTTATTTTTAATTAAGTTATATTTAATAAAAAATAATAATTATATAATATAAACTATGTGTTTCTATTTAATTAAGTACAGGAATTGTTCATGTTAGTCGTTTTTGAGATCAAATTATAAAATGAATAGAGAGAAATATCCAATTGAGATCATAATTAATATTTTCAAAATGTTTAGGACTTTTATGAATTATCTAATTATAATTTTAGATCACTTTACATAGATTTCAATTTTTTTTTTAATTAAAAAAATCACAGAAATTTCACATTACACATTTCTTTTTTACTCTAAAAATAGTTTATTTCTATACATAATCTAAATAATTTCTGAAATACTGGCCCCAACATAACATCACTTAGAGTTTCTAATCTTATATTAATTAATTAAATCCAATTTATTATTAATAATTAATAATTAAATTACAATAAACTTTAAAAACAAAACAAAATATAGTAATAAATCTGATAACATCAGATAAAATTGTAATAATTAAGTGTAAAAATAGGAAAAATTAAGTTTTTTTTTTTAATACTAATATTGCCACTACTGCCCTGTAAGTAATATATGTGTGTTTTTTATACAATCGAACTAATTTGAGCATTATAGCATATATCATACAAATACAATATTGTTAACCCATCTTTTTAATAGGCTTGACGGGCGATTACGCTTTATTAAGCTTAAACATTTAGGTAAAACATGATCTCAAATATATGCTGTCATAAATAAATCATCATCATTATTTAATAGCCCACTGCTGGACATAGGATTCTTTAGACAGGAGGTTTTGGGCTTGCCTTACGTGCGGTATAGGGTTTGGTGGTATCGTTTTAGTAGGTCTGATTCAAACTATGGGGTGACGGCCCATGGATCTCCACATGAAAAAAGTGTTTATTTCAAGTTGTCCTCAGCAGTGCTGTTTTGCGTAGCTGCCTTAGTCGCCTCTTACGACACCCACGGGATGAATAGGAGTGATGGCACTCCGTTCTCTTACTTCATCACCACTCGTATTTTTTATGTTGTCTCCTAATTGTACGTTCTTATTGTAAAGCAAGTAACTTTAATCTTATAACAGTGTATGCTTGAGCAAAATTTACTAAGAATGTTAAATGTCATTTTTATATTATATTATATTATACTTATATTAAAAAATAGTTAAAAATATCTTAAAATAATAAATGTGTTATATTACTGGCCTTAATATTTAAGGATAATGCCACTTTATTTTATTACAATAATTATCAGAAATATTAGGAATCCCTATAAATTTAAATTCTATACAAAATAATTATATGTATAAACCCCACATGCCATCATATCAACAGCCTTCTACAGTCCACAGCTGGGCATAGGCCTCTCCTTAGGAAGGTTTGATAAAAAAAAGTTATAAGCTTGCAAATTATAAGCATTAATATAAAAAATCTTAGGGATCCCTAACACTTTGATATTTCCTTATATTCAAAAAAAATATATTTAATCATATATTATTGTCATAGCATTTGAGCAAATGATCACATTGTAATGCCCTTAAGTACATTTTTGTCAGTTAAGAAGTCTTATCTTTATCTTAGAAATATAACTGTTTTTATATTTTTTATAACTATGTATAACGTTATCGTGATGGTATCACTTATACAGGGTGCGACAAAAGTCGTGGATGTAATTTAGGGTCGTATGACCCTAGGAATAGGGTGAAGAACTTTCGCCTGTTGGAAAATACGTCCCTTTTATTGATTTTAGAAGTTATACGTCTATTGGCGCGTTAGAGAACATTTTTACGATGCGTGCGCACCGTCACGAAAAACCGACACCATGAAATTAGCTATACAACATTTTAGTGTTTTTATTATTAATCATTATGTATAAATAATTCTTGTATGATATTTAAATAAAATTTATTTAATTAGAAAATTGCGTTATACTACAAATTTATTTCTATATATATCTTTCTTTCTATTATTAGCGTCGTTTTCTCACAAGGACAAAAATTTTATAAAGATTTTTATCTTGTTAAGCCAATGTCTCATGCCATCTCACGTCTCTTTTTCGAATTAAACCTGTACCTTAAGTGATAAGGCTTTAACTAAGAGATGGTGATATGCTTATGCAGTTGTATTAATTAAATTAGTAGAGTAATTTTTAACAGTCTTATTTCCTACTAATATCAGCCAATCACAGCACAATACACCACGTTGAATTAAATTACTCGTACTGTTCCACAATGTTTGTTTGTTAAACCTGGCCAGGTTTGCCTCATAGCATTTTTAGAGGGTTTTATGACCACCAAGCAGTTGCAGCCAGTACAGTATAAAAAGACTACGTTGTTCCGTTAATTATTTACTTTTAAAACAATACGTTTGTATTAAAAATAACTGATTTTCCTAATTTGTATAGGGTTGCCACCAAGAACTTAGGGCTCCAAGTTAACCTCACCTGCTGATCTACGGACGAAGCTCTGAGAAACACAACATCGAAAGAAAAGTTGCTTTTAACATGCCTCTGCCTACCCCACCGGGGAAAGTGATGCAATTTTATGTAATATTATTTTTTTATTAATATTACTTATAGGGTCGACCATGCGACCCTAAATATAACCACACCGTTATGTAACAGCCTGTATAATATTCACACTAAGTGATACCATCACATATGACATGTCCATGAGTTATAAGTTGTTATAAGATATTTGTCTTATAATAGTTTTTGCGTACTATTTTTATATTTAAGTAATAAGTAAGCACTTTCTAAGTTTTTAGCAGTCCACTGCTGGACATAGGCGTCTCTTTAATAAAGGTTTTGGTCTGCTATACTATTTTCTTTTTTTTTTTATACTTGATGGAAAATAATGATGGAATTGAATGTTATCATTTCGTAACGTACCTGGTGGGATAGTCATTTTTTTTAAACGACTGCTTTAGTAATAAGTCCTGTGTCATGGGACTTTACAGACATACAAGAATACAAAGAACACCCAGACTCGGAACAAAGTTTTGTGGATCACAGTGTCCCGTGTGGGGTTTGAACCGACAACATCCAGCGCAGTAGAACGGTGTTGTGAGCGGTTAAACCACTACGCCATTTATTTATATTATTTCATTGTCTTGTCTTACGTTTAAAGATATTTTTCAGAAAGCAATTTTTGTCAATTTTTTTTCTTTTATTTTAAATGAATTTTTTTTTTAAATTAGCGCCTAATAAAAGGTAAATTATTATTTTTAAAGTCTTTAAATTTAGGATTTGTTTTAAATAATGTTATTTTAAAATACCCTTAATTTCTTTAAATCTGCTTCCTCAGATGACTGTCACGTTGTAACTCAATAATAATTTATTAATTTTTTTTTTGTAAATATTGATTTTAATTTTGTTTCGAATGTTTATTTTATTACCATTTCCTAAATACATAGCACCAAAAGCATAAGAAGGTACATTTTTTTAAAATATTTAATTTAATATATTATTTTTAAATTTAATATTTTTATCATCAGACTTATGCATTGAGGTAAGGCTATTTCTATGCTTTATTCTCAAAGTATGGTGATACTTTTTTTTTATTTTTAATTAAGATTTTTATATCAAACCAGCACCATTACTTGTCTTGTTATGTTTTTAAAGATTGTCAAGGAGAAAATAATTTTTAAAGTTATTGCAAGCCACTGAACCAAGAGGCCTAGTCATTATATTCAAATGATTTGGTTAAATCTTATCATTGTCATCACTTCTAAGAACAACATCCGAACACCAGCATTTATCAAAGAAATCTGGAACCTTTTTTACCACTTTGACCATACTTAGCTTTCCCCGGGCAAAGTTGATGGTTAATGTGGATAATACTTAATGTCTTCTCATATGTAGTCCCAGGTGGTCTGACCTCGCGAAAGATCTTCTGCACAAAGGGCAAGTGAAGGGTCTATGTCCTGTGTGTTTTCTCGTGTGTCGGGTAAGTTCATCGGATCGTGCGAAACGCCAGTCGCAGCCTGCCCAACCGCATGAGTAGGGCTTTTCACCTGGAATATAAAAGAAGTATTAATCAGAGTAGTGTAATATAAACGTGGTGCTGTCCGTTTCATCTGTTCAGCTACGAGATACAACATTACGGTAATGTTATCGACAGCGGTGCAACATTCCGTGTGGCGACGGGATAAGAATACATAGTATTACCACCCCTATTCACCCCGTGGATGTCGTAAAAGGCGACTAAGGGGACAACATTACAAAGAGAAGGAAAGTTTGAAACAAACCCTATTCCAACCCGTCTGGCCAGCGTGGTATAGTAGACCAAAACCTCCTTACTAAGGAGAGGTCTACGTCCAGCAGTGGATTGTAAAAGGCTGTTGATCGACAGCACGGACGCTGTCGCTTTAGATTGTTCTTCTGTGAGAGGGTAGCACTGCCCTGTTCGAGCCGACCCGTTTGTGCTGAAATCAGCATGACTCTACTACCTGGAGAAGTTCTTTTAGTTTACTCTCTTTTACTTAGGCTTCCCTACATGAGGCTCAAGGTGGGCGTTGTGTAGAGTAACTTAAGACTCAGGCATTCGTATCCATTCACCAACTTTCATAAATCACGATGCCTACTCCTTTCCTCTTTCTGCTTTTTGTACACCGGTAAAGAAACCTGTCGGTTTATAATAAGACATTATGCCTTGTCCCTTTCTCTTGATCTCGTTTAGATATAAATCTCTATTCTTCTACCATTCCACTTTATAAAAATCTCTGTGAAAAATTTACTTGTAACAACAATAACATCTACCATTCATCAAATCACAAATTTCGTCCACCTTATCAGCTATTTTTCCGCACACATTCAGCGTAGCAAAGTGGCTCTCAAGCGTCTTTATTTTGCCCCTCTGAGAAGCATGACGTGACGGCAGGCGAGCTCTGAGCATTCCATTTTCTAAAGCCACAGATGGGCGTAGGATTTTTCGAACCCTTCTGACAATTGAGATTTGCCCGGTACCGAGGGCCACTTCTTTAATAAATTTATTTAATAAAAATTATATTTTAATTACTTGACCTTTATTACACTCGAGTGTGTTACCATATTTCAGTTCCAACTTATTTATTTCGACAGAAATGTCGAAATTGAAAAAAAAAACTCACCTGTATGTGTCCTCTTATGCGCTTTCAAATGTGAGCTCTTAGTATACACCTTATGACAGCCAACCACATCACATTTATGCAGTCTCCGTCTACTCTGACCATCATCACTGACGAACTCTTCCTTTCGGTCAGATATTTTAGTCGGTGGTGACGTCAGATGGTTCAATGATTCTGTCAGTGCGTTTTGTAGTGCCGTGTTGAGGAGAAATGTCTTTATTTGAGCGTCTGTGGTTGGTTTGTGCATGTATGGTATCATGGGTAAGAATGGCTTTGCTAGCTCTAAGGTCGATAAATGTGGGGAAGGTGGGGTGTAGGGCGCTGGTGGTTTCAACCTGAAATTTCAAAAGTGTGTTTAAGGTTTTTTAGTAACTGGAATGTCTGAAATTAGGAATAGAAAAGGCCCTATCTAATTAGCTCTTCTTGGGGAAAAAACTTAAATTTCCTTTTTAAAAGACTACTTTCACTCTAGAATATTTCTGTGTTGCAGGCACTTTACAAACATAAATATATTATACCAGCTTTGCCCACGGCTTCGCTCGCGTGGAATTTGGTCTACCACATTAGGTTTCGTAACAGATCATTTTAATTTTTTTTAACATACAAACTATCCTACGGTACATCATCTTTGTGTAACTTCGATGGTTTAGGCAGCGTACGCCAAGATAACCTTGAGGTCAGATTTTTTGTCGACTTAATTGACATGTATATTACGACCAAAATTGCATAAAATCATTACAAAATGTAGTTATTCCGATGTATAACCTATATTACTGTAAAGTTTCATTCAAATCCGTCCAGTAGTTTCTTCGTAAAACAGTAACAAACATCCATACTCACAAACTTTCGCATTTTACTCGTAATGTTAGTAGGATGTAACGGACACAAAGAATACCCAGATAAAAGATAAGATATAAGATTCAAAACAACAATTTGTGAATCACACAAGCGGCGAGGTGACCGCTTAAATATTACGCCATCCATGCTGTTTGTAGATTCTTTATAGGCATTTTGGGTATTCTTTATTAGGAATAAACGATCAACACATATCACGTGTGATGTTAAGTGATTATCTGGACATCTTCAATCCAAAAGGATACAAATGTGTTGATATGTGTAGGCCTCCGATAGCCTCACTCATGCAATAAAATGCAATGACAGATTTCTCTTAGTATAGACTTTTAGCTTACTACCAAAACCTCTCCATCTTCAAAACGAGGATGTTTTCTTGCCGTCAAGTCCTAGGCCACTATCCGTCAGGCAGTGTGTGTGCTATTTATGTTCCAATCTAGACCTGTCATTACATAATATAACGCTATGACTCTTAGGCGCGGTACAGTGATTACAAAAGTATGTGAAACTCTAGAAAACTTACTTATTTATCTGTTGTTTAGGTTTTCTGGCGCTTCTGAGATCTGGTCCAAGTTTAATTTTTGGCAGATGATGACTTGAACTGAAATTTAAACTTTACACATGACCATAAGTACACGACAGAATGAAGGATATGAGAAACCGACAAGTAAATGGCAAGTTCTTGTCAGTAATTAAGATCATCATAATCAACAGCCTTTAACAGTCCACTGCTGGACATAAGCCTCTCTTTAGAAAGAAAGTTTTGGCCTAATATACTATGCCGGTCAGGCGGGTTTTTTTTTCAAGTTTTTCTTCTCTTGTGTTGTTCTGCATAGGTTGCTTCCCTAGTCGGCTCTTACGACACCCATAGGAAGAGTAGAAGAGTCTCAACACAGGTTAAGATCAATCTATGAAATAATCTATTTTAGTAGTAAGAGTCCCCTATCCTTAACATGAATGGCAATGGTCTGTTTATTGTTTGCTGACACAAACGTTCATCTAATACATCTATTGCCTGCTGGATTATTTCTTACGTTTCTAACTAATACTAAATAACATTATCCTCCTTTTTAATAAACCTTTTTTGTGGGAGCTTACAACACAAAGATATCAAGTCCTTTTACGTAACCAAACAAAGTGTGAAAAAGCATCTCACTAGGCCGCCATAGTGTGGGTCAACATACTACATTGTCTGCATTCGCAATGAGTATGGCGACCACAACTCCATCAGACAGAGTAGATAATTTCAAGTTTGTTGTCCCAGCGGTGTAGACTTTTCATTGGTGAATCATTTAGTCAATCACTCCAAATAATAACCCTAAAATATTAGAAAGAAGAAGAAATTGCCGTGAGCGATAAGACCGTCGATTGTTACATTTACATATTTTGTAACTCATTCCTTCTTTTGTTTTCTTTTAAAATACAATAAAGACAAATAAAATAAAATGAATAATTTTAAAAATCATTAAAAAGTAATGCTTACTTTAAAATCAGTTGCGTGGCTGCGGTCTCTTCTATAGCAATCTTGGATGAAGTGGGAGTGGCGCCACCTATGACAAAATAGAGAAATACCATATTAGTAAAACTGACTTCATCGTCATAACTTAGTCACTGAGGCTTGACGTTTTGTCTTTTTTTCTTGGCTTCAAAATTGCCATAGTTATTAACTAAATGCTCCATTGAGAAAAAACGAGGTTACTAATATCGTCATCCTTATCAACAAGCTTCAACAATCTACTGTTGGACATAGACCTCTTCTTAGAAAGGAGGTTTCGGCCAACAACACCAGGCTGAGTTGGTATAAGGTTCATATAAGGTTGGTAAGGTTTTAAGCGTAATTTGCTCACGTGGTCAACTCTTAGGACATCCATGGGTTGGATAGGGGTTGTGTCACTCTTCTTAACTCGTCAATACACTGACATTAACACGTTTTTTAAAATTGTATGTCTAATTTTTTATTGAATTTGTGGTAGGGATTACTGGTTAGGTTATTCAAATAAATAGGGAACACGCGTGTTGTGGTCATGGCGAACCTGCTGTGATTCGAACCCGGAATAAAGTTTTTGCTGGAAGGTTCTCTGTTCAAGTAAGTTTGAAAACCCTATTGTTCCCTACCACAATACATTTCAATTAACATTGCGATAACCTCAGACATACTTCCTATATTCGTCTGATATTACAGCAGGACCTCTTTAATCCGAACGCCGAAATTTACCCTCCGTTCGGATTCGTGGAGCGTTCGGATCACAGTATGTTAGCAACTGTAGATAGGTATATGTATATGGTACATACTTTCCTGAAATAAAACAAATAGTATTGCAAAATATTAATTAGTGTATACTTATTCAAAAACATATAAACAGTAACATTTATTAAACTTTTTTAAAGAAATTCTTTATTTTAGTTTGTCGTGAGGTATTTAATGAGCAACTGGCGAGAAAAGCGAGCGGGTATGGGCCGTTCCGATTATCGAGGGGTTCGGATTAGACGTGGTTCGGATTAAAGAGGTCCTGCTGTACATTTTTTTATAAACAAGGTATACATCTAACTGATCAGGCCGTCTTACACAAAAAACCTACAAGATATAAACCTGAATCCCGGCTTTTAAAGTCAACCATTTAAGACAATTACTTTTTACCCCTATTCCGTCAATAGCTGCAGCGACAATCGCCGCCGTAACGTTTTTCGTCATTATCGCATTTAGACGGCGCAATTCGATAAAGAGAATTGCTTTTTTCCTACACATACCGTTTCAAATAGGCCTTTGAAAGGCTTTGAATCTTACCTAGGCTTTGATTCTGGGATTTTTTTGTAGTACTGACTAAAAAGTCAAAAAGGAATTTCTGTATATACATTATACTTACGTTTTTCTTTTCTTTTTTTTATGAAGCGCCTGCCAAAGTGACTCTACTCTGCCTGATGGAAAGCATGAATAGAATCCAAAGAGTTGTGGTCACCATAGTCATTGCAAATGCAGACAATGCAGTGTGGTGACCCACACTATGGCAGCCTAGTGACATGCTTTTTCACGCCACGTTTGGGGACGTAAAAGACATGACAGTCATCGTGACAGTGTAAGCCTCACGTAGTTATCACGATAACTGTCACCCCTGCATCAATGGGCCTTCGGTCTCACACTCACCAACAAAACACGACAGCACGGATGCTGTCGCTTTAGGTTGGTCTTCTGTGGGAGGGTAGTACTGCCCCGGTCGAGCCGGCCCACTCGTAAATGTTAATGTTAACATACCAACAAGTGGGCAGAACTAGGTAAATCGTCCAATTTTAAGATTTTTCTATAATTTACACGCAAATCTGACGCCTAATGTTCTTTTATAAGGAGATCAACACCCAAGTATAGAGAAAAATTGCCGATACATATAAATTAGCTTTCAAAGTGCAATAGTTTGACCAAAATCTGTTTACTAGTTTTTGCATGAAGCTCGATACAACAAACAGATAAGTCGTAAAACATTATTTATTACTAACCATAATAGGAATGCACACCTTTTAGATCTCTGGATAATCTATAGACTTATTTCAAATTCAGGACACAACGGGCAAAACTCCAACTCTTGATGGCATGTTACTAAGAAAAAAGTCTATGGGTCCTAACCTAAAAAATCCATTTCAAAGCTCTATAATTTTAGTTTTGATGCAGGGGTGACAGTTATCTTGGTAACTGTGAGCCTTACACGGCCACGATGACTGTTATTCCTTTACGTCCCCAAGTGGGCAAAAGCATCTCACTAGACCGCCATAGTGTGGGTCACCGTACTACATTGTCTGCATTTGCAACGAGTGTGGT
The DNA here is from genome assembly GCA_949316085.1 of Hypercompe scribonia. NCBI lineage: Eukaryota > Metazoa > Arthropoda > Insecta > Lepidoptera > Erebidae > Hypercompe > Hypercompe scribonia. The sequence continues at coordinate 4,851,121 of OX438997.1, forward strand.
GACAACTTTTGGATTCTATTCATGCTTTCGATCAGTCAGAGTAGAGTCACTTTAGCAGGTTTTTAATATAGAAAAAAAAAGTTAAAGAAGTAAGGTATTATTTTAAACCAACCAATAAGTTCTTTTCTCTTGGAAACAGCCCAAAAAAATATACCCAAAAAAAAAATTGTTTCGTTCGTTCAATTTTTAAAAGCAGTTATATATGAATATATAAACGTTGTCACTGTGAATAAGACCTAACTGCTAGCCTGGTGATTTGTTACTTTGCCACGCCTTAAGACGTTGACACACCCTGGTGTCATTATTCACACCGTAGCTGCGTTGGTGCCTTACAAGGAGGTTGGCCACCATAGCAGTAATATTACCATAAAAAGACATTATTATGTGGTCGATAGCACTATAGCTATAAGTACAACGAATTCAAATTGTTTAGTATGCACATTTTCTGCTTGGCGTTTCCAGAGCCAGGTTCCAGAGTATGTAAAAAAGTTGAATACTGTGTTTATGACTTATAGGTATTAATTATGTTAATTCCCGTTTATTAATACATGGCACGATCGGTGAAACAAAAACATTATTGTCATCTCAACCGAAAGACGTCCACTACTGGACATAGCCAGCCCCAAAGCTCTCAACTACAATCGGTCTTGTGCTGCTCGCATCCAACGGTTTCCTACCTGAAAACAAATCCTATACCAACTAATCCGGCCATCGTGGTATAGTAGGCCAAAACCTTCTTGCTAAGTAGAGGCCTAGGTCCACCAGTGGACTATTAAAGGCTCTTTATGATAATAAATGTTTGTTATTGTAGCGAATTACACAAACGGCAACAAAAACATACCACAGCGCCATCTATCGAAAACACACAACACAATAATTATCTCGCTACTAATTCTAAATCACGATATAGATACTGAAACAACTGTCAGAATCCACCAATACATGATTATCATCTTATACTTGTTATGATATTTATTTGTGTATGTATGTATGTATATAGATTTATATCAACTTTAGTATGTATGTGTATGTATTTATGTATTTGTATGAATTTTAGTACATGATAAGTTTGTATATGTTTACTTCTGTTATTCAACATCACCTGAAATGCACCTACTTCCTATTTTCTCTGCATTACCCAAAGGTTGACTGGTAGAGAATGCCTTAGGCATTAAGTCCGCCTATGTACATAAAGTGCATAATGTATAAATAAATAAATAAATACCGATTATATATCCCGATATATACCGATATATACCGATATAAATAAATAAATGCCGATTACCATATATACATCATCCCGATAACAACCGTTGGACCACAGCCCGCAAGCATTATCATCTCACTTGGTCGGAGAATCCTAGACCGCCACAACGTGGGTCGCCATACTGCACTGTATTCATTCGCAGTAAGTATGGCGACCACCGCTCTTGGATTCTATTCATGCTTTCCATCAGGCGGAATAGAATAACGTTGGTAAGTCTCTATAAAAAAAAACTTCCTGTATGTTGAAGTGACATGACACTTATTCCTCCATAGTTACTGTAGGGGATTTTTAAATGCCTTTGATCTTCAGTGACTGAGTTTTTAATATCTGTCATTGAAAACAGTGTTGACGGTGAGCCGGTGTGAAATTCCTGTCTACTTTCAGTGCATTCAATATAAGTCTAAACTAGCATGAATTACTAAACGACTGTCAGAAAAGAATATTCAATGCGAAAATGAACGATTAATTGAATTGATTATCCCTTATCTCACGGAAAGTATCGCAGCAGTACTACCCTCCATGCTGTCATGTTTCGTTGGTGAGTGCCTATTGATGCAGGGGTGACAGTTGTCGTGGTCAGTGTGTACAATATAAAGCCACGATGATTGTCATGCCTTTTACGTCCCCAAGCGATGCGTGAAACAGCGTTTTACTAGGCTGCCATAGTCTGGGTTACCATACTGCATTGTCTGCATTCACAATGAGTATGATAACCACAACTCTTGGATTCTATTCATGCTTTCCATCAGGCAGAGTAGTGTGACTTTGGCAGGAATAAAAACTATCAATACAGTAAAGTTTATTTTCAATTAGCAACATCGCTGCTGTGAACGTACAACAAGTAGCTGCGCTTGCGCCTGTAACTTGTTGGCCGTCTGAAATGACATGGGCAATTAATATTAACTGAGCAGATTATGCAGATAAGATACACATCAGAATTATGTTCGTTTCACAGCCGTCAGACTATGTGGTGTTGGATGCCTGGAATAAACGCTAAATTGACACTTGTAGTGTTTATGTAAATGCGTTATTTATTCTACTTTATTTTACATCCTCGATATGGTAAATCTAAAATTAGGTAGGTTTCAGCAAATTTGTACGAAAACAATGCCAAAATTAATCGTAACAGAGGAGGTTGAACCTGTGACCTGATACTGCCAATTCAAAAGTCAGATAAGTCACGAGTTATATTGTCGCTTTCAGCTCTCCCCCTAGAATCCAAACCGTCCTTAGGTTTGGACTCAGGTAATCTCAGTTAGTCGGTATAAAGCTGTGAACGCACCGATTTGTTCTGAAGTTGGAATATCACTTCGATCATACCCCTCCCCTTCCCTCCCCCGAGGGGATTACGTAGGACGACAACACACTTATGATTGTTGAGTTGAATATGTCATTAGGTTTCGGTGGTGATGAGGTCACTTATGCAAAAAGAATACGTCTTTAAGCTTCGAAAAAGACGTACAAATATCTCTTCAATTATATTTATATTTAGGTGGTACATACGATAATACACGATCAAATGTACGGAGAAACTCGTACAAGAGAAAGCCTTCGCTGCGATCGCTATCATTTTATAGGGGCTTGAATATGTAACACAGCGTAATAAGGACAGACAAGCAACAAGACAGGACTTTGGATTTATTATGAGCTTTTAGTACATTGGAATATAAAGGAACATTAAAATATATTTATTTCTCACTACTATTTGAAAGTGGTTGATGTAGTGTGTGATAGGTTTGTAGGGTGTATTGTGTGTAATAGGTTTGTAGGATGTGTTGTGTTATGTTAAATTTTGTTAGTATAATAGTTTTTTATTTTCGGACATCTGACACACAACGTCATCTAGTTCCAAACTAAGCTTGTACTGTGGGTACAAGACAACTGATATAAAAACATATATACTTTTTTTTGTAAATACATACATACGAGTATTATACATAGAAACAAATATTTTACAGATCATACAAACATTTAGTCTGACCCAGGAATCGAACCCGAGACCTCAAGTATAGCAGCCGCATACGCTACCACTGCGCCACCGAGGCAGTTTCAAGTATTAAATAAACTGTAATCTAAATGCACCTACTTTTATTTTTTCCACATCAGCCAATGGTTGACTAACAAAGAATGCCTTAGGCATTAAGTCCGTAAATGCACCAAACGTACAAAATGCGTAAATACTTTCGGATCTTGAGTTCTCTCGGTTCCTTTTCAGCAAGAGTATGTGGTGGTGCATGTTTCTTCTCTTACTGCTTAAGTAGTCATACATATTCGCATGTATATATATGTTAATTAGGTTTATAGACCTTTGTTGTAAGCGAAGACCAACTAAATCATTTTCTATAATTGAAGCAATCGTGCATGGATCGGATTTTGTTTTTGTTATGTCCTAAATAAAGATGAACAAAAGATCTTAGCCTCAAAATATCAAGCCTTTGTTATTTTATCTTATTCGTTTATTGGCTTACCAACAATTGTTTACATCGATACTTAAAATTTTCGTCATAATTATGTATTTACGGCTAGTGTAACAACCTCTTAAAGGTAAGCACCACAGTATTGAAATACTGGGATTTGTTTTTACCCTGCGTTAGGCCAGTTTCAATAGTTGATACATTTTTCTTTATTTATTTGTTTTGAGAGCCTGCCAAACTGACTACTTTGCCTGATGGAAAGCATGAATAGCATCCAAGAGTTGTGGTCACCATACTCATTGCGAATGCAGACAATACAGTATGGTGACCCACACTATGGCGGCCTAGTAAGATACTTTAAATTGATCTTTTGTGGGAGAGTAGTACTGCCCCGGTTGAGCCGGGCCGTACGTACTGAACTTCCGGTACGCCGGAAAACGCCATGTTCGTTAACCGACAAATATGTCTATCCAAGAAATGTACAAACAATATCTGTAGTTATTTGTCAGAAAAGTCGAGAATCGTTTATCATGGATTTTATCAACAAGTGGTGAAATTAGCTATTAACTAATTTGTAGTAAGTTATTAAACATCCCACGTTAACCATAATGTGACTTATTGTCACTGAAAATTAAACCGTTAATCTGCTAGTCTTTACATTTTACTATGAGAGTCGATTGCACGGATGGCGCAGTGATTTAAGCGGACGCCACGTTGCTCTCTACTACGCTTAGCATTGTGGGTTCAAACCCCACTCGAAAAAACACTGTGTGATCCACAAATTATTATTCTGAGTCTAGATGTTCTTTGTGTCTGTATGTATGTTTGTGAAGTTCCCCGCGACACAGGATTTATTCATAAGGCGGGTGTTGTCTTTCTTAAAACAGTAGAGATAATGAGTGTATTGGAACTGTTGAACCAAATTATTATAAACCCTCTAGAATCAATCCTCTGATAAATTTTCATTTTGGAATTTCAGACTTTAGATTAAGCGTCTAATTAAACGACTAAACACAAAGATTTCGTGTATAAATTGTCTTCTAAAACCAAAAAGTTATTGAGCTTTTCTTTATCTAAAAAAAGTGTCTTTTGAGCTAGGTTTGAGTCAGTTTGCATTTCAAATAAAAAATAAATATAGTTTTTTTTAGGCTAAGTATTTATTTATTGTAAATTGATTACGATTGATTATTATGAAATATGATTATAAAAATATTCATAATCGCATTTCACGTATGCAATTATTGCCCCGTGCTCGGTTTAGAGAAAAGAAAACTAAACAGCACTAATATTTAACCCTAGATTTCGGATTGGATTTTAAAAATTTAAGTAATGAACGATCAAAAACAAAAAAAAGGCGAAGCTGCCGTTCATCCATAGGTAGAAAAAAGAATTGATATGATTCTTAATATGATTCATATACGAGTGGGATAATCTCATCGGATTAATTGTAAGAGTGAGGCAACAGAGAGTGCACTTTTTTTTTTAACGTGGGGAATGCTTTTCGCACCATACCCTCCGGAGGGACGAAGGGCGTGTGTGGGACTCCCAGAAAACCGGTCTACCCACTAAACCCCGCGGCGGCCTACCTCGGCAGTCGGGAAGAGCTCTAGGAACGCATTAGCGGCATCTGGAGTCCTCCGTGCCGTACCTCGCAACTGAGGTACATCTCGGGCACCACCTGTGGTTTGTGCACGCACATGTACACTATAATATCTCCAGCATAGTTGAATGGACCCATTGAGACTGACCGTCGTGGCTGAAATTGGTTAGCGGTACATCATCACCATCGAGAGAGACAAATAAGTGACTTACAGAAAAGAAATTACAAGAAAAAGAACGTGACAGATTAAGAACATGTGTGTAATACCCCTATTCATCCCGTGGCTGTCATAAGAAGCGACTAAAAAAACAAACTGTTTAAGAAAATTTTAATACGAAGTGAAGAAAACCTTGAAAGAAACTCTATTCCAACTCTCTGGCCAGGCCAAAACCTTCTTGCTAAGGAGAGGTCTATGTCCAGCAGTGGACTGTTAAAGGCTGTTGATGACCCTGTCTAAATGTATCAAAGTCACAGTATCTTTTATTTCATGATTTTTTTTCAAAATTATTTGATATCGTTGCTTATGTGGTGACTAAAGTCATAGATCAACACGCACACTTAAAAAACATCTGTTTGGCCACATATTGACCAAGATGTATATCATTAGAAAATCTATTAATTTGCCTGTGTCTTACCTTATGAATAGAATGGGTAAATATACTCGGTGTCTTTTTTTTCACACCAGTTTCATTCAATCTTAAATTGACAATATTTTTAATGTGTGCCAATATATCAGTTGTTAGACTAAAGATTTTCATCCTCAAAATAAATCAATTTCTACAGATTGTGATTTATTGAGAACCTTCTCAAGAGGTACAGAGATACTACTTTTGAACGGCGACACTTAAGTCAATATTTTGAACAAATTAATGCCAAAAAGGTTGGCAACCACTGACTAAAACCACTACGGCATCCGTGTAGTGTAAAACACCTTTCCTTATCCGAAAACAACTCTCCGATGTCTGATTGCACAACATACTGTTCATAAGTCAGTAGCCGCTAGTTTAGTGGCCCACTTCCCACGATTTACATAGTCGGACACTGAAGCGCAGTAATGGGCAAACTATCGCTTTTGTACCAGTTAGGTAACACGTGTACCTTCATAAATTACTATTAGACCGTTTCGGCGAGTGTAGTTTGTAAGGACATTATAACAAGTGGCTAGTCATCTTAATGACCTTTCCAATTACGAAATAAGTGGATACGTAAGCTATGCTAATTTCAGCAAGAATGGGTCGATTCGACTGCGGCAGTACTACCCTCTCATAGAAGACCAACCTAAAGTGGCAAAGTCGTGTTTTGTTGGTGAGCTGAACGCTCATTGATGCAAGGGTAATAGTTATTCCGGATATCGTAATAACAGCTGTTTCCGGATCCCTCCTGTCTTAGGCGCAGAGTGGCACACCGTGTGGTTTTGGTCGGTCCGATTCCGACACACTACCCCCGACGCAAATCTCTGTGGAGTGACGACCCGAGGGGTTAAAAAAAGGGGTAATAGTTATCATGAAAAGTGTGTGTGCCTAAAACTGCCACGATGACGTCCCCAAGCGGGGTGTGAAAAAGCATCTCATTAGGCTGTCATATTATGTGTGGCATTGTCTGCATTCGCAATGAGTATGGTGATCTTCGATTTAATTTATGCTTCCTATCAGGCATAGATGAGTCACTTTGGTAGGTTCTCAAATTAAAAAAACTCGTGCGCCATTTGTATTCCCTCCCTAGGATTAAGGAATCCCTAGGTAGTGGGATTTGGACTCCGGTAACTGCAGTGCTGAATAGTGCTTCTCTGTGCGGTCGTGGTAATACGTTTAAATATACCATCAAGAATATTAATTATATCAAGAATTATTACCCGCGTAAATCCCTTAACGTAAGGCACATTAGTATTGTCACATGCTATTGGTACTGCCAATCAGAAAAATGAGTTTATCATACCAATCTCACTTGAAATATTAGATGTATAGGTACTCTTTATTGCACAACATAAGTAGCAAACATAGAATGTAGAATACAAAGAAATAAAACAGTGGTACAATGGGCAGCCTTATCGCAGTCTGCGATCTCTTCCAGGCAACCTTTAGACAGATTATACTATATAGTATTATGTAGATATAGTGTGTGCAACGAATTAGTTAACATTTGAAAAAATCATATACTTTATATTGATGTCTGAATGATGATGATGATTGAATTACATACTTTATTTTACATTTGATATATTATAAAAATTATTTATATGCAAGAAAGTTAATTAGTTGGAATTTATTTTTTAAAAATTACATCGTGTAAACCGTAGTGGTTTTCGTTTCGGTATTTGTACTCTTCTAAGTGAGCACGGCAATTTTCGAATACTCGTCGGTAAAGAGACCGCGATATCGCCGACATATTTTCGCTGATTTTTCTTTTAGTCGACGTAGTGTATTTGGTTTATTAATGTAGATTTTTCAAATAATCTCATAAAAAGAAGTCTGCTGGATATAGATTTGGACTTCTGGGTGGCCATGGAATGTTACCTCGTCTGGAAATCAGTTTTTCGGAAACATGTCTCTAATCACCGGCAGGGACTCATTGGATGTGTGACAAGTGGCTTCATCTTGTTGAAACTATGTGTTACGATTGTAGCCAGCAAATTTCAGTAGCATCGGTCCCAAGAACTCCCGTAACATGTTTGCGCGGGATGCGTTAGATGCAAATGTTACCAAATTTCTGGCCCACATGGCATAACTACACATACATATATAGGAACATATACATACATTTACATACATACGTATATAAATATTAATAGACAACATAGGTATATATTCATTATCATTAACAGCCTTATACAGTCCACTGCTGGACATAGGTCTCTCTTTAGCAAGGAGGTTTTGGCCTACTATACCACGCTGGCCAGACGGGTTGGAATAGGGTTTGTTTCAAGTTTTCCTTCTCTTTGTAATGATATTTTCATGAATAGTTTGTTCCCTTAGTCGCCTCTTTCGACACCCACGGGATGATACAAGACAAATATATACAACATATACATACAAGATAATAAACATAAATATAGAAATATTATATTCTGTTAACGGTATTGATACTAATAGACTCGTAGTAACTTATGTAAATAATGAACATACGAGGGGGCGTTTTTAAGTTCGCGGAATGGAGGGTATTGAGTAATAATAAAAACACAAAATTATTTTTCTTTTTCTATATATTCCCCTGCAACACGAATACATTTTTCAGATCTTTCAATTAGTTTTTTTATTCCCTCGTAAAAAAAAGTTTTATCTTTGTCTGAAAAATACGCCGAAACCGCCTCCTTAACCTCCTCATCAGTTGAAAATTTCTTACCACGTAATTCTTTTTTCATTTTTGGAAAGAGATAATAATCACTCGGAGCCAAATCTGGACTGTAGGGTGGGTGATTCAAAATATCGAAGCTCACCTTATGCAGGGCAGCCAGTGCGACTCGGCTCTTGTGAACGGGAGCATTGTCATGCAATAGCAGGACACCTTTCGTTAATTTTCCCCGTCTTTTTTCTTTGATGGCTTCTTTTAACTGTTCTAAGATTGAAGCGTAGTATTCCCCCGTTATAGAAATGCCTTTATCTTTATAATCTATCAATAATATTCCTTCTGAGTCCCAAAAAATCGTTGCCATGAGTTTCCCAGCCGACTGTGAAACCTTAAATTTCTTGGGTGGTGCTGTGCCCTTTTTGTGCCACTGCATGGAGTCTTGTTTGGACTCGGGTTCATAATGATGAACCCAAGTTTCATCCCCAGTAACAATTTGATTCAATACGCCATCCTTGTCTTCATTGCAGAGGTCCAAAAACGCACGTGAACATTCCACACGCTGTTGTTTTTGCAATGGCGTGAGCATTCTCGGCACCCACCGTGCGCTAACCTTAGTCATGCCAAGATGATCGTGTAAAATTTTAAAAATTGTTGTATCTGATACTCCAACCATTTCTGCGAGTTGTTTCTTTTTTAGTCGAGCATCTTCCAATACAACTTTTTCTACTTTTGCAATAACTTCTGGCGTAGTCACCTCAACGGAGCGCCCCGGCCTCGGGTCGTCTTCAAGTGATTCCCTGCCTTGTTTAAATAAACTATGCCACTTGTAGACCATTGTTTTTCCTGGGCAAGAATCTCCGTAAACCGATGACATCTCATTGAGTATGGTTTGAACAGACTTTCCTTGCTTAGTAAGGAACTTTATCACCGCACGGAATTCAATTTTCTCCATTTTTTTCACTTCGTTCCCGATTAAAATACTTGGTCAACGATAGTTTAATAACTAATGATCCAATCACAACAAATTTTACTATGCAGACTAATTATGAGTCACTGAATACGGTAGGCATCAAAAGAGCACGTTTACCCGCCTTTTTCACTGTCATTCCGCGAACTTAAAAACTTACCCTCGTATATTTAAAATAACTGAAGTTATTGCTAATTAATACCAGAAATTAAGAAAATATTCCACCTACCGGTATAATAGGGTTCCCCCTTTATAACACAGTGTCGTAGTTTAACTTAGAGATTATATAAATAGGCACTCAACACACGTTGGCTCGCTCATCATCCAGTGAAGGGTACAGTTTTGTCCCCTCACTGCCTTTCTAATGACTTGCATTTGATGTTTATCATTGCTAGATACGGTATTGCCTTAGAGGTGCTTTTCGATAAATTTGTAAGTCGAAAATCGCGTAATAGTTTAGCTAAATTATTCAATAACTAATATATTGTGTTGTTCAGTTCATAAATCTGTTGTAATAGCTGAAGGCTTTGTTTGGTTGAATGTGCTAATCTTAGAAACTATTGGTCCGATTTAAATAAACGTTTTAGTGTTCGATAGCCCAAGGAAAACTGTTGACCATATAACATCACGCTACGACCAAAAAGAGCCGAGCATTAAGGCAAATTTTACAAAAATTGGGCAAATTTATTCCATTATAGATTCACATACGAAGTCAGGTTGATCAGCTAGTATCATATATTTGGCAATGATGTTATTTAGTAAGAGGTCTCTAAACTTCCTAAAAGTCGTAAGCAAAACTGTGTGAAGTACCATTTTCGCAACACACGGTTATAATACAGGGCACACTGTTCATTACTTGTCTAGTGATGGAGCATAAATATTACAACTGCCTCGGTGGAGCAACGGTAGTGAATGCGACTGCTGTGCTTGAGGTCTCAGGTTTGATTGCCGGGTCGGACCAAATGTTTGTATGATCTGCAAATATTTGTTTCGAAGTTTAGGTGTTTTCTATGTATAATATGTATGTATTTACAAAAAAAAGCATATAAGTATTCTATCAGTCAGTCTAGTTATCATAGCACAAGCTCTATTTAGTTCGAAACTAGATCACGTTGTGTCAAATGTCCGAAATATTTATTTATTTATTTAGTAATTATATAATGCAGCAATATACAGGATGGGCGAAGAATTCATTAACATTTGAATCTAACATCCCTGGCAAATAAATGCCGCGTCGGGCACGGGGAGGGATCTGACCACTAGTTCGTTTCTCGGAAATTTTGTCACAATGGATCGCTTCACAGGGCCGTAGCGCGTTAACTGTGTGTGTGTACAATATTTAATTATTGACTGGTCTGTTGGTCGAATGGTTAATGATCCTGAATGCTAGCCAGAAATCGAAGGTTCGATTCCCACCCAGGACAAATAATTGTGTGATGAGCACGATCAGTTATTATTATGTAAATATAATACGTGTGTATTTAGAAATATGTAAGTGTGTGTATCAGCTGTCTACTTGCCGTAGTACAGACTCTGTCTTATTTGGGATTAGACAGCCGTTTGTATGGTTATTTATCAACAGCCTTTAACAGTCCACTACTGGACATAGGCCTCTCTTTAATAAGGAAGTCTTGGTCTACTGTACTACGCTGGCCAGACGGGTAGGCCCGAGAGGGTTTCCACACGTTAAAAAAACCGATACCCACCCTGGGTATCAAGTTTTCTTTCCTTACGGTTATTACTGTCTGCCTCGGTGGCCCAATGGAGGCACATGTAACTTCTGTGCTTGAGGTCTCGGGCTCGATTCCGGGGTCGGATTAAACCTTTGTACGCTCTTCAAAAATTGATTCTGTTTATATTATATATACCGTTTATGTAGCAGCTATTTATCATTTTGACATTATAATCTTTTATAACAATAATTTGTCACGCACAGCACAGCGTCGGCTTCACTACTGCTGCACCACCAAGGCAGTACATATTAGAAGTGCAGAAGACTAAAGTTTTTAAAGAATTTGAACTATACATACATACATAGAAACATAAAATTACATCTGTCTCGGAGGTGTAGGCAGAGGCATATTAAACGCTCACTTTTCGCCAGTATTTGAGCTATAAAGGTAGTAATTATGTAACAGCAAAATATAGAAGTGTAGAAGCCGCCACATTTTTTTTTATAAAAGATGTGGCGGCTTCTACATTACAACACAAAGAAAAATCTACAACAGCGCCATCTAGCGAAGATACATCGAACTACGAAGTATGAACGAAACGTATGAATGTAATAAAGTACAATGCAAATACTAATCCTGTATCGCGATATAGAGATTCGCGTGGCAATTAGCATATATACAACATCCCAACATTAACCGTTGGGCCGTGGCCCGCCAGGCATGATCACCTCGCCTGGTCGAAGGATCCTCCCTTTGTGTCGGAGGGACATATGACACATGTCCCTCCACAAAAGACAACACTTTAATAGTTCAAAATATACTGGTGGTGGTGTGTAAAATAAGACATTCAAAACGGTGCAAATTTTAAAAGTCAGTGCAAGTAAGACTCATACTTTTAAAGGGCCACATCTAGTGCTGGTACGTCATCGATATCTGCGTTGGCATACTTGAGCAAAATGGGTGCATACCATCATGCTTACAGTAAGTTGATACGATGAGGTAAATAATGCTAGCCAACAGTTTTTTTTAACTTAGAAGTAGATACGAGGGTTATAAAGGTATACAACATGGTTAAATACGTGAAAGTATTTTGAAAACGAAACTAAAAGGTACCTTTTTTTGTTTTCGAGGTGGAAAATCCCGCAGGAGCCAAGAGTACGTGGTGTTTCCACTAAAACCTCCCCCGGCGGCCGGTCTCAGGCGTCCTACTCTGAAGGGGACCTGGACCATATTGTTTCAGGTCCCCTCCAGAATCAACGCCGTGCCTAGTCAGGCCCTATCCTTGGGAGTTACTGGTTGTTATATTTTGTTGCGTAAAAGGTACTAAAAGTACTAAGAGGTACCTAATGGTGCCTTTGATGTTTGAGTTTGATGATACCTTAAATAATAAGTAAATAAATATTTCGGACATTTGACACACAACGCCATCTATTTTCAAACTAAGCAGAACTTGTACTGTGATAACTAGACTGACTGATAGAATATTCATATACTTTTTTTATATACATATTATATATAAAAAAACACTCAAACTCTGCAGATCACACAAACATTTGGTCCAGTCACATTCGGAACAGCTGCGCCACCGAGACAGTTGAATGGATCGTTTGGGTTAGAAAAAATACAATACAGCGAAGACCAACGCTCATGGACACTACTAAAACTTCTTCACTCAAGAGTCAAGTAGCTTTATAAGTCCTCTCCTACCATCAGCGAAAGGGAAGCAATCAACCCGCCTTCGGATTTGTGGATGGTCAGCAACAAAAAAAAATTACATTATTTAATGATGACATTTCCAAGGAGGTTTGGCTTCAGACAGGTGAAAACTATGAACCAACCAACAATGTTGCAATGTTTCACCTCACGCCAACCCTGAATAATATTCTACAAATGGCAGAAAGATCATGGTGTTTCAGAAGTCGTTTAGTGACAAAATCATCATCAACCGCCTTTAATAGTCCACCGCTGGACATAGACCACTCCTTGAAAAGAAAGTATTGGTCTACTATACCACACTGGCCAGACGGGTTGGTACAGGGTTTGTTTGAAATTTTAAATCGATCTGGATGTCGTAATAATAGCTGTTCCCGGATCTCTCCTATGTCAGGCGCAGAGTGGCACACCGTGTGGTTTTAGTCTGCCCGATTCCGACACACCACCTCGCCTTAAACCCCGGTGGGGTGACGGCCCGAGGGGGTTGCCACACGTTAAAAAAAAAAGGGTTTGTTTGAAATTTTTTTCTTTGGCTCGCCTTTTACGACACTCACGAGATGAATAAATGACATTCTGTATTCTTAATCCGTCACTTCGCGGAGTACTGCCACAAAATACATGTAAATAGTAACAGAAAACAGACAAACTGTTTATATCTGACAGCACCACGAACGCAAAGCTGCAACACTACTGTATCTAGATAATATGTGGAACTAACACACTTTCACTTAGCACTGCAGTTCCAGATATAATCTTAATAGTGTTCTGTAAACATGGCCCAGCCGTGGTGCCATAAAGTGCTTACGTTTCGAAATTAAAGATCTGAATGGTCCAGTTACGATAATTATAGGAATATTTCGATTTTGATTTCATTATTTGAGAGCCTGCCAAACTGACTCTACTTTGCCTGATGGAAAGCATGAATAGAATCCAAAAGTTGTAGTCACCATAGTCATTGCGAATGCTGACAATGTAGTATGGTGACCCACACAATGTTGGCCTATTAAGATGCTTTTTTACGCTTCACTTGGGGATGTAAAAGGTATGACAGTCATCGTAGCATTGTATTGCACACACTTACTACGACAACTGTCACCCCTGCATCAATGGGCCTCCGGTCTCGCACTCACCAACGAAACACGACAGCACGGATGTTGTCGCTTCAGGTTGATATTGTTAATCTAGCAAGAATATAATAATATACTCACACATCTCACACACGGCCGTCTGTACTTTGGCACAGCCTGTACTATGGTAACCAGACTGATGATAAACATACTTATATATTTCTAAATACGTACATTACAGAGAATGGATGGTGGTGGGGTAGCGGAGTGGTAACGGATTAAAAATACATAGTGTTACTACCCCTATTCACCCCGTGGGTATCGTAAAAGGCGACTTAAGAAAAGTATGCAAGTCAACATCATTACAAAGAGAAGGAAAACTTGTAACAAACCCTATTCCAACCCGTCTGGCCAGCGTGGTATAGTAGGCCAAAACCTATTTGCTAAGGAGAGGCCTATGTCCAGTAGTGGACTGTAAAAGGCTGTTGATAACATTACAGATGCAGAATAAATGATCGTGTTCATCACAAAAAACAATTTTCCTGGGTGGGAATCGAACCCATGACCTCTGGTTCAGCAGTAAGGATCACTAACCACCAGACCATCAGGCCCGCCTAATATTCTCCTGGTGTACAGTTTTCTATCCACGTAGTGTCGGGTTAAGAATACGAAGTGTTACCACCTGTGTTCATCGCGTGGTTGACATAAGAACCAACTTTATTTTTAAATATTTTGGACATTTGACACAACGTCATCTAGTATCAAACCTAGCAGAGCTTGTACTATGATAACTAGACTAACTGATAGAATACTTATATACTTTTATTGTAAATAAATACATTTGTCGCCATACTGCACTACTCTTCAATTCTTCATTAGCAGTAAGTACGGCGCCCACTGATCTTGGATTCTATTCATGCTTTCCATAAGGCAGAAAAGTCACTTTGTTAAAATGCTGATAAAAAAAAACATTATACATAGAAAACACGCAAACTCCGAAACAAATATTTGCAGATCATACAAATGTTTGGTTCGAAACAGGAATCGAATCCGAGACCTCAAGCATACCAACTAGGGGATCAAACTACGCAGGAGCTGTGCTGTTACTATAAAGAGAAGAAATACTTGAGACAAACCCTGTACCAATTTGTCTGCCCAGTGTGGTATACTAGAATCAAACCATCTTTCTAATGTGCGCTTTATAATGATGATGATGACTTGGGAATCCATGTAAGCTTGATTTCATTTTATGTACGTTGATGCAGCAGTCACAGTTTTTTACGTCTCCAAGCGGGTGTGAAAAGCGTTTCATTAAGCCGCCATAGTGTGGGTCACCATACTGCATTCACATCGAGTATGGTGACCACAACTGATGGATTCTATTCATGTTTTCCATCAGACAGAGTAATCACTTTGGCAGGTTCCTGAAATGAATAAAAAAATAGTTCGAAGTGACCACAACTCTTGGATTCTACTTATGCTTTCCATTAGGCTGAATACTCAGTTTGGCAAGCAGTTAAAAAAACAATCATCTCATCATCGTGAAGTTTGCCAATTAATATTGTAAAAACTTAGACACGTGTGCGCATAGATACGGTACTTAATTTGTTACACCTTTATATCACACGGCTCAACCGATTGTGATGAAACTTTTCACACAAATGAATGGTATTTTAGGTAATAAACACATTAAACGACATCCGACATATTAGATTCGTTTTCTATTTAATCGCGACGTATAAGGCGAATGTATTTCCATAAACTAAGATATTAAATGTATAATATCCTTAATTAACGCAGATTCCCACGAATATATATTTATTTATTTATTAAATTAGGATCTGCCATAATACACAATTATATACTGTAATTAACTGACGCGATATTACGTCGGTGTACTCTTTCACTTAAGGAGATCATAGCTAGCAAAAAAATAATACCGACTAATCGTACAGTTACAAGCAATAAGAAACATTGAAAGACATATGCAAAAAGTAATAAAACATATATATAATATTATACATAAACAATTAAGTAAACTTGGCCCTCCAAAGCTACAGATTAAAAAAGAAAAATTAACATTGAGGCTTACATTGTGTGAAGGAAAGGGGACTTACATCCAACACAAAAGGTAAATCCTCCGACAAGGCGAGGTGACAATACCTGGCAGACCGCGGCCTAACGGTTGGTGAAGGGATCTCGTAATAACAGCTGTTCCCGGATCCCTCCTGTTTTAGTCGGTCCGATTCTGACACACCACCCCGCCGTAAACCCAATGAGGTGACGGCCCGAGGGGGTCTCCACACGTTAATAAAAAGGGATGTTGTATATATGCTTCTATCGCGGCACGAGAACTTCTATATCGCGATACAGGATTCATTTAGTCCGTAGTTGGTTACTCCGTACTTCGGTATGTCTTCAGTAGATGGCGTTGTTTTTTTTTTTGGTGGCAGTCGCCATAATAACATTAAAGCTTTTAGTATTTCATACATCTAGAGAAACTTAGGCATATATCTAAATCAGTTATTTTGGCTAATAAGTTATACCTATTGCCTATAAAGCTTGGCACAATGTTCAGTTAGGAATGGCGTGGAAACCGCAAAAGACAGCCATTGATAAATCAATAGATAGCAAGCAAGAAACCGATTTTTGTTTCATATCTTTATTGAGGAAAGAACCTAGCAGTAAGTACAACCTTATGGTATGTGATAACCATCGCTTATAATTAGCCATTCAAGAGATACAATGTATGAGAGGGTCCCATGTCTCCACTCGAACCAATCCTACAGGTTTCATTACAATCTTCAATTAAAAGTAAGGCTTCACTCTCACGAATTCCATAATTTGTTTGCCACCTTAGTGGTATAATAATAAATATTATTTCAGACATTTGACACACAACGTCATCTAGTTTCAAATTAAGCAGAGCTTGTGCTTTGATAACTAGACTGACTGATAGAATACTTATATACTTTTTTTTTGTAAATACATACATATTATACATAGAAAACACCCAAACTTCGAAACAAATATTTGCAGATCACACAAACATTTGGTCCGACCCGGCAATCAAACCCGAGACCTCAAGCACAGCAGTCGTATTCACTACCGTTGCTCCACCGAGGCAGTTGTAATATTTATCCACCATTACTAGACAAGTAATGAACAGTGTGCCCTGTATTATAACCGTGTGTTGCGTAAAATGGTACTTCACACAGTTTTGCTTACGACTTTCAGGAAGTTGAGAGACCTCTCACTAAATAACATCATTGCCAAATATATGATACAAGCTGAACAGCCTGACTTCGTATGTGAATCTAGAATGGAATAAATTTGTCCCGTTTTTGTAGAAACACTCAAACTTCGAAACAAATATTTGCAGATCACACAAACACTTGGTCCGACTCGGGAACCGAACCCCCAGACCTCAAGCACAGCAGTCGTATTCACTACCGCTGCGCCACCAAGGCAGTTGATACAATAGAACTTTCTCACACAAAACTAGAACGCTATCAATATTGGAGTCTTATATACGAATTTATTTGCCTGTTAAACACTGTTCGTATATAGTAACAACATTTAAGTTATAGTGAAATGATTATTGATGTGATTGTATTTTCTCACGGTTCTGTAATCCGTTCGAAATCAAATTGCGATGGTTCGGTTGGTCTAGCGGTTAGAGATTCTGACTGCTTCTGCTGGTAGTGGAATTGAACCATTCAGGGCAATTTGATGATGATGATGATGATGATGTTGATGATGATGATGTACTTCTAACCGATTTCGGCCACGGTGGTCAGTTTCAACGGAGACCAGTCAACTACGCAGTTGTTATAGCGCATAAGTATGTGCGTAAACGCAGGTACACTCTCTGTTCCCTCATTCTCACAATTCGATGCGACGGCTATCTGATACGATTGGAGAGAGACCAAGCGCAGGACCGACGGCTTTACGTGCTCTCCGAGGCACGTGAGTTAAGACTTCAGCTTCCAAACTCTGGGTTAATTATTCTTGTAACCAAGAAACTCGGAGGCCCATTGATGCAGAGGTGACAGTTATCGTTGTAACTGTGTAAGCCTTACACTGTCACGATGACTGTCCTGCCTTTTACCTTCCCAAGAGGAGTGTGAAAAAGCATCTCACAAGGCCGCCATAGTGTGAGTCACCATACTGCGTTGTCAGCATTCGCAATGACTATGGTGACTACAACTTTTGGATTCTATTCATGCTTTCCATCAGGCAGAGTAGAGTCATTTTGGTAGGCTAATCAGACAGAAAAAAAAAACCCTTTTTGACCGACCCGTAAATCGAACCCGAGATTTTTGAAGACCGGCAGGGGCATACGATAACCGCTAGATCAATGGACAATTTATTGTGTTTGGGGATGACAAGAGCACCTACTGTCTGAGCGCTATTTATCTACAAATATGTGATCATCATTATCTCATCCAAAAGTCGTCCACAGCTGGACATAGGCCTCCCCGGTTCTCCACAATAGCCAGTCACGTACCGCCCGCATCTAAACGAAATAAATATACAAGTCTGTTGCTGATCTCTAAATCACCCTTCGAAATTAAGTGAAAGGTTGGCCTAATGGTTTAAGCGGTCCCCACGCCGCTCTCTACTGCGCTGAGTGTTGTGGGTTCAAATTCGTTGTGGGACAACACTTCTCAAATTGTTGTTCTGAGTCTCGGTGTTCTTTGTGTCCGTTTCTCGTTTGCTTGTAAAGTCCCCCGCGACACAGGATTTGTTCCTAGTGCGGGCGTTGTCTTCTGTATAGAAAAAAAAAATCGTAGATTACA
The DNA here is from genome assembly GCA_949316085.1 of Hypercompe scribonia. Taxonomy (NCBI): domain Eukaryota; kingdom Metazoa; phylum Arthropoda; class Insecta; order Lepidoptera; family Erebidae; genus Hypercompe; species Hypercompe scribonia. The sequence goes on from OX438997.1 coordinate 4,869,909, forward strand.
GCTTAGGTTCCGGTAACTTCATTCAATAAATATCAACAAAATAATTGCTGAAAGTAATTTTTCCCACGATCATTGTTAGATCAGGTTACACTTGATTTTCAAAAATCATCAACATGATACACAATACGTAGTGTTGATAGCTTCCAATGTGACTGAAACAGCTTGGCAGGCATTTGTACCATGGGTTCATGTTTAACAACATGCTGTATAAACAACTTTGTACTATTTTACCATATATGGGGAGAAAACTTAAAGATTAGAAGAACAATACAGCTTAGAACATCGTGTTTAAGTTGTCAACTATCTTGTGGTGGTTCAAATAATAATCATCATCATCATCTCAGCCAAAAGACGTCCACGGACATAGGCCTCCCTCAAGGTTCTCTACAACAGCCGGTCCCGTGCCGCCCGCATCCAGCAGCTTCCCGCTACCTTCACCAGGTCATCTGACCACCTTGTGTATGTTCAAATAATGCTGCAATAAACTCTCAAATCAATGGACAACAATGGCAGAGGCCTTATGTCCAGCAGTGCGGCACTTTATATTGCTATTGTAAATTAAAAAGTAATCAAACATCCGTTGTCATTTAACAGTCATATCTTAAGTATAGGGTGAGCTACAAATGATCTGGATGTCGTAATAACAGCTGTTCCCGGATCCCTCCTATCAGGCGCAGAGTGGCACACCGTGTGGTTTTAGTCGGTCCGATTCCGACACACCACCCCGCCGTAAACCCCGGTGGGGTGAGGGCTTGAGGGGGTTTCCACACGTTAAAAAAAAAAATAAAAAGAAAAGAAACAAAAAGGGTGAGCTACGAATAAGTTAACATTTGGAAAAATCGCATAAAAAACCATTTGATAAATTATAGAAATTGTTAATTTATTTTTTAAAATTACATCGTCTAAATGACCACCGTTTCGACATTTGCTCTCTTCTAAGCGAGCACCGAAATTTTCTAATACTCGTTGGCAAAGAGACCGCGAAATCGCCATCATCGGTTCGCTGATTTTTTTTAGTTGACGTAGTATATTTGATTTTTGATGTAGACATGATTCTTCTAGATATGATGATAAAAAGAAGCCTGCTGGGGATAGATCTGGACTTTTGGGTGGCCATGGAATGTCGGCTCGTCTGGAAATTAGCTTTTCCGGAAACATGCACTGGCAGGGACTCAGTGGATGTGTGACAAGTGGCTTCTTCTTGTGGAAACCATGTGTTACGATTGTAGCTAGCAAATTCCAGTAGCATCGGTCTCAAGAACTCCCGTAACATGTTTGCACGGGACGTTAGATTCAAATGTTAACGAATTCTTGGCCCACCCTATAACCCTAGAAGTCGTGACAAGAAAAAGAAGACTTAGAATAAAATATAAATTAAGTAAATAACAATCTTTTAGATTGTAAATGGAGTTATGCCACGGCACTACTGAGCCAGAGCCATAACCCCTCTTCCCCATGATACTAGGTGGAAGAAGGACAACTCGACGAGCATGTCGGAATAGTGGTTAGTGTCCCTGACTGGTTAGGGTTGTCGTGGGTTCAATTGCCACCCAGAACAAATATTTTTGTGATGACTACGGTTATTTTTTCTGTCTGGGTTATTTTCTATAGCATGTATGTATCTAGAAACATTTAAGTATGTTTATCAGCAGTCTGGTTACCATAGCACAGGTTTTGCCTAATTTAAAATCAGACAGCCGTGTGTGGGATGTGTGAGGCTATGTATTATTATCATAACTTTCAATGTCAATGTACTCTCGAAACATGAAGACTGAATCATGAATTCTGATTCGCACTCTAGATTCGCAAGTCGCCATACCGTCAAATAACCTATAAAAAAGTCTAAAACAAACTTACTTTTGCAAATGTAATTTGACGTATGAATGGTAGATGTTATTAATCTTGGATTAATCGGAATAGGATATATGCATGTGATTTCAAAATGGACAAAATATTTTTATTTGTAAACTTTCCTACAAATAAAATATATCCATGTAAATAATAGTAATAATATATCTCTTTATTGTACACAAGATTAAATACAGAGGTAACTTAAAACTAAGGAGGTACAAGTGACGGCCTTATCGTCCGTTGGCAATCTCTTACGGGCAACCCTATGTAATTATTTTTGAAACTTATTACAATTTATTAGTGAAATTTAATAATCTAATAGTGGCTTTTTTCAAATTACCTCGTGAATTTCTGAAACGCAACGCTATTTATTGGTGGAACAAAGTTTGACGTCAATTAACCCTCGGATCTTTTCGTAAAGCAGGCTATATTTTCGTCGAACTTTGTAAACAAAACGGTGTGTGCTAAGTAAAAATATTGTTATATGTATTTGATCACTTTTTTAATATCCTTACTTATGTTAAATGATCTTCACAACTATTATATTATTTACTTTACATTAATTTTTTTTACTTTTTTACGATAATAAGTTGATTAGAAAAAAAACTCGGTGCAGTTGTTAATCAAATACTTCGTTGTTGACGTGAGTGTAGTCTGTCGTCACAGAATAAGCGCGCCAAAATGGCCGAAAATTATAGTGTTTTTAATCTTTTTTTTAGCTTGTTGGTTTATATTTTGGATGTTGTTATATTTATTTTTGTTATTGTAATATCTAATAGAAACGTTTTTAAAAAAAAAAATACATGCATATTTGAGTGAGGCTGTAAGTCGTTTTTGTTCCTAAACTGTAATTAAGTCGTATTATCCATAAGCGTGATATTACTTACACACGACTAAGCGACTACGAGAATAATACAAAATTGTCCTCGGGCTTTATTGATATCTGAATCGCAACATCAATTTGGCAAGTGAACGTACGCGATATATTTTTGATGGGTTATCATTTGTGGTCTAGCGAGACAATTACGATTGCCTTTGAATATTCATGTTTATTACTGACATATATCTACACCTAGTGGTATAAGTACTTGCCATTCACTAAACAAGATATTCTCAATTGTTTTTTATGAGCCTGCCAAAGACTCTATTTGTTGGAGAGTATAAATAGAGTCCAAGAGTTGTGGTCACTGTACTCATTGCGAATGCAGACACTGCAGTATAGTCAACCATACTATAGTGGCCTAGTGGGATTAATTTCTACGCCCCGCTCGGGGACGTAAACACACTTATTACGATAACGAAACACGGCAGCACGGATGCTGTCGCTTTAGGTCGGTCTTCTGTGAGAGGATAGTACTGCCCCTGTTGAGTAGGCCCGTTCGTGTTGAAACCAGCGTGACTGTACCATCTAATATGACTAAAAACTATCTAGTATAAAAAAATGATGCTGACACGCACAATTTTGTGTCATTCAGGAGTGAATTCTCTTCGATAAGTGAGTTATCCAATACTAAAAATGACTGCCTCGGTGGTGTGTTTTCATATGCGGCAGCTGTGCTTAATATCTCGAGGTCGATTCCCATGTCGGACCCAATGGTTGTATCATCATCAATATATCGCAGTCCACTGCTGGACATAGTCTCCTCCTATTACATGCAACTTTAATTTGAAATTTTGTATGTTCTACTACTAAAAAAATATTTCGGTGTTTCGATGTTTTCCATGTATTTACTAGTACCCATAGTACAAACTCTGCTTAATTTGGGACTAGATGGCGTTGTGTTCCAGGTGCTAAAATATTAGTCGCAATAGTAACAATCGGGCTAATCACTCATGGTGATTACTTCCAGACAACTTCCAGACATCACGAGTTTGAATATTTTAAGGTAGTTTACACACAAGTATCACATAAGGAGAATATTTAACTTCTACTATATCTTTAAGCTCGAAGCTTGAAATCCACTGTCCCATTTCATAATTCAAACTATATTAGTGGTTAATAGTATTTGTAGCAACGTAAATTTAACACGACATGAATATAGTCCAGTTTGCACAACAACAGAGTGCTAAGTGACATCTGCGTAAGCTTATTTCGCTTAAATATAAGTAACGAGAGCAGTTAACGCCACAATAAGACATATTTATAACTTAATCTTGTGTTTATGGATTGGACTGAGAGTAGCGGAGCGGGAATAACGTCTCTGAGAGCGGGGCGAATTTTTTTAATAATGTTTCATTTCTTAATAAAAATTCGTGATTTTTCGTTTTAAAAAGAACTCCCGCGCTAATAATTTATATCCAATATCGTGGCTGCCTACATGAAACGGACACAGAACAGCAGTCTGTGAATCACATAAAGTGTTATCCCATGTAGGGATAAAACCAATAGAGCCCACAACACTAAGCACATTAGAAAGCGTAGAGGTGACCGCTTAAACCAGTGCGCCATCTATGCGTTTGTTTTAGTAGTTTTTTTTTACTATTATATAATTTACAAAACTAATGTAAAATCTCACTTACATACCTTTAAACAGTGTTTTATATGGAACAGTATACAAAAGATCAGATTATCATCGGATAGGCGTGACTAAAGTCGCCCGATCTGAGCCTCAACGTACACAAATGTTTTGCCAACACTTTAGTGACAACTTTTCGTTCTAGGTGGAGATCAAATCCATGACCTCTGGTTAAGAAGTCTGTATCACTAACCACTAGACCAACAGGTTCGTCTATAATCAGCAATCGTACATAAGAGCTGCATGGTTTGTTGACTTCGATTTAAAATCGCTACCCGCTTACGTTTATCACTATGAACACAATGCCGGATTCAGCTGTGCCTTATTAAGGTTACGTAAATTATAATTTAAAATAATTAAATGGTGTGTGAAATGAATTATGTCTGTCGATATACTGTACCCATATACTCGTAGTTAGGGGAGAGTGGGGTAATGGGAGCTAGCGGGTAATGGGAGCCACTAAAATTTAAACAGACAGGAACGCACCAGTCGCACGAAACTGACAGGAATGGATTCGAAAACATTCGTTCATGTCACGTGATCGCCGCCGCCCGGCCCAGTAGCACGCGCTCATTGGTCACAAGAAGAAGTGCGTTTGGAGTGATCTCGCTACAAAAAGTGTGAAATCTCTCAAATAAAGTAAGTACCTAAACTTTTATTATTTTGTCGTGCTTTGCCTCTATTATGTGCATTATTTATTCAATTTTATGATAACATTGAAAGACAAACTTACTTAACGAAGTTTTTTAGGTTATTGTCGGTATTTTGAGATGTTTAACTGCCGGGTAATGGGAGCTACTCGAGCTCCCATTACCCCGCTATGGCTCTTATTACCCCCTACGAATACTAAAATTTAAATTTAACAGTGTTGTTTATATAATTTTTTTAGATGCCAAGAACTAGAAAGCGGACGACGTCAAAGGCTAGCTGGACATCAGCCACGTTAGAGTCTGCAATAAATACTATCAGAAATGAAGGAATTTCGATTAATAAAGCAGCACAACAGTATCAAATACCTTACAGCACACTAAAGAAACGGTACAGGTTAGCAATTTCTGATGATGATAATTACAGTCGTTCTCCATCACTCGGCAGAAAAACCGTGTTCACTAGTGAACAGGAACAAATACTTGTTAGCCATATACTTGATATGTCTAATATATTTTATGGTTTCACAAGCATCCAACTGCGTAAAATATGCTACAATATGGCTGTGAACTTCGGTGTCGAAAACAGATTTAATACTGAAAAAAAAATTGCTGGGAAAGATTGGTTGTACGGATTCATGAACCGACATCAAGAACTCAGTATTAGAAAGCCTGAAGCGACCAGTATAAACAGGATTCTGGGCTTTAATAAGACTGAAGTCACACGTTTCTTTAGTAATCTGGAATCTGTAATGACAAAATTTAATTTTGAGCCCCAAAACATATTCAATATGGATGAAACAGGATTTTCTACAGTCCATGTGCCAGATAATATTATTGCTCTTAAAGGACGAAAGCGTGTTGGTGCAGCAACTTCATGGGAGAGGGGCAAAAATATTACAGCAATTTGTGCAATGAGTGCTACAGGTATTTATGTGCCCCCTTTATTCATTTTTCCACGACAAAGACACTCTCCACAGCTAGAACGTGATGGACCACCAGGAGCTATTTATACATGTTCAAAAAATGGGTGGACTAATGAACAAATATTCATAACATGGCTTGAACATTTTATAAAATTTACAAGTCCTACTGCGGAAAAACAGGTTTTGCTCATTATGGACAATCATAACAGTCATGCTACATTGGAAGCCTATGAGGTAGCCAAAAAGAATTATATAACTATGTTGAGTATTCCTCCACATTCATCACATCGTCTACAACCTTTAGATGTGACGTTTTTTGGTCCCCTAAAAACAGCTTACAAAAGGGAGTGCGATATGTATATGAAATCTAGAAACATGATTAAAATAACTCCGTATGAAATAGCTGGACTATTTAATAAAGCTTACTCAAAAATAGCATCTCTTGACAAGGGAATATCTGGCTTTAAAACTACTGGAATATTTCCTATGGACCCATCTGTTTTTACGGATGAAGATTTTATTCCTCTTGGCCAGAACGAAAGCAATGACAATACAACTAACGTAGCAAACACGGCTAGCCTTTCCGAAACAATTGCTACCGATACTTCACAAACTGTGTCTTCAATTCAAGAGGCGCTGCAAACATCAACCACCTCTCAACAATCTGCCAGGGACCAATCATCACAACATGATGTGCAAAGAAGAGATTCGCCACAACCTTCTACAAGTTTTGCTCATATCTTAAATGTTTTAAGTCCTCCGCACATGTCAGCAAAATCAACAAAAGGTAACAGAAACAAACAACATTCGGAGGTTTTAACTAGCACCCCTATGAAGAAAGTTTTTAAGGAGAAGAAGGACAAAAAAAATAAAAGAATGATGAAGGGGAACAAATCAAAGAAAATACAAATAAATAAATCTAAGAATAAGAGACAGGTTAAGAATAAATTATCTCGAAAAAATAAAAACAGAGTAACTAAACATTTATTCCAAGACAGCACTTCAGACGAATCATCTATCGATGAAAATAATATTTGTGATGATGATTCTGAATACTCTAAGGAGGAAAATGTAGGTATCTAAGTATGATTTGTAACGATGTTAGTACACATGAAGAATTATAGTATTGTTGCAGAACTTGTGGCACATTCTGAGTGTTCTGGTTGCGATCACTCTAAAGATTATCTTTGCAATTTTTGTTTAGGTCACTAAAATACCTTTTGTTATTATTTTTTTATTGAAGATGTTTTATTTTATGTTTTATTGATTACTCAAAAATTTTGGATTGTTTAAGTTACTCTTTAATGGGTTAAAGTAAGAGTTTATTTTGTTTAGTGTTATTTCATGGCTCTCATTACACATATGAAGGTTTCATGGATCTCATTACCCGATGCGTGGGGTAATGGGAGCGAAAGTAAGATTTATAAAAAACGTGATTTTACCTATTTTAGGCTATATTTTCTTTAAGTTCCTTTGCAGTTATTGAAAGACGGGTAACTAAAAGACTGATTAATGTCTATAAATGTCTATGATTGTAACAGAAACCGTGTTTTTTTTTTAATTTTCCTTACATGGTGCCAATTCCCCCACTCTCCCCTACTACTATGAATGCTCTATTTTATTTTTTTTAACAAGATAACGCACGCATATATATTCTGTGTCGCGAGGGCCTTTACAAACATACATTAAACAGAGACAAAAAACATCCAGACTCCGAACAACAATTAATGGATCACACAAAGTGTTTTTCCATGCGGGATTTGAACCCGCAACACTCAGCGCAGTAGTGGCGTGGTGACCGCTTAAACCACTACTAAGGTCAATTAAAAAACGACATTTAGAGATTCATTTATAGTTATATTCAGATAGTTACTCTTTATTGTACACCATAACTAGAAAAGAAACCACGTAGAAATGAAATAAAAAAAATAGTGGTACAATAGGTAGATTCATCGCAGTGCGCGATGTCTTCCAGGCAACTTTTATATGTAACTAGCTGTTACCCGCGACTTCGTCCGCGTCAGTTTTTACTAAGGACGTGTATATTGTAGGGATATATGTCTCTAAGTGCACACCTGCTACCTTCAGTATCTGCCCTTGACTTTTATTTATAGTCATTGCAAAGGCGGGTTTTAAAGGGAACTGCACTCTTTTAAACTGGAACGGCAAGTCTGTTGGAATAATGGGAATACGTGGAATCAGAACATTTTCTCCTTTGGCCGTTCCAGTCATAATTGTTCCTTTAACGATGTTTTTCCCCAAGTGCGTAATTTGCAATCGAGTGCCGTTGCATAACCGAGGAGCATCAAGATTACGCATTAATAGAACCGGGACACCAACTTTCAACCTCAGGTTATGGGAAGGCACGCCTGATAATTCTAGAGAGTTAAGAAACTCGACAGGGTATGATGTTACGTGTTCTGTATCCATTACTTTATCTACAGAGCGATATTCCACGACGTCACCTTCCACTTCTGACATAATATTTTCATTAATCTGTCCAGCAATTTCGTTCGTTGGTAGTCAACCATTCTTGGTCTCCCATATTAGTCCGCAGACCAGGATATACGTTGTTTTTTAGATCGTCAGTGCTGCCAACAATATTACAGAATTCGTGATTTAGTGTGATCATACCGTTAATGTCTGTGGCCATACGATCTTCACCAATTTTCAGGAGAGTGGCCGCATACAGCCCCGATTGTGAATCGTTGTGCAGTTGTACTCTCATATTTGTAGTCAGACTAAATTTTTGCACATGCGCCCATAGCGTAGAGGCCTTCAAACATGCGTTTATTTCATCTGCCGGTGTACCTCTAGTTATCACGGGTAGAATCTGTCTGAAATCACCAGCCAAAAGAACAACCATCCCTCCCATAATACTTCTGTTGCTTTTGAGGTCTTGCATTGTCCGGTTTAATGCTTCGACTGATCTCTTGTGAGACAGTACATTCATCCCAAACCAACAACTTACATTGCTGCGGATCGGATTTGAGCAAGAAGGAGATTTAAAAGAAATTTTTTACCAGTGCCTCCAGGAGCATCAAGAAAAAACAAACCACCTACGCCGTTTTCGATTTTTGCACCACTCTATTAAAGACATTTCTTTGTTCTGGGTTCAAACGTGGTACGGACTCAGTTATTTGATGTTGTAAAAAAGCATGGTCATAATTTAGTTCGCGTAACACATCACTACAAACTTGCCCTGTCCTACTCATCCCAAAATCTGATAAATCTTTACCAGTAATAGTTATCACTTGGTCTTCAATCTTTGTTAGGGCTTCATCATAAATAGAATCATTGTATGTGACATTAGGATTATTTTCTTGCAATCTATATAATATATCGTCTGAAATATCATTTCTGTACTTGTCCCACAATTGCTGAGTATTCGACAGTCCACATGTCGCTATTAAAATAGCAAAAAGCTCTCTCACCTTGGCTGCTGATCTACATTGTACGGCCTCTTCCAGTGTTTCATCCCAATGATTGTCATTCTGCAATAAACCTTTAACCTCACATGCTTCTCTAAATGTTGACATTGCCTGATCATTGTGTTTTTTGAGATTTTTGAAACACGTAGACTTATGGTAAAAATTACTGTTAAATATTTTTCCTACTGAAATTGTGCCACCCCCGTTAACCCCCATAGGGGTTGATTTTCAAAAAACGTTTAGATATGTATCTCATAATTTGTATTGCAGAGCATTATTTCAGTGTCACGTAAAATATTTCAATAGAATTAAATTTCCCATACAAACTTAGCCACCCCCTTTAACCCCCAATGGGGGTGAATTTCGAAAAACCCTGAAATACGTGTTTCATCATTTGTACTAAAAAGCATTAATTCAAAGTTTCATGCAAAAATGTGCAATAAAAATATTTTTCTCATACAAACTTTGCCACCCCTTTTAACCCTTTTAGGGGTTGAATTTCCAAAAAATAATATGCCTATGTCCTTTTCATGAATGTAAACTATCTACATACCAAATTTCAGCAAAATCGGTTGGGTGGTTTAGGCGTGAAAAGGTAACAGACAGACAGACAGACAGAAAGACAGAGTTACTTTCGCATTTATAATATTAGTGTGGATTTGTAATGCACTATTTATATATAATGTTACATAGCATAATTACACATACATATTCATACACATACATGAATGTATATGAATACATACATAAACATACATACATATTACTTCGCATCTTAAACAAGGAGATAATTGAGGACACAGGGGAATTTTAGCTATACATATTGTAAGCAAAAGAACAGAAGAGAGGTTCACCTGAGTGACAATTGTCGTCACAGCACCCACATCCCAAGAATTATGAGTTCTCACCCACATGCTTTAGGAGAAGGGGGTTTTGAGGCCCTGATAACCTCACTTACTCTTTGAAAAGCAACGAAATTGCTGAATACCGGATTTTTGTGAGGCCGTGATAGGCTATTTATAGGTGATTAACTAGTAGATATGTAACCTGATGAGAACGCCTAAAATTTAGAGACACAAGTACGTTGCTTAATGGTTTTATTCTCATTTTTAAACCCTAGAGATAAACGATTTATTTCCTCTGAATAACAGTTTAATATTATCGTTGGATTCCACAAAATAGTATTAGATAATGCCGTTGAATTCCTAAAACATACAAGAATTGCGTTCTATTGTCGTGGAATCCACACAACTATTTTCAGTTACTTTTTAAAAAATGATGTCATCAATAACATTATATTTACTTTAAATTAACAACATTAACATAAATATTGAATAAACAGCTAGTGCCCGTGAGAAAAGACCTTGAACATAAAAACTCCCAGCCACCGTCATGGTGTCAACTCAATTGACTTAATAGACCATCTCAAAAAAACCATTGAGAAAGAATAAATTATAATATACTAGCTATACCCTGCCTGCGCTGGCGCACATTAAAATAGCTTTAACGAGAAATAAGTAACAAAGGTGACGCAAAAAATCGATGACAACATTTTTACTTTTTTAAATTTAAGAGCCTACCTGGCGTTCCTTGAGGGAGACCTTCGTCCAGTAGTGGACGGTGATAGGTTGATTTAATTGAAAGTGACTCTACTCTGCCTGATGGAAAGCATGAATAGAATCCAAGAGTTGTGGTCACCATACTCATTGCAAATGCAGACGGCTAGTCTCAAGCGTCGTACTCTGAAGGGGACCCGGGCCATTTTATTTCAGGTTCCCTCCAGAATCAACGTCAGGCCTGATCTAACCCTATCCCTAACTATTGTTGCACTAGGTCACCATATTTGGATCCTTTTCCCCCACTTAGGAATATATTTCAAGTGGGTCCCAATCGTGTCCGAATTTAAGCTCATCGTCATCTTCAATAGCTTTTAATAATCCACTTCTGGACATAACCTTCTCCTGAAGTTTTTTTGTTTATTTACGAGCAAAGTAACTCTACTTTGCCTGATGGAAGGCATGAATAGAATCCAAAAGTTGTGGTCACCATACTTATTGCAAATGCAAGCAATCCAGTATGGTGGCCAGGTGAGGTGCTTTTTACAACCAGCTTGGGTAAGCAAAACGTATGATTGACAGTCAGCGTGGCAAGATTCACACACTTACCACGATAACTTTCACTCCTGTATCAATGGGCCAGATATTGTTTTGGCTTACTAAATCACACGGGCCAGGCGAGTTGGTACTAGCCAGCCGCGAGGAGGCAACTTCCGCGTGTGCCGTACGTCGCCTAAATAGAGAGTTTTACCTGAAGATGGTGCCCCAGATGGCAGGCACTAGGAGGGGTCCGGATGTCGTAAAACAGCTGTTCCCGGTTCCCTCTTATCTCAGGCGCAGAGTGGCATACCGTGTGGTTTTAGTCAGTGCGATTCCGACACACCACCCCATGGTAAACCCCGGTGGTGTGACGGCCCGAGGGGGTTTCCACACGTTAAAAAACAAGGCTTCGCTTCAAGTTTTTCTTCTCAATAATCGCCCTGCATAGTTTGCTCTCTTAGTCGGATCGACGATACAGAGGTCGGCTCTTACGATACCCACGGGATAAATAGAGGGTGTTACATTAGCCAACTTATTATTTTTATTAGTTACAATAACAATGATTGCGTTGTCAATCAGATGACATTTTTAATGAACGAAGGTAGATATTCAATCTTATTAATGAATGAGGGCATAATAACTGTTTAAAGTAATGAATTAAACAATAGAGTCAATGAAATATTAATATCAATTGAAATGTAAATACTGAAAAATGAATAAAACAGTAATAAACAAAAACTACAGAGTGTTGCTTTAAGTTATTGTACATTTAAGTTATTTCGCAAGAAAAGTGCGGCGGGAACTAAACTGTCTAGACGTTCATAAGTCGAGTGGGCCAGACGGCATACCTGCAGTGGTGCTCAAGCAGTGTGCTCCTGAGTTGTGCCCTGTACTAACGCGACTTTTCGCGCTTTCCTACCGCAAAAGGCAAGTGCCGTCTTCGTGGCAGACTGCCCATGTGCATCCAGTGCCAAAAAAGGGTGATAGATCGGACCCATCGAATTACAGGCCTATAGCTGTAACTTCCCTTCTCTCTAAGGTGATGGAGCGTGTAATCAACACACGGCTCCTCAGTTACCTAGAGGAGCACGATTTGATCAGCGACCACCAGTATGGTTTCAGCCGCGGTCGCTCGACTGGTGATCTTCTAGTGTATCTCACTCACCGGTGGGCTTCAGCTGTTGAGAGTCAAGATGAGGCTTTGGCAGTTAGCCTGGATATAGCAGAGGCGTTCGATCGGGTCTGGCACAGGAGTCTTCTATCGAAGTTACCATCCTACGGCCTGCCCGAGGGTCTGTGCAAGTAGGTGGCTAGCTTTTTGTCCGGTAGACGCATAGAAGCCGTTGTCGACGGTAGCTGTTCCGAAAGCATGGACATAAACGCTGGTGTCCCGCAAGGCTCCGTGCTATCTCCAACGCTGTTCTTGCTGCATATCAATGATATGCTGTCCACGGATGGTATCCATTGTTATGTGGACGACAGTACTGGAGATGCGTATTACACGGGCCGAGCAAACATCCCTCGTACCGTTGTAGTAGAAAATCGCGAACAACTTGTGTCTCAAATCGAGAGCACCTTACACAGAGTCTCCGATTGGGGTCGGGATAACCTGGTCCAATTTAACCCCTCTAAGACGCAAGTTTGTGCGTTTACCGCTAAGAAAACCCTGTTCACTGTGGTTCCACAATTCCAGAATACACCCCTTACCATCTCACAGAGTATTGGAATCCTCGGTGTCGACATCTCCAGTGATGTCCAATTTCGAGCTCATTTGGAAGAGAAGGTCAAGCTGGCATCAAAAAAGCTTGGTGTTCTGAATAGAGCGAAGCGATACTTCACACCGGCACAAAGGCTACTACTTTACAAAGCACAAGTTCGACCTCACATGGAGTATTGCTGTCATCTCTGGGCGGGAGCACCGAAGTACCAGTTTGAGCCTTTCGATTCAGTTCAGAGACGTGCTGTGAGAATAGTCGACGATTCTGATCTCACAGACGGTATCGAGCCACTAAGTCTTAAGAGAGACTTTGCCTCCTTGTGTGTGCTCTATCGTCTCTACAATGGGCTGTGTTCTGAAGAATTGTTTGATATAATGCCCACAGCCACTTTCTACCATCGCACCGCTCGCCATCGTCAGGGAGCTCATCCACATACATTGAAACCTAAATGGTCGCGCACAGTGCGGTTTCAGAGAAATTTTCTTCCGCGAACAATCCCGTTATGGAATGAGCTCCCTGCCGAGGTTTTCCCTGGAAACTACAGTATGGGGCTCTTCAAGAAGGGGGTAAATAGGTCTTTAAAGGGTCGGCAACGCGCACGTGATGCCCCTGATGCCGCAGGCGTCCATAGGCTGCGTTAACCGCTTACCATCAGGCGGGCCGTATGCTTGTTTGCCACCGTCGTGGTATAAAAAAAAAAAAATAAACATTAACTTCACATTATTTTTCGTTTTTAATTTTTTAAGAGTCTACCAAAGTGACTTTACTCTGCCTGTTGTAAAGCATGAATAGAATCCAAGAGTTATGGTCACTATACTTATTGTGAAAGTAGACCATGCAGAATGAGAAAACGAATGCCTACTGAGATGCTCTTTTACGCCTCTCTTGGGGACATAAAAGGCATAACAGTCATCGTGGCAGTGCAAAGCACTCACACTTACCAAGAGGACTGTCACCCTGCAACAATAGGCTTCCAGTCTCACACTCACCAAGGAAACATAATAGCACGGATGCAGTCGCTTTAGGTTGGTCTTCTGTGAAAGGGGAAGTACGGCTCCGGTCGATTCGATCCATTCGTGTAGAAACCAGCGTGGCTCTAGAGTTTTGATTGATTTATTAAAGAAGAAACGACTAGAAACCTAACTGAATAAATCTATTCAACCTGTCGCCGTCCACTGCTGAACGAAGGTCTTTTTTTTTTTTTTTTTTTTTTTTTAACGTGTGCAAACCCCCTCGGGCCGTCACCCCACCGGGGTTTACGGCGGGGTGGTGTGTCGGAATCGGACCGACTAAAACCACACGGTGTGCCACTCTGCGCCTGAGACAGGAGGGATCCGGGAACCGCTGCTATTACGACATCCAGATCCCTCCTAGCGCCTGCCCGCCAAAGCGGGCACCATCTGCGGATAAACTCTCTACATAGGCGACGTACGGCACACGCGGACGTCGCCTCCTCGCGGCTGGCCATTATAGCGGGTGGAGGGGAAGACCCGTCCCGTCCACCCGCGGCCACACTCAAGGCGGCATGAGGCGCTGGTATGCGCGCCTCCGCCGCCCGGCTCGCCGGCGGCGAATTGGGTCCGAGTGGATATCGTCCTCCCGAGCCTTCTCCGCCGCCTCCTTCCGCGAAATTACGTCTTCGCAGAAGGTTGCGACCGCGGTAAAACAACTGTCGCTACCGGCCATGGAGCGTATGACGGCCGGTAGCGAGAGATCTCCTCCAATAACTGCAGTGAGGACCCCACGCTGCGCCGCCCAGGCGGAACAAACCGCTAGCGTGTGCTGAGCCGAGTCCTCACTGCAGTCGCAGTGGTAACAGGCGGGACTCAATTCCCTCCTGGCGACCGAGTGCAGATACTTCCCGAAGCAACCATGCCCGGAAAGGACCTGCGTCAGTCGGAAGGAAAGGGTCCCATGCTGCCGTCCTGCCCACTCGGTGATGACCGGCTGGAGAGCCTCCACGAGGGCAAAGCCAGCACGTGGAGTCTCCAACCGGAATGACCAACGAGCCATCGTGGCTCGACGAGCGGCCTCACGCCACTCGCGTATTTCCTCGGGCGGGGGCCGTATGCCGCTACCCGCCCGGAAGTCAGCCGTCCGCCGATAAACTTCGGCGAGCACTTCCGCCTCCAAATCCCACGGGGGAGTTCCGGCCAGGGCGCACGCCGCCTCCGTCGATACGGTGTGGTAACCGCGTATGGCTCTAACCGCCAATATCCTCTGAGGGCGCCAGAGGCGAGCCCTATTCTGGGCGGTCAGAGCCGCCGCCCACACCGGTGCACCATACAGCGCCATTGATCGAACAACCCCCGTGTATAACCGTCTCGTCGCGACGCTGGCTCCACCCAAATTGGGCAGAAGTCGCCCAAGAGCAGAAGCAGCGCCGACCAGCTTTGGAGTAAGCTGTCGGAAGTGCTCGTCGAAGAGCCACCTGCCGTCGAGGATTAGGCCCAGATACTTCATCTGGGCCTTAATCGGTACGAGGACCGAATTGACAACGATAGAGGCACCGGGGGGTGGACCACGACGGGGCCCATGAAACAAAAGGGCTTCCGTCTTATCTAGGGCCACCCGTAAACCCAGCGCCTCAATGCGCCCGACCACCAAAGTTCGCCCCCCGGGCCGTGACCAATGTGTCATCGGCGTAACAAATTACGCCCAGCCCAGGGGGAAGACGACCTCGAAGGGCCCAGTCGTATCCCATATTCCACAGGAGTGGTCCGAGGACGGACCCCTGTGGAACACCGCACGACATGGGCCGCCGCCTCAGAATACCATCTCGGTCCTCGTACACGACGGTACGCTCCTCAAGATAGTCTGCCACAAGCCGCCTCAGGTACTCTGGCACCCCGTGGTAGTGGAGTGCTTCCCTGATGCAGCTAAATGGCAGACTATTAAATGCGTTGGCGATGTCCAACGACACCGCCAACAGCACGCCGCCACAGCTCACCGCCTCTTCGGTAACGGCCCTCAGGCGCAGCACAGCATCGACCGTCGAACGCCCCGCCCGAAAACCAAATTGGGCGTCCGACAGATCGGGGCCCACCTCGCAGAGGTGCCGGACGATGCGGGCAGAGAGTATCCTCTCAAACAGTTTACCCGCCTCGTCCAGCAACACAATGGGCCTATAGGCCGCCACCGAATCGGTAAGCCGTCCCGGCTTCCTTAATAGGACCAGCTTCCCGCTTTTCCAGCACTCAGGGAAGCGTCCGGACGACAAGCTAGCGTCCAAGACCTCCCTGAGGCGGTCCGACATGTGGTCGAGGGATCGTGCCAATACTCGGGCAGGTATCCCATCTGGCCCAGGGGCGGTGTTCTTAGAGCGAATCCGTAGAACAACCGCCCCCACCTCCGATTCCCTAACGGGCGGAATATTGTCCTCGTTCCCCCCGTCGTCTCTGGCCATGAAGACCATCGACGGGGGTGTGTGATCCACCCGCTGCGGGAAAAGGCCCTCGACCACATCCCGCAGGAAGCTGGGCTGGAGTGTCTCTGTAAGGGGGGGGCCCGACGTGCGGAGCTTTTGTCGCGCCGCACGATAAGGGCGACCCCAGGGGTCACGATCGAGACCCTCCAGCATCTCCTTACGCTTAATTTCCTTGGCGCGGCTGATGGCCAGCTTCAGAGTTTTCCGCGCCTCTCGGTACTCCTCATGAAGCTGGTCTTCCCCGCCCTCTTCACGGTGTCGCCGCCGACCACGGGTGTAGGACCTCCGGGCACGAGTACAGGCCGCGCGGAGGTCCGCCAACTCCTGGGACCACCAGTAAACTTCCCTCCGTGGAGGCCGATAACCTCGTATGCGGGGCATGGCCGCATCGCAGATTTGCGTAATCGCATCGCGGAAACGACCAGCCCCCATGTCGACCTCCTCGATGGGAGCCTGCGGAGACAGCCAAGAGTGAATAATGGCTGCCTCCTCCAGTAGGTCCCTATTCAGTTTGGCTATAGCTCACCGCGGAAAGCGAGAAGAACGCCGCGCCGCGTGACCCCTACTGGGGCCCTGGGAGCGGGAGAGCTCAAATCGGATATAGAGATGATCCGAGAGCGTCTCAACCTCTTCCAGGACACGCCAGTTCCTTACTCGTGCGGCGAGGGCAGGGGTAGCGAACGAAAGGTCCACTATCGACCCTCCCTGCTGTCGCACGCACGTGTTGGTGGAGCCCCTGTTTAGTAAACAGAGGCCCACCGAGGCCGCCCACTCCTCTACGGCCTCGCCCCTAGCGTCCGTCCTGGGAGAACCCCACGCAATGGACTTTGCGTTGAAGTCCCCCAGCACTAAGACGTGCCCAGACGTTAGACGCCGCATCGAGGTTTCCAAGTTGTTAAGGAAAACCTCGAAGTCGTTCAAACTCCGGTTGGGGGAGAAGTATACACCATATACAGTGATCCCCTGCTGAACGAAGGTCTCCGCCAAGGAACGCCAACCATCCCGGTATTGGGCAATTCGCATCCATCTGCTGTCTGTATAATATTAAAACTTTCTCAAATCTAAGCCGATTTTAAAAAGGTTTCATTTCACTTTTCAATTCTGAAAATTTTTTATTTAGAGAACGGAAGTGGTGAACGAAAGTAACATCCATTAAACCATTATCCATTAAGAAATTATAACGGCCAACAGGAAGCAGTTGCACAAACTAAACGTCCTACCTACACCTATATTGCACAAGTAAAATTCTACCTACATATTAAATATGTTTATAAATACTGGCATTTGTATGTATATATATGCGCACACGCATCACGCGTAGTCCATCTGCCGCGCCCGTAATGTTACCGTTCTATAGAATGTGAGTAGTGGTGGGACCATATCGATCATGGGATCATTTTATATATTATATTTTATATTGTACTCGTATGTTTATTGTTTAAATATTTATCTGTGTTTTCATCTATGTACATATCTTTTTCTTTTTTAAATATTCATTGTAAATTATTGCTTTCAACTACCAACTTATGTTTCTCGTAAGGACACACGTGCACCTGCCATGTCAGTTTCTGAACCACCTAAAGGTTGACTGGTAGAGAATCCACATCACCAAGAGTCCACCTAATAAACAGTACCGGTAATAAAACGTCCTAACAGCCTGCACCGACGCATCATGGGAATATAAACGCTGTTAAAAGCGCAAACGGAATAACGATGGACGGTGAAGGGCATCGGTGTGGTCGTCACTGATCATCAACTGTCTGAGGCTTTTTTATACCTTTTTATCAAACAAAATGCCATCAACATCATCAACAGCCTTTTACAATCCACTGCTGCACACAGGCCTCTCCTCAGCAAGGAGGTTTTTGGGTTACTATACCACGCTGGCCAGACGGATTGGATTAGGGTTTGTTTCAAGTTTTCCTTCTGTTTGTAATGATGTTGTCTTGCATACTTTGTTCGATTAGTCGGCTTTTACGACACCCACGGGATGAATAGGGGTGATAACACTATATATTCTTAAACCGTCACCACACGGACAGAACAAAATATAGTAAAAACTTATACAACTGAACAAACGAACCATCTAATCGATTTAAGGACCAAATGATCTATAATACTCTGTTCTCGGAGGGCACGTAAACCATTGATACCTGTTACCATACGGCGATCATCTTTAGCAATCGTTATGGATAGTTGTCGCCTTAAAAAGTCCGATATCAGACTTACTTCAAACTTCAAAATCGTCTAGTATTTGAATTATAGAAGTCTGATGGCAGTTGCTTTACGCAAACCGAAGTTCAGGCGTATCGTATAAAACTTAAATCCGACCCCATTCTAATTTGGAAAAAAGACCCAAAGAAAACATTCTAACTACGAGTAAATACTTTTCTTTAAATTAAAACCACGGGCAACATTGACTACCATTTAATAAATGATAATAATGTCTAATCACGATTCCTTTTGTATTCGATTTTAATTGCGAAACATAATTAGTTTGTTTTTACATCGAATGGGTGCAAAAACTGGGTCTGTTAAATGAGTAATCCTTATTTTAGTTCATTTTTAGCACATTTTTTTTTGCTATAATTGCATTTTGGCGCACGTAATAGACCTTTACAAAAATTTAACAACAAGATCTAACAAGTACTTGTTCTAAACAATATACATAAGTAGTCAAGCCACACTGATTTCAGCACGAACGGGCCGGCTCGACCGGAGCAGTAGTACCCTCCAACAGGAGATCAACCTAAAGCGACAGCATCCGTGCTGTCGTGTTTCGTTGGTGAGTGCGAGACCGAAAGCCCGTTGACGCAGTACCCTCAAGCAGGCACTGCCATTATGTGAGTCGCCATATTGCATTATTTTCATTTGCAATGAGTATAGTGACCACTAATCTTAGATTCTACTCATACTTTTCATCATTTTAGCAAGTTCTATTTTAAAAAAAAAACCATGAATTATCGATAGATTTCAACACTATCGTAGGTAGGTGTAACATCATGACCTACATATAAGGAACGTAATGCAAGCTGCGCCTTCTAGCGCATCTTTTGGTCTTGTATTTACATTAGCCTTTGGTAAATAATCTCCTTTGAAATGGAAATAATGTTAAGAGGTGAAATAACCATATGGTTTCTTTTGAGAAAAACAGGTACAGTAGTGTTATCATATAAAAAATAAAAACTTTTTGAAAGAAAGAATTAAACCTTTCTACGGACAGAAATGAGGTCGAAATATATGTTTGTATGTGTGTGCAGTACATTACTAACTGTAACAAGCTATATCCCACGAGCTTTTCAAATTAGTTTAGGGACAGCTTTCTGTCTACTATGACACGGTTGAATAACGATTTTTACGTGGAGCGACTGCTATTGCCAACTAAAGTACAAGGCGATGTACAATTGTATAAAATTAATTATTAAAAAACAAAAACATCGACTACGTAAAAATGTTTTAAACTAACAAACCGATGATTTGAGTTTGTACAACTTTTATATATAGTATCACACTCAAAATTAAGAACACGACTAAAATGTAACGCCACAATCTATCAAGCCATTCAGGCTACAGAGTGTGCCAAAGAAGTATACACATAGGAGTATACGTACACTCGAAAACATAAAGAAGGCTATTTTAGATTACATAAATGAAGTAACTGGTTTATCCCATTTGTCGTCAGACTTCTGATACATTAAAATCTTTCTTAGCGCTTTATGACGCCAAAGCGCTAAGAATGATTTAAGGTTTTTTATTTACGCTAAAGATTCTCGCATTAAGCCTATCGGCAACATATCTGCCCAGTCCAAGCCTAACCTCAGTACCCAAGACTTCTATACGTCGTATGGGATTCGGAATTAGCCTCGACGCAAAAGATATATACAAATAGTATTTCATCTAGGTTGCTAGAGAAACATACGACTTCAGGGGCCAATGAATAGAACAGAATCTTATCATCTGATAAAAAACCAGTGGTTCATGAAGAGATCACTCTTCATGAACCACTGGTTTTTTATCAGATGTTGTGTTTTATAGGCGTCCTTCCCTTCCATTAATCACATTTCCTTTCCCTTTCCTATAACATCTAAGAGTAATTTCGTGAATAGAGACGGAAATATGTGACAGGAAGTCCGGGCAGCACACGCTTTTTAATTTGACCAATGAGCGCGCGGCGCAAGTATTGACGATTGGTGGGATGTCAAATACGTCACTACCGATAGACTCGCTTGTTCTTGTATCAATTATTCATATTAATATTTTTATTAAAATGATGATAATTAAAAAATCCAGTCGTTTTTACGCTTTCGTGACTAGTAAATTACATAATAAGTATGAATTGGGAATTAATCTCGTTAATATTTATAAGGTAGAAAGGTATCTAACCTCATAAATATTGCATCGTCGTGCGGTCGTGATTTATGTATCCAATAAACATCTCATGTTTAAAAATATAACATGTTATTTTTATATTGCCTCAATAATTTTGGTGTTTGTTGCTGAAGATTCAGTAACTTGAGAACTGTTAGGGAAGCCAGGAGTTGTGTGTTTGGTCATCTATTGTGGGCTGGTATGGATAGACAGTTAAAAGTTATTTGTCATGCTTCAAAGGTAACTAAATCTTACATCATTTGAAGAAAAGCAATTACATTTATGAGTCATTAATCATCAACAGCCTTTAGTAATCCACCAAGACACGCTAGCACTAAGGATTAAGAATTACAGAGAAAAATAATGAAGTACTCAATTCAATTAGCTATTTTTAGAGGGAAACGAGATGCGTTAAATTGTTATATAAGGTTTTTACGTCTCAGACCATGAGCTGAAAACCTGAGATCACAAAATGATCTGAGGGTGAGAAGTCTCATCTATCTCCCACACTGGAGTGCGCCATCTACAAGCCGCATGTGACCTGAGGAACATCAGCGTTCCAGGGATTTCCTATCTAGGGCTCAACTGGTTCCCCAGCTACTAGTACAAAAGAGGAGACACGTTTTCATCGGATCCAAACCTTACCCTTCGGAAACCCCCACGGATTGGTATCCGTGAGGGTTTCCGTACCGAAGGGTGGTTATATCGGACTCGAACCGACCAAAAACCGTACGTCGTCTCAGGTACTACTAACCAGGGGACCAAGTGCAGCCTAGTAAGGAAATCCCTGGAACCCCGACATACCTCGGGCCACCTACGGCTGTGCTTGATGGTTGCATCTGGGAGGGCTTTCTCTCCAAGGGCGGGTGCGTGCAGTCCGTAGCGCTGGCATTATAGGTAGTAGGTTAGGCCTTACCCTAAAAAGTGCAGGATCAAATCAAAATTACAGTTTAGTATCATTTACTTATGAACCTTTGTGGTACATTACAATGTTAATGATTTTAGTAATTTTAGTTCTAGTGCATGCAGCACTTAACATCGTATTAATTGTTTTTATTTCATTTACAATTCAATTTCAATTTCAATTTCATTACATAAAAGTATTCATTAGTTTATAATACTCTGAGATATTTCAAAGGTCATTACAACCATTAAAATTAATCGTAAGTAGCGGTTTGTAAAAGGTTTTAATAAAATCAACTCATACGCCTGCAACATTGATCCAAATTGGCCATCTTAGTAACTAGCTGACCTGTGCAATGTCGCCTGCACAGAACAGAATAACAATCTCTGTTTTGTGGTCACTTGTGTTTCTCAAAAGAAATAAATTACCCTGTTTTTGCTCATTTTCATTTGTGCTCGGCTGCTACGGGTTATTCAACGGTAAAACAATTTGCCAATTCGAACCAGCAGTTACTAATAATGGCGTATTTAACTAAACAAACAAAATTAGTCATCTTTATAACATTATTATAAATATAAGTATGTATGTGCATTAGGGTGTCCCTTAAATTTCAAGTTCGATATTTTTTTACGCATACCTTCTTAAAAGTTTTGTAATAACCCTATATTGTCTAGAAAAAAATATTAGTTCGATATATAAACGATAACCCGTGCCGACTTGCTATTTAAACTTGTCGATACAAGTTGCTTAAGTACTGCCCAGTGACCTGTTACGACATGTTTTATTTGCCATTTCGTACGTGATTTTTGAGACTATTAGTGCTTCATTGTTTAGTGCGTAAACATGTCGGTGGAATTACGGAGTGATAAACAAAATATTTTTCTTATCGGATTGACTAGCTACCAAATAAATGGTGCAAAATTACCATCTAATCGACAAGTTCTCTCAGTCCTATTTTACAATATTCGTGAGGTTAAATTGACTGTTAGTGAAAGTGCAAATCTTGTGATTAGGGAGTGCATCATATATTGGGAAAAAGCAAGAATTCCAACAAGGGCATTTCCTAACTGCGTGAAGAAACTTATTGATTTATATCATGTTTGGAGAGAGTTGCAAAAAAATTGTAAGAAAACTCAGATTACGTTTAAGAGTCGTGAGAACAATTTTATAATTAATCTTGATAATTTGTTTGATATTGCACATGCTGATGCTTTTGAGAGAATGAAAATAGAGGAAGATAAATTATTTTTAATGAAACAGAGAGAGCCAGGTCGACCGGGATGCTTAGGTGGTGTAGATAAAAAATTGGCGGAAAAAGAACAAAGATCTAGACAACGATGATTGGAAGAAGAGGAAAGGATTGTAAGACAAAGAGAATCACTAGCTGTTGCATCTACTTCCACCACAAATAACTTAGACAGTGTAGAAGATTCAGACGAAGAACAGATCTTGAATTCTGAATTCAGCTTGCCGGACGTTCCCTGCCATGAACAAAGTTCAAAAAGAGGTAGAAAGAATCTTATAACACCTAAACTAGTTGCAGCTTTAGATCGATGCCAGTTAAGCATTAGAGATACCGTTTACATTCTTAATGCGGTGGTAGAAGCGCTTGGTCTGAGCAGCGATGATTTCTGTATTAACAAATCCTCGATTCAGCGAATTCGTACTGAAACTAGAAAATCAAGGGCAGAAGCAATAAAATCTAACTTCCAAAACAATGTACCCGACATAGTCACAGTCCATTGGGATGGCAAACTATTACCGGGGTTGGATGTACGGAGTTCAAAAGAAGAACGCTTGCCAGTTATAGCTTCATTTGACGATAGAGAGCAGCTTCTTGCAGTGCCGAAACTAGAAAGTTCTTCTGGAAAACATCAAGCGAAGGCTGTATCAGCAGCTCTCTTTGACTGGAACCTTTATGATAAAGTGCAAATAATGTGCTGCGACACAACAGCTTCCAATATGGGCCGTTTCAATGGAGCTTGTGCTATTTTGGAGCAAACTTTAGGAAGAGAATTGTTGCTTTTCGCCTGTCGTCATCATGGTTATGAATTGGTCCTAAAAGCTGTCTTTGAAACCAAGATTAAGCAAATTACTAGTAACCCAGATATTCCAATGTTCAAAAAGTTCCAAGAAAATTGGAAAAACATTGATTGTACTAAAATTGAACCATCTCTTAATTTCATAAAAGCACGGGTTGCCGAGACAGACATTCAAGCGTTGTTACTATTTTATAAGGCAGAATTAGATAAAGGTTTTGTAAGAGATGATTACCGCGAATTGGTCGAACTGTGCGTAATATTTTTAGGAGGAGACACAGAGGAAAAATTAAAACTAAGGCCCCCCGGAGCTCGCTGGATGGCGAGAGCGATCTATTCTTTTAAAATATGTTTACTTCAGTCACAATGCAGAGTAACTGCGAAGGACAAAAAGGCTCTACAAGATGTTTGCTTATTTCTCGTAATATTGTATGTTAAACCTTTGCTCGAATGTACAGTGGCGACCAAAGCACCTAATCAAGATTTGCGCTTCTTGAAGATGTTAAAAGAGTATGAAAAAGTTGACAACAACAACAACAACAATTTCTAAAGCTTCTATAAGCAAGTTCAGCCATCACTTGTGGTATTTATGTGAAGAGACAGTCATTCTATCACTATTTGATGATGAAGTTGACAACCAAACTAAGAAGAAGATGATTGCCAACTTCAACAGGGACAAAATCTCGGATTTTAGCAAACGCTATGACCCGTCGAAGGCAGAACTGACTCAAAAGTTGTTTGGTAAGTTAAATTGACTTTTTGTTGGATTTCAATTTCAATGTCCAATACTTATTTATTTATTTTCAAAATTGTTGTTGATTTTTATTTGTTATTTAACTTATTTTTCTTTTTTTTAGACAAAGCACTGGATGATTTCGTATCGGAAAAGAGCAAACAATTTTTATCACGACTGCAGATCGACGACAGTTTTCTAAAGGAAGATGTATCTTCTTGGAATAACAATGCTGCTTTTCTGGAGGCTAAAAGAAGAATAAGTTATTTGAGAGTTGTAAATGATACTGCTGAAAGGGCTGTTAAATTAATGCAAGATTTTAACGGACTTATCACGGCTGAAGAAGAACAAAAACAGTTCTTGCTGCGCTGTGTCCAGGAACATCTAAAATTGTATCCAGACTGTAAAAAAACTACTCTAAAAAGAAGTTACCCTGAATGATTCTTATTTCTTTATGTTTTTAATTAAAGATTAATGTTCATCTAATTTATTATTTAATTTTATTCACTTAATTCATTGCATTTATAGTGAAATTATAGCAGACTGAAATTTTAGGACAAAACACGTTTTTTACTAAACTTTGAAGCTCGGTCGGCACTGGTTGCAATTATGCTAGATTGATAAAATTTTACATTTAAGTATCTTATAGCATTAGTAAAAATTATAGAGGGTATGCATTTTGAAATTCGAAAAAAAATTTTTTTTTGTCATATAAGGGACACCCTAATGTGCATACATAAATCCAAATTCAATGAGAGTGGCGTGCAATCGGAAAAGCCTAGGCTGATAATGCTCATGGTGAGGATAATGATAATGATACACGGGTATGAAGGCGATCATGTGAACAGATTCTAGGTTCAGAAGGTTTCTGTAAAGATAACTTCCGCACTTAGCATATTCCTGTGTCGCGAGGGACTTCATGAAAATGCAGGACATGGACAGAAAGAACTCCCAGACTTAGAACAATTAATTATGGATAACACCAAGTATTGTTCCATGCGGGGTTTGAATCTTTAACCTTCAGTGGAGTAAGAAGCAGCAAGATGACCACTACGCCATCGATTCAGTAGTTTCTCTGACACAGATTCTCCCAATTTTAAACGTCAGATAAAATTAGGCAAAGTAAAAGTATTGCTGCAATTCAACGATTGTTCTACGATACATGGGTTCTGACTTTAGATAAAATACGAGAGTATTTGCTCTAAGTCGTAAACAAGTCGGTCCCTTTCACCATCATTCTGTTTGATTAACAGTAGCGATGTGAGAGAAAGGGTCTCGTAAAAGGTAACTAACAGTACTGTGTGTATTGTGTTCACTTTCAGAACAACAAATGTTCGCAATTTGATAAATCTGTGTTATCCGTGTGGTGGTGGATTACGAATACGGAGTGTCAGCAATCCTATTCATCCCGTGGATGACGTAAGAGCTGACTAAAAGAGCAATTTATGCAGCTGCAAAAAGGAGAAAAACTTGATACACGCAGGCTAGTGTACAGGAACACGTGTCATGTTCCTCCAACACAAAGGGAGGACCTTCCGACCAGGCAGGTGATCAACAATTGATGTTGGGATGTTGTATACATGCTAATCGTCACGAGATTCTCTATTTCGCGGTACAGGATTAGTAGTTGCTTCGTAGTTCATTATAGTCCGCAGTGCGATGTATCTTCGCTAGATGGCGCTATAGTATGTTTTTCTGTTTGCGCTGTATGTGGAAGTCGCCACACTAGCGTTGGTATAGTAAGCCAAAATTTCATTAGTAAGGAGAGGCTTATGTCCACTATGTGCATGCACTGTATATAGGCTGTTGGTGATAATGATAACTGTAGTGGATTAAGAATCCTATCTTGCTCGCTGGAGTGGGCCATCTACAAGACGCATGAGGTCCGAGGTACGTCGGGGTTCCAGAGATTTCTTCTCGAAGGTGCAACTGGTTTTCGGCTATTAGTACAAAAAGAGGAGAAACAGTTTCAAAAGAACCAAGCCTTAAGCAAAGAAATAACTTTGAAAGAAACAAACAGTTACAGCTTAATATAGTACAATCTCCTCCCTAGGGTACACCTGATTCCCTGGCTACTAGTACAAAAGGGGGAGTTACAGTACGTCACAGATTACGGTAGGAAGAAGTTTCTTGTATTTAAATTGCAGATGCCCAATTTTGACACGACCGCTAGAGCCAATTTAGTAGGCATTGCAAGTGTATCTTCTAGTGCACTAGTGCTTTTTGTTTTTTTTCTAAATTAAGAGGTTGCCGAAGTGACTCGACTCTGCCTGATGGAAAGCATGTTGAATTAAGTTGTGGTCATCATACTCATTGCAAATGCAGACAATGCAATATGGTAACGCGCACTATAGCCGCCTTGTGAGATGCTTTTTCACACCCCGCTTGGGGACGTCATGAGAGTCATTGTGACAGCGTAAAGCTTACACCGTTACCACGATAACTGTCACCTCTGCATCAATGGCCATCTTGTCCTCCCTACCACGGGGTTTGGAGTTACAATTACTCATTCAACTGATCAAAAGTAATAAAAGATCTGCTTAACACCGACTTTCTGTGACACCGTGGCGGTATCTGGGGGGAAAGTCTTTATATAACCAAATGCAACAAAAGACGACTACGTAGACGATACCATAGTCAAGTACTATTCTGCAAAACCGTATCGTACATATCACCAAATTAATTTTAACACCTCAAGTTCATTCTTGCATGGAGTACGGTAGTAGACTTTGAAATAGCTTAACTCAATATGAATCTCGATCTCAGGACACCGTTGTAAATCGGTAAGCTTATACGCAACGGTGACTTGTAGAAAATTGCATGCAAGAGCATATTGTCGAAATGTTACTACTCTATTACTTAAGACTTTATAAAAGATACGCTTTGGAGTATGTAAATGTTATTTTTTAATTAAATAAACCTTCATCTTTAAAAGAAACATCCTTTAATAACGGTTATCTTTAATTGCAGAGTAAATAAACTTCATATTCATTCGTTCTCGGTTTACGGAAATAGGCCTGACCCACGGCAACCCTTATCCCTCCTACGTAAGTAAGACTGAAATTACAGTCCTCAAAATATTGGCGTTTAAAACGCATCGACCCATGCGGGAACTGGAGCGTGAGTAAGCCGCAGACGACTCAGCACTGGAGGTCTCAGAACGATCTCCGTCCTCCATAAGCGCCAACCTAGCAGAAATAAATCGGGGTGGCAGCGTGACGCGCTACGGAGCGTGCGGGTCATTCTGGAGGGCAGAAAGGGAACATAGGAGTTTCCACTCGGAAAGGTTTCATCTGCAAGCAGTAGGCTGGTGGCCCGAAATAGGTGATTCCCCGGCTGCTAGTACCTGTGCGGTTTTGGGTTGGTTCGAGTCCGACATAACCACCAGTAACTGGTGTCCGCACAGATCAGTACGTGGTACAAGGCACTATGTCAAGTTTTAGCGTACATGTGTATAAATAGGTGAAGATAGCATGTACTATCGCCTCTGTCATGATTTCTCATAAGATGAGTTCAAAGACAAAATTCTCCATTGCTCATAATTATCCGTGTGGTGACGGATTAAGAAAACATAGTGTTACCACACCTATTCATCCCGTGGGTGTCGTAAAAGGCGACAAAGGGAACAAAGTATGCAAGACAACATCATTACAAAGAGAAGGAAAAATGGAAACAAACTCAATTCCAACCTGTCTGGCCAGCTTGGTATAGTAGGCCAAAACCTCCTTGCTAAGGAGAGACCATGTCCGGCAGTGGGCTGTAGAAGGCTGTTGATGACTCAATAAAAGCAAGTGTCTACATCAAGGCAATTATTTTAATCTGTACGCTCTTTGTACAGAGTACATTCGCCACGTTCTATGTTCTCAGGGTCTTAGTCTCGCCATAAATTATGTTAGACTATTAATTATTATCAATTCCGGGATCACATCCGTCTGTCTCAAAGACATCGATGCTAAAATATTCCGAGACCCAATCACTATCGGAGTTTTGGACTGTGCCTTTAAAAAAAAAGGTATAGGTTTTCAATTTAGTTCTCTGAAGCTCGGCATTTTCTATTCATGCTTTTCATCAGGCAAAGTCTTTATTTTTCCTGATGAAAAGCATGAATAGAACCCTAGAGTTGTGATCACCATACTCATAGTGTGTATGCAGACAATGCAGTATGGTAACCCAGACTAATAAGATGCCTTTTCACGTCCCACTTGGGGATGTAAAAAGCATGATAGTCATCGTGGCAGTGTAAGGTTCACACACTACGATAACTATCACCCATGCATCAATGGGCCTACGGTCTCGCACTCACCAACGAAACACGACTGCACGGATGCTGTCGCTTTAGATGGGTCTTTTGTGAGGGGGTAGGTCGGAGGGAGATGACACCCTTTCTCTCCACAACAGTATCTGTAGAATAGTCAATTTAACGTTTATGTATTTCTATAAATTGATATTTGCCTCGATGGCAGACACAATTCTATGAAAAAGAAAATTATGTGCAGTCCCGTTGAATTCGATAAAATCTAAATATTGCCGTAGCACGTTTATAATTTTTTTAATTTTATGAAAAACCCTCATAATGTTAATTGATTACCATATTTAAGGGTTTTTCCTTAACCTCTTACTAAAGCCTTATATTAGAAACAATAATAGTAAAAATGAACCACTCTTATTCGACCTAATGGCTTCCTCGGTAGCGCAGTGGTAACGTATGTGACTGCTGTGCTTGAGGTCTGGAGTTCGATTCCCGGGTTGGACCAAGTGTTTGTATGATCTGCATATATTTGTTTCGAAGTTTGGATGTTTTCTATGTATAATATGTACGTATTTACAAAAAAAAATAAGTATTCTATCAGTAAGTCTAGTTATCATAGTACAAACTTTGCTTAGTTTGAAATTAGATGGCGTTGTGTTAATGTCTGAAATATTTATTTATTTAATTGTTTTTGCTATGCTAAAGTTTATTTACGCTGCCGTTATTGAGTACATAATTTGGTTAAGTGACGACGACTTCAATTTCTTAGAAAACCCTCTGGTACTAAACTTTTTGTTTTCTGAGAGGAAAGAAAGGGTTGTCAGAAAAAGATATGATAGTACTTTGTGGATTAATGAACAAATTTTTTCACACAACGCCATCTAGTCCTAAACTAAACAGAGTGTGTTTTGTCCTTACTAGACAACTAATTTAAATAGAATTATACTTAATGTAATGAAATACAGAAAAAATGAGATTACATGAAATATTAAACGATGCACAAAAATGTTTGACTTGAGCAAGTATCGAACCAGTAGCAGTCCGTTACACAAACCACTACGCCATGAGTTCGTCATTTTCATACATTTTATTTATTATTTTTTTTTTTTTCTAAATTAGTTGCTAAATAAACTCTACCAAAGGATTATGGTAAAATTCGTCGATATTTTTTCTATATTCGCCCTGGATCGAACTGGAAACCCTATGCATGTCTGGCAGATGTGACAACCGTTACACCATGGCATCTGAAGATAGATATATTAAACAGACAATCAAATATGAAAACTAATTTCAAACTAACAACAGTTAAATTTGAATCTAATATTAGTTTATTTGTTTATCTCATTTACAAAGCTAAGTACAATTTATCGGATAGGTACCATACTAGTTAAGTAATTCTTATTCCTTTGTGAGAGAGTGGTGTCTGTAATAGAAAAACCCTGTGTCACAGATCACCAGGCTCCCACCTCTTTTTTTTTTGTACTGTGTGGAAATCCCCACGGGCACCACCGAAGGGTGGTTATGTCGGACTCGAACCGACCAAAAACCGCACGCCATCTCAGGTACCAATAGCCAGGGGACCAGCTGCACCCTAGTAAGGAAATCCCTGGAACCCCGAAGTACTGGCTCCCACCTCCTGGGCGAATCTTAGTAACAATTTACAATGAGATTGGAAAATACCATATACATATTTTAATTTATTTTTAAGTTAGGCATACAGTAACTGTTTTGCGAATACGTGTTTGAGAGAATGCAGTAAGCATCTGTATATGAGTGTTTGTGTAAGTGAGATTGTCTGTACATACATACATAAATATACATATGTGTCTTTCTATGCATATGTATGTGTGTGTGTGTGTGTGTTTGCGTGTGTGTGTGTGTGTGTGTGTTTGCGTGTGTGTGTGTGTGTGTGTGTGTGTGTGTGTGTGTGTGTGTGAAAGTGTGTATTAGTGTAAGTTCTTGTGAAGATCTAGTTGTTGGTACACATGCAATGCAAAACACATGGTTATGTGTAAAATTATTTTTTTAGCTGCATTTATTATGTTAAAGGTACAATTAGGTTTTCAGTATCGCTGTAAGATAATTTTTTTAGCCATGACGTTAATTTTTCTTCGAACTTAAATTTGTTCAAGGAGTATTTAGAAAGGAGGCAGTTGACTTTGTTGTATAAGTATGGACCTAGAAAACAGTAGAATCTATGTGTCGAGGCTGTTTTATATGTTGTTTCAGTCTGGTAGATTTTATGTTTACGGCGTTTAGTAGCGTAATAATCTTGATCATTATCTAACGTGTTAATAGCGGCATAACTGCATTGCGCTTGCGCATGTGTACAGTGAACTTAGCTATGAAAGACCATCAAGTAATTATCTGACCGTCTGCACCAGATTAAAAATAACAAAAAATTATTGACTGAATAAAGATCTAGATACATTCGTACATACATACTACTACTACTACATACATCGGCCTTTAGATCACGTAAGTTATTAAACTTTAGCATAAAAGTCATGGAACTCGTGTCATCATCGTCTTGTTTTTCAGCCCGAGCGGGCCGGCTCGACCGCGGTAGTACTACCCTCCCACAAAAGACCAACCTAAAGCGCTAGCATCCGTGTTGTCGTGCTTCGTTGGTGTGAGACCGGAGGCCCATTGACTTAGGGGTGACAGTTATCATGGTAACTGTGTAAGCCTTACACTGTCACGATGACTGTCCGTTACGTCCCCAAGCGGGGTGTGAAAAAGCATCTCACAACGCCGCCATAGTGTGGGTCACCATACTGCATTGTCTGCATTTGCAATGAGTATGGTGACCACAACTCTTAGATTCTATTCATGCTTTCCATCAGGCAGAGTAGAGTCACTTTGGCAGGTTCTTAATATAGAAAAAAAGTCTCCGAACGCTTTCCATGAGCTTTGTGTGTATGTTACAAAAAGTACGTTATACATAGCGCTCTTTGTATGGACGATTGTCTGAGGCAACTGTGCTTGCGGGGCAATGTATGCGATGTGGGACATTACGGTCTAGGAGCTCATCAAAAGCTTTGTAACGGGCGAGATAGCTATTGTTGTGCATACCTAATAATCAATAATAATAATAATAGGACATTTGACACACATCTAGTTTCAAACTAAGCAGAGCTTGTACTATGATAACTAAATTGACTGATAGAATACTTATATACTTTTTTTTGTAAATACATACATATTATACATAAAAGAGACCCAAACTGTGAAACAAATATTTGCAAATCATACAAACATTTGGTCCGACCCGGAAATCGAACCCGCGACCAACAAGACAAGGCCTCATGCCCAGCGGTCGCATATACTACCACTGCGCCACCGAGGCAGTCAACCTACCTACGAAGGTAACATTATCTACTTTATGTAAAACCCTTCTAATATTATAAATGC
The DNA here is from genome assembly GCA_949316085.1 of Hypercompe scribonia. Taxonomy (NCBI): domain Eukaryota; kingdom Metazoa; phylum Arthropoda; class Insecta; order Lepidoptera; family Erebidae; genus Hypercompe; species Hypercompe scribonia. The sequence continues at coordinate 4,902,228 of OX438997.1, forward strand.
GAATGTAAGTTTGTTTGTTACAGTGTCACGCGAAAACTACTCAAGCGATTCTCATGAAATTTTGTACACATGTTCTTTTAGGTATCAGAAGTAACATAGGATACTTTTTGTTACAAAAATAATAATATTTATTTATTTAAAATGATCTGTTACGAAACTTAATGTGGCAGACCAAATCACACGCGAGCGAAGCCGCGGGCAAAAGCTATTTTGCTCTATAAAAGAATTACTTTTCAACCGACTTAAAAAAACGCTCAAAATAGAGTTTTAAGTTTTCACTTCTGTCAGCGGACATTAAACAAGAAAATAAACAATATACATACATATAATAATATAATATGTAGCCAGTGTTCCGGGATCACATCCGCCTGTTTCACTGACCTCGTTATTAAATTATACAAGACCGAATCGCTATTGGATCTGTAGTTCAGCTAGTGATGGCATTTCTGTCAAAGTGTATTGATGAACGAGCACGATTCTTACTTTAAACCAATCTTCAAAACGGAAATTTATCTTCGTGACCTTCGCTTCAGCATTGTGCTGCTGGTTATAGATGGGTTGCCATCATTAGCCATTAACTAGAATATACTATTGTAGTGTTCATGTGGCAACACTGTTTTTGACGACGCCACTTTTTATACACAGAGTTGGGTACATAAAAATGTTAAATGGAGACTCGGATTAACAAAGCGTGTTATAGCGTGTAATTCAAGCTCTTGGAGACAAATATTGTGAATATTGGTACCTGCTGAACAGTAAATCCATATTGAGTATATATGTATCAGATAAAAATATATTGTGGAGTAACAACAAACATAGTAACTCCAAACTATGATTAAACCATAAATTTCTAGAGCCTTTAATAGTCTACTACAAGATACAGGCCTTTCCTTAGATTTGAAGTTTTGGCCTACTATACCACGCTGGCCAGACGGGTTGGTATAGGATTTGTTTCAAGTTTCTGGATGTCGTAATAGCAGCGGCTCCCTGATCAATCCAATCTCAGGCGCAGAGTGGCACACCGTGTGGTTTTAGTCGGTCCGATTCCGACACACCACCCCGCCGTAAACTCCGGTGGGGTGACGGCCCGAGGGGGTTTCCACACGTTAAAAAAAAAAAGGTTTTGTTTCAAGTTTTCCTTCTCTTTGCTGTAATGTTATCCTGTGTAGTTTGTTCCCTTAGTCGCCTCTTACGACATCCACGGGATGAATAGGGTTGGTGACTCTCTGTATTAATACGTCACCACACAGAATAAAACTATAAATAAAGAAATAAAATAATAAATCGGCTTTCTCACTCAGTATGCTGAAAAAGCAAAAAATATCCTGAAAACCTGTTTTTTGAAGCTCCTAGTAACGTTTTAAACTTATTTAATATGTGTATACGTTATAATCAAGGCCGGACAGCACATCCGTACCGCCCTGTCGGCCTTGTATACGCACGACTTGCTTCATGATATAATTAAATACGTGGCACTAGATTTTCCTAGTACAAACAACTCTAATTATTGATACTTGCATTACGTGGTGGTGTTACTTACATTCTGACCAAGGTTGCTGCCCAAAAACCATATAGTTGGCGTTCCTTGGAAGAGGCCTTCGTTTAGCAGGATGGCGACAGTCTGACCATGATCATGTTTCTCATTGTGGCTGACAGATTAGTAGAAAGAAATCACTGTTCCAATAAAGAATGCAACAGAATGTGAACACATCTAAGAGACCATAAATAGCAGAAGATATGGTGTAATAACTTCTAGATCTGGACTTGAAAGTAGGGACTTCCGATGTATAAAGACCGTTATCACATATTAAACCTTACCTTTCTGACACCACCCAAAGCTTGATAGGAAAATAATCCTCTGGTAATAAAATTAACAAGGAAAAATATACATATCAGGCAGTGTCATCATAAAAGATTCAGTATCCATTACACTGTATCAACAGTTTTAAGAGTCCACTGCTGGACATAAGCCACTCCTTCCAAAGGAGATTTTGGACTACTACTCCACGCTGACCAGGCGGGTTGGTACAGCGTTTGTTCAAGTTTTTTCCTTGAAATGATATTGTCCTGTATAGTTTGCTGACTTAGTTGCCTCTTACGACACTCATAGGATGAATGGGGGGTGATGATATTCCATATTCTTAATCCTCACCGCTACCTACAACGCCAAAAAGTTGTTGATTTGATCCCCACTCTTGTGGTTTTTGTGATCCACAAATTGATCTAAATCTGGATGTTCTTTGTGTCCGTTACACAACTGTTCACATTCTGTATATTACGAAAGGGAGGAGCAAGTATCCCTAGAAAGGTATGAGCATATTCTAACAGCCGTTTACAGTCCACTGCTGGACATAGGCCTCTCCTTAGCAAGGAAGTTTTGGCCTACTATACCACGCTGGCGCGACGGGTTGGAACAGGGTTTGTTTCAAGTTTTCCTTCTCTTTGTAATGACGTTGTCTTGCATACCTTGTTCCCTTTGTCGCCTTTTACGACACCCACGGCATGAATAGGGGTGGTAACACTATGTATTCTTAATCCGTCACCACACGGACAATGTGCATATTGAAAGTATATAATTAAGCCTGCCCTGAGGTTTATTGCCGATAACCGGCCACTTTGGAAATTACACGGAAATTATCCAACACTATTACGACACCCATGGCATGAATAGGCGTGGTGACACTCCGTATTATTAATCCATCACCACACGAATCACACTGTATATCTAAAGCTATTTTAACACATCATATTCATCGTAGAAATCCGACTGTATCAGCTTCTCCGAAGTTTCTGCTAAGACATGAATGTGGGAAACTGTTAACAAACTTACCAATGATTCGATTTCGTCTCCTGGGTGTCGGTGGGCGCCGTTTGAGGCTCAAGTCGACTGGTTCCAGCTGGATTGGTGGTCCACACGCCTAGGACAAAAAGTAACGCACTTTAATGAATAACATTTTCTTAGATGTTGGTATAGTGGTTAGTGACTCAGACTATAAATAGTCATGGGTTCGATTCCCAAAAATATTTGTGTGATAAGCACAACCATTGTCTAATTTATTTATAATAGGTATGTATTTAAAAATGTTTAAGTATGTTTATCAGCAGTCTGATTGTTATAGCACAGGCTCTGCCTAGTTTAGGATAGAATTGCCGTCTGTAAGATGTGTGAAGACATTATAATCAGTCAGACTCAGTTAGACCAACAGAAGACCAACCTAAAGCGCCAGCATCTGTGCTGTCGTGTTTCGTTAGTGAGTGCGAGACCGGAGGCCCATTGATGCAGGGGTGACAGTTAAGCTAGTAACTGTGGGAGCCTTACACTGCCACGATGACCGTCATGCCTCTTACGTCCCCAAGCGGGGTGTGAAAAAGCATCCCACTAGACCACCATAGTCTGGGTCACCATACTGTGTCTGTACTTGCAATGAATATGGTGACCACAATTCTTGGATTATATTCATGTTTTCCATCAGGCAGAGTAGTCACTTGGCAGGCTATTATTATAGGAATTATACAAGACTGTGACCAGGGTCAGTACAAAGTGGTCGAAACGTAAAATATTTCAAAAGCTGTCCCATATAATACCGATAATATCTGTACATATTTTCTCTAAACAATTCAGATGAATTTGTGTGAGGATAAAATATGGAGTACGGGTAGTTTACCTAGGTATGAAATATTTAATAAAATATATATTTATTTATTTGTGGACTTAATGCTTAAGGCCGCCATTCTCTAAGTGTGTTCCGCGGAACCCTAGGGTTCCGCGACATCCCTGTAGGGGTTCCGCAAGAATTTAGAAAAAATTCCAAACACCTCTCTCTGGTCGACCGTTCTGACGCGGCGTATCACGATTCACGAGGCGCAGCCGACCTTAGTCACCTCGTACAATTTTACTATGCCGCCACCGCGGATATCTACTTGTGAGCGCGAGTCCCTTTGATAAAAGCGCGCGAGTCCCTTTGATAAAAGCCGCCCCTGAGATTAACAATAATTGTAAACAAGCTACTTTCGGCTCTAATTTTAAAACGTAAAGTCGAAATTGTTTACACAGCATTTTTTGTATTTCTATTTTTATTTCGGCTTGTTATTTATCAAAGGCGCCGACTCGAGTATTTTTGAGAATGTTCGAGATCTGGCTAGGACTATAAAAGCGGCGATCGCGCCTCGACGCTTAGTTAGTCGACGATTAGTGTTCGGAGTGATTAGTACCTACTTGCTAGAAACAAAGTGTTTAGTGTTCTACTGCTGTATTCTGATTGTACATTTCTTCTTTGGACTAAACTCTTTTACGCAGTAACGATCGTGCGTTATTTTGACCCCACCATCCTGACATGTAACATTATTAATAAAGAAGAATGGAACGTTGGCTTACAGGCGTTAAACGTGTTGCAACAACATCTTCTAACGAAGCCGAATGTTCAAAATCAGATCGCGCGGAGTATACAGCAATTACCGATCCAGACGATTATGCAACGACGTCAAGTTCCACGGTTTCAAAGGCGAAAAAAAGGAAGTATGATGAATCATATATCAATTTCGGATTTGTTGATTCCAACGGCTCACCTCTCTGCATGTTATGTAGTAAACTGCTTCCTAATAGTTCCATGGCACCTGCCAAGTTGCGCCGGCATTTAGAAACTGTACACCCCGAGTCTAAAGACAAAAATAAAGAATTTTTTGTACGTAAAAAAGAACAGTTATTGGAAAGTCAAAAAACTATGATGCATGTAACCCAAACTATCAATGAAAAGGCCACAGAGGCATCATATTTAGTTAGCTATCGCATTGCACAAGCAGGTGAAGCGCACACTATCGCTGAGAATTTAATAAAACCATGTGTGTTAGACATAACAAAATGTATGCTCGATGAAAAATCTGCAAAGCATGTTTCTACTGTGCCGCTATCAAACGATACTGTTTCACGGCGAATTCATGATCTGGCAAGCTACGTCAAACAAGAATTAGTTACACGTCTACAAGAAACACGATTCGTCTTGCAAATAGATGAGTCTACTGATGTCGCTGGTCTGGCTATCTTGCTGGTTATCGTGAGATATCCATATGAAAGTTCTTTGGAAGAAGATATGCTTATGTGTTCACCGCTGCCCACAAAAACTACCGGAGAAGAAATTTTTAATAAAATAAATATATTTTTTGGGGAAAATAATCTCAGTTGGAACAATTGCATTGACATTTGTACAGATGGGGCCAAGGCGATGACGGGTATTACAGCAGGACTAGTGTCACGAATAAAAAATAAAGCGCCTAATTGTAGTTCCAGCCATTGTATCCTGCATAGACAAGCACTTGCGATGAAGCAAATGCCGTCAAATCTAAAATTAGTTATGGAAGAAGCGGTAAAAATAATTAATTTTATCAAAACACGACCACTACAATCCCGATTGTTCTCATTATTGTGTGAAGATTATGGCAGCAAACATAAAACACTGCTGCTCCATACAGAAGTGCGATGGCTGTCTAGGGGTAAAACTTTAACAAGGCTATTTGAACTTAGAGCCGAGTTACAAATGTTTCTTTCAGATACTGCTTTTAATTTGAAAGACCGTTTGTATGATAAAACTTGGTTGTTCCGACTGTCTTTTATGGCGGATATCTTTCAAAAACTGAACGAATTAAATGTATCATTGCAAGGTAAACAGACAACAGTGTTCCAGGCCTGTGATAAAATAACTGCCTTCAAAAGAAAATTAGATTTTTGGATTATTTGCGTTGGAAAGAGAGAAATAGAAAGCTTTACCTCACTCAATGAGTTTGTTAGCGATAACGATTCAGAAATGTTTCAAGATGATGTATTTGAGGAATTGGTCAAATATCTCACTTCGATGCGCGCATCTTTTGAGAAGTATTTTCCCGAAGAACAAAATACAAAAATGAAACTGAATTCATGGATTCATAATCCTTTTTTACCCAACTTACAAAAGCCCGAAAGTATGTCAAACGAGATATATGAATCTCTTTTAGATATGTCATCAGACACAAGTATGGAGGTACTGTTCAAAACGACGCCTCTCAACGATTTTTGGTGCAGAATTCGTGATGAATCTCCAATGCTTGCCAAAATGGCTCTGAATATTCTTCTCCCGTTCCCAACAACATATTTGTGCGAAACAGGATTCTCAACCTATGCAGCTACGAAAACAAAATACCGCAATAGACTGGACGCCGAACCTGATATGAGACTTCAACTGTCCTCTATCAAACCTGATATCAACCAATTGATGAAAAATAAAAAACAGTTTCATACCTCCCATTAGATTTTTTTTCTTTTTTAATAACTTCTATTATTATACTTGTTATGTAAGTAAGTAATAACTAACTGTTACATTGTACTTTTATTATGCTTATTAATAAAGAATACACTTTTAAAAACTATTGTTTTATTATAGGGTTCCGTCAAGTATTTCGCTTTCCAAAAGGGTTCCGTCACCAAAAAAGATTGAGAACCGCTGGCTTAAGGTATTTTCTGCCAGTCAACCGATTGGGCGATGCAGAGAAAATATGAGGTAGGTGCACTTAAGGATAAGAAGTAATTGACAGAGGATTCAGCTTAATATAGACTAGTTTGACCATAAATAAGCAAATATACTTACATAAACACATAAATGTATAACACATACATATATAATACACATACATATAACTCATACATATCCGTCCATACATATTACCACTATAAGATATAACAATACCAGGTGATGGACTAAGACGTCGCCAAAATATAATTCAGACAACAGGGACATCAAGTACGTAAAGAGGAAACGAATGTTAATATTATAAAGTTAAGTAAATTGCTTCTGTAAAGCAGTGGACCATATAGGCTGTGGATGACGATGACGAAGGATGCGTTTTATTGAATGTCCTAATCTCAGGCATTAAGATCTTCTTTTCGTGTTGGATAGCCCGTTTATCGAAGAACGACATAGGCTACATTACAATGCGTGACGACGAAACTATACCAACTAAAAATATTTCAAAACGGATAATTTATACCTTTGGAGAGACATAAAAAAGTTCCTCGGTGGTCTAGCGGTTAGCGATGTGACTGCCTATCAAGAGGTCTCAGGTTCGATTCCCTGGTCAACAAAGTGTTATTGAGTTTTTCGGATCATAAGAACAGCCTGGAGTTTGGCAGTTGAGGCTTTAATTCTTGTGTCTCAGCGAGCACGTAAAGCCGTGGCTGCGCCTAGTATCTCGCAGTCTATCAGATAGCTGTCCCATTGTATTGGAAGAGTGAGGTAACAGAGAGTGCACCTGTGTTTACGCACAGACATGTGCTCTGTAATATCTCTTGCGTAGTTGGTCCGTGGCCGAAATCGTCCAGAGGAGCATCATCACACATACACCGTCTAATGAATAATATAATCGTCATATTAAGGTGAAGCCATCCTGAAACGTACTACGCAAACATGCGATTTTGTTAAATTCAATGATTTTCAGTATGTATTTATTCGTTTCGAAAATACCGGCCTTATAATGAATACGGATGAGCGATGTACGAATTTAATTAACTTATAATTAGCGATATCCATTAATGTCGGTACAACAGTAAGTATTAATCGAATTACTAACTTAGGTGCGGCCTCTGCTAAAGAATTTCGCTAGGTGATATTTGAGACTGCCTCAATGCTGCAGTGTTAGCGTATGTGACTGTTGTGCTGAGGTCTAAGTGTCAAATGGTTTTATGATCTGCAAATGTTTGTGTCGCAGTTTTGGCGTTTTCTAATTATAATATTTATGTAAGTATTTTATCAGTCAATACTGTAATAACCAGACGGGTTGATATATGGTTTGTTTCAAGTTTCCGTCGGCTAAATAGAGAGTTTATCCGCAGATGGTGCTCGCGACAGCGGGCAGGCGCTAGAAGGCATCTGGATGTCGTAATAGCAGCTGTTCCCGGATCCCTCCAATCCCAGGTGCAGAGTGGCACACCGTGTGGTTTTAGTCGGTCCGATGCTTACACACCACCCTACCGTAAACCCAGGAGGGGGTGACAAAAAAAATGGTTTGTTTCAAGTTTGACAGACTTTGTAGTGCTGTTTTCCTGCATAGTTTTGCTCCCTAAGACAATTTTTATGACATCCACGGGATGTATAGAGGTGGTATACTCCGTATTTTTATTTGCTAACACAGGGAATTTCCAAGAAAAGACAACGCTCTCACTAGGAATAAATCCTATGTCGCGGGGGACTTGACAAACAACCAAGAAACGGACATAAAGAACACGCAGACTCACAATAATTTGTGGATTACAAAAAGTGTAGTCCCGTGTGGGGTTTCAAACTATTACACTCAGCGCAGTAGAGCGGCGTGGCGACTGCTCAGGCAACTACGTTATCCGTGCAGCCATAACTTTTTTTTATATTAAGAACCTGCGAAACTGACTCTACGCCGTCTGATGGAAAGCATGAATAGAATACAAGAGCTGTGCAATGCAGTATGGTGGTCTAGTAAGATGCCTTTTCACGCCTCGCTTGGAGATGTAAAAGGTATGACAGTCATCGTGGCATTGTATTATACACGCTTACCACGACAACTGTCATCCCTGCATCAATGGGCCTGCGGTCTCAGATTCAGAAAATGTGATTCAATAGCAATAAGGATAACGAAAACAAATTATTGCTTTATATTGGATAATTAATAACACATATTGCGTAACTCTAATACAAACGAGATGTTCGCAACACGTCGATCTCGGCAGGTCATCGCATGCGCATGCTACATTGCAAGTCGAATATGGCTGCAGTGTTAGCGATAACAAAATTTGTTTTATTTCATGTAAAAACAAAGCTTCTGCAACAAAAAAAGAGACTTTATGTTTCAGAAATATTTATACTTGCATTCTTTAATATTTTGGATAGTATTTTTTATTTGTTCGTGTGCGGAAATCCCTACGGATACCACCGAAAGGTGATTATGTCGGACGCGAACCAACCAAAAAACCGCACGCCGTCTCAGGTACCAGCAGCCGGGGAACCAAGTGCACCCTAGTAAAGAAATCCCTGGAATATTTAATTGCCCTAAGTTTAAGACATATTCGAATAGTTCATCTTAGTATTGTATGTATATTGTTATTCATGTCAGCTTCCTCAAGTTTCCAAATTGCTTACACTTAACATATTTAATAAAAATAAAATGTCTTGTAACCATCAATATTTAATATTACTTTAGGAGTGTTAATCCGTGTGATGACGGATTAAAAATACATAGTGTTACCACCCCTATTCATCCTGTAGGTGTCGTAAAAAGCGATTAAGGCAACAAAGTATGCAACACAACATCATTACAAAGAAAAGGAAAACTTGAAACAAACCCTATTCCAACCCGTCTGGCCAGCGTGGTATAGTAGGCCAAAACCTCCTTGCTAAGGAGAGGCCTATGTCCAGCAGTGGACTGTAAAAGGCTGTTGATGACAAGGTGGTATTGTAGGCCAAAATCTCATTTCCAAGTAGACCTTCGTCCAGTAGTACACTATTAAAAGCTGTTGATCAATTTTTATTATCCATACAACGTTTAAGGTCTATAACTCTCAATATTTCGTCTATATAAATTACAAATATCATGTTCCTCTTCATCGAAACGGACGTTCTAATAACTCGCCCGCAGTGAGACAATACCCAACAAACTATGGTAGATTTCGCGCGTGCACCTTTTAACACGCCCTCTTCACACAGCGTGCAGTTGAGTAACATCACGATTATTATCGAATACGTCCTGTATTTATCGAGTGATAATTGCTGCACTAGGTCTAAAATCGATACCTAGAAGAAACTATAGTCTATAGCTATATTTTGGTGGTCTATAATAAAAAAGAAAAAGATCGCCAATATTTAGGTTTGTGGGATACTCATTAAAACCTATGACCAAGGTGGCCATTTTTCCCCGTGTCTACGAGTACATCTACCCTTTTGGACTCGTGTATGTGTAATTATCATCATCTCAGCCAAAAGACGTCCACTGCTAGATATAGGCCTTTTTTTTTTTTTTTTTTTTTTTTTTTTTCTATATTTTTTTTTTTTTTAACGTGTGGAAACCCCCACGGGCCGTCACCCCACCGGGGTTTACGGCGGGGTGGTGTGTCGGAATCGGACCGACTAAAACCACACGGTGTGCCACTCTGCGCCTGAGATAGGAAGGATCCGGGAACCGCTGCTATTACGACATCCAGATCCCTCCTAGCGCCTGCCCGCTACCTCGGGCACCATCTACGGATAAACTCTCTATTTTAGGCGACGTACGGCACACGCGGACGTCGCCTCCTCGCGGCTGGCCATTGTAGCGGATGGAGGCGAAAACCCGTCCCGTCCACCCGCGGCCACACTCAAGGCGGCATGAGGCGCTGGTATGCGCGCCTCCGCCGCCCGGCTCGCCGGCGGCGAATTGGGTCCGAGTGGATATCGTCCTCCCGGGCCTTCTCCGCCGCCTCCTTCCGCGAAATTACGTCTTCGCAGAAGGTTGCGACCGCGGTAAAACAACTGTCGCTACCGGCCATGGAGCATATTACGGCCGGTAGCGAGAGATCTCCTCCAATAACTGCAGTAAGGACCCCACGCTGCGCCGCCCAGGCGGAACAAACCGCTAGCGTGTGCTGAGCCGAGTCCTCACTGCAGTCGCAGTGGTGACAGGCGGGACTCAATTCCCTCCTGGCGACCGAGTGCAGATACTTCCCGAAGCAACCGTGCCCGGAAAGGACCTGCGTCAGTCGGAAGGAAAGGGTCCCGTGCTGCCGCCCTGCCCACTCGGCGATGACCGGCTGGAGAGCCTCCACGGCGGCAAAGCCAGCACGTGGAGCCTCCAGCCGGGACGACCAACGAGCCATCGTGGCTCGACGAGCGGCCTCTCGCCACTCGCGTATCTCTTCGGGCGGGGGCCGTATGCCGCTACCCGCCCGGAAGTCAACCGTCCGCCGATAAACTTCGGCGAGCACTTCCGCCTCCAAATCCCACGGGGGAGTTCCGGCCAAGGCGCACGCCGCCTCCGTCGATACGGTGCGGTAACCGCGTATGGCTCTAACCGCCAATATCCTCTGAGGGCGCCAGAGGCGAGCCCTATTCTGGGCGGTCAGAGCCGCCGCCCACACCGGTGCACCATACAGTGCCATTGACCGGACAACCCCCGTGTATAGCCGTCTCGTCGCGACGCTAGCTCCACCCAGATTGGGCAAAAGTCGCCCAAGGGCAGAAGCAGCGCCGACCAGCTTTGGAGAAAGCTGTCGGAAGTGCTCGTCGAAGAGCCACCTGCCGTCGAGGATCAGGCCCAGATACTTCATCTGGGCCTGAACCGGTACGAGGACCGAATTAACCACGATGGAGGCGCCGGAGGGTGGACCACGACGGGGCCCATGGAACAAAAGGGCCTCCGTCTTGTCCAGGGCCACCCGCAAACCCAGCGCCTCAATTCGCCCGACCACCAGAGAGACACCCGTGGTGGCCAGGCGCGCCGCCTCTTGAAAGTTTGCTCCCCGGGCCGTGACCAATGTGTCATCTGCGTAGCAAATTACGCCCAGCCCGGGGGGAAGACGACCTCGAAGGGCCCAGTCGTATCCCATATTCCACAGGAGTGGTCCGAGGACAGACCCCTGTGGAACACCGCACGACATGAGCCGCCGCCTCAGAACACCGTCTCGGTCCTCGTACATGACGGTACGCTCCTCAAGATAGTCTGCCACAAGCCGCCTCAGGTACTTTGGCACCCCATGGTAGTGGAGTGCTTCCCTGATGCAGCTAAATGGCAGACTATTAAATGCGTTGGCGATGTCCAACGACACCGCCAATAAGACGCCGCCACAGCTCACTGCCTCTTCGGTAACGGCCCTCAGGCGCAACACGGCATCGACCGTCGAACGCCCCGCCCGAAAACCAAATTGGGCGTCCGACAGATCGGGGCCCACCTCGCAGAGGTGCCGGACGATGCGGGCAGAGAGTATCCTCTCAAACAGTTTACCCGCCTCGTCCAGCAACACGATGGGCCTATAGGCCGCTACCGATTCGGCTGGCCGTCCTGGCTTCCTCAATAGGACCAGCTTCCCGCTTTTCCAGCACTCAGGGAAGCGTCCGGACGCCAAGCTAGCGTCCAGGACCTCCCTGAGGCGGTCCGACATGTGTTCGAGGGCTCGGGCCAGCACTCGGGCAGGTATCCCATCCGGCCCGGGGGCGGTGTTCTTAGAGCGGATCCGTAGAACAACCGCCCCCACCTCCGATTCCCTGACGGGCGGAACATCGTCCTCGTTTGCCCCGTCGTCTCCGACCATGAAGGCCATCGACGGGGGTGTGTGTTCCACCCGCTGCGGGAAAAGGCCCTCGACCACTTCCCGCAGGAAGCTGGGCTGGAGTGTCTCTGTAAGGGGGGGGCCCGACGTGCGGAGCTTTTGCCGCGCCGCACGATAAGGGCGACCCCAGGGGTCACGATCGAGACCCTCCAGCATCTCCTTTCTCTTAATTTCTTTGGCGCGGCTTATGGCCAGCTTCAGAGTTTTCCGCGCCTCTCGGTACTCTTCATGAAGCTGGTCCTCCTCGCCTTCTTCGCAGTGTCGCCGCCGACTACGGGTGTAGGACCTCCGGGCACGAGTACAGGCCGCGCGGAGGTCCGCCAACTCCTGGGTGCTAGATATAGGCCTCCTCCAAGGTTCTCCACTACAGCCGATCCCATGCCGCCCGCGTTCTACTGTTGCCCGTAACCCACACCAGGTCGTCGAACCAACTCGTGAGGGTTCTACCAACGCTGCGTTTTCCAGTAAGCGGTTGCCACTCTTTTTTTTTCTATATTAAGAGCCTACCAAAGTGACTCTACTCTGCCTGATGGAAAGCATGAATAGAATCCAAGAGTTGTGGTCACCATACTCATTGCAAATGCAGATAATTCAGTATAGTGACCCACACTATGGCGGCCTAATGAGATGCTTTTTCACACCCCACTTGGAGACGTAAAAGGCATGACAGTCATTGTGACAGTGTAAGGCTTACACAATTACCACGATAACTGTCACCCCTGCATCAATGGGCCTCCAGTCTCACACTCACCAACGAAACACGACAACACGGATGCTGGCGCTTTAGGTTGGTCTTCTGTGGGAGGGTAGTACTGCCCCGGTCGAGCCGGCCCGCTCGTGCTGAAATCAGCGTGGCTCTACTACCTAAAGAACTTAATGCCCCCATTGGCCTTCGTTTCTGCGTGATGACACATATAATGACCAATGCAAAAAACTCTTTAAAAACACATTGAAGTAGTAGATACGTTAACAAAATATTATTTGAGAAAAAAAACGGGCCAAGAGCTTGCCAAATTTCAAGAGGTTCACGGGAAGTACCCTGTAGGTTTTGATTCCCTTGAGAGTTGCGAAAATTTGCGGCAATTTGCGACATAAATGGCTGTATCTTTTGATTGCGTTGGCTTAGAAGTTTGATTTTTTCACAGCGCTAAGGGACAGTAGACCTAAATATTTCATATAAATTTCAGCTTGATACCTCCACGCGCTCCTAGGCAAAAAGGGTCTTAACAGAGGACGGACAACAAGGAATTTTTCCTTTCTTGGTACAGTTTTAGGGTTCCCCTAAAACTGCATCAATATTCCAATTTTAACCAAGACGAATGACCTTTATTTTTAGAACCAAATAGAACAGTTAGTGGTGCGATAACAGTAGGCATTCCCATTATATAATAATATTTAAAATGTTTGAAACTGGTCATTTCGTCGACGTCCGACAGCGCTGGGCGCGGCTGGTTTTCTAAGCGGATGCCGACGCCGTCATTAACCGTTCCGTGTACAACACCCAACAATTATATTACTTTCGCAAACCTATTTACACGACTCTTTCAATTAACTTAAGATACTTGAAATTTCTTATCTTTCGTTAAAATACCATTATATAGCACTGGATTTTTTCTAGAAATGTTGTTATGGGTCGGTCGGTGTGACTTTGCGGGGTCTGTTATTTTAACGTATGCATTAACTATTCAATCAATGACTGTTGGAATTCTCACACGCGATTAAGGGAAAAAAATGCGTATAGACCTTCTATCAGGGTTATTTTTTTTTATATGAACCTACTAGGGATCGGATTACAGTGTTTGAGATATGTGAAGCAATTATTATCATTTATGATGTACGTAGGAGCATTCAAGTCATTGATTGTTAAGTGTTAAATTAATATTCATTTTTATTTGTATATAGAAACGAATACCGAAGTGACTCTATTCTGCCTGATGGAAAGTATGAATAGAATCCAAGAGCGGTGGTCGCCGAACTCACTGCGAATGAAGACAGTGCAGTATAGCTACCCACGCTGTGGCGGCCTAGTGAAATGCAAATATGGTTAATCAAGGAATAGAGAAAAAGGGACGAAGAACTATGGTCCAATAACTAGTATTAATACCATGTTGAATTTTTTTTAATTACTTTTCTGGTCATTTGAAAAAAAACTGTGTCCAAATAAGTAGAGTGTGTGCTATAGGTTTTGAGCACGGAAAGATTGCGTATGGACCGTCTATCAAGGAAAATCCAAAGGATAGAGAAAAATGGGAACAGCACTATGGCTCAATAACTAGTATTCTAATAAATAGTATTATGAGATCATCACAAAAATTTCTGCTGCAAAATAAGTAGAGTTTGTACTAAAGGTACACTAACCAAAAAATATCGATGTTTGTTTCGTAAATACAAATACATACGCGACATTAAATACACACGGGCCTGTTGGTCTAGTGGTTAGCGACCCTGACTGCTAAGCTGGAGGTCACGGGTTCGATTCCCACCCAGGACAAATATTTGTGTGACGAGCACGATTATTTGTTCTGTGCGTAGGCGTGTGGGGTGGGTGGCCTGCTGATAAACATACTTATATATTTCTAAATACATACATATTATAGATAAATTACACTTAGACACACATCAAATAACTGTGCTTGTGTGTCCTGGGTAGGAATCGAACCTACGATGACACGCTTACCAGTCAGGGCCACTAAGATTAGACCAACAGACCTGTCGATAAGCCTTTTTTTTTTTAAACGTGTGGAAACCCCCACAGGCCGTCACCCCACCAGGGTTTGTGGCGGAGTGGTGTGTCGGAATCAGACCGACTAAAAGTACACGGTGTGCTCCTCAGCTGTTATTACGACATCCGGAGTTCGATATCCTGTCGATATGCCTGGCTTGATGATACTTATATTTTACCTAGACTGAAATAATAGAAGATATAACACCGTGCATAGGTGACAACAGTGATCATCATTGCTAGTGTTGTTTCAATCCTTAATGAATAATATATCAGCGGGCATTCGTAGCAGCATCATGCGAAGTGCAACTCGTCGCGGAATTCAGTTAAAAGTACATCCTCGCGTGGTTACCACGAATAAGGATGTAACATAGCATCAGAAAAAACAATCCTCAAGATCAAATCCGATTTGCATAAAAGTTACCAACATCAACCGTAGGACCGTAACCAGGCATGATCTAACCTGGTCGGGGATCCACCCTTGGTGTCGGAGAGACATGAAATCCGTTCCTCCACAACACTTTCGTTTTAATCACAAAAACACACGAAATTTAAACAGTCCACTACTGGACATATGCCTCTCCTTAGCAAGGAGGTTTTAGCCTACTATACCAGGCTGGCCAAACGGGTTTGTTTCAAGTTGTTCTCTGTACAGTGATGTTGTATTGCACATTTTATTGCTCTAGTCGCCTCTTACGACACCTATGGGAAGAATAGGGGTGGTGATAATCTGTATTCTGAAGCCGTCACAGTCAACAGATCATAATAGTACACTCTGGATATAGGTCTCTGCTTTCAAAAGGAGATTTGGCCCCATCGTACCATGCCGATAATTGAAAGCACTTCAAGAGCTGCTTCCATGTGTTGCAGCAAATGCAATTACATATTATTTTCCATGTCAGAAATGTACATAAATGCGGAACGAACAGTTTGCAGTCTTAGTCCTTAGGCGGTTTCTGCAAAAGCTCAATTACAATTTCCATATACGTTTGTGTTGTGGTTTTCTTAAACAAAATACCAGGAAATACAAACACGTGTTTGAAATGACAGTTCAGGGGAAGCGTTACTAGTTTTTATGTTTGCGCGGCATCAAGCAGTGCAGCCTATGAGGTCACAAATAAAAGCGTCTTTAATACAAGTTATAACTATTCTGTACTGTTACTTGTACTTGTTCCCTATTGTTAATACAATAGTAAGGACGCACTACAGTGGTTAACTGTGTCAAAAGTGATTTATGTCAAAACATTGTTTTTCTTAACATTTTTCAATTTAAATAAGTCTAGTGAGTATTATTTAACATTCGTTATTTTTAGAACAATATAAAATCAGACCTATATATATTAAATTTGTGAGATATATAATGTGAAAAGTAAAATACATATTTCAAAAAAGTGTTTAATTTATGATCAGTATTAAAATATAATGCTTTTTTAAATCAATTTTTTCTGAGTCGATATTATAATGTTCTCAAAAAGAGAGCAATAATGTGGCAATTTAATATTACTTTGTCTATGAACTTTCTTTGTGACGTCATAGACATATTTTAATTTTATTTCAGTTATTTTCAATATCTGTTAAGTGTTATCCGTGTATTTATACATCAACAAAAACATACTACAGCGCCATCTGCCGAAGACGCTTTGAACTACGGAGTAACTGCCTCGCAACCAATCTACTAATCCTGTATCACGATGTAGAAATTCTTGCGTCGATTTGCATGTAAACAATTTTCCAACATCAACCATTAGACCGTTACCCGTCAGGCATAATCACTTAGTCTGGTTGGAGGATCCTACCTTGATGTCGGAGAGACATGACATCCATTCTTCCATAGTACTTTCGTTTTCATCACATCACATTAATATATTTTAACAGACCAGTGTTGGACATAAGTCTATCTTTCGAAAGGAGGTACTATACCACCCTGGCCAAGTGGATTAGTTTGTTCAAGTTTTACCTCTTTTTGCAGTGACGTCGTCCTTTCGAAGTTTCGTTTTGTCAGTTTGAAATTGTTCCTAGCGAAGCCCCTAATTTTATAATGACATTATCGCTGTAGGTATAGAAAAATGATCATTGTTTGAGTCACAAATGATTACGGATAATCGTGTCGCTCACAGAATGATTATGTTGATCATAGGCGTTTATGCAATTGGAGATCAAGGGCGATTGTAAAGAGGTATCGTTACATCGTGGTTTGTTAATCCGACCTCGGTAGCTGACAAACGAAACGTAACGCTGCCTGCGTTTGCTTGATGCGTGATAGCTTTGGTATTACAAATTATGGTCGCAACCACTTTAATTATTGAAGATTGCTATGGTTTTAAATTAAGAAAGTCAGTTGGTAACATAATATTCAGTTAGACGGTTGGCCTAGTGGTAAAGTGTTGTGAATTCAAACCCCATATGGGACAACACACAAATTGTTGTTCTGAATCTAAGTGTCAGTTTCTTGTATATTTGTGAAGTCCCCCGAGCCACAGGAATTATACATAGGGCGGGGGGTCTTTAAAAAAAAGTTAAAGAGAATATTGGTTCCAAAATTGTTATTTTTGAATTTCAATATAGTTTCAAATAATAAAAGATACGCTTACAAACAAACAAACTGTTTGAATAGATGCTTGTCGCGATCTCAACCCGCGTGCGTACATCGAGACCATTACTACAGCGGCCTCGTGAAAGCTAGGTGTACCAAACAAGGCGAGACGGTTCTTTAGTCCGAGCACCTGCACCTTCTTTACAAGACCCAGGTTCCTTCTGCGTGGACTACTGTCCTCCTCTTTACGATAGATCCGCGCAGTATTTGATCATACTGCATTGTCTGCATTCGCAATGAGTATAGTGACCACAACTCTTCAATTCTAGTCATGATTGCCATAAAGGAGAGTAGACTCACTTTGGTGGGCTTTTAAATAAGAAAGAGACTGTGTTTTTAATCCATCAATTGCCAAAATTCACTATATTCGCCAGATTTTTCTGTGCAGGTTTTTTTTACAGTTGTAGTGGATTAGGCGTTTGTCCTCTATCTCACCTGATGGAAAGTGTAGATGAAGACGAAGGTGGTACCCGCCCATCCAGAAGCAACCTGTTCACTCTACTCTTAAAAGCTCCAGAGTTAAACTCATCAGGAAAAATAGACCCAGGTAGATCGTTCCAAATCTTGGCACGTATAAATACGTTTTTTAATGCTTGTCAATAAGCATAACACGAATCATAATTAGCACAAAACTAATCATAGACCACCCAACAATTGTTCAGCCGTCCGCATTTCAACAGGCTCGTAAAATATTTAACTACTTTCGTGCAGCAACACAGCCAGAAGCGCAAATACCTGCTGCCGGTGTCTAACTGTCCCTTCTAACTAGGGCATATTACATAAACACACGATGCACTTCCAATTCCTTGTATTTCGTATAAGTGAACGTTTTAATCAAATTAATAGCTCATGAAGAATCTCCCCACTCGAGAAGATAACTGACAGATGTTCAATTCAGGTTTAAATCGATTTCTACATCTCTCAACGAATAGTCCGTTTGTAATGTCCATTAAAATATACAATAAGCTGCAAGATACTGTCCAAAATAAAAAGTAACATTTTCTTAAGATAATTAAAAATAAATAACAAAGAAATAAAATAGTTTATTTCTCACCAAAAACCAAAATACAATAACAATAAAGGTTACGTAACAACATTTAAAAAAAAAATGGATAAATTCGGTTTGTGGATCGCTGGTGCCTGAGATAGGTATAAAACCTGTGTTACTGGACACCAGAAAGTCCATGGACAAAATTAAGTTACTACTAATCAATAAAGCATATTACACACTACAAGAATAGTTTCATGATAAAAAAAACTAGTAATTGATAGCCTTATAATATAGGGTGGGCCAAGAATTAATTACCATTTGAATTTACCCGCGCAAACATGTTACGGGAGATCTTGAGACCGATGCTACTGGAATTTGCTGGCTACAATCGTAACACATGGTTTCAACAAGATGGAGCCACTTGTCACACATCCAATGAATCCCTGCCGGTGGTCAAAGACATGTTTCCGGAAAAGCTGATTTCCAGACAATATTCCATGACCACCCAGAAGTCTGGATCTATCCCTAGCAGATTTCTTTTAATGGGGTTATTTGAATACACTACGTCAACTAAAAGAAATAATCAGCGCCGAGATGTCGGCGATTTCGCGGTCTCTCTGCCCACGAGTATTCGAAAATTTCGATGCCCACTTAAAGGGTCAAAAACAAAAACGTTAAAGAGTGCAAACGTCGAAACGGTGGTCATTTAGACAATGTAATTTTTAAAAAATAAATGTCAACCGATTGGGTTTCTTATAAATAAACAATTTTTGTAATACATCAAATGGTTTTTTATACGATTTTTTAAAATGTTAACTAATTTGTGGCCCACCCTATCGATTTAATAGATAATGGCATCCACGATTCTGCTATCTGATTAATAAATTCATATTCATCACATATCCCGACGAAATGAATTCCATATCGAATAAGATCGGGAGCGAAACTGGCAGCAAAATGCAGTTGTGAAATTGATTCGAAATAAATTCCAAATTTAAATCGACCAATGCGATACATCGATTTGAATATGGAATATTGGAACGGGCCAATCGTAATTGATCTATTGATTTGTCAGTTATCTGATACAGCGACGGGATTGGGCGCTTGCTCAACCGATTTCTATTCGGGTTTCGTCGGGAAAGTTCGGTATTTATAGCTATTTGAACTTTATGACTACTCTTGTGTGTAATATTAATAAATAAATAATTTATTTGGAACTGATAAGAGAATTATAATTAATAAATGTGTCCGATAATTACTGCATGAGTAAAGAACTGGGGCACAGTCACTAACGTCCACCTTTGGCTGTGGTACGTTTGAGATTGCGTACAATGACTGCGAATACAAAACGACTCCTCTCTTTTTTTTTCTGTGTGGAAATCTCCACGGATAACCACGGAGAGGTGGTTATGTCGGACTCGAAGCAAAACCGCACGCCGTCTCGGGTAGCAGCAGCCGGGCAATTAAGTGCATCCTTGTAAAGAAATCCCTGGAACCCCGACTTACTTCGCGGGATGACACCTACCAGGCATGACAGTCATCTTGGCAGTAGCTACGATGACTATCATGCGTTTCACGTCCCCAAGCGGGGCATAATAATGCATTTCACTAGGCCGCCATAGTCTGGGGTCACCATACTTCATTGTCTGCATTTGTAATGAGTATGGTGACAACAACTCTTACATTCTATTCATGGGGTCTATCAGGCGAAGTAGAGTCACTTTAGCAGACTTATAGTATATAAAAAACACTCAATATTAATTATATAGTGTACAGTACGCAGTCCAAACTTCAATTCAGTGAAACAGGCTTTGTACCAGCTCAAACTATAAGTGAAACGATTTCCTTGATCAAGTTTCGTCAGCTAAGTAAGTAAAGTAAGTATTTACAGACAAATGGGGGGATTTAGGGATTACAGCATACGGTACTAGGGCAGTAATGGCATCATTAGAGATTGAGAAAATATCAACATCAATTGTATTTTTGTAGAAAACTTTGTCATTCTTCTATTTTAGATTGACTTCTGATTGATTAGACTGTGCCACCGAGTTAGTCTTAAAGAACAGTCTTTATGACTAACTCGGTGGCACAGTGTTAGCACATGTATGTGACCGCTATGCTGAGGTTTATGGGTTGGATCAAATTTTTGGACGATCTGCAAATATTTGTTTAGAAGTTTCGATGTTATCTATGCATTAAATAGTGCAAGCTCTAGCTTCGTTTGAGGCTAGATGGCGTCGTGTGTCAGATGTCTAAGATATGTTACTGTTTTTAGACGATATGCCTTTTTTCTTTATGTATTTTTAAGAATGTAATGGTAGATAAGTTATATTGCTTTTAAGGACTATTCAATTATCAATTCAAAATAATTTATTTTACTAAGTTATCATTGTTGATTAAGATTTGACTGCACGGTTGGCGTTAAGCGGGTTCGATCCCCACATGAGACAACACTTTGTGTGATCCATAAATAGTTGTTCTAAGTCTGGGTGTTCTTTGTGTCCGTTTGTTGTATGTTTGTAAAGTTTTATTTCTGGTACAGGAGTTATCTTTTTAAATAAAAAAAACTTTAGCGTTCAAGATTTTCAGATCATCATCAACAGCCTTTTTCAATCCATTGCTGGACATAGGCCTCTCCTTAGTAAGGAGGTTTTGGCCTACTATACCACGCTGGCCAGACAGCTTGGAATAGGTATTGTTCCAAGTTTTCATTCTCTTTGTAATGACGTTGTCTTGTATACTTTGTTCTCTTAGTCGTCTTTTACGACACCCACGGGATGAATAGGGGTGGTAACACTATGTATTCTTAATCCGTCACCACACGGATTTTCAGATATTTCAGCATAACTGTCAAGTGTTGGTGACTTTTGTTTCTTTTAAAAGACAACACCTGCACTAGCAACATATCTTGACTTTACACACATAAATAAAACGGGCACAAAGAACATCTAGACAGAACAATAATTTAATTATTTATTTATTATCATACTATGCACTATCGTTACAGATTCAATCCAATACAATAGCAGAACTAAAATAACAACACATAAACAAAACAACACAACACAAAAAAAAACAAGATATCAAAGAAATTCATTTAACTAATCATGTTGCCATCCAGAATTATTATTTAACCCATTTCTGCCCAACCATAGAAAAATTTAGAGTTTTCTGTTCAAATCACAAGATATATTTGTTAATAGAATAAGAAAAAATAGTGTGAAGCAAAAAACAAATAATTATTTATTCTAGGGTCTGAATCGGCCTGTTCTACTTGTATGACATTGGGATCATATACCTATTAAGAAAAAATATATTATTACGACTTTATTGCCTATTTCACGTTTAGTAAAGGTTTCCCAACTATTTTAAGTAATCTGAAATGTATAATTACTTTTATTTATATAGCTATAGTTAGCTATACAAAATAAACGACAATGCACTTTTAACGGCTACGAAATATATAAACTTTCAAATTATATATCTAAATAATGTCACTGTATTTTTTATTAAAATATTTTATTAACGAATAAATTGTTAAAAATGTTTGCTATTCACAAAAAAAGGTTTAAAGAATTTAAGCCAGTTTTAGAAAAAAAATGGTAATCTGGTGTCCTAAAAGTAGTGACCCTTGAGAATTCATTCAGGGAACATGAAAATAAGTTAACACGGTTTGCCACCATATACAGTAGCGCTCAAAAGTATTTTGACAAGACTACTTTTGCAGTTATCTTTTTACTGAGTACTTCAAAATAATTTTACTATTTTTTATGTTATTATTTATGATATATTTCATCCTCTGTGAGTTACAAGTTGGAACTTGTTTGTTTTCTTTCTTTGTTAAAAACAAAATACGTCTATACATGCGCTCAAAAGTATTTTGACAATCATTCAGTTCCTTGCTGGCAGCGGTTCTACTCACACTGCATATATTTTTGTCTATAAGGTATAATTCCTCCGCATTTATCAACATGCCTTAGACTAAAGAATATTCAAATGATATTAAAAATGCCGTGATAACTGCCCTACAAAGTGGAATGATGTAAGCAAAAGTTGCTCGAAGTTTTAAAGTGTCACGACAACTTGTTAGTTCGTGGAACAAAGCTTATAATAAACGTAAAACTATTGAAAATAAGCCTCGAAGTGGCCGTCCGAAAAAAACATCCACTAAGGAAGACCATTTGATAAAAAGGTTATCGACAAGTGATGTCCGAAAAACGGCTGTGCAAATAAAAAACGAGTTACAGGAAAATTACGACGTGAATTTACACGTTTCAACTGTAAAACGCAGACTAAAGGACTTTGGATTACATGGACGACGTCCAACTAAGAAACCTCTAATTTCTGCAAGGAATAGGAAGCTGCGCCTTGCGTTTGTGAAACGGTTCCGATTATGAACGAGTTCAGAATGGTCCAAGGTGTTGTGGAGTGACAAAAGCAAATTTAATTTAGTGTCATCTGATGGTATACGGTACGTGCGACGTCCTGTAAACAAAAGAGTTGATGTTCGATACCAAATACCCACAGTAAAGCATGGAGGTGGCAATATTATGGTCTGCGGATGCTTTTCTCGCCGCGGAGTCGGACCTTTAATCAGGATAGAAGGTACTATGTATTGCTTTATGTACGCAGATATATTAAAGCAACAAATGCTACCCTATGCCAAAGCAAATATGGCACCTGGTTGGTATTTTCAACAAGACAATGACCGAAAGCACAAATCGAAACATGTCAACGACTTCATGAAACTCGTTAAAATCAAAATTCTCGACTGGCCAAGTCAAAGTGCCAATTTAAACCCGATAGAGCATCTTTGGGAAGAACTGAATCGCCGCGTAAGATGTCGAAACTATTCAAATAAAGATGCTTTATATGAAGCACTAAGTAACGAATGGAGCCGAATACCCATTGATCGTTTGCAGAAACTAGTTGACTCGATGCCGGCACGTTGTGAAGCGGTCTTGAAGGCTAATGGATATGCAACAAAATGCTAATAGTTAATATCAAAAATAATATTTTTTTTATTTTATAAAATAAAAAACTTTCCTCGTCAAAATACTTTTGAACCGTGTTTTCTTTTTGTGTAGAAACACATTACATTTAAGTGTCTTAATTTGTGAAACGTATCATTACTTCAAATATAATCTTTGATTGGAAACAATTTTGTTATCATTTTTTGTGATATGGAATAAAATTGAGTTGTCAAAATACTTTTGAGCGCTACTGTATAATTGTGAATCAAACACAGTTTTGTCCCATATGGGAATTGGGCTGACAACACTTAACGCAGTAGATAGCGACGAACGTGGTAAACGCTTAAATCACAACAGCATCTGAATCACAATTTTATTATTACCACTAAATGTCATAGTACCTACGTATTTGTAGCACAAAGGATCAGTCCCCATAATATGAGCAATTTAATGATCTGTCAATCAATGGGACGGCCTTTAATCTCGGAATCTTGATATTCTCACGAGTCTGTGGAAATTATTGGCAAATTGACAAGGGTATAACCTCATAGTTAGGCATCGCTGAATAAATTAGGGGGTTGGTCTTGGGTGACGATGCGTGCCTTATGGACCGCGCTCATCTTTTAGGCGGCAGGAAGACAAGGGAATATGGAGGTTTCCACACAGGGGGGGGGGGCATCTACAAGCCGTAGGTGGCCCGGGGTACGTCGCAGTTCCAGGGATTTCCTTACTAGGGTGCACCTGGTTCCTTGGCTACTGGTACCTGAGACGGCGTACGGTTTTTGGTCATTTCGAGTGCGACATAACCACCTTTCGGTGGTATTCGTGGGGATTTAGACACAAAAAAAAGGGTGTTGGTCTTACCAATAGCAGATCTTGTAAATATTATACGGGACTTATATGTACTTATAAACATATATCACCTTCTCTTATCGCATTTATCACCATAGTGTCATCGGTCTGTAGGTGGTAGAGTCACGCTGATTTCAGCACGAACGGGCCGGCTCGACCGGGGAAGTACTACTCTCTCACAGAAGACTAACCTAAAGCAACAGCATCGGTGCTCTCGTGTTTTGTAGGTGAGTATGAGACCGAAGGCCTATTGATGCTGGGGTGACAATTGTCGTGGCAACTGTGTCTTACACTGTATCAATGACTTACATTCCTTTATGTCCCTAAGTGGCGTGAAAAGACATCTCACTAGGTCACCATAGTAAGCCAAAACAATATCTGGCCCATTGATGCAGGAGTGAAAATTATCGTGGTAAGTGTGTGAAAGTGACACTGCCACACTGACTGATAATCATGCCTTTTGCGTTCCCAAGCCGGGCGTAAAAAGCATCTTACCAGGCCGCCACACTACATTGCCTGCATTTGAAATGAGTATGGTGACCACAACTCTTGGATTCTTTTCATGCTTCCCATCAGGTAGAGTAGAGTCACTATGGCAGGTTCTAAATATAGAAGAAAATAACATTTTCGTCACATCAAGAGCTTTTAATAGTTTACTTCTGCACATTCTTAGAATGGTCAGGTCTACTGTATCACAGATTAATTTATGTTTTTATTATAAAGCTGAAATTTAATTCTTGGTTTTATTTAAAGTAGCTCAGCGTGCGATGGAGCGTGCGATGCTGGGCATTTCTCTGGCTGATAAAATTCGTAACGAGGTTATTCGACAGAGAACTAAAGTAACTGATATCGCACGGAAAATCAGTATGCTGAAGTGGAAGTGGGCCGGCCATGTCTCCAGACGGACCGATGGTCCCTAATCTCAAAACTTCTGGTTCGAACCTAAAAACTTTTGTCTTGGATAGCTTATTTATGGGTAAGGCTACATAGCATAACGCTCGTAGCGTTAATAACAAGAGCCGAGTATAAATAAATAAAGTTGCAAAATTGGAGAAAATACCTTTTATGAGACACAAACGAAATGCCAGGGATCAACTGTTTTTACATGTTTTAGCTAAACTATTGGCCTACCTTTCTCGATTCCTTATTACTTAGTTATTACAGGTATTTGAAAAGTAAATAAAGTTAGGTACATACCTCCATGGTTGAGGGCAGCACGGCGCCTCCGCGACGCCCCGCGCCCTCGCGCTCATCCTGAAACAAAAATAAATTTATTAAATACTTTTAGGTCTTTGCGTGATCGAATTAGGAATGAGGAGATCCACAGATGAACCAGGGTCACCGATATATGCCAGTAAAATTGCTAAACTTAAGTGGCAGCGGGCGGGGCACATTACACGCCGAAACGATGGCCGATGGGGCTATAAAGTTCTGGAATGGCGATCGCGTACGGGGAAAGGCAGCGTTGGTAGGCCCCCCACAAGGTGGTCCGGCGACCTGGTGAAGGTCACGGGAAGCCGCTGGATGCGGGCGGCACGGGACCGGCTGTTATGGAGAAGCTTGAAGGAAGCCTATGTCCAGCAGTGGACTGCTTTTGGCTGAGATGACGATGATTTAAGTCTTAGGTCATATGTACATCCTACTAATATTATAAATGTGAAAGTTTTTGTGGATGTTTGTGACTCTTTTGCGCAAAAACTACTGAACGAATTTAGATGAAACTTTACAATATTATTGGTTGTACATCAGAATAACACGTAGGCTACTATTTACCGCGATAACCGGCATATACGCAGGTGTAACCGCAAACAGAAACTAGTATGTTATTAATAGAGCCCAGATACAGTGATATAGGCTGGGAAGAATCAGTCTTAACTGTGAAAGAGCCAGTTTTCGACACAAACTCTCGACCGGAGTCATACACGACCTCATAGAAACCGGTGCTACTCAATTCCCTCGTTTGCTTTTCACTGAGTCAGTTAGGTTACCAGAGCCGTAAAACCCAAAAAGAAAACTCGAAAAGGAAGACTCTGCAGTAGCAAGAATCCATGGGTGGTGGAACAGATATAATAGATTCGAATGCCACAGTACAATACTGACTGCACGGTTGGCGTTTAGGCGGTCGCCACGCCGCACTCTACTGCGCTAAGTGTTGTGGGTTCAAATCCGACGTGAGACAACACTTTTTGTGATCCACAAATTGTCGTTCCGAGTCTGGGTGTTCTCTCTGTCCGCTTGTATGTTTGTAAAGTCCTCCGCGACACAGGATTTATTCCTAGTGCGGGCGTTGTTTTAGGTATATATATAATAAGGTGCGTATGTGAAAAATATTACATAATATATTATAAATTTAATAACAAATTTTATTTCTCTCATAAGGTACGTAATAGTTGTAGGAAATCCAAATTATATGTATACAGGATAAAATAAAAAAGTTCCTTAGTGAGAGCTGGAGCTCATACTAGGTTCGAAACCCGAAGGAAATCTCCAGGAACACCCTACAGCCGAAAAGATATTTAAAAATTATCAAATACCCTCAACAAAACGAAAAAAAAATGAACAAAACAAAAGAAAAACCAACACACTTAATTCCATAAATACTGTTATTACCATTACTAACAATAAATTAACAATAATTCAATACAAAGTGATCTAAGATATGTTGTCTTACACTCTTACACACACGTGTGTGTGTGTGTGATATATGTGATTGTAAAAATGTGAGTGTTTAAATATGAGAGTGAACGTGTATAATTATTTAGCGCACGCGTTGTGAACGAGTGTGTGAGTGTACGGTGCAAGTTGTGTGTGTGTATGTCCATAACAAATAAAACCTATAAAAGTATCTGTAAAATTTTGGTCTCATCATAGCTCAATCCAACAAGGCATTTTGTAATGGCTTTTTGAAATTCATGGCTTGTGATTTACCGAGTTGAAGCTTCTTTGGGATGAATTAATGTTGTAGTAATTTGAAATTGCCGCGTTTTCAACTTCTCACTACGTGATGACGTTTGACAGTTTTGTTAAAACGTTCTTGCCGCCATCTCTGCTATAAAAGTGTTTGCTAATGTGTATTATTCTGTTAAAATAAATAAGTAATTAAGTATAAAGCCTATTAATTACATCAGGTTATGGGCCCAGAACGTAATCTGTTTGTAATAAGTATCAGTGAGAAGTAATATCAGTGAAATAACGATATACAAAGTCGCCGGTCATTAAAACTGACACGACATAACCTAAAGCTGCGTGGTTTGTGTAGAAAAATATTTTTTTTTTATACAAAATGTCTTCAAATACAATGACTCTTATCGAAAAGTTAAGTGGTCGAGATAATTACAATACATGGAGATTTGCCGTGATGACGTATTTACAACATGAAGACCTCTGGTGCTGTATCGAAAATAAAGGCGAACCTGTTGATTCAAAGCTCGACCTGAAAGCAAAGGCAAAAATTATATTGTTGGTTGACTCAGTGAATTACATACATATACAAGAGGCAAAAACGGCAAAAGAAGTGTGGACCAATTTACAAAAAGCTTTTGACGACAAAGGGTTGACAAGACGCGTGGGCTTATTGAGAGATATGATTACAACGACGTTAGAAAATTGTCAAAATGTTGAAGATTACGTTAACAGAATAATGAGTGCAGCACATAAACTTCGAAACATATCATTTGACATCAATGATGAGTGGCTGGGTACATTACTCCTTGCTGGATTACCCGAAGTCTACAAGCCAATGATTATGGCCCTCGAAAGTTCTGGTGTGCCGATTACAGCAGACTCTGTAAAGACTAAGCTCTTACAAGAAATAAAGAGCTCCGAGTCAGTAGCATTGTATGCAAGTAAGTCAAGTAAATATAAACAAAAGGACTCTGATAGTTCTCCGAAGTTTAATAAAGGTCCCCGTTGTTTCAAATGCAACCGTTATGGTCACATAAGTAAAAAATGCAAAACAAAGAAAAAGGACCAAGGCAAAGAAACTGGATATGTCGCTGTGTTCTCGGCATCCAGTGCAGCAAATGACAGTAAGAGCTGGTTTGTTGATTCAGGAGCGTCCATGCATATGACAATGAGGCAGGACTGGCTATACGATGAATCATCACCTCCAATTACAAGCATCCGTATTGCTGATGATAAAATGCTTAAAGTGAAGAGCTGTGGAAAAATAGATCTGCCTATATGTAATAGTGTAGGACAAACACAAACCATACAAGTAACCAATGTGTTGTATGTGCCTGAGTTAGCAAGCAATCTTCTCTCCGTGAGTCAGCTGATAAAGAAAGAATGTTCTGTACAGTTTAGTAACAATGGCTGTAAAATATTCAACAAATCACAAAAAGAAGTAGTAGCTTGTGAATTAGTGAATAACATGTATCGTCTGAACTTAAGTAGTGCACAAGCATATGCATGTGATACAAAGGAAAGTGACAGCTACTTATGGCATCAAAGGATGGCTCATCTCAATATGACTGATCTGAACAAACTCTCCAAATGTGCAGAAGGTGTCAAGCTTACTGACAATAAGCTGGATATGATATGTGAATTATGTCAAGAAGGAAAACAGTCCCGGCTGCCGTTTCCTAAGGAAGGTTCTCGTGCTAAGAAGGCTCTAGAACTTATACATTCCGATATCTGTGGGCCACTGGAGGTGAAATCAGTTGGAGGAGCGCAATATTTCCTCACATTTGTGGATGACTATACCAGGAAAGTATTTATTTATTTACTTAAAAACAAGTCTGAAGTATTTAATAAATTTAAAGAATTTAAAGCATTTGTGGAAAATCAACTTGAATGTAAAATAAAGAAATTAAGAACTGATAATGGAAGAGAGTATCTAAGTAACGAGTTTATTGAATACATGCAAAATTGTGGCATTATACATGAAACTTCTAATCCATATACCCCACAACAAAATGGGTTAGCGGAACGTATGAACCGTACATTGATGGAGAGAGCTCGCTGTATGTTGCTTAATGCTAATTTACAGAAACACTACTGGGCTGAAGCAGTGGCGACAGCTGCGTACATAACGAACCGCTGTCCAACAAGATCCATTTCATACGCTACACCTGAGGAGTTATGGTCCGGGAAGAAGCCAAATTTGAAGCACCTTAGAATCTTTGGATGTGAAGTCATGGTTCATGTTCCTGATGCTAAACGTCAAAAACTGGATCCTAAGGCAAGAAAAATGATATTTATTGGCTACTCAGAAGTCACTAAAGGTTACAGACTATTAGATACTAAAACAAGAAAAATTCTTATCAGTAGAGATGTTGTATTTCTGGAAAATTCTGTACAAAGAAAATATTGTATGGTTCCGCTAACAGAAAATAATAATAATGTTAAAATATGTGCTGATGAAACAAAGAACATTGATGAATCTGTTGAGCTAACAAATCAAAGCACAAGAGAGTTAAATAACTCATCTGTAACATTATCCGATAATGATGAAGAAGAAACATTCTTCTCCGATGATGATCCTGCATATGTACCTGAAAAAGAAATAAATATTAGTGGACCTAGTAATATAACACTTAGAAATAGAAATAGAAAATATGAAACTAATACTTACCTCTGTCAAGGTGGAGAACACGAAGAAAATGATACTCCAATAACTTACCGAGAGGCTCTGTCATCAGTGGATAAAGATAAGTGGAAAAAGTCTATAGAAGAAGAGTTGCAAGCACACAGTAAGAATGAAACATGGGAGTTGGTGAAGAAGCCAGATAGAGTGAGAACTATTGGCTGTAAGTGGGTTTTCAAAGTGAAAGATACACCATCGGGACTACTGTATAAATCAAGGTTATGTGCCATGGGCTGCTCACAGAAACACCAGGTTGATTACACAGAAACATTCTCACCAACTGTCAGGTATGACTCTGTAAGAGTTTTGCTTTCTAAAGTGTGTCAGGATAACTTGCAAATGATACAGTTTGATATTAAAACTGCTTTTCTCTATGGATCCATAACTGAAGATATCTATATGAATCCACCAGATGGTTTAGATGTACCTGAAGGGCATGTTTGTAAACTTAAAAGGTCATTATATGGGTTAAAACAAGCACCCAGGTGCTGGAATCAAACATTTGATTCTGTTTTAAAGAAATTTGGTTTCACCAATAGTCACTCAGACAAGTGTATCTATATTGGTCAGTTAAATGGTAGTAAGGTGTACCTAATACTGTATGTGGATGATGGACTAATAATTTCCAAGGATAAAAGTGTGTTAAACAAAGTTATTGATGATTTAAAAGTAAATTTTGAAATACAAGTTTGTTAAAGAGAAATATGAAAGTACAGATATTGATCTAAAGTATATAAGTAGTAATGAACAAAGGGCTGATATATTTACTAAACCCTTATGTAAAAGTAAATTTAAATATCTAAGAAGTAAATTAGGTATTAGGAAAATGTAACTGTACTTATAAAACTTGATTCTGTAATACTTTGTTTAGTAATACTATGTATGTGTAGAGTAACTTAACCTATTGTTTTTGTTAGTTACTATTATTTGTTTCACTTTACAATGAGGAACGCTGTAATTTGGAGAGTGTTGTAGTAATTTGAAATTGCCGCGTTCTCAACTTCTCACTACGTGATGACGTTTGACAGTTTTGTTAAAACGTTCTTGCCGCCATCTCTGCTATAAAAGTGTTTGCTAATGTGTATTATTCTGTTAAAATAAATAAGTAATTAAGTATAAAGCTTATTAATTACATCAATTAATAACAGCAGTTCCTGGATCTCTCCCATTCCAAGCGCAGAGTAGCACATCACGTGGTTAGTGGGTCCGATTGCGATACATCATCCCACCACACACACCGGTAGGTTGACGGAATTTCCACACGAAAAAAAAGGCTTGTGTGACCTAATGTCCACCATACAGAAGAACCATGATTCAATTTTTTTTTTATATTAAGAGCCTGCCAAAGTGACTCTACTCTGCCTGATGGAAAGCATGAATAGAATCCAAGAGTTGTGGTCACCATACTCATTGCAAATGCAGACAATGCAGTATAGTGACCCACACTATGGTGGCCTTGTGAGATGCTTTTACACACCCCGCTTGGGGACTTAAAAGGCATGACAGTCATCGTGATAGTGTAAGGCTTACACAGTTACCACGATAACTGTCACACCTGCATCAATGGGCCTCCGGTCTCACACTCACCAACGAAACACGACAGCACGGATGCTATCGCTTTAGGTTTGTCTCCTGTGGGAGGGTAATGCTGCACACGTTTCTTAACACGCTTTTATTAGCTTGGGTTGTATCTATGTACATGTGTAACGGAATCTTTGAGTTTAATTGTCACCGGTTTCTAAACATCTGATCAACTTTGCACACGTCTCAAGGACCGATGACAATGCGATAATTTGATGATAGTTTTATGAGTTTGTCACAGACTAAGAAATGAAAAATAAATAATAGTTTAAAAAACTAAAAAAAAACACGCTTTTATTGCTAATCGAACTAAACACTAGAAAATAATCTTTAATGACAAAGAGTCTAATATTACAGTAGTAGAAGATCGAACAATCAATCATAGTGAATCGCCTCAAAATAAAATTATAATAAAATTTAAGTTATTAACAGAATAATTCAATTCAGAGTAAAAGGCGTGGGGTTATTTATTTTTACTTTGTCATCACTTTAATTTCTTTGTAATATGCTGTAGATACTAAAATAAGATGCATGTATAAAAACCTTACAAACACAGAAGAGCCATAATTTATTTGCGTGTATAGTATGGGCATTCAATTGACACAAACTAACGACATGACCATATCTGACAGCATATCTTAGATGACCGGTCAACTTGCACAAACGTTACACACGGATTATTGAAGAAGTTAGCTTATCGATTGTCTCAAACATAAACCAAAATCGTTAGCTATGTTCAAGGTTATTTGATCCACCTGTTTCTGTCGTTTTTCGTTGATGCTCGGATCTCATTCATTTTAGCGTGATGATATAACCTAAAGCCTTCGTTGATAAATGGGCTATCCAACACTACAATATATTTTTCAATTAACATCAGTAGTTCAGGGAACGATAATCGCAATTGTCTTGTAGTCTTAATCTACATAAGTGCACAACTTGTGAAGGTTAACACCATAAGCATACATATATCGTTGTATAGAGTGGGCCAAGAATTAGTTAACATTTGAAAACATCGTATAAAAAACATTTAATATATAATAAAAATTGTGTATTAGCTTTCTTATAAGAAAGGTAATTAGTAGGAATTTAATTTTTAAAAAACTACATCGTCTAAATGACCACTGTTTCGACGTTTGCACTCTTCTAAGCGAGCACCGAAATTTTTCAATACTCATCGCCAAAGAGACCGTAAGATCGCCGACATCTCTTCGCTGATTTTTTCTTTAAGTTGACTTAGTGTATTTGGTTTATTGATGTACACACAATTCTTCAAATAACCCCATAAAAAGAAGTTTGCTGTTGACGTCTGGACTTCTGGGTGGCTATGGAATGCCACCTCGTTTGCAAATCAGCTTTTCCGAAAATATATCGTTGACCAGGGACTCATTGAATGTGTATGACAAGTGGTTCCACCTTGTTGAAACCATGTGTTCCGATTGTAGCCAGCAAATTCCAGTAGCACCGGTCCCAATAACTCCCGTAATATGTTGGCTCGGGATGTTAGATTCAAATGTTAACGAATTATTGGCCCACCCTATCCATATAATTCAACAGTACGTGTGTATGTCACTGAACTCCTCCTAAACGGCTGGACCGATTTCAATAAATTTTTTTGATTACCTTTGGGTGGCGCGCTGAATGATTTAGATTCACAAATCAGCCCCGTTGAAAAGTAAAAAAAAAATTGTCTTGCGGCACGAAGTTCGCCGGGTCAGCTAGTTCAACTATATAATATAAAAATAAAGAACCATTTGCAAAGTTTGTCGAAACAACGCGGAAACAAAGTTTAATTTCCTATGTACAATATCTATCCTCATGTGGACTGTAATCTTCATAACTGTAAGGTCGGTAAGTTAGAGTAATACTTTAGTCCAATAATACAATTTTTCTATATTAAGAGCCTGCCTCTACGAAGTGACTCTACTCTGCCTGATGGAAAGCATGAATAGAAACCAAGAGTTGTGGTCACCATACTCATTGCAAATGCAGACAATGCAGTGTGGTGACCTACACTATGGTGGCCTAGTGAGATGCTTTTTCACACCCCGCTTGGGGACGTAAAAGGCATGACAGTCATCGTGACAGTGTAAGGCTTACACAGTTACCACGATAACTATCATCCCCTTTTATATTTGTGATTTTATTCTTAAGACAACGTCCGCATGAGAAATACGTTCATATTTGACTGCCTCGATGACGTAATACACAAACAAATAATAAGATATTTGCAATCAACCTATCGCCGTTCACTGCTGAACGAAGGTCTCCCCCAAGGAACGCCTACCATCCCGGTCTTGGACAATTCGCATCCATCCGCTGCCAGCCACTTTCTTCAAGTCGTCGGCCCATCGCGCCGCAGGGCGCCCTACACTACGTTTACTCAATCGTGGTATCCACTCTAGTACACTTCGGCTCCAGCGACGATCGGTTCGTCTGGAGACATGGCCGGCCCACTTCCACTTGAGCATACTGATTCTCCGTGCGATGTCAATTACTCTAGTTCTCTGTCGAATAACCTTGTTACGAATTTTATCAGCCAGAGAAACACCCAGCATCGCACACTCCATCGCTCGCTGAGCGATTTTAAACTTATGGACCAGTTCAATGGTGAGATATTTTAGCGTTTTATTAATTGAATGGGAACCCTAATCACAGCAATTAGAATGAACATAAATATTCAAACCAAATCAGGTTTTTGAGATCAAATCTTAAGCATATACATTAATTGATTAACAATTACTAGTGATTAAGGATGTTGTATGTTTCCTTGTACATCTTAAACCGTATTTGGTACGCGACGATGAAGAGGACAGGATGCGTACTTGGCACTAAAGAAGGAAGTGACGTCATCTACAAAGAAGGCTCGTTTCATCGTTCGTAAAATGTATTTGTTATTATTAGTGGCGATTTTCTTCAATGCTATTGAGGCTAACATATATTAAAATGGAGACCGCGACTAGACAAAATTAGTGTGAGCGCCTTGCGGCAAATTACATGTACGACTTGAGGACAGGAGTTGACAATGGATGGACTGCCCAAGACTAGGATGGATTGCGTTCTTTACCTCCCCGACCTTCGTTAAGTAGTGGACGATAATAGGCTGAAAGAGTCATTTGACAAAGACAAACCAAGAAGTACTGAAGTTTACGTCGATTAGCATGTATTTTCATAGGGTGAGTTCCCACTAAAGACTTAAGGCCCCAAGTCAACTAGAACTGCAAGTGGTTCCAGATCGATAGACGACGCTCTGACATATGAAACACCGCGACATTACGTGGGGCCAAAACTGGCGTAAAATGGGCGTTAATATGTATCTGCCAAACCCTAACAAACAGGCGTAATTTTACGTATATATATGTAGCGTATATTTAACATCCTAACGACGGTTGGGTTGCAATCTGTTAAGCATGGTCACTTCTCCTTCTATTTAAGGCGTAACCCTCACTTCTCCACAAGTTTTCCTACAAAACCAAAAGTAATTCCGTACCTTAAATTAACAAATATCGCGTTAGTGTCTATTTTCTACTCTGGAAATATACCGTGTAATAATCACTCTTAAAATCATCAGAACTAAACGAATTCTAATTGGATATCGGTCGAGGTTTTGCGGTATATTTACTGACCTCTTCGTCAAATGATCTCTTGTGGTAAGTGATATTGACTGTTGGGTCAGAGGTCATGGGTTAGATTCCCACGCGCGTAAATTGATGTGTATCTGAGAGTTATATATCTGTGTATATAACGCGCTTTGTAGATCTGGAAACAGACCTATTTTTTTGGTAAATCTACCAGGTAGTCGATTCTCAATTTAGTAACTACTTTTGTCCCCATTTCTAATTTTGTCACATAAATAAATGTCAAAACGGGTCTATTAGACAACGTCATCTACGAAGTATTTAGCTTTTGCCTTGCTGTGTCGGTACAGCAGCATTTACTTTCGTATTCTAATGACATTGTAACAGTTTTTCATTGTTTAAAAACACGGATAAAATAACGTTTTCTAAAAACGAATCCTAGCTAGATCGATTTATCACCTCCGAAACCTCCTGCATACTAAATTTCACGAAAATCGTTGGAGCCGTTTCCGAGATTCAGATTATATATGTATATACATATTCAAGAATTGCTCGTTTAAAGGTATTAAATATAACTCTCACTTCTGTAACTTGCTACAGAAACATACACATGCACACGCAAAAAACATAACCCTCCTTCTGGCACAGTCGGGGAAACGAGTTTTATTTTATATGTGAATAAATAAATAATAAATATTCTCACACATCTCACATACGGCTGTCTGATTTCAAATTAAGCTGAGCTTATACTATGGTAACCAGACTGCTGTTAAACA
Organism: Hypercompe scribonia; assembly: GCA_949316085.1. NCBI lineage: Eukaryota > Metazoa > Arthropoda > Insecta > Lepidoptera > Erebidae > Hypercompe > Hypercompe scribonia. Next base: position 4,938,167 of record OX438997.1, read on the forward strand.
TACTTGAATATTTGTAAATACATACATATTATATTTAAATTACACCCAGACACACAGTAAATAATCGTACTTGTCGCACAAATATTTGTCCTAGGTTGGAATCGAACCCACGATCGCCGACTTAGCAGTTAGGACCATTAACCACTAGACCAACAGGCCCATATGTGGTGAATGGTTACTCGTAGTTGTTATCTCTGTACGGCATGTTCACCGACCGAATACGTCTGCATTTACGAGGACACATTTTATTCTGTATCGTGGGAAGCTGGCATTTGATGCTTTCACTCCTGCAGACGCTCCGTGTTGAGAGACAATTTAGTGTTGGCACATTTTAGAATTGGTTTGGTGGTTCCATGTTACGTGTGTGGTGAACGTATGAACCACAGTACAGCTATTAACCGACTAAATAGACGAGGAAGTTCTTTTTTTTTATAACTCCAAGAAGTTAAGGCCACAAGCCTACCTCACCTGCAAGTGGTGTACCTACTGATGAATAAGGCAAGAAAACATCTCGATTAGCGCAAACAGGTTCACCTCCTGTTATGTGGGACCAAAATACTGACGAAAAGTGGGCATTTAATATACCTCCAACTACCCCCTCCGGGGAAAAAGGTGTGATTTTATGTATGTATGTATAGTATAACCCCCAAAAGACTTAATAGAAGATTAAAATTAAGTCTACAATAACGTGTGTTTGTGTAGAACATGCTATTTGTGTGTGTCATGTGTGTATATTGTGTGTAAGTGTGTACGTAGATAATAATGATATCTTATATTATTTAATAATGCATAGGAGCTTTTGCAACTTCGTGACGGATTAAGAACACATAGTGTTACCACCCCTATTCATCCCGTGGGTGTCGTAAAAGGCGACTAAGGAAACAAACCATTCAGGAAATATCATTAAAAAGAAAAGAAAAACTTGAAACAAACCTTATTCCAACCCGTCTGGCCAACGTGGTATAGTAGGCCAAAACCTCCTTGCCAAGGAGAGGCCTATGTCCGGTAGTGGGCTGTGAAAGGTTGTTGCTAAAGGCTTTTCAGATTGGTAAGGCCTCTTAGGGCGGAGTGACTAATTGACGACGTCCTATAAATAATTGCATAGCACAACTTCGCGTATCGTTTCGTTATTCGTGTGAAAGTTCCTCAGAGAATTTTACTTTGACTTGACTATATTTTATATACCTTTTACGGTTTTGACAATTTCTCGCTTTGACAGTATCCACGACTTGTGGTGTGGATAAATTACTGTAATAATATTTTAGACAACTGACTTACAGCACCATCTAGGCTCAGATCGTAAACTTTTTTTTTTTTTTTTAATATAAGACAACGCCCGCTCTAGGAATAAATCCTGTGTCGCGGGGGACTTTACAAACATACAAGAAACGGACACAAAGAACACCCAGACTCAGAACAACAATTTCTGGATCACACAAAGTGTTGTCCCATGTAGGATTTCAACCCACAACACTCAGCGCAGTAGAGAGCGGCGAGGCGACCGCTTGAACCACTAGGCCAACCGTGCAGTCGAAACTAAGCAGAGCTTGTTCTAAGGGTACTTACACAAACGATTTAAAAACATATCATTTTATAAATACATACATACTTTGAAATAAACATTAGTGGGTCATACAAAAATTTGGTCCAAATGAAGAACCGAACCCGAGAACTCACGCACAACATACGCTACCACTGCGTCATTGAGGCAGTCCAATCTGTAATGACTGGCACGGTAATACATAACTTAGATATAAAATTATCACTGAAGGCGGGTTTTTTTCTATATGAAGAGCCTGCGACTCTACTCTGCCTGATGAAAAGCATGAATGGAATCCAAAGAGTTGTGGTCACCATACTCATTGCAAAAGCAGACAATGCAGTATGGTGATCCACAGTGTGGCGGCCTAGTGAGATGCATTTTCACGCCACGCTTGGAGACGTAAAAGGCATGACAGTCATCGTGGCAGTGTAAGCCTCACATAGTTATCACGATAACTGTAATCTCTGCATCAATGGGCAAACAAAGCAGAGCTTGTACTATCGATACTAGACAACTGTTTTACACTTGTTTTTGTAAATATGTACATATTTTACACAGAAATCATCCAAATACCGAAACAAATATTTGCAGATCATATAAATGTTTCCGACCCGGGAATCGAACCTGAGACCTCAAGCACAGCAGTCGCATACGCTACCACCCAGGCAATTACATTACTGGTCTATATTCTGTCGCTTTGGTCTCGTGGCACGTAAACTACCTCGTTGGTCTAGCGGTTCGGGTATGCGACTGCCGATCAGGTCTCGGATTCGATACCTAGGTCGGGTGAGAGAAGTGTTGAGTTTTCTGAGTATAGGATATACTTAGGATATACTTAATAACAGTCCGGGGTTTGTGAGTTGGGGTCTCAACCCCCGTGCCTCGCAGAGCACGTAAGGTTCCCGCTAATATGGAGTAGCTATCCAATTGAATTGAGAGAGTGAGGAAACAGAATGTACCTATGTTTGCGCTCACACTCCTGCACTATGATATCACCTGCTTAGTTGGTTGGTCTCCAAGACATGAGACGAGAGATGAGGGACCACTATCATTCTATACCTATAAAATGACTTGCCCCGATCGACTGATCCTTCAATACAGAGCCTAAACTGCTTTGACTACAAACTACAAATTTCGCCAACTTTGCTATATGTTGTAAGCGTCCATTAAAAAGAAGTTTCAGACTTTCCCTCCCAAATAGAGTAAAATAAATGATGAACCATACCTACCTAAACAAACATTAATCTTTTAGATGAAAATGTTTGGTTCATCACCTAGGACTGCGTTTAATTATACTTTCTCGTTTGCCTAGAATGGCCGCCATATTGGTTTACCTTCACCTAGTATCAGATCATCTCTTGTACAAGTTTAACAAGTAATTATATCAAGATACTAAAACTGATAACTATCCTTACACGTAGCAATATCTACGCCCTATTTTGAGTGGAGAAACATCTTCAAGCTCTCGCCAAATCGATGTTATAAGTAGGGTGGTGTGTCGGAATGGAACCTACTAAACAATATGCCGGACTGTACCTTGTATGCCCACATTAGGCATCATTATCACGATCTGGATGTCGTAATAGCAGCTGTTCCCGGATCCCACCTATGTATGTCAGGTGCAAAGTGGCACACCGTGTGGTTTTAGTCGGCCCGATTCCGACACACCATCCTCGGTAGGGTGACGGTTCGAGGGGGTTTCCACACGTTAAAAAAAAGGTATCATTATCACCATTATCTCGCCAGCGATCACCAGTGTAGAAACCGAAATACATATAAAATGCAGAGCTTAGTCCAAAATGCAGATGAAACTGCGGTTAAACTCTAAAAATAACTAAAAAGAAAAAGTCATTTAACATAACTGAGAACCTCCATTTAAATTAAACTACGTTTAAAAAGCTAGTCCGGATCTCGTAATAATAGCTGTTCCCAAATCCCTTCTACCCCAGGTGCAGAGTGGCACACCGTGTGGTTTTAGTCGGTCCGATTCCGGCACACCACTCTGCCGTAAGCCCCGGCGCGGTGACGGCCCTAGGGGGTTTCCACGCGCTTAAAAAAAGGTTTCAAAAGTTAAATTGCGGACAAACAGTTGTCTAAAAAAATACCTTAAATAATTTATTTTTTTGTGAATATTCATTTAAAGTAATGCTCATCTTTGAGTGACGATGTCGGAGGTGTGGTAACGTCAAAATAGAGCGGCGATGGCTCGACCTTGGTATGTAGAGGCGAGTCTTGCCGATTATTTAAGGCCAATATACTACTAATCTGCCTCCGTAACTTTTTTGTGGTGACGAGCCTAGAATGAAAACATAATACAAAACATATACAAACTCGTCTTGGCAGCGTTGTGTATAGTAGGTCAAAATCTGCTCTCTAAGGAGAGGTCTATGTCCAGCACTGGGCTTTTAAAGGCTATTGATAACTGTTGATTATAAATGTTATATGTCAATTCCATACAGAAACTGTGTGTGAATCATGTTACACCAGAAATTTGCTGGTGTTGAGCAATTTCTTCGTCGCTTTACATCCGTGCGGTTAACAGACCCAACACTACTTTCACTAATTCTAAGAGGGCTAAAAGAACGGCAACGCACTTGTCGCTCTTGAGTTGCAGGTAACCACTTGTCATCAGGTGAACTGTCTGCTCATTATCGTCATCAACGACCTTTAACAGTCCATTGTAGGCCATGGACCTCTCCTTAGGCAAGAGCTTTCGACCTACGAGTACTATAACACGCTGGTTAGCCGTTTACTGTTTATTCGTTGCCCCGTATGCCAATAAAAGAATGTCTTTCTAGCTAACTCAAATTATAATTGGGTTGATAAAAATATTTGCTCACAGCCGACACTGAAACAACTTAAAATAGAGTTATTTATTTATTTATTTACACTTTATGCACTTTGTACATCGGCGGACTTAATGCCCAAGGCATTCTCTTCCAATCAACCTTAGGGTGGTATAGAAATATTGTAAGGGAGGTGCACAGAGGTTACATTGGCAATGAAAATATACCATACATGAGTACACATACATACATGAACATATACGTCATAAATACATATATAAATATACACATATATACATAAATATACAGCCAGGCTAGTTCACATAGGATATAACAAAGCCCTTACAAATGCATTCATTCCTGTTTAGAAATATATAAGCTCGCTAATCAGCAGATCAGCAATCTGTTCATAGCACAGGCTCTGCCTAGATTGGGATTATACGGCCATGTGTTGGATGTTTCGAGCTATTATTATTTTTCAAATTTAGTTTTTTTCTTTCTTTTCTATTCTTTTTTTAAAAACAACGCCCGCACTAGGAATAAATCCTATGTTGCGGGGGATTTTACAAACATACAAGAAACGGACACAAAGAACATCCAGACTCAGAACAAATTTGTAGATTACACAGTGTTGTCCTATGTGGCGTTTGAACCCACAACACTCAGCGCAGTAGAGAGCGGCGGAGCAACCGCTTAGACCACTTTTTTATAACGTGTGGAAACCCTCTCGGGCCGTTACCCCACCAGGGTTTACGGCGGGGTAGTGTGTCGGAATCGGAACGACTAAAACCACACGGTGTGCCACTCTGCGTCTGACATATAGCTGCTATTACGACATCCAGATCCCTCCTAGCGCCTACCCGCTGCCGCGGGCACCTTCTACGGGTAAAGACTGCTTAAACCACTAGGCCAACCGTGCAGTCAAATTTTGAATACCTTTAGATATAAGGTCACGTCTAGTCGTTTAGTGAGGTGTTCGCCTTAACTTGTACATGCCCATCAAGCTAGGCTGTCGTAATATACGATGTGATGTTCAACGCAAATGGTTCCTTCATTAGCCTTGTGTATTAAACAAGATCATATTTAATAGATTAAGGATAATATAACCATAGATATAAAATACATAAAAAAGTTTTTGCACGTATGGCGTATTGGTTTAAGCGGTTAATACTCTGAGTGTTGTGGGTTCGACCCCCACGTAGGAGTACACTGAGTGAACCAGAAATCGTAGTTCTGATTCTAGGCATTCTTTGTGTACATTTCATGTACATATCTAAAGTCACCCGCGACACAGGACATATTCCTAGTGTCTAGTGTTAATTGTCTTTATTAAAAAAGAAAAAGCAAAAAAGGGATAGGTAGTAATAAATATATAAGCTAAGAAAAAGTATTTATTACGCTTGTTTCGTTGTATGTGAAAGGCAACAACATACAAAATAAATAAACATACTTCAGTGCCATCTAAAGAAAACACATCGAACTACCGAGTAACTGCTTACTCTGTATGGCAATATTAAAGTTCTTTTTCATATAGTATAGGGGTAAGCAAACAGATGGATCACCTTATGTTAAATAGTCATAATTACATACAGGCACGGTTACTCTCAGGGCCCCAAGTTTGTTACCGTCCTTTTCAGTTTCCCCTACCACAAACAAGAGGAGGAGAGAGGTAACCTTATTCACTCGATATAAAAATTATTAAACACCAGTTTTCTGAGACAAAAAGATAAAAAAAATCGTTCAGCTGCCACTTATTCCTAAGTTACTTGGCCCAGATGTGGGCGTCCTCAAATGGCATTAGTACTATCGTGCGCAAGCGCATACCGACTCATCAATGCGCGCCATGTCGCAACTCACGATTTGATGTACAACTAGTTGAGGTGACCTCTTTATTGACCTCTGATATAATTTACCTAGGTCACAATCACTCTGAGAGGGCAGCTATGAGTAAAGGTTGTCTTTGGAAGTTAATTTAGAGTAACGAATGTTTTTAATAAAAATGTCGTTAGACGATGCGATCTGATTGCAATACGAGTTATTAGGTATATGTTTATTCAACTATGTATTACTGGCGACTTTGTTTGTTAATATCGAATTTTAACCGAAGTCTAAAGTCTTTCTTCATGGAGTGGCGGAATTATTTAATCCATAGCATACCTTATATTTCCATAGCGTATTTACATGTACGCAATGGCCCATTGATGCAGGAGTGACAGTTGTCGTGATAAGAGTATGCAATACTATCCTACGTGCCTTCATGCCTTTTACGTTCCCAAGTTAGGTGTAAAAAAGCATCATAATGGACCGCCATAGTGTAGGTCAAGATACTGCATTGACAGCATTTGCGATCATTATGGTGATTACAACTTTTGGATTATATTCATGCTTTCCATCAGGCAGAGTAGAGTCACTTTGGTAGCCTCTTAAAATAAAAAAAAATGTACGTATGTCTATTTGTATATGTTTATATTCCTTTATGTAGGTTTATATTTGTACATATGATGTGTTCTATTGTGAGTGTGTACATGTGTATAAATACACCTAATATGTATCTAATCTCAGTGCACCAAACAGTGTTTGACTGGAAGACAATGCCCAGGGCTTTAAGTCCGCCGGTTTACAAATGTAGTGTATGTAACTTTCAAGAGGCGGCACGCCTGGCCACCACGGCAATCTCTTTGGTCGTCGGGCGTATTGAGGAGCTGGGTTTACGGGTGGCCCTAGATAAGACGGACGCCCTTTTGTTACATGGGCCCCGTCGTGGTCCCGTCCGCCCCCCTGGCGCCTCTATCGTACTCAATTCGGTCCTCGTACCGGTTCAGGCCCAGATGAAGTACCTGGGCCTGATCCTCGAAGGGACGTGGCTCTTCGACGAGCACTTCCGACAGCTTACAACAAAGCTGGTCGGCGCTGCTTCTGCCCTCGGGCGACCTTTGCCGAATTTGGGTGGAGCCAGCGTCGCGACGAGACGGCTATACACGGGGGTTGTCCGGTCAATGGTGCTGTATGGTGCGCCGGTGTGGGTGGCGGCTCTGACCGCTCAGAATAGGGCTCGCCTCTGGCGCCCTCAGATGATATTGGCGGTTAGAGCCATACGCGGTTACCGCACCGTATCGACGGAAGCGGCGTGCGCCTTGGCCGGAACTCCGCCGTGGGATTTGGAGGCGGAAGTGCTCGCCGAAGTTTATCGGCGGACGACTGACTTCCGGGCGGATAGCGGCATATGGCCCCCGCCCAAAGAGATACGCGAGTGGCGTGAGGCTGCTCGTCGAGCCACGATGGCTCATTTGTCGTTCCAGTTGGAGACTCCTCGTGCTGGCTTTGCCCGCGTGGAGGCTCTCCAGCCGGTCATCGCCGAGTGGGCAGGGCGGCAGCACGGGACCCTTTCCTTTCTGACTGATGCAGGTCCTTTCCGGGCACGGTTGCTTCGGGAAGTATCTGCACTCGGTCGCCAGGAGGGAATTGAGTCCCGCCTGTCACCACTGCGACTGCAGTGAGGACTCGGCTCAGCACACGCTAGCGGTTTGTTCCGCCTGGGCGGCGCAGCGTGGGGTCCTCACTGCAGTTATTGGAGGAGATCTCTCGCTACCGGTCGTCATACGCTCCATGGCCGGTAGCAACAGTTGTTTTACCGCGGTCGCAACCTTCTGCGAAGATGTAATTTTGCGGAAGGAGGCGGTGGAGAAGGCCCGGGAGGACGATATCCACTCGCACCCAATTCGCCGCCGGCGAGCCGGGCGGCGGAGGCGCGCATACCAGCGCTTCATGCCGCCTGGAGTGTGGCCGCGGGTGGACGGGACGGGTTTTTCCCCTCCATCCGCTACAATGGCCAGCCGCGAGGAGGCGACGTCCGCGTGTGCCGTACGTCGCCTAAAATAGAGAGTTTACCCATAGATGGTGCCCGCATTAGCGGGCAGGCGCTAGGAGGGATCTGGATGTCGTAATAGCAGCTGTTCCCGGATCCCTCCTATGTCAGGCGCAGAGTGGCACACCGTGTGGTTTTAGTCAGTCCGATTCCGACACACCACCCCGCCGTAAACCCCGGTGGGGTGACGGCCCCAGGGGGTTTCCACACGTTAAAAAAAAAAAAGAAAAGGCGCTGTGCTCTAAGATTAGTAAATTATTTTTACAGAAATATGCCACTATTGGTTTAGGTGTGTGTGTGCACACACACATTAGCATAATATTGGATGGTAGAAGATGGCCATAGCGTCGGCCGTACGGTCAGTGTGACCAAGTACACTAAACGCCCGCTCGCATTGACCTGTTTTCACCGGCTACTTTAGTTCATAATTTAGCACAGTTTTATGTTATTATAATATTTTTATTGTTTATGTTGGTTTTATGTAGTGTTAATTATTTAGGTACGTTTATATTGATTTTCTGATCATGATTTCGAACAGGGGTGAAAAACATTGCAGTGATTTCGAATAATTTGCAACGCCTGTTGCACTTCTTACATTTAATAAGACCTACGAACTAACACAAAATAAATACAGAAATACTTTATCATTTTAAGTGATGTGCTGCAATCGGCTATCACAAAGAATAATATCGGATCCGTTTGTCGCTTTGAGTACAAAAAGTAGCTTTGATCTTTGTTGGACCGCGTGGATTGACTGATTTTTATGTATTTATGTTGTGCAATGGCTCCGTCAAATATAAACCGAATTTGATGATTATTTTTTAACTTGGTAAATTATAACTATCAGACTGCCATCAGACCTCCAACCCAGAAGTCACTCAACGTTAAAAATTATGTTAAGTTGTGTCGTAGTTAACCGAAAGCCGACCCCTGAAGTTTGGGAAAAAGGTTCAGAAGAAAAAAAACAATATAGCTTGTCAAGCGCTTGTCACAAGTAGGTTAGCCACTATCCGCTAGATGGCGTGAAAATAGGTCGCATGAGTAGTAAGTTTACTTACCATGTACACCATTAAGGGAAGTTCGATCGGTCTTCACTTCACGTCCGGGTGATCAGAACTAGAAATAAAAATATTTGTTAACTGCTTATTCTGTACAGATAATATATATAAAGCAAGTTTTTTGAGTTTCTATGATTTTAAAGTCTATAAAAAACTTGAACAATAATTTGTGGATCAGATAACGCTGTCCTATGTGGGCGTCGAACCCACATCGTTCGTGTAGTAGAAAGCGGTGGGGTGATCGCTTAAATCACTTACCACCCGTGTAGAGCTTAACCACAGTATGCTTAGAACAGTGGTTTATCTAAGGCCACTCGGTGGGTTATTAGCCTACTCTTGCGTTGGCGTTTAGGGTTTTCACTGTATATTATGAGCAGCACTAGGTTATTATATTAGGTATTTTTGAGGTATTTTTCTATTCACAAACTGCCTTGCAGCAGTCGCATACGTAACATTGCACCACATGTTAGCGTATGCGATTCCTGTGCTTGAGGTTTCGGGTTCCATCCCGAGTTACAGCAAATGTTTTTATGATCTACAAATATTTGTTCAGGAATTTGGGTATTTCCTGCGCATAATATCGTACTTGTAATATATATGTAGTTATATCAGTTGTCTAGTACAAACTCTGCTTAGTTTGAGACTAGATGGCGTTGTATCAGATGTCCGAATATATTATTATAAATAACTAGATAGGGTTTACATTTAAGTCAAGAACGGTTAATGGGTAAGGTATATGACCTTGTGCAGTGTTCCACAGGGGTCTGTCCTCGGACCACTTCTGCGGAACATGGGATACGACGTGGATCTTTGGTGTCTCGGGCGTATTGAGGCGCTGGGTTTACGGGTGGCCCTAGATAAGACGGAGTAAGGAATTTTGTTCCATGGGCCCTGTCGTGGTCCGCCCTCCGGTGCTTCAATCGTAGTCAATTCGGTCCTCGTACCGGTTCAGGCCCAGATGAAGTACCTGGACCTGATCCTCGACGGGAGGTGGTTCTTCGACGAGCACTCCCGACAGCTTACAACAAAGCTGGTAGACGCTGCTTCTGACCTTGGGCGACTTTTGCCCAATTTAGGTGGAATCAGCGTCATGACGAAACGGCTATACACGGGGGTTGTCCGGTCAATGGCACTGTATGGTGCACCGGGATTGGGCGGCGGCTATGATCACCCAGAATGGGGCTCGCCTTTGGCGCCCTCAGAGAATATTGGTGGTTAGATCCATACGCGGTTAAAGCACCGTATCGACGGAGGCGGTGTGCGCTTTGGCCGAATCTCCTCCATGGGATTTCGAGGCGGAAGTGCTCGCCGAAGTTTATCAACGGACGGCTGACTTCCGGGCAGGTAGGGGCATAAGGTCCCCGCTCGAAGAGATACGCGATTGGCGTGAGGTCGCTCGTCAAGCCACCATGACTCGTTGGTCGTCCAGGCCGGGGGTTCCACGTGCTGGTTTTGCCACCGTGGAGGCTCTCCAGCCGATCAGCCAGTGGCCGGGGCGGCAGCACGGGACACTTTCCTTCCGACTAACGCAGGTTCTTTCCGGGCACGGTTGCTTCGGGAAGTATCTGCACTCGGTCGCTAGGAGGGAATTGAGTACCGCCTGTCACCACTGCGACTGCAGTAAGGACTCGGTTCAGCACACGCTGGCGGTTTGTTCCGCCTGGGCGACGCAGCGTAGGACCCTCACTGCAGTTGTTGGAGGAGATCTCTCGCTACCGGCCATCATACGCTCCATGGCCGGTAGCGACAGTTGTTTTACCGCGGTCGCAACCTTCTGCGAAAACGTAATTTCGCGGAAGGAGGTGGCGGAGAAGGCCCAGGAGGACGACCTCCACTCGGACCCAATTCGCCGCCGACTTTATTGGCTATTTCACGTTTAGTAAAGGTTTCCCAACTATTTTAGGTAATCTGAAATGTATAATTACTTTTATTTATATAGCTATAATTGGCTAAATCTTAACGGCTCTTAACGGCTACGAAATATATAAACCTTGAAATTATATATCTAAATAATGTCCGTAAATAAGGTCCGGGAGGACGATCTCCACTCGGACCCTATTCGCCGCCGGTGAACCGGCCGGCGGAGGCGCGCGTATCAGCGCCTCATGTCGCCTTGAGTGTGGCCGCGGGTGGACGGGACGGGCTTTTCCTCCATCCGCTACAATGTCCAGCCGCGAGGAGGCAATGTACTAGGCCTCCATAGTGTGAGTCATCATACTGCATTGTCTGCATTCGTAATGAGTATGGTGACCACAACTCTAGGATTCTATTCATGCTTTCCATCAGGCTGAGTAGAGTCACTTTGGCAGGCTTTTAAAATTAAAAAAAAATAAGTTTCAAATAAGCTGCAAAGTTTTTCTTTACAAACCTGATAAGTGATTTACAATGTTAGTAAGTTGTTTTCAAATTTGGTTGTCAACTAAGCTGTAGTGTTAGAGTACAATTTTCAGTTGTATTTTATTGCGATAAAGTTGATATTTCACTGATATATTGAAAGTGCTTCAGTATTTTAGAACCTGAATTGGCCCTCAATGAGACGAGTATTGGACACACTTTTATATGTAAACTTGGCCATTAAGAATTTATCTTTTTTCGATCTGGTAAACTGGTAGTAATTATATCAATTTATTTTTTTTGAAGGACCGTTTACTTATTTAAACTTTAAGATATTGCAAATTCTGTTGAAACATTTTTTGTTACATATTTCCTCAGTTTTCCTTTTCATGCTATGTGTAATTACAAGCAAATTTATCTCATTTCTGTTGTCTCCCTAATACTAACTGATGACACATAATATTAAAAAATAACGAAGTAAATTGTGATATCCGTCCGCGTTCAAAGTTGTGACAGTCGGGTAGCAATTGAAGACATTTTATGTTGCCACTCCTTTTCTGCATGCTCTCAAGTAATATACAGGTGGGCAAAGAATTCCTTAATATTTTGAATCTAACATCCCGCGCAAACAAATGCCGCGCAGGGCGCGGTGAAGTGTCTGACCACTAGCTCGTTTCTCGGCAATTTTGTCGCAATAGATCGCTTCACGGGGCCGCACCGCGCTGACTGTTTGAAACAATTTTATTTAAACAACAGTTCGTTTGTTACTGTGAGACGCTTTTCGCGTTGAATACGATTTACAGGACTTTAATCAATGTCCGAGTGCTCTTTTAATAAAGAAATAAGTGAAGAAGTTCCAAGAGACAGGATCTACACTAAATGTGAAACAAACTGTAGGCCCACGGATTTATCGGGCCGAAGAGAACGTGCAGCAAGTTTCCGCTTTTGTTCGACGTAATCCAGATTTATCGACACACAAATGTTTGGCTGAATTAGGGTTATCCCGCACATTATTACGCCGTATTCTGAAATTACATTTGAAATTACATCCACATAAGATCCAGATAGTGTAGGAACTAAAACCTCATGATTTAAATTTGCACAAGTAGTATGTCGAAACAATGTTACAGCGATTCAGTAATTTTGAAAACATCTTATTTTCTGACGAAGCTCATTTTCACCTCAATGGACATGTAAACAAACAGGATTGCAGGTATTGGAACACTGAAAATCCTAAGGCTAAACACGAGAGGTCACTTCATTCTCCCAAGGTAACCGGGCTGCAATTTCAGCAAAAGTTCAGATCTAACAATGCTCTCTCTAAAATGGTACTTTGGTTTTGCGCTAATAACTTGTTATTAAACAGGAGTAAAACCAAATGTGTTAAATTTTATACTAGGAATGTTAAACAAGTAAAAACTAGTGTTTTGATGAACGGGGAGGAACTGGAATTGACAGACAAGGCTGTCTTCCTAGGTATAACTTTAGATTCACGGTTACAATGGGGCCCACATATAGAAACGTTATCTGGTAGACTTAGTTCTGCAGCTTATGCTGTGAGAAAGATTCGTCAATTGACGGATGTTGATACTGCGCGATTAGTCTATTTCAGTTACTTTCACAGCATTATGTCCTATGGTTTATTGCTTTGGGGCAGTGCCTCTGATATTGATTCAATCTTTGTGCTCCAGAAACGAGCTATTAGGGCTATCTATAAGATGGGCCCGCGTGAGTCACTAAGAAACAGATTCAAAGAAATTAACATTCTCACACTACACTCACAATACATTTACGAGAATCTTTTGTATGTGCATAAAAATCTGTGTAAATTTAAGAAAAATAGTGATCTCCATCAATTTAATTTAAGAAATAAAAATAAACTTGCCTTGCACACTACTAGGCTCCATAAAATATCGAATTCGTTTGTGGGTCAATGTATACAATTTTATAACAAATTACCAAACAACATAGTATTATTATCTATTAGTAAATTTAAGAAATTTGTTAAGCTGAGGTTGTCCAAAAAGGCTTATTACTCAGTTTCAGACTATGTCACAGATTTAGATGTTTGGAAATGAATTGCTCTTTTTTTAAGACCTATGATTGTGAATGTAACTGCTAGTTTAATATTTAAAAGATTTTGAGTTAAAAGAGTGGTGGTGAGTTTCTTTCCTGGGTTCTTTTCTCACCACTCTACCATGAACAATCTGCGAACCCAGCTAGCTGTAATTTTAATCGACAGATTGTTCATCTTTCATCTTTTATTGTTTTTTTTATGACGTTCATAAGTGTCTTTTGTGACCTAAATGAATAAATGAATTTGACTTTGACTTTGACTTTGACTCTATCCCCACCAGACTTCTTTTGATGGGATTTCTTAAAGAATCGTGCCTACATCTATAAATCAAATACTACGTCAACTAACAGAAAAAATCAGCGAAAAGATGTTGGCGATGTCGCGGTCTCTTTGCCGGCGAATATTTGAAAATTTCGGTGCTCGCTTAGAAAAGTGCAAAGGTCGAAACGGTAGTCATTTAGACGTTGTAATTTTTAAAAAATAAAGGTCAACTAATAAACTTTATTATAAATAAACAGTTTTCATAATATATGAAATAGTTATTTTTCAAATGTTAACTAATTCATGGCCCACTCTGTATATTCGTGTTTTAGATATAATTACGTTCTTATGTTAAATGGATTGTATCATAATTCATAATGAGAATAATAATAATAACAACATATAATATAATGTTTCGGTCATCTCACACACAACGCCTAGTCCCAAACTAAGCAGAGTTTGTACTATGGGTACAAGGCAACTGATATAAATACATATATATTTTTTTTGTAAATACATACATATTATAGATAGGAAACGCCTAAACTCCGAAACAAATATTGGCAGATCATACAAACATTTGATCCGACCTGGAAATAGAATCCGATACCTCAAACAGAATAAATATTTAAACCAAAAATTTGAAAATACTTACAAAATATTGACAGCTTGATCTCCATTGCAACACAATCATTTGTGGACATTTTAAATAATGTATTTGTATTGACCCTTTTTTTTTATTAAAAAAAACTTACTACATATGTTTACATAATTAAGTCTAAATTACTGGCCTTTAGAGTCACTATTTTAACATTATATTTAATTCTTTAAATACTTTAAAGTGTGTTGGTTATTCATCCTCAGGGTTTGAAACTGAAACAATATAAATAATAATATATGTTAACAAATAGTTTCGTTTTAGATAAACGTAGAAGTTGTGGAGGAAACGAATTTCATGTCCCTCCGACACAAAGGGAGGATCCTCCGACCAGGCGAGGTGATCATGCCTAGCGGGCCACGGCCCAACGATTGACGTTGGGATGTTGTATATATGCTAATTGTCACGCGAATCTCTATTTCGTGATACAGGGTTAGTATTTGTATCGTAGTTCATTACATTCATACGTTTCGTTCATACTTCGTAGTTCGATGTATCTTCGCTAGATGGCGCTGTTGTTTATTTTTCTTTGTGCTGTAATGTGGAAGTCACTACAGAAATCGTACACAGAAACTGGAATAAATGTGACTAATAGACAGCTAATGTAAGTCTAGTAACTATATGGAAATTAAATAAATAATAATAATAATAAATAAATATTTCGGACATTTAACATAACGCCATCTAGTTTCAAACCAAGCAGAGCTTGTACTATGATAACTAGACAGATGGAATACTTATATAGTTTCTTTTTGTAAATACATACATTAGGGTGTCCCTTAAATTTCAAGTTCGATATTTTTTTACGCATACCTTCTTAAAAGTTTCGTAATAACCCTATATTGTCTAGAAAAAAATATTAGTTCGATATATAAACGATAACCCGTGCCGACTTGCTATTTAAACTTGTCGATACAAGTTGCTTAAGTACTGCCCAGTGACCTGTTACGACATGTTTTATTTGCCATTTCGTACGTGATTTTTGAGACTATTAGTGCTTCATTGTTTAGTGCGTAAACATGTCGGTTGAATTATGGAGTGATAAACAAAATATTTTTCTTATCGGATTGACTAGCTACCAAATAAATGGTGCAAAATTACCATCTAATCGACAAGTTCTCTCAGTCCTATTTTACAATATTCGTGAGGTTAAATTGACTGTTAGTGAAAGTGCAAATCTTGTGATTAGGGAGTGCATCATATATTGGGAAAAAGCAAGAATTCCAACAAGGGCATTTCCTAACTGCGTGAAGAAACTTATTGATTTATATCATGTTTGGAGAGAGTTGCAAAAAAATTGTAAGAAAACTCAGATTACGTTTAAGAGTCGTGAGAACAATTTTATAATTAATCTTGATAATTTGTTTGATATTGCACATGCTGATGCTTTTGAGAGAATAAAAATAGAGGAAGATAAATTATTTTTAATGAAACAGAGAGAGCCAGGTCGACCGGGATGCTTAGGTGGTGTAGATAAAAAATTGGCGGAAAAAGAACAAAGATCTAGACAACGACGATTGGAAGAAGAGGAAAGGATTGTAAGACAAAGAGAATCACTAGCTGTTGCATTTACTTCCACCACAAATAACTTAGACAGTGTAGAAGATTCAGACGAAGAACAGATCTTGAATTCTGAACTCAGCTTGCCGGACGTTCCCTGCCATGAACAAAGTTCAAAAAGAGGTAGAAAGAATCTTATAACACCTAAACTAGTTGCAGCTTTAGATCGATGCCAGTTAAGCATTAGAGATACCGTTTACATTCTTAATGCGGTGGTAGAAGCGCTTGGTCTGAGCAGCGATGATTTCTGTATTAACAAATCCTCGATTCAGCGAATTTGTACTGAAACTAGAAAATCAAGGGCAGAAGCAATAAAATCTAACTTCCAAAACAATGTACCCGACATAGTCACAGTCCATTGGGATGGAAAACTATTACCGGGGTTGGATGTACGGAGTTCAAAAGAAGAACGCTTGCCAGTTATAGCTTCATTTGACGATAGAGAGCAGCTTCTTGCAGTGCCGAAACTAGAAAGTTCTTCTGGAAAACATCAAGCGAAGGCTGTATCAGCAGCTCTCTTTGACTGGAACCTTTATGATAAAGTGCAAATAATGTGCTGCGACACAACAGCTTCCAATATGGGCCGTTTCAATGGAGCTTGTGCTATTTTGGAGCAAACTTTAGGAAGAGAATTGTTGCTTTTCGCCTGTCGTCATCATGTTTATGAATTGGTCCTAAAAGCTGTCTTTGAAACCAAGATTAAGCAAATTACTAGTAGCCCAGATATTCCGATGTTCAAAAAGTTCCAAGAAAATTGGAAAAACATTGATTGTACTAAAATTGAACCATCTCTTAATTTCGTAAAAGCACGGGTTGCCGAGACAGACATTCAAGCGTTGTTACTATTTTATAAGGCAGAATTAGATAAAGGTTTTGTAAGAGATGATTACCGCGAATTGGTCGAACTGTGCGTAATATTTCTAGGAGGAGACACAGAGGAAAAATTAAAGCTAAGGCCCCCCGGAGCTATACATCAGGCACGCTGGATGGCGAGAGCGATCTATTCTTTAAAAATATGTTTACTTCAGTCACAATGCAGAGTAACTGCGAAGGACAAAAAAGCTCTACAAGATGTTTGCTTATTTCTCGTAATATTGTATGTTAAACCTTGGCTCGAATGTACAGTGGCGACCAAAGCACCTAATCAAGATTTACGCTTCTTGAAGATGTTAAAAGAGTATGAAAAAGTTGACGCAACAATTTCTAAAGCTTCTATAAGCAAGTTCAGCCATCACTTGTGGTATTTATGTGAAGAGACAGTCATTCTATCACTATTTGATGATGAAGTTGACAACCAAACTAAGAAGAAGATGATTGCCAACTTCAACAGGGACAAAATCTCGAATTTTAGCAAACGCTATGACCCGTCGAAGGAAGAACTGACTCAAAAGTTGTTTGGTAAGTTAAATTGACTTTTTGTTGGATTTCAATTTCAATGTCCAATACTTATTTATTTATTTTCAAAATTGTTGTTGATTTTTATTTGCTATTTAACTTATTTTTCTTTTTTTTTAGACAAAGCACACTTCGTATCGGAAAAGAGCAAACAATTTTTATCACGACTGCAGATCGACGACAGTTTTCTAAAGGAAGATGTATCTTCTTGGAATAACAATGCTGCTTTTCTGGAGGCTAAAAGAAGAATAAGTTATTTGAGAGTTGTAAATGATACTGCTGAAAGGGCTGTTAAATTAATGCAAGATTTTAACGGACTTATCGCGGCTGAAGAAGAACAAAAACAGTTCTTGCTGCGCTGTGTCCAGGAACATCTAAAATTGTATCCAGACTGTAAAAAAACTACTCTAAAAAGAAGTTACCCTGAATGATTCTTATTTCTTTATGTTTTTAATTAAAGATTAATGTTCATCTAATTTATTATTTAATTTTATTCACTTAATTCATTGCATTTATAGTGAAATTATAGTAGACTGAAATTTTAGGACAAGACACGTTTTTTACTAAACTTTGAAGCTCGGTCGGCACTGGTTGCAATTATGCTAGATTGATAAAATTTTATATTTAAGTATCTTATAGCATTAGTAAAAATTATAGAGGGTATGCATTTCGATATTCGAAAAAAAATTTTTTTTTGTCATATAAGGGACACCCTAACATACATATTATACATAGAAAACACCCAAACTCCGAAACAAATATTTGCAGATCATACAAACGTTTGGTCCGATCTGGGAATCGAACCCGAGACCTCAAGCACACTACTACTACTACTAATGACTCAATAATGGTGACTATATAGAAAAATAATTCTCTGTGTGATGATGGATTAAGAATATGAAGTGTCCTCACTCTTTGTCATCTCATATTTGTGGTAAAAGGTGGCTAAAGGAACAAACTAGGTAAGACATATCTTCAATGAGAAGAAAAACGTGAAACAAACAATATACTAACCCATCAGGCATTGATTTATTAGGCCAAAACCTTTCAAAGCAGACGCCTATGTCCACTAGTGGCCTATTACAAGCTGTTGGTGTGACGTGTGATGACGTAGAAATGGTGAAACACTAGCTATTGTCTTTGGTTCCACTTGTATAATTAATTTGCATTTCTAACTTTGAACACAATGAACTTCCTTACAATCGTTTATCTTAATCTTCAAAAATCAATTATTAGTCAGTGTTTACAACATTAAGAGTATCAGCTGTTTAAAAGAAAATAAAAAAATACAAATATATTATCCTGGGGTTATAAATTTGAAATTTTTGTAGACTGGCCCACATAACTTAGACTCCGTGTTGATAAATAGGCAAATAATTTTATATGTTGCATTAATTGAAGCAATGGAGTTTAAAAAATCAGTGAACAGAGAGTACAGAGGTAGTAAGCTCTTTCTGGTTGTATAAAAGTAGTTATTTCAAGCTCTTTCATTTAAAAAACAAAAGTGACACTCGCCCAACGATAAAAGAAACTCGGAGCGCCTAGAAGTGATAACTTAAATTAAGTTGAACTATTTAATATTGATTGAGTAATTTTATGTATATTAATAAGATAATGTTAGGAAAGGTTATTTGGAGATTGTCTGTCTGAAATATGACCAGCGCGTGGATTAGTAATAGAGGAGGAGCCTCACTGCTGCTGCTGTATGTTTGATACAAAGGGAAACCAGACAGATTAGAGCGGTAACTTGTTATGTGACGAAGCAGTTTACCCTGCTATAAGAAATTACCCACTCTTGCAAATCTATAAACGAAAAATAGATATATTTATATATTTTTAAAGAACTGACATAGAACAAATAAACATGTTCATATTGAAATGATTTGCTCTGTGTTAGAATGGATACTACAAGTTCCAGGGGAGCTGTTACGATCTCGAACTATTGGACGAATTAAGAATTTCAAGTGACTATTAATATGCTTTTTCAGAACAGAACAGAATAGAATAGAGTCAATTTTATTGTACACCAAAATTGTTACAAGAGCATATAAGTTTGGGTGACCGTGTACAAATGGTGGCCTTATTGCTAGAAGCAATTTCTTCCAGGCAACCTTTTTTACATATTTTTAATAAAAATAAAACAAACAGTTGCATTTGCATTTTAAACAATACAAAATTAATAGATTTCAACAATTTTTTAACTGTTCAGATGCTCTTTTAAGCGTGTTTTCAGGGCTCCAAATGATTATATTTACTGTTTATTAAATTCACTTACCTTTAATTCTTAAAATTTTAGTTTGTCAGACTGTTATAACAAAAACTATTGACTCTAATATACCAGTTTTATAAAAGGGAAATCAGGTCTCTTAGGTATTGTATAATGAATGTTCATTATGCCAGTTTCAAGTTATAAAATCAATTGAAGAAGTATCAAATTTCATTAACAATCATATGAATTTTCAAAATAGTTCAAAAAATAAGAAACCATAGGGAGTCCTCCCTACTTAATTTGTCACTTTTATTGCTCTGTAATCGAAGAAATGTGTATTTGGCCAACATTTCTACCACGGAAAAAGCCCATAGGTCACTCACTATGTTACAGAAGAAAAAAAATAAAAAATAAAGTCACCTACGCAACGTTAGTAATGTAAGTAATAAAATATCTTTACGTTGACAACTATAACATAAATTCTTAATATATACACACCTTTAACTTTATTCCTTAAATCGTAGACACATATTTACACTGTCACAACACGAATTTAATACAATTTCCTACTATGAAAAGTCATTACCTATCATTATTTTGGTCAAAACTTTGACCGAAAAAGTTTTTCACGAACGTCACGTCACGTAAATATTTTCATCTAGCTGTCAAAATTATATTACCCGAACGAAAAAATGGAACACGGACACAGAATGTGCGTTTATATAAACGTTGCATTATCATTTAGTCGGACTATAATTATTAATGCCTGCAAAAATCTAGTTTAACATTGTATTTTACGCTTTAAATTATTATCCACGAGGATATCCAAGTTTTCTGTATCGACATTGTTACGCACCGTAAAGACTGCTATCCGGTCGTAGCGGCCTTCTAATACTGTTCAAGAAATAACGCGAGATAGTATTGGCGCTGTGGCCGTTCGCTGCCCGCGGCCGGTTTACGCACAGTTTATGTTTAATATTATGTACCTACAATGCCTCGATAATTACAGAGACAATTATTGTACAAAATAGTCCCGCTACTGTTTAAGGTCGATTTCGTGTTGTTGTTGGTCGGTTGGCTCCATGACCTTTTTTTGTAAGTAGATGATACTATTATAATGGGGCTAATATTGTGTGTGTAATGTTTTGAACAAGTGTTTTTCGGTATAGATAATAGTCACTTTGGCAGGCCCCAAATAAGAAAAAATGTATAATTCACTTTACTTATACTTTGGTATTTGGCTGTGTATTTGGGGTAGTTTTAACCGGGTTTATGTGAAAGAAAGTTCTATTCATATAAACAGACTCGGATAAGTAAGAACTAGCTAGCATTTATATAGATGTTTTAGGTTATTAGGTTGATTTTTAAAAATTACCTCTAAAATACGCACTTAAGGACATCGAAGTGACACGTGTACATATAGTCAAGTATTTGCTTAGGATTCCATGTTTTTTGTTTTGGTAAAGGAGGCAAGCGAGTGGATACGTCAATTAAAGGTAAACCACCACCGCCACCCATAGTCACCTATCACTTGTAACCCAAGAGAAAAAAATTCGTTGCTGCCCTAAGTGAGTGCCCGCCCTTCTCTCCTTCAATACTCATCTCACCTTGTCGTTGGACTATATCAAAAGGAACACAATGGTAGCCTTACTCATTGCGAGACCCTGGACAAATCGTTCATTGCCCTTACTTTGTAAAATTAGTTTTAATGATGTTACTTGAAACAAATAATTCAACGTAAGCCATACCTACTACTACTCGAACACGAAAGCATAAGCTGACAGTTGAAGCCTGTCATAATGTCAGGTGAAAACACGGGAAATCCCCTTTGTTGCGTGAGTGCGCGACACCCTCACTGACGGCTCCGAAAGGCCGCCTCTACTTATACTTTTATAACAGTTCTTTCAACTGACATGTTACTTCATGACATAGTTTTTATCGATTGTGTCGGTTTTTCTTTATTTTTTATAGCCTAGAGACCAATCAAGACTCAAGACTCAAGAATCATTATCACCGCCCCATCAGCGTAAACGTTGAAGTAGCAGGCATGTTGAAATCGAACTGACTAAAAGGTCGAGGTGTTTACTAAATGGGGACCGAATCCACAACACTCAGGTGGCGGCATAAGCCAGGTATTGGTATTGCTGCTGCTGCTCTAGCATCGCAGTTAAAAAAGAAAACATACATACGTCGCTACATGTATTCGTGCCTAAATTAATAAATAAATAAAGGGAAATATTTTAGACCCAATTGATTCCAGTGTCATCACTGTAATCAAATCGATTATCTAACACTTTTTATACAATGTATTGTGCAGAATGTCAATCCGCTCGCAGAGGATGTAATTGCCCTCCTAGAGCGGGGCAATTATATCCTCTGCGGACACAGAGTACACACCACCAGCCTCTCGCAGGCGCATCACCAGTCCCCTTCATGGAGGGTCGACCAGTGGTCCATCCTCGAGGCTGGCGACAACCCAATGACCGGCTCATCGAAATGAGCCGCGCCAACACACCACTGCAAGGAGCCCAGTGCTCCTAGCAGTCTCCCCACCTGAATTACAGGTGAGAAGGAAACTATGGAGAATGTGAATCAACTTTACTCTTATGAAGTTGTCAGTTAAAGGTACCACAGTCTTTAGAGAATGAGCCACAGTACGTATATACAACAGTAGAACTAGGTTTCATCGAAAAAGAAATTATAACATTGGTTTGTAATTGCCAGAACATGTCATACAAGATTAAAATTTATGAAACGTTAAAATAAAATTAGAATGATATAGGATATAATTAACGCTGAAATTCGAAAAGCAAAGAATTATTCAGTTAAAGTTCATTTGTCAAAAAAAAATGTTATCAAAATACATAGATATTTTAAATAGTTTGTCTATGTTCATATGTGTATTTCTCTATCCAGTCTCTAACAATATTTGCCAATAGTTTCCGCAGCGTTGGCGGACATCAGTCTGTTTCTAGGGTGGGTACATTCTGTTACATCGCAGAGTAAGCTTGGCATAGCTCAAATATAACAATAAAACAAGGTAATCATTGTTTCAAATATTTATAAATACAAAATGGAAAGGGGCCATTCGCCTCGCCAAGCAGAGCGAAATCCGTTAGTGTTGCCATCAACACAAGAAGAAAGCAAAATAGATTATGTTGTTTTTAATTTTCTTCGTTTTGCATAGTGTTCTATACGATCTTCTAAGCTCGCTGAAAAGTTGAATTTCATTTATGAATATTTACTTCACACATCTCACAAACACACGGCAGTCGGATCACAAACTAAGCAGTACCCAGACTTCCGATAAACATACTTAAATATTTCTAAATAAAGACAATTGAGTTTTTGAAAAAAAAAATTATTGATTTTTTTTATGTATTTTAAAACTTTATTATTAATAATATTGATATTTAAAGCAAAAAACTTAAAAAAAAAATTTTTCAATTAATTATTAACAATTAAAAATTGATGAAATTTAAATAAAAATCACGTGACTATAAACGCGCCATGATTGGTCACCATAGTTGTGACGTCATAATGTTATAGCTATTTAATAACAGTACAGCGTTTACGGCTATTACACGTGACTAGACAATAGTATTGAAAATTTATTGCTAAAATACGAGTTGTTAGTTGGTTTCGATTAGCTATGTGTGATAAAGGATTTATTAAGGTAAAGTCTGATAATATTCCTGATGTTGATATATTTATGATTAATATAAATTAATATTATAAATATGTGAGTAATAAATAATAATAGTAGTATTTATAATAATAGTAATACTTTATATTATTTATATTATATTAATTACATTTTTAATATAAATTTAAATATTTAATAATGACAACAAAATTAAATAGATCAAAACACTGCATTCATTATTTTACTATCAACTGCATTGAGTGAAAACTAACATGACGTCGCACGTGCTCGGGTTTGTTCGGGAGTTGTCGGCGTGTCTTCGGTACTGGATTCAAAAATTAATTTTTATTTTGAAATAACTTTTGAATTATTGCAAAAAAAAAAAAATAGTTTTGCTATAAAACTAATATATAATCTTTCTATTTATCACAAAAAAAAAATTTTTTCAAAAACCCAATTATAGATAAATAAATTACACCTAGATACATTATAAATTATTGTACTGATTACACACTATTTTTATTGCAGTTAGCAGCACAACTTAGCAGTCTGGGTCACTAATTACTAGTCAAATACATTAAAAAACTTTAAGACAGTTAACTAAACACACAATTAGCAACTCTATCGCTCAATACATATGGTTTAAAATTGACTGCACGTCACAACTGTCTGAAAAACGCTAGAATTACTTACAACATGTACTCCTCTTCATCAAAGGTGTATACACTTTAGATTTGACCCCTTGCAGCAAACAATCTGTGTATGCTACGACTTTGTCACTTGTTACGTCGGCGCTATGTCCTGTCTCTGTTGGACACGTTGAAGAATATTGTTTTTCTAATTCATTGATCACATCTTTTATCATTGTTGACCTGAAGTGTGTACACATTAGTGTAGTAAACTATTTAGGTAATGGTTTTAATGGACAAAAATCGGTTGTGTGTAACGTCGGTTTACTGACGATAGTTAAATGTGACAACGTCATAAGAAAATACTGATGGAATGGTTGCATTTTTCAAAAGAAAATTTTAATCTTCATACTTGACGAAAACATGTAAATGTATTATTGTATAGCAGCTGTCCACGCGGACGCATCGCTCACTCAAGTAGGAGAGAGACAAATGTCGAGCGCTGCCGAACGCGGAGGCCGATTGTGCCTCTTTGTCGCTCGTTCTGCGCTCTCGCTTGCACTTCAAGCCTTAATTGGAACGCCTCAGAGCGAGGTAACGCCGCATGAGTCATGTTTTTTGGTGTGTGCAGACGGCTCCATCGAATTATAAGACATAGTCACGTCAAAAATATAGGTGTGCGTGCGTGTGCGTGTCCATGCGTACACCTGCTTACGTGCGTACGTATATGTACCCGTTTTACAACGACATTTTAAACGTTAGTGTTATTTCAATGTAATATAATTTGTTGTTAGTGTCAGTCCTTCCGAGAAAGTCATTGCTCTATTATTATTGTTTATGACGGACAACTCTGACACTATTCTGTGTCGTGATGAACTTTACAAACATATATGAAGCAGAAACAAAGGACACTCAGACTCAAACCAACAATTCAGAGAAGATACAAAACACACATTCTTTGTTTGTTATATCTCTTCTCACTCGGATTATGTTGAATATAAAATTATATAACCAGATGTAGAAGATATTGTTATAAAATTTCAAGATTCGAGAAAAAAGCGATAGTATAGCGATAATAATACATTGTGGCACAGAACAATGAATAGAACATACGTAAGATTGAATTTAGATAGATTGTCGCGCGGTTGGCTTGTTTACGTTTAAAAGAGTTTCTCGGTAGTGGTCGTGACCGAATGTTCAATTAACAATTGGCACATTCCGGAATGAACAAGTGAGACCTATGGCGAGATTATAAGCAGGCGTCTTATCGACCGCGAGTCAGTTTAGTTTAACCTGGTGATCATCAAATGCATTTATTTTATATTATTTAAACATTTTTTAGTCGTCATGTTTTATTTTCAAAATTATTCGAATACAGACACGTAACAATACTTACTGTATAGTCTGCAGAGTCCACTCATTCTGCATTTGCGTTATAACTGTACGGAGTTCGTCCCTATCTTGTATCCAAGTACCATCCAAATCAAACGAGCAGTGGAACAAATTTAGGGGCATATCGAGCGCCATATTATAATGGGGTTTCCTGAAAATTTCAAAAGAAACAGATGTATACTGATTTGAATGATGATTCAAAATTTTTATGATGTTAGTTGGGAGAGGATAGTGGGAGGAGAGTCCCGTCACTAATGATAAGTTATTACTATGAACACCTGCATATCAAGTGGCGTGCGTTGTCGACCTTTCAGTCCCCTCCCCCAGAACCAGGGAGAGGGCGTGGAACTCACACTGGGGGTGGAAGATCTTCTGACCAAGTGAGGCAAGTATATCTAGTGGGCAGCAGCCCAATAGTTGATAGATGTTGTATATATGAGTATCAAAATCGACTTGAGAACTTTAATTGCGCGATGCAGCTTCAACCTAAGAACTAATAATTTTCTTACCTAGGATTCTTCGCAACATCTAACAGTTTAGTGATAACGTCAGGACTTTCGTTTCCCTGTCCTATAAGCAGCAGCACTCCCATTATACAGCGGATCTGATGCCAAAGGAAGGCGTTGCCTTCTATCAGAAGGTAGTACATTGAGGTTGCTGTAATAAATATAAAAAAATAATAAAAACCGGATGGCAACAGACATGTTATCTTAACATCGTCTAAAACCCCCTCATTTTCAGGGGAAGGGAAAGGAAGAAACTAAAAATTCATAAACTATATACACTAGTGTGAATTTTTTCTTAAAGCATTCATTCTTCACTCTTAAACGGCTGGACCAATATTGATAAAATTAGATATGGAAGAAGTCGACAGCCTGGATACATACAACACTGCAAGTCTGTATACATAGACTATTTCTATGGGACATATTTTAGTAAATCTGATAAAATGCGATTAAAACAGTAGAATCTAACGAGTAATCATGAACAGTGTTTAACAGTCCACTGCTGGGCATAGGCCTCTCCTTAAAAAGAAGGTATTGGCCTACAATACCACGCTGAAAAGATGGATTTGTTTCTAACAGGACAGTCTGAGATTAAATTATACACTTACGGTGTTCAGTATCGCTTTCTGTAACGGGTATTATCTCAGCTTTTGTGAGTTCTCGTACGTACTGCGTGACGTTGTTTCCGACATCCATCTTGCATATGTTGCGGTAGTCATTGGACCCCAGTAGGCGACTACAGGCATCACGCATAGCCTCTATGTCAAGAGTAGACCGAGGAAAGTAGTATTTGTACTGACGTTTAGAGCAATCAAACCTGCAAAGCCATCATATGTTACCATATAAGTAACTACCACTCTTGCTAACTAGAGTCACTATGGTAGCTACCTATAAAAAAAAAAAATCTAAAAAAAAATCGCCTCTTTTGACATATTTTTATTGATACTCGGCTCACGTGATATTATACAGCTTCTTCGATAGAAACATACATATACACAAAAAAAAATCGAACTACTAATTATTGAGATAACAGGATTTTATCAGAGCTGTATAACATTAGGTAAGTAAATTATGAAAAGTACGTAACTAGACCAACAATGAATTGTAATAGTCACTTAAGTCAAAGGAAGGCATAATTTAAGCGAGTGTTCCTAAATTTGTAATTACTTAGTCAATTAGTAGATATAGGTACATTTTTTTTTTAATAAATCTGTGAGTAATGTTGTAGCTTGTGTTATTTCTAAACTAATATGACCTTCAAAATTTGAAAAAAAAAAAGAACATGCATTCAAAGGCTGGCAACCCGAGTGTCTCTTGAGTTAAAATCTTTTTTGGGTAGTGTGTTGATCCTTTAGATTTAAGACTTTAGAGTCTACTACTGATTTGAAATACATTTTTTAAGAAAAAACAAATATTGACTTTGAAATGATATTCGCCATTCTGTAATTATCCCAAGAGTTGGTATTTTCCTCCAAATTTGATTAGAACAAAAGTATTTTTCAAAACAGTTCGTAATTCTTATAAGTTCTGAGCTTAACGAAAATTACCTTTCTTTTCAGTTGATAAAAGCTTACCTGGCACTAAATTCAGGTTTATCTAATGGTATAGGCATCCAAGCGATGGCTCTAATGTCTTTGGGTAGCAACCTGTTTAATATTTTACAATAAGGGATCTCTTCGTTTATGCCTTCAAGAGTATACTGCTGATCCACTGAAAGTTTGCTGCGCACCGTTAGCGATATTACCTGACAAAGAAATGTTTTTTTCGAATTTTTATTTTGAAAATCCTTTTCCATAGCGCAAATATAAACCACTTCAAGTAGGACTTTACAAATGTATATTTTAAAAAAAAAAGGCAAAGACCACACTTGGTATAAATCCTATGTTGCAGGGGTCTTTACAAATATACAAGAAACAGACACAAAAAATACCCAGACTAAAAAACAACAGTTTGTGGATGGCACAAACTGTTGCCACAAGTTTAGTTTGAACACTAAATGCAGAAAAAACGGTATAGGGACAGCTAAAACTACTATGTCATACATGTGATTAGATAGATTGTCTTTGTCTTCTTAATTACCTGTCCAAAAGCACTGACACCCTTGTCTGTTCTACCACATCGGTGGTAATTACACTTCTCCCTACTTTCAATTAAACAGGATTTGGTGAGTGCATTAAAGAGGTGGTCTTCTATTGTCTGGTTGGTGTTATCTTGGACCACAAATCCCTGGTAACTCCAGCCGAAGTACATTATCCTCAGTAGGATGCGACGGTTGTAATACCTGGAATATTGAGGCATCAGTTTGAATGTTAATCAAAGTCAAAGTAAAAATTTCAGAATTTTATAAAAAATATATTTTTAAGAGTATCATATACAGATAGGATAATGGATGTGAGCTCTTTTTAATCCTTTTATCTTCTGTATCATTCTCTTTTAGCAGAAATAAATGTGCCACTTTTAATTATTCTAACATATTGAATTATGAAAAAAATGAAAACACTCCTTGAAGAAAATAAATTCTTAAAAACAAAAATAACAAACCTGGAACATAAGATAGAAATAATGGAAAAGGATAAGAGAAAAAATAACTTAGTGTTTTTCGGCGTAGAAGAGAAAGAGAAAACAGAATTGGAGTTGGTAGACTACATTAAAGAAATAATAGTGGATATGGATGTTCACCTGGACAGTCAAGAGATAGCCAAAACTTATAGGATTGGACAGCGCTCAAACAAAAACAGACCAATAGTGGTGTCATTTACAACAACATGGAAAAAACACTTAATTCAGAAACACAAGTCCAACCTCCCCCAAGGCATATATATTAAAGAAGACTATCCGAAAGAGGTTTTAGAAACTCGCAAGAAACTTCAACCTTTATTGGAGGAGGAAAGGAAAAAGGGAAATTTTGCATACCTAAAGTATGACAAGTTAGTAATTAAAAATTCAAATGATTAAAAATTCAAATGATTCCATTCGAGAGAAAAGGAAAAGAAATAAGTTAGAATCACCAGACACATCACAAACAAACACTAACAAGAAACAGACTAATGTCAAATATGGCCGATCTGATGACTCACCCTCAAACAATACACAAGGAATAATAAAACCAAGCATATTCAACTATGTAGCACGGGAAAGAGCATCATCACTGTCAGAACCCAAAACAAAAAAAACAACAAGAAACTAAAAAATGCCTCCTACAACTGGAACCTGGATAAGACAAACATAACAACACAATCAAAGAGAATAACAGCAATTAGCACCCCAAGCCGGCTGGTCACCGTGGGGGAAGAAGACCATAACCCCCCGCAAAATAGAACCAAAGAATGCAACCAAAATTAATTAGGAACTACAAATAATAAACTTAAGAAAGTACAGAACTTGAAAATATGCACCTATAATGTCAGATCACTGTCATCAATAGAAAGAATGCTAGAATTGAACAATGCATTAGAAGGAATCAATTGGGATATCATATGGCTCGCTGAAATTAGGAGAATGGGATGCAATATACAAGAACATGAAAAATATATATTTTGTGGGGGAGGCTTTTACCCAAGAGGGACTACATGCAACAACAAATCAAATTCAATGTACACTAAAAAAAAAATTATTTCATCTGTTGTGTAGATAATACAAAGCTTAATAAATAAATAAATAAAATTGAATTATGACTGAATTATTATTTTATTATGAGAGATAAAGAAAACAGTGTCGCCACCCCTATCCATCCCATGGGTGTGGTAAAAGACTAACGGAACAAACTGCAAAAGGAGGCAAATTTACACCAACCTGTCTAGCCAGTGTGGTATAGTAGACCAGTCTTTCAAAGTAGAGGCTGTCCAGCAGGAGACTGTTAAAAAAAGCTGTTGACGATTTTATGTCTGAATTATTTAAATTAAACATTCAATACAGTGAAATGAATTTAAATAACTATTGAAATTTGACAAGAGTAATGAAATGAGAAGTAAAAACACACAATAAGAATGTGTTATCAAATATTTATAGAGATATAACTGCGTCAATCTGTTCTGTTTCTAAAGCGTTGAATATCTCGAGAAGAAAAGGCAATCAAACCCTAATATTTTTAGAAAGGACTGATGGATAATCAATGTATCAGTAGAGTATTCAACTGCTGCATCAGAGGTTGTGGGCTTCCGTTTCAGCAGTGCGGTTTACTAACCATTAGAGACATGCTGGTAGTACAAACAATGTACTCATAGCAACATAAACCTTAAAATTAAGTCATCACCATCACCGACAACAGCCTGTAACAGTCCTCTGCTGGATGTAGCACCCTCCTAAGCAAGGAGGTTTTGGCCTACTATATCATGTTGACCAGACGGATTGGTTTAGAGTTTGCTTCAAGTTTTCCTTCTCTTTGCAATGATGTTGTCCTGCAATTTGTTCTATTAGTCACCTCCTACGGCAGCCATGGGACGAATAAAGGTAACACTGTATTCCTAACCCGTCACCACATGAACGAATGTTAATGTATTATACTCACTTGGTAAAATCAAATTTTCTTGCAGGTTTCCCTTGTTTTATATCGCTTTTTTCATCTTTTTTTTTAATAATATTTTTTAAGTCAAAATTATAGGTTTCCAATGCAATTATTTTTTCAACTAACTCCTGAAAAAAAAATATTATTAAACTGCTTACAGGTTAACACATATTTCATCGCATAATAAAAAACAACATTTTTATCTTTATTCATTAATTCTTCTCTACTAAAACACCACTTTTTATTCTTTTTAAGATTATTCTCTTCCATTTCGATTTACATTTAATACTAGGTATTTCAGTGTAAAAAATGTCAACACATAATGTTTACAATCTTGATCTATATTAACATGCATAGCATTGATGAATTTTGACAATGCGTGACTTATTGACAACTTTGACAAGTTAGCTACACCAAAGACGGTGCTACCAGACTCAAATATGTTAATTTACATCGCTAATCGTTAAAAAATACATTTTGGTGGATCTCTATGAGTCACTCATGATTTTAGTTATGAACTTGTGACACATATTTAATAATACAGCTGGTACAACAATGTACAACAAGGCAGTAATAACATTATATTAATTTAATTACAAATAATATAGTTTATGCAAAAAAATAAAAGTAAAGCAAGTAAAAAAAACTAAAAACTTTTTATTATATATTATGAAAATTGTAGACCTGAAAGCAAATAATACTTACGATAATTTTTATCACCATATCATTTAAATACCAACTATTTAACCCCTAACGCAAAGGAAGGAATTTTATAAGTTTGACCATTATTTTTGGCTATGACATGACATATACATAGCTCTTACAAAGATTTACGGATTTTAATGTGATTTTTATTTGAAAATATATTTTCTAGAGATAGTTCTTAGCCATCTCTAAATGTATATACCTGTAGCATGTTTTTGTTACACTAAATGTGGTGTATTTTGGGTTTATCTAAAGTCCGTAGACAGGGGCGGACTCAATAATATTGCAATCCGGTAACTTTTTTTATTTCCAGGAGGGCGATCATTAGTCCCAAGGCGGTGCCGGGTTCTTGGTATATAAATCCCTTGTATATAACGTGGTCAAGGTCGAGGGTTACGTACCTTATACTCAGAATAACCAAAAGGTATTCGCCGAAGGTTATACAGGTATATGCTCCAACCGCGACACACCGCAATAATGAGCTAGAGACTGTGTATGATGACATTAGTAGAGCCATACATATATGTGAAACTCATTACACCGTTGCTATGGCGGACTTCAACCCCAGATTGGGTAAACGAAGCGGCGATGAGCTACAAGTGGGACAATTTGAAATTGGACAACGAAATCACAGGGGTCAACTACTGATCGATTTCATGGAGAAGGAGGACCTTCATATGATGAACTCCTTCTTCCAGAAGTGTGAACACAGAAAATGGGCTTGGGTGAGCCCAGGTAATTTTTTGGGGGAGGCCTATGTCCAGCAGTGGACGTCTTTTAGCTGAGATGATGATGATGATGGTACGTGGCTGCCACAGTTTTATTCATAACAAATATATTTGTTAAAAAATAATTAATTGATTATTTATAAAATTCAAAATATAATTTTTAAAAGACTCAAGTACAAAACAAATTTGATATTGTCAAAAAAACCGTCTTGAAACAGAAAATGTATCCTAAATGGTAAAAAAATAGATATATTTTTTTGTGTCTGCAATTGTTGTTATTTTTGGAATCGGTGTCAGCCAACGCAGGTTAATATTACAATACATACGGAGTATAAATGTGATTGTAGCAACCACGATAAAGTTGCTGTCAAATATTGAAGAATTCCATTGCATATCATCGAAGAACTTCATCAGAATGTCACTATTACAGAAAAGGCCCACCTCTAAATAATATGATGCTCTTCTAAACCAACGTACATAGTTGTTTTATTCATCTTACATCAACAAGTACAAAGTAGAAAACATCACTAATGTATCCTAAGCCAATTAATTACGCATTATTATGAATAACTTTAACAGTAGTACTCACATCTCATTTAAATTTAAATGAGACTACATGACAAGTGCCAGTTTTCGAATATAAAAAAAATAATAAAAATTAATATATCCAGTAACAAATTATGTTGTAACAAACACAAAAAGAAACAGTCGAACTGAATCTAATTGCGTTAGCTGCAATCGAAGGATCGAAAAAAAACGAAAGTGATTTTAAATATATTTAATTAAATAAAATCAAGCCAATGAACAATGATTCTACTTCTAAGTAGGAACATAGAATAATCGTTTTTACAAAATATCGCAATAATAACAACTTGCGACATCGATTGACGTCATAGATGCTTCAGCGATTTGGTATAGTCAATAAGTATTGGTACGTGCAACGTCAGTGATTTTCGTAAAACAGCACAATGTACTTAATTACCTTCTCCTTTGTGAAGGTCGGTTAAAAATCAACGTTTTTCCTAAAATTGTTAGGTTATTAAATATGATGTCACTTCCCTGTAGCACCTTTTTTTTTTTTACGTGTGGAAACCCCCTCGGGCCGTCACCCCACCGGGGTTTACGGCGGGGTGGTGTGTCGGAATCGGACCGACTAAAACCACACGATGTGCCACTCTGCGCCTGAAATAGGTGGGATCCGGGAACCGCTGCTATTACGACATCCAGATCCCTCCTAGCGCCTGCCCGCTACCTCGGGCACCATCTGCGGATAAACTCTCTATTTTAGGCGACGTACGGCACACGCGGACGTCGCCTCATCGCGGCTGGCCATTGTAGCGTATGGAGGGGAAAACCCGTTCCGTCCACCCGCGGCCACACTCAAGGCGGCATGAGGCGTTGGTTTCCCTGTAGCACCTGTGCTAAGTAACATAAAAGTGTAATGTGTAATGGTCATAGCTAGCTTCGGTTGTCTTTGGTAATAAATTAATTCATGATAAGTTAGAATATATGTTCCGTGTGACACTCAATGTCTATTTCCGGTGATCATAACAAAGTAATAACCTAATCTATAAATATGACACTCGAAACAAAAATAGCGGTAAGTCAGTAAGTAATTGTAAATATTTTAACAATGGTTCACTTTTGGTACAGATGAACTATTTATTGGGGTCACGAAGATGTTGACTATGGTTTCTTATTTCCGTGGATATTTTCAAGTTTGAACTATTTTTATTTGCCATAATTTCTGAAGTACTCTGGGCTACTATCTGCAAGTGACTACCGCCGCCCATGGACCTACACTCCTACACTCCTACACTCTTTCCTGCAGAATGTAGATTGGAGGGTTTTTGGTTTACGATATAATTCTTAATGTAATAAAATCATTGAAATTATAGACTTAATTTTAATAATCCTTTGCTATTAAAAATAATTATTTACTTTTTAAATACAAATAGTAAGCAAAAAGATTTTAAACAATTAGAAACTATATTTTTGTTAGTTGTCTCATAATTACAGTATAATAGTCGTCGAATACTGTATGAAACTAGCTGCATCCAGCCACGCTTCGCTGTGGCACTTCGTGGCTGTGAAAAAAGGACAAAAAGTATTAAAATATGAGACAAAATTTTGTCGTACATAAGAGAATACGAAAACCACAGAGAATCTAAAATGTATGCCATATTTATTTTCTTTCTTTTAAAAGCGTGCCACAGTGACTCTACTCTGCCCAATGGAAAGTATGAATAGAGTCCGTTATACTCACTGCGAATGAAGAGAATGCAGTATGGTGATCCACACTATAGCGGCCTAGTGAAATGATTTTTCACACCTCGCTTGGTGACGCAAAAGGAAATATACAATATAATAATAATATCTAATCATCATTACCAGTTTATTGCAGTACAGTGCTTTGAAAAGGCCTATCCAATAGCACATTATTGATTTGATAAAAAAATTGTGAAATCTTGAAGCCATGGTGTCTTTACGAAAACCACTCGACACGAACCCTTTAAATATTGACAGCAGTGTTACGTCGTACGTCGCACAAACACACGTCATCATTACACACTATTTTTACTCACCCCCACCATCTTTAAGATGCTATTTTTTATTCCTTAAATGACAACTTTCCCACTAGGAATAAATCCTGTGTCGCTGGAGACTTTACAATCATACTAGAAACTGACACAAAGAACATCCAAAATCAGAACAACAATTTGTGGGTCACACAAAGTTTGTCCCGTGTGAGATTTGAACCCACGACACTCAGCGCAGTAGAGAACGTGGCGACCGCTTAAACCACTCTTTTTTTTTTTTAACGTGTGGAAACCCCCTCGGGCCATCACCCCACCGGGGTTTACGGCGGGGTGGTGTGTCGGAATCTTACCGACTAAAACCACACGGTGTGCCACTCTGCGCCTGACATAGGAGGGATCCGGGAACAGCTGTTATTACGACATCCAGATCACCGCTTAAACCACTAGGCCAACCGTGCAGTAACAATCAGTATATGTATTGTTTTTCAAGTAACCGTTTCTATAAATACCGCTTTGGGAGTAACAGAACAACGCAATCAAACCAGGTGTACATCGTCAAGTCGTAAAATCACTAGTAAACTGTTAGTAATAGAATTAAACATTCTAATAATATCGGATGTACTATCAATGCTCTTTAGATTTCAAGAGTCTTTACTCTCCTAAGAATTTGTACATTCACTTACATGAGAACTCACAGCTTACATGAGAACATTCTGACTAGTTATTTCAACTGGTCCCACTTTCTCCCTTTCTTTATACATCTTAAAGTGCTGTCTTTGGAAGTCACCGTTTAGGAGTTGAAAATATACGTTCTGGAATGAAACGATTTGGCTCTTCCTTCCTATACTAATAGTGAGCATGTTTCCGACTCTGATCCCGAGTCTTTTAAGCGGGGCGTGAAAAAGTCATCACGCATCAATCAATCAACCTATCGCCATCCATTGCTGAACGAAAGTCTCTCTCAAGGAACGCCAACGATCCCTGTCTTGGGCAACTCGCACCCATCCGCTGCCAGCCACCTTCTTCAAGTCGTCCGTCCATCGCGCCGCAGGGCGCCCTACACTACGTTTGCCCACTCGTGGTGTCCACTCTAGTACACTTGATGTTACACGCATGTTGGTCTACATTCTCAATGAAGACGATGACCATAACTCTTATAGAGTACTTTTGACAGATAAGTAAATAACAAAAAATCTTTTCACGTTAGAATATTTCCTAGCCGGCAACGTCATTCGTGACATTATAAATGTTGATACCGACAACCTAATAAAATTAAAAGACTCAGTTTCAGACACATTACACAACACAAGCTTATAGGGACATTATTAAAAATAAAATTAGCAGTACACGATTTCAGTATGAACGGGTCGGCACGATCGGGGCAGTACTACCCTCGCACAGAAGACAAACCTAAAGTGGCAGCATCATTGCAGTCATTTTTTGGTGAGTGTGAAAATGGAAGTCCATTGATGCATGGTTGACAATTATCGTGGTAAGTAACACTGCCACGATGACTGTCATGCTTTTACGTCCTCAAGCGGGGCTTGAAAAAACATCCCACTAGGTCACCATACTGCCTTGTCTGCATTTACAATGAATATATGAATATAATTCCTGCCACTCTTGGATTCAAAAAAAATCCAAAAGAAATGCGAGTGCGCAAAGCCCTTGGATGAGCGAGGGTCACGGGCGCTTGCTCTGCTCTTCACGCCGAAATTCGTCTGGCTCAAGATAACATATTATATGCTTAGCAAGATACCAATTGGACGGTATGTGGTCCTTATTTAGCTTCATAGATTCGTGTCAAACA
The DNA here is from genome assembly GCA_949316085.1 of Hypercompe scribonia. Classification (NCBI taxonomy): domain Eukaryota; kingdom Metazoa; phylum Arthropoda; class Insecta; order Lepidoptera; family Erebidae; genus Hypercompe; species Hypercompe scribonia. The sequence continues at coordinate 4,974,373 of OX438997.1, forward strand.
TACATGCTTATATATTGTGGAAGGACGAGTGTCATATGTCCCTCCGACACAAAGGCAGGATCCTTCGACCAGGCAAGGTGATCAAGCCTGGCGGGCCACGGCCCAATGGTTGACGTTGGGATGTTGTATATATGCTAATTGCCACGTGAATCTCTATATCGCGATACAGGATTAGTAGTTGCTTAGTAGTTCATCATACTACGTAGTTTATGATATCTTCGCTAGATGGCGCTGTTATATATTTTCGTTTGTGCTATAATGTGGAATCGCCACAATATAAACACTGTAAGTTAAACAAAAGTTTGTAAAAAAGTTATTTTTACAAGTTTTATATTAATAGTATTTCAGAGAACTAAATTAAAAAAAAATTGGTTTTCAAAATTACAAAATAGAATCCTACTAACAAATACGTAAGTTTGTATGGATGTTTGTTACTCTTTCACGAAAAAACTTCTGCACGGATGTGGATGAAACTTTACAGTAACATAGGTTATAAATCGGAATAACATATAGACTACAATTTGTAATGATTTTATGTAATTTTGGTCGTAATATAACGATACATGTCAATTAAGTCGGGAAAAATCTGGCCTCTGAGAGTTATCTTGGCGTACGCTGCCTAAACCATTGAAGGTACACAAAGATGATGTACCGTAGGATTGTTTGTATATTAAAAAAAATAATAAAAAAGTTCTGTTACGAAACTTAATGTGGCCGACCAAATTCCGCCAGACCAAAAACCTCGATCAAAAGCTAGTACTATTATGAAAACGCGCGATACAAGCTTCTCTCGTTTTAAATTTAGAACTCTCCAGTTTAAAAGTATATCTTTCTCAGAGTACATTTAGTTTCTATAACATCAATAAAATGTTTATAATAAGTAGTGAATAATGACTGACAGCTGTATAAGACTTCGTATATAATGAAAACATCGAGATTTCAAAGAAACTGACACTTATAAAAGTAATTATATATTATTTTTCTCTTTACAACTTCACTTTTTAATGAGTTCGCACCTATAAAAAGTTTGCATTTACAAATATGTCTAGAGTTATTTTGTCTATAGTATTGCGTGTTCTCGAAATTACTTTTTCTGTATATGTTTTATTAAACTAGATGCAGATGTTGTCCTATATATAGAGTGGGTCGAGAATTCGTTAGCATTTGAATCTAACATAGGAGTTCTTGAGATCAATGTTATTGGAATTTGCTGCCTACAATAGTTTGGTGTCAAAGACATGTTTTACGGAAAAGCTGATTTCCAAACGAGGCGACATTCCATGGCCACCCAGAAGTCCAGATCTATCCTGAGTAGACTTCTTTATTATGGAGTAATTTGAAGAATCGTGTCTACATCAATAAACCAAAGACAATGCGTCATCTAAAAGAAAAGTCAGCGAAGAGATGTCGACGATCTCGCGGTCTCTTTGACGACGAGCATTCGAAAATTTTGGGTGCTCGCTTAGAAGAGTGCAAACTTCGAAACGGTAGTCATTTAGACGACGTAATTTTAAAAAATAAATTCCAACTAATTAGCTTTCTTGTAAATAAACAGTTTTTGTAACATATCAAATGGTTTTTTTTTTCAAATGTTAATTATCTATTTTCCTCCATTTTTTTTAGTACTGATGCATACCAGATATTGCGTTTATACACTTACATTGTCAGAGAACAATTGGTCGATCTCTCGTTTAAATAGAATCTTCCTTCCTTTTCCCGTCCTTTGGCTGTGAGTTTGTTTGCCTTTTCTTTCCTTAAAGCTCAACCTTTTAAAAATGGGCGGTTGCATTTATTTAGTTAAATATTTAGCGAAAAAAAATGTTGCTATTGCAATTATGACTTTAGAGTCTACGTAATACACACTTTTATTTCTTTTTAACTGACTTCTAAATACACCTTGAGTTTGATCTTACACGTTCGAAAGTTCGAGAACGTTCCAAAATGGATGGAAAGTTTCCAAAGAAAATAAACTACTATTCCAATAATCGATCCATTCTTATCTATTATCTATACGAAAATCACTGAAGAGTTTTTGTTTTATTTTCTATGTCCATTTGTTTGTTTTACGCTATTCTCTCTGATCTTTCAAACGTATTTACCCTTCAGATTATTCATTGATTAAAGTTATGTGACATGTACTAAGATCGTTAGAAGCGAATTATGATCAAAAATGGAAAAAGAGAACAGTATGTTTTTTTTGAGCGTTGACATTGACTTTATCGAATGTCTGTGGGCAAATCTTGCTCCGGCAAGAGAAACAAAATACGGTATGACTGGTACGCGGTCCAGCAGAAAACAGCTGTTCAGCAAATTTTTTATTGTGTATGTTTGAATTACCGGAGGCCTAACTTCTCTCAATTTGTGACGGTCACTTCTATCTCTTGAGAGTAAAAAGGGGCAATTGTAACTCACTATTAGGATGTGTGTTCTTCCGCACCTGTGTTTGTATACATATAAATCAACCTATCGCTGTCCACTGCTGAACAAAGGTCATTTTTTTTTTTACCGTGTGGAAACCCCCTCGGGCTGACACCTCACCGGAGTTTACGGCAGGGTAGTGTGTCGAAATCGAATCGACTAAAACCACACGGTGTGCCACTCTGAGATCCCTCCTAGCGCCTACCTGCTACCGCGAGCACCATCTGCGGGTAAGCTCTCTATTTTAGCCATGAGGAGGCGACGTCCGCGTGTGCCGTACGTCGCCTCCTCGCTGTTAGGCATTGTAGCGGATGGAGGAGAAAGCCCGTCCCGTCCACCCGCGGCCACACTCAAGGTGGCATGAGAACGAAGGTCTACCCTAAGGAGCGCCAACCCTCCCGGTTTAGGGCAATTCACATCCACCCGCTGCCAACCACCTTCTTCAAGTCGTCGGTCCACCGCACCGCAAGGCGCCCTACACTATATTTGCCCGATCGTGATCTCCACTCTAGCACACTTCGGTTCCAGCGACCATCGGTTCGTCGGGAAACATGACCGACCCACTTCCACTTTAGCGTATGTCTCTCCGCGCGACAGGCCGACTCAAAACTATGGTCCTTTATTCAAAGGGTCAACTCAGACCCTACATTGTACTTACTCAGTTTTTATTTAATCTTTATTCACGGACTTAAAAAGAAAGGACACCTCTATGGTTCGTTTCGGTATTTCTTACTAGAATGAGTCTTAGAAACTGCCGGCGCCTTTTGGCTATAAAGTCCAACGCGTAAAAATATCTATAAACGATTAACTTGCAGAAATATATATCATTTATCAACATTTATCATTTATTGCATGCATGTGCTTTTACGTTCTAAGAAAAACTTACTCAATGTTACTAAAAATAATACACTCGAACGTTTTCTGACTAAAATAAATTTAACATCAAAATTGAACTTCCGACCCTCACGCAGCATCTGCATATACAAAATCATATCTTTATTATTTTTATAACTTTATGCATAAACACATGCATCGATGCACTTAATACCTCAGGCATTTTCTGCCACTCAATCGATTGGGCGATGCAGAGAAAAGATGAGGTAGGTGCACTTAAGGATAAGTCATAAATGGCAGAGGATTTATCACATATAGACTATTTTGACCATAAACAAGAAAGTATACATACATTTACATACACATACCTATACATACACACATATTTATTTGTTTATTTATTTATACATCATGCACTTTATGTACATAGGTGGACTTAATGCCTAAGGCATTCTCTACCAGTCAACCTTTGGGTGATGCAGAGATAATAGGAAGTAGGTGCGCTTCAGGTGATGTTGGATAAAAGAAGTAGTCAAATACATAAATACATACTTAAGTTGATGTAAATCTATACACATACATACAAATAAATATCATAACAAGTATAAGATGATAATCATGTATTGGTTGATTCTGCCAGCTGCTTCTGTAAATACTGCTTCACTTTTTTTTTAAATGAAAAAGCGTTGGTAGCCATCCTGACTGCGAGGGGAAGCTCATTCCAGAGAAGAATGGACTGCACAAAGAAAGATGAGCCAACAAACTCAGACATATGGGAGGGGAGATTCTTAGAGGACCAAAGCTTTCTGTCGTAATTGCTACATAAGAGTTGGGTGATGGTATTCCATCATAAGATATAATAATATTAATACAATTCTACCAATTCACCCCTTAAAAGCTGCTTCACTTTAATTTTGAAGTACCTTAATCCTTTATAACTTTCTCTCTGCAACGTGACTTAAACAAGAGACTTATACACTCATAATATCATACTGCCTCATTGGTCTAGCGGTTAGCGTATGCGGTTGTCAATCAGAAGGTCTCCGGTTCGATTCCCGGGTCGTGTCAAAAAATGTTATTGAGTTTTTCTTGTTATAGAAATACTAAATTATCAACCAAGAGGTCCCGGGTTCGATTCCTGGGTCGGATCAAAAAGTTTTATTGAGATTTTCTGGTTATAGAAATACTTAATTACAGCCCGGAGTTTGGAATTGCGGTCTTAACCTACGGAGGACACGTAAAGCCGTCTATCTTGCGCCTGATCTGTCCCTAGTCGTGTCGAATAACCGTCCCATTGGATTATGAGAGTGAGGGAACAGAGAGTGCACCTGTGTTTACGCTCACACTTGTGCACTATAATAGCTCTGGCGGCTAGTCTCCAAAGAGACTGACCGCCGTGACCGAAATCGACTAAGAGTAACGTCATTGTATCACTACACCATATGGTGCGGGTTACTGAGCAGAATTAATGGTATATTCTAACATTGATGGACACGAGCATCGTCAGAATTATTTTCAGGAGGGCGCATCTGCATCCACACACACTTTAACCTAATATAAATTATAGAATTATAGTAGGTCTTTAGCCAGGAAATCGACTTTTTTATGAAATAAGTTAAAAATACGTGTTTTTCTATATATTCTGTTTCCTGCCAGGGGGGAACAAGTGCACCCTCTTGTACCTCCCTCCCAGTGCCTTTGTTAATGGGCTTTTTCTAATTACTAAACGACAGGCTGAGGTTTCGATTCTTACCCGGTACAATTGTAGTGTGATGAACACAATCTTTCGTTCTGTGTCAAGGTGTATTTTTTTCATAATATGTATGTGTATATTTCAAAGTATATAAGTATATTTATTTAGAAATATAAGTATGTACTGTTATACTTGCTAAGACTTAATTGGATTTTTTGAACTACAATAGTAGTAGACAGAATGTGAGCGTTTTGTACACTTCTGTCTGCACCTGATGAAATAAAATCGTATAGATTTTATGTAAGATACATAGGGCTCTCACCAAGAATGTAGGGTCTCAAACCAGTCTCACAAGTGGTACTCCTGCTGATGCTGCTGCGACAGAAGAATCTCTGGCCAACAAAACATTGTTACGAGGGGCCACCTGTTACGTGGGGCTAAAGCACCCTCGAAAAGTGGCTTGAAATACGACTCTGTCTACCCATCCGGGGAAACAGGCGTAATTTTATATATTTATATATATATATTATTATACTTTACACTATCACTACAGGTTACATCCAATACAATAGTGCAAAGTTAAAATTAACAATACATAAACAATACAACACAACCAATACAATATAATAATGTATGTATTATATATATAAGGACAAAAATAGACCTAATATATAATAATATCATCACACATTTCATACACGGCCGACTGATCCCAAACTAGGTAAAGCGAGTTACCAGATTGCCGATAAACATGCAGACAGACACATACATTAATAGTTATTGAGAAATAAGAAATGGTTATGTATTCTGTATGTATGTTTGAAAAGAAACTATACGTTATTCAACAGTTCTTCCAACTGCTGCCAACTTCAACTGGATCTTTTTTATCTATAGAATTGGTAAATAAATTATGCTGTAAAATACTACATTACCGTTAACGAAAAGTAATGGCCGTATCATAAGTCTAGACACGGTTATGCGCTGAATATGTCTGGTAGTAGACACGACAATATTATCGACTAGGTAAAGACAATTCATTCATATCCGATTTTAAATATAAATCTACGTTTAACAACACAATCATGTGTAAATGTTTCTAATTACTGTTTTTATTACACGGCAGTTAGTAAATAAAATTTTCAGATAAATATTTGTCCGCAAAAAGGTCATTACAACATGCGACCAAAGCTAACAAAATTAAAAAAAAACATACGTTGTGAGTGTAATTAGGCTGTATGTTGATGTGTATGTCAAGTTAACTAATTATTAAAAAAAAAACAGTTTTATTTTTACGTTAACCATGTGCTGTGGATGTATTATGTATGTGTGTACGTTATGTGAATGTCGCCTGTCTAAATGTGATGTGAATGACGTGTCACCAAATTACACGGTACTCGGCGATAAGGATGCATTTTGTCGATAAATTGGTTTCTTGATTTTTTTTATTTTTTTAGAAGATAGATAAGGTGCATCAACTATTGTTAAGGTAATTCTCCGTTGTCAACATCGTGACAGGCTTAAGTTAGCTACTATTTTGCTTGATACTCATAACGACTTCTAATAGTTTCACAGTTTATAAGTTACATACATTAGTTGTTACTGAGAAAAAAGAAATAAAAGTCTCAACCCGATAAATTGTAAAAGTAATATTAATAAACTTTAATGAAATACATTTACAACTGAAAAAGCTACTGGTAAAAAGTTATCTTAATTTTATTCAGAATGAATTGATTACTTACATGATAATACAAAGTACAAAAACAAATACCTGGTTACAATACATAAGCATAAATAAAAAACCAGGAATTTTAGATAATTTTGATTCGAATAGCGAGAACACAACATAAATGACGTGCAATCTACTTTGAGACAATATGCGTTAATAATTAATTATATTAAAAGAGATAGAAATCAATTTGTCAGATAGTTTCATAAATATAGTCCAACGGTTTAGATAACTGACATCTGTCAAGAATTCGGTGATGATTCTTTTGATTAGTCCATAAATGAGAACATAAATATATTGAAACTTAGATTCTTAATATCATTAATTAAGAGAAAATTTAAAAAGAATAATCAAAATAAAAAGATGTATAAATTAAGGATGACGTCAAAATTTTATCAAATGATTGAAGTATTTATACAACTAAAGACTTAGTTTAAGTAAATACAAATGATTTCGCTCTCTCAACTAAATGCTTGAATTTATAATTTTGATTAGCATAGAAGTCTTATTTAGATTATTTATGTCAGCGGTTCTCAATCTTTTTTGGTGACGGAACCCTTTTGGAAAGCGAAATACTTGACGGAACCCTATAATAAAACAATAGTTTTTAAAAGTGTATTCTTTATTAATAAGCATAATAAAAGTACAATGTAACAGTTAGTTATTACTTACTTACATAACAAGTATAATAATAGAAGTTATTAAAAAAGAAAAAAAATCTAATGGGAGGTATGAAACTGTTTTTTATTTTTCATCAATTGGTTGATATCAGGTTTGATAGAGGACAGTTGAAGTCTCATATCAGGTTCGGCGTCCAGTCTATTGCGGTATTTTGTTTTCGTAGCTGCATAGGTTGAGAATCCTGTTTCGCACAAATATGTTGTTGGGAACGGGAGAAGAATATTCAGAGCCATTTTGGCAAGCATTGGAGATTCATCACGAATTCTGCACCAAAAATCGTTGAGAGGCGTCGTTTTAAACAGTACCTCCATACTTGTGTCTGATGACATATCTAAAAGAGATTCATATATCTCGTTTGACATACTTTCGGGCTTTTGTAAGTTGGGTAAAAAAGGATTATGAATCCATGAATTCAGTTTCATTTTTGTATTTTGTTCTTCGGGAAAATACTTCTCAAAAGATGCGCGCATCGAAGTGAGATATTTGACCAATTCCTCAAATACATCATCTTGAAACATTTCTGAATCGTTATCGCTAACAAACTCATTGAGTGAGGTAAAGCTTTCTATTTCTCTCTTTCCAACGCAAATAATCCAAAAATCTAATTTTCTTTTGAAGGCAGTTATTTTATCACAGGCCTGGAACACTGTTGTCTGTTTACCTTGCAATGATACATTTAATTCGTTCAGTTTTTGAAAGATATCCGCCATAAAAGACAGTCGGAACAACCAAGTTTTATCATACAAACGGTCTTTCAAATTAAAAGCAGTATCTGAAAGAAACATTTGTAACTCGGCTCTAAGTTCAAATAGCCTTGTTAAAGTTTTACCCCTAGACAGCCATCGCACTTCTGTATGGAGCAGCAGTGTTTTATGTTTGCTGCCATAATCTTCACACAATAATGAGAACAATCGGGATTGTAGTGGTCGTGTTTTGATAAAATTAATTATTTTTACCGCTTCTTCCATAACTAATTTTAGATTTGACGGCATTTGCTTCATCGCAAGTGCTTGTCTATGCAGGATACAATGGCTGGAACTACAATTAGGCGCTTTATTTTTTATTCGTGACACTAGTCCTGCTGTAATACCCGTCATCGCCTTGGCCCCATCTGTACAAATGTCAATGCAATTGTTCCAACTGAGATTATTTTCCCCAAAAAATATATTTATTTTATTAAAAATTTCTTCTCCGGTAGTTTTTGTGGGCAGCGGTGAACACATAAGCATATCTTCTTCCAAAGAACTTTCATATGGATATCTCACGATAACCAGCAAGATAGCCAGACCAGCGACATCAGTAGACTCATCTATTTGCAAGACGAATCGTGTTTCTTGTAGACGTGTAACTAATTCTTGTTTGACGTAGCTTGCCAGATCATGAATTCGCCGTGAAACAGTATCGTTTGATAGCGGCACAGTAGAAACATGCTTTGCAGATTTTTCATCGAGCATACATTTTGTTATGTCTAACACACATGGTTTTATTAAATTCTCAGCGATAGTGTGCGCTTCACCTGCTTGTGCAATGCGATAGCTAACTAAATATGATGCCTCTGTGGCCTTTTCATTGATAGTTTGGGTTACATGCATCATAGTTTTTTGACTTTCCAATAACTGTTCTTTTTTACGTACAAAAAATTCTTTATTTTTGTCTTTAGACTCGGGGTGTACAGTTTCTAAATGCCGGCGCAACTTGGCAGGTGCCATGGAACTATTAGGAAGCAGTTTACTACATAACATGCAGAGAGGTGAGCCGTTGGAATCAACAAATCCGAAATTGATATATGATTCATCATACTTCCTTTTTTTTCGCCTTTGAAACCGTGGAACTTGACGTCGTTGCATAATCGTCTGGATCGGTAATTGCTGTATACTCCGCGCGATCTGATTTTGAACATTCGGCTTCGTTAGAAGATGTTGTTGCAACACGTTTAACGCCTGTAAGCCAACGTTCCATTCTTCTTTATTAATAATGTTACATGTCAGGATGGTGGGGTCAAAATAACGCACGATCGTTACTGCGTAAAAGAGTTTAGTCCAAAGAAGAAATGTACAATCAGAATACAGCAGTAGAACACTAAACACTTTGTTTCTAGCAAGTAGGTACTAATCACTCCGAACACTAATCGTCGACTAACTAAGCGTCGAGGCGCGATCGCCGCTTTTATAGTCCTAGCCAGATCTCGAACATTCTCAAAAATACTCGAGTCGGCGCCTTTGATAAATAACAAGCCGAAATAAAAATAGAAATACAAAAAATGCTGTGTAAACAATTTCGACTTTACGTTTTAAAATTAGAGCCGAAAGTAGCTTGTTTACAATTATTGTTAATCTCAGGGGCGGCTTTTATCAAAGGGACTCGCGCTCACAAGTAGATATCCGCGGTGGCGGCATAGTAAAATTGTACGAGGTGACTAAGGTCGGCTGCGCCTCGTGAATCGTGATACGCCGCGTCAGAACGGTCGACCAGAGAGAGGTGTTTGGAATTTTTTCTAAATTCTTGCGGAACCCCTACAGGGATGTCGCGGAACCCTAGGGTTCCGCGGAACACACTTAGAGAATGGCGGATTTATGTATTATGAGTATAAAATTCAATACAATACTATAATAACTTAATAGGGCATGAAAATGATTACAAATAAAGTGCATTAAACATTCACTTTTTTATCGACTATAATTTTTTAATTTTTCTTATGTAATATGGATCAAACCTATTCTGAGCAACCTGGCAACTACATTTATTATATAGATATACGTACTGATATATTTTTAAGTATACATATAAGCTTCAGCTAGATATAATTAGTGATCGTACTTATCACGGCTTCATAATATTATTACGACACGTATAAACAAGTACGAAAATTCATTTGTTTCTGCTATCACATGAAGATGTGAAACAGTTATACGTGCTATACGATAAAATATAGGAAGATCTGATTTATATATTATATTAACATGTTTTCTTAGTGTATTATGATGCGCTAACAAGCATTTCAAAATTGTAAATGAAAACATTAACAATTACAACTGCTTTAAGTAAAAAAATACTCCTACAAAGCTGGATATTTGTCAATGAATCTTCTGAAAATAAATTTGTAATTATTTAAATTTTCATTAACAAGCTAAAAAACTCTGTATACTTTAAATTTTGTGTTCTGCAAGAGGAATGAAACATAATTTCATTGTCTTTCAGGATCCTTTCCTTGTGATAAGTTAATTTTAATGGATTTTAAAAAAATGTACAAACTTAAACATTATCTTATATATTATAGTTATCTTTATTATAATTATCTCGATTTTAATATTATGAATTGTATGTTGATAGAACTCAGAATAAACAGGTCTCCTTGAAGTTTAAAAATTGCCGAGGAGAGGTCACGAACCAGTTAAGCAAAACTATTTTCAGAAATAATATACATTACTTAGATTCTTAAAGTTAAAAATCTGTCTCTTCATAAATTTCTATTACTAAGGAAATATCAATGACAATATATCAGACAAAAGGATCAACATATTAAAAATGCAATTACATTAATTAAATATATTTAATTAAAAGGAAAATCACTATCGATAAATTTTCCCTTATATACATCACTACCCATTACCTTGTCATTCAGTCGGCCATCTTGGATAGTTTATTTGAAAATCGAACGGCGGCGGAAGCGCGCGATACTGTCATGCCGCGCGTTAAGTGAAAATATTCTAGTAAAATTTTAAAAGCATTTATTATTTATTAATAAGAAATTCAATGTGATATAATATAATTATTTTTAAGTGTTGTGTGGTGAAATTTATGGACTATTGACGATATAGGTAAGTGTTTTTATAATAATATTAATATTAACTAAATGTGCGATCGATTTCATAGTTATCAAGTGGAATGCCGTCTAGAAATTGTCGAGGTCAGTTACATTACTGCAAGAATTAGAAAAAAATATTACGAATATTATTTTTGTAGTGTAATATACATTATAAATATGTATAAAATATTTAGTTAGACATGAATTAGTGTTTATAGAATTTATTTATTAGTTTTATCAAAGTTAGCTAGGACATATAACTATGGTACACCTGTATTTCTTCGTAGAATGTTTAAAACTTGGCATTGGTTACACAGTGGTGTACTGATATCTGGCGCACTGCCACAGCGTCGTGTATAGGTTCGACAACCACATGTGGTATAATAACATTTGTCCAGGGTATAAATATTTTATAATAGTGAAAAGAAGAGAGGGGAAGTAAAAATATAGTCTTAAATATTTTTTTTCTTTTCATCTCCGGAAACTTTTTTTCTCTCTATATTACTTAAAAAATAAAAAAAAGATACGAAAGAGATATCTCTGTCTTAGTCTTTACAACATAAAGTGACATTACAATCATTAATAGAAGATGTTGTTATGAACATTCATTCATAAAATAATTCTCAAGCCAGATTTAAATTATGTTGTTTTAATTTATTTCTTAAGTCATTGTATTTAGAGACAATTTTCAATGTTTTCTTGAATGTGGATGGAAATTAATAATACTTGCGAAGGTTTTGGGATGTCGGAAAGACGTCATTCACAATTGTTTACCATAGACAAAGTTACTATTTCTTTATAAACTATATTTTAACGGTTAAAGAGATACATGATTGTGAAGGTCTGATAGCAGTCGCACGTAACAAATCGAAGTTCAGTCGTATTGTGGTAATCTTAAAACCGACCCCAGACTGGTTTGAGAAAGTTTTAACTGTTGGAGAGCTCTGCTTCCAAGACCTGGTTCGACCGGAGTTAGGCCACGGCATCACAGAAAATCGGTGTTAAGAAATTATTTCCTTAATTTTCACCGAGTGCCTGGGGTTACCAGATTACAAGCTGAGAAGAGCACGGCACCCCACTTGTTGCTCTGAGTTGCAAATGTCCATGTGCGACGGTAGTCACTTGCTATTAGATAATCTGTCTGCTCATTTCAACCTATAACTTAATAGACTACTATCAAAGTATAGACAAGATAGAATAAATCTTAATGATGTCAATTTAAAAGTTTCATAAAAATGTCTTTGATTTCGTTGCCTGCCGCGCGTAAGCTACGGCCATTTTTATACATTATGGGGACCAGAATCTAGGGATAATATCCTAGTTGTTGCTCACGACAAGATGTACTCTTGACAGGAGAGAACGGAATTTACTATAAACTTCCCATTTAACGATGACATTAGACATTCTCTATCATTCTAAAAGCTTCAATTTGATCTTTGCCCGCCGTGAGCCTTTAAAGCCAATATTCACACAAGAAGATTTCGTTTACTTGAAGCTGAAGAGTTTATTTCTTCGTTTGGTTGAACGTACTAAGCGCAGGAAACGCTGGTTCGAAGTATCAACAGCCTTTTACAGTCCACTGCTGGACGTAGGCCTCTTCTTAGCAAGGAGGTTTTGGCCTACTATACCACGCTGGCCAGATGAGTTGGACTAGAGTTTGTTTCAAGTTTTCCTTCTCTTTGAAATGATATTTTCCTGAATATTTTGTTCCCTTAGTCGCCTCTTACAGCACCCACGGGATCAATGGGGGTGGCAGCACGATGTATCCTTAATCCATCACCACACTAATGAATTTGATTCGAATAAAAAAGAAAATATTAAATAGCCCATCTATCGAGCAAGGCTATAGATTATATAACATCACACCATTACCAATAGGAGCTAAGTAACAATAAAAAATATTACAAAACAGGAAAAAAATGTTCATTTTTAAAGATGAAAACGAAATTGCTCGAAAATGTGATATATATTGAGCAATGAAACATACATAGGTCTTTTTGGTTTCTGACATAGTGAGAGACTCTTCCACAGCCGTCAGGTCTTTATGAAATACATATATTGTTATCATACATCTGAATTGCAGGTTTCCTATATGATATAAAACCTCATTACAGATAAACGATTTGTTTTATATCCGGAATGCGGTCAAGCGGCTACCGCACTCTCTTGTCTAGGACACAGTTTAGTCTGACTCAATTCTAAGAATAAAATACCTAACGTTTAGAGGCCAGAGCATGACGTAATATTAAATATTTACACAGAAATTGACAATTATTGTAACTGGCCTGTTGGCGTAGTGGTTAATGAACTCGACTGCTAAACTGGAGGTCGTGGGTTGGATTTACTTGCTTTGGACCAAGTATTGTGTGTGCACAACCATATATTTTGTGGTGGAGTGTAATTTATCTACAATATGTATTTATTGAGAAATATATAAGATGTTTATTAGCAAGCTATTTTAATTAACATAGTACAGGTTGTCCCTAGCTCGAGATTAGGGATAGTGTGAACTTATAATATACTAGCTGACCTGGCGAACTTCGTACCGCCTTAGCGTAGCAATGATGCACGATTATAAAAATGATTGATGATGATTATAAATATATTTTTCTCCGTAAGAACCTTCTCCTAATAATAACAAATACAACAAAAAAAGAATTAGTGAAATCGGTCCAGCCATTCACGCGTGATGCTGTGAACAAGAAAAACAGGTTTAATTTATATATATATATATATATTAATTATGTTATGATACGGGGTAGTCGGTTAATGCCTACCGTGGCCCATAATACTGGAAATCTAAGTGACTCAGTGTAAACAAATAAAGAAATGATTAACACGGGTTTCCTGTGAGTTCCTGTCTCCCTAACCAAGTTGACATTCCACCAAACTGAACGTTAGTAGAAAACTTACAAACGTAAGGAAATGACGTAAAAAGAGAAAAAAAAACTGAGAGGTGTCAAGGGACACCCGGATGGAACGAAGTTCCTTTCAACTAATTAGTGAAGGAATTGTAACATATATTTTTTTTATTTCTTTTAAGTTATAAAAAACAAAAATAATCGTCACGACACTACACTGTTCAAAGCAAAATAAAAAGACGAAACGAAAATAATTGGCTTGCTTTCTATGACAGAGAGAGAGAGAGAGAGAGACAGATAGAGAAACATGCGCACGCCGCACGACTTACTACACTATAGCAAAAGGTATCGTGACAACTTTTCGTCTGAATTTTTTCCGTTTAGCCTCCTTCGCAACGCACGCTAAGGAACTTCGTTCCAAAAAGTTGCGAAGCACCTGCGTCTTGTTTAAGGTGCCTGATTTCAATTAGTCGAGTCTTCCCATACATTGCTCTCCCACGGCACGGCAAGCTATTTCCTAGGTAAGGATTTAATAACAACATACATAATTTATTGGCACTTCATTTTTATATAATTTTTGTTTAAAATTTAAGTCAAGAAACATATAAAACTATTTATAAAACCGCGCTTCGAGGACGTCTTTCAAAATGATGCCTAAATATTTTTTAAACAATAATAGTTTTTCTTTATTAAATTGCATTAGAATAAAATGTGTCACCACCCTTATTAATCTTGTGGGTGTCGTAGGGGACACCAGCACTGCAAAGAGGTGCAATACAATGCCACGATGACTGTCATGCCTTTTACGTCTCCAAGAGAAAGCATCTTACTAGGTCGCTATAGTGTGAATCACCATACTGCATTGTCTGTATTCACAATGAGTATAGTGACCACATCTCTTGGATTCTATTCAAGCTTTCCATCAGACAGAGTAGTCACTTTAGCAGGCTGATGAAAAAAAGAGGTGGTAAGCTTGAATCACAGAAAAAGAAATAACTTTTGTTCTAACATATATGTATCAACCCGTTTGGTCAGCGTGACGTAGTTCAAAACCTCCTTTCTAAGGAGAGGCCTATGTCCTGCCGAGGACTATTACAAAATAAATAAATAAATATTTCGACATTTAACACACAACGCTATATAGTTTCAAACTAAGTAGTGCACAACTAGGCTGACTGATATAACGTTTATATACTTTTTGTTCGTAAATACATACATATAAGCAAATATTTGCAGATCATATAACCATTTGGTCCGACCTGGGCATCGAACCCGAGACCTCAAGCACAGCCAAGCAGTCGCTTTCGCTACCGCTACGCTATTGAGGCAGTTAATGAAAAAAAAAAAGAAAAACACGAAATGCTGTTAATGATTTAAATGTTTAAGAAATCTAAATACACCATCTTCATTAATAAACTTTAAAAGACCATTGCTGTACATACGAGTAATTCTATATTTTATATTGGTTAATATCAATAACCTTTTACAGTCCACTGCTGGACATAGGCCTCTCCTTAGCAAGGAGGTTTTGGCGTACTACACCACGCTGGCCCGACGGGTTAGAATAGGGTTTATTCCAAGTTTTCCTTCTCTTTGTAACGATGTTGTCTTGCATACTTTGTTCCTTTAGTCGCCTTTTACGACACAAACGGGATGAATAGGGGTGGTAACACTACGTATTCTTAATCCATCGAGTAAATAATATTTTTACCTAAGTATTTTCTTTACTAACAGGGTGATGTAAATATAGTCTCGTGCGGGGTGCACGACCTTCTCCCGGCGCCATTGAGTGTCATAATCTCTGTGTAAAAACCCTTGTATACACATTAAGTATTGTCTATATATTTTTTGTTCAATATTTATCTCGAGTACATGTTTGACTTTAGTTTTTGTTGCTACTTGCGAATCTTATACGCGATAAAAACTACTTTAGTACATACATCGAATAGATTGGAGATATTTCCAAGAGTCTTACTTCATCACATATTTAGGAATAGATGGCTATTTCCAGAAGTTCGTGTATTTATTTAGCTTTGATTTATTATAATCTCTGTTTTCCTAACAGTTATAAATGAAAACCATTTATAAAGTGTCCATTTTCATTGTAAATTATTGGCGTCTGTTTCTATTTGTAACATACAAAAAGGTTAAGGTAGGAGAGTCAAGAGGCGGCTCAGCACACGCTGGCGGTTTGTTCCGCCTGGGCGGCGCAGCGTGGGGTCCTCACTGCAGTTTTTGGTGGAGATCTCTCGCTACCGGCCGTCATACGCTTCATGGCCGGTAGCGACAGTTGTTTTACCGCGGTCGCAACCTGCTGCGAAGACGTAATTTCGCGGAAGGAGGCGGCGGAGAAGGCCCGGGAGGACGATATCCACTCGGACCCAATTCGGCGTCGGCGAGCCGGGCGGCGGAGGCGCGCATACCAGCGCCTCATGCCGCCTTGAGTGTGGCCGCGGGTGGACGGGATGGGTTTTCCCCTCCATCCGCTATAATGGCCAGCCGCGAGGAGGCGACGTCCGCGTGTGCCGTACGTCGCCTAAAATAGAGAGTTTATCAGCAGATGGTGCCCGAGGTACCGGGCAGGCGCTAGGAGGGATCTGGATGTCGTAATAGCAGCGGTTCCCGGATCCCTCCTATCTCAAGCGCAGAGTGGCACACCGTGTGGTTTTAGTCGGTCCGATTCCGACGCACCACCCCGCCGTAAACCCCGGTGGGGTGACGGCTCGAGGGGGTTTCCACAGGTTAAAAAAAAAAAAAAAAAAAAAAGGAGAGTCAAGAGGAGGCGACGTCCGCGTGTGCCGTACGTCGCCTAAAATAGAGAGTTTATCCGCAGATGGTTCCCGCGGTCGCGGGCAGGCGCTAGGAGGGATCTGGATGTCATAATAGCAGCGGTTCCCGGATCCCTCCTATCTCAAGCGCAGAGTGGCACACCGTGTGGTTTTAGTCGGTCCGATTCCGACACACCACCCCGCCGTAAACCCCGGTGGGGTGACGGCTCGAGGGGGTTTCCACAGGTTAAAAAAAAAAAAGAAAAAAAAAAGGAGAGTCAAGAGGAGGCGACGTCCGCGTGTGCCGTACGTCGCCTAAAATAGAGAGTTTATCCGCAGATGGTTCCCGCGGTCGCGGGCAGGCGCTAGGAGGGATCTGGATGTCGTAATAGCAGCTGTTCCCGGATCCCTCTTATGTCAGGCGCAGAATGGCACTCCGTGTGGTTTTAGTCGGTCCGATTCCGACACACCACCCCGCCGTAAACCCCGGTAGGGTGACGGCCCGAGGGGGTTTCCACACGTTAAAAAAAAAATTACATGTTGAACTGACTCATACCACAGACTCAAAAATAGCTTGTGTTGAGATATTATTTCGTTATTCTCTCAACCGAGTTAAGGTTAAACTCCGACCAAGATTCTGAAAAAAATACTCAAATGCAGAACACGCATTTGTGTTTCTGAATTGCTGGTGTAGGTCACCTACCACCAAGCGACCAATGTGCCGATGTACCTGTGAACCTATCATAATCATAACCTTTTTTACCTTTTTTTTAATAACATTTAGAAACCCCCTCGGGACGTCACCCTACCGGGGTTTACGACGGGGTGCAGTCTCGGAATCGGACCGTCTAAAACCACACGGTGTAAGATGAGAGGGTTCCGGAAACAGCTGTTATTACGACATCTGGATCATCATAATCATAACCTGTAATAGTCCAGGCCTCTCCTAGGAGGATTTTGGCCTCATATACCACGGTGGCCAGACGGGTTGATTCAGGGTTTGTTTTAAATTTTCCTTCTCTCTACAGTACTGTGCTTAGATATTTACTAATTTGGTATCAGACAATCGTTATTTTAGTTTATTTTGTTTTATGTAACACACTATGGCGTAACCAACAGCGTTGGAATTTTTTCACGAGCATATTCTAATGTAATCCATTAAAGATAACGAGACTTTCTTAATACCACAATAATCTTTTAAAAATACCTACTAGATGCTATATTTGTTTAGTTTATTTAAAGTATTAGATACTTCACGTGATGTGTGATGTTTTTTATTTGACTGTCTCGGTGGCTCCGTGGTAGTGTATGCGACTGCTGTGCTTGAGGTTTCGATTCCCGGATTTGTTTCGGAGTTTGTGTGTTTTCTATGTATAATACTCGTATGTATGTATTTACAAAAAAAAGATATATGTATTTATATCAGTTGTCTTGTAACCATAGTACAAGCTCTGCTTAGTTTGGGAGTAGATTGCGTCGTGAGTCAAATGTCTGAAATATTTATTTATTTCTACACTTTTGACCGTTTTTTTATACCCTTTGGATCTTTAAGCGGGGCGTGAACTGCACTGTCTTAATTCACAGTGAATATGGCGACCACCGCTCTTGGATTCTATTCATACTTTCCATCGGGCAGAATAGAGTCACTTTGGTATTGGTTTCTACATACAAAAAAAATAATGAAATATTAATTTAACACTTTACAATCAATGACTTGAATACTCATACGTACATCATAACTAATAATAATTACTTCACATATCTCATACACTGTAATCCGATCTCAAATTAAGTAAAATCTCGTTCGTTTTACATTTCGTTGTAAAAAGACAACGCCCGCACTATAGAATAAATTCTGTGTCATGGGGGACTGTACAAACATACAAGAAACGGACACAAAGAACACCCAGACTCAGAACAACAATTTATAGATCACACAAAGTGTTGTCCCATGTGAGATTTGAAATCCCACAACACTCAGCGCGAGAGCGGTGTGGCGACCTCTTAAACCACTGGGCCAAACGTGCAGTATTTAACCTAGCATTGCTGTAGTGATCCCACAGAATAAGTGGTTGTTTCTTGGGGAAAACAACAAATGATTTGCTTATCATCAGCATTCTGTGAAGGGCTGGTGTCACGTTTAAGCTGACGCCTCTGTGCCGAAGTATGACTGTCTCACGAACCAAACCATTATTAATTGTGTTTATGAAATTTTCACATAACTAAACTTTCTTTCTTACAATAACAGTTATTGTTAAAGTATTTCATTGAAGAATTGTGTTTATAATATGTAATAACAAATTCAACACGTTCTATTTAATTGGACTGGATTTATTCCTGTCATAAGCTATTGTTTTATTCTGTCTAGGAATGTAATTGTCAACCTTCATTGATAAAGTATTCCCATCAGAAGATATGCAATAATAATCAAACCTGTCTAACCAGACCGAGGTTCTCAGACAGTCAGTGTGAGTTCATTTCACGTCACACAGAGGCTATTTAATATAAAGCAAAGTGGTGTGGCGACGTATTAAGAATACAAATTGTCACAACCCCTATTCATCCCATGGATGTCGTAAGAGCCAACTAAGAGGACAGACATAGAACAACATCATTGCAAAGAGAATGAATACTAGAACAAACCGTATACCAACCATTCTGGCCAGGCGTGGCATGATATCACAAAACCTTCTTTCTAAAAGACGCTTATGAGCAGTAGTGGACGTAGAAAATGCTACCTATTCCATCTTCTTTTTCTTTTTCTATCTAAGAGCCTACCAAAGTGACACTACTCTGCCTGATGGAAAGCAATAGAATTCAAGAGTTGTGGTCACCATACTCATTGCAAATGCTGACAACGCAGTATGGCGACCCACACTATGGCGGCCTTGTGAGATGCTTTTTCACACCCCGTTTGGGGATGTAAAAAGCATGACAGTTATTGTGACAGTGTAAGGCTTACACTGTTACCACGATAACTGTCACCCCTGCATCAATGGGCAAACTGCGAAACGCTTATGTAATTTATAAGAATAAAGTTTTTTTTTATGAAATGATGATGTGGACAGCCTCAACGGAAATCAGTCAACTACGCAGGAGTATTATAGTGCACTAGTGTGCGTGCAAACACGGGTACACCCTTTGTTCCATCACTCTCACAATCCGATGGCACGGCTATCCATCACGACCAGGGAGTAATCATATCCAGGACCCACGGTTTTACATTCTCTTCGAGGCACGAGGGTTAAGACCCCGGCTACTAAACTCCGGGGTGTTATTAAACATTTCTATAATCAAAAAAACGTAATAACACTTATTTAACTCGACGCAGGAATCGAACCCGAGACCTCCGATCGAATACACTAGCACACTGCTTTTATAGGATAGAAGGCAAACGACGATCGCTGATCATGGCCACCTGTACTTCCTGGCTTTATGAGAATGAAAATGTAGATGATATAAAAATTAAATTCGAAATTTCAAATTTACTGCGCCGGTTTCGTAGTTAACTGCCTCGGTGACGCAGTAGTAGCGCATGAGACTGCTGTGCTTGAGGTCTTGGGTTCGACTCCCGGGTGGACCAAATGTTTGTATGATCCGCAAATATTTGTTTCAAAGTTTGGGTGTTTTCTATGTGTAATATGTATGTATAATATTTACAAAAAAATAAGTAGCACAAACTATTCTCATATCTTATTCAAGAAGACATGTCATTAAATTTAAGAATACATTTTTAATAGGCAACATGAGGGGCTCGTATCTCAGTAGTGACTTCGAAAGTTGACAGATTACTCAGTTAAACAAACTTAACCAGGTCTTGGTGACCATTCGTAACATAGACCTCTCCGTGCTTCGGAGAGCACATTAACCCGGTGGTCGTGGTAGTCTTATGAACCACTTTGGCAGACGTTACGGGCAGTTGAAGTCCTAAAGTTCAGTAATATCGTAGTAGATTTGAAGCGGACCCCAACGTCATTTGGCAAGCTCGGAGGAATAATTTTTACTAGGTAATAATACCTTTAATTTGCAAGACACCCAAAGGAAGCAATTTATTAAAGTATATCATTACAATATAGCACAGAAAAGGACCAAATTAATCAAACTGAGGCCAGTAACTTTCGCAAACATTTGGGCTGACTGCTTGTCAGTATAGCTGGAGTTTCAAAGGCAGCAGCCTCCACAAGAACGTTCACACCATATACAATAACTCATTTAATAACAATAAAATCCTCATACATCTCACATACGGCGGCCGTCTGAGCCCAAACTAGGCAAAGCCTGTACTTTGATAACCAGACTGTTGATAAATACACTTATATATTTCTAAATTTACACAAATTATAAACAAATTACACCCAGACTGAGAACAAATGATTGTGCTCATTACACAAAGATTTGTCTTGGGTGTGGATCGAACCCGTGACCTCTGGCTTAACGGTCAGGATCACTAACTACCAGACTAACAGGCCCGCTATTTTCGTTATGAGATCTCGATTATATTTATCAAGAATAACAATGCTTACCACCTATATTTTCATTCTTCAGTAATATCACAACTGAAGTGTTTTTACACTTCAGTTGAAATACGTTATAGATATAAAAATTCACATCTAAGTTGTACCTCGTAAGTTCTAAAATGTCACTATTGACAACTGTCACAGATCCCAAGATATAGTTTTTAAAGGATTTAAATTTGAATAAAACGATTTGTTATTTCCCTCCTCTTCTCAACGAAAGACATTCACTGCTAGCTACATTTGCTTCTATAGAAATCTATTTTAAAAAAATATTTGCGTAGTCGCCACAAACAGTACAGTAAGCAACGTCCGCATTAGGAATATTCTTGTATCGAGGGGAAATTTACAAACGTATGTAAAACGGACGTAAAAGAACACTCAGACTTTGTGAATAGCACAAAGTGTTTTTTAAGAGCGTGCCAAAGTGGCTACTCTACCTGATGGAAAACGTAAATAGAATGCAAGAGTTGTGGTCACCATACTCATTGCGAATCCAGACAATGCAGTATGGTGACCCACACTATGGCAGCCTAGAAAAATGCTTTTTCACGCCTCGCTTGGGGACGTAAAAGGCATGACAGTCATCATGGCATTATATTGCACACACTTACCACGATGATCAACCTAAAGCGACAGCACATATGCTGTCGCTTTAGGTTGATCTTCTGTGGAAGGGTAGTACTGTCCCGGTCAAGCAGGCCTATTCGTGCCGAAATCAGCGTGACTTTACTACCGAACTAGTGCTGTCCCATATGGAATTTGAACATACAACATTCAGTGCAATAGAAAGCGGCGAGATGATCGCTTAATTCACATCACAATCCGTGCAGTCCAGGTAATCTTTAGAAAAACTACCGAACAGTGAAATAGCGCAAATTCTTTATAACAGCAATTATATACCACAAGTGTATTATAATTCTACGACACAACTGTCACTTGGTCACTTTCCCAGATAATTGACATTGCCAATAACTGTGTTTATCCAGTTACGTCACGTGACCTTAGTCAAGTGACAGATCGATAAACCCTTTTACTGACTCGTTATAAAGTACTTTTTCATTTTTATGACTGCCTACGAAACCAACGGGCTTAATGCTTGGTGTATGCGACTGCACATTAAGAGGTCTCGGGTTCGATTGCCGTGTCTTGCCAACAAAGTGTTATTGAGTTTCCTAATTATAACCCGGAGTTTGGAAGTTGGGACCTTAACTTCCGTGCTTTGGAGAGCACATATTCATATTCCGTGTGGTGATGGATTAAGAATACATAGTGTTACCATCCCTATTCATTTCATGGGTGTCGTAAAAAACGACTAAGGGAACCAAATATGCAAGACAACATCATTACAAAGAGAAGGAAAACTTGAAACAAACCTTATTCCAACCCGTCTGACCAGTGTGGTATAGTAGGCCAAAATCTCCTTGCTAAGGAGAGGCCTATGTCCAGCAGTGGACTGTCTGACTGAAAAGATTGTTGATGATTTGGAGAGTACGTATAGCCATCGGCCCTACACCTGATCTCATTCCAGTCGTGCATAATAGTCCTCTCATCGGATTATTTTATCTGTACCTGCTTCACCACATCACGTTTCTACATCGTCTGAAGGTAGACTAGCTCAGAATTCACGGCATTAAGTTCATCTGTGTACAACATGTGTAATAAGTTTTAATAAATGAATTATGAGAGTAAGGGAACAGAGTGTGCACCTGTTTATACACACACACTTTTGCACTATAGTTTCCTGCGTAGTCGGTTCATTTGTGAGACTGGCTATAGTGGTTGAAGTCGGCTAGGAGTACGTCATCATTATGTACACGACACGACACGTGTTGGCTAAGCCCACGAAGAAAACTGGTGTTAAGATTTTTTTGCTGCTTTTTTTTATTCAGTGACCAAAGTCGCTAGAGAACCACCCAGCTACTGATTCTGAGGGCTCCTGACTGACTGTTTAGGTGTCAAGTGGCGACAGCACTAACTGTTGTGCCACACAATAGTTAGTGCCTCCGACCTCACTTCTAGGCGTCTCATCTGCTCGATTAACCTCCAATACCCTCTTCATAGCCTTTAATAGTTCATCGGTGGACATAGGCCTCTCCGTAGAAGCCTTTAGCCTACTATACCACATTGCCCAGACGGGTTGATATAGACTTTGTTTCAAGTTTTCTTCATCTTTGCAGTGATATTGTCCTGTATAACTTGGCCCATAGTCGCCTCTAAGACACCCACATTTCGATAACCCACAATAATACACCATGATCTACTATTTTTTTCTGATGTTAATCGATGTAGATGGTCTGATAGAGATCTAATGAGCGATAATGCCATCTATTGTACCCAACAGTACCATTAAATTTGACATTGATTGTATTTTTATGAACAATTATGATTATATCGATCTGTTTATTTATTCAGCACCACTCGAAAGGAGTCATGACAAGGACTGAAAGAAGTCAGGAAGTAATGAATTTTTCTTTATTATTTTTTGAAGTGAAAACTTCTTTAGGCGCGTTGAGCGTTTTGGTAGAGGGTAAAATCCTCGGTTCGCGTCACCGACATGCTAATGATAATAGTATATCTATAGCTATGGAGAATATGATATTATATATTATATATGAAATTTATTATTATTATATATTATATATTATATATAGCTATATATGAAACATAAAAAATTTCATATAATTTTTGCATATAGTTTTAATTACTCTCAACTTAATAGTTCCGTTTTCACTTCTATCGGCAGTCCCACGACTGCTACTATTTTTTTTTTTTCAGTAATCAATTCTGGGAAGGAGGACTTAAAGGGCGGCAGTGCACTTGTGATTCTTAAGTCATAGGGTGCATAGGTGGTGGTAGTCACTTGCCAGCAACTTCAACTACCTTAGTGACGCAGCGGTAGTGAATGTGACTGCTGTGCTTGAGGCCTCGGGTTCGATTCCCGGGTCGGACCAAATGTTTGTATGATGTACAAATATTTGTTTTGAAGTTTGGGTATTTTCTATGTATAATATGTATATATTTACAAAAAGAAAGTATATAAGTATTCTATCAGTCAGTCTAGTTATCATAGAACAAGCTCTGCTTAGTTTGAAACTAGATGGCGTTATGTGTCAAATGTCAGAATTATTTCTTTTTTATTTATTTATTTATCATGTAGCCTGTGTATTCCTTTGCTCATTTACCTGAAAAACTCTACTTAAGTAGCCTTTTACACGTGTTTGGTGACCGGCAATCGATTTTTCGCCTAAGAATTAAGGGAAGCTCCCATTTACATTACTGCCTGTATAGTTATACTAAACAAATGTTTTGTTGTTAAAACTGTTTGTAATTAACCTCAAACAATGGAATGACCATATGTTATTGTCAATACTAAACAAGTCAGGAATCGCGTGACTGCCCACAATACAGCGATTATAAATAAACCTATAACACAAAAAAGATAATACCACCATTGATAATAATACTATAGTCTGTAGTGTTAGTAGGTAGTGAAGCCACGCTGATTTCAGCACAAAGGGGCGGCTCTAGCGGGGCAGTACTATCCTCTCACAGAAGACCAACCTAAAGCGGCAGCGTCTGTGCTGTCGTATTTCGTTGGTGAGTGCGAGACCAGAGGCCCATTGATGCAGGGGTGACAGTTATCCTGGTAACTGTGCGAGTCTTACACTGCCACAATGACTGTCATGCATTATCTGCACTTGCAATGAGTATGGTGACCTCAACTCTTGGATTATATTTATCCTTTCCATCAGGTAGAGTAGAGTCACTTTGTCAGGCTCTTAATACAGAAAATAAGTCATCTAAGAGGTACCGTATGACAGTTCTGACAGATTGAAGAATAGAGAAGGCATCAAAGAAATCGATCACTTTAATGTCCGATTCTCGACATAATTTCCTTGTATTTACAATTCGATTTAATTTTTACAGATTTATGTATTGACTAAATTTATAATTGTTACATAGGGCATACTGGAGTAGATAGATATTACATATTTTGAAAACACGCAAAGAAATTTCCTCTCGATAAAAAACTCTTCGGTTAACAAAGGAAAAATCTTATTTACATCATGCATTTTCATTATTAGTGGAGATGTTGGGTAACGGATTAAGAATATATAGTATTACCACACATATTTACCCTGTGGGTGTCGTAAGAGGCGACTAAGGGAGCAAACAATTCAGTAAAATATTACTGCAATGAGAGG
This sequence comes from Hypercompe scribonia, assembly GCA_949316085.1. Taxonomy (NCBI): domain Eukaryota; kingdom Metazoa; phylum Arthropoda; class Insecta; order Lepidoptera; family Erebidae; genus Hypercompe; species Hypercompe scribonia. The sequence continues at coordinate 4,999,881 of OX438997.1, forward strand.
GAAAACTTGAAACAAACCCTATACCAACTCGTCTGGCCAGCGTGGTATAGTAGGTCAAAACCTCCTTGTTAAGGAGAGGTCTATGTCCAACACGAGCCCCTATTAAAAATGTATTCTTAAATTCAATGACATGTCTTCTTGAATAAGATATGACAATAGCTTGTGCTATGATAACTAGACTGACTGATAGAATACATATAAACTTTTTTTTGTAAATACATGTATATTATACATAGAAAATACGCAAACTTCGAAACAAATATTTGTAGATCATACAAACATTTGGTCCGACCTGGAAATTGAACCTGCAAGCATGGCAGTCGCATTCACTACCGCTGGATCACTGAGGTAGTTAGTTAATACTTATATGTTATAAAATGCTAAAAAACGTTTAAATTAAAAACGGCTGTTTATTAATTAATTCGATTATTCGTAATTTTTATTGGTTATTCATATAAAATTTAATTTGAATTGTCACAACACTATGGCAAAGGACCTACGAGTAGCTATGTGACTTTAAAATGACGTCTGAAACGAAACATCTGTTGTGTTCGTATTGATTTTTATGCTTTACTCTAAGGATTTACATTAGTTGTAAAGATTTATATATCTTGTGAAACAATAAAATGCTTAATAAATCCACGGTTTTTTGTGTGAGTTACATCAAAAAAATATGAAACGTCAAATGGTACCTCTTGGATGGACTACGAGTTGGTTTTTAAACTTTTTAATGTGAAAATTAGTGTATTGTTTTTAACTGACTTTAAAACAATGCAGGAATTGCATTAGGAATATATCCTGTGTCGAGGGGAACTTTACAAACATAATGAAACGGACTCTAAAAACACCCAGACACAGAACAACAATTTGTGGATCATACAAAGTATTGCGCCTTGTGAGGATCGAACTCACAACGCTCAATGCATTAGGAAACGGTGAGGTGACCGCTTTACCCAGTGCGTGCTTCGGAAAAATGTGGCTGTTTTAATTTATCCCTATCTACTGTCTATACCTTTGGGTATAAAGAAATGCGTCAATAAATACACATAATATGATGATGATGCACCTCCCTTACAATATTTCTAAACCACCCTAAGGTTGACTGGAAGAGAATGCCTTGGGCATTAAGTCCGCCGATGTACAAAGTGCATAAAGTGTAAATAAATAAATAAATGAATAAATAGATATGAAAATTATAACAATAGAAGTAATACTTACGCAGCTTAGGTATTCCAATAGCAATTTATAACTGCCTCGGTGGCGCAGTGGTAGTTAATGCGACTGCTGTGCTTGAGGTCTCGGGTTCGATTCCCGGGTCGGACCAAGTGTTTGTATGATCTGTAAATATTTGTTTCGAAGTTTGTGTGTTTTCTAAAAAAGTATATAAGTATTCTATCAGTCAGTCTAGTTATCATAGCACAAGCTCTGCTTAGTTTGAAACTAGATGACGTTGTGTGTCAAATGTCCGAAATACTTATTGAATACTTATTTATAGTAAGTGAAAGTATGAAAATGAAACTAAACTGATTATAAACTGATAAATCTATGACACGATACATCAAACGTGTAGTTAACATGTAGGTAATATGCGGCAATAATGGGTTGATACACATACTTGATGTAAAGAAATTAAAACCCTGAACTATGACAAATCTTAGAAATTAACGCCTTTTTGACATAGTTTTTTAATGAGACTTACAACCCAACCACCGTAACTTCTGTACAATCAGATTCATAGTAGACCAACAAACACACTGAATTATAATAAATAGTATTGAAATCCTATAAAAAATTAATACGTCTTGGAACCCACAACGAAATTAAACAGAAGAAAATTCGAGGAGTTGGTAATATATTAAGTAGACTGACTTATCATCTGTGGTAAGCGACTAGTTGACTGTCACAACTCATGGACACACACACACACACACGCACACGCAAACGCACACGCACACGCACACACACGCACACGCACATATACACGCACATGCACGCGCACACGCACACGTATCTCCCCATTAAAAAAACTCATCTACACGGCACGGCACGGCAAATAATATCTTTTCGCTGCATTTTTTTTTAACGAAACGTCCACCGAAAAATCAAACCGAGACAGAAAACATATCTGTCTATAATAATTGTATTAAGCTAAGCAATTATTTGTTTAAACACGCAAACCTTAGTAGCTACTGGTGGAAAAATTGTTTTAGTGTATAGTTCAAATATTGAGGAAGGTTGTATGACACGATCAATAGAAGTCGAATATCAATGAAAAATGTCGTTAAAATAAGGCAATTTATTTCTTTTGAGATGCAGATGAAGTTAAGCAGATCATCATCAATTATTAACAGTTTTTAACAGTACACTGCTGGACATAAACCTCTCCTTCGTATTCATACCCATAAGTCGTAAGCGTATTTATAAATAAATAAATAAATAAATACTTCAAACATTTGGCACACAACGTCATCTAGTTTCAAACTAAGCAGAACTTGTGTTATGATAACTAGACTGACTAATAGAATACTTATATACTTTTTTTTGTAAAAACATTCATGTTATAAGTAGAAAAAACGCAAACTTGGAAACAAATATTTGCAGATCATACAAACATTTATTCCGAAGCAGCAGTCGAATTCGCTACCGCTGCGCCATCGAGGTAGTTTAACTTAACACTTATCCTTAATTTAACATTTACATTAGTTAGTGAACATTAAAATGGAAGCATTTAACCTTGGTGCGTATAATTTGCGTACGTTTTTATCATACAATAATGCACTGGAAAATGGTGAATGTAGAATTACGTTCCACATTATTATTTTAATTTGAAAAAAAATTTGCCAACAGTCATGTTAGTAACGATATATTTTTTGGAATATTTGTATTTCTATACAGTGAACCCCCGGTAATTCGACAAACGTTTTGCAGGGCAGTGTCGGACTATTGAATTTGTCGGATTATAGAGTACTGCCTAAGACCCCCAGTCCGGCTTTTTTTACGAAAGAGTACCTTGTAATCCGACAAATTTTAAACAAATGATAAAATTCTATGTGTTGTCTTCTAGGCTTGTGACGACATTCCTAGGTATGTATACATAATGCACAATGAGTAAACACTGAGCTGCACCGCTATCACACGTAGTCAAATTCAAACTAAGCAATCGGAATCGAAACAATACCTACGCGTCGAGCACAAGTTGTAACCTGTTCAATCGTGCACGATCTACATTAGCGAAAATTGTTTGATTGATGTCGGATTACAAGGGGGTCCGGATTAGCCAGGGGCCGGATTACCGAGGGTCCACTGTATTTGTGTGAGTGCGTGAGGTGTGGTGTGTGGGCGGTGTGGATATTTTGGCTAAAATTAACTGCCGCGCTTACAAGTGCCAAAGGCTGGACAGTGTGAAGATCGCTGGTGGCTGAAGTCACCAGAACACTTCGCTACTTACACGACCTTCAGCAATGAAGCATACGACCAAAAAGAAGCTAGGTGTAATCAAAATTCACGATTAGACGAACAGCACAGCAGCGCATACAATATTAACAAACATACATCCTTTGATTCTAATACATGAATACAATAGTTATGATATTTGGCCTTGGGTTTACAGTTCCTTATATTATATCGTTACGGTAGAGTTAACACAATATTAAAAGTCGCATAAAAACGCGAAAGATTAATTTGCGATATTTTGTGGAACAAAAAATTTGGAACAAAACCTATACCAACATGTCTTGTAAGCGTGGTATAGTAGGCCAAAACCTCCTTGCTAAGGAAAAGCCTAAGACCAATAGTGGAATGTTCAAGGCTGTTGATGATAGATTATTTGAAAAAAAAAGAAAAAATCGTATGAACACTATTTTCATTTCTGATTAATTTGCAATATCTTGATGAAACCATTTTCAATTATGCTCATCTAACACAATGCCATCTAGCTTCAAACTAAGCAAAGCTTGTACTATTACAGCTAAATGGACTGATAAACTAAACAGAGCTTGTATCATGACAGCTAAATTAACTGACGAAATACTTATATAATTTTTTTACAATTACATAAATATTATATACAGAAAACATCCAAACTCCTAAACAAATATTTACAGATCATACAAATATTTGATCCGATCCGAGAATGGAACCCGTGGCCGTATCGTATACGCTACCACTTCGTCACTGAGGCAGTTACAAACATTAAAAGACAACTGAAATGAAGCCGTCTCTCTATACAGATATATGCCATTAAACTTAATTTCTTTCCATAAAACCGACTTAGTCTGGTTTGTGCATGTCATGACTAAATGTTATTTGCCGGGGGAAAACAGTCTATGTATTTGATATTGAACTTTATGATATTTAACTTTAATGCATTCATTTAACGATTAATAATAATAATAGAAGAATTAAATAATCCTAATAATGTTTATTCTTCAAATTATTGTCATACTTTCGTTTTAATTTACATGGTACAAGTTCCAGTTGTGTTAGCCGTGATCACCCTATAATTGGATTAGCATAAAACATGTATTTTGTATTTATATATAAGTGTATAATTTGTTGATGATCCAAAATATAAAATAAAGTCAAAATCCTTTAGTATACATACATAGAGCTCGCCTTAGACAGGTTGGAGATTACTACACCACGCTGGTCAAAAATCACATAAGTTCTTATAGCTGTTGGTTTCAAGTTTTACTTGAAGTGCTATTTTTCTAGGCAGTTTACTGCCTTAATAGATTTTTTTTTTCTCTTTCTTTTTAAAGATAGCACCCGCACCAGGAATAAATCATTTGTCGCAGGGGACTTTACAAACATACAAGTAACAGACAAAAGGAACACCCAGACTCAGAACAACAATTTGTGGATCATACAAAGTGTTGTCCCATATAGGTTTTGAACCCACAACATCTATTAGATAATGTTATTTATTTATTTATTTACACTTTATACACTTTATATATCAGCGGACTCAATGCTCAGGGCATTTTCTTCCAGTCAACCTTAGGGTGGTGTAGAAATATTGTACGGGCGATGTGCAGAGGTTACATTAACAACGAAAATATATTCTGCATAAGTTAACTTATATATACATTACACACATACACATGTGGAGAAACGAGTGTGGTGTCTCTCCAACACAAAGGGAGGATCCTCCGACCAGGCTAGGTGATCATACCTGGTGGGCCGCGACCCAACGGTTGATGTTTTGATGTCATGTATATGCTAATCACCACGAGAATTTCTATTTCGCGATACAGGATTAGTAGTTGCTTCGTAGTTTATTATACTCTGTAGGTCGATGTGTCTTCGCTAGATGACGCTGTAATATGTTTTATGTTTGCGCTGTATGTGGAAGTCACATACATATCTATGTAGATTGCATTCGTACATTCATTTATTGTGATTTTTAAACAAGACATCAATTATTATTAACTGCGTTTTTTCTAAACGTTATTTGGGCGTAGCGTGCATATACATAGTTTAGAAATATTCACCCAAAATAAATTGATATTGATCCGATGACACTGTTCATCTTAAAACGAAGCCCCGCCTTTCTCAAACATTGTTTATTACGGTATTAAACATACTCTTTCTCAGTATTCTCATAAATCCATCAACGCCTAGACATACGAGTAGTTACTACTTACGATTGCCAAGTTTTCCTTTCACAAGTACCATGGACGCAAATAGATGTGAAATAAAATGTATACAATGCTTTACATCTTATTAAATTAATTACTTATCTCTACTGAAGTATTTTGGTCTTAGTAGTTGAGACAGACAGCGGACGGGACGAGAGAGCGACGGAGCGAGATAGCGTGATAAAACTGTGTGACTTTATTAATTTCCAAGTGCAAAGTAAAATGGACGTGAAAATTAAAATGTGAGGATTGCCGCTGAGCATAACGGATGTGACCGAGCCCAAGGGTGTTGGGAACACTTTCTTAGATTATTTTAAAGTAAGCTCACGTCTTATCGCAAATAAATAATACAACGTACAGCGAGACTAAGGCGGCCGTGACCGAGACACGAACTCTCCAGTTTTTGCTAAGCAAGTTACGAAAACTTTACATAATATGGTGAGGCCGTCGTAACCGGAGTACTTGCCCCTCCGGCTACGACGGCCTCAATATTGAACGTCTTAAATATTCAGAAGTAAACTTACCAAGGGTACTTGCTGTGTTTTTCAGCCTGTGCTTAAATCTATGTAAGTAAGCTGTAAGTTACTTACCAGCGGAACTTACTGAGACGATTCCATATTGCAGACTATACCTGGCAAACGGATTCATAGGATAACATGCCTAGGCCTCAGGGTTACCGAGGATATATAATTGAAAGACAATGTAGACATACATATGTAGCTAGGGAATGCAGGTCGTTGGCTGTTTACTGGACACTGTACTGACACCGTGAAAATTACGTTATAACCTGTAATATAAGTTTACGACCAGTTTTATCCAGATAATTTAGCTTTTGAGGCTGCCATGGAATTGTAGCGTGTCGAGTACGTTGTACTTCCATGCTGGCGCACTTGTACTCTTCCTCCAACAGCATCCTGAATTTTCAAGAAGTTAAAAAAATGACATGTACGTAATACTAGCACTAGGTTTAGATTTACCGATGAGTCCGAAATAAATAATTTGATTTTGAATAATAACTAATATTACAACCTGTTTTTGAACGTGGTTTGCCTCGTCGTGTCATCGTCCAGGTCTGACCGCTGTCTGGTCCTACCTTTACTATTCTTAATGTTTCTATAAGTATGCAATTTGAGTTCAGTTTGAGCAAAGGATTTAGTTATAAAGCTTTGAGTGGGACATTTTGTTTATAGTTTGTTATTTTGATTTAAAGACAATCAAATTGAATTATTTTATGACTGCACGGATAGCGTGGTAGTTTAAGCGGTTCCCACGCCGTTTTTTTTTATAGAAACCTACCAAAGTGACTCTATTCTGCCTGATGGAAAGCATGAATAGAATCCAAGAGCGGTGGCCACCGTACTCACTGCGAATGAAGACAGTATGGTGACCCACGCTATGGCAGCCGAGTGGGATGCTTTTTAACCCCCCGCTTATAGGACCTCAATGGCTGAAGCCCACCGGTGAGTGAGATACACTAGAAGATCACCAGTCGAGCGACCGCGATGGAAACCGTACTGGCGGTCGCTGATCAAATCGTGCTCCTCTAGGTAACTGAGGAGCCGTGTGTTGATTACACGCTCCATCACCTTAGAGAGAAGGGAGGTTATAGCTATAGGCCTGTAATTCGATGGGTCCGATCTATAAACCTTTTTTGGCACTGGATGCACATGGGCAGTCTTCCACGAAAACGGCACTTGCCTTTTGCGGTAGGAAAGCGCGAAAAGTTGCGTTAGTACAAGGCACAACTCAGGAGTACACTGTTTGAGCACCACTGCAGGTATGCCGTCTGGTCCACTCGACTTATGAACGTCTAGACAGTTTAGTTCCCGCCGCACTTCTCTTTGCGAAATGTGTATTGCCGGCAAAGAGTGTTGGCACGGCGGGTTAGTAGGCGGATATAGCCAGCAAATTTCAGTAGCATCGGTCTCAAGAATTTCTGTAACATGTTTCTGCGGGATGTTAGATTCAAGTGTTAACGAATTCTTGGCCCACCCTATAGTTTAAAATATCTGTTTCTTAATGTCATAATAAGTTTTTAGTTTATTAAATCTAATTATTACACGTTAATTTTACCAAAAAGGTAAGGTGTTCTTAAGTTGTGTTAAAATCTATGCTATTATTATAAAAATTTGGAGTTAGTTATTATTAATTTGACTGAACAAGCTATTTTTAGGAACTAGAGTCAAATTGTAAAAAAAACCATAATTATTTGAAAACTTAGTTATGAAAAAATTCTATAGGCACGGTAGATCAACATCACAGTACAGCCAACGGGAGCTGAGTACAAATGAAATTTATGTTCTAAAAACGGTGAAAACTTATTATTTTTAAGAAAGTTCAGTTAGTGTCAAATAAATCTCACTCTTAATCTCCGAAACGAATGGACCGATTCTCACAAAACTCTCAATAACTGATATAATATAAATTTACTTTATTAAAAATGTAACAGAATAGACAATATACACGTGAGTAAAACACAGCTGGTATAATACAAAACCCCTAAAATCATATAAGTGGCTATTATTAATAGAATTATAAGTGGGATTAGGAAAGGGCATATGTAGGGTGGTGTACATTGACGTCATCGTACGTGCTCAAAATTACGTAGATACGAAGGCATATGACGAAATACAGATGACGCGAGAATTGATAAGGAGTATTTATATTTAGTTGTATTATTATTAAATAGGCATTTATTTATTCGTAGTGTATCGTTTTGAAAAGTATGTAGTCTATATTTAACTAGCTTTGCCCGCGGTTTCGATTGCGTGATTGTATCTTATATCTAACTTTGTAATTGACGAACTTCCACGCAATTGTTTTTCAATTATTTAATTTCTCAATAGAAAAAGCGTAAAGGCATCTCAGTTGGTCGCCATAGTGTGGGTCACTATTAGGGTTGCACCTTTTTTTGTTCAATTAAAGTATATTGGATATTATAGATAAGAAAGACAAAATGTATAGTATCAAAATATAGTACAATTTATTTTTATTTAAAAACATATATTTTGTAGCTTTTTGCAGTTTGCATTAAATTTGTGTCTCTACTGAGCAATTGCACGGCAAATATTTTCGTATACTCTATTGTTTTCATAAAGTATAGAGTATGTAGAGAGAACGGGTTTCATGTCCCTCCGACACAAAGGGATCCTCCTATAGGAACACACAAAGAGAGGATCCCTTTGCGTCGGAGGTGAGGTGCGCAGAGGTTACATTAACAATGAAAAATATCCTACCTAAGTAAACTTATAGATTTATTAACACATACAATACATACGTCATAAATACACAAATACACATGAGGAGGAACAAGTGTGATGTTCCTACAACACAAAGGGAAGATCCTCCGACCAGGCGAGGTGATCATGCCTGGTGGGCCACGGCCTAACGGTTAATGTTGGGATGTTGTATATATGCTAATTGCCACGCGAATCTTTATTCCGCGATACAGGATTAGTAGTTGCTCCATGGTTCATTACATTCATACGTTTCGTTCATACTTTGTAGTTCGATGTACCTTTGCTAGATGACGCTGTTGTATATTTTTGTTTGTGCTGTAATGTGGTAGTCGCCACAATACTCTCCATCAGGCAGAGTAGAGTCACTTTGACAGTCTCTTTAAATAAAAGAAAATGAAAATTTCAGAAACCCTTTCTTAGTGGGTTCTTACTTACTTAATTTAAAATTTGTATCCCCAGTGAGTAAGGCTATTTGTATAATTGTCAGCATAAAGTACTCTTAATATATGAAAGAAAAAGAATTATATCAAATTTGTATTCCTCATAGACTTTCGCAAGGTAACAGACGAGACGAACCTGACTTGCATTTTGTTAATTTCAGGGTTATTTAGAACTGCAGATATATAGATAAATATATAAAAACTCTTTATTTATACACCGTATTACAGAGTTTCAAGAGAGTGCATACAATGTCAAATATATAGTGTACAAATGTGACCTTATTGCCAAAAGCAATCTCTTCCAGGCTGACCTACACCTGACTTTGACTGACCTAGGTAAAGAAATCTATTAGATAAGTCAATGCAGTACTGCGTAAATCGACACCTATACTGTTATGAAGATGTTGCCAAAATAATAAGAGACTTCTTAAAATTTGGTTATCGGCGTATCGAAGTTCATCTGGTGGACGTGGACCTCTACCATTTGACGCCACTGAAAATTTATCACGTGTCAAATGTTTCTCTAGGTAGTAAAGCCATACTGATTTCAGCACGAGCGGGCCGGCTCGACCGGGGCAGTACTACCCTCCCACAGAAGACCACCCTAAAGCGCTAGCATCTGTATTGTAGTGTTTCGTTGGTGAGTGTGAGACCGGAGGCCCATTGATGCAGGGGTGACAGTTATCGTGGTAACTGTGTAAGCCTTACACTGTTACAATGACTGTTATGCCTTTTACGTCCCCGAGTGGGGTGTGAAAAAGCATCTCACAAGGCCACCATAGTGTGGGTCACACTATTGCATTGTCTGCTTTTGCAATGAGTCTGGTGACCACAACTCTTGGTATTTTATGGACACGTTTCTATAATTAAAGAAACAGCCTTACAGTGCCTACATATGATGTATAACATCTCAGATGCACTTACACTACACACTTCCGTCTCTTTTCACAAAATATTCCCACAGATATCAGGAAATTGAGAGTAAAGATGTTATATTGTGATGTGATGGTGTCAGGATCTTATGAAATGCTATTTGTTAATCAACTCCAAAAAAGCAGGAGATTGTAGCTTTCACTGTGTGTATTTTTTATGTATGTTTACCGATAACTCTGTCAATTGTAGACCGGCTTTTTTTATGTTTATACGTACTTTCAAAAAAAATAATGTCTCTACTTTTATAATATATTTAATAAAGTCTTGTTATTTATTAAAGCCAGTCAGTGTCTTGACTGATTTACGTCAATCTAATATGGAGACATTAAAAATAAAATTATGATTAAATAACAATCAAAATGAAAATCGACAGCCTTTTACAGTCCACTACTGGACATAGACCTCTCTTTAGCAAGGAGGTTTTGGCTTACTATACCACGCTGGCCGAACGGATTGGATTTCCACAGGGTTTGTTTCAAGTTTTCCATCTCTTGTTTTGATATTTTCCTGAATATTTTGTGCCCTTAGTCGCCTTTTACGACACCCACAGAATGAATAGGGGTGGTAACACTATGTAATAATAATAGGTGTAACATATTTATATCATGCAATATCTTGTATCCTTGAGTTTAATCTTAACCATTTAGTTTTATATGTCCTTCTACGAAAAATTTTGCATCACACAAAAGTAATATTCCAAGAGTCACTGATTAAATTCTTTAGCATTGCTAACATTTCAAGAGCATAGTTCATTCTATGAATAAATATTTCAGCATGTATTTATAGCATATGACGGAATAATTAAATCTAAAAGTTATGACAGCTGTGAACTAAAGCGACAATCGAGCCAAATCTCTCCCACGGTAAACCGGTTAGCAACCCAAACACATATTTTATATTCTTTTAATGTGTGTTGATAGTTTAAGAAAACGAAGAGTCACCACCCCTTTTCTTATGATTAAGGAAATATAGCGTGGGCCACGAATTAGTTAACATTTGAAAAATCGTATAAAAAAATCATTTTGTATATTATAAAAATTGTATATTTATAAAAATTCCGGGATTCCGGTTCCGGCGACTAAAGTGTAAACACGTATAAGAGTGAGCTCCGTAAATATTTCCGAAAAACAGTGCATAAAGCGAAAAATCAAACACGTACTAAAGTTAAATCTTCAGAAGATCAAACCAGAAGAGTATTTCACCGAAAATCCCAGTGAATAACATAGTTATTTGGTGATTGTGTTCAAAGTTTTGATCGATATAACCTCAAAGTGAATCACACAGTGACACCTACCATAGACACCAAGATTGCAGGTAGTGCCAACCTAACCAAATCAATCTGTCAATTGCAAAGTGTTGCCAACTTAGAAAAAAGATTACCGCACATTCAAGTGTTACCACTTTATAATACCAAATTACCCAAAAAGATGGAAAAACAAATGGAAATTCTACTCTCTAAAATAAACGAAAAGTTTAATGAACAAACAATAACATTAACAACAGCAATAACAAAAAATGTAATGGAGGCCCTAGACGATAAGTTAAAAGTATTAACAGAAGAAAACAACAACCTCAAAACTAAAGTCAGCAACTTGGAACAAAAAATGACTATTTTAGAGAAGGAAAAACGTATGAAAAATCTCGTATTTTTTGGCATTGAAGAAAAAGGAAAAACAGAGTTAGAATTGGTGGATTTTGTGGTGAAAATTTTAGTGGATTCAGGAACAAATATAGATAATCAAGAAATAAGTAACATCAAAAGAATCGGTACAAATTCTGACAAGAACCGACCAATAATAATATCTTTAACTACATCTTGGAAAAAACATCTTATCCTGAAAAACAAGCGCAACCTTCCTAAAAACGTTTCTGTAAATGAGGACTACCCCAAAAAAATTCTGGAAACACGTAAACAACTTAAACCACAATTAGAAGCAGAAAGAAAAAATGGAAATATAGCGTTCATAAAATACGATAAGCTAATAGTTATAAAACCAACGAACTCTAACCGCGAAAAGAGGAAGAGAGAAACACCAACAGGATCCCCAACCACTCCCACTCCATCTCAGAAAAAGACAAATACGAGGAATGGAAAAATTGGAACCCAGCCCGCAAATACAAATAAGGAAGTACTTAAGCCAAGCATACTTACATTTGTAACGCGAGAAAGATCCGCCTCGATGCCGGAAATGCAAAAAAACGAGTAAAGGCCTCCTCGGACCGGAAACAACAAACAGATGCAACAACAAACATAGACATAAGAAAAACTCCAACGTGTTGTCCCCCAATCCGGCCGGTCACCGAGGGGGAAGCTGACCACCACCCTCCAACATATCAGCCAACAAAATCAAATACCCAAAAAGAGAAACAAAAACGAAGCAGTTTATATATATGTACACTAAACACACGAACCTTGAGAACATCGGAAAGTTTGCATGAGCTTGAGTTGGCTACTGAAAACCTCAAGTGGGATATCTTGGGCATAAGCGAGATGAGGAGAATAGGAGAAGGAATAGAAGAGCGAAACAACTATATTATGTACTATAAAGGCGAAATCGCTGGACACAGAGGGGTTGGATTCCTGGTAAAGTCGAAATTAAAAAGCCAGATAATCGGTTTTGAAGGAATATCGGACAGGATAGCTGTGATTCACATTAATTTACCAAAGTATAGGAAAAAATGGACAATTATCCAAGTCTACTCGCCGACAGAGCAAGCAACAAAAACAGAGATCGACAAATTTTACGACAAATTACGTGAAGCTACTGAAAGATATTCCGAAAACAATCTCGTGCTCATGGGAGATTTCAATGCCCAAGTGGGCGTCCAAATACCTGGAGAAGAACATATAATAGGGAAATACGGAAGAGGCAAGAGAAGTAAGAATGGAGAAAAACTAGTAGAGTTCCTTCTTGAGCAGAACTTAACACTTCTAAATTCCATGTTCCGTAAAAAACCCAAGCATAAATGGACATGGATATCTCCAGACGGAAAGTTCAGAAACGAAATCGACTACATAATAACCAACAAAGCCAGGGTATTTAGTGATACGGAAATAATACAGAAACTAAATTTCAACACAAACCATCGCATGGTACGCAGCTGTCTTAATGAAAGATGTCCAAAAACTCCTAGACATCATATGGACAATATGCAAACAATTAACATACAAAGGGACACAGACATCACTATGGAAGACCTAATGGAAGCCGTTAATTCAGATATGGACCTAAATGAAAAATATAAGAAAATTGAGAATAAACTTAAAATACAGACAACAAAACAAACAAAGAAGAGTAAAGAAAACTTTTTAAGTGAGAGAACGTTAAAACTAATTGAAGATAGAAAGAACTTGTTATCAAAAAAGGATAAAAAGGAGAACCAAGAAAATATATCTAACCTTAGCAAACAGATTCGAGAAAATATGAGGAAAGACAGAAAGATCAGGAGAAACAGAGTATTAGAAAATCACATCATTAAAACAGGAGGCACGAAGAAAGCCCTTAAGGAACTTCGTGAAAAAGGAAAGGAATGGATACCAAAGTTGAGAGACAAAGAAAAAGAACAGCCAGCTACTACTCGAAGTTCAATCCAAAATATAGCAACAAATTATTATCGGTCAATATACTCAAATCATTCAAGCTTTGACACACACAATAGTGGTAATAAACAAACTGCAGACAATGAAGACATACCAGAAATATTAGTATCGGAAGTAGAAAAAGCTATAAAAAGCCAAAAAATGGACAAAGCACCCGGCCCTGACAGGATCACAAACGAACTTATGAGAGGGACAATCACAGAACTAAGCCCGCTACTAAGAAAAATCTTTAACGATATTCTACATACCGGTATCATCCCTAGCCAATGGGCAGAGTCCCATATAATACTCCTTCACAAGAAAGGTCCAAAAGACGATATCGGAAATTACAGACCCATATCTCTCATCTCGAATGTATATAAAGTTTTCGCCAAAATAATTCTGGACAGAATATCAGGTACACTCGACGAAAATCAGCCTGTGGAACAAGCGGGTTTCAGGAAGGATTTCAGTACAATAGACCACATTCACACAATCAAACAGCTTATAGAAAAATATAATGAATACAAAAAAACTATTTACATTGCCTTCATAGACTACGCCAAGGCTTTTGATAGCCTCAGACATGATGTCGTATGGCAAAGCCTAAGAGAGCAGGGCATCCAGAACACTTACACCAACATCATCAAAAATATTTATAGTGAAAGTATAGGTAGGATACGACTGGAATCTACAGGAGATGCTTTTGCAATAAAAAGAGGTGTCAGGCAAGGTGACCCACTTTCACCAAAGCTGTTCACAGCAGTGTTGGAACAGATGTTCAAGAAGTTAGATTGGGAGCATCTAGGTCTAAACATAAATGGGTCACGGTTGAATCATCTTAGATTCGCGGATGACCTGGTCCTATTGGAGGAAGATCCAAAACTACTGGAGTCCATGATACAAACTCTAGCAGACAAAAGTAAAGAAGTAGGCCTAGAGATGAACTCCAGCAAGACTAAGATGATGACTAATTCATTTCCCAGAGACATAACAGTAAATGGACAGAAACTGGAATATGTAGAGGAATACGAGGGGGCGTTTTTAAGTTCGCGGAATGGAGGGTATTGAGTAATAATAAAAACACAAAATTATTTTTCTTTTTCTATATATTCCCCTGCAACACGAATACATTTTTCAGATCTTTCAATTAGTTTTTTTATTCCCTCGTAAAAAAAAGTTTTATCTTTGTCTGAAAAATACGCCGAAACCGCCTCCTTAACCTCCTCATCAGTTGAAAATTTCTTACCACGTAATTCTTTTTTCATTTTTGGAAAGAGATAATAATCACTCGGAGCCAAATCTGGACTGTAGGGTGGGTGATTCAAAATATCGAAGCCCACCTTATGCAGGGCAGCCAGTGCGACTCGGCTCTTGTGAACGGGAGCATTGTCATGCAATAGCAGGACACCTTTCGTTAATTTTCCCCGTCTTTTTTCTTTGATGGCTTCTTTTAACTGTTCTAAGATTGAAGCGTAGTATTCCCCCGTTATAGAAATGCCTTTATCTTTATAATCTATCAATAATATTCCTTCTGAGTCCCAAAAAATCGTTGCCATGAGTTTCCCAGCCGACTGTGAAACCTTAAATTTCTTGGGTGGTGCTGTGCCCTTTTCGTGCCACTGCATGGAGTCTTGTTTGGACTCGGGTTCATAATGATGAACCCAAGTTTCATCCCCAGTAACAATTTGATTCAATACGCCATCCTTGTCTTCATTGCAGAGGTCCAAAAACGCACATGAACATTCCACGCGCTGTTGTTTTTGCAATGGCGTGAGCATTCTCGGCACCCACCGTGCGCTAACCTTAGTCATGCCAAGATGATCGTGTAAAATTTTAAAAATTGTTGTATCCGATACTCCAACCATTTCTGCGAACTGTTTCTTTTTTAGTCGAGCATCTTCCAATACAATTTTTTCTACTTTTGCAATAACTTCTGGCGTAGTCACCTCAACGGAGCGCCCCGGCCTCGGGTCGTCTTCAAGTGATTCCCTGCCTTGTTTAAATAAATTATGCCACTTGTAGACCATTGTTTTTCCTGGGCAAGAATCCCCGTAAACCGATGACATCTCATTGAGTATGGTTTGAACAGACTTTCCTTGCTTAGTAAGGAACTTTATCACCGCACGGAATTCAATTTTCTCCATTTTTTTCACTTCGTTCCCGATTAAAATACTTGGTCAACGATAGTTTAATAACTAATGATCCAATCACAACAAATTTTACTATGCAGACTAATTATGAGTCACTGAATACGGTAGGCATCAAAAGAGCGCGTTTACTCGCCTTTTTCACTGTCATTCCGCGAACTTAAAAACTTACCCTCGTATGTATATCTTGGCCAGATAATATCACCTAATGACCAGATGTCGAAAGAAATAGAGAAAAGAATTGCAACAGGGTGGAAAACATACTGGGCTTTGAAAGAAATCACAAAAAGCAAAGAAATATCCATTAAAACCAAGAAGAAGACCTTTGATACCTGTATTCTACCTGCCATTACATATGGTTGCGAAACCTGGGCTTTGACAAAACGCCATAGGGAAAAACTTGCAAGATGTCAAAGAAGTATGGAGAGAAGCATGTTAGGATTAAAACTTAAAGATAAAGTAAGAAATGCAGACATCAGGCACAAAACGAAATTAACTGATATCCTGGTCCGTATTGATCAACTTAAATGGAGGTGGACTGGACATACGCTAAGATGTAAAAAGGAGAAATGGAGCAAACAGGTGACAATCTGGTACCCAAGGGATGGCAGTAGGGGTCGAGGTCGTAAAAAGAGAAGATGGGAGGACGACCTGAAAATCACTTTAGGTCCCCTCTGGACAAGAGTGGCGGCTGACAGAAAGCAGTGGAAAGAGTTGGAGGAGGCCTTTGCCATAAGGCACACCGAACTGAGAGACTTTTTGTAGTGAAATGTAAATTTTAGTTTTAAATACTTTGTTTTAAAAATGCAAAATGTCAAAAAGTTCGGAAATAAAGGCTATATTATTATATTATTATTATTATATATTTATAAAAAAGCTAATTAGTTGGAATTCATTTTTTAAAAATAACAATCACTAAATGATCACCGATTCGACGTTTGCACACTTCTACGCGAGCACCGAAATTTTCGAATACTCATCGGCAAAGAGACCGCGAGATCGCCGACATCTCTTCGCTGATTTTTACTTGTAGTTGATATAGTATATTTGATTTATTGATGTAGACACGATTCTTCAAATAGTCCCATAAACAGAGCTACCATGCTGGCGCGCTTGTGCTCTTCCTCCAACAGCATCCCTGATTGTTTTTTCAGATAAGTAAAAAATGACATGTATGTAGTACTAACACTAGGTTTAGAGTTACCTTTTTCAAATAACCCCATAAAAAGAGGTCTGCTGGGGATAGATTTGGATCGCTAGGTAGCCATGTAATGTTGCCTCGTCTGGAAATGAGCTTTTCTGGCAACATGTCTTTGAGCACCGGCAGGGACTCATTAGATGTTAGATTCAAATGTTAACGAATTCTTGGCCCCTCCTATATTAGACCGGGTCATGTCCAAGCCAGGCCGCTGTCTTATATTAGTAGACGTGCTCTAACGGGACACGAATCATACACTATGTGCCATACACTCTAGTAAACTGCGCAAGATAACAGTGCTGCAAAGAGAAGGAAAACGTATATACATACATACATATGAAAATATTTCGAACATCTGACACACAAAACTTCAAACTAAATAGAGCTTATACTGTGACAGCTAGATTGTCTGTCAATAGTTATATACTTTTCTTTGGTGTATATATGTACATATAATATATAGAAAACATCCTAACTCCGAAGCAAATACTTGTAGAGACTGCGCCACCGAGGTAAGCATTCATAATGGTTTGAGAAATATGTAAGTGTGTATTTAGAAATATACATAAGTAAAATAAAGCGGGTGTAAAATTAAATTTGTTCTATTCTTTAATCCCTCCAATTATAACTTTGTAAGAGTCTCAGCGTAGAATAAAAAGACTCAACCAGACGTGCACCACCTTCATCATTAGATGAGTTAGAAGACAGAAGACAATTTCATTTATTTTTTTAAAACTGTAGCTAATAAATTACAACGAAACTCTAAACCAAAAATAAAGAAAAGTTTTTGACTCTGTGCCAAACTATTATACTAAAAATGTCTACGAAGATTTACACAACCTAAGTCATTATCTCATTAGTAAGATGTCAAAAACTTTCTTTCAAAACTGATTTTTCATTCTACCCGCGTATATACAAGGACTTTCTAATAACACTTGATTAACTTTTCATTCTGACTACTAATTTACCATAATTACGATTCCTAACGAGTACAAGGTCTACGGCTATTAAATATTCTGATCATATTATATAGTATCGCTTTTATCCATGACTTCGCTTGTGTTCATGTATATTTTATTAAACAATTTAGATCAACTCAAACGACTCGACTGGAATAAAACCACGGTCTCTTTATTTCGTTGCTTATTACCGAGTGAATGAGGCCACCGGGCCTTAAACTCACCCCTGATTCTGAGGAAGGGGACGCAAAGGCTGGTAATGCACTTATGAAAGAACGGGTGTCATGTTCCATCGACACAAAAGGAGGATCCTCCGACCAGGCTAGGTCAACATACCTGGCGGATCACGACCCCACGACTGATGTTGCGATGTTATGTGTTAGCTAATCGCCGCAAAAATTTGTATAACGCGATACAGGATTAATAGTTACTCCTTAGTCATTGCTCCGCAGTTCAATCAGTTTTCGGTAGATGGCGCTGTAATATGTGTTTTTATTTGCGCTGTATATGGAAGTCGTCACAAATTTAAAAGTCGGGTTAAAGGTTTACATGGGTGTAGATGGCCATGGGCGTAGAACCACCTGTGTACTCGTTTGACCATCTATGTTATAAAAAAGACCCTCGAAAACAGCTATAAAAACGTGAAATAGGTAAAATGTGTGGATGATGATGTAAGAAACAAATTACAATCACACATTCATAATTATGAATGAATAGTTTTTCTTTTCGTCCTATTGCAGTCATAGGAATGCGTGCATCATCCAGCGTGGGTTACCACATGTCTGTCGAAGGACCAATGACGAAATTGGAAGGTAAAACCTGCGACAGAAGTATTAGCAGAGGAGTAATGGCTACTATACGTTATTTATTAGGTAGTAGAGCCACGCTGATTTCAGCACGAACGGGCCGGCTCAACCGGGGTAGTACTACCCTCCCACAGAAAACCAACCTAAAGCGCCAGCATCCGTGTTGTTGTATTTCGTTGGGGAGTGCGAGACCGGAGGCCTATTGATGCAGGGGTGACAGTTATCGTAATAACTGAGTGAGCCTTACACTGGCACAATGACTGTCATGCCTTTTACGTTCCCAAGTGGGGCGTGAAAAACGCCTGCGTGACACTGCATTGCCTACATTTGTAATGAGTATAGTGACCACAACTCTTGGATTCTATTCATGCTTTCCATCAGGCAGAGTAAAGTCACTTTGGCAGGCTCTTAACATAGAAAAAAGAAGTATGATTTTTACATCAATTCTAGCAAACCATCCTAATACTTGTGGTCTGGGGGTCCACCTTCCAATTTCGTCATTGGTCTTGCCACAGACATGTGATAACCCACGCTAGATCCTAGTAACCACATCACGGAATTAGTTGAAATGAGAACAAACCCCCACTTGTTCTCTTATAACAAATAATGTACGACATACGGCGTCCGCCTCACGGTACCAATTGAATTATTGATGTTTTATTGATTTTATGGGACTTTGAAGTCAAATAGTAAGGTAAATAAATATAGGTCAAATACTAATACTTGTGTTGGCAGAACAGCTAAATATAGAAAGGTTTTTTACTAAACCTTGTCACATACTAATGTACATTTTGATGGCTAATTAATGTCCAGGCGTCACAACTTACAGGATTTCTAAATCATTATATATAATAGATATACTACACTCAAACAAAACAAATGACGTCGCTCACTACATGCTTTTTGTCCTGGATGTGTACCAAATCCAGGCTATGACTTAGTAATTAATATGTAGCGTTCATGTGGCAACACTGTTTTTGGACGACGCCACTTTTTATACACAGAGTTGGACACACAAAGGAATGTCAAGTGGACTCGGATTAACAAAGCGACTACAAGCGTGTAACTCAAGCTCTTGGAGTCAAATACTGTGAATATTGGTACCACCTGGACAGTAAATTCCTATTAAGTTTATACTGTGTTTAATTTACCCATTCAAGTGGTAGATGCATCAGATAAAAATATATTGTGGAGTACACAAACATAGTAACTCCCAAAAATATTTCTAGAACAGGCCCGACTTATGACCGTTATTTGTACTCAACACTTGCGTGTTTATAAGTCCACAGTGACACAAGAATCGTTACTTATTTACTTAAAAATATGACGTCCCCAAGGGTCAATATTATATAGTCGATATATGTTATAATATTTTGTGATTTAAGGAGTAAACAACTTATCAAACGATATCCTCCAGCCCATGGACAGGTGCAACTTGTTTCAAGTATTGAAACTAAAAGGTTCATCAACATCAATATCTTTTTATAGTCTACCGTTAGAAATAGGCCTCTCCTTAGAAAGGAGGTTTTGGTCCACTATACCACTGGCCCTCAGGTTGGTACAGAGTTTGTTTCAAGTTTTCATTCATTTTGCAATGATTTTGTTCAGTGTAGTTTGTTGCCTCAGTCACTACTTACAACACCCATGAGATTAAAAGGAGTAGTCACACAATGGTGACATATGAACGATATAAAAAGTTAACCATTTAGTAAAATCACTTATTTGGTGAACAAGCTTCGAGAATACTTAACAACCTAGAGCACCAGCATACGTGTTGTTGTGTTTCGTTGGTGAGTTTGAGATCGGAGGCCCATTGATGCAGGGGTGACAGTTATCGTGGTAACTGTGTAAGCCTTACACTGTCACGATGACTGTCATGCCTTTTACGTCCCCAGGCGGGGTGTGAAAAAGCATCTCACAAGGCCACCATAGTGTGGGTGACTATACTGTATTGTCTGCATTTGCAATGAGTATGGTACTACAACTCTTGGATTCTATTCATGCTTTTCATCGAGCAGAGTAGTCACTTTGGCAGGCTCTTAATATAGAAAAAAAACACCGGTTGGCTTAGACGCCATCTCAGTAAAGTTGTACTACACACACGGCGGCACATATAGGCATTGCTCTCCAATGGTAAAAACCAATAATATTTTAAGACAATAATTTTTGGAATTTCCGATAAAACTGTAAACTCCACGGGTAATGAAAGAACTAGTTGTAAGACATAACAAGTTGGAAATCTCACCGTGTTCTTAGCAGTTATATTTTGTGATGTTAAAGCATTTCAGAAGATAAAAACAACACTTATTGTTATTGCAACTGATATACGGTTGGGTAATCAGAGCGCGGAACAAAATTTATGTTGTAATGGTTTAAACTGTTGCGATTGACGTAACAAAATTGCGAAAAGAACAGTAGTGTTGCTATAACATTGTTTATTATTGAAGTTTGGATATATTTTTAGGTTCAGTTCAGTATGTTCCTTATAACAAATGTTTGATTTCGTTGTCTAGTCACTTTTTTCTTAGGGATTGTTGTTGGTACACATAATATTTCGACGAGGCTCAACTATTTTTAAACTCGAAAGTTGACCCTTCTTCGGGTTCCCTTCAAGAGTTTCAAGGAAACTATCAAAGGATGAGTTTAGGGACCCAACTCTGTAATATCGTAGCCAGCCTATAGTAAAAATATTTTGGATTTTTTTGTGGTACTAGCAAATTATTAAAAACAAATTCAATTTCTCTATGAAATAATGATTTCTTTGTTCCAGTAACTAAATCATGGAAGATGGCATCATCCAGGAACAGGCAATTAAAAAAGTTACAACCGTATACGATCAACGAACTCCAAAAAAGTTGGACCATTTGGACAAACTTGGACAGAATTTAGAGAATCTCAGCAAGCAGGTTGGCAGAAAAGTTGGCCAAACTTTTGAGAGGGTTGCTCCAAATTCACTATTGGATAGCATAAGTTATGAGAGTGAAAGACTTAGAAGTCATAGTGAGCATTCTTCTAGAAGAAATAGTGACGATGGTGGGAGGGCCAGGCAAGAGGGATTTAGGAATGGTAAGTTTCGAATATTTGAAGACGGATATATCTTAATCTTAAGATATAGCTGCACCATTAACTTCATAACAAAATATAAAATACTAGTAGACCTGCTCAAATTTGTATGTGTCTCTGAAAAAACATCCCATTGATGCAGGGGTGACAATTGTCGTGATAAGTGTGTGCAATACAAAGCCACGATGACTGTCATGCGTTTTACGTCCCACTAGACCGCCATAGTGTGGGTCACCATACTGTATTGTCTGCATTCGTAATGTGTATCGCGACCAGAACTCTTGGATTCTATTCATGTTGTTCATCAGGCAGAGTAGAGTCATTTTAGCAGACTCTTAAAATAAGTAGCGTGATGTTATAAAGGCACCTTCTACGATCAAAGAACTATATTAAAGATGTTTTCAATTAGAACCAGTAGTATCTGAGATTAGCACATTTAACTAAACAAATAGGTATTGTACTCACAAGTAGGTATTGTTGAAAAATAATCTCTGCTGAGTCGATTTTGCTGTTGATTGTGTTGTTAACTCAACTTAAGTTTTGGTCAACCAATAATCATAATTTTCAAAGAGATCGAAAACTTCTTTTAAGTAAACAAAGCCGCGGTGCAAAGTATATTTAGGACGATGTACTCCTAGCCGATTTCGGCCACGGCAGCAAGTCTCGACGTAGGCCTGCCAGCTACGCAAGAGATGTTATAAACATTGTAATATTACAGTGTTATTATTGTTATATTATAACAGAGCGTGCATCTATATTTGTGCACAAATGTGTGCGCAAACGCAGATGCACTCTCTCCAGGGACTCTCACGATTCGATGGGTCGGTTATCCAACACGATTGAAGAGAGATTAGACGTAGGACCGACAGTTTTAAGTGCTCTCTGCGACACGGGTGTTAAAATAAATATATAAATATTTCGGACATTCGACACATAACGTCATCTAGTTTCACACTAAGCAGAGCTTGTGTTATGATAACTAGACCGACTGAGAGAATACTTATATACCTTTTTTTTTTAATCCATTTATTTATTTATTTATTAAAGTCCACCAACAACTGTTTACATCAATACCTTAAAGCTATACATGTTCATATCCTAAAAAAAAACAATACAACAGCTACTTATAGGTAAACACCGCTTATGTAATAAAAATGGATTAAATTAAAAAATTAAAGTAACAAAATTCACATATTTCACACACACACACACACACACAAGTAACATAGGTAGGGTTTTAATACATTTTTTATATTTTTTTACAATTATTACGTCTTACTCATAGCAAACCACCAAGCACGAGCTGTATCCTACGGATGGTTTCAAAATGCAAATCTATAAGATCACTGTAGCGATTTACCATTTTACACATTCTTGCATAGGGAAAATTGGCACCAAGAACTGTTCTTCTTAACGGGGGACAAAGTGGCGTAACTGGACCACGCGGAAGTCTGGACGAAACGCGGAACTTAAAAAGAGCTACAAACTGAGGACAATCAATTTTTCGGTTGAGAATTATGTACGCGAACATAGCGTCGTTCAGGCTAAGGGCTAAGGCTAAGACTTCATTCTAAAGTGTTTCATTTTGCCCTCATAGGAATGTACTTTCTTTACGATACCATTGGAGAATGCAAGGTGCCAGAGAAATCACATTTGTATACGTTCAATGCGTAAGGTATGTACAGCATAATGTGGCCTCCAGACTACACCACCGTATCCCAAGATGGTCCTAACCAAACTGTTGTAAACAATAATTTTTGTTTTGCTGTTGCGTAAAGCCCTACAGTTTCTCAAAACAAAACCTACCATTTTAGATGCTTTGAAAGTCAATTTTTTATCGAAAAGAATTCCTAAGTCCCTGATCGTATCAACTTTATTTATTCTGTCATTGTCTATATAGTATTTAGAGGCTATCTTATCCATATATAAATATATGTTGTTGTCACACACTCAATAATACTTTTTATTTGGGATATTAAAGTCGTGAATGGAAACCATTACACGAATGAACATATTAAAAGATTTTATGTCGCTAATAACGTTAATCAATGTAAGTGCCACCCTACTCCCCTCCGAACTATGCTAAACACAGAACTATGAAGGTTTACTGTTATCAATTAAACTTTATTTTATTCCTTCTTTCACCTTTGTTAAAATAAAATTCGAACACTATACCTATAATCGAATTACAAGGTAGTAGAGCCACGCTGATTTTAGTACAAGCGGACACGACCAGGACAGTACTAACTGCCTCGGTGGCGCAGCGGTAGTGAATGCGACTGCTGTCCTTGAGGTCTCGAGTTCGATTCCCGAGTCGGACTAAATATTTGTATGATCTGCAAATATTTATTTCGAAGTTTGGATGTTTTCTATGTATAATATGTATGTATTTACAAAAAAAAGTATATAAGTATTCTATCAGTCAGTCTAGTTACCATAGCACAAGCTCTGCTTAGTTTGAAACTAAACGGCGTTATGTATTAAATGTCCTGAATATTTATTATTAGTACTATTCTCTCACAGAAGACCATCCTAAACCGACAGCATCCGTGCTGTCGTGTTTCGTTGGTGAGTGCGAGACCGGAGGCCTATTGATGCAGGTGTGACAGTTGTCGTGGTAAGTGTGTGAGCTTTACACTGCTACGATGACTGTCGTGCCTTTTACGTCCCCAAACGGAGCGTGAAACAGCATCTCACTTGGCGTAATAGTGTGGGTCGCTATACTACGTTGTCTGCATTCGTAATAAGTATGGAGACCATAACTCTTAGATTGTATTCATGCTTTCTATCAGGCAGAGTAGAGTTGCTTTGCCAGGCTCTTCTGAAATTACAGTAAATCTATGTTTTCTCCTAGCAGCATAATCTAACACTAGACTATCACTTTTTTGTTAAAACGACAATACTCTGTAATATGTATGTATTTAGAAATAATTAACTAAATATATTTATTTAGAAATATGTTCAATTACATAAGGTGGACAGAAGTAAAGTCTTCAAAATGTCACAATACACCTCTATCTACCCCTTCAGGGATAAAAAGGTGATACATTCATATTATCGGGCCCAAAATGATGTTTTTTCTTTGATTTGTGTAGGCATATGTGTATGATGAATTAAGAATACGGGCTGTCTCCACCCCTATTCAACCCACGGGTGTAAAAAAGGTGATAAAAGGCCCAAATTATGCAGGACACCATCACTGCAAAGAGAAGAAAACTTGAAACAAACCCTATACCAACCCGTCTGGCCAGCGTGGTATAGTAGACCAAAACCTCTTTGATAAAGAAAGGCATATGTCCAGCAGTGGACATTTAAAGACTGTTGATGATATATATTATATACGTATTTTTCCACTCGGTGACAAATTAAAAATACGAAATATTACCACCCTTATTCATTCCGTATTCAAGTTGTTATAGTGTATGAATCTAATATATAAAATTCTCTTGTCATAGTTTTCGTTACCATACTCCTCTGAAACGGCTTGACCGATTTTGATGAAATTTTTTGTGCTTATCCGGTATCTATGAGAATCGGCCAACATATATTTTTCATCCCCCTAAATGTTAGGGGTAGTACAACCCTAAATTTTTTTTTTATTTTTTAGACAAAATCTTTTATTTCTATTTTTTTATGATACAACATACAAAATACATACAATCCTCAATTTTCACCCTTCTACGATCAACCCTTATTTTTTAATAGCCATTTTAGTAATTCAATCATTTTTCATCCCGCTCAAATTACTTAGAAATAATTTATATGGCAAAGCAACGTTTGCTGGGTCAACTAGTATAATCTAAATATGTGTGTATGTGTATTTATGACGAAAGTATTGTATGCGTTCATTGTTACTCATGTAGGGTATATTTTCACTGTTAATGTAATGCGCACCTCTCTTATAATATTTCTCCACCACCCTAAGGTTGACTGGAAGAAAATACCTTGGGCATTAAGTCTGCCGATGTACAAAGTGCATAAAGCGTAATTTTTTTTTTTCTGTACTAAGAGCCTACCAAAGCGACTCCATTCTGCCTGATGGAAAATATGAATAGAATCCAAGAGTTGTGGTCACTATACTCATTATAAATGCAGACGATGCAGTGTGGTGACACGCACTACGCCGGCAAAGAGAAAGAGAACTTGACACAAACTCTATCATCAAGCCAAAACCAGTTTTCTGAGAAAACTGTTGTTGATAATGCACATATTTAACATTAAAGACACCTGGTCTCCGTGGTCTTACGGTGACTGTTATAAATTAATCCACAATACATGTTATTTACAAACACAAAGTGTAACTGTGTTGAACAACATCAATGTATCAACAAAGCTAACTAGGTCTTATTACCTCGTGTTTTGTAAACAATGGGTTCATGCCAATTTCCTGATCACTCACGTTGTTACATACAGCGTACGATATAGTCCATCTTCTAAAATAGATTGTTGTGGAAAGTTACTACTCTATATTTATATATTTTAAAAGACAACGTCCGCATTAGAAATATATCCTGTGTCGCGAGAGACTTTATAAACATACAAGAAACGGATGCAAAGAACACACACACTCAGAATTTGTAGATTACACAAAATGTTGTCAAGTGTGGGGTTTGAACCGACAACACAGCGCGGTAGAGACCGGCGTGGCTACCGCTTAAACCACTACCGTGCAGTCAAATAAACGCTGTTGTTGATGAAGTTACTTACAAGTAAAGGCAAGTTTGGGACCAAGACTTGGTCGAAGTGGGCTCCGTGGCTTTCCTTCGGCAGGTACGTGAAAGGCGACCGTCAAGTCAAGATAACTTAAAATAATTTATAGTTTGTGCGGATTATGGTTGTGCATTGAGTGTTGTGGGTACAAAGTCCACATGACAACATTTTGAGTAATTTACGAAATATTGTTCTGAGTCTGGGTGTTCTTTGTGTTCGTTTCTTGTGCTTGTAACGACAAATTCCTAGAGCAGACGAGGTCATTTAAAAAAATGGTTTAAAAAATATATATTCAAGCCGTTTATGCCTAACGGAATAAACAGAGGAATATTAAAGATGATTATTTTCAACACTGAATACAGGTACTATTGCCATCAGTTGGACACACATATCTTTCTAAACGAACATATTAATATACATATTTTTGACACAGTAGGTCTGACTACTAAGCCGGAAGTTGTGGATTCGATATCACCTAGGGCAAATATTTGTATGATGAGTTTTTTGATCTGTATTTGGATATAATTTATATATAATTAGCTGCACCTGTGATTTCGTCCGCGTAGAATTTTTTATAATTCCAAAATTTTAAAATATATGTAGCCTAACTTTTTCCCTATAACAGCAGTTATGGGTTAGTGAAAGTCCCGTCGAAGTCGGTTCAGCAGTTTCAGAGATTAGCCGGCACAAACAGACACACAAACAAACATAAAAAAGTGGAAAATATTATTCTGGTGTATGTATCGTACGTATATTCATATGCATGTAGTAAAAAGCGGTTATTTCAATATTACAAACAGACACTCTAATTTTATTTATATGTATAGATATGTATGTATGTATTTAGAATAAATAAGTATGCTTATCAGCAGTCTGGTTACCATAGTACAGGCTATGCTTAGTTTCAGATCAGACAGCTGTGTGTGAGATGTGTGAGGTTATTCGTTTTATTTATTTATACAAACTATAGAAAAGATACACCCTGACGTAGAACAGACGATCGAACTTAACGCACAATATTTGTAATGGGTATGAATCGAACCTTTTTTTTTTAAAAAAGGAAACCCCCTCGGGCCGTCACCCCTCCGGGGTTTACGATGAGGTGGTGTGTCGGAATCGGACCGACTAAAATCACACGGTGTGCCACTCTGCGCCTGAGACAGGAGGGATCCAGGAACAACTGGTATTACGACATCTGAATCCCTCCTAGCGCCTGCCCGCTACCGTAGATACCATCTTCGAGTAAAACTCTCTATTTAGGCGACGTAAGGCACACGCGGACGGCGCCTCCTCGCGGCTGGCCTTTGTAGTGGATGAAGGGGAAACCCGTCCCGTCGTCATGAGGCACTAGTAAGCGCGCCTCCGCCGCCCGGTTCGCCGGCGGCGAATTGGGTCCGAATGGAGATCGTCCTCCCGGGCCTTTTTCGCCGCCTCCTTCCGCGAAATGACATCTTCGCAGAAGGTTACGACCGTGTATGAATCGAACCTAGGCTCTCTGGCTTACCAATCTGGTTCACTAGGCACTAGACCAACAAGGAAGTCGTTTAGTAAGCAGACCTATGTACATTGTTCATTGCGTGTTCAAAAGCAGGTCATTGCTAGGGTGCATAAAACTTTTAAGCATTCTCGTTTCATGACATACACGGCAATCAAAACGTACACGAAATAAGTTTTATGTATCGACTGACGTTTCGACCAAGAGGTAAGGTGTATTGAGACTGAGTTATGAAGTAACTGAAAGCATTTCACTAGGCCGCCATAGCGTGGGACGCCATACTGCACTGTCTTCATTCGCAGTGAGTATGGCGACCACTGTTCTTGGATTCTATTCATTCTTGCCATCAGGCAGAAAAGAGTCACTTTAGTAGGTTTATATACAAAAAAAAAAGTATATAATCTCCTTCTTAATGTGATTGCAGATCGATAGTTGGCTCAGCTTATATTCAAGTTATTATAATGTATGAATATAATCTAAATACTTAGTCTGGCCATAAATACTGTTACACTTAATTATAAAAAAATATTACATTTGAATTTCGAATCTGTCATTTTTATACGATTGTTCATTGTGTTTTCTCATTTTGGCGCCAATACATTGTAAAATATTTTGCGATATTAAAATGGTGTGGGGTGATAAAGAGAACCGAATCGCTGTGATAGCATTACACAAAGTAGGTATGGAGCCAAATGCAATTTTTAAAACTCTCCATACACTTGGTATTAGTAAAATGTTTGTGTACCGGGCTATTAATAGGTACAATGAGACCTCCTCTGTTTGTGACAGAAAAAGATCTGGCCGTCCACGTAGTGTTCGTACGAAAAAGGTGGTCAAAGCAGTAAGGGAAAGAATTCGAAGAAATCCTGTCCGAAAGCAAAAGATTTTATCTCGGGAAATGAAGATAGCACCTAGAACCATGTCGCGTATTTTAAAAGATGACTTAGGACTTGCAGCCTATAAGAGACGCACTGGCCATTTCTTAACTGATAATTTAAAGAAGAATAGGGTGGTAAAATCGAAACAACTACTGAAGCGGTACGCAAAGGGAGGTCACAGAAAAATTTTGTTTACGGATGAGAAAATTTTTACAATTGAGCAACATTTTAACAAACAAAATGACCGTATTTATGCTCAAAGCTCTAAGGAAGCTTCCCAATTAGTCGACAGAGTGCAACGTGGACATTATCCGACTTCAGTGATGGTTTGGTGGGGTGTTAGCTATGAAGGAGTGACTGAGCCATATTTTTGTGAAAAAGGTATCAAAACATCGGCACAAGTGTATCAAGATACCATTCTTGAGAAGGTAGTTAAGCCCCTTAACATCACCATGTTCAATAACCAAGTATGGTCCTTCCAGCAAGACTCGGCGCCGGGTCATAAAGCTCGGTCCACGCAGTCTTGGTTGGAATCGAACGTTTCGGACTTCATCAGAGCTGAAGACTGGCCGTCGTCTAGTCCCGATCTTAATCCGCTGGATTATGATTTGTGGTCAGTTTTAGAGAGTACAGCTTGCTCTAAACGCCATGATAATTTGGAGTCCCTAAAACAATCTATACGATTGGCAGTGAAGAATTTTCCCATGGAAAGAGTGCGTGCTTCTATTGATAACTGGCCTCATCGTTTAAAGGACTGTATTGCAGCCAATGGAGACCACTTCGAATAAGCTTTTTATATTTTTAATTGTTTTATATTTATGTATTAAACTGACACACTGTAAAAGTAATAAATGTTATTTGCAGTTAACAATTTTCTTTTTTCTTTATTACAATATTTATGGCAAGACTAGGTATGTGTGTGTGTATTTAGGACGTATGTATTGCATGTGTTCATGTATGTGTATTATCAGTCATGTAGGGTACATTTTCACTATTAATATACTGCGCACCTCTCGTACAATACCCACCACCCTAAGGTTGACTGGAAGAATGCCTTGGGCATTAAGTCTGCCGATGTACAATGTGCATAAAGTGTAATTTTTTTTTCTATATTAAGAGCCTGCCAAAGTGACTCTACTCTTCCTGATAGAAAGTATGAATAGAATCCCAGAGCTGTGGTTATCACTCATTGCAAATGCAGACAATGCAGTGTGGTGACACATTATGGCGGCCTAGTGAGATGCTTTTTCACGCCCCGCTTGGGGACGTAAAAGGCATGACAGTCATTGTGGCAGTGTAAGGCTTACACAGTTATCACGAAATAAATAAATAAATAAAAATAAAATGAGTGTAAAAAAATACAATTCAGATCAGTACCATCTCAATATAATTTCAGTTGAGTCACATTATGAACTGACGGGTCTGTGGGTCTAGTGATCCTGATTGTTAAACCAGAGATCGTGGGTTCGATTCCCATCTAGTATAAATCTTTGTGTGATGAACACAATCATTTGTTCTACATCTGGGTGTAATTTATCTATGATATATATGTATTTAGAAGAAGTAAGTATGTTTATCAGCAGTCTGGCTGTCATAGTACAGCCTATGCTTAGTTTGAGATCAAACGACCATGTGTGCGATGGGTGAGGATATTCCTATATTTCGGACATCTGACACACAACGCCATCTAGTCCCAAACTAAGCAGAGCTTTTACTATGGGTTCTATACAAGTGACATAAATACATGTATACTTTTTTTTGTAATTACATACACATAATACATAGAAAACACCTAAACTCCGTAACAAATATTTTTAAATCATATAAACATTTAGTCCGACCCGGGTATCGAACCTGAGACCTCAAGCACAGCCGCCGCATATGTTACCACCGCGCCACTCAGGCAGTCCTACTGTATTATTGTGTAACTGCCTATGTGGCGCAGCGGTAGGGAATGCGACTGCTGTGATTGAGGCTTTGGGTTCGAATCCCGGCTTCGACCAAATGTTTGTATGATCTGCAAATATTTGTTTCGAAGTTTGGGTTTTTTTCTATGTATAATATATATGTATTTACAATAAAAAAGTATATAAGTATTCTATCAGTCTGTCTAGTTATCATAGCACAAGCTCTGCTTAGTTTGAAACTAGATGACGTTGTGCGTCAATTGTCTGAAATATTTATTTTTATTTATTATTTATTATAATTAAAAAAAAATCACTTTTAAGACTAGCAGAATACTAATTTTCGTTATTTTTAACATTCTATGACAGTACCATGTCATCACATTGCAGTCAACGTTGAAAGTACACCGAAAATACATTTTTACAATTGTGAAATCGAGAGTAAATCGGAACGCAATTTTCACCGAAGTTTTATTACGAGAATGACCTTCGGGTTGCATTGGCTGCGCTCGTGTCTCAAGGTTTTAATAAAAACTGTACACAATTTCTACACCATTCAAAGGTTGTCTGGAAGAGAGTACCCTGACAACGTTCAAAATTGCCAAATATTACATAACCAAGTAAAGAAAATAATAAAAAACTGTGATAATTTTTGCAAAATCCATACATATAAATACTGTTTATTTACGGCACTATGTTCAATTACCGTACTAAACTTGACTCTAAACCTGACCTTACATGAAACCCAAAACCGACTTTAATATTGGGGTTCAATAAGGGTTCATGGATACCTAAATATGCCCATTTATCGGTAAAAGTAAATGTATCTTCATCTTCAACAGCCTTTTACAGTCCACTGCTGGACATAGGCCTCTCCTTAGCAAAGAAGTTTTGGCCTACTATACCACGCTGGCCAGACGGGTTAGCACGGGGTTTGTTACAAGTTTTCCTTCTCTTTCTAATGGTGTTGTCTTATATACTTTGTCCCTTAATGGCCTTTTACGATACCCGCGGGATGAATACGGGTGGTAACACTATGTACTCTTAATCCGTCACCACATGGACGGGACTGTTGATGATAGATGAGATCAATATTTGAAGGACCCGATAATGGTTAAACATGAAGAGGGTCTATATTAGTGTATTTGTCACTGGATATTCGTAACTTAATAACGTGTAAACTAACAATAACTTACATCTAACAGTAATAGTATTCTTAACAACCTTGCTGTTTGAATTTAAGCTTCGTCTGATGTTTGACTCTCACCAAAGTCTGTCCACTTTCAGATGGAATCAGCTCAGAACCGCCTACAGCAAATGTGATGAATTTCAACGCATGGGGCGAGCTGAACAGTTCCACCTCCACTACTAGAACAGAACTTAGTTCTTCAGATGGAGGAGACGATCAGGTATGATAGAGTAGGACATATGAAGCCTTAAATAGGGATCATTTAAAAGTTGTGAAAGAATTCTTTGAGTTCTTGCCTCATGTCATCAATACAAATTTTAGGCATGTGTGACTCGAGAATTGTCCTAGACACATAGATAGACTAATAGGTCCTCAATCTCAGTCCCCACCATCTGTAATTTTCTGTAGTATTACCAAAACCGGGCCCTCTCATTTACTTTGCAAATTGTCATTCATAAATAACTTCACTTTTCATCCATCAAGTCAACTTTCGAGTCATCACGTATCGATACCATCAGACATATAGATGTCTCTTGTCCGTGCTAACTTAAACCCCATACAGAACTACAGATCTGATAATCGCCTTTTAGCAGACCACTCATATTGTTAATGTGTTAGGTAAACAAAAACCGTCGACGAAGTCATGAATCTGCTTTGCCAGCTACTCCAATGCACAGTAAGATGCCATGGAAATCAACTGACAATTTAACTCCAGATACAGCTTTTGGGTCTTCGTTAGCAGACATCATGGAGAGTCCGGCTAATAAGGTCAGTTTTTTTCAGTACCCTTAAAAATATAAAAGTCTAGTGTTCTAGGAGAGCTAAGTTTCGACACGTTTGGGCAGGCTAGAACAGTTTAACCATGACTTCAGGAAAATCATCATCATCTCACCATCCAACTAAACTAAACTCTACCTTAGATGTGAGGGAACCGAAGAATGAATTTTGTTTAAGGCTTAGGCAGTCAAGGGCGGAAATGCACCTGTTTGTCTTTTGAGTTGAAAGTGGTCCGGGAGAACCGAAGGTTGTATTTGATTTATTTAGGCTTTTAAAGGTGGGGGATGTTTAACAACCCTAAGAAGCAATAAAGCCCTTAACCCCCTAAGATATTTACCAAAGGGGTAAGGACATTACCAGCTCAAAAGACATCTATTTCGGCGTGACTTTATGCGTGTTTTATTACCCACCTTTTCACTAAGTAGGGTTTTCCTAGTAAATGTAGAAATAGTCTCAGTTTTTTGTGTGTTCAAGGATATGTATGTATGTTGAAACAATAATAAAAAATCATGTTCAGACTTTACGCAAGAATATCTATGTCCTGCGTGATGAGGTCTTTCGTCAGAGATGATGATGATGTTGAAGTAAGGATGATCAATATGAGCTGAGGTGTTAAGCACTTTATTATAGTGAAAATATCTTTTCAGAATATGCCATTCTGCGGATATGATGATAAAAAGGTATCAATAACATGTTATGTATGTGTTTCACTTATTTATATGTGTTGGAGTATATCACGATCATTTATTCCGTTTGGATGTAATTTTTTATAAGATGTGTGTGTATTTAGAAATGTGTAAGTATGTTTATCAGCAGTTTAGTGACCATAGTATCGTTCTTACATGCTTTAGAATCAAACTGTCGTATCTGAGACATGTAAAGTTGTACTCTACCACTGTGCACTTTTTTTTTAATGTTTGCGTCACACAACTAATTGTTGAACAAATTATCACCTGCAGTATTTCCGGGCCAATACAACTTTCAACTTGCATAACTTTTTACTCTACCTGATCGAAAACATGAATACAATCTAAGAGTTGTAGTCACCATACTCATTGCGAATGCAGATAATGTAGTAGGATGGACAAACACTATGGTGGGCTAGTGAGAGGCTTTTTCACGCCCCGTTTAAAGGTTCGTAGTGGGAGTGAACCTCGAAAGTGTAGTTCCACTTCAAAGCCCTAGACAAGCAGGTGACCCTTAGTGGTGGTGGTTACTGATTATGAGAGAACGTTTCCAAAATAATTCATGTAATAAAGACATTCATTCTTTACCAAAAGAGTTCATAAACGTTGAGCCATTTTCTTTTTATAGTGTTGTACTCTGAGCCGATTTCGGCCAGTCTCAACTGAGACCAGACACAGGAGATACTATAGTGCACAAGTATGTGCACAAACACAGGTGCACTCTCTGTTCTCTCATTCTCACAAACAAACGGGACAGTTGTCCAACACGATCGGGCAAAAATCCGACCCGGGTACCGAATCCGAGATCCATTGATCGACAGTCGCATACTCTAACCGCTAGATCAACGAGGCATTTTTTTTATTATATAAGACACCGATGAATTTTCTCCATTCAAGAATGGCTTACAAGCTCTTAGCAATCAGGTCATCGATTGAACATTGTATCCACCTTATTATTTTGGCAAACTGTTTGTATCTATGTATCTTTGTATGTTTGTGTTTATACGTGTCTGTGTATTTGTAAATCTGATTGCGGTCTGAGACCAATCATTTTTTTGTGTCTAATTTTGTTTGTAAGTCGGAATGAGGTTACTGGAGACTGAAATCCAAATTCTTGCCCCCCTCCCCCCTTGCTACTTATACAGGGAGGGAGTTAGAAATCACGGCAATTTATATCTCTTTGAGTTGCAAGAGTTTATATGTTGCCGTCTATTAGATAAAAAAATATACTAAAGTAATTCTTGTTTCATCATCATTAACAGCTTTTATTTGAACAGTCCACAGCTGGACATAAGTCTCTCATTCGAAAGGTTTTGGCCATCCTGTTCTTTTTAGTGCATATTAGCAAATATTTTAGTAGCATTGTCATTAAAACTGATAATAATCTGTATTAAAAAAAATGTTTTTAAGACTCAACAGGATAGCAGTAAGAACGAATCTATATATTTAAAAGTGAATCCCTATTTCCCTTGGCTACGGCATCACGGGTTGTACCAATTTTTTTTAAGTTTCAGTGTTGGATAGCCCATTTATTGCGGAAAGTTATAGGCTATAAAACATCACGCTAAGTCTAATAGGAGCCGAGTACCAATGAAAAGTATTACAAAAACTGGGAAAAAAAATGTTTCGTTTAAGACTCGCAGACGAAGTTACAATTCTTAGCCAATATATTAATATAATGATATGTGAATGAAAGCTAAATCGTACTATACATTGATTACAATAGTTAATTACGTTAGGAATCCTTAAAAATGCTACTGACCGAAAATCTAGAGAAATGAAATAAATCGCGTGCGGCAGAAAAATGAGAACAATCTAAAGTTACCTTTACACTACATTGATAATAATAGTAATAAGAGCCACGAGCCTCGACCAACACTTTAAGAGGCTCACGTTAGAAGGTTGTATCAAGGGTCTGATGCAGGCACCCCGGTGGGGTGAACCCCGGTGGGGTGACGGCCCGAGGGGGTTTCCACACGAAAAAAAAAAAAAAGGGTCTGATGCAGTAGGCAGTCCTCCTTGACACGGCTCGTATAGTGAGGAAGTTCCTGCCTTTGGAGCCCTAACCGCCGGTGTCTTGGTCCCTGCACCCGATGTCGGTGGTCTACTATTTTTTATATTTTTAAATATGTATTTTTGTTTTCCTTTTGTATGTATTTAAAAATGTAATTAATATGTACATATAAATGAAATAAAGAGAATTGTAATAATCAATATTATCATCAACAGTCTTTAATAGTCCACTGCTGGACATAGCCCTCTCCTTAAAATTTTTGGTTTTGGTCTATGCCACGCTAGCCAGTCGGGTTGTTTCAGGATTTGTTTCAAGTTTTCCTTCTCTTTACTTCTTCTTTAGCTCCCTTAGTCGCTTCTTACGACACCTACAGGATGAATAGGGGTGGACACTCCGTATTTTTAATTCTTTAGCATACATTCGCCACTACACATAAGATGTGTCATGTTGCAGTATAACTTGACACATGTCATGGCTGTCTAATGCCAAACAAGGCAGAGCTTGTACTATGATAACTTGTTGCTGATGAATGTACTTAAATACCTATAGGCTAGCTTTTGCCCGTCACCATTTGTTCATTTTCTAAGTAAAACCCTAAGTAAATCAAGAGCTTTCTACCCCACTATGGTACGCTTTGAATCATAGTTGGATAGTAGAAAAGTAAACGAAAAATTTAAGGCTTTCCTCAATAACATAGACAACAAAGTACACAAAGGAGGTACGGTACGCTGGATTGTCACTTATTTTAATGTCAACTAAACTGTAGATCTCTTAACCCAACAGGGTCTGGCTTCAAATTACATAGAGTGAGTAACTCGAGTTCATTTTGACTAAACAAAAACAGAAGCCAAAAATAACGGTAAAGCAAATAGAGTGACTACAAACCACGTCAAAATATTGGACTTAACTAAACTGAGTGACAGATTAAATTACTAATTAGTCACTCATTTATACAGTTTTAAACAGTCTTTGACGCATTGGTCTTAGTCACGTAAAAAATATTTTTCTCTACAATCTTAGTGACACCAGTCACCTCAACCGTGTGTCATAGAATATAACATTATTAACCGGAGTTTAAAATACAAATGACTTAAAATATTGGTAATAAAAGTACTATTGAGCAAGCTCCTTTACACGGCCTTCATAATATACATATTTTACAGTAAAGACCTACTTTTAAAACGAGCTCCAAACAAATGGACGTTTAAAACTAACTCTAAAATCGTGAGGAATTGTTTCAAAGACAAGCTGTTTGAGCAATGGTTTCTGCAGTTCGTGCGGTCAGGAACGGCCCTTTCTGGGTGGTATGTGTTGCTTTCTTTTAAAACTATTTCATCAGTCCGTGTTGTGTCGTATTAATTTCTCATCGCTGCTTTTCATTGCTTGGGTGTTGCAAGATTCGACTAAGAGAGTAAATTATGCAGCACTACAATTTTTTTTTTGTTTTTTATATGAAGACCCTGCCAAAATGACTCTACTCTGCCTGATGGAAAACATGAACAGAATCCAAAGAGTTGTGATCACCATTACAAATGCAGACAATGCAGTGTGGTGACCCATACTATGGTGGCCTAGTGAGATGCTTTTTCACACCACGCCTGGGGACGTAAAAGGAATGACAGTCATCGTGGCAGTGTAAGCCTCACATAGTTATCACGATAACTGTCACCGGCCTCCGGTCTAGCACTCACCAACGAAACACGACAGCACGGATGCTGGCGCTTTAGGTTGGTCTTTTGTGGAAGGGTAGTACTGCTCCGGTCGAGCCAGCCTGTTCGTGCTGAAATCAGCGTGGCTCTACTACCTTGCAGAAGAGAAGAAAACCTTAAAACAAATCCTAAAACTGTCTAGCCAGTGTGGTATAGTAGACCAAAACTTGCTTTTTGAGAGGCCTATGTCCAGCATGGAATATTAAAATTTTAAGTGTTTATACCTAGACTAAGTGTTATTGTCACCACCTCGATTATCTTGATGGTGTCGTAAGAGTCATAGTTACGGGCCGACTCGACCGGGGCAATACTACCCTCCCACAGAAGACTAACCTAAAGCGCCACCATCCGTGTTGTCATGTTCCATTGGTGAGTGTGAGATCGGAGGCCCACTGATGCAGGAGTGAGAGTTATCGTGATAACTGTGTAAGCCTTATACTGTCACGATGACTATCATGCCTTTTACGTCCCCAAGCGGGGTGTGAAAAAGCATCTCGCAAGGCCGCCATAGTGTGGGTCATCATACTGCGTTGTCTGCATTTGCAATGAGTATGGTGACCACAAGACTTGGATTGTATACAAGCTTACGTATTACCCTACAATAATGTTCATCCATAAGTAGATGTTGATAAAAAATATTTTAATAATGACATGAAACTTTTATTCACTTAAGTTTTAACGACACGGCTCTAATTGGCCTTGCTTGCCATTGCCTGATGATCGAGAATTCCTTTTTCTCGCTGAATAACAATAAAACACTTAGTTAATAGCCACATTGGTGTTATATGTGCTTAATTGTGCTTAACTATGATTTTGCTACGGCAGTAACTCTTAACAGAGATCAAACAACTACACAGGAGATATTATAGTGCACAAATACAGGTGCACTCTCTGTTCCCTCACTCTCACAATCCGATATAACAGCTATCCGACAGAATCAGGGAGGAATCAGGCGCAGGACTGATGGCATTACGTACTTTTCGAGGGACAGTATGAAGGCCCTAACTTCCAAACTCCGGTCAATTATTAAGCATTTCTATAATCAGAAAAATTCAATTACACTTAGCCTGACCCGGGAATCGAACCCAAGACCAAGAGATCGGCGGTTGCATACACTATCTGCTAGACCATCGAGGCAGTGTACTTAGATTAATAAATAAATAAAAATGAATTATGATCTTCAGATGGGGACACCTCACCTCTGTTCTTAACGTTATGATTACAGCTGACTTAACCGAAGCACAAATATCCAGGGATTTTTTTTTAATTTATTTTACCTTACCCTTTTTGAAAATTAACTGCGTAAAACGGACTTAATGGTGTAGGCATTTTATGCAAAACAACCCTTAGTAGATTCAGAGACGAACTTAGCCGATGCATAAACGTAATAAATATCATTTGTCCTAGATGGGAATTGAACCCAAGACCTCTTGTTTAGCCATCAGCATCATTATCCACTAGATCAACTGCAAGCTAGTCAAATATTTTGACTGCACCATTTTTGAAATATGTTGTATAGGGTGGGCCAACAGTTCGTTAACATTTGAATCTAACATCCCGTGCAAACAATTTATGGGAGTTCTTGAGACCAATGCTACTGGAAATTACTGACTACAAACGTAACACATGGTTTTAAGAAGATACACAGAACCACTTGTCATAAATCCTATGAGTCCCTGCCGGCGGTCAAGACAAAGTGTTGCCGGAAAAGCTGATTTCCAGACGTGGTGACATTCCATGGCCACCCAGAAGTCCAGATTTATCGCCAGCAGACTTCTTTTTATGATGTTATTTGAAGAATCGTGTCTAAATTGATAAACCAAATACATTACGTCAACAAAAAGAAAAAATCAGCGAAGAAATGTCGGCAATCTCGCGGTCTCTTTGCCGACGAGTGCTCGAAAATTTCGGACTCTTAGAAGAGTGTAAACGTCGAAACGGTGTGCATTTAGACGATTTCATTTTTAAAAATAAATGCCAACTAATTAGCTTTCTTATAAATAAACAATTTTCATAATATATCAAATGGTTTTTTTACACGAGTTTTCCAAATGTCAACTAATTCATGGCCCACTCTACATATCATGTCAAAATTTAAGCTTATAGTTTTAGTATTTTCGTATTAAATGAAAACACTTGTACACACTGATCATAAGGAACTAGGTACACAGGCTTAAATGACCAATCGACACTGATTGGAGATGCATATTATGATAAAATCGATAAAATTATATCATCAAGGGGTGCGAGCAGGACAGAGGAACCAAGTATGTTTATAGCTCCGCACCGTGCGACAAATAAAAATAAATTCAAGGGTGTGGAGACAGAATTGAGTTTTAATAGATATAATTTAGCTAGTTAACGACAGTTACTTGAGGAAATATCGTGTTATTCTGTCCATCATTCAAAGGTCAATCGTAAGAGGGTAACGCGGACAATTTTTTTCTTTTTACATTTTAAGAACTTTCCAAAATGGTTCTGTTCTACCTGACAGAATGATCCAAGAATGAATAAAATCCAATAATTGTGGTCACCACACTCATTGTGAATGCAGACAATACAGTATGGTGACTCACACTATGGCGGCCTAGTGACTAGCGACGTAAAAGGCATGATAGTCATGCCAGTGTGAAAGGCATGATACTCACACACTTACCACAATTACTGCCACTCCTGCGTCAATGAGCTTTCAGTCTTGTAATCGCCAGTGAAACACGACAGTATGGATGCTATCGCTTTAGGCCAGTCTTCTGTGCGAGGGTAGTACTATGCCGATCTAGCCGGCCCGTTCGTGCTGAAATCAGCGTGGCTCTACTATCTTGTAAGTGATTTGTACAAAATTAAACGTCGTTTAGGAACACTCGAGTTTTAGCCGCTTCATCTGCTAGAGTAGACTGTACACGGCCTTAGAAAAAATCAGTGGTAAGCAATTGTTAATTTATTTGTTACTGAACACAACATTTTGGAATAGATGAATCACAAATGCTGACTGTCTCTTTCGCCTTGCTACACAGAGGTAACTTTCGCCAGTTGAAGGAGGATGAAGGATCTTCTTCAGTAATGTTCACTTATAGTTTATTATAGGGAAGTCGCTAACCATTGGGCGACGCTTGGTCATCCAACTTTGTATTACAAATGTCCATATCTGCTCGAGTCGCTATATAATATCAAATATATCAGATCGGATAGAGTACGTAAAGCCATCGATTCTGCGACTAATCTCTCGCTGGTCGTGTCGGATAGTCGTCCCATTGTATTATGAAAGTGAGGGAGAGTGAAAATTGCACACACACTTGTGTACAATCTCATACGTAGTTGGTTGCTCTCCGTGACACTGGTCGTAACCGTACGTCCGTAAGTAGGAGTACGTCATTATCGTCAATATCAGGTAACCGGATGTGAGATCATCAACCTATCGCCGTCTACTGTTGAACGAAGGTCTCCTCTAAGGAACGTCAACCATTCCGGTCTTGGGCAATTCGCATACATCCGCTACTAGCCACTTGAGATATGAGATATTTCAAGTTAATATTATTTTATATGAAAAATGCCTCTTCTAGGTTTCGGTTATGTTTACTAATTGTGTAAGTTTGTTGTTACAGTTTGAGTAAGTTTCCACCCTTAACGCGCGTCATACGGCTCATTAATTTAGCTCTCGTAAAGATCACTATTCTTTACTACACAGAAGCTGCTGAATAATAAAAGACTGTAGCTAACTACATAAATTTAATGTCTTACTTTAGCTTGTAAAAACATTTCTGGGTCAGCTGCAATTATTTTTTCACAATTTGACATAAATCTAATTAATTTATTTTTATGAAGGTATGAAATGCATCAAGAATTAAAAAAAAAGAATATAGCGTTGCAGGTCATATATTACTACATTATACTATACAGTGGTAACGTATGCGACCGCTGTGCTTGAGGTCTCGCAGGTTCGATTCGCGGGCCGGACTAAATGTTTGCATGTTCTGCAAATATTTGTTACGGAGTTTGGGTGTTTTCCACGTATATGTATGTATTTACAAAAAAAAAGGTTTATAAGTATTCTCTCAGTCAATATAGCTGTCATAGTATGGGCTCTGCTTAGATTGAGGTGTGTGTTAGATGTCAAAAATATTTATTTATTTATTATCATGGTGATGCACGCGGTGGCAGCGCGCCGCCACCCCCACAGGAAGTCCTTCCGCACTCGACTCGCATTCTTTCATCCTTAGAGTCGAGATACTTTTGAACAAATATATATAATATATATAGCTCCAAAAGGAGAATTAAATATCCCTCTCAAATAGAAAAAGAAATCTTGCCAATCTGTTTATAAAATGACAATGTTCTGAGGTGACAGGTATAAGAAAAACAACTGAATTAAGAACTAAATCTTTTTCTTTTTAAAAATAATAAATGCATTAAATAAATCAATAAACTAATGAGTCTATTAGTATTTTTATATTTTTCGTAACTAAGTTGGAGTCTCAATGTATTTTGTTTTTTTTTCTTTCAAAAAGACAATGCCCACGCTAAGAATAAATCCTGTGTCGCGGGGAACTTGACAAATACAAAAAACGAACACAAAGAACACCCAGACTCAGAACAACAATTTATGAATTACACAAAATGTGCCATGTGGGGTTTGAACCCACAACACTCAGCGCAGTAGAGAGTGTCGTGGCGACCGCTTAAACCACTAGGCTAACCGTGCAGTCACTTATACATTAAGAATTGTCACCCATTGACAGACAGACTTGCCTAGGATTGCTAAACTTGGAATATGTTACCACTTAGCCACGAATCCTCCATTACCAGTGTTATTAAACTCTGAAGTACGTTACAGGTCCATCTCCGCGACGATATCAAATCCATCCGTTCGGACGACTCCTCAGATGAACGCAAGCCTCATGGATGGCGACTAATCAGAAATGTGACAACAGCAACT
Source organism: Hypercompe scribonia (assembly GCA_949316085.1). NCBI lineage: Eukaryota > Metazoa > Arthropoda > Insecta > Lepidoptera > Erebidae > Hypercompe > Hypercompe scribonia. Next base: position 5,042,183 of record OX438997.1, read on the forward strand.
GGAGCCTTCGCATTAAAGGGACAAGTTCACACTCCTTTACCTGGAACACCCCTGCCTAGTTTTCAGGTAGTCTTATTAAAATTTACAATAAACCTCTGGTTGACGTCAATAGTAGAGATCTACATACGACAGGCCTCACAATGAGTCGCAGAAGTCGCCCACAATTGAAGTGGTAAGAAAATACCGTGACGAAGCCAAGAACAAAAACTTTGAAATTAAGTAACTCCAAGCTATGGAACTAGCTATTATATGACACTTTGTCTTCTATTCTCTTCTGCTCAAAGATTTCCAAAGAATTGTAAATTTTCCTTTGGATTTCTTTTCTAACGGACTCCATATAAGTTCGATCATATTATTTTCCAGTCAAAACCGGACAGCAAAAGCTCAGACTACACCAAAGAAGACAGGAAGCCTTCATTTCCTTCATATCCCAATGAAAAGGAAGAAAACTTGGGTGAAACTAGTCCAGAGGTAAATTATACTTAAATTTGCCTTGTTGGTCTTTGCGATTACTGATTGAGAGGTCTCGAGTTCGATTCCCGGGTCGGGTTAAAGAGTGTTATTGATTTTTTCTGGTTATAGAAATACTTAACGACAGATTGGAGTTTGGAAGTTGGGGTCTTAGCCCCCGTGCCTCGAAAAGCATGTAAAACTGTCGGCCTTAAGCCTGTAATAATAGTGCTATTGAGAAGTAAATACATGCGTCTTCATACACAATGTACGAGAAGTTGAATTATCTTCAGAATCTTTTCCCACGATTTTTTTTTTCACTATAGATTTTTATTGGATTCTGCTATTCTTGGCTTAGATAAATCCAAAAGCCTTATTGTTTTATTTAATTATTTTTTTTGTTAATATAAGATGAAGTGTGACCAATTAGATATTTTGGAGCATACTGACACTATACTCTAAAAGTTAATATGTTGATTCTTTTGAATAGGGTTTGGAGCCAGAATCTCTAATGTTCCGCGACGGCAGAAGACGAATAGACATGGTGTTAGCTTATGAAGAAGAAGATTATGGAGTCATGACTGAGGCGGAAGCTAAGAAACGGGAGCATAGGAAAACATTCCAAGTAAGGAAACTGTACGCTGATTTTATTTAGAACTTTAGAGTTCTAAGTAAATTACTCTCTGTGTGGTGACGAATTAAGAATATAGAGTGTCACCACTAAATAATTTGATAAATTCTATTTCTATTTGGGAGTATATTTACTTCCCGTTTAGCTTTATTTAAATTACCACCAACCCTAATGCAAAATTAAGGGTTAAATTTTACAGTTTATTACATTTCATCATGATAGGGGCATTAAAGTCAAAGCTTTAAATATTTTGCCCTACGTATTTAAACCATGGTAGACTACACAAAAAAGAAAATTATGTGCAGTCCCGTTAAATTCGATAAAATCTAAATATATCCGTAGCACGTTTGTAATATTTTTAATTTTATGCAAAGCCCTCATAATGTTAAGTGATTACCATACTTAAGGGTTTTTCCTTAACATCTTACTAAAACCTATTTACATTAGAAGCAATAATAGTAAAAATGAACCGCTCTAATTCGACCTAACGGCTTCCTTGGTGGCGCAGTGGTAACGTATGCGACTGCTGTGCTTGAGGTGTCGGGTTCGATGCCCGGGTCAAGCTAAATGTTTGCATGATATGCAAATATTTGTTTTTTTTTTTAATTATATTAATTAAGAGCATGACAAAGTGACTCTACTCTGCCTGATGGAAACCATGAATGGAATCCATGAGTTGTGGTCATTATACTCATTACAAATACAGACAATGTAGTGTGGTGACCCACACTATGGCGGCCTAGTGAGATGCTTTTTCACACCCCGCTTGGAGACTTAAAAGGCATGACAGTCATCGTGACAGTGTAAGGCTTACACAGCTACCACGATAACTGTCACCTCTGCATCAATTTGTATTAGAGTTTGGGTGTTTTCTATGTAATAAAAAAGTATATATGTATTTATATCAGTTGTTTAGTACCCATAGTACAAGCTCTGCTTAGTTTGGGACTAGATGGCGTTGTGTGCCAAATGTCTGAAATATTTATTTACTTATCCTAAAGTAGGTTCTATTACGTTGGAACAGAGTTTATATTCCAATGTATTTTATTTACAGGAAAATTTAGTAAGAGAAGGTTTAGAACTAGAGTTAGAAAATAAATGCTTGTCTTTCGACGAGAAGACTTGGTTCATCAAAATCCACATCCCTTGGAAGACTGAAATGAGGCTAGCTGAAGTGATTGGGATGAAGCTACCTACGAAGAGATTCATCACAATCTCTGTTCGAGCGTGGGTAAGTTTGGATGCTGTATTATTTTTGTCCAAACTACTGTCCAAAAGAGTTAAAAAGTTTAAGAAGTGGCTTTTGAAGGAGTGAGTCTCTTGTGGTTCTTCTCGTAAACCCTTGGGAGGAGTCCCGGGGTGACTTTACCAGGTCTACGCCTTGTTGAAGTGGTCCGCTACGCCGCCTGCGACTACAGGCGGGTCATTTGGTTGGGCCCTTGGGCTAGGAGCGAGTGTTTTGCCTAGGAAGACGGACGACTTCTCAACCAATGAGGAGGAACGTATGACGCCTATCTCGCTCTCAGAAGCTAATCTTACTTCAGGGAGCCGAAGAAGATCGGATCGACTACGTTCGAAATCCGTTATTCCAACAGATAGAGGTGACTCTAGCGCATCAATTGAGGCGCTGGAAGTAATGGAGGTAGAGATTCGCGACAATCGGAAACGCGGACGCTCCACAGACGACGAAGGAGAAACTTCACAGGAGTGGCTGCCTCCTAAAGTGGCTAGTAGCCACAGAGGGAGGTCACGCACTCGGGTTTCGGTTCCCTCAGGCTCCGTGTTCACTAAAGCGGCAGCCTACAGGCGCGTTAGAGCGGAGGGCGAATCTGTGGTGGAGGAGGAAATTGCGGATCTCCTACAAAAAATTCGAGCGCCAGCAGTGGATAATTTGGCAACCCAGGCACCGGTGTCCCTACAGGAGAGAGCGAATGTAGCTGTGGCCGTCATTAACAAGGTGGCCACAAAATCTACAAACCTTAAGGGTCCGTTTGTTAGGGCCCTTAAGGACTCCTCCTCTGCCATTGCAGAGGTTGTTACCACCCTCATTGGGGATGTAGCTCGCCTGCAGACGGCTAATGACCGTTTGACGGGCCAGGTGGCTGAGCTGAGCAATCAATTTGCTCACTTTCGGGCCCACCACCCTGAACAACAGGGCCGGGTTAAAGATCGGTCTATCTCCAGTCACGGTTCTGGCGACGTCTCTGATGCCCATCTGCGCCAAATACTTGACGTAGTGGGGCGTATGTTGGACGGACGTCTCGCGGGCCTTGAGGCGAGGCTACCTCCAGCCCCCGTAATTCGGCCGCCACTCGCAGCGGATGGGGCGAAGATCAACCGATCAAAGACGACGCCACCGGCTCCGCTTCCCGTTGCAGGTGGTCGTGTGTCGTATGCGGCGGCAACACTTACGTCCGCCCCTGTGGCTGCTGCGAAAACAGCTAAAACAGCTAGAGCAGCAAAGGTGGCGGTAAATAAGACTGTGGCAAAGTCGGCTGCTTCCAAACCTGCCCTTAAGGTTATAGCAAAGACGAGGGCTGAGTTCCCTCCGCTTCCCACTCCGACACCTACATCTGACCCCGCTACTTCTGCTCCCTCAAACGATGGGTGGCAGGTAGTTGAGTCGGTCAAGAAGTCTCGAAAGGGTAAGAAGGCTACCCAACAAGTAGCCTCTACTCCTCAGTCGCCGTCAGTGGCAGTGGCCACCCAAAAGAAGCCACGTAAGCTACAGATGCCAAAGACCGCAGCTGTAGTGATCACTATATTACCGGAGGCGGCTAACGGCGGGCTATCCTATGCGGCCGTATTCAAGAAGGCCCGGGATAGTCTCGCCAATCAATTTGGGACTGTAGGTGTCAAAATGCGCCTCGCCCAAACGGGAGCAAGAGTACTGGAGTTCCCTGGGGCTGAAGGTACAAAGACGGCGGATGCTTTTGCCGAAAAGCTGCGGAGTATTTTTTCTGTTACGGATGGTGTAAAGATCGCCAGGCCTACCAAATGTGCGGAATTGCGTATCTCAGGTCTGGACGACTCCGTGACGGTTGAGGATGTCCGCGTTGCGATTCAAGAGAAAACTGGGTGCAACGCGGACAACATCAGAGTTGGCACCATCCGTCCCGGTCCGGGAGGCCTTGGTGCGACGTGGATCAGTTGTCCTGTGGCGTCAGCTAAGATTATAGGCGATGCTGGCAAGATCCTCGTCGGTTTCGTGAACGCCAGAGTCACAGTTCTGGCGGCGAGACCGATGAGGTGCTTCAAATGCCTGGCCACGGGACACACTCGCATCAAGTGCGATAGTTGTTTTGACTGCAGTGGATTGTGTTTCCGCTGCGGTCAACCGGGACACAACGCAGCAGAGTGCTCTGCCGTCCCTCACTGCCCAAAGTGTGCGGCGGGCAATAGGCCTGCTAATCATCAGATGGGACAGGGGAGCTGCAAGTCTTTCCGCAGTTTTCGGCAAACGTCGGAGGCTAGCCAGTCGGCCCAGGCTGCCTCCGATGTAGTTCGTGCGTCAACGTCGTCGCCTATGGAGGGGGCTGTAGAAATGATCCAGTAATGGATCGAATCTCCAGCCTCCTAGTCCAGACGAACCTGAACCACTGTGCTGCGGCGCAGGACCTTTTCCTGCAAACCATGGCACAGTGGTCGATTGGTGTTGCCGTAGCCGCGGAGCCCTATTATGTTCCTCCCCGTCCAAACTGGTTGGGTGACCGGGACGGCTCCGTGGCAGTCGTCGGCTCCACGGCGGCTCATTCCCCGCCCTTGTCGCTAAGAGATAAGGGCACTGGATATGTTGCTGCTGAGTGGGGGGGGATCACCATATATGGTGTATACTTCTCCCCCAACCGGAGTTTGAGCGACTTCGAGGTTTTCCTTAATAGCTTGGAGACCTCGATGCGGCGACTAACGTCTGGGCACGTCCTTGTGCTGGGGGACTTCAACGCAAAGTCCATTGCTTGGGGTTCTCCCAGGACGGACGCAAGGGGTGAGGCCGTAGAGGAGTGGGCGGCTTCAGTGGGCCTCTGTTTATTAAACAGAGGCTCCACCAACACGTGCGTGCGACAGCAGGGGGGGTCGATAGTGGACCTTTCATTCGCTACCCCTGCCCTCGCCGTACGAGTAAGGAACTGGCGTGTGCTGGAAGAGGTTGAGACGCTCTCGGATCACCTTTACATCCGATTTGAGCTCTCCCGGACCCAGGACCCCAGTAGGGGTCACGCGGCGCGGCCTTCTTCTCGCTTTCCGCGGTGGGCTGTAGCCAAACTGAATAGGGACCTACTAGAGGAGGCAGCCATTATTCACTCCTGGCTGTCTCCGCAGGCTCCGACCCAGGAGGTCGACATGGGGGCTGGTCGCTTCCTCGATGCGATTACGCAGATCTGTGATGCGGCCATGCCCCGCATCCGAGGTTGTCGGCCTCCACGGAAGGAGGTTTACTGGTGGTCCCAGGAGTTGGCAGACCTCCGTGCGGCCTGTACTCGTGCCCGGAGGTCCTACACCCGTAGTCGGCGGCGACACCGCGTAGACGGCGAGGAGGGCCAGCTTTATGAGGAGTACCGAGAGGCGCGGAAAACTTTGAAGCTGGCCATTAGCCGCGCCAAAGAAATTAAGCGTAAGGAGATGCTGGAGGGTCTCGATCGTGACCCCTGGGGTCGCCCTTATCGTGCGGCGCGACAAAAGCTCCGCACGTCGGGCCCCCCCCTTACAGAGACCCTCCAGCCCAGCTTCCTGCAAGAAGTGGTCGAGGGTCTTTTCCCACAGCGGGCGGAGCACACGCCGCCATCAATGGTCTTTTTGGTCGCGGACGACGAAGGCGGTGTGCCGCCCGTCAGGGAATCGGAGATAGGGGCGGTTGTTCTACGGATCCGCTCTAAGAACACCGCCCCCGGGCCAGACGGGATACCTGCCCGAGTGCTGGCCCGAGCCCTCGAACACATGTCGGACCGTCTCAGGGAGGTCCTGGACGCTAGCTTGGTGTCCGGACGCTTCCCTGAGTGCTGGAAAAGCGGGAAGCTGGTCCTATTGAGGAAGCCGGGACGGCCAGCCGAATCGGTGGTGGCCTATAGGCCCATCGTGTTGCTGGACGAGGCGGGCAAACTTTTTGAGAGGATACTCTCTGCTCGCATCGTCCGGCACCTCTGCGAGGTGGGCCCCGATCTGTCGGACGCCCAATTCGGTTTTCGAGCGGGGCGTTCGACAGTCGATGCTGTGTTGCGCCTGAGGGCCGTTACCGAAGAGGCGGTGAGCTGTGGCGGCGTGCTGTTGGCGGTGTCGTTGGACATCGCCAACGCATTTAATAGTCTGCCATTTAGCTGCATCAGGGAAGCACTCCACTACCACGGGGTGCCAGAGTACCTGAGGCGGCTTGTGGCAGACTATCTTGAGGAGCGTACCGTCGTGTACGAGGACCGAGATGGTATTCTAAGGCGGCGGCCCATGTCGTGCGGTGTTCCGCAGGGGTCCGTCCTCGGACCACTCCTGTGGAATATGGGATACGACTGGGCCCTTCGAGGTCGTCTTCCCCCCGGGCTGGGCGTAATTTGTTACGCCGATGACACATTGGTCACGGCCCGGGGGGTGAACTTTCAAGAGGCGGCGCGCCTGGCCACCGTGGGAGTCTCTTCGGTGGTCGGGCGCATTGAGGCGCTGGGTTTACGGGTGGCCCTAGACAAAACGGAAGCCCTTTTGTTTCATGGGCCCCGTCGTGGTCCACCCCCCGGCGCCTCCATCGTAGTCAATTCAGTCCTCGTACCGATTAAGGCCCAGATGAAGTATCTGGGCCTGATCCTCGACGGCAGGTGGCTCTTCGACGAGCACTTCCGACAGCTTACTCCAAAGCTGGTCGGCGCTGCCTCTGCTCTTGGGCGACTTTTGCCCAATTTGGGTGGAGCTAGCGTCGCGACGAGACGGCTATACACGGGGGTTGTTCGGTCAATGGCGCTATATGGTGCACCGGTGTGGGCGGCGGCTCTGACCGCCCAGAATAGGGCTCGCCTCTGGCGCCCTCAGAGGATATTGGCGGTTAGAGCCATACGCGGCTACCGCACCGTATCGACGGAGGCGGCGTGCGCCTTGGCCGGAACTCCCCCGTGGGATTTGGAGGCGGAAGTGCTCGCCGAAGTTTATCAGCGGACGGCTGACTTCCGGGCGGGTAGCGGCATACGGCCCCCGCCCGAGGAGATACGCGAGTGGCGTGAGGCCGCTCGTCGAGCCACGATGGCTCGTTGGTCGTTCCGGTTGGAGACTCCACGTGCTGGCTTCGCCCTCGTGGAGGCTCTCCGGCCGGTCATCGCCGAGTGGGCAGGGCGGCAGCACGGGACCCTTTCCTTCCGACTGACGCAGGTTCTTTCCGGGCATGGTTGCTTCGGGAAGTATCTGCACTCGGTCGCCAGGAGGGAATTGAGTCCCGCCTGTTACCACTGCGACTGCAGTGAAGACTCGGCTCAGCACACGCTAGCGGTTTGTTCCGCCTGGGCGGCGCAGCGTGGGGTCCTCACTGCGGTTATTGGAGGAGATCTCTCGCTACCGGCCGTCATACGCTCCATGGCCGGTAGCGACAGTTGTTTTACCGCGGTCGCAACCTTCTGCGAAGACGTAATTTCGCGGAAGGAGGCGGCGGAGAAGGCCCGGGAGGACGATATCCACTCGGACCCAATTCGCCGCCGGCGAACCGGGCGGCGGAGGCGCGCATCCCAGCGCCTCATGCCGCCTTAAGTGTGGCCGCGGGTGGACGGGACGGGTTTTCCCCTCCACCCGCTATAATGGCCAGCCGCGAGGAGGCGACGTCCGCGTGTGCCGTACGTCGCCTAAAATAGAGAGTTTACCCATAGATGGTGCCCGCAGTTTCGGGCAGGCGCTAGGAGGGATCTGGATGTCGTAATAACAGCGGTTCCCGGATCCCTCCTATCTCAGGCGCAGAGTGGCACACCGTGTGGTTTTAGTCGGTTCGATTCCGACACACCACCCCGCCGTAAACCCCGGTGGGGTGACGGCCCGAGGGGGTTTCCACACGTTAAAAAAAAAAAAAAAAAGAAAAAAAAAAAGGAGCGAGTGTTTTGTTCCTCCAACTTAAAGAGAGAATCCTCCGACCGCGAGGTGATCATGCCTGACTGCCTTTGGGTATCCAAGCCCAAAGAGTGATATTGGAAAGCTGTATATGTATATGCTTACTGAAGTGAAAACTTTTCATTTCACAATAGCGAATTAAGCAATTTTTATTTTGTTTTTCACCGATCGAGTGAGGTTACTGGAGAACCCCTACCCCTAACCCCTCTTTCCCTCAATCTTGAGAACACTCAACGGGGCGATAACACACTCGTGTCTCTTGCATCTTACCCTTTTTACTTACCACGTGACTCTTCGGCGTGATAACCCTATATACCTTGAAAAAGGTACCCTTTACCTGAAAGGTAAATTTAACACATTTTTATCTGTTTGTTTTTACAGAGCGATGAAAAACAAGCCGAAAAAGACAAACGGTGGCATTCAAAATGGCGGCGGCGATGGAAACAGCTATACGAATATGAACACTCCAGAATAGAACCTGAACCTTCATTTTACGGCGCTACTGATCAACGAGGGGCCAGAAGAGAGGAGATGTGAGAATTCTATTAGAATAAACTGATTAACGTTCTTTATTTTGATGGATAAAGACCTCTTACGTAACATTTCGTAAAGAAATGAACTTTTGAGAGCAATAAATGAATAGGAGAAATAATAGTAGTAGTCTAGTGTTTCTATATCGTGATACAGAATTAGTAGTTGCTCGGTAGTTCGACATGTCTTCGGTAGATGGCGCTGTAATATATTATTTTTGTTTCCACTGTATGTGGAAGTCACCCCAACAGGTACTGCTAAGCCAAAAGTCGGATCCCACCCAGGACAAATATTTGTGTAATGAGCACAATCATTTGCTCTGTGTTTGGGTGTAATTTCTCAATTCATATTTTTTTTTTATGTTTTAAAAGCCTGCCAAAGAGACTCTATTCTGCCTGATGGAAAGCATGAATAGAATCCAAGAGGCATGGTCGCCATACTCATTGCTAATGCAGACAAGGCAGTATGGTGATCCAGGCGCCCTAGTAAAATGGTTTTTCACGCCTCACTTGGGGACGTAAAAGGCATGACAGTCATCGTGGCTTTATATTGTACACACTTACCACGACAACTGTCATCCCTGCATCAATCCTGCAGAACGGAGGCTCATTGATGCCCTTACACTGCCTGCACCTACACTGTGTGAGCCTAACACTGCCACGATAACTGTCCTGCCTTTTACATCCCAAAGCGTGGCGTAAAAAAGTATCTCACAAGGCCGCCATAGTGTCGGTTACCACACTACATTGTCTGCATTTGCAATGAGTATGGTGATCACCACTTTTGGATTCTATTCATGCTTTCCATCAGGCAGAGTAGGGTCACTTTGGCAGGTTCTTCACATAGAAACAAAAAACAATGGGCCTCCGGTTTCGCACTCACCAACAAAACTCAGCACATATGTTATCCCTTTAGGTTGATCTTCTGTAGGAGGGTAGTACTGCCCCGGTCGAATAGGTCGGAGCAATACGAATTATTCATTATTCAGTCTGGTTACCATATTACAGGTTCTGCCGAGTGTGAGATGTGTGTTTATTATAATATTATTATTTCTTTTAGGTTTCTAGTAAAAGACAGACATACACAATTTTCACCGGCACAAAGAAGTTTTTTAGTTATGCAAATATTATTACGAGCTAAATATGATAACAATGAGACTAAGGTAAGAAAAATTATTTGATCCACTTTCTTTTATCATACACCTTGCATCATCTCCTTCGTTTTCATCTTCTTTCTTTAGAATTAGATGTGTGGAAGGAACGAGTCTCATGTTCCTCCGACCAGGCGAGGTGATCGTGCCTGGCGGGCCATTGCCCAACGGTTGATGTAGGGATGTTGTGTATCGTCTCGAGAATTCCTATATCACGATACAGGATTAGTAGTTGCTTCGTAGTTCATTACTCCGTAGTTCGACATATTTTCGTTAGATGGGGCTGTAGTATGTATTTTTGTTTGCGCTGCATGTGGAAGTCGCCACACATGTCATAAATCATCATCTTCTTCAACAGCGTTAACAGTCGACTGCTGGATATAGATTTCTCCGTAGAAAAGAGATTTTGACCTACTATACCATGCTGACCAAACTGGTTGGTAGAGTTTGTTTCAAATTTTCATTTTCGCCGTTGCATTGCGTAGTTCGATCCAGTCTGGTTACAAATAAAATTCTTTCTACAAAAATATTAAACAAACATAAAACCATCCATGCATATCCATCACCACATAACATATGGTTATGTGTAAAATCCTCTGAATTTTATAGTACAGCAGACTTTGAGTACTTTTTGAATAACCACAGATGAATATGAGAACAAAAGACTACGTTTCTGCATTGATACTCAGCACGTACTGTTTGACTAAATATCCTCCATTGGATATGTTGTCCACATGGTGATGACTTAAGAATATGACGTATCAGCACTCCTATTCATCACATAGGTGTTGTAAGAGGTCACTAGGGGAGCAAATTATGTAGATCAACCGCACTGTGACGAGAAGGAAATTTGATACAAGGCCTGTACCAATCCGTTTGGCTAGCGTTGTACAGTAAGCCAAGACCTCCTTTCTAAGAAGAGATCTGTAGATGACATATTTTTGTATATTATACTAATACATACATATATTTAGTATTTATAAATATTACACAATTTCTACTCACACAAACACTACCATAATATATGTTATAGTATTTGTCTCTAAATATTTTCCACACATCTAATACCCATATTCTACTCGTATCGCAATACGCAATACACTATATTTTTCTTCGACACCTGACACCAGTCACAACTGACTACCGCGATAAGTGCTTTTGGTACCTTATGTTAAATAATGTGAATAAGAATATACTCGTACTTACAACGTTCCGGGTATATATTTGAGTAGTGTAAATTGTACACATTTAACTTTTATCGTGTTCTATGTATTTATTTTCTTTCTAACTTTTATTATGCCTTCTAACGTCTTCGTATCTTGTGTGTGGTGTACATTAAAGCGTTATTATAATCAAAGGATTATTAACTTTTCCTACAACTGTAAGTAAAACCACACTTTAAAGACCTAGAGGTCTATGTCCAGCAGTGGACTTATAAAGGTTGTTCCTAATTAAGAATGATGATTGGATGATTGCTGATGATCCAATACACAAAATTGAACTGTGAAAATGCGCTGCAGTTACAATATTTCTGGCAGAGTTTACTATCACAATGAATTAAGTCTTTATTTAAGATGTTGAAATACGTGTTTTCCTCTCACTTTGATCTCGGGACCTTTAACCGTGACGTAAAAAAGCATATTCATTATCCACATTCTCAATGAGAATAATGACCACCACTCTTAGATTTTGCTCATGCATTTCATCAGGCAAAGAAGAGTCATTTTGCTAGCTGTTATATCAAAAAAATATAAACCTCACTCGCTTTTCCAGATGGGAATCCGTCGATTACTCAATGATGGCACATACCTAGGGTGTTTTCCATTACACGAAGGCAGACATAACGTTGACATGTCTGATGGAAGTATTACAGACAGAAGGGTAAGACAGCAATAATATTCTCTTTATTTATTTATATATACATATTGTTTAAATTTTTAAATACATATAAAAGGAATACAAAAATACATATTTAAAAATATAAAAAATAGTAGACCACCGACATCGGGTACAGGGACCAAGACACCGGTGGTAGGGCTCCAAAGACAGGAACCTCCTCACTATACGACCCGTGTTAAGGAGGACTGCCTTCTGCATCAGACCCTTGATCCAACCTTCCAACGTCAGCCTCTTAAGGTGTTAGTCTTGGCTCTTGGCTATCAATCCGTGAACAGATATGATTATCGGAACAATGATCACCGAATCCACATTCCACATGTCGACAATCTCGTGAGACAGATCCAAATACTTGAATTGTTTTGCTTTTCCAACTTTCACGAGATTCTCGTCATGAGGAACGGCGATATCCATAATCATTGCGCGGCACTCTAATAATGTTTATTGTTAATAGCGTAACAATTCCTGACAATAACATTTGTACTCTCCAGCTTCTGTACTTGGAATGGGCTCGTCCTTCCAAATGGTACAAAAAGCAGCCTCTCTGGCTCGTCCGACGGTATTTTGGTGACAAAATAGGTCTCTACTTCTGCTGGCTCGGGTTCTATACTAAGATGCTCTACGCTCCAGCTATTGTAGGCACTCTATGTTTCTTGTATGGACTTGCTAGTATGGAATCAAATGATAACATTCCAAGGTAAGCTTATTCAAAATGTTCGTGTTTATTGTGGCTTAATGATAACACATTGTCAATATAAATTACACTTTATTGGCACATGTTAAGATAGATAATTAATTAATAATTCAATGTGGTATTAAAATTTTTAAAGCAGTTTTAACAGTATCTTCGATATTTAAATCTATTTAAGTAAAAATTAAATACTCGACTTAATATTATTAAGAATTTTTTATCTGATTATATCGCTTTTAAGAATCATTAACTTACATTTATTGATTTTGTATCTTACTTTTTATATTTTATACTTGGAAATCACGTTTTGACCGGGTAAATACCAATAAATAAGACATGATTTTAATTTCCGTACATATCCAAAATTGTATATTTATATAATGAGACGCAACAGTTCGACAGGTATTTGTGTATCTCCTAAGGAAATATTAAATTCAATGAAAAGCGATATTAATATTTTTTAATAATATGCCGTATTACGAGTAAAATTATCTGTTTTTATATCATTGAAGAGTATATTTTTTTTTTGTTTGTAGCAAAGAGATTTGCGACACCAAAGGACCAGGTAACACTACGCTGTGTCCTCTGTGTGACAAAGCATGTCAGTACCAGACTCTAGCCGACTCCTGCTTGTTCGCTAAACTAACGTACTTATTTGATAACCCAGCCACTGTCTTCTTTGCAATATTTATGTCATTTTGGGGTAAGTACTTATTACGCATTTTCATATTACCTCTGAATTTACAGAATTTCATAAATTTGGATATTCGGCGGATATTATATAGAATTTGCATTTTTTTTTAAATATATCCAAAGTTTATGATCGTGTACCATTAACAACTCACTAAGGAGATCAAACGTCCCTGAAAATGTATAAAATCAAATTTTCAGATAACTTTTAATATCTAAGTAACCCAAAAGTAATTTGAGTTATTCGAAATCAAATGCTCACTCAAAAATATAATATCAGTGAAAAAAATTCTGGAACTTACTAAACAATGTGAAATTAATAGTAAATATCAGACTATCTGAGTTCATCTATAATGTAATTGCTGAACTGTCCATGAAGATTTTGTAAAATTAACAAAATAATAATTAACATGCAGCTAATTATTCATTATTAATTATTTTGCAGCTACAACATTCCTAGAGCTTTGGAAGCGAAAACAATCTATATTAAAATGGGAGTGGGATTTAGCAGGGGTTGACCAAGTAAGTTTTGTTAAGCTTTATAATGTCAATTAAGTAATTTATGTTTACATTTACAACATTATAATTTTGAGGGAATTCCCTCGTTGTAATATATTACAACGAGGGAATTCCCCACGGATTTAAGCCTACCTGCATAATAAAAAATTAATATTTAAAATCAAAATCTTTATTGCTAGCTAAGTGTACATATAATCTATTAAAATAATTTGTCTCAACTTAGTAAAGTCAAATTTCAGGGAATATATTATTTATACATGTTATATACATTTTTACACAATTGTTATATGATAAATTGCGAAAATTAATAATTTTATAAAAAATAGGCATTAATTACTATAAACAAAATTTGTTAAAATGAAGCAATTGAACAATTTTTAATATCGTGGCAAAATTAAAAATCATTCATGATTTTCCACGGCTACATCTTTATTTTTTTATATTTTTTCATGTGTCTTGATGTGGTTAGGTGCATTATTTGCAAAGAACGGTTACTTAACCCAAAAGAAAAAACTTTTGTGTCTACCTTTGCACGTACGTTAGAAGTTTATATTCTTTGGGGAAGCAAGACAAAAATCTTTTTAAAAATTTCATCATTCGCGTTATCCTTTGTTTGTAAAGAAAACGACACTAATAATTGAAAAAAGATATTTAATACATTAAAAGAAAGTCTATAACGCATTATCCAGTTAAATCAATTTTATCTAAATTTTTTAACATAATTATTTATAGTTCCTTACATGGTGTCGGTTTTTCGTGACGGTGTGCGCGCACATCGTAAAAATTGAATAAACACCGTCAAAAATAAATCAGAAAAAATCACTCTATCGCGATTATTCCTTAAGATATTGTTGCTTTTACCCATCAGGACGAAGATCCCAGGCCAGAATTTGAGACCTCAGTAAAAACATTCCGTACAAACCCAGTAACTCGAGAGAAGGAACCTTACCTCCCTACATGGCAGAAGACTATAAAATATATTGCAAGCAGTTCTGCCGTCTTATTTATGGTATGTTTTCTGTTTAATGAAGAAATGTTTATAGATAATACTAGCTTTTGCCAGCGGCTCCGCTCGCGTTAAGAAGTATTATTGTTAATTAGGTATAATTTTTGAGGTTTTACTTTTGTTTAGCGTAAAGTATATGAAACTTCTTTGTACACAATATTCTTAAGATATCTGTAATAAGACGCTAAAACATAAAACTGTCCATCAGAGAAGCAATGTTTAATTCTTAAAGAATCTTTAATTTCAGTTCAATCAGTCGAAAATCTAAGAAGATTTATACAAACCTTCATCCCCTATTTTATCCCCTTAGGGGTGGAATTTATTAAAATCCTTTCTTAGCGGATGCCTACGTCTTAGTATCTACCTGCATGCCAAATTTCAGCCCGATCTGACCAGTGATTTGGGCTGTGCGTTGATAGATCACTACATCAGCCAGTCACCTTTGAGTTATATATATTTAGATTATGTTTTAATATAGTGTCGATACAGACTTTTTAAGGTTGTCGGCAATATAAGTGTTACTCCGGATCGTGGTTTTCAATATTCATCATCAATATTATCAGCAACCTTTACCAGTCCACTGCTGGACATAAGCATCTCCTTCAAAACGAGGTTTTGGTATAGCACGCTTGCCAGATGGATTGATTTGCTCGAGCTTTCCTTTTTTTACAGTGATGCTACCCTGCGTAGTTTGTTCCTTCAGTCGCCTCTTATGATGGGATGAATAGAGGTGGTGACACTCTATCTTCTTAATCCACATGAGCAGCATTCGCATTCACAACTTTTGAAAAACTGTTTTGAGATAGAAAAAGCTCTTCAGACTACGGCAGTCCCAAGACTTGTTTTAGTCACCCTAACGCTCGATACCCATGTTCTTTATCCCCATTTACCTTTTTCTTTTGTTAAAGAGAATATACGGCAGGTGACTGATCACAAACAAAATTATTTGCAACACAAAGCTATAAACACATTTCACAGACCCTATGTTTGAAATTACGAGTATAAGAGTTAAATGGTTCAATCGACGTACTTAAAGATGAATTTTGTTGCTATTACACGACATTAATTAAGTTCTAAATCCGATATACGTACTCGTACATCTAATATGGATACTCTGAATGCCCGTGTGGTCGATTTTCTTTTTCTTTTTTTTTTAAATAACGCCCGCATTGAATGCATCCTATGCTACGGTAGACTTTACAAGCATACATGAAACGGATACAAAAAACACCCAGACTCAGAACAACTATTTGTGGACCACACAAAGTGTTGTCTCGCATAGAGTTTGATCCACAATAATCAGTGCAGTATAGAGCAACGTGGCGACCGATTAAAGTACTACGCCATCTGTGCAGTTGTATGTGTATAATATATGTATATAAAAAACATATATGTTCTAAACTACTTCATACGCTAATTCTACTTTTGAAAGACTTATTTACGTTTCTAGATCGCAATAGTAATGGGTGCCGTCCTTGGCACTATAATCTACCGGATATCTATGGTGTCAGTCATCTACGGCGGCACTGGCTTCTTCAACCAACGCCATACCAAAATCTTCACCACCATGACTGCTGCCGTCATCAATTTAATCATTATTATGATTCTTACTAGGGTAAGTACAGTCAAGTTTAAATTTTTAACTGAATTTGCTTAAAAAACAGGCATTGTAAGGGTTCATGGATACCTAAATATGCCCATTTATCGGTAAAAGTAAATATATCTTCATCTTCTTCTTCATCTTCAACAGCCTTTTATAGTCCACTACTGGACATAGGCCTCTCCATAGGAAAGAGGTTTTGGCCTCCTATACCACGCTGGCCAGACGCGTTGAAACAGGATTTGTATCAAATTTTCCTTCTCGTGATAGTGCGTTGCCTATCACACAAATACTCGTCAGGGTGTAAGTACATCGACAGGCCTGACATAATATTGTTTTTAGTTAGGAGAACTTACCATAGTGACTCTACCCTGTTTGATGGAAAGCATGAATAGAATCCAAGAGTTTGGTTACCATACTCATTACGAATGCAGACAATGTAGTATGGCGACCCAAACTATCACGGTCTAATGAGATGCTTTTGCATTGCGTCCCATTTGGGTTAGTAAAAGGCACGACAGTCATCATGACAGTGTAAAGCTTACATACTTACCACGATAATTATGACCGCTTCATCGATGGGCCGCCGGTCTCGCACTGACTAACGAAACACGACAGCACGGATGCTGTCGCTTTAGGTTGTTCTTCTGTGAGATAATAGTACTGCCCCGGTTGAGTCGGCCTGTTCGTGCTGAATTTAACGTAGCTCTACTAACTTTCAGCAGTCATAACTACTACTTGAAAATGTCTCATCACAAAATTTACAAAATATTTTCTGTTTCAGATATACGCCAAAATCGCTGTCTACCTCACCAACATGGAGAACCCTCGCACACAGACCGAATACGAAGACTCATATACGTTTAAGATATTCTTCTTTGAATTCATGAACTTCTACTCTTCGCTTATCTACATTGCATTTTTCAAAGTAAGTGTTGTTCAACAATCCAATAGGTACCCTCATATCTGGTCTTTCATTTTGAAATTAATCAAACCGAACTCCATGTCTTTTGTCATCATCGTTATCATAATTATAGTGATACGTGAAACATCTTTTCAAACATTTATTCAAACATCGTTTGAGAAGTCAAATTTTCAAGCAATATTTGTTTTCAAATAAAAAATTATGTGAAACTAAACGCTATCATGGTTCTCATACTGACCTATCAATGCACTCAATACTCGTACCTATGCTGTGACAGTTTAAGTTACACTGATAATTAATAAAAACAAAACTCAATAACTTATTGTTTAAACTTGAGTTAAGTTTCATGTTAAAGGAATTTTTAAAAAATAATACAAAATATGAAAAGCTTTCATTAAATATCATATCATAATTTTATATAAAAACTTATTAGAACCCATTCACGTTAAGAAAATAGGAACCCAATAGTGATGCTTCGACCAAGCACCATTTTTTTTTTAACTTGTGGATACCCCCTCGAGCCGTCACCCCACCGGGGTTTACGGCGGGGTGGTGTGTCGGAATCGGACCGACTAAAACCACACGGTGTGCCACTCTGCGCCTGAGATAGGAGGGATCCGGGAAAGCCCCATACCCTAACCAATAAATTTACTCGTACAAGCTTTCGTATGAATCGTGAACGACGACTTGAAAGCAAAGTGCCATTGGTAATCGGGTTTCTCCATTTCTTGTGTCATACACAATAGGAAATACTCTTCTTTCTTCTTCCAGGGTCGTTTCTACGACTACCCAGGGGACGACCAAGCCAGAAAGTCAGAATTCTTCAAATTAAAAGGAGATATTTGTGATCCAGCGGGATGTTTATCAGAATTGTGCATCCAACTGGCCATAATCATGATAGGCAAACAGATATTCAACAACTTCGTTGAGCTGGGATACCCGTACGTACGTGTGTGTTTGTGTATGTACTATGTATTTATGTGTTTGTTTTTTATGTGTTTTATTTTTTTCTCGCTTTTATATAATACGCGAAAGGAGAACGGAAATATGTAACAGGAAGTAGATGTGCAAGCAACTTAATTTAGTTTGCTGGAATACATTGTATACGGGGAAAACGAGCGTATAGGTAACATAATATTGACTACTGTCGCCCTTAGACGCCTGCAACACCTTCACAGGTGTGTTCGAGCCTCTTGTTTGTGCTTCCCCCTCTTTGGGCTTGGAAAAGGGCTTAAAACTCCAGCACTCTCACTAAGTAATTAAGTATTAATTACTAAATTAATAAATATTTAGCTGCCTAAATATAATATTGCCCAACTTTTATTTTAGGAACATACTTACAACAATAAAAATAGAAAGTTTTGTTTCGACCTTCGCATATAATGCAAGAAATAACATACTATAGCGTCATCTACCGAAGACACACCGAACTACATAGTAACTGCTGCTGGCTGAATCGCAATATAGAAATTCACGTTTAGATTAGCATGTATACTCGGGATGATTACCTCACCTGGTCGGATAATCCTCCTTCTATATCGTTTATGGAGGAATAGTTGTGACGTCGCTCACATGACTCCTGTTTCTATGTTCCGGTGACCACCTAGGCCAGATATTGTGTGATGAACACAATCATTTGTTCCGTGCCTGGGTGTAGAGTATCTATAATATATGTGTATTTAAAAATATATACATGTGTTTATTGGCAGTCTGGTGACTATAGTACGTGCTCAGACAGCCGTGTGTGAGTTGTGCGAAGTTATTATTCATCCTCCACATTAATTCCAGTAATGTACAAATATTTTTCTCCAGAAAATTCCATAACTGGTGGCGACAACGATCTCACCGGGCCGTCACCAGAGACTTGAACAAGCCACACATGGCCTGGGAGCAAGACTACCATCTCCAAGATCCTGGACGGCTGGCCTTGTTTGATGAATACCTGGAGATGAGTAAGTGTTTTAAATAAGAGAAGGCAAACTTGAAACAAATCTTATACCAATCCATCTGTCCAGTGATATAGTAGGCAGAAGCCTCCTTTCCAAAGAGAGGTTGATCTTCGGCCGAGGACTGATAAAGATTATTGATAATGTTGAAGTATATGAAATCCAGAAAATTCTAGCACCTGGGCGGCCTAGGATTGAGACTTATTCTCAAAATGTTTTATATGGGAGGCACACGGTTAAGTGACTATGGCAGCCCCATAGTCCTCCACAGGAGTATCCTAGTCCGGAGGTAATTTTGGTTGCTGGATCAGGTCGTCATAAAAATATACCCTAATCGTAACCGAGGAAACCTATGAATGAGTAGCAACACTTATGGGTGGTGGTAATCATTTGCCTTTACCCTACCCTACCCAGGTCCACACGTTTCCGTCCATCAACATTCAAAGTTTGAATTTCTTGAAATAAAACTAACAAAAACCGAAAACCAATGGCATATTTTTTTAAGCGGTCACCTTGTCGCTTTTTACTACGCTAAGTGTTGTTGACTCGTTTCCAAAAAGACAACACTTTGTGTGATGCATAAATTGTTGTTCTGTTCTTTGTGTCCTTCACATGTACGACTGTAAAGTCTCCCGTAATACAGGATATATTTCTAATCGGTGTGTGGTCCTTTAATTGAAATTTGAACAATACGAGTTAGGAAATAAGTAAAAAAAGCTAAACCTTAAGTAGTCCAGAGCTGGACATCGATCTCTCCTGAGAAAGGAGATTTTAGCCTTTGCAATAAAGTCATGCCTTTTACACTCTCAAGTGGGCGTGAAAATGGATCTCACTAGGCCACCATAGTGTGAATCCCCTTACTGCATTGTCTGCATTCGCAATAAGTATGGTGACCACAACTCTTGGATTCTATTCAAGCTTTCCATCAGACAGAGTAGAGTCACTTTGGCAGGCTCTTAAATACGAAAATAAAGTAATAGAACAAATAAAACTTCAAAAAGAATGGTTATATACCACTTTTGGGAAAGAAAGTTTTGGTTTTGACCTACTATACACCAACGGACTGATATAGAGGCTGTTAAAGACACTAAGCTTTCACATAAGTTCTCCTTTCCCACAGTTCTCCAATATGGCTTCGTGACGTTATTCGTGGCAGCATTCCCACTGGCGCCGCTTTTTGCTCTGCTGAACAACATAGCTGAAATACGCCTAGACGCTTACAAAATGGTGACACAGGCTAGAAGACCTTTGGCCGAAAGAGTCGAGGATATTGGAGCTTGGTAAGAAAATAAAGTTGTTGAAACTTGACCAAATTTCAATAAGAGCGCACAGCGTTAATTGATTCAAGTCGATTAACGCTGCGGGCTCTTCCATGGTCCTGATCTCCATCTCTATCTCTATCTATGTAGCACTAGCTTAAATGAAACCAGTCCATCTCTAACGATTGCGTGGAAGAAATTACTATAAGCAATAAAGCCGCCCTTTGTACAGGTGGGCCACGAATTAGTTAATATTTGAAAAAATCGTATAAAAAGAACAATTTGATATATTATAAAAAAAATTATTTACTAGAAAGCTAATTACTTACTTACTACTTACTAACTTTTTTTAAAAATTACATCGTCAAACATCGAAACGGTGACCACTCACGGCCCCACCACGACACACACAAAGTTTGCACTCTTCAAAAAAGACTGTGAGATCACCGACATCTCTTCGCTGATTTCGCTTTTAGTTGACGTAATGTATTTGATTTATTGATGTAGACACGATTCTTCAAATAACCTTATAAAAAGAAGTCTGCTGGGAATAGATCTAGACTTCTAGGTGGCCATGGAACGTCGTCTCGCCTAGAAATAAGCTTTGCCGGCAGCATGTCTTTGACCACCGGCAAGGACTCATTGGATGTATAACAAGTGGTTCTATCTTGTTGAAACCATGTGTTACGTTTGTACCCAGCAAATTCAGGTAGCATCGGTCCTCAGAACTCTCGTAACATTTTCACATATTCAGCAGAATTAACAGTAACTGAACAGCCGCGAGAATCTTTGAAAAAATAGGGTCCAATGATTCCATTTGCTGAAATTGCAGTCCATACAGTTACCTTGGGACATTGAAGTAGCCTCTTGTGTTTAACTTTGAGATTTTCACTGGTACAATACCTGCAATTCTGTTTGTTTACATGTCCGTTGAGGTGAAAATGGGCTTCATCAGAAAATAAGATGTTGTCAAAATTACTGAATCGTTTTTACATAGTTTTGGCATATGACTGTCACAAATTTAAATCATTAGGTTTTAGTTCTTGTACTCTGGATCTTATATGGACGTAATTTCAAATGTAATTTCAAAATATGACGCAATGATGTGCAGTATGAACCTAATTCAGCCGAACATTTGCGTGTCAATAAATCTGGATTACGTCCAACAGAAGCAAAAACTTGCTTCACGTTCTCTTCGGTCCGAGAAGTCCGTGGGCCTCCAGTTTGCTTCACATTTAGCGTAGATCCCGCCTCTTCGAACTTCTTCATCCGTTTCTTTATTAAAGGGACCCTTGAATACTACTTTAAGTCGTGTAAATCGTGTTCAGTACAAAATAAGCGTCTCAGAGTAATAAACGAACTGTTGTTTAAATAAAATTGTTTCACACAGTAAGCGCGCTTCGGTCCCATTAAACGATCCATTGCGACAAAACTTCTGAGAAACGAGATAATGGTCAGAACGCTACCCCCACTGCGCGCGGTATACGTTTACGTGGGATGTTATATTCGAATGTAATTTGCTGTGAATCACTGTTGTAAATCCTAGTATATAATTAAGTACTATCCATCTCTCTCTCTCTTTCTATTATTAGTGGCATGACGAACTTATTTATAATCCCACAAAAAAAATACTTTAGAAAAAATCATTAATAAACCTATATTAATGATGAACTAAAAAATTACAAAGTGCTGTCGTGTTTCATTGGTAAGTGCGAGACCGGAGGCCTGCACGTGCAAGGGTAACAGTTGTTGTGGTGTGTGCAATACAATGCCATGATGATTGTCATGTCTTTTACGTCACCAAGCGAGGCGTGAAAAAGCATGTCACTAGGCCAATATAGTGTGAGTCACCACACTACATTGTCTGCATTCACAATGAATATAGTGACCACAACTGTTGAATTCTATTCATACTTTCCATCAAGCAGAGTAGAGTTACTTTGGCAGGCTCTTAAAAGAAATAGTTAATATAAGTCACTCCTATATTTCTACCTAACAGTAATTTATGTCAACGTTATAAACACGTTTGTGTTATGTTTATATTACATTTTTTCTGTGTTTCAGGTATGGCATTCTTAAGGGAATCACTTACGCGGCTGTCGTATCAAATGTAAGTTAAAAATTATTTAAAATTAATATCAAAGAAGTTCAAAAATAAAATGATAGCTCTAAGTGAACATTTAGTTTTGAACTTTAGTCATATAGAATGAAATTTGATATTCATAACTGAAAACTATTGTTTTGGTATTGCGGCGACTTCTACTTACAGCGCCAACAAAGACTACTAATTCTGAATCGCGATATAGAAGTTCTCACACCGATTAGCATATATACAACTGCTCAACATGAATTGTTGTGCCTCGGCTTGCCAGGAGAATCCGCCCTTTGTGTCAGAAGGAAATGACACCCTATTTCTGAAGTATCAATTAATCGATGTGTATTTTAAAGCGTAATGAAATGAAAAGGTTAGACGAATGAAATATATTCGTCGTGTTTTTAGGCGTTCGTGATAGCATACACAAGCGACTTCATCCCCCGCATGGTGTACAAATACGTGTATTCTCCGGACCATACATTGGCAGGATACATTGACCATTCTTTATCTCGTGAGTATTTTACTATTATTAATAATTTGACACATCCCACACAGGGCTATCTGATCCAAAACTAGGCAGAACCTTTACGACTGTTGTGCTTGAACTCTTTGGTTCGTCACCCAGATCGAACTAAAGAGTTCAAGCACAACATTTCGGCATCCCAACTTAACATGAAATAAGTATCCAATAAATCTACTACTAGACTTTGACTAAATTAAGGGTAGTTCAAATGCTGGAGTTAAGAAGACGGATTGAAGCGGTAAATATTAAAAATCTAGGTACCTAAACCTATGGAATCTGAAACCACATGATCCTAGTCCTCTCCAGGATAAGGCTTTCAACCAGCCACCTGCAGTTGTTAGTGGAAACACCTCATTCTCCTCCTACATCTTCACACAGCCAGGAGGAAAATGAGATCAGGAGATCAAAGGCCTCCTCCCCTCACCTCCGCTTATCACCAAAAAAAGGAACTTAAGCCTGACTAATTATCTGATGAGAATATTTTTACAGTGTTCAACACATCAGACTACCGTGAAGACTGGGGAGCTGACGAGAATGAAGAAGACCCACCAGTATGTGCATACCGGGGATATAGGAACCCTCCTAACCACGCAGACCCTTATGGGCTATCTCCCCACTACTGGCATGTGTTCGCTGCCAGATTGGCCTTCGTTGTGGTGTTTGAGGTGAGATTGATGCTTTTGACAAGCTTTTGTCAGGTCATCAATATTTTAACCCATTAACAAATCTTCAAGGAAAGAGCTCAGGACCGACACCTTTTATGACTCCTAAGCTATATACGTTCATGGACAATGGGCATCGGTAGTCACTTTCCATGAGATGACCCGTCTGAAAACCATCTTACCAGATCTCTTTTCACCAATAATTGTGTTGTACATAAGAAAAAATATCTTGTTTAGAAACTTTTCATTCCATATTAACAGCCTATATAATTTTTGATGATATACTGGGCAAAGGAACAGACAGCTTAGCTGATGGTAAACGATTTTCCATAGACACCTGCAATTCGAAAGCCAAAAGTACTTTACCACCTACGTAACAGTTCATCATCAGCCTATCATAATTCACTACTGGATATATTCTTCTGCAATTCTACACCAGTTAGATCGATCCTCGGCTTCTCACATCCAATACATCCCAGCCATTTTACCTGGTAAATCCACCTGACCTGTGGGCATCCTACACTAATAGGAAGGTAATTCCCCACAGCATGTTGTGTTTGGTCTCACTGGCCTCATGCAACTTTTCATCCCGGATGTGCCGAGTGAGCTTCGAACCCAGATTCAGCGAGAAGCACTCCTGGCCAAAGAGGCTAAATATGAACACGGCAGGCGGAGACACAGCACGGAGTACAGGCAACTCATCACACAAAAAAGTGAAAGTGGCACAGGTACAGTCGACCATGTAAATATAATATAGTTTTGTTAGATTCTCAGTAGTGTTACCAGTAACTAAAATCAATTTTAAAATAAGGTTATTTTTGCGTGGAAAAGTAAAATTCTGCGACGGACTTAATAGTTAAGTAATTATTTTAGATCCAGAGATCAGTATCATATCATAGGTGGGTAGATGACTGTCAATGTAAAAAGACAATAGTCGAATTGAGAAACTCCTACTTAAGAATTATTTTGAAAACTAGAATTCAAGTTACAAGTTATTATTTGGTTATGACTTTCAATAAGCATTTGATTTTAAGACTTTTTGCGCCCGACATATATAATATTTTGTCTTCATTATTAAAATGTAAAATGTAACGAATCTATATGGTTTCTAGCTACAGTGAACCCAGGACCCGAGCGTGGAGGAATATGGGCACGACGACCATCTCGCATGTCCGACGGACTTGACGCACACGTTGCGGTGACTCAACGTCCTGTTTCTCCCCACCAGCGGACTGCTTATCACTGACATTAAGTCCACACCACGCTTACGTAGACGTCGGACTTAAGTCCGCTGCGAAAAAGATTCTGACACGCCGCGGACTTAAGTCTCCTATATTTTGTAATAATTACAAGACTATACTTACAAGACTTTTGACAAATACAGAACAAAACATCGTGTTTGAAGTGAAAACAATTTAAAATATCAAAAATAGGCGTTATAACGCAATTCAAGGACAGAAAAATGATTAAAGTTGTAGCCTTAGATGAAAGGGAAAGCAGAGGATCAATGCATATGATATTAAACGAATCGTTTATTGGTGAATACTGTAATTAGATCTGATGACGTAATTATAAGGGTCCAATTTTGCCTTTAAATCATTGGGGGAATCATTTGCCGGTCATGGACATGGAACTAAAGAATCATAAACATGTTGCTGTCCTAAGAGCTTCTTTCCTTAGGGTCAGGGGAAGGGGGAACCTCACTCGGTAAAATTGCTTAACACTGGTTTATTGTGAGGTCAGACTCCGGTGGAGGCAGGATCATGACTCTTCTACGGTAATGTATGCTTATATAAGAAGCTAACAAATAATAGTAAATTTTAAAATGGAAGTATTTGAAATTGCTCGATAAATGATTCTCCTATAGAAAGGTTTTAGATAGTATAATTTATTTATTGTAAAATATATTTGGTCTTTTAAAAGTGTCTGCTTAATTTTAGCTAAAAACGCATGTCCTAGAAAGAAAATCTCTGGAACCCCGACTTACTTCCCAACACCTATGCATTGTGGCCCCCGCCTATGTGAGGACCTCAATGTTTTCTTTCTGTCCCAAAGGGGCGCTCGCTTGGGCTGGCCTGCTTCTGCTAGGGTAACAGGTCCTCTCCTGTCACTTCCAGTCTCACGCTTATGAAAAACAGAGATCGTTTTGCAAGATCTGGCGCCTGAATCCTCTGCTTTACCTGACCCGTTCCCAGTCCTGACGAACCGAGAGAGTTCTAAAACTGTCCTGAGTCACCACCCCTATTTATGGTGCGGGGGTCGTAAGAAGCAACGAAGAAGCTAACTATGCACGAACAACAGCACTGCAAGGAGAAGAAAAACTGAAAAGAAGACTCATTGCTGCTCAAACAATGTGACATAGTAGGTCGAAATCTCATTGCTAAGAAGACATCAATGTCCAACATTGGACAATGAAAGGCTTTTGAAGTGGGAAGCAGATCAATCAAGCTTAATGCATCTGTTCCTGTGTATTTCGTTAACGCTATTCAGGATCATTTAGCTAATCTTATTTTCACTAGACATGCTGATTCTTAGAAAAAAAGAGTTAAGCAGACATTTGAAAAAGTATCCAAAATGCTATTTTTAAGAAAATATATAAGTGACATCTTATTGAATGACACAATGTGTTTTGCAACGAAATTAAGTGTCAAAATATATAGCCAAGTGAACGTAATATTGCCAGTTATTTAGCAAATAAACTTAATTAATAAGAATAAATTTCTCGAATTCTCAGTGACAAGCAGTAAATTCTATGAACAATCTTTCGAATAATAGCTTCAAGAAGTTATAGAAATACTCACGCATCTAATTTTTTTATCAATACCTCGATATACGACTTTACGATTTCATTCTTAAACAAGATACTAGAGGCCGCGCATACACAACTTGTAGTTCCTAAAATTCACGAATACCATAAACCAACACGTCCGGCCAACTTGGCATAGTAGGCCAAAACCCCGTATCTAAGGAGAGGTCTATGTCCAGCAGTGGACTATTCAATAAATGATAAACAATACTGTTTAATAGTATTCAACCCACCTTCCTCCGGGTCTAAAAATGCCTAAATTTTATCCAATGTTTTAAAAACAGGTCAGGTACACTTCACACAGCGAGCATGAAACTAAAGTAAGTTGCATCATGTACGTTGTACGTTGTACGTACCACCCGAGGGACAAAGAGGCTCAATACAAGTTTATCATAAACATCGTATTTGATTACTTTTTTTTTTTTTTTTTTTTTTTAACGTGTGGAAACCCCCTCGAGGCGTCACCCCACCGGGGTTTACGGTGGGGTGGTGTGTCGGAATCGGACTGACTAAAACCACACGGTGTGCCACTCTGCGCCTGAGATAGGAGGGATCCGGGAACCGCTGCTATTACGACATCCAGATCCCTCCTAGCGCCTGCCCGCTAATGTGGGCACCATCTATGGGTAAACTCTCTATTTTAGGCGACGTACGGCACACGCGGACGTCGCCTCCTCGCGGCTGGCCACTATAGGGGATGGAGGGGAAAACCCGTCCCGTCCACCCGCGGCCACACTCAAGGCGGCATGAGGCGCTGGTATGCGCGCCTCCGCCGCCTGGCTCGCCAGCGGCGAATTGGGTCCGAGTGGATATCGTCCTCCCGGGCCCTCTCCGCCGCCTCCTTCCGCGAAATTACGTCTTCGCAGAAGGTTGCGACCGCGGTAAAACAACTGTCGCTACCGGCCATGGAGCGTATGACGGCCGGCAGCGAGAGATCACCTCCAATAACTGCAGTGAGGACCCCACGCTGCGCCGCCCAAGCGGAACAAACTGCTAGCGTGTGCTGAGCCGAGTCCTCACTGCAGTTGCAGTGGTGACAGGCGGGACTCAATTCCCTCCTGACGACCGAGTGCAGATACTTCCCGAAGCAACCGTGCCCGGAAAGGACCTGCGTCAGTCGGAAGGAAAGGGTCCCGTGCTGCCGCCCCGCCCACTCGGCGATGACCGGCTGGAGAGCCTCCACGGCGGCAAAGCCAGCACGTGGAGCCTCCAGCCGGGACGACCAACGAGCCATCGTGGCTCGACGAGCGGCCTCTCGCCACTCGCGTATCTCTTCGGGCGGGGGCCGTATGCCGGTACTCGCCCGGAAGTCAGCCGTCCGCCGATAAACTTCGGCGAGCACTTCCGCCTCGAAATCCCACGGGGGAGTTCCGGCCAAGGCGCACGCCGCCTCCGTCGATACGGTGCGGTAACCGCGTACGGCTCTAACCGCCAATATCCTCTGAGGGCGCCAGAGACGAGCCCTATTCTGGGCGGTCAGAGCCGCCGCCCACACCGGTGCACCATATAGCGCCATTGACCGGACAACCCCCGTGTATAGCCGTCTCGTCGCGACGCTGGCTCCACCCAAATTGGGCAAAAGTCGCCCAAGGGCAGAAGCAGCGCCGACCAGCTTTGGAGTAAGCTGTCGGAAGTGCTCGTCGAAGAGCCACCTGCCGTCTAGGATCAGGCCCAGATACTTCATCTGGGCCTTAATCGGTACGAGGACCCCGAATTGACAACGATAGAGGCGCCGGGGGGTGGACCACGACGGGGCCCATGAAACAAAAGGGCCTCCGTCTTATCTAGGGCCACCCGTAAACCCAGCGCCTCAATGCGCCCGACCACCGAAGAGACTCCCACGGTGGCCAGGCGCGCCGCCTCTTGAAAGTTCACCCCCCGGGCCGTGACCAATGTGTCATCGGCGTAACAAATTACGCCCAGCCCGGGGGGAAGACGACCTCGAAGGGCCCAGTCGTATCCCATATTCCACAGGAGTGGTCCGAGGACGGATCTCTGCGGAACACCGCACGACATGGGCCGCCGCCTTAGAATACCATCTCGGTCCTCGTACACGACGGTACGCTCCTCAAGATAGTCTGTCACAAGCCGCCTCAGGTACTCTGGCACCCCGTGGTAGTGGAGTGCTTCCCTGATGCAGCTAAATGGCAGACTATTAAATGCGTTGGCGATGTCCAACGACACCGCCAACAGCACGCCGCCACAGCTCACCGCCTCTTCGGTAACGGCCCTCAGGCGCAGCACGGCATCGACCGTCGAACGCCCCGCCCGAAAACCAAATTGGGCGTCCGACAGATCGGGGCCCACCTCGCAGAGGTGCCGGACGATGCGAGCAGAGAGTATCCTCTCAAAAAGTTTACCCGCCTCGTCCAGCAACACGATGGGCCTATAGGCCGTCACCGAATCGGCAGGCCGTCCCGGCTTCCTTAACAGGACCAGCTTCCCGCTTTTCCAGCACTCAGGGAAGCGTCCGGACGCCAAGCTAGAGTCCAGGACTTCCCTGAGGCGGTCCGACATGTGCTCGAGGGCTCGGGCCAGTGCTCGGGCAGGTATCCCGTCTGGCCCAGGGGCGGTGTTCTTAGAGCGGATCCGTAGAACAACCGCCCCTACCTCCGATTCCATCGTATTTGATTACTACCATAAGGAACAAAAACTCATGTTTTATTACAAAAAGGCCATCAAGAGAAAGAAATGAGAAGAGATATACTAGTAAAAAAGTTAGGCAACCTGATTAGAGTCATTATTTGTATTTGATTTCAATCAGTGGAAGTTTAGTGCTAATACGTATGTTACACTTCTGTACTTAAAACACGAATTTTTGGTATGGCAAAATGAACTTAAATAACTATACCTTAAAGGTTATTTCACTTAAGAATATTCAGTATCTTACGAGACTTGTGATTTATATGAAAAGTGGTTAAAACTGTACCTCATCTAATTTATTCTTTAATTTATTTATAAATTTACGGCAAGCCTTTATATCTTCAGACATATTAATAACATAAAATATTACCTTCAATTACTATTCAACTTAAGAAAATAGTCACAAATCGATGACCAATCAAATTTCAAGTAATTATCGTTATGCACAAAAGCTTGTAACCTGATTGGTCAGATGGCAGGGTTGATCGGTGCGTCACTATTTTTTTAACGCGAATAGACTGTAGTAATTACACAAAATCGTTGTGCCTTCGTATATTCCAAGAACTAAAGAAATAAATATTATTTACACGTGTATGTCCAAAATGAATGTGATATTAGTTATTTTCACAATACAGTAAGTAATTGAATCTCTGTAGACGTAAAATTGAATGTCTTTCGATGTTCAGATACTCATTGTTCATAATTAATTAAAACTGTTTCAATATCATTTCTTTTGTTTCATTATATAACACGTATGTTTTTATATCAGTTGTCTACTAGTTAAAGTACAAGCTTTACTTAGTTTGGGACGAGATGGCGTTGTGTATCAGGTGCCCGAATTATTATTATTATTTGCTACTTTACTCAACTCTACTAGAGGCAATTTGTATTTTATTAGCAAAGAATAAATAAAGTTCCGAAAAAAAAATACAGTAGTCATCTCTGTTGGTTTAATGCGTTAAACTAGAAGAGGACGCTCAGAGAACGCCGTATGTTAAAATTAGCTTGACATTTGTACAGTCAATGGCGACCCTGTTCTCAACTTCATTTGGAGTAGGTGCAATGAGTTTTCTTCCTCTATTCTCCTCTATCCATCGACAGTTCACTGCTTACTGCCTTGTAGCCATATTATTTTTCATTCATGGTTTCTACGGTTAACAAAGATTTACGATTTATTGACAGTTGGATACCGGTTAAAATTTGCATATTGTGAAATATTAAAAATCGTTTGGATTGAAAACGGCTAGTTAATAAAAAGATCGATTATTCGTACATTTAAACGATTATTGACATAAAAGTAAATTTGAAAAGTCACATTGGAAAAAGTTGTGAAAAGAATTAAGCGGTTAACCCTGAACACTGGCACGTATGAAATTGCCCTACAGATCGATCAATTTTGCAACACTAACTGTGATATTTAATTACTTACCTGATGATCCTTATCACAGTTCGACGTTAGTAAAATGTTGGTGCTATTTGAATGTGTGTAAGTGTTTGGAAGGGTGAGCACATGACGTTTGAGACCGAGTGAATTTCCCGAGACAGTGACTAAACTCGAACAGTTCAAAACTTTTTGGTATAACAAGCCGAAAACGTCCGAGCGGCTGTGACCGCACTATCACGACACCGAAGAGAGTTGGCCACTATACCGACGACTCGAGGCTAAAACTACGCGCAATAGCGCGAAGATTGTAATAGCTACTATACGCACCGATCAACAGTGGTTGTCAACGTGGCCGCCCCCGCTTCCCACCTCACGGGGACGGCCATTAATCAGTTGGAGATTACCGAACAATAATCATTGATTTATAATTAATATTATTAACAAAAACAGCTTTGTCCAATACAGATGTCATTACAAATTACTTAATTATCAGCCAGGGTCGGAAGGGGTTAGAAACTTATCAGACCATACAATAATCTGTGAGGACGTCGATATAGATTAATGAAGATATATATTGTTTTTATATTAGTCTACTACGGTCCTGTTTTTATGGTATAGGGGGCAGGAGGTAAATGATTAGACGAGACACCTAACGGTAAGTGACCACCACCCGTGAACACCTACAGTCAAATGTCACATATATATTTTTACCTTTGAGTTCTCTCCCCCAGAATCAATGAGAAGCAGGATTTGGCATCACAAAGAAGAATCCTCTAGCTAATTTAGATCCTTAATATTATTTAACTTTATAATAGTATTTTCTTTGCGCGATAATAAATATTCTGATAATAAGTACACCTGTCAATACTGACACAACGCCATCTAGCTTCAAACTAAGTAAAGCTACGGTAGTTAGATTGACTGACACTTATATTTTTTTATAAATGCGTAGTTTTTAGGAATTGGGGTGTTTTCTATGTATAATTTATATACATAGAAAACACACTCCGAAACAGATATCTGCAGTTCATACAAACATTTGATCCAGAAGATTTCAAGTAAAGTAGTAGAAGTCGCTACCACTTCACCACCAAAACAGTTGAATCTTACCTCAATTGATCCAGGCTTAGCAACAAGTGCAACTTGCGTTCCCTAGATGGCGGTGATACTGATTTATTGTATGTTACTAAATTATGTTAGAATTATGATATTGAATGGGGGATTTGATCATTTGTCAGTAACATAATTAGTCTAGCAACATTGTTTCATCATTACCTTTGAAAGTGCTGCTGGACATGGACCCCTCATTTGGGAGGTTTTATAACACGCGGAACAGACGGGGATGTGTTTGTTTTAAATTTTCCTGCTTTTTGCAGGGATGTTGCCCTACAATTTTCTCTCCTAATCGGCTCTTGTCACACCCATGGGACGAATCGCAACTGTAACTGTGAGACTCCGTACTCTTAATCACAGAATCAAGAGAAAAGAAATGAGAATTACTGAACAGATTTTTTATTATAGTTTACATATACCGGTATTGTTACCCAGACCGATAGACGGGGAAATATTATCACCAATTCACGTCACAAACCGTTAATGATAAAATAGTACCTAGAAATATGGATTAGAAACTTCGTAATCGTAAAGAAATTACGTATGCATAGACCTCCTGACCCCAAGAGTCAAACCAATCAGATTACTACATTTATGCCTATCAGAGTATCCTATGATATGACTACGCCTTCGTCACAACAAACGTCGTTAGAAAATGTTGTTGGCTTACTATATTATGTCAAACATCAAAGTCCTAAGCATCAATCTAGGTATCTTACCCTCCATCATTGCCTATTTTGTTTTATTTACTTCATTATTGCTTATTTTTCCTTCTAAAGAGATTACCCTTTGGAAGCAATGTTTTGAAGTTAAATAAAAGTCCTATTAAACTCACTCATAAGGTAAGTTTTAGACACCCAAAGACATTTTATTTATACACCTTCATTATACACAAAGTATACATTTTGTTGTTTGTTGTCATACAACAAGCGGTCTCATATCTTCCAGACAACCTTTATAAGGTCGTTTTAAACTACGATTTTGAGTATTGGACTTATACTGCTGTGCTACTAGTACAAGAAGTGAGCACAAGATCAATCCAATTGCATCGTAGAGTAAGACAAAGAGATGTTATATCTCCGAAACTATTTACCAATACATTGGAAGACGTCTTCAAAATGCTCAATTGGAACAGACTGGGAATCAATATCAATGGCCGATACCTCTCACATCTGTAGTTTTCAGACGACATAGTCATCCTGACGAAATCTCTGCATAATCTGGAAGAAATGCTGAACAGTCTGGATGATTCTTCAAAACGAATAGGAACGGGGATGAACATCGATCACACGAAAATCATGCATAATAGGCATGTACCCCCGAGTCCCGTAGCCGTAAGTCGCATTGCTATCGGGGATGTACAAGAATATACTCGTATCTACCTTGGGCAAATTATTAAACTTGGACACTGACAATTGGACTAGTCCACAAGTTTATAGTAGCTCAACGTGCGATGGAACGTGGTATGCTACCGTTTCTCTGGCTGATAAAATTCGTAACGAGGTTATTCGACAGAGAACTGGAGTTACTGACATCGCACGGATAATCAGTATGCTGATGTGAAAGTGGGCCGGCCATGTCTCTAGATGAAGCGATGGTTGCTGGAGCTGAAGTATACTAGAGTTGAGACCATGTTTGGGCAAACGTAGTGTAGGGTGTCCTGCGGTTCGATGGACCGACGACTTGAAGAAGGTTGCTGGTAGCGGATGGATGCGAGTAGCCCAAGATCGGGATGGTTGGCGCTTCTTGGGGAAGAACTTCGTTCAGCAGTGGACGGCGATAAGTTTATTTGACATATATTGCTTAAGGGGTGTACATGCGACAAAATCAAGAAGTTTCTCTGCTAACCACGCTCATTAGGTGTAGAGCAAGGAATCGATTGCTTAAAGCGGGTTTTATATGAGGCCGCGACATTATAGTTTTTCTAAACATGTGTAGTATATCTTCCACGACAAAGTTGATAATATATAGTTATATTTACGGATTACTCTACGTGTGGTGACGGATTAAGAATGCAGAATATCAATTTTCTTTCCATGGGTGTCATAAGAGGCGACTAAGGGAACAAAATATACAAGACAACATCACTTCAAAGAGGAGGAAAACTTGAAACAAACATTTTAACAACCCGTCTGGCCAGCAGTGTCCAGCAGGGGACAGTTAAAGGCTGTTGATGAGGATATTTAAGGAAATTAATGCGCTGACGACAGGTTCTAAGCACTTCGTTAAATTGCCCGATGTTTCGACTAGATTGCACCACCTGTGTTCACAAAATGACTAGTTCACTAATGTTTGTGCTGTGTTGTCTTGTCCGCGAGTTGTAAGTTTCTTCGTCTACCCACAAATATTTTAAATTACAGACTTTTTCTTCAGAAATTCTTCAAAGATCTCAATAACTCTTCAATTCATTTCATGACAATTACATAAACTTAAATATAATTAACAATGAGATTAATGCATATAACACTAAATAAATGGATGTTTTATTAATTGATATTTTATCTCAATATTTGAAGGGCCTGTTGACCTAGTAGACGGCCCTAACTGCTAAACCGGAGGTTATGGGTTCCCACCCAGGTCCAATCATTCTGAAACAAGTATATTCAGTAGTTCTGTGTTGGTATCTACAATATGTTTGCATTTTAAAATATTTAAATATGTGTATTAGTAGTCTGGTTAATATAGCACAGGCGGTACCTAGTTTGGGATCAAACGGCCGCGTGTGACATATGTATGTGAAGTTATCATTAAATTATATTATTACGAGTATAACAAACAAACCTTACGCATTCTAACAAAAACCTAAAAAATAAGGAAAAAAATATGACAAAATATTTATAATCAATATTCTAACTCATACAAAACTGCTGATAAGGTTCCCAGAAGGCTGACAATTTTGTCAAGTTGCTTGCTGTTCACACGGCTATATCTATTCTTAAGATGTACTGGGGAATTCCCAAATTCCGGGTCACATTACTGTAAAACCCTGCTTGAAAAGTTTAATCAATAAGAAACTTCTAACCTCAAAATAACTATATAACATTATAGCAAAACTATATATATGTAGAGGGACAGGTGTCAATGTCCCTCCGACACAAAGGAGGATCCTCCGACCAGGCGAGGTGATCATACCTGGCGGGCCACGTCCCAACGGTTGAAGTTGAGATGTTGTACATATGCTAATTGCCACGCGAATCTCTATTTCGTGATACAGGATTAGTAGTTGCTCCGTTGTTCCTTATACTCCGTAATTCGATGTACGTTCGCTAGATGGCGCTGTTGTATATTTTGTATGTGCTATATTTGGAAATCACCACTATATATATGTATATATTACTTTATGTACGTTTATATTTGTATATATGTAATTTTTAGGTATAACACTTCACGAACATTTTACGTGGAAAAATCATGTTGAGGAATTTTGTATGAAAATTAGTTGATTCATTTTCGCTTTGAAAGTAATAAGTAATGAAGTATCAAGGTCAACTGCAATAACAGTCTACCACGTTTATTCTGCACTCCAGTATGGTATTATTATTTGGGGTAATTCTACTGAAAATGAAAGAGTTTTTATAACACAGAACAAATGTATGCGCGCAATTTTTAACATGGAATGGACTTCATCTTGTAGACCTATCTTTAAAGATCACAGACTGTTACTTGTATTTATATATATATATATATATAAAATTGCAAAATTTATCAAAAGTAGGGAACAGTTACTTTTGATTTTTGAATCTAAAACTAACTTTAGCAAACATAAAGCAACGCAACTTTCATTAAACATGGCAATACCCAGAATCGAGCTATTTAGACGCAATTGCGTGTGTCTGACTCCACTTATGTATTTACAATACAATACCCAAGTGGTTTACCGAACTGCCACTTAAGAAGTTTTGTGTTGTGCTTAGGAAATGGTTGGTGGAAAAATAGTTACTATTCCATCAGTGAATTCTTCCATAAAACTCTAGTCAGTCTTATTTTTTTAGAAATGCATTGTAGGTGTGTGTTATAATATAAAATAATTACCGTACGTCGTTTCAAGGGTGTTACATGTATGTTGTTCAAAGTGATTTAATTAATTAGTTATATATTTTTTCTATATAAAGAGCCTGCCAAAGTGACTACTCTGCCTGATAGAAAACATGAATAGAATCCAAGAATTGTGGTCACCATACTTATTGTGAATGCAGACAATGCAGTATGGTGACCCACACTATGGCGGCCTTGTGAGATGATTTTTCACACCCCGTTTGGGGTCGTAAAAGGCATGACAGTCATCGTGACAGTGTAAGGCTTACACAGTTACCACGATAACTGTCACCCCTGCATCAATGGGCCTCCGGTCTCACACTCACCAACGAAACACGACAACACGGATGCTGGCGCTTTAGGTTGGTCTTCTGTAGGAGGGTAGTACTATTTTTTTTTTCTATTATTAATAAATCTAGCAATTAAGTTAGTTACTGCTTCACCACCGAAGCTTGCCATGCCGTGCCGTGCTTGAGGTATTGGCTTCGATTCCCAGGTCGAACCAAATATTTGTTTCGGAGTTTGGGTGTTTTCCATGTATACTATGTATGTATTTACAAAAAAAAAGGATGTAAGTATTCTATCAGTCATTATAGTTATCACAATACAAGCTCTGCTTAGCTTGGAACTAGATGGCGTTGTATGTTAAATGTACGAATATATTTATTTAATAATTTTTTTTCATTAATTATTGAACGAGAAACTACAATGTCATATTTGCATACCTGTTACAGGCGAAGTGTGTTTCGTGCTTACTTATACCTTTTTACCACCATTCTATACCATATTTAAGCAAATTAAATCATATTATTATTATATTATGATGTGTTCTATTGTGAGTACGTATATACATATATATAAATATACACAATATGTGTCTAACCTCAGTGAACCTTTTTTTTTCTTATACCACCTACTGGTGATTATGTCGGACTCGAACCGACCAAAAACCGTACGCTGTCTCAGGCACCAGTAGCCGGGGACCCAGGAGTACCCTAGAAAAGAAAATCCCTGGAACCCCGAAGTACCTCGGGCCAACTACCTACGGCTTGCAGACGACCCCTTTTCTGCCCCAAAAGAGCGTGTGCTCCGTAACACGTCCCGTTGCCATCCTGGCCTGCTTCTGCTAGGGTGACGGATGGCCTCACCTTGCGCTTATGGAGGACGGAGATCGTTCTGCGATCTCTGGCGCCCGAGCCGTCTGTGATACCGGACCTGTTCCCGGGCCTGGCGGACCCTGTGTACCGCTCAACCTCTGTGCACCTACCTTATAATATTTCTACACCACCCGAAGGTTGTCTGGGAGAGAATGCCCTGGGCATTAAGTCCACCAATGTACAAATGTAGTGTATAAAGTTTGTATATAAATAAAAAAATAAAATTATAGAAATACACACTCACACCTGGATATGCCTCGAGTGTAGATAGGTGTATGTAAATACCTGCATTTTATCAACAATTGTCATACTAATTAATGTGTTATCAACATCCTTATACATTACCACAATCAATCAATCATCAATCATCAACAGCCTTTTACAGTCCACTGCTGGACATAGGCCTCTCCTTAGCAAGGAGGTTTTGGCCTACTATAGGTACCACGCTGGCCAGACAGGTTGGAATAGGGTTTGTTTCAAGTTTTCCTTCTCTTTGTAATGATGTCTTGCATATTTGGTTCCCTTAGTCGCCTCTTAAGGCACCCACGGTATGAATAGGGGTGGTAACACTATGTACTCTTAATCCGTCACCACACGGACCTACACATTACCACAGTTTGAGTAAAATTTAGATTTACGTCAAAAGTAAAATTATTAAATCTATTTTAGTAATTTGATTATGTTGCATTCAAAGTTATAGCTAGGATGTCGTAAGGTCCCTATTTCTCTTTTTTCATATATCATACCATCAGCTGGTAGATAGCCACCGGACTCGAACCGACCAAAAATCGCACACCGTATCGGACACTAATAGCCATATATCCTTATAATATCCTTGGCACCCTGACGTACCTTGGACCACCTGCGGTTTGTAGATGGTCCCCTCTTGTGTGGAAAATCCAATGTACCCTATTCTGTCCTCAAAATGTCCCTATTCTTAAAAATCTGTTACTTAAACTTAAAATGTCTTAACAATTTTTTAATAGATAAATAAAAAAAAGAGAAAAACTTATATAATTGATCCAAAATCTTGAATACAAAAAAACATGAATTAAAAAATGTATTTTTACTGAAAGATTTGTTATTTATAAGATTGTATTAACACGAACCTGAGATAGTTATTTTATTCATATAATTATTTGTGATCCTGGTTCTGTATCAATAATATCTAATATTGACATATATAAATATATAAATTAACATTCAAACAAACAAATACAAAAGTGTGTTTGTTTGTTTGAATGTTTGTCTTTCTTTCACGTCGCAACGAAGCAATTTTATTATATGATTTTTACGTCTAGAGATAGTTAGAAGGCTGAAAATTGATATAGGCTATTTTTTTCCATAGAAAAATATCTCATTCCCATGGAAAGATCTATCATGATGCGTGTTTGAATCCCATCAAATTTTAAATATTCTAATATATCGAGTTATTACATTTTTTCATCCAGTTGCGTGCGGTACAAAATGTTTCATTAGACTTTATAAAAATATCTGCGGTTTCTAATAGATGGCGCTATATTAAATAACGTACCTAGACTCATTATCAATAAACTTTTAAAAAAAAATTAACTTCAAACATTATAAATGCGAAAGTTTTATAGGATGTATGAATGTTTGTTACTCTTTCGCACATTAACTGTAGCTCTATGGCTTATACATCAGAATAAACACACAGGCTTAATATTTACAGCGATACCCGACGTACACGCGGTCGGATCCACGGGCAAAAGCTAGTAATATTATACTCGTAAATTCGTAACATGTAACTCCAATAAAAAAAAAAAATATCTGGTAATAAATATCATCTAATATTTTGTTGTCGTGCCGTAATAGGTAACAAACAGCTGACAGCGCGGATGGCGTAGTAGCGTAGTAGCGTGTTGTTTAAGCAGTCACCACGCCGCCCTTACTGCGCTTAGTGTTGTAGGTTCAAAACCCACAAAAGAAAACACTGAGTAATCCACAAATTGCTATTCTGAGTCTGTGTGTTCTTGCATCCGTTTCTTGTATGTTTGTAAAAGTCCCCCACGACAACGGACAAATCCCTAAAAACCGGCGTTATTTAAAAACCAAAGTTGCACAGTTCTCTTAGTTCAAGGTCAGGTAAATAAACCTCTTCTGTTCTACCATCT
The DNA here is from genome assembly GCA_949316085.1 of Hypercompe scribonia. Lineage (NCBI taxonomy): Eukaryota > Metazoa > Arthropoda > Insecta > Lepidoptera > Erebidae > Hypercompe > Hypercompe scribonia. The sequence goes on from OX438997.1 coordinate 5,081,095, forward strand.
TTTCTTTTTTAGTAATACAAGTATGTTATACTACCACTGTAATATATTTACTTGAAAGTGTTACTGAAATCTTCGTCATTATCAATCGAATGCTGTCTACTGCTGAACGACCACAATACGACACATACTAAAGATCAACCTAAAGCGACAGCATGCGTACTGTCGTGTTTCGTTGGAGAGTGTGAGACCGGAGACCCATTAATGCAGGGATGACAGTTGTCGTGGTAAGTGAATGCAATACAATGCCACGTCATACCTTTTACGTCCCCAAGCGAGGCGAGAAAAAGCATCTTACTAGGCCGCCATAGTGTGGGTACATTCGCAATGAGTATAGTGACCACAACTCTTGCATTCTATTCATGCTTTTCATCAGGTAGAGAAGAGTCACTTTGGGAAGTTCTTACAAAAAAAAAGATTCCCCACAAGCAATACCAACTATCCCAGTCTTGGACAGTCCGCATCCACCCGCTGGCAGCTGCTTCCCTTATGTCGTTAGTAAAATAAAATGCAATTATTGTAAAGTATCAAATGAAATAAGGCCATTTCTCTCAGTGCAATAGCGTCTCTTTATCAACGTGCTCGACGATCGACGGATGGACGGCCAAGAAGATAAGATTATACATTCGGAAGCAGACAGTGTCATGGGCAAAGATCCAATGGGTTCAAGGTTCACATTATTTGAATATTTATTAAATTTATAGCACTATCTGTTGCATAAACAGGCTATAATATTATATGCGTGCGGTGACGGATTAAGAATGTAGAGTGTTACCACTGTTATTAATTCCGTGGGTGTTGTAAGAGTTGACTAAGAAAACAAACTACGCAAGAGAACAGCTCTACAAAGAGAAGAAACCTCGAAGCAATCACTATACCAACCCTTCTAGAAAATGTGATAAACCAAAACCTCCTTTCTATGGAGTTTGGGTTACTATATTATACATGTTGATAATGTGAGTTTATTCAAAAGAGGTTTTCTTTCCTTTAACAAAGAAAACTCCCGTACTACTAGTACATTAAATATCATGGGAATTTTACAAACACACAGAAAACGGACACAAGAAACACCCAAGCTTAGAATAACAATTTGTTTATCACACAAAGTGCAGTAGGAAGAGGCCGTTTCAAAAACTACACTATACGTGCAGTCAGTTTAATTGATATGGAAATAGTTACTGACTGATAGCTTTTGTAGGAAATCATGCTTAGGCACGCATCTACCGCCTCGATAGGAGTAATACCACTATCTCTAAGGAAACCAGAGCCACAACCCTTTCCGCCTTGTACTAAACTACAGTCTTGTACTCCTACAATTTTGTTCTCGTCATACAAAATGTTTGTAGGCCTTATAAACTAACGCGTGTAACACAACGATAGCGCAATCTAAGTTTGTAACAGCTCCCTCTAGGGAACGTAACGTAAGCTAATATTTTGGTTTCGACTTTGATCGCACTATGCTGTTATTGGTCTCGAACACCCTTAAACTAACTTCCACAAACAGCACAACACAAACATATTACAGCGCCATCTACTGAAAACACACCGAACTAAGGAGTAACTAAACCTGTAACACGATATAGAAATTCTCACGCCGTTCGCCGAAAGTAAGGCATGATCATCTCTCCTAGTCGGAGAATCCCTTTTGTGTTGGAGGTACATGACACTCGTTCCACCACAGTAGCTGACATCAAGAACCCTGTAAGACCTGACCTCCTTCCTATCTAAATAAAAAAACTGGATCCGCTCCTGTGATAACTTAACAATACAAACATAAATTAAAAGTAATGTGTAATGCACTCATAAATATTCAAAGAGATTAGGTCAGTAACCTAACTATCAAACAATTGTAGCCATGCAGTGCTCTAAATTGTTATTTCCGCCATTTAAAACAAGGTGACACTTATCAAGCTGCTTTATACAAAGAAAACAATACAATGTAGACATTATAATAACCTCAGATATTTCACACACGGCTGCCTGATTCCAAACTAGACAGAACCCGTACTATGATAACCAGACAGCTGATAAACATACTTATATATTCCTAAATAGATACATTTCTGTTGATAAATAACACCCAGACACAGAACAAATAATCGTGGTAACCAAACAATGAAGAATTATCTCCCGTCGAGGATCAGCTCCAGATATTTTATCTGGGTCCGATACGAGAACCGAATTAACCACTATGAAGGCGCTGGGGGCCACACTACTGCAGGCCAATGAAACAAAGAAGTGTCCATCTTGTCCAGCCCATCGTAAGCCCAGCACCCAATCATCTATTGTGACCAGGCGCGTCGTCTCCCAAAAATTCAACATCGGTTTTAAGATAGTAGAGCCACGCTGATTTCAGCACGGACAGGTCGGGTCGACCGGAGCAATACTGCCCACTCACAGAAGACTGACCTAAAGAGACTGCATCCGTGCTATCGTGTTAGTTGGAGTGCGAGACCGGAGGCTCATTGATGCAGGGCTGTCTGCAATGGTAGTAAGAGTGTGAGCCTTACAAGGAGAAAAAGCATTTCACTAGACTGTTATTGTGTGGGTCACCATACTGCATTGTCTGCATTAGTAATGAGTGTGCTGATCATAACTTTTGGAATTTGTTCATGTTTTCCACTAGCCAGAACAGAATCACTTTGACAGGGGCTCTTAATAACTAAAAAAATATAAATTACAACTAGTCTGGGGAGGAACGACCTCAAAGGGCCCAATCGTAGTCCACGTTCCATAGGTGTGGTCGAAGGATATGAACCGGCAACTCAAAATGACATCTCGGTTCTCGTACATGACGGTTCGCTCAAGTCTACCACGAGCCACCTCAGGTACTCTGGCACCCCGTGGTATTGAAGTGCTACCCTGATGTATGTAGCTAAATGGCAGCCTATTGAAGTCATAGGTGGTTGCCGATACCAGGCCCAAATACATCACCTGAACGCGTACGAGGACCCAATTGATGACAATGAAGGCGTCGGGGGTTGAACCACGACGTGGCCCATAGAACAATAGGGCCTCCATCTTATCAAGGGCCTTAACAACAAACAGAACCAACCTTGTACTCGTCTGACTAACTTGGCAAAATAGACCAAAATCTACCTTCCTTATGTTCAACAGTGGACTAAAGGGGTTGTTAGACTACGATGATAAATCCTCAAGAATGAATTTATATATATTCTTATATATTTATGAGCATTTAGCGCGTATTTATGTACTAGACACAACAAGGAAACTACAAATAATAAGGTCTCATTTGATAACCGTTTAAAAACAAGAGTTCTTTAGCCGTAGGTCATAATCATCTTGTTTATTTATGTTGTTATTACAAGATTCTAAATTATATATATTTAGTATGTCATTTAGGCAATTTATATTTGGCGCCTTAACATTCCTAAAAGTAACATTTTCAATGAGTGTTTATATCTATTCGACTCTCACAGTTATAATACACTCATATTGTTTGTAATATTATCCATAGATGGCGTTGGGAGCGATTTAGATCGCGCAATGGTTTGGTTACGTTATGGTGGTATATTTAAGGGGTGCTGGGCTAGAAAACCTCCACGTGGTGCACCCTGGAAACGTTGGCGATGGTGTTGTTCATCACTGCCAACGGCTAATATTCTAGCACGAAGAGGAAGCCATTTTCTTCGGCAAGTCGGCCGAGACTTGGTCCAACAGAGCGGGCGTGTCTGTCGGATCCTCTGTTGGTTCTTCGCTCTTCGGAGCATTGAGGAGGAAAACCTCGGTAAAAAATCACGATGGTGGGAAATTTTCAAGGGTCGGAGTTCCTCCGTTCAGCGGTGGAAAAGTAAGACGGGCTCGGTGTGCACTTACACTGCCACCGAGCAGGCATCAGGAGACGTAGTCTCCCTGCCGCCGTCGACATATCGTAGTCCCGAGTTGGAGTCTCGCGACTCCAATCGGGGGCGAGGGTCTTGGCTTAGCCGCCCGGACTGCGAGGAAGAAAACCTCTATAAAAAATTACCCCGAATCCCGTGTTCTGGTGCGTGACCAGGGGATGCATGGCTGATGGGCTGTTCAGTCGCAAGCGCACCCCCAGCCGAGGCACCTGCGGACCCCTCGGTTGGGCATAAATGTACGCTTGCCCGGGTATTGGGGGATCTCTGCCCGGGTCGACTTATAGTTCTCCCCCACTCGTGGGACTAATATGGAATCTCAAATAAAAAATAAAAACCTAAATGTAGAAGGAGAGAAGGAGAAGAAGGAGAAGAACGAGAAGAACGAGTTAAGCGTAAGAGTGCAAGACTTCTCGTCCAACTTAAAAGACGCATCAGTTGGAACGCCTATGTCAACGAGGCTCCCAGAAGTCATTACGACTGCTGGGAGCCGCAGAACATCGGAACGATTGCGTTCCAGATCTGCATGTTCGTCAGATGGCACAGGAGGTGACCTGATGGAAACGGCGCTGTGCGACTCCCGAAAACGCGGGCGCTCCAGAGATGAGGAGAGCGACACGTCTCAGGAGATGTTGCCTCCTAAAGTCGCCAGCAGCCGTAGAGGAAGGTCGCGAACTTCGGTCTCGATCCCGTCAGGCTCCGTCTTCTGTAAGGCGGAAGCCTATAGGCGGGTTAGGGCGGACGGCGAAGCACTTGCAGAGGAGGAGATCGCAGATCTCTTGCTTAAGATCAAGGAGCCGATGGTAGGGGATTCCGTTCCCCAAACGCCATTGTGCATGCAAGAGAGAGCGAAAGCAGCGGTGGCTATCATCCACAAGGTAGCCACCAAGTCGAGTAACCTTAAGGGTGCTTTTGTAAAGGCCCTTAGGGACTCCTCTTCTGCAGTTGCGGGGGTTGTTGAGACCCTTATTGGGGACGTGGCTCGTCTCCAAGCGGCCAACGACCATCTCACACGGGAGGTGGCTGAGCTGAGCGCGCAGTTTGCCCAATTCCGGGCGGTTCGCCCTGAGCGAGAAGGCCCGTCTCCATCGCTTGCCCCTGTCAATCCCGGTACCATCGCTGATGCCCACCTACGCCAAATCACAGACGCAGTGTGGCGCATGATGGACGGACGTCTCGCTGGCCTAGAGGCGAGACTACCTCCAGCCCCTGTTGTCCGGCCGCCGCTCGCGGCACATAGACCAAAGGCCGCATCGGCGCTGAAGTCGCTTCCCGTTGTGGGCGGTCGTGTGTCCTATGCGGCGGCGGCGTCGGTGTCAGCTATTCCTGCGCCGTCACTGTCTGCTGTTCCTGCGGCGTCAGTGTCTGCTATTCCTGCGGCCGCTCCGAGGACACGACAGGCGGCTAAAGCAGTACCTAAGACGGGTGCACAGCGATCAGGGCCCAAAACGGCGGTCAAGTCTAGAGCGGAATTCCCTCCGCTCCCCACTCCAGCCGCTGTACCTGGCACCACCACATCTGCTCCCTCCACATCTGCTCCGTCCACGGATGGTTGGCAGGTAGTTGGGGGGCCTAAGAAGTCCCGAAAGCGGGGTAAAGAGGCTGCCCAAAAAGTAGCTTCTACCCCGCAGTCGCCATCGGTGGCGATGGCCGCCACAAAGAAGCCGCGCAAACTGCAAGCGCCCAAAACTGCGGCGGTGGTGGTCACCATGTCACCGGAGGCGGCTAATGGTGGGCTGTCCTACGCGGCTATCTTCAAGAAGGCCCGGGACAGTCTCGCACATGACTTCGGGACGGTGGGTGTTAGAATGCGCCTCGCCCAAACGGGAGCTCGGATCCTCGAGTTCCCTGGGGCTGAAAGTGCAAAGACGGCGGACTCTTTCGCCGAGAAGCTGCGGGGAATTTTTGCAGCCACTGATGGTGTTAAGATCGCCAGGCCCACCAAGTGCGCTGAACTGCGTATCTCGGGCCTGGACGATTCCGTAACGGCTGAGGATGTCCGCGCTGCAATTATAGAGAGAACAGGCTGCAACGTGGAGAACATCAAGGTCGGCACCATCCGCCCCGGTCCAGGAGGGCTTGGCGCAGTGTGGGTTAGCTGTCCCGTACCGTCGGCCAAAATTTTGGCCGACGCCGGCAGACTGCTCGCCGGTTTCGTGAGCGCTAGGATCACAGTCCTGGCGGCGAGACCGATGAGATGCTATAAATGTCTGGCATCGGGACACACACGCGCCAAGTGCGTAAGTTGTTTTGACTGCAGCGGACTATGTTTCCGCTGCGGTCGACCGGGGCACAAGGCGACAGTGTGTTCTGCCGCCCCTCACTGCCCGGTGTGTGCGGCGGGTAACAAGCCCGCCAATCACCAGATTGGGCAGGTGGGTGCAAACCTCCCCGCGATTCTCGACAAGTGTCGGGGGCTAGCCAGTCGACCCAGGCTGCCTCCGATGTTGTCCGCACGTCAGCATCGTTGCCCATGGAAGAGGTTGTAGAGACGGTTCAATAATGGACCAAGTCTCCAACCTCTTTGTCCAGACGAACCTGAACCACTGTGCTGCGGCACAGGACCTCTTCTTGCAAACTATAGCACAGTGGTCGATCGGTGTTGCCGTAGCCGCGGAGCCCTATTACGTTCCTCCTCGACCAAACTGGTTGAGTGACCGGGACGGCTCCGTGGCAGTCGTCGGCTCCACGGCGGCTCATTCCCCACCCTTGTCGCTAAGAGACAAGGGTACTGGATATGTAGCTGCTGAGTGGGGGGGGATCACCGTATATGGTGTTTACTTCTCCCCCAATCGGAGTTTGAGCGACTTCGAGGTTTTCCTTAACAACTTGGAAACCTCGATACGGTGTCTAACGTCTGGGCACGTCTTAGTGCTGGGGGACTTCAACGCAAAGTCCATTGCGTGGGGTTCCCCCAGGACGGACGCCAGGGGTGAGGCCGTAGAGGAGTGGGCGGCCTCGGTGGGCCTCTGTTTATTAAACAGGGGCTCCACCAACACGTGCGTGCGACAGCAGGGAGGGTCGATAGTGGACCTTTCGTTCGCTACCCCTGCCTTCGCCGCACGAGTAAGGAACTGGTATGTCCTGGAAGAGGTTGAGACGCTCTCGGATCACCTCTACATTCGATTTGAGCTCTCCCGGATCCAGGACCCCAGTAGGGGTCACGCGGCGCGGCGTTCTTTCCGCTTTCCGCGGTGGGCTGTAGCCAAACTGAATAGGGACCTACTAGAGGAGGCAGCCATTATTCACTCTTGGCTGTCTCCGCAGGCTCCGACCGAGGAGGTCGACATGGGGGCTGGTCGTTTCCGTGATGCGATTACGCAAATCTGCGATGCGGCCATGCCCCGCATCCGAGGTTATCGGCCTCCACGGAAGGAGGTTTACTGGTGGTCCCAGGAGTTGGCGGACCTCCGCGCGGCCTGTACTCGTGCCCGGAGGTCCTACACCCGTAGTCGGCGGCGACACCGCGAAGAAAGCGGGGAGGACCAGCTTCATGAGGAGTACCGAGAGGCGCGGAAAACTCTGAAGCTGGCTATCAGCCGCGCCAAAGAAATTAAGCGTAAGGAGATGCTGGAGGGTCTCGATCGTGACCCCTGGGGTCGCCCTTATCGTGCGGTGCGACAAAAGCTCCGCACGTCGGGCCCCCCCCTTACAGAGGCACTCCAGCCCAGCTTCCTGCGGGAAGTGGTCGAGGGCCTTTTCCCGCAGCGGGTGGAGCACACACCCCCGTCGATGGCCATAATGGTCAGAGAAGACGGGGGGACCGAGGATAATGTTCCGCCCGTCAGGGAATCGGAGGTAGGGGCGGTTGTTCTACGGATCCGCTCTAAGAACACCGCCCCCGGGCCAGACGGGATACCTGCCCGAGTGCTGGCCCGAGCCCTCGAACACATGTTGGACCGTCTCAGGGAGGTCTTGGACGCTAGCCTGGCGTCCGGACGCTTCCCTGAGTGCTGGAAAAGCGGGAAGCTGGTCCTATTAAGAAAGCCGGGACGGCCAGCCGATTCGGTAGCGGCCTATAGGCCCATCGTGTTGTTGGACGAGGCGGGTAAGTTGTTTGAGAGGATACTCTCTGCCCGCATCGTCCGGCACCTCTGCGAGGTGGGCCCCGATCTGTCGGACGCCCAATTTGGTTTTCGGGCGGGGCGTTCGACGGTCGATGCTGTGCTGCGCCTGAGGGCCGTTACCGAAGAGGCGGTGAGCTGTGGCGGCGTGCTGTTGGCGGTGTCGTTGGACATCGCCAACGCATTTAACAGTCTGCCATTTAGCTGCATCAGGGAAGCACTCCACTACCACGGGGTGCCCGAGTACCTGAGGCGGCTTGTGGCAGACTATCTTGAGGAGCGTACCGTCGTGTACGAGGACCGAGATGGTATTCTGAGGCGGCGGCCCATGTCGTGCGGTGTTCCACAGGGGTCCGTCCTCGGACCACTCCTGTGGAATATGGGATACGACTGGGCCCTTCGAGGTCGTCTTCCCCCCGGGCTGGGCGTAATTTGTTACGCCGATGACACATTGGTCACGGCCCGGGGGGCGAACTTTCAAGAGGCGGCGCGTCTGGCCACCGTGGGAGTCTCTTTGGTGGTCGGGCGCATTGAGGCGCTGGGTTTACGGGTGGCCCTAGATAAGACGGAAGCCCTTTTGTTTCATGGGCCCCGTCGTGGTCCACCCCCTGGTGCCTCTATCGTTGTCAATTCGGTCCTCGTACCGATTAAGGCCCAGATGAAGTATCTGGGCCTAATCCTCGACGGCAGGTAGCTCTTCGACGAGCACTTCCGACAGCTTACTCCAAAGCTGGTCGGCGCTGCCTCTGCTCTTGGGCGACTTCTGCCCAATTTGGGTGGAGCCAGCGTCACGACGAGACGGTTATACACGGGGGTTGTTCGGTCAATGGCGCTGTATGGTGCACCGGTGTGGGCGGCGGCTCTGACCGCCCAGAATAGGGCTCGCCTCTGGCGCCCTCAGAGGATATTGGCGGTTAGAGCCATACGCGGTTACCGCACCGTATCGACGGAGGCGGCGTGCGCCCTGGCCGGAACTCCCCCGTGGGATTTGGAGGCGGAAGTGCTCGCCGAAGTTTATCGGCGGACGGCTGACTTCCGGGCGGGTAGCGGCATACGGCCCCCGCCCGAGGAGATACGCGAGTGGCGTGAGGCCGCTCGTCGAGCCACGATGGCTCGTTGGTCATTCCGGTTGGAGACTCCACGTGCTGGCTTTGCCCTCGTGGAGGCTCTCCAGCCGGTCATCACCGAGTGGGCAGGACGGCAGCACGGGACCCTTTCCTTCCGACTGACGCAGGTCCTTTCCGGGCATGGTTGCTTCGGGAAGTATCTGCACTCGGTCGCCAGGAGGGAATTGAGTCCCGCCTGTTACCACTGCGACTGCAGTGAGGACTCGGCTCAGCACACGCTAGCGGTTTGTTCCGCCTGGGCGGCGCAGCGTGGGGTCCTCACTGCAGTTATTGGAGGAGATCTCTCGCTACCGGCCGTCATACGCTCCATGGCCGGTAGCGACAGTTGTTTTACCGCGGTCGCAACCTTCTGCGAAGACGTAATTTCGCGGAAGGAGGCGGCGGAGAAGGCCCGGGAGGACGATATCCACTCGGACACAATTCGCCGCCGGCGAGCCGGGCGGCGGAGGCGCGCATACCAGCGCCTCATGCCGCCTTGAGTGTGGCCGCGGGTGGACGGGACGGGTTTTCCCCTCCACCCGCTATAATAGCCAGCCGCGAGGAGGCGACGTCCGCGTGTGCCGTACGTCGCCTATGTAGAGAGTTTATCCGCAGATGGTGCCCGCTTTGGCGGGCAGGCGCTAGGAGGGATCTGGATGTCGTAATAGCAGCGGTTCCCGGATCCCTCCTGTCTCAGGCGCAGAGTGGCACACCGTGTGGTTTTAGTCGGTCCGATTCCGACACACCACCCCGCCGTAAACCCCGGTGGGGTGACGGCCCGAGGGGGTTTCCACACGTTAAAAAAAAAAAAAAAAATGGTGGTATATTTAAATCTTTATAATTTGTTATCAAACTTAATTTACTCTGAGGTACTGAAGTTTAATTTAAACGAATACCATTGGACTTTGAGAGTATCTTGTGCTTATAAATTTATACTGAGTTTCATAGCAAGTTAAGAGTTATGAAGCAATATCAATCAAACAGGTACACAGATTAAACTTGTAACACTCCTCTTAATCGTTTCTATTATTAAAAATTACATTGGGCGCTAATACAATCTTATGAATTAGTATTGCCATCTATCGTTGTCATTTTAAATATAAGTATTTTTTATTATATTCATTTACGAATTAAGAATTCAGTGTTGAAGAGTAAGGGAACTGTGCAAGAGAACATCACTGTAAAGAGAAGGAATGAATGAATGGGAATGACGTCTCTCAACGCTAAGTCACATTTCAAAGCAAAATAAGGAATAACACAAAAGAATAGAGACGTCGGCGATTGTAGAAAGTGAATCGGCACGAAACACAGCTTGTTAAGGAGGCTGGTAATCTCACTACTAACTGCCACAGAAAACCGGCAGTTAAGAAGTAAGAGATTTTCTGTAAGGCCTATCAGTCTGTCCATTTATCAAAGCATGACTCTCTTGCGATTAGAACAATTCTTCTAAGAAACACTTCATGATTGACAACCTATAATAGTACACTGGTAGACATAGATATATCCTTGGAAAGAAAGTTTTGGGCATACCACGCTAGTGAGACAGATAGACACAGCGTTAGATCAAGTTTTCCTTCTCTTTTCAGTGATGCTGTGCTGTATAGTTTGTATCCACGGAATGGACAGGAGTAGTAACATTCCTTAATTCTTCACCACACGTTCAAGAAATAAATTGTCAACGAGTTTAAACAGAAACTTATCTTCTTGTCTCGTACTCTTGTCTTATCTGTCAGCCTATTCTAATAATATCGCATATCGAATGATTATATTTTTGTTGCGAATCCATCGGCCTCAACGACCCTGTATTATCTGCTGTAATTACAATAAACAAAGTAACTACATTTGCTAAGTTATTTAGAAATTTCTGGAGGAAAATGAACTTTGAAATATCGTGACAGAACCTGTTTTTTGGGAGATACTATGTTTGTGTACTCCACAATATATTTTTATCTGATGCATCTACCACCTGAATGAGTAAATTAAACACAGTATAAACTTAATAGGCATTTACTGTATTTTGTCTCCAAGAGCTTGAGTTACACACTTGTAGTCACTTTGTTAATCAGAGTCCACTTGACATTATTTTGTGTGTCCAACTCTGTGTATAAAAAGTGGCGTCGTCAAAAACAGTGTTGCCACATGAACGCTACAGTTTCATACAACTCCGATGTCTCATTGGTCTAGCAGTTAGCGTGTATGGCTACCGATCAAGATGTCTCGGGTTCGATCGGGTCAAAATGTGTTATTGAATTTTTTTGGTTACTGAAATACTTAATAACAGACCGCAGCTTGGAAGTTGAATCTGTGGCGAGTTCCATATGCAGCGTAAACAAAAATACATACTACAGCGCGATCTAGCGAAGACACATCAAACTACGGAGTATAATGGAGTACAGAACAACTACTAATACTGAATCGCGATATTGAAATCCTCGCGGCGATTAGCATATGTACAACATTCCAACATTAACCGTTGGGTCGCGGCCCGCTAGGCAAGATCGCCTCGGCTGGTCGGAGGATCCTCCCTTTGTGTCGGATAATGAGAATGAGAGAACAGAGAGTACACCTGTGTCTGTGCACACTCTTGTGCACTATAATATCTCCTGTGAAGTTGACTGGTCTCAGATAAGACTGACCGCCGTCAATGAAATCGCCTCAATCAAAGCCTAATTGTTTCATTAGAACTTTCACCGTGCGCTTTTAGGATGAGAACTCATAATGAATTCTGAACTTGTATCAAGCACTGAAAGTTCAGTGAAAATCGGAACCAGATAGCATCTAAATTTGTTTATTTCTTTGAGGAAATAATTACATAGAAGAAGTTAAAAACAACACGTACATGTAATATTATTTTGTGTACTATTATTATTATTACACTAATATTTGATTCAGAACCGCGTCCATGTGGTGACTAATTAACGTCCATATGGTGACGGTTTACGAATACATGGTGTCACCACCTCTAACCATCCCGTAGGCGTCGTAAAAGGTGAATAAGGGAACAAAATATACAGGAAGGTATCATTACAAAGAGAAGGAAAACTTGTAACAAACCCTATTCCAACCCGTCTGGTCAGCGTGGTGTAGTAGGCCAAAAACTCTTTCCTAAAGAGAGGCCTATGTCCAGCAGTGGACTGTTAAAGGCTGTTGATGATGAATGAAATGAAATGAAAATAAACATTTGTTTAAATCTTCAACTAACAGTATGCCACTTTTCTTTCAGGCCTGGAGGCAGTATCGATGCGGAAATAACGCAGGTGAAAGTTTCTTCAACAGATTAACTGTTCCAGGCCAAATGTTTCTTGGAAAGCGCACAGTTTTAAACTACTTGTTATCGATGGTAGGCAGCTGCAGTCTAGGTAGTAGAGCCACGTTGATTTCAGCACGAGCGGGCCGGTTCGACCGGGGCAGTACTACCCTCCCACAGAAAACCAACCTAAAGCGCCAGCATCCGTGTTGTCGTGTTTCGTTGGTGAGTGAGACCGGAGGCCCATCGATGCAGGGGTGACAGTTATCATCGTAACTGTGTAAGCCTTACACTGTCACAATGACTGTCATACCTTTTACGTTCCCAAGAGGGGTGTGAAAAAGCATCTCACAAGGCCGCCATAGTGTGGGTCACCATACTGCATTGTCTGCATTTGCAATGAGTATGGTGACCACAACTCTTAGATTCTATTCATGCTTTCCATCAGGCAGAGTAGAGTCACTTTGGTAGGCTCTTAATATAGAAAAAAAAATACATTATAGAGTTTACATTTGAATAATTCTTTAAATACACCCCACGATAAAAACGATACAACATATTTAGTAATAATTGTTTAGAATTCTAGAAAAAACTTTAGTGGAACCATGAATGAAACCATGCTTCTCGAACGTACCACTGATAATATAATAAACAAATATATACAGTACAATATAAAATAATTGACAATAGATACAAAAAAAGAAAAAACTTACGGTTAAAAAAGGTTGCAAATATTTTTGAAGCTAAAAGAGTTTATATTTCGCAGCAATTATCTATTTTTTTTTAAATATCAAGTAACACAAGTTGTTCACGATAAATTTATATCAACAACAAGTGTTCACAAAAGAACAAAGTCCAATGCTGGTCATATACCAACACGTCGCTATAGATAATCGAATTGTACGCTCAATGTAATAAGTATGTGTCTAATCAGTAGTTTCCGTGACGAGAAACTATCTACAGTGAGCCACTGTTTGAGTACATAATAAATTACTAAGCGAAAAACCTTATTTGTGCTTCTTTTTAATCAAACTTATAACTCGTCGACTACCTCGGTGGTGCAGCGGTAGCAAACGCGACTGCTGTGCTTGAGGTCTCAGGTTCGATTCCCAGGTCGGATCAAATGTTTGTGGGATCTGTACATATTTGTTTTAGAGTTTGAGTGTCTCCTGTGTATAATATGTATGTATTTATGTATTTACGAAAAAGAAAAGTATATAAGTATTCTATCAGTCAGTTTAGTTATCATAGCACAAGCTCTGCTTAGTTTGAAACTAGATGACGTTGTGTGTCAAATGCCCGAAATATTTATTTACATATTTATTTATTTTTTACTAGCTTTTGCCCGCGACTCCGTCCGCTTGTATGTCGGTTATCGTGGTAAATAATAGCCTATGCGTTATTCTGACGTATAAGCTATACTGTACAGTTTCGTATAAATCTGTTCAGTAGTTTTTGGGAGAAATAGTAACAAACATTCATACAAACTTTCACACTATTAGTAAGATTTAATTAATCTATGTATTTAAAGTTACTCGCCCAAACCTGACATTTTGACAGCTGCCACTTTTTACAAGGAATGAATCATCATCATTGTCATCATCGCCCATTAATGGTCCACTGCTGGACATCGGCCCCTTCTTAGCAAGGAGGTTTTGGCTGACTATTCTACGCTGGCCAGGTGGTTTCTATACCAATACATATATACGTATATATATATATATACTCAATATATACGTTATATTGAGTGAGTACAATATATACGTATATATTGAGTGTTTCTTCTCTTTGCAGTGATGGTGTCCTGCGTAATTTGTCCCTTAGTCGCCTCATACGACACCCATGGGATAAGTAGCGGTGTTGATACTCCGTTTTCTTAATCAGTCACCACACGGATTTGTAGTAAGGGAAAAATAGTTGCATAGAAGTGCATCGTTTTCAAAGTTAGAAATACGAAATAAAAGCTATCACGATACTAAAGGTATAGGTATGTTTTTTTAAACGCAACGCCCTCAGTTAGAATAAATTCTGTGTAGCGAGGGATTTGACAAACACACAAGAAACGGACACAAAGAACACCCAGACTCAGGACAACAATTTATGTATCACACAAAGTGTTGTCCCATGTGGGATTTGAACCTTCAACACTCAGCGCAGTAGAGCACCGTCGCGACCGCTTCAACCACTAAGCCAACAGTGCCGTCAATAATTTGTGTTCCAAATTTTAGATATACAAAAATTCGTTCAAGTAATTCTCTTGTATAGAAACAAAATAACACTAATATATATGTATGTATATTAAGACGTAAATTATTAATGCGCATTTTGAAGTCAATTTTACTTGTTGTATGTATAGCAATGTAACATAATCTCAAGACTCGTATATCACTTCATTAGCTATAAAACCAATAACGTAGACTGCACCCACACTTCCATCTCTCTTAAACTGGATCAGTTTAAAGTCACATCCAGTAGGGGTGAACGCTACAATAAAAATCTTAACCGAAAGCTTTGCATGATAACCTATTTATTACGAATAATAACACAAAATGATAACCCTGATGTAGTTGTGACCTACGTAACATCAGTTAGAATCGAGCGTTTGACAGAAAAGCACGCGTCGCGCCACAAAAAAAAAGTAATGCGATAATTTTTTTTTTGAAAATGGAACACCAGAATTTAGACAAAACGATTTCGACAGCCCTTATGCTGCCTAAAGAGAATGGTGATGAAAAAATAGTGATAATAACCCCTTCTAATGGGGTGGGAAAGATTTTGATAAGGGAGGATACGGTTTTAGCGTGTGCAGGATGTGGAAGAGGACCTTTTAATTGTGGTGGGGTTAAGAAGCAGTGGAGCGCCTTATGTTGGGGGAAGCAACCTGAAAAAAACTATTATTGTTGTAAGTATTTTTAAATAAATATTGAGTGCGCGGTTGGTTTAAGCGGTTGCCACGCCGTTTACTACTGCGCTGAGTGTTTTGGGTTCAAACCCGTCATGGACAACAGTTTGTGTGATCCACAAATTGTTATTCTGAGTCTGGTTCTTTGTGTCCGTTTCTTGTATGTTTGTAAAGTCCCACCGACATAGAATTTATTCCTAAGGGCGGACATTGCCTCTTTTTCTATAAAAAAAAAACCTAACCTGACTCGATAATTAGTCGATGCAGCGCCTATAAAGCGTGGTCTACAAACGTGAAATTAATTAATGTATATTAAATTACTAAGTTTTTTATATCGTGAGCTCCCACTAAGAAAGCATTTTCGGAACTGTCACCCCTAAGACGATAAAATAAGTGATGAATGTTTGTACAAAAGTTCGTTATTTTTAACCGACTTCAGAAAGGAGGTGCCATTCGGATGTTTATATTTTTTATTATGTACGTTCGGATATACCTCCATTATATATAGACAGATTCCTGAGAGACAGTATTCGATTTGGTCCAAAGGGTACTATTCTGAAATAGTCGCATTTAAATTTCATACAGATTTGACGATTATTTCGAAGACAGATAACGGAACTCTTTAAAAAGTGACAGCAAATCAACCGCGATTGCTGCTATTGCATAAACATGCATTATTTAGGCCAACACACAACATAACATCACGCCTATACACTCGATAGTGATCCCATTATCTCCATGTCAGTATCTGGTGACTTGTTCCCACAGAAATCGAATGGAAAACTCAAATATTACAGCCTCGACGTCGTATATTGTTTGTTTCTGTAACTATACAGGTATTTTTGTTTGGTAGTCGTTATCTCATGTTGAGCTGATGATGGAAGAGTCTTTAACTTCAGGAGTTTAAGGTTAATTCTTTCAGCAGTTAAAGCATTTCATTGAACTGTTTTATTCTTTCAATGCGTTTTTATTGGCTCATGGCACACATGGCTCGTACTGTCGAAAAGTTTTCAGGTTTCATTTAAAGCCCAGCGTCTATCTCTACAATTCCAACCCTTAGTTGAAATCTGTGGTTTGGACGTGGAGTTTAACCGAACTTCTAATACGAGATTTGGCTTTCAGACCTCCACAACTTACTAGATAACGATAAAGATGATGTTGAAGCTCTGTATGTAGAATTTTTAGTGGGTTGCAGAGATATGTGCGCAATGGGTAACAAATAAGATTACAAAATGTTTTGACAAAAAAAAGGTTGTTACACAATAATTTTTATGTAATTATATCATAATTCTTTGATTTTTTAACCTTTTTTTGTATATCTATATAATAATTATATTTCTACTGAACTAAAAAGTTTATTTGCTTAAACAATAATATTTAACACAGTTTTAGATATTACGAAGAAAAACTAAATGAACACACTAATTAACTAAGCACCCAATTACTAAATTAGTTCGTAACTTTAGATTATACTTTTAACCGACTTCAAAAAACTTTACTGCCATATATGAGAAGGAGCATCCAAATTGTAGTCAATTGAGCGCATATATTTCTATATAAACATATTTTTTTATCTGGAAAATTGACTACTCTGCTTGATGGCAAGCATGAAAAAAATCCAAGAGTTGTGGTCACCATACTCATTGCGAATGCAGACAATGCAGTATGGTGACCACCATGGCGATCTCGAGGACGTAAAAGGCATGACAGTCATCGTGGCAGTGTGAGGTTCACACACTTACAATGATAACTGTCACCCCTGCATTAAAAAAAACAATTAACGCATTCTCATATTATTTTTAAATAGATACACATTGTAGATAAGTAACAACCAGATACAGAACAGCTAATGATCGCATTTATCACACAAGAACTGTCTTGGATGGATACCAAAAACCTCTAGTTTAACAGTCAAGATCACTCATCACTATAACAACACACACACACAAACCATCACCATCATCATTAACAACTTTTAACAGTCTACTGTTTGACATAGGCCTGTCCTTGGCAAGACAATAAGCTGTTACAAGACAATACGCTGTTACAAGTCAAAGTAGGTGGCACCGGGAGGGGTCCGGATAACTTAATAACAGCAGTTCCCGGGTCCCTCCCATTCCAGGAACAGAGTGGCACGCCGTGTAGTTTTAGTTGGTTCAATTCCGACGCACCACCCCGTTGTAAATCCCAGTGGGGTGACGGCCCATGGGGGGTTTCCACATGTTAAAAAAAAGGCCTGTTCTACAAGCAAGGAGGTTTTGGCCTCCTATACCACGCTGGCCAGACAGTTTAGTACTAGACTTGTTTCAAGTTTTCCTTCTCTATGCCGTGATGTTGTCTTACAACACCCATGGAAAAATAGGGGTAGTGACACCGTATTCTTAATACGTCACCAAGTCAGACATGTATATGTTTTTATCCGTCTTATATTACATATTATATCTTTACGTCACAATGTAATATTATATATATACAATAATATAAATAAATATCTGTGATTTGTTTTGCTTAGTAAATAATATGTGCACTTAGTACAATTCGAGGCCAATGACGTAGACTTCTTTTTTTTTTAAGAACCAGCCAAAGTGACTCCACTCTGCCTGATGAAAACATGAATAGAATACAAGAGTTGTGGTCACCATACTTATTGCGAATGCAGACAATGCAGTATCGTGACCCACTCTATGGCGACCTAGTAAGATACTTTTTGACGGCTCGCTTGGGAACGTAAACCAAGGATAAAGTACTTACCACGCTGTCACCCCTGCATCAAAAAGAATAATCAATAACAAGAATAATCATTTCCATATGAGTTATAATTTCTGTGTTACCGGATAACATATATTCTAACAGTGGACAACAAAAAAATCTTAGATTCAGGTCAACTTCTTTGTAAACTACGTCGATTTTGTCGCATATGGAAATTGAAGCATGAACACTATCACACCATAACATTTTCACGTAAAATATTAACACGACAAGACCACATGGCTCGTCTTGTCAAAAAGTTTTCAGGTCTCATTTAAAGCCTAGCGTCTATCTCTTTAAATTCCAAACCTTGGTTGAAATCTGTGGTTTGGACGTGGAGTTTAACCGAACTTCTAATACGAGATTTGGTTTTCAGACCTCCACAACTTACTAGGTAATGATAAAGATGATGTTGAAGCTCTGTATGTAGAATTTTTAATACAAATATAACTAAATTACATTGATCAGGTTTCATGTGACCAAGCAGTGTCTCTTTGTCAAAATGTCAGACAATTTAAACGTATACAATCGTTAATACTCACAATTATATAATCCCACTGTCTTTTCTTTTTATTTCTTCAATATTAGAGCAGAATTCTACTTTTGTTCCTTCTACTGTTCTACTATTCTACTGTTGAATAATCCCATTTTTGTTCTTTGATGTTCTCTTTGCCTTTCTCTATAGCCCCTGACAAAAGCTAGTAAAGCCATGCTGATTTGAGCACGAATGGGCTGGCTCGACCGGATATTACCGACTGACATTACTGACGGACATTACCGGATATTACCGATTGACCGAAGTATTATCATCTCAGAGAAGACCAACCTAAAGCAATAGTATCCGTGCTGTCGTGTTTCGTTGGCGAATGTGAGACCGGAGGTACATTGATGCAGAGGTGACAGTAATCGTGATAAGTGTGTAAGCCTTACACTGCCACGATGACTGTCATGCCTTTTACGTTCCCAAGTGGAGAGTGAAAAAGCATCTCACTAGGCCGTCATAGTGTGGGTCACCATACAATATTGTCTGCATTCGCAATGAGTATGATAACCAGAACTTTTGGATTCTATTCATGCTGTCCATCAGGCAGAGTAGAGTCACTTTGGCAGGCTATTAAGAAAAACAAAATAAAAAAGTGTACCCTACCGTTTCGTTTGGTTGAGTAGTTAAAATGTCACAACTAACATACAAATAACGATATGGGTGACATAGACTCAAAGAGCGGGCACGTTCTTGTATTCTGTTTAATTGTAAGCAACTATACCCCTTTTATTTAATTTTTCTGTATTAAGAACCTGCCAAAGTGACTCTACTCTGCCTGACGGAAAGCCTGAATAGAATCCAAGAGTTGTGGTCATCATACTTATTGCAAATGCAGACAATGTAGTGTGGTGACCCTAGGCCTATATAATTATCACGATAACTGTCACCCCTGCATTAATGGGCCTCCGGTCTCACACTTACCAACGAAACACGACAACACGGATGCTGTCGCTTTAGGTTGATCTTCTGTGGGAGGGTAGTACTGCCCCGGTCACCATGGGCCCATTCGTGCTGGAATCAGCGTGGCTCTACTACCTAAAATCATTATCATAGAAATATACATCCATAGTGTACAAAAACATACAATTCCATCTATCTATATGTCAAATTTAATCAATTCACGTCCAGCCGTCCTGACATTATTGCATAACGCGCATCCATCCAACTTTTTATATCTATAATAATAGTATTATTATAATACTTAGGGCATTATCATTATTATTATTACTATTACAAATAATGATACTACACAAGCGCACGAATAATAATCTCGGAAGTAAAACATTGTAGGTCAATAGACATACTTCATTATCGCATGTGGAAATCGAACCCGCGACCCTTAACATAGATATACAGCACACGAGTATTGCATTAGTCCGATTAATTAACACAATTAGCTAAATTATCATTATTGAAGACGTAAAAGATGATAGAGCATTCATTGCCACGACGAAAGACGTAGGTTCGATTCCTATTCAGTTCGATGCTACGATGCTTAGTCGACTTATTCAACATCCACGGCTTGAATAGGAGTGGTAACACTTCGTGTGCTTAATGCTCTAGTTTTTTTTCTATTCTGGACCTACCAAAGTGAGTGTACTCTGCCTGATGGAAAGCATAAATAGAATCTACGAGTGATATTCGCTATACTCATTGTGAATGCATGCAATGCATGTATGGCGACGCTATGGTGGGTATTCTACATGCCCCACTTGGAGACGTAAAAGGCATGTCAGTCATCGTGGCAGTGTAAGGCTCACACACTTGCCACAATAGCTGCCACCTCTGCATCAATGGGCCTCCGGTCTCGCACTCACTAACGAAACACGGCAGCACGGATGCTGTCACTTTAGTCTTCTGTGAGAGGATAGTACTGCCCCGATTGAACAGGCAAAATCGGGTTGAAATCGGCGTGGCTCTACTATCGTGCGTGTCAACACTCGGATGTTTTGAGATTAGTCAACAAACGATAAATATTAAAATTGATCATTTCATAATAAATATTGACTTAAGTTAAGTTTTAAATGATAGTAATTGACATCTTTAGTCAATGATTAGTGAACGAGACAGTTTGAACTGTTATCGTCCGTGCGATCTCTTCCACACAACCTTTGGATGCAAGCAACTGATATCAACATATTTCTGCGTTTGTACATATAAATGTAACTATACATATGTCAATGTTTATATAAATTTACTAACTTTTAAATGAAGATAATCAAACTAAATTGAATCTTTTGTAGTTTTTATAAGGTTTCATTTGCATAATACTTAGTTTTTTTGTAGACTTTGTTACTATTTATTGGTTTACCATATTACAGAGTAATAAGAGAGTATATACAATGTTAGATATATTAAACTGCTTCGGTGGCGCAGCCGTAGTGAATGCGACTGCTGTGCTTGAGGTCTCGGGTTTGATTCCCAGGTCGGAAATGTTTGGATGATCTGCAAATATTTGTTTCGAAGTTTGTGTGTTTTCTATGTACAATATGTATGTATTTACAAAAAAAAAGTATATAAGTATTCTATCAGTTATTATAGTTATCATAGCACAAGCTCTGCTTAGTTTGAAACTAGATGACGTTGTGTGTCAAATGTCCGAAATATTTATTATTATTTGTGAAGAGGGCTGCATTGTTGCTAAAAGCAAGCTCTTCCAGGCAACCTTAGCATGAACCTGGCTAGATATCCTGATTAAAACATTACATATGTATATGTATGTATAATGTTTTAAAATATAATTGATTTTACAAAACAGCTTTACTTTTAATTAGGGATAAACCCAATCGTGATTGACGAGTTCCTATCTTTTAGAGCAATAAAACAAGCATTTATTCATATGTATCTATAATTGTTATCTCATAATAAAATCAATCAGTGAAATAGGCCATAGTCTGAGGTAGTTTCGGGCCGATATGACCTTCAAACCTTCAAGAAAAAAGAGTTTCCACCTCATAGGCCGGCAATGAACTCATGACTCCTGAATTTAGGTGATTACGGGTTGCGGTACTCACTTTCAATCAAGCTCGTTACATAACATAGCATTGTGGCGACTTCCACATTACAGCACAAAGAAAAATATACAACATCGTCATCTAGCGAAGATACATTGAACTAGGAAGTATGAACGAAACGTATGAATGTAATGAACTACAATGCAGCTACTAATCCTGTATCGCGATATAGAGACTCGCGTGGCAATTGGCATATATACAGTATCCCAACATCAACAGAGTATAAACCGTTGGGTCGTGGCCCACCAGACATGATCACCTCGCCTGGTCGGAGGATCCTCCCTTTGTGTCGGAGGGACATGACACTCGTTCCCTCCACAGCATGAAGCCTATTTCTTTGAAGGTAAAGCAGACATGATCGATTTCCACTTACTATGGTCTTGACACACATATTTGCTGTGCTCACATTCATCAATCGCTACGTGCAGGCTCGTTAGTAGTACTTCTCTCATGGACCTTCTAAAGAATTTCACCTATTTGATCAGTAAGTGTTCGCCGTGGATGACCTCTTCCGACATTTCCACACACATTCGCTCTATAAATAATTCTTCTAATCTAATTCCTTTCGTGAGTCTTTTCAATCTTTGTCACAGCGTCTTCTTTCAGTCCTCAACGTTCTCTTACTATTTCATTTCAGACTCTGTCAATAACGTTAACACCACACACTCCTTAGAAAACGCATCTGTACAGTATTAATTATCCTTTCGTGTCTCTACCATCATACACAAGATTCACCACCATACTTAAGGTTCTGTCTGGACCAGCACACCATTGTGTGCAGCTAAACGCGTCTTTTTAGACAGGTTTTTGTTGGTAATAAAAAAGTGTTGAGCACCATTCAATTTATCTTCCGCTCTTACTCTCCTTTCTATATCATCTCCATGTGTGCTTGTTTTTCTTCAAAAAAACGTTAACCTTAATACAACAAAAACAGTTAATTACTATACATTTTGGATGGCGTACACCTCTATAAATCTCTTTGGATGTCATTAAATACGTGAGTGTATCTATATAATTTGTACTATGACTACTCCTTTTTTAAGATTTTATAAGAACAATTTTTTTTCGTGACAACTTCCGCACTAGTAATATAACCTGTGTGACTGGGGACTTTACAAACATACAATCAATACAATCAAAGGAATAATCTGACGTCACAGAATAAGCGCGCCAAAATGGTTGCGTTTAAATCACCCGAAAATGGTAGTGATTGTAATATGTATTTTTTAGCTTAATGGTTTGTATTTCAAATGTGTTATATTTAATTTTGGCAGTGTAATAACTAGTCGAAATTTTTATAAACGTAAAAAGAATACATGCAAATTTCCTATTAGTGGATCACACAAAGTGTTGTTCCAAATAGCGATCGAATCTACTCGATGCAGTCGAAAACACTCAAACCACTGCGCCATACATGCAGACATAAAATATTTCCATATTCTAGAAATGTCTACTGTATCAGATCACGTTATGTGGTCACGCTCATCCGGTAAAGAAATCATATTTAGCATGATTCTTCAAAGTGCTAAGTTATTAACATAATTGCAAATAATAACCCACGTAGGTCAACGAGTCATATAATCATACACCTATCTTAATACGCTTACCTAAGCGTAACACAGTATATTAGGTAATAGAGCCATGCTGATTTCAGCACTAACGGGCCGACTCGACCGGGGCAGTATTACCCTCCCACAGAAGACCAACCTAAAGCGGCAGCATCTGTGCTGTTGTATTTCGTTGGCGAGTGCGAGATTGAAATCCCATTGATGCAGGAGTGACAGTTATCGTGGCAACTGTATGAGCCTTACACTGCTACGACTGACTGACATGCTTTTTACATCCCCAAGCGGAGCGGGAAAAAGCATATCACTAGACTGCCAAAGTGTGGGTCACTATACTGCATTTGCAGTGACTACAACTCTTGAATTTTATTCATGCTTTCCATTAGGCAGAATAGAGTCACTTTGGCAGGCTCTTAATACAGAAAAAAGTATACTGATAGCATATTTGTTTTATAAGCTGGAAATCACAGAGTAAAACATGTATCCTCAGAGGGCATGTAAAGCTGTCGATCTCGGTTGCCATACAAACATCTGTTGACTGCACGGTTGGCGTAGTGGCTGTTGCCGGTTCCCTCCTATGTCAGGCGAAGAGTGGCACACCGTGTGATTTTAGTTGGTCCGATTCCGACACACCACCCTGCCGTAAGCTCCGGTGGGGTGACGGACCGCAGGGGTTTCCGTACGTTAGAAAAAAAGTGGTTTAAGCAGAGGCCACGCTGCTCTCTACTGCGCTGAATGTTGTGGATTCTAACCCTAACGGGACAACACTGTGTTATCCACAAATTGTTGTTCTGAATCTGGGTGTTCTTTGTGTCCGTTTCTTGTATATTTGTGAAGCCTTCCACGACACAGGATGTGTTAATAAAGCGGGCGTTGCCTTGAAAACAAAGAAAAAAAAACATTACGGGCACGTGGAGCCCTAAATACTTTGACAATAGTCTTTCTACAGAACTTTGATAAAATCTAGTAATTAGATTGTAGAGTGGAGCTCTGATAGAAGTCGCTTCACGTTAAACGTTTAAGTTCAACCGTAGCGTAGTAGATTTAAAACCAAACTCACCCTTTTTTTTTTTTAAAAGACAACGCCCGCATTAGGAATAAATCCTGTGTCGCGGGGGATTTTACAAACATACAAGAAACGGACACAAAGAATACCCAGACTCAGAACAACAATTTGTGGATCACACAAAGTGTTGTCCCATGTAGGATTTGAACCCACAACAAACCTGGCGACCGCTTAAACCACTAGGCCAATCGTGCAGTCAAATCTAAGTCGAATTTAATTTCGAAAAAGCTTGGAGGCTGATGTATGAGTTCACATAATTAAAATGGAAGTGTCTGTCTGTAACGTCAATAGATATGTGTATCCTGCTTTGTCCAAACAATTATTTCTTTAATAATATTATCTGTTTGTTTGTTTTGTTACATCATCGAAAATATGGATTGATATTGATTGATGAACTGGATAGGTGGTAGTATGTTCCTAATACTTATGACGTGATGTAACTTCTAGCCGCTTTCGGCTGCGGCGGCTAGTTTCCACGGTCCAGCCAACTGGATCAGGACCGAGTTTACGTGTTCTCCGAGGCACCGGGGTCCCAACTTTTAAACTCCGGGATGTTATCAAGCATCTCCGGAATCAGAAAAACTCGATAAAATTTTTTGGTCCAACCCAGGAATCGAACTTGAAACTTCTTGATCGGCGGTCGCATACGCTAGCCTTTAGACCAACGAGGCAATCAAGGCAGACACCTAAGACAAATCAATATATTAAATAAACAATGTCAGTAATTATTATTGACTTAATGGCTCAGACTTATGAAACATTCATTGATAACATTTATTGCAGCTGTTTTAACTCAATTTATTGATTTCATTTATCATACATAACTTCTTTATTTTATTGTTTAAACAATAAACTATGTAAATAAAACAAACACAATGACTTGTCTTTGTGAATTTCCCTCGGGCCGTCACCTAATCGCGGTTTGTGTGTTTGTGTGTCGGAATCGGTCCGACTAAAACCACACGATGTGCCAATTTTCGCTTAAGATAGGAGAGATCCGGGAACAGCTATTATTACGACATCCAGGCCTCCCCTAGCGCGATCCCGCTAGTGCAAGAATCACCTTCCAATCACAAAGGGTAAATAGATAGTTAGAAAACTATTTATTCTACACCGTATTACAGAGTTTCAAGAGACTACATACAATGTTAAATATATAGTGTCCAAAGGGTGACGTTATTACCAAAAGCAACCTCTTCCAAGCAACCTTAGGATGGATAAAAATGTTTCTTAGAGACAGTTGCAGTTAACGGTGTAATGAACTTTGACAAAGTATTTGCTAACAAATATAATTAGTGTCCTATATAAATCCATACATATATATAATACATATAAAATAAAAAAAGCATTACCTAAGTTGATGCTTAATGCAAAGTGTATTCAATTACAAAGCAAATAAATTAAAAAGGCACTGACAAGGTTAAACATCTAATACATGGTCATCAAACTAAGCAGAGCCTGTGCTATGGAAACCAAATTGCTGATAAGCATACTTAAATATTTCTAAACACGTATATATTGTAGATAAATTACACTCAGAAACAGAACAAGTCAATGTGTTCATTACTCAATTGTCTTGAGGATGAATCGAAGCCACGACTTCCAGCTTAGCAGCCAGGAGGACTAACCATTGCACAAACAGGCTCTTCCATCCTCTAAGTTATTCTTCTGTACTTTATTCAGTGTAAAATACTGACTATTGGCCACGGCTTCTTTCATTTTATTACTTCGTGTTTTTACTTTGAAAAAGGTAGTAGAACTACATTGATTTTTTACTTTTTTTTATTTTAATAGCCCACCAAAGTGACTCTACTCTGCTTGATGGAAAGCATGAATAAAATCCAAAAGTTGTAGTCACCATACTCATTGCGAATGCTGACAATGCAGTATGGCGACCCACACTATGGCGGCCTATTACGATTTTCTACGCCTCACTTGGGCACGTAAAAGACATGACAGTCATCGTAGCATTGTACTGCACACATTTACCACGACAACTGTCACCCCTGCATCAATGAGCCTCCGATTTTAGCACAAACGGGTCGGCCCGTCCGGGGAACCCTCTCACAATAGATCAACCAAAAGCAACAGCATCTGTGCTGTCGTGTTTCGTTAGTGAGTGCGAGATCGGAGACCCATTGATGCACGGGTGACAGTTATCATGGCAAGAGTGTGAACATTACACCGCCACGATGGCTCATGCATTTTACGTCCCCACGCGGGACCTGAAAAAGCATCTCTCTAGTCACTATAGTGTGGGTCACTGTACTATATTGCCTGCATTCGCATTGACTATTGTGACCACAACTCTTGAATTTTATTCATGCCTTCCATTAGGGAGAGTAGAGCCATCTACGAAATGAATAGGGGTGGCCCGACTCATTCCGCAAGAGGCGACTTAGGGTGAAACTACATAGTACAACATCACTACAGTGGGAGGCCTGGCCAACGTGGTATGCTAAAACCTCATTTCTAAGAAGGCCAATGTCTAGCAACAGACTGTTGAGTGCCGTAAATGTGAACACACATTAAAGTAACCTTCAGTAACATTCTCTAGATAAATGAAATCGCATGATTTTGTTTTCAAAACATAAAAATTTAATTACTTATGGATTTATAATACAGTTAAAGATAAGAAGAGGTCACGAAATATTTTCAATTTCACGAGTCTTGATATCTTTTAAAGTGAAACAGACCCTTTCGGTAACTGCGATAAGACCCATCTCTTTGTTTAATCTATCGAAAATAATAATTAATTTACTTTAAAGCACATAATAATAAAACACAATAGTATATACCTAAAGTGACTCTACTCCGCTCGATGAAAAGTATGAATACAATCCGAGAGTTGTGGTCACCGTACTCATTGCGAATACAGACAATGCAGTATGGTGACTCACACTATAATGGCCTAGTGAGATGCTTTTTCAGACTCCGCTTGGGGACGTATTTTTTACGTGTGGAAACTCCCTCGGACCGTCACCCCACCGGGGCTTACGGCGGGGTGGTGTGTCGGAATCGGATCGACTAAAACCACACGGTGTGCCACTCTGCGCCTAAAATAGGAGGGATCCGGGAACAGCTGCTATTACGACATTCAGATTTCACCTAGCGCCTGCCTGCTCTCGCGGGCGCCACCTGCGAGTAAACTCTCTATTTAGGCGACGTTCGGCACACGTGGACGTCGCCTCCTCGCGGCTGGCCACTGTAGCAGATGGAGACGCAAACCCGTCCCGTCCACCCGTGGTCACACTCAAGGCGGCATGAGACGCTGGTACGCGCGCTACCGCCGCCAGATTTCCCGGCGGCGAATTGAGTCCGAATGGAGATCGTCCTCCCGGGCCTTCTCCGGCGCCCTCTCCGCGAAATTACGTATTTGCAGAAGGTTACGACCGCGGTAAAACATCTGTCGCTACCGACCATGGAGCGTATGACGGCCGGTAGCGAGAGATCTCCTCCAATAACTGCAGTGAGGACCCCACGCTGCGCCGCCCATGCGGAACAAACCGCTAGAGTGTACTGAGCCGAGTCCTCACTACAGTCGCAGTGGTGTCAGGTGGGACTCGATTTCTTCCTGGTAACCAAGTGCAGATACTTCTCGAAGCAACCGTGCTTGGAAAGGACCTGCGTCAGTCGGAAGGAAAGGGTCCCGTACTGCCGCCCTGCCCACCGGCGATGACCGGCTAGAGAGCATCTACGATGGCAAAGCCAGCACGAGGAGTCTCCAGCCGGAACGACCAGCAAGCCATCGTGGCTCGACGAGCGGCCTCACGCCACTCGCGTTTTTCTTCGGATGGGGGCCGTATGACGATAACTGTCAACCCTACATCAATGAACCACTGGTCTCGCACTCACCAACGAAACAGGAGATCACGGATTCTGTCGTTTTAGGTTTATCTTCTGTGGGAGGGTAATACTGTCCCTGACGAGACGGCCCGTTCGGGCCTGAAATTAGCGTGGTTCTACTACCTGTAATATGTAATATATTACATTTTTGTGGACACTGACATCTTAACTAGGCCAAGCATGCACCTCACCGGTTTCTTCCCGTGATTCACTTCACGTTACTCGTAACATAAAACACGCTTATCATATCACCATTACCATCTCGTAACTTTAATTTTACAGCATATTTGCTTAGTACTGTATTTACACTGAAATGACGAAAAATACAGTATAAGAATAATTAAGATCAAATGTAGTGCTATTTGGGGTTCTAAACACAAAATAGACATTGATTGACAATGTAATATTTTTTTTTTTTTTAATTTTGGTACTTGAGATTAACAGAGCAAAAAATCCCCTTTCCCCTGAATCTGGGCAGTTTGGGCTGCGATTATTTGTGACTATCGAGTTGGAGGTTTCCACGAACGGCTTTCATTATCAGGTGACCTGTGTGTTTGCACTTATATCATAAAAAACCGGCCAAGTGTGAGTCGGACCCACGCACCGAAGGTTCCGTACAAATTACTTTGACATGGAAGTTTTATTTTATTACAGCTTAAAGGTATTATAGGCCTGAGTATTTGATATGAATTTCAATTTAATACCTCTACGCGTTCATGAAGAAAGGGGTAGTAAGTTTAAAATTAATAAAAATATTTTTATCATTTGATATAACCAAAAAAATACAATTTTCACATCTTTTTCTTTATCTGTGCTATAAGATGTTGCTTCGTACCAAATTTTAAGATTCTGACCTGAAGTACCTATTGGTTTTGATTCCCTTGTGTGTTTCGAAAATTTGCAGCAATTTACGGCATAAACGGCTGTATCTTTTGTTTGCGTGGGCTTAGAACTTTGATTTTTTCACAGTTTCAAGGGGCAGTAAACCTGAGCATTTGATATAAATATAAGTTTGGTAGCATTACACGTTCCTGAGAAAAAGGGTCTTGTCAGACGGACGGACAATAATATGATTCTGTACGGGTTCCGTTTTTTCCTCACGCGATACTGAACTCTAACAACAAAAATTACCATAAAAAGTCAAAAGAATTGATTTCTTTACAAAACAGTTTTAGCAAATGTCACTCGGGTTAACAGGTGGATTTTATTTACAAATCTATTCTGACATTTACAAGTTATGTCGTGAAGAAACCTCTAACTGAATTCGTTTGCTTCTCTCAAAAGAAATCATTTTTCTCATTTTTACTTCATTTCTATTGATGCTCGGCTCTCATTAGTTACACGATGTTACCCAGCCTTCCTTGATAAAGGTGGTATCCATCATTGAAACAATTCGAAGCACTAGCTTCTGATATACGCACATTTAACCAAATAATCTCTTTAGTTTTATGCATTTAAATAAGATGCACACCCAGACAACATTATATCACTTACCTGACTACCATGTAAACAGCAAAATCTTTAAAAACTATTCTCACACTAGGCATAATCTTGCCTCACGAGGGGAGCTCACGATTCCCCAGAGATTTCCATTCTAGGGTACACCTGGTTCCCCGGCTACTGGTACCTGAGACGGCGTGCGATTTTTGATCGGTTCGAGTCCGACATAACCACAAACAGGTGGTGTCCGGGGGGATTTCCGTAAAGGGACTTCACGAAAATACATGAAGCGGACATCAAGTTACAAAACTCATAGTAAATAATTCGTTTCAATCGTTCTAGTTATTTGTCGGCCATATTTAATAACTATTTATTTTCGTTACAGTGATCTTACTGCTGTCGATTACGTTCGTGCTAAGTGTAATCGGAACAATCTGTTTTTGTTTCACAAATACCATCAATGATGCCATTCTATCTGTGAGTATAATATTTTGTTATTATAAAACCTAATTTCATCAAATCAATTCAAGTTAGAAATGTCTTTATTTCATAAAAAAAATTAGAGTCGTCTTTTTTGTTGACAAGTTGATCAATAATTTAACAAAACGAAATCAGTTCAATGAATACCTGTGCCGATCTACAGGAGTCAACGTCTCCCTTCCCTCGCCACCCCCTTTTCCATTACAAAAATAACTTAAATCACCATAAACAACATTCAATCCATTTTTCTCTTTCCATAGAGTATGGTAATTCGAAACAATACATTAGCGTACAGCATCTGGAGGCGGCCAAACGTCCAACCCCTCATGAAGGTACACCTCTTCAACTACACCAACTGGGAGAAAGTCAAACGCGGTGAGGAGGAGAAGCTGCACGTAGAAGAAGTGGGACCTTATATTTATTCGTGAGTAGACTATATACCATGGTTTATAAAATCCATCATCATAACCTTTAGTTGTCCACTACTGGACATTTACTTAACGTGGTAGCCAGACGGCTTGGTATAATTGGGTTTGCGTCCCGTTTTTAAATTGTCCGTTGAGAAGTTTGCACTTCAAGCCGGTTTTTAAAACAACCACGGGATGAATATGGGTCATTCTGTCACCACATGAAACAACTTTCATAATGTCCTTAAATTAAACTGCTATTTTTTCGGCACAAGTGGTTAAGCTCAATCGGAGTAATACAATGTCCTCAAAGAAAACGATGTTGAGCTACTCTTTGAAAAGACAAAGAAAAAGTATATGAACTAGTATTTTTTGTACTTTATCGATTTGTTAAATGATAACATAGATGCTATAATCATCATCATCATCAATCTCATCATCAACAGCTTTTTCTCTCCAGCTTACGTTCAACGAAATGTTGCAGATATTTCGACGCTGCAGAGAATTTGAGAATTATCATTCTATAACTTTATGCACGAGTGGTGACGGATTAAGAATAAAGAGTGTCACCATCGCTATTCTCTCAATGGGTGTTGTAAGAGGAACAATATATACAAGGCAACAATACTGCAAAGGGAAGAAAAACGTGAAACAAAGCCCTTTTTTAACCCACCTGGGTTGATAACCTCACCGAGGTTGTGGCGGGTAGTGTGTCGACTGGATGTCGTAATAGCAGCGGTTCCCGGATCCTTCCTATCTCAAGCGCAGAGTGGCACACCGGTGCTCGCCGAAGTTGACCGGCGGACGGAGGAATTTCGGGCGTGTAGCGACATACGGCCCCCGCTCCAAGAGATACGCGAGTGGCGAGAGGCCGCTCGTAGAGCCACCATGGCTCGTTGGTCGTCTCGGCTGGAGGCTCCACGTGCTGGCTTTGTCACCGTGGAGGCTCTCCAGTCGGTCATCGCCAAGTGGGCAGGGCGACAGCACGGTACCCTTTCCTTCCTACTGACACAGATCCTTTCCGGCATAGTTGCGTCGGGAAGTATCTGTACTCGGTCGCCAGGAGGGAATTGAGTCCCACCTGTCACCACTGCGACTGCAGTGAGAACTCAGCTCAGCACACGCTAGCGGTTTGTTCCGCCTGGGCGACGCAGCGTGGGGTCCTCACTGCAGTTATTGGAGATCTCTCGCTACCGGCCGTCATACGCTCCATGGTCGGTAGCGACAGTTGTTAAACCGGGAACCGCTGCTATTACGACATCCAGATCCCTCCTAGCGCCTGCCCGCTACTGCGGGCATCATCTATGGGTAAACTCTCTATTTTAGGCGACGTACGGTACACGCGGATGTCGCCTCCTCGCGGTTAACCATTGTAGCGGATGGAGGGGAGAACCCGTCCCGTCCACATGCGGCAACACTCAAACGGCGGCATGAAGCGCTGGTATGCGCGTTCCGATTCCGACACCACCCCACCGTAAACCCCGGTGGGGTGACGTCCCGAGGGGATTTCCACACGTTAAAAAAAAAAAAAAAAAAAAGCCTATGTCCAGCAGTGGACGTCTTTTGGCTAAGATGATGATGATGACAATGATACTATGTTATTTAAGTATGTATAAGTATATATATCTATTATAATATGTTACAAAAATCTATTCAATGACAGTCCAATTTACACTGGACTTTCAAACAACAAATATAAAATGGCTGAAATTCGACCGCCAAGCGAACTCTGTGTAGTGTAAATGTCGTGTGAACAAATCACAGTATTTAAATCATCATTAGTTCATAGTTCATCACAACATGGCATAAAAAAAAATATGTTTGCCTTATCTCTGAGTTCGTTATCTGTTTCATACTTTTCCATAATGTACACATCTATAGTACGTTGATGAACAAAATATAATAACTAAACATATACGAAAAACTTGAGGCGCGTATAATCATTTGTTGATGGCCACCGAATGCGTAAAATCCAACCTTCGTCCTAATTCTAGGAGAGTGAGACATTTATCTCTTGAGTTACAGGTATCCATGGGCGGCGACAGTCGCTTCCCATCAGGTGATAGGTCTATTCGTTTACCCGTAGTATTATAACAAAAGAACATCAAGTTAAAATCATGTTGAAATAAAACCAGATCAGACTCCAAGCTATCGTATAAGTGGCATCTGAAGTGGACTGGAGTCTGGACTTATTATCGCTTTCCGTTCTTCTGGCAGATGAAATTGCGTCTCAGACCCTGATGGGATATCCAGTTAGCCAGCAAGTTATCTTCCTACAATAATAATAACATTAATAAAGACATGAAATAACGAACATACTTTTAAATCCATTGCAATACATTTATTTCTTGATTAGTAGTTTTTGAGGTTTCTCGTTTAGTTATTATTTTATGTAGTCTATGATGAATTAAGAATACAGGGTATCACCACCCTTACTGTGACACTCCGTGGGTGTAGTAAAAGCCGACCAAGCACTGCAAAGAGAAAGAGGACTTGGATCAAACCCAATTCAAACCCGCTAGGCCAGTGTGGCATCATATCAATCAACAGCCTTTAATAGTCCACTGCTGGACATGGACCTCTCCTTAGTAAAGGGATTTTGGCCTAGTATACCATGCTGGCCATACGGATTGGTATAAGATTTGTTTCAAGTAATTCGTCATATTATGTTCCCTTAGCCGCTTCTTACAACACCCAGAAGAAGAGTAGGGTTGATCATACTATGTATTCTTAATCTGTCACCACACGTGGTATAGTTGATCGAAACCTTCTTTATACGGTGAGACTTTTGTCCAACCAGTAGACTACCAGAAGCTGTTGATGACCCACCCTGCTCAATATTCTGCATTTTGGCTCAACTGTGTCACGAAAACCAAATTTACTACAGAAACCCCATGAAAACAACGTACCAATAGTAACAACACCCACGTATTAGGTATTGCGTTACCGAAAGTACAATATACCACCCGTGAAGCCATCAAATAGATTATTAACAATTTATGGCGATCATATAACAACTTAATGGTGTATGCAATAACCAATGTGGTGTTATCCACCTTATCTTGTGCCTACATCTCGAATATACTAAGAATATGTGTGTTACAGAATACTGTTGTCATAATTTTGACAACCCAAATGACATATGTATAACTTTTTCATGGAATAGGGACTTAAGTCGCACGTCACCATCATCGTCTCAGCCATAAAACGTACTGGACCCCCCAAGTTCCTCCTTAATAGCTAGTCCTATGCTGTCCGCATCCAAAAAATTACCGCGACTGTCACTAGGTCGCTAGACCACTTGGTCTTGGACCACACATAGGGCCTACCGACCATGTGCTTTCCGGTACACATCCACCTCTCAAGAACTTAATGAACCCGTCAACTATCGTTTCTGCGAGCAATATACCCCACCCACAACCACTGAAGTTTACCAATTTTCCAAACAATTTCGGTGAACTTGATTCGGTTGCGGATCTCCTTATTTCTGACTCAATGACGCAGAGAAACACCGACAATTTCTCTCTTTTGCTGTTTGGGTGACTTTGAACTTTCTCATAAGGCCTATTGTGAGCGACCACGTCTCCGTACCGTAAGTCACCACAAGTACACAGGCAACATGCAGACTGTTTTGAGACGCTGAGGTATTTGTGACAGGAAAACGTCACAGTCGCACGTGGACAACAGTAACTCAAAAGTGCATGTGTTGCCGCATTTTATGTAACACCTGAATTACATACTCATAGAGGACAGGTTAAGCTCCGATTACTTCCCACGTTCCGAAAACAACGAAAGTGTTTAACACATTTTTTTTGCGAGATCTATTACTTTGGTCGGGCCGGTTCAAAATATGCCGTGACATGGTTCTCATACATATATAATTGAATATTAAAATACTAAAAATTACACCAAAAATTCAGAATTTTCAATTTTTATTTCAATTTGTAATAAAAAAACAGTAAACAATAAACGTTTGTATAAATTCAGGATTTATTCAAATATTGATAAAAAATAAATAATTCAAAAAACATCTAGCCAGCTTAGATAGCCAGAAGACACCATTAGCAACATAGAATGAAAAAGAGAAAAAAACGTAGAGATAACCGAACCCGCGAACAAAAGCTATCACCCACATAATAAGTTTATCCTTACTAGATATAAACAAAATATATTTGCAGGATACAAGGCCAAATCTTTATCTGGACGCGTTGTTGTTATTACTTACTATTTTATTTCAATAGATAGATGTATATAGTACTCGGTCTAATCTATTACAAAAACACTTCTATCTTTGACGTAAAAAAAGGAGGGAAATTCCTGTTTCTAATTGACATTTGAGCAAAACAAAAAAATATTGGGATAAAAATGTTAGTCATAGTTCGTATCACTGTAATTTAATGGAAGCCTATTCTTTTACTACTGAAAGAGATTAAAAAGAACGAAAAGAACAATAAAAATGAATCTTCTTCATTGTCCAAACCTCCACGCAAAATCAATCACGAAGCCCTACTAAATGTTTTGACAGATATATCTGGTGTTAATTTGCTATGTATCTCTGTTTCAATTAAATTTTGCCAAGCTGAATTGCCAGCGCTGTCTGCAGACCACCCGACTCCTGACTTACGACTGTGAATGTGAGGGGAATTGGATAATAAGATATACACGTGACATCAAAATTAACAAAATACTTTTATTTGTTAGCTTTATTGCTTGACAAACATCTATGCTGTTATTTTTGAAATTTATCACAGTTTAATAGTGAAATTTAATAATCAAAAAGTATTTTTTTATTATTCCCTCGCATATTTCGATAACGCTATGGTATTGGTGGGACAAAACGCGACGTCAATTTACAATCGACGTATTCTGTCAACAAGTTGATTTGTTTAGATTCTGGTGATTATTTATTTTCTAATAAATTAAGTGTTTCACCCTAGGTAATATGTAGATTAATAAATACCTACATATTAGATAAGGGTAATACTTTAACAAACTTTTCATAAACTAGGTTGTTTTTATCGAAGTTTGTAAATGAAACAAATATGTATGGGTTACTACATACAAATGACACTTCATTCTTTTTATCGCTTTCTTGAAGTCATTAATTCTAATTCTTAATGATCTTCACCACAGCATAACAAACACGATAGGCTATATCTTCTCATCTCATTCTCATATTTTTAACTTAACGACTTGTACTTCAGCTGTGTTTTACATAATTTAGTAATGTAATAACAAGTAGAAATGTTTAAAAATAAAAAAAATACATGCGCATTCCCTATTAACACATATTCTGATATCAAATAAATTACAATCAAAAAGTTGTTTTTGACAGGTATATAAGCTCCATTTTTTAAGATGTTAGAATCTCGAGTTTTTGACAGCTAGTTTAAGTGACAAGACCAAGACACTGAAGTTCTCGAGTTCGTCTCTTCTTTACTTGCGACCCTCAATCCAATATAAGCAATATCTCGTTTGTATCTTTTACCTTTCCTTTGCAATGTACACGCAAACTCAAGTTTATTACCCAAATTCTCAAAGTTAATGGTAACCTTGGTTTTTTGCTATAAGAATGGCACGAAATTTTGGTTTATTAAATAACAATAGTTAAAGAATAATGGCTGATACATTATGATTTTATGTAAATGTCTATGATAACCTATTTTTTTTCTTGTAATGTTAACATTCACAGATAAAAAATGTTTTTGTTTTAAAAAATATGTCAGTAATACAAGAAATTGTTTGTTTCTCTAATGTTTATCATTACAAATTACTAAGAATACTTCAGTAAATGATGTTAGCGTTATCTGTTTACGTTCATTAAGGAAATTTATTGAATACGCGCTTAAATAAATCTAAGAATCCTGTGATTATGACTAACGATCGATCGTCATAATAAATAAACTATGATTGAAATGATTTTGTAAATAATTACATAATGAATTTGCGTACATGTGTTGCCCACGTCTTAAACATATGAATTATATCAATTCAGGAACAAACCTTTGGATAGCGAGAGTTTAATAATACCATAGTTTTTATCTCGGTCACTAAAAAATAATATATTCGCTCTCTAAGACTAAAATTGTAAATCATCACCATCATCAACAGTCTTTAATAGGCCGCTGCTGGACATCCATATCTCCTCAGAAAAGTCAAAGTCAAAGTCAAAGTCAAAGTCAAATTCATTTATTCATTTAGGTCACAAAAGACACTTATGAACGTCATAAAAAAAAAACAATAAAAGATGAAAGATGAACAATCTGTCGATTAAAATTATAGCTAGCTGGGTTCGCAGATTGTTCATGGTAGAGTGGTGAGAAAAGAACCCAGGAAAGAAACTCACCACCACTCTTTTAACTCAAAATCTTTTAATATTAAAATAGCAGTTATATTCACAATCATAGGTCTTAAAAAAAGAGCAATTCATTTCCAAACATTTAAATCTGTGACATAGTCTGAAACTGAGTAATAAGCCTTTTTGGACAACCTCAGCTTAACAAATTTCTTAAATTTACTAATAGATAATAATACTATGTTGTTTGGTAATTTGTTATAAAATTGTATACATTGACCCACAAACGAATTCGATATTTTATGGAGCCTAGTAGTGTGCAAGGCAAGTTTATTTTTATTTCTTAAATTAAATTGATGGAGATCACTATTTTTCTTAAATTTACACAGATTTTTATGAACATATAAAAGATTCTCGTAAATGTATTGTGAGTGTAGTGTGAGAATGTTAATTTCTTTGAATCTGTTTCTTAGTGACTCACAAGGGCCCATCTTATAGATAGCCCTAATAGCTCGTTTCTGGAGCACAAAGATTGAATCGATATCAGAGGCACTGCCCCAAAGCAATAAACCATAGGACATAATGCTGTGAAAGTAACTGAAATAAACTAATCGCGCAGTATCAACATCCGTCAATTGACGAATCTTTCTCACAGCATAAGCTGCAGAACTAAGTCTACCAGATAACGTTTCTATATGTGGGCCCCATTGTAACCGTGAATCTAAAGTTATACCTAGGAAGACAGCCTTGTCTGTCAATTCCAGTTCCTCCCCGTTCATCAAAACACTAGTTTTTACTTGTTTAACATTCCTAGTATAAAATTTAACACATTTGGTTTTACTCCTATTTAATAACAAGTTATTAGCGCAAAACCAAAGTACCATTTTAGAGAGAGCATTGTTGCAAAAGAGGTTTTGGTCTATTATACCAAGCTGTCCAGACGTGTTGGTATTGGATTTGTATAGTCTTCAAAAGGCGGCGCACCTGGCCTCCAGGGGAGTCTCTTTGGTGCTTGAGCATAATGAGGTGCAGAGCTTACGGGTGACCCTAGATAAGACAGATGCCCTTGTTCTCTAGGCCCCGTCGCGATCCACCCCCTGGTGCCTATAAAGTATCTAGGCCTGAACCTTGACGAGAGGTAGCTCTTCGAGGAGCACTTCCGACAGCTCGCTCCAAAGCTGGTCGGTGCTGCTTCTACCCATGCTCAATTTAGGTGGAGCCATCGTCGCGACAAGGGGCTCTACACGGGGGTTGTCCGGTCAATGGCATTGTATGGTGCACCGGTGTGCCACCCTTCGAGCTACGATGGCTCATTGGTCGTCCCGGTTGGAGGCTCAACGTGTTAGTTTAGGTACTCTTGAGGCTCTCCAGCAGGACGCGTGGGCATCTTATGCTACAGCTGTTTTACCGCCGTCGCAACCTTCTGTTAAGATGTCATTTCGCAGAAGACGGTGGCGGAAAATGTCCGGGAGGATGACCTCCACTCAGACCCGTACGGCGGCGTGGGCGTGCTTACCGGTGCCTCTTGCCACCCTGTGTGTGGCTGCGGTTGGACGGAATGAGTATTCCTCTCCATCCGTGACAGTGGCCACGAGGAGGCGACATTCACATGTCCTGTACGGCGCCTAAATAGAAAGTTCATCCAAAGTTAAAAAAGAAATGTTTGTTAAGCCCAGTTTAATTTTCTTTCTCTTTGTAGTGCAGTTAGTCTTGCGTAGTTTACTTCCTTAGTCGACTCGAACGTCGACACCCAAGGCGTAAATTGGGATGGAGAACTGACTTTATATTTCTAATATTTTGAATACTTTTACTATTTACTTGAAATTTTATCTGAATGTTTGTGTTTTTCATTTGTGAAAACTATGTCATTACGATAACCCTTTGTGTAAAGAAAGTTCAACGAGTGTTTATTCGACTGCGGCGTAACATAAAAGAAAGTTTATAAATTCGTCCAACTTTATTTGTGTGACATAGTTGATATGTAGTAGACAAACAGTTGTACAACATAATCTTCATAATTTGAACACATAGCAATATGTTCTGGCGCCAAAATTCGGCCATTTTGTTTTTGTCAATAATTTTGTTTAAAACTTTTAAAACTGTTTTTTTTTTAATTTTTTTCCTGTTTTGACTCTTTGTTAACAAAACTTTTTAACCATTAAATTGCGCAGTAACGTCTGAATTGTGAAATAACAGTTCTGATTGAGAAATGAATATATACAATGTTTATATCATTAGAAAGATAATGGAATCTAAAGTAGAATTACTGAAATTAATAACAATGATATGCAAAGACAATGTTTCATTTAGAAATCGTTACAAATACAAACAGTAATTAGCCTTATTATTTATCACATTAGAGCACTTTGGGGTTCAAAGATTTGTGTTTCTATATTAACAGTAGGCTTTTTGAAAATAAGGGTTAGCTTGGAGTGATAACATACGGAGGTTACCGGAGAGCAAGCCCTCCGTCTTTCTGATTTTGGGAGGATACTTAAGGCAAGTAACGCACTTAAGAACCTCCTACACATTTGGCTAACACGTCATCCTACTAATATTATAAACGCGAAAGTTCGTGAGCATAGATGTTTGTTACTCTGTCACGAACAAACCACTGGACAGATTTGGATGAAACTTTACAGTAATATAAGTCATACATCAGAATAACATATAGGTTACAATTTGTAATGATTTTATGTAATTTTGGCCGTAATATAACTATACATGTCAATTGAGTCGGAAAAAAAATCTAGCCTCTGAGAGTTACCTTGGCGCACGCTGCCTAAACCATTGAAGATACACAAAGATGATGTACCGTAGGATTATTTGTATGTTGAAAAAAAAATTAAATGATCTGTTACGAAATTTAATGTGGCAGACCAAATTCCACGCAAGCGAAGCCGCGGGCAAAAGCTAGTATAAATAACATTTATTTATTTATTATTACTGTCATGATACTACATAACGTACAAATAAAGTTTTTTTGTATATCCGTTTATATTCTAAGAAGTTATAATTACTGCAGGCAACAGCTCGAAAGGGTGAACATCCAGTTCAACGGTGATAAGCTGTCATTCCAGGAACGAAACCGCTTCACGTACTTGCCGAAGGAAAGCCACGGAGCTCACTTTGACCAAGTTTTGGTCCCAAACTTGCCTTTGCTTGTAAGTAACATCATCAACAACAGCCTCTATTTGACTGTACGGCAGTGGTTAAAGCAGACGCCACACCACTCTCTACTCCACTGAATGTTGTGGGTTCAAACCCCACATGGGACAACACTTCTTGTGATCCACAAATTGTTTTTCTAAGTCTAGGTTTTCTTTGTGTCCGTGCCTTTACAAACATACAAGAACATTTGTAAAGGCCCCCGCGATACAGGACATACTCGTATTCCTAATGCGGGCGTTGTCTTTAAAAGAAATATATTTATAGTCCACTGCAGGTCTAATATACCACTCTGGCCGGACAGATTGCAATGATGTTGTCCTGGATAGTGTCAACTTATAAAATAGACTTCAAACCGGTAAATAACGAAACTAATTACATTGTACTAATCAAAAATGAACTGTTTCACAAAATTTTACCGTTAGATGAAATAAGATTATCTATAACAATACCTTTTACGCATTCCAGGGCTTACTAGCTATGGCTCAGAACATGGACTATTTACCTCGGATGGCTATTTACCAAGCTATGAAATGGAAATGGTCCGGCATCGACCATCCAGACCCCTTCGTAATGCTTCCTGTGCACAGGTAAGATAACATATTCTTTCTAATTATGACCTGCGTTTTATTGATCTTGTGTTTGCGTGCAGGTGTGTATACAAACACATCTGGAAGGGTAGTGAATTACGTAGAAGTTTATTGTGTGTGAGGAAGGGTTTAAACTAGGGGAAGGGTCAGTAGTATGTTTTTATTTTATACGAATCCTATCAACATACGTAAGTTTGTAAGGCTGTACAGAATTGAAGAACAGCTACAGAAGCTTGCATCGAATAAAATACTAGTTACGACATGAATGGTAGCTATTAAAATAACGAAACTTCGTGACTCCATATGGGAGTGTATGAGAGTTATGTTTGTAGCGTTCATGTGGCAACACTGTTTTTGACGACGCCACTTTTTATACACAGAGTTGGACACACAAAAGAATGTCAAGTGGACTCGGATTAACAAAGCGACCACAAGCGTGTAACTCAAGCTCTTGGAGATAAAATACTGTGAATATTGGTACCACCTGAACAGTAAATGCCTATTAAGTTTATACTGTGTTTAATTTACCCATTCAAGTGGTAGATGCATCAGATAAAAATATATTGTGGAGTACACAAACATAGTAACTCCCAAATGTTTAACGTTCGCTAAAACGACTGTCTCAACATGGACGTATTTGAGAATAAAATTTTACCCAACACTCTACAAAACTAAAAGAATTTGTTTAGCAATGCAGAACCGATTTGGATCTTTTGTATGTAGATTAAAATGTGATGCGTATAATACGCATGTAATTTAAGACGTCATTTCGTCATTCTCGCTTCTAACCATGACTTTAGCAACTTTAGATAACAACTCGAGATCAGAATGGCAAAAAGTCGGCAACATTTTAAATATCTACTGTGGCAAGATTTTCTAAACACCCTATCAGATCCACTTTAATCTTATAAAATCTTTTTCTAGAATGTATATATTATATAATATATGTATATGTTATATACTAGTCTACATAATATGTATATTTATATACATAAATGTGTATGTAGAAGTCAATTTTTTGTATTTTATTTTTCTTTTTCATAAAATCGCATTCTAGTTTCCGTACAACTTCCTTCTTTTGGCTCTGTATCGCCCTAAGGTCAAAAGGTAGAAAGTGCCTAAGACATTAAGGCTACCTTTATCAATTCTTATATGCATAAAGTATAAATAAAAAAAATGTAAAAAAAACTTGGCTTTAACTAACCCTTCTTTTGATATTTGGTTGTGCGAATATTCCCTCGGACACCACCTGCTTGGTGATTATGTTGCACTCGAACCGATCAAAAACCGCATGTCACGTACCGTCTCATGTACTAATAGCCGGATTAGAAAGGAAACCCCTGAAACCCAGACGTACCTCAGGCTATATACGGCTTGTAGATGGAATTGTATTGGGTCTCATTCGGGAGGGGTTCCCGAGTGAAACCCCATATATTCCCGTCCTGTCCTTAAAAAAACGTGTGCGCTTCTTGTTGTTTAGAACTTCAAATATTACCCGTTGGCTAATAAAAAGGACTTGCTACACTACAAGTTGAATAGCATGTTAGTAGATTACTTTATGACAAAGAATTCACTTTATTTTTTCCTAATGTGTACAGGTTCCTGTGGGGTTACGAGGACAGCATAATGAACGTAGCAAAAGCTTATTTGAGCTTGAAAGGACAGCTGAAGTTCGATGATTTCGGCTTACTGGTCACTGTAAGTTTAATTTTAACTATATTATATTACGAAAATCGACCATTTTGTACTTTTGTGATTATAAAAAGGTCCAAGGTTACGGATTAAGAATACAGAGCGCCAACACCCTTGTTCGTCCCGTGGGTTTCGTAAGAAGCGACTAAGAGAACAAACTACGCAAGACACGATCACTACAAAGAGAAGTAAAACGTGAAACAAACCCTATGCCAATACGCCTGACGAGCGTGATGTGGTTGGCCAAAACCTCATTTCTAAAGAGAGTTTGTGTCCAGCAATAGATGTGACGTCAGGATGAAATTTTATACTATAAAATTCAACAAAAAAGTTTGAAGTTATTAAGAGGAAAAAGAGATGCGGACATTTCTTCTTCAGAGACGATAACTGAAAAAATTAGCTTCACCAATCGCTTGCTCATAATCCAGGCAATTTGAAACCTATGACCGAAGTAAATAGAACGTATGAATTAGATAGAAAACGAGAAATGTAACAGATGACGTAGTGTTTAAGCGGTCACCATTTTCTACTGTGCTGAGTGACGTCGATTATTTAAACCACGAATCGTTATTCTAAGGTTTTGTGTACTTTTTGCCCGTTTTATGTATGTTTGTAAAGTCGCCCGCGACAGGATCTATTTCTAGTGCGGTAGATATCTTTAAAAGAAAAGCTAATCTTTATTCAGTTTGTAATTCCTACAATAAAAGAACATGTTTTGTTTGATGTCAATGGGCGGGAGTAATCACACACCATCGAGTAAATTATCGGCTCGTTTGCCGCTTATACGATTAAAAAACATGACTGTCGAAATAAACTTTACTACGAGGAAAAAGACAAGCGAAACTTCTAATAAGTTGACAATCAAAACTAAATGTAATAAAAACTATTTTATCTAGTCTATAGCATAGGCATTCTAGGAATAGGAATGTTAACTTCCCAGAGTGAGTTTTACGAAATGCCGGCGTCTTCTACTGTAGACTATCTTGTAAAAAAATCTCTAAAGACTTACTTACGAAAATAAATCCATTTGTCATTTTACAGAAAAACGGAACAGTCTCCGAGCGGTTTACCATAAACACGGGAGAAAAAGAGAAAGAAAAGATGAACACGATAGAGATGGTAGACGGACAAGACCATCTCTCGTTTTGGGGAACCCCCGAGTGTAACAGGTATGTTGGATATTGGGCTTTTGGACTTACCCATTAGTATAGTTGTAACAATTATAGTTGTTTACAAAATATTGAAACTATTGGTCTAGTGGTTAGTGATCCTGATTACTTATCCAAGGATTGTGGATTAGATTCTCACCCAAGACAAATATCTGTGTGATCAGCACGATTACTTGTTTCAGTGTCTGGGTGTAATTTATCTATATGTATATATTTAGATATATAGCATATATACAAAGCATAGACTCTACCTAATTTGGAACCAGACAGCCGTGTGTGAGTTATGTGAATATTAAATATTATTTATTCTGTATCAGGGTGTAAATTTATCAGTACTCTAGTTATAATAGTAGGTTCTGTCCAGATGGAAATCAGAATACCCTATTCGTGATGTGTCAAATTATTATTATTAAAAATTAAACAAAACCGAAAGGAAATTTATGCATCACTAGTTATTTTTCGGGTACCTAGTACTCGTGGTTTATTTTTGTTCTTGAACGCATTAACTACTGAAGTGATTTGATGAAACTTTGTACATAAGCACTGAGGCTTACCTAAAGGCCATAATACTGACATATGATTATTTTAAAGACCAAATATATGTTATAAATTTGGTGTAGTAAGTCAAAACCTCATTTCTAAGGAAAGATCTTTGTCCAGCAATGGACTTTTAAAAGATGCTAATAATGAATGTATATTAAAGAAATGTGTTGACCCTGGCCTATTTGGGCCACGGCAGCTTATCTCAACGGAGACCAGCTAACCACACAGGAGACATCATAGTGTACAAGTGTGTGTGCACAATAATATACACTCTCTGTTCTTTCACACTCACAATCCAATGGTACCGTTATTCGACATGACCGGAGAGAGATCAAACGTGGAACTGACAGTTACTTGCTTATGAACGCAGGT
Source organism: Hypercompe scribonia (assembly GCA_949316085.1). Classification (NCBI taxonomy): domain Eukaryota; kingdom Metazoa; phylum Arthropoda; class Insecta; order Lepidoptera; family Erebidae; genus Hypercompe; species Hypercompe scribonia. Next base: position 5,125,210 of record OX438997.1, read on the forward strand.
TAAAACCCCAACTTCCAAAATCTAGACTGTTATTAAACATTCCTCTGGTCAGAAAACTCAAGAACTTTTGCGCCCGACCCGGGGATAGAAACCGAGACCTCGTGATCGGCAGATACGCACACCGTTAATCTAAAGAGGCAGTGAACGAAATATCAGAGTTACGACACCCGACTTCCTCTAATGCCACCACTGCCGGGAAATACATAAGTGTTGAGCAAGGTTAAAATATGTCAAAGGTTAATAAAAACACGAACAGATATAGAATTAGAAGAACAAATTTAAAAAGATAATATTATTTAATCACGTTTTAACAAGTTTTGTTTTTCGGATTCCAGAATCGTGACAAGGAAACATGTTGCGACATGTCCGTCTGTTCGTCCGTCTCTCCTCAGTTTACTTTTAAGACTATTAGCACTAGAAAACCATAATTATATCAATATATTATAAATACCAAAAGGACGATTAAGTAGTAAAATTAAATCTTGAAAATAATTCATTACAGTTAAATAATTGATGAGGGGTGACAGTTATCGTGGTAACTGAGTGAGCCTTACAATGTCACAATGACTGTCATGCCTTTTACGTCCCCGGACGGGGTTTGAAAAGCATCTCATTAGGCCGTCATAGTGTGGGTCACCATACTGCATTGTTTGCATTTGCAATGAGTATGGTGACCACATCTCCTGAATTCTATTCATGCTTCCCATCAGGCAGAGTAGAGTCACTTTGGTAGGTTCTCAATATAGAAAAAAAAAATCAAAAGGAAGGGCAACAATTTGACAGTCAATGTATGTTCCACCGTAGCGCCTACACTACTGAACCGATTTTGATGAATGAGGTGTCAATAGATTTATAATATATATATATCAATTTTATTAAAAGTTTTTACGTAATCGGGTTATAGTTTTTTCGAGCACGTAAAGCTGTCGGATAGCCGTCACATCGGATTGTAAGAGTGAGGGAACAGAGAGTGCACCTGTGTTTGTGTACACACGTGTACTCGTACACTATTATATCTCTTGCGTAGTTGGCTGGGAATTGTTGAGAATGGCCACCGTGGCCAAAATGGACTAGGAGAAAACCATAATTTTTCTTTTCAAGTTAATTTTTAGTAAGAAGGAACTGAAGCGGCAACGCGCTAGTAAATTTTATGATATACTTGTTTATGAGCGGTGGTGTTCACTTACCATCGGGTGGACTGTCTGCACGTTTATCTGAAAACGTACTAAGTCAGCTCAATCAGTTTAATTATAGTAATAAGTTAAAAAAATTTGAAACTTCGCTACATAGTTAAAAATAGTTACGATAGATGCTGTTGTTACGTACTTGAAACAGGGACAGTGTAATAAGGTACGGAACCCCACGCAGTACGTAGCGCGACACACACTTGTTCCATTTTCATAAAATAATTTTACAAATACGTATCAATTTAAAAAAAAAAACAGTCATTTGGTAAAAATTTTTTTTGACAATGTTTTCGTTTAGATAAATCAGTTGGTCTATATTATCTATGCCGATAACCCTTTACAGCACCCTGACGATTGCGCTGCGTTACAAAATATTGTAATATTTTTATTTGATTTCAAAGTTTATCAATGACATTTAGATAATAATATATATGAATAGAAACGTGCTTAATTATTACACACGAGTCTACTAACATAATTAGGTATTTCATGAACAATTGAGGAGGTTATCGTGTTGTGGACATCTTATACGAAAGGGATGCGCTAATTTTGATGCCAAGATTTTTATATAACAATTTACAAAAGTTCTAGTAATTAGTGACGCTGACAGCTAACCCGAAGTTCGTGATTTAAAGAATTAAATAGAAGAAAGTATATTTTAGATCACACTGGCCTCGTGGAACTTATCTGTACAACTTTGGTTTAATAATCATCATAAATGAAACCCTGTTCTCATTGACGAGGCGATAAGGAATTATGACGCACATCTTATATGCGTTACAATATTTGTAGACGAGGTGATTTCATTGTCTTCAACAGTTTTCAAACGTTACTTACCCATTTTAGATCTAGGGACTAGCGTTATTTCTTGTATTCTTAGTCTTACATAGGTCTTAGCGACATCTAGCGGTGAATTAGTGTAAAGCTATAATGTCATTTTAACCCTTGAGTACCTAGTTAATTCGTAAAACCTGATGAACAAATCAACTTACAATCGTGTTTATAAGTAAAATCACTAATAAAACCTAAAAAAAATATGACTTTTAACCGACTTAAAGACAAATATTTGTTACCTTATAACTACGTCATTTATAAATTGGTTTGAAAACTTTTTGGAATGAAACTTCTTTAGGCGTGATGAGTACTTTTTGAAAGAGCAAAAATTATGGAACTCGCGCCATTTTCACCGAATATTTTCCTTGACCTATATGCTTACTGTGTATATTAAACAAAAGCATGTTGTTCATGGCGCTTTCTGTATGGACGCTTGGCTAAGGCGCGTGTGCCTGCGAGACAATGTATACGATGTGAGATATTACGGTCTCAGTGGGATCAGAAGCTTCGTAGCGGGCGAGATAGCTATTGTTGTGCTTACATGATGTGAAAATAATATTCTTATTTCTTATTTTTAAAAAGACAACGTTATTTTTCAATTGACTGCCAAACAAGGAGTACGTTTCATTTCTTTTGGTTTTTTTTTTAAGTGAAACTTTAAGCGCGGTGAGCACTTTTTGGGTAGGCTCAAAATACAGTTTTAAATTTTCACTTTTGTCGGCAGTCCTCAAGTTTGCCTCCAATTCTTTGTGTTCTCTTTTTAATTTGAAATTAAAATATAAAACAAAGATGTAGGATGAAAATTCAGGGATGAAGAATACAGCCCATTTAATTGTGATATAATCATATTAAACTACTCTTTTAAAATCGTAATTTTTTAACATAGTTACCAATGTTATAAATAATTTCAGCATAGAAGCCTCCGACGGGTCTATCTTCCCACCCTCGCAGCTCGACAGGAACCGCACCCTCTACGTGTATTTCCCCAACCTCTGTCGAAGAATACCCTTCACCTTCGAGAAGGACGTTGAGGTAAAATAACTATTTCTTCATCATCATCATAATCAACAGCTTTTAACAGTCCACTGCTGGACATAAAACTCCTTCGAAAGGAGGGATAAGTTGGACAAATTTGCCTTCTTTTTGCAGTGATGTTGTTCCTTTAGTCACCTCTTACAACATCCACGAAATGAATAGGAGTGGTGGCACTCCATAGTCTTAATCTGCCATTGTCGTCACACTGACCTTAATTTGTCACCCCAATAGTATCTATACATATATATAAAATTGGAGTGTCTGTTTGTAATATTGAAATAACCGCTTTTTACTACATACATACGAATATACATACGATACATACATATAATTTTCGTCTGTCTGCCTGTCTGTTTGTTCCGGCTAAGCTCTGGAATGGCTGGACCGATTTTGATGGAACTTTCACCGACAAATAGCTGATGTTATAGGGAAAACTTGGCTACTAACATTTTAGAATTTTGGAATTATAAAGAAGATCCACGCGGACGAAGTCCTGGGTGCAGCTGGTACAAAATAAATTTGAATATATTTACAGATGTCTGACAACATCCAGCTCATGAGGTACCGAATGCCGCTGAACGTCTTCGACGACCCCAAAAGCAACCCTCATAACCAGTGTTACTGCGAGATAGATACGGCGACTTGCCCCCCTAAGGGGGTCATCAATGTCACTAAGTGTACTATGGGTAAGTTTACCACATTTTTATTACAAGATTATGAGTGTTATGATGACATACCTAATTTTTTTTTGTATCAAAGTGTGATCATTTGTTCTGTTATAAATCTTGGTAAATATCAATTAGCGTAGTGGTTTAAGCGGTCGCCACGCCGCTCTCTACTGCGCTGAGTGTTGTGGGTTCAAAACCCACACGGGACAACACTTTATGTGATCCACAAATTGTTGTTCTGAGTCTGAGTGTTCTTTGTGTCCGTTTCTTGTATGTTTGTAAAATCCACCGCGACGGGCGTTGTTATAAAAAAAAGAAAGAAAGAAATAGAAGTAGTTTACCTAGGAGGTTTGATCAGATACTAGTAAATATATCAATATGGCATCAGCAACATTGTATATAGCCTTTAACAGTCCACTGTTACTCAGGCCTCTCCTTAGAAAGGAGATTTTTATCCTTCTACGTTAACTTCAGTGGTCAAACGCATTTCTATACAAGTTATTTCAAGTTTCGGTTCTCTTTTCTATAAAGAATATACTCTTACATATTACTACACTTACCTATATCTATCTACTACTAAGTAGGTAGATATTATGTTATATATTTTCGTTTCCGGCTTAGGTTTGGCACTGCCTCGGTTGCACAGCGGTAGTGAATGCAACTGCTGTGCTTGAGGTCTTGAGTTCGATTTGTATGTCGGTCCAAATGTTTGTATGATCTGCAAATATTTGTTTGGAAGTTTGGCTGTTTTCTATGTATAATATGTATGTATTTACAGAAAAAAAGTATATAAGTATTCTATTGGTCAGTCTAGTTGTCATAGCACAAACGAGGGCAGAGTTCCCGCCGCTTCCCACTCCGACACCTGCATCTGACCCACGTCAGATCTGACATCCACGTCCGCCCCGTCCACCGATGGATGAAAGGTAGTCGGGGGGACTAAAAAGTCCCGAAAGCGCGATAGGAGGGCTGCCAAGGACGCAGCATCGACTCCGCAGTCGCCACCGGTGATAGTGGTTAAGAAGAAGAAGCCACGGAAACTACAGCCGCCTAAAACTGCGGCTGTAGTAATTATAGTATCGCCGGAGGCGGCTAATGGGGGGCTGTCCTATGCTGCTGTTTTCAAGAGGGCCCGGGACAGTCTCGCCATGAATAATTTTGGGACAGTAGGAGTCAAAATGCGCCTCGCCCAGACAGGAGCTCGAGTCCTCGAGTTCCCTGGTGCCGAAGGCGCAAAGAGTGCGGACACGTTTGCCGATAAGCTGCGGGGTATATTTGAGGCCACGGATGGTGTAAAGATCGCCAGGCCTACCAAGTGCGCGGAGCTGCGCGTTTCGGGGCTGGACGATTCGATAACGGCCGAAGATGTCCGCGTTGCAATAAGAGAGAAGACGGGATGCAACGCGGACAACATTAGAGTCGGCACCATCCGCCCCGGTCTAGGAGGACTTGGCGCAGTGTGGGTGAGCTGTCCCGTAGCGTCGGCCAAAATTTTGGGCGACGCTGGCAGACTTCTCGTCGGTTTCGTGAGCGCTAGGATCACAATCCTGGCGGCGAGACCGATGAGATGTTACAAATGTCTGGCATCGGGGCACACACGCGCCAAGTGTGTAAGTTGCATTGATTGCAGCGGACTATGTTTCCGTTGCGGTCGACCGGGGCACAAGGCGGCAGATTGTTCTGCCGCCCCTCACTGCCCCGCGTGTGCGCCGGGTAACAAACCCGCCAATCACCAGATTGGGCAGGGGGGTTGCAAACCTCCCCGCAATTCTCGACAAGCGTCGGGGGCTAGCCAGTCGGCCCAGGCTGCCCCCGATGTCGTCCGCACGCCGGCATCGTCGCCCATGGAGGAGGTTGTAGAGACGGTCGAGTAATGGCCCAAGTCTCCAACCTCTTGGTCCAGACGAACCTGAACCACTGTGCCGCGGCGCAGGACCTCTTCCTGCAAACCATGGCACAGTGGTCGATCGGTGTTGCCGTAGCCGCGGAACCCTATTACGTTCCTCCCCGTCCAAACTGGTTGGGTGACCGGGACGGTTCCGTGGCAGTCGTCGGCTCCACGGCGGCTCATTCCCCGCCTTTGTCGCTAAGAGACAAGGGCACTGGATATGTTGCTGCCGAGTGGGGGGGAATCACCGTATATGGTGTTTACTTCTCCCCCAACCGGAGTTTGAGGGACTTCGAGGTTTTCCTTAACAACTTGGAAACCTCGATGCGGCGTCTAACGTCTGGGCACGTCTTAGTGCTGGGGGACTTCAACGCAAAGTCCATTGCGTGGGGTTCCCCCAGGACGGACGCTAGGGGCGAAGCCGTAGAGGAGTGGGCGGCCTCGGTGGGCCTCTGTTTACTAAACAGGCGCTCCACCAACACGTGCGTGCGACAGCAGGGAGGGTCGATAGTGGACCTTTCGTTCGCTACCCCTGCCCTCACCGCACGAGTAAGGAACTGGCGTGTCCTGGAAGAGGTTGAGACGCTCTCGGACCATCTCTATATCCGATTTGAGCTCTTCCGGTCCCAGGACCCCAGAAGGGGTCACATGGCGCGGCGTCCTTCTCGCTTTCCGCGGTTGGCTGTAGCTAAATTGAACAGGGACCTACTAGAGGAGGCAGCCATCATTCACTCTTGGCTGTCTCCGCAGGCTCCGACCGAGGAGGTCGAGGAGGGGGCTGGTCGCTTTCGCGATGTAATTACGCAAATCTGCGATGCGGTCATGCCCCGCATCCGAGGTTGTCGGCCTCCACGGAAGGAGGTTTACTGGTGGTCCCAGGAGTTGGCGGACTTCCGCGCGGCCTGTACTCGTGCCCGGAGATCCTACACTCGTAGTCGGCGGCGACACCGCGAAGAAGGCGGGGAGGACCAGCTTCATGAGGAGTACCGAGAGGCGCGGAAAACTCTGAAACTGGCCATCAGCCGCGCCAAAGAAGTTAAGAGAAAGGAGATGCTGGAGAGTCTCGATCGTGACCCCTGGGGTCACCCTTATCGTGCGGCGCGACAAAAGCTCCGCACGTCGGGCCCCCCCCTTACAGAGACACTCCAGCCCAGCTTCCTGCAGGAAGTGGTCGAGGGCCTTTTCCCGCAGCGGGTGGAGCACACACCCCCGTCGATGGCCTTCATGGTCGCAGACGGCGGGGGACACGAGGTCAATGTTCTGCCCGTTGGGGAATCGGAGATAGGGGCGGTTGTTCTACGGATTCGCCCTAAGAACACCGGCCCTGGGCCAGATGGGATACCTGCTCGAGTATTGGCACGAACCCTCGACCACATGTCGGATCGCCTCAGGGAGGTCCTGAACGCCAGCTTGGCGTCCGGACGCTTCCCTGAGTGCTGGAAAAGCGGGAAGCTGGTCCTATTAAGGAAGCCGGGGCGGCCAGCCGAATCGGTAGCGGCCTATAGGCCCATCGTGTTGCTGGACGAGGCGGGTAAACTGTTTGAGAGGATACTCTCTGCCCGCATCGTCTGGCACCTCCGCGAGGTGGGCCCCGATCTGTCGGACGCCCAATTCGGTTTTCGAGCGGGGCGTTCGACAGTCGATGCTGTGTTGCGCCTGAGGACCGTTGCCGAAGAGGCGGTGGGCTGTGGCGGCGTGCTGTTGGCGGTGTCATTGGACATAGCCAACGCATTTAATAGTCTGCCATTTAGCTGCATCAGGGAGGCCCTCCACTACCACGGGGTGCCAGAGTACCTGAGGCGGCTTGTGGCAGACTATCTACAGGACCGTACTGTCATGTACGAGGACCGAAGCGGTGTTCTGAGGCGACGGCTCATGTCGTGCGGTGTTCCGCAGGGGTCTGTCCTAGGACCACTCCTGTGGAATGTGGGGTACGACTGGGCCCTTCGAGGTCGCCTCCCCCCCGGGCTGGGCGTAATTTGTTACGCCGATGACACATTGGTCACGGCCCGGGGAGTGAACTTTCAAGAGGCGGCACGCCTGGCCACCACGGGAGTTTCTCTGGTGGTCGGGCGTATTGAGGCGCTGGGTTTGCGGGTGGCCCTGGATAAGACGGAGGCCTTTTTGTTCCATGGGCCCCGTCGTGGTCCACCTTCCGGTGCCTCCATCGTAGTCAATTCAGTCCTCGTACCGGTTCAGGCCCAAATGAAGTATCTGGGCCTGATCCTTGACGGCAGGTGGCTTTTCGACAAGCACTTCCGGCAGCTTTCTCCAAAGCTGGTCGGCGCTGCTTCTGCCCTTGGGCGACTTTTGCCTAATTTGGGTGGAGCCAGCGTCGCGACGAGACGGCTATACACGGGGGTTGTCCGGTCAATGGCGCTGTATGGTGCGCCGGTATGGGCAGCGGCTCTGACCGCCCAGAATAGGGCTCGCCTCTGGCGCCCTCAGAGGATATTGGCGGTTAGAACCATACGCGGTTACCGCACCGTATCGACGGAGGCGGCGTGCGCCTTGGCAGGAACACCCCCGTGGGATTTGGAGGCGGAAGTGCTCGCCGAAGTTTATCGGCGAACGGCTGACTTCCGGGCGGGTAGCGGCATACGGCCCCCGCCCGAAAAGATACGCGAGTGGCGAGAGGCCGCTCGTCTAGCCACGATGGCTCGTTGGTCGTCCCGGCTGGAGACTCTACGTGCTGGCTTTGCCGCCGTGGAGGCTCTCCAGCCGGTCATCGCCGAGTGGGCAGGGCGACAGCACGGGACCCTTTCCTTCCAACTGACGCAGGTCCTTTCCGAGCACGGTTGCTTCGGGAAGTATCTGCACTCGGTCGCCAGGAGGGAATTGAGTCCCGCCTGTCACCACTGCGACTGCAGTGAGGACTCGGCTCAGCACACGCTGGCGGTTTGTTCCGCTTGGGCGGCGCAGCGTGGGGTCCTTACTGCAGTTATTGGAGGAGATCTCTCGCTACCGGCCGTCATACGCTCCATGGCCGGTAGCGACAGTTGTTTTACCGCGGTCACAACCTTCTGCGAAGACGTAATTTCGCGGAAGGAGGCGGCGGAGAAGGCCCGGGAGGACAACCTCCACTCGGACTCAATTCGCCACCGGCGTACCGGGCGGCGGAGACGCGCGTACCAGCGTCTCATGCCGCCTTGAGTGTGGCCGCGGATGGACGAGTCGGGTTTTCCCCTCCATCCGCTATAGTGGCCAGCCGCGAGGAGGTGACGTCCGCGTGTGCCGTACGTCGCCTAAAAGGAGAGTTTTATCCGCAGATGGTGCCCGTGTGAGCGGGCAGGCGCTAGGAGGGATTTGGATGTCGTAATAACAGCTGTTCCCGGTCCCTCCTATGTCAGGCGCAGAGTGGCACACCGTGTGGTTTTAGTCGGTCCGATTCCGACACACTACCCCGCCTTAAACCCCGGTGGGGTGACGGCCCGAGGGGGTTTCCACACGTTAAAAAAAAAAAAAAAAAAACTAGATGACATAGTGTGTCAAATGTCCGAAATATTTAATTTATTTTAAGTTAAATTGTAGTTCTGCTCATTCAGATCTCCTTAAAACTCCACTTCACTAGAACAGTAATTTAAATCACTTTTCTGATTATATTTTAGGTGCTCCAGCTTTCATCTCCTTTCCTCATTTCTACCTTGGGGATCCGAGTCTTCGCAAGAATTTCACCGGATTAAAACCCGACCCAGACAAACATGATTCCTACATAGACTTACATCCGACACTGGGATTAGCATTACGCGGGAAATCGAGGTGAAATAATAGACAAGTTTTTTTTTTCGGTCTTTGAAAAAAAAAAAAACATATCAGCCGTCACGAGACTACTGTGAAATGTTAAATTTGAAAAAAATTGTATAAACATAATTAGCAGGAGCATTTATTTCGTGATTATAACCAAATACATCCAAAGCATCTTCTCCCTTGAAATATTATAGTTATACAATTGTTTTGTAAATTTGTTTCTACAGCTTCCAAATCAACATCCAAGTGAAAAAAAGCAATATGTGGTCATCCCTAGACTTTTTACCGCAAGGAATGATTCTACCCGTGGCCTGGATCGACGTTGTAAGTATAGTACTTTAAATAGTATTACCCTATTAAAAAAAACTGACTATTAAAGTACTAAACAGTCGCCAATTCTGTGTGGTGACCTTGACTGATAGGACCATGGTAGTAGGTTCGATAACCATTTAGAATAACTTAGCGATATGTGATGAGCACGATCAATTGTTGGGTTTAAGTGTCAATCTATAATGTGTACAATTAAATGTACCTACATATTTAGAAATAAATGAGTAGATGCATATTTCAGACCACCTAATTCGAGCTCAGGTGACCGTATGTGTGCCGTCCCTAGATGGAGCGCCAATGAACTGAAAGAAGTCTGACAACTTTATTTTTTCACAGGGCGTTGATCACCTTCCAGAAAGCTTACGAACCCTCGTATACCACGGCACGTACTCAACAGCTGCAGTCCAGCTGGGTTTAGCCATCATCTGTGTCGTATCTCTAATAGGATCGGGCTTATGCTTACTATTACTGTATGTGCGACGGAAACAGAGGCCTTGTGCAACTTTAAAAGTTAAACCACCTCGCCGAAGTTGAATTAGAAATATTTTTTATTATGGTGAACAACTTAGTCATAAATTCTGTGTTCCATAAACAACGCTTTTCTATAAGAAAACATTAAAAAAAAGTTACAATTTAAATCCAGACATAATAATTTAAAAGTTAACTTGTCTATAGTAATCTAAATTGTCTATGTTATGACGCCACATTGATGATTAGAGACCGGATAATATGCATTTGCATATTTGCATATGCATTTGCATATTTAAGCGATTTTCAAGGCTAATAGCATATTTTTACTAATATCTAGTGATGATGCATATTATTGCTATAATTTACAGTAGGTATTTTTCGAGCGTAGCGCACTCGGCAGCCGCGCGTATTTTGTTTTGGTAGGCACTCAAAAAATGAAAGAGACAAATGATCGCGTCGCCGCGCGCTCGCCTACCGCGCTACTCCCACCTATTATGCATGTCATTATTACTTTGTTACTTTGATTGTTGACACGCTCGTGCTCGGATAATTCACCTGCAGTTAAAAGTTTTTGTGTGTGTACAATGCCTCCCGAAAAAAAAGTGTGTCTTCGTGGATAAGTGAATTTCCTGGAACATTTACTTACGACGGAAATGTTTTATATTGTCGAGTTTGCGAGAAAAACATTTCGTGCACTAAAAAGTTTCAAATAGACCAACATGTCAAGACAAGTGTTCACGTCGCAGGATTGCAGAAAAAAGGTCCACGACAACAGCTTATAACCGCTTCTGCTTCTAGCTCGAAATGTAAACAAAACAACCAGTTTTGCATGGATTTATGTGAAGCATTGCTTGCAAGTAATATTCCTCTCTATAAACTAAAAAATTCTACTCTCAATCACTTTCTGCGAAAATATTGCTCAAATCAAAATATACCAGACGAGTCAACATTGAAAAAATACCAAATGTTCCTCTCCCTCCCGAACCAGTTGTAACCCGATGGGGGACATGGATAGAAGCTGTACTGTTTTACAATGAACATTTTGAGGCCATCCAAGGTGTGGTAAATGACTTTGACAGTGCCGAGTCAAGAGCAATTTGTGAGTCACAGACAGCTTTTAACGATTCTACCATAAAAAAAAACATAGCTGTAATTTGCACCAATTTTTCTCACATACCCGAAAGTATTAAAAAGCTTGAAACTCATGGTTTGGCATTGAATGAATCCATTCAAACAATGAATAAAATCCGCTATCTTAACTTCACGTTGCCAAGTACGTTGCCACATAAACTTAAAGAAAAGTTTGAAAACATTTTGAACAATAATCCAGGCTTTGAACATCTGTGTCAAATTGATAGCTTTATTAATGGACCGACGGAAGTTTTGCCAGAAAATATAAGCGCTAACATAGCACCCAAGTTCAAATTCTGCCCAGTTACCTCAGTAGATGTGGAGCGATCATTTTCGACCTATAAAAATATTTTGAATGATCGAAGACATAATCTTACCACTGAACATTTGGAACAATACTTAATTGTTAATGTTTACAAAAATATTAAATAATGTTACATGTTACTGTATCGATTATCATCTATCAATGGATAGTTTTCTATAAATGTATGCTGATTTTTTAATAAAAAATATAAAACTTAATAGTTTTTTTATTTGATCAAATAACAATAAATTAAAAAGATACATACATAATAAAGTAAAACATAAAACAAGTATTTACTAACAAAATACTTAAATCTAAAGGAATAATATTTACAAAACAAAAAAAACTCATTTAATGTTGCATATTCTGTCAGTTTTCGTGCATATTTCGAGCATTTATCATGCATATTTGCATGCATATAACAAGCTTTTTATGTTGCATATAATCCGGTCTTTATTGATGATTATAAATATTAGTATTTTTTGGATTTAAAAAAGTAACTTAGAAACGACTCGATTTAGTTATAATTAATTTAATTAGAAATACTTTATAACTTAATAAGATATAAGTTTTTAATATTATAAACGATTCTAACAGAAAACTAATTTTGTTTACCTAACTACCTCGTGTCGTAACATTTTTGCAACCTTTTCAAGTTATATCATACCAACTTTTTACATTCTACGAATAGGGATGTAATGTTTGTTTCTTGCCAATGAAAAAATTGGCAAAAATGTGTTATTTTAGAGTCTAGTGACGAAAAATATACAAAAGCAGAGATTAAATTTCATTTTTTTCTTATTTATAGCAATTTAGAATTAAATATACTTCACGTTAAAGTTGTACAGGATAATTATAAACATGAATAAACGTATTCTTGTAGTAAAATATAGTGGGAACTCAAAAAAAAAGAGTATAATTAAATTCCTATACAATTTTACTTTACACTTTCATGTTGAATAAAATTTTGGAAAAACAAATTGAAACGAACCAAAGATAATGAAATGCTTTTATTAGTATTCCTTGTCATGTCATGTCAATGTCGTTATTGTCATCCTGTGTTGCCAACAGACAATTTTTTCAGTTTTATTATTGTCTGACTGTTTAAATCCAGAGTGATTATTTAATTACTTTAACTTTGTCAGTTTAGAAAAAATCTAAACTTTTTTACTTTTATTGTGATTCTTAAACAAATATGATTGCAAAATAAATTAATATTAAATAAAGTTTTGTTTTAAGTAACATTGCAACGCCATTTGAACGAGGAGTACACTATCAATTAAATTAATAAACTTTATTTTATAACTAATTTTGTTTAGAGAATCACTCAGATCTTGGACGTGTTTGGAATAAACTTACAAATTATTATGTATTTATTTAAAAAAAAGACATTTAGACGCTTAGTATTTCCTTAAATATTATTTCAGCAGTGTTGCTTAATACATTGTCTGTTTGATTCACGGCTATTCGATTTATTGATGTAGTAAATCGAATAGCCGTCAATCGGTGACAGTTAGACGCGGTGCGGGTTGGACGTGCACATGCGCTCGAATCTGTGTAGAGCCAGTGAAATCGTTATTTATAATTAGCTCTCTGTTGTGAGTGATAATACATGCTGGTTTTCTAGACATACAAATTATAAAATCAGCTGGCAGTTACAACAAACGAACGAGCACGATTCGCGTACTAATTTTTTTGACTGTTTTTACGTCACCTCTTTGCTATAATCACTCAACTTATTAGATATAACGGATGGATATACCTTATTAGATTTTTAACCAGGGGCAGAATAGATGCTGTATTACGGCTTTACGTTTTCGGACCTTAGTAAAAATTGACAAAGGGGTTGCTAGACACCACAGGTTTTTACAATATTTCAACTATATGACAGTTCCAATACCTAGTTGGCTAGAAACGTAAATATAGATCGTAGAAAAAACTATTCGGGGAGTCAGGGTCTCAAGAAAATTTGGAAGTAAACAAAAATAAAAAAAAAACAATTTATTATTATATTTTAATACTTTTTATTTTCTTTTGCTTTTATTACAATGTGCAAATTTTGATTTATTATATCGAATTCTTTTTCTTAGTCAAAAAAAATATGTTAAACCTTTTTGCGTTTCCACAAATGACACTTTGAAAATGGCAGGGAAGTTATGATTGATAATCTAGGATTTTTTATATAAATAAATCAAATATGGGTTAGTTGTGCAATTTAGAACTCGAGAACGGCTGGACTGATTTTCATATTTTACTTTTGAATATCTCTACTCAAAATGGCAGAATTCAGATTTTTTAAAATTTCACTAAAAAGTTTTGAAGGATAATATTTCTCTGATATGTTGTATGAAATCGGACGGACCACAGCTGTGATTAAAAACGCAGGTGAAACTGGGAGGAATTACTAGTTCTCCATAAAATTACTATATGATTGTAGTTTCACGCTCGCCTTTTGATATATTTTTCTACTCGCCAGGAGCGTTGCCAGACTTATTAGACCTCAGTGTCTCCACACCTTTGAAGGCGACCTGAATAAAAAAAAAACATCAATCAGAAAAAAAATAAGTGTGAAGAGATACATTTTGATTACTGGTATTCATTTTCAGAAAGAAATCAAAAGGGAACATATGTTTTCATCAGATATGTTTCATTGCGAGCTAGGTGGATCATCATGTGTTAGTAATCGTTTCAACTGAAATAAATAACATAAATATCACATCACAACCTAAAAAAACCTACCGACAGACCTCTCTATAGAAAAATTTTGACCTACGGCGAGACGAGTTGATATAGAACTCGTGTCAAGTTGACATTCTCTATGCAGTGCCTTTTTTCCTGTGTCAATTACTCCCTTGTCCGTTTAAAATGCCTATAAAGTCTCTGACTCTCTCTCTATTGGCGTAATGATTTAAGCGGTCGCCTCGCTGTTTCACCGAAGTTTTGTGAGTCCAGTCCCCACATGGGACAACACTGCGTGATCTACAAATAGTTCCGAGTCTTGGTGTTTTTTTGTTTCCGTTACCCCGCGACACAGGATTTATTTTAGTGCGGGTTGTCGGTAAAGTTCATAAGAAACTAAATGGCATTTAACAAAATACTGCTGAAAATCTCGTTTAGAAAAGAGTTACTTACTACCTGCATTGTTTTCTAAGCCTAGTCAAGGTCGGAGTTCGATTCCAACTCTTGTGTGGTGAGCATGATTATTTCTTATTTAGGTGTTAGATTATCTGTCTGTATGTATTTAGAAATATCTAAGTATGTTTATCAGCAGTTTGACAACCATAATACTGCTATCTGGTTTGAAATCACACGGCCGTGTGTGAGATGTGCGAGGTTATTTATTGGACTCGTAAATTAAAAACTGAAATAGATAAACGTCGCACAGAGCGACGTAAAAATGCGAATCTTACCTTTTATGATTATGCTGTGCAAGTCGAATCTCGTTGCCGGGAAGTTACAAATCAGTGAGGTCGTACCCGAATCTGTGGAATTTCATCTCATCTCAATGTGTAACATAGACAATTGTAGAAAATAATTAAATGATAAATATCAGTAGAAAATCAAAAGGGAACATATATTTTCATCAGTTATGTGTCATTGCGAGCTAGGTGATATCATCATGATGAAGGTTCAAAACTTATTTACAATTAAATAACCTAAAAATATATAGATAGATATAGTAGGCCTAAACCTCCTTGCTAAGAAGCGGCCTATGTCTTGCGGTGGACTGTAAAAGGCAGTTGTTAGATATAAGCTGCTCCTTAGATGTATTTGGTCTACTATATCATGCTGGCCAGGTGGGCTTGTTTCAAATTTTCCTTCTCTTTGCAGTGATATTGTCCTGTATAGTTTCAATTGAATCTTACAACACCCATGGTATAAATTGGTAAGACTATTCCGTATCTGTCACCACAGTCATATTACATTACAATATATATATATATTTATATTACATTATATATGTGAAATACGAAAAATGTTACATATAAGTTAACATTAGCAATTGATAACAAAATAATATGATAAAATACTTACCACTTCGATTAAGGAATACGGGAAGAAATCGCTGCGGATTCGAAAATCACGAGTTCAGAATAGCATATGTTCTGAAATCTAGAAAACTTGCTGAGAAGGAAACAAAGCTCACGGAAGAATAAAATCAAAGAGGAAACGTCACATCCAAAGTACATGCATAAAATTATAAACTATTTTTCTTTTTTCCTTTCTAGGGTACCCCTGAGATACTGGCAATAAGGTTATATTACTTTATAATTATAAGTATAGCATCAACCTTGTTCTATTTTTCCGTGTCTTATTTACAATATATGACTTAAATAAAACATTAAATCAATTTATAAACGTATATTATTAACTTAAACGCTCTCTTGTACGGGAGGCTCGTAGCCCTCAGGGCGTTCCGACTTGTCGCCGGCTTCGCCCCGCTTGCCACTACCGCCTTCTCCGTGGAGCTCCATGAGCTTGGAGATCTCGAAACGTGGCCTCTTCAGTACCTTGACCTGTAGAATTTATACTTTATGTCAGTCTTATGGGAGCAGGTAACATTTTTGAGTAGCAGAAAGTTATTTTCAGAAAGAAATCAAAAGGGAACATATGTTTTCATCAGATATGTTTCATTGCGAGCTAGGTGGATCATCATGATGAAATCCTTA
Organism: Hypercompe scribonia; assembly: GCA_949316085.1. NCBI lineage: Eukaryota > Metazoa > Arthropoda > Insecta > Lepidoptera > Erebidae > Hypercompe > Hypercompe scribonia. Next base: position 5,141,475 of record OX438997.1, read on the forward strand.
AATTTGATGTTAATTTGATATTTCATAATTATTTTGTGACATATTGACATGCTAAAAGCACTGTTGTCTGTTGTTTTCATTAATCCTATGATTAACAGCCAGGTTTTAAATTTCCATATCTAAATAGCACAATAAAAAATATATAGTGTTGCTATATATTTAATTATCTAGTTTAGACACACATAATGTAATGTGTAACAAATTGTATAATTATTTTTTGCATGTTTGTAACATTATCGATAATATTCGTATAAACAAGTTTACTAAATCTAGATTATGGCATATTATATATGGCATATATTAAAATACCTGACACAAAATACTTGATATAGGTACAATATTAATTATTAATTTTATATTATATTCAATATCTTGTACACAGAAAAACTGTTGGTAATTCTATAGTTCTACTAACTCAAATAGTTAAAATATCGTACCTTTCTGATGCAAACATCTCTGAGTGGGTAGATACCGTGACACGACTTCTCGATGTCCTTGGCAATGGAATCAGGAATGAGTTTGTTCACGACCTCGCGCAGTTCAGAGTTGGTCACGTCGCGGGTAATGATCTCACACATCTTTTTTCTGATGGCACGGACCTGCAGACAGAATGTTTACAGTTAGAAATGTATGACAAAGGGTTAATCATTATTTGAAACAAATTTTTGCAATAATTTTGATCGGTTTAATTCTACATCTTAGAATAGTGCCACGTGCGTGACCACGTGCGGCGTTTTAGTTGGCCCGCACAGAAATCTTCACCAATCATACAAATCACCAGGACATTTAGCATGTACGAGTGATTTGTATGTGAGTTATTGGAACTGTCATATCTGTCACTGTCTCTCTTCGTACAATGATTAGTCATCATATACTCATACTGGACATCTGTCGTTTTAGATGTAGAAACACATCTAAAACGACTAGTTTTTACTAGTTAAATTAAAAAAAGAATACATATTTTTTTTAAAAAGAACACAATCATACAAGAAACAGACTCAAAGAACACCCAGACTCAGTACAACACTATGGCTCACACAGTGTTGTCCCATGTGGGGATGTGGGGTTTGAACTCACAACATTCAGCGCAGAAAAGCGGCGTGGCGACCGTTTAAGCCACAAGGCCAACCCTGCAGTCTTTTGGTGTCACACTATGAGTGCAACGGCCAGTTTTTGAAAAAAATAAAATAATAGTCGAACTGGTTACTGCATTACTGCCATTGTACATGCATTAACTTGACTTAAAATCTACATATCTCAAATCTACAGGTTTCGTAGTGAGTGTGTCACAAAACGACGAAAAGCCTGCGGTCTGCCCACAAGCCGCGTTCGTTGTCATTGTAGTTAATGTACGCAGTGTAACTGGACTATATAGAGAGCAAGTATGGTCACCCGAAGCTCTCTACTGTGCGAACTGCGATACTACATACTTTCTTCTACATATATATCTCATATATATCTTAAGTTCTAATTCCTAGACTATTCCCAAGGTTATTCTGGGGTTGGTTACTAGTTCAACCCGTTACTTGAATGTCAGTTTTTCCTCAAAGCGACTGGCATCAGACCTCCGCAACCCAAAGAGTGAACTGAATTTGAAGATTGAACAGCATATTTGAGGGCACCAACTTCCCAGTAACGATTGTCATAGATGTGCATAACATGCCGGGACCGACGGCTTAAAGTGCTCTCCGAGGCACGGGCGTGACACATCGCCAACTTCCATACTCCGGGTTGTTACAAAGAACACTAAACATTTGGCCCAACTCGAAAATGAACTCGAGACCTCTGTTTGGCAGGCGCAGTCGTGCATACTAACCACTAGATCAACGAGGCAGTTGGAACTTAATCTTAAGTCACATTATCCAATTTGGAGAGATTATTACTGTACATGAATAAAATTGAAATGACCAAATTGAGTCATAGCTCAGGCTAAACTTTATCTGGGCCTTATTCTAGGTCTACCAAAGTGACTAGTCTGCCTGATAAAAAGCATGAAGAGAATATAAGAGTGATGGTTGCCATATTTATAGTGAATGCAGACAACTCAGTATGGTGGCCTGGATGGATTCATATTGTTTTCAGAATGTTAAAAATATGTATATAACCTGACTACATAACACTTATTTTCAATCTACCAGAAACATTACCTACTTTAGTGATGGTAAGCTACACTGGACTGGAATACATTTAGCGAGTACATACCTGGGTGTGCTGAGCGTAGCAGGTCTTGCGCTGACTAAGGGAGTCCTTGTTGGTGAAACCAATGCAGAACACACGGAGCAGGTAGTTGTCAGTGGTCTTCACATCGATGTTGGCCTCCACAAGAGTCTGCCATTTCTTAACCATCCATCTGTGAAATATAGAACATGGTAAAGAAATTTGGAAACAATGGCCACAAAACTTAATGGACAAAAGATAACAAATGTAATTAAATGATTAGTTAATTTAATGTTTATTTTTTAATGTACTGTCAAGGGTCATAAATTCCAGTTCCACCAAACATTCTTATCTGCACGCTACTCTGTGTATTTTTCTATGAATGCACAAAAATAGGCACAAATCTGGCAAAATTGAGTATCAAGTGTCATGTTATGTCAATAATGATGTTTAATTGATGTTTGTAGCAGCGACACAAGGTACCAAAGTACATGTGTACAGAGGCATTTTAGTGCAGCAGCATACACTCTCTGCAGACTGTAACATGTGGTTTCTCTTCATATAGCTGGACTGCAGTAATGCCTCACAATGTGTTCCTAAAATCATGGCATGGTAGCAGAGGCTTTGTGGCTGTATGTGGTGACATATCAAAATTATACAATGTCACTAGATCTATTTATCTCATGGGTGTCATAAAATATAAAGAGAACGAAAAAATTTAAAAAACCAAATCCTCATTTCCAAGGAGATGCCTATGCCCAGCATTTCATTTCATCTTTAACCCTTTTTGATGCCAAAAGTTTTAATGCATAATATTTTTATCACAAACCAACCCGTGAGTAAGTCTTTGTCTAGTTTCTGCTTTTATTGATTTCTGCATGCGTAAAACCGAAATTATGTATATCTAAATATCAATTGGCATTTTATAAATTTTTAATACAAATACAATTTAATTCCTAAATTATAGATACATAATAAAATAATTAACAAACCTGAGCTTGTCAGTGGTGAGGTCCATGCCATGGAAGTTGCAGAGCACATTGCGACCCTGCACGTCTTCAGCGATCAGGCGGAACTTACGGAAAGACCTATTAAACGATTTACACATTAAATATGATATGAAAAAATTGATTGTATACATAACATTGTTAGGGCTCTTTTGTAGCAACGACACAAGGTACCAAAGTATATTAAAAACAGAGGCGCTTTTGTGCGGCAGCATATGCTCTCTGCAGACTGTAACGATATGAAGACCATATGGCTTCTCTTCATATAGCTGGACTGCAGATCATAGACCACTAGTTTGATATTGTTATTAAGCAAGCATCTTTCAACAAAAAAATTATAATTTAAACGACATTATTGTCTTATAACCTACAACTTTGTTAAGTTAATATCTTAAAATCAATGCTTATAAAAGCAACTTTTATAAAAGAGTTTGACTGGATGAACTTTAATACTTGTTTCTTGACATACCTTTCCGCATCAGTGTCAGCTTGAAGATCAGCCAGTGAAACTTCAAAGACGCGGCCCTTCAGTCCTTCAGATGCAATTTTTGTACCCTAGAAACAGTTTTGATACACCGTTAGTTCTATTTATAATAAAGTGTCGTTTGTAAATACAAGGAATGTGTTTTCAGAAGAAAATCAAAAGGGAACAAATGTTTTCATCAAATGTGTATCATTGCGAGCTAGGTGGATCATCATATTGGTCATTTTTGTAGCCTTAGGTCTAGATCTAAGTCTTTAGTATTAACCAAAAGGGTTTAATGGTAGTTTAAGGTTTTTCCTCACTGTACTGTGTAGTTAATTCCTCACATTGAACCAACCAGTGTTGTATACAAATTGAGGTTCTGAATCTGGATGTATCTCGTCAGTTCTACATGACAGGATATATTCCTAGTGCTAGCGATATGTTATGGTTAATAAAAATAACAACCGCATGTCAAACGAAAAGAAAACTAACCTACATTCTGAATTTTTCAGTGCCTACTACATACCTATGGTAAGCTAACAGCTATTTTCATGTTCAAAAAGCACATTTTTTCGATACATACCAGATTTTAATGTAGAAATAACTGAAATCTGTGTAGTTTTGCTTAAGTAACCTCTGAATCCAGTTCGAAATTTACATAACAATTATCAATTTTTTTTAAACATTATAAACATGTGGTATTTTTTATAAGATTGTCATCACTTTGTTTTTATTAGAGCCTACTTCTTTTAAGCACTTAGACTTCGCCGGCATACTCATCATGCAGAGTTTTAGCGTAGAGTAATTATAAACTCATGTTAACTTAAGACAATGTTTCACATACCTGAGTACGGTTGACAAGAGTGGTACCAACTTGTCTCTTGGTGAACATAGACGGTGCCTTGACATCGTACCAGTCTTTGCGGGTGAATGGATCCACACTGAAAGACAACAATCATTAAACATAACCTCCAAATATTATAACCAAATTCACTTACCATTACAATAAGATTAAAACAAGTCTTATCCACAAATCACGAAAATAAACCTAAGCAATACACTAAACCAGTATTACTGGTAAAAGTATTCTAAGAAATTCACGGTAACATACTGACACGAGACATGAGTTATAAATCTGAATTTATCCGCAACATCACAATTTTCACAACTTTCCCTACACGTTTCACGAAATATATATCACACTATTTAAAAGATTTGGAGTTAATTTAACACTTACATCTTCTTCTTAACACCCTTTTTACCACCTTTCGAGAGGCCTTTATTTTTACCAACCGCCATGTTCACAATCTAACTTCAGAAAGACTCAACTTGACTTATGATTGACACTAGAGGGAGACGCTAAACGATAATAGAGTGGTGAGTAGAACATCGACCAATGTTACCAACTTTCCAAAGTACAACCCTCAAACCAATATTGCCATAATTACTTGAAAACTTCCCTCAAAGTAAATAATATAAGTGGCACCGGGTTACTTTGTTCCAAAAACAACAGCCAAGTGCGAGTTGACCTCTCGTACCGAGGGTTCCGTACACACTTTCAGTGAAGTACCACCAGTTCGTTCATCATGAATATAGAATTTCGAAGATTTTTCCAATAAATCGGTCAACGAAATCTGTTAATTACCAACTAAGCATTTTTACAGGTGAAAATGAATGTCAAAAAAAAAATAAAGCTAGAGCTTTCACAATAATATCAATACACAAACATGGAACTACTGTTAAAATAGACTATAAATATTTACATTTGTAACTATTTTGGTCATACTTTTATTTTTAAGGGGTAGCGTAATCTACTACACAAGTCTTAGCCAAATGTACAGAAAGGAGATGTTGTGAAATTTCATACTTTTGTGTGAGACGGCTTGTGTTAAACTGCTTTTTGTATGAATGTGAGGATGGTTATTAAACACTGGAGTTGGAATGCACGAAAAAGCAAAAAAAGAATTTGTACTTCTAATGAACTGTGAGCTTTTTTTTATGGGCTAGTTAAGAAGGTCAATGAGGACAAAAAGTTCTAAAATGATAGAGTTTTCGACCTCATACCAAATGACGGAACGTGTTTAGGTCCCCTACAAGATGATCATACGACCTGCTAAAGGTTATGGGAAGCTTTTACACGCAGACAGTAAAGGATCAGTTGTTGTGGTGAGCATTGGGGGAGGCCTATGTCCAACAGTGGATGTCTTTCAGTAGAAATAATGACGATTAAGTTGAATATGCGTTGACCAATACCATAAATTTATAAAGATTCATAAATGTATTGTCATTTTCTGAATATAAATAAAAGTCATACATGCATATTTAGTCCATACAAAAATTCAAGGCCTTTTGAACTAATGTACTGAAATCATATTTCACAAATTAGAATTATGGTCACAAAGAAAAACATTTTAAATTATTCATTTTCTAATTCATTTGACTTTATTTGAAAAGTGTACGCATTTAATTATGGTAATTAAATATTAAGCAAGAGTGATATAATATTGGACCCCGAAAAACCTATTATTTATTTATTTTTATTTAAATATCATTAAATAAAATATGACACACTTCTGCAATTCTTGGAACTTCTTAATTAAAAAACTACAGTACTATTTATTTTAACACGCTTTTATTAGACTAATATAAATAAATAAACATTCAAGACATTTGACACACAATATAATATGTATCAATTTGTGTAATAAAATCATTGAACGTGATTTTCATCCACTATAAAACGACAGATTGAATTAAAACTTTGCACTACTTTCTTATTAATCTAATTGAGATTCTTTTAAGTAATTTTACAATATAATAACTTTATTTTAACTAGTATGAGTCATTCAAATGTTTACAAAAGTTGACATTTAGCAGCCCGCTATAGTTTTCTTTCTTATCTAAGAGAAAACTGTTCTTAGTATTAGTTAGTTAAGTTTGTTTTTCTTAGTGTCCTTTAAGGAAAATTGAAAAATAATTTCAATGGCAAACATATGCTTAATTGAAGTGATAAACAAAAAGTAAATAAATCGACTAATTTAAACCGTATTCAACGTAATCGTTGCACACTTGCAACATTTAAATCAATTGAGGTTCTTTAGAGTTGTCGCTTTGGTCTATCTATTTAAATTACTCTGACCTCCATAAATTGTCTTTGGCACGACCACAGCTCTACATAAAATTCTTTGACATTTACAACTTTTATCTTTGTAACACAGATAAAGTTGATATTTATTTCATTAGCTCGCTATGTCACTGATATCGCTTGTTTTCTAGTCTTACTATCGTACTATTGTATCACACTAACTAGCCGCAATAAATAATTACGAAAACTGTCAATACCTTCATTTGTTCATGTTAGTATGAGATAATTTAGGTTTTTGTGCAGTTTTTGTTTATTGTAGGATTGAAAAATCTATTCGAATGCCTAAAGATATTTGTGGTGATAAAATAATTTATAAAGTTTTCATGCAGTATATGGTAGAATTTGAAGCCGATAAGCTGCTATCCAACTTTGAAGGTGCTTATAATCGTAGAGCTGATATTACAGGTAAATAATAATAGAAAACTATATTAAACAGCAGTGAGAAGTCATCATCATAAAATAGTTATTGCCTAAGTTTTTTAGGTTATGTTAAGATAAACAAAAACCTGTAGTTATAGCCCGACTAAATAATCTTGAATTGAATTAGCCGAAAAGTGTTACTTTTGTTTTAAATATGTTCCTGGTATACCAGAGACAATATTAGACCACTATAGTTTTAATAATATATAAATAAAAAAACACGAACTTACTATTTATTTTATACTTAATTTATTTATTATTACAACGTATTGATTTTCAACGAGATCTTATACTAGATATTATAATAAAATATTATTTTCATTGTCGGGTCGGTTGTCTGATCTCTAATTCCTCAGGGACAGGAGCCAGGAGTATGTGGTGTTTCTACTTAAAACCACCCCGACGGCCGATCTTTGGCGCCCAACTCTGAATGGATTTGGACCATGTAATTTCAGGTGCCCGAAACAACACAATGCGTTTTTAGTCTCTGTCCTGGGGGAAGATATTCTCATTGCTCATTGCTCCCGGCATGGTAGCTCGATTGCAGATTTCTACAAATAGGCGAATCAGGCCGCTACCCCATCCCCATTGTTGGACCTACCTAGTCTGTTGAATGAGGTTCACTTAATTTTGTATGTATACTTATAGCATTATCACTATTTTATTTGTTCAAGGCGTTTCTCTAAGGTCAGTACATAAAATTGTAGAAGAAAATATCAAGTGATGCAAAATTCTTGACTTTGACACGTGTGCAATCAAGTAGAAAATATTTTTCATTATGTAAAGAAAATGGTATCAACAATTGACTATGTGGCCCTCTCTCTCATCGTGATTGACGATGCACCAAATCGTGATTAAAGTTAATGTAATAATTAAAAGAAATGATTATTAAAAAATAACATATTTTTATCCAAATTTAAGTACACCCATTTCTGGAACTAGACAAGAAGCGTTAACTAGAAGCGTAACATAAATTTGATGGAAGATTGGAAGAATTTAATGAATGATGGATGGATGGATGGATAATTTATGACGATAAGTCCTAAGTCGAAACTAGTAATGAATCAATATCAGAGTCGCTGCAAGTAGATGACACAAAAGTACGTCACTCTCTAATTGTAGACGTTAAATATTTAGATTTTAATGTACCACAGTAAAGTAACATTTTAATTATATTATCTCATTTCAATCCAGTCTTTTTTTCACCTTTTTTACCATATCCTGGTTGTTTTTTTATGTTAAAGTGATGAATTATTAGAAATTAAAGTGACAAGTAGGATTTGTTTTCATATTCACACCATCTAGTCCCAAACTAAGCAGGTCTTCTACTTGGGGTACTAGACAACTTGTATAAATACATATACAGTGGACCCCCGGTAATTCGACAAACGCTTTGCAGGACAGTGTCGGTCTATACTGCCTAAGACCCCCCTATAGCCCGGATTTTTTTATGAAAAGGTACCTTGTAATCCGACAAATTACAGACAAATGATAAAATTCTATATGTTGTCTTCTGGACTTGCGACGACATTACTAGGTATCTATACGTAATGCACAATGAATAAACGCTAAGCTGCAACGCTATGACACGTAGTCAAGTTCAAACTAAGCAATCGGAATTGAAACAATACCTATGCGTCGAGCACAAACTGTAACCTGTTCAATCATGCACGATCTACTCGTACATTAGCGAAAATTGTTTGATTGATGTCGGATTACGGGGGGGTCCGGATTAGACAGGGGCCCGATTATCGAGGGTCCACTGTATATTTTTTTTTGTAAATATATACATTAGGGTGTCCCTTATATGACAAAAAAAATTTTTTTTTCGAATTTCGAAATGCATACCCTCTATAATTTTTACTAATGCTATAAGATACTTAAATATAAAATTTTATCAATCTAGCATAATTGCAACCAGTGCCGACCGAGCTTCAAAGTTTAGTAAAAAACGTGTTTTGTCCTAAAATTTCAGTCTGCTATAATTTCACTATAAATGCAATGAATTAAGTGAATAAAATTAAATAATAAATTAGATGAACATTAATCTTTAATTAAAAACATAAAGAAATAAGAATCATTCAGGGTAACTTCTTTTTAGAGTAGTTTTTTTACAGTCTGGATACAATTTTAGATGTTCCTGGACACAGCGCAGCAAGAACTGTTTTTGTTCTTCTTCAGCCGTGATAAGTCCGTTAAAATCTTGCATTAATTTAACAGCCCTTTCAGCAGTATCATTTACAACTCTCAAATAACTTATTCTTCTTTTAGCCTCCAGAAAAGCAACATTGTTATTCCAAGAAGATACATCTTCCTTTAGAAAACTGTCGTCGATCTGCAGTCGTGATAAAAATTGTTTGCTCTTTTCCAATACGAAATCATCCAGTGCTTTGTCTAAAAAAAAAGAAAAATAAGTTAAATAACAAATAAAAATCAACAACAATTTTGAAAATAAATAAATAAGTATTGGACATTGAAATTGAAATCCAACAAAAAGTCAATTTAACTTACCAAACAACTTTTGAGTCAGTTCTTCCTTCGACGGGTCATAGCGTTTGCTAAAATCCGAGATTTTGTCCCTGTTGAAGTTGGCAATCATCTTCTTCTTAGTTGGGTTGTCAACTTCATCATCAAATAGTGATAGAATGACTGTCTCTTCACATAAATACCACAAGTGATGGCTGAACTTGCTTATAGAAGCTTTAGAAATTGTTGCGTCAACTTTTTCATACTCTTTTAACATCTTCAAGAAGCGCAAATCTTGATTAGGTGCTTTGGTCGCCACTGTACATTCGAGCCAAGGTTTAACATACAATATTACGAGAAATAAACAAACATCTTGTAGAGCCTTTTTGTCCTTCGCAGTTACTCTGCATTGTGACTGAAGTAAACATATTTTTAAAGAATAGATCGCTCTCGCCATCCAGCGTGCCTGATGTATAGCTCCGGGGGGCCTTAGTTTTAATTTTTCCTCTGTGTCTCCTCCTAAAAATATTACGCACAGTTCGACCAATTCGTGGTAATCATCTCTTACAAAACCTTTATCTAATTCTGCCTTATAAAATAGTAACAACGCTTGAATGTCTGTCTCGGCAACCCGTGCTTTTACGAAATTAAGAGATGGTTCAATTTTAGTACAATCAATGTTTTTCCAATTTTCTTGGAACTTTTTGAACATCGGAATATCTGGGCTATTAGTAATTTGCTTAATCTTGGTTTCAAAGACAGCTTTTAGGACCAATTCATAAACATGATGACGACAGGCGAAAAGCAACAATTCTCTTCCTAAAGTTTGCTCCAAAATAGCACAAGCTCCATTGAAACGGCCCATATTGGAAGCTGTTGTGTCACAGCACATTATTTGCACTTTATCATAAAGGTTCCAGTCAAAGAGAGCTGCTGATACAGCCTTCGCTTGATGTTTTCCAGAAGAACTTTCTAGTTTCGGCACTGCAAGAAGCTGCTCTCTATCGTCAAATGAAGCTATAACTGGCAAGCGTTCTTCTTTTGAACTCCGTACATCCAACCCCGGTAATAGTTTTCCATCCCAATGGACTGTGACTATGTCGGGTACATTGTTTTGGAAGTTAGATTTTATTGTTTCTGCCCTTGATTTTCTAGTTTCAGTACGAATTCGCTGAATCGAGGATTTGTTAATACAGAAATCATCGCTGCTCAGACCAAGCGCTTCTACCACCGCATTAAGAATGTAAACGGTATCTCTAATGCTTAACTGGCATCGATCTAAAGCTGCAACTAGTTTAGGTGTTATAAGATTCTTTCTACCTCTTTTTGAACTTTGTTCATGGCAGGGAACGTCCGGCAAGCTGAGTTCAGAATTCAAGATCTGTTCTTCGTCTGAATCTTCTACACTGTCTAAGTTATTTGTGGTGGAAGTAGATGCAACAGCTAGTGATTCTCTTTGTCTTACAATCCTTTCCTCTTCTTCCAATCGTCGTTGTCTAGATCTTTGTTCTTTTTCCGCCAATTTTTTATCTACACCACCTAAGTATCCCGGTCGACCTGGCTCTCTCTGTTTCATTAAAAATAATTTATCTTCCTCTATCTTCATTCTCTCAAAAGCATCAGCATGTGCAATATCAAACAAATTATCAAGATTAATTATAAAATTGTTCTCACGACTCTTAAACGTAATCTGAGTTTTCTTACAATTTTTTTGCAACTCTCTCCAAACATGATATAAATCAATAAGTTTCTTCACGCAGTTAGGAAATGCCCTTGTTGGAATTCTTGCTTTTTCCCAATATATGATGCACTCCCTAATCACAAGATTTGCACTTTCACTAACAGTCAATTTAACCTCACGAATATTGTAAAATAGGACTGAGAGAACTTGTCGATTAGATGGTAATTTTGCACCATTTATTTGGTAGCTAGTCAATCCGATAAGAAAAATATTTTGTTTATTACTCCGTAATTCCACCGGCATGTTTACGCACTAAACAATGAAGCACTAATAGTCTCAAAAATCACGTACGAAATGGCAAATAAAACATGTCGTAACAGGTCACTGGGCAGTACTTAAGCAACTTGTATCGACAAGTTTAAATAGCAAGTCGGCACGGGTTATCGTTTATATATCGAACTAATATTTTTTTCTAGACAATATAGGGTTATTACGAAACTTTTAAGAAGGTATGCGTAAAAAAATATCGAACTTGAAATTTAAGGGACACCCTAATATACTTAGTCTGGCCATAAATACTGTTACACTTAATTATAAAAAAATATTACATTTGAATTTCGAATCTGTCATTTTTATACGATTGTTCATTGTGTTTTCTCATTTTGGCGCCAATACATTGTAAAATATTTTGCGATATTAAAATGGTGTGGGGTGATAAAGAGAACCGAATTGCTGTGATAGCATTACACAAAGTAGGTATGGAGCCAAATGCAATTTTTAAAACTCTCCATACACTTGGTATTAGTAAAATGTTTGTGTACCGGGCTATTAATAGGTACAATGAGACCTCCTCTGTTTGTGACAGAAAAAGATCTGGCCGTCCACGTAGTGTTCGTACGAAAAAGGTGGTCAAAGCAGTAAGGGAAAGAATTCGAAGAAATCCTGTCCGAAAGCAAAAGATTTTATCTCGGGAAATGAAGATAGCACCTAGAACCATGTCGCGTATTTTAAAAGATGACTTAGGACTTGCAGCCTATAAGAGACGCACTGGCCATTTCTTAACTGATAATTTAAAGAAGAATAGGGTGGTAAAATCGAAACAACTACTGAAGCGGTACGCAAAGGGAGGTCACAGAAAAATTTTGTTTACGGATGAGAAAATTTTTACAATTGAGCAACATTTTAACAAACAAAATGACCGTATTTATGCTCAAAGCTCTAAGGAAGCTTCCCAATTAGTCGACAGAGTGCAACGTGGACATTATCCGACTTCAGTGATGGTTTGGTGGGGTGTTAGCTATGAAGGAGTGACTGAGCCATATTTTTGTGAAAAAGGTATCAAAACATCGGCACAAGTGTATCAAGATACCATTCTTGAGAAGGTAGTTAAGCCCCTTAACATCACCATGTTCAATAACCAAGTATGGTCCTTCCAGCAAGACTCGGCGCCGGGTCATAAAGCTCGGTCCACGCAGTCTTGGTTGGAATCGAACGTTTCGGACTTCATCAGAGCTGAAGACTGGCCGTCGTCTAGTCCCGATCTTAATCCGCTGGATTATGATTTGTGGTCAGTTTTAGAGAGTACAGCTTGCTCTAAACGCCATGATAATTTGGAGTCCCTAAAACAATCTATACGATTGGCAGTGAAGAATTTTCCCATGGAAAGAGTGCGTGCTTCTATTGATAACTGGCCTCATCGTTTAAAGGACTGTATTGCAGCCAATGGAGACCACTTCGAATAAGCTTTTTATATTTTTAATTGTTTTATATTTATGTATTAAACTGACACACTGTAAAAGTAATAAATGTTATTTGCAGTTAACAATTTTCTTTTTTCTTTATTACAATATTTATGGCAAGACTAGGTACATATACGTAGAGACACCCAAACTCCGAATCAAATATTTGCAGATCATACAAATGTTTGTGTCTGATCCACGTTCAACCGAGGCAGTAGGAGTTTCACGTAATGTTAAATCTGTTTACAGCAAATTCTATGCTGTAAAACATTAAATTGTTGTAGAGGCAAGTAAGTCTTCAATAGTAAAAGCATTTAAAAGCCTCACCTGATAATAATATCCACCAAACTGTATGTAACGCTTTAAAATTACTCTAACAACGGAATGCAAAGGACGTGTCGATAAACTTTAAATCGATAAATAATAAAAATTAAATTAATCAATTACAAAGTATCAAACCGTGTTGAGTGGCTTTAGTTGGGTGATCACATGGGCGAAGGTGTCGCCGTAATGTAATTTCATAATTTTTGTGTTGTACTACACTATTGTTAGAAAAATATGTATATTTTAGTGTAGGGACATTTACATGATCGCAATATCGATGTTAACAAATAAATATTAATAAACAATGTAATAAAATTCTTTAAAAGATTTTTTAGGGAAATCATATATATGCTTTAGTGTCATAATTAAAATCTAATCTCATTCTCTTTTTCTCTACCGTTAGAATTATATTGTTTTTTCTTATTTATATCGATTATGTAATTCCTCATTTCAATAAATTGAAATCTGTGAAGTGCGTGTCGAGAACCTGTCCAATACATGTTGCCATAGTTATATATCACAGTAAAACAAACTACTGCATAACTAAAATACACATTATACAAGGGCGTTTAGTTACTTTATATTTGAACATTACAGATTAACTGTTTCAGCGGCCTACAATGTAAATTAATAAAGCATACTTAGCTGTTTAACTTACATTTTTTCTTTTAAAATCGCTTTACATGCTATCAGGTTTTTTTTTCTGATTCAGAGATCTCCAAATACAAATACAGCCATCAAACGGAAATCATTATCAAAGCATTGCTTTTAATTTTTTTTTTATTTTTAATATATCTCTCGAATGGAACCCCACCATGGAATGACGAATATAAAAAAATACATTGCCACTTTAAAGGTTTTATTTTATCTATTTGTTGTCGTGTTTTTCATAACAATTATGTGTGTTAGTGCGAAATTTCTGGTTTTTAGTACGAATATGCCGTGAGATATGGTGTAAGCTGAGAACGAACGGACTGATGTGACTGTATAAGGGCTATTTTTGCTATTTTGGCTACGAAACCCTAAAAACTTAATGAATTAAATAAAATAATTCGTTTTTGTTGCAATACAAATAATGCTTTACTAAATATTGTTTTTACAGAGGTTTCCATTGTATAAATTGTAAAATATTAGATTGCTAAATTGGCATCTTAAGAGCTACGTAAAAATATTTAATTTTAAAATGAAAACTACTTGCTAGATTTATAACACAAAACACAAAAAAAATCTATGTTTCGATATATTAAATTTTGGTTACAGCCCTGTGCAAGACGCAAACCTTTTTATAAATCAAATAATTAAAAAAAATACCCAGATAACACTCTTAAAATATCATGATGATTACACACGTAACTACATCTTTGAATTATCAAGAAAATAGATGCTAGTAACTCATATCGAATTATAAAATAGAATGTGTAGTACTTTGACACGACATTATTGGAGGAGACTATTTTTTTCAAAGAGGTTTCACTGTCAGGGTTATTCTGTCTCTTTCTGTCATCAAAGTTATTGCGTAAATTTAGGTATCTCTCTCGCACACTTGGTCGTCTGTTACGATAGTACCTATCTATGGTTTGAGCGCTCTTTGGCCAGTGAGTGACAGCAAAAACATTGTTCATCAGAATCGTATGTTCATTTATTCAATCAACCGCTTCATGCGGATCGGAACGGAGTATTTAGTATTTTCAATTTTATTTACACAAAAACTGTATTTGAAGTATTCGTGCCATCTTTTTGCATTTTTCACGTTGATATTATTTCGCGCTGTGATATAAAGCTAATGCATTTATTTGATATTCTTTATTAGTGTTTATAATCATGGGGGCTCATGTATCCAGAACTGATTTTGAGTGGGTTTACACGGAAGAACCCCATGCCAGTCGCCGGAAAATAATTCTAGGTATGTAATTACGTCATATATTCTTATCCCGCAAATGTATTTAAGTGCTTAGGAACATACCTAATTATTTTTTTATATTCGTCGACTAGGTTTAGCTTATACCTATTTGCTGTGTTGCGACGAACTCGTGACATGGGCGTCTGATGGTTGTGTTTTAAAATAAAAAGCATAGATATTTCGAGAGCTTAATAAGGCATTATGGGTACACATAAGAAAGAAGATTCTTATAAAAAACAATCCCTCATACTGAAGTTGTCGAAAATAGTCTCAGGTTCATGTAAGGTTGTAAAGTAAGGTTGTAAGGTAAGGTAGGTAAGGTAAGGTTGTAAAAACAATTATTTCTCTTCTAAAAAGTTCTTGTTTGTTTTATTTTACGTTGTAAAATCTTCTACTGGTAGTTAGGCCTAAAAAATTTTATGGCTCAACTTTAAATCAAAAGATAATCTGAAAGTCAAATTTTACGTATAATAGTTGACTATAAATGCGGCAAACATGCTTAACACGGCTATTAATAGGACGAGAATAACATAAAAAAAATAGGCAATTATTATTTAAAAATCGGAAACTCATTTTAGTAACAAAATGAATATATTAGTGTAAATTATAAAAGTAATTGTAATAAAATAAGTAATCTTGTAAATCACTACTGCAACAGGAAACATGAAAAAAACACTTGAGGAGGTGAAATTGATTATTTTTAATATCTTTAAATAGCAAAATGCATATATTTACGTAAATTACTAAATAAAAAATATCCCAATATTCTCCCTCAACCTCAACTGCTGTTTGAGCTCCTGGCATAGACATGAACAGATTATTACTGAAATAACAATGTAAGAAGTTTAGTATCCAACCAATTATTAAAATAAAACATATTGTTTATAGTATTTTTTACTTTTTAATTACCTTCACTACTAATACTATAATAATGTAATACAATATATTAGCTCTGAAGGAAAGCCAGCATCACCATTAAGTGAATGGCAGGTGACGCAGATGAGAAACAGGTTGACATTAGACTGGAAAGAATTAGCAAATTAATTGGATAGAAAAAAATACCTTACATATATCATCATCATCATCATTATCAACAGCCGTTAACAGTCCACTGCTGGACATGCCTCTCCTTAGCATGGAGGTTTTGACCTACTATACCTTGCTAATAGACAGATTGATATAGAGTTTGTTTTAAGTTTTTTTTCACTTTACAATGATGTTGACTTGCATATTTTGTTCTCTTAGTTGCCTCGTACCATACCCATAGGAAGAATAGGAGTGGTGACACTATTCTTAATCCTTCTCCACACGGAGAACCTTAATTGTGTAGGTATTTTATTATACAATATTTTGTGGATTAGATTGATCTTATCCAGTATTTATTGGACTCTCAAGACTCTGTAGAAATAATCTTCCTATCTTGTAATTGGACATCCCTGTTATCTTCAGATTTCTTGGGTAAGTGGTACACTGTTTGGTTATGATGAAAGAGGTCAAAATATTTATTACCAATTCTCCATTATAGTTTATTTTTGAGTTCTGTGATTCCAAGGTCCAATACCTTGACTAATTTGGAAAAGAGTTTGATAAGATTTCCATTTGAAATGACAATACTCCTCTGAGAGGTTACAGTCTTAAGCTTTGTACTTTCTTCTCACTTTCTAAGCAATCGTGCAGTCAGAGCTTGGAACAAACTTTCAGATGATGCTATATATGCCCAAAATGTAAAATAAAAAAAATCGAGTCTACAAATACTTCGTGGAATCCAAAAATAAAACTAATTGGAACCTTTCAGGATGCAGGCTTTTATCAGTTGTTTCAACTGCCTGCCTGTCTACATAATATAATAATAATAATAATTTGGTTGTCAGTATGCTATGTAACAATGAGTTGTATGAGCTTCATTGACCATATCACCCATGCACATTGCTCCTACAATTAAGAAATTAATTACATGTGTATATAGTACTGATAGAACATACGTGATGTATGTGTTTTTTTATGTCCATATTAGTATTATAAATTCGAAAGTATGCTTTCACCATTAAACAGCTGCACCAATTTGAACGAAATTTGGCACAGAGATACTTTGATTTTTGAGGAAAGATATTAGCTATCTTTTACCACGGTAATTGATATACACAATGGCAGAACCACTTGCAAAAGCTTTTTGTATACACAAAATGTCAAATTGGTTTATATACTCTTCAAAATGCCAAAAAATCGTTTACTGAATATACCAAATTTGGCCATGTTGTTTTAACACTTTCAATAATGATTTTTATTATTTTTAGTTTTAGTATTGTTCCTTATTTCTCATTAGTGCAACCACAATATACTTTACCAAAGTACCGGGTTCTAGCAAATTTTTTAAATACATATTTAGACTCCCATGTTTGAGATCAGAGTAGCATAAGGTGGGCTAAGAATTCGTTAACATTTGAATCAAACATCCCGCGCATACATATTAATTACGAGTGAATTTGCTGGCTACAGTCGTAACACATGATTTCAACAAGATGAAGCCACTTGTCACACATTCAATAAGTCCCTGCCGGTGGTCAAAGACTTGTTTCCGGAAAAGGTGATTTCCAGACGAGGCGAAATGCCATGGCTACCCAGAAGTCCAGGTTTATCCCCAGTAGACTTCTTTTTATAGGGTTATTTAAAAAGTTGTGTCTACATCAATAAACCAAATACACTACGTCAAGTAAAAGAAAAAAAAATCAGCAAAGAGATGTCGGCGATCTCGCGGTCGTTTTTTAAAGAGTGCAAACGTCGAAACGGTGGTCATTTAGACGATGTAATTTTTTAAAATTAATTTCCTACTAATCAGCTTTCTTTTAAATAAACAATTTTTATAATATATCAAATGGTTGTAATACGATTTTTTCAAATGTTAATTAATTCGTGGCCCACCATATATAATCAGAAAGCAAATAAAGATACTTAAATATTTCTAAATACATACATATTATTATATATAACACAGACACAGAAGAAATTGTAATGTTCATTAGACAATTGTCTTAGTTGGGAATTGAACTCATGACCTTCGTCTTAGCAGTCAGGTTCGCAAACCACTAGACCAACAGGTCCATCAAAATCCATTATTACCTCTTCTCTATAGAGATGTTTCATACTATTGCGAATATAATTATGTAGGTACGATATTATGTACAAATAGTTATTGTACGACAATTAGGAGGGTATCAGTGGACGGTAAAAGGTCACATTGTGTCAACAGTTTTATTAGTTTTAATTTTTATATTAGCTATGGAAGTGTTTTTTTTTTGACTATTTGATTTTAAATTAAGCATAATATATCTGTGTGGTGACTGCAGTAGACTTTTATAGTTATAGGCTGTTTTTTTTCGTTTGTTACACCCAAACAGGATATAGGATCATGCCCATTACACCATTATTTGACTTAGGTGGGTATCGAACCCACGACTTTCGGCTTAGCAAACAGGAACACTAACCACTAGACCAAAAGGTCCGTCAGAAAATTCAAGATTACCAGAATAAAAACTTGTGAGTGTTAGACAAGCGGCTTTCCTTACGTGTATATTTCGGGGAAGTCCGGCTGAGAAAAAATACCCGTCAAATCATCCAAGCATCTCTGCAATACCCACGTAAATAAAACAGTTTGTCTTAAATAAATATGTATAGCACTCACGACAGTGTGATGTGAAATAAACTCATTATAAAGTGTGAGCTTATTGCATATCAACTCTCCACGTCGAGCGCATGCGAGCCAATCTCGATGTTGCGATGAATACCCATACTAGGTTCTCGCACTGTGCTCGCCCGTTTGCAGTACGACGCGACACACGATCATCTTCTCGCGGGGAACACGAGTGTGAGAATGTTAAAGTGCGCGGCGTGTGCGGTGTGTGCGTGTGCCTTGTGTGTGCGCGCTCCAGAAAGAGACCGCTGAACGGGATCGGGACAGGGCCGATCCCGAGCGAAGAAGACGTCGGCGGCGTTATGAGCCGTCGACGGGACCGCTAGTCGCCAGAGAGCGGGGACCTCTGGTGGCGGGTTAGTTGCTGCGGTCTGCGATAGGATAATTTGTTGCGGCCTGGTAGCAAATCGGTCGCAACAAATTATAACAACCGGACTGATAGGTGGGGTTGCCTTTGTGGCGTCCCCAGGATAGGGTCTGACTAGGCGCGGCGTTGATTCTGGAGGGGACCTGAAATAACATGGTCTGGCTCCCCTTCAGAGAAGGACACCTGAGACCGGCCGCCGGAGTGGCTTTTAGTGGAAACACCACATACTCCTGGCTGCTGTGTCCCCGAGGAGTCGGAGATCCGAAGGGATTTTCCAGGCCGACAACAAAAAAAAAAAAGGTTCTCGCACTGTGAGGTATATAAACTTATTCTTAGTTTTTGAAACGTGCATTAGAAACCCACTTTTGAGTTCTAAAATTTACCAGCGCCTTCTGTTACGCCATATTTGTTCATCAAATTTATTTAATTCGTGAAGATTATGACATACTCTGAAAAATTGTAAAAAAATAATGATGTATTGTATTTTAAAAAAAGAACTCTCCTCCCACATTAATGACATATGTCATGTCAAACATTCATGTAACGGACACAAAGAACATTCCGACCCAGTGTTGCCGCATGCGGGGATCATATTTATCAACGTATACACTTTGAACAGAAAACAGTTTTGCACCAAATAATAATTGCAAACTAAGTGATTTTAGTTTTATTTTATGTCTGGCAACACTAATGTATAAAAATACCACGTAATTATATCTAACCCGTTTGCCATTAAAACGATATAACACATTATTATTAATTTTTTTATTGTGCCCTAACATAATATAGTATCATTACTTGTGGTATGTAACTTTCTATTATTATTTATATGATTCATAAAATAATTTTATTGTTCCAGGCCAATTTGCTACCGACATTTCACTAGCATAATAATATATATTGTATTTGCACTTTGGATTATCGTGAATAGGTAATATATAAGTGATAACAAAATGGAGTAAATGTTTTTATTTGTAGGCTTTATTGCTAAAAAACATACCACAATAAAATATTTTTAAATTTATCGTAACTTAATAGTAAAAACTCATCAAAAAGTGACTTTTTAAATTCTCGCAAATTTTGAAAACGCATCGCTATTGGTGAAACAAAACGTGACGTCACAAATTACCCCCTAATCTGTGCGTGACGTCAATTAACAATTGACATCTTCTGTCAAGAACTTTGTACAGTTTCCGGCAATATTTTTTTTTCTATATTAATAAGTTACATGTTTTCATCCATAAGTAATATGTGGATGGACGTATCGATAAAAAGGTTTTTGACATTAAAAATACGAGGGTAAGTTTTTAAGTTCGCGGAATGACAGTGAAAAAGGCGGGTAAACGCGCTCTTTTGATGCCTACCGTATTCAGTGACTCATAATTAGTCTGCATAGTAAAATTTGTTGTGATTGGATCATTAGTTATTAAACTATCGTTGACCAAGTATTTTAATCGGGAACGAAGTGAAAAAAATGGAGAAAATTGAATTCCGTGCGGTGATAAAGTTCCTTACTAAGCAAGGAAAGTCTGTTCAAACCATACTCAATGAGATGTCATCGGTTTACGGGGATTCTTGCCCAGGAAAAACAATGGTCTACAAGTGGCATAGTTTATTTAAACAAGGCAGGGAATCACTTGAAGACGACCCGAGGCCGGGGCGCTCCGTTGAGGTGACTACGCCAGAAGTTATTGCAAAAGTAGAAAAAATTGTATTGGAAGATGCTCGACTAAAAAAGAAACAACTCGCAGAAATGGTTGGAGTATCGGATACAACAATTTTTAAAATTTTACACGATCATCTTGGCATGACTAAGGTTAGCGCACGGTGGGTGTCGAGAATGCTCACGCCATTGCAAAAACAACAGCGCGTGGAATGTTCACGTGCGTTTTTGGACCTCTGCAATGAAGACAAGGATGGCGTATTGAATCAAATTGTTACTGGGGATGAAACTTGGGTTCATCATTATGAACCCGAGTCCAAACAAGACTCCATGCAGTGGCACAAAAAGGGCACAGCACCACCCAAGAAATTTAAGGTTTCACAGTCGGCTGGGAAACTCATGGCAACGATTTTTTGGGACTCAGAAGGAATATTATTGATAGATTATAAAGATAAAGGCATTTCTATAACGGGGGAATACTACGCTTCAATCTTAGAACAGTTAAAAGAAGCCATCAAAGAAAAAAGACGGGGAAAATTAACGAAAGGTGTCCTGCTATTGCATGACAATGCTCCCGTTCACAAGAGCCGAGTCGCACTGGCTGCCCTGCATAAGGTGGGCTTCGATATTTTGAATCACCCACCCTACAGTCCAGATTTGGCTCCGAGTGATTATTATCTCTTTCCAAAAATGAAAAAAGAATTACGTGGTAAGAAATTTTCAACTGATGAGCAGGTTAAGGAGGCGGTTTCGGCGTATTTTTCAGACAAAGATAAAACTTTTTTTTACGAGGGAATAAAAAAACTAATTGAAAGATCTGAAAAATGTATTCGTGTTGCAGGGGAATATATAGAAAAAGAAAAATAATTTTGTGTTTTTATTATTACTCAATACCCTCCATTCCGCGAACTTAAAAACGCCCCCTCGTACCTTTACGAACTTTTCGTAAACTAGGTTAAGTTTTCCTCAGGGTTCGTAAACAAAACATGTATGTGTGGGTTACGTATAGTTACGGTTAAGTACAATTCTTCTCGTTGCCTTGCACCACGTATTACTTATACTTTAAATCTTTAGGCATAAAGAAATATGCCTTATGAAGACCACATGACCACAGCAACGGCACAATATTAAAAACAATTATTTGCTCTTAATTTTTAGAACTTAAATCAAACACATGATTGACTAAGGCTAATCTGAGTAATCTGACGTCACAGAATAAGCGCGCCAAAATGACCGCGTTTAAACCGTCCGAAAATGACAGTGATTTTAATACATCTATATAGTATTTGGTTTACATTTCGAATGTGTTACATTTAATTTGGTGGAAATGAAATAAATAGTAGAAATGTTTAAAACAAAATACAGGCATTTTTCTTATTGAGGCATGTGATTAAAAAAAACAGTTGATTGTTTATGGGATAATTCTACACATAATATATTGTCAGTAATATTGTGTATGTGTGTGTTTCGGTATTGTTCAGGATTTCCTTAAATTCTGCTTTTGTTACGTCAATATCGGGGTAGGCAGGGTCGATATGGATAACATTGTAGTGTGTACGCGCGCGGCAATATTTTAATTAGGAAAAGATTGCAGAGACGGACGTTCGCGTTATTGTTGGAAATGGAGGACGAAAATAATATTTATAGCGAAAATGGTGTTAACGCTGTTGATAACAAAAACACTCCCAAAAAGGTCTATAATTTGTTTGTATACATAAAAACTTGGGAAACATTTTCGAATTGTGGAATACATCCTGCAAAATACATCGTTATTAAATTTTTTTTAGATGATCTAAACTTTATTGTACACGAACATTTTTACAGATTATATACAAGAACATATCAGTTGAGTGACCGTGTACAAATTGTGACCTTATCGCTAAAAACAATTTCTTCCAGGCAACCTTTACCAGTCTCTTCATCTGCCCATTAGTGTGTCGTATTTAATCCCGAGCGTAATGAATACGTATTCAGCCTTCTGCCGATGAGCAGGAATGCTAAATGCTGCTTAAGTATAAATAAGAATTTTTCTGAGATTCCGTTCCAGATAGTCAATAGATTAATATTTAAATCATTTCGGTAAATGGACAACTTTCATTTATTTTACTAAATACCAGTAAAGATCGGCTCTGACACACTTTGTTTCTGGAGATTTATTACCTTATTAATTAATTAGCATTATAAAAAATAAGCCGCGACAGTCCTTAAAATATAGCTTGGTGTCTCTGACTGATGGCTACCTAACTGACGAAGTAACTTTGAACAATCAGTTTTGTTTTGTATCACCTATATTTACATTCTTTACGTGCCAATTTTATCACAAATGTGCAATATTCACACCTAAAATGTGCCTCATAAGTTCTAAAATGACACTAGTGACAGCTGTCACAGAAATCAAACTATATTTTCAGGACTATAGACAGTAAATCTAATCAATTAAAAAGGATTTTTGAAATCAAACCCGCCTATTTCGAATTATCGAAACAAACGAAAGAAATAAGAGATGGTAACATAAACAATTCATTTTTTTTTTGTTTTTTTTTTGAATTTTATGAATTGGTTATTGAGAATCCTCCTTTTGTCTTTGCTTGATTTTATTTCACTTTTTTATCTTCTTAATTCATATTTGTAATTAAGATATCCATTTAAATTACTGAAATATTTATTATAATTGTAGATAAATGCAGTAAATGAATATTTCACACTAACAATTACACATTCTAAAATTATGACCTTCGTATTTATCGATTACATCCTTGTTTTTCACAATTAATCATCTATTTTAAAATATTAAGTCGATACATCCTAGTAATATTATAAATACGAAAGTTTGTGAGTATGGATGTTTGTTACTCTTTCACGAAAAAACTACTGTACGGATTTGGATAAAACTTTACAGTAATATAGATTATGAATCGGATTAACATATAGGCTACAATTTGTAATGATTTAATGTAATTTTGGTAGTAATATAACGATACATGTCAATTAAGTCGAAAAAAAAATCTGGCCTCTGAGAGCTATCTTGGCGTACGCTGCCTAAACCATTGGAGTTACACAAAGATGATGTACCGTAAAATTGTTTGTCTTAAATAGTTCTAAATAAAGGTCCACGATAGCATATATCTACCTTTCATGTGGAAGCCACTTTGACCAAAATTGTGAAACTTAATGTGGCAGACCAAATTCCACGCGAGCGAAGCCGCGAGCAAAAGCTAGTATATGTATATTTTAGAGACTTAAAAAGGTCTGCACCAGTTGTGTCCAAATTCTGACATAATGTAATAACAGTTTATAGTTTCGCCATACCCGTCAGACTTCCCGTCCGTCCGTCTGCCCATACTATATATACCTAGATTATTAGTGGTGAAAACCCTCATCTATAAAAATAATCTATTTTTACTAGCTAACCCAACCTCGTCTGCGTTTTCTATTGCCCGTAGCGTCATGTTATACAGGTGTGAACAAATTTGTTTACTATAAAAACGATTATAGTGGCTCTAAAAATAGACAAATGTTGTTGCGGACTATTTTTTAGGGTTTTTTAAGGGAAAGAATTCTCTCTTACATTATTTTTGCGAAACTTTAACCATTTATGTTACGCACGCAATATGAACTGAAAAAAAAAATATAAGATTTTTCCCCCTTTTTACAACATTTTTCATTGATACTTAGCTCTTTTTAGTTGTAGCGTGATGATATATACTCTATAGCCTTCCTCGATAACTCGACTATCAAACACTGAAAGAAATCTTTAAATCGTAGCAGTAGTTCTTGATGTCCTTGTAGTGACGGATTAAGAATACATAGTGTTAACATCTCTATTCCTCCCATGGGTGTCGTAAAAGCTGACTAAGGTAACAAAGTATGCAAGACAACATCATTACAAAGAGAAGGAAAACTTGAAACAAACCCTATTCTAACTTGTCTGGCCAGCGTGGTATAGTAGGCCAAAACCTCCTTGCTAAGGAGAAGCTCATGTCCAGCAGTGGACTATAAAAGGCTGTTGATAATGATGATGCTGATGAGTAGTTACTGAGATTAACTCGTTCAAACAAACAATCTTCAACTTTATAATGTAGTGAAGATTAGCAATTAAACTCAACAAAAATTAGATATGTTCCGGAAAGCGCCGGAACATATCTAATTTTTTTTGCAAGGAAACTCTAATTGTTATTTATAAATTAAAATATCTTTGGTTTTTTCTTGCCACAGCACTTGTTTGATAGTAAGAATATTGCAAAAGTTTCCCCCCATTCGAGGTTAGTTGGAATAAACAGCAGTCTGTTTGACAGACAAAAAATATAATAACAGATTTTTTATCGACTGCCAAAAGGATTGCTATATTTTTTGCGGTAATTAATATTATAAATCTGAATGTGAGTTTGTTTGTTATAATTTTATACCTAAACCACTAAACCAATTTTAAAAACTCACTTAAGGAAAGCTAGTTTATCAGTTAATAATATTGGCTACTTTTTATCCTGATAGCCATTATACACACGGTCGGAGTGAAATACTTACGTCATCACATTAAAAGCCTTTTACAATCCACTGCTGGACATAGGCCTCTCCTTAGCAAGGATGTTTTGGTTTACTATACCACGCTGGCAAGACGGCTGGAATAGGGTTTTTACCAAGTTTTCCTTCTCTTTGTTATGATGTTGTCTTGCACACTTTGTTCTCTTAGTCGCCATTTACGACACCCATGGGATAAGTAAGGGTGGTAACACTATATATTCTTAATCTGTCACCATATGTAAGACATACATACGTAAAATCGCGCCTGTTTCCCTGAATAGGTAGGCAGAGGTATATTAAACGATCACTTTTCACCAGTGCTTGGTCCCTCGTAACAGGTGGCGAGTCTATTCCCACTAATCGGGATATTTTGCTTGCCAGATCCGTCGATTAGCAGGCACAACACTTGCAGGTAATGTTGACTTGGGGCCTTAACTTGAAGAATTTCTTTCACACAAGTGATGTGCAGAAGTTTTGAATAAGACTGTTTAAGTCAGAATGTATACCCAATCACGTAAATTCTCACAATTATGATTCACGCCTGCTGATGAATCTACAAAAGTTATTAACAGCAATTAACAAATGGTTGAATAACCTCAGTTTATTAACTGATTAACTCTAGTTACACACATACGACTTCGTCTTCGTAGAATCTCTCTCATCCCAGGAACTTTCATCCACTTATTGCATATACCTTTTGTCTGTGCAGCAATCCCCTCGGATACTAACGATAGATTTCTTTTGAGAGCCTGTCTAAGTGACTAGTCTGCCTGATGGAAAGCATGAATAGAATTCAAGAGATGAGGTCACCATACTCAGTGGCAGTGTAATGCTCATACACTTACCTTAAGCATGATTATGCCCTTGAAACCAGGAGCACCATGCAATGGTAATCCCTAGAACTGCTCTTTCAATCTTTTCTTTTGTGGTATACTCACGACTACTATTGTGGTATACGCAACTGTTTTCCTCCCACTACGATCCCGGGCCCTTTAAGCGGGGCGTGAGAAAGTATCTCACTAGGCCGCCATACTTAAGTGTCTGCATTCGCAATGAGTATGGTGACTACCACTGGATTGTATTCATGCTTTCCATCAGGCAGTGTAGAGTTACTTTGTTAGTCCAAGAATAAAAAAAAGGGAAATCGATCGAACGATCCACCACGATGACTACCGCTGCCCATGGACAACTTAAAAGTGACAAGAGCACTGCTACTCTCACTTCCTCCCCAGAGCCACAGCAAGGGGTGGTGGAGGGAGGGATTGATGTTTTCGGTTCCGGTAACCTCACTCACTCGCTGAAAATCACCGAAAGATTTGCCTAATACCGAATTTCAAAATTAAAGAGTTTAATTTCAACGGCATTGGTACGTAGACTACTCAAGGTCATTTCCATTTTGAGAAATTAATACATGTTCAGCAGTTTAGATATAAAAACTGACAAACGATTAGTTATTTATGATTTTATGGTATTTGTAGAGATTAGGATAGCTTTTTATCTAATCTGTATTGGTATTACCACTTGAATGGTATCTTTTAGTAGAAATTTAAACAAACATGATGCCATAAGGTAATCCCTGGAACCCTGACGTTGGGCCACCAACGGCTTGTTGATGGTCCTCCCGCCGTGTGAAAATCCTGATGTTCCCCTTTCTTTCTGCCCTCAAAAGGGCGAGTGCAGTCCGTAGCGGCACCCTGGCCTGCTTCTGCTAGGGTGACAGATGATCTCACTTAGTGGCCACGAGGTAACGCCTCTGCTCCACCCATACAGCATATCAGATTGCTTAAGTAGAAGAGAAATGTAAAAACGTAACATATTTGAACAAAATGTGCCATAAAATTAAGTAAAAACCTTCAACTGTAAGGTTCCGTTATATATTTTGACCAGTCGTGGCATGAAATCTATGCACTAATAAATAAATAGGGATGTTATGTTTATGCTAATCGCTCCGAGAATTTCTATATCGCGATTTAGGATTAGTAGTTGCTCCGTAGTCTTGTGTCTGCGCTAGGTGGCGCTGTAGTAAGTATTTTTTATTTACGCTGTTGTGGAAGTCCTCACACTGGTCAATGAAATAAAACAAGATCGAATTACCAGTGGTCATATCTTAAGACCTAATTCATAAAAATCACATCTCCCCTCCCTTCCTCTACAGGATAACACGTGCTGACCTTGGAAGTCACTGTTTTAAAATGGTAGACTTACGCTCCTGAACTAAACGATTTGACTCTTCCTTCCTGTGCAAATCAGTTAAAACTTGGAACTTACTATTACCGCACATATTTTCCTCCCAATATGATCCCGGGTCCTTTAAGCGTGGCGTGAAAACGACGCCACTAGGCCGCCATAGTGTGAGTCACCATACTACATTGTCTGCATTCGCAATGAGCATGATAACCACCACTCTCTGATTCTATTCATGCTTTCATCAACCAGAGTAGAGTTATTAGTAGAAGTAAAATAAAAATATTCCAGCACTATTTCTTATCTACACCATTATGACACATATGTTAATTTTTATGTAGCGTTACAAGTTGTTCTGATAATAATTTAAGCAGTAAAATTGTAAATACGTATGTTCTAAAACACGTTTTATTTATAAATACCTAATCAAAGTTATATAATCTTGCATAAATCAAGTAATAATGACGATTTTTCCTGATATGTGTATAAAACTTCCTCGGTAGCGCGCAGCGGTAATGAATGCGACTGCTGTGCTTGAGGGTCGGACCAAATGTTTGTATGATATGCAAATATTTGTTTCAAAGTTTGGTTTTTCTATGTGTAATATGGATGTATTTACAAAAAAAAGTATATAAGTATTCTATCAGTCAGTCTAGTTATCAGTACAAGCTCTGCTTAGTTTGAAACTAGATGACGTTGTGTGTCAGTCTGAGGTATTTATTTATTTATTATTTAGTTACAACATCATGAACAGCCTGGAATATTCTACAGCTGATATAGGTCTCTCCTTAGAAAGGAGGTTTTGGCCTACTATACCACGATGGTGAGACGGATTTGTTGTATGTCAAGTATTTTCTTTGCAATATTTTTCTATACCCCTATTTGGTTTGCTCGTAGTCGATTCTTACAACACCCAGGGGATGAACAGGGGTAAAGACACTCGGTTTTTTTTTTAATATAGAAGCCTACCAAAGTGACTCTACTCTGCCTGTTATTCAACATCATCATCATCGTCTCAGCCAAAATACGTCCACTGCTGGACATAGGCCTCTCCCAGGTTCTCCACAACAGCTGGTGCCGTGACGCCTGCTGTTATTCAACCATTTGTAAATTGCTATTAATGACTTTTGTAGATTCATTATCTGGTGTGATTCATAGTCGTGAGAATTTACGTGATTGTGGCTACATTCTGACTTGAACAATCTCATTTAAAACTTCTGCACATCAATTGTGTGAAGAAAATTCTCCAAGTTAGGGCTGCATTTCTTTTTTCTTTTTTTTTAACCTGTGGAAACCCCCTCGGGCCGTCATCCCACCGGGGTTTACAGTGGGGTGGTGTGTCGGAATCGGACCGACTAAAACCACACGGTGTGCCACTCTGCACCTGACATAGGAGGGATCTGGGAACAGCTGCTATTACGACATCCAGATCCTTCCTAGCGAAGTTAGGGCCCCAAGTCAACCTTACCTGCAAGTGTTCCACCTGCCAATGGAAGGCTCTGACAAACAAAATATCTCGATTACTGGGAATAGGCTCGCCACCGGTTACGTGGGACCAAGCACTGGTGAAAAGTGGGTGTTTAATATACCTCTGCCTATAACATGACACCACGGGCAATAGAAAACGCAAACGAGATTAGGTTGGCTAGTAAAAATATTTTATTTTGATAGATTTATAGGAACAGAGTTTCACCACCACCACATCTACGTATATGGGCAGACGGACGGACGGACAGACTGACAAGTATAACGAAACTGTAAACAGTTTTTACATTATGTCAGAATTTGAACACAACTGGTGCAGACCTTTTCAAGTCTCTAAAATATACACATACTAGCTTTTGCACGAGGCTTCGCTCGCCTGGAATTTGGCCTGCCACATTAAGTTTCACAATTTTGGTCATAGTGGCTTCCACATAAAAGGTAGATATATGCAATCGCGGACTTTTATTTAGAACTATTTAAGACAAACAATTCTACGGTACATCATCTTTGTGTAACTCCAATGGTTTAGGCAGCGTACGCTAAGATAGCTCTCGGTGATCAGATTTTTTTCTGACTTAATTGAAATGTATCGTTATATTACGACCAAAATTACATAAAATCATTACACATTGTAGCCTATATGTTATTCCGATGTACAATCTATATTGCTGTAAAGTTTCATCCAAATCCGTCCAGTAGATTTTTCGTGAAAGAATAACATCCATACTCACAAACTTTTGTATCGATACTAGGATGTATCGACTTAATATTTTAAAATAGATGATTAATTGTGAAAAACAAGGATGTAATCGATAAATACGAAGGTCATAATTTTAGAATGTGTAATTGTTAGTGTGAAATATTTCAGTAATTTAAAAGGATTAAGGATATCTTAATTACAAATATGCATTAAGAAGATAAAAAAGTGAAAAAAAATCAAGCAAAGACAAAAGGAGAATTCTCAATAACCTATTTATAAAACTCAAAAAAGAAAAACAAAAAAAAATGGATTATTTATGTTACCATCTCTTATTTCTTTCGTATATTTCGATAATTTGAAATAGGCGAGTTTGATATGAAAAAATCCTTTTTAATCGATTAGGCTTACTGTCTATAGTCCTGAAAATATAGCTTGATTTCTGTGACAGCTGTCACTTGTGTCATTTTAGGCGTGAATATTGCACATTTGTGATATTTAGTTTGGAACCAGACGTGTGAGTTAATCAATTTAATAATATAACTAGTTTATGACGTTCGCAGCTGCTCCGTCCGCATGTGTCGAATATCGCTACTATCAAATTTCATCTAAATCGTTCAAGCCGTTCACGCATACCGTGACTAAGGGAAATAGAAATTCATTTTAAGTAAAACAGTCCATGTTGTATTGTACTAATTAAACCACGAGTGATAATAAACACGTGTTTTTGCTTACGTTTTACGTCTAATCACGTTAATCTCACAATAAAGATAGTGTATCTGTATTAGCGTGTAGTATATGGTAACAAAAATCACAGACGCTTGGAAACTACTAGGCAATCTTGGAAAAAATGTAATCGCTTTAAATACGATGAACCATCTGCAATAGCTTTTATTTTCACTTAATAATAATAATAATCAAGACCTTGCAATAGAATTAAAAACACAATAAAAAGCTCTCATAGTACACATAGTTTTATCATCAACATGCATAGTACCTAAAACTCTCACTCAAAATCTTGAATTACTTCACATGCCTTCACATTCCTTTCATCTGCTCCAAAAAGTCATATCTCCAGTTTCCGGACCCAGCTCACATGGCTACCTATTCGTCAACGCAGAAAATTGCGTGCACTCTCATTACTATATTCTTTTCTCAATTCCCCATCCCCTCCCACTTATTTAACGTCACAAATTCAATTATTGAGCAACAACCATAATAGAAATTTACGTTCGGCTAATAATCTCCTTCTACTCTGTCCTTCTCACTCCACTGAGTTTGTCGGTTCTTCGTTCTTCGTGCAGGCTATCCTTTCTTGGAACGCGCTTCCCCTCGAAGTCAGGATGGCTAAAAGTCGCGACTCGTTTAGGGTTCGGGTGAGGAAGCTTTTGCTGGCTGAAACGGCGAAGTCTTAGTTCACCACCTGGTATTAGTATATCTTATAGTGGTAATATGTATGCACGTATGTATATGAGTTGTGTGTATGTGTATTATATATGTATGTATGTATGTGTTATATATTTATGTGTTTATGTAAGTATATTTACTTATTTATGGTCTATCTGGTATATATATACTTCTCTGGCAAGTGCACCTATCTCATATCTTCTCTGCATCACCCAATCGGTTGACTGGCAGAAAATGCCTTAGGCATTAAGTCCGCCGATGCATGTATTTGTGCATAAAGTTTTAAATAAAATAAATAAAAATAAAAAAAAGTCACCATACTCAATACTCAATACTCGTAAATTTCTAACATGTTCGTCTGTATCATCTATCTACTCTATCTAACGTATCATGCTTGGTTTAGGCCCGCATGACTCGTATATTACCCCTCTAAACAGGGAGACAAATCAAAGTGGAAAAAATAATAATAATAAAAGCCTTTATTGCCTGATTATATTACAGACTTTAATTACTTACTATTCATAAAATATTATTTTAAATCTTATTCCTTCATTTTTTCTTAGCTGCCACTTAGGTTGTCCTTCGACATAGGCCTCCTTCTCTAGCTATCCTTCTCCATCCTTTCGGCAAATCATACTGTTACATATCGGGCTACTAGCATCTGAGGCAAACAAGAATACATACTACAGCGTTTTCCAGTGAAGACAGATCGAACTATGGAGCAACTGCTAATTCTGAATCGCGATATAGAAATTCTCGCGGCGATTAGCATATATACAACATCCCAACGTCAACCGTTGCGTCGTAGCCCACCAGGCATGATCACCTCGCCTGGTCACAAACTTATTGCCGTCAATTGGGTACATATATTCCTAATTAAACATACAAATATTATTAATAATTACACCCAGACGCCGTAGTAATGATCATGCTTATCATACAATTATTTATCCTGGGTGGGAATCGAACCCACGACCTATAGTAGCAGACAGAGGTCTTGAGACAAGCAAAGTGTTGAACTCTTCAGACACATTATTTCTTTCTTTGTGTCATCTTATTTTGATTAATTGATGCTTTGATCAAAAATAGCAATCACATTATTTAATAGTCAAACAATATGAATTGGCTTGATCCGTATGGTGACGGATTAAAAATACATAGTGTTACCACCTCTATTCATAAATATTAGCGTGTTGTGTCGTAGGAGGCGATTTAGGGGAGCAAACTGTTCAGGCATATGTCACTACAAAGAGAAGGGAAACTTGAAACAAACCCTTTTTTTTTGACACCCCACCAGGGTTTACGGCGGGGTGGTGTGTCGGAATCGGACCGACTAAAACCACACGGTGTGCCACTCTGCGCCTGATATAGGAGGGATCCGGGAACAGCTGCTATTACGACATCCAGATCAATAATAATTAAATTAAATTTTAAAACAATCCCTGTTCCAACCCATCTGGCCAGCGTGGTGTGGTAGACCAAAACCTCCTTGCTAAGGAGAGACTGTCAAAAGCTGTCCATATGAAAAAACCTATTAAGCCGTTTGGCTAACATGGTATAGTGGACTAAAATCTCCTTTTCAAGGAGGGGCCTATGTCCAACAGTAGACTATTCAAGGTTGCGGATGATTGATGATGAGATAAGACAAAGACAGTAGAGCCGCCGTTTCGTCACTTCGTTTTTTATGACTGTTTGAACATGCGATGCTGAAGTTTAATCACAGATATCATTTTTATGACAGTATGTAGGTAAGACTCCTGATGATAAATTACCTTTGACAACCATGTTAATTGAAGTTTAAGAGACGCGAATGCGAGGAAACCTTTCTTGGAACTTGGAGTGAGTCTAAAACACAACAGACAATTTACTCAAATATGATACCACTCATGCAGAAGAGGTTCTGAAATAAATACAAAAAATAACTAAACGTTTTGAGAGAGTTTGTATAACGAAAAACAAATGGGTATTACAATATTATATATACGCGACTGTTACACCAAAGGGGTTAGATAGAGGCACATTGCACACTACTTCATCGACTATAATTAAGTCCGACTTACGAAATAGAAGAAACATATTTATAACACTAAGAAATGGGATGGGAAAATCTTAAGTTCAATGTGAAACGAAAAGTTGGTAAGATAGGAAGGCAATGGCGCGTATCGATCGAGGGCACTTACCCTTTAGCGCCATAGCTGTTCTAATAACCTGGTATTAAGTAGGGTATTCAACTCGGGTCAATGATCAACCTTCTCAAATGTATGAAGGTTAAGTTGTAGACATAGATAAGAGCTATCTTTTTAAACAAGTATTACTAAGCTTAATGCGCCTAAAGTATGATAATCTCAAAGGAACTGTATTTGATTATAATTATCATCATCAATTGCCTTTAATAGGCCACTACTGCACATAGGTCTCTCTTCAGAAAGGAGATTTCGCCCTACTATGTCACTAGCCAGACGGGTTGGTACAGAATTGGTCTTAATTTTCCCTTCTCTTTACAGCTTACGTAGTTAACTCCCTTAGTTGGCTCTTTCAACACCTTACTAATGTAACATACAGATACACAGTGTAACAAAAACATACCCTAAGTGCCATCTAACGAAAACCCACCGAACTGCAGAGTAACTACTAATCCTGCATCGCGATATGAACATTTTGACGACAACTCAAATGTTATTTAACTGTTTTATGCCTTTTTATAAGTATAAACATTTTCGTTTTATTCTAAGTAATAATAAATATTTACACACATCACCTAGACTCGACACAATGCCATCTAGTTTCAAACTAAGCAGAGCATGTACAGCTACATTGATATACATAGAAAACAACTCATATAACACACATATACAATGCATCTGTGCTCTATAATGATTTTAACATGAATTTAAATCATTTACCTAATTATTAATTAGACATATAGGCCTGTTGTACGCCTCCACGATTAAATTTCTGATCAGAACGATCATAAATTTCTGATCGTTCTAACGTGACTTGTAATCATGTTACCATAATTCATACTTATAGACAACTTGTTATTGGTTCTGTAATCAAAGAGGAGTATTAACACTTTACTTATTATCAGCTCGACCACAAAATCAGTGTTAAGCAGCTCTCTTGCTTTTGACCGAGTGATATTGCCACACGCCCCTTCTAAAGGGTATACAAAGATCTTGAGTCACTTGTGACAACACACTTGCGTCTTTTGAGTTAAGGTGCCCATGTACGACGGTAATCACTTACTGTCAGATGACACGTCGACTTGTTTGCCTCTTATGTCATCACAATATTTTAAAGCTGTAATATAATACACATATAAAGCTAGCTTCACTATAGTCCTTAAAGTATAAGACATTTGTGACAGTTGTCGCAAGTGTCATTTTGGAAATTGTTACATTTTAGGTGTGAATTTTTGTATCTATAACGCGTTCTCCGTCATTACTGATAAAACTGGCACTTAAAGAATGAAAATATAGATAATTCAAAAGCAAATTACTTGTTAAAAGTTACTTCGTCGATTTCGTAGCTATCTGTCAACGAGATCTACATATATTTTAACAACTGTATTATATCCTTTTTTTTCTTGTTAGTAAATGATCGTCGATCGTCACGTACCCTCCACTTATCCCATAACTGCAGGCCACCTTCAACCTGCAGTGAAGTTCTACTAATGAACTGGTCAGACATCACTCACACGTGGTCTAAAGTAATTACGTTATTAGTACCACCATAATAACGAGTAGAGGAGGCATTCAATCAATTAGTATCATTTGAGTCATTCAACTCGTCATAACAAACGTCTACGGCTCGAAAGACCATCGTATCGAATAACATACAACGGTTAACAATTTTGAATTTAGAACGCTCGTTTTGTTTTTGTGTTTTATTAAAAAAAAAAATTGAACACATTAAAGTGTTTGATTACTTATTCTTTTTTTAAATTTTCTTTTAAAGGCGACTGCGGCACTCGTGTCGCGGAGATTATCTGGTGGTATAATTGCGACCATAAGCTTAAAATGCTAAGTTCCATTTCATAGACTAAGACGAGTATAATTTGAATTATCATTCTATAGCTATTCTATACCACAACAGTTCATTGTATTTTATTTAAAAATATAACATAAAAGCTACTTCTCTGATGATTACAAATACGTACTTTAATTTTATTTGTATAAACTTAAACTCAGTTTGTTTGTCACGCGATCAGATTTTTGAATAGCTCTGCTTGAGTTACACTTTGTAACATTGGGTGTCTACCTTAAAAATTGGTACCATTTTGTATTGCACGCGGTCTAATTGAGAGTCACTTAGCCTGAATTAGTTGTTACACATTGTAACTTTGTAGTAAGTGCTCTCAAAATTGGTCTATATTCATTATTATCTACAGCAGCCCTTAATAATCCACACCTGGACCTCTCATTAGAAAGGAGGTTTTGGCCTACTATGCCACGCTGGCCAGACGGGTTGGTATTCATTCTCTTTGCAGTGATGTTGTTCTGTATAGTTTGTTCCCTTAGTCGCCTCTTACGACACCTACGGGATGAATAGAGATGGTGACACAGTGTAAAAAAGTATTCACTTTTTTATTAGCAGATTATAGATATACGAGTATATATAAACTGTGTCTGGCTGTTATTTACGTAATCATATTGCTAGAAGCTTTGAATTGGTAACATAAGCCGGTCATAAAATACTTAAATGATAATGAACCGAGACCAGTCAATTACGGCGGCGATATTATAGTGTACAAGTGTATTCACAAACACAGGTGCACTCTCTGTTCTCTCACTCTCCCATCCTATGTGACGGCTACCAAACAGGACCGGGAAGGGATCGGGCACAGAACCGACGGCTATAAGTTAGAACCCCAATTTCCAACTTCGGCCTGTTGCTAAATATTTCTATAATTTAGAAACCTCAATAACACTCTGGCCCGAAATCGACGGGTACCGAACCCGAGACAACATGATCGGCAGCCGCATGCGCTAACTGGTAGACCAAGCATTATTTTTTTTATAAACAATTTTTTTTTTCAAAGCTTTGCCTAATCTGGAATCAGACAGCGTGTTAGGTGTGTCAAGTTATTAGTAATGTTATATGTAGGTACACAAACCCAATAACAATCTCTTAGTCACATCCACTTATCAAGGATACTTGACATTGTGGAGTGCCGGCAAACCTATCCAAACAACAAATATCTTCTTTTGTGTACGTAATACTACTCCATCAGTTTCTGGAACATTCTACGTTAGAGTGTTCTAGTTTTGATGAGTACTGATGAGTCAGTATGGCCCTAAAATGTACATACACTTGAAAGGGCTTAATTCGGGTTAGGTTGCAAGTGTCTATGTGTAGCGACAATCAGCAGTAGGGGACAAATTTTTCCCTTCTATGCCATAAAAGAGGTAAGCAGGTAGGTACATGGTGGGACGCGAACTAGTTAAAATTTGAAAAAATCATATAAAAAAAACATATTTGATATATTATAAAAATTCTTTATTTACAAGAAAGCTAATTAGCTTGAGCCTATTTCTTAAAAATTACATCTCCAAAATGACCACCATTTCGACGTTTTCGTCGGCAAAGAGACCGCGACATCGCCGACATCTCTTCGCTGATTTTTCTTTTAGTGGACACAGTATTTGATTTATTGATGTAGACACGATTCTTCAAATAACCCCATAGAAAGAAGTTTGCTGGGGATAGATCTGGTCTTCTGGGTGGCTATGGAATGTCAACATGTCTGACCACCGGCAGGGACTCATTGAATGTGTGACAAATGACCCTATCTTGTTGAAACCACGTGGTACGATTATAGTCAGTAAATTCCAGTAGCATTGATCCCAAGAACTCCCGTAGCATGTTTGCGTGGGATGTTAGATTCAAATGTTAACGAATTCCTGGCCCTCCTTATATATTCCTTGGAGTTGCCTAATGTTATGACTGTTGACTGCAATACCTGTTTCGTGATCGCGTAATGCCTGTTGATGGTTTTGTAACCCTTTTTTTAATACACCGTGCAATTTACAAAGAAAATTTATTACTTTCTCTTTATATCATATATTTCACTAAATTATGGTTTTGTGTAGTTTTTGACTACACTGCTAAGCGGTCGCTACGCCACTCTGCACTGCACCGAGTGTTGTCAAACCCCACACGGTACTACACTTTGTGTGTCACAAATTGTTGTTCTGAATCTGGGTGTTCTTTGTGTCCTTTTCTTGTATGTTTGTAAAGTCCACCACGACTCAGGATTGTCTTTAAAAAAAATGTCTTTCCAGGTGTTCGAGATTTACAAGACGTTTAATGTTACCCGTATTCACTGCTCTCGAGATTTTTTGGTTACGATTTTCAATTCAACCTATTGCCGTCCACTGCTGAACGAAGGTCTCCCCAAGGAACGTCAACCATACCGGTCTTGGGCAATTCGCATCCATCTGCTGCTAGCCACCTTCTTTACGTCGTCGGTACATCGCGCCACAGGGCACCCTACACTACGTTTGCCCAATCGTATCCACTCTAGTACACTTCGGCTCCAGCGACCATCGGTTCGTCTGGAGACATGGCCGGCCCACTTCCACTTCAAAATGGAACAACATCCAATGGTGGACACTCACCATTGGATTGGTCCATAAGTTTAAAGTAGCTCAACGGGCAATGGAGCGTGGGATGCTGGGCGTTTCTCTGGCTGATAAAATTAGTAACGAGGTTATTCGACAGAGAACTGGGGTCACGTTTACTTAATTAATATTTATTGTAATCTTTTTTATCTGTCTGTCTACCGTCTGGTTTGATAAGGGTAGGCTATTTTGTCGCAGTCAAACCAGACAGATTAGTTTGATGATATAAGCCAGACTGAAATGAGTTTTATCAATTGGTGATAACGTAGCTATTTATGAATATAATTTACTACTTATTGTCCACACCTTCGCCTTGCGTGATTATTCTTACTAACCCACCGTTTTTGTTGTATCTTGTTCATCCCACGGGAACACTGTTTTTCAGCGTAAATGGTAGCCTTTGTACTATTTCAGATTGTAAACTATCACTGTATCCAATTTCATCCATATCTGTTCAGCCATTTTTGCGTGAAAAAGTAACAAAATATGAACTTACGCTTTTATAATGTTAGTAAGATATCGTGATTTTAAGTTTAAATTTTTTTTATTAAGACTCGCTCAACAATTGACGGAGTAATCGGTGAAAGTATGTACATGAAAAGGCACATAGAACCTCCTCCTTTTCTGAAGTCGATTAATAAGGAACTTCCATTCCTTCATCCCTTATTTTACCCCCTTAGAAATAAAATTTCCAAAAATTCTTTCGTAATAATTGTGAGCGTGGCATGGAGTAAATAAACATCGTTTGTTTATTACTTTTTAATACATAAGTCAGATCTTTTTTGTTTTTAAATAATAAACAGTTTGATATAAGATCATTTTAATTCATAAATAATATTAAAAATTAACCAATCTTCTCTCTTTATTTGCAGAAAAATATCCTCAAATCAAAAAGTTATTCGGCTACGATCCTATGTTCAAATGGGTAGTAACTGCAATGGTGATCATCCAGTTACTATCCTTGCCCATAGTGCAGCAGCTCAGCTGGCCGGCGCTACTCCTCATGGCGTACTGCTTCGGTGGGGTTATTAATCACTCCCTTATGTTAGGTAAGTCTGCTTTTATCATCATTTTATTCAGAATACAAAGTATTACAACCTTCATTCATTGCGTGGGTATGGATACCATAAGAAGCGACTAAGACAGCAAACTGCCGGACAATGACATGCAAAGAGAGGCAAACTCATAATCATTCTGACAGAAAACAACCTCTTTTCTAAGAACAGATTATGTCCAGCAGTGGACTAGTGAAGGTTGCTGATGATGATGTGACATTGCAAAGGATTTACTGGTTACCTTTATACCCAGCAACCGTCTGACACTAACTTGCCTGAAGAATATGCTCGTGAGTCGAGACTAAGGACGAGATTAAACGTGGTGGTAACACTATTGCAAATCTCGAATAGGGAAACTGGATTAAGACTTTAGTAGCTTGAAGAACCTGAAGTCTTGGTCTCAGGTTGACCTGTAAGACAGAGTCACCCCGTGACCGCGGCCAGTGCAACGTTTAAATATACATTCTTAACATCAATCGTGGGTAGGTTAAACATACATACATACATTCATAAACTATGCTGTATTTAATAATTGATTTAAAATAATAATAATAATAATACATAGTGATATATGTTACCTTATTTTCCGGTGAAGTTGTTCAAAGGAAATAGTGGCAAGGTTTCATTATTTAGAATAGATTTGATAATTGTTACAACAATATTCGCCATTCATTGTTAAGTGACTTAAAACAAAAAGAGGGGGCTCTTAATTTAGTTGTGTTTCTTCATGTTTTTCACCTTGCGACACCATCATTTATAAACATACTTGGACGCTTCCTTTTTCTTTATTTACAAGTTGGAATTTACGAGCTCCCGCACTAAGCCCGTGGCTTGTGTCGCGGCAACTAAGACGAGATTTTGCGTTATACATTTATTGGTGCTAATTCCGCCATCAAAAACTCTCAGAACCGCACCAAAAATAACTAATAAAGAGTTTTTATCGTGACAAACGAGGTTCTAAATGTCAAAAATTGACTAAAGTTACACTTCGCTAAAGTAGAGAATAGAAATGAAATCTTAGAGACGTAACAATAGATTTAACACCATTGTCATTTTGAAACAGACACCGGTTCTAGCTTACAGAATATTTAAATATTTTATATAATTGAGTTGAAATAAAATATAAAATAAAATTAAAACAAAATTGAAACAAAATTCAAAACAAACAAAACAGAAAAAAATTGTATAAAACTTAATCTGTGGCTGAGAGTGTCTTTGTGTGTCTCTTTATTTGAAACGGTATAACTTCACTTTTGGTCCCATTTAAATTAAAAAACGGACCACCCATACCGGTGGAAAATTGAGGAAAGAAAACACCCCTCTTTTGCTGCCTCTTTGCGAAGAAGACACTTAAAGGGCGGTATCACACATGTGTCTTTTAAATTGGAGGTGTTCATGGACGCCGTAGTCACTTAAATCAGGTAACCCGCCTGCTCCTTCACCACATATACTATTAAGATAAAATAAAAAAAAAAATCTCGAAACACAACTACATAGCTAAACAAAATAATACTGAAATTATCTTCATCAATCAACCTATCGCCGTTCACTGCTGATCGAAGATCTCCCAAGGAGCGCCAACCATCCCGGTCTTTGGCAATTCGCATCCATCCACTGTTGACCCTTCATCATCCACTTTCTTTAAGTCGTCGGTCCACCGCACCGCAGGGCGCCTTTACATTTACCCAATCGTGGTCTCGACTCTATCAACTTATCTAAATAAAAAGTAATCTTACGAGGTAATTCGTGATAATAAAAGTACAGCAATTTATTTATTTATTTTTTTTCTGTATTAAGAACCTGCCAAAGTGACTCTAATCTGCCTGATGGAAAGCATGGATAGAATCCAAGAGTTGTGGTCACTATACTCATTGCAAATGCAGACAATGCAGTATGGTGACCCACACTATGGCGGCCTTGTGAGATGCTTTTTCACACCACGCTTCGGGACGTAAAAGGCATGACAGTCATCGTGACAGTGTAAGGCTTACACAGTTACCACGATAACTGTCACCCCCCTGCATCAATGGGCCTCCGGTCTCACACTCACCAACGAAACACGACAACACGGATGCTGGCGCTTTAGGTTGGTCTTCTGTGAGAGGGTAGTACTGCACCGGTCGAGCCGGCCCATTCGTGCTGAAATCAGCGTGGCTCTACTACCTAGAATACTATTACTTATATCTACTACACGATATAATAATTTAATTGCAGAACACATATAATCAGCACTCAACAGCAGTACATGCCTACTG
The DNA here is from genome assembly GCA_949316085.1 of Hypercompe scribonia. Classification (NCBI taxonomy): domain Eukaryota; kingdom Metazoa; phylum Arthropoda; class Insecta; order Lepidoptera; family Erebidae; genus Hypercompe; species Hypercompe scribonia. Next base: position 5,182,725 of record OX438997.1, read on the forward strand.
ATTTTTATCGTACTATTGTATATTATCAGTAATCCGTGCCTCAAAGAGCACGCAAAGCCGTCGTCAGTCGCGGTTGCCATATTGGCAATCGTTACGCGTATTTGGAGTCCTATATCGCCTAGTACTTGGGTTGTGGAGATCGAATGGTACGCTCTGAGTAAAAAAATTAAGTTCAGCTGTGTCGTAGGAGAGTGAAAGCCGAGTTCAACCTAGTTTGGGAAACTCGGAGTGTTGAAGTTATTACGCAAGGTTTAACCTGCCATTCGATAGATGACGTTGTCTTGGCTATCTGAATCGCGCAATCGTTGTGTTGCTAAAGCCGGCAAATATACTGAACTATGTTAAACATTTGTTGTTGGCATTTGGGGTTGTAAATGCTATTCGTTAAGTGAATAGAATACACTTGATTGTTTTATCAATAAAGCGCCAGGGTTTCAACTAAACAAGTTTCAATCAGAAAATCATTCATTTTATTCATCAAAAAATTGGACTGATATGTATCTATACCGCAAGGTTGCGAAAACTCCAGAAGGTTCTATAGTTTTCTCGAAGGATCTTGCAGCAACCTAACGAATCGCACTAGAAGCTTCTAGATCATCATTCTTATGTGCTAATTTCTCCTGAACATTGTTTATTTTGACATGCAGATCGCTGCTAAAAGCAAGTTGATGGTAAAAAAACACCTGAACCTCTGACTATCAGATATGCCAAGTTTTTTTTATTACCTTTCAGGTAATTTCTACTGTTATTGTCAATATTGAATTATGATAACTGATCGTATACTTATAGGAAGCGACGTTTTCTCAAGTAAATACTATCTGTTAGCAATCAGAACTCTTCAGAACCGTCTTATCTGAAGAACTATTGACACAATAAACACACCGTGTTAGAGGACGCATGATAAGTTGTAGTTTTATATGTTTACCACTGCTGAATAAATAGTGTTACAACATATTGTTTGATAGATTAAACATTTCATAATTTAATAGTCTTCAATAAGAGACGGAGATTCACAATAAAGTGCATTAGGTAGTAGAGCCACGCTGATTTCAGAACGAACGAACCGGCTCGACCGGGGCAGTACTACCCTCTCACAGAAGACCAACTTAAAGCGACAACATCCGTGCTGTCGTGTTTCGTTGGTGAGTGCGATACTGCAGGTTCATTATGGTAACTGTGTGAGCCTTACATTACCACGATGACTGTCATGTTTTTTACGTCTCCAAGAGGGGCGTGAAAAAGCATGTCACTAGGCCACCATAGTGTGGTTCACCATACTGCATTGTCTGCATCTGCAATGAGTATGGTGACCAGAACTCTTGGATTCTATTCATGCTTTCCATCAGGCAGAGTAGAGTCACTTTGGCAGGCTCTATAGAAAAAAAAAGTTGTTTTTTTTTTGTGGTAGCTTATCAAATTACACAGAACGACTGCACTGGCAAAGAGAAGGAAAACTTGAAATAAATCCTATACCAAGCCGTCTGCCGTCTACGTAGGATTAGGCCTCCTTCTTACAGAGGCCTATGTACAACAGTGGACTTTCAAAGGCTGTTGACGAACTTATCATGTCTTGGAAGAGACATACTTAGACACATATGGACCGGCAATTCATTGTTGTTCACCGAATGAATGAGGGATTTTTTGTTTATCCAGAGTCTGAACCCTGTTGTGTCTCTTGAGTAGCCACAGCAAAACTAGCGAATAGTGAGAGATGGCAAGCCGTGGTCTCTTTTTGTAAGAATAATATGCGCCAGAAAGAGTCCGCAGAGCAGGATCGCTAAAATGCCGATACCGCTCGAAGGAGACGGCGAAGTGACACCCCGATCGCCACATAAGGGTTGCTACGGTCACATCTTGGGGCGATGTGATCGTAACAAACGACTCGAGATAAGTGATACCCCGGTGCGCCCGGATTTTCCTGCCTAGAACGGTGAGAGGCGTGACAGCGTCCTGCTATGAAGGTAGGCTGCCGGAGACTTTAACATTGATAACGAGTATGGCGACCCTTGCCATCACGTGAACCGTCTGATCCTTTGCCTCTTACTCCAATTAAAATTGCAGGTTCTCCTAGCTATTTATCATCACAGTATTTAAATTTATAGACATTGAACAAAATGGTAAACATTATTCATGTCTATGTAATAAAATATTTAACTTTATTATCGATATACATCAATCTATAAACGTTATCGCTTTTAACACCATGAATAAACATACTTTCCTTTTATTCTTATAGCAAATGTAGTCAATCCCTTTTTTTTTTTTTAAATAGACAACGCCCACACTAAGAATAAATCCTGTGTCGCTGGGTACTTTACAAACATACAAGAAACTTACACAAAGAACACCCAGACTCAGAACAATAATTTTTGGATCACACAAAGTGTTGTCTCATGTGGGGTTTGAACCCACAACACTCAGCGCATTAGAGAATGGTGTGGCGATCGCTTAAACCACTAGGCCTAGCGTGCAGTCGTCTGAAATTAACTAATATTAATTTAACCTCACCTCAGAAATATGAAATAATTGAACTACAAAATTATTTTTTTGTGGCAGTTGGACCATGTCTTGACTTCTTCTTTCTGTAGTTTCCTTGAGAAAGTCAACAAGATCTCCTGCTAAATTTGATTTTTCTGCTGTATCTTCTATCCGCCAGAAACGGCCAAACTGATATTGTTCATGATGACGAATGTATACGACGAATTCATAGTCTACAATGATGTCACCGCTCCGCATAACGTCCAGCCAAGTCGGCTCTGTAGTTCGACGTTTGTTTTGAGCGACAAATGTCATCTTATATGATATTTGAATATATCTGTGCTCCCAGTAAAATGTCGACCAAACGACTAATATGAAACACAGGATCTGTTATATACTGCCCAACACTTCGTAGTTAGGCTTGCATAGAGTATTGCTTAGTAATTTCTTGATAAGATTGTTCATAAATATCCACTTCTATTGTCCATCGATAAGCAATTTAATGATATCGACCCTTTGCATTGACTTATGTCTTCACCTATGCTAATGATTTTTTTTTATATCTTAACAGCCTCCCAAAGTGACTTTACTCTGCCTGATGGAAAGCATGAATATAATCCAAGAGTTGTGGTTACTATACTCATTGCAAATGCTGACAACGCAGTATGGTGACCCACACTATGTCGGCCTTGTGAGATGCTTTTTCACACCCCGCTTGGGGATGTAAAAGGCATGACAGTCATTGTGACAGTGTACTTCTGTCGTGGTAAGCGCAGTAATTGTGTGCGCCGTTCTGTAATGATAGCAGTTTGCGATCCCTGGCCGATGAGAGCGCGCATAGTTTGATAAGTGTCATCTGCTGCTTACACCCTTGTTAAGCTGTAGCTAGTAATTCACGCGTACTTTATTTTCAAACAACACGCGCATTGCACTACACCAACCGGTCTGGCCAGCGTGGTGTCATCATCATCTCAGCCAAAAGAAGTCCAGGACAACAGTCCTTAACATAATTATTTCGATTCAATTTGTCAAATATTGTATAAATTATTGATTGTATGATATGGCATTTGTGACTCTTACCAGCGTGGTATTATATACCAGAACCTCCTTTCTCAGGATCGACCTATATCCAACAGTGGACTGTTAAAGGCTCTTGATGATGGCTTGTGAGTCTTATGCTGTGTACTGAAAAAGAGAAGCGGGTAAAAAATTGTAAAATGTTGGTCACGTGCTTTGGGTACATTCCAAGTATTCGATCTAGACTAAACAGGTGTGTTTAAGTAGATTAGACATCTATGAAGTAGCACTCGAGTGCTTATCTATAAGTATAATCCATATTATCACATATAATACTGATTCGCGCATTATCACCTCAATGGATATCTATAAGTGATCGTTTTGTGATTGCGACAGGTGTTCATTGTACAGGAAGAGTTGAGGAAAGTGATAATCTAAAAATGAAACACAGGCTGCACACAAACACACACATACGCACATACATATATATGTTGTGTCGCGGATTACTTTTTTATTTCTAGGAGCTTGCCAAAGTGACTCTACTCTGCCCGGAGGAAAACATGATTTTTGGTCACCATACTCATTGCTAATGCAGACAATGCAATATGGCGACAAACACTATGGTGCCCTAGCGAGATGCTTCTTCACGCCTCGCTTGGGGACGTAAAAGGCATGACAGTCGCCGTGGTATTGTTACACACACACTTACCGTGACAACTGTCACTATCACTTTATGAATACACATGGTTTTATTGTACAGCTGGACTTATCAGCGATAAAATTATTTAAACAAGTTACGATACCTTCTATTGCCCGACATTTCGAACAGGTCACATCGCTCGTGGACAAGGGCACTCTTTTGTGTTGTAATGTAGGTATTTTTCAAGTATTTTTTTATCGCGGCAAGTCCCTTTGTGTCCCATGTCGTGTTGTCCCCCATAAAACTATGTACATGTATAAAAATCGCGAGAGTCTATAACAGTTACTATGTATTCATGAAAACAGCCAAAAAGAATAACCAGACTCAAATCAAAAATTTGTGGAGCATAAAGTGTAGTCCCAAGCGTAGAAGAATGCCCCAAGATGACCGCTTAACCCATTACATTATACGTGCAGTCTATAAAGGTTGTAGTTTAAACTGAGCAGAATAAATTTTATACTTTTTTACGGCATAGAGAACAAACACTCGGGGAATTGTGACTATAACCAGTCATAGACACCGAGGCGTTTGCCGGCCTTAATACCCCGGTCAGAATTAGACGGGAGACAACCTCTTCGGTGTGATGGATACAGAATGTCGCCTATTCATCCAATAGATTTTGTAAGAGGGGACTAAGAGAAGAAACTATGTAAGACAACATCACTACAAAAAAAAACTTAAAACAAATTCAATACCAAACCGTCTCGCCAGTGTAGTATAGCCAAAACCTTTCGAAGAAAGGGTTTACGTCCGTAAAGAAGTGTAAAAAAAAGTTGTTGATATTGAACCTCTTCCAATTATCGCAGTAGTTATTGGCCTCTGATAACACCGATTTTCTATGCAGCCGTTACATCACTCTGGTCGACCCTGACATCGAATTTGAAAGGGCCTATTGGCTAATCCAAAAGACTCGTTCAACATCCGCGGTAATTTCTAGACAGGAAGAAATAAATTGTGATTTATGTTCCCATATGTTCTGGTCGTGTCGATTAGTGATGTAACAGCTGCACAGAAAATCGGTATTAGGGTAATTAATGACCCTGACTGCTAAGTTGGGGGTCGTGGATTTGATTCCGACCCAGGACAAATAATTTTGTGATAAACACGATGATTAATTTGTTTTTGTTTTTTTAAAGACGTCACCCGCACTATGAATAAATCCCGTGTCGCGAGGGACTTTACAAACATACAAGAAACGGACAGAGAATACCCTGACTCTAACTAACTCTAACTAACTAGCTAATTATAAATAAAAGTAATTATATATTTCAAAATATCTAAAACTTTCGAGAAACTAAACGTGAACTAACCAATAAAGTCGTAATAATATATTTTTTCCTTAATACATGATCCCAATGTCATATCTTCTAATATATAAAATTCTCTTGTCACAGTTTTCGTTGCCATACTCCTCCGAAACGGCTTGACCGATTTTGATGAAATTTTTTGTGCTTATCCGGTATCTATGAGAATCGGCCAACATCTATTTTTCATCCTCCTAAATGTTAGGGGTAGTACAAATTATTAAATTATTTATATGGCAAAACAACGTTTGCCGGGTCAGCTAGTGTATATACAGGGTGTCCAAGAACCTGGCGTCCAACTGGATTCCCACGATGCCCCAAGTTCTAACAGTACTCAGAAAAATATTTTAAAAAATCCACCCCATGTACTTACAGAATTATACTGATTTCAAAAAAAAAGGGGAAATGAGCACCCTGTGACATACTTTTGAATGCTGTGACTGCTAATGCTGATAATTTCGATATTTCTTGGAGGTTTTGTAATCTAGGGTATTGCTGTGTCTAAATAGAATGTAAAAATAAAGTACTTTTTGTACCATTTTAAAATAAAATATTATTTTAACTAAAGGTGATATGGAAAACTATTGAATTTCGCAACTTTGACCGACTGTAGTGTAAAAAAAATGTACCAAAATAGTATGGCAAGTGACGTCAAATTTTGACGCGTTTATTCCTCTTTTTAAAAAGGTATAATACTTACACATTAATTTGAAAAAAAAAATTTTGATAATATTTTTACTCAACAACCCAATTTTTACGATGTCTTACAGAATTCTTAGAAAGAAAAATTTACGACGAATTGAATCTAACCTCTAAAGAATTACTATTGTATGCTCATAAAAATAACAACAGGCCTCTCAAAAAACAGGTTAGACCGTAAGGGACGGTATGTGCATGCATCTCACCATAGTGATTCGTTATTACAACAGGAGGGAGCAAGACAGAAACTATCTTTGCGATTTGCTGGTTCTTCTTTATGGTACCCCATTATTCAGGTAAGAGTGAGGGAGAAAAAGGTTAGAGGTGCGAGTGAGATAGATAGTGACGCTATCTGGGATCGTGCTATTTAGGATAACAGTACGGTCAGTACACGTCACTGCCTCCTGCCGTTACTACGCACCTCTCTCTTATTGTTACCATTGATCACGTACTACGATTTAAAGCTTTGTTTATTGGACTCGATTACTCTTTGTGCTCTGGACTTTGAAACGAACTCTTTACGACGACCTTTGCCTGTGTTTGGACAGTTTGTGTTTTGTGTGTGCTACCATGGCGACCTACACTCCGCAAGAATACGCAAATATGCACTACATTTATGGAGAATGTAGAGGTAATGGACGAGCTGCAGCGAGACTTTACAGAGAAAGGTATCCGAGGGCTACGCGATATCCCGACCATCGAGTTTTCATTAATGTGCACAGATCACTATGTGACGGGCGGTTCCCCAATCAAGTAGCTGGTGAAGGACGACCCGTAAATGACTTCATACGCGATGAAGTTTTAGAGGCGGTGTCGGCAAATCCAAGCATCTCTGTGCGAGGAATAGAAGCTGATACGGGGATACCGAAGAGCACAGCACACAGTATTCTCCAAAAAGAAGAATATCATCCGTACCACGTACAGCGAGTGCAAAGTCTTTTACCTCGAGACTATCCGAGCCGAGTCGCGTTTTGTGAAACAATCCTGCAAAAACATCGAGAAGACGAAAACTTTATCGACAAAATTTTGTGGTCAGATGAATCAACATTTAAGAAAGATGGCTACATGAACCTACACAACTTGCACGAGTGGCATGTGGAAAATCCGCACTTGATGCGAGAAGATAGATCCCAGTACCGGTTCAAAGTGAACATGTGGACCGGTATTCTCTGTGGGAATATTATTGGTCCATTTGAGATGCCCGAGAATTTGACTGGCGAATCATATTTAAATTTTCTTCAAAATGATTTGCCAAACTTACTAGAAGAGACCCCACCAGATATGTGGTTCCAACACGACGGCTGTCCAGCACATTTTCGCGTATCCGTTAGAGAGTTTTTGGACGAGCAATACCCGAACAGGTGGATTGGGCGATCAGGAACAATCCCGTGGCCAGCCCGCTCACCTGACTTAAATCCGCTGGATTTTTTTTTCTGGGGAACTATGAAGGAGCTCGTTTATGCGAAGCCCATTAATGACATCGCTGACCTTCGTGAGAAGATAACACAAGCAGTGCAGGTGATACGTCACTCGCGAAACATAAAGCGGTCCTTTTTAAGGAGAGTGAGAGCTTGTATTGCCGCGGGTGGTCAACATTTTGAACATTTATTGTAATAAAATATCTTTAAACTAACATTCTTTGCTTTTATTCTACTGGGAACCCATCTACCTGTGTGTATTTCCTTCTTGCTCACTCTTGGAACCGAAGTAAATAATAGTAGTAACATAACAGTTTCTAAGATAAGAAAGGGTCCGACAGTTACCGTTAGTAGGTAGGCACTTCGTAAAAATTGGGTTGTTGAGTAAAAATATTATCAAAATTTTTTTTTTCAAATTAATGTGTAAGTATTATACCTTTTTAAAAAGAGGAATAAACGCGTCAAAATTTGACGTCACTTGCCATACTATTTTGGTACATTTTTTTTACACTACAGTCGGTCAAAGTTGCGAAATTCAATAGTTTTCCATATCACCTTTAGTTAAAATAATATTTTATTTTAAAATGGTACAAAAAGTACTTTATTTTTACATTCTATTTAGACACAGCAATACCCTAGATTACAAAACCTCCAAGAAATATCGAAATTATCAGCATTAGCAGTCACAGCATTCAAAAGTATGTCACAGGGTGCTCATTTCCCCTTTTTTTTTGAAATCAGTATAATTCTGTAAGTACATGGGGTGGATTTTTTAAAATATTTTTCTGAGTACTGTTAGAACTCGGGGCATCGTGGGAATCCAGTTGGACGCCAGGTTCTTGGACACCCTGTATAGGACAGGCTGAATCAGACCCTAAAATATTTTTTTTTTAAGTAATGGTTTAAATTATGTCTGTTTACATTACTGTCTGTTTGTCTTTGTGTTTTTTGTTTAGTTTTGTATTCTTTCATTATTTATCTTTTTGTTTCGTTTTGTACTTTTTTACTATTTTTCAATATTTTTCTATATTATGCTTTATATTTTGGACTACCAAGTTTTACAAAAAATTATATTATTAACACCTGAGATCTTACCAGAAAAAAAAGCCGAATGTTTTCTATAAATGTTGTGTTTACCGATTGATGTTGTACACATATACATTAGTTATCATGCATGTATTATTTTAAATAATGTGGAACAATTGTAGGCGAACCTATAAATAAATCTATACTTATGAATAAAATTGGAGTGTCTGTTTGTAATATTACAATAACCGCTTTTTACTACATGCATATGAATATACATACGAAACATACACTCCTTCGTTTCGCTCCGCTCCGCTTCGTTTTACAACTTTTGTCTGTCTGTCTGTCTGTTTGTTCCGGCTTATCTCTGAAACGGCGGGACCGATTTCGATGGCACTTTCACTCACAGATAGCTGATGTTATAGGAAAAAACTTAGGCTACTTACATTTTAGAATTTTGCAATTATAAAATTCCACGCAGACGAAATCGCGGGTTCAGCTAGTAGTTGATGTAATGAATGTAGCAATTGTGAAAGCAATGATATTTACCACATGTTAAGAAAAATATTTTTATAGCAAAGCCGTAAGAGACAACAGTAATTGTAAACAATCTGTGATCTCACATTACATTCACTCAACATCACGCATATATAAACACTTATATATATTTTTTTTATTATAAGACCCTGCCAAAGTACCACTACTCTGCCTGATTAAAGTGTGAATAAGATCCAAGAGTTGACGTCACTATATTTATTGTGAGTGCAGACAATGCAATGTGGTGTCACACACTATGGTGCCTTAGTGGGATGCTTCTTCACTATCACCTCGCGCGCCTCTCTTTGGGACGTGAAAGGCATGACAGTCATCATGCTATTGTAATGCTCACACACCACGACAACTGTCACCCCTGTATAAATGGGGAAAATATATAAATAAATAAAATATACAGGAAAATTGGAATTCATAAGTTAGCACAGCTAGCCTCTCTGACAATAATCTCTTAAATGCACCTGGAAAAAAAAATTAAAAACTGCTTCGTTGGTCTAACGGTTAGCGTATGTGACTGCCAATCAAGAAGTTGATTCTCGGGTTGGCTGCAAAAGTGTCCCGGGTTGCCTCAAAAAGTGTCCCGGTTTGGCTCCAAAAGTGTTATTGAGTTTTTCTGAATACAGGAATTCTTAATAATAGCCCGGGGTTCGCAAATTAGGGTCTGAACCCTCGTGTCTAAGAGAGCACTTAAGACGTCGACCCTGATCTCTCCCCGGTCTCGCGGATAACCGTCACATCGGATTGTGATAGTGAGAGAACAGAGAGTGCACCTGTGTGTGCACATACTGGTGCACTAAAATATCTCTTGCTTAGTTAGCTAGTCTTCGTTAAGACTGACTGCCGTGGCATAAATCATCACACCATAACATCACATTACATCATCTCAATAAAAATAAGTGTCGATTAATCAACTAAGTTAAACACTGGAGAACATCTACCGGTTTCTTTAACTTATTCGGTTATTTTCTGGTATCTTTTGTAATATCTTAACGTGAAATCATGATTTAAGTTGATATGTACTCGTATATATTACTAGCCGACCTTGTTTTGCCATATAAATTATTTCTAAGTAATTTGAGCGGGATGAAAAATGATTAAATTACTAAAATGGCTATTAAAAAATAAGGGTGGATCATAGAAGGGTGAAAATTGAGGATTGTATGTATTTTAGTATGTTGTATCATAAAAAAATAGAAATTAAAAATTTTGTCTAAAAAATAAAAAAAAAAATTAGGGTTGTACTACCCCTAACATTTAGGGGGATGAAAAATAGATGTTGGCCGTTTCTCATAGATACTGGATAAGCACAAAAAATTTCATCAAAATCGGTCAAGCCGTTTCGGAGGAGTATGGCAACGAAAACTGTGACACGAGAATTTTATATATTAGATTATACGACCTATGAACGGGACATGGCTGGTCGCAACGTATTTCATAACATCTGTATGTGCCCACCTATAATCTACAATAGACCTTTTCATTAATTGATTATGTGTTATTTGATTAACGTTACATATTTGAGAGTTAAGGACACGTGTTTTGGATAAGGCCGAACTAGGCGCGGCGTTGAACCTGGAGGGACCTGACATATCCCCTTCAGAGTAGAACGCTTGAAACCGGCCGCCGGGGAATTTTTGAGTAGGCCATGACAACAAAAAAAAGGGTTAGGTGTTTTAATTTATAGCATGTTTTCACTTTTTAGGCATTTTGCTCTCCATATAAACCTCCTTTAGACAAAATTATTAAGAATATGTCAAACGCTTTTATTTGAATAAAGTTTCTTGTTCACGTGTATGCGCCGTGGCTCACTGTTTGATAATCAATTCACAAACATATGACTAAGTTGTGCGACCTTGACGTGCGGCTATGGAGTGACGGCTAATATCATTTAATGTTAACTTAACGTCCTTTGAATATTATATTATGTAAATTGATAAACCTGAAAACATTGTACCTACTACTTAATTTAAGAAGAGCCACTGATTTTAGTACGAACGGGCCGGCTCGACCGGGACAGTACTACCCGCTCACAGAAATCCAACCTAAAGCGACAGCATCCGTGCTGTCGTGTTTCGTTGGTGACTCTAAAACCAGAGGCCTATTGATGCAGGGGTGAGAGTTATCGTGGTAAGTCTATGTGCCTTACACTGACACGATGACACGCCTTTTGCGTCTCAAAAAGCGTCAAAAGCGTCTCATTTTGCCACCATAATGTGGATCACCATACTACATTGTCTGCAGTAAGTATAGCGACAACAACTTTTGGATTCTATTCATGCTTTTTATCAGACTGAGTAGAGTCACTTTGGCAGGATATGTATAAAAGAAAATTTTTTTTCGAAAATAACTTTGATGCTAGGAATATTTCCAGTATTGCGCGTTAAGAAGCATGAGGTGACCGCTTAAACAACGCCATCCGATCGTTTATAAATAAATAAGTATTTCAGAATTATGACACAACGCCATCTAGTTTCAAACTAAGCAGAGCTTGTACTATGCGCACTAGTTAACTACTGACAGAATACTTATATCCTTTTTTTTGTAAATATCCGAACTCCGAAACAGATCTTTGCAGATCATATAAACATTTGGTCCGACCCGGCAATCGAATCCGAGACTTAGGGTCTCGGGTTCCATTCTCGGTCTCGGGCACAGCAGTCGCATTCGCTACCGCAGCGCCAACGTGGCAGGCAGTAATAACGTATACAAGCTACGACTTGCTAATGATTCGAACAAAAAATATATTCGGACACTTGTCGAGATCGACATTTTTCAAATTTAAGAAAAATAAAAAAAAACCTTATAAATTACAAAGTTCTAAGGTTCAAAGAAAAAATAAATAAAAAGATGCGTCCTCCTTTTTTGGAAGTCGATTGAAATAGAAAAAATATTTATGTATTGCATTTCTGTTATTCGAATAGGGTAATGTTCTGTGATTATCATTGCATTAACCGATAATGTCGCCAATGACGATTAAATAATACACCTCAATGACAAGATATTGTCATACGATAAAGCAATGACAGGTATTGATTTAGATTGTAAGTATTTATTTATACGCTATTTGTACACTGTCATACAGACATGTGTTAAAGAGATAATCTATAAAAATAAAAATGAATCACCATAACTTGCGCATAACGCAAGCTGGGTATAGGCCTTTCCTCAGAAAGGAGATTTTGGTCTTCCATAACGCGTTGGCTAGACGAGTTGGTATAGGGTTTCTGTCAAGTTTTCAATCATATTTTTTCATCACAACCTCGCGACCGATGTGAAACCATTTTCTCGTTTTTGTTCACCGAGTGGGTAAGGTTATTGCAGCCCTTCAAAATCTAGGAGGGGAAGTCCAAAGAGCATAAGCATTGCCTTTGAGAGTCGTTGCTCGTTTGCTTAAAATCATCAACAGGTTTTAATAGTCCACTGCTGGACATAAGCCGACCACACTGACCAGACGGGAGGGGGTATGGGGTCTGTTTTAAATTTGCCTTCTTTTTGTAGTAATATTTTCCTGCATAGTTTGCTACTTTAGTCGACTGTTACAACACTTACAGGATGAACAGGGATGGTGGCACTCTGCAATCCTTATCCGTCCACTATACGGATACATACACACACACTTGACTTAATTTTTTATATAATTTTGTATTATAAACAAATGTTTTTCTTTGTTTCAGCTATCCACGAAATAGCTCATAATCTAGCATTCGGACACAACCGACCTATGGCCAACAGACTGTTCGGATTCTTCGCGAATCTGCCCATAGGAATACCTGTATCTATTAGCTTCAAGAAATATCACTTGGAACATCACAGAGTAAGTACACAGCTTTCCATTTGAATACACTTAACTTGCACGGACTGTTCCGTTTGAGTGTTGCTACCGCGCTGAGTTTTGTGGACTCGATCCCTGCATTGGACAACACTTTGTATGATCTACAAATTGTCGTCAGGGTCTTGGTGTTCTTCATGTCCGTAATTGTATAATTGTACTATAAATTCGAGTCTCATGGGTCAGGCTCAAATTCCGACTATAAATCTGGGCTTTCCGCTGCATCTGCCTTTTTTTGGACAACTTTGTTGGTTCCCATTCTTATTGGACAGCTAGGTACAAAGCTTTTTGGTACTGGTTTTTGTACAATAGAGCAATCACTACTGTATCATAATGATGGCAGTCGCGAACCAGTTGCTTCATATGATGGGTGAAAGATGATTCAATATTAGTTCATCAGACAGAGGCAGAACCAAAAGTAAATGACGTTTAAGCGGTCACCACACCGCCCGCTACTGCACTGACTGTTGTAGGTTCAAACCTCACACGGGACTACACTTTGTGTGATCCATAAATTGTTGTTCTGAGTTGGTGTTCTTTCTGTCCGTTTCTTGTATGTTTGTAAAGTTCCCCGCGACACAGGATTTATTACTAGTGCGGACGTTGTCTAAAAAAAAGACATTCAATTTGGTCATCTGGCGTTGCTGTAACATTATAATTTTCAAACTGTATTAAAAAACGCAGTAAAAAGAAATATAGATAAAATTACATCTATTTCCCCGGAAGAGTAGGTAGAAGCATATTAGTCCACTTTTCGCTAGTGTTGGGGTTCCACGTAATAGATGGCGAGGTTATTGCCATTAGTCGGGTTGTTTTGTTTGCCAAAACCTCGTCCGTCAATGCTTTAAACTTGAGTTTAAACATTAGAAAACCAGCTTATAAATATACGAAACGGAAGTTCCTCGACCACAGATTCTTTTAAAGCTTTCATAGTTTAGCTCGAAAATTAGTAATATTACAACCAACCCACAACTGTAATATTGACAGCCTTTAACAGTCCACTGCTGGACATAAGCCTCTCTTTAAAAGGAAGGCTTTGGGCACGACACCCAAGGTCTCAATGCGTCTCTCTCTGTATTCTCAATTCATCACCACACGAAAATACCGACACACTTGAAAGTACTATACTTAATAACACATTTTCAAAAATATTTCTAGTATCAAGGCCAAGAAGTGCTCGACACGGACCTGCCGACGCTTCTGGAAGCCAAGCTGTTCTGTACGACAGGTGGCAAGCTGCTCTGGTTGTTCCTACAGCCGTTTTTCTACTCCATCAGGCCGCTGATCGTCAGGCCAAAGCCACCATCACCGTTGGAGTTCGTCAATCTCGTCATCCAATTGTTCTTTGATGCTTGTATTGTTAAATTGTTTGGTAAGTTGCACATATCCACAGAAATACCTATTTTTTTAATTACGTACGTAAGTACCGTTTGCGTTTTTAGTCACAGCCGTGTTCATAACAATTTCGTACACAATATAAGAGAAAATGCCTCGTTAGTTTTGCGGTTAGAGTATGCGACAGTCGATCAAAAGATCTCGGGTTCGATCCCGGGCCGGGCCAAAAAATTATCATTGAGTTTTTCTGATTATAGAAATTCTTAACAACAGTCCGCAGTTTGGATTTTAACCCCTGTGTCTCGAATAGCACGTAAAGCCCTCGGTTCTGCGCTTGGTCTCTCCCCAACCGTGTCAGATAGCCGTCCTATTGATAGTGAGGGTACAGAAAGAGCACCTGTGTTTGCAGACATACTTGTGCACAAAAATATCTACTGCGTAGTAAGCTGGTGTCCGTTGAGACTGGCCGCCGTGACTGAAATCGGCCAGGAGTACATCATGAGATCATCATCAAAAATGTACAAAGAAAAATCAATTGACTACATATTTAAAACACTATCTGTTAACCACAGCTTAAAAAATATCCAAACTATGCCGCCATAGTGTGGGTCACCATACTGCACTGTCTTCATTCGCAGTGAGTACTGCGACCACTGCTCTTGGATTCTAATCATGCTTTCCATCAGGCAGAATAGAGTCACCTTGGTAGCTTTTTAAAAAAAAAACAACACAATTTATCTTTTAAAAATTTGATCAAAATTCGTTCAGCTATTTTGTGCCTTGATACAGTAAACGAACGTCCAACTGTCCAAAGTTACACGTTTTTAGCAAGCATGTTAGAATAATATTTGATATGACATTTATATTACATTTCAGGTTGGAAAGTTCTATTTTATCTTATAATTGGTCCGCTAATGGCTATGGGAGTGCATCCCGTTGCAGGTATGTGATATTGTAATAAAGGTACTAGATGTATACCACTTTAAAAGTAATATATGTAACAATAATCTACAGGTATTCTAAATTACCAGTATCCGTATGGTGACGGATTAAGAATACATAGTGTCACCATCTTTGTTCATCCCATAAGTGTTGTAAGAAGCGACTAAGGGAACAAATTACGCAGGACAATATCACTGC
This sequence comes from Hypercompe scribonia, assembly GCA_949316085.1. Lineage (NCBI taxonomy): Eukaryota > Metazoa > Arthropoda > Insecta > Lepidoptera > Erebidae > Hypercompe > Hypercompe scribonia. The sequence continues at coordinate 5,198,223 of OX438997.1, forward strand.
AAAAAAAAGAAAAACTTGAAACAAATCCTTTTTTTTTTTAACGTGTGGAAACCCCCTCGGGCCGTCACCTCACCGGGGTTTAACCGACCGACTAAAACCGCACGGTGTGCCACTCTGCACCTAACATAGGAGGGATCCGGAAACAGCTGCTATTACGACATCCAGATCCTTGTAACAAATCCTATACCAACCCATCTGGCCAGCCTGGTATAGTAGTATAGTAGGCCAAAATCTCCTCTCGAAGGAGAGTGTTAAGTCCAACAGTGAACTATTAAAGCCTGTTGATGATTCAAAAGCAAACGAGCATATGGTTCAACTGATGCTAAGTTGTTACAGTCACTTTTGGACACCTGCACCTAACGACTCTCGAAGGCAAAGCTTTACCACCCTTTGAAGTTCTCCTTTCAAGATTAGATTTTAGAAGTTTAGGACTCCAATAACATTATTAACTTGGTGAAAAATAACGAAACAATGGTCTCGTATCGGTCGTTCGGTCAAGTTCGATGCAGCCAATTTGTAAAGAAATATTACTCCAATAAATTAAATGTTACTATAAATTAAATAAATTAAATTTTATGATTAGATAAATAAATTCTGCCTCGGTGACGCAGCGGTAGTGAATACGACTGCTATGCTCGAGGTCTCGGGTCGGACCAAATGTTTGTATGATCTGCAAATATTTGTTTCGAAGTTTGGGTCTTTTCTATGTATAATATGTACGTATTTCCAAAAAAAGTATATAAGTATTTTATCAGTCAGTCTAGTTATCATAGCACAAGCTCTGCTTAGTTTGAAACTGGATGACGTTGTGTGTCAAATATTCGAAATATACTAATTCCCCATAAATATATGTATACGAGTATATAAATCCATCTGAACCGATGACTTAGCAGTTAAGTGGGGACAACATCGATGAATTGTTGTTCTGAGTCTGGGTGTTCTTTGTGTCCGTTTCATGTGTAATTGTAAAGTCTCTGCGATACAGAATTTGTTCCTAGTACGGGCTGTTAAAATATTAGTTTCTATATTGTGCCTAATATACTAAGTAACACACTAGTAATAGTTATATAGTCTGTGGTGTAAATTCGCACCTTTTTCAATGTTTGTCTATTCCTTTTTATACTCTGTGGGCATCATTAAAAGACTGTTGTTGTACTATAAAACTTTTCATTAATTTCAAATAAATTCTACATAATCCAATAACTCTAACAGGTTATGGGCCCAGTATAGCCCTGATAATCGAAGTGAAAGTCAGTGAACATAAAATTACAGTGAAAATTGTGAAAATATCGCACGCCGGTAAAACATAACCTCAAAGTGACTGTTGGTTTTACGGATCGAAAACACTGAACATTACAAATATTGTGTCAAAAATGTCGTCAAGCAATCCTCTCGTAATGATCGAAAAGCTTACTGGTCGGGAAAACTATTCCACATGGAGATTTGCAGTCAAAACATATCTCCAACACGAAGACTTGTGGGACTGTGTTGAACCCGCGCCCGGTGACTCTGTCGACTCAAAACGCGACATAAAAGCAAAATCTAAGATCATCTTACTGGTGGACTCTGTAAACTACGTTCACATTCAAGATGCAAAGTCTGCAAAAGAAGTGTGGGACTGCTTGGCAAGTGCATTCGACGACTCGGGGCTAACACGCCGTGTGGGATTACTTAGAGATCTGTGTACAACAAATCTTACTGGATGTCTAAATGTCGAAGAATACGTGAGCAAAATTATGACCACGGCTCACAAGCTCCGGAACATCGGCTTTAAAGTAGATGACGAGTGGCTCGGGACACTGCTACTATCCGGTCTACCCGAAACATACAAGCCGATGATTATGGGTATAGAAAGCTCTGGTATGAAAATAACTGCTGACTCAGTTAAGTCAAAAATTCTACAAGATGTCAAAATATGTGAAAATGACTCATCTACATTTGCCGCCAACCATAACTACAAGAATAAGGGTAACAAGAAACAACCTAGAAGAGGCCCGCGCTGCTACAACTGTAATAGATATGGCCATTTTTCTGCGGAGTGTAAGTCGAAATCTTCTAAAAAGAATCAAGAGAGTTCAAGTTATGCCGCTGCTTTCATAGCTTCAACACATAGCCTGGAACAAGATCCTTGGTATATAGACTCTGGCGCTTCTGTACATATGACCAAACATAGAAATCTATTACAACAGGAAAAGGAGCCACTTATCAAGACTATAAAGGTAGCAAATGACAAGTTATTATCAGTTCACAGTACTGGTCAGTTGACATTAGATGTGTGTAATGATAAAAATCAGTACAACAAAATTCTGTTCCAAAATGTTTTGTATGTACCTGAACTGGCAACAAATCTACTATCAGTCAGTCAGATTATAAAGAATGGAGGTCAGGTAAAATTCAACAGTAAAGGCTGTTTAATATTTAATAAAAACAATGTTGTTGTTGCAAGGGCAAGCTTAATCAATAATATGTACAGGCTAGATATGAAAAGTGAACATGCATACATATCTGAAGTTGACAAGCAAGACATGTACCTCTGGCATCAACGCATGGGCCATCTGAATTTTGAAAGTCTGGAAAAATTAATAGATAACACTGAAGGTGTACAGTTGTCTAAGAAAAATAAGAATATTACATGTGTCACCTGCCTGCAAGGAAAACAAACTCGCTTACCTCTAAAACAAAGTGAAACCAGCACTACTAAAGTACTTCAGTTGGTACACTCCGACATCTGCGGTCCGATGGAGACTAGCTCGCTGAGTGGTGCAAGATACTTTATGACCCTAATTGATGACTACTCAAAGAAAGTTTTTGTTTATTTTCTACACAAGAAATCTGATGCATTTGAGAAATTTAAAGAATTCAAGAGCCAAGTGGAGAAACAACTAGAAAGTAGTGAAGATATTCCTGTACCGCTGAACTATAGTGAGGCGATCTCATCACCTGATTCCGAAAAATGGAAATGTTCAATAGAAAAGGAACTAGAATCACATAAGCAAAATGGAACTTGGGTATTGGTAGAAAAGCCTAAAGATGCGAAGCCAATTGGATGCAAATGGGTTTTTCGAGTCAAAGATGAACCAACAGGCCCTCGTTATAAAGCTCGTCTGTGTGCAAAAGGGTATGCACAAAAAGAGGGCATTGATTATGATGATACTTTTTCGCCAACAGTCAGGTATGACTCCATTAGAGTTTTATTGTCCATTGCAGCTCAAGAAAAGTTAGAAATAAGTCAATTTGATGTTACTACTGCTTTTCTGTATGGGGAGCTAAAGGAAAACATCCTGACGACAGCACCTGAGGGACTAGACTGCAATCCTAATATGGTATGTAAGCTTGTAAAATCATTATATGGGTTAAAACAGGCACCCAGGTGCTGGAACACTAAATTCAGCTCAGTTCTCAATAAGTTTGGTTTTGAGAAAAGCAGTGCAGATCAGTGTGTTTATATAGGAACAATAAATGGCTTCAAATGTTACCTGTGCCTGTATGTTGATGATGGACTTCTGTTCTGTAAAAGTAAATCTGCAATAATGGAAGCAATTAGTGAGTTGCAAAAGAACTTTGAAATAAAAGTATACTCTGTGCCAACTAACTTTGTTGGGATGCAAATTGAAAAGCACAATAATTTTATTTTTATTCATCAGTCCAAATACATTGATCAGTTGCTAAAGAAATTCAACATGCAGGATGCTAACCCTAACTGTGTACCTGCTGATCCAAATGTGAAGTTGCAGAAGCCTGAGAATGTACTGAAGAAAGATTATCCTTACCGAGAAGCTGTAGGATCACTTGTACATGCAGCAACGGTGAGCAGACCTGATATAATGCTTGCTGTAAACCAGGTGAGTCGATACTTACATTCCCATGATGAACCCCACTGGAACGCTGTAAAGAAAATACTAAAATACCTGAAAGAGACAAAAAGTTATGGATTATGCTATACATCTAACTGTGACAGCACGGATTTAACTGGATACAGCGATTCAGATTTTGCTAATGACTTGGAAAACAGACGCTCAACGACTGGCTATGTTTTTTTAAAAAGTGGAGCAGCTGTCACTTGGTCATCACAACGCCAGCCTACTGTGGCCTTATCCACGACAGAAGCCGAATTCATGGCTGCTTGTGCTGCAACTAAAGAGGCTATGTGGCTTAGACAGTTACTCAGTGATTTAGGTGTATTCAGACAAAAATCCGTGTGCATAAACATTGACAATCAGAGTGCAATAAACGTGATTAAAAACAGTGAATTTCATAAGCGATGTAAACACATAGATATTAAGTATAACTTTATAAAAGAAAAATATTATAATAATATAATCAGTCTGAACTATGTACACACTAATAATCAGTATGCTGATATGTTTACTAAAGCCTTGTCTAAAGACAAATTTATATTCATGAGAAATAGTATTGGAATGTCAAAACTAAATTAATTTGTATGTGTGTTGTAGAGTATTAGATAGATTACATTATTTAGAAGTCTAGTAAACTTCTGTTGAACTTTTGTTACTGTATAAAACCGATGAAAGGCTTGAATTTGGTAGGAGTGTTAAAATATTAGTTTCTATATTGTGCCTAATATACTAAGTAACACACTAGTAATAGTTATATAGTCTGTGGTGTAAATTCGCACCTTTTTCAATGTTTGTCTATTCCTTTTTATACTCTGTGGGCATCATTAAAAGACTGTTGTTGTACTATAAAACTTTTCATTAATTTCAAATAAATTCTACATAATCCAATAACTCTAACAAAATATTTAAAATAAAATGAAAAAAAAGACGAATATTTGCCCTATCTTTAATAATAATGATTTATCATATCTCACACACGGATGTCTGTTCCGAAACTAAGCATAATTACTTCTATGGTAACCAGATTGCTGGTAAACATACTTATATATTTCTAAATACACGCATATTGTAAATAAGTAACTACTACCCTCTCACAGAAGATCGACCTATAGCGACAGCATCCGTGCTGTCGTGTTTCATTGGTGAGTGCCAGACCGGATGCCGTCTCACAGTTATTGAGGTAACTGTGTGAGCCTTATACTGCCGACTGCCTTTTACGTCTCAAAGCGCGACGTGGAAAAGCATCTCACTAGGCCGCCATAATGTTGATGGTGACCTAGTATGGTGATACTGCGTTAGTTGCATTTGCAATGAGTATGGTGACCAGAACTCTTGGATTCTATACATGCTTTCCATCAGGCAGAGTAGAGTCACTTTCAAAAAAAAAGCAAGTGAGCATGCTTATCTAACAAAACTTATCTTGGGTGGGCATCCACGACTTCTGGCTTTGCGGTCAGAGTCACTGACCACTACACCAAACAGGTCCGTCGTATATAAATTGTTTATCGAAACTTCTCTATTTTACAGGTCATTTTGTAGCAGAACATTACATGTTCCGCAAAGGCTTCGAGACCTACTCCTACTATGGACCCCTGAACTGGATCACCTTCAATGTAGGATACCATAATGAACATCACGACTTCCCGGCAGTACCTGGCAGCAGGTTACCAGAGGTAATTGCGTCAAGACGATGCTTTTAATTAATATTTTTTATTTCTGGACCTATTGGACCTTGTGGACCGAAAAAGGAGTAGATACCTGATAGAAAGTGACCTCTGTCAATTGGCACATGGTACAGTGCTCAATTGCTTCATTACTTTTCATAGTGGGGTGAGATCACCGGGTCCCAAATCCCCCTCCAAATTCGAAAGGCAATGCATTTGTGGTTCTTGAGTTGCAAGTGCAGTGGTAGTAACTTACCAAAACATTTTTGTAATGAAACTTCTTTAGAATCGTTATCATTTGAAACTCGATGAAACGGAAATGCGTCACGATGAAGAAACAAACGCATAAATGTATAGGATTTAGTCAGCGAGAGAGTGAGATAGAATATGTTACATAGTGTCTTATATTCTCAGTCTCCTCTTTCTATGGTGTTTCGTAGCGTCCTCACACTCGTCTGCTTAGCATTGTCTATGAATGGGAAAGTGGGTATATCTATGTATATTGTACCAAGTTTGCACTTGGTCCGATCATTTTACGTGTATAAGGAATGTAAAGTTACTTTTCAGCAATTGCCCTTCTGCTGTGTGTGAATTGCACACACACAATTTTGATATGCTGTAATAATGACTAATATCTTTATAAGCAATCCCTATACAATCTTATTGTAAATTATGTTAAATATATTTAGCATAACGGCCTCGGTGGTGCAGCGTTAGTGAATACGACTGCTGTGCTTGAGGTCTCAGGTTCGATTCCCGGGCCGGACCAAATGTTTGTATGATCTGCAAATATTTGTTTCGAAGTTTGGGTGTTTTCTATGCATAATATGTATGTATTTACAAAAAAAAAAGTATTTAATCAGTCAGTCTAATTATCATATCACAAGATCTGCTCAGTGTGAAACTATATGACGTTGTGTGTCAAATATCCGAAATATTTAAAATATTTAAAATTTCTCCGTGTTTAAGGTAAAACGCATCGCCCCAGAATTCTACGATGACCTACCACAACACAACAGCTGGTCGAAGGTTCTATATGACTTTGTGTTTGACCCTGAGATCGGGCCCTACGCCAGGATCAAGCGTAAACACCACGGGCTAGAAAGCTAGACATAGGTATAATTATATGTTAAATAGATGGCGCTTGTGTCAACATTATCGAGGTACTCAAAAATTGATATAAGCGACATCTCTTGGCCGTACCAAAAGATGTCTCTTATATCAATTTTGTGCCCATTAGTGACATCTGTTGTTGTTCTGTATATAACTTACTATTTATCCATTCAAGTAATCGACCCGTTTTCGTATAAAAGAAGCTAAATATGTTTATCTAAAATATAAGATGATATAGTTTGTTTCGTTCTATGATTTACTTTAGATGGGAGATTTGTAATAGCCACAGAAGTAAATAAGTATTTTAAGACTTTATATTCATGCATTTAAATAGAATGACAACATGTACTGCAGGACGAGGCATGTTTATGGCGGGAAAGCAACGTGGCATGATCTAATGCATGACTAATACAGCCTTTATCCACTGCTGGAGATAGACCTCTCCTTAGAAAGGAGGTTTTGGCTCACTGTACCACACTGGCCGAACAGGTCAGTATAAGGTTTTTGTCAAATTTTATCTCTCTTTACAATGCTGCTGTCCCGTGTAATTTGCTCCCTTAATCGGCTCCAACGACAACAAATTGATGATATTGATGGTAACACAGAGATGAAGGATAAAGTGCTTTACATTGTTAAGTTATACGTTGTGTGTCTTTGGATGAACTCAATTCTTGGTCACAAGTGCAATCTATTATAAGAATGTATGTACAATTATTTATCGATAGATTTTAAAAGAAAAACAATATTATCTCGTCGTTATGGAAGAACAGATCAAGAAATTTAATCTTATACTAATGGGGTTGTATTAACCCAGCTATGGCGAATTCTGAAGGGATTTGTATTTGACGTCCATTTCTTTCAAAGATGACTTAAGAAAAATGGGTAAATTTTATAATTCAAATTTCTAATCTACAATATTTTTAACACCAAATTGATATATCGAAATAAAATTACAAAATGGCGGCTTATAAAATGCAGATAAAATATATAAGTGTCAAATAACAAGTCGGAAACTTGTTTTACTCTAGAGCTGTCATTCGAATGAATTTCGTTTTTTGAAATGATTTAGTAACTTTGATATATTCGTTTTTTTTCATCAGCTTTTATGCGATAAACATAAAATATGGTTTAATTTGTGGTCTTATTCTTGGTCTTACTGTCATACAGCCACTTTAATCAAAATCACATATTTTTGCTTCTTAATTGGGTACAACCAAGACTTTAAAGTTGTCTTTGCTCATGGTAATTGCATGTACTCCTGATATAGTGGTGGTACATTGGAGTAAGTACCATTTTGCATAGACCGTAAACAAAGTTGATCTTTTTTGTTATATGTATAATGTGTTTTATTTATAAGTTTTAAATAATGGGTTACAACTGTTTTTTTATTACTAAGTATGTAAAATATATTTTTTTAGTGTCAATTTTGCTGTATTTAAATAATTTAATGTGTAAAGCTAAATGGTCTTAAGCTTTGATCTAGAAAGGCTAGATTTTACGTTAAAATCTTTGTATTGGTAGTCATTTAAAAGTGATATTCTAGTATTTAATATCCAGATGTTTTTTTGCATTACTTCAGCGAATATCAGTTGCCAAAACTTTTTATTTTTTTTGTTTTTACTAAATGTCAATCAGTGTTTAACCTACTAATAGATAATAACCATTAAATAGAATGTTATAACTACAGGAATGGGGGTATTCTTCTGCCCCAGTGATAATATATACCTTATCTGTATAAAAATAAAGTAGTAATTGCAATTTTGCAAGTAAATATGATATTAATCTCTTTACAAATGTTTATTTTCTTTTTGACAGTTGCTTGAGAATGTAACTGTATTGTAAAATTGTAATTAATTATGTTTTGGTTTTTTTTTTCTGTAATTTACTGTTCATAGTCAATATGATCTGAATTTATAGTATGTTTAAAGAAATATTTTTTTATAACGTTAATAATCTATTGTATGTAGTGATGAGAACAACGTTGTTTCTACTTCGATATTTATTTTTCGTAATGTAATGAATTGTATTTGAAATAAATAAAATCAAAATTGAAAGTTTTTGCTTAGAATTTGAGTAATGTTACTTATATTAACTTAAATTATCAATACATATATATATTATTTATGCATTATACAAGTACAATTTTTTTTATACTCTGTACATTTTTTTTTTCGTCTTGACAGTTGCATCCACGTAAGTTTAATATCAGCCTTCGCTGTTTTCAGTGTTGACAGAATACAAAAACATCTCCACTTACGGTACATGTTTATATATGTATATATAATTGTTGATGTTTCCATTTTTATGTTATATATTCATTATCATTTACCATCAACCAATCCCAGTCCACTGCTGGACATTTAAAACCAATTATTACTACATTTTATAAAAATAAACCTCCGTATTTTCAAATCGTATATGACATTTGCAAGATTGTCGATGCCGATATAATTCGACATTTTTTTTTTTAAAAGACAACTCTTGCTCTAGGTATACTTTACAAGTGTTAACGAAACAGATACAAATAACAACCAGACTCGAAACAACTTAATCAATCATGTGGAATTGAACCCACAATATTAGGCGTAGAAGGAAACGACGATGCGACAGCTTAAACCACTACACTATCCGTGCAATCACATTAAAAAATAAACCATATCGCAATTTTAGTCAAAACATTTGATTTATTTTTATTTAATTATTTAAAGTAAATTGTTTCATCTGAACGATTAAATACTACATTTTAAAGTTACAGCGTGAATTGTAATCAAATGTTTTAATACTCTTTAAATCCACAATAAAATAAATGATTTGACACTACTGACGTATGACCTCACAGTTATTCAGCAACAACGTACCAGGTATGCGTCTATCGCTGCTTCGATGCGATCGGTAAACAGTCAGCATCCCTAACAGCTCGTTTGGATAAACAGAGTCAGGTACGTGGTCGCTAAAAAAACGATAAAAAAAGGTGAATTTAGGTCGCGAATGATATTTCGAAGTTATAAGTATTGATTTCCTAAGATATTAGAATTTACGATTTGCTTGTCGTAATCATAGCCTTATAGATGGTACATCACTGACTGTGGCATCATCGACGCAGCAGGTTCTGATGTGACTCCATCTTCCATCAGCTACTTTGGCAGTTTCCAGAGATAACCTGACTTACAGATCGGAGATTCAAGATATCCAGGAATTGTGTCCCGAGGAACGTCAAGAGTTTCGTCGATTTCTAGATATGCTCAATTTCTAGAGACGCTTCGTACCAAAGGCTACTAAAGCCTCATCCCTATTGACTGACATATTAGCAGGAAAGAAGATCAAGTATTCCAGCCAGTACATATGTCGCCAGCTCAACTTTAGGCATTTGATGAATGCAATCACTCTCAACCGCTACATTCTTGGCTCATATTCAGACACAGCTGTCTATGATCATGTGGGGCCATAAAGTTCTGGAGTGGCGACGCGTACTGGGCAACGCAGCGTTGTTGAGCCCCCCCACAAGGTGGTCCGATGACCTAGTGAAGGTCGCGGGAAGCTGCTGGATGCGGGCGGCACAGGACCGGTTGTTGTGGAGAACCTTGCGGGAGGCCTATGTCCAGCAGTGGACGTCTTTTGGTTAAGATGATGAGATGATGATGATGAGTACTTCTCAACGTAAATATAGCCTCTATGATCGCGAACTTCCAGCTATTCACGAAAGAACTAAATATTGCCGTGAAATGGTGAAAGCAACCTATTGCATCGATTTTTTGACCATTGATCAGTTAATTACGCGTTCAATACGTCACGCGAGACTTGCTCGTCGCGTCAATACAGGTCTTTTGGCTCTAATGTGCAATTGATTACTGACATACGCTATATACCTAGCCCGGTGAACGTTGTAACCGATACACTGCCACGCATCGAAGAAATAGCCGAACCTATTGACTATAAGAGCACACACATGACCATACATCACACCAGAATTCCGCAAACAGGTTTTTGAATCGATGCATTCTATGAGTCATCTTGAACGCAACGCTAGTGTGCGACTGTCCTTATAAAGATATGTATGGCCAGGGGTTCGCAGATACGGGTATATCAAACAAAAACGTTGCCACACTTCCTCTATCTCTATCAATTTGTCAAGTCTCACATCCACCTCGACATCGTAGGGCCCTCAATACCTTCATCTGCTTATAAATATTACCACATCATCATTGACAGGTTCACACGATGGTCTGAGGCAATCTCTATGAAAGATACTACTAAGGACACCTACTCAGTCGCCTTAGTATCCGGCTGGATATCGAGGTTCGGTTGCCCTACACAGGTCACCATAGACTGTAGCCGACAGTTCGAGTCCGTGCTATTTCGGGCTTTTACCTCTATGATTGGCCGGCGTTACTTCCACACCACAACCTGTCACCCTGCCGCCAACAAAATGGTCGAACAGCGGCTCCGTCAATTGAAGGCTCGTATTATGTGCCACAATACATCCCTGTGGACAGTGGTACAGCCTATCGTTTTGCGGCTCCTGCATAACTGTTGGAAGGAGGACATCCAGGTATCACCGGCTTAGCACGCCTATAGCGAGCCACTGCACCTGCTTGGACAATTCATTGCACCGACTACAAATTTCAGGGTGGAGAACACTACCAGTTTTACAAGTTACCATTCGTGCCTTGACGCCATCATCGACTGTCGGTCCTGAGAGGCTCAATCGAAGCAGTAGAATTAAATTTCCAAACTAGACAGTAACTACGGTAAATCTACCGTAGTTATTGTTTCGTCGGGGGCTCTTGTAGCAGCGCAGCGATCGCGCGCACCACGATCGTGAATTCTAGGCTAACTTCGTCGCGTGCGGTTTTCCTGCGCTAATCCGACACTTCATTATTCGACACCGCGCAAGGTGTACACGTGCCGCTTTATTTCGTTCGCTTAACTGATAGCTTTGATTTCTAGTATTGATTTCTTTGTTTTAAATAGGTTCTCTTCTATACTTTTTTAATCTATTCTGCTTTCTTGTACCACTTCTATAACTATCGTCTATTGTGTTCTTACTACCTAACTCTTCCGAATTTCGATAAGTAATCAATATTTAAATAACATACGACCGTTAAATTGAATTGCCGCCGTTTAATTTATATCTGAATAGAATTACACTTACAAAACAAATCTAAATCGTTATAAGAAATCCGTGTATAGTTATGAATGTACATATTTAGTTGTATTTGCAAGGAATGATTAAAAATACAAACAAATTCCTACATTGAATTTAGCAATCCTTGAATATAAACAGTAAATGGACAGAGTATAATAATATTAAAACAATTAGTATTGAGGTATTACCTAACCCTTTTTTATATTTAAAATATTCGACAGTATTTTTTTAATTATAATTATTTATTAAAATAAGAATGTCTTCAAAACAAAATTAAAAATATGTCAAAAGACGTACGGAAGGTTATACTGTATTTGACAAAGAGGTGCACAAACTTTATTTCCTTTGTTAGTAAAATAGAAGCATGTAATTGGTTAATACGTCACAGGGATCATAGCTACTAACCTAACTATCATAATTGCGTGCTTTTTTATCTATTGATTGTAAACAAAATATGATAATAAGTAAGAATTTTGATATTATTAGGCTGCGTAAATTATTTTGTGTACCGGCGGCAGACACAATATATTTTTTTCAAATTTTAACAATTCACAGCATTGATTCAATTATTTAAAATTGGATGACTTCCGGATTCAAGAAAGAAGTGTCAGTTAGTTAACAGTTTGCTTTGTGTTGTAATGAGTCCCGCTAATTTCATTAAAAAATAGTAACTGTTTGTATTGTGTACTGTACGTGTAAAATTGAGTGTCTTGCTTCTTTGCTAGTCTTCAAATTAAATTAATTTACCGAAATTAGCATTGACAATACCGCGAGTGACCTTTACAGCCGCGGAATACATTGACATGGTTTTAATTTACGTTGAATTCCATCAAAACGCATCTCTTGCTTTACGAGCATACCGTGAGATATGGAACCACTCGTGTATGTCCTAGTGACAGCTGAATTTTTGGTATGGTAAGGTAGGTACAAATATTACGTGTCAACCTAAGTTTTTGTGCCTCGTTGTAATGTTCAGTTTGTTCTCCGATCTCCGAACACCGATCACTAGAATAATATGTGTTGGATCATTGAAAAATAAGAAGTGTATTCAACGGACGTCACTTCAGTAGAACATCTGAGAATGAGGATAATTAATGCATTCGATAAAATAAAAGACCAAGCCACAAATGAAAACTTGTGTGCCAAAGTACGCGAAAGCATCTTGTGAAGATATTATCGATGCGTTTATGTGAACGGTAGACACTGAAAATTTTAATTAAATAATCAAAAAATTAAATTTATAGAAAATGTTGATTCGGTTAGTAACAACTTGTGAGTTTTATTCACATTTTAATAAATTTATATGGAGATTTTAAAAGCAAGTGAAATAAGTAGAAACTGATTAGTGATTAGAATGCAATGTTTCGTGGCACAACGATGTTACAGAAAATGTAATGTTCTTATTTATGTATCTAGTTAATTTCTAGTTTTTTTTAAATTATTTTATGGAAAATAGATAATATTTCTAAATAATAAAGTACCGCCAACCTCATGCTATTGAACTTACAAAAAAAAAATGCATTGAAAACACACTATCACGCCAAGGGTTGTATATAAAATTAATGAACACAATGACATGAATCGCATGCGTTACGAGGGTAAGTTTTTAAGTTCGCGGAATGACAGTGAAAAAGGCGGGTAAACGCGCTCTTTTGATGCCTACCGTATTCAGTGACTCATAATTAGTCTGCATAGTAAAATTTGTTGTGATTGGATCATTAGTTATTAAACTATCGTTGACCAAGTATTTTAATCGGGAACAAAGTGAAAAAAATGGAGAAAATTGAATTCCGTGCGGTGATAAAGTTCCTTACTAAGCAAGGAAAGTCTGTTCAAACCATACTCAATGAGATGTCATCGGTTTACGGGGATTCTTGCCCAGGAAAAACAATGGTCTACAAGTGGCATAGTTTATTTAAACAAGGCAGGGAATCACTTGAAGACGACCCGAGGCCGGGGCGCTCCGTTGAGGTGACTACGCCAGAAGTTATTGCAAAAGTAGAAAAAATTGTATTGGAAGATTCTCGACTAAAAAAGAAACAACTCGCAGAAATGGTTGGAGTATCGGATACAACAATTTTTAAAATTTTACACGATCATCTTGGCATGACTAAGGTTAGCGCACGGTGGGTGCCGAGAATGCTCACGCCATTGCAAAAACAACAGCGCGTGGAATGTTCACGTGCGTTTTTGGACCTCTGCAATGAAGACAAGGATGGCGTATTGAATCAAATTGTTACTGGGGATGAAACTTGGGTTCATCATTATGAACCCGAGTCCAAACAAGACTCCATGCAGTGGCACAAAAAGGGCACAGCACCACCCAAGAAATTTAAGGTTTCACAGTCGGCTGGGCAACTCATGGCAACGATTTTTTGGGACTCAGAAGGAATATTATTGATAGATTATAAAGATAAAGGCATTTCTATAACGGGGGAATACTACGCTTCAATCTTAGAACAGTTAAAAGAAGCCATCAAAGAAAAAAGACGGGGAAAATTAACGAAAGGTGTCCTGCTATTGCATGACAATGCTCCCGTTCACAAGAGCCGAGTCGCACTGGCTGCCCTGCATAAGGTGGGCTTCGATATTTTGAATCACCCACCCTACAGTCCAGATTTGGCTCCGAGTGATTATTATCTCTTTCCAAAAATGAAAAAAGAATTACGTGGTAAGAAATTTTCAACTGATGAGGAGGTTAAGGAGGCGGTTTCGGCGTATTTTTCAGACAAAGATAAAACTTTTTTTTACGAGGGAATAAAAAAACTAATTGAAAGATCTGAAAAATGTATTCGTGTTGCAGGGGAATATATAGAAAAAGAAAAATAATTTTGTGTTTTTATTATTACTCAATACCCTCCATTCCGCGAACTTAAAAACGCCCCCTCGTAACAATTGATACAGCGTCGAGATCATGACTAGTTAAAATGCATTTTACCATGAGAATAGCTCGAATAATGTATTTATTTGCGCGATTTATTAAAAAACACGATCAACGCACTTCGTCTGAATACAGCCTTATTGTTACGCATTTACAAGAATTATTCGTATTTAATATTTTACGCAGCGATTGTAACTCGATCGTAATAAGAGTCACCTGTATTTTTCTTAGTTCTCATAATATTTAATCATCAAATTTGCTTGATAAAGCTTGATATTATGGTATTGCGATACTATTGTATATTGGTTTATGTATCAAAACCAGGCTATATGTGCGTTTGTGTTTTACACTTTCTGCCCTTTACAAAGAATTAAACATGATATATCTTTATGCGTAGAATCATAGTCGGTTACAGAAAAGGACATGGGGATACATTTGACTTTTATGTAAGCAACACCACGGGCGTGAGCTAGTTAATGTATATCCATATATTAATCATGTTTAAAACCAAATAAATTGCCATTATTATTTAGTACTTTTCGTAAATTTTTAGTCGATTCGAGAGATATTTTATGATTCAACAGAGATACATACTTTATGGTCTTTCTAATGGATTAAATGATAGTACTAGATGTTCTGAGTTAACTATTGCTACGGGCATACAATTGTGATCTTATGTAAACAGATCTATATTTCTACATGTGTTTTTATGTAGTGTAATAAAATTCTTTTAATACATATTTGTTTTATTATCGGGCGCTACTAGAAAACTGGTAGGCAAAAGATGGTACTAGATGTTGTGTTTTAAATCGGCGGTTATCGTGTGTTAGGTTATCTATTCATCTGATCATCTTTGTCGTAGACCGACGGTTGTAAAGTGTTGGTGCTATTTGAACGTACACAAGTGTGAATAAACGATGATAGAGCTGGAGTGAACTTGCGGACACCGACTAAACTTGAGCGATCCAAAACTTCCTGGTACAATAAACCGAAACCGTGTAGTGACTAATACCACCCGAAGAAATCTTCTTTTCATTCCGACACGGGTTACTAAACGACGCGAGAAGATAACTTATAGGTATCGATTCCAACGTGGACACTCTCACGGCACACACTGATATTCCGTAAATTACCATATGTACTTAGCAAGGTCTTCTATACAGCGTGACTGGTGAGATACCTTCAGTACTTATGGAGAGTACTCGGTACTCGATTCTCGTTAACTTGATATAAAAAAAATAGGTGCTTATTTTTTATCGAAATGTCTCTAAAAAATAAGTGAAATTTGGATATTATACACCCTAAGCTCGCCGCACTGTTTACGTTGATCTAGTCACGAGCGGTGCGGCGGCACCCACCCCCGCCCTCCATCACGCTACATAATGCATTATTGCGTCACCGACTCGTTAGTGTAAGCGCATGCGCCGACAGGTTCGCATGTTTCCGCTTCCGCGTCCCGCGATCGTAGGTATTTACGCGCAAAATCCGCCGTGTGAGTTCATGTGTGTGATCTGTGACCCGTGTATGGCTCATACCCCAAGTATGGCTCATCAATACACAAACGCAGAGTACCTGGACATGGTTCGTGCGTATGCGCGTGCTAATAATAGTTTGCAAGGTGCCATCGCTTTGTACAGGGAAATGTTTCTCAACCGTCGAATACCTACTGCAGGCGTAATCCTAAATGCTAATCAAAGATTACGGGACTACGGACAGTTCACTGTTCCTACACATGCTCAAGGACGAGGCTTATCCTGTGTCGCTGCATGAAGACATTCTCGAGTACTTCGAAAACAACCCATAAGCGAGTACTCGTAATGCTGCTCGAAGATTTGGTGTATCACAGTGGACTGTGTAGAATCAACTGCACAAAGATGGTTTACACCCATATCATTTTCGATGTAGGTAGGCAACAGCTGTACAGTGTAGGTACCTATGTATTCTGTGTTGATAGCGCGCTGCTCGACACGTGCGGCCCGCGCGGTGTCCAAGTATTCCGCAGTTAAATACTGGGCTCTCGGTGTACTATATACGAAGTTTACTAAGAAGTTATTTAATATTTCGTTTTTATGTTATTTTATTTCATGATATATGTTCGCATACTATCACGTCCTCAAATATTGAAGGTATCTCACCAGTCAGTCTGTATATGTACAGTAGTTTCAATACAATCCATTGTTAGAATATATTCTAAGCAAATAAATATGTACGAGAATGTCTTTCGACTATAGTTAACTAGTTTCAGCTTTTATGGGGAATCTACTGAAATCTTTGAGTTATCTAGGAGTAATAGGTTGTCAATGAAAAACATGTGTTCTTAATCGAACTTTATTCTTACATGTGTATACAGTAAAAAAATGCGAAACGGACGGACTTAGTTTAATAATTACACAGCTACGTTACATCTACGTCACACAGTACAGTACACAAGTCAGTTCTGACAATGAGTAGATTAGTGAAGACGGATTTTTAATAGATTATATTAATTGGTGGTCATTTCGTCTTTTTGTAAACGTAAATGCAAGCTATATTTTAGTATACTTTTTTTTAATTTGATCCTTCAAGATATAAGAGAAAGAGCTTAGACAGTCTGTTTTCTTTGCAAGGGCAAAAGTTGTGATTGCCAATTTTGCATCTATATATATGTTATATGTATATACATGTTATATATACTTTTTTTTTCTATCTAAGGAGCCTGCCAAAGTGACTCTACTCTGCCTGATGGAAAGCATGAATAGAATCCAAGAGTTGTGGTCACCATACTCATTGCGAACGCAGACAATGCAGTACGGTGACCCACACTATGGCGGCCTAGTAAGATGCTTTTTCACGTATCGTTTGGTTACGCAAAAGGCATGACAGTCTTCGTGGCATCGGATTGGACGTAGTTACCACGACAACTGTCACCCCTGCATCGATGGGCTTCCGGTCTCACATTCACCAACGAAACACGACAGCACGGATGCTGTCGCTTTAGGTTGATCTTTTGTGGGAGGGTAGTACTGCCCCGGTCGATACTACACAACAGGTGTTTGCAGCACTGTCGTAAGAAGTAGAAAAACGAGGAGTGTGTAACAGCACGCTCGACGGGAACACATGTAATATTAGCACTGCCATACGGAACACAACAGTTGCGTTTAATACGTACTGTCGACATGGTACTCCAGTACTGAAAACACTACGTACATTCGTTAGCAGCTTAAGGGTATTTCTTGTATATTATAGGCAGCAGCGAACGTGCTAAAAATGCACATAAGTCTGATAAAACGAATAACAGTATTTTATACACGAATTATATTGTGCTATTGTTTTGTCGATAAATTAAGCGTACAAGATTAATGTTTGGGTAATCACTAATACTTTATAGAACTCACACATTAAAGATGCAGAAAAAACTCGGATCTATTATAATTTCAGGTCTTAGAGACGTTTTATGTCCAAATGCACAAGTGACCTGATAGAACACGTTTTGGTTGTTATTACAAAACTTTTACCTACATACATAGGAGTGTGTACCTGTGTAAGATTGTGCACATCTCCTTTTTTTTTTACTGTACGCCCCATAAACAGATTTTTTTTCTGTTATTGTTCTGATAATCTTGATTTATTTCATTGACCAGTGTAAAATTAGTTGCCATTGTATGGACTTTAGTACAAGATATTCCTCTACTTTTAATAGCTTTACATAGCCGTTTTTATTGATTAGATCAGATTGATTAAAAATTCAGTTTTTCGCACTTTATACACAAACACTAAGTAATTCAAACATTATATGTTATATGCCATACTTAGCTTTAAAAAGTTCTACTCATTGTCATTACGGCGTAAATTACACAAAACGGACACAAAGTGCATGAACAAGGCACTATAAGGCACAAAGTGAAGTTAATACTTTTGTTTCGATATGGCATTAACACGCAATTCCACACTTTTACTACCACAAATGTATTTTTAGTTCTCAATAGCTGTAAAACAATTCCAAATATAATTTGGCATTATATATACTGAGATTTATATATATAGATTATACAGATAACGCTAGTTTTTTTTTATATATAGTCAGGTTGTTACATGAAGGTATGGTCTTATCTACGAAATTATGTATTTCTTTAACATTTGACTTTCTCAATATGGTTGGAAACCAATTAAAATTTAATAATGTACATTCATAATAATGACTTTAGTTGCCGCTTGACACCATGTTTACTACCAAAAGCAGTAAACCTCTGATATAAACTCGAATATAAACAAATCGCACCCAGACCCAGAACAAGCGCAACTCATGATTATTTGTCTTAGGTGGCTCGGCTCCTGGTACCTGAGACGGTGTGCGGTTTTTGGTCGGTTCAGTCCGACATAACCACCAGTAGGTGATATCCGGGAGGATTTCCGCACAGAGAAAAAAAAAAGGTGGGAATCGAAGTCGATCGACTTCTGGAATAGCAGTAAGGGTCACTAACTGTCAGTGCAACAAGGTCGTTAAATTCAGTTTCATTTTCAGTTCAAAGTCGATTGATAAATATGGTCACTTAATGTCTAGAATGTTGATGGTACACATGGGCGCCGGGAGGGGGTTGCAAGGGGTTGCACTTGTATAAAAGAAATGTATATTTTTAACTTATTTCAAAACAAAAGTCAATTTCATTGGTAAAGATCTAATATAATTATATATTTAATATTGGTAAATAGTCCTGATGTCTGAATGTAGATGCACCCCCCTGAAGATAATTCTAACGACGCCCATGATGTTATGTTTGTACAAAAATTATTTCAGTTGGAATATACATTAAAAATCCATCACGTATGATACTAGGAAAACCATTTTCTATATCAAATAAATACTAATTCAGTTTTTGACCTAAGGCACATAGCACACGGCGTATTTTATACGCGCAAACGAAGCGCGTGCGAGAACGCGCATTATCGGCGCCGTAGACGCCGATTGTTGTGTTTGCATTGATGATACAAGCACGCGCATGAAGCGCGTTTACGCACAGTAGAAGCGCGTATACGCGCGTACAAATGAGCGGAGTAGAGATAGAGGGGGACAACGGACGCCATTGTACAAGTGGAGAGAGGAGTCTCTGATTAAAACGCAATGGCTACGAGCTACTTCAGCTCGTATACGCACAGTAGAAGTGCGTATACGCGCAGTAGAAGCGCGTTTCACGACCGCATTGTGTGCTTAAGTTATAAGGTTGCGTTTAAATTTGGTATGAAGCGCGTATACGCGCGTCATCTGCGCGTCGCCTGCGCGTATAAAATACGCCGTGTGCTATGGGCCTATCCTTCATATAATATATGTATGTGTAATTTACGTATAACATATATTTTACACATGTAAAAAGGATAGTCGATTTTAACGTATAACAGTGCAACAGTGAGCTTATGCGACTCGGGTTCGATTCCCGGGTCGGGTCAAAGTGTTACTGAGTTTTTCTGGTTACAGAGATACTTAATAACAGCCCGGAATTTGGAAGGTGGGGTCTTAACCCTCGGAGAGCACGGAAAGCTGTCGACCACCAGCCCTATTCTCCCCATAGGTGTTGTAGGAGGTGATTGAGGAAAGAGAAAAATTCAAGACAACATCACTGCAAAGAGATGGAAAACTTAAAAAAAATCTATACCAATTCGTCTGACCAGCGTGGTAGTAGGTCAAAACCTCTTTGCTAAAGAAAGGCCTATGTCCAGCAGTGGACTGTTAAATACTGTTGATGACCTAACATGTTTTACTGTGGTAAATTAGAAAATCGACTACCCTTTCATACTATATAAAAAAAAAATATCTTTATACTATACAAAACACAATTAAATTAAATATACATTGCATTATATCATAATTTACTCACAAAAAAAATTCACTTCAAAACAATGTAAATATATGCTAATTTATAATTATTTAATATTAAATAAAATATCGAATTAAGGACGGAAAGTCATTAACAAATAAGGGCTTTGATTTATTTAATTAAAATTATTTCATTAATAAACTTAATAATTAATATACTCACACATCTCACACACGGCTGTCTGATCCCAAACTAGGCGAAACCTGTACTATGGTATCCAGACTGCTGATAAACACACACATTATAGATTAAATCCAGACACAGAACAAACAATAGTGTTCATCACACAAAAATTTGTCCTGGGTGGGAACTGAACCCACTCGATCTCTGACTTCGCAGTCAGAATCACTAACCAGACCAACAGGCCCGTCTAATAAGTAAAAACTATTTATTTTCGTTACTAACATAAGTGAAATATTATTACAGTCAATTCGAGATTAGAAAATAGTGACGTGTTAATCAAGCCCCGCCCACCTACCAATCAGGTTCCAAGAAAATATCATTACGCACGAAAGTTTGGAATCTGATTGGTCAGGACGCGGTATTTGATAGTTGCATCTCTTTATACTTAAGATAAATTAATTGATCTCTGTCCTCCACAAACGCAGGTCTGGAGTGGCAGGTGAGGCCATCTGTCACCCTAGCAGAAGCAGCCCGGGGTGGTGTTGTGAGCGCTATGGACCGCGCTCGTCCTTTTGGGGGCAGGAAGAAAAGGGAATATGGAAGTTCCCACACGGGGAGGGCGTCTACAAGCCGTAGGTGGCCCAAGGTACGTCGGGGTTCTAGGTTATCCTGTATTCCTCGGTCCGATTAAGATGGCGTTCGGATTTTTGATCGGTTGGGGTTGAAAGGGTAAATAAACTATAGTCATTTGGAAACCCCTTCAGCTCTCAACTGAGATGTAACTTATAATGTCATACTAGTTTAATAATGATTTAGTTTATGCAAAGAATATATCGAAATATAAGAAAACGTTGTGACTCTTAAGACTCAATTAAATATTAATATTAAAAAACCATGGGTTTATGCATAAAATGATCAAGTATTGCCAACAAAAAATTAGTTTGTCCTTCTAATGTTGATGAATGTGTGAATTGATGATGATAAATCTAAGCATCAATAATATTAAGTTTAATTACTTGGATACATATTAAACATAGAGTAATATCTAATGAGAAGGCAGTAGACAGCCGTACAAACTCGTTACCAACCCGTCTGGCCAGCGTGGTATATTAGACTAAAACCTTCTTTCTAAGGAGAGGCCTATCTCCAGTAGTGGACTGTTAAAGGCTGTTAATGTTACAGCTGCGGGGTTCAGACAGGAGTTTCAAGACTGGGGGGAGCGGTGGCGAGAGGCTGCGACTCGTCTCCGTCCGCCCCGTATCAGATCTGTGACGCGGGCATCGTGGACACCGTGCTGTGTGGAGTTGTCGGTCGGGATCCTGCCAGGGACGCGTTCAGGGACGCCATTGTACCCATCTGTTGGATTATTAGAAAATAAATACGTTAGTATTTTTAGATATATGACTGCACGGCTGACCTATTGGTTTAAGCGGTCGCCATACCGCCCTCTACTGCGCTGAGTGTTGTGGGTTCAAACCCCTAATGGGACAACATCTTGTCTGATCCAGAAATTGTTGTTCTGAGCCTGGGTGTTCTTTGTGTCCGTTTCTTGTATGTTTGTAAAGTCCCTCGTGACACAGGCTTTATTTCTAGTGCAGGCGTTGACTTTTATAAAAAAAAAAAGAAAAGAAAAAAGAAAGATACCTCACAATGATTAAGAATACAGAGGCCACCATCCATATGAACCTGCTTGGGTGTCATAAAAGGCCACTAAAATAGCAGATTCTGCAAGACAACACTGCAAAGAGAGGGAAATCTTGAAGCAAACCAAATACCGACCGACTCAATGTGATCCAGACTCAAAACAACAATAAGTGGTTTAAACGAAGTGTCGTCCCATTTGCGGGTTGAACCCGCTACACTCAGTGCAGCAGAGAGCGGCTTGGCTTACCAATAAGCAATCCGTGCAGTCCAAAATGTATATTTTGATTCCTGGGATATCACCAGATTTTCAGTGAAACCGTGGCATTAAAATCTTACAAATAAAGCAAGTATGGTTGAGACACCTGGACCCAGGAAACAATGGAGTCGTA
Source organism: Hypercompe scribonia (assembly GCA_949316085.1). NCBI lineage: Eukaryota > Metazoa > Arthropoda > Insecta > Lepidoptera > Erebidae > Hypercompe > Hypercompe scribonia. The sequence continues at coordinate 5,220,889 of OX438997.1, forward strand.
CCTCACTCCTTTTCTCGCATGTAAATAAAATACGAAACAAACTCACCCTCAAATGCGCTAGATCCTCCAACTTAGTCAGGTCAGCGAGCTCAAGATATAAACTGTACACCAGGACCCACCCGTAGCATCCCACCACACAGAACACTATCCAGACCAGACACATGAGCACATTGTACGAGAATATCATGTCGTTGACTATTGAGGCGAAGATGAAAGCCACCAGACGGAACAGAATGAATACTCCGAATGTATAAAGCCAGGGGACGCATCGTTTTTCGTATTCCTGGAAAAAAAATACATTCATATTATATTAGATGTGCCTGCCTTAATCTTTTTAAAAAAATTTCACATTGAGGTTTCCTTAAACTTCCACAAATGATAATGTACTCTTAGTCAGTTTCAACGGAGATTAGCCTACTACGCAAGAGTGCACAAGTGTGTGCGCAGACGCAGATGCACCCTCTGTTCCCTCACTTTCAATCCGATGCGACGGTTACCCGACACGACCGGATCTCTATGAGGCGCAGGATCGACAACTTTGCATGCTCTCCGAGACACGGAGATTACAACCCCTACTTCCAAACTCCGGGCTGTTATCAAGCATTTATATAACCAGAAAATCTCAATAACACTTTAACCCGACCCGGGAATCGAGCCCGAGACCTCTTGATCGGCAGTCGCATACGCTAACCACCAGACCCAAGCTAGTCGAATTATACAGTATAGAGTAAATAATATGGGTTACAATAAAAAAGAAACTTTAAACCAAATAATAACACAAGAATTTAAAACACCACACAAACACACACGGCCAAAGAAAAAAAAATAAACAAAAAAAAATTTTGTGCTGATTAAACAATGGTATATATAAGCACAACCAAACAAATGTCATATTAAATTAAAAAATTACCTTATTCTTTGACTGCGTAACTAACTAGATGATAGCATGGATGATGAAAGAACGAATGAGTTATTATAAATACATTAATAACTTAACGATGGTGTGCGCACTAAGCTCGTGACCTTGTATTATTCATTTATTGGTGTTAACTGGTATTCAAAAACTCCGACAAAGCTCCAGTATCCGTGATGTCGTGTTTCGTTGGTGAGTGCGAGACCGCAGGCCCATTGATGCAGGGGTCACAGTCATCGTGGTAACTGTGTGAACCTTACACTGTCACGATGACTGTCATGCCTTTTACGTCCCCAAGCGGGGCGTGAAAAAGCATCTCACTAGGCCGCCATAGCGTGGGTCACTATACTGCATTATGTGCATTTGTAATGAGTATGGTGACCACAACTTTTGGATTCTATTCATGCTTTCCATCAGGCAGAGTAGAGTCACTTTGGCAGGCTCTTGATATAGAATACTCTCTAAATCACACTAATAATGAGTTTTTATCGTGATAAACGACGTTACAAGTTTAGAAAATTGACTAAAGTTACGCTTTACTAATAAATAAAGTACAAAAAGATAAGGTTTCTGATGACACACCACGCCATCTAGTCCCAAACTAAGCAGAGCTTGTACTAGGCAACTAATATTTTGACTTTATTTTGTAAATACATACATATTCTATATATAACACCCAAACTTCAAAACAAATATTTGCAAACTTTTAGTCCGACCCGGGCATCGAACCCGAAAACTCAAGCACAGCGGTGCGGTCGCACACGCTACTAATACGCCACCGAGATAGCAAATTTATTTATTTCAAGTCTCTAAGAAAAGAAATGAGTAATTATATTACACAAAATATTGCCATATTCTTCTTCAATTAAAGAAGACGACAATATACGAGTTTAAACAACAACAAACAAACCAAATACCAACAAATTACAACAATTAGAATATTAAAAAAAGTAAAACCACCCGGGAATCGAACCCGAGACCTCGAGCACAGCAGTCGCGGACGCTACCACTGCGCCACCGAGGCAGTCAAAGTCAAATGAAATAATAAAATATGAAATTTAAAAATAACATCACTTGGCAAAGAGATTGCCACACAAGTGATTAAATAAAATGGATGGTTGAGAATTCCATAAGATTTTTTTTAGTAATACACTTTATTTTTCGTTGGTAATTTATTTTTCTAATTTTCTTATGTGTTAACTTCATAATTGTTGAGCAGTTCGAAAATATGTGGCAACACACACATGCGACCATGAGTTGATGAAAAAAAAAACAATAAATCATATGACGTAAATTATGGATGACGGGTAGGCACTGAAGCAAATAAATATTAAATGAAATGGATAAATAAATTGATGGCGAATCAATTAATAAATTACCAAATATATTTTTTTAACCTACTTCAAGAATAAAAATGCTTAATTTTGGATTTTTTTGTATATATGTTTCCTCAGAACTCTATAATTGCTCTAAGCTGAACCCTACGCGCGTTTCTACGCCTCCAACTAAATTAAATTTGAAGGAAAGATATGAAAAAAAAACTCGGAAACCTTCGTCGGCTCATGCACCACAACTTTGCTAAAGATGATCACATGATCAAGACAGACAAACATTCATTTTTATTTATATAGATATAAATCTAAGCTTATATATTTTTTTAATTAAAAAGGAATACCTATCATTCGAATTTGCAGAAAAAACTACCTCTCCTAAGAATGGAAAATATATAAATAAAGAATACACAGTTGATCACAATTCATCATGATGTAGACACAAAGACGTCGATGACATTTTTTTTTATCAGTAACCATTCAATTAAAATTAAAAAAGTAAACTTAAATTGTAATTGGGAGGGTAAGCCGTTTCGTTACGTGACGCGTTACGCCAGTCTCTTTTTCTCTCACTCTAATCTACAGCGCTACCTAGCCGTATTTCAGACAGACGCTTCTCTCTTAACTACCCTCAGTCTGTTTTTTTTTAATCGGTGAGAAACAAAGTCCCTCAACTCTGCCTGATGGAAAACATAAATATAATCAAAAAGTGGTGGTCACTATACTCATTGGAATAGAGACAATGCATGTTATGCAGTATGGTGACCCACACTATGGTGGTATCATCATCATTATCATCATCATCAACAGTCTTTTACAGTCCACTGCTGGACATAGGCATCTCCTTAGCAAGGAGGTTTTGGCCACTATTCCACGCTGGCCAGACGGGTTGGAATAGGGTTTGTTTCAAGTTTTCCTTCTCTTTGTAATGATGTAGTCTTGTATACTTGGTCCCTTAGTCGCCTTTTACGACACACACGGGATGAATAGGGGTGGTAACACTATGTATTCTTAATTATCGGAGAATCGAGAATAGGATATGGTGGTATACAGAATTGATACTGATACTTAGTAGCGATACGTAGGTAGTAGAGCCACGCTGATTTCAGCACGAATAAAGCTCGAACGGAGCAGTACTGCCCTCCCACAGAAGACCAACCTAAAGCGACAGCATTTGTGCTGTCGTGTTTGTCTGATTTTTCGTTGGTGAGTGCGAGACCGGAGGCCCATCGATGCAGGGGTCACAGTTATTGTGGTTAGCGTATGTAATCGTTATGCCTTTTACATTGCCAAGCAGGGCGTAAAGAAGCATATCATTGTCTGCATTCGTAATGTGTATGGTGACCACATCTCTTAGATTCTATTCATACTTTCCATCAGGCAAAATAGAGTCACATTGGCAGACTCTAAAACATAAAAAAAAGTATATTTACCTTTCTGAGAGCATTTATCAGAATGATGCTGGTCACCAATATGATCATGGACCCCAGCCACGAAAATAAGGAGAATATTATCAGCACATTGCGAACTGAAAATAAAAATATATGAATATAAAACTGAGTACTCTGTAGCGTGGTACGCTTTGCTGCAACGTTGGTGAGAAATTAAGAAAAAAAATGTGAAAAGCGATAAAAACAGTTTGCAGTATCAATGCAATTGGTTCAGAACTTTTTAAAGCATACGCAGCTCAACTCAACAATTTTAAATATTGAAATAATGATTTTTTTTCTGAGTAAGTCTTTACAAAAAATTATACTATTAAGTCGGACTTTACAGATAAAAGGCGCCTGCATTTCCTAAGACTCACTTTGGGAAGAAATGCCAAAGCAAACCTCTGAGGTGTCTTAAGTCCGTGAACAATTTTAAATAAAAAATAAAACTATTCGAGTACAGTGCAGAATACGGGTTGGACTTTTGAAGAAAAGGCCATAGTTTTGAGTCGGCCCGGCCTATAATAACTACTACAAAAACACATGTTGTAATTAAATAGTGGCTTTCGTAACTATACAATAAAGTACAATTTAGCTAGCAGTTAACAAGCAACTGTATCTTTATAATAACTTCACGCATTGCATTCAGGCCGTTAGATCCCAAACAAGGCCGAGCCTGCACTATGGTAACCAGACTGGTCTGGATGTCGTAATAACAGCTGTTCCCGGATCCCTTCTATATCAGGCGCAGAGTGGCACAGGTGTGGTTTTAGTCGGTCCGATTCCGACACAACGCCCCGCCGGAAACCCCGGTGGGGTGAAGGCCCGAGGGGGTTTCCAAAGGGTAAAGAAAAAAAATGGTAACCAGAGTGGTGATAAATATATATATTTAATAATATGTATTACTAAATACATACATATTGGAGATTAATTACACCCATACGCAGAACAAATTCTCACGTTCATCTCATAATAATTTGTCCTGGACGGGAATTAAACCCATGACGATTGCATGGGATCTGATTTATATTGTAAAGAAGTGTTTGATGTTTGTTTACATCAGAACGTCTAAACCGATTTGGATGAAATTTAGCACAAAGATAGATTATAGTTTAGAAATATAGGTTACAAAGATAAAGGGGTTTAAATACTAACCTGGAGCACTGCCAACATAGACAAACTGGTAGCTGATGACGTAATATCCTGTGTGTGTGAAACCTGGATTTGCCATATACAGGCAATACAGGTCAAAGATACTTTGTCCAAAGGTGAAGAGCGATATAAACTGTAAATAATATTAAATTCATTCATTTTTATTTTAATAGGTACTATGTTTAAATGGTATTTGGTAAATGGTTTAAATGGACTTGTACAGTCAAACATTTAAAGTCATAACACGATAACTAATCCTAAACGAAGGCTACATGGCTTTAACATTCTACTGCTGGACATGGGCCTCCCCTTAGAAAGGAAGTTTTGGTTCACTATATCACCTATCGGTCCTGTTCGGTCGCTAGGAAGGAATTGAGTCCCGCTGAGCATCACTGCGATCCATCGTTACCCTGGCGCAAACCCCGGTAGGGTGACGACTAGCGTTGCCACCTCTCCAGGTTTGACTCAGAGCCTCCGGGTTGGAACTGTACTTATCCTGGGTCTGGGTTTAGCAACATCTCCGGGCAGCGATGCCGGCGACTAAAAGGCGAGTGCGCGCGGCGGGCAAAAATATGGCTTCAAAAATAAAGCTGACCCTGGCTCTAGCAATAGTAGTGTTGAAGTTGATTTATGTAAGGTCATTTATTAAGTCAAATTCTTTAATAAATAATATTTACTTAAATACATGTATTATTTCATTATCTGTGTGTGTAATGTGTAAAAGACAAAACTAGTTGGTACAAAAAACGATTATTTAAATTCCTCCGGGTCTACGCTTCCTGAAAGGTGGCAGCCCTAGTGACGACCCGTGAGGATAGGCCCTGTTTGAGTCCTGTGCTTTCCTTCTCTTTGCAGTGATGTTGCGTCGAGTGGTTTGCATCTTTAGTCGGCTCTTACGAAACCCACGGTTAACATTTACTGTAAAAATATTACCAAGTTATTTGGTTTTATTATGCTGTAAAAAAAACAATTTGCATTTATCGCAGTAGTCTTTCACTTTACAAATTTTTTGGGCTCTACCACAGCTGTACATACTCGTATATATATATATATATATATATATGTGTGACCCACATCAGTGAATGCTGCATAAAGCCATTATTTTTATTTTTAAAGACAACTGCACTTAGAATAGTTCTGTGTTGGGAGGGGGGCCCTTACACACACACAATACAACACAAAAGAGACAAGGAACACCCAGACTCAGAAATAATGCGTAGATCACACAAAGTGTTGTCCAATGTGGGAATTAAAACCCACAACACTCAGTAAAGTAGAAAGAGGAGAGGTGGCCGCTTGAATTTCTACACCGTATGTGCAGTCATTGAAAACTGGAGTTCTAGGCCAGTTATGAATTTGTCTGGGTTCAGTAACACAGACGGATTGTTGTGACAAAACTTTGGGTAGGCCTATGTTCAGCAGTGGACTTCTTTCAGTTGCTAAGAAGAAGCAGTCCCATAGATTACTTCTTCATGGAGTAGAACGGCTATTATTTCACACACGAGACTGCCTTATATTATTTTTGGTATGTCACAATGACATTGACACATTCTGAACAAATTTTTATGAAATAATGAGTTGTGACAACACACCTAACTACTGTTAAATTATTCACTTTTTATATTTTAAATTAAAAATTATGTAAAAAAGAAACTTGAACAGTTAAACATGTTACAGGTTAAATTCTTGTGTAACACTTAGCTAAATGGGGTCAATTATTATTATTTTGTCATTATTACAATAGAATAGACGACTCCTTAGTCAAATTTGTCACTTTTTATTGTCTGTCAAAGTGACAATTTTGTCATAAAAATGTTCTAAATACAAATTTGTTACATCACTGTTTTAGACTACTCAATTGAACTTTCAATATTTACTTAATTTTAATTCGTAATAGTATTAAAAAGCTGTAATATAACCTACGATCCGGGTCCTTTAAGCCGGGACATGAAAAAGCATCTCATTAGGCCACCATAATGTGGGTTATCATACTGAATTGTCTGCATTTGCAACAAGTATGGCGATTACCACTCTTGGATTCTATTCACGCTTTCCAGCAGGCAGAGTAGAGTCACTTTGGTATGCCAAGACTAAATATATAAATATCTTGTGATAGTTGTTTTAATGAAGCAGGCATCGGTATTTATTCATGACAGTCAACTACCATATTCTTAACTATATAACCATGGATTGTACAAAGTGGTGAGCAATATCAAGGGCTTTTGTCCAGCAGTGGGCTGCGATAGGCTGATGGTGTTTTAACATAAACACTCTTCTATAATACTTGCAAGTGCATGTTTACCAGTGAAAAGAATCCCGTCAGCAGGGAGCCCCTCTGTAGATCTAAGAAAAAGGCGTCATGTAAAATTGGTTTCTGATACCATGGCACCCGTAATGACCGTACTGACTTAGACGACCGGAGGTTTGTCGATGATCTGGAAATATTCAAAATAATATGTTAAGCAATTGTACTGTGATAATGGATTACTTTCAAGAAACTTTGTTTGTAAAGTTTACTAGAAACAAAGTTTATAATACCATAATAAATTTATAAAGGCTATGTCACCTGGGCTATTAAAACAAATCTATTGACACCACATTGATTGAAATTGATTCAGTAGATTAGGCACTATGATGAACGTACTAACAAACATAGACTGCCAAACTATTACCCTCCTTTTTATCGTTGAGATAGTTGATTGTTATAGATAAGATTTAAGAAAATCAGCGGTAGTTTAGCATAGTACACAGTAGCAGTGTTCCATGTTCCGATATTGTTACATACATGACGAGCCTGTAGGTTTAGTGGTTAGTGCTGCAAGCTAGCAAATTAGAGGTTGTGAGTTTGATTCCAACCCAGAACAAATAGTTGTGTGATAAACATAGTCATTTCTTGTGTTTAGGTGTTGTTTATCTTTAACATGTATGTACTTAGAAAGACGATCTGTAAAAAGTTTTTTTTTAAAGTAAAGTAAAAAATGTGTGTTATTATCATATAATTTTAAACTATTTAAGAGTTACATAGCCCAGACCATAAACCAGGAACCTTTCTTTTCTTTCTTTCAAGGAGATGGCAACAGCTATATCAGCTATTTCTGCCAATGTCAAGTATTTAGACGTAAATTCTAGTTCTTGTAGTGATTAAATTAATGAAAAAAAATGAAATAGGGACTGTCTTTCGAAAAAACAAAAAACTCCTCTATTTACATATATGTTTATGTTATAAGTCAATTTGACTTCTCTGCTATCAAATGTACCATACAATCCCTTTTTCAGGCCCTAAGCTTAAATTTATGAGAATTAAAGAAAGCAGGCTCTTAGACATTACTAGTGCCATCTCATCTGAGTCTCCTATTGCCTGTAGCAAAATATTATACAGCATAAACAAATGTATTTACCATAAAAAAGGTTACAGTTAGCCAATCTTACAGATGACAGATGTTACATTTTTTACCATTTACACAGTGAAAGTAGAAGCTCTCAAGAAGGATAATTTTCACCCCTTTTTGCAATTTTTTTTATTAAGCTCAGTCTAGTCTTCCTCAATAACTGGGCTATCTACCACTGAATTTTTTTAAATATGATCAGCACTATTATCTAAGATTAGCATGTTCAAACAAACTTCAGCTTTATAATATTATTATTCTTAAAGCCACTGATCTCAATACATTAAAACATTCATCAGATGGTAAAAAAAAGATATCAAGTGTATTTACTATTCTAATAAGAAATATCTTTTTTTTTATTTTGAAAAAGGGCCAAGAAACCATAATAAATATAGATTAACTTTGTGAAAGAAGGATTTAGTTTGTAGTAATAATAATTGCTAGAAATGTGAAAAAATATTTAATTTTTTTATTTGTCTATAATTTGTTTTTATTACAGGGTGAGGGAAAGTTATACTGACTAGTTTGTTATACCAGTATGACTGAGGACATTTATATTCTTAGGAGACTAGGGTATTTACTCTCTGTTCAGTATAGGAATATTCAGTTGTCTCTAGAACTACCAATTATGTTTAAAACCTTTTTGCATTTTTTAATTTAATTCTAAGGAAACGTGTTACGCTACTTAATTGCATGCTAGACTATTAAAACCGTAGAGTGTATTTAAACAGGGGTTCGACTAGTCTATGATATGTGAAGATGTCATGCATCTCTGTTCGAATTAAGGTTGTAATATATTCTTAAAAAATTCGAGTTTAACACAGATGTACTTACTTTCCAGTGTAATGTGAATACACTGAAGGTGTAGAGCGATAAGTAGAAGGAGTTTTGCGGCCGTACATGTTTATTTTCGTTAACTGTCACTGCCGACGCCCTATTCAATTTCGTATTCAGGCAGTTATTTCACGATAATAACACTAGAGAATACATTCCAGATGTAATATTGAACAAGGATACGCTACATTAATTTAGCACAATCGTATATTTAATTCATAAAAAGCTGTTTTCATAAGAAAAGCCACGCCTGAAAATTGTTTGTTGCTACTTTTCGTTGTCAGTTTCGAATGACAAGCGGCCGTGTTTGAATGACTCACTTAAAATATGTCAAAACGTTGAATTGGTCGTGCTTAACGGATTTACATGAGCTAGAAAAAGATAAAACATAGTTGTACCAGTGGACTTGAAAGCATAATTACTTATCTAAATTAGTAGGAGTTTAACACCATTCATGAAGTTTAATATTAATAATTTTACAAATGCTTTAAAAATAACAAGGTGTTAGGTTTCTTTTACTACCCGAGGGATAATTTGAAAGCTTCACTTGTATTAAGATTTAAAATTTCAATGGAAGTCCTGCTAAATTTCGAATTTATAAAATCTACGAGTTGCGCTAGTATAGCATTTTATAACAACTATTGTTATTGATGATTTGCAGTAGGTCGATCAATCGGCCTTATAAAACCGCACTAACGCCCACTAAATCTCACTAATCCTAACCATCCTGTTGGTGTGGTGTCAGAAATAAGTGATTCTTCAACACCCACTTTATGCTACTGGTGTATTTCGTTAGGTATCTTCAAAATGGCATATGCATGGGCCACCAGAAAATGCTAAGGTGAACACCCTTTAAACCTAGTGAGTAATGAAAACCATATTAGAGACACCACATTTTATTCAAACATCTCCGCAGGGAACTTGTTTCAAATATTCACTTTTTACATATATTTGACCACACTGCCACAAACACTTAGGACAATCACGCTGGGTTAAAGAAACCTTCGGGTCCTGCATATCGACCCAGCCACAATACGCTTCAAAACATTGACCCGAGGTCATCGATAATTTATCTAACTCGTTCAGGTTTTTCCATTTTTTCAGGACTTTTTCGTTTAGATCTCTCTCGTGTAGGTATTTTGTCAGCTTTTCGATTTTTTCCGCTGCAGACACGTTACAATTTTCCAGATTTGCTGATTCTTCGATGGCATTACTAAACTCCAGATTGTCTGACACCTCCGTCCGGTTCTCAAATGAAAGGTCCCAGGTACCGGCGGAATCATCCGCGGTAGACACTGCCGGTGTCGCAGCTGTGAAAATTTTTCAGATTCAACTCTTACGCACCTACAAGAATAAACGATCAAGTTTAGTTTTACAATTGCAATAATTTTATCAAAATAGCAATTCGAAAACAGTTATGTAAGTAAACTGTGTGAAAAGCAATGACATATTTCAATCTGTTTTAGCAATCTAGACCCTATGAAACTTATCAACCTAAGATTCACTTTACCACCTACCTTTTCCTTGTTTTGTAGAGGTATAAGGCCCGCAAGATTCAAGATTTATAATAAAAACGAACTACCAACTCACATTTCTTAGGCTCATTACTCTGGAACCACTCCTGGGGTCCGGTTCCACACCTACAAAAGGGAGGCTGCTGTCCCTGCATCATGAATATGAAAGGCGTATTCTCTCTATTCCCAGCAAGGAACTCGCGCATGTTCTCAGCAAATTGAGCATTATTTTGCCACTGTTCGAAACAGTTCTTAAAGAATTCTGAAGGATTATCCTTGCTTCGGTTCAAAACGTGCTTATTAAAGCACTCTTCACAGAAAACTTGGCCATAGTAGATTTTGAGATTGTCCTTAGGAATCGCGTGGCAAAAATCTGTAAATATAACAAGGGATGTATATTTATTTATATAATCTTTCTTGGACTTTCCTAAAAAGAATTTCTAAAATTTGCTCCAAGTAAAGTATTTTGCAAATTATGTTAAAACTTACAGCACTTAGCGCAATGAGGATGAAAATGTTGGCCGCCGACATCCACCTTATCGTTGTCATTCACAGCTTGCAGACATCGTGCACAGATACATTTTTTCGTTGGCTCCTTCTCTTTAGGACTTTCCGCACTCCTTTTCTTCGATTCATCTGTAAGATGTTATTGAATAGCTAACGTTCTGACTAAATGTGTTAATAAAAAAACATACGTAATAAAATACGAAACTATCCTGCAAATCTGTGTAATAATACCTATTTTAAGATGAAATGCTACATTCGGAATTCAGTGATGGAGTATCATTAACCTAGTGAGATAGTGAGAACTATTAAACTGTCGTAATGTATCGTCTGAAAATTTTTAACAATTACCTTTTTCCTTGTTACTCTCCTCCTTGTCCTCTTCACAAGTCGCTTCTTGAGGTTTTGTCCCGGGCGCCCATTGCATCCACCAACTATTGGAATGCATTCTTGGATTTTCTCCTCTAAACCTGGACAGTACGTGCATCTTGAAACAGTCATTGCAAAATACATGGCCGTAGAACATCTTCAAAGACGGTGGAATGGTTCGGCAAGCACCTGAAACAATTTGTCAGTGCATGTACTATTTTTGTAAAACTGATTCGTTGCATTTAATCAATCTGAAAGCTAGGTAAAAGGAAACTACCGCGTAGTTTTTAATAACCTATATTCTCTTTTTCTCAATTCGTATGACAAATATTCTTTATTTTGCATTAATCTACGTTAATTTCAAACTTACAACACATGCTACAGATCCTATGGAAACTTTGTCCTTCGATATCCACTTTATCTTCGGGATCAATGGGAAGGAAACATCTCGCACAGAAACATTTTCTCGGAGGTTCCTGAGCCTTGTCCATGTTTAAATAAGAGGTTACGTTTAATTTTGGTAAGTAAAAAAAATATAAGATAAAATTAAATTGACTATTATTGAAATCAGCAATTTTATTCCATGGCAGTGATAGGGATGCTGGATCCTGAATAAGTGTACTGAAATTCGAAATGAATTTCGAACTCGAGGGAAACAGAAGAATCTATTTTGAATCTAACTTTTTTACTAGGATCATTAGCTGACAGTGTTTTTTTACTACTGGCTAAAAAGTTTAAAACGTGGCTCATTTATTGATACCATTCTATTTTATCTTTAAAGTAGCCGGTCTGTTTTTAGAAGCCTCAGTTTTTTAAAGTTCTTGAGAGTGGATCAGCGTTCATGAAGGTAAATGGCAGACTTTCGCCAGCGTTTCTGTATGGATAACGTACAATTAAGTCAAAATTATTTAGCCAGAAATTATTTTTGTAACAAAGCACCATTTTCTTTATGAGCACATACTTCATAAATAATATTTGATTATACCTCTGCACCTATTATTTTTTATTGAAGCACCTTTAAACTATAAATTAACAAGTTCAAATATTTTTAATGGTCGTGCAAAAACCTCTAGCGATCATCGTCTCATAGGGACTCACGACGAAGTTTAGAGGTGCAGCATGTTCTATCTTATGTGAGCCTGTTGCAAGAGATTTGGGTAAATGGGACTAATGGGACTACCCTAAAACTCTAAAAACCTTTGTGAGATTAGACAAATACATCATTACGTTTAAAAAGCGCGCTCGTAACGTGTACACGTAGTACTTATCAGTTAATTGTTTTAATATGATTTCGTTCGTTATTTTATATTACTGCGTAAGACTTGAAACGTTTAAATTACTTTGTTCTAGTGGTACTTTAAGGCTTGTATAGATGGCGTTATTCTAAGTCGCTGCAAAGTTAAATTGTACATCACTATTACAATGACGAACTTTTTCGATTGTAAATACTAAAGTATTTGGGTGCGTCACTATTGTGTTGCATATGTGTGTTGTACTGTACAAAAGTTGTTTGTGTTATCTATCATGTTTTTATCAAAAAAGTGATGTTTGTGAACTTGTATGGGATTAAATCTACATTTATTTAGTGGTAAAGTGGATCTATTATCTTATCTTTAGCCATATGTTTGCATATAAGCGATAATAAGATAGTTAGCTTAGGTTATAATGAACAGCGACGGTTGTGTTTTATCTGTTCATGTTTTTACATTTTTATGATTGAAAAGCTAGTTTAATTGAGCGGATGAAGCAATTAGACAACAAATAATTCCCATGGTTATCGTTTTTACAAGTTTATAGAGTAATTTGTTGTGACATTTGACTAAATATAAGCATTTGAACATTAGCTACTGGTTTGTCAAAACGTATAGTTAAACTTTTTTTTTGTCGAGATGACCCCGTTGTTTACTATTCGGGCTTTAGCCTTTGGCAATGCTAACTGTAAACCTGACGAGTGTTAAAAAACTTCTACGTTATTACACATTTTTTTACGCTCGGCTCGTTGTAGTATGTTAATTTACATGAAACAAAATGATAAATACTATGTATGAATTAATTTATTATAAATGTTTATTTATGACAGTTTAAAAAAAAATTATAGGTCATGGTTAAGCTTGGCACAGATTATCATAACTTAATGCACATTAAAAGTTTTAACTCAACTATTGTGGTTGAGAAATTAACTCACCTGGAGTAAATTCTGGGTGCAGAATCAGGATATTCTTATCACAAACTTCCTAGCATAGAGTATCTAGTTCTAATTCTGCTTGCAAGATTTGACCCCAACTATGAACAGTACAGTACATTTAAATTAAATATTTTAAAAATGGAAGTTCTAGCTGGACCAATAAGAATAGGTGAAAGAGGCAACCAATATTCTGTGTTCAAAAACATTCCAGATTTTTTTTTATAATGCAAAGCTGTCATAAACTACTCAAGTTTTAAAATGTTCTAAAAAACTTTTTGATAAATTCAAAACTTTTGTCAAGTTGAGATAATAGGCTTTTGTCCCAACAATATTCTTGTGAATATATTCCTATACATCTAATTTTTACAAACTTAAAATTTGTTTTTACCAAGAAAATAGGTACTATAGCAGCATTTTTTTTAATTCTAAAAGACAGTGTTATTTACCACACTAGCTTTTTGCTTAGTGATTATTAACCCTGACAGGTAAACCAGAGATCATAGAATGCACTGGTTACTATAGAACAGGGCATAGCAATTTTGACTATTGATCCATTATCATAAGCCTATTGCAGTCCACCCCTCGACATAGGCCTCTGCAATTGCTCGACTTTTTGCTACTACTATTGATTAGTAAAAATAATGTCATATTGTTTCCCATAATGTGCTCAGAATTCTTCTATTGTATAGAAAACTACAATAAAATAATACTACACTACACTATTGTAAAATCTACATTTGAACAATTAAATTAAATGTCTGTTTGTAATGTTAAAATAGTACATTGTTACTAAATGCATTTGAATTTTTATACAATATGTTTGCTAATATGTTAATTAAAAAAAAAACTCGCTGGATACAAATGTGTACTTAAACTTTATGAACTGGCAATGTTTATTTTATATACCCAGTGTCCCTCTTAGAGTTATAATGATGCTTATGTCACCTTAAATACCAAATTCATCAAGCCATTTAGGCTATAAGATGTGCCAAAGGAGTATAAATATATATATTGACTGCCTTGGTGGTGCAATCGTAGACACAACTGCTGTGTTTGACGCCTCGGGTTCGACGGGACTAGGTCACACCAAATGGTTTTATGGCTATCTGCTGATATTTGTTTCCGAATGTGGGTGTTTTTATTTATAATATGCATATATTTATAAAAAAACCTATATAAGTATTCTATCGGTCAGTTTAATAATCATAGTACAAGCTCAGTTTAAAACTAAAAAAAAATACACTCAATATAAGTAGCACTCCTTCTTTCATAGTCTACTAAAAATTTTTTATTATATTAGTCTATCAATCTGTTTTTACCTGCTTACCCTGAATGATTGGACAAACTTTTGCAACACTGTAAGTGTTCTTGTAAGAAGAACCTATAGATATTTTAATTTGTAAAAAAGAATTTGGCTTTTTTTTCAAAAATATTAATTTACATAGTCAAGCAACTTTCAATTTAATTGCTAATATGTTATATAAAATGTTTATAAAAACACAACACCCACGTTGGGAATATATCCTGTGTTGCGGGGCACTTTACAAGCATATTAGCATTATACAAAAAACACCCAGACTCAGAACAATTTGTGGATCTCAAAAAGTGTTACAATGCAACAAGTAGAAAATGGTTTGGCAACGGCTTAAAACACCATGCTATCTATGTAAATGGCAATAATTAAAATCATATTTTTTTTACTTACTGTTTCAATACTGCTTGTAACATTTTTTTTACACTTTGCAAACACGAGAAATGGATGCAAAGAATCCCAGACTCAAAGCTACAGTTTATGTGATCACACAAACCACTGAACCAGTTTGGATGAAATTTGACATGGAGATACTTTGATTGTTAAGGAAAGACATAGGCTACTATTTACCCCGATACCCGACATACATACGGACGGAGCCTCTGGCCAAAACTAGTGTTGCTATATAAAGAATTTTGTATTCATTTATTTTTTAATTATAAAAAAATATATATTTCTCATATACATGCTTGTAGATTATGAGCACACAAATATAAGTTAATAAACATTGATATTTATAAATGTAACAGATATCATTTACCAAATATATTATTTACTAGTTGTATCCTGCCACGCATTGATGTGGCACATTGCGGCTGCATTGATAAGAAGTGTAGCAAAATAGATTTAAAAGAACAGATTTTAACCACCAATAGTCTAGATATATGTAGTATTTGAATACACGGTTGGCCTAGTGGTTTAAGCAGTCGCCACGCCGCTCTCTACTGCGCTGAGTGTTGTGGGTTCAAACCCCACATGGGACAACGCTTTGTGTGATACACAAATTGTTGTACTGAGTCTGAGTGTTCCTTGTACCCGTTTCTTGTATGTTTGTAAAATCTACCACCACACAGGATTTATTCCGAATGTGGGCGTTGTCTTCTTTAAAAAAAAGATGAATTATCGGTAGACGAATAGGCACATGGCTATAACGAAGCTATAAACGGTTTTTAAATAATGTCAGAATTTGAGCACAATTGGTGCAGACCAGTTTAAGTCTCTGAAGTTAACACGTATGTATGTACCGACTTAACATTTTAATATCGATGATTAATTGTGTAAAATAAGGATGTAATCTATTAAATACGAAGGTCATAACTTTAAAATGAGTGATTGTTAGTGTGAAATATTCATTTAATATATTTAGCTACAATTTGAGTATCTCTACAATATTTATCAAGGACGTGTTAACTACAAATATGCATAAAAAAATAATGAAATAAAATTTGACAAATACAAAAGCTAATTTAAAAATTTATAAAAAAAAAACAAAAATATGAGATTCTCATTTTGTCACCATTTCGTATTTCTTACGTATGTTTCAGTAATTCGAAATTGGCGGGAAAACAAGAAAAAACATTTTTTAGTTGATTGAGCATACTGTCTATGGTCCTAAAATATAGATTCATCTCTATGACAGTTGTCACTCGAACTTACGAAGTATATTTTAGATGCGAATTTTTATATTTATAATGAACTCTGTGTATGTATGCTCTTCGCTTGTGTAAAAAACTGACACGTAAAAAATGGAACTATAGCTAACACAAAATGCAATAGCTTGGTCAAAGTTACTTCGCTGGTTTCGTAACTATCTGCACAGAGATCAAGCTATGTTTTAAGGACTGTAGTTGGTCCCGGATGGTCATGACCTTATTTTTCGGCCATAGAGAATAGCTGTTGATAAGCAACTATATAGCAACTTAAGGCACACAAATGCCTTGCCATCCTTTGCACGCCCCCCAATTTCAATAAATCTGGTGAAATTGTATTCAAATAATGTAACGACTGTTTTCTGCGAGGCCGTAGCGACATAGTATGAATGTTTCACTTCAGTCCAGCACACCCAAATGTGTGCAAGAAATTAAAATAAGAGCAGAAGGTACGTAAGATGTTAGGTTGAATTGCTCAAATAACAAACTGGAGTATCTTCATAAGTAGTGTCACAGTTAGGAGATTACATGGTTATAAGTGGTGTTGAAGTGACTAAATTACCTGTTGGCAGCGGCAATGTGAACAACGTTGCAGCTTCCAGCGGTTTATAAGCTCGCTTCAGTGTTGCCAAAAGATGTACGACGAAAAAAAATATGACGAAATTATCCTCGATTATTGCTATCATGTCCGTGTGGTGACGAATTAAGAATACATAATGTTACCACCCCTATTCATCCCGTGGGTGTCGTAAAAGGCGACTAAGAGAACAAAATATTCAAGAAAATATCATTACAAAGAGAAGGAAAACTTGAAACAAACCCTATTCTAACCCGACTGGCCATCGTGGTATAGTAGGCCAAAACCTCCTCGCTGAGGAGAGGTCTATGTCCAGCAGTGGACTGTAAAAGGCTGTTGATGATGATGATGATGATTGCTATTATAGGGAGAATATTTAGCTACTAATGGTTATTTAGAAGAGGTAAGAGTTAGTTCTTGGGAAAATAAAGCATACTATAGGTTTCAGAAAACGCCTAAGGAAGGGTTTGTAATCCACAGGTTTATAAGAGAAAACCCTCTCTACCTTCGCAGAACATAAGTTGTGCCATTGTTTTAGGCATAATTTGTTCGTAATTATTTACTGAAAGTGAGGCAAGTAGCTATCACGAGAATAACATTGCTAGACTTGATGCCTGAAGACATTGTACACTCGCAACTTTCGAAACCTGGTCTTGACCATTACTTTTTGCTATTACAATTTTTAGATGTCAAATCCTCCATTCGGTTCGACCCCACTGGGGACAGCAGTGTGTGATCCACAAATAATAGTTCTAAATACATGTTCATTTAATAACGCCATTGTAACAGTGTTTTTTGCAAAAATAAATTGGATTTGATTTGAAAGTCTGAAAGTTTTTTACGTCCGTTTCCTCAATGTGTGTTAAATCCTCCGCGACATATTCCTAGAACGGGAGTAAGAGAGTACGAACTATATCGTGTTCCCTCTGCCACCTCATTTTTTTTATGTACCACAAACATTCATGTATACGGTTAACTAAGTAACTTCGTCTACATCAGGCCACCTTGGTGGCGCAGTGGCTGTGTATGCGACTGCTGTACTTGAGGTCTTGGGTTCGATTCTCAAATCGGATCTAATATTTGTATGATCTGCAAATATTTGTTTCGGAGTTTGGGTGTTCTATGCATAATTTGAAAGTATTTACAAAAAAAATACTTGTCTAGTGCCCACAGTATAAGCTCTGCTTAGCGTCGTGTGTCAGATGTCCGAAATATTATTATATTGTTATTATTATCTTTCAAAAGGAAAAAAGAGAAAGATTTTTGAAACATATTTCATTAATGCTAAGCTCCTATTGGTCGAACCATCTCTTTATATAGCCTTAGATAAATGACCTATCTAACACTAGGAGAATTTTCCGATTAAAACCAGTAGTGTGTGAGATTAACGCGTTCAACCAAACAAACACTCCAAACCTTAGAATACGAGTATAGATAAAGTTTTTTTTTTTTAATTTTAACATATTTTTTTCTTGTTACAGAATGGTCCACCTGGATGTTAGAAAGAAAAAAATGTCCCGCCATGAGAAAGCAAAGAGTGGCTTTGTGAGTATTTTATAATATTTTATTAACAAAATATATATTATGTGTTTATTTTTTAGCTAGAGTAAGGCTCATCTCATACGCGTTCAAATAAATATAGAAAAAAAACCTTCACGGTGTTTTTTTCTTTTTCTTTGAGAGCTTGCCAAAGTGACTTGATTCTCATGTAACCTACTTTCTAAGAAGAGGCGTACCTCTAGCTGTGTACAATTATAGGTTATCGATGACTGATAAATTCTTATTAACATTTTGGTACCGAGAAATATTGTTTAATTTTTTTTCATATAAATTACTGTTTATTTTTGGATCTTCTATTAAAAACTTGTATAGACTTTTGATTAATACAACATATGTAGGAATGTCGAGTGTCACTACACTAAAGTGACTCTACTCTGCCTGATGGAAAGCATGAATAGAATCCAAGTCGTCATACTAATTGCAAATGCAGACAATGCAGTGTGGTGACCATATTATGGCGGGCTAGTGAGATGCGCTTGGGGACGTAAAAGGCATGACAGTCATCGTGGCAGTGTAAGGCTCACACAGTTATCACGATAACTGTCACCCCTGCATCAATGGGCACTCACTAACGAAATACGACAGCACGGAAACGTGCGCTTTAGGTTGATCTTTTATATGCATATATTCACGCCTATATTTATATAAGGTAGGCAGAGGAGTATCTATCTAGAGTAAATCGAGCATTTCATGTTGAGAGTTTATTCACCAGTAGTAAAATAATGAGATTCCTAAACTCTTTATAGAATATGCGACGTGTATTAGAAATGAAATCATCCGTGTAAAGGAGTGTCTCGGAACATCGCGTGCTAACTACTCGTTGCGCAAGGCACTACCGTGACATTGCTAGATAAAGGATACACGTACAGTCTGCAAAACAGTCTTTCTGACAAAGAAATAGATTTAAATGTTTCACTTAATCATGTTTCTATATTACTCGCAGATTTCTTATTTCTCTAACTTTGAAAATGACGAAGTACAATGCATTCATCCTTTAGCAGTGATATTTGCGAAAAATCATATACATATAAAGCTGCTAAAATTTAGAGTTTATTCAGCGATCTGAGCTGCGCATGTAATTTTATGTGGTTACACGTGGATTGGATCCCAAACTAGGCAGAGCCTGTGGTGTAGTTAGTAGTTACCAGACTGCTGATGAACATACTTATATATTTCTAAATACATACATATTACTACTACCTGACTCGAGCAACCTCATCTCCAATCCATCCTCGTCTCCAATTGCCCGTAGCTTTATGTTATGAAACGTGAATAAATTTGTTTACAATAAGGAATCTTATAATGAGTAAATCTCAAAAGATCTGCACGGACTTTTTTAAAAACTTTTAAAAGGAATAATTATTTTATAAGGAATACAGGAATACATACAGCAATAATTCGTTCATTTACGCAACGCATGCAAAAGGAATTGTTTTCACCCGGTTTTGTAACATTTTGACTGCACGGTCGGCCTTTTTTTTTGTTTTTTTTTTCTATATTATGACTCTGCAAAAGTGACTCTACTCTGCCTGATGGAAAGCATGAATAGCATAGTTTATGCGGTCACCACGCCGCTCACTACTGCTCTCAGTATTGTAGGTTTAAACCCCACATGGGACAACATTATGTTGTTCTGAGTCTGGGTGTTCTTTGTATCCGTTTCTTGTTTGTTTCTAAAATCCCCTCGACACAAAATTTGAGCTTAATCTTTTTAAAAAAAATAAAAAAATTAATTTCATTAATCAGATATTTTTAAATCGGACCAGTACTTCCTGAGATTAGCGCGTTCAACCAAACAAACAAACTCTTTGGCTTTATAATATTAGTATAGATGAATTAAACACAGACACAGTCAAGAAAGAGACCTCCGCTGTCCCACGTATCGTCCGAAAAAATCCGGATGATAAACCGGATCTCCATCATCCGGCCATTATACCGAGGCTCGATTTACGTGCTGGCTACTCCATACAAATAAATATGACCTCTTGATTGTACTCATTCACAATCTGACCCATAACCTTGCTCCCGAACGTGTATAACACATTCTCAATGCCATATCTAAATCACTAACCCATCATTATAAACTCTAGACTGACTCATCATTATATTCCGATAAGTCAATATTAGTTTTATTTGCTATCTCTACTTCAGATAATGCCATAGATTATATTATTTTTTTCAGTCGGTTTTCAGACGTCCTTCGGTTGTTACGCGCTGTCGTGATTCTTTTAATGTGGTATTTAATTTCATAGTGTTTAAAGTGTTGGTGTAATAGTGTAATGTGTAAGTGTAAATTACACTTATTATCAAAGATGAAAGTTATAAGATGTGTGGATGAAGTGATTATATTAAGTTGTACATATCTTACGTGTAGAATATCATTGAAGCGATTTTGTAATGGCACTTTTTATGAGTGAGTGTTGGCTGTTGTAGATATGCATTTGCTATCTCTAATTAAACAGATTACAACATCTAGTTAACGATGATTACTTTAAAATTCAAAAACATCAATTTGGATAGTTAATATGAAATGTCACTAGTTTTTCGTGTGCTGTGTCGACCCTATTCGTCTCATGGGTGTCGTAAAAGTCGAATAAGGAAGCAAACCACGCAGGACTGATTCTCTTGCTTATTTTGCACTGCGAAGAAAAGAAAACTTGAAAACAAATCCTTTTTTTTTAACGTGTGGAAACCATTTCGGGCTGTCACCTCATCGGAGTTTACGGCGGGGTAGTGTGTCGGAAGCGGACCGACCTAAAACGACACGGTGTGCCACTCTGCGCCTAAGATAGGAGGGATCCGGGAACAGCTGTTATAACGACATCCAGACCCCTCATACCAAACTGTCTGGCCCTCGTGATATAGTAGGTCTCTTTTTTAAAGACATATATGTATGTCCGACAGTGGACTGTTAAAAGATATTGATATGATGTGGTGTTATACACAAGTCTCATATTCTCATACTTCTCGTTGTATTGTGACCAAATTATACAAAGTCTTAATAAATTATAGATTTTGTATTATTTTGTTATAGCTATAATATTGTAAAGTTTCGTCTGAATCCGTTCAGTAGTTTTTGTGTGAAAGAGTAACAAAAATGAATAAATAAATATTCGAATATTTAGCACACAACCCCATCTAGTTTCAAACTAAACAGAGCTTGTACTATGATATAACTAGACTGACTGATTGAATACTTATATACTTTTTTTTTGTAAGTACATACACATTATACATAAAAAACACCCAAACTCCGAAACAAATATTTACAAATCATACAAAAATTTGGTCTGACCCGGGAATAGAACCCAAGACCTCAAGCACAGCAGTCGAATTAGCCACCGAGGCAGTCAAAATAGAATAGAACTTAAAATTTTAAACTTTGTAATTAATTTCAATTTTTGAGGTATATTTAACTCCAACCTTATTGCTTAGTCTGGAAAGTAACTTTTCATTTGACTCCAAACGTACGATTTGTGTACGGTAGTGCTATTAACTTTCCTGTCCCTTACTATGTTATCTGACCTTAAACAAAACCATATCTACGAAAGAATGCTATGATATATGAATGGCATTACAAGGTCGGTCATGCGACACGTATTTCTAATTTTAACCATTATGATAAGGAGAGCAAGATTTGTTTTAGAATAATTCACATTATAGGGCCAGGTCTTTATTACTAGAACGTCTTATGTCATAAACAAGGCAACTGGTTGTTCAAGAATTGTTTTATGAACGAACAGTTGCACCGTTGATGTTTGACAAGTTCCGTCGTGATTTTAGAATCATTAGAAATATGAGGCTGACCGGCTTACCGGCATTGTTTTGTTGAGGTTTAGACTAATCTATGTCTCCATTTGTGGTCGAAGGTAGGAAGGTCAAGGATATTTCTTTTGTCTCTGACTTACAGCAATAACTTACAGATACGAGGGCGGAGCCACGAGCAAATTTAATCGTTAGCTTTCATATTAATCGCGCTTTCATATTAATCGCTAAGTTTAAGACGAGAAGTTGGTCCTGGGTATCATATGCACAATTGTATCGATCGTTATGGGTAGTCCGAGACTTAAAAAAATCGAAACCGTATCTACAATAATTCGATTCGCCTAGTACTTCGGCTGTGGAGGTCTGGTGGTACACACTCCGCGTCAAAATCGAAGTTTGACAAACTATTTCACGGTTATTAAGTCAGTAATGTGTTGTTCTAGGTTAGCACACGACTTAGAACAAACAGTAATTTGCCATATGAGTATTAAAACAGTCGTTTAGCGTGAAATTCACAAGGACTTCAATCCGAATAGGCTTACTACCTAACTATTTGTGTGGACATTGCAGTCAAACAGTCTTATCCGAATGGTGACGGATTAAGAATACATAGTGTCACCGTATTCATCACGTGTGTGTCGTAAGTGGCGACAAAGCCACAACTAACCAGGACAGCATCACTGCTAAGAGATGGAAAACTTGATATAAAACCTATATCAACCCGTCTGGCCAGCGTGGTATAGACGACCAAAACCTCCTTCCAGAAACAGGCTTATGTCCAGCAGTGGACTGATGGAGGCTGATGATAATAATAAGGTGATAAGCGATAGTTCTTAATACTCCTTGTTACAAGACGATGCACAATAAAAGTAAGTTATACAATCGGAAAAACTATTGCGCAGAAGTTGTGCAACTATTGCTATTGAGGTCGAATACTGTCGTCTTGTGAATTAATCGATTTATAAAATCAATTAAGTTAATCGATTTCTAAAATCGATCAATTAAAAATTGTGCTATAAATTGCAATTGATCTGTTCGTCCATTAAAATGGCTCATGATAACGTCTCTATACTAGTTTGCGTAGTTTCAATTTTATCTAGGCTTTAATCTATGGTAAGTGGGGAATCGTGTAAGTCTTCTGATAAATTACATAAATACCCTTAATTACATCTTTAATTACTGCCTTAATTAGACGTTATGGGTAGGCAGAAGCGTATAAACTAAAATCACCGTTATCAACAGCCTATAATAGGTTATTACTGGACATAGACCAAAGGTTTTACTTTACTCCACTGGCCAAACGGATTGGTATAAGGTTCGTTTTAAGTTTACCTTGTCTTTGGATTGATGTTGTTCTGCACAATGTGCTCCTTAAGTCGGCTTTTACGACACCAACGAGATGGATAAGGGTGCTGATACACGGTATTTTTATCCGTCACCAAACGGGTAGGATTTGGTAAACGTATTTTTCTATACTGTTATTATTTTACTACCACCTTAAACAATCCACTGCGGCGCATAGACCTTAGAAAGAAGGTTTTGGCTTTCTGTACCATACTGGCCAGATTGATTGGTATGGGATTTGCTTCAAGTTTTTCTTTCTCTTTGGAGTGATGTTGTCCTGTAGTTTGCTCACTTAATCGTCTCTTACGACACCCACGGGATGAAAAAAGGTGGTAACACTCCGTATTTTTAATTCATCACCACACGGACTATTATCATATATTGGTAAAATTAGTTACAAGTATAATACGTGTGATGTGGTAGTACTTTCTGCCGCTGCTGCTGCTCCTCAATCCGAGAAATGAAGTTTGGTGTTAAGTGGTCCATTTAGTCAGTTTTCGGTTCGTGCATTTCTTTGTACCCTTAGTAGAGTTTTGGATAAAGTATTTTCCTGAAGTGTATTCTTGTAAAGTTGTCACAGAAATACTCTCACCAACTTTAGATTAGTTGGTAATAATGCTAGAGTATTGCATTATTACGATTCTTGCATTGTACCGCTAAATGGTTCTGTAATGTTACGAAAACATGCGTGCATGTGAAATTAGCAGTCTGCCTTTGATGTCGACTAGTTAGAATTGTCTGTCTGTGTCCAGACAAAATAATGCTCAAGTAGTGAAAGAATCTTGGAGTTTTCGTGGATATTGGAAACCTTTGCGTTATATGCATCAGTGTCTGATCTTGGTCATAGAGATACAGATCCTTCATCTGCCAGAAGCTGTCCAGGAAATATCTTGTCTAAATATTTCAAATAGTCTTATTTGTAGATTTGCAAATATAATTTTCGTTATAGTTTTAATTTTAAGTGTCTCCACGTGACTTGGCAAATCCTTTGCAGTGATATGCTTGTTCCTACACGTATTATCCTGCCTATCCTATACCACCTCGTTGGTCTTGCGCTTAGCGTATGCGACTGCGGATCAAGAGGTCTCGGGTTCGATTCTTGGGTCGGATCAAAAATGTTATTGAGTTTTTATGGTGCCGGAAATACTTAATATCAGCCCGGAGTTTAAAAGTTGGGGTCTTAACCTCCGTGCCTCGGAGAGCACGTAAAACCGCCAGTCTCGCACCTGATCTCTCTCCCAGTCGTGTCAGATAACCGTTCCATCATATTATGAGAATGGGGGAACAGAGAGTGCACCTGTGTTTGCGCACAAACTTCTGCACTATAATATCGCGTAGTTGGTAGGTCTCCGTTGAGACCACTGCGGTAGATATCGGCTAGGAGTACATCATCATCATCGTTATCATCATCATCATCATCATCATATTCACTTAATCACTGCTGCTGACATATATACAATATAAATTCAAAAACCCTGCTTTTATATTGAGCAGATGTATAGTTATTATTCCACCCACTCCATTTACATATATTCTCCATTGCGTATCCGCAGAACAGGCTCCAAAGTAAGAACTAAATAAATATTTGACTCATCACCAGTACTAGGTTCTGCAATTTTAGGAACATATGGACTTATCGTCAATTTTACCAATCCAAACGTAAGTAAATATAAAATTTGCAAATGAGTGCTAACACAGCACATCATTTGTTTACTGAAAGCATCTAGCGTAGTACCTTGAGTAGTTACTACCGAAATTATTATGACATCAAGATGCCGTCACATTCATAGCTGCTAGGATTTATTGTAAGGCCAGTTTATACTGTGCACTATAGACTGTAATTAATATTAAAAAAACTGTGTGCCTAGAAAACCAAAATTATGGTTGATTATTAACAAAAAGTATAATAAGAAACCAAGAGAAACGACTAGATTTTTTCGTAGCAAGTCTGTCTGGTCTCTGTTGATTTAATTTTGAATGTTTGATTTCATTTTAACCAGATTACGAATGTACAAATTAATCAATGACACAAAACTAGAATGCAAAAGAATATATTGTGAATCTCTTCAGTGTTCTGTGCACGTGCTCATATCCTGCCTCTTTTGTCTGTCGGTTAGCGTATACTGCTGATGAAGAGGTCTCAGATTCGGTTTCCAGGTCGGGCCAGAAAAATGTTATTGATCATAGAAATGCTTAATAACAGTCCAGAGTTTGGAAGTTGAGGTCTTAGGCCCTGTGCCTCGGAGTGCACGTAAGGCTGTTGGTCCTGTATCTGGTCTCTCGCGGGTCGTGTCGGATAGTCGTCCCATCTGATTGTGAGAGTGTAGGAACAGAAAGTGTACCTGTGCTTGCGCACAAACTTGTGCACTATAACATCTCCTGCGTAGGTAGCTGGTCTCCTTTGAGACTGGTTACCGTGACCGAAATCATCTAGAAGAACATCATTGTATCAGATAACGTGTCATATAATAATGTAATTGTTTTATTTTAATTTAAACTTATTTATTAAACTTATCTTACCTTTCTTCTACATTGTTTCTTGTAGATTATGTGTACTTTTATCTTTTGCGTTCCAGCAAATTGCATACATAAGTACGTACTACGTGAACATTAAATTTTGTTATTTAACTTATTAGTGGCTTATTTTTCTCCTGTTTTGAGGTGCCTTTTTACGGTAACTAGATTCTGTTCTACCAATTGATGGCTGAAAGAATTTTCATTCTTTCTATTAATCTCTATTGGGACACGAAACCTTATCTTGTGATAAAAGATTACCATCCGAGAATAATAATCTTCAATAATGGTCAACAACGATTGCTTTCTTGAGGCTGTTGTTAGCACAGCAGGTATTGATCTGATAAAATTGAATATAATTAAATCAGCCATATCGGAAGTCGACATAAGAGCAAGCCATAATGAAACATTCCTTATAAATAAAGATATTTACAAAACATGGAGCCTAAATAATGCATTTCATCTAAACGTTACGTAAGGTTTCGTCATCCTATAGATTTTGTTAGTAAATAATCTTGAACGTTTCTTTAGGGCTAGTATTAACGTATATCGTATTGTGAGTGGTAGTGAGCTGCTAAAATTGCTCATGGTATCGTGTAGTGATGTCAGTGATTCTTGGACCCAATGAACTATGAACTACTGTCTAGTTTGGACTCTTTGGAAGTTATATTGCCACTGTCGGGTGAAATTTCCAGAATTTTTTTTTGCAGTAACTGTGTTTAACTCATTTTGTATATGAAAGAGTATTTTAAATACTTAATTTAATTTTGTTATTACAATTATTTCCGTAATACTAACAGTCTCTGATAGGCATGAAATATTATTAATTTATTGTGTAAATATCAAAAGCTTTTTTTAACCTTTGATAACATTGTTCCAAACTGGTAATACCAACGTATATCAGATAAGTTTTATAGTTATTTATATGTTTGTGTGTAGGTATGTTTTTTAAGTAGGCTTATAGTATAATATAAGTAATAAACAATTATAATCTGCGGCTAAGTTTATAATTTTAATTATAAGCTTACTAACATCCATAGATTTCTCGCTTCTGGCGGAAAGAGCTTGCCTTCGGTATTAAGTCCGCCTTTTTCAGTTGTATATATTTGTAAAAAGTGTCCTTAAATAATTAATTTGGCTTCCTAAGATTAAAATAGTTGTGTAGACACTTATGGTTTAGGAAATAAATAGTATTATGAATAATAAATTAAATTAAAATGTCTAAAGTGAGTGACGTAATAATTGGGTGTGATTTAGATGCGCAAGTGAAAAACAAGTGGTTGGTGGAAGGAAGACTATTTAGTTATCTGAGCACTAAAATACCTCGAATTACTATAAAATCAGTTTATCTATATTTTCTCTGTTTTCCGTTGTTATCGACGTGACGGAAATAATTCGATAAGCGGCATTTTTGTTGTTTTAAACAGTTCATGATGTTCTGTTCTGTTCAGCAGTTCTGTTTCTGTTGATCTTGGAATGGAAATGATGTAAGTTGAATTCATTTTTTAATACATGTTTAAAAATATAATTAGGGTAATTTTACTCCTCTTATAGCTAACGAGAATCGTCTAAAGTTCTATGAAACATTTGTCCAGTTAATTTGTGGCAAATCGCTTTAGTCAAACCACAATGCTTTTAGCCGCTACGAAGTTGGATACCAACACAGACTTGTTCATAGTTGTTCGTTGTTAGTGGCACTCTTAGTGGGGAGACTAAAGTTTTGCCAATCGACCGTATTCGGTACTAAAAATGTACATTGTTCATTTTTTTATTTCAAGATTTATTAAATAATTGTCTTTACCATTTACAATACAGTTTAGTACTTATTGGTCTAATAAAACTGCACACATTGTACTAGATACTATTAATTCTTTTGTGAATTTTCGAGACTCATATTTTGTGAAACAGAAATACCTAATCTTTGATGTCCAGGTTCACTATTCTAAGAGGGTTTTTATTTTATAGCACTATAGCATATTGTAATAATTATATTGAATATTATGTCATCATCATCTTCAACCTATTGCCATCCACTTCTGAACGAAGGTCTTTTTTTTTTTTTTTTTTTTTTTTATTAACGTGTGGAAACCCCCTCGGGCCGTCACCCCACCGGGGTTTACGGCGGGGCGGTGTGTCGGAATCGGACCGACTAAAACCACACGGTGTGCCACTCTGCGCCTGACATAGGAGGGACCGGGAACAGCTGTTATTACGACATCCAGATCCCTCCCAGCGCCTGCCCGCTAATGCAGGCACCATCTATGGGTAAACTCTCTATTTTTAGGCGACGTACGGCACACGCGAACGTCGCCTCCTCGCGGCTGGCCATTGTAGCGGATGGAGGGGAAAACCCGTCCCGTCCACCCGCGGCCACACTCAAGGCGGCATGAGGCGCTGGTATGCGCGCCTCCGCCGCCCGGCTCGCCGGCGGCGAATTGGGTCCGAGTGGATATTGTCCTCCCGGGCCTTCTCCGCCGCCTCCTTCCGCGAAATTACGTCTTCGCAGAAGGTTGCGACCGCGGTAAAACAACTGTCGCTACCGACCATGGAGCGTATTACGGCCGGTAGCGAGAGATCTCCTCCAATAACTGCAGTGAGGACCCCACGCTGCGCCGCCCAGGCGGAACAAACCGCCAGCGTGTGCTGAGCCGAGTCCTCACTGCAGTCGCAGTGGTGACAGGCGGGACTCAATTCCCTCCTGGCGACCGAGTGCAGATACTTCCCGAAGCAACCGTGCCCGGAAAGAATCTGCGTCAGTCGGAAGGAAAGGGTCCCGTGCTGCCGCCCTGCCCACTCGGCGATGACCGGCTGGAGAGCCTCCACGGCGGCAAAGCCAGCACGTGGAGCCTCCAGCCGGGACGACCAACGAGCCATCGTGGCTCGACGAGCGGCCTCTCGCCACTCGCGTATCTCTTCGGGCGGAGGCCGAATGCCCCTACCCACCCGAAAGTCTGCCGTTCGCCGATAAACTTCGGCGAGCACCTCCGCCTCCAAATCCCACGGGGGAGTTCCGGCCAACGCGCATGCCGCCTCCGTCGATACGGTGCGGTAACCGCGTATGGCTCTAACCGCCAATATCCTCTGAGGGCGCCAGAGGCGAGCCCTATTCTGGGCGGTCAGAGCCGCCGCCCACACCGGTGCACCATACAGTGCCATTGACCGAACAACCCCCGTGTATAGCCGTCTCGTCGCGACGCTGGCTCCACCCAAATTGGGCAAAAGTCGCCCAAGAGCAGAAGCAGCGCCGACCAGCTTTGGAGTAAGCTGTCGGAAGTGCTCGTCGAAGAGCCATCTGCCGTCGAGGATCAGGCCCAGATACTTCATCTGGGCCTTAATCGGTACGAGGACCGAATTGACTACGATAGAGGCACCGGGGGGTGGACCACGACGGGGCCCATGAAACAAAAGGGCTTCCGTCTTATCTAGGGCCACCCGTAAACCCAGCGGAACGAAGGTCTCCCCCAAGGAACGCCAACCATCCCGATTTTGGGCAATTCGCATTCATCCAGCCAACTTCTTCAAGTCGTCGATCCATCGCGCCGCAGGGCGCCCTACGTGGTACTCACTCTAGTACACTTCGCTTCCAGCTACCTTCGGTTCGTCTGGAGACATGGCCGGCCCACTTCCACTTCAGCATACTGATTCTCCGTGCGATGTCAGTTACTTTAGTTCTCTGTCGAATAACCTCGTTAATAATATGTAAACATATTTAATTGGTATGATGTAATTAACAGAATAATATCAGGTACATCCTATGTTCCTCCCTTAGACTTCTAACATTTGGTAATACTCGTATACAGTTTATGTTACCTGGTATAAAGAGATAGTTCTGGATTAGATAGGTAACAAGGTCAACACTATTGCTGATAATTACTAATTCTGATTTTCCGCTGCATAATGTGATAACGCTGTGACGTCTTACGGAAAAACCAAATGAGTACTTAACAATAGTTAATTTAGGAATGATCCTTAGTATTCGATCCATTGTTTTGCATCACATCTTTTTGCAACTGCCGCAAAAAGTTGTGATGCAATACCAACTTTTTTAATCCTTACTTCATTCTTTTAGTTACATATGGACTAACTGCAAACGGATGTAACTGCAAAAGGGACTTAGCCAAGTCATATACAGTTTTTAATTTCATAAGCGATTGTATGTCTTAATAAAAATAAATATAAATGGTACAGTAGACCAAAATCTCCTTTTGGCAAACACAGTAAAAACATAATAAAATTTTCTCCTAGTCTTTCTCGGATCTCCCCTACCCTGAGGGGGAATCGAGTTCGAAAGTTGAGCTTTTTGTCAGTATATGTGAGGACACTGACTTCCCAATAACGATTGCCAAAGGTGTTCATGACAACTGGGGCCAACAGCTCAACGTGTTCTCCGAAGCACGAGATGTGAAACATAAGTCTATATACGAGTATGTAAATAAGTAAAATTGAAGTGTCTGTTTGTGTCTGTTACAAATTAGGAAGTATGTATGGTACTTGCATCAAAAAATCAATTTTAATTTTTTTGTATCTCTCTGTCTGTTTGTTTTGGCTAACCTCTGTGAAGGCTGGACGAATTTTAACAGAACTTTTACTAGCAGATACCTGATGTTATAAGGAGTGACTTAGGCTACTTTAATTTTAGAAAAATAAATTGGTTTATGCGAAATCGAAATTAAAACCAATGAAGTGCTGAACGATGGCTGAAGCGCAGCTAGTTTAGTATGAAAATGCGAAACTTGTAATGAAAAATTTAATATTTTCTTCTTTGAAACTTGTTTTGACCTCATTACTACAAAAATACCTTTAATGATTTTGAGGTCGAGATTTAATCGAAACTGAACTTTTGACTGAGTTTTTGTTACGAGAATTATCCTGCAGATCAGTCATTCTGCGATAATTTGACTTTAGAAGTGCATCAGACCTATGTGCTGTTAGAGAAGAATGAGCTCCATTCTCTAACCCCAGATTAAGTTCTACGAAATCTGACATATGTCACTCAAATCCTTATACGAAACAATGATAAGATAAATCAAAAATAATTGTAAAATTCCTTACCATACACTTGGAGTATATTTTGTCCTTATCTTTTATCAGATATACTATCAATGGTTGCTCCATTTAGTTACACGCCAGTGTTAAGTGCAGTAACGGTCTCCATTTTCTTTTGTAAGACATTTTTTTCTGGAGTTTTCTTCTCTCTTTTGGTTTGTGAAGTTTCTGAGTTCAGTGGTGATTAAGTGTTTATATTTCTATCTCAAAAGGATTTATTTGTCTATTTTGAACATTTCAAGCTCTTTACCTCCGAATTTTGTGAGTTTGTGCGTGTAAGAGTTAGCTATGTTACTCCTGGATGTCTGCACGGATTAGGATAATGTTCAGATTTTTATATAGTTAACAGACGAAATCAAAATCTTCACGAGAAGTTTTAGTATGTTATATAATAAGATTTTTTTATTATATCACATAGCAAAAAGCTATAACGGAAATTACTGTTAACAAGACGAGTCATGTCAGTCTACATTTTGGTTAATCTACATCATCTTCTTGGATAAAAACGTTCACTGTTGGACATATGTCTTCTCCAAAGTCTTTTCTCTGCCCTCTTAATTCTTCTGAATAATTAATCACTCAATGCTCGTATAGCGATACCTTGTGTTCTTTCGCTAATACAAAGGTTTTTATCGTTTGGTAGCCAATTACTACCGTGGTGTACTTTGATTATCTAAGAATGCGTTTTATCAACGTGTCACGATTTGCAGGCAAACTAATTTAGTTTATAATTGAAATCTTTTTTTGCGCTATTTAATAACAATCTTTCGTAAAACATGAAGCATCTGTCGTATGTCGTATGTAGTTGTCTTTTCTCACTGATTTCGGTTGCGAAGATAGGAGGAAGGGTCATAATAATACGGAAAGTCGCAATAACGGTGGTAGGCTTTTGGAAAGAATTGGAATCATGTGCACATTATTCGAGATGGAGTTTTAACTCAGAACCACTTGATTTTGAACTTAAAGTATTGCCCCTCACGCTACCGCTACGATTATCTTTTCTTTAAATGTTTTTCTTAGAGAGTCGATGTTCTTCAACCGTAAGATACTTTAATTTAAAAGTAATACTAAATGGTGCCAATTATAGTAAAGACAGTGAGGTTTGTTGGTGTATGATGTGGCAGTAATTAAATGGAAGGATGTAGAATGAATGTGAATGCTTTGATTCTGTAATAAGGCAATTGTAAATGATAGGGTTTAAAAGAATAAAAGACTAAGATTCTGGTAAAATAATTACTAAAATATTTAACTAACACTTATACTATAGTAACTTAAATGACACTTACACTTCCGCTCTTTAAAAGTGCTAAACAAACGAAATACATCAAAGTGTAATTGCAACTAAATTTTAAGATGTTTAGTGTAACTGAGACGCAATTAAGTGTAACGAACACTCAATTTAGTGATGAAAATTGTGGTAACAACGTAAAACAGTGATGTTTAGTATAACGTGAAGTGTAGTTACCAACATGACTGAGAGAAATTACAACAGTTTGCCGCGACTTAAGAGGAAGGAGACATGGAGGAAGAAAGGGGTAAGTAACTATTACGTCATATTTTGTGTGTTATGTATAATGTTATACTAGGTAGTAGAGCCACGCTGATTTCAGCATGAAAAGGCCGGCTCGACCGGGGCAGTACTACCCTCTCACAGGAGATCAACCTAAAGCGACAGCATCCGTGCTGTCGTGTTTCGTTAGTCAGTGCGAGACCGGAGGCCCATTAATGCAGGGGTGACAGTTGTCGTGGTTTGTGCAATACAATGCCACGATGACTGTCACGCATTTTAAGCCCCCAAGCGAGGCGTGAAAAAGCATTTATCTAAACCGACATAGTATCGGTCACCATACTGCATTGTCTGCATTCACAACAAGTATGGTGATCACAACTTTTTAGATTCTATTCATGCTTTAACTTCAAAAATATTTTAATAATCTTAGCTTTAAATTATTCTTATTGAAACATCTCGCTTTTAACCATTAGATGTCTGCACTAATGGCTATAACGGGCATATGGGGTCACAACTACGTCATCTTCTAGTCTTTTTTTATGGTGGTCAGACGGGACTGGAGTAATAAGTTTATTACAACTATGAATACATTAGGATTCCATAAGGTCTCTATGGTCTAGAGCAGTGGTTCCCGATTAGTTTTTTCTACGTACCACTTTAAGAAAAACCTCGAACTTGCGTACCCCTCTGTCACAGTCAAAGTAAAATGCGTTTATTGTAAATAGCTTTCTGAGAGCACTTATGTAAAAAGTGACATTTAATTTAACATTAAGAAAATAACTTTAAGGAGTCGGGAGAGAAGGATTAAATAATCATTAGGTATTGATTTTAAGGATTTAATATTTTAATTAAGAGATTGCTCGCGTACCCCTTGATGCAATCTCACGTACCTCTGGGGGTACGCGTACCACTAAATGAGAAACAGTGGTCTAGATGCTCTTATATTTTAGCCCCGTATCCTATCCGAGACATGTACTAACACTCCGTACATCCCATACGTAAATTGTAGTAAGGAATACGCTGACCCTCTTAGATATTGGACAACATCAACATAGGAAGGATATAAAACAAGGAAAAAAGTCGAATGGGAAGAAAACTAGATATAACTATAGGTCTCGAATAGGGAATTGTGTCAACGATGTCAGATTCTGGAAGCGACGAGGCTCGTGTATGATATGTCTGTTCTGTTATTGAAGAGGCTATCAATAATGTATTTAATAAAAATGCCTGGATGTGCAATGATGTCGCAGTCGAACGCACTGTATAAACAATCTTTCCTTAAGATAGATCATGGTCATAACTCTATTCGCGGTATTCGATGTTTTCTAGAATGATAACATTGAAACGAGCGCCGATGAGATCACTTTATGAAATCACTGGGTCATTGTCGACGTGTTGCCATTGAAATCCACGTAAACCGTACCTTTATTGCAGACTACCCGCGTTTTTTGCTGCCTTTAAATCGGATTGTGTTCACTATTTCATTAGTTTCCATTTTGGTTTCGTGTAACTCTATTTTTTTGTAATTAAAGTAACCTAAGTTACTCCTTATAACATGAGCTATTTTTCTGTGAAAATCACGTCAAAATCGATCCAGCCGTTTCAGAGATTAGCGGAAACAAATATGCAAAAATTAAAAAAATGTTTTTGGTATGAGTAACGTATATACTTTCAAATGTATTTAGTAAAAAACTATTATTCGAAATTACAAATAGACACTTCGATTTTATTTATTTGTTTTTTTCTTCATACTCAGCATTTTGTTGCACACCATATCGTTACAGGGATTGTTTTACCAATACGTATGGACCCCGTCGGCCACGGCAGAGTAGGAGAGAGGATGAAGTGGTTGTATCAAACTAGCTTATCATTAACTATTTATAATTATACATACATATACTTATACTCATGTATGTAATACTTTTAAATGAGCAATTCTTGTATATATGTATATATAATCTGAATCTCAGAAATGGCTCGAACGATTTTCATAAAATTTAGTATACGGGGGGTTTCGGAGGCGATAAATCGATCTAGCTAGGTTTCATTTTTAGAAAGCGTTGTCTTATCCGTGTTTTCAAGCAATGAAACGTTTGTCTAATATGCTCGTTTTGACACTTATCTATGTGACAAAATTAGAGATGGCAACACAAGAAGTTGGCAAATTGCGAATCGATTATCACACAATAACACCGAGCAAAGCTCGGTTTTCAGATTACTGTACATACATATATATACATGCTAGATGTAATATAATTAACTTTTGGAATATTTTACTTTACTTTTTAACATTATTTTAAATGGTTATCAATTGCTAGTATTACATACGAGTACATGCATACTCATATTTATATACAGTCACCTCTGTATCCCCGAAGAGGTAGATATGAACATCGAATCATCGAATCAGAAACAAACAGTTGTCAGACGGTTAAGCGAAATTATATTTCTTGTCACCTCTCTTAAATTACTTCTGAGGTACTGGGGTTCTTCTCTGACGAAACAAAATCTACAAGTGTAATAGTCATTTGAAAAGAAGATATATTGGCGATGCTAAATTCAACACGTTTAAATTTATTAATAACCACAAATTAGCAACTTTTGTGTATTGCCGCATAATTTTACTGCACGGATAGTGTCGAGGATTATACTACCAGTTTTACTACCCTGAGAGTTGTGCGTTCAAACTTTTTGTCATCCACAAATTGTTGTTCCGAGTCTGGGTGTTCTTTGTGTCCGTTTCATGTATGTTCGTGAAGTCCCCCGCGTGACAGGATTTATTCCTAGTGTGTTTGTGGCATCCCGCGACAAAGAAACATTTCTGGTGTTATATACCTATCTTCTTTTATTAAAAAAAAGTGACACTCAGGCACGCTAATAAACTTTTTGTTCTTTCGTGATCAGTACAATATCTCTTTGAATGCATTAAACCCACAGGATAGTAAAATCTAAGTTTATTTTAATCATATCGACCGTTGGGTAATTACCCAGTTCCTATATATGTATTTATTTACAATCATCCATTCTGTGGTTAAATATCTCTGATACAAGGGGAACCCCTCTATTTATTTGCCATGTTTTCCTCTAGCTATGATTTATTGCGTGTAGTGACGAGCTATAAAAGTGTCACCACTCTTATTGATCCCGTGTGACTTGTAAGAGCTGACTAAGGG
The DNA here is from genome assembly GCA_949316085.1 of Hypercompe scribonia. Classification (NCBI taxonomy): domain Eukaryota; kingdom Metazoa; phylum Arthropoda; class Insecta; order Lepidoptera; family Erebidae; genus Hypercompe; species Hypercompe scribonia. The sequence goes on from OX438997.1 coordinate 5,256,957, forward strand.
AGAAAACTATTTAGAACGGTGGCCACCACTCTTGGATTCTATTCATGCTTTCCATCAGGCAGAGTAGTCACTTTGGTAGGCTTCTACAAAAAAAAACAACAATGCCCAGAAAATCGGGTGAGGTAGTCCAAATCTGACTCTCTACTGTTCTCAGTGTTATGGATTCAAACCCTACATGGGACAACACTGTGTGATCCACAAATTGTTGTTCTGAGTCTGGGTGTTCTTTGTGTCCGTTTCATGTATGTTTGTAGTCTCCTGCAAATGCGGTCAAATTTTTAAGTAGAGGTCTATGTCCAGAAGTTGAAGGTTTTTGATAAAGATGATGATAAGAATTTGTTATGATGCGTGTACTTACCTGATTACAATTAAAGGTAAATAAAGCAAGCGTCTAAATGTCGACCTTCTCTCGTCATGAGCAGAATATTGATGAACCAGTCGTATGCTTAGGTGGAAATGCAGGTCGAATAATGAATAGAATTCAACTTGCAATAAACAGCTGCACATTGACTTATTACTAACATCAAAAGTTTTTTCGAATTCTAAAAATGCAATATGAAGTATTAATTAAATTTCCTTACACATCACACACTGCTGTCTGATTCCAAATTTGGTAGTCTGTGCTGTGGTGTTCAGACTGCTGATAACATGCTTAAATATTTTCAAATACATACATATTACAGAACGAATAGTTCTGCTCACTACACAAATATTTGTCTTGGTTAGAATTGAGCTCACGATCTAAACCTATGTAAAGTCCTTGTAATTGGTAAGCTCATTTTTCATACCCTTGCAGGCTGATATATCTTTACATAATAAACAAAAACAAAGCAGGGTTTTTTATAATATGAGGGACTGATGAACAGAACTGGTCACCGGCGGGTGGGCTATCAAGCTTCATAGACACTTCCAACTCAGGAGTCACAAATGCTTTGTTGACTTTTAAAGGGGAATATACTGTCATGTTTGAAGGTCGTATCGATATGGAAATATCATGAGAAATCGTATAATATAAAAATCTGTGAAAACAGTCATTACATTTTGCGGTTAACCATCTAAAAGTGCTTCCCCGTTCTTATCAAGTCGTATGTCATATTTTAGGTACCTTTTTTATTTATCACATAATTGGTTTGTATTTTTAATACATCTGGACCACAAATCAGCCGGACCGGGCGCGTTATGACAGCCTTCGGTTTTTTGAACACTATATTGAGAATTTGTTTGTCCGTCTGTCCGGATGGTGACGAATTAAGAATACATAGTTTTATCATCCCTATTCATCCGGTGGTTGTCTTAAAAGGCGACAGGTGTCAGAAAAATAATTTGTGGATAATATAAAGTGTTGTTCCATGTAGGGTTTGAACCCTCAACACTCAGTTTACTGCACTGACAAAGCGACGAGGCGACCACTACGCTATCCGTGCAGTCCTTGATACATATATCTAAAACTTAAAAAAAAACATTGTACACTTTATCTTACTTCGTTATATGTGTAATGACATAGCTAATCTCTCGTAACGAACCTTGGCTCAACATAGTATTATATGGACACATATTTCCTGAAGCTTAACCAGATAATTAAAACATGCATATTCTGTCATACATGAGTAGGTTGACCATGAAGACAATTTTCTTTCTTTTTTTTTAATTACCTGCCATAGTGACTACTCTGCTTGATGGAAAGCATGAATAGAATCCAAAAGTTGTAGTCACCATACTCATTGCGAATGCTGACAATGTAGTATGGTGACCCACACTATGGCGTGATATTACAATTTTTTACGCCTCACTTGGGGACGTAAAAGACATGACAGTCATCGTAGCATTGTATAGCACACATTTACCACGACAACTGTCACCCCTGTATCAATGTGCAAAATATTCCCCATTAAGATAGTTGTTCTCAACGTTTCTCAACTTTATTTTTAACTTTACTATGCTGATACCATCATCACCAAAATATTAATAATTTTTGTCTCTCATACGTATTATGATTCTATATATATGCTATCGTATTTCTAAGTCTCTTTTTATTGATAAAAAATTTAGAATAATTCCGCATATCGGTGTGACCGATTACGGATGACACGTGGGTGAATCATCAATAAAATGTTTTGTTTATTTGTGGAGTTCCTTCAAGCAGAATCCGGCAGACAGGTACACTTAAGAATTGGAACAGTTTTATTGTGCCACTTTAAAGTTCGTACTATTTTTACGACTTAAGAAAAAAGATAGTGGTAGCGACGTATTTTTATCTGTATTTTCAGGTATCTTGTTATGATACTGATGTTGTTTTGTTCATATGAAAAGGTTCGTTCAAGCTATGTGTACTAGATATTAAAAACAAAGAGGCGCTGTGTTAGATGCCTTAATGTCTTAATCAATAAATAAACATAAAATAGTTTCCTTTGTAACTTTCTACAAAAATTACTGTGAGAAATAAATTTTCCAACAACTACTATTCATCTGGCTTATCCAGGATTGTCTTGTAACGAAAGCAATTCTTATAGTCACCCTACATGCGCAGGAGTCGATGACGTAACCGCCATAGTATCCTACATTAGTCACGATTTTTACATAGCCTATGGAAGGTCATAATTGTATTAGTTGTAAGTATTTATCTTTAGCCATTGTTAATTTTATGTTTGTTTTATTTATACGTATGTTTGTTTTGGTATTGTTGAGTATTGTCATTTGTTCTAATATATAAAACATCTCTAACTTCCTCGCCTTGGAAAGACTGGAACTGACAATTGACTTTATAGAACTAAGAAGACTTTAGATTATCAGAACCTTGGTGAATAGGGTCTGTAGAACTGTGTGTTGGATGGTAGGGCAAGGTAGAGTTGAATCTCAGGATGACGAGAATCGATGTAGCGCAAGAAATACTGCCCGATCTCAAGTGTTTGTAGGCAATAAATACTTCTTATCACCAGTCCCTTTGGAAGTGGAGATTTCTTTGTTAAGCTTTTACTGCACGGATGGCATAGCGGTTTAAGCGGTCGCCAGGTCTCTCTCTATTGCGCCGCGTGTTGTGTGTTCTAACCGCACATGCGACTACACTTTGTGTGATCCATAAATTGTTCTTCTGAGTTTGGGTGTTCTGTGTCCGTTTCTTGTATATTTCTAAAGGACCTGGGACACAGGATCTATTCCTAGGGCGGCCGTTGTCTTTTTTAAATAAAAAAAAGGAAAAAAAAGCCTTTTTGTACCAAACAGGTTGCATGCTTAATGTGGGCGTTGTCTTTTAAAGCAAAAAAAAAAGCTATCAGCGGTTCCTTATCCAATTTTTGTGAGCACGTTGTCATGGATTCAGCTGGAAAGTGGAAATTTCCTTGAGATACATAAAATATAAACTCCTTGTTACCAAAAGGTACCATAAATCACTAAATAAAGCGTCAATGAACTAAAGATTGAGACCTGAACCGGATGACAACCTCTTCATTAGAGGTGTGGACGTCGTTTTAGCGCAGCTTTCCACTTTAGCGGATTAAGGGAAGATTCCAACAAAATCAAAGTCACACTCAGTTCCCACTCACACACTTTCCGTTTCATTTGCGACTCATTACTTGTGGTACCAACTGGAGATCCTCGTCCCGGGTCAGAGCTCATCAGAGACATTGCAAAAAAAATGCTACTGTCTACTGTCATTTCAACCATGAAGATGCTAATTCTACTAGAATTTAGTCAATTTGACCTTAACATGATCAGAGAGGTCAAACAAACATATTTACACATACTTGCATGAGGTCATTATAAAATTCTATTTTGGGCTGTGATTATACTTTGTGTGGTTGAGTCTAAGATGTGTTCAATATATACACTAAATATAAATATGCTTTTATTCAGCAAGCACGTTTTAGGACGTCCATCAACAAGTTGCGTAGATGACCTTGGAAACATCGAAGGTCATTTTCTAGGAGGTCAATGAGGCCTGTGTCTGGTATCTTTATCATTGATATGTTGATGACTCATGTGATATTTTTTTTATTTATTTATTTACAAATTTTATGCAGTAAATTTTGTACATCGGCGGAGTTAGTGCCCAGGGCTTTCTGTTCTAGTCAACCTTTGGGTGTTGAAGAAGTTTTATAAGATGCACAAAAGTTAGACACATGGTAAGATGTGTGTATGTATAATAGAAAAGTGATACATCACCAGCTCGTTACTTACTTTCAGGTGACTTTCTACCAGTTTGCCGTTCACAAGGAGTGCTATAAAGTTAAATCCACTGAAATCGAAATAATAAGGATTGACAATATAATTCTTTTGCTAAAAATTTAAGATGGCGGACATTTTAAAGATGACATTAGCTAATAGACGCCATTATGGTCTTTTTATAAATTAAAGAACTCTCTCTTACCCACCCTTGCGTCCCAATTAACGTAATCACTCCCACGAAGAGTGTGCTTCTACCAATTTTATACACAACAAAGAGTATTATAAATATAAACAAGGAAAGAATAATATTTATTTTACAATAAACATGTCCTGTCTAGTTATGTCCCGTCATGTTTATCCTCACAATTAAAAGTTACTTGAAATCATGGTCACTAGGTTGTCCTTAATTGATTATTTGAGGACAGCCGTATTTATAGTCAGAACAGTTTGTGGTTTGTATATAAGAATGCTCACATTACGCAACCTTTAATTGTCCACTGTTGGACATAGGTCCCTCCTTGGAAAAGAGGTTATATTAAAAAACGTATAGGAAATTGTTTTAATGTATTATCAAGCATCACCCGTTCTTTGTCTATATTAAGAACCTGCCAAAGTGACTACTCTGCCTGATGAAAAGCATGAATAAAATCCAAGAGTTGTGGTCACCATACTTATTGCAAATGCAGACAATACAGTATGGTGAGCCCATTATGGCGGCCTTGTGAGATACTTTTCCACACCCCGCTTGGGGACGTAAAAGTCATGACAGTCATCGTGACAGTGAAGGCTTACACAGTTACCACGATAACTGTCACCCCTATATCAATGGGCCTCCTGTCTCACACTCACAAACGTTACATGACAACACGGACGCTGGCGCTTTAGGTTGGTCTTCTGTGGGAGGGTAGTACTGCCCCGGTCGAGCCGGCCCGCTCGTGCTGAAATCAGCGTAGCTCTACTACTTAGCAAAGTGTTCAGTACCTAACAAACTGTAGTTCGGTGGAAAAGTAATTGTTCACCAACGGGATCAGTGACGTGCTTTTGCCACAGCTCTGAAGTAATTTTTATTAGCTGACAAAAGGATGAGGAAGTTCTCTATCAATTCTTATGTATTTTATGTATTACCTAATTCAACACACCTCACATTGAACTACCGTCGTTTAACGTGTTAATTTTTTATTAGTTTTTGTACTTATATCTTTTAAATTTACTTCTAAGAAACCTAAATGTAATAGAAGATCTTTTTAAAACTGGTGTGAAAATATATAAACTTCAAACATAATATTTTGTAAAGTTAAATTATATTAATTAATGATTAATTAACACACTAATAATTGCCATACTAAGAATACTACACCAACGGCGCTTGCGCATATAAGTGTGCCGTCTTCGGTCATAAAGTAACGCTAATACAGTGTTCGTTACGAATTCAAAAATAACAGTCGCGATTCACGCGTGTTCTAAGTATGGTGAATTAAGTATGAGTGTCGTGACGTCATCGTACAAAATGGTGTTTTAATGTGAATTATTGTGATTATAAGAAATACAAATAATATTTCTTAAAACTGGTTTGTGACTTCAACTGCTTATAATGGTAAGAAGTAATTTTATATTGAAGTTCTTTGAATACATATATTTTTGTATTCTTATTCGGGTTTTATTGCCGGAGGGGTGAGCAGGTATGTAACACATACAGTGATGTATTGTAAACAACTCAAACGATGATTTTTAATTGCTTACTAAAAAAAAAACATTTGACAATTCAAAGAGGTATGATACTTAGTATGGTGTTTAACATACAAGGTTTCCCCTTTGCGGTTTTTGATAATAACTAAAATCACGAATGTCAGCGGATATTTATAAATTATAAATATTTTTATATCTAATATATAAAATTCTCGTGTCACAGTTTTCGTTGCCATACTCCTCCGAAACGGCTTGACCGATTTTGATGAAATTTTTTGTGCTTATCCGGTATCTATGAGAATCGGCCAACATCTATTTTTCATCCCCCTAAATGTTAGGGGTAGTACAACCCTAAAATTACTAGAAAATTATTTATATGGCAAAACAACGTTTGCCGGGTCAGCTAGTATACATATAAAATTACCAACCACCGACGGAGCTAAAAAGTTCTGGAGTGGCGACCACGTACTGGCAGACCGAGCGTGGGTAGGCCCCCTACAAGGTGGTTCGACAATCTAGTGAAGGTTGCGCGAAACCGTCGTGGACTATCTCGGGAAGGCCTGTGTTCAACAGTGGACGTCTTTTGGTTGAGATGATATGAATATTTTTTATTAATTTTTTCCTATGTGATGATATGAATATTACTTATTTATTTTTTTCCTATTATGACTGTACTCTACCTGATGGAAAGCATGAATAGAATCCAAGAGTTGTGGCCACCATACTCATTGCAAATGCAGACAATGCACACACTATGGCGGCTTAGTGACATGCTTTTTCATACTCCGCTTGGGGACTTAAAAGGCTTGACAGTCATCGTGGCAGTGTAAGGCTCACTTGTTAGAATCTCCTAATATACACGCAGTAGAGCATGTTCTTGTGCACATATACTCGTACATAGATGCTAGTTCCACACACGATATATTACTACATACAATAATGCAATAACAAAACTAGATATTATAAGTAATACTCCAAAAAAAGACAAGAAAAGGTGTTCAGGTCAGCACACGACAGCGTAAGCAAACTAACTGACCCGCACAACTTCGTCTACGTTTCTCAAAAGGAGCAATTTAAGCCCGCTTTTACAACATCTGTCGATACCCGACGTCTATATATAAACAAGAATATATAAACAAGAAAACAGGCTATATATTATTGAAGATTTTTTTAATTCGTAACAGTATTTCTTGAGATTAGCACTTTTAAACAAATAAACTCTAGCTTCGTATTGACTTATTAGAATCTCCTAATATACTCGCAGTAGAACAAAATAAAGTGATCTCTGTGATTCATTCTCAGCTCTATACCTGTGGGTGTGTTTCTGGCAAGTCTCCAAGGTCTGAACGTTGATGATACGTTTATTATCACAATTCGAAATAAATACATGTGTATTCTTTATTTTTGTTTGGTGTAAAACAGTATATGAAGTAATTTAGTTATCGTTAAACATATTACATCTGTGTGATGATGAGTAAGAATACAGAGTGTCACTACCCTTATTCATCCCTTGGATGTCGTAAGAGTCGACTAAGGGAACAAGATACGAAGGACAACCTCAATGGTAAAGAAGGGAAACTTGAAAGAATCCCTATACTAACCTGCATGGCCAGCGTGGTGTAGTAAGCCAAAACCTCCTTTCGAAGGAGAGGCTTATGTCCAGTATTGGAATATTAATTTTCTCGATTTTAAAGTAACAGATAGTCATATTGTCAATGGCCAGTTGTCTTTACTTTTCCGGGGGGAAAAACGAGCATACTAGTCACCTGATGACTGACTATCGTCGCCCATAAACACTTACAATTCAATAGTCATAAGTACTTTGCCCACTCTTTTAAATCCCCCCTTCTTCAGAATCAAAAATAGAAGAAAACGCTCCCATCACGTCACTTATGAACATCAACGGCTTTTAATAGTCGACTGCAGGACATTTATCAGATAGTAGAGCCACGCTGATTTCAGCACGAGCGGGTCGGCTCAACCGGGGCAGTACTACCTTCTCACAGAAGACCAACCTAGCAGTCATCGTGGCAATGCAAAGTTTACATACTTACAAAGATAACCGTCACCTCTGCACTCCTTGCGTCCCTAAGCGGGGTGTGAAAAAGTATCTCACTAAGACGTCATAATATGGGTCACCATACTGCATTCCAAACTCTGGAATTCTATTCATGCTTTCCATCCGGCAGAGTAGAGTCGCTTTGGCAGCCTTTTAGAATATTAAAAAAAATTAGGCTTCTCCTAATCTACGAAGTTAAACTTCACTCACACGGTGCAAACCTTTTAATTCTATGTATGAAAACCATTCAAGAGTAGATACTCAAATTATAATTACTTTTAGAGCAGACGATTACGAATCTTCACTAGACTACCGTTCCCAGCATTTCTATCTGCTATAACAAGACGGTGCCCAACTGGTCCTCGAGAAAATAAAGCATTAAATCAAAAGGGCTGGCTTGGATGAGTATCCGTATGGTCTTCCTTTTTTTTCTATTTTAAGAGCCTGTTATAGTGATTCTACCCTGCCCGATAGCAACCACGAATAGAATCCAAGAGTTTTAGTCACCATACTCAGTGCGAATGCAGACCGTAAGGTATGGCGACCCACACTATGGCGACCTAGTGTGATGCTTTTTCATGGAGACTTTTTCTTCCCTCTTGGAGACGTAAAAGACGTGGCATTCATCGTGACAGTGTAAGGCTCACACATGTACCACGATAACTGAGACCCATGCATCAATGGGCTTCTGGTCTCACACACACCAAAGAAACACTAGAGGACGGATGCTATCGCTTTAGGTTGGTCTTCTGTGGGAGGGTAGTACTACCCCGGTCGGTCTACTACTACCTTACTAAGATTAATAGGCAATTAGGGCACAGGTATCAACTGGTCAGAACTCGAACAAACAGTTGCTTTTAGTAATTGGGTAGATGACTGTATCGTAAATAAATACTAATGTCCACTTCATTAAAACTAATATCGCGAAACATCTCGGAAAATACAATTAACATAGCTTTTTATTATTATTATGAATTTCAATCAAATATACAGTGAAATATATTGTTCAATTGAGTAGTCTAAAACAGTGACGTCACAATTTGGTATTTAGTACATTTTTCATACAAAATTGTCGTTTTGACAGACAATAAAAAGTAATGAATTTGACTAAGGTGTCATCTAGCCTATTATAATCGATAGACTTTAATAATACACTGCTGGACAGAGGCCTCACCTTGAAAAGGAAGTTTCAGCCTACTTTACCACACTGGTCAGACAGTATGTACAGGGTTTCTTTCCAATTTTCCATTTCTTTTCAATGTACTCGTGTTACATAGTTTTCTTCCTTAATACTCCTTGCTATTAATACTCCATATTTAATTTAGCAACACTTACACTGATGGTATACACACGTCAAACACGGCATTTGTAATGGACCATTTGGCTGATATTTAGAAGCCATTCAGACCCATTTAGTCGTCCATTTGGTACGTGTCATCGACCTCGATGCTATATATTGTAATATTTGTAACAATGTTACGGTATAAGAATAGATATGGTGATGCCAAATATAACGAAGTGATTGTTTTTTTTTGTATTGTCAATAGTATGAACTGCTGTGATTTGGTTAAATTATTTGTTGGTAATATATGATGGCAAATGAGAAGTTGGGTGAGCTGTTGGAAAGTGATTACCATCATGCGCACCCGCAACTCATAAACTATAAGTTTGTTATCGGACTTGTGGATGCTTTTGTCGTAGTTCATATTTTTCGATCGACTGCCTCCATGGCGTAGTCGTAACGAAAGCGACTGCTGTGCTTGAGGTCTCGGGTTTGATTCCCGGGTCGGACCAGGTGTTTATATGATTTGCAAATATTTGTTTGGAAATTTGGATATTTTCTATTTTTTTTTCTATATTAAAGTCTGCCAAAGTGACTCTACTCTGCCTGATGGAAAGCATGAATAGAACCCAAAAGTTGTGGTCGCCATACTCATTGCAAATGCAGACATGCAGTGTGGTGACTACATTATGGCAACCTAGTGAGATGCTTTTTCACGCCCCGCTTGGGGTCGTAAAAGGCATGTTTAGTCCTGAAGCGGGGCATGAAAAAGCATCTCGCTAGGCCGCCATAGTATGAGACACCACGAGTCTTGGATTCCATTCATGCTTTCCATCATGTAGAATGTAGTCACTAGCAGGTTCTTAAAAAACAAAAAAGAACCCTATTTCGTATCGTTTCGACCGTATTGTACCGACTGTAGTCATCACCTCGATACACTTCAGGTATATAGATAATGCTTACATACCTACCTTAAGTGTTCTGTATTGTTTATTTATGAGCAAAATGACTTCATAGCATACAAATAAACACTTCTTATATTCTCACGTTGCCAATTATTTCACGGTAGGTTTTCAGTATAAGATTCGCCGTCGACAAGTGCGGATATAGATCTGCAAGTGCCTTAAAAATTTAGCGGATTTGTGTTATTGTGATTTCGATCTTTTCATATCAAATTAAGGTTTAATTTTGATTGCGTTGTGGAATGTTTATTTGTTTTGTGTATTTTGGTAATTTATATAATATGTAATTTTATGAGGTTTTCGTTAGGTACGAGTGAGATTTCGTTTCATTTGTATCTATTTATTGTTCAAAGCATATATATGCATATTCCCTTTAAGTTTACACACCTAAGGTGTAACTGTTAATTCTGCATCGCGCAATGAAAGTTTTCACGTTTTATGCTGCATGCATATCATATATAAATAAATTGTTTGCACAAAGGACGTAATGATCTAAGCCGTCTACTGAGTGAGCGGATTCGATCCCCGTATAGAGATTTTTATAATTCCACACTTTTCAATGTACTATTTTATTTTGTATGGTATAACTTTAAGCCAGCCAATAAACAGATATATGACTGCATGTTTGCGTAGTGGTTCAAGTGTTGAGTGTTGTAGATTCAAACTCCACGTGAAACAACACTGGGTGACAGAATTTGTTGTTCTGAATCTGAGTGTTTGTGTCTGCTCCGTGTATTTCGTAGTCTCTCGCAACATACAACGAAGAAAGAAAGGAAATATTACCAATACCGACCGCTGAGCCGCAGTCCATTAGACACGATCAGCTCGTTTGGTCAGAGGATCCTCTCTTTGTGTTGGAGGGATATAACGCAATACTCTTCTTCGATATTTACGGACTTAATAACTGATATTATGGTTATAGCGAATATTCTTAATGATATTACTGTTTACGATTTCGCTTATGAGTTCATACACGTTTCGGTAACTACGTAAATGAACGCTCACATAACATTCGGTGCCAAAATTATGAGATCATACACAAATAAATAAAAGATGAGTTTTTTTTTAAATCTGAATAATAGTACTCGTATTCTTATTCAAGCAGCTCTTGCAAGGAGCTTAGATTATCAATAAATTTAGATACTCCTTAAGGATTTTTTTTAAATTAATAATCGGGCGAGGTCCCATAATCAGCGTCATTAGCCTGTGTTCACGGACAGTGCAACTTAGTCTAATTACCGTTCATATAACTAAATATATATCATAGAAAACGCCTTTGACCCCTCCTTTTTGAAAGAGGGGTCACTCTTAAAGAACGACGACACACTTATTAACTATTTAGTTTAAGGTGTCTATGGGTGACGGTAGTCACTTACCAGCAAGTGATACGTTTGATCATTTATTATCTAAACTATATAAATACCGATGTTCGTTCTTCAGATAAATCGCAATACAGCCGTTATATATATGTGTATATGTGTGTATGTGTATATCTTATTAGCTTTTACCCGCGGCTCTGTCCGCGTATATATCAGTTATCGCGATAAATAGTAGCCTATATGTTACTCTAATGTATAAGCTACATTACTACAAAGTTTCATCTACATCAGCTTAGTAGTTTTTGCGTGAAAGAGTAATAAACATTCATATATTCTCAAACTTTCAAAATTATAATATAATACTCACACACTCACTAAACTCATCACTCAGTATTCTTGGCAATGCAACACGATGCTTACTGCTGCTCCCACTGTACTATAGATTCCACTGTCTAGAGTCTGGAGTAGCTGGTCATCCTAGTCCTGATGCCAGTCTCCCACTCAGATTATAATAATAATAGCCTCAAACATCTCACACACAGCCATCTGACCCCAAACTAGGCAAAACCTGTATTCTGGCAACCAGATTACTGATAAACCTAAACACAAATATATTTCTAAATACAAACAACAAATGACTGTATTTATCATACAAAGATTTATCTTGTGGAAGAATTGAACCCACGATCTCTGGCTTAGCAGTCAGGATCTCTAACCACTAGATCAACAGGCACATCGCGTTATGTCTAGATGAGCTGTATTTGCTGTATAAATTGTTATTATATTATTATATAAGTATGCTAAATTGAATACAACAAAATTGATAAACATTCCACACCCTGACCTGAATAATAACTTCAAAACTGTCTCTTCTGTCATAGACTAAAGTACATAGTGTAATTTAATTATAGAAAAAGGTTTCAAATCACACGCACAGATAACAAAATTAAAAAGAAAAGTACTGTCCTACCAAAAATAGTATTGGCGTACCAGCTTTTTGGCATCCTAAAACAGTTGTGTATAGTTTAGTAATTGACTGTAGTTTTATATTGTAATGTGGTGATATCGTAATGGATACGATCAAAGTGATGGGCGAGTTTGTCAGAGAACGATCACCATTTTCGGTAAGTATACCTAATCGGCACAAGCTCTCAAAGTTTTGTCATTATGACCCCGTTTTCTATTAAAAATAAAATATATGTGACATACTGTAAGCTAAGGGCAAGTAACTTTACGAAATCAAATCGTTTTATAAAACTTATAATATAATCAGTGGAGGTTTATCTTTTAATTGCTACATATATATTTCATTATTTCATTAATTGTCATATTTATATAGTTGTTCTCATCATCATTATCATCATAGGCTGGACATGGCTGTTTCCCGCGACCTTCACCAGGTCGTCAGACCACCTTGTGGGAGGCCGACCAACGCTGCGTTTCCCCGTACGCGGTCGCCACTCCAGAACTTAATGGCCCCATCGGCCATCGTTTCTGCGTGTAATGTGTCCCGTCCACCGCCACTTAAGTTTAGAAATTTTACTGGCAATATCGGTGACCTTGGTTCGTCTTCAGAACTCCTCATTCCTGATTTGTTTATGTATAGGAACTCTGAGCATCGCCCTTTCCATTGCTCTTTGTTCTCGGTTCCGATATTAAAAACAAATGTAACAATGTAACAAATGTGACGAATTGAAAAAAAAATAGACTGGTACAAACGTAAAGAACAGGCTCCATTATAAAATGGAACCAAACAATATCCAAATATTAAAAATCTTGTATATCCTAAAATCTTCTGAAAAGATCTCTTCTAAAATCATTTAAGATTCATTTGTTTTGATTTTTGCGAAAAGCGAAGGAATTACCAGTTTCTTTGTTCATTAACCATTGTTGTGCCTTTTCAAAGGTTTTAAGTAATCAAGGAGCAATATTCTTATAACCTTGCATTTTGTAATGTCAGGCTCAGATTAAAATTAGTTTATTGTCGTGACCAATGATCTAAATATGAATTTAGCTATAAATCGACCCCCACGCGTGAGATACATTATTTTATGATCTAGACTTTATATTTAAAAATGTCGTCGTATGTGGTGGCGAGTGCTATTTTAAGTCAATCTGTACAAAAATTCTTACTGTGTGCACAATAAAGGTGTCTGAGTCTGATAGGTATGCATTTATTTATATCACTAACTTAGTAGAATTTGTATAATGGGGACCCTATCATGACGATATTAATATATCGTTTAAATAATTTTAACTTATTTTAATGTATATATACTTAATGTATACAGTAAAAATGCTAAACTTGAGTGGCAGGGGAGTGGCACATTACACGCAAAAACGATGACTGATGGGGTCATAAAGTTCTGGAGTGGCGACCGCGTACTGGGAAACGCAGCGTTGGTAGGCCTCCCATAAGGAGGTCCGACGACCTGGTGAAGGTTGCAGACGGCAGGGATCGGCTGTTGTGGAGAAGCTTGAGGGAGACCTATGTCCAGCAGTGGACGTCTTTTGGCTGAGATGAGACTTAACGTAATAAAACTTTCATGTTATTAAGTTTTTTCCTGTTCGTCTAGTAGTGACTACTAAGTCACAAGCTGTAGCTTAGATTCTTACCCAAGATCATGCTGTTTATGACGTGTCAAGCTATTTTTGAGGTGCGCGGTACAAATTTTGAGAACATCTGCCAGCCCTACTTAGTATTCAACTTACCTTGATGACACACATGAGTTGAATGACGTCAGCTTCTATGCAATCCAATGAACTCCATCGACCTTGGGCGACGAGTTTCTCATACAACATTTGATATTTACGAACATTACGAACCTATCATCTTAAGTACGTCTTTTTGTTTATTTTTATTTAAAAAAAACACTTGAAAAGCAAGTGAGGTTATTTTTTAACCTACCCTGTTTCCTCAGGTATTCCTCCCTAATTAAGAGGAGGAGGTATTCAAAGTCTGCTAATCAACTTGTGACTTTCGAGTGACTCTTGAGCTGCAGGTCCATGGGTGACGGTCGTCGATTACTAAAACCTGTTTGGTCTGCTCGTTTGTCCCCATATACTATAAAAAAAAAAACAATAATAGGGCTGTCATTTCCTCATGAATACATTGAACTATGAATACCATCAAGTGTATTTAACACTAAGTATTGACTACCTCGGTGGCGCAGTGGTAGCGCATGCGACTGCTGTACTCTCTTGGGTTTGATTCCGCAGATGTTTGTATTATCTGCGCTTATTTGTTTCGAAGTTTGAGTATTCTATGTATAATATGTGTGTACTTATTAACAAAAAAGTGTATAAATATTCTATCACTCTAGCGTTTGAATCCAGATGGTGTTGTGTCATATGCCTGAAATATTTTATATATTAAAAAGTATGTGAATGTATAGAATAGAATAGAATACGCTTTATTGTACACCAAAATGTTTACAGATTATACACAAGAGCATATCAGTTGAGTGACCACATGGTCACTATTTGTACAAACAAATGGTGGTGTACAAATGTATTGCCAGCTCTCTTTTATATGAGAGAGAATTATTTATTTGAACTGTTAGTCGAGTGGTTACTGACTGACTCCCTATCTAGAAATTTGAATCTCACCCAGAATAAATAACTATATCTTGTGATACTTTCTGTCTATAATTTGTATGGTTTTAGGAATATATAATTGTGTTTGTTAGCAACCTGGTGATTACAGCGTTTTACTGATCAAATAGTGGTGTAAGAGATCTATCAACTTATTTATTTATTTACATGCGAGATTTAGATTGATCGATCGAGTAGACCTCACTAGGTTCACCCGTGTTGAGGTCTACTACTACGACGCGTCCTTTTTAACCTTTTTTTTATTTTAATAGCCTGTCAATGTCACTGTGTGACTACTCTGCTTGTTGTAATGCCTGAATAGAATCCAAGAGTTGTGGTCATCATAATCATTGCAAATGCAGACAATGCAGTATGGTGACCCACACTATGGCGGCCTTGTGAGATGCTTTTCCACACCCACTTGGGCACGTAAAGGCATTACAGTCATCGTGGCAGTGTAAGGCTCATACCCCTTACCACGATAACTATGACGCCTGCATCAATGGGCCAGTCTCGCACTCACCAACGATACACGACAACACGGATGCTGTGTCTTTAAGTTGATCTTCTGTGGGAGGGTAGTACTGCCCCGGTGGAGCCGGCGAGCGTCTTAAGACTCGTAAAGATATACAACATAACTACGTATGTGTGTGTATTTAAATAAAGTACAGATATGTATATACACTGTTTTACTATATAACATGTATTAATTATTCTTTATATATGTATTATCGACTGCACGGATAGCGTAGTGTTTAAACGGTCACCTCGCCGCTCTCTACTGCGTTGAGTATTGAGTGTTCAAATCCCACATGGGACAACACTTTGTTTGATCCACAAATTGTTGTTCCGAGTCTGGGTGTTCTTTGTGTCCGTTTCTTGTATGTTTATAAAATCTCCCGCGACACAGGACTTATTCCTAGTGCAGGAGTTGTTTTTTAAAAAAAAATAAGTTATACTAGGTACGTATATGTTATATGTCCATCCATCCATTAAAATTATTATCATCTGTATAAATAAAAAAGTTGAGTTGGTTGGTTTACGCTTCAAAAACTTAACTGCAACACAGTAACACACATCTAACACACAGCTGACTGATCCCAAACTAGTACGTGTTATGGTAACCAGATTGCTAATAAACATACTTATATATTTCAAAATACATACATCATCATCATCAACAGCTCTTTAGAGTCCACTGCTGGACACATACCTCTCCTTAGCAAGGAGGTTTTGGCCTACTATACCACGCTGGCCAGACGGGTTGGAATAGGGTTTGTTTCAAGTTTTCCTTCTCTTTATAATGATGTTGTCTTGTATACTTTGTTCCCTTAGTCGCCTTTAACGACACCCACGAGATGAATAGGGGTGGTAACACTATGTATTCTCAATCGGTCACCACACGGATAGGAAAATACATACATATTATAGATAAATTACACCCAGACAGAACAAATGGTCGTGATCATCACCCAAAGATTTGTTCTGTGTAGGTATCGAACCCACGAACTCTGGCTTAGCAGTTAGCATTTCTATCCACTAGACCAACAGACCCGTCAACCATTCCAATTTTGACACGAAATACAAATGGTTTTAAAAACGATTTTTCTCATTTCTCTTTCATCATTTCTCATCAATATAACTACAGTGCAATGGAACATTGTGATTACATAAATGAAATGTGATGCTACTTGAAGCTCACGACAGCAATACCGATGTACAAAACCATCAAAGCAATCGTTCTAAAATGCATATTTAGGTCGGTCATTGTGCCATTGTATTACGTTTAAGGGCGACAGGCCATTGAGTATTGTACACCATGTTGCAATTCATCATGGGTAATCAGTCTACGGTTGGTGGCTGACGCGATGCGAATCGTTTTCCGTGGTTGCTGTGTTAAGGTGTTGATTGTTTGTTTGTTTTGTTTTGTTTTGTGTTTTTGTTCGTTCAATGGATAGAAGGTTAAACTTTTCTTGTTATGATGCTTTTGTAACATTTATTTACTACTTCTGGAAACCCCACGGATCAGGTATCAGTAACTGGGGAACCAGATGCACCCTAGTAAGGAAAAACCTCTGGAACCCCGACGTACACTTATCGAAATTCTATAAGCAATTATTTGGCATCGTAAATCGTGTTGAAACGAATTACTTTCTTTTTTATATATATGTATATTTGTCTACCGCTATAATTATCCTAAAATCTTCAGAAAATATTTAAAAGTAGTTAAAATGGTACACGTTTATTTTTACCGAAATATGTGCGAAACCCTTCAGTTGGCAACACTGACTAGTGTTTTTAAGACTATTACCGCTAATCTTAAATATATATAGTAAATGAAGACCTCCCTTAAGGAGCGCCAGCTATCTTGGAGCAATTCCTTATGAACAATAAATTCTTTAAAACTTAACTTATAGAAGTTTTTACCAGTATCACATAGATAGAAATATTGAAGAAGGGGTGTCAAGTTTTGAAAATTAAATTCAATATATACCTACGCTAAATACTGTTGGGAATGGGTAATAGTGTAACAGTTGTTACCCGAGAGTGTCATCATTAGTGTTGCGACTACTTTTCTATTAATACGATTACACGAATAATAGCGTTATCTAAAGAAAGAAAGAAAAATCACTTATTCCAACATTCACATGATAACACATGGTTATATATAATATGAAGAGCAATTATAACGCTATGTACACTGCTAAAAACGTTGCCTACATCAGCATAATTATTTCAGGTTAAAATCTAAAAACTCACATGTGGAATGTATGAAGTTATTAGTATTAGCAATGTTACCATATACAAAAATAATGAACAATAATCGTGTCCTACACATAAAAGTGAATTCTAATGTCGTGCTCTTACGATCTTATCGTGAACGGTTTAGTCATAAGGCTTTTAATGCGTTTTAATTTGAATAACGGACTCAGTTCTGTGAGGTATTAGCATATTTATCTTGTCGTGTTATAAAATTGATGTATGTATGTATACTATTGTATACATTTGTCATACTCGTTAACTTTCCTAAATCACGCAACCGAAGTTTTTGTACCAAGTTTTACGTTTATAATAAGACTTAATTAAGAATTTATTTAAGTCTAACTGACATCAGAGACGTCACTGAAAACTAAATTTAGATGAATTAAGATTAACTTAAGAATTTAGATGACATAACCAGACCTTAAGAAATACTTAATCTAGTATAACATTTATGACAATAATTATTTTTGATATTTATTCTGTAAAAGAAATCTAGTTCATTGGAGATGTCTTCTGCAGTACGCATATCAATAAACTTTGACAAACAGAAACAGCGATGCATTAAAAACAAAGACTTGACAACTTATATTATTGACAAAAAAAATGTTTCTCAAATTAACTGTACTTTTCTCTTGTCTCCAGCTGGACACATGGTTCGGACGTCCGAAGAAGAGTGGGGGCCAGATCGAGCGTGGGTACGATACTGTACCACGCGCAGAGCCACGCGCCGAAGATGACGAACCCTCGGCCACCGCAGAGTATACCACCAAGATAGATGCCCTGGACGATGCGCAGCTATTCAGGCGGTTTGAGGAGATGTTGGTTAGTATACTGCTCTTATTATAGTGCAGATACATTAATTAAGATTGTAGAACCTGGTTGTAGAACCCTTCTAGACATAGATCTCTACCTATGTCCAGTAGTGGGTAAGGAGTAAGGAGGTAAAGAGGGGTAGCTGGTAAGGAGAGCCTTAGAAAGGAAGTATTGACCTGCTGTACCACGCTAGTCAGACGGGTTGGTTTGTCTTTGGAGTGATGTTGTCGTGCATATTTTTTTAGTTCTCTTACGACACCCATGTGAAGAATAGGGGTGTTAACACTGTATTCTTAATCTGTCGCCACACGAGAGTTACATGTTAAAGCTAATTATTAACAAAAATCGTGTGTGTAAACGTAAAGTTATTTTAAATTTGCAAACCTGCTGTTTTAATTTTTAAATTCTCATTAATTGAACCAAATTAATGACATTGCCAACGCCACATTTGAACCAAATTAATGGCATTGCCAACGCCAAAATTCATCAAACAGTTAACAATTAAAAACGTGCATGTGCAAGAGGTCAACAGCCTTTAATGGTCCACTGCTGAACATAGACACCCTCTTAGCAAGGAGGTTTTGCCCTCCTGTACCACGCTGGTCACAGACAAATTGGAATAGGGTTTGTATCAAGTTTTCCTTCAGTGATGTTTTCTGGCATAGTTTCTTCCTTCATCACCTCTTACGACATCCGTTAAATAAATAAGGGTGGTAACACTTCGTATTCTTAATCCATTACCAAACGTAAGAGTTGTATTTATGAAGACAAGACAGCACTAGCACAGCGAATAGAGCTATCTTCTCCAATAACACTTTACAGCAAAAACAATTTTTATTTCATGTTTACCAAGTAAGCAACTTACATGTAAATGCAGGAATAATAACAAAAGTCTTCTGTCAATGTTACAGGCGGACATGAATCTCAACGAAGAAAAGAAAGAGCCGTTAAGAAAATATCCTCGGGACCAGAAGAAGAAGATGCTGGTAGCTTACAAATTTGTCAATACACAGGTTAGTCTCCTCTTACTATCACAAAATTGAGCGTCTTCCAAGCTTTTGTAATTATAAAGTGACTTTGATAATTTAGCTTCTTCTTCAGATGAGTTTAGCACTTGACAATAGAAAATCGAAAATCCACATCATCATCCACAGCTTTTACTAGCCCGCTGCTGGACATAAGCCTCTCCTTCAAAAGGAGGTGAAATTCCAAATGTGGGAGACAAAATTATCTGAACCACTGTATTTATTACTGTGATAAATGGCTGGGTGTCTTTACTGAGCAAGAAAATAACTGCAGAATGTCTCGTTTTAATGTAAATCAATTAAATGAGTTTATCGCCGTCCACTGCTGAGCGAAGATTTCCTCCAAGGAGCGCCAACCATCGTGTTCCTGGTTCTGGTACATCGCTTTAGTGTGTCGCAATCAATTTATGGTAGGATTTTACACTTTTTGGCCAGACAACTTTGTGTTGTTGCTGGTTATCCAGGTAGAAATGAGGTTTCCTTCGAAATAGATCTGATTAATTACTGTCCTAAATTTAATACTAGCAATTCCACTTTCCAGGAAGGCCGATCCAAATTTGAAAGACCATCGGATTACGTAGCATACCTTAATCAACCAGAGTTATCAGTCGGCAAGATGCATGGGTGCCTGGAGAATCTTCGAATATCTTTGACAAACAACCCTTTGTCCTGGATTGAGGAGTTCGGTACCAAGGGTATTGAGAGCTTACTGACTACACTCAATCAATGTTACACCAAGTAAGATGTTCTCATTATTTTTTTAATTTTAACTATTTGAGGTCAAGATGCTAACTTTTTAGGTTTAAAATATGGAAAGATGGCTGTGGTTAAGATGCTGGATTCTGATCGTTTCAGATACTTAGACTAGAATTATAGTCTAAAATACCAAAAGCAAATCTTCAGCCCAAGTGTCAATAAAAAGATTTTTTTTTACTAATATATAATCTCCGTAGGACATGATCTTTCGTCCCAAATTTGCTTGACATCACATGACAACAGCCTTTAATAGTCCACTGCTGGACATAGGCCTCTTCCTAGCAAGGAGGTTTTGGTCTACTATAGCACGTCAGACGGCTTGGCATAGGGTTTGTATTAAGTTTTCCTTCTTGCAGTGATCTTGTCTTGCGGAGTATGTTGCCTTAGTCGCCTCTCACAGCACCAACGAGATGAATAGGCGTAGTGACATTATGTATTCTTAATCCGTCATCAGACGGCAATTTCTTTAGTTATTTGGAACAAAGTTTTTGTTGTTATTGACATTAAGATTTAAAAATATTATTTTTAAATTCATGCTGCTAGTGGAAGTGGTTTTTATCGGTGAGTTGCTCGTGTTGCTATATAAAAAAAAAATGTTTAAACAAACTGTTATTTTTCTCGTGAGTCCTAGCTGTGAGTACTAATTCTATAGATTTTTGACGCATTTGATTATGTCCTAATGTTTTTTTTATCTATAAACACGCATTATTTAATTCTTTGTTTTGTTTTGCTGCTATGTTAATTGACTGCCTCGATGGCGTAGCGGTAGCAAACGACTGCTGTGCTTGAGGTCTCGGGTTCGATTCCCGGGCCGAACCAAATATTTGTATGATCTGTAAATATTTGGTTCGAAGTTTGGGTGTTTTTTATGTATAATATGTATGTATTTACAAAAAAAAGTGTATAAGTATTCTATCAGTCAGTCTAGTAATCATAGTACAAGCTCTGCTTAGCTTGAAACTAGATGACGTTAAATGTCTGAAATATTTTATTGATTAATTGTTTTTTTTGTAATATTCTTATGAAGTTCGTTTGAGAAACAAAGTTCTTTAACCATAAAAAGTCCGCATAGATTTCTTAAAATCGGCTTGTAACTATTGCTATTCAACATGAAATTCACAGACACATTATACATACATACATACATACGAATTAAAACGACTCTAGAACTATTCCTAAACCCTTAAGACCAAAGAACCAGCGATCCAACGAGACATTCCACCTCATCAACAACAAAAAAGTCCTAATAATAATATAAATGTGTAACACAATGATATATCCGTACGTTTTCACAGTGATTCCCGCTACGATCGCGTGCAATACGAATGCATTCGCTGTTTATCGGCGATTCTCAACAACACCGTGGGCATTCGGACCATGTTTGAGTGCCGAGAGGCGCTTCCTGTTCTAGCCAGGAGTTTAGATGCCAGGAAACCACATTGTGCTCTTGAAGCCTCTAAGGTAAGCAAACATAGCTGTCCAGAACTACTGCACGGTCATTTCTTACAGCGTTGCGTATTGTGGTTCGACCTCCACATGAGATAATGGGTCCGTTTCTTGTATGTATATAAAGTCCCCCCACGACACAGCATACATTCTTAGTACCGGGTTTGTCCCTTAAACCGAACAAACCCGTATATATATATAGTAGTTAACGAAATTAGCTTACCTGCACGTACTTGTATTGTACTCCTATTAATATACTGTACTTTACATACTTGAATTTGTACATTGTTAAGTGGCAAAAAAAATATTATTTAGCGAAGTTGACTACTTATTTTATCAAACTACCCAACTGTCAATACTGTAAGGGAAACTACCCTACGTTAATAAGAATGGTAAAGCTCTCAATATATTGACAGAATCGTATTTTCTCGAAGTGCCTCTACTCTGCCTGATGGAAAGCATGAATAGAATCCAAGAGCGGTGGTCGCCATGCTCATTGCGAATGCAGACAATGCAGTATGGCGGCCTAGGTACTGATAAAGTTGATCATTTAAGGGATGAAAAAGAAATATAATAACATGTGAGGTTTCAGATTTTTTTTAACAATAAGTTTGTGCAACTTTTCAGGTGCTAGCCGCAATATGTTTGATACCGAACGGACACGAGAAGGTTCTAGAAGCTATCACGATGGCAGGAGAATCAAGTCGGAAACCTCGCCTGTTGCCCATCGTCGAGGGTTTAGAATTAAAGACTCCAGAGAGTTTAAAGGTAAGGGTGTTGAGTCGTTACGTACAGGATTAATAACTTTATTGCACAGAAAATAAGTCTCATTTTCGGTATTACAGACAGGCTGCATGCAACTGATGAATGCGATCATCACGGAACCCGAGGAATTGGAATTCAGAATGCATTTACGAAGCGAGTTTATGCGAACTGGGCTTTATGATCTTATAGGTAAGGTGCATTTTACTTTAAGTAATAGTGTCTAGATTAAGTATACGTTCAATGTATACGTACTGTGTTTTACGAGACCAATCCTTCCTACACGCCCACTGCTATAGTTCCCGTACACTAGGACTCACAAACAGACTGAGTTATGACGCTAAGGAAGTCTCAGGAAAATTTAGACAGTATTGGAACCTGCGATTAAATTAATCAGAAGAAAATTGGAGGAGTTGGTATATTGCTAAATACCAATAATTAATAAATGTGTTTAGCGAAGCTATCGTATTATACTGTCATCATCACCTGATGTAACAAAAGTTCTAATAACGAAATATACGTACTACCTACAGACGAGCTTCGCGCTGGCGCGGAAGGAGCTCGGCAGATCCAAATGACAGTATTCGATAACCATGCTGCAGCTGACCAGGACGAGTTCCTCGCCAAGTTCGATGACGTCAGGTTGGTATTAGAAACTTTATGACACCAACATTAATTTGGTATATAATACCTTCTGTGTATGTGCATAAGTCTCTTTATCATATGGCAAAGTTTTCTGAACCCCTAATTACATTTGGTTTAAAAATCATGCGAAACACATCGCTTCACCGTCTTGATTTTACTCCTTAGAAGATATCACTTATTCTAACCGGATCCATAGACACCGGCACGGGGGTGCTAGGGAGTGCACTGGCACCATAGGTAGAGACCTAGTACAATGTTATATTTTATATTGCTTAATAGCATATGTGGATGTAGAGGCACCCCCCTGGAAATAATTCTGGCGACACCCATGACCAGCCGCCACAGGTTGGAGCTCATGAAGACCCAAGGTCTTTAGGGTGTAAAAACCCACGTCTGTTATGTTTATAGAAAAAAAACTACATTCAAATCAGTTTATATCTATCACTAATATTATAATACACATACTATACACACATCATATTAAAATAAAGGCAAATTCAACTCATAAAAACTGGCAACGCATTCCACAATCACAAGTTTCATCGTTACCTAAGTGATATGTTACAAAACTTTGTGGAATACTTTGTCAGCTTCAACCAGCCTTACCTGTGTAGACGATAAGTAAGAGTTATGCTGATTGTAAACTTGAAAAATTGATTCAATATTAAGGTGGTCATATTAAGGTATCATTTGGTAAATTTTGAACCGTGCATGTCTTATTTCAGAGTGGACTTCCACGATGTGAATGAATGCTTTGAATTGGTGAAGAATTTAGTGATGGACACGCCAGCGGAGCCATACTTACTGTCAATATTACAACATTTGTTGTTCATCAGAGATGATGAGCTTATAAGGTGGGTGGTTATTTGAATTATACATGCAAAAAATAGTGAACTGTGTTACGAAATTTAATTTAGTGCCAAGCTAATTTATGGGTAGATTTGCGCTTTTTGCCTTACACAGCCTATAATAGCGCTCTGCACATATACCTCTAAATGAGGTTTTGTCGTAGGATCTAACTATGGTAGTATATTAGGCAGGACAACAGCATTGCAGATAGAAGGAAAACTTTCGCTGAGTGTTGTGGGTTCAAATCCCACATGGGAAACACTGTGTGATCCACAAATTGTTGTTCTGAGTCTAAGTGTTCTTTGTGTCCGTTTCTTCTATGTTTGTAAAGTCCCCCGCGACATAGGATTTATTCCTAATGTGGGTATTATCGTTTAAATAAAAACAAAACTTATAGCACAAGTCTAACTATTTTAAGTACTAGCTGAACGAAAATAATGTTTAAACCATTTAGTATACGAAATAATCTGCTTCACAAGTTGTAAACACTGTACAACATATATATACTATAAATAAATAAACAAACAAACTTAAAAATAAATATTAGGCATTCTTTTTATGAAATATATTTTCATAAGTACGTGAGACTCAGTACTACCCTCTCGCAGAAGACCAACCTAAAGCGACAGCATCCGTGCTGTCGTTTTAGGTTGGTGAGTGCGAGACTGGAGGTCCATTGATGCAGTGGTCACAGTCGTTGTGGCGAGTGTGGGAGCCTTACACTGACTGACATGCCTTTTACGTCTCCAAGTGGGGCGTGAAAAAGCATTTCACTAGGCCGTCATAGTGTGGGTCACTATACTGCGTTGTCTGCATTTGCAATGAGTATGGTGACCACAAGTCTTGGATTCTATTCAGTCTTTTCATCTGGCAGACTAGAGTCACTGGTAGGCCTTTAAATGGCCCTCAAAATAGTTTCAAAAGTAGAAATTTAATATCCCCTATCCCTATCCCCTATCTATATCCCCGACTGCACGGTTGGCCTAGTGGTTTACGCAGTCGCCACGCCGCTCTCTACTGACCTGAGTGTTGTGGGTCCAAATCCCACATGGGACAACACTTTGTGTGATCCATAAATTGGTGT
The DNA here is from genome assembly GCA_949316085.1 of Hypercompe scribonia. Taxonomy (NCBI): domain Eukaryota; kingdom Metazoa; phylum Arthropoda; class Insecta; order Lepidoptera; family Erebidae; genus Hypercompe; species Hypercompe scribonia. Next base: position 5,282,163 of record OX438997.1, read on the forward strand.
TCTGAGTCTGGGTGTTCTTTGTGTCCGTTTCTTGTATGTTTGTAAAGTCCCCCGCGACACAGGATTTATTCCTAGTGCGGGCGTTGTCTTTTATAGAAAAAAAAAATAAAAAAAAAATGTATTATTTTATATAAACTCAACAGGCCGGCGTATTACAAGCTAATAGAAGAATGCATAACACAGATAGTATTACACAAGAACGGGTACGACCCTGACTTCAGACTCACGCAGAGGTTCAACATAGATGTGCAGCCTCTCATAGATGGACTCATTGGTGAGTACACTTACCATTCTCTGTTATAGTCCGTTTGCGTTAAGAAAATAGTGACGTTTCGACCAAACTACGTCCTGAAACTAATGGGTACTAAGTCCTTATAGTCTTCATTATGAACAAAGCAGTGTGATTTGTATGTGGATAAGTGAAGTGATGAGAGAAGCCTATCAATAGGTTGCTGATGGTGATGATAATGAAGTGAAATTGTGAGTGTTTATTGTTTTACGAGAAAATGTATGTGAGGGAAGTATAGGGTATAAATGAATAAATTCTGTTTTGACTTTTGTGTTCCTTTTAATATTATTTTCTTTTTTATTTCTTTGTAAATTATTTTTATTTTACGTTTATTTTTAATTGCCATATAAATCTAACGTATCCATGTCGATAAATATAATCGACTTTGACCAGTTCAATTAAGTATCAAATGTTGTCGTACGAACGTTTAGAACTCGATCGAGAAAGAAATTATACTTTCCGTGTCTCTGTCAGAGAAATCGAGAGCGGAAGAAGAGAAGAAGATAGAAGACTTGAGAAGTAAACTGGAAGCGGCGATATCTGCGCGGCAGGAGGCCGAGGCGCGCGCCGCGCACCTGGAGGAGCGCCTCAAGAGCGGCGCCGCGCCCGCGCCGCCCGGCCTCACGCACGGGTCCATCGCCGCCATCGCCAAGGTAGCCTCGCACCCTCGCCGCCCTCGCCGCCCGCACCGGCGCCGCTGCCCTCGCCACACCTGCACCCTCGTCGCCCTCGCCACCCTCACCGCCCTGGCCACCCTCGCCGCCCTCGCCCCGATCGCCACCCTCGCCACTCTCGCCGCCCCTCGTTGGCCTCACTACCCTCGCCACCCACGCCACCCTCGCCACCCTCGCCACCGCCGCCCTCGCCCCGATCGCCACCCTCGCCACTCTCGCCACCCCTCGTTGCCCTCACTACCCTCGCCACCCACGCCACCCACGCCACCCACGCCAACCACGCCACCCACGCCACCCTCGCCACCCTCGCCACTCTCACCACTCTCGCCGCCCTCGCCACCCTCACCCATTTCACTCTAAAACCTCCATCTTTTATAATCATCTCTTCACCCCGCCTCCCCCCCCACAATCAACATCTTCACATCAAACCCCCCACAATCAATTCTCACCTAAATCTACATGTCAATATTACTTCTATTTCTTGTCAAATATGTATTAAATATTTTTCGAGCATTCTACACAACGCCATCTAGCTTCAAACTAAGCAGACCCTGTATTATTACAGCCACATTAGCTGATAGAATACTGTTTTGTTAAAACATACATTTCATGTATAGACACTGCACAGTTGACCTAGTGGTTTAAGAGGTCGCCACGCCGCTCTCTATTGCACTGAGTGTTGTGGGTTCAAACCCCACATGGGACGTTTGTCATGGATGTTTGTAAAGTGCCCCGCGACACAGGATTTATTCCTAATGCGAGCGTCGATTTTTTAGGGAAAAAAATACCTAAACTCCAAATGCAGATCATGCAAACAACTCAGGAATCAAACCCCCCAGGACTTCGTATGGCCTACAAATTGTTGTTCTGAATCTGGGTGTTCTTTGTGTCCATTTCTTGTATGTTTGTAAAGTCCTCCGCGATAATAATATTCCTAGAACGACAGTTGCGAGAAAGAAAATATATTTATTTCTTCTCATGTATTTTTCTTAACTTTTAATTTTTCTACAGGCAATAGGCAGTCCCGGTGGTCCTCCACCTCCACCACCAATGCCTGGAGGTAAGTCTTCTAAACTAACAATAACATATATACTTTATTCCTAGCCTTTTCCCACTCAAAGTGGGGTAGGCTCTCCTAGTTTCACGACGTCAAGATATTCTGTCATGGGTTGTTGGATTGGATAAATTCTCCTTCAGGATCTTAGTCATACTGGATCACCATGTCAATAGAGGTCGTCCTCGACTTCTTTTCCCTTCTGGTAGACTTAGAGCCCTCCCCACGACGTGCTGTTCTGACCTCAAGATGTCCAATCTCCTTTTCGTTGAATTGCTCTGTGTTGTATGTACCACGGATTGCTGGTCTAGCGGTTAGTGGCCTTGACTGCTAAGCTAAAAGTCGTGGGTTCGATTCCCATCCCGAAGAAATATTTGTATGGTAAGCACGATTATGAGTTCTATTTTTATATTAAATAAACAATTATCAAAATTTACATATTAATGATTACGATTATTTTCTCACAACTGTTACACAACAAAAGTTATCAAAAAAACTAATAATAATCACCTCTCTCTGTCATTGATTGCATGTACTATATATCTGTCTCTTTCTGGCATAGGGGCTGGTCCACTACCACCACCGCCGCCACCAATGCCCGGCCAAGGTTTGTAACAAACATTTAACCAACATTTCTATTTTAATACAATAATATGTAAAATATTGACCATTTTTAAAGACAGTTACATCAATTGTTGATAAAATTCCTGATAGACTATTTTGAACTCATCTGCCAGATAACTACAGATTTCCATCTCACAAGGTTCACAAATATGTCAAAAATACATAAATATCCGCGTGGTGACAGATTAAGAATACGGAGTGTCGCCACTCCAATCATCCCACGAGTGTCGTAAGAAGCTACTTAGGGACAAACTATACTATGCTGTATAGACCAAAAGCTTGCTAAAGAAAGCCCGATGTCCAATAGTGGACTATATACACTGTGACTGGTGAGATACCTTCAATACTTATGGAGAGTACTCGGTACTCGATTCTCGTTAACTTGATATAAAAGAATAGGTGCTTATTTTTTATCGAAATGTCTCTAAAAAATAAGTCCGCGCGGTGTCCAAGTATTCCGCAGTTAAATACTGGGCTCTCGGTGTACTGTGTACGAAGTTTACTAAGAAGTTATTTAATATTTCGTTTTTATGTTATTTTATTTCATGATATATGTTCGCATACTATCACGTCCTCAAATATTGAAGGTATCTCACCAGTCAGTCTGTATATAGTCATTTAAAGTACATTTTTAAACTCAATAACCTTGCACATCTTATTTCTACATCACCAGAAGGTCGACTGGAAGAGAATGCCTCATTGCATTAAGTTCGTCTTTGTTCAGCTAGTGCAATAAATTTAAATAAATACTAGGGTTGGCCTACTATATATCCTGGATGTCATGATAGCAGCGGTTCCCAGATCCCTCCTATCTCAGGCGCAGAGTGATACACTGTGTGGTTTTAGTCGGTCCGATTCCGACACCCCACCCCGCCGTAAACCCCGGTGGGGTGACGGTCCGAGGGGGTTTCCACACGTTATAAAAAAAAAATCTATATATCAAATTTATTATCAACAACCATGTATCTTTTAAATAATGTTATATCACGTAACTATCTAAAATTTTATCAAGGATTGGTGAAACTACCCTTAAATATGGTTTAACTTACATGTGTATTCCATACTTCACTCTTGTTTAAAAACCTTCACGGATCCTGAACTACGACTATTGAGTAACCATAGGTAATGGTAGCCACTTATCATCAAGTCTCTCGTCTGCTCGTGTGACCCTAAATAAAACTATAATAGAAATTTGAATAGCATAGTAGTTTAAACGGTCTCCTCGCTGCTTGAGTATTGTAGGTTCGAACCCCAGAAAGGACAACACTGCACAAATTGTTGTTCTGGCTCTGGGTGTTCTTTGGTTTCGTTTTATGCATGCTAGCTGCGAAATTTGACCGTTTTGTTTAATACACGTGTAAGTTAAATCGTATATATCTGCATGCATGCAAGGTGCCATTATTGTTGCATGAACGCTTTGCATGTCTGTATTACACCATGAATCAAATAGTTAAAATATTTTATTGTTGTCTCATTCACACGCATGCAAACAGACAGTATACGCTGTCCATTTCTCGGTTAGTTAGTGTTTAAAAATATTTTATTTGCTTGTTATTGTTGTCTCTTTTACACGCATGCAAATTAATAGTATATTCTGTCCTTTTCTGGGTGTGTGTTTCTAGGTTTTACTCCACCACCACCGCCACCTATGCCTTCAAGTAAGTATTTTTAAATTTAATTTAACAATGCATGTAGTAGAAATATGTAGTGTAATAATCTATTGCATGATTTCTATTAATTGACTTAACATAATTTAAAAATTTTAGTAAAAAAATACTTTTCATTTGCCACCTATATGTGACTGTATCGTCAAATGTGCCTTGTTTTAAACAAACCGTAATAGGTATGTAGTAAAAAATTACTTTTCATTTGTCACCTATATGTGACTGTGACGTCCAACGTGTCTTATTTTAAACAAACCTTAAAAAATATTTAGTAAAAAATTACTTTTCATTTGTCACCTATATGTGACTGTGACGTCCAATGTGCCTTATTTTAAACAAACCTTAAAAACTATTTAGTAAAAAATTACTTTTCATTTGTCACCTATATGTGACTGTGACGTCCAATGTGCCTTATTTTAAACAAACCTTAAAAAATATTTAGTAAAAAATTACTTTTCATTTGTCACCTATATGTGACTGTGACGTCCAATGTGCCTTATTTTAAACAAACCTTAAAAACTATTTAGTAAAAAATTAATTTTCATTTGTCACCTATATGTGACTGTGACGTCCAATGTGCCTTATTTTCAACAAACCTTAAAAACTATTTAGTAAAAAATTACTTTTCATTTGTCACCTATATGTGACTGTGACGTCCAATGTGCCTTATTTTAAACATTTCTTAAAAAATATTTAGTAAAAAATTAATTTTCATTTGTCACCTATATGTGACTGTATCGTCAAATGTGCCTTGTTTTAAACAAACCGTAATAGGTATGTAGTAAAAAATTACTTTTCATTTGTCACCTATATGTGACTGTGGCATCCAACGTGCCTTATTTTAAACAATCCTTAAAAAATATTTACTATAAAATAACTTTTCATTTGTCACCTATATGTGACTGTGACGTCCAACGTGTCTTATTTTAAACAAACCGTCAATTATAAGATTACGTGTTACACAAGATCATATACATGAGAGCATAATATATACCTGCTCTTTTAAAATTCAGGATACAATCCCCCAGAGTTAACATTCCACAAACGTATACGTTATTGAAAACTTATCAAACGTATGAGAATGACGTTACATGAACGCCAAGTCACGTGACCAAAATAATAAAAGACAATAGTGGCGTTAACAAATGTAGAAAGAGATCCGACGGGAAACACTTATATCTTGGCTTGGTTTTTTTTTTCTTTCTTAATAGCCTGCCAAAGTGACACTACTCTGCCTGATGGAAAAAGCATTAATAGAATCCGAGAGTTGTGGTCACCATACTCATTGCAAATGCAACGCAGTATGGTGACCCACACTATGGTGGCCTTGTGAAATGATTTTTCACACCCCCCTTGGAGACGTAAAAGGCATGACAGTCATCGTGACAGTGTAAGGCTTACACAGTTACTACGATAACTATCACGCCTGCATCAATGGGTCTCCGTTCTCACACTCACCAATGAAACACGACAACACGGATGCTGGCGCTTTGGGTTGGCTTTTGGTTCCCATGTATATTATTATACCTTCCTTCTCCAGCACTGTACGGTTCACGTATGACGTTACATTTAATAACCTAAAATATCTGTTCTCTATCAGGTGGTGGCCCTCCTCCTCCACCCCCACCACCCATGCCAGGTGGACCGCGTGGACCTCCGCCTCCGCCCATGCCTGGCGGTGCCGGCCCTCCACCTCCACCACCTATGATGGGAGGACCAAGACCTCCACCACCGCCGGGAGGATTCGCGCCTAGGATGGTAATACAATATATATTTTCTGCCCCAATATCTACAGTGTTATATTTTCTGGGACTACCGAGTTCTATAACACGATGCTGGAGTTCAGGATGTAACTCTTGTACACCAGAATCAAACCACACCATACCAGTTCCTGTGATTATAAATTCACAAATTTATATTTGTGTTTTGTCTTAACGTATATTTTTCAAATTGTACGTGACGACTTGTCCGTGTGGTGGCGGATTAAGAATACATAGTGTTACCACCCCTATTCATCCCGTGGGTGTCGTTAAAGGCGACTAAGGGAACAAAGTATACAAGACAACATCATTACAAAGAGAAGGAAAACTTGAAACAAACCCTATTCCAACCCGTCTGGCCAGCGTGGTATAGTAGGCCAAAACCTCCTTGCTAAGGAGAGGCTTATGTCCAGCAGTGGACTGTAAAAGGCTGTTGATGATATTTTTCAACAACATATTTAAAAATTTCATATAATAAGAGAAATGCCGTACAATGAAGCAAGTGCTTATTTAATTCAAAAGTTCTTTCAAAAGAATGATATCCGTCTTTAATGTCTTTCAGCCACAACCAGACGTAATACTACCACACGGTCTAAAACCTAAAAAGAAGTGGGAAGTAGAAGGACCATTGAAACGTGCCAATTGGAAGACGATAGTGCCACAAAAGATGTCGAAGAAAGCTTTTTGGGTCAAGGTAAATATAATCATATTAGCTAAATACCTACTTATACCTAACAAAATAAAATTCTCTCGCACACAAGAAAAAGTGAAATTTCTGATGTAAACAGGACAAATATAGAATACATCTATTGACTTTTCTGCTTAAGTCATTCAGTTTAGTCTTTAAAGTAATAAAAACAAAAAAATATATATTCCACTTTAGTGTTAAAGTAGTCTACTCCGTAATATACACGGTAAATTGAAACAGTAATGTAACATCCGATATGGTCTAGTGGCTAGGATACCTGGCTCTCACCCAGGAGGCTCGGGTTCGATTCCCGGTATCGGAATACTCTTTTTGTACACATACGTACATACACTCTGGTCTGTACACACGACGGAGTAACAAGTCAAATAGACCCTAAACAATTTCCGCATCTCCAAAATATACCACTCATATATTCTTTATATTTTTTTTTTATTTTAAACGTCTACCAAAATCTGCTTGATGGAAAGCATGAATAGAGTCCAAGCGTTGTAGTCACCATACTCATTGCGAATGCAGACAATGCAGTATGGTGACCCATGGAGGCCTAGTGAGCTGCTTTTTCACGCCCCGCTTGGGAAAGCATGACAGTCTTCGTGGCAGTGTAAGGCTCACACACTTACCACGATAACTGTGACCCCTGCGTCAATGGGCCTCCGGTTTCAGACTCACCAACGCTTTAGTTTGAAGAGGCTAAAAAATTATGTTTCGACTAGTCGATAAAACCGACTATTCAACTACTATAGTTTTGTTGTACAGCGGCAATTTCGCGATTAAATTGTTTAAAAAGGTAACGATACGTTCAATTGCCCGACATTTCGAACGCACGTACGTGCTCACAACACAACGTACACCAAAAACTATGTGCGGTTATTTTTGTTTTTAGTGACTGATCGGCGATTGGTCGATCTGTTTATAACGTACCAATCGGTTTAATGCTTAGACGACCAAAAATCTTAATTTTTTTTTTTAATATTATTGACATCTTACACAACACCATCTCGCCCCAAACTAAGCAGAGCTTGTACTATGAAAGCTAGATTGACTGATAGAGTACTTATACACTTTTTTATTATAAATACTTATGTTATTGTACAAAGAAAATACCCGAACTCGAAAACAAAAATTTGCAAATCATACAATCATTTGATCCGACCTGGGAATTGAACCCGAGACAGCACAGCAGTCGCATACGCTACTACTGCGCCACAAAGGCGTCTTTCATAACAATGTTCTATCAATGAATATCTCGTTTGTAGGTGCAAGAGGACAAACTTGCTTCTCCAGACATTCTTACTGGATTAGCAGCGAAGTTCTCTAGTAAACCTGTCGCAAAGAAGAATGAGGACGCGGTTGATAAGTAAGAATATTTTAATAATATATAGTCTAGTGGTTTAAGCGGTCGCCACACCGTTGCCTACTGCGCTGAGTGTTGTGGCTTCAAATCCCACATAGGACAACACTTTGTGTGTTCCACGAATGGTTGTTCTGTGTCTAGGTGTTCTTTGTGTCACAACTCCTACTCGGGTGGTGGATGGGTGTCGTAACAGACGACTAAAGGACCAAAGTATGCAGAACAATATCACTACAAAGAGAAGGAAAACTTGAAACAAACCTTAAATCAACCCGTCTGGTCAGCGTGGTGTAGAAGACCAAAACCTCCTTTCCAAGAAGAGGTCTATGTCCAGCAGTGGACTGCTAAAGTCTGTTGATATGATGATGTGATGGTTTTTGTTAATGTTGTACGATTGTCCGTGTGATGATTAAGAGTATGGAGTGTTACCACCCCTGTTCATTCCGTGGGTGTCGTAAGAGGCGACTATGGGAGTACACTAGCAAGACATCACAACAAAGAGAAGAAAAAAATTTTTTTCAAAATAAACAGGACTCTGCTTGACTTGAAATATCAAATTATGAATTGTATCCATGTACCCACGCTACGTGGGTTCGAACCCCACATGGGACAACACTGTGTGATCCACAAATTGTTGTTCTGAGTCCCTGTTTTCTTTGTGTCCGTTTCTTGTATGTTTGTAAATTCCCCTGCGACACAGGATTTGTACCTCGTGCAGACGTTGCCTTTTAAAAATAAAAAAAATCTCGAAGTTATTTTTAAACAGAGAGATATGAAATTCAAATCTCACCAGTATATTGTGACCTATCGTAATACCAAAATCTAAACAATGACAGTTAAAATTATACTGGTTAAATCTTCAATAAACTTTCTTCCAGGGTCCACACATTGAAGAAAGTGAAAGACCTCAAAGTTCTAGATAGTAAGTCTGCTCAGAACCTCTCGATCCTCCTGGGAGGGTCTCTCAAACACATGTCATATGAACATATCCGCTCTTGTATACTGAGGTGTGACACCACTGTCTTGACTGCCAACGTACTGGATCTACTTATACAGGTATGTTTGATTAATGTTTTTCTAATTGATTCAGAGACATTCTGGTGATTTAATTCTCAACCCTACAGAAGAATGGAATTATAGAGCTGCAAATTCTGTTATAAAACTTTCGCATCTTTCCCGCCATTTCTGAGGTGGGGGTGAGGTTCAGGACGACAACTAGTTAGATAAATACATAGACAAAACTAAACAGAGCTTGTACTATGGGTACTAGACAACTCATATAAATACATATTATATATAAATAAAACTAACAGCGACCTGCGGTTTACGTTGCTTTTGAATCGGATATTGTTTACTATTTTATTGGTTTCTATTTTTTCCACGGAACCCTATTTTTTCTGACATGAAAGTAACTGAAGTTATTCCTAATAGAATCCCTATCTGCCAGGGAAAATCGCATCAGAATCAGTCCAGCCGTTTCAGAGATAAACCTTAATGAGAGACCAAAAAAAAAGGTTTTTGATCAAAGTACGTGCATTCAGTTTTTATTCAAACACTTCAATTTTTATTTCTTTTTTTCGATAATCAATATATAGAATATTGTCACAGTAGAGAAGTATAGTGTGAAAAAGTAATCATATTAACTAAATACCTACTCATACCTAACAAAAAAAACTATTGCATAAAAAAAGTGAAGTTTCTGATGTAAACGGGAAAAATATGCAACACATTAATAGACTTTTCTGCTTAAATTCAGTTCAGTCATCAAAGTAATACAAAAAAAAAAAATTCGGGATTAGTGTTGAAAGTATTAAATAGTCTTAAAATAGTGTACTCCGTTATACGAGGTGTGTTCAAAAAGTAAGGTGACTTTGTATTTTTAAGAAAAAATATTTATTTATTTATCAATATTTATGTTGTCCCCTTCAAAGTAATCCCCCTCAGATACAATACACTTATGCCAGCGGTTTTTCCAATCGTCAAAGCACTTCTCATAAGCACTTTTCGGTATAGCCTTGAGCTCTTCCAGCGATGCAGTCTTTATCTCTTCAATCGTTGCAAATCTCCGTCCTTTCATAGGTCTCTTTAGTTTTGGGAACAAGAAAAAGTCACATGGGGCCAAATCCGGTGAATATGGTGGCTGAGGCATGATTGTGGTGTTGTTTTTGGCCAAAAAATCTCTCACCAGCAAAGATGAGTGAGCAGGGGCATTATCGTGATGCAAAAGCCATGAATTGTTTTTCCACAATTCCGGACGTTTTCTTCGTATTGCTTCTCGCAAACGGCGCATAACTTCAAGATAATACTGTTTATTGACCGTAAGTCCATATGGTAAGAACTCCTGATGCACCACGCCGTGGTAATCGAAGAAAACAGTGAGCAAAACTTTGACATTTGATCGAACTTGGCGTGCTTTTTTCGGTCTTGGCTCATCTGGGCTCTTCCATTGGGACGATTGGACTTTGGTTTCGATATCATAACCATATACCCATGATTCGTCACCAGTTATGACCCTTTTGAGTAAATCTGGGTCGTCGCTGACGTCATTCAACAGTTCTTGAGCGATGCTCATGCGACGGTTCTTTTGGTCAAAATTTAGCAATTTCGGAACAAACTTCGCTGACACACGTCTCATGCCTAAAACGTTAGAAAAAATTTCATGGCACGAGCCAAGCGATATACCAACATCCTCAGCAACTTCTCTGATAGTGATTCGACGATTTTCCAGAACAATTTTCTTCACTGCTTGAACGTTTTCATCAGTTGTTGACGTGCTTGGGCGTCCAGAGCGAGGCTCGTCATTGGCATCTTCCCGGCCATCTTGGAAGAGTTTGTACCACTTGTAAACATTTTTTTTACTCAGAACAGTTTCACCGTATGCCACTGTCAACATTTTAAGTGTTTCGGAGCACTTTATTTTATTTTTTACACAAAATTTGATGCAAATCCTTTGATCCATATTTTTCGATAGCAAGAAATCGCCGAGCACGAAAAACACTTATAACCTTTACGCCTCTCCCAACCAAACAAAAAATGCTATACACTTGAAACTTGGTACAGATGTTCGGGAAGAGTGTACCAACATAACAAAATAAAAAAAATCGATAATCGAAAGTACGTTGCCCGCCAAATTTGAAAAGTCACCTTACTTTTTGAACACACCTCGTATACACAGTAAATTGATGTTATAATGTAACATCCGATATGGTCTAGTGGCTAGGATACCTGGCTCTCACCCAGGAGGCTCGGGTTCGATTCCCGGTATCGGAATACTCTTTTTGTAATGTTTTCTTACTTTTTTAATCAATTTGTCTCCTTTGTCAGTAGACTAATATTTTTTATATGTTATATTTTTTATATTTTAATATGTTTATCATGATATTGCAGTCCGTTGCCGGATGTAGTCAGAATACATTCATGAATAGTAAATCTACATAATAGAGTCAAACCTTTGAGTCATACATTTTTATCTGACACGTTTTTGACCAAACTCCCCCCCCTTCTCCCTTTCTTTTATGCAGAGATCCCCACAGGTACCACTTGTAGGTGGTTATCTCGGACCCGAACTGACCAAAAACCACAGGCCGTCTCTGGTACTAGTAACCGGGGAACCAGATACACCCTAACAAGGAAATCCCTGGTACCTCCAATTTTTTTACCCCTAACTCCCACAAAAATATTCGTTAACAAATTAAGAGTGCGTTTTAAAGCATACTTATGTTGAAAAAGCATCGCATCTGAATTATTTATATGTTAAAAAAAAACATCAGTCAATCTAGCTTTCATTGTTTTGCTTAGTTTGAAACTAGATGGCGTTGTGTGTCATTAGTCCTAAATGTTACTTACTTACTAATTTTAATTACTAATGTTTTCTCGCCATTCTAGTACCTGCCACCAGCCGACCAGCTCAAGAAACTGGCAGAGCTGAAGGTAAACAGCGAAGAGTTGACAGAAGCTGAGCAATTCAGCGCCACTGTAGCTGACATCAAGCGGCTTGTACCACGGTTGAGGAGCTTGGCCTTCAGGGAACATTACGCGGAAATTATATCTGAAGTTAAGCCGGTAAGACACATATGTAAAGATAAATCAATTCATAATCTTTTTTTATTCATGGTGACTCTACTCTGCCTGATGGAAAGCATGAGTAGAATACAAGAGTGGTCGCCATACTCATTGCGAATGCAGAGCATTCGTTATAGCGGTCTAGTGAGATGCTTTTTCACGCTCCGCTTAAAGGACCTGGGGTCATAGTGAAAGGGCAAAGAGCAGGAAACCTTGATATAACCCCAACCCTTCTGTCCAGCTATAGTAGACGAAAACCTGCTTTTTAAAGATAGGCATGTGCCCAGCTGTGGACTGTTAGAGTCTGTTGATGTTGGCAACATTGCATCTGGGCCATCTTAACAGCTATGAAAATAACGCTGCTCGAAAAAATTGCTACTTTTAAAAAAATATACTTTTAGAAGTCTGAAGCCAAGGTTGAAAATTTACATATTACTAAAATGAGCTAAACTGAGCTTACAATTGTAGCATAATATCATAACATAATTAAATATAGCATTTGATTATTTACATTTATTAGTAACAGTCGTTTCTACATAATATTTACACGTGTCAAGTTTAGGGGAAGATTGAATACAATGCTTGGACATAGAAGCGGGGGAGGATCTAGGTTTCTGTCTCGTAGTCATTTCTCTAAAGAAGTAAAACCATTTCTTACACATTAATGACTTTAAAGTTTCTGTTGCCTATATGTATGAATTATTTCGTGAAAACTATTGAGGATTTCGACATATATTAACCCATTACTTCCCAACCATCGAAAAATTTGGAATTTTCTGTCGAAATCACAAAATGTATTTGTTAATACTGTAAGAAAAAAATATATTATTACGACTTTATTGGCTATTTCACGTTTAGTAAAGGGTTCCCAACAATTTTAAATAATTTGAAATATATAATTACTTTTATTTATATAGCTATAATTAGCTATATAAAACAAACAACAATGTACTCTTAACGGCTACGAACGGCGGAAATTATATATCTAAATAATGTCACTGGATTTTTTATCAAATTTTTTTTTAACTGTAAGCATGTTAAAAATGGTTGCTATTTATAAAAAATGCTTAAAAAATTAGAGCCAATTTTAAAAAAAAATGTTAATCTGGCGTCCTAAAAATATGACAGTGGGAAGTAATAGGTTAATGCTGGTCTCTGAGTAAGAGGAGGGGAGTTTACACGCAGTATGAGTACGTGTTGTTGGTTAATTAAACAAAATTATGAACTTGTCTGTTTGAACTTCTATCATTTGTTCAGTTTGTTTTTGAACAGCTATATATTTTTATTGTGCAACCTACCAAAGTAACTCTATTCTGCCTGATGGAAAGCATGAACAGAATCCAAGAGCGGTGGTCGCCATACTCACTGCGAATGACGACAGTGTAATATGGCGACCCACGCTAAGGCGGCCTGATGAGATACTTTTTCACGCCCCGCTTAAACGACCCGGGATCGTAGTGGGAGGGAAACACGTGCGCTGGTAATGATTTACAGGCTTTAACTATATCGGGTACTTTTTGTCTATTCGTCTTAACTCACGTTCCTCGGAGAGCACGTAATCCCCTCCACCTGATACCCGGTCGTGTCGGATAACCGAGAGAGTGCACCTCTGTTGCACTCTTGTCCACTTTAACAAACCAGCTAAGAATACATCAATAAATTATCGTATTTGTATTAAAATACTGTTATATATTACAGGACATCGTATCTAGTACGGCGGCGTGCGAGGAAGTCAAGTCTAGTGACAAATTCGCCAAGATTTTAGAACTGTTGTTGTTGTTGGGCAACTATATGAACACCGGGTCCAACAACGCTGGCGCTTACGGCTTTGAAATCAGCTTTTTAACTAAGGTAATTTTTTATACATCATCATCATCATCATCATCATCATCATCATCATCATCATCACCATCATCATCATCATCATCATCTCAGCCAAAAGACGTCCACTGTTGGAAATAGGCCTCCCCCAAGGTTCTCCACAACAGCCGGTCCCGTGCCACCCGCATCCAGCAGCTTCCCGCGACCTTCACCAGGTCGTGGGACCACCTCGTGGGGGGCCTACCAACGTTGCGTTTCCCAGTACGCGGTCGCCAAATTTTATACATACCATGATGAGAAGGAAACCTTGCCATCAAACCTATACCAACACTAAGGAGTGCCTATGCATTGCCGTGGATTAGCAGGCTGTTGATTAACGACTTTTCTATCTGTCGTGGAAGAGTCAAGGCAGAATCGGAGTGGTTTGAGCTCACGGGACCGGTGTTAAGCTACTCATTTTATTGTTTTTCACCGAATGGATGAGGACACCGGAGGCACTCCTCTTCTACTTGCATCTCATAAGTAGTACATGGTCATGCGTGGCATAGTTAACTTACTATCTGGGGGCCCGTCTCTTACATATTAGTTACTAAGTACCGCAAACTACAATTCTTTCATTTCTAACCCCAATTTTTTTTATTTGTCTCCAGTTAACGGCAACGAAAGATTTAGAAAACAAACAAACATTACTACATTATTTAGTGGAAACGATAGAGAGTAAATTCCCGGAAGTGTTGACTTTCGCCGAGGAAATGCCGCACGTAGACAGGTGAGTGACTTGATTTAATTATATTATAATATTGTAAGAATATTTATAAATAAATATTAACACACAACGCCATCTAGTTTCAAACTAAGCAGAGCTTGTACTATGATAACTAGACTGACTGATAGAATACTTATATTCTTTTTTTTTTGTAAATACATACAAAATACCCAAACTCCGAAACAAATATTTGATGATCATACAAACATTTGGTCCGACCCAGGAATCGAACCCGAGACCTCAAGCTCAACAGTTCACTACCACTGAGGCAGATTATTTAATATTAACTAAATTGTCTGTGTGTATGTGTGTTTGAATGTATGTGTACATTTATAGTTTTCACTGTTTTTTTTCTTAGATTTGTGCTCCATAGACTACCCTAATTCACATGCATTAGGTGGCAAGACACGACGATAAAGACTGCACGGATAGCGTAGTGGTTTAAGCGGTCGTCACGCCGCTCTCTACTTCGCTGAGTGTTGTGGGTTCAAACCCACATGGGACAACACTTTGTGTGATCCACAAATTGTTGTTCTGAGTCTGGGTGTTCTTTGTGTCCGTTTCTTGTATGTACCCACGACACAGGATTTATTCCTAGAGAAGGCGTTTTTTAAAAAATATTCTTAATATCCGTATAAAGGTTGTCTGTAAGACATTACTTTTAATGATAAGACCACTGATTATTACAAAAAAAAAAAATATTATGCTTCACAAAACCTTTTAAAATCACATGAATTCTCTTACAAAGATTTTATGATCACCAGTAAATAACATAATAACAGTACCTGTGTAAAGGGATCTCACCAAGAACTTAGGCCTCCAAGGCAACCTTACCTACAAGTCGTCCACCTGCTTATCGACGGACGAGGCTTTGCTAAACAAAACATCGCGATTAGCGGCAATAGACTCGCCATCGACGTGGGACCAAAACACTGTCGAAAAGTGGTCGTTTAATATGCCTCTGCCTACACCTCCGCGGAAACAGGCGTGATTTTCCGAATAACGGTACCGGTGCATTCCATAAAGTTCTTTGATTTGTTTTAAACGATTGGGTCTCTTCGTTTGTAGAATGCAGTACCACAAATTTGACTAAAATGTCTCTTATAGCTTTAAGAGAAGGAAACATCTCTTCTTCATTACTTTTTTAAGGTCATATTTGACGGACCTGTTCGTTTACTAGCCTTTTTTTTAACGTGTGGAAACACCAACGGGGCATCAACCCCATCCCTCAGGGTTTACGGCGGGGTGGTGTGTCGGAAATCGAACTGACTAAAACCACACGGTGTGCCACTCTGCGCCTGGAATGAAAAGGATCTCGTAACTGCTGTTATTAAGCTATCCGGACCCAGTGGTTGCTGGCCCTGACTGCTAAACAGGAGGTCGTGGGTTAGATACCCTGCAAGGAGAAATATTTGTGTGAAGAGCACGATTATTTGCTGTGTCTGTGTGTCATTTTTATATAATACTAGCTTACCCCGCGAACTCTGTTCCGCCTTAGAGGCAATAAATAAGCAGATTTTTGATTTTGGACTGAAACACGATCGAACGGGATAAAAAGTACCCTATGTCCGTCTCCTGGTTCTAAGCTACCACCCCACCAATTTTCAGCTAAATCCGTTTAGCCGTTCTTGAGTTATAAGTGGTGTAACTAACACCACTTTCTTTTATATATATAGATATATGTATTTAGAAATATTAAAGTATGTTTATCAGCAGTCTAGGTACCATTGCACAGCCTAATTTAGACATCCCATCAGACAGCCGTGTGTGAGATGTGTGAGATTATTTATTTATTTATATTATTGTAGTACAGTGAACCCTCGGTAATCCGACCCCTGTCTAATCCGGACCCCCCGTAATCCGTCATCAATCAAACAATTTTCGCTAATGTAGATCGTGCATGATTGAACAGGTTACAACTTGTGTTCGGCGCGTAGGTATTCTTTCAATTCCGATTGCTTACTTTGAATTTGACTACGTGTGATAGCGGTGCACCTTAGCGTTTATTCATTGTGCATTACGTATACATATCTAGTAATGTCGTCACAAGCCAAGAAGACAACATATAGAATTTTATCATTTGTCTGTAATTTGTCGGATTACAAGGTACTCTTTTGTAAAAAAAATCCAGGTTATAGGAGGTCTTATTACGTATACATATCTAGTAATGTCGTCACAAGCCAAGAAGACAACATATAGAATTTTATCATTTGTCTGTAATTTGTCGGATTACAAGGTACTCTTTTGTAAAAAAAATCCGGGCTATAGAGGGTCTTAGGCAGTACTCTATAATCCGACAAATTCGATAGTCCGACACTGCCCTGCAAAACGTTTGTCGAATTACCGAGGGTCCACTGTATTAAACTTTGGATATTAGAAAATTACGCAAATTTTTACCATCATAAGATAATTGATTTAATTATCAATGTTGCCACATAATTTTCACTGTACACGTCACCAGGGCCGCCCGCGTGTCTATGGAGAATCTCCAGAAGGCGCTAAAGAAGATGGAGAACGACATCAAGTCTTTGGAGATGGATCTGAACAATTCACGTGTACAGCAGTGTCCAGACGACTTGTTCCACGAGTCTATGAGTGTATCCTTTTTCATGTGTTACTTCTGGAGTAGATTAAGAAACCTCAATCAAACAAATTATCGTCTTTGGTCTTTTAAGGATCTTTAAGAAGAGAGTGAGAACCTGTCCCAAATGACTGCTGACAGTTGACTGTTTCATAAGACGTTACTTTCTGTTGCCTACCGACAGAAGTTTTAGTGTGGTTCTTATACCAACTCAGATGGCCAGCGTGGTGTAGTAGGCCAAAATCTCCTTTCTAAGGAGAGGTCTACGTCCAGCAGTGGACTGTTAAAGGCTGTCGATGTACAATTATGCCGTTCTATTCGAAAATAAAAGAGCGCCATCTGTTAATGCAAATAAGTACTTCCAAAGTTTCATAAGACGTTACTTTCTGTTGCCTACAGATACGAGTTAAAGTGTGGTTCTTGAAAACAAGTTCGTTAAAAGTATTTAAAAAAAAACCTTTTTCGAAATAAACAGAACTCCGCTTGTCTTGAAATATCAAATCATGACTTTCATTTTGATAAAATACTGTATTCTTATGGAAAGAAAGTACAGATGTGTGTCTAAAAAAATCAAAACGCGCGAAAGAGAAAACGTTCAAGATTTTTAGACTGCACGGTTTGTCTAAGCGGTCACGACGCCGCTTTGTACTGCGTTGAGTGTTGTGGGTATACCCGTGACAGGTCTATTTTGACATACTGTGTTAACAACAACAAATCTCCATTTATTTTCATACTTCTATCTTCTCAAAACTGCTATCGAGTATCCTTAACTCTTCTCAGTCTTTCGCAATAGAAGCCCGTGAGCAGTGTGATCTTCTCCACTCGATGTTCCGCAAAATGGAGGCTCTGTACAACGACCTGGCGGAGTATTATGTCTTCGACCCTCAGAAGTACACACTGGAGGAGTTCTTTTCAGATATCAAGACTTTTAAGGACTCCTTTGTTGTAAGTATCAGCTTCTGGTTTTCAAAGGAACCGGTGTGACGAAAAATCTGGACAGACTTGCAAGAAATCATTGCAAATGGACCAGAGTAGACCAGAGATTTAAGCTCGACGGGGGTAATACTACCCTCTCGCAGATGAACAACCTGCCGCGATAGGATCCGTGTGGTCGTGTTTCGTTAGTGAGTGTGAGACCAGAGACCCCTTGATGCAGGGTCACAGTTGTCGTGGTTACTGTGTGAGCTTTACAATGCCATGATGACTTACTCTTTTATACTTAACACCAGCTAAAATGAAACCAGGACATTCAAAAGTTGCTTGGAAGAAGTTGCTATAAGCAATAAGGCCATCGTTTGTACAATTTTTCTTAATTTACAATGTACAAATAAAGTATTGCTTAAACTCCTGAATTAAACGGTTTTGCTTTTCTTTCTCGTGGAAATTAGTTAAAATTTGGAATTCATTACCAGCGCACGTGTTTACCTCCCACTATGAACCGTGAAAAAGCATCTGACTAGACCACCATATCGTGGGTTGCCATACTGAATTGTCTGCATCCTCAATCAGTCTGGCGACTACTGGATTCTAGTAATGCTTTCCATCAGACACAGTAGAGTCACTTTGGTAGGACCATACCTAATTTTCGTCGTGATCAGTATACCAATTGTAGCACAGCATAAAGATAAGGCCTTCGTCCAGCAATGAACGGCAATAGGCTGAACGAAGTGTAACGTATATATAACAGCGATATGTGTGTGGTGCAGGCGGCTCACGGCGAGGTGGCGGGAGCCCGCGAGGCGCGCGACCGCGCCGCCCGCGTGCGCTCCGCCCGGGCCGCGGCCGAGCGCGAGCGGCGCGACCGCACGCACCGCTACCAGCAACTCCTCGACATACACCAGACGCAGGACGGCGTCATGGACAGGTATTGACCGACACCTACATACATACGACACTATAAGAATACGATATACATATCACCCCTATTCACCATACTACTTTGTTGCTCTACCGGGTAGCGTATCGAGCGGCCTCGGGTGTTATTGATTTTTCCTGATATAGAAATTATTAAGAACAGCTCGGGTTTTGACGCGTGAAGCCTTCATCCCATTGGATTGTGAGTAAAGGAACAGAGAGTGCACCTTTGTTTGTAGTACACACACTAGTGCACTATAGTATCTTTTGTGTAGTCGACTGGTCTCCATTGAGACGGGCCGCCGTGGCCGAAATCAGCCCTAGAAGAACGGTAGTGTAATCCCTACGCTCAACGGGAGTGATCTATGAACATATCAAGTTATGACACTCGGAAAACCTCAGAAAAAGTTAAACTCTCTGAATTCATATCGAAATTAAGAAAAATAAATAATACCTTATATTCTTTGTGGTAACGAGTTAAAAATACAAGAAAAAACTTCCCGTGGGTACCTTAAGAGCCAACTACGGGAGAAATATTAT
This sequence comes from Hypercompe scribonia, assembly GCA_949316085.1. Taxonomy (NCBI): domain Eukaryota; kingdom Metazoa; phylum Arthropoda; class Insecta; order Lepidoptera; family Erebidae; genus Hypercompe; species Hypercompe scribonia. The sequence goes on from OX438997.1 coordinate 5,301,912, forward strand.
AGACTATGCAACGCCATCTACTGAAAAACTTTGAAACTACTCCAAGTAAATATACTTCATTTTGCAATACATAGTCAAAATATAATTAAGGCCAGAATAGCGTGGGTCGCCATACTGCATTGTCTGCATTCGCAATGGGTATGGCGACCACCACTCTTGGATTCTATTCATGCTTTCCATCAGGCAAAGTAGAGTCACTTTGGTACACTTCTATAAAAAAAACACGATTCAATCAATATGAGATTAAACACAGTTTCTAATCACACATCTTCATCCCCACAGTCTAATGGAAGCGTTGCAGAGCGGCTCAGCGTTTAGCAGAGAACGCCCTCGGAAGAAAGCTAACCCGAGAATAGCTGGAGGTAAGACGAACATACATACATGAAACATCTTTTATATAAGTCACGTACTGTTTTTTTCTATAATAGTCACGTTACAGAACCATATGATATTTTTTTCTTCATAAAAATTATGTTATATAGTAAAACCTCGACGTATGATAGTTTACTAATTTCTTTGCAATTTTGTAGTAATCAAATTTGAAACGATACAAAAATCCATGAATTAACAAGTCAACTTATAATGGTAATGAATATCTTTATTTCTTAATAAATAGGTAAAAAAATAAATCGAATTTCGCGTGTAGCTTGACGAAGACGCTGTGGTCGCCATATTGCTCTGTTTTCATGACGTCAGTTGGCCGTGTACACAAATGTGATCGGTTGACAGTTGACACAGACAGTGTTGTCTTTTGATATACGTACATATTTTTTAACAGATTAAATATTTGAAAACTTTGAATTGGATTTTAAAATTTATTTTATTATTTTATGTACTATTAGCTTTTGCCCGCGGCTTCGCTCGCGTGGAGTTTGATCTGATGCGTTAAGTTTCGTAACAGATCATTTTAAATAATTTTTTTTTTTTCTGTATTACTTAGAATACCTTCAAGAACATGTGTACAAAATTTCATTATGGTGGATCTGATCAGTTGACTGTATCGTAAATAAATACCAATGTCCACTTCATTAACACTAATATCCCGAAACATCTCGGGAAATACAATTAACATAGTTTTTTATTATTATTACGAATTTCAATAAAATATACAGTGAAATATATTGTTCAATTGAGTAGTCTACAACAGTGACGTCACAATATGGTATTAGGTACATTTTTCATACAAAATTGTCGTTTTGACAGATAATAAAAAGTAACTAATTTGACTAAGGTGTCATCTAGCCTATTGTCATTATAAATAAACATTGATTTTCAAGTTGAAATACATTTTATATTTAAATGCCTGTTAAAACGTAAGTTCGAGATGTTACTATATAACAAAACCAACCATTACAAACACGACATCATTCATAAGGATCGTTATACACTAAATCATCCGAATTAGGGTCCCAATCCACTGTGTTTATGCTATATCACAATGATACTCCCGCACGCTCACTCAGAGGACGTTAGCGACGAAGAGGGACTAGTTCATGCAATACTGCACCGGTTACAAGGTATGTCATTATGTAACTGTGCACCAAGAAATATTATTTTTTGTAGTATTTCAACATTATCTGGCTCGGAAGAGAATACATAGATAATGTCACAAAATAGATTATTTCTTATTAGCCATTTTTTTTTTCATTTGTCAATCAAAGAAGGTTGAGTTTCGTGCTATTTTCGAACAGCCTGGCTGCTTAAAATATAGTGAATGGGCTGAAGAAAAAAAAAATTACCTCCATATTTCGAAGCGGGGGTGTTTCAAAGATGGCAACACTCTCCGTGATGAGTGGGTTACAAGTATCTTATAGAAGGCTGCAGTCACTTATCATCACTCATCCGCACCGACCTCCCCCCTCCATATCATATTTTTTTACAAATGTTTACAAATTTAAGTTTTTAAATACTCTTCCGAGTGAGATAAATTGTGTCAAGTAGAAAACATGAGAGAATGCACCAAGAAAATAATTTAATTTTAATTGTAGAACACGTATTGTTATCACATTTCATTTGATTTGTTTTTTAGTATCAATCACGTGCACTATTTGGTTAAATTGTAGTTTTTAAATACAGTATTTAGAGCTTTGTTTTATGAGGAGATCCTAGCCTTTATTAATCCCAAGTATATTTGTGATCGGTCTGCAGTTCAACCGATTTCAATTTGAATGTCAGTTTTTCCACGGAACGACTGACATCAAACCGCCGATGACGCGAACTGTATTCGAAGGTTGAACCAGTTGTCTTTATATTTGAGTGCACCGACTTCCTAATAACGATTGCCGTTGATTGTTTTAGAGGAAACAATTATAATGATTATCTATTAATAGTTACTCCGTTGTGTATAGTTTTATAGCAATAGTTTTACCATATTTAGATTAGATTATAAGTCTTAGGCGTATGAGAATATTGGTGATAATTGTATGAATTTCATTCACCAAGAAATCGTTATAACGCAGATGAAATTATAGGTTAGAAAATGTGGGTAGTTACCTATATATTTTGTTTTTTTTATATATGTATGAACTCTTCCGTTTGATGATGCATTAAGAATACAGTGTGACCACCCCTATTCATCCCGTGGGTGTCGTAAGATGCGACCAAGGGAGCAAATTACTCAGGACAGCATCATCATCAAACACAAAGCATATAACAACTCGTTCTTCGAGCGTGATATTGTAGGCTAAACCTTCCTTTCTAAGGAGAGGCCTATGTCCAGTAGTGGACAACTAAAGGCTCTTATTAATTTATGGTGTATAGAAGGTTCGTGTGCCCGAGCGTTGCAGCGTGGCGGTCGAATACGCGACGACACAGACTACAGCTGTCTCCTCAAGAACTTCAGACAAGTGAACTTCGCTATATTGTTCGATATGCCGCTGATACTATACTTTAGTCGTGCATGACAGCTAGCTCTAACCTGACGTGGTATGATAAAATTTATAGGCGAGTAGGTTGTCTATTTAGCAATAAACTAGTCCAAAAAAAGAGATCTAATATCCCTTTCCCGATCTCATTTAAACGTACTAAATCTCACGTTTAAATGTAATTACCAAAAAAGAGAAAACTAATTACAAAAAAAAACAGAATTGATCGTTGCGTCACCATTTTCTTAACGCGAATGGCCTATATTTACTAGTGAATTTAATATAAAAGCGAAAAGTGTTTTCTTAATTTTATTATACCACTAAATAAAGATAATGCCTAATAACTAAACCTTGTCAACGATGTCTTCTAATGTTAATTAGCCTATCTATTATATAAACACTGATCAAGAGATTAGATTGCATTGGCATGTCCATAGATAAGTCGCAACTCAATGGATGTGACGAGCCGTGTTATATTACTAAGGGTTGCCATCATTTAAAAAAAAAAATAGTAGACCTTACAACAAAAATTGTCAATTTTTACATAATACAATAAAGAAAATATACTGTAAATTATGTGAAACGTACTGTACTAATTCACAGTAACGAAATTGAGTAGTGTTATACAATAAGCATTGATAGCAACCCTACATGCGTTTAATTACAGCTGCAGTAAGGAGGTCGCTTTAAAAATGTAAATTTCACAAAAACTCAGATGTATATCGATGTTGTAAGCTACTAAATTAAAATTATAATAGCTATAATCTACCGAGTGCTGCCCAAAGACGTCTGTATTAATAACTAAGAATATTATTTTACGAATAGATGCTAGGTAGATAGGTGTTAGGTGAGGCCACCTGTCAGCCTAACAGAAGCAGGCCGGGTTGGCAGCGCGACGCTCTCGGGTTGTTCAGAAAAGGGAACATCGGAGTTCTCATTCAGGAGGGGTCATCTGCACGTCGTAGGTAGACCCGAGGTGTGTCGGGGTTCCAAGGATGTTCTTTCTAAGGTATACCTGGTTCCCCGGCTACTAGTACCTGAGACGGCGTGCGGCTTTTTGTCGGTTCGAATCCGACATAACCACCGGGAGGATTTCAGAACAGAAGAGAAAAGAAAAGGTCAGGTGTAAACGTATATTTCTCGACAGAAATCTCGTGGTTTTGAAGATTTGTTTTATACATTCAGTAAAGAATTATGATAAATTGGATTATTCTTTTAAAATTCTGCAGCTCTTTTATATAATTTTTTTTTTAATTTATCGAGCACTATATAGCAAATAGAGTTATGCGTATATATAGGTGTTAAGTACTTTGTTGTTGTTTATCGCCGTTGGTAACACTAGACTGCTTTTGATGTTGTAATGTGTGAATGTTAGTATAATCGATATGGAGAGTATCCTATAATTAAGTATTCGTTTGCATTTTTGATATCTACCTAGAAGTGGACCCTCTCTCTCATTCTGAGAAAATGCAACTGCACTTATGACTGTTGAGTGGCACGTGTTTATGGATGGCGGTTGTCGCTTGCCAGGTGAACCGTTTGACCACTCAGACAAAAAGTTGATCATCTTGTAAATTAAATTATTTATATAAAGTATTTATATCCCCATTGATGCAGGGGTGACAGTTATCGTGGTAACTATGTAAGCCTTACATTGTCACAATGACTGTCATGCCTTTAACGTCCCTAAGCGGGGTGTGAAAAAGCATCTTACTAGGCCGCCATAGTGTGGATCACCATACTACGTTGTCAGCATTTGCAATGAGTATGATGACCTCAACTCTTGGATTCTATTTATGCTTTCCATTAGGCAGACTACTTTAAGGATACTGTTATTTGTATACCAGAATGTTCAATACTTTCTGAAACAATGTCCTAAAGAGGCTAATAATATATTATAATGTTTCTGATATAGTTTTGTTATTTCACAGCTGAAAGAAGAGCACAGTTGAGTCGGTCGCGGTCCCGCTCGGGCTTGACGGGGCCGCTCACAGCACGGGAATTAACCAAGTCAGTATAATTTCTTTCTAATTTCGTTTAAAATGGCGACTCCCGCACTGTTTATATCCTGTGTCCCCGCGACACAATCATACACGAAACGGACACAAATAACACCTCTGGGTATTATTTGTGTCCGTTTCTTGTATGTTTGTAATTTTCGGGATAGATTTAACTTGCAATCTAAACAGTGAAATATCCATGCTTCGACACGTATGGACCGGCTTCGAAGTATAACCATAAAGAAACTAGGTTGTAGAGTGACACTGATTTTAGCACGAAAGGTCCGGTTCGTCCGGAACAGTGCTACTCTCCCACAGAAGAACAACCTAAAGTGTGTTTTGTTGCCCATTGAAGCAAGGGTCATAGTTATCGCGCTAAGTGTGGGAAACCTAACCCTGTCACAATGACTGTCAGGCCTTTTACGTCACTTAGCGGAGCGTGAAACAGCATCTAACTAGGGCGCCATTGCTGTGGTTCCTTGGCAGGCTCTTAAAATAAAAACCAGTGCTAAACATCTCTTAAAATTCAATGTTTCTCCCTTCTCTCCCCAAGAATTATTGAGGGGGGAGGAAAGCGGCGATCAAAGTACATAGGTAATGGTTGTCGTTCACCACGGGCAAAATGTCTGCTCATTTGTCCCATAAAAAGGTAAAACAAACATTCTTTCTCTCTTTACAGTGAGTTGCTGAGCAACGCGTGATGATGGTTCTCCCTCGAAGTGATATTAGTGACGTAAAGCAGTGATGACCCGAAGTTTATAATAAACACAACACTATCTTCATTCTCGTTACATGTCCTGTCACGTATACGCAATTGACACGTATACGTGACAAAATAAATGCTAGTATCTGATTGGCTCCACACATTTCAATTTGTAGCCCAAGTAATATGTACAGATCACAAAGGCTACATATCATCAAGGCAATGTCTAAGGCAGCAGAGCAGTAATCTAATGTATGATATATTTCTTAACTCAGGTATATTCGCAATTGTCCCGTAGAAGACGGTGTGTGTTTATTATCAATGTTTGTATAAAGATTTAAATGTTGCACTAGCTTATTTTGAAATTTTTTATAACAATAAGAGATTAAAGCTCTTAAAATGCTCAACGGATTAAAATTGTATGTCTTAAGTTAAAGTTGGCCACGAGTGACGGTGGTCACTTAACACCAGACGACCGATCTGTACGTTTATCCCATACTGGCTAATGATATAATTGAATTCTACCATAATTTACTACTACTTTAGTAGAAAAGGGTTCGTGTAGTAGAAAAGTCATTTCCAAAAATATGAAAAAAAAAACTTTGGAATAATGTATAAATTAATTTTAAACACAAAGACAACACCATTTTTAATATAACGAATTCTATCTCATATTTATAAGAGTCCAAGAATGGCTTCCAATACAGAAAAACAAAGCCCGCATAAATTTCACAGTCAAGGTCCACTGCTGGACATAAGCCTCTCCTTAGCCAAAAGGTGTTGGCCTACTATACCACTCAGCCAAAACTTGTTGGTATAGGTTTCAAGTTTCCTTGCAGTGATGTTGTAGTTTACGCCCTTAGTCGCCTCTTACGACACCCACGCGGTGAATAGTGGAACTACTGTATATCTCGTGTTATCTATGACCCGCGACTTCTCTCGCTTCATTTTCTATCATCCCTTGTTTGAATTTCAAAAAACATTTCCTACAAAAAAGGTATCAGTGGCCAAAATAAATTGGTAGTAAGTATTGTCTAGTGCAACATAATCTTTGTTAGTTCTTAAGATATAAATAATAAAAGAAAATGTTATTTGAAAAGTAGGATGTGCGTAATGTGTGTGTTAACTAGCACAAAATATGTGGCAGAATGTTTGCTCATAATGGCTGAATGTTTAACAAAATAATTATATAAATGCAATGAACTTGGTACAGTAATAAACAGTTAGTTCTGACGCTAATGAAATATAAAAATAATAACAATAAAATCGTGAAGAAACATCTCACTAGGATGCCATAGTGTCTGTCAAAACTACATATATAAATACCAATAGACAGACAGATCATACCGTAAAATTTAAGAAAAAAAAAACACAATTTTATTACTATACCCAGTCAATTGAAATCCTTAATGTACTTCGGTACGTATTTGTATCTGTATATGTTGGTGTACCGTCAACAAAAATGTTATTAGACATCGCTAACTCTAGATGTGGCCTTACTTTGCTTAAACCAGTCCATTTTTGTCCTTAATAAGGCCTCGGCCTGTAAAATTGCTTATATAGGAATGTGATATTATATTTTACATATATATTCAATTAATATAACTTAATATAGTGAAAATCATTACAATGGTACGTTTAATTTGTCAACGTGACAATTAGGTAGATGACTGTATCGTAAATAAATACCAATGTCCACTTCATTAAAACTAATATCGCGAAACATCTCGGGAAATACAATTAACATAGCTTTTTATTATTGTTACGAATTTCAATCAAATATACAGAGAAATATATTGTTCAATTGAGTAGTCTAAAACAGTGACGTCACAATTTGGTATTTAGTACATTTTGCATACAAAATTGTCGTTTTGACAGATGATAAAAGTAACTAATTTGACTAAGGTGTCATCTAGGCTAAGTGTTCTAGTGAGCTAGTGCTCACAGCACTTACGACGCTTAAACTGCTAACGTGTGGTCCGATTTAGTGAGCGTGCCAACGTCTGTTATCAGTATTAATAATTCGGACCACTTGTGAGTGTACTTATGAATTCATAAAGTTGAACATAACCTCACAGAGCATTTTTTGACATAAACATGAGTGGAGTATGTGGTGTAGCCGATGAAGATGGTAAAATGCTTGTATTTCAAGCATTTTCCGCAATCATAGATTCATAGATTCAAATAAATGTCGCAAAATAACGTCAATGCTCACGATGCTAACGATCCTACCCGTCAGTACTGTAAGCACTAGGTAGTGACGTCACATGTGACGTCATAGCATCCACAACGCTAAGGGTAAGCGTGAAAAGCACGAATTGGACCGCTCGTTGGTACGCTATGAGCGCTGTGAGTGTGATTCGGTCCACGGCCCTAGTCTATTGTAACGGTATGTTTAAATGTTCTGACGGAAATGGTTTTGGGATGTCTGTATAATGAATGAAATGTGTTGATTTTAAAATAAATTTTCTTTGCCACCATCATCACGTCTTTATCATCATTCTGCTGTTATTAAATATTATCATCAGACTCTAAGCTCCATGAAACCAGTACCATCCCGTCAGGACATCTAATGACGCCCTTTTTTTTTTCAAGTGTAAAGAAACTGTGGATTTCTTTTAATGTTGAATATATCGCGGCCTTTTATTGTAATATACTTAACGAAAATATTCTATAATAAAGCTATATACATATATAGCATTATTTAGCTTTCATTATCTACAGGTCAACCTAAAAAATTTGGCCTCAAAGTATATTTTGGCCTCAAATTTTAATGTGGCCTCAAACTATATTTTGGCCTCAAACCATAATTTGGCCTCAAACCATAATTTGGCCTCAAATTTTAATGTGGCCTCAAACTATATTTTAGCCTCAAACATTAAAGACAGGCTATACAAACTCATATTGTACAGAAAGTATACATTTTTATTTAGTTTTTAATATGCAATTGTTCTATTAAACACATTAAACGATGTAAATTTAATGATTTTTTTGATATTTTAATGTTAATTTTAAGTTTTTTTTAATGTAAACATTATATAGGTTATTCTACATTCAGCGGCATTGTTTTTAACCCAATTATGTCACAATTCATATAACTATTAAGTGCATTTCTATACACAGAGTGTTAGAAAAGTACCGGCACGCGTTAGGGTGCATTTTTCAGAAATACATTAAACACAAAAGCTGCAGGCTTTTTCTAGGTTATTATTTGGTGACCTTGAAACTGACCATAATCGTGACCTTGGAGGTTATCCCAAGGTCAAGGTCAATTTTCAAATGCAATTATTTGACATATGATTGAAAAGTAAGGGAACAGTTACGATCGTTTATGACCTTAAGTACCCAAGTTGTGATATCCGAAGGTCGCCAATCCAAGCTCAAACTCACGATACCATAGGAAATTGATTTTTCTCTTTAGCAAGACACGTTAAGCTATAAGATTCAGGATATTCTCTTGGCTATTCATTAGGGACTTATCATTTCAGATAAACTCTAGTCTAAAATTCAAGGTGAATTATTCGACCATTTCGGTACTTTTATAACACTCGATATATTACCGTTTTAAAATTCATGTTTAGTCTATAAGATACGATGACCGCTTACTGTCACACGAGTGTTATCCTTATTTGAGACTTTAGTGATAAATCAATATTAACAGTCAATTTATTAAGTAATACTTTGCTACTATTGTCTTAAAAAATAACTTGCTTCAATTAATATTATAAAGATTAAATTGTGTTTGTTTGACCGCTCTTATCTCAAAAACTGCTGGTCAGATTTGGAAATAACTTTTGGTTTTGAATGTAGAATTGTAGAGGATGGTTACTTCACGCTACGACGGTTAGGAGTAGAGCAGTAAACTCAAACAATTTCAATTTATAGTTTACTTAATTCCAAGATTTATTTGATTAACGTATTGTTATTATGTGTTTACTTATGTAATACATAATGTCGCTGAACGTACTTAGATTATATATACATGTAAATATATTTTTGTAAAATGTTACATTTTTACTTAATAATAATGTTTTTAAAACTATTTTTTGTTTTATTGACAATTTCATTTTTTTTTATTTATTAAAAAAATTAAGGGAGACAAGTCTCGCAATAGGTATATATCCTGTGTTGCGAGGGACTCTGTAAACATACATGGAATGGACAAAAAAACATACGGAAGAGCAATAACGGTTGGCCTAGTCGTGTAAGCAGGTTACTTCGGCAAGTATTTGTACTCGGTCGCTAGGAGGGAATTAAGTCCCGCCTTTCATCACTGCGACTGCAGTGAGAACTCGGCTCAGCACACGCTGGCGGTTTGTTTCGCCTGGCCGCGCAGCGTGGGATTCATTCATTTTTCACCCAATTCCCAAATCATTCATTCAACCATTCAAAACCCATTCATTCACCCAATTCGCCGCCGGCGAACCAGGTGGCGGAGACGCGCGTACCAGTGCCTCGTGCCACCTTGAGTGTGGCCGCGGGTGAACGGGACGGGTTTTCCCCTCCATCCACTACAATGACCAGCCGCGAGGAGGCGACGTCCTCGTGTGCCGTACGTCGCCTTAAATAGCGAGTTTACCCGCAGATAATGCTCGCGTCAGCAGGCAGGTGCTAAGAAGGATCTGGATGTCGTAATAGCAGCTGTTCCCGGAGTCCTCCTATGTCAGGAGCAGAGTGGCACACTGTGTGGTTTTAGTCGGTTCGATTCCGACACATCACCCCGTCATAAACCCTGGTGCGGTGACGACCCACAGGGGTTTTAGCAAGTTGAAAAAAAAAAAATTGCTGTGGTCGCTACGCCGCTCTCTACTGCGCTGAGAATTGTGAGTTACAACCCCACATGGGACTACACTTAGTGTGATCCACAAATTGTTGTTCTGAGTCTGGGTGTTCATTGTGTCCGTTTCATGTATGTTTGTAAAGTCCCCCGCGACACAGGTTTCTTTCTAGTGCGGGTGTGTCTTTAAAAAAAAGAGAAAAAAAAGTGTTGTATTAAAATATTATCTACACATAAATGTATTCTAAATTAGATGAATTATCAACCGCAAGGGTACCAGAGATGTCCTCTAACTTACATCGTGTTCTCCGGTTACTTGTATCCGGGTGGCGTGCGATTTTCAGTTCGGTTCCAGTCCGATGTAACTGTCTCATAGGTCGGTTCTCGTTCTCTCTCTTTAGTCTCGTTAAACGTTCAAAAACAAAGAATGTTTTGACAATTTTTTGAGACTTTGCAGACGTGAGTCAGCTTCTGACGACGTCTACCAGCTGTCAGTAAAAAACATGGTTAGTTATTCCCATTTGTATTCAGGCGATAAATAGGCTTTAGTTTTTGAGTTAAACCTTTTTGATGGATAGATAGGTACTCTTTATTGCACACCATAACTAGGAAACATACAATGTATGTATATACAAACAAAAAAAACAGTGGTACAATGGGCGGCCTTACCGCAGTCTGCGATCTCTTCCAGGCAACTGTTAGACTGACTATACTGTATAGTGTTATGTAGTTTGTGGTGCACATTATAATTTACGTGTTAGCTAACATTACATAGTACAATACATACATATATACGAGTACATATCATACACTTTTTGCTGTCCATCAACTGCTTGAGAACATCTGGATATCAAGCGAGTACGTTGCGGTCTTGAAGTCTGTGCGATAGGGTCTTTATGTCAGTGATACGGGTTCTTCGGTCCTTCATAATACAATATTACATGGGTGCTACACTAGCCTAGTACTCTTGGGTAGTCCGGGAATCAGCGCTCCTAACTTGTCAACAGCTATACTTCAGATTATAGTTTTTATATCATAAGGTAATCACATTGCTTTCAATCAGGTACATTGGGAATAAAAGTTGTTAAACTGTAGATGTGTCACCCCTTCAAGACTTAGCGTTGGATGGTGGGTTGGTTCTCCGTTAACCACGCTTACCCACATCAGTTTTTGAGGTTATTATTATTTCCTAATAACCTACCTACCTTCGGTCTTTCAAAACATGTAAATATTGCCAGTAATCTATATAATCCGGTATTCTATAGAATACCTAGACAATGTAGTTATACAATATCCGAACAGTGGAGAAATATTATGTATTTTGCCTAGGTATTCTATACAATGCCCAATGTGCTAATTCTATACAAAACCAAATTTCATGATTCTGAATCAAGTTGATTTTAAGCAAACAGAACTTGGTTCGTTTTGTCCGCCATTTTATAGGTTAGTTCTATTATAGTGATAAATACAGACAAAAATCTATTTATTTTCTACGCCGAAAAGATGGACCAGTAGGTACTCTATACAACCCCTAGGTATTGTATTTATCAGGTATCTAGATAGAGTATGTAAGGGACGATAAAATTTATAATATTTCAAACGTCAATGTCTCTCCAAATAAACTTAGAAACTTTACAGCTGTCTCCCTATAATAAGTATTAATGAATGTTGACATCTTGTTTTACTTTATTGGAGTTCCTGTTGTTTGTCATTGTTTTTTTTAACTGTTTTGTGGTAGTAAGTGTAATCTAGATTTCAATAGTACTTACTCAGTTTATACTGGTTTTTGTAATTATCATTTGACTCGTAATATGGTATTGTTTGATTGGTTGATACCTGTACATGTAATGGACACGTATACCATTACTCTTCTTTGAAAATACTGTTTAAGAGTGTTTTTCATGTATGCTGTTGATGTACCATATAAAAAATACATTGTCTGACGCCCTAGGTACTGTATACATTGCCTGGATATTCTACAGAATACCCGTATGATACAAATTGCCTGTAACATATACATACATAGAGCTCCTATCTATTTATTATTGGATAAACAGTTTGGCCACGCCTCTTAACTACACAAACAAACAAACAAATTTACATATATTACTATATAGTTAAGTGGTTACACATGCTGGTAGAAATACGTACAGCGTCCTAATATATTTGAGCCGTAGCCAATCTCAATGGATATTATAAACTGTACCATATTTACTTGAAATTGGCTGCCTTACAATAGTGCTTACTTCGCAACACGCAAATAAAGAAATTTCGTTTTCTGTTATAAATTAAATCTCAAGTTCGATTCCCGGTGGGGAAAAAATAGCTTAGAGCAGAAGTTCTCGTCACTTCTGATATTAATAGAACCAATAAATTAATACAAGAAGTTTCTGATCTCAGTGTTCTCGTCTAGTGACGAAAGAAACTCGTTTAGGGAGGGACTTATGATTTGCTATATTGCCGGACCATGACCGGACCTCAAAAACACACTCGTGACTCCAGAGTTGTAGGCGTTCTTGGGTCGCGGAAGTCACTTCTATAAAGTGAGCTACCTGCTCACCCCGTGTCATAAAATAAACGTTTGTTTTGCACTCACACCTGTTACAGGGAACGTAATTATGCTCCATAGGGGTCATATCAATGATTTCTTTGCCGGGTTACATATTATACCCGGGATGGCGTATGATTTTCAGTGAATTCGAGTCCGACATAACCATCCCACGAGTCGTCCTTCTTCTTCTATGACACTCTCTGTTTATCTTTATTTTATGACACCCGCTGTCATAAAATGTTTTTTTTTTCACTCAGATCTATTACAGGGCGGGTAATTATCCTCTATCTCAATGATTTACTTACCAGGTTACATCTTGTTTCCTGGCTACTTGTATCCGGGATGGTGTATGATTTTCAGTCGACTTAAGTTCGATATAACAATTCCACGGCTAGTCTGATCTGATTTCTGCAAAAGAAAAATTTTGCATTTATTTTTACATATCTATTTCCTAGTGTTTAATGAGGTGATAAAAGAACCGTAGCAACTTACTTACCAATTGTTAATACTTTATGTTTTTTAAGTTTGTACTGCCGCTAAGATTTTGATGACGAATTAGATTATGTATCACATCACTATAGGTATTTATGTAAACTTATAGTAAAAAACTGTGGCAACATTCCACATACAGCGTCATCTATCGAAGACACACCGAACTACGGAGTATCTACTAATCTTGTATCACGATATGGCAATCCTCGCGCGGATTAGAATATATACATCATCCCAATATTAACGGTTGGGCATTCAGCTCGCCTGATCAGAAGATCCTTTTGTGTCGGAGACATGATACCCGTTCCTCCACAGAAACCTAGAGGAATATTTTACTTATTATACTTATCCTTAAAGTATAATTTGATCTCTGTAATAGTTATCACTAGTGTAACTTTAGATGTAAAGTTTTATATTTATAATATTCCAGCTTTTGCCCGCGGCTTCTCTTGCGTGGCATTTGGTCTGCCACATTAAGTTTTGTAACAGATCATTTTAAATAAACCTTTTTTTTTTCCCCTTTTTTAATAAAAAGTATCCTATGTTACTTCAAATACCTCCAAGATCATGTGTATAAAATTTCATGATAATCTGTTGAGTATTTTTCGCGTGAAACCGTAACAAAGAAACTTACATTCGCATTTATTATATTAGTACGAATTGCATTTCATTTATGATAAAACCAGCACGTCAAAAATGAAGATATAGGTGATACAAAAGGAAATCGGTTGTTCAAAGATACTTCGTCGGTTTCGAAATCATAAGTCACAGAGAGCAAGCTATATTTTAAGGACTGTAAATAAAAAGTTAAATTAGAGTAAAGAGAAGAGAAGAGTGAATTAGAAGAAGGATGTTCAATAGTTAAACTTAGAATCAGTTAAGTCCTGTACCTACCTAAATATACGTAACATAAATTACTATTTAGACACCATTAAAATTAGTTTGTTTCACAAACTATTATTATGATAATCAATTCATGATATTTATAACAAACATCAAAACACAACATTCGATCTATCTGCCCACAAAGATTAACTCCGTGGGGTGGGCGGAGTTACTGGTGTGCCAAGACACGCCCGCCGGCGCGTGCGCATGCCTCTCGGAACCATTAGCAATGCTCTCGAAATAAAATTAAGGTTACTTATATATGTCTGTTTATACCACCACCTACTTAATTGGCCGATGTAGTGTGTAAGATTTTCCGCTCAACTCAATTAATTTCTTCAGAGGGGTGCCACGCTCGCCCTTTTGTGGACAGGAAGAAAAGGGAACATGAGGGTTCACACACGGAAGGGAGCATTTACAAGCCGTTGGTGTCCCGAGGTACGTCGGGGCTCCATGGATTTCCTTACTAGGCTGAACCTGTTTCCCCGGCTATTGGTACCTGAGACGGCGTGCGGGTTTTGGTCGGTTCGAGTCCGACATAACCACCTTTCGTATCCATGGGCATTGCCGCACAAAAAAAAGGGTTTATTTAGCTGTATAGTCTCAAAGAAATAGCTTCCAGAATGAAATATTAAACGTTTTCGTTATTTAAACCTTGTAGGTACTTTAATATAAAAAGCACATCAGATCATGTCGAGTGTGTTCAGAATGTGTTAAACTTACGTGAATTATGATGACCTAATAGAGAATAGAGATTAATTATTATAATTATTATAATAGCCTCATACACCTCACACACGGCCGTCTGATCGCAAACTGAGCAAAGCTTATACTACATACTTCATACTTATATATTTCTAAATATATACATATTATAGATAAATTTCATCCAGACACAACAAATGATCATGTTCACCACGCAAAGATTTATCCTGGGTGGGAATCGAATCCACGTCCTCTGGCTTAGCAGTCAGGATTACTAATCGCTAGATAAACAGGCCCGTCACTCCACCAGAATATATGTATACTCGAACCAAACCTACTAATATCACACAGTATACCGTATTATACTTGAAATAAGTTCAATTTGAGATCCACCTTTTCAATTAGGCGACTTCTAGGCAGAGTCGAGCGTAAAAGTAACCTATTCATCACAAGTAAGAATTGACTAAGTGAACAAACTACGCAAGACAACGGTACTGCAAAAAAAGAAAATTTGAATCGAACTTGAATAGAAGACCAGCGTGATACAGTAGACCAAACCTTATTTTCTAAGGAGAAGCCTCTTGTCTAGTGGTGGACTACTTGGATTTGAAGATTTCAACTCACTGTCATACTGCAGTTCACAGATATTACTGTTCTAAATATTTCGTTGGCAATAAAACTAAATTATAATCAAGTCTTAATTATAGTTTATTTTAATTAAGTTATCTAAATATTGAGCATCATCTTCGTATAATAATCACAACACAGTTTCTAATTAAACGAGTTATTTGAGCTATAATATTAAGTTATGTGTCTTTGCCTGCCAGAGCTTGTACGATACAGCGCAGTCGCGCTAAGCTGTTAACACCACAGGACGAGTTATCACCTGAAATTAATATATATAATTAAATTTTGAAAAATATCACCTAATCTATGATCAATATATTTAAACCGTATTATTTTCATGATACTATTTAAAAATAAAAATAGATTTAATTGTGAGAATATAGTACAGTAGATATTAACATACGTTCTTAATACTCTACAATTTCTGGTGTACAAAGTTATAATCTAGGCTTAAGATTAACTCAAAAGATTTACTTTTGAGTTAATCTTAAGCCTAGATTATATTTTTTTTGATACTGAGAAATTCTTTTGTAAAATAATAACATTTACTTAAAAGGAGATTAAAAGATTACATGCAAACTGATCAAGGCATGTGAGGCGACTTGGCAACTTATAATAGATTCGTATAGATCTTACTGTACATGCATTGTGTTGTCAAAGGTATCAGTAATTTATTTATTTATTTACTTGCACTTTTTGTACAAAAATAAACTTAACGCCATGTGGCATTCTCTCCCAGTCGACCTTCAGGTGGTGTAGAATTAAAATATGGTTGGTGCAGGATATTAAGTTTTTGTAGTTCATAATGATTTGTTAAGTAAGAATTAAATCTACATGAAATCTAACCAATATACATAATAAATACAAAATAAATACATATTTATACATTAATAAATTTAATACATATTATCGAAGTGGGGTATTAGGGTTATGATGTGAATTTATTAGGGAATCTACTACTTTTTTTCTGAGTAATATATTCTCCTGAAAACTTGATGGGTTTTTATATACAGATTGCCTGAATATAAAGACATGTAAGTGGTAATATTTCATGTTTCACAAAAAAGGTTCATGCAGCTGTCGATGTACAAGTACTTTGCATCATTTATAACCCTTCTATTACGCATTTATAAACGAAAATATCCAAAATTATTAATTACTTATGGTATATACAGGTGTCAGACTATCCGTTTATTATAATATAGGGCGGGCCACGAATTACTTAACATTTGAAAAAATCGTATAAGGAAACCATTTGATATTTTACAAAAAATGTTTAATTACAAGAACATCGTCGTCAACATCGTTTAAATGGCCACCGTTTCGACGTTTGCACTCTTCTAAGTGAGCACCGAAATTTTCGAATACTCGTCAGCAAAGAGACCACGAGATCGCCGACATCTCTTCGCTGAATTTTGTGTAGTGTATTTGGTTTATTGAAGTAGATACGATTCTCCAAATAACCCTATAAAAAGAAGTCTGCTGGGGATAAATCTGAACTTCTGGGTGGTCCCCGCGTCTGGAAATCATCTTTTCCGGACACATGTTTCTGACCACCGACAGGGACTGGTTGGATGTGTGACAAGTAGTTAAATATTGTTGAAACCATATATTACGATTGTAGCCAGCAAATTCCACTGGCATCGGTTACAAGAACTCCCGTAACATGTTTGCACGGGATGTTAGATTCAAATTTAAACGAATTCTTGGCCCACGCTATATAATTAGTATTTTGATATCCGAGTGGCTGCAGTTTTAGCGAAGAATGCATTTACCTACCTAAATATCTTTTTTACCTAATCATAGAATCTTAATATTAAAATAACAAATAACTTACTACTTAGGAACGGTTTCTCTTTCTCTGTCTTGGTTTCTCTGGTGTCATATTGTCGCTGTGACAACACTGGCGACTCTATGTAACTCTTGCAACTCTCTGATTCTAACTGTAAGAGATAATATCATGTCAAGATAAGCGTCATTTGGTGAGTAAGTTGAGTATTAGGTTGAGTATATATTGCATATATGCATAAATTTTGTTAGAGTACCAAGGAAAATAGAAGTGATCAGTAGACCCTAAAGACCTAGTACTTCCGGAATATAAGATTCACCTTTTGGTGTCAAAATCGATTTTGATAACCTTATCGACCGAATTGATACCACGACCCTTAAATAGCCCAAAACTGAAGGCCCAAAATACCCCCTCTCCCTTCCTTCATTGTGGAGGGAAACTAGGAAGGGCAACAAAGTCTTTATTTCACTTGAGTTTCATATTTGTCTATAGATGCCAGTAAGTACTTATCGGATGTTATTCGTTTTCTTTTCATACTTAAAGAAACATCATTTCTTTATTTATCATCAATCAATCTATCGCCGTCCACTGCTGAACGAAGGTCTCCCCCAAGGAACGCTAATCATCTCGGTCTTGTACAATTCGCATCCATCCGCTGCCAGCCACCTTGTTCAAGTCGTCGGTTCATCGCGCCGCAGGGCGTCCTACACTATGTTTACCCAATCGTGGTATCCATTCTAGTACACTTCGGCTCCTCTTTATTTATATAAAAAAAAAATTACAACTATTGAAAAGTCTTACATATCTTCAGTCAAAGAACTTTTTTTTTTTCAACGTGTGGAAACCCCCACGGGCCGTCACCCCACCGGGGTTTACGGTGGGGTGGTGTGTCGGAATCGGACCGACTAAAACCACACGATGTGCCACTCTGCGCCTGAGATAGGAGGGATCCGGGAACAGCTGTTATTACGACATCCTAATCCCTCCTAGCGCCTGCCCGCTATCGTGGGCGCCATCTGCGGATAAACTCTCTATTTAGGCGACGTACGGCACACGCACACGTCACTTCCTCGCGGCTGGCCACTATAGCCACACTCAAGGTGGCATGAGGCACTGGTACGCGCGCCTCCGCCGTCCGGCTCGCCGGCGGTGAATTGGGTCCGAGTGGATATCGTCCTCCCGGGCCTTCTCTGTAGCCTTCTTCCGTGAAATTACGTCTCCGCAGAAGGTTGCGACCGCGGTAAAACAACTATCCCTACCGACTCAGTCAAAGAACCTAAACTATAGTATTTGCCACCATTAATAAATGAATTTTATACATATTCAGTTTTCTTCAAGAGTATGATCTAGTTAAAGTTTGGACTCACTTGTCGGATGTCCTAACATTTCATATGAATTAATCCTACTAATATTATAGATGGGCAAGTTTGTATGGATGTTTGTTACTCTTTCACCAAAAAAACTACTGGACGAATTTGGATGAAACTTTACAGTAATATAGGATATACAACAGGATAACATATAGCCTACAATTTGTAACGATTTTATGTAATTTTGATCGTAATATAACGATACATGTCAACTAAGTCGGGTAAAAATTTGGACTCTGAAAGTTATCTTGGCGTAATCTGCCTAAACCATTGAAGTACACAAAGATGATGTACGTAGGATTGTATGTATGTTAAAAAAAAATTAAAATGATCTGTTACGAAACTTAATCTGGCAGACCAAATTCCACGCGAGTGAAGCCGCGAGCAAAAGCTATTATATACCATTTTTCTATGTGTACGAGTATTATGCATGCTAAAAGAAGGTTAGTTGCTAAAACCTCTTTAGTCACTCACGAATGATGGTTGTGCAATTGTGGTTTATGCCCATAATCCGCATATACCTTTGAGAAATCGTTGTCATCAAAAAATATCCGCTGGACACTAAACCTCTTCATCAAATCCTAAGATTCAACCTCATCTAATTAAAATGTCACAGCTCATCGTCACATCACATTCACAGTTTTTAATAGTCCACTGCTGGACATAGACCTGACCATAGGAAGGAGGTTGTGGCCTACTATGCCACTCTGGCCAGATATGTTAGTACAGGATTTGTTTCAAGTTTTCCTTGAGCAGGGATGTTGCCTTGAGTAGTTTGTTTCCTTAGTCGCTTCTGACAACACCCATGGGAAAAAACATGTTTAAAAAAAATTTACTTGAGAAGTTTCCAAAAGTCTGATTCAATTAATTTCTTGTTTAATGTGTGAAAATACAGCAAAGAGACAGACAAAAATACTTTTCATTCATAATACGAACAGACTACCGGGGCAGTACTACCCTCCCACATAAGACCAACCTAAAGCGCCAGCATCCATGTTGTCGTGTTTCGTTGGTGAGTGAGACCGGAGGCCCATTGATGCAGGGGTGACGGTTATCGTGGTAACTGTGTAACCCTTACACTGTCACGATGACTGTCATGCCTTTTACGTCCCCAACCGGGGTGTATAAAAGCATCTCACAAGGCCGCCATAGTATGGGTCACCATACTGTATTGTTTGCATTTGCAATGAGTATGGGACCACAACTCTTGAATTCTATTCATGCTTTAAATCAGGCATAGTAGAGTCACTTTGGTAGACTCTTAATATAGAAAAAAAAATATACTTGCATTTATCCGCGGCTGTCGGTTACCGCGGTAAAGCTTATATAAGCTCGCTAACAATATAGATTTTTACATATATGTAGTTTGGTTGTACAGTTGGAATAATTCGTCATAAATTATTTAAAAAGGTTATCATACTCTCTATTGCTCAACGTTTAGAATGTGTTACATTACTCGTAGTCACATGTAGACGGATATCGGCTATCAACATCATGGAACCCTGTCACCAGCGGGTGTAATCTCTACCGTAGGGTGAAACAAAGTGTGAGACATTGTAAGTGTAGTATATAGACATACCGACAGTACAGAAAATCAACGCGACCAAGTGCGGGTCATGAACCTTGCGCATCATGAAGGCACGCACCAATCTATCCGTGACGACGAGCGGTGTATTCCGTTCGAAACGTCGGTAAATAGAAAGTATCTTCATAATCTATATCATCATCAACAACCTCCAACAGTCCACTACGGGACTTGTTTTCCTTCTCTTGGGTTTGTTTTTAGTTTTTCCTTCTCTTTGCAGTGATGTTATCCTGTTTCGTTTAATCTCTTAGTCGCCTCAACGACACTCACGGGATGAATTAAGATGTAGAGAAACGGATGTCACGTCCCTCCAACACAAAGGGAGGATCCGCCGCCCAGAGGTAATCATGCCTATCAGGCCACGACCCAATGGTTAATGTTGGGATGTTGTACTAATAGCCGCGAGAATTTCTATATCGCGATACAGGTTTAGTAATATCTCCTTTTGTTTGCGCTGTACGTGGAAGTCGTCACAAGGAGTATTAGAATGAATATCTTAGGGAAGAAATCGTTACCTTTTAAATAATTTTATCGTGAATAAGTTCCGCTGCACAACAAATAAACTCACATTCATATTATAATATTAGTTAGCAAAATAAGCATAGACGCCGCAGTTCTAAAGTAAAACTCAAAACATACAAAATAATAGTAAGTCTGATATATTAGCGCTCTTAACACGAAACTTATTCGCGGCAATTAAAATTATTGCATCGCGCATGTCCGTCGGTCTGTTCGTGTGTTTGTGTGCGATTCTGTGTAATTCTATTTTGATGTTGGACGCACGTGTACGTATAAATAATGCGCGGACGCATATTAATGACGATTTAACATCTCGACGGGTCTGATCTGATACGCTCCCTGTGTAACTTACATTAAATTTGGTGCGCTGCATATATTAATAAGAGGAGAGTATTTACTTTTATTCTATAGCGGGTTAATTAAGTGTCTCATCACCTGATGGTAAGTGGTTACCTTCGCTCATGGATACCTGCAACTTAGAGACACAAGCGCATTGGCAATCGTTAAGTGCTTGAGATGTAAGAGTGGATTTTGTGTCTTACGATTAAATACGATTACGGCTCTACTACCTAATATAATTCTCAATTTTTTTTTTTAAATGATAATCACGATCATTTGTTCTATCTCTAGGTACGATTTATTTATAATGTATATGTATTTAGAAATATATAAGTATGTTTATCAGCAGTCTGGTTGGTTATCATAGGTTTTGCCTATTTTGGGGTCAGACGGCCGTGTGTGAGATGTGTGAAAATGTGTGTATTATTATTTTTGAGCATTTTAACCTAACATAAATTAAATGTAGGTAGTCAAATATATTTTGCACAAGATTATGAACTTGTAAGATACTCGACCACAGTTAACGCGAGATACCAAAGCAACTGAACTGGAGATATGGTTCAGTTGGTTAGATACCTACATAGATACAAGGTAGTGGTGTCACGCTAATTTTGTTAACTCGACCGGGGCAGTACTGCCCTCTCACAGAAGACCAACCTAAAGTGACATCATCCGTGCTGTCGTGTTTAGCTGATGAGTGCGAGATCGGAGATTCATTGATGCAGGGGTGACAAGTATCGTTGTAAGTGTGTGAGTGGCAGTGTAAGGACTGCCACAATGACTGTCATGACTGAAAAAGCATCACACTAGGCCGCCGTGTGTGCCGTTCAAGATTGACAATAATTTTTTTAACTAAATGTTACATCCCGATGGTAATTATATTCCCTCAATTTTTTATTTCTACTATTACTTAAGCCGTATAATTTAAGCTCAACATACAAGTAATTTCTATTTTCTATCTGTGTTGTGATGGATTAAGATTACGGTGTGTCACTATCCCTATTCATCCCAAGTTAGTGTCGCAAGAGACGACAGGGAGCAAGCCGCCTAGGACAACATCACTGCAAAGAGAATGATTATGCCTGGGTGGTATAGTAGGCCAAAACTTCCTTTCTGGACAGGCCTATGTCCAGCAGTTGTTCAAAGCTGTTGATGTTATGAGACGATGTGCTGCGGCAGACGCTGCCGAACGCTAGATCCCATCTATTGTTTTTGAATCATTTTGATTAGATGAGTTTGAGTGGTTTGTTTGATTCTCAAAACCAACATTTCACAAATCCTAAGATATACTAAAAAATCTTTGAATTTATCAGGTTTTTACAGTAACATATACATATAACGCAAACTGTTGGTATCTATTTTTCCAAACAAACATTTAACGGATTCCTTCTCTCTATTTTGAGAAATTATATTAAAAATATTGCATTCTGAAAGACTAATAGAAGTGACCAACTGTGTTTATATAGTAAATTAACTGAACTAAAGCAAAATCAACTCTAGTAATATATTTAATGAGTTCCAGTTTTTTGAGTCGTTTTTGTCATCAGCTCAGATGTTACACAACCATTTTTACATCATCAGTTTTAAAAATCTTTATACAAAGTCGTTTATTTTAATAAAACGATTATGAACATTTAAATTTTAAATTGAAACTGTAAATATTGTTGACAAATGCGTGTGACCGATTTATTTACACATTCGTTTTAAATCATCTCCTTTAAGATGGAAGTCTCTTGAGTTCGGTATAGTTTTGAAATGCATATAAATCTCTTAACCAGAAACCAGAATATGTTATTATTATGCACGTATAACATTAATTTACTGCATCAATAAACAGAAAAAGTATTCTTAACTATAATTAGAATGGAAATACATCTAATTAAATGCAGGTGTTCGCGAATTAAATGGCGTTTGACACACGCGTCGACGCGAGGCAGACAGCAACTGAAATAGACCTTCTCGGAGTCAGGGGTGACTTGTTTAACACGTTAACTGCCATACGAGTATACTCGTAGTATTTTTTTTTTATGGCTATTGCCACCATACAAAATGGTAAGTACGTGTATACTCGTAGTTGGCAGTGGATCCTAGTTCTAACTACGAGTTTACTCGTAGTATGGCAATAAAATAGGATTTTTATTAACTATTGCCAAACTACGAGTATAGTCGTAAATAATTTGGCGCGAAAACTTGCGCTCCCATGCTCTGTCAATCGGGAACTGAGGGCGCCGTACGATTGCTCTGACTCTGGCGCTCGCGTTGCTTCGGGTAGGATCGTAAAGCTTCGGTATTGTTCGTGTTGTGTCGCGGCACGTACGAGATTCGTCGTGTGCATCAAAACTTTTGACAATTAGTGTGCAGTTTGTTTACATGCGCTCTCGTAAACAGGTGACAAATTATCATAATTATTGTAATTTTGATTTACGATTTGTAAAATATCTTTTAGGCGAGAAATTCATAAAACACAGTCATCATGAGCAGAAAAAGCAAGTAGAATTACATTACTTAGAGCGTTTACCACCTACCCAAAAAAAACAAAAACCGACGAAGCCGTGTCGTGTCTGCACCAAAGAAAAAAAACGCAAAGAAACAGTTTACTATTGTCCGGTATGCCCTGAAAAATCTGCCTTATGCGTTGAAAATTGTTTTAAAATTTTTCACTCCTTTGTGACTTCACAGTGATGTACCTAATTTTTTTTCTATTAAACTTAATTTTCTGATTTAAGTAATGTTTTATTCCAAATGCCAAAGAATTTAACCCCGTCCTCCTTACACGGCCACTGGTTTAAAATTCGTCAGAAATCGCATACAATCAACTACGAAAATACTCGTAGTTGGCGGTGCAACCCAGATCATGTACTACGAGTATACTCGTAGGTTGGCAGGCAACGTGTTAAAAGACACTTCGGGCTGCTTGTAATATCAAATTCTAAAATAAAGAATAGATCTTTTATTTATGGATTTGTGGTAAAAATTTGGCTATACGAACGTCTGTGGCTATGGGCGTCGCTAGACATATTTTTAGGGGGTGCATTTACATCCAGACATACTATTAACGTGGCTCTGCTACTATTACCAGGTAGTAGAACCACGCTGATTTCAGCATGAACGGGCCGGCTCTTCCGGGGTAGTACTACCCTCCCACAGAAGACCAACCTAAAGCGCCAGCATCCGTGTTGTCGTGTTTCGTTGGTGAGTGTGAGACCGGAGGCCCATTGATGCAAGGGTGACAGTTGTCGTGGTAAATGTGTGCAAAAAAATCCAACGATGATTGTCATGTCTTTTACGTCCCCAAGTAAGGCGTAAAAAATCGTAATAGGCCACCGTAGTGTGGGTCAACATACTGCATTGTCAGCATTCGCAATGAGTATGGTGACTACAACTTTTGGATTGTATTCATGCTTTCCACCAAGAAGATTAGTCACTTTGGCAGGTTATAAAAAAAAGAAAAAAACTAATATAAAACATACAATTATACTAGGTTTTTACCTTTTTTCTCAAAAGTCCACTGTTAGACATAAAATTCTCCTTAGAAATGAGGCTTTGGCCTATTGTACCACACTGACCAGATGGGTTGTTCAGGGTTTGTTTCAAGCTTTCGTTCTCTTTGCTGTGCGCAGTTTGCACCCTCAGTCACCTTTTACGATACCCACAGGATGAATAGGGGTGGTGACACTGCGTATTATTAATCCATCACCACATGGAATGGATGAATGAGATTGAATGGATTGTTTTATTCCCAAAACCAACATTGCACAAATCCTGTATCTACAGTGGCCAGCGTGGTATAGTAAGCCAAAACTTTATTGCTATGGACAGGCCTATGTCCAGCAGGTGCCCATTAAATATGATTTTTTTTTTTAAAAAAGTTAACGTATTTTTTTTCTTGCAAGTTCACCCCCTTACACCCCCTCCTGGTGCCTATGTCAGTGACAATCGTTACAAGTAGTTGGAACCCTTAAAAGTCCAATAGTCTTTCTACAGAACTTTCATATTACCTACTTCTTGGGTTGTTGAGGTCTCATGGTAGTCATTTCATGTAAGAAATCGATGTTCAGCATATCGTAGTAGACTTGAAGCTGACCCCAACCTACTTTGGGAAGACTCAGAAGAAATCTCACCACAGCTGCCGCTCTTAAAGCTGCCTGTAGTCTCTCTATGTGTTGTATGGCAGCTCTCAGTATTTCCAGCTTCGGTAGTCTACCGCTGCCAGCTCGGGCTCGTATCCGGAGCTCTTCAAACGCAGCGTTAACCTACAAATAACATATTTTTAGTTATGAACTTTTAAATGTGTTTTTGGATGTAGTTTTTAATAACAATAATAATAGCCTCTCATCTCACACGCGGTAGTCTAATCCCACATAAGGCAGATCCTGTAAAATGGTATGGTATGCCTTCAAGTCAGACAATAAATACATGTACATGGTGAAGTGGTTTTAGCGTAGATTCAAATCCCTCATGAGAAAACAATTTGTGTGATCCACAAATTGTTGTTCGAGTCTAGGTGTTCTTTGTGTTCGCTACATGTATGTTTGTATCACACATCATATCAACAGCCATACATAGGCCAACAGACATAGGTTTCTCGTTAGAAAGGTTTGCCCTACTTTTGTTTTGGGAATATTTCTATTGCGGGAGATGTCTTTTAAAAAGAAAAAATACGTATATATAACAAGTAAACTACGACCAGAAACTAGGTAAGATCTTCTCCTTCAATTTGGCTGAATGTTTTCTCATTTATCTTATCTTTTTAAAACAGAATCTACGACTGCACGGTTGGTCCAGTGGTTTAAGCGGTCGCCACACCGCTCTCTACTGTGCTGAGTATTGTGGGTTCAAACCCCACATCTGGCAACACTGTATGATCCACAAATTGTTGTTCTGAGTCTGGGTGTACTTTTATTTGTGTTCGTTTCTTGTATGTTTGTAAAGTCCCCCGCGACGCAGGATTTAATCCTAGGGTGGGTGTAGTCTTTTATAAAATAAAAAAAAAACAATATTTACACAGGTTTTGTTTGTGTCTTTTGTGTGTTCGATTGGATGTATAACCTACATTTTTAAGCAACCGAAAGTCTATGACTAAAACAATGATAACATTGATGTCCTGTCCCGTTCATGTATCTAATTTTAATAACTATTTGCACATCTCTAAATATAACAACAAGTGGCGTCTTCACGACATAAACTTTCATGGTTTCTACATTATTAGATTGTTTGTAATAACCTGTAATATTATACGTATTTAAAAGAAAAAAATCAGTTTAACACCATTTTCATCAACAGCCTTTAGCAGTCCACTGCTGGACGTAGGTCTCTCTTCAGAAAAGAGGTTTTGAACTACTATAACGAGCTGGCCAGAAGAATTGACATTTATTTCAAGTACTCCTTTCTCTTTACAGTGACATTGTCCTGTACAGTTTGCTCCCTAAGTCGCCTTTTACGGCACCCATGGGTTGAATAGGGGTGGTGAAACTTCGTATTCTTAATCCGCCACCACAAGAGACAAACTTTTTGTGATTTTCTAATTAAAGAAACGATTTTAAGAAAGTAACGGCAAGACAGCGCCGCACGGACGACGCAGTGGTTTAAGCGGTCACCTCGCGGCTTCGTTTGTTTGATATACACACAGGACAACACCGTGTGATTCACACATGTTGAATGAATTTTTGTAGTCCCCAATGACAAAATATTCCCTGTGCGGGAGTTGACTTCTAAAAGAAAAGAAGTAAAGGCAAGATTTTATTGGATCAAACGAATTACTATTTTAAAATTTCAAAGTTTAATCTTTTATATAGAAATTTTTATATTCTTTTGTCATTTAATAATTCTTTGATATTTCTATCAATTATATAAACTAATATGTCAAATAATGTCAAAATAACCACGCATTGTGAGGAACAAATTTGAATTCGGAATAGCAGCCATCTTTACATTTTCTTTTTAAGACGCGGGTCGATTGTATTCAATGGGACGTGCCTAATAAGCTACGGTTTCAGAACGACGAGTTATTTTGGTTGTTTTATCGTTGATTTATGTGGACAGTTCGGAAATTTATATTTTTGATGTTTTTTTGGGTTAATTCTAGAGATTGTCATCCTCGGTGAAAAGTTGTTCGTGTAATTTAATTAATGATAAAATTTGAAAAGACATTCATCGTTTTCTGTAATATATACTTGAAAATTAAAAATATTTTAGCAGTTGAACGTTCACGCAAAAAATCGATGGACTAAGGAATTTCGTTCACTTATTTTCTTTTTTGTTAGATAATTTGGATTTTAAAGAGAAATTTTGAAACGATTTCGTCCCATTACTTCATGTGTTTTATTACACGGAGAACTTTACATCGGTATATATGATACATAATCTTTTCTTACCCTTTCATCAAATTTATTTGGAGTCGGTGCAATAAGTGTATATTGTATATCTACTTAACTATCCTTTCTAATTTTTTTTATTTTAATAGTCTGCCAAAGTGACTCTACTCTGCCTCATAGAAAGCATGAATAGAATCCAAGAGTTGTGGTCAGCATACTCATTGTGAAAGCGGAAAAACCAGTATGGTGACCCATACTATGGTGGCCTAGTGAGATGCTCTTTCACATCTTGCTTGGGAATTTAAAAGGCATGACAGTCATCGTAGCTGTGAAAGGTTCACTCACCTATCACGATAACTGTCATTCCTCACACGTCCTGTACGCGTGTGTCACGCATGTGACAGCACGGATGTTGTCACTTTAAGTTGGTCTTCTGTGAGAACCGGCCCGTTTTTGTTAAAGGCAGCTTGGCTTTATTACCTTACTACAGAACAAATAACTGTACACATCACACAACATTTGATTTTGGTTGAAACAGAAACCACGCTTGAGTGTATAAGTCGGAATCGCTAACAGCAAACCAAGAGAACAGCCAGAATTTAATTCTAACATTGCTTTTTAATATATCTTATTGACATTCTTATTGTCCAAAATAATTTTACGCGCCAGGATTTAGTCGCCCACAGTATAGCTACCATTAACAATTAGAACACAGTAATATCAATTATTAAGAAAAGTTTTTTTTTAAATTTATTTCAGTATTGTGGGCTTTTAGCACACCACCTCGCTGTTCTTTGTGTTTAATAAAATTTTAAATCTAAAAGCGATACTAAGTACAGTGTACACTGTGTTTTTGTTTTTAGAAATAAAGTGTACAAACACACTTGTTCTGTGTTTTGGTGCAATTCATCAATACATCAACATACGAGTACATATGACAAAAATTGAAATGTCATCCTGAGATTTAAAAAAAAACAGTGTTTTATTTATAACTTAAAGCTCTTAACACGATACTAAAGCATAAACTTTTGTTTGTCTGTCTATCTGTTTGTTTATACGGGCTAATCTCTAGAACCGCTGAACCGATTTTGATAGTACTTTCACTAGGAGACAGAGGAGGTTACTGGGTAACTAAAAATTTACTTTTCATACCGGATTTCTCACGGGATCGGGATTCAAAACTTAAATTCTTAGCAAATGAAGACGCGGGCACAGCTAGTCTTAATTATATTGTATGTATTTAGAAGTATTGTAAGTATGTCTATCAATAGTTTGTATTATAGCACACGCTCTGTTTTGTTTTAGATCAGACGACCGTGTGTGAGGAGGAGTTTTTGATGAGGATTTTTATTATTAAGGACTTATTGTTATTCTAAATTGTCCTAATGATATAGTGGTAAGTGATCCTGTAAACCAGAGTTCATGGGATGGATTCCCACCATATAGTTCATGGGATGGATGGACAAATAGCTATGCTATGCTAATCGCGTTTCTGGGGTCTATGTTTATCAGTGAGCTGTTATAGGCTGATAATGATAACGATCTGGATGTAATTTATTTATAACAATTATGTGTGTATTTAGAAATGTATAAATATATTTCGGATCTGTCTATATAGTGATGATGATGTACTCGTAGCCGATTTCGGTCACGGTGGCCAGTCTCAACCGAAACCAGCCAAGCCAACGCAGAACCTATTATAGTACACAAGTGTGTGCGCAAACACAGGTGCACTCTCTGTTCCCTCACTCTCACAATCCAACGGGATGGTTATCCGACACGACCGGGAAGAGATCAGGCGCAACAACTTTACATGCTCTCCGAAGTACAGGTTTGTTAGTGTTGGCCCGGCAACCGAACCCGATACCTCTCCTCCTCGCACACACTAAGCGGTAGACCAGGCATTCTATATAGTACAGGCTTTAACTAGCTCGTGATCCAGCGCTCATATCTTACATCTGTTAATTTGTTATTTTCATCTTTTTAAAATAATCATTTATATATTAAATATAGCCATTATTATTTAAGTATGATACTGCCTTTGAATATTATGTTACTACATTTGTGTAGACCTATTAAAAAACAACCACTGAGACCCTCCCCGCCGGTGTGAACCAGGACTTACATTTAAAATAGTCGTGTACTACTAATAAAGTCGAGAATATACGGGACACATCTTAATTTCACATAAAAACAAATTTACAACGTCCGTCAAACGCTTCACGATTTATTTTTACATGTAACTGTTGTACCATTTTGTTAGCGTCATTAAATAATATGATTGTTGGTTATAAATCTGTCATGGATGCCGCTGTGAACGTCACGTTTTTAACCAGCCTAACTTATTACATCGAGTCCTACTAATATTACAAATGCGAAAGTTTATGAGTATGAATGTTTGTTACTCTTTCACGAAAAACTACTGGACGGATTTGGATGAAACTTTACAGTAATATAGGTTACGCATCGGAATAGTATGTAGGCTACAGTTTGTTATGATTTTATATAATTTTGGCCGTAATTTAACATTACATTTCAATTAAGCCGGAAAAAAAGCCTCTGAGAGTTACCTTAGCGTACGCTGCCTAAACCACTGGAGTTACACAAAGATGATGTACCGTGGAATTGTTTTTATGTTAAAATATATATTTATTTGAAGGCAGAATACGAGCAAAGACACGTGCAAAAGCTAGTATATTAATAAAATAATACAAAAAGTGTATAAAAATGTTATATTAGTGTCATTTATTTTGTTGAAATGTGGATTAATGTTTATGTAGATATATTATTGATGTGACTGAATGAGTGAATGTCAACAAGCGAACTACGCTATTCTCATTTATATAATATAAAGTAGGTATTAATACTTTTTGAATTTGAAGAAGTGTTATAAAACCTCATTTGTGTCACTTTTTAATATAAATCTGTCATGGTATGTAAACTTTTTGGTTAGTTTAAAAAGTGAAAAAATTGTCTTTGGATTTAATGTTGCAGTTGTATTGTTGTTGACACTGGCTTGTTAGTAGTTCGGCTTCTACATTATAACACAAAGAAAATATACAACAGCGCCATCTAGCGAAGATACATCGAACTACGAAGTATGAACGAAACGTATGAATGTAATGAACTACAATGCTAACTACTAATCCTGTATCGCGATATAGAGATTCGCGTGGCAATTCGTGTATATACAACAGCCCAACATCAACCGTTGGGCTGTGGCCCACCAGGCATGATCACCTCGCCTGGTCGGAGGATCCTCCCTTTGTGTCGGAGGGACACATGCCACACGTCCCTCCACATGCATTTAATCTAAGAGGTACCGTTTGACGTTTTATACTTTTCGACATGAAACATCTTGGTATATGCATCTCAATAACCTTTCCGGTAAAACCATGGAATTTGGAATTTATTTTTATTTTTCACAAGATATACATTTTTATATAATTAAATCTTAATGTAAATCTTTAAAACAAGGCTATATATAGGCACCACGAAAGGGGTGCGCTTACACCTCCCTGTCAATTACTTATTTCATAAAATTATCTTTTTATTTCGTAAAGACCTAATATAATTCTGTATTTTAAACGGTTTAACGATAATATAGATGTAAGTTACACCCCCTGAAAATAAATTTTATCGGCGCCTATGAATATATACACAAGAGATGTTTTTTACCAGATTCTTTTCCAAAGTCACGTAGATTGGTCCCTTACCACAGTGTCGTGACTTTCAAATTCACTTGTACACGAATAATCACTAAAATGAACGAATAATCGAGTTCAATTTTAACATTTTTCAGCATTTCATAATACATAAATTTCTACTGATATCAATGAAATCTATCTACTCTAGTATATCCTACACAACAATAATAAATCTAGTCAAATATATAAATTCGTAAAAATGAAATCGAATTGTAAGTAGAAGGAAATTATATCAAAAGTCGGATTTCGTGGTGATCGATTTCTTTGACAGCTTCCCTATATATCAATCTGTCAAAACTGACATACGCTACCTTTTGCATTAGATAGACAATAGTGATACTGACTAGCAGTCAGTTTATTACTTCGATTTCCACCCAGAACATGGCGTATGATAAGCATGATCATGTGTACTGTGTCTGGGTGTAATTTATCTACAATATGCGTGTATTTAAAAATATATAAGTATGTTTATCAGCAGTCTGTTGAAGATAGTGCAAGCTTTGCCTAACTTGAGATCAGACTGCTGTACTTATGTGAGATTTGTTTGCAATAGGCGACGCAACGAACAGTGCCTAAAAGCAACTTTAAAAAAAATACTCGAGTCTCTTCCTAAACGGGAAATAATTAGTCCATTGCGTTTCGAATCTCGATGTACCGAAATATAAATCGTACACGCTCCAAAATCGCTTTTGACACGTGAGTGTTACTTTAAAAGCTTTGAGCTGTCACGTCACTTAATTGTGTTTAAAGTGTTATCGATCCCCGGGGAGGGCCGAGACGTGTTTAATGCGCAGGCGCACGTGTGAAATCACCCTTTTAATTTTAGCTTTTAAGGTGTTAATTTGAAAGTTAATAGTTTTCAGATTGTTGAGTAGTTTACAGATGTATTTAATGGTTTTGTGACTTTATGTATATCTATTTTACAAAATCATTAAAAAAAGTGTCAATGTAAATATAGAAAATTTGTACTAAACTACACATATGTGTCGGTTTATTGACTTATTCTGTAGAATTTGTACAAAAATCTACCAAAGACGTAACATTCCTCTATCATCATTATCATCGACAGCATTTGGCTGCACGAATGGTGTAGACCGGGACAACAGTGTTGTTCAACCAACAAAATTTTAATCTGAGTCTGGGTGTTCTTTGTGTCTGTTACATAATTGTTTCAAAATCCGCCACCACACAATATATACATTTATTTATTTATTTATTTAAGCTTATTGCACTTGTTGTGCAAAGGTGGACTTAATGCGATGTGGCATTCTCTCCCACTCCTCATTCAGGTGATGTAGAAATAAAATGTGGTAGGTGCAAAGTAATTGAGCTTATTAATACACTTTAAATATAAATAATATACATGAACTTACTACTAAATAAAAATACATGAATAATAAATACAATACATATAAACAGACACACACTTAAATATAATATTGAATGATACATATTGTGGTACTTAGTGTTGTGACTGTTTTGCCAATTCACTCCGAAGAAGTTCGCGAACTTTCGATTTGAAAGTAACGTGGTTCGTGGACATGTGGACAGTGCAAAGTTGTCTTTTAAAAAAGAATTATTTTACAGTCTACTGAGAGACACAGGTATCTCCTTAGAACAGAGTTTCTTTTTTTTCATTTTAAGATCCTGCGAAAATAACTAGTCTGCCTGATGGAATGCATGAACTGAATGCACGAGCTTCTGGCCTAATATACGAGGGGGCGTTTTTAAGTTCGCGGAATGGAGGGTATTGAGTAATAATAAAAACACAAAATTATTTTTCTTTTTCTATATATTCCCCTGCAACACGAATACATTTTTCAGATCTTTCAATTAGTTTTTTTATTCCCTCGTAAAAAAAAGTTTTATCTTTGTCTGAAAAATACGCCGAAACCGCCTCCTTAACCTCCTCATCAGTTGAAAATTTCTTACCACGTAATTCTTTTTTCATTTTTGGAAAGAGATAATAATCACTCGGAGCCAAATCTGGACTGTAGGGTGGGTGATTCAAAATATCGAAGCCCACCTTATGCAGGGCAGCCAGTGCGACTCGGCTCTTGTGAACGGGAGCATTGTCATGCAATAGCAGGACACCTTTCGTTAATTTTCCCCGTCTTTTTTCTTTGATGTCTTCTTTTAACTATTCTAAGATTGAAGCGTAGTATTCCCCCGTTATAGAAATGCCTTTATCTTTATAATCTATCAATAATATTCCTTCTGAGTCCCAAAAAATCGTTGCCATGAGTTTCCCAGCCGACTGTGAAACCTTAAATTTCTTGGGTGGTGCTGTGCCCTTTTTGTGCCACTGCATGGAGTCTTGTTTGGACTCGGGTTCATAATGATGAACCCAAGTTTCATCCCCAGTAACAATTTGATTCAATACGCCATCCTTGTCTTCATTGCAGAGGTCCAAAAACGCACGTGAACATTCCACGCGCTGTTGTTTTTGCAATGGCGTGAGCATTCTCGGCACCCACCGTGCGCTAACCTTAGTCATGCCAAGATGATCGTGTAAAATTTTAAAAATTGTTGTATCCGATACTCCAACCATTTCTGCGAGTTGTTTCTTTTTTAGTCGAGCATCTTCCAATACAATTTTTTCTACTTTTGCAATAACTTCTGGCGTAGTCACCTCAACGGAGCGCCCCGGCCTCGGGTCGTCTTCAAGTGATTCCCTGCCTTGTTTAAATAAACTATGCCACTTGTAGACCATTGTTTTTCCTGGGCAAGAATCCCCGTAAACCGATGACATCTCATTGAGTATGGTTTGAACAGACTTTCCTTGCTTAGTAAGGAACTTTATCACCGCACGGAATTCAATTTTCTCCATTTTTTTCACTTCGTTCCCGATTAAAATACTTGGTCAACGATAGTTTAATAACTAATGATCCAATCACAACAAATTTTACTATGCAGACTAATTATGAGTCACTGAATACGGTAGGCATCAAAAGAGCGCGTTTACCCGCCTTTTTCACTGTCATTCCGCGAACTTAAAAACTTACCCTCGTATCAATAGGATCTGTGTCTAGTTCTCCTTTTCTTTGCAATGTTGTTATCTTTTACCAAAGAGGAAAGATACTTCGACTTAAGTCATGCATGGACTGCGGCCCAGTTGTTAACGTTGAGAAGTTGTACACATCATAATTGTTACAAAAACTTAATTGCACGATACAGAATATTGATCCAAACAATCTCAAGTCTTCACCCATTTAATCCCGAAGTATCTATTTCTAACCGGAAACATAGCTATGTAGCGTATTTTTATTCAGACCGATTCCAATAATGTTTGGAGAAATGTTATGTAGTAATCCAGTAATCTGTGGTTCGTGCCTAACTTGTGATGTCGTGTGTGTGTTGCCGACTGACAGGGATTAGCAACAGTTAATTATAAATGCATTGCTTTCATGTGTAAGATATTATTGTCGTTTGCTAGTTTAAAAGGGTTTTGGAGAGTGAATTATTGTTATTTCTAAATAAGTGATACGTTAAGTCTTTGACAAGTGGTTCCGTTAAGTGAGTGCAGTTCTAATTCGTACTTAGGACAAATAGTTTTAATTTAAATTTCTATATTATAAAAATTGTTTATTTACAAGAAATTGTTTTTGAAGTTATACTTCTTTTGGAGCGATTGGGAAAAATGATGAGAGTGAATTTTTACGATGCACGCGCACACCGACAGAAAAAAGCAACAGTTTGAAGTTAGTTGCTACCGACAGAAAAAAGCAACAGTATGAAGTTAGTTGCTAACGTGTGTCGTATCAGTACAAATAATCAGTGTGAATAAACAAAAAATATACTGGCGTTTATATTAATTCAATCGTATTTATGACAATGATAGATATATTTAATTGTTATTTTTGGATTATTACACCAAAGAAGTATAACTTCTTACGTGCGTACGTGAGTACAAACACTCCTTTTTTTAAATTATATCGTCTAAATGATCACCGTTTCGACGTTTGAACTCTTCTAAGCGAGCACCAAAATTTTCGTATACTCGTCGGCAAAGAGACCCGTGAGATCACCGTCCATCATCCACCATCATCGCTTCCCACCTTCAACCCCGTAAAAGGAAGTCTGCTGGGACTAGATCTAGACTTCTGGGTGGCCGTGGAATGTCGCCTCGTCTGGAAATCAGCTTCTCCGGAAACATGTCTTTGACCACCAGCAAGGATTCACTGGATGTGTGACAAGTGGCTCTATCTTGTTGAAACCATGTTAACGATTGTAACCAGCAAATTCCAGTAGCATCTGTCCCAAGAGCTCCCGTAATACGTATGCGCGGGTGTTAAATTCAAATGTTAACGAATTCTTGGCCCATCCTATATAATATGTGTACGTATTTATAAATACATAATTATGTTTATCATACGAAGGTATGATGATGATGTACTTCTAGCCGATTTTAGCCACGGCAGCCATTCTCAACGGAGACCATTCAACGCAAGTAATAAAGTGCACATGTGTGTGCGCGAACACACTCTCTATTCCCTCTCTCTCTCAGAAGCCAATGGGACGGCTATCCGACACGACCGGGGAGAGATTAGGTGCAGAACCGATGGCTTTACGTGCTCTCTGAGGCACGATGTGTCGACACAAACTCTATACCAACCCGTCTGGCCAGGGATACCAGTAAGCCAAAATCTTCTTTCCGTAAAGAGACCTATATCCAGTAATAGACTATTGACGTACTCCTAGACGATTTCTACCAAGAAGATCAGTCCACTACGCAGGAGATATTATAGTGTACAAGTGTGTACACAAACACAGGTGCACTCCGTGCCCTCTCTCTCATAATCTAATGAGACGATTATTCGAGACGACCAGATGAAAAATCAGGTGCAAGTCCGACGGCTTCACGTGGTTTCCGAGGTACGGGGGTTAAGACTCGAACTTCCAGACTTCGGGCTGTTGTTAATAATTTCTATAATCAGAAAAACTCAATAATACTTTTTGGACCGACCCAGAAAGTGAACCCGGGACTTCTTGATCGGCATTCGTATACGCTACAAATAGGTACAAATATTAATATTTATATTAATATTAATATTTATATTAATATTTGGTTTGACAAATTTAGTTTTATCTTGTTTTATAATAAGTTATTTATATTAAAACACTAAGCTCTTGATATAAGTAGCATTATTTACATTGTGATAGTTTTTAGTTGCTCTTTAAATTTTAGAGAAATTAAGTATTATCAATAAATAACATTATGTCACCCCCATCTTTTACAAGGGAAGATAAATCATTTGTTTGTACAAGGCATATGAAAGGCCCTAGTATTGAACCTTGTGGAACTCCTATTGAAACCAGAATATATTGTAAAAGGAGACAGATAGGCTGTAATGAAAACAGTTCATATTATTGGTAATATAATTTTTTATCTCTTTTCTTCTTCATTTCCTATCTCTCTTTTATTCTAAGTACCTGGAAACAGAACTTTGCTCGGTATGATTGTTTTTTTCTATATTAAGAACCTACCAAAGTGACTCTACGTTGCTGTTCAAGAGTTGAGGTCACCATACTCATCGCAAATGCAGACAATGCAGTATCGGGACCTAGACTGTGGCGGACTAGTAAGATGCTTTTTCACGCTCCGCTTGGTGACGTAAAACGCATGACAGTCTTCATGGCAGCATAAGGCTCACACAGTTACTGTCACCCCTGCATCAATGGGCCTCGGGTCTCGCACTTTCCAATGAAACATGCACAGCACAGATGCTGTCGCTTTAGGTTGGTCTTTTGTGGGAGGGTAGTACTGCCCGTCTTCATATCTATAAAAATGATTTCTGCCCTTGTATCCGTCCGTCAACAATGGCAAAGGTGACGACAGACTGGTTAGGGAGATAATCAAACAAAGAGCGTACAGATCGTTATAGGGTCTCTAACGCATACCATCGTAACCTTCTACAAAGACGTCATTTCGCAGGAGGCAGAGAAGACCCGGGAGGACGATCTCCACTTGGACGGCATTCGCTGCCGGCAAATCGGGCGGCGGGGGCACGCTTACCAGCGCTTTATGCCGTCTTCAGTGTGGCGGGTGGATGGTACGGGTTTTCCCCTTCATCCGCTACAGGAGTCAACCACAAAGAGGTGACGTCCGCGTGTGCCGTACGTCGTCTAAATAAAGAGTTTTAACCGCAGATGGGCACCTCGCTAGCGACCAGGCGCTAGGAGGGGTCCGGATGTCGTAATAACAGCTGTTCCTGGATCCCTCCCGTCTTAGGCGCAGAGTGGCACACCGTGTGGTTTCAGTCGGTTCGATTCCGGCTTACCATCCGCCGCAAGCCCCGGTGGGGTGGCGGTCCGAGGGGGCTTCCATACGTTAAAAAAATAAGGTCTAACGCATTTGTGTGTTCTCTAGGATTTCAAGCAAACATATGCTAGAATAACCACTTGTCATCTAATCTGTCGTAAGTTTGTTTACTACCACAAAGTTTTATATAAAACATCTATTTCTAGAATGATTGGTTATGCAAATGCTGTTTTTATTACGCTACTGTTTTTGAAACAAACATTTTATTCAAGAAGTTCGTTTTAATTTGTTTTTAAAAAGACACCTCGTGTATTAGGCATTAACACCGGTGTATTAGTGTGTAGCGGGGGACTTTACAAACATACAAGAAACGGACACAAAGAACACTCAGGTTCAGAACAAAAATTTGTGGAGCACACAAAGTGTTGTCCTGTGTGGGATTTGAACCACACTCAGCGCAGTAGAGAGCGGCGTGGTAACCGCTTAAACCTCAATGCCATCTGTGCAGTGAGACGTTACATGTACTCGTATACATTGTTCTAAGTTATTCAATTTTGAAATTAAATTTAAAATAGATATATCTAATTAAGATTTAATTAGGTTTTAGCTAACTCGTATAGCGTCTATTTAAATATTTTTTGGGTTCATCAATAACAAAGAATTCAATAATTTTCCATGTTTTATTCATTTAATTTTCGTGTGACGCCTGACTGATGATAAATGATGATAATGATAACGATAAATGATAATCATTTCCGCAAGTCAACCTAATGTAGATATTTTTACACGTTCGACATTTTACACATTTCGATTTTCTGTCATGTGTGAGATGTGTAAACCTGGGCAGATACTGTTTCATAAATTGATACTGTTAAATAATCTTGAAACTCCCCAACATGGAATATTTTTGTTTAGTAAAAAAAACAAAGTATTTATTGACACAGACTAGCTGATTTCAGCACGAACGCGCCGGTTCAACCGGGGCAGTGTTGCCCTCTTACAGAAGAGCAACCTAAAGCGAAAGCATCCGTGCTGTCGTGTTTCGTTGTTGAGTGTGAGACCGGTGACCCATTGATGCACGGGTCATATTTATCGTGATAACTGCCGCGATAACTGTCATGCCTTTTACGTCCCCAAGTGGGACGTGAAAAAGCATTTCACCAGGCCGCTATAGTTTGAATCACCATATTGCACTGTCTGCATTTACAATGAGTTTAGCGACCACAACCCTTGGATTCTATTCATGCTTTCCAAAAGGTAGAGTAGTCACTTTAGCAGGTTCTTAATATAGAAAATAAAACACATTAACAAGTGTAGATTTTTTCAATTTGCAATTAATAGAAATGCATCGGAATTATTATTATATAATAAAACCATTTTTTCTATTTTTTGTATGACTATTTATTCGTTTAGTCGCCCTATTTTTATAACTGTCAGACAGATTTAAATAACTCTTTATGTTATAGATAGAGCACTCATTAAAGACATATAACGAACAAAACATTGATTGCACGCATGGTGATAGTTTAAGCGGTCGCCACACCACTCTCTGCGCCGAATGTTGTGGGTTCAAATCCCACACGGAACTACACTTTGTGTGATCCACAAAATGTTGT
This sequence comes from Hypercompe scribonia, assembly GCA_949316085.1. Classification (NCBI taxonomy): domain Eukaryota; kingdom Metazoa; phylum Arthropoda; class Insecta; order Lepidoptera; family Erebidae; genus Hypercompe; species Hypercompe scribonia. The sequence goes on from OX438997.1 coordinate 5,341,017, forward strand.
TCTGAGTCTGTGTGTTCTTTGTGTCCGCTTCTTGTGTATTTGTAAGTCCCCGGCGACACAGGATATATTCCTAATGCGGGCGTTGTCTTTTAGATATAAAAAGAAACACATTATTTTTATTAGACTATGTCACCACATACTTCAACCTACGATCTTTAGAAGTTAAACAGTAAAGTAAATGCCGACGAACTACTTCTTACGGAGTCATCATCAATCAATCATCAACAGGCTTTAACAGTCCACTGCTGGACTTAGCCAGCCTTAAAAAAAGGACGTGTTGGCCTACTATACCACGCTGGCCAGACGGGTTGGTATGGAGTTTGTATTTAGTTTTCTTTCCCTTTGCAGTGACATTATCCTGCATAATTTGCTCCCTTAGTCACCTCTTGCGACATTCAATGATGAATAGGAGTGATGACACTCAGTATTCTTAATCCGCCACCACACGGATAGTACATATAGTTTATAACGAGTTTTCAGAAGTGAGTTTATTATGATGCCGTTTTCAGTCGTATAGTTTTCGTTTACAAATTAATTACTTTAAAACAATGCCTGCTATAAACCTTTATTTTGATTACGTCACTAACCGATTAGCTAACAATATATGAGAATGTAAACTTATAATGTAACACCAATGTGTGGTTAGCATTACTATCTTTGTTCTTGGATGGTATTGGTGATGATATAAATAATTACGAGATTGCCGATATGTGGAATGTGGATTCGGTGGTTATTGTTCAGATAATCATATCTGTTCACGGATTGATAGCCAAGTGCCTCGACTAACACCTTAAGAAGCTCACTTTATAATGTCACGTGATACAAATAAGTTGTCATTGTTGTAAACAAGATGGCGTAGTACAAAAAAGCTTTAAAAATTCAAAACCATTAGTTTACGATTTTCTTGATACATCAATGAAACGTTCTGCTTATAAATAATTAACTGCTTCGGTGGCGCAGTGGTAGTGAATGTGACGGTTGTTCTTAAGGTCTTAGGTTCGATTCCCGGGTCGGAACAAATGTTTGTATGATCTGCAAATATTTGTTTCGAAGTTTGGATGTTTTCTGTGTTTTCAAAAATTATATACGTACTCTCTGTCAGTTAGTCTAGTTAGCATAGCACAAGCTCTGCTTAGTTTGAAACTAGATGACGTTGTGTGTCTATGTAAATGTCCGAAATATTTATTTATTTATAAATTTGCTAAGTATTTATAAAAAATGAAAATCACATTTTGTTTAACTTACAGCTAAAGAACCTTAAACATGAGCTTAACTTCAAAAAATAACGTTACAACCTACTTTTCTTAACCGCCGCCGTTCCCTCAGTGTGGCCGCTTTTCTTCGGTCTACAGCTGCCGTTTTCCTTTTACAGGCTTTACAAGCCCACGCCAAACATCGCTTACTTGGTCCCAACACGTGCTGAATGTGAGTCTCTTCCTTTTGCTGGATATTCTCTCCATTTTTGTGCTCATTTTTAACTTGACAACACTGGTCGTTTAAAATTTTCTTTTCATCTTTTTGAAATTCGAACTCTTTGTAGTTATTATTGTTGTAACTGTCATAAATAGCGTTGTAGGTCATGATGGGCTGCTCTCTGAATTTAATTCTAAGTAATATTTAAGTAGCCAGACTTTAAGTTATCTCCATATAATTTCAGTGAATGCATGTATATCATATAATATTTTTAAGTATATCTTTCATCTCTTGAATAACATAGTGAAACTAAACATGAAAAATAAATAATGCACTCCAGATTTTATAAAAGTATTTATTTAGATAATCACTGCAATTTTTTTAGAACACATTGACATAGGTACACTAACAAAACACTAGCTACCTAGTCTTCACGACTCACATATAAATTCAAACGCGCGCCAAAATCTGACAGTTGACATTTTTTTTTCGGGTGACGCGGCCCGCGACTCATGCGACACTGAATTCAGCCGAGGGTTGATCACAGTCTGAGATTTACAAAATATGTTAGCTATTAATAAACTGTCTAGCTGTGTAGCTCGGTGTCGTTGAGAGATGCCAATTTATTAGTATTTGGATTGAAATTGATGCCGGCAATATATTCCCTTTAAATTTGTTGCGACGAAAGCGCCCGGACATTTTTATGTCACTCGTTTTCGTATTTTGAATCGATTTTTAATGTGTCTTTTTCTTTTAGCTTTTTCTTTATTTTATAGTGATGTTATTTTTTAAAATATAATTATGTCTAAGTTTTTTTGATTAATCTTTATTTACCAATCAAAAGTGAAAGGTGTATGGTGTGTGACAGTTTATCTTTTCACACATAATAAAACTTTACTGTAGAAATGAAACAAAATGGTGTTTTATATGCTGTTTATTTTTTGTTTTTGGATTTATTATGTGTTTCTGGTATTTACAGATGCAGGCACTCTTTTTATTTCAACTAGTTTCCTCATATTTTGTGTCATGATATGTTCGAAATGTAGGCATAAATTTTCATAATGTGCATAGCGTGTCATCCTGATTCTGTGCCTACCTAAATACCTACTTATAATTAACGTTATAGATATGAATGAATAAACCAATTTTATGAGGTTTCTGTTTTCATAATAGTTGATGTGATCGAGATTGTTCTTATGAAGTGATTGGAAACTACCAACTCAAGGTAGTAGAGCCACGCTGATTTCAGTACAAACGGGCCTGTACAACCGCGGTTGTACTACTCTCTCACAGAAGACCAATCTAAAGCGACAGCATCCGTGCTGTCGTATTTCGTTGATGAGTGTGAGACTGGAGGCCAATTGATGCAGGTGTGACAATTATCGTGATAAGTGTGTAAGCTTTATGCCCCAAGCGAGGCGTGAAAAAGCATCTCACTAGGCCGCCATGGTGTAAGTGTGCATTGTCAGCATTCACGATGAGTGTGGTGAACAAAACTATTGGATTCCATTTATGGTTTCATTAGGTAAAGTAGCATCATTTTGGCTGGCTTTTAAAGAAAAAAAAAACATCTTCTTTTGCAAAAGGATATATGGCAATTTACAAATACAAATAGCTATTATAATTTATTGATTGCCATCTGATTTATTTCATAGGTAAAACAACAATATCCATATCAGGAGTATTTAAAAATCCATTATCGTCTACCGTAGTCCACAAAGGCCTCTTCCATAATTAAAAAAATAACTTAAACTTATGCTGCTCGGGTCATAATTAAGAATAGTTGCATTTCATTTATTCTTTATTGTACACAAATGGAAAAAAAAAATAGTGACAAGTAAATTATAAGTACAAAGGCGAGCTTAACTTAACTTGAGTTTACTTCTTGAGTAGAGGATAATAGAGAAGGGCAAAGCTATATGTATTTTTTAATAGATAGAAAAAAAAATAGTTCAAACAATGACAACATTTATAGATTGCCATAGAGTGCTTGAGGTCTCGGGTTCGATTCCCGGGTCGAGACATATATTTATATGATCTACGAGTAATTTTGGACTAGATGGCGTTGTGTGCCAGATGTCCGACCTATTATTATTCATTTCTATAACATAGATTTATTTGTTTTTCGTTTTTTTGATCCTAATTGTACCTTTAAAAGACACAAAATAATGAGTTACAGATAATATATACGTAATAATCGGTGGTCTTATCGATCAAGGCAATCTCCTATAGACAATCTTTATACAGACAAAATATCTAGAATCAGGTTAGTTCATGATGCACAAATCTAAAATCGACTTTTCATTTATTTTAAGCATATAAAAATACACGTACATCACATCACATCAACAGCTTTATAATAGTCCACTGCTGGACATAGGCCTCACCTAATAAAGAAAGTTTTAAACTACTATACACATAAACATAAACCTACATTAGGGTGTCCCTTATATGACAAAAAAAAATTTTTTTTCGAGTTTCGAAATGCATACCCTCTATAATTTTTACTAATGCTATAAGATACTTAAATATAAAATTTTATCAATCTAGCATAATTGCAACCAGTGCCGACCGAGCTTCAAAGTTTAGTAAAAAACGTGTTTTGTCCTAAAATTTCAGTCTGCTATAATTTCACTATAAATGCAATGAATTAAGTGAATAAAATTAAATAATAAATTAGATGAACATTAATCTTTAATTAAAAACATAAAGAAATAAGAATCATTTAGGGTAACTTCTTTTTAGAGTAGTTTTTTTACAGTCTGGATACAATTTTAGATGTTCCTGGACACAGCGCAGCAAGAACTGTTTTTGTTCTTCTTCAGCCGTGATAAGTCCGTTAAAATCTTGCATTAATTTAACAGCCCTTTCAGCAGTATCATTTACAACTCTCAAATAACTTATTCTTCTTTTAGCCTCCAGAAAAGCAGCATTGTTATTCCAAGAAGATACATCTTCCTTTAGAAAACTGTCGTCGATCTGCAGTCGTGATAAAAATTGTTTGATCTTTTCCGATACGAAATCATCCAGTGCTTTGTCTAAAAAAAAAGAAAAATAAGTTAAATAACAAATAAAAATCAACAACAATTTTGAAAATAAACAAATAAGTATTGGACATTGAAATTGAAATTCAACAAAAAGTCAATTTAACTTACCAAACAACTTTTGAGTCAGTTCTTCCTTCGACGGGTCATAGCGTTTGCTAAAATCCGAGATTTTGTCCCTGTTGAAGTTGGCAATCATCTTCTTCTTAGTTTGGTTGTCAACTTCATCATCAAATAGTGATAGAATGACTGTCTCTTCACATAAATACCACAAGTGATGGCTGAACTTGCTTATAGAAGCTTTAGAAATTGTTGCGTCAACTTTTTCATACTCTTTTAACATCTTCAAGAAGCGCAAATCTTGATTAGGTGCTTTGGTCGCCACTGTACATTCGAGCCAAGGTTTAACATACAATATTACGAGAAATAAGCAAACATCTTGTAGAGCCTTTTTGTCCTTCGCAGTTACTCTGCATTGTGACTGAAGTAAACATATTTTTAAAGAATAGATCGCTCTCGCCATCCAGCGTGCCTGATGTATAGCTCCGCGGGGCCTTAGTTTTAATTTTTCCTCTGTGTCTCCTCCTAAAAATATTACGCACAGTTCGACCAATTCGCGGTAATCATCTCTTACAAAACCTTTATCTAATTCTGCCTTATAAAATAGTAACAACGCTTGAATGTCTGTCTCGGCAACCCGTGCTTTTACGAAATTAAGAGATGGTTCAATTTTAGTACAATCAATGTTTTTCCAATTTTCTTGGAACTTTTTGAACATCGGAATATCTGGGCTACTAGTAATTTGCTTAATCTTGGTTTCAAAGACAGCTTTTAGGACCAATTCATAAACATGATGACGACAGGCGAAAAGCAACAATTCTCTTCCTAAAGTTTGCTCCAAAATAGCACAAGCTCCATTGAAACGGCCCATATTGGAAGCTGTTGTGTCGCAGCACATTATTTGCACTTTATCATAAAGGTTCCAGTCAAAGAGAGCTGCTGATACAGCCTTCGCTTGATGTTTTCCAGAAGAATTTTCTAGTTTCGGCACTGCAAGAAGCTGCTCTCTATCGTCAAATGAAGCTATAACTGGCAAGCGTTCTTCTTTTGAACTCCGTACATCGAACCCCGGTAATAGTTTTCCATCCCAATGGACTGTGACTATGTCGGGTACATTGTTTTGGAAGTTAGATTTTATTGCTTCTGCCCTTGATTTTCTAGTTTCAGTACGAATTCGCTGAATCGAGGATTTGTTAATACAGAAATCATCGCTGCTCAGACCAAGCGCTTCTACCACCGCATTAAGAATGTAAACGGTATCTCTAATGCTTAACTGGCATCGATCTAAAGCTGCAACTAGTTTAGGTGTTATAAGATTCTTTCTACCTCTTTTTGAACTTTGTTCATGGCAGGGAACGTCCGGCAAGCTGAGTTCAGAATTCAAGATCTGTTCTTCGTCTGAATCTTCTACACTGTCTAAGTTATTTGTGGTGGAAGTAGATGCAACAGCTAGTGATTCTCTTTGTCTCACAATCCTTTCCTCTTCTTCCAATCGTCGTTGTCTAGATCTTTGTTCTTTTTCCGCCAATTTTTTATCTACACCACCTAAGCATCCCGGTCGACCTGGCTCTCTCTGTTTCATTAAAAATAATTTATCTTCCTCTATTTTCATTCTCTCAAAAGCATCAGCATGTGCAATATCAAACAAATTATCAAGATTAATTATAAAATTGTTCTTACGACTCTTAAACGTAATCTGAGTTTTCTTACAATTTTTTTGCAACTCTCTCCAAACATGATATAAATCAATAAGTTTCTTCACGCAGTTAGGAAATGCCCTTGTTGGAATTCTTGCTTTTTCCCAATATATGATGCACTCCTTAATCACAAGATTTGCACTTTCACTAACAGTCAATTTAACCTCACGAATATTGTAAAATAGGACTGAGAGAACTTGTCGATTAGATGGTAATTTTGCACCATTTATTTGGTAGCTAGTCAATCCGATAAGAAAAATATTTTGTTTATCACTCCGTAATTCCACCGACATGTTTACGCACTAAACAATGAAGCACGAATAGTCTCAAAAATCACGTACGAAATGGCAAATAAAACATGTCGTAACAGGTCACTGGGCAGTACTTAAGCAACTTGTATCGACAAGTTTAAATAGCAAGTCGGCACGGGTTATCGTTTATATATCGAACTAATATTTTTTTCTAGACAATATAGGGTTATTACGAAACTTTTAAGAAGGTATGCGTAAAAAAATATCGAACTTGAAATTTAAGGGACACCCTAACCTACATACACTGACAAAATATATACTATCATTATACCAGGTAGGCTAGATGACACCTTAGTCAAATTAGTTACTTTTTATCATCTGTCAAAACGACAATTTTGTATGCAAAATGTACTAAATACCAAATTGTGACGTCACTGTTTTAGACCACTCAATTGAACAATATATTTCACTGTATATTTGATTTAAATTCGCAATAATAATAAAAAGCTATGTTAATTGTATTTGCCGAGATGTTTCGCGATATTAGTTTTAATGAAGTGGACATTGGTATTTATTTACGATACAGTCATCTACCCAATTTGTAATGTTAAAATTCAGTACCTTTTTAAATACAGGCAAGGTTTTAGATAGACGGATTGTCTCTGACAAGTTGTTCTATAGTCTTACTGCTTGCACAGTAAAACGTTTGTGGTCAAAGTGGGTGGAATTTTTCGATATTTTTAGTTTTAACTGCGCCAATGAGCTTGGGTCCTCGTATTGAGTGTCATGTAAGATCTGAAATCTTTCTTTAAGATAATGGATAGTTATATCAAAACTGCAGAGGGTTCAGGACAAAATTAAATTCATTCATTTTTTTTTAAAGCAACGTCCGCTCCGTGAAGAAATCCCGTGTCGCGGGGGACTTTACAAACATACAAGAAATGGACACAAAGAACACCCAGACTCAGAACAACAATTAATGTACCACAAAAAGTGTTGTCCCAGGTCGGGCTTGAACCCACAACACTCAGCTCAGAGCGGCGTGGTGACCGCTTAAACCACTAGGCCAACCGTACAGCCGAATATATACACTTTAATTGCTATCACGTCACTTTTTTTTATGTTTTGCTTAAGAGCTTGCCAAAATAATTCTACTCAGCCTGATGAAAAATATGAATATAATCCAAGACTTGTCGTCACCATACCCATTGTGACTGCGGACTAGGCTGTATGGTGACCCACACCACATGCTTTTACACGCTCCACTTGGGGACCTAAAAGTCATGACAGTCATCGTGGTAGTGTAAGGGTCACCCACTTACCATGATAACTGTCGCACGTGCACCAATGGGCTTCCGGTCTCAGACTCATCAACGAAAGCTTGTGAAAGACGACAACGAAAGACGACAGCACGGATGCTGTCGCTTTAGGTTACTGAAGCCTAGCTCGAACCGTAACAACCAAAAGGGAATTTATCTATCAATTATATTTGGTATTTCGTAAAGACAGAGACCACGCTGTCGTTGAGAAAAAAGATATTGGTGAAGGCTTGATTGCTATACAATGAAATCTCCAAGCCTCAATGTCAGATCTGCGGTCATGCATCTAGTGGCTCCCTAGTGTAGAATTCCATGTTTTTGAGGTTATGACTAGAAATAACAATTTTTCTACAAGCAATTTCATTAATGTTACATTTATCACTTTGAAAACATGACCGGTTGTCTATAACCAATACTTTAATGTATGAGGTATATGTATGTGTATTATACATGTATGTGTTTCATATATATGTGTTGATGTAAGTGTATTTGCCTATTTATAGTCAAACTAGTCTATATATACTACATCCTCTGTCAATTACTTCTCATCCTTAAGTGCACCTAACTCATATTTTCTTTGCATCGCCCAATCGGTTGACTGGCAGAAAATGCCTTAGGCATTAAGTCCGCCGATGCATGTATTTATGCATGAAGTTGTAAATAAATAAATAAATTGAAAATTGTTATTAATAGCTTTAGACTTTCAACCATCGAAGTTGAGTTGGCCTGAGAATTCCAGTCGTAAGCAAACTTTTGACGGTTTCTACCTGATTTGGGTCAGGCATTTATCAATTTTATGACTAGAACTAACTCCGTTCAATATACTGAGATTTTTAACCTATCAACACAATTATTGAACCTTATAGTGTTACTTGCTCAGTACTGGACCCTGAACTGCCTCGTCTAGCAAGCTACGCAAGATATCATCGCTGGAAAAAGAAGAAAAAGTTAAAACAAACCCTAATCAAATCCATTTAGCTAGCGTGGTATAGCAAAACACGTAGCGTACATAAATTCCTGCGCTAGATCTCTACCCAGTCGTATCGGATAACGTCAGTTGTCGTCAGTGAGGGAACAGAGAGTGCACTTGTATTTGCTTACACAGTTCTGCAATATAATATCTTTTGCCTAGTTGACTGGTCTTCGTTGGGCTGGCCGTCGTAGCTGAAAGAACACCTCCATACTAAAAATACAGTCAGTGTGACCATATGGTGAATATATTTTAATTTGATTTTTTTCTTCCTTTTTAGACTCCTTTTTATGTAAAAAGGTTCTAGTTTTCAAACTGTATTCTTTTTATTTATGTAATACTTTTCCGTTTTATAATTATTAAAATATAACATTTAAGAAGTGCAGTGCGAAAGATGTTAAAACTATTAAATTTATTTAATATAACGTCCTTTATAATCTTATATTCGTATAACGTAATATTGATTTGTTATTTACTTAAACAAGTATGTATATAACTGAAACGACTGCATCGCACGAACAGTACAATCACCAACTTGATTTCAGCACGAACGGGCCGGCTCGACCGGGGCAGTACTACCCTCCCACAGAAGACCAACCTAAAGCGACAGCATCCGTGCTGGCGTGTTTCGTTGGTGAGTACGAGACCGGCAGCCCACTGATGCAGGGTTGACAGTTGTCGTGGTAACTGTGTAAGCCTTACACTGCCATGATGATTGTCATGCCTTTTACGTCCCTAAGCGGGGCGTGAAAAAGCATCTCAGTAGGCCGCCATAGTGTGGGTCACCATACTGCATTGTCTGCATTTGCAATGAGTATGGTGACCACATGTGTCGGATTCTATTCATGCTTTCCACCAGGCAGAGTAGAGTCACTTTAGCAAGCTCTTAATATAGAAAAGAAAATGTGCTCACAAAGACCTTTCTTTGAAATATCAAACACATCATGACTATTTGCTTTTTTTTTTTCAAGGATAAGATCGGAGGTTTAACCATTGAATTCAGTTCGTCCTCAGGGTAGCAGAAGTCTGATGCCTATCACTCCGTAGAAATAGTGATATTCAAGTAAAACCAGTTGAGCTAGTAATCGACACCACATAATCTTGGAAACAATAAAGCCTATGTCATCCGGGTCATTATTACGAATCTATTACAAACTCATTCATTAAAATTTGTTCAGTATTTTAGACGCTACGGTGAAACATACAAACATCCACATACAAGCTTCCAAATCCAAATATTTAAAGCCATAAAACATCAGTAGTAGGCATTCCAAAGATTCGAGAAAGATCTAGGTGTACTGACGCTAAACCCTTTAAAAAAATTCCTGTATAAAATTACCACGGAGTAAAAAAATGACATAGTGAGCAGAGATCCTAGCGGATTTAAAAGGTACTAATTCAACTAGAAGCGCCAGACAGATCGTAACTAAAATAGGTACTACCTTTTACGCATGCGCACTGCTGCAGTTGGGGAAGCTGATCACAGTGAAACACTTGGAGTAAGTGTTTGTTATAAATATTTTGTGTTGTTAAAGCGAGTTCTGAAGTTAGTGTTAATAAATAAATGATTTGTTAATGACTTACACTACTCTATCTTTTATGATTGTTCGTGTGTTAGGTTATTTTTAATACTTTCCTTTGTTAGCTACAATATCTTTAAAATAAAGCGACTCTTCAACATTTAAGCGTTTCTTAATAAAATAAAAGTTTTTAAGAAATAAGTTTGGAAGCGATAGTAATATTTAGAGAGTTACATTTAATTTTTGAATTTTGCACTAAAATGAGATTTTAAACGTTCATTTTTTTTTTCATTCTGAAGTCCACTAAGTTATTCTAGTTAGAAAAATTAATGAGTTTCAAATTTTAAAGAAGATGAATATCTTCTTTTCGGTCAAAGTTTGTTTGTGAACTGCGTCCCAAAAGTAAAAAATTAAATTTGTACCTAAATTCAACTTATCTTACATACATACTTTAACACGAAAGGTGTTATATATAATACTTAACAATATCATAAAAATATTTACAACATAATAACGACTCCATGCATTTCTCATACAGCGAGAATAACATCCCTCGCTATTGGGGTGTGATCCGCGATCGTAAGGACACTTAAAACATAAAAATTAACAAAATAACACAATCTTGTAAATAAATAACTTATTCAATAATAAAATAAGCATATAAATAATATATTTACGGTGAAGTTTTCACAAATTTTGTGAGTGTAAGTGAAAAAGTCATGGTTTTGTGTCATAGTAAAAATGTCTACGGTAAGTGAAGATAATATGTTGTAATGTTATTTTTATACGTTCTATTTTTAAATTGCGGACACCATTTTCTTTTAACTTCTAATCAACAGTGTTTTTTTTTTTAATTTGTCATAAGAATCAATTGCAACCTGTTTCGTTAACCACAATAATTTTGAGGTAATCTTTAAATAATGATCCGTTTAAAACATACTTAGTTAATAGTGATTTCATTGAAAATAACACATATTAAATGACTGATATTGAAAGAAGTGTACCTTGCTTTTACGTAAAAATACAAATATATTGATTTTTCTATAAAAAAAAAGATTAAAAATAAAATGACGTTTCTTTTTCATTAAACTTAAATACGACGTTTTTAATTATGGAACAGTGGGCTCATATTCAAAATACATTTAATTGTTTTTATTGAATCTGAGTTTATATTTGGAATATAATGAACAATCCTTGTTTTTTTTTAATTAGAATGTTAGTCCTTTAGAAAACATTAAAAATAAATGTTAAGGTATCGAATCGCCAGTGACCTAATTTGTTAGGTGACATTTACAGAGTCGTGACCTAGGTCATAGGTTCGGGAGATAGTCTAGGTAACATAGAGCAGGATTTAGATGTGCCGACGTGTCATTGGCTACATATTATTTAACTTTAAATTCATTTCTAAAGGCAGGACATATAAAAATGATAGTAAGACGTCATAAAATGTTTAAAAATAACTTTGAAATGAGATGAATGGTGTGAACGTGTTTTATATGAATATTAGAGCAATATTTGAAGGTTATAATTTCAAAATAAGAATTAAACTTAAATCTGAGTGTTATTTGACAAAGACGGAGCCGGATTAAGACTTGATTTAAAAATAGAAAGTTTTTTTTTTTATTTTAAGAGCCTGCCAAAGCGACTCTACTCTGCCTGATGAAAAACATGAGTAGAATCCAAGAGTTGTGATCACTATACTCATTGTGAACGCAGACAATGTAGTATGGTGACCCACGCCATGGCGGCCTAATACATAAGTTATTCAACGTCTTAATTTCAAACTGTTAAGTATATTTTATATATATATCGATGATAGAATATTTAGAATCAGAATATTTAACACAAAATACCATATTTATGTAATTATTTATAATATGGAGGACTTATAGATAACGTAATGGGCTTTGTAGTCAAGTAAATAACAGTAAGCCAATTACAAATCCTCACTTGCAGTGGTATGTTAATCGTAAAAATTTGAGCAATAGCGCTACTGATGTTATAATACAGTACACATTACTCTTTTTAGGGTTCCGTACCTCGCAATGAAAAACCAAAACCCTTATAGGATCACTTTTATGTCTGTCCGTCGGTCTGTCAAGACCCTTTTTCCCAGAAACGAAGTATCAAGCTGAAATTTATATCAAATACTCAGGTCTACTGTCTCTAATTTCTAAGTCAAAATATGATTTTTTCACAGCTTTAAAATCTAAAAGCAAAAAATCAAATTTCTAAGTCGACACAATCAAAAGATACAGCCGTTTATGCCGCAAATTTTCGAAATTAAAACCTACAGAGTACTTTCCGTGAACTCAGAATCTTGAAATTAGGTACGAAGCAACGTCTTATAGCATAGATAAAGGAAAAATTGCGAAAACTGTAAATTTTTAGTTACATCATATATTTTTAATAATTATAAAGTTACTACCCCTTTCCTCATGAACCCGTAGCGGTATTAAATTGAAATTCATATAAAATACTCAGGTCTTATAGTATTTTTAAGCTGTAACAAAATCAAACTTCTATGTCAACGTAATTTGTACGAAACCCTCGGTGCGCGAGTCCGACTCGCACTTGGCCGGTTTTTTTTTCTTTTAATTATTAAAGAGTTTAAGGCTCAGAAGTCCTCGCACTCATAGAGAATGGGTCTATGCTATGCTGTTTGCAAAACTCATTTCTAAAATTCAAAATATATCTAAAAATCTACAAATAAATACCAAAATAAATGCTTCTCGATTTTTAGTCTTTTTATTATTTACTTGATCTGTATTTATTTGAGTATACTCGTTTCGTAATCACAAATCGAACAAATTGATTTTGATAAATTGTGTAAAATTATTTCACCTTGATAACACCAATGTTACGGCATTCACTAAACGTGTCTTTATTCCTTAGTTCCTAATAAAAAAAAATTAGTTCTTACCGTTATGTCAAATTAAAAAAAAACAATTATCCTCTACTGCACATTCTCGATTTCGATTCAACAAACCAATTATAATAATAACTTAAATGATAAGTGTATAGTATGTTCAGGATACGATATAACTGCCACACAATATGTGTGTGTAAAATTTCCGAAAAAAAAAAATAAAAAAAAAATTAAGCATCTTACACACGTCAGTCCAATCTCAAACTATTCAGAGTCTATCCTATGGTAACTAGACTGCTGATAGACATATCTAAATACTAGCTTTTGCCCGTGGCTTCACTCGCATGGAATTCGGTCTGCAACATTAAGTTGCGTAACAGATCATTTTAAATAAATATATACTTATTTCTTTTAATAAAAAATATCCTATATTACTTCTAATAACTCCAAAAAAATGTGTACAAAATTTCATGATAATCTCTCTTACGACACCCACAGTGGTGACACTTTGTATTCTTAATCCACACGGCAACATATATTTAAATACATACATATATTTAATTCTTCTTCTGAAAGTTTATTATTTATCAGAGTAATTAACATCCCACACACTTTAAGCAAAAATCACCTTCTCAAGGTAGAGTCGCATAGATGTGGCCTCGCAACTCCCGTGGGACAGTTGACAAACCATATGGGTCATGTTTTTCCATAGCTAGTTTGGCCAGTATTCATAAATTACATATATACTTAGCATTAATTCTTGTAATTTGTACAAAAACTGAACTCAAAATTTAACAAAATATACAAATCGCGTTAAAGATGACTATTATCTGTTTGCCGCGTCAGTTTTCTTTTTTACCACAGCAAAGCCTAATAGAGTACATCGTCATCATCATCAACACCCTTTAACAGTCCACCGCTGGACATAGACCTCTCCTTAGAAAGGAGAGTTTGGCCCACTATGGTCTGCCAGACGGGTTGGTGTTAAGTTTATATTAAGTTTTCTTTCTCTTTCAATGTTGTTGTCCTACGTACTATGGTCTCTTAGTCGCCTCTTACGATACCCATAAGATGAATAGAAGTGGTGACACTCTGTATTCTTAACCCGTCACCACACTAATAGAGTACCAACACCGTAACAGAGTACAGCTTGTAAACTTATAAATACGATTATATTGTAATACATATGTAAAATCACGCTTATTTGCCCGGAGAAGTAGGCAGAGGCGTATTAAACGCCCATTTTTCACCAGTGATTTGATTTCACGTAATAGATGGCGAGTCTGGTGCCGTTAATCGGAATGTTTTGTTTGCTAGATTCTCGTTAGTCGATCAGCAAGTGCATCACTCGCTAATCGACTTACTGCAGGTAAGGTTAACTTGAGGCCCTAAGTTCTCTGGATGTTGTAATAGCAGCTGTTCCTGGATCCCTCCTATGTCAGGCGCAGAGTGGCACACCGTGTGGTTTTAGTCGGTCCGATTCCGACACACCACCCTGCCGTAAACCCCGGTGGGGTGACGGCCTGAGGGGGTTCTCCATAGGCACAAAAATAAAAAAAGGGGCCCTAAGTTCTTGATGGATAACTTATGCACCCACATTTTTATTACTTTAGTTTAAATAATGTTTAAAGAGATTTATTATCACTTTTTTTATGTTGTCCTCTTCTTAAGCAGCATAAAAATGTTTAGAATTACCCAATCCCTCTAAAATAATCAGGAATTCTTAACACGCTATTTATAATTGTGTAGAGGGGTATTCGTGAGAAATCCCTGGGCGACCTCCTGATCGATACCAATTATACTGATCTCTAATTAAATTATCTTTATTTGAACACAGATTTATTACAGGCAAAATGATTGAGCTTTGGGGAATTTTCTGAGGAAATTTCGGACGGAAATACTTACTTAATTATCTAAAACTAATCATTTTTGTGAAAAATGGATGAGATTAATGTTTCTTTGGAAATCCATTCTTCATTTTATTTTATTTATACTTTATGCACATAAAAGAGATAAAGGCGAATTAGGTTTTCCACCAGTCGACCCTACATACCTTAAGAAAATTATGCAAATAATAAATAATAATAATAATTAGATTTCTACACATACATACATCCCTACTAATCCCTGCTAACATTATAAATGCAAATGTAAGTTTGTTTGTTCCGGTTTCACGCGAAAACTACTCAACCGATCATCATGAAATGTTGTACACATGTTTTTGGGGGTATTAGAGGTAACATAGGATACTTTAATAAAATAAAATGTATTTATTTATACATACATACAAAACATTTCGACTGGCTTCGTTCTAGTGGTTAGTGACCCTGATTGGTAGCTGGAGGGTCGTGGCTTCTATTCCCATGATGAACATGATCGTTTGTTTTATGTCTGTACTCTGCTAAGTTTGGGACTAGATGAGTCACAAACTCTGCTTAGTTTGGGACTAGATGAGTCCCAAACTCTTCTTAGTTTGGGACTCGTCTAGTCCCAAACTCTGCTTAAAAACTCAACTTAGTTTGGGACTCGTCGAGTCCCAAACTAATCAGAGTTAGATTTTAACGTTGCTTGATAAATGACTGAAATGTTATTATTAATATACGAATATATAAGACCATGTAAACGTATAGAAGCTTACCGTACATATACAATTGTTTAATTTGCGACGAGAACAGACGAAGACAAAAAGAAGCTTCTAAGATTTGTGACATATTTTTGTATTTATTACTTACTACAACTTGTTTTTTCCAACTTGTCCATGTGGTAACGGATTAAGAATACATAGTGTTACCACCCCTATTCATCCCGTGGGTGTCGTAAGAGGTGACTAAGGGAACGAAGTATGCAACACAACATCATTACAAAGAGAAGGAAAACTTGAAACAAACCCTTTTTTTTTTTTTTTTTTTTAACGTGTGGAAACCCCCTCGGGCCGTCACCCCACCGGGGTTTACGGCGGGGTGGTGTGTCGGAATCGGACCGACTAAAACCACACGGTGTGCCACTCTGCGCTTGAGATAGGAGGGATCCGGGAACCGCTGCTATTACGACATCCAGATCCCTCCTAGCGCCTGCCCGCTACCTCGGGCACCATCTGCGGATAAACTCTCTATTTCAGGCGACGCACGGCACACGCGGACGTCGCCTCCTCGCGGCTGGCCATTGTAGCGGATGGAGGGGAAAACCCGTCCCGTCCACCCGCAGCCACACTCAAGGCGGCATGAGGCGCTGGTATGCGCGCCTCCGCCGCCCGGCTCGCCGGCGGCGAATTGAGTCCGAGTGGATATCGTCCTCCCGGGCCTTCTCCGCCGCCTCCTTCCGCGAAATTACGTCTTCGCAGAAGGTTGCGACCGCGGTAAAACAACTGTCGCTACCGGCCATGGAGCGTATGACGGCCGGTAGCGAGAGATCTCCTCCAATAACTGCAGTGAGGGCCCCACGCTGCGCCGCCCAAGCGGAACAAACCGCTAGCGTGTGTTGAGCCGAGTCCTCACTGCAGTCGCAGTGGTGACAGGCGGGACTCAATTCCCTCCTGGCGACCGAGTGCAGATACTTCCCGAAGCAACCGTGCCCGGAAAGGACCTGCGTCAGTCGGAAGGAAAGGGTCCCGTGTTGCCGCCCTGCCCACTCGGCGATGACTGGCTGGAGAGCCTCCACGGCGGCAAAGCCAGCACGTGGAGCCTCCAGCCGGGACGACCAACGAGCCATCGTGGCTCGACGAGCGGCCTCTCGCCACTCGCGTATCTCTTCGGGCGGGGGCCGTATGCCGCTACCCGCCCGGAAGTCAGCCGTCCGCCGATAAACTTCGGCGAGCACTTCCGCCTCCAAATCCCACGGTGGAGTTCCGGCCAGGGCGCACGCCGCCTCCGTCGATATGGTGCGGTAACCGCGTATGGCTCTAACCGCCAATATCCTCTGAGGGCGCCAGAGGCGAGCCCTATTCTGGGCGGTCAGAGCCGCCGCCCACACCGGTGCACCATACAGCGCCATTGACCGAACAACCCCCGTGTATAGCCGTCTCGTCGCGACGCTGGCTCCACCCAAATTGGGCAAAAGTCGCCCAAGAGCAGAAGCAGCGCCGACCAGCTTTGGAGTAAGCTGTCGGAAGTGCTCGTCGAAGAGCCACCTGCCGTCGAGGATCAGGCCCAGATACTTCATCTGGGCCTTAATCGGTACGAGGACCGAATTGACAACGATAGAGGCACCGGGGGGTGGACCACGACGGGGCCCATGAAACAAAAGGGCTTCCGTCTTATCTAGGGCCACCCGTAAACCCAGCGCCTCAATGCGCCCGACCACCAAAGAGACTCCCACGGTGGCCAGGCGCGCCGCCTCTTGAAAGTTCGCCCCCCGGGCTGTGACCAATGTGTCATCGGCGTAACAAATTACGCCCAGCCCGGGGGGAAGACGACCTCGAAGGGTCCAGTCGTATCCCATATTCCACAGGAGTGGTCCGAGGACAGACCCCTGTGGAACACCGCACGACATGGGCCGCCGCCTCAGAATACCATCTCGGTCCTCGTACACGACGGTACGCTCCTCAAGATAGTCTGCCACAAGCCGCCTCAGGTACTCTGGCACCCCGTGGTAGTGGAGTGCTTCCCTGATGCAGCTAAATGGCAGACTATTAAATGCGTTAGCGATGTCCAACTACACCGCCAACAGCACGCCGCCACAGCTCACCGCCTCCTCGGTAACGGCCCTCAGGCGCAGCACAGCATCGACCGTCGAACGCCCCGCCCGAAAACCAAATTGGGCATCCGACAGATCGGGGCCCACCTCGCAGAGGTGCCGGACGATGCGGGCAGAGAGTATCCTCTCAAACAGTTTACCCGCCTCGTCCAGCAACACAATGGGCCTATAGGCCGCCACCGAATCGGTAGGCCGTCCCGGCTTCCTTAATAGGACCAGCTTCCCGCTTTTCCAGCACTCAGGGAAGTGTCCGGACGACAAGCTAGCGTCCAAGACCTCCCTGAGGCGGTCCGACATGTGGTCGAGGGTTCGTGCCAATACTCGGGCAGGTATCCCGTCTGGCCCGGGGGCGGTGTTCTTAGAGCGGATCCGTAGAACAACCGCCCTTACCTCCGATTCCCTGACGGGCGGAACACTGTCCTCGTTCGCCCCGTCGTCTCCGACCGTGAAGGCCATCGACGGGGGTGTGTGCTCCACCCGTTGCGGGAAAAGGCCCTCGACCACTTCCCGCAGGAAGCTTGGCTGGAGGGTCTCTGTAAGGGGGGGGCCCGATGTGCGGAGCTTTTGTCGCGCCGCACGATAAGGGCGACCCCAGGGGTCACGATCGAGACCCTCCAGCATTTCCTTTCGCCTAATTTCTTTGGCGCGGCTGATGGCCAGCTTCAGAGTTTTCCGCGCCTCTCGGTACTCCTCATGAAGCTGGTCCTCCTCACCATCTTCACGGTGTCGCCGCCGACTACGGGTGTAGGACCTCCGGGCACGAGTACAGGCCGCGCGGAGGTCCGCCAACTCCTGGGACCACCAGTAAACCTCCTTCCGTGGAGGCCGACAACCTCGGATGCGGGGCATGGCCGCATCGCAGATCTGCGTAATCGCATCGCGGAAACGACCAGCCCCCATGTTGACCTCCTCGGCCGGAGCCTGCGGAGACAGCCAAGAGTGAATAATGGCTGCCTCCTCTAGTAGGTCCCTATTCAGTTTGGCTACAGCCCACCGCGGCGAGGGCAGGGGTAGCGAACGAAAGGTCCACTATCGACCCTCCCTGCTGTCGCACGCACGTGTTGGTGGAGCCCCTGTTCAATAAACAGAGGCCCACCGAGGCCGCCCACTCCTCTACGGCCTCGCCCCTGGCGTCCGTCCTGGGGGAGCCCCACGCAATGGACTTCGCGTTGAAGTCCCCCAGCACTAAGACGTGCCCAGACGTTAGACGCCGCATCGAGGTTTCCAAGTTGTTAAGGAAAACCTCGAAGTCGCTCAAACTCCGGTTGGGGGAGAAGTAAACACCATATACGGTGATCCCCCCCACTCGGCAGCAACATATCCAGTACCCTTGTCCCTTAGCGACAAGGGCGGGGAATGAGCCGCCGTGGAGCCGACGACTGCCACGGAACCGTCCCGGTCACCCAACCAGTTTGGACGGGGAGGAACGTAATAGGGTTCCGCGGCTACGGCAACACCGATAGACCACTGTGCCATGGTTTGCAGGAAAAGGTCCTGCGCCGCAGCACAGTGGTTGAGGTTCGTCTGGACAAGGAGGTTGGAGACTTGGTCCATTACTGAACCATCTCTACAACCTCCTCCATGGGCGATGATGTCGACGCAGAAACGACGTCAGAGGCAGCCTGGGTCGACTGGCTAGCCCCCGACACTTGCCGAGATGTGCGTGAAGGCTTGCAGCCCCCCTGTCCAATCTGATGATCGGCGGGCTTGTTACCCGCCGCACACGCTGGGCAGTGTGGGGCGGCAGAGCACTCTGCCGCCTTGTGCCCCGGTCGACCGCAGCGGAAACATAGTCCGCTACAGTCGAAACAGCTAACACACTTGGCGCGTGTGTGTCCCGATGCCAGACACTTAAAACACCTCATCGGTCTCGCCGCCAGGACTGTGATCCTAGCGCTGACGAGACCGATGAGCTGCCTACCGGCGTCGCCTAAAATTTTGGCTGCCGCTACGGGACAGCTGACCCACACCGCGCCAAGCCCTCCTGGACCGGGGCGGATGGTGCCGACCCTAATGTTGTCCACGTTGCACCCTGTCTTCTCTCTAACTGCAACGCGGATATCTTCGGCCGTTATAGAATCGTCCAGGCCCGAAATGCGCAACTCTGCACACTTAGTAGGCCTGGCGATCCTAACACCATCCGTGGCCGCAAACATGCCCCGCAACTTCTCGGCAAAGGCATCTGCAGTCTTTGCGCCTTCGGCTCCCGGGAACTCGAGGACTCGAGCTCCCGTCTGAGCGAGGCGCAACCTGACTCCATCCGTCCCGATGTCATTGGCGAGACTAGCCCGGGCCCTCTGGAAGATGGCCGCGTAAGACAGTCCGCCGTTAACCGCTTCCGGTGACACGGTGACCACTACCGCCGCGGTTTTGGGTACCTGCAGCTTGCGCGGCCTCTTCGTAGTGGCCACTGCCACCGACAGCGACTGCGGGGTAGAGGCTGCTTTTTGAGCAGCCTTTTTACCCCGCTTTCGGGACTTCTTAGTACCCCCGACTACCTGCCAACCATCCGTGGAAAGGGCAGATATGGGGGGAGCAGACGTGAAGGTGCCAGGTACAGCGGCTGGAGTGGAGAGCGGAGGGAATTCCGCTCTAGACTTGGCCGCCGTTTTGGGCCCTGACCTCGGTGACCCTGTCTTGGCTGTTGCTTTAGCCGCCTGTTGTGCCCTCGGAGCAACCGCAGAAACGGCAGACACAGACGCCACCGCCGCATAAGAAACACGACCGCCCGCAACGGGAGGCGTTGATGGCACCGATACGGTCTTAAGTCTATTTGCCGCAAGCGGCGGTCGGACAACTGGGGCCGGAGGCAGCCTCGCCTCCAGGCCAGCGAGACGCCCGTCCATCATGCGCCACACTGCGTCCGTGATTTGGCGCAGGTGGGCATCAGGAATACCCCCGAGGTTGGAAGAGGGGGTAAGTTGTGACGGAGTCGAGCCGTCTCTTTCGGGGCGATCTGCCCGGAATTGAGCAAACTGAGCACTAAGCTCAGTCACCTGCCCCGTCAGATGCTCGTTGGCTGCCTGGAGACGAGCCATGTCTCTGATAAGGCTCTTCACGACCCCCGCAATAGCGGCAGAGGAGTCCTTAAGGGCTTTCACAAAACAGCCCTTAAGGTTACTAGACTTGGTGGCCACTTTGTGGATGATGGCCACCGCCGCGTTTGCTCTCTCCTGCATGGACGATGGTGTTTGGAGAACAGAACTCTCTACCATCGGCTCCTTGATTTTAAGCAGGAGATCTGCGACCTCCTCCTCCGCTAATGCTTCGCCGTCCGCCCTGACTCTTCTTTAGGCTCCTGCCTTGCAGAAAACGGAGCCTGACGGGATCGAGGCCGGAGTTCGTGACCTCCCTCTACGGCTGCTTGCGACCTTGGGAGGTAACATCTCCTGAGACGTATCGCTGCCGTCATCCCTGGAGCGTCCGCGTTTCCGACTGTCACAAAGCTTCGTTTCCATAAGCTCCAGTGTGTCCTCCTTCGCACTGGAGTTACTACCCGTGACAGATTTGGAGCGTAATCGCTCCGATGTTCTTCGGCTCCCAGCAGTCATAATAACTTCTGGGAGCCCCACCGAGGCAGGCATCCCAACGAATGCTTCCTCGTCGTTGGCAGAGAAATTGTTGCCCGCTCTTGTACTTTTCTGCATCCTACTATCCATCTCCTTCTTTCCTTCGTTCGTTTTTATATTTTTGTTTAATTGAATATCCATAGTTGAACCCACGAGATGGGGAGAATAAAGGTCAACCCGGGCAGAGATCCTCAATACCCGGGCAAGCGTACATTTATGCCCAACCGAGGGGTCCGCAGGTGCCTCGGCTGGGGGTGCGCTTGCGACTGAACAACCCATCAGCCATGCATCCCCTGGTCACGCACCAGAACACGGGATTCGGGGTAATTTTTTTAAAGAGGTTTTCTTCCTCGCAGTCCGGGCGGCTAAGCCAAGACCCTCGCCCCCGATTAGTGTCGCGAGACAAAATCACGACACTCCCTTCGGGATTACGATGTGACAACGGTGGCAGGAAGATTAAATCTTCCAATGCCTGCTCGGCGGCAGTGTGAGTACACACCGAGCCCGTTCTCCTTTCTCCACTATTGACAGTGGAGAAACGCCGACCCATGAAAGGGTCCCACTTCCGTGATTTTTTAATGAGGTTTTCCTCCTCATTGCTCCGAAGAGCGAAGAGCCAACAGAGGAATCGACAAAAATGCCCGCTCTGTTGGACCAAGCCTCAACCGAATGGCCGAAGAAAATGGCCTCCTCTTCTTTGTGCTAGAGTATCAGCCGTTGGCGGTGATGTCCTCTTCTAAATGGTACAGGAAGAAACTGTGCCATCGCCAACGTTACCAGGGTGCACCACGTGGAGGTTTTCTAGCTCAGCACCCCACTTGAAACAAACCCTATTCCAACCCGCCTGGCCAACGTGGTATAGCAGGCCAAAACCTCCTTGCTAAGGAGAGACCTATATCCAGTAGTGGACTGTAAAAGGCTGTTGATGATGATGACTTACTACAAAAGATACATAGAGTTCCTGCCATGAACTTGGGCTCCAAGCCAACATCACCTGCAAGGGGTGTAGGTGCTGATCGACTGATGAGACTGGCAAACAAAACGTCCTTATTAATAGCAGTAGGCCCGACACTTAAAACACTGGCATGGACCTCGTGAACTCCGTAGGACCAAAACACTAGCGAAAAATGGACGTCTAATATGTCTCTGCCTTCCTCTCTGGGCAAACAGGCGTAATTTTAAGTATGTTTGTACTTACTACAAAAAAACGTGATAAAAGTCAAGGTACTATCATTTTTTAAATATTAAACACATCACGAAGCAGACACAAGGAACACCCAGACTCAGAATAAAAAATTATAGATCACCTCAATGTTGTCCCAAATGGGAATCGGACCCATAATACTCTATACGCAGTAGCAAGTTTCAAGGTGACCGCTTGAACTACTACGCCATTTTTGTATTAACAAATTATCTACGTATTTAATATCATATACAACCATGTGTGATACTATAAAAGTTTCTTTCCGACTACGACGAGTACATGATTGTGAGTAAGGTATAACTAAGTTAGATTTGCCAGCGTATGCACAATAATTTCACTCTGCTGAACAACTTGACACACACAGACATAATGAGAACAAACCATAGACTAACAGACTACTGACCTAAAACACAAACTTTAGAGGAATAATTATAAAATGGAATATATACGAATAATACAAAAAGTGAAAATATGTTTGTCTCTCTGCCTGCTACCTTGTTTCTTTTAATAGCCTGCCAAAGTGACTCTACTCTGCTTGATGGTAAGCGTGAATAGAATCCAAAAGTTGTAGTCACCATACTCATTGCGAATGCTGACAATGCAGTATGGTGACCCATACTATGGTAGCCTATTACGATTTTTTACGCCTCACTTGGGGACGTAAAAGACATGACAGTCATTGTATTGCACACACTTTCCACGACAACTGTCACCCTTGCATCAATGGGCCTCCGGTCGTGCCCTCACCAACGAAACATGACAGCACGGATGCTGTCGCTTTAGGTTGGTCTTCTGTGGGAGAGTAGTACTGCCCCAGACGAGCCGGCCCGTTCATGCTGAAATCAGCGTGGCTCTACCTGGTACTTCTACCTCTTCAAGTTTAAATTACAGAAGCAATTTAGGTAGAATTCGGTATAGAGATAGTTCGAGCCTCGGATAAGAAAAAAAATGAATGGTGTCGTGGGACACCAGGTAGGAACGAAGTTCCTTCGGATAATGTGGAATCGACACAATTTGCAAAAAAAATCGTGCTCAATTTTGTGTAGGTTTTCTTGATTTTTCTCTTAAATTTTGCTGATTAGTTTTTATTTAAGTACAAGAAAGTATTTAGGAAATTCAGTATTTAAGGAAATAAAATAATAAATTCCTTAAAATAATAAAATAGCACACATGACGCGCTTTCGCGCCTGCGCACGTCTCATTTAACGGTTTTATTCCACGCACTTTTTTCCACAGATTTATTCTACAGATTTATTCAACGCACTTTTTCCACTTACGGTTTTACTATCACATTTTTTTCATTTCGGTCCCGCAGCGAAATCCCTATCCCCTCCAAGCCTGCCGTAAGGAACTTCGTTCCAATATACTTGATTTTGTCCCCGTATCGTTTTTTAAGGAAGTGACAAAGGGGTGGACGTTTGTATGCGGATAACCACTGAATCGATTTAAGCATGAGGTATGGTTTTGAGTATGAAAATAGTTTGAGTTTTGAGGAACGATATAGAATATTCCCGAAATTACTAGATATCGCGATAACCAATATACACGTGAGCGGAGCAAAAAAGCAAGTAGTATAAAAACATAAATTAAAACCATAGACATACAATGTGTCAACTTTTTGATTTATAGTACTATTCGTACTTTATTAGTGACATAGATAGCTTAACTCGGCTGTTTGGCCGCAAAGCCAAATGATTATGTCTCTTGAATAATAATTCCTGACGATAAAACAATATCAAAAGAGAACGGTCTTTGAAAGAACGAATTATTGCGCGGGAATATTTATTTTCGTTTTACAAAAGCGTTTCGTATCTCAGAGATAAATCTATGTAAGTACATAGATAATAGACGGCGTAATTTGGGGCTTTTCTTTGAAATACAAAGAATGCGGATGGAACAAGTTGTAAATAGATTTTACTAAGCAAGAATTTTAATATCTAACGTGCAATAGAAATCATGACGTGTTTATTTTACTTCAAGGCAATAACTGTTACACAGGTTTCGAATCCAGCTGAGACCCCAGCTCTCCATAAGGTTCTGCTGTATCTCTAAATATAAGAATTTCGTTTTACATACCATTTAAACGAAATAAACAATATTTATTGTTATTTAACGAAATTGTTGCGAAACCATATTAGTAAAATTGAAATAATAGAAAAGAGAGGAAGAAAAGAGTATTTATTTTGGCACACAATAACAAAAATAACATAAAAAGAATATATGATATAAAAAAAATCTTGCAGTGCCAAAAATGGATCCAATTCAGCATTGTGTCAGACTAAAACCTAGCGCTGGTTTTCAAATGGACCCAAGTGATGTTAAACATGGTTAAATGTGTATCTTTTTTTCCATATGAAGAGCCTGCCACATTGACTCCACTCTGCCTGATGGAAAGCATAAATAGAATCCAAAGAGTTGTAGTCACCATACTCATTGCAAATGCAGACAATGCAGTGTGGTGACCCACACTAAGGCTGCGTAGTGAAATGCTTTTTCACGCCACGCTTGGGGACGTAAAAGGCATGACAGTCATCGTGCCAGTGTAAGGTTCACACAGTTATCACGATAACTGTACCCATGCTACAATGGGGCTTCGGTCTCGCACTCACCAACGAAACACGACAGCACAGATGCTATCGCTTTAGGTCGGTCTTCTGAAGAGTCATCATTAACGTCATCTAGTTTGAAACTAAGCAGAGCTTGTGCTATGATAACTAGACTGACTGATAGAATACTTATATAATTTTTTTTGTAAATACATACATATTATACATAGAAAACACCCAAACTTCGAAACAAATATTTACAGATTACACAAACATTTGGTAGGACCCAGGAATCGAACCCGAGTCGCATTCACTACCGCTACACCACCGAGGCAGTTCAATGCTAGTTAAGAACCACAAGAGCGTTCCTTTTGAGTTCAAAAATCCCACTCTCTCCCACTTCTGGAGGAATGAGTCCTCCAGAAGTAAGTACAGGGGATTTTGAGTGCCCTGTTATATCACTTTTGACGAATTTGGAACTAACAACAACAGTCAACCTAGAAACTATTAACTATTAACTAAATTTAAAATAAACATTGCTTTCTTACACTACATAATTAATAATGTTAATCGTGAATAATAATAAGAACTAGACACATTTCACATAGTGTTTACTTATTAATCACACAAAAAAAATAATGAGTATGTTTGTGTCACTGGTTTTAAATGTGTTCTGTATTTATTATATCCTCTAATTATTATGTCCAGAAATAGTTTTTTCTTCTATATGAAGAGCCAGCCAAAGTGACTTCTCTACCCGATCGAAAGCATGAATAGAATCCAAAGAGTAGGAGTAGAGAGAGGATTAGTAGAGTACACAAGGTGCTATGCTTGCACTAGCGGATAGGCGCTGAGAGGGGTCAGAATGCCCTTAATGATAACAGTTCCCGGACCCTCCTATTCCAAGCGCAGAGTGACAGACCGTTTTTTTTTTATTCAGTATGATTCCTACACACCACCCGGTGGAGTAACGGCCCGTGGGGGTTTCCATACGTAAAAAAAAATAAAAAGAGGTGCTATTTGTATACTTGTCTATCGGAATTACCGCAATACCAAAAACATTGGTGTTTTGTTTACACAAATACCACGTAAATAAATGCAGGCTGTTTTTAAATGAGCAAATTTCTGAGAGGGGCCATAAACGGTTTCGGCTCCTTGCTTTTACGAAACATAATATTCCCGTTGCGGGCGGGAAAACCACAGACACACCGCTATGGTCGCATGAATAAATATACGATCTCTTTACAAAGGAAATCTTCATATTAGTACACAATATGTAGGGCATGCAGTAAATAGTAATAATAAGTCACCATAGCGTTTTCCCGCGACTTTACTCTGGTTTAAATTATTTTTCCGTTCCACGGGAGCATTATGCCTTTTTATATATTTAATAGAGAGTATATAGAGTAGCGTAAATAGGTTAATACATGCCTATTAATGTGATAATAGACATGTACAAAGCGCAGAAGAGGATAGGCCCATTTCCCAAGCCTGTGCAATATTCGATGCAAATTCACCTTTTTTTTTTGTATTTTAAAAGCCTGCTAAAGTGACTCTACTCTGCCTGACGGAAAGCATGAATAGAATCCAAAAGTTGTAGTTACCACACTCGTTGCGAATGCTGACAATGCAGTATGATGACCCACACTATGACGGCCTATTAAGATGCTTTTTTACGCCTCACTTGGGTACGTAAAAGGCATGACACTCATCGTAGCATTATATTACACACACTTACCACGAAAACTTTCACTCAATTGGTCTCCGGTCTCGCACTCACCAACGAAACACGACAGCACGGATGCTATCGCTTTAAGTTGATCTTCTGTGGGAGGGCAGTACTACCTCGGTCAAGTCGACCCGTTCATACTGAAATCAGCGTGGCTCTACAACCTGGTGTAAAATAACGTATGAAAAACTATCGATAACACACATAAAATTGCGCGCACTCACATTACTGTATACTTTTCTCAATTTCCCATCCTCTCCCACATATTTAACATCACAAATTCAATTATTGAGCAACAACCATAACAGAAACCTACGTTCGGCTAATAATCTCCTTCTACTCTGTCCTTCTCACTCCACTGGGTTTATCGGTTCTTCATTCTTCGTGAAAGCTATCCTTTCTTGGAACGCGCTACCCCTCGAAGTCAGGATAGCTAAAGGTCATGACTTGTCTAAAATTAAAGTGAAGAAGCTTTTCCTGTCTGAATTGGCGACGTCTTAGTTCATTAACTGGTATTGTTATATCTTATAGTGGTAATATGTATGCACGGATATGTATGAGTTATATGTATGTGTATTATATATGTAAGTGTTATATATTTAATTTTTTATGTATGTATATTTGCTTATGTGTCTATACAAACTAATTTATAAATCCTCTGTCAATTACTTCGTATCCTTAAATGCATCTACCTCATATTTTCTCTGCATCGCCCAATCGGTTGACTGGCAGAAAATGTCTTAGGCATTAAGTCCGCCGATGCATGTATTTGTGCAAAAAGTTGTAATTAAATAAATAAAGGTTAAAGTGTTTGACAATTACACTATTCCTGTGTTCAGTTGCGATATCGTGTAACTATCCCGGAGCGATAATCCGAAAAATACAGGGTTGCGCAAAGAGCCTTCTGTTTTCTCTGCATAGCTAAATGAATGACTGGCGAGGAATCAAATTTTTTGCACACAAGTTAGTAGCTAGTAGCAAGTAAGTGCTATCAGTTGAATGCTCATTTACAAATGGCGGTCTTATCGCTACAAAGTTATTTATTTTAAACAAACTTTGGATTGAAAATTGGACTGTAAACAGACCGAAGTTGAATACATGAGTAATTTTAGTGCAAAAAAATTGTAAAAGAATTCAAATGATTCAGATAAAATACATAAGAAATGAATTATTGAACAGAATACACATTAATACAAACAAACAAATACATCCATAAATACACAATATCTACCATTTCATTATAAAGAAATATGTAGCTCAATAAATAATAAAATTGAACGTGCGGGTTCAATTAAAAATAAAAATTGAACCCGCACACATGTCTAATTTCCATATTCCTTCAGTTTTAGGGTTCCGTAGCCAAATGCCAAAAAACGGAACCCTTATAGGTTCGTCTTATCTGTTTGTCTGTCTGTCCGTCCGTATTTCACAACCCCTTTTTCCGAAACTATAAGAACTATAATGTTGAAAATTGGTAAGTAGATGTATTCTGTGAACCGTATTAAGATTTTCACAAAAATAGTAAAAAAAATCTTAGGGGGCCTCCCATACTCAGAACTGAACCTTTTTTTTCATTAAACTCCTACGTGTGGTAAATCTATGGATAGGTCTTCAAAAATGATATTGAGGTTTGTAATATCATTTTTGTCTAAACTCAATAGTTTGCACGAGAGACACTCCCAAAGTGGTAAGAGTGCCTGTCCGCCCCTGTAACTTCTAAAATAAGAGAATGATAAAGCTAAAAAAAATATAATGTATATTATAATGTAAACTTCTACCGAAAATTGGTTTGAACGAGATCTAGTAAGTAGTTTTTAAATACCTCATAAATCGCTGCTACAGAACCCTTCATGGGCGAGTCCGACTCGCACTTGACCACTTTTATTATGTATAGACACTAGCGCCATCGAGAATAACCTAGAAATGTATAATTAAACTAAATCGATTATTTCATTTTGACAGAAACAATCCACATTGCAAGATTCAACTCATAAGGGCCTGTGTAGGTATTGCTTTCTTCTGATTAACACACATATCATGGAGCCTTCGAAACAGTTGCAAGTAACAGCTCTGTGACCCTCCACAATATACCCCCTTTAGATATTAAAGAAGTCACAATAAAAGCGCGTCGTGATATAAATGATAATGTGTCGAATATGCTTCGAATAGCAATTGAAAGAATAGAGATTTGTCATGTAAGAGATGTTTGACAATTGCTTTGTTTTATAATAGATATTTTTTGATAGATTGCCGTTAAAATATATTGCCTGCACGATTGGCTTAGTGGTTTAAGAGGTTGTCACGCCGCTCTCCACTTCGCTGAGTGTTGTGGACTCAAATACTACATGGGACACACACACATTGTTGTTCTGAGTCTGGGTGTTTTTGTGTCCGTTTCTTATATGTTTGTAAAGTTCCCCGCGATACAGGATTTATTCATAATGCGGGGGTTGTATTTAAAAAAAAATAATAATCAACAAATTTAAAAATACTCTATTATTTATTTTGTTTTCTTTACAGATTAACGATTGTCCCGGGAGCTGTGTGAGAGCGATGGATCCCCAGTCTTCTGTGTGTTGTAATTTCTCTTAATTCAGGTGAGCACTTACTTTATTCTTAATAGTTTGTTAATAATATTACGGTTCGTTATCTCGAGTAAAATAATTATTAATTTTATTGCGAGGCAAAAAGGAGTCTCAACATGTTCAGAAAGGTCATCCATTCAAAGACTAAAGAATGCTCATTATGCGATGTGTGACACTTGACCACCGTTTAACCACGAGTTCCCGTACAGTTTTTTATTTGTGTTTCATTCTTTCCAGCAGGGTACAGCGGTGTCAAAGCGAGAGGGCGCTATGCACCCCACCGCCAGGTGACGTTGTCGCCTTCACCCGCGGAACATGTCATGGGACTCAATAGAGTCGCGCGACTTCCTCGGGTAAGTTCTTCGAGTAAACTTCAAGGTTAAATAACACTCTCTACGACCTCAGAGTTGTGGAGGTCCGATGCCAGTCGCTCCGTGGGCAAACTGATATCCGGGTAACACAAACACTGACATACACACACATATACACAAATTTGCATACTCACACACACACACACACACAGAGAGAGAGAGAGAGAGAGAGACACATTTGCATACTCACACACACACACTTTTAAACGTATTTTTATTGTATAGTTTGACATAACAAAAGGGGTGAAGACATTGTCACTGACATCCTGTAACACAGGTTGTTACCTACCACAGGCAACAGAGTACCATTGTATCTCAATAATGCTTATAGCAATAAAGAAATCATGGAAAAAATAAAGACTAGGAAGATGACCATAAGGTAATAGACGATTGTCTATTACAACTGAAATAAGTATAGTTTGTGAATTTCTTTATAGATTTATAGATTTATAGGTCATAAAAATAAGCTTGTCGATCGTTCTTAGACCAATTAAAACTTTTAAAGAAATGATAAAAAGACACTAAAGCGAGAAAAACAATAAAAGATAGTAATAAAATAATATTGGGCCGTCAAATTAAAGTAACTTTAGAGACACTTCAGAAGTAAACAAACAAACGACTGGTTGTTTATTTAGAAATTTTATTACAATACGGACGTCACATTTACTCTAAGGTTTGAAACACGCAAGCAGTTTTGATAATAAAGAGTTCTTATAAAAACATGGCAGTTGGAAGCTAACTTGGTCTTGAACGCAACGCATGAACCTTCAACATTAAAAATTACGTCACAATATTTTAATTATTTACATAATATGCCGACTAAACTTTCTATTTGTACGCCACAAACTCTCTTAAGTGGTTCAATGACTAATTAATTTGCTATGTTAATGTTAATTTGGTACGTATGTTTCAGAAACATAGAGTTCAGCATAGATTGAGCTCAAACTTTTCAATACGCAAACCGCTTAAAAAAATGATTTGATTTATATTTAGCATCAATTTTGTACCTTATTTCTCTCTTATCTCTCATCGACCACCATGTGCCACAGTGAAGCGTGGCAGGGTACAACCAGTTTCCGTGTGAAGGACTGTAACAAATTACCATCAGTAATAAAACAGTCGATTGTTACGTCCATAAAATATTTGTAATTCGTTTTTTTGTTAACTTTTAAAGTGTCTACAATGTGGAGACAAATATAAATAAATAATATTTGTTACAGCGGGGTACCGGCGCATCAGTTGTCGGCCACACGACTGCTCAGTTCGCCTGACCCATCAAGACACCATCTCGATGAGCCACAAGGTACCTGTAAACCTGTATACAAAATACATATTGAAGAGCCACGTTTTGGAATATATTAGCCAAGCACTACATGATAATGTCTCACAGAAAATTGTTACTAAACTGTCTTTCGTTGCGTTTCATTTAGTGCGAAACTATACCAGAATCCATACTCCTCCCCTCTTTATGCAGCGTAAAAGGACTAAAAAGGGGGAGAGAGATTAAAAAATGGGAGAAGAATAAAAAGGCAGCAACATACTCGTACTTATAATTCTAGAGTTGTAAGTGTCCATGGGCGCCAATAGTCACTTAACATCAGGTGACACATTTGCTCATTTGTGACAAAAACACATGATAGCATATCTCTCTATCTCTCTCTCAGATTTCTTACATGGTGAAGACGGGCTACGGAAAAACATACGTTTTATCCGAGTACTCTTGGTAAAAAGGGTGCTAATACTAAAAATATAATAAAGGGGTTAGTTCTGCTACTTTAACCTTCAGAACTTTAAATTAGCATATGTATAGGATGGCAGGACTGGCAAAATGCCACGGGCCCCAGGCCCGAGAGGCTGCAAACTTTGGATCACTCCTGAGGTTGCAGGCTCTCGGGCCGCGCCCTACTAAATTTTGTTAAAAATGTTAAGGCGACTTAACATTTTTAACACAAATTTAGTGACAAAATATATATAAATTTAACATTAGTGTCATACTTAAAATCAATCAAAGTTAGACGTAACCAAAGGCCATATACAAATTCAAATAAATAATACAAATTGAAACACATTCACAAGGAAAACATCAATTTCAGAACGCATCCATTGGTTGCTTAATTTTTTCTCGGGGTACCTAGGTAACGCGGACGAGCTCGTGACGCTCGGGGAATTCCGGTATTTTGTTAAGTGAGAAAGTACTTTTTCGTGGCGTATTTTTTAAGTACGGATGGCCATAGTATCCATTCTTTCACCTTCAGAGATGAAATCGAAAAGGCAATATATATTAAACAACTTGCTAATTTATGAATAACAAGCAATCATTTTATGTTCTGCAGCTTGCCCGAAGTATGTACAGTATTAATATTGTTTGTTACAATACCTGTGACTACAGCTAGTCCGGAAAGATCATGTTCAAACCTAAAATTAATGAAAATCTATTTAAGAAACTCCATGGAACACAACCGGCTACGTAACTTGGCTATTCTATCTGTGGCAAAATCTAAGGCCCGATCTTCGAACTTTGATGATGTTACTGGTACTTTTGCGAAACAAAAAGCTCGACAAAAATAAATATCTTGTAAAACACAATATTACTGTTGGGTAACTATCTCAGCGATTTTTTAAAATTGAATTACAATGTGACGATTTTGCTTAGGGCCTCATTCAATTTGCCACGGGTCTAAGATGGGATACTTACGCCACTGACACCTGAAGAGAATATTTGGCTCTAATTAGAAAATAAAGTAGTTCCCCTGCATTTGAAAACATCGTAGGTGGCCCAGGATAGGATGGCCTCGCGTAATATCAATTCGGGAGGGATCTGAATTAATATTGTCATGGTCACCATATACTCTTGGCTCCTACGTCCTCAAAGATTAAGAAGATTTTTCACAACGGCCAAAAAAGGTAGTAACACTGATTAAAATTATTTACTATTGCAGAAGTATACCCGTTCTCAGAGGAGTTCCGCGGCGGGGAGGGCCGCAACGGGGCGCTGCGGTGGGGCGCCCGCTTCGGGCCCGACCACCGCCCGCCCGCCGCAGGCCTCCTCGACTGCTTCCGCGCCTGCCGCTCTCGCCTCGACCAGTACCTCGCCAGGAGAAAAGTAATACTTATTTTGGATATCATAAAATGAAATAGCTTGTTGTTCTTGTAAGCACAGATCTTCCAAAGTACAAAACGAATTTTAATGTGATTTCCACAAATAGAAAGAGTGATTAAAGAGGAAGATTTCTATGTATAATACATGTGTACTATAGTAGAAAAAATCCAAGGATTTCAAATAATTCTGTGCGAAGTCTGAACGGGTGATTAGTCTTGAAGTATGTTCCACATTAAAAATTTTCTGAAGACTTCTTTAACGCAGAACTTCGAACTTTTGTCTTAATCTCGCTTCCTCTCATTTACTTTAACTTCGCAGAGCCGTCCATTTTTTTCGTGTAAGAACCAGCAATTACGCCGACAAACGTACAGGTTGGTAATAATGTTAGGAAACTTAGTTCCTTACTAACCCTCTGTCTGCCTAGTTACCATTTTACGGCTAAACTACTAAATAGGTTTTAATAAAATTTAGCATGGAGACACTTCGATTGTTGAGAAATGACACAGACTATTTTTACTGCGAAAACTGTGATAGCCACAGCTTTTTTAAAATAAATAAGTAAGGAAATTTCTAACAAAATTGTTTTTTTTTTAAAGATCGAGCGAGGAGTCCGCCTCTACGGCCAGAACGAGCAAAGATTAGCAGTCAAGATTTGGCTGTCAGCGTTACGGGGGGTGAGGCACAGAAGTGACAAGTTTGCTCTCTTGGGGCATCTATACCAGGCGCACATGGACTTTGGGAAGTATAGGTCAGTTTTTAGCCTGAAGTTTTTATGGTGCACGAAAGAATATAACATACGATTAAATGTTACATAGTCGAATAACAAGAAATAACTACAAAGGTGAGCTCAACACAGTTACGATGGACCCGCGGTAATCCGGCCCCTGTCTAACCCGGACCCCCTGTAATCCGACATCAATCAAACAATTTTCGCTAATGTAGATCGTACATGATTGAACAGGTTACAACTTGTGCTCGACGCGTAGGTATTGTTTCAATTCCGATTGCTTAGTTTGAATTTGACTACGTGTGATAGCGGTGCAGCTTAGCGTGCGTTCATTGTTTGCTGTTTATTCATTGCGTGTTACGTGTCGAATTACCGGGGGTCCACTGTATTACTTAAGTCGCTTATGGCGTCAAAACAGAGGTACTAGTTTAAATAGTGCTGTAGCTATTTGTCAGGGTTCGTTGCCTAGATAATTTCGTAAGCGAATGCCGATTAAAAGGTCTTGGGTTTGATTCCCGGATAGTTTCAAAAAGTGTTATTAAATTTTTCTGTTTAAAGAAAAAGTTAATAACAGAGTGGGGTTTAGAAGTTGGGGTCTTAATCCCGTGTCTCAAAGAATACGCAAAGCCATCGGTTCTGCTCCTGATCTCTCTCCGGTCGGTTCGGAAAGCGGTCCCATCGGATTGTGAGAGTGAGGGAACAGAGAGTGCACCTATGTTTGCGAACACATTTCTGCACTATAGTGTCTCCTACGTAGACTGGCTACCGGGACCGAAATGAGCTAGGAGTACCATACACTATATTATTCATGGAAAGTCTTTATTTATGTCATTCAAGTACAGAAAGCTGGTAGAATAAGGTACGTAATAGAAGATTTGCGCTAAATTATAACCTCAAGGTGCTGTACAAATGTTAATTCATTTATGTACAAAGATAAAATTTAACCAAATGGAAAACAAAACCTAAGGTTAATAAGCTCCCCCGGATACTGCTGGCTGATAGTTATGTCGGACTTGAACCGAACAAAAACTGCACGCCGTCTCGTGTACTAGTAGCCGGGAAACCAGGTGCACCCTTGTAAGGAAATCCCTGGAAACTCGATGTAGCTCGGGCCACTGACTACGACTACGTCTTTTAAATGGGCCAGTGCTCTATTAGAACCCCCAGGTTCCGTAGCGCTCACACCACCCTGCTTCTGCTGGGGATGATGGCTTCGTCTATCACCCTCAGACTTGCGCTCATTGAGGATGGAGATCGTTTAGCAATCTCTTTTATAGGTCCACCTATAATTGTTATTAAATATAATACACGCATGATAAATAAGATGTAGGTGTACAACATCAATCGGCAAACACAACATTTATAGAAAACTTTCTGATTATATTATTATATCATATTAATATTATAAATAATACTAAGGCTAATGAGTTTCAAAACGAAAGTTAAATAAACAATTTTAAAGTTCAGCGTTCATTCGCTAAGATTTGCAAAAGCTTCCAAAATTAAAAAAGAGATAAGTACCATAGCCAATTCAAAAAAAATCACAAGAAGGTTATATCTGTTTGATAAAGTTAGTAATATCGTGTCTACAGCTACAGAAAAAAATTGACTCCACGCGATTACGATACAAGTTTATAATTAAATAATGTTGTTACAAATAAAATTTATAAAAAAAACGTACATTACGAGACTATATTCTGTTTAACCTTCTTATATAAAAAGACTAATTCATACTACAGCATGACTACTTCCGTGTCGTTTCTAATGTGAATGCAACATTACAATAAATCCACATTTACTACGGTTGGTAGTTTGGCAAATTGTCAATAATATCGTAACTTGTACTATCCACACTAGACACAGAGTTTGTTGCTAATTGTTAGCAAAGTTATTCTATTTCTGTTCTACATATGTTGTTATTGTTTCCTCTGTCTCTCTCACACACTCAAAAATACTTTTTATTTCTTAAATAATTAAAAGCTTCACACAACTCACACACGGTCGTCTGATCTCAAACTAGGCAGGGCCGAGTACATAGTTTATGGTAATCAGAATACTGATAAATTATAGTCAAATTGATCTATAGATTGATTATAACTAAACACAGAACAAACGACAGAGTACATCACACGATTACTTGTCTTGGGTGGGAATCGAACCCAAGAGCTCTGGCTTAGCAGCTGATGGCTTTTTAGTGAGCCTGAGCTCACTAAAAATTTCAGACAGACATTTTAGACATCTAAAACATAAAGTCATCTAATCCCAAACTACGCAAAGCTTGTATCTCAAGTGCAGAGTGGCACACCGTGTGGTTTTAGTCGGTCCGATTCTGACACACCACCCCGCCGTGGGGTGACGGCCCGAGGAGGTTTCCACAAGTTAAAAAAAAAAATGGGTACTAGATAATTGATATAAATATGTTTTTACATTATTTTATGTCTTATAATTACATACATATTTTACATAAAAAACTCAAACTCCTAAACAAATATGTCCAAGCCAGAACACCACCAGTCACATACGCTACCACTATACTACCGAGGTATCAAATCAGTACCGTCAAAATATTTTTATGTGGTCAAAACAACAATTTTGAATTATCATAATTATATATTACTTCCTCCAAACTGCAAATGGAACCTATTTCAGTTGTTTTTTACCTACAAGTATAGGCAAAAAAACGCGCTTCCAACGTATGACAACCTACTATGGGTACAATAACTGAAAGAGAAAGAATCAGCAACAAATAGTTCACACTATACAATCACGACCTTCTTTGGTAATACGCCAAAAGTGTTTACAGTATTCGAGAAGTTTAACTCAATGGAAATTGACTCTTTCAAATGAACATTCATAAACTATGTAGTCTTATTCAACACAAGAGGAATATTTACTACTTCCTTACACACACATTTCTTTCACGTATTTATTTACATCTATATTTCACCGCAAAACTCGGAAAATACAGTATTCTAGTTACGTACGACGATACGAAGCTATCTCTATGAAACATCTATTTTTCAATTAATTACGTCTTTCAAACGTGCTTTTGAAAATATTGCATGCCCGACCGGAGTAATATAGTTTCACAGAATTATTTATTTATTTAACCAGAGATTCAATCTTCTTCTCCTTCCCCTTAATTTTGAAAACAGAATATTCAAAGCGTGGTAACGTACCAACGTCTCTTGAATTGCACACGTATGGACGTACGCTACGGTCGACGCTACGTACCATCAAGTGTGCTTTCTACTCCATGAAGATAACCTAATGATAGTCTTACGTTAACTCAAAACCTGAAGGCTTCTAAATAACCATATGACTAATACCAGTTATCCACCAAACATTATCACTTGCCATGAATGAAAAATCCCCCAACTGTAATAGAAGATCTCTACCGGTACTCTTCCAAAAAGATTTCTGGATTTCTCAACGCAGAAACTTTCTCTTTTTACAGGGAATCTTTGGAGTTCGCAAACAGTCAGCTGGGTATATCTGAAGAGCTGGATTCCGCGCCAATGAGAGCTGAAGCTTATCTGAATTTAGCCAGAGCACATCAGACTCTAGGAGGATTGGACAGGTAATGAAAATGGTTAAAATACGTTTATCCGTTCATGATAAGTCTTACTCATTAGTAACCTTTAATAGTCAGCTGGACATAATTTAAAAAGACCCACGTTGGCAAGACGGGTTGATATAGGGTTTTTTTCAGGTTTTCCTTTTCTTTGTAGTGATGGTTGACTGCAGCCTTTCACTGCACGGATGGCATAGGCAAAAACTGCATAGACTTCTACTGCGTTGAATGTTGTCAGTTTATATCCCACATGGGACAAAGCTTTTTGTGATCCAAAAAACATTGCTCTGAGTCAGAATGTTCTCCATGTCTATTTCATGTACGAGTATGTTTGTAAAGTATCCCACGACATATTCCTGTGTTGTGTCGTACTTCTGTGTAGGCAGTGCGGCAGTTGACAAAAAAAGATATCGCCCCCTTAGATATATATATATATCCCATGCTGATTTCTGGTAACTGTTTATGTATAAGCATTTAGGTTTCGGGTGTGTGCTCTGACGTAGCTTACATACCCTATTTTAGCATCGAAAGAAAGCACACAATGGAGACGAGCAAGCACACCATCAAGGTAATTGGACGTTATGGTGGTTGTTGGTTTGTTTCTGAGATTGTCTCATTTGATGTCGAGACCACATCTCTTTTGATCTTTAAAGTTACAAACACTCTGGTGAACTGTCCACCTCCATTCAGGTCCCTTAGCTGTTCCCTTACCTGACCACGGTTCTATCTACTGCGTCAATTCCGTTTCCTTTCAAAATTTTTGATATCCCTTACTATAGCATTCCCTACTGTCTGAAAACGATTACATTCATGTTCATCGATAAGTAGCTGATTACAGTTGCTTACAGGAATGTCACCATCCGAATCCATCCCGTGGCTGTCACAGGAGTTGACTAATAGAGAAAAATATACAAGAAAACAGCTCCGCAAAGAGAAGGAAAACTTTAAACTTTATATAGTAGGCCAAGACTTCCTTTCTGACAAGCTGCTCATATCCGGTCTGTCTGTCTATATATGCTTATGTGATCATGGGATTAATATGCTATAAATAACCAGAGTAGTTGAATATATTATTAGCTTGTTAAGAAACTTTATCGTCCACTCTTTCAGGGCCCTTTCATACGCTCGCCAAGCTCTTTACAATGACTGCGGTGGAGGTTCGACCGCTGGTTGCGTGCACCTGACTGTGGCATCTGTCAGCCTAGAGCTAGGAGCTTTCTCAAAAGCCATGGACGGGTTTCAGAAGGCCCTCGCCGTGGCACAAGCACAGAATGATAATACATTGCTTTTGCAGGTTAGTGGGAGTAATGTGTTGCACAAAATTAAGTTACTGCAAGAGATTTTAAAGTACGGTGTTGAACTTTAGTGATTTAAAAAGTACGAGTATAACAGGTATTTATGGTTATCAATGGTGACACAAAAATAAGGGTTATAATTTGATTAGTCGTTATAGCATCTTGTTAAATAATATTATATTTGTTAACATTGATGGGCAGAAGAAAATGAAAAGCTTCGTCAGATTAATACAGAGTAGAGAAGGGTAACTTAACATTGTTTATATGTATTTAATATTGATAGTCGTGTATCCGGTATACAAAAGAAAACTTATGTACATCAGGCATGTTTATCAATTGATTACAGATAGATATTATGAACATTCGTAAGCAAATATTTTTTAAGAAAGTTATTCAAACCTTTGATACGAAAGTAGTTAAATATTATTATGATAGTTATTTGAATAACTAACTTATTTGGCTTAAAATACAAAGCTAAATTGACCATAGTAATGGAATACCCAATTCTGATTTTAAATGTTCAAACATATATTCCGTCAAATTTTCCTCTAAATGATTTAAGAATGTTGGACAGCCGCCAAATTTGTCGCTATATCAACACTGTACATGGTGCAATCTCTTTAAATCCACCATACACGCCAGGTATACGTCGGTCTGTCGGAGCTGTGGCGGCGCCTGCGCGACACGGAGCGCGCGGTGGCGTGCGCGGCGCGCGCCTGCGACCTGGGCCGCGGCCCGCGCTCCGCCGACCTCAACACGCGCCACCACCGCACCGCTCTGCTGCAGATGGCCGCCGCACTGCGCGCGAGGGGAGAGCTGGGGGACGCGCACGACTACTGCAACGTAAGGGCCTTGCGACCTACCCTGCTACCCTTTGAATTGAATTGAGATATTATAGGCTGCAGGCAAATCGTATATAAATCATAGTCACTCAAAATAAACAGTAACCAGGTACAGTTTACCCGCTATCCTCTTCTGAACTAAATCAAAGTTGATATAATGTAACTCCTATAAAATTATTAATATCAATGTATTCTGGAGAAAACAAAATGGAGTACTAGAATTCGTGTTGGACAACTAAGCTATGTACATAGAGAATCCATACTTCGAATATTTCATGATTTGTTGTGTTTCTGTTGTTAGTATTTACGATATTTCTTCTTCTAACTACGTCACGTCTACGTCAATAATACGTCAAAACAACAACTTTCTCAAATACCTACTACTAGAAGGGACCTACGTACGAACCCTGTAAAACACCGAAATTTATAGTTCGACGTTTTACAGAGCCGAACGTAAATTATGAGGAATTGTGCAATATCCATCAATTCATATTGAGCAATATCCAACTTGTTATAATCCTTCTTTAGGCCATAGTTTTAGCTCAGTACGAAGTGATTTTGTGAAAAAATATAGCCAAGAGTGTCCGTACAAACATATCGTAGTTCTATGATAATTCTAAGGTCTTTAAAATTCAACTACGTTTACATATCATTCCAGGAAGCGTTGCGCCTAGCCTCTGTGGCAGAAGATCAAGGTTGCTACGCTCGAGCCGTACGCATTGCGGGCGATGTTTACAGACGAAAATGTGACGTGGGGAAAGCACTCAGGTACTTGTACTCGTATGAGGATGAAATTGTTTTCAGTGCTCTAAAAATTTGGCGTCAGGCAGACAGTCGTAAATGGTATCCCTTCTCTAGATTCATCGCCCCATCTGTTTTGCTTTCTAGTACTTGCCTTCTTGCTTTCTTCTTGTTCTTCAGAGCTTAAGGCGTACAACGCTAAAAATTAATCTTCTTCAAAGTTCTCCACGACAGCTGGTCTCCTGCTGCCTCATCGAACGATTTCCTGCATCCTTCCTCAGGTCGTCAAACTACGTGGGAGCCTGCCATCGCTCCTTATTTCTATATCCATCCTGAAACACGTAGACTCCCAAAGAACTTTAGCGTCAGGCGACATAGGCCTTAACCGATGGCAATGTTATAGAAATGTTGGTACCGATATCCATTAAAATTAAGAAAAAGCCAGAAAGATGATGATGACTTTACTTTTCAGACACTATGAAGTTGCAATGGGTGCTGGTCAAATTCTTGGTGACCGTCTGGCTCAGATGGAAGCTATGGATGGAGCTGCACGGTGTTTGGAGGCGTTACGGTTACAAGGAAGAATCTGTAACTGTAGACCGCTGGAATTCAACACCAGATTGTTGGAAGTTGCTACTTCTGTTGGTTCTAAGGTAATGCGAAACATAAACTCCATTTTTCACGTGAAATTATTTCTTTATCCTTCAGACTTCAGAGAACATCACTTCTTATGGTTTAGAATACTATGCACCTTTGAAACTGTTAAAAATTTGTACTCGTAAATTCTTAATAATTGATTACCTTTGTATTACAGTTGCAATATCAAATTTTTATACTACTCAAAAGTTGACTGGCAGAAAATGCCCTCAGGCCTCAAGTCTACCGATAAGCAAAAATGAATGACAATAAGTAGTTAAGAAACGTAAAAAAATATTGTCTTTCAGAAAACTTACACGATTTATTAATAAAGCCGTATGATTCAGTCCAAGGCCTAGCTATCATACTATATATATCTTTCCCAGATGTTAGTCCGACGCGTCCGTCTCCGTCTAGCTGATATCTACACAGGTCTTGGTGACAATGAAGCAGCTGCCAGACAGAAAAGAGCCGCAGCGGCTTGGGCGGCTCCAGCCTGTGCCAGATGTAGAGAGCCTTTGGCGGATAGACCAGAGCCACTGGCATCTCTTCCTTGTGCTCACATAGTACACCATGCGTAAGTACAGACTCTAGAAAATCTTAAGACGATAGCTAGTCCATGTGGTGACGGCTTGAAAATATGAAGTGTTACCACCTTTATTCATTTCGTGGGTGTCATATGTGCAAACTAAGGGAGCAAACTACGCAGCACAAGAGCGCTGGAAAGATAAGGAAAACTTGATATAATGCCCATACCAATGCGTTTGACCAAAGTGGTATAGTAGGTTGAAACTTGTTTTCTAAGGAGAGGCCTATGTCTGGCAGTGGATTTTTAAAAACTGTTGATGTGATGAAGAGTCTTTCTCTGTCTCTTGTTATCCTTCAATATCGCAACAGAGAAAGAAATTGGTGTGCCTCAAGGAAGTATAGTTGGTCCCTTTACAAACCGTTTCTTGCTAATTTTCTTTAGCAGACAAGGTAATTTATTCTTATAATAAACATATTCTTAAAATTAATGAATTTTAATTCATCTATATAGGTCGATTAATTAAGATGTGAAATCATGAAAAAAAAAACAAAGCGACTTTGAATTCATAACATTAATTATTATTTCAAGGTCTACCAATTTTGGCACCAAACAGCCACGTGAAGATATATGAAGTTGTTATTATTTCATTGGTCGTGATCGTCCACGATGTCGCAGGTGCATGCCCGAGCCGTGCTCGCGGCGCTCGACGCGCAGCGCGGCGGGCGCGGAGTGCGCCGAGTGCGCGTCGCCGCGGGCCCCGCGCGCGCCGCCGCCCGCGCCGCCCGCGCCGCCCGCACCCCGCACCCTCCCCTCACAGGTACCTATTTTGCGGGTCTTGAATCTGTATATCAAATTTCTTACATGCCTATATGTTTTAGGCATTTCTACGTGTTCTTTGACCATAGATTTAAACATTCAAAGATTTCTTTAGCTTTCAGCGAGAAAATAAAGCAAATAATGTAATAGCGTAGCGGTATCGAAAGCGACTGCTGTGCTTGAGATATCGGGTTCAACTCCCGGGTCGGACCAAATGTTTGTATAATTCTGCAAATATTTGTTGCGGAGTTTGGGTGTTTTCTATGTATAATGTGTATGTATTTACATAAAAAGGGATATAAGCATCTATCGGTCAGTCTAGTTATCATAGTACAAGCTCTGCTTAGTTTGAAAATAGATGGCGTTGTGTGTTAAATGTCCAAAATATTTAAATATTTTAGTTATTAGCTCAACTGGTTGA
Source organism: Hypercompe scribonia (assembly GCA_949316085.1). Taxonomy (NCBI): domain Eukaryota; kingdom Metazoa; phylum Arthropoda; class Insecta; order Lepidoptera; family Erebidae; genus Hypercompe; species Hypercompe scribonia. The sequence continues at coordinate 5,383,537 of OX438997.1, forward strand.
ATTTCTAAATCTATAACTGCTATGCTATATTTTATCTTATTTCTATGTAGTAATATTTTGATAGTGTTGCAATATCATTAATCTAAAAATTTCATTCTTTTTTCTTACTATAATAGTATTTTTTAACAGCGTAAAAATGCACCATAATAATGTAAAGATGAAATATGGCATCATAATAATACACATTCATAATTTCAGGACTTTCCGTTCGGAACTCCACCTACGCTTCGCGAATCCGATCTAAACTCCATCATATCAGATCACAGCAGTCAACAAGCAACATCCAGTGTTTAACTCATAAAAAAAATAGCAATACCTAATCATATTTTGATAGATACCTTGTCCCGTAAATTGTATTTAATGAAGGTGGATATCGAACTGCAGAATTGTTTATGAATTTAGTATTTTGAGAGTCCACGAACTGTTTAGCAATAATAGGATACAAGTGATTTATATTTATGGTTACTTTTGGAGGAATAATTATTTTTACCTTGGCAATATTTTTTTTTAATCTAGAGCGTGCGGCTTCTCTCTGCCCTGTCCAAAGCCGTGACAGTTCAGAGTTGTCGCAGAATTATTTCTATTACAAAATATTCCAAAAAATCCTAAGGTTAGCAAGAGCTTGTCAATAGTGTCAAAGTGTCAAAATAAATAAAATGTGATCAATTCTGCATACAATTTTAAAAATGCAATCTTAATCTATTATTAATAAGTATTATATAAATTGTATAAAACGCTCGCCATGCGAAGCGGTATAATTAGGATATTGTCGTTTTTGGTGCAATAAAATATTGATGTCTAAAAATATTGTTAAAATTAACCTATTAATGGAGGTTGTTGAACAGAAAAGTTTAAACCCGTGATGGATAAAAATTAAGATGGGACTTATAAGTGTGGTTATTATATGAAGAATGGTTTAGGAACGAATGTCCATATCTTATAATAAATTCTATATATAATTGTAATATTTGGAGACATGTCTGTATATTGAGCGTATAAAAGTTCCTTACCTAAACATAGGTTCGCACAAGCTTACGAGTTTTTGTTCTAAACAGCTGTCAATAAATAGTTGCCGTAACGTTATTGATAACTACAAAGATCGTTTACATTTACATCCGTTATCCTGCAACTATATATTTTCAAACAAAATTTTCTAGTTTTTCGATTTTTTTTTGCTCTTAAGACACACGCATGACACAAAAAAAATATCAAAAATTAAAAAAAAAAGACATCTATATTTATGGGAAAACTTAATAGTTTTAATACATAACAAATTTATTATTTGCTTAAACATTTGAACAGCTTTGAAAATTTGCAAAGAGACGTTTCGTTTACAAAGTTCGATTAAAAATGGAGGTTACAGATTTGAAAACTTAAATGATCATTGCAAGAACGATACAAAATATTCCTAAGGCATTGTTATGGTGTTATTTCATTCAAATAAGCAATAATAGGAGTATAAAATGTGAATATTTTCGTAGAACGAAAACTAATAATTATATTATACAAATTGTTAAAATAATTTCGTTACTTTTTGAAATTTTATTTGATATACGGTTTAATATTTGTTGAAAGCATACATTGAAACAGTGAACAAAGGTTCTTCTGATAAGTCGGACTTTGGACATCATTTTTTTTACATTTTTATTTATTTAATGCACAGAAATTTACATAAACAATAAACATATTGTCTTTTATTCCCAAAATTCATTTTAACTCCGATAGTTAGATATTCTGTTAAAAATGAATATCTTTTCTATATTTCTATATTTCCTACTGTTTTTGTTGCTTGTTCATCCATAACGTCACGAATACAGAACAACTGTATTAAGCAATGTGCCTCTGTAGACGGATGGTTTAGTAACCCTGGTGTATTTCCATATACCACTGCACTGTTGTGAATGTGTTATAATGACAAGTCCTTACATGTTAGTGTAGTTTTCATTATTAATATGGAATAGTCGTAATGAAATCGTGATTAACTTAAATAAAGAGCCAGTTTCATCAGTGCTTGATAAAGATTCAGATAGTTATCTGCTGTATAACACTATTTGAGAGATAAAAGTTGCTGCTATATATATGTTTATTTGACGTATACATGTATGTGTCTACGAGTATCTATGACTTTTCAAACTGAAATCAGTAGTTATTTGGCAGATGAGTTCAGAATAGTCTATTAAAGACTTCATCAGCAAGTGGTGAATCTGGCCCTAAACAGTTATATTATATTGTGTGTTTAGGATATTGAATCCTTTTAAATACGCTTTATTAAATAAATATATTTTATTTTGTACAAATTATAAGTATGTGTTAAACGATCGGATATTGGTGTATAATAATAAATTATATTGTGTCTGTCTTTGTGTGATTATCTATGAATATATCTTTCAGTTGCGCATATTTTGAATTAAATTCATGGTAATTTTAGTCATAGTTATTAGCGAAGATTAAAAGAAAAGTCAAAAGTTTGGGTTATTTATAATATTTTTTATTTTATGTGTATAATAGTGTTTTCTATCTTTCCCATTGACCGTACCACGATGTTGCGTTTCTATTATTTCCACTAACATGTCCTGGTTCTTTGACGTTATTTGGCCCTTCGAGCCAGATAACATTAGAAATCGTTAGTTTTTTTAATGTTTAGATATGTTTCTTCATGACATTAATTTCAGACATTTATAACAATTGGTGGTTATTGCGCTGATAACAGAGAAGGTTGCCACTTTAAATAGAATTAGTTAGTCACACGGGGACAGACTTAATCGTATGGTGATTGGAATTTTTTTAAATGAAATATATACGCTTGTATAATGAATATATACGTTGCCGTTTTTATAATACGTAGTTGACATATTTCTAAGTCTTACAAATGAATATTAAATAGTAATTAAATAAACAAAATTACTGATCTTAAACAGAAGTATGACTACATTCAATATTATTTATTTCGTTATAGGGTACTACATAAGTGTTGATAATCATTTGTTTTGCATATGATTTACAAACTTACAAATTTTTAAGGGATATATTAATTATGTAATGAAAGCAGAGTCATGCCAAAGAATAAAATTACCGCTATTATGCAATAATCCCTAGATGTGTTTATTTAAGTTTTAAAAGAATTAGAAGCAACAATAAACCACGCTCCTAAGTTTCTACTGAAAAAAAAAAACATATTTTTGTTTTTGATTCATCATTCTATATTCGTATAATGTTCAGTTAGTTTTCTTTAAATATAAGTTTCGTGAATATCAAAAATTCTATATAATTAAAATAATTTACCGAAAAAATGTTGTAAAGTTAAAATACCATACACAGGGTGAGATTGTGAAACAATGTGATCTGTTATGTATATAGAGAACTAATACACGAAAATTGAAAGAATAATATTGATGACATAGAAAATATATGACAAAAGAACCACTAATATCATCTCCAAACCAATCTTCGCTTTCATAGTATGATAACATTGTAAAATACATTAAAAATACAAATATATAAATAATGCCGTATAATGGAACGAAGAAATTCCTTACTTTCAAATTGGAATAAACACATAACGTATCAGTGACGTAACAGAGCAGCTAGTGACGTACTATAGGGGATAAAAACCGTAAAAATAGAAATTAAAGCAGTATTAAACTCAATAACATTCTTATTAAATTACAAATTAAATCCATAACAAACTGTCCAATTTCTAATGGTCAATTAAGCATAAAACAAATATAAAACTCATATTATAACACTAATATAGTTGCACTGGTTTGTTGGGCACTTGAATTACAAGGGTGTGGTGAAAAATATACTCTACTGTGTTTTTTTAATTATGAAATATGTTGCATTACTGCTCTATTTCGTAATATTATAAATGTTCTTCAACAGATTTCATGTTTGAGTAATTTAATGGCAATAACAAAAAAAAAATACTAAAATGCGAAGCATTAAATTAAATATCAAGGGTATTTTTCGCTACCCCCTCCCCCACAGATAAAACACTGTTGAATAGATAATTATGAGCATAGAAGAATTTAAATAGTATTCAATAATAATCCAGAGTCTATCTTCGTTACTAACATTAAGAATAAATAAATATTTATTGATTACGTTTTAGATATTTTCATTCATTAAAGTATTTCGATAAAATTCTGGCATTTAAACAACGAAGATGCCGCTCCTTAATAATAAACGCTAAATTAGCCCTTTTTATCTACAAAAGTCACATTTTGAAAATAACCATAAACAGCTTTTACAGTCTACTTCTCGATATAAACCTCGTTCTAGTCAGAAGGGTTGGTGTAGGATTCGTTTTAAAATTTCATTCTCTTTGCAGTGCTGTTTTTCTATGTAATTTAGTGGTGTAAGAGCCGACTAAAGGATAATCGCATATTACAATACCTACGTAATGAATAAGGGCGGTGATATTTTATATTCTTAATCCATCAATTCATCAACACACGGACAATTTGGAGGTAACAGTAGTAGAAGTAGTGATTGTTATGTAACGAATTACTAACAAAGAAATTACTGTTTGCAAAGCTATCGCCAGTAAACTGATCTTAATACTTCTATGAATGATTTTATAAAATAAACTTCAACTAAAACACACTTCGTCCCATCACCTGTAATTATATTTTAGCTAGACAAACTGATTTAGACTAAACTTTTAGTTAATTATCACTTGAAAAGAAAAAAAATAAATTCTACGTGATGTTACAGATATGTTATGTACTTAATAATTAATTTAGTCGCTATACGCACAATTTAAATTATATAGCTCTATCTCCACATACTTTCACAACATTATTACACATATCAAAAGTCCATTAGTAATTTTTATTTTGGAATTGGTTTTCAATTTGACATTACACCTATAAATTGTCCCATCACTAGCAAAGCGCAGAGCAACGTTAAATATTAGATAGGAATTAAATTTTTAGTTAGGCATTATTGAGAAAAATGTGTCTAAATAAGTCAGTCTAGCTAGTAAGTTTCTTTTGATAGATTTCGTAACAATAAACAGAAAATGGATATTCAGTTAGGTGTAAATTTATCGGATTAGTCATGAGAGTCTATAACTATTGTTACGAAACTTATAAAAGAGTTATTAAATAAATTGTGTCAAATGCTTTTAAACCCAAATGCCAATACCAAAACTTGGTTACCTCTATCTAAAAATCTATATATGTATATCTAGTCTATAAATAAAAAAAATATGTTTATCGTTGTTATAATATGTATTATGTACCTGCACATAAGTATCTACAAGTTAATACCTGCCTCTACAAAAAACTATTTCACTTAACTGTGAAACATTTATTTATATTCCTGATATTTTATAGACAGTTACGTTATCTATAAGGTTTGATTTGAAGAATTAAATCTTAAAAGATAATTAATTGTTTACTAACTGTTTATCTTTACATATATTCTACTAAAATATGTTCTCAATTTTATAAATACTTAGCCATAACAATTAAATTTATTGTTATATAAATTTTATGAGAAACTGCTATTTAATCATAAATCTTATCGAAATAACTATTTATTTCTAACGTTGCATTACCTGAATTAAAAAAACAGTTCCCTTACAAAAGTACATATCTCTATTGAAATTAATTATTTATATTTAGTAATAAATGAATATATAGAGACAAATACATCCAAAACTAAATGTTTAAGCCCTGGCTAAGTCTTTTAAAGAAATAAATCGTACATTTCAGTAGAAAATATGTAAAGTATATTCATCAGAAAATATATTTCGTTGTACTAAATCTATCTGTCTAATGTTCCAAGAACTTTCACACTAAAATTAGCTAAGAGTAGATAGATTGCACTCTATTTATTAGAATTTACAATTTTATTTATTCCATAAGTAGCTTTAAGATTCCACGTCTAGTGGAATATGTACTGTACTGTTTCTAACTATTGTAATTTTTTTTAAAGGTCTTTGATCTCAACAGGAGTTGATGTATACAATAAATTTGAAAAAAGAATTAAATGAACTCGGTCTAAAACTTTTTAAAACCATTATAAAAACTTATATAACCGCTTAACAAAGACAAAAACCGGTTACAGTCACAATTTAATTTGAGATTTGTGTTATTTGTAATAATACAATTCTTTTTAAAACCGGCTACCTGGTTATAGCAAAGCAGGAGCGTTCGAACGAACGGGAACGAGACTATATAAAGAAAAAGGGAAATTAGTGTCTGGGAAACAGATGGAGTGTAATAGATACAGGTAGTAGTAACAAATAGGTACGTGAGTTTCGAAAGGATATATCTTTCAGACTGATTCTATTATAAAAATATTTTTGACATTTGGAATACATAGTTTGGAATAGATTTTAAGTCTATATGTAGAAGAAATGCGAAAAAAATTTGACAGCTCAGGCAGCACTGAGTAAAATAAGTAATGTGTGCAATTTTTTGAAACGTTTCGTGACATCAACTCCTGTTGGGAAAAAATTCGAAGGTCTAATTGTTTTATTATTCTTCATCTCTGTGCTTCTATTCTAAAATACCACGAAAAAGGTCGTAGTTTTGTAATTTTTCAAGCTATCGCATTTACGGACAAGTGGGTAGGTACCTAATAAGAAAAATTGTTTTATCTTTAAAATGTACAAGTTAGTCAGACAATTTCACAATAGCTGTTGTTTTTAAATCACATAACGATTTTTTAATTTCTATATAGAAAACTATGACCCTTTTTGGATTTGGATAAATATAGCAATACTAAAAATTTGTCACGTATATCCATGCATACACATCTCTAAAAGCGTTATGCCCTGTAAAAAAAAAAATTACACGCTCAAAATGGCGTCTTAAAAAACTTTCATAAGGAGGGTAAATTCTCAATGCATGGAAGTATGTATATTATCAAATCTTAAAATATTTAAGAAACTGTGCCAAACATTCCCATGGTGATTGTGAAACAAATATTGTTATATTGTAAAATAAATAATAAAATGTAGTTGTGAATTCGGCGTTGTGTTATCAATCATTTTTAGAATAAAGTTGAGAGTATAACTGATTGTTCGTTATATTTTAAAATTTTAATTGAAATATATTAATTTTAAAAATAAATATAGTGTTTTATTTTACAATCATAATGAAAAGAAATACCTAAACAAGCGTTATATTTGACATCCTTGTCACACATCTCAAAAAAACTTAAAAAAAGTAAGTACAGCCACCAATGTTTAGTTACTATGGTGGTTATTGTTGTATTGTCCGTGTGGTAACGGATTAATGAAGTGTCACAACCTCTACTTATCCCATGCGTATCGTAAGAGACGACTAAAGAGCAAACTACACAGGACAACATCACTGCAAAGAGAAGGAAAATTTGAAACAAACCGTATACTAACGCGTCTGGTCAGGGTAGTATAGTAAGCTGAAACCTCTTTGCTAAGGAGGGGCCTATGTTAAAAGCTGTTGATGGTGATGACAGTGGCGGCTATAGTGGTAACAGTGTGGTTGATTCAGAACTTGGCAAAGTTCGATTTTCCTCCAGATCTCTTTACACAAAAGTACGAGTATGTACCTCAAACACACTTTACAGAGAGATATAACCAATGTAAACGTGCTTTCTCAAATAGTCTGAAGCGTTTGTATTTACAGTTTTTATCTGTGAACTTAATATTTTAATCCCGACTTTCACTTTAATCTTGAGAAGCCTGAGTTTTCAAATTGAATTTCAATTGAAATTTAAAGAAATATCAACGTGTTCGCTGCAGGAGCTAGATAAAGGGAAAATGAAAAAAAACAGCTTTCATGTTTTATTTATTTCGAAAAAAACTAGTACATATCAATTTTGATACTTCAAGCATTAGGGTCATAAACATCGTAAAATCTACTAATAATGCTGTTAAGAATGGATAATATTTAAATATGGATGATCTAGAATGATCAACTAAACCTATGAAAAATTTCTGTCCCCAAAAAAACCAGACGAATTGCATAATTTCCTTAACAGCTTTCGTTAGTTGTAACGATAATGCAATTTTTTTAAAGATAATTAATTCAAATTCCCGCTTAGATTATGTACTGCAGACAAACGTTTGCCGCCATTACAAAATTACTTTTGACAAGACATTCGTTCAAAAACATGCCTGTCGGGTGCTTATGTATTTTAAAAAAAAATATTTTATAGATATAAAAGTATTCAAATGTGAAATATTACAACATAACACAGTTTTTCACAACAAATAGTTTTAAGAAGAAATTATGTAGCAACTTTTAGTTTAAATTGTCATGACAGTGGCCGTATGCGTGTAGTCTTGTGCCTGCTTGGAAACACAAAAAGTTGTTTATAAAAAAAACTAACATTTGTATTGATTTTCGCAGTCCTATCCCAGATTTTTTCTGCGAAAATACTCCTAGTTTTTTTTGCAAATCAATTGTATCTTGTAGGTATATCGGTGTAGGAAGTGATCGTCCCTTTGTTTTAAGAGTAAATTAATTCTATAAACCTACTTTTTACACTGTGTAGCCACCCGTAACGATATTTCTGAATATACTTTTTCTGGCAGTGTTTTAATATTAAATACAGTGTTTTAAGTAATAATGAGTGCTACAGCGCAGCAAAAGTCCCTCGTCAGGGAGAGTTTATTTCATTTTATCACGAAACATGCCCCGCACGCCGATTTAAATGTAATCGACGATGTAATTCTGGTATATGTGATTTCTATCTTACAAGAGGCTTCAAAGGACCCTTGCTTTGATGTTGAAGGTAAGAATTATCTATAAATATCCTGAAATTTATCCAGCTGATATTTTTTATGAAAAAATATTTAAAGATTCAGACATTTTTAAAATATAACTTACAAAAGATGTACTACATCTTCCTATGTCAAATATATTCATTGTTTTTGTCCACTGTGGTGTGTCTTTTGCATGAAACAATGTCGTCGCCTAACTCGACACACTTGCCTTGATGAATTGTATTATATTCTGCTCAATGAACAACCTTGGTGGGTAAAAATAGTAGATTTTGTCCTTACAAAACTAAACTATTCTTTTCGTCTTTGTTTTTTTTTGTGGTATTATAATTTTCTATTATCTTAAATATATTATTTTCATATTTAGGAAAAAACCCAGTAAAATGTGAATTAACATGTGTAAGTACTCATAATACACATTATGACACAATATAAAAAAAAATCAATGTTTTATTATTATTGACTATTGTCTAGAATCTGCCATTGTTAAGAAACTATTTGTTTTTATTCACAATATGTAGTAATAGCCTAATTATGATTAACTTAAGTTTAGAAAAGGTCTTCAGAAACAGTTACAATTATATTTATTAATTTGAAAGTAAGTATAATTAAAAAAAATAGATATATAATAATCAGCAGCTTATTGTAGTTCACTGCTGGACATAGACCTCTCCAATTGCACCCCACTTGATTCAGTCCTTGGCTTCTCACATCTAGCTACTGCCAGCCATCTTGCAGAGATCATCTCTCTTCCTGACCTATGAACATTCTACCCTATGTTTGCAGAGACACAAAAACGGTTATTGTTTGACTTAAAAGATGATCTATACTTATATTTCTAGAAACTTCTCTTATAGTTATTTGAAATCTTTTAACTAGAGTTCGGACTTCACTATGCAGTCTTGACTACATCGAGTATTGCTTTCCCCACTGCTTTCCTTTCTCCCACACTACAATCCTTCCTAATCGTTTAGTGACTATTAAGTAGGACAAAAGAAACTATAGTTGGTAAAATATGGGTATTTTAACATACCTCTGTCTAACCCTTTGGAGATGAAAGGATAAAGAAGCAGATAGGTGGACTGTTGTGCGATTGACTGCATGGCTGGCATAGGGGTTTAAACAGCCACCTTGTTGCTCTCTACTGCACAGGGTAGTGGGTTAAAACCCCACAAGCGACCACACTTTGTCTTTATCTGATCTACAAATTGTTGTCCTGAATTTGCACATTTATAAAAGTCCCCTATGATACAGTGACACAGGGAGCTTTTATATTCCTAGTGTAGGCCTTGTTTTTTAAATACATATACAAACATATACATACCTAATTTTAATCTCAACTAGATGTCCTGTGTAACATTTCCTGTGTCTTTAAAAAGAAATAAGATTTTGCAGTTTTTGCATATTTTTCAATGATACCCATAATGTTAACCTTCCTCAATAAATGGGCTACTCAACAAAAAAATTTTTTTCTGGATTTAGATGTTCAATGAAACAACTCTTCAGCTCGATCATGTTAACGTACCTACATACTGACTTTTTTAATTGCACCAATTTGTAAGTGACATTGTTTTGTGCTACACAATACAATTAGTAATGAATTAGATCACCAATTCTGATTTTATTAGAATACTAACTGACCTGCAGACCTTTGTTTTTTCTGTTTTAAGTGCCCGTCAATATGACTACTCTAATTGTTGAAGGCATGAATAGAATCCAAGAGTTGTGGTCACTAAATAACGAATGCAGGCACTACAGTATGGTAACCCATACTATGGCAACCTAGAGAGATGCTTTTTCACACCCCACTTGGAAACGTAAAAGGCATGACAGTCATTGTGGTGGTGTAAAGTGCACACTCTGACCATGATAACTGTCACCCCTGCATTGCACTCACCACTGCATGGATGCTGTCGCTGTAGGTTGTTCTTCTGTGAGGGGTGGTACTGGCCCGGTCGAGCCTACCCATTCGTGCTGAAATCAGTGTGACTCCACTACCTTCAATGCTTGGTTCTCTCAAAAGTTATCAATTGCCCAGTTTCTTCAACATTCTTCAATAATGCTTGGTTACTCTTGGTTTTAGTGAGATTTTAGCATTCTTTGATAAATAGTTGACCTGAGATTACTGTGTTTAACCAAACAATCAATCTCTTTCACACGTCACATCAACAGCCTCTAGCACTTTTTAGCCTACTATAGAGCACTACATTGGCCAGATGAGTTGGTATAGGATTTCTTTTCAGTTTACCTTTTTGCAGTGCTCTTATTTTGCATAGTTTGTGCCCTCACTCAGATCTTATGACACCCACGAAATGAATAGTCACCACCTACCACCAGACAGATTGCATGTAGTATGGATTGAGAGATGTTTGTATGTTGCTGTTCATCTCTCCTTCCTCTCCATGGGTATTTTCATTAAGTCTATTTCCAGGTACGGCACCTCCGTTCAGAGTTACACATTGTGTACTAATACCTCTTGCTCACTATTGCATTTTCTCTGTTAGTCATCAATTAGATTGCGTACAATACTCAACACATTATATTGTATTCATTCGCAATTGCTCAATATTGAAAAAGGGGGAAGACATCAATTGTCATAAACAGTTTGACTACACAGATGGCTTAGCGGGTTAAGCAGTCACCTCGCTGTTTCTCTTGCGCTAAGTGTTTTTAATTTTTTATACAATTTAAGCAAGAACATGGCAAATGATGTGTTAAGTGGTTCACCACCAATGATATCACTTGTACTCCTATGTTTCTCAAAGCAGAAATTAATGATTGGGCAAGAGTAATGTGACCATTTTTTTTCGTATCAGAGGAGGACGCCCACGGAATTTTATATATATTTAAGATTTATATATATTTAATAATATTTAAGAACAACATACAAATTAAGGTTTAACTCTCAACCATGAATCCAGTTTCGTGACTCTCAGCCCCACAACCCCTTGTTAATCGTACTAGAAAATTGCAAGAAAACAAAAAATTATAATCTGAAAACAGTTTAAAAAATCACTGCAATTTTTTTTTTTTTCATTTTATTGAAACCAACTATAGTGACTCTACTCTGCTGGTGGAAAGCATGAATAGAATTCCAGAGTGGTGGTCGCCATACTCATTGCGAATGTAGTGCAGTGTGACGGCCCACGTTATGGTGGCCTAGTGAGATGCCTCTTTACATCCCACTTAAAGGATCCGGGATCGAAGTGGGAGGAAAATTTTATTGTAATATACATATTTCCTTTGCTAAGAAAACAGTAATTTTCATTTGGCAACAAAAATAATAAGGAAATAGGCTATGGTAGTTACAAATTTTTGAAAGAGCTACTGAACTATAAATTAATAATCCAATAACTGTTTTTCTAAGTCTGGATGTTCTTTATGGACCGGGGGAGTACTAAACGGTAACGGGTAACGGCCCCGGTATCGCAGACAACTCGGGCGCCAGAGATCGCAGAACGATCTCTGTCCTCCATAAGCGCAAGCCTGGGGGTGACAGATGAAGCCATCTCTCACTCTAGGCCAGGATGGCAGCGCGAAGTGCTACGGAGCACACGCTCTTTTAGGGGCAGAAAAAGGGTCATCTGTAAGCCGTAGGTAGATGGCCCGAGGTACGTCGGGGTTCCAGGGATTTCTTTTCTAGAGTACAATCTGGTTCCCCGGCTACTGGTACCTGAGACGGCGTGCGATTTTTGGTTGGTTCGAATCCGACATAACCACCATTAGGTGGTATCCGGGGGGATTGCCGCACAGTAAAAAAAAGGGTGTTCTTTCTGACCGTTTCACGTATGTTTCTAAAGTCCTCCATAACATAGGACATATTTTTGAGTAGTGGCCGAAATTGCAATAGCAACATTATATACAAATGTATACAATGAATTTGTAAACAGCAAAACAGATGATCAGATTTCTGGGGAGCATGACGTAACCAAATGTTGACGCTCATATTCACCGAAATTAATTTCTAAACATTTGGAACAATAAACTTTGCTAAATTACGAAGAAACAATTTTCTAACAGCCTACTGTTGATCTGACACAACGCCATCTAGTCCCAAACTAAGCAGAGCTTGTACTATGGGTACTAGACAACTGATGTAAACACATATGTACTTTTTTTTGTAAATACACACATATTATACATGCTAAACACCCAAACGCCGAAACAAATATTTGAAAATCAAACATACATTTAGTCCAACCCCCGCATCGAACCCAAGACCTCAAGCCCAGCAGCCGCATACGCTACCACAGCACCACCGAGGCAGTCAAACATCTATATATATTTTAAAACATGAAAAAATCGTTTGACTTTCACTAATTATAGCTATTTATATATTTCTATATTCAAATTTAATTAGCGAAAGTTATACACTTAAAATTAGCTGTGCCAGAATTCAACGTGTCACTAAGCACACGATACACGAAGTAATACTGTTATGGATTATTATTATTATACGGATTACAGGTTACGTCCTCTCATACACTCTTCAATGGTAAAGTAAGACACAGTTTCTTGATTTACACAAACACCCTCCAACTGAAGCATACTTCGAGAGTGAATGTCTGCACGAATGACGTAGTGGTTTAAGCGATTGCCTCACTCCTTCCTATTGCACAGAAGTGTGGTGGGTCCAATTCCCACATTTGACAACACTGTGTAATCCACAAATAGTTGTTCTAAGTCTGGGTGTTCATTGTGTCTGTTTCATGTATGTGTGCAAAGTCCTCTGCGACACAGGATTTATTTCTAGTGCGGGAGTTGTCTTTTCCTAAAGAAAAAAAGAAAAGAAGAAAAAAGAGAAAGAGCAATTATATCGTGAAAGAGGCATGATTCGACATATATCAGCTAGGCTCGATCTGAGTAATACCAATCGAACGAATTGCTCAAAACAGTTTTTGAGCAATTCTTTCGTTGCGTTTCAATAAGTGAGTGAAGTTACTGGTCCCTAAACCCTCTACCTCACCCTTTTTCTGGTGAAAAGGCGGCAATACACTTGCAAGCATCCATCGGCAGCGGTATTCACTTACCACCGAGAGACTTATGTATTCGTTTGCCTTTCTATGAAGAAAACAGGCGCCCTACTTTCCCTGTGGTGACGGATTAAGAATACGGAGTGTCACCCCTTACTCATCCCGTGGGTGTCGTAAGAGGCGACAAAGGGATCAAATTACGCAAGGCAAGATTACTGCAAAGAGAAAGGAAAACTCGAAACAATCTGTACTAATCCGTCTAAGAGAGGCCTATGTCCAGCAGTGGACTGTTAAAGAAACTCAAGATTACTCTGCAATCTTTTTTTTAAGTGCAATGTCGAAGGTAGATTAGACTGATATACGTACAAATATCATTTCGAACTGACTTCTAAATATATCTGAATACCTCAGTGTTGGAATTCCAATAGATGTTTACTTTTGAGTTGAACATTGAATAAATCTGTATCTATTTACTATACGGTTGTTTTGCGTAAATTTATTTAATATTGTTACAATCAAGGTGAAATAGACCATGTGTTAGAAACGAACAATTCATGTCACTTCCAAGCAGCCTTGTCATTTAAAAAAATCTTTGGTGCTATAAGTAAACTTCTGGAAACTATAATAATAATACACTTACGCATCTCACACACGGCCGTGTGATCTGAAACTAGGCAGAGCCTGTACTATGGTAAGCTGAGTACTGATAAATATATTTACATTTTTATAAATAGATACGTACGGATGGGGTTCCCACCAAGAACATAGGACCCCTTTTTTTGTAACGTGTGGCAACCCCCTCGGGCCGTCACCCCACCGGGGTTTACGGCGGGGTGGTGTGTCGGAATCGGACCGACTAAAACCACACGGTGTGACACTCTGCGCCTGAGATAGGAGGGATCCGGGAACCGCTGCTATTACGACATCCAGAAGAACATAGGACCCCAAACCAACCTCAACTGCAAATGGTACACCTTTTAATCGACGGACGAGGCTCTGGCAAACAAAACAGTTCGATTAGCGGCAATAGGCTCGCCACCTATTATGTAGGAACAAAACACTGGCGAAAAGTAGCATCCCTCTGCTTACCCCTCCGGGGAAACAGGTGTGATTTTATGTATTTAGATACATACAATAACACTCGAGTGATACTGAGAAAAAATTATCGTGAACTAAGATATGAACGAGATGAAGGGAAATACCAAAAGTCCTGCGGTAGCATGTGTTCAAGTTTGTAGCCCAGCGGCTTAGACTATACTTTAATGAATTGGTCAGTCTGGACAAGTATTTTTGGAACGAAGTTCCTTACGGCAGGCCTGGAGGGGATAGGGATTTCGCTGCGGGACCGAACTGAAAAAAATGTGATAGTAAAACCGTAAGTGGAAAAAGTGCGTGGAATAAATCTGTGGAAAAAAGTGCGTGGAATAAAACCGTTAAATGAGACGTGCGCAGGCGCGAAAGCGCGTCATGTGTGCTATTTTATTATTTTAAGGAATTTATTATTTTATTTCCTAAAATACTGAATTTCCTAAATACTTTCTTGTACTTAATAAAAACTAATCAGCAAAATTTAAGAGAAAAATCAAGAAAACCTACGTAAAATTGAGCACGATTTTTTTTGCAAATTGTGTCGATTCCACATTATCCGAAGGAACTTCGTTCCTACCTGGTGTCCCACGACACCATTTTTTTTATGCTGAAAGACATCTACAACTCGACATAGGTCTCTCCCAAGATTTGCCACAACAACCGGTCCTGTACTTCCCACGTCTAACAGCTTTCCACGGCCTTCAAAAGGTTATCTGACCCATCAGACATACACTATTGCAACTTGTCGTAATTAGACTAGAGTCTAATAGACTAAAGACTAAAGTAAAGTATATTAAAAATTAATTCAAATAAAATTTCTTTTCAGGGTTTATTGAAATGATGGCAGCTTATGTTCCGGAGTTCGCGACCATCGATGCAGGTATGGTGTGCGGATGGGTCCTCGATTTAGAAGCGGAGTTACGTGTTAGCAGCGACGAAACGAAGTCACTTTCTAGTAATGGTGAGATGTCTCGTATTCGTACCCTCTATTTCTGATGTCTTAAGTCGTATCCTGGTCCCATTAATCTACTGATAAATCTACTTTTGACTGCAAATATGACGTGGTGGTTTAAGCGTTTGCCATGCCACTTTCTACTGCGCTGTGTTGTTGGTTTTAACCTCAAATGAAACAACACTTTAAGAGATCTACAAATTGTTGTTCAGTCTGGGTGTTGAGTATGATTGCAGTCCCGCGTGACACAGGATATTTGAGTAAGTGATCTATAGAAAAAACCGTATTATGGTGCTCTTAAGCGAGTATCAACCGACGTACCTATTTTCTTCACAGGTCACCATTTCTGGTTGAACGTTTCTTAAAAGAGAAAATGGTACCAAATCTGAGATTTAAAAACAAAAATTTCTCATGTTACAGATGACTCTGTTGACGACAAGATCAGCCTTACTCTTCAGAGTTTGAGCGAAATGCTGCCCGCTGTCAATACTGCTAAGAATAATAGGTGAGTAGACTTAACCTTTTTTTTTTACGCGGGCACGAATGCTTTTCGTACCATACCCTCCGGAGGGACGAAGGGCGTGTGTGGGAGTTCCGGAAAACCGGTCTACCCATTAAACCCCACGCCAGCCTACCTCGGCAGTCGGGAGGAGCTTCAGTAACGCATTAGCGGCTTCTAGAGTCCTCCCTGCCGTACCTCACAAGTGAGGTACATCCCGGGCACCTCATGGCCCAGAGTGTTTTAGTCCTCACATTTATATAAAGTGGAAATCCTTGGATATCTCTACACCATACCGGATGGAGCGCTATGATCCAGAATTCTTTAACCAGGGCGTGAAAAAGCATCTTACTAGACCACCATATTATTCACACTCACAATGGGGATGGTGACCACTCTTGGTTTCTTCCATTCATTTTGGCAGCCATTATAATATAATAAAAACAATCCAGATATTTCGAACCACCAGGGCTTACATATATCATGAAATAGAGGAAAAGGATGGTAAGCGACTACCGCCGCCTGTGGGCATTTGCAAAACGAGATCCAAGTGCGTTGTTTCCTTTGTCTGCATACACACAAAGGTCAAATTTACAATTATGTCTTTCGAGTTCTGCTAATCTATGTATCTATATAAATAAAAAAGAATTGTCTATATGCGATTACATCATTTCAAAATAGATGCACCCAGTTGGTTTCTCACTCTCCGTGTGGTGACGTATTAAGAATATAGTGGACCCTATTCAACCCATGGGAGTCGTAAGAGGCGACGAAAAGGACAAAATATGCAAGACAACATCACTACAAAAGAACGAAAACTTATAACAAATCCTATACCAACCCGTCTGGCCAGCGTGGTATAGTAGACCAAAACCTCCTTTCTAAGGAGAGGCCTATGTCCAGCGGTGGACTGTTGAAGGCTATTGATAATGACATTTAGTTTATTATCTTTTCATTGAGTTTGTAATTATCAGGACAAGGTTACTATGGAAGCAATTAGCAGTCATCTCTCATCCGTGGCTTCTACTTAAGTAATTTATTTATCTTATTTAATTATGGGCAAAGCATTACAATACAAATTTGTTTAATACAAACCATTTGCTTAACCGTATAGGTTTTATGCGAGATGAAATTCGCATTACTTATTGTGGCGACTTCCTCATACAGCGCAAACAGAAAAACATACTATAGCGCCATCTAGCGAAGATACATCGAACTACGGAGCAACTACTAATCCTGTATCGTGAAATAGAGATACATCAAATACAACATCCCAACATCAACCGTTGGGCCGCGACCCGCCAGGCATGATCACCTCGCCTGGTCAGAGGATCCTCTCTTTGTGTCGGAGGGACATGACACTCGTCACACTTACCATCAACATGAATTAAACATCTGTTCTAGTATGTGCTCACATCCTATTTGTGTTAGGAGGTAATTTTTTATCAATTACAGGTAAGGCTGGCTTCCGATGTAGTTACGAACCATTTGTCTGGTAAACTGTTCATATTCTAGTACTGTATAAGCTGTTGAAATGAGGCATAAGACGTCTCTTCATGTTCGACAGTTTTTTTAAGTTACATTTTCGCTATTGTAGAGAAAGTTGGCCAATATTTGCATATTCTGCTTGCATAATGGCATGATGACTTTGGGTTGGTAACATCTTACAATAATCAAATAGTTCGTCATAGTTTTGATTACATCTAAATCTTATCTATTTAGGGAGTCGTACAATAGTTTTCAACGCTCTAATTTGAAAGTTACATATTTTTTCTACAAGTAAGTTTTTGTAAGTGTTATAGGAATGACCATAGACTATAGCTTATAACAGCATCTGCTAGTGCCAAATACAGTAAACCAAGTGCTATAAAGGTCAATTTTAGTGTATCACCATCATCCTTTACAGTCTAATGTTGGACATAGACTTTTCTGTAGCAAAGAGGTTTTGGCCTATTGTACCGCATTGGCCAGACGCGTTGGTATAGGACTTTTTCAAGTTTTTCTTCTTTTGCAGTGATGTCCTTGCTCCCTTAGTGGTCTCTTACGCCACCCATGGGATGAAAAGAGGTAGTGACACTCGTGTATTCTTAATATGTCAGCAAACGGTATTTTTAGGGTATATGTGGAGGGAACGGGTATCATATCCCTCCGACACAAAGGGAGGATCCTCCGGCCAGGCGAGGTGATCATGCCTGGTGGGCCACGGCCCAACGGTTGATGTTGGGATGTTGTATATATGCTAATTGCCACGCGAATCTCTCTATCGCGATACAGGATTAGTAGTTGCATTGTAGTTCATTACATTCATACTTCGTAGTTCGATGTATCTTCGCTAGATGGCGCTGTTGTATATTTTCTTTGTACTATAATGTGGAAGTCGCCACAGTATACATCGTCATCAGCCTATTGCAGTCCACTCCTGGACACAGGCCTCTCCCACTGCACGCCACTCTGATCAATTTTGGGCTGCTCGCATTAAGCTCCTGCCAGCAAATATTCTTTGTGTCACCATTAGACAAGTATCGTCTGCAAACTGGTACACAGAGTCATGCACAAAGATATTAAATGTCTGGTTGTCATATATATATACATAATATACTCATTATGACCGATTATGGAGCCCTGAGCGGTGCCTTGATCTGTGTTTTTGCGAACAGTGTACATATCACTCACTTTTCTTTAGTGTTTCTATGTTTACGGTAAATTTTAAGGAGTTATAGTAATGGACTGAACACGAGTTTGCTCAAGGCGTTTATACAACACTTTATATTGTATCATATCAAATGTTTTGCACAAAACAACGAAAATAACGAACACATGATGTTTTACTTTCAAGTGCTCGTTAATCTTGTTACTAAATTGACAAAATCTAGGCCGCCATTGCTTGGGACGCCCTACAAACTGCATTGTCTGCATTCACAATGAGTATGGTGACCACCACTCTGAGGTTCTATTCTTACTTTCCATCAGGCAGAGTAGAGTTACTTGGTAGGACCAGAATAAAATAAGAAATAAAAAACAATAATTGAGAGGTGTTCTTCCATTAACCTAATCGTGTTAAATGCCTAATAATATCAGCTAAACACAATGCAAAATAGTAAACTTCTTCTTAGATCTCACTCGAACTCGGAGAGTTCAGAGAGCGCTGAGGGTAACCGCCGCCCGCTGCTCAGCGAAAGTGACGAGCACTCGGAGCTGTGCCGCTTGCTGCATGAGATGTTCCCCAACTCATGTGTTATGGAGGTAAGTACTTTTGTTTGCCCTTTCTTCTCAGAAGGACCTTTATATTAGAAATTTTCACCAGTTTCTGATAAAGTTTTAGATAGTTATCTATTCTGTGTTACTTAACAGATGATATTTTTGATCATGTGAAATTCTATCCAAATTCTCTGATAGACTTTTCAGAATAGTCTATGGTAAAAATCATAGCATCAAAGATTTTGATTGGTGAACAATCTCTAATTTACAGAATAACACAGTTAGTGCAACGAACATCCAACGTCAAATTGCTCGCAACATGTTACCAACAAATCTGGATTTACCTCTAACTGAAATTTCATCATCATCATCATCCTTGATCAGCCTTGAACAGTCCACTACTGGACATAACCTTTCCTTAGTACAGAGGTTTGGTCCACTATACCACGTCGACCAGACGTGTTGGTATAGGGTTTGTGTCAAGCTTTCCTTCTCTTCATTTCATTACTCGCTCAAATATGCGAAGCGTTCATATTTATGGTAATTCCGCAGATCAAACACTGCGTATCCATCGCCCACGGAGACGTGGAACGCGCGGCCGCAACCCTCCTCCACCGACGCGAGCAGGGCCAGTCGCTGTCCCCCGCCGCCCTGCACAACGCCATCCGCACCCCCCTCATCGACGACAACGAGCTGAAGACCAGAATCATTGAACGGTTAGGAACAGCTTCATTAACTTTTCCAGAAACTTCTAGCTTTTTCTTTCCGTATATTGAGGAAGCCAAAAAAACCTGCGAAGGGCTATGACCTGGTTATGGAATGGTTCCTCCTGAAAACCACCTGAAATATTCCCGTGCAGAATTTTTTTTTAGTTTTTTTAATATATAATTTGTACATTTCCAGTTACTCTTACGTGGATAAGAATGCAGAAACTAAAGAGCACAAGCCGCTCGCTCCCAAGATCGAGCCGAAGAAGATGGTTCGTTACAGGGACAATAAGATCGTGTCCCTCAAGGGGGAGAGGTACACTGAGGTAAGGGAATATAATAGTACCATTATATATGTTTGTATCTCTCTTAACATATGTAAGGATCCCTATTTTCCTTAGTCATGACATCAGGTGTAAACGGTGTACCAATTTCGGTAATTCTTTTAATATTGGATGGCTTATTTATCGAGGACGGCTATAAAACATCACGCTAAGAATTAATATGAGCTGAGCATCAATGAAAAATGTTGCAAAAAAACGATTTTTTGAGAGACACAGACCAAGTTGCCGGTGTTAGCTAGTCTTATATATAAAAATGAATTCTGTTCTTGGGTCTTACTAAAATTTGAGAATGACTAGGTCGTTAACCAATAGAACTAGAGGATCAAATATCCATAAATTGATACGGAAAATAATTAATTCTTCTCTTTTGAAATAAATATATAAAAAAAAAAAATATTTCACTTTTGCGTAGTCGATGTTAGGCAGTTTTATGAATGTAATACTAATTAGCGCGAATATATATACAGCTAGTGTTTCAAAGTGGCAAATTTATTTTTAGCCCAGTCATATTAGGTAAAAAAAGGAGTCAACCTCGGAATGAAAGATAATAAGCTGAAAATCGGTACAAGCCTTTGTTTTGTCGTTCTAAATATTGTCTCAAAAGTCACCATTGCTATCGTGTCCGCGTCTTAAGATATTGAAGGTCAAAGGTCATCAAAATCGGTTTTTTGCAAATATATCGATTCCTATTGCTCAAATGAGATTTGTATTTATTATAAAAGTTGTAGAATGTAAAATTCTCTACAACTTTTGTTTAATTTTTTTTTTTTACAACCAACCATTTTTGGGGTACACCGCGAAGAGTGCGCAGTGTATAGTCATATATGGGCTTATGCAAGGTCAAGCGTGAGTTACGGTTATCAGTACGTGGTATAAAGTCAATTACTAAAAAAATTTAGTTTTTTGACCAATATCCTCGTACTAAAAAGCACATTTTATTTTTATATGCGTTTAGTAGATGCGACACGACTGCTGCGCTGTTTAAAAAAGGAATAAAAACTGTTGCTGAGCATTGAAGAAAATTCCCAATTTGGATGAACTGGTGGAAGTATTTTAACAAGAAAACTGCACCGAACAAACAATATTTTAAAATGGAGTGCGTATCTTGATGGCATTATATAATGCTTCAAAATCTGAGGACAACATTGATCATTTCCGCTACACGCAATTCATGAAATTAACGAAACTAAATAAACCTGTACAATTGCCAATACTTCCACCAATAAGTGTAGCAGCTCATCAACATATCAAACGTGTCTACTATCAAAATCAAACGTGGTTAGGCAAGAACTTAGAACCTCAAGAATGGGACTGGATACTTGATGCACCAGCCGAACTACTTAACATAATATTTTGCAATTGCAAAAATGGTCGTGGGTCCCGCTGTGGATGCAGAAAATCAGGGCTACTATATTCTCTAGCTTGTGGCCAGTGAAATGGAGAACTTGAAATAGAGCCTCAATATTCTACTATATCCAAGTAATCCCGATAAAGAAAGCACATACGATTCTGATATAATATGGCCGATAATGAGGATGATGACAATGAATTGAATATTTTTGAGCGACAACAAGAAGAAAACTACTAAGAAGAATAAGAAGAAGATAAGTGTCGTCCATTGACAATCAATTTTAATATTTAAACTCACATTTAATAAATGTATAATATGCCTTATTTAATGATGAATAAAAATATGTGTGAAATCTATTTCCTTACTGTTTTTTTTATTTTAAAATATATAATCCAGAATTAATTGTATACTATAGTTAAATAGTTAAATATAAATAATTAATAATTAGTACATAAATAATGGACATTGTTTAATAATAATATTTTTAACTAATTGACTTTATACAACGTACTGATAACCGTAACTCACGCTTGACCTTGCATAAGCCAATATATGACTATACGCTGCGCACTTTTCGCGCTCTATCCCAAAAATAGTTGGTTGTGTGAAAAAAAAGTTTAGACAAAAGTTGTAGAGAATTTTATACTCTACAACTTTCATAATAGGTGAAAATATCATTTAAGCAATAGGAACCGAGATATTCGCGAAAAATCGTTTTTTGTGACCTTTGACCTTCAATATCTTAAGACGCGGACACGATAGCATTTGTGACTTTTGAGACAATATTTAGGGTAACAAAACAAAGGTTTTTACCAATTTCCAGCTTATTATCTTTCATTCCGAGGTGAAACCCCTAATATGACTGGGCTATTTGTCGATCGACCGATAGATGGCGTATCTCACAATTTCTGAATCGCGATATAGTTTGTTTCACGCGGCGGTTTACATAGACCAGATATATATTGTTTGTTAATCTTTCAAGGCACATGTATTGGTATCCATATTTGTGTAAATGTATATAGTATGGTGCGATACAATGATTTTTTACGAATCACCTTAAGTAACGCGATAGTGGTGTCAAGGAGTGCCCTGTTTACACGCGATGAATAGTGGTGGTGACAGTACTCTTAATCCATCACCACTGATAATCATTACGTAAACCATTTTGGTTTGACTTTGCTAAATGAAGTTGAAAATCTTTTTAAACAACAGCGAATAAGTCTCTTAACTTATTTATAAACGTGAATATGAAGTACTAGTTTATGCCCGCGGCTTCGCTCGTGTGGAATTTGGTCTCTCACATTAAGTTTCGTAACAGATCATTTTAAATAAATATTTCTTTTTTTAAACATACAAACAATCCTACGGTACATCATCTTTTTGTAAATTCAAGCAGGTACGCTGGTACAAGATAACTCTCAGAGGGCAGATTTTTTTCTGACTTAATTGACATGTATATATATAAGACCAAAATTACATAAAATCATTACAAATTGTAACCTATATGTTATTCCGATGTATAACCTACATAACCAAAAAGTTTCATCCAAATCCGTCCAGTTTAATAGTTTTTTCGTGAAAGAGTAACAAACATCCATACAAACTTTCGCATTTATGATATTATTAAGACTATTTTTTCCTAATGGAGGGTAATTGTAATATAAAAACGATCTGTGATGTCCACAGGTACCAAAATCCGGTATCGACGAGGAACACTTGAAGAAACCGAAGAAGCAGCATTGCCCTTAACCATTAAAACCACGTCAGTACAGTGGAAGAGCGGAACCGCGCCCCTTTCGCCCCCTGTCCTCCCCCGCACGCCCGCATTCATCCCCTTTCTCTAATCGCGTAATTACGCTCTATAGCCCCGTAATTACGCGCTACCGTCGCGTAAAACCGACATACAGTCGTGTAATTATGACGTTTATGTGTATAATGTGCGTAATTTTAGTCATTTGGACTGCACTATCAAAGTGTTCTAAAAGTCTCAATGTTCGTAGGTATTTATTATGTAAGATATTACTGAGTATAAGCGTGATAATATGCGTAAATTCGACAAAATATCACATTGGATGGTACGTAAGGCTGAAATTGTACGATAATCACGTAACTTTGACAAGCGATGTTAGTGAAAGTGGATGCGTAAAATGCTGTAATTTTAGATTGGTGAAGAAAATTGTGATCGTAGTTAACGAAAAATTGAAATTAAAACGCTTAATTGGGAATTATAAATTGAGTGAGTTACAATTAAATCGCGTAATGACGAAATACAATTTGAATTACAACAGTACGGTTAGTACACGCACAATATGTAAAACGTATTTATTTGTGACAGAATATTTAAATAAATATTCAGTAAATATAATGACGAAGTTTTCAACGCGTAACTTCGACGTTAATCGCGTAACTTTGACTCGCGTAATGCGTAATTCGGACTTATGTCGCGTATTACGGACATGTGGGCGTGCGAATTTGATCTGTGTCTGTAGAATTAGTGTAGTGTTAGACGCGCGTGATTCGTATATTATTTTCTTTAGTCCGCTTATATCCAGTACTGATTTTATAAAGTTATTTAATTTAATTTTAAGTATGTCACAACTTAATGTAATAGACTGTAATTTACTTTTGAAGATATTTATTTTTAACTTTAAGCATTTTAGGCAGCTAAGCAGTATTACTATGGCGAAGCGTGATCAGTCTAGTTTAAACGGTATAGCAATACATTGGAACATATGTTCTGGAGAATCGGAGAATATTCTAGAACATTGGGAATTGGAGAATCTTGGAACGCTTAAATCCCATTCGATGCCGAATCGATTTCCAATAGTTGTAAGCGAGATCTGTTCTACTGTGATTACATATTATTTAATTGTTATCATTAAAAATGTGATTCCTATAATAGTTAAGTTTGTGACAACTGTGATTGATATGCCATTTTATTTGATAGCGTACCCTTTAAGCGGGTTTTGTATTAGTTTTAGTAACAATTGTATCGGTTTTAGTAATGTACGGTTTGACCTATTGTGATGATGTTTTTATTTTTTTATTGGTGTTATGCTTACGATTAATGGCGGCAAAAAATAGTTCTAATTTTAAAAAGTAACTATTGCTTATCAGACCATAAATAATAGAAACCATACATCTATCCGTAGTCAAAAATTAATATGATTCAGATGGCATTATCTTCGTCAATCATCAACAGCCTATTACAGTCCACTGCTGGACACAGGCCTCTCCTTAATTAGGAGGTTTTGGCCTACTATACTAGCCATGTGGAGGGTTTGTTTCAAGTTTTCCTTCTCATTGCAGTGTTGTCCTACATAATTGTCTCCGTTACTCGTCTCTTACGACAGCCACAGTATAAATAAGGGGGGGTGACACTCCGTGTAACCCTCCACACACAATAAGAATACTGTATTATGTGAAGGGATCCCCTTCACATAATACAGTATTCCTATTAATCGTAAGCATAGCAAGTTGTTTAATAAATACATTTATTATTTACATTTAATTTTATCGACTGATTTAATGGTTTTGTATTTCTCATACAATGAGGTTTATTAATATAGCTAGGCTATATGTTTCTCTCTATTATTATTTAAATATAATTTATACTTTTCTAAGTCCTCAGTGCCATAGGTTGAATATAATCGCTATTGGATATTAAAAAAAATGTTTTTTTTTCTATTTGATCTTTTTTTTTATTTTTTTTTTTAAATGTAGTTAATGAATTTCGTTTAAATCAATACGTTTGATAAATTATACAGATTTTTAAATGTTTTTTTTTATTTTACTATTTGAAAGGAATATGATATTTTCTATATCTAATAGCGTGAATATAAACTCAAGTTACACGGTAGGACTAATTATTAACCAAATTGGACTATTAATTGTATAATACACACGTTTGGCAACACTATCAAACGGCTCTATACTTTTGTACACTCAAATTAGGTAATTAAATAAAAAAAGGCAAATAAATAAATATATATATAGTTTGATGGTATTATCCATGTATTTGTGCAATCAATTCTATTTTAATAAAATATTTATGTTGTCTGAAAAAACAAGTTTCTAAATCGCGGACACTCTATCTTTTGGTGGTATGGAAAGATTTTTTGTATATAACATACAGATAGCGCATTGGTTAAGTAGTCGCCAGTTTCTGTATTGTTGGGATTCCATTCCCTATAGAACAAAAAGATGTATAAAAAATATCACGTATCACTTTAGAAAAATATAACGTGTAGGTTTTAAGTCATTTGATAGTGTTGTACCAATTTGTATTATAAAAAAAAATGATATATCGCCAAAATTTGGTGCTAAATCGAACAAAAAATTGCCAAAACGCGGGTAGATATGAAATAAATTTCGAATCGGCAAAACTCTCGAATCTATTTTTTTTATTTCTTGAGCTTAGTTTTTTCTAACTCGTGACAGTTTTACAAGGAGACATTTTAATTAATCGATTTGTCAAACTTGGTATATTCTAATTTAAATCACAAATGGCGTGGTGGCTTAAGCGATCACCTCACCGCTTCCTACTGCGCTGTTATAGGTTCGTGTCCACAACATACACACTTTATGTGACCTACAAATATTGCTCAAAATGTCTCCTAGTAAAACCAAGATTGACAAACATTGAATCGTAATTTATTTTGACAGTATTATTTATATGTAAATCTCTTAATAAAACGCAGCTTTCTATGTAACAGAGTGTCATTCATATTTTTATTAATTATAAAAATAAACGTGGGACAGATAAACAGATATTAAGATATCTATAAAAAATTTATCCACGTCTAACATCGACAAATGTGTTCTATAATCAATTTTTTCCAACTGCCACGGCATTACAGTTCACCACAGAGGCACCTTCAATGATGTTGGTAAAAAAAACAAACCAGTGTTGCCAGCCAAAACACATTTTTATCTAACCTAATTAATTGTGTCTAAATAAATAAAAAGCATCATTTTGAGTTTGGAAGACCTTTTGAAGGTCGCGGGAAATCGTAGGATGCAAGCAACACAGGACCGGTTGTTGTGAAAAACCTTGGGGAGGTGTATACCCAGGAGGGGACGTCTTTCGGCTGAGATACCACACCAAGTAAACGAACAAACAGTACAGTAAGCGATGACTGAAAAAGATCGTATTCCTAACTCCAAATAGTTGCCGAAACACCCAAGGCCACGATATATAACACAATATATTCGCTTTCGGCTTCAAACACGATTCACTTTTGCCAACACATAAGTAAGGAGATTCTAAACTCTATGGTGTTTTTTTTTGTCTGTAGCCTCGGAACCATCATTTATGAAAACTTGTGTTCGTTTTTTTTTTAAATTTTTCTTTTGTATCACAAGTTCGTTATTCAAAGAAATATGAATGATACAATGCTACACTATCTTGGCTTATAGTTGACTATTAAAATTCTTATTATTCTAAATAACTGACTAATAAGTGATAATAAAGTGATAGTCGCGAACACATGGCTAAAAACGGTCTGTCTGTGTATTTATGTCATACAATTTTGTATGAAAATACATACATAAAATTATAGATGTCACATGTAAGACATTTGTTTTTAATTCAGTCAAAAGTTATTTGACAAAAACTTATTTAATGCAGTTTTATAATAAGTCCGATCAAATAAACTTTTTTTCTTCTGACATCATCGTCTCAACTATATTGGTTTTTTGTAGCAGGTAACTCTACCAGTATCGAATGTTTTTTTCATAAAATTTTAGAAGTCAACTATAACAACACCGAATGGCGTCAATCACAGGTGTCATGAAATCTGGAAAAAAAAAATATTTGTAACGCATTTATTATCGATTGTTTTTGTATTGTGACGATTACACCTGTGTTAATTTTCATATTGATTTGTGTACAGTGCCGGGTTTAGACTTATCGCAAAGGGGTCCGAAGAGGTCCCTTGTCGTGTAACTGACGTTTCGTATATTTGAAAAGATAAAATCTTTTTTGTATAGTTTGGATAATTTTTGCCCAAGTTAACACTTATTTACCCGCCTAAAACCGGCACTGGTTGCAATAATGCGATGAGCGCGCATTTGATGTCATTCATATCGTTTAAGTGAATTTACTGAAAATATATTGTTAATAACCCAATGTTGTTGTTATTTCGTTCACCGAAAACTTATCAATGATGAGATGACGTAGAAATGCGCTCTCGCTCTGCCACCTTGACTAGGTAGTAGAGCTACTCTGATTTCAGCCGAGCGGGCCGGCTCGACCGGGACAGTACCCTTCCACAGAAGACCAACCTAAAGCGCCAGCATTCGTGTTTCGTTGGTGAGTGTGAGACCGGATTCCCATTGATGCAGGGGAGACAGTTATCAGGCAGACAGGGGGTGTGAAAGAGCATCTCGTCTGCATTTGCAATAAGTATGGTGACCACAATTCTTGGATTCTGTTCATGCTTTCCATCAGGCAGAGTAGTCACTTCGGCAGGTTCTTAATATAGAAAAAAAAAACAAACCACTACCCCCATATTGACATACTTTACACATATATACGAGGGGGAAAAGCCGAACCGTTTAGTTCGGGAGCGTATGTCTATCATTGTAAACGGTGACTGCCAAAACCAGCAGGAGTTGGCCTATACTGATTAGATTGCACAAATTTAGACAATCGCCAGAACTTACAGCTTCCCGTAGATCTCCAATGTGCTTACATTGGAGAGGGGTCTTCTTTTTGCATTCCCTAATAGCATTGTTATACACAGTGGTGGTACAGCCACGCTCATTTCGACACGAACTCGTTGGCTTAACCGGGGCCAGTACTACTCTCTCAAAGAAAACCAGTCTAAAGTGCCAGCATCTATGTTGTCGAGTTTCGTTGGTGAGTGCGAGACCGGAAGCCCATTGATGCAGAGGTGATAGCCTTACACAGCGACGCTGACTGTCATATCTTTTACGTCTCCAAGAGATCGTTTTGATTAATTTAAGTTTATCATTCAGATATTATATAATTTTGTAATTTAATTTTGGAGGCAAATCTTATATTAAGAACAAATTATATTCATTAAATCATTAAAAATACATTTAGTGATTGATAAAGTCATATAAATAAATAATACGTCCACAAGGTTCACTTGCAAAGAAACAAAATGCGACTCTGGCTCAACACAATAAAGTACAATTTAAGTTGCACACCAATATATGTGAAGAAAATGTAGGGTAATAGTTGCCAAGTGCTATTAATATGCACTATTAAAAGCTTAATGCGTTAATAATGACTATACTAATTTATCATCATCAAAATGATGATATACATTAAATAATGTCGCTGACTGAAACTGACTAAAATGATATTGTACTGTGTTTCATGGATAATGAATCGTGCGCAGTCTCTGCTAGATTCTGTAATGCCCGATAGGTAGATGACTGTATCGTAAATAAATACCAATGTCTACTTCATTAAAACCCATATCGCGAAACATCTCGTAAAATACAATTAACATAGCTTTTTATTATTATTACGAATTTCAATCAAATATACAGTGAAATACATTGTTCAATTGAGTAGTCTAAAACAGTGACGTCACAATTTGGTATGTAGTACATTTTTCATACAAAATTGTCGTTTTGACAGATGATAAAAAGTAACTAATGTGTCATCTTAGTCTATTGTTTCTCGTCATAACATCTTTGTATACATAGAGTGCAATAAACGAGTCGAATTGAATCAATTGAAAGTTCTGGAATTATTCCTAAAGATGACAATCATTGTCATAGTAGGATAGACCGGGTTCCATTTAAATTAACTTAAACAATTATTAAATAAAGTAAATAAAATGCGCAAATTCTATTTATAAATATATTAAAAAAAACAGTAACCGATGTTTCAGCATAGAGAAAATAATATTAAAAAAAAAACAAATAAAATGATCTCAGTTCATAAACGAATTCATAATTTCCTTATAATATTCTCTTTTTTAGAAAATAATTAACAAATGAGATTAAAAAAAAGTAAAAAGAGGCTGTGAATGCACACACAACCAGTCAATAGTGAACAAATCTACTACTCCGTGTGGTGACAGATTAAAAATACAATATCGCCACCTCTATGCATCCCATCATGGGGTCGTAAGAGACGACTTAGAGAGCAAAATACACAGATGTTCCCCTGCCAAGAGAAGGAATACTTCAAACAAATCCCACCCCCACGGACCGTCACGGGTGGGTGGGGTAGTGTGTCGAAATCGGACCGACGAAAACCACATGGTATACCACTCTGCGCCTGCAATAGGAGGGATCCGATAACTTGTTATTAAGCAATCTGGTTCCAAATAAATCCTTTTTTTTTAACGAGGATTACAGCGCAGTGGTGTCGCAATCGGACCGACTAACCACACGGTGTGCCACTCTGCGCCTGAGATAGGCGGGATTCTTGAACAGCTGTTATTAATCCATCTGGTCCCAGACAAATCCTACACCAACTTGTCTGGCCAGTGTGATGTAATAGGTTAAAACTTTCTTTTTAAGAGGATGCTTGTATGTCCAGCAGTGGACTGTTGAATTCGTTTCATATTGTAACGTGAAAGTGAAGACTTTAATCGTATTTTACATTATATGGTGCCTTAACACCCATTATTTAATCTATTATATACCGGATATCGCTAATACACGTTTATTTACTGAAATGACACAAATAAAAAAAAACCGTATACGTAAACCTCTTTAGAACATTATTTCCCTATGTTTTTTTTTAACATAAATCATCCTAAAAGTTTGGCATTTTACTCTTTCTAACCCTTTCGAATTATTTTTAAACATATGGCAACATTGACACTTATGAGTTTATTGATCAGTGCAATGCTGTTGAAACAATATAAGCATATTTAAAAATATATTCGAGGATAAACTAGATACATCTAACATCACATAATACACTCGATGGGTTAAAAAAAAACATTCAAACTTGTAGAAAATTTCCCCATCTATTCGTGTTAAGAAAATAGTGCAGCGTCATCAAACCCAAACAAATGATCAATAGTTTCAAGCTGCCGTAAAAAACAGTTATTTCTCGTGTAAATACCTACTACAAGATTTTACTATAGTTTGTAGCAAAGTTGAAGATTTCCTTTTTATCACTTTTATAATGGCAACTAGTAAGTCTAGTTTCTCTTATCTGCATTTTTTGTTTTCTTTTCTATTTTTTTTCTTATTTTGATTTTTCGTATTAGCCCTGGTAACACACGGAAAGAAGGTACCCCACTCCTTGCTCATGGATGCTTCAAATAAAAAAAAAACAAAAATTTATTACCAATTTAATAATTAAAACTACAATAAATAAATAAATGAAACAAAGTTTTTTAATACTTTCAATCGCTACAATTATCTATGGCAGATACGATGATTCTTTTTACAAATTGTCTATATAACACAAATGTTGGCGAGAGTTGTTAAAATATGCCGCTATCATAATATGGCGCTACTGGGACTAGAGATCCAATTGTAATGAATTTTTGATCATATTCAATCACTCCTCTACTAAAAATAAAAATATTTTTGGTTTGATTTCAGAGAAAGTTGTTGAAGAAAACCAAAAAATCACTTCGTTACAGTATCATAGTGTTTTTAAATAATTATTGTCGATTATATTTTTATTTACATTATATTTAAATACAATATTAAGGTGTTGTTCTAATAACGGCATTTTTTTAAACAATACTTTGTAGGATGCATATCACAGTTGCGACGCAGTTGAAACACTAGAGGTTCGGTAGTATTGTCAAGATTAAAAATTTTTTTTTTTTGGGTTATTTCCCCATTTTTAAGCCGAGGTTAAATTGCCTGGTACAAAATACAAAAATAGATCATCTTAAAAAAGGTATAATAATCAAATCTCAGTTTAACTTTGTAGGTTATTTTAGTCGTTTTGGTGTTGCCAGTGCAAAGATTTTTTTATTATTTTAAGGATGGATTATTTCGATCGGGAAATTTCAACAGAAAATTCTGAAGATGGCTTCAATTATAATAAATAAAATAAGAGTTCATTATGTTGATTAGTTTATATCAGTATGAAGTAATCATTTTCACTAAATGCATTTATTTTTAAATTTTAGTGTTTACGTAAAGCGTCAGACGACGGAAAACGAGTAGACATGTCACGTAATGGTAAGCGACTACCGCCACTAATGATTACTACGAGTTATTTATCAAATATTTAGATGCATAACATATCTAGTACTGTGATATGTAACCTTATCGTATATTGTTTTATAAATTACAGTGGAGTACTACATGGGCAGAGTGTGTCAAATTTTACATAATTTTAAATTTTATTGAACTAAATAAATATTTTTAAAAAAGTACCTTTTAAAAGTCATAGACGAAGCGTTTTTTTTTTCATATAGACAAAGAGATAAAGTTTAGAACAAATATAGCACTACTAAAGAAGATGACAGATGAGATATGAAAAATACACTAAAAAAAGTTGCCATTAAAAAAACTGACATAGTTGCCCCTTTACAATGAGGGTAGATATTACTGTAATAAGGATGTCTAAACTACATGTCAATTAAAAATAAATACATAGAATGAAATGCGATAGTAAAGTAGTTGTGTATGTTTTGAAACTAGCACACACACATAACTCAATTAAAAGAGAAAAGAGGTTTTGAGGATTCTATATCAACTCATTTTAGACTTGTCATAAAGCTTGTCTTCAATAATCCATTTTAGACACTGGGTTTGATATTAAAGTTGTAAACATTTTCAATTTTTATATACTTTTAGTACCAGGAGCCACCCTATTATCGCTTTTATTGTACTACCGCGTTTCACATCAAAATACCTAAATTATTACAATATAAAATACGGTAGGACCTATC
This sequence comes from Hypercompe scribonia, assembly GCA_949316085.1. Lineage (NCBI taxonomy): Eukaryota > Metazoa > Arthropoda > Insecta > Lepidoptera > Erebidae > Hypercompe > Hypercompe scribonia. The sequence continues at coordinate 5,416,231 of OX438997.1, forward strand.
TAAAGATGAGATGTTTCAAAGTAATACACGAACACTCTGCCCTTATAAAACTAAAATCAAACTCAATGTTGGATGTTACCAATGATAGCGTTCACCACGTCTGTAGAAGAAGCTGTGCCTCCTACGTCAGGGGTGAATATCCTGCGAAGAGAGAAATATATTTATTTTTATTAAGTAAATCCTTATTGGAAATTATTATTATGTATGGAAATTGATAATTTCGGGCATATGTCTTATAAAATACGGATCTCAGAATACGTAGTGTTACCATCCCTACTTATGCCATAGGTGTTGTTCGAGCCCACTAAGGGAGCAAATTGCACAGGATATCAGCAAAGAGAAGGAAAACTCATCACAAACTCTCTACCAATCCGTCTGGCCAGGGTGGTACCATAGACCAAAACTTTCTTCCCATAAAGAGGCCTATATCCAGTAATAGACTATTAACGTACTCCTAGACGATTTCAACCACGGTGATCAGCCTCAGCGGAGACCAGTCACCTGCGTAGGAGATATTATAGTGCATAAACACAGGTGCAGTCTGTGCCCTCACTCTCATAATCTGATGGGACGGTTATCCGAGATGACCAGGGAGAGATCAGGCGCAAGACGGCTCCATGTGTTCACCGAAGCACGGGGTTAAGACGAGTACTTCCAAACTCAGGCTGTTATTAATCAGCAAAACTCAATAACACTTTTTGACCCGAACCGGGAATCGAACCCGAGACCTCTAAATCGGCAGTGGTATACATTAACCGCTAGACTACCGAGTGCACTATTAAAAACCAATGCTGATAATATGTAGTTAGAATTTACTTGTCAACATTGCAGGTCTTGTGAACAGCGTTGCGGATAAGGTCGGCGTGACAGAAGTGACCGAGATGTTCCAACATGTCTATGGACGCATTAATCATAGCGATGGGGTTGGCGATATTCTTCCCGGCGATTGCGGTACCTGGAATTTGGATAAAATTCACAACATATTGCTATTCCTGTTATCTATGTTTTTTTTTTTTTAAATATACTGTGGTGGGAGACTTTATAAACATACAATAAACAGACACAAAACACACAAACTCAGAACAACAATTTGTAGATCACACAAAGTATTATCCTGTGTGAGATTTGAACCCAGAACACTCAGCGCAGTAGCGGGACGTGGTGACCGCTTAAACCACTATGCCAACTGTGTATTCAAATTAGCGTCACGCTATGACTAAAAGTAGCCAAGAACCAATGAAAACTGTTGTTAAAATGAATTGATGATGTTGAAATAAAATCAAATTGAAAGTACGTTTTGTTTTGTTGCTTGCATTTTTTTCTTTGACCTTTTATACCTCCTTACGGAAGAAAATAGAATTGAAACCTATCCTTTAAAATACTGTATTTCTGTTTCTGTATCATACCTGTGTTCCTGGTACCAGGTTCAAAGACGGCGTAGTGATCGCCATAATTCCTTCCTGAAAGTAGACCAGCTCCTCCCAGCAGTCCACAAACAACATTAGAAACTATAGATCCGTACAGATTGGTCATCAGCATCACGTCAAATTGGTGAGGTCTGAAACAAAGTACTTTGTATTACTAGGGGCCTGTTGTCTAGTAGAGCCCCGACTGCTAGGCCGGGGGTCGCGAGTACCATTCCCATCTAGGACAAATAAATGTGTGATGAGTACCATCAGTTGTGTATAGCTGTAGTTTTCCTGTAATTTATATAAATAAATAACCTCACACATCTCACAAATGGCTTTTTGGTTACCATCAGACTGCTGCTAAACATACTTAAACATTTCTAGATACATGCATATTATAGATATATTACACCCAATAATAACAAAATAATCATGCTCATTATACAAATATTTGCCCTTGTTGGGAATCGAACCCATAATCTCCGGCTTAATAGTCAGTGTATAGGGAATCGTAAGTATATTTATAAGAATTCTGGTAACCTTAGCACAGACGAATGTTTGTGAGATTTTCTGGAGGTATTATTTATATGTATAACTACTTTTTAAGGAAGTCATGTCCAGTATAGAGGATGTTGATATGATGATGTGATCTGCTGTACATAGGCCTCCTCTTAGCAAAGTTTTGGCCTACTATACCAAGCTGGTGCGATGGGTTTGTTTCAAGTTTTCCTTCTCTTTGTCGTAACATTTTCCTCAATAGTTTGTTCCTTTAGTCGCCTCTTATGACACCCACGGTATGAATAGAGGTGGTAACACTATGTATTCTCAATCCGTCACTACACTGATTGTTTTATATAGGTGGACAATACTCACTTGGCAACAAGCTGCATACAGCAGTTATCAATGATCATGTCATTGTGCTCAATATCAGGGTACTCTTCAGCCATCCTTCGAGATGTCTCCAAGAACAGACCATCAGATAATTTCATGATGTTTGCTTTGTGGACTGTTGTTACCTGTAATACATACATAATTGAATAAGATGCCTGTAGCCGTAGCATAACAATGTCTTAGTTGCTGTCAATGTAATACGTGTTGGTAACTATATTAGGGAGGTATGATAGGAGTGAATATCTAGGTAGTCATATCTAGAAGAAATTCTCATGTTAACGTTTAGTTTCACAAAATAATTGGTCCTTTGAATTTTGTCACATTTTTTTAAATGATACAAAAATATATTCATATCACATGTACCACAACCGTCATCTGAGGGCTTAGTGTGAGTTTATTCCACATCAATTCGTCAGTCAGGCGTTCGGCGCTGTGATTGGTGAAAATGTCAGTTCAAGTCAAGAGCAACACCGAACATGCTTAACCTGACTAACGATTAGTAGTGAAAAACGCTCAACTTTTTTGAGTAAAGTTCTACAAACCTTTTTGCGTCCATTCCTCCTGGCGAACTCGAAGCCGAACCGAGCCACCCTTTCAGAGTTACTGGCCGTCACTACCTTCATGGACTCTACTACACCACGAACAGACTCATGCTCCAACATGGCATACTCTCCTTCGGTATTTTGCCTGAAAAATATTTAATAGAATGTTACTTGCAAATAGAAATGCATACTACAGCGCCATCTAGCGAAGACACGTCGAATTACGGAGCAACTACTAATCCTGAATCGCGATAAAGGTATTCTCGCGGCGATTAGCATATTATCATCCCAACAACAAAGGTAGCCTAGGTAGGCGAGGTGATCATGCCTTACGGACCATCGCAACCGATAACGGCCATAACGGCCAACGGCCGTAGTCCGCCAGGTACGATCACCTCGCCTAATTAGAGGATTCTCCCCTTTTATCGGAGAGACATGACACCGGTTCCACCACACTTATGTGCTTATGGAGCATATTTGTCATTTTATTAGTATCACTTGTCTATTTATTTTATTTTTTGTTCATACTTTATGCACGAAAAAGTGGCAAAGGCGGACTTAACACCGTAGGCAATTTCCATCACTCGACTTTAGGACGATGTAGAACCAACAAGGTAGATGTACAGAAGCTAAATTGTCTCAGTGGCGCAGTGGTAATGTACCCAACTACTGTGCTGAATTCTCGAGTTCGATTCGCGGGTCTGATCAAATTTTTGTGTGATCTACAAATATTTGTTTCAGAGTTACTACAAGTAATGCTTAGTTTGAGGCTAGATGGTGTTGTGTAAGTTGTCCAAAAAACTAACTATACCTTATTCATAATAGCTGTGTTTCATTTTATGGTCCAGTTTAACTTGAACTATCACTGTATTTTCATTATATAGTTTCATGTACATTTCTGTATTTTCCCTGTATTTTACAACTTAGTATTGTAAGCATAAAATCCCCTCCTATGCAGTAAAAAGAAGTGCAGAGAACACTGAGATCATGTAATCCATTTGGTTGACTACCCTTGCAGCGCTTAAAGCAAGCTATTGCAGTACCGAAATTAGATTACACTATATAGCGTGCTGTGTTGTTCCAAGCTATACCTATTTGTAAGTGGCGAGATGCTTAGTTTTAAGAATACCTGAAAACCGAGATTCGCTCGGTACTATTGTATGATAGTCGATTCGCAATTTACCAACTTTTTTGTTCTCATCCCTAAATTCGTTACATGACAAGTGTCAAAACGTTCCTATTAGACTAACATTTCATTGTTTAAAAACACGGATAAAACAACGTTGTCTAAAAATGAAACCTAGCCAGAACAGTTTATCGCCCCTGAAACCCCACGTACAGTAAATTTCATGAAAATCTTTGGAGCCGTTTCCGAGATTCAGACTACATTATCACACATACATTAGTAATTACAGTGTAATAGTGTACGAGCCGTTATTGACCTAATAAATCAAATAAAAAATTCAGAGGCAGTCATGAAGACTGACGACAGAAGTTAAAACTTAAAACTGTACACACAAAAACATGCCTCTCCCGCTACAAAGTTTTTGATCCCTCCAAGACTGTAAAGTCCCAACTCGCATACATTACCCCGCATGCACACGCGCCTCTGCCAAGCGTCCATACAGAGAGCGCCATGTATAACATGTTTTGCTTAATATACACAGCATACATATAGCTCATGGAAAGTATTCGGTGACGATAACGCTAGGTGGTTTCATGGCTTTTGTTAACTTAAACGCGCCTCAAAATTCAAATAATAATACCTGATAATAGAAATATTAATATCCTTATGCCTGGTAGTGACTCCTGGGAAGGACTTGCAGTTCAGTACATAAGCGTACATGTCCAGTTCATTGCGGAGTGCTACGTTGCGTGACGTCACATAGGCAGCTTCACTTTTTGTTTCAATGTTGCCCTGTAAAAAATGGTAAATATTTTTTTGTGACCATCAACAGTTAATTAAAAATACTGAAAGTCGAACTCTATCGCTAGAAAATTACTATGTTGTAATTTAAGTCACATCATAGATACATCTTTAGTAGTCCATTGTTGGACATGGACCTTAGAAAGAAGGTTTTCGGTTACTGTACCAAACTGTGCAGATAAATTGCTATAGGATTTATTTAAGTATGCCATCTCTTGGCAGTGATGTCCTACGTAGGTTTCTTCCTTAGTCGGCTCTTACGACACCCCTGGAATGAGTAGGGATGACACTTCTACATTCTTAATCTCCCCACATGGAACTGTAATTTGAATAGCATTCAAATTGAATAAAAAATTTTTATATACAGTCAATTCGAGAATTATTACGGATTGCCCAAGAGCAGCATTCAGAGCGATTTGATTTAACTTGCTGGCTTGCTTCAGACTATTGCCATCCACTGCTGAATGAAAGTCTCCCCCAAAGAGCACCAACTACCCTAGTCTTGTGTAATCCACATGCTTCTTCAAGTTATCAGTACATATATACTAGTATATGTATACTCGCCTGAGAGGCCAGTCTTAAGCTTAGTACCAGCTTCTCGAGCATCAATTCTCGCAAACACTTTTTGGGCAATCGTGTGGTCAGAGCTTGGAACAAGCTTCCAAATGATGAATGAAATATATGATCAACAATACCTTAATGCCAACACCATTCCTCTTGATAGTAGTGATAGCATACTGTACATCATGATCGTTGTCAACATTAGGGTCAATGTCAACAACTTCAAAGTCCACTGGTGCACCAATATATCTGAAATATTATTTATTGAATAATCTGAAAACATATTGTGCAATGTGGTACTTATTTACAATTAATTTTCCATATATTAAATGTAAGGTTTCTATGCGCATTAAAACTCAAAAATTTGTTTGGTTTATTGTTTGATTGAACGCGCACTAATCTCAGAAACTACTGGTCCGATTTGAAAAATTCTATTAGTTTCAGACAGCGCATTTATCGAGGCAGGCTATAGATTATACATCATTACGCTACGATCAATAAGAGCGCAATATCAATTAAATTTATATATAGCTGAAGAGTTTGTTTGGTTGAACGCGACAATCTCGGAAGTACTGGTCCGATTTGAAAAATTCTTTCAGTGTTAGATAGCCCAGTTATCAAAAGACTCTACGATATATATCATCACAGTGCTACCAAAATAACTGGGTATTCATGAAAAATGTTGCGAAAGGGACGACACTTATTTCTTTTGATAGTTTCAATTCGGTGTGCTGTGTAAACGGTTAGTTTTGTACAATTAAAATAAGAAAAAATTCCCTTTAAAAAGCTTTAAAAAAAAGTCTGCAACAGCGCATATCTCTCTGGCTGGCTCACTATATAACCTTGTTTTTGGTAAACAAACATCACGCTACGTACACGTGTACGTAGCGCGATGTTATACGTATATGGCACGCTTGCCGCGCAACGTATACGGCGTGGCAAGCGTGCACGCGTGTATCAGCTAGATATAACAAAGGTAGCCAATGAACTGACGGATCACCTGAATGTAACTTTAATTACCACTGTGCATGGACACTCAATACTTTTTTTTGTTCTTTAAAAAGACAACGGCCGCACTATGAATAAATCCTGTGTCGCGGGAAACTTTACAAACGTACAAAAAACAGACAAAAAGTACACCCAGACTCAGCATAACAATTTTCAGAGGTTTGTGGGCGGCGGCAGGTTTCCATCAGGATCTGTCTGCTCGTTTGCTTCATATAAAAACAAATGGTGGGGGTGAGGTGAGCTTCAGACCTAAAGCATTTTCTTCTGTCAGTGTTAAACACCAAAAAACTCATCTTTTTTTATTGAAATAGACAACGCCCGTGCTAGGAATAAATCCTGTGTCGCGGGGGACTTTACAAACATACAAGAAACGGACACAAAGAACACCCAGACTGATCAACAATTTGTGGATTACACAAACTGTTGTCCCATATGGGGTGTGAATCCACAACACTCAGCGCAGTAGAGAACGGCGTGACTACCGCTTAAACCACTAGTCCAACCGTGCAGTCAAACTGTTGTGTTACTATTCTTTAAATATTTTCCTCAAGTATCAGTTTGGGGTCCACTAACTACTGTTTCAGGGCAAACTCTATCACTCTAGTGAAGCCCATTTATACCAAAGCATCTCTCCATAGGATTATTGTAGTTTCTTTTTTATTTTTTTATTTTTTAGCAACCTGCCAAAGTGACTCTACTCTGCGTGATGGAAAGCATGAATAGAATCCAAAAGTTGTAGTCACCATACTCATTGCGAATGCTGACAATGCAGTATGGTGACCCACACTATAGCGGCCTATTACGATTTTTACGCCTCTGGGGACGTAAAAGACATGACAGTCATCGTAGCATTGTATTGCACACATTTACCACGACAACTGTCACCTCTGCCTCAATGGGCTTCCGGTCTCTAGCCAATGAACTGACGGATCACCTGTAGGTGACAGTCCATTTACTGCTTTCTGAAGGCAGATATTGAAATAACCCTATCTAAGGATTCACAGTAATAAAATCTTTATCAATACAGATTTGCGACTTACTGTAGTTGCTGATAAAAATACATTTGTCAGATTAAATGATTTAAAAAGACTTAACACTTTAGTAGAACTTGTATTATCGTCCTCAAGATTTATGCGACCGTCACAGATAATGACAGATTTGTTAGAGACAATAGAGATTTTTGCCATAATGGACTGTCGTAGGCTTACCATAATTACGAAGAGCCAAACCGGGACGCAGAAGAGAAAGAGGCTCATTTTGATTTTGCTTTTCGCTTAATTTGTGTTTTTCATATTTGAAATGCAATCAAAATTATTATGAATTGAAAACATATTAATAAATGTGAATATATTTTGTGGGGAACGATTTGTTGGGGTGTCGGTGCTGTTCAAGTTTGACCGGGACGCCGGGACTGGCATTTCAAACCGGGACTATCCCGGTCAAACCGGGACGTACGGTAAGCCTAGACTGTCGTATAGTTTATAGTACTCACAGAAAAAACCAGAAGGTAGCATCACAACATCACAGTACAGAAAACAGTCAAGAGAAATATGAATGCCGAAAGACACAAATTGACATATAAAATGATCTAGTCTTATCAACAGCCTTTTGACAGTCCACTGCTGGTCATAGGCCTCTCCTTAGCAAGGAGGTTTTGGACTACTACACCACACAGGCCAAACGGGTTGGTATAGAATTTGTTTCAAGTTTTCCTTCTCTTCATTCAGATATTTGCCTGACGTTTTTCCCTTAGTTGCCTCTTATGACACCCATAGGATGAATAGGGGGTGGTAACACAATGCATTCTTAATCTGTCACCACACAGACAATCTAGGATGATGTTTAATGATCTAGGAAATTGTGCAACACGATAGGTTTAATTTATAGTTAAAAACAAATGAGTAAACAAGTTAACTGATGTAAAGTAAATACTGCTGTGGTTATCTGCATCTCAAAAGTACATAATCGGCCTTTGTATTCGCCCCCAGTAATCAGACTGGAAGGGGTAGGAGTCTGGTAATGAAAAAGTGCTTAAAATCTGTTTTCTGTTTATTTTAATACCTTGTTATTGTGTTTATTATGTTTATTTTTAATATTGCAAACTTATACCAAGTTAAATGATGTAACACGGCCACAAATTGTTGATTTTTATTCTTTTTCCTTCTAATACCATTAGATAGAGAAGAAACTTACTAATATTATAAATGCGAAAGTTTGTAAGTATGTTTGTTACTCTTTCACAAAAAAACTACTGGAGGGATTTGGATGAAACTTTACAGTAATATAGATTATACATCAGAATAACATATAGGCTATAATTTGTAATGATTTTATGTAATTTTGGTAACATACATGTCAATTAAGTCAGAAAAAAGTCTGGCCTCTGAGAGCTATTTTGTTGTACACTGCCTAAACCATTGGAGTTACACAAAGATGATATACGGTACAATTGTTTGTATGTTAAAAAAAAAATATTTAAAATGATGTTACAAAACTTAATGTGGCACATCAAATTCCACATGAGCAAAACCGCAGGCAAATCAGAGAGGTGTGCAATGAGAGAGGCCAGTGTCCAGCAGTAGACTGCAATAGGTTGATAATGATGATGATGAAGTACCTGACATCTCTATGTACCTTATTATTATTATTATATTGAAAGGCAGACAGTTGAAACAACTGTTAGAAGCCTGCATCCTAAAAGGTTCCAATCAATTTTCTTTTTTTTGGATTCAATCAAGTATTTGTTGAGTCAATTTTTGAATTGGTTTACATTTTGTGCAGATATAACATCATCTGGAAGCCGGCTTCCAGCTCTACTTCATATTTAAAAAAAAATTGCTATACAGGGAATGTTGGAAGATGTCAGATTCATCTAAAAAAGCATAGCTAACTACAATGCACCAAAATCTTGATCAAATATTTTGACTACACGATTGGCTTAGTGGTTTAAGCGATTACCGTACTGCTCTCACTGAGTGTTGTGGGTTCAAACCCCATATGGGACAACACTTTGTGTGATTTATAAATTGTTGTTCTGAGTCTGGGTGTTCTTTCTGTTTCTTATATGTTTGTAAAGTCCCTCAGGACACAGGATCCGTTTCTAGAAGGCCTCATCTTTTCAAAAAGAACATTCACTAATAAAAAATCTAATTGGTTCTTGAATCACATTTCTAAAAGTCAAACTGGTCAGGTTCAGTTTCAGTTAGCAGTGAAATAAAAGTATAAATGATATTTATTGAAAAGGATGTGTTTTATAAGGATTTTTAAAGCAAATGAATCAATATTATTAGTCTTATTATTGTTTTCTATTAATACACCAAACCCATTTTGGTCATGTGATCATCATAAAAGATGTCTATCTATAATGTAGAGCCACTTTTTGAAGCTAAGAGCATTGTATACTTATTGGATTGTGGAAATTTTCAAAATAGGAATGTTATAAACATGATTGCACCTGAATTTTTGAGTTTTAAGGACAGATAAACACAAACAGCTGTATCTCAATTTATGCACGGGACTTCTCTAAAGACTGCAAGGTTATGACATCCAAAATCTTACTTGAAAATGTCTCTCACGTAACCCATGCACTCAGGACCGATTCCGCCACCCGGTAGCATTGTAACAGCGTGACGACCACCATAGTGCGCCTTTGGGATCAGTTTCTGTTGCCTGATAACTGGAGTCTTATGCTGAAGATCGAAATCTGAGAGTTGAGCCGGTGCAGCAGCTGAACTGACGTTCGCAACTCCCCGAAATTCAGGTAGTACCTTTAATTTAGACAATAGTCTCACAGCCATAGCGTTTTCTTACTAGAATTCAATGGTAACTATTAAATAACCACAGGAACAGGAAGATGGAAATGGAAGATATGTCCGATTTTCGCCGTCAGATAGCGCTGTTATGTCAAAATTTGGATAGATGGCGCTATTAATGAGTAACTGACAGCTAAGTTTGAAATGTGTCGTTGTAAACATCAAAATATTTAAGTGAGATTAATAAACAAGAAATGATCATAGGTTAACATATGAAGCCCTTTAATTTTTGAATTATATTAATACCTATAGATTTACATGCATCTTAGTTAAAGATGGTGAGAAAAATTAGACCTCTGAAATCACACTTAAGTCTGGCAACATTTAACACTAATGTTTTTTTTCTAAATGACATAAGCGCTTTGCTTTTTCTTTCCCGTCGGAGTTCTCGAACACGAACCGGTGGAGAGCGGGCGTCCATTTTGCTTCGCCATATTGAATTTGGTCCGACATCTTTGGACGCCATGTTTAGTCGGACATATTTTATAAACATTTTCGCGTAAATTTCAAATATTTTTGAGCCTAAATATCGAACTTTTTTTCACTGAAAACTGTGGTACCAATTGCTGTAAATATTACGTCGGAAAATTCCGTGCCAACGCATCTGTCCATATTTGTCTTCTGGGGGCCGTCGGTGCTTTTGTTACAGGATAAATACAGGTAAATTATTTCTATCGAAAACATAGTACTTTTTGACGTATCGTAACAAGTGTTTTATATTTTCTAAGCTATTATGCATTTTAGTATGTGTTATAAGGGTCACAGAATGAAGGTCATTTTATAGGGTATCGATGTGTGTAGCGTTTGGCGTGGTCATTTTATAATTATCTAAAAAATCGTCGTGCCGCGGGTCCGGCCGGTCGAGTTACGCTGCCAGTATACTCACATCTGCCCGTAGAGATAGTTGTTTAGCTCTAATGCACCATAAACGCGGCACAAATGAAAATATATATGGTTTTCTCAGTGGGAGGCAATGCATTGCGATTAACAACTGCGTTAGGGTTGACGTAAATACACATTATTTACATAAAATTACATCTGTTTACGTGTTTCAATAATAGTCTAAAAATAAATCGTCAAAAACAGCGATTGTATTCAACTTAAAAGTATTATTCATTACAACCTACTATCTGTACTGTACTATCATTCTGATTCTGATAATGTTATTGTAATCAATGACAAACAGACAAGTACCATTGTTTTTTTTAAAATATGTCAGCTTAAGGGTTTAGCAGATTACAAACTTTTTGCTTATTAATTTGAAAATGTTAAAAAAATGTGATTTTAAGATATAAAATGTAACTAATAAGGTTGTAGAGTCATATTTATCAACTTTGAGGAAGTTAAGTCTGAGCCTTAGCCTAACATAAGCCGTTTATTATTTCTGTTTTTGTCTGTGCTATCAAAAGGTTATTGAACTGTCAACAGTATAGGTCAGTTAAAAATGGTCAGTGCTAGTTTTAAGTTTGAAATTAAAATAGAGATATTATTAGAAAATTTAGTTTAGTAATTAGTGTTATTATTTTGACCGAAAAATATTTATTACTGGACATAGCTTGCCTCAAGGCTCTCGATTTCAATCAGTCCTCTGCCACCCATGGGTGTCATAAAAGTCAACTAAATATTAATTTACCTGTACTCATAGACTTGCATGCGAAACTTGACGTTAATACAAAGATTCCCTGATTTACCATCAGAATTGCATAAGGAAAAACAGCTCATGGAGTTAATATATTGCTCACAGTCTGATATTATGAATTCCAGAGACTACACTCGCACAATATTGTAAATATTTGTTATCTGCATTGAAAATTAATGTTATCATGTTAAATACAGGCTCTGAGTTTTAATAGAATGGGGACAATAAACTAACCTTACCTCAGGCTTCTTTACATTGACGACACCAAACTACATAGTCTTACTATATACACTATATATAGTAACTACTAATCTTATATTACAACGTAGAAAATTTTGCACCGATTAACATATACATACATCATATCAACATCAACCATTGGGCTGCAACTTGCCAGGCATGATCACCTCAACTGGTCAGAGGGTCTTCCGTTTGTGCTATCCCTGTAAAGGATGTCACTCCAACACAAAGGAAAGTAATTCATTCCTCCACTCCTCCACACTAAAGCAATCTTACCTATGTTTTCCTAGTGGTAGAACAGACTGAAAAGACATTACTCATATTTTTTGTCAGACAAAACATCTGTTCCTGTACACCAATCAGACATCCGTTTAGACTACTACCACTTATAAATTGAATTAATTTTTTAGCCTAAGACTTAAAGAACACACAAGTGCTACTAGAAACAACAATAGTAAAATAATACAAATGTCGGATCACACTGTTGGTTGATCCTAAACTATTCAGGACATGACTGCTGCTAAGCATACTTATATATATTCTAATCTAAAAACTGCCTCGGTAGTGCAATAGCAGCTTGTGAGACTGCTGTGCTCAAGGTCTCAGGTTTGATTACCAAGTCAGATCAAATGTTTGATCTGCATGATCCGCAAATATTTGTTTTGGAGGTTAGGTGTTTTCTGTGTGTATATATTTATATAAAACGCATTTAAATCAGTTGTCTAGTACCCATCAAATACTATTATTACACACACACATATTGTAGATAAATTACACAAAGATTGACATATTTGCCATGGATGGGAATTAAACCCATATCCTCTGGCTTAACAATCAGAATCACTGCCTGCTAGATCAACAGGTCTATCTAAAATATCTATATAAGTACACAAAAATATTAAGTTACTTTGAGTTAAAAACTTTGAAAGAGTAGACTCAAAGGTTGACTTGATATAGAAAACGCTTCATATATAATTTTACTCTCTGTTTCCAACCACAACATGCCACAGCAAAGCATGGTAAGCTACAACTAGTTACCTAGTAATTGATTCCCTGTATGCATATTAGTGAAAGATGATAAAAACCATAACAAATTGCGTATCTAAAGTTGTTCTTGCATGCAACCTATCAACGTTAATAAAACAATGCATTCATTAGTATTGAAAGTAAAATAATTTATTATATTTAGAATTTATTCGTTTTTTATTTTAAATATAATTTAATGTGATCTGTGAAACTTTTACATTTCCCTTTATTAATTACGTATTTATGCTGATTCGTATTTTATAACTTTAATTATTGAAAAATAACTCTGCTCATGGTCATATTTTTTTAATTACCGTTACTTTCTGAGTTACAATTACTACTAGTTGAAGAAGCATATATAATATTGTTAAAATGAGTGTAAAGAAGCTGTTTTAGTTGAGACATATTAGTCTTGAACATATATAAGATACATATTACATATGAGATAGATCTCTGTGTGGTGACAGATTAAGAATAATGTCACCACCCCTACTAAGTATCCCTACCCCAAGTATGTTACAAGCGGCAACTAAGGGAACAAAATATGCAGCAGAACATCACTGCTAAAAGACGGAAATTTGGACCAAACCCTATACCAACCTGTATGGTGAACGACATCAAAACCTCCTTGCTAAAAGTAGATAGTTTTTATTTGTATAAGCATAGTGTAAATACTTTGTATGTTACAATATATTGATAAATTACAACAGCTTTGGTTATGTTCAACCACATGTGACATACAAGTTTACAGATATGCAAACTCCTTGTGTTCATTGTTTTCGGTACTCATTAAACCTTTAAAGTAGTAGTTAGTTAAAATATTAACCATTAAATATGTTTAGTGTTATGGTATATGAAGCAAAAAAGCAAAAAGTCCCCCTTTCAAATGATAGGACAACCCCACTCACTTTGAATTTGGCCTCCGATTAATAAGTACTTCTGATGACTCTGACTGTGAGTGTATTAAGGTCTGTTTGTTTATAGTAAATTAGTAAATTAATTTGTCTAGTTTTTATTTGAAACAGTAACAAATTAAGAATACATAGTGTTACCACCCCTATTCATTCCGTGGGTGTATTAAAAGGCGACTAAGGAAACAAAATATTCAAGAAAATATCACTACAAAGAGAAGCAAAACTTGAAACAAACCCTATTCCAATGTATCTGGCCAGCGTGGTATAGTAGGCCAAAACCTCCTTGCTAAGGAGAGGCCTATGTCCAGCAGTGGACTGTAAAAGCAAAATATCTAAAAGCTATATTAGTTAATGCACAATTATGTCTTATTAAACGAGAAATAAAACCAGCAATTTAAATTAAAAACTTATTTTCGCTAAAAGTATGTGTTATAATAATAATAACCTTTTATACCAAACAGCATGCTTACAAAATAGTGGAATATTCGTTTGCATTTATAGCTAATCCATTAGTTTGGTTTGCCTTTTGGCATAGGTCTCCAACTCCTTCCAAAGAGTTCTGTCCCTCTATTCTCATCCAGAAAGGTCCTGCCATCTGTTTGAAGTCATTTACCCATCTGACTTGACGACCCCTTCTTTTACTATCTCTTGTTTGTCAAAGATTGAGTTATTTGCTGCATTTATTAGTCAGATGACGTAAAAATACAAACAGAAAAAAATAAAAGGATCTAGTACTAGCCGACACACGCAACTTCATCTGCTTCTCTAAAAACGAGTAAACCCTCCTTTTGCAATATTTTTATTGATATTCGTTTCTCTGTGGTAATGTAATATAACCTATTCAGATAAATGGGTCATCCAATACTAATATAACCTTCGTGCCTGAGATTAGCGCTTTCAGCCAAACAGGTTTGAACAGATTCAGATTATTAGGTATTTTGTTAAATACAGGCTTGCGTGAAAAAACCTAATAATAAATTCTAACCTAATCCGGTAAATAAATACTTGGTCCGTGAGAATTTATTTATAGATCAGTTTTACGCCCTCATGCGAGGTTACTTCTGACAAACAAGTTGCTTTTCACGGAGTAAGGTTACCAAAACCTATACGCTCGTCCCATAATTCTGGAGCAGGAAATCAAAAGTCACCCTTTGAGTTATGTTCCAAGCTTTCGTTTGAAAGGAAAATTTCTTGAGACTACATGGCTAAGATAGACGCGTCACTATGTTTGTAACACGAATGGAGTAGTATCATTTTCCATTTCAAATTACAATAACAATAGTAACTTAATTAATATTAACTAAGTTTGATATCGCTAGTGGTTACTACAGTTTTACTGAGAATAGTCTACTGACTCTTGTTACACCAGGCCTCATTCTTATCGCCTAGTACTTGGGATGTGGAGGTCTCGAAGTTCAATCGTATCATAGACTTATATCCGAGCTCAACCTAATTTAGAAAAAAGGCTATGGGGACGTCCATAGTCTCGTTTAATCTTTAGACTACAAATACAAAAAGTAATTACTATTAATCAAGTTCTGTGTCACCAATGGTTACTACAGCTTTAGCCAGATTAGTCTTATAGCAGATTATGCAACGCCAGAAGCCTGAAACGGAAAAACAGTTTTTCTATATTGTTTTTTTTTCTGATGCAAAGCATGAATAGAATCTAAGAGATGTGATCATCATACTCATTGTGACCCACACCATGGCCTAGTGATATACTTCCTGACACTCCGCTTGCGGACGTAAAAGTATAACAGTCATCGTGGCAGTGTAATGCTCCTATACTTATAACGATAACTGTCTCCGGGCTTCCGGTCTCACACTCACTAACGAAACACGACGGCACGGATGCTGTCGCTTTAGGTTGGTCTTCAGTGGGAAGGTAGTACTGCCCCGGTCGAGCCGGCCCGTTCGTGCTGAAATTAGCGTGGTTCTACTACCTAACAAATGGACTAATTTCTATACCACAACTGCCTTTTATAGCTTAATTCCAATATGCCTCACTTAACCATGGTTAAAGATCTGAAACGTTGCTACATATGCATATGTATGTTTCCATAAAATTCGATACAACATTCGGGCATAGTTTCTCAAATGCCATATCGGTTAGTGCTTGGGTAGTGTAGATCTGATGTTGATCACGATACGTACTAAAACACCTCAACCTAGTTTGAGGTGGTGATGGTTTTCTGTTGGTTTTTTGAGGAGTTTGTTAGTTACATCACTCTTGACGCCATTGTTGAATAAATTTAAATCTACTTTACACGCTTATATGTTATCTTACACAAGGATTAGGAGGCGAGAAAAGATAGAATGCTGTTTTTTTTAAGAACTCGTTAAAATCCATATCGATCCGTCCATTCCCGAGTTTGAGATTAAAGAACAGACATTCAATTTTATATAAAAGATTACATCATTAAATGACCAATATATTTGTTTCAGGTGATAACATATCAAGATGATGAACCAGGAGATAATGTGTGAGGTGGAGATAGGGACACACGGCTCCATGGTGGAAATTGATGGTGATGATCAAGTTGGAGTCAAGGTAATTATCCTCCATTATGATATTTTTGTGTGTAATAATATTCTCATACTTCTTACACACGGCTGTAACCTGTACTATGGTAGCTAAACTGCTGATAAACAAACTTATATATTTTTTAAATACACACATATAGATAAAGTACACTCAGAAACAAAGCAAATGATCGTGTTCATCACATAACAATTTGTTCTGGGTGGGAATCAAACCCACAGCCTCTGGCTTAGCAGTCAGAATCACTAACCACTAGACCAAAAGGGCCGTCAAAAACATATGTCCCTAACTGTCAAACGTGTGACATCAAAATAAAAACACGTTAGATTCATATTTAGTGTGCCTTCAAGTGGGTTAGGCAGTATCAAATCAACCTGTCACCGTCCACTGCTGAACGAAGGTCTCCCCCAAGGAGTACCAACTATCTCCGTCTTGGGCAATTCGCATTCATCCGCTTTCAGCCACCTTCTTTAAGCCGTCGGTTCATCACGCCGCAGGGCGATGGATTTGGCAGTATTGATGTTAATAATAATAAATAAATCATTTGCCAAGAGCCTCGACCAACACCTTAAGAGGCTTACGTTAGAAGACTGAATCCAGGATCTGATGCAAAAGGCAGTCCTTAACACGTCACGTATAGTGAAGAGGTTCCTGTCTTTGGAACCCTAACTACCGGTGTTTTGTCCCTGTATACAATATCGATGGTCTACTTTTTTATTTTTAAATACGTATTTTTGTATCCCTTTTTTATGTATTTAAAAAAGTAATTAATATGCTTATAAATGTAATAAAGAGAATAATGAGTCGTTTATTCGAATATTTGACGAGTCATTTGACTCATTTGGTTAGTAATAATACAAAAAGTCTATTACAATCGTGTATGTATGTGAATATCTACCACAACTACAGAGGTAGAAATCCAACAACAGCAATCGACATACACACAGTCGATCCTGCTAGTAATGCTACGTAAAATGATATTGAGGCTGGCTCACACAAAGGGCGCCAGGGATGCTCGTCTCTTGCTGATCATTGTATCGAGTGGGCCACGAATTAGTTCACATTTGAAATAATTCCATAAAAAAACATTTTATATATATATATTTATATATGGAAACCCACCAAAGTGACTCTATTCTGCCTGGAAAGCATGAATAGAATCCAAGAACGGTGGTCGTCATACTCACTGCGAATGAAGACAGTGCAGTGCACAGAGATGCTTTTTCCATTTGATATATTATAACAGTTGTTTATTTACAAGAAAACTAATTAGTTGCAATTTATTTTTTAAAAATTACGTCGTCTAAATAGCTACCGTTTCGATGTTTGCACTCTTTTAAGCGAGTACCGAAATTTTCGAATACTCGGCAAAGATCTCTTCGCTTCATCTGTAGATACGATTAATTATTATTCAAATGTTAACGAATTCTTGACCCACCCTATATAAAACAGTCCACTCGGGTCTCGAACATGTCTGCCCAAAATAAAATTCGAAAAAAAGTGAACACTCTAAAATATATTTTATTTACTTACTACTTCTATTGGAGTATGATGGAGAACTGCTTTCTGTCAAAAGTTATTGGTCTAATAGTTCATTCTTAATATACAAGGTAGTGCGTCTATGACCTGGCTATAGAATACACTGAATTAATCAGTATTAATAAACTAATATAGGTACATCCCTAAAGATGAACAGAGAGAATAGAGTCGACTGCATGGATAGCGTTAGTGGTTTATGCGGTGACCTACCAGCTTCCTAGTGTGCTGAGTGCTGTGGGCCCTACCTATGTGACAACATTTTGTGTGAACCACGAATTGTTCTTCTGAGTCTGGGGGTTCTTTGTGTCCGTTTCATGAATTTTTTGCGCAAACAAGTGCACGAGGTGTTTTCTTAAAAAAGAAAAATACAAAGTTTGCATCTCACTAGGCCGCGATAGTGTGGGTCACCATACCGCATTGTCTGCATTTGCAATGAGTATGTTGACCACAACTCTTGGATTCTATTCATGCTTTCCATCAGGCAGAGTAGAGTCACTTTGGCAGGCTCTTAATATAGAAAAAAAAATTCTCACTGTTTACTCACTTTTTCCTCACAATTAAAAAAAAAAATTTTAATTCCAGTATGAGGAAATAGAAGCCGCCCAATACGAGGAATACATAACTGATGATCAATATGAAGAAGCTGAAGAGCAGGTCATTGGCATGCAGCATCTCGAAGAAGGTTAGTTCCAACTGTGCTGCCAGGCAAAATATACATTTTTTAATTTTACCTTAAACTTTGTAAAAAGTTAGTATATAGTCGTTTACATATCTGAACTTTTTTGATTGAAAATAACTGCTGCTGCTAGATTAAGCTTTAGAAAGTTAATTCGGCTGAAACACAATATTACACTATAGTATAACCTTAGATATGTCACATACAAACAACCTCTTTTTTTTGCCACCTCACCGGAGTTTGCGGCGGCGACTGACTAAAACCACACGGTGCGCCACTCTGCGCCTGCCATAGGAGGGATCCGGAAACAGCTGCTATTAAGCCAACCAGATCCCTCTTAGCGCCTGCTCGCTCACGCGAGCACCATCTGCGGGTAAACTCTCTATTTTAGGCGACGAACAGAACACGCGGACGGCTGGCCATTGTAGCAGATAGAGGGGGAAACCCGTCCGCCGTCCGAGGGCCGTCTACCCGCGGCCACACTCAAGCCTCCTTCCGCTAAATTACGTTTTCGCAGAAGGTTGTGGCCGCGGTAAATCAACTGTCGCTAGCGACCATGGAGCGTATGATGGCCGGTAGCGAAAGATCTCTTCCAAGAACTGCAGTGAGGACCCCACGCTACGCCACTCAGTGCTGAGCTGAGTCCTCACTGCAGTCGCAGTGGTGACAGGCTGGACTCAATTCCCTCCTGGCGACCGAGTGCAGATACTTCCCGAAGCAATCGGGCTCGGAAAGGCCCTGCGTTAGTCGAAAGCACAGGGTTCCGTGCTGTCGCTCCGCCCACTCGGCGATGACCGGCTGGAGAGCCTCCACGGCGGCACAGTCGGCACGGCTCTAACCGGGCTGACCAACGAATCATCGTGGCTCGACGAGCGGCCTCACGCCACTCGCGTATCTCTTCGGACGGGGGCCGTATGCCGCTACCCGTCTGGAAGCCGTCCGCTGATAAACTTCGGCGAGCATTTCCACCTCCAAATCCCGTGGGAGAGTTCCGGGCAAAAGTTGAACAAACCCTGCCAACCGGTTTGGTCTCAGTGTGGTACAGTGGGCCAAAACCTTTCGAACTAGAGGCTAGGTCCAGCAGTAAACTGTTCAAAGCCGTTGATGACGTCTAGTAAATATAAAAATGCGTCGCCGCAGTTAAAATTGAACTCTAAAAGGTTCTTAGGGACAGTTGCTTTCCAATTAAAGTAAGTTGCAGTAAAGAAATGCTTTGTAATTTTTGCAAATAGCTTTTTATCAATAAAAAGCACATTACTAAAACTTTGCCCAAATATGTCGGCATCGCTGACAGAATATAAAATTTCAGTTGGCAACGAAGAGGTGATACTTCCTGGGATATCTGGAGAAGAAGTCCTGAATCCGAGCTCAGATACACATTATGACTCACTCTATGTCACACCACCAGCAACAAGCAGCAGGTATGGTATTCTTTTTGTACACTATTCATCCCGTAGGTGTCCCGTAGCTGACTAAGAATGAAAATTACAGTTCTACATCACTGCAGAGAGAGAAAGAAAGCTTGAAACAAATCCTAATCCAACCAGTTTTAGCCAGCTGTTGGTCCTAGACCTGATCTTTCCCCGGTCGTGTCCGATAACCAGTCCATCGGATTGTGAGAGTGAGGGAACAGAGAGTGCACCTGTGTTTACACACACACCTATGCACTATAATATCTCCCGTATAGTAGACTGGTCTCGGCATTCGGCTAGGAGTACATGATCATACTAAAGGCAGTGATAATAATAAGACCACAAGCTGATATATTATAGGCACACAATACAGTTTTTAGTCTCAATAGTTAAATTTACTAACAAATTAACACTAAATTAATATTATTTTTCTTTTAAAACCAAAAGAATTTACCAGAATGTTCTGTGGATCGTGGTCAACTGAATAGTGATGATATTTATCAATGTACTTCTGACCGATTTCGACTAAGATGGTCAGTCTTAACCTACAGTCTTAACTAACTTAATAGACCAATCAACTACGCAGGAGATATTACAGTACACATACAGGTGCACTCTCTGTTCTCTCACTCTCACAAACAGAGAGTGCACATACAGGTGCACTCTCTGTTCTCTCACTCTCAGAATCCGATTGGACGGCTATCCGACACTGCCGAAGAACGTTGTGCGCAATAATTTAGTAAAAATTATTAATCTTAATATTATAGATTATGATTTTTTTTTTATTTATTTATGTAGATACACAAAAATATAGTTTTAAATTGTATTACAATTTAAAAACTAGCTTGTCCGATTTTATAAGTTCGTATACATTGATACAATACATTGATAATTGATAAAATTTAATTATTTTTGTTTCTTAAAATAGAATAAGTCGAAATCACTTTATGACATCTTCTATAGTAATAAAGATCCCGTGATCTTTCTGTAGAAGTGAGAAAAAAAAAACCTTGTCCATAAGTATATTTAACAATCATGAACCGGGATGTTCTTTGTGTTCATTCCACAAACGTTTATAAAAGTCCTCTGAAATATTCAGGTGTTGTCTTTACTATTTGTTTTAGGTAGTGTTAAAAATTAAATAAATTTAATCTAAAAACCGTAATTTAACACAATTTTATAAATCCCTGCTATAGAATTTCATATATTGCATAAATTCTATTTCCCTAACTTTTCACTGTTTCTTCCCAACTAAAGCACTATGTACACACATTGCAGGACTGTCGTATACCAATAACGTTCAAAAAGTGCTATCATTCTTTTTTTTTTATATATTAAGAGCCTGCCAAAGTGACCTACTCTGCCTAATGGAAAGCATGAATAGAATCCAAGAGTTGTGGTCACCATACTCATTACAAATGCAGACAATTCAGTATGGTGACCCACACCATGGCGGCCTTGTGAGATGCTTTTTCACACCCCGTTTAGGGACGTAAAAGGCATGACAGTCATCGTGACAGTGTAAGGCTTACACAGCTACCACGATAACAGACACCCCTGCATCAATGGGCCTCCGTTCTCACACTCACCAACGAAACACGACAACACGGATGCTGGTGCTTTAGGTTGGTCTTCTGTGGGAGGGTAGTACTGCCCCGGTCGAGCCGGCCCGCTTGTGCTGAAATCAGCGTGACTCTACTATCTAGCAACATTCAGCCTTATTTGAATAGATAACTCTTAATGTTGATTTATAAGACGCTTTGCGGATTTGTTCCAGAAGAGGTCGCGGCCGACCCCGCACTAGCGTCAATAACACGACGAACAATATACAGCATTTAATGCCCATTGGTAAGTTTTTACTGCAAAATCTATACTCTAAACTCCGCCCCGGTTATCCAGTTACCCTTACAGATAGCGCCCTATGACTTTGTCTGCACCTGTGACAATATATTTATTTAAGTCAACTTAATTAGACATTTTCTTCCAGCAAGATTTTGGGTGGTGTAGGAGTGTACAAAAAGCCATGATGCTGCCAAAGATACTCTATTCTGCTAGATGGAAAGCATGAATAGAATCCAAGAGTGGTGGTCATCATACTCATTATGAATGTAGACAATACAGTATAGTGACCTATGCTATGGTGGTCTAGTAAGATTTTTTCACACTCCGCTGAGGACGTAAAACGCATGACTGTCATTGTGACAGTGTTCACACACTTATAACGATAACTGTGACCCCTGCAGCAATGGGCCTTCGGTCTCGCACTCGTAAATGAAATACGACAGCACGGATGCTGTCAGGTTGGTCTTCTGTGTGAGGGTAGTACTGCCCCGGTCGAACCAGTCCGTTCGTGCTCAAATCAGCGTGGCTTTACTATCTTCGTTCTATTTATTTGTTGACACTTGCTAATGAAGTCTCTGATAGACTAATGTCAATTTATCTGTGAAATAACTACAGATATTGGTTTCATAAGTCATAGAGGCATATATGTCAGGTATACACATATTTATCATCAATCTTTATCTGTTAGTGATATATGGCAGATAACTATGTAAACCTACTTTATTCAGGAACTGGCGAAACTCGCCCTATTATATCAACTCTTACTCAAATGGGTCTGTTGGCGTAGTAGTTAGTGGCTCTAACTGCTAGCCGAAGGTCGTGGGTTCGATTCCCGCCCTAGACAAATGTTTATATGATGATCATGATTGTTTGTTCTGTGTCTGGGTATAATTTATTTATAATATGTATATATTTAGAAATATTAAAGTATATTTATCAGCAGTCTAGGTACCATATTACAAATTCTGTTTAATTTAGAATTAGACAGTCATGTGTGAGATGTATGAGGTTATTTATCTTCTATCTATCTATATATAAAAAAAGGAATGTTTGTTTGTCCGTCTATATGTCCTTTATAAAATCGTAAACCGTGCATTTGATCATACGATTATCCTTAGCAAAATTGTTGTGTATGAGCCCACGAAGGTTTCTGAATTGGAATGAATACTTAATTTTGTCTTTCCTTCAAACTGATTTTAGTTGGTGGGGAAGCAACGCCCGCAGGGTATATCTAGTTTACTATAAATAACCCCCAATATACCCCCTGTATAATATTTCATTATTTTTTATTCCAGGTGAAGTTCCAGTCGGTTTAATGGAAGGAGTTGCGGGTCGTGGGCCGGCGAGACGGTGGGAACAAAAACAAGTACAAATTAAGACTATGGAGGGAGAGTTCTCCGTCACCATGTGGGCGACTGGCGAGGATGAGGGTATGTTCCCTGTGATAATAGTTTTTACAACTTAGGTACAAAATAAACAGTCAATCTACTTCTAAAAAATAAAATTATATATATAAAATATATAAAAAATAACAAAAGACAAATCAACAGTTTTAGAATTTCTGTGTGTTTGTACGCGCTAGTGTCATAAGTAGCTTTACCGATTTGGATGCGGTTTTTTCTTATATATTGTGGTAAACTCCACTTGACATATTTTAATCGGTTGACATATAAATTAGGTTATGTTAGATTAAAGAATAGCTGCGATAACTAGCATACAAGTGGGCGGAGCCGCAGGCAAAAGCTAGTCATATTATAAAACTGTACAATTAGACCAGAAATGTGGTGTAATATCACAGACTCTTAGAAAGTTGTTGCATCAGAAAACTTATCCGAGTGAGTTACCTGAACCAAAACCCACTCTTCTCTTTGATTCTTAGGGGGTTGAGACTCGGATATAACACACTCTGCCACTCTTAATTTGGAAGTGTTCATGGGCAGTGGTAATCACTTTCCATCAGGTGACTCGTCTGCTTACTTCTGGCCCCTTTACCACAAAAAAGTTCACTGTCTTATGACAGCAGTTTACAGTATTTTTTAAATGTTTTCAGATGACGGTTCAAATCCAGAGCCAGACCCTGACTATACAGAGTATATGACTGGAAAGAAGAATATATTAGGAGCTGAAACAATGCCAGGTTGGTACCATCATTCTTCTACCATGGAACTTGAGAGAGGCTGAAATGGTTAACAGAAGAATCTATAGAATATACATTTACATAAACATTACCTGCACTCCAAATCTAATCCACTACCTCTGGCTTCACAGCCAGGCTGACCAACCGCTAGACTAAGCAGCCTGACAAAAAATAAATAAAATTTTTTATGCATGACCGCAGTTAAAGTTTGACAAAAATCAATTTTATCGGTTCAAATTTGTTCTTGACACTACTTTGTCATGAATTTCTTGTTCTACTTTTGACAAAATCATATAGTTTAGATCGAATTGGCATTCGGCTGTCGCCAGTTTAACTCTGGGTTAAGTAATTATATGCACTAGGTTATATACGTTTTCATGAAAGGATCACGGATTAAGAATACGTATCACCATCCTTCTTATCCCGTAAGGGGCGACTGAGTGAGTAAACTACACAGGACAACATCTCTGCGAAGAGAAGGTAAGCTTAAAGAAACGCTATACCAATACGGTCAACGTGGTAGACCAAAACCTCCTTTCTCAGGAGAGCCCTATGTCCAGCAGTGGGTTGTTAAGGGGTGTTGATGTAGACTACCAAACAAACTATACATATATCTTAAACAAATCTATAATACATGTGTTATGTCATCCAATAGTCTAGATGACACCTTAGTCAAATTAATTACTTTTTATCATCTGTCAAAACGACAATTTTGTATGAAAAATGTACTAAATACCAAATTGTGACGTCACTGTTTTAGACTACTCAATTGAACGATATATTTCTCTGTATACTTGATTGAAATTCGTAATAATAATAAAAAGCTATTTTAATTGTATTTTCCGAGATGTTTTGTGATATTAGTTTTAATGAAGTGGACATTGGTATTTATTTACGATACAGTCATATACTCAATTATAGGCAATCATAGTTTTTTTTTTTATATTTGTACTGGAATAGGCGTTTGTCTTCTATCTCACCTGATGAAAAGTGTAGATGAGAACGAAGGTGGTACACGCCCATCCAGAAGAACTCTTAAAGGCTCCAGAGTTTAACTCATCAGGAAAAATAGACCCAGGCAGGTCGTTCCAAATCTTGGCGACTCTCACCAAAAACGAGCTGTCAAACCGTTTAGTTCGACTTTTGGGTATGTCGACAACGTATGGATGAAACTTTTGCCTGCGCCTAGTAATTTGATAATGAAATGGAGATGGCTCAATCAGTTCGAAAAGAGCCTTCGAACACTCTCCTTCGAACATTCTGATATTTATATTTAAACAAAAATACAATCTAGTTCCTTTTTTATTAACAGGCTTAGACTTATCAGATCCAAAGCAGTTGGCGGAGTTCGCACGGCCTGGACATAAAATTAGACTAAAGAAACCTCTGCCGGAATCCTCAGACAGAACAATAGGTAATATAATTATTTTCTGTTCATATTACCGTATTTTACTAGCATAGTGGTATTGGTTTACTACAGTGACTAAATACAGTCCGATTAATACAATAAATTGGTAATTGTGACCGCGTAAGAGTCTTGGAGTAAAACTATACTTAGGCCATCCGCATTAAGAAAATAGTGACAATAATTCTTACCTTCTTACCAATCACGTTCCCACAAATTACGGTTTTGTACAACTGTTGGATTATCCACCTTTTTAATTATTAAAGGGTCTCTGGCCAATGTCGGTGAGTTTGGTTCACCTGCGGATCTCCTCATTTCTGATTCGGTCACACAGAGAAACAGATTTCTCTCTAAATTGCTCTTTGGGTGACTTTGAGCCTTCTTATAAGGCCCATTGTGGGTGACCACATCCCTTTACCATAGGTCATTGGCAACACACTGGTCGAAGACTTTCTCAGATCTCTTTCTCAAAGTTGTATGCGGGCAACACAGGATGGAAAACCTTCCCATGACTTACCCTTTTGCCATTCTATATTACTACTAGCTGATCCGCACAACTTTGTCTGCATCACCTATTGCCAGTAGCGTGTTGTTATCATAAACAAGGCTATAGTGACCCTATATTAAAAGATAGATATATACTGTTACGGACTTAGAAAGAAACAATTCTTTCGTATATTATTTTTGCGAAACTTAACCGTTAGTGCAGCAACGTGCGCAATTGAAACTCAAAAGAAATAATTTTCCAACATTTTTCATTGATACCCAGCTCGTTTGGTAGCAACATGTTGATATACTGGTATAGCGCGGAGCGTTTCATAACGGCTGGGCTATCTAACAATGAAAGAATTTCTCAAATCGGTCCAGTACATCCCGAGATTAGTGTATTCAACCAAACAAACACGCTCCTCAGATTTGTAACATTAGTTTATGTATGGTATTTTAATCTTGCGTTTCTCATTTCCAGCGTGTCCCCACAAAGGCTGTACAAAAATGTTCAGAGATAACTCAGCGATGCGGAAACATCTTCACACGCACGGACCCAGAGTTCACGTCTGTGCAGAGTGTGGTAAGTTATCTTATATTTAAAGGAATCTAACAAGAGGGGTTCGTCTTAAGATACATGTAATTTAAAACAGAGTACACAATGTTAACCCATTACTTCCTAACCATCGAAACATTTAGAATTTTCTGTTCAAATCACAAAATATATTTGTTAACACAGTAAGAAAAAATAATGTGAAGCAAAAAACAAAAATTATTTATTCTAGGATCTGAATCAGCCTGTTCTATTGTATGACATTGGGATCATATGTTAAGAAAAAAATATATTATTACAACTTTATTGGCTATTTCACGTTTAGTAAATGTTTCCCAACTATTGTAGTTAATTTGAAATATATAATTACTATTATTTATATAACTATAATTAACTATGTAAAACAAACAACAATTCACTCTTAACGGCTACGAAATATATACACTTTGAAATTATATATCTAAATAATGACACTGTATTTTTTATCAAAATATTTTTAACGGAAAATTTGTAAAAATATTTACTAATTACAAAAAAGGTTTAAAAAAGTTAAACCAGTTTTAGAAAAAAAATGGTAATCTGGTGTCCTAAAAATATGACAGTGGGCAATAATGGTTCCTAACAGAAGTGGTGCTACTATATGGCGTTAGCTTTTTAAAAATCTTAAGCAGTTCCATAGAACTCGTTATTAAATTTGTAGCCACTTCCACGGAAATTACTAATCCTTATAGTGTAATATGTATGTATTACCTTGTGTGTCAGATGCCCGAAATATTTAGTATATTGGAAGGCTGGAGAGTCATATAGGCCACTTTTTACCACAATGAAACATTTTATTCCCATTTGAAGATCCATTATAATGCGTTTTTGAATCACTTGGATGAAACTTTACTTGCACGTCTCACACACGGCTGTCTGATTCCAAACTAGGCAGAGCTTGTACTATGGTAACCAGGCTGGTGATTAACATAATTAAATATTTCAAAATATATACATATGATAGATAAATTACATCCAAATACAATAAACAATCATGTTCACCACACAAAGATTTGTCCTGGGTGGGAATCGAACCCACTACCTACAGCTTAGCAGTCAAGGCCACTAACCACTAAGCCAACAGGTCTGTCAAGAATAACGCATATACTAATAAAACGCTTAGATAGTTTTGTTATTGACTGACTTTATTTTGACATTTACATGGTTCTTTACATACAATCATTTTCATATGTTTACCATGAATGATAATAGATGGCGCTAGTAGTAAGGAATTGAGTATTTTGTTATACATATTTAACATATGCTACTATTTAAAGCTAGTGTATATATAAATTTGTTTTCCATCTTATATAGGAAGTAAAGACATGTTACTCCTGATTTTCTAATTGTAACATTTCTATTACAGGCAAAGCATTTGTGGAGAGTTCAAAGTTAAAACGTCACCAGCTAGTACACACGGGCGAGAAACCATTTCAGTGTACATTCGAAGGTTGCGGTAAAAGGTTCTCTTTAGACTTTAATTTAAGGTATGTAAGTTAATTCTGATATTCATGGTTTTATTTAATCGATTACGTGGATGGCGTGGTTCATTAGGCGGTCGCCTTGCCGCTTCCTACTGCGCTGAGTGTTGTCGGTCAATCCTTATATGGGACAACACTTTGTGTGACCCACAAATTGTTGTTCAGAGTCTGGGTGTTCTTAATGTCTGTTTATACATATATCATAGAATATACATATATCTAGTTGCTGATGTTATCAAAAAAAAAATCCTAAAAAAGGAAACATCACTTTTAAAGTGTACTAGATCTATTTTTATCGACTACTAGCTGTACCCAGCGCGCGTTGCTACGCCACCAACTAAAATAAATTTGAAAGAAAACGGTTTACGATCCTATAACGGACATACAGACAGACATTCATTAATATATATAGAGAAAAAAAGGCCTTTTGTTTTAGTGATCTCTGCCCCCTTAGTCAAAATACAACAAAATACAAGTGTTTCACGTTGATTCTCTTTCTACAATCGCTAACGTCTCTATTTTCTTTTATTGTTGGCTAATATTTCGTTTTGATCACGTGACTTAGCGTTCACATGACGTCATTCACATTTGTTAATTTTCTATTAACGTTTACATTTGTAGAATGTCACCAGTGCTTATTCTTGATAGAATTAAGTGCGATCGAAGTGCTTTAGATATTTGCGAAAATTAATTTGAATGTGTATAATTCCAGAACACATGTTCGTATTCACACGGGTGACCGGCCCTACGTGTGTCCGTTCGACGGCTGCAACAAGAAATTTGCGCAGAGCACCAACCTCAAGTCACACATACTCACACATGCCAAGGCCAAGTATGACTTCTTCTAAGCTTTTTTCCGTCTATGATACGATTATACTCTCATATTTGACGTGGAGTGACTGCCATCAGATCTTCACAATCCAAGTACTAGACAATATCTAAGCTCTGTATTGTTGTTGTAGCCACTGTTGTCGTATTATTTAGGGCTTGGACCTGTACAGATGACCAAAGATATGTTCTTATGGCATAAAGTACTCCCAGGGCACGGAAGTATGAATTCAAAATAAACCTCGACCAACTTGGAGATCAGAGTTCCTTTGGGATTAAACCTAGTCAATAGTTTGTCAAATCCGAGTGATTCTATTAGTAGTAGTGATAGATATTAACACAAAATAAAAAGGAAAAGACTGTTGTTGTTTTTCAATTTATTTTCTAAAAACTTTTTTTTCTATTACATTTAAGTCTTAACCTAATCACAAAAACTTATCTAAGGTTTTAAAGGTTACTAGGATTCTTCAGGATATTAGGGTAAAATAGCTTATATTTCTACCAAAACATTAAACACAATTTTACATAGAACTGCAAATTATATTATTACCAAAATACCTAAAAAATATTTTATGAATCTGTTATATTTAGTTTTTCTAGATAATTAACTACATTTGAAGAGTTTAAGACTTGTTTTTTATGGATATAAAATGTTATGCCAAGAGTATTTAAATAGTGATTGAAAAATCGATGATATTTTCTTATATTTCTTACCTTTCTGTATATTCCAGGTCAAGAAACTCTCTTTCACGAAATGGAGGCAATTCATACGAGTCTGCGCGAACGACGCCACAGTTCGTCCAATTAGAAGTATCACCAGATGACTCCAATCCACAACTCATATTCTACACGCACGAGTGAAGACAGGTGTTCTGTGACAGTGAAAGACAGCCTGTAAGTGTCACAAGTGATGCAAGACAGCCTGTAAGTGTTGTAAGTGAAGCAAGACAACTTGTAACAAGTACACAAGTGATTTTAGACAGCTTGTGATAGTGCAACGAGTGATGCAAGACAGTCTCTAATACAAAAATGTGTATAATAAGACAAGAATTAATTTTAAGTTACGCAAGACACTTTTGTGACTCGAAAAAAATACAAGACTGTGGAACAGACTTGTCAAGTGATCAAGTGTACAGATTTGATTATTTTTTTCTCTTCATTATACTTTGGATTAGACCAAAGGATTTTTAAGTTAAAATCTTAATTTTGGCAACATTATGCTTTTTAAGTGTTGCATACTAACAAAATTATATTATTCGCACCTTTTTATTGTTCTCGCACAATTTGCTTTATGAAAGGGAAGTTATTGTGTTCTAATAATGACAGTTTAGTAGTACTTATAGTGAAATTGGTACGAATTAATATGACGCTAAACGCCTGAAGTATTCTGTCCACTATGGGGTAGTGTAAAAGTGTTCCATAATGATTTAAAGGGTTGGTCCAGCTCAATAACCACATTACATGCATACTAAGACCATGTAGACACGCTAACGAAAGTCTATGCAATGCCAGGCCTATGTAAGAGTCCAAATCGTATCTATATACGAACCACGTGAAGTACTTTGGAACGGATTGAGAAAACACTTGACGGCACTGGACACAAGACAAGACAAGACGTTACTGTCAAATAGAGCATGCTTTTGTGCATAGATTAGACAAAATTCTTGTAGTGTATACAATAAATTAATTTCATCTAACACTGAAATTTCTTAGCGTGTATAAACAGTCTAATACGTGCTTATTGCTAATATATTTAAATCAGTGCAATTGATAGCGAGTTTAGTGTGAGCCAATCACAATGCTGAATTTGGTCTCTTGTTCCTACAGCCCATTGATGAAGTCACAGTTATCGTGGTAAATGTGGTAGCATTACACTTCCACAGCTGCCATGCATTTTACATCTCCAAGTGGGATGTGAAGAAGCATCTCACTAGGCCGCCATAGTACGGGTTACCATAATTTATTGTCTAAATTTGCACTGAGTATGGTGACTACAACTCTTGGATTCTATTCATGTTTTCCATCAGACAGAGTAGTCACTTTGGTCCTTAAAAGGTAAAAAAAATTGTTTCCATTTTTCTGAGATGTTCTGTCTGAACTATTTGTTTTACTTAAGATTTCCTTTATTTGGTTACCTATAGCAAACACTGCTTGTTATGGAACCATATCTTTTAGAAATGTGATCAACTAAATTAGCTAATACTTTGTTTTTTATTATCTCACACATGGCTGTCTGATCCCAAACTAGGCAAAGCATGTACTAAGGTAACCAAATTGCTAATAAACACACTTAAATATTTCTAAATACATACACATAATAAATAAATTACATCCCACCACTGAACAAATGATTATCTTCACCACACAATTGTTTCTCTTGGGTGGGAATCGAACCTACGACCTCTAACTTAGCAATCAGGATCAGTAAGAAGTAGACCAACACTCCGGTTTATATATTTACATAACCCTTTTAGGTCTAATTTCACCACTTACTGATAAAATCTCTGATATAATGACTGATATAAAATCACTGAAATTGCACAGTTGACCTAGTGGTTTGAGTGGTCGCCACGCCGCTCTCTACTGCGCCGAGTGTTGTGAGTTCAAACCCCACATGGGACTTTGTGTGATCCACAAATTGTTGTTCCGAATGTGTTATTAGTGTCCGTTTCTTGTATGTTTGTAAAGTTCCCTGCGACACGGGATTGATTCCTAATGCAGGCGTGGTCTTTTTAAAAGAAAGAAATAATATTCGGAACGTATCTGTAAAATAACTACAGATGCTTTTACGAGTCGTGGATATCAGCAACTTTTATCAGTTGAATAATGTTATCTATCAAAGACTGGTGAAGTGGTACATAGTGTGGCATCCTACAGTTTGCCATTATGGTCTAATATATAGGATACTAAGCTGTCATTTGAAAAAGGACAATCAAAACTTAACATTTATCTTATGTTTCAATAATCAGTGTGAAAACATTGTTCATGTCTATAGTATAGTCGATTTTAAATACAACCTGTTTGAGGCAGCTTTATTCGATTCCTCATAAGTCTATCGTTGTCCAATGCTGGTCACTGGGCTATGCAATTTCACGAAACTTGCTTTGATCCTCGGCTGACATCATCATAATAAAACCAAGCTATCATTTATTTATAAATATGTAAATTGTGGCGACTTCCACACGCAGCGCAAAATAAAAATTTATACTACTGTGACGATTCCACATTATAGCACAAACGAAAATATATAACAGCGCCATCTAGCGAAGATACATTGAACTACAAAGTATTAACGAAACGTATGAATGTAATGAAATACAATGCAACTACTAATCCTGTATCGCGATATAGAGATTCGCGTGGCAATTAGCATATATACAACATCCCAACATCAACCGTTGGGCCGTGGCCCGCCAGGCATGATCACCTCGCCTGGTCGGAGGATCCTCCCTTTGTGTCGGAGGGATATGACATTCGTTCCCTCCACACTACAGCGCTATCTAGTTGAGACACATCGAACTACGAAGTAACTACTGAATCGCGAAATAAAGATTCTCGTGGTGATTAGCATATACACGACATCACAACATCAACTGTTGGACCGCGGCTCGCCAGGTCTGATCACCTCGCCTGGCCGAAAGTTCCATCCTTTGTGTCGGAGAGGCATGACACCCGTTCCTCTACAGCACTGTTTCCCATTTAGTAGTACGCGTACCCCCAGGGGTACGTGAGATTGCATCAAGGGGTACGCGAGCAATATCTTAATTAAAATATTAAATCCTTAAAATCAATAGCTAATGATTATTTAATCCTTCTCTCCCGACTCCTTAAAGTTATTTGTGGTCGAGTCATTTTCTTAATGTTAAATTAAATGTCACTTTTTACATAAGTTTACATAAGAAACCTATTTTTAATAAACGCATTTTACTTTGACTGAGGGGTACGTAAGTTCGAGGTCTTTCTTGAAGTGGTACGTAGAAAAAACTAATCGGGAACCACTGCTCTACAGAAATTAACTCAATCATGTAATAGGTAATCCTTTGACAAATCTTCATACAATCTTTATCTCTTATTTTACTTTCTTAGGTATGGTAATTTCCAAAAATCTTGTCTGGTGGCTACTTTCAATAAATAAATAAACAACAGATACTAAAATTTTAAGTTTATAGTCCCAGCAGTTAGGCTCTGCATTAATAATCAGTCTAACATAGACAAGACAAATAAATTTATATCTATGAATTACCTATTGTCAGCACACACGATATAATAAAGTGTATATATTTTTAGATTATAGTAATATTAATATTAGCCCCTGTGCCTCGGAGACCACGTAAAGCCGTCGGTCCAGAGCCCAATTTGAGTGAGAGTGAAGGAACAGAGTGCACTTGTGTACTATAATAATCTCTTGCATAGTCGTGTGGTCTGCATTGAGACTGGCCGTTGTAGCCGAATTCTGTTAGAAGTACATCATAATGAAGTAAAAATTACAGCTGATAAATATGCAGCGGTGTCAACACTAAATAATTTAACACTAAACAGGTTGTATTTAAGAAATATATCTTTTTTTGTAAATTTTGTACCATATAAATGCCAAAAAATAATATTGTAACGTTAACAAAACAAATTAGGAGAATTCTATGGGCTTCGGTTGATATACCATTGATTTTATGAACTTTAGTATTCTAAGAACATTATTTCTTATATTGTATGAGACAAAGTCAATCTGAATAGCAATTACTGCCAAGTTAGTGATGGAATAGAATCATTTTCAATTGTAATTAATTATATTAATGTTTCGTATGTAGGATCCTCACACATTGTTGCCAGTAAGTTGTCTGCTGTTTTGGTATCATGGGTGTTGTAAAAGGCAACTAAGGGAACAAAATATGCAAGCCAACATTACTGCAAAGAGAAACACTTGAAACACCATTTGGCCTGTGTGGTATAGTAGACTAAAACCAATGATGAAATAGGTAGGTAGCTATACCTACCAGTTTCTAGACTTGCTGTTAAATAGATAAAATAGGGTTTTTATGCATTGTCTGTAAACTTGTGTGTAATAATACAAAAAACTACAGTTGACATTGATTTTGTTCCATCACTACCAAGTTAAAAATCCCAAGGATTAATAATTTAGTTATCAAAGCCATTGCATAAATAACAGAATTCTCCTAGGGTATGTATGCATGCATAAATTACGCAAGAATATAGTTTTTATATAGTCTATGGTTTTTTTAGTACACTTAAGTAATGATAAAAGGTTTTATTACGCTAGGGATGTAAACTTCGGAGGTCATAATAGTCCACTACTGGACATAAAGTCAAGCTGTCCACCTTTCTGCAGTGCTGTTATCTTGCATAGTCTGCTTTCTTGGTCGATTCTTGCGACATCTACAGAATGAATAGGGCTGGTGACACTGCATTCTTAATCCATCACCACCGAAGTTTCAGAGATGTCGATAAATATATGACTGATGAATAATGCTTTATTGTTATAAATCTAGTGGTGAACTAAAAACATGTTAAGTATTTTTATGAGTTTCTTGACTTTTGCAAATAACTCAGCTATTTACAGACTGCAGAAGGCAAATTCTCATTACAAAAGTTCTGACTTCGAAAGTCTCTTGACTTTGCAACTGTCATAAAAGGTATTTTTGTAGTAAAGTAAACGATTACTGAGAGATACACATTACAATAGATGTTGAATGTTAAAAATTTTACTATGAAAACACCTTGTATGAGTAACTCGTCTTTCAAAACACGTATGTACCAAAAAACGACGTATTCCATTAGTGACTGTTTTTCGTTAGGTACCTGAAAGTAGTTCTTCCAAAAGCTAGAAATATTTTTATATACAAAGTATGTTTATGCATGCATTCATTTAGTTATTTTAAGTTCTAAATAGTAGACAATGTCCCTTCCATTCACAGTTGACAGATGCAAGAAATTATCAATAAGTAGTTAAAAAATTAAGTGTATATGTTATAGGCAAACTCTAGAACTCCGGCCCTCTTACGTTGGACTGGTCAATCCTCAGTTCGGACTTAATTAAAAAACTTAATTGACTTAGTCAAAGCTCAAATAAAATACGTTTTTCGGTCTTTGACTAAGTAATTTTCGTCAAACCTAGGAGAGACAAATTTGGTTAGGTTTGACTAAAAATACTTCAGTCAAAGTCCGAAATTGAAATATAATTTGGGGATCGCCTGAAGGCTTTGGCCAAACCTTGGATAAACCAGTCCTTCGGCGATGAGACTGTGCATCGAACTTAACATATACAATATAAATACTTTAAAATATTTCTAAAACTTTGCATAAAATTTAACCGCGAGTTAAGTCATATTGGTACTACTTGTATCTGTCTGCTAGATAATTATTGTATATTAAGGTTTTTCTAATAAACGACTGAAACGATTGTATATATTATTATTTTCATGATTGAAATGTCGCGTTGCTGTATTTGGCGTCCTTTTAGTCATATTAGTCAAAATATCTAGTGTGTCGCAGTTTTGAAATTGATGTCATATTTTTTTCGGAATCATTTAATGTATGTCATGAAATAGGCGATTCAAACATGAAATCAGTAAGATAAATAGTTATTATGTGATAAATGTGTATGGTGTCAATTTAGGAGTAATATTTATTTACTATTATTGGGTGTTTTAAAAACATTTATGCTTTAAATTTCTAGTGCTATTTTTAAATTTTATAATAATGGTAAAGATGGTTCACATACCAAGTGTACATATTTTTAATGCAGTGTTTTTTTTTCAATTTTAAAATTGTGTACATACAGTCGAAATACAGCAACGCCATTGTGAGAGTGAGTTCTCAATGAGACGAAAGAAATAAAATTGTAAATATTTATATAAATATGTGTTTTATTTACATATTTAAACCTTTCTTCCTGTGATAATATAGGAAAAGTAATGATTGATTTTGAATATGCTCTGACATTGTTTCTTACAATATTCACCATGAACCTCAATTATGATGTTTAAGTTATTAGGGTAGAGTGGTCACCTGATGTCTAAGTGTTCAGTGCCGCCCATGGACACCTGCTAGTCCGTGTAAGACGAGTCCGCTAACCCAGCACATTCAAGTGGACATCAAAGAAAATAATATAAAATCGTTTTTCGAGATGTGTTATCACTGATCGAGCCGGGTGATTTTCCCCGAAGCAAAACCCATTAGTATTGTATTTACGCTTGCGTTATCTCTTTAAATTGGAAAATGAGTATTAGTTTAGGTGATATGCAGGATACAGATCATTATTAAATACATGATACAGGGAAAAATGTAGTTAGTAATTAGTAGGTTTAAAACCTTATCGGATGTTCTGGTGAAAAAATCTAACTGTAAAACAACAAACAGGCATGACGTAGTAAATAATATTATACACTTATTATAAATAAAGACCTTACAAAAAAGGTTTTGACTAACTTTGAATACCATAGAAAGAGTTTTTCTAATCGATTATGTAGTTGACTATTATGTTGATTATATTACGTGCATATTTTATCTTTGTTACACATGCAACAGCTCCGAGAACATTTTTTAGGTTGAAGTTACAAGTTTAAAAGCGCAAAACGAAACGTAATGGACTTGGCAAGATCTGACAGTGACAGCTTTGATATTTGCCATCACACAACATAAGTGACGTGTAAGCTGTATTCGTCGGCACCTTATAATTTTCTGCTCACCCCTAAAAAGCTCAAAATGAGCTTTAAGCGTGACAAAAAGGAGGAAGAAGACAGTGGAGGCAACCCTTATCAAAACTTAGACAAAACGATTGTCTTACAAGAGGCTCGATACTTCAACCAGACGCCTGTAAACCCACGAAAATGTTCCCTTATTTTGACGAAAATATTGTATTTGTTAAACCAGGGAGAAAAGTTTACTACTCAGGAGGCAACAGAGGCGTTCTTTGCAACCACAAAACTATTTCAATCCAAGGATGTAATGTTGAGGCGAATGGTGTATCTGTGCATCAAAGAGTTGAGTACATTAGCGCAAGATGTCATAATAGTCACATCTTCGTTGACTAAAGATATGACTGGGAAAGAGGATTTGTATCGTGCTGCAGCTATACGAGCTTTATGCAGCATCACTGACAGTACTATGCTGCAAGCGATCGAGAGATACATGAAACAAGCTATTGTTGACAAAAACCCGGCTGTTAGCTCGGCCGCGCTGGTTTCGGCGCTGCATTTGTCTTCAAGTGCACCGGATTTAGTGCGCCGATGGGCTAACGAAGCTCAGGTTTGTATTTATTTTACTTTAGAGAAATTTGTTAACATACTACATGAGAAATAATACTATATCTCTTTATTGTACACTAGATTAAATTCAAAAGTAACTTAAAGCTAAAGAAGTACAAGTGGCGGCCTTATCACCCGTTGCCAATTACAAGTTAGAGAAACAGTAATTACTTGAAATGTCGTACATATGGCATATGAGGTGACCATATTTCACATAAGAAATATAATAATAGTTGTAAGTAGGTATATTGTTATGTACCTAACAAGAAAAAGTAGTACTTACAAATATTATCTGTGATATTTTTGGTATAAATTGAGCAAAGCAACTTGATAGAATCAATTTATTATTTTCAAATAGATTATCTATTAGGACTGTATCTGTACAGTCTTCCATATTAGATAATAGTTCCATTGTGTATGGAAGTATTTTTGTAAGTAAGTTTTCTTATAAATATGTGCATAAGATTGGCTATGTGAGTCAATCTAGCTTCTAAAAATACAGAAACTGCCCAGGATATCCATAGACTACTAAGAGCAATCTTATGTCATCCTATGGTGTGTATATTATTCCTGGCTTATGAAGAAACTTGAGACACCTAAACTGTTGTGATCATGACACTGAAGGTCAGAACTTATCAGGTCACATCAGATTATTTTATGGTATAAATACTAACAAATATATTATATGGTATATGGTATATCTGAATTGTGTTATGTAAAGAAATAAAAAAACAAATGATTTAAATATTCTATGTTTGAGTGACAATTTGTTAATGAACTCTATTTTGCTTCGGTTTAGGATACACTGCAGGGATTGTGTTTTTAGATTCCTTAAATTCTTAATCTAAGCTGCAATTAACCATTGCTATTTTTTCTTTCAGGAAGCCATTAGCTCCGAAAATGCCATGGTTTCATACCATGCTTTAGGGGTTGTTGCCGGTTCTAGAAGAAACGATAAGCTATCCACTGTCAAGCTTGTAACTCGTCTCGCTGGATCTCCTCTGAAGTCACCATACGCTCTTTGCTATCTGATCCGCTTAGCCGCCCAACTTGTTGAGGATGATGATTCTGATGCAGCTAGACCGTACATAGAGTTTATCGAGTGCTGTCTTAGACACAAATCTGAAATGGTTATCTACGAAGCTGCCCATGCAATTGTAAACTTGCGAAAAACTACTAGAGATCTGGCACCTGCTGTTTCTGTACTGCAGTTGTTTTGCGGTTCGTCGAAAGCATCGCTAAGATTAGCCGGCGCTAGAACACTTGCTAGGCTAACTGCTAAACATCCTGCTGCAGTTGCAGCTTGTGCTGTTGACTTGGAAAATTTGATTTCTGATCCTAATCGATCTGTGGCGACACTGGCAGTTACCACTTTACTGGCGACTGGAGCAGAAAGTTCAGTCGATAGGCTTATGAAACAGATCTCTAGTTTTGTTTCGGAAATCTCTGATGAATTTAAGATAGTTGTCGTACGTGCCATCAGGCGTCTATGCACTAAATTCCCCAGGAAACATCAGTCTCTAGCAGCGTTCTTGGCTGGTATGCTACGCGATGAAGGAGGTCTAGAGTACAAGGCAGCTATTGCAGATGCTATTATCGCATTGGTGGAAGAAAACCCTGAAGCTAAAGAAACTGGTCTGGCTCATTTATGCGAGTTTATTGAAGATTGCGAACATACAGCTTTGGCCGTCAGAATCCTCCATCTGCTTGGTAGAGAGGGTCCTAAATCACGTCAACCTTCTCGGTACATTCGATTTATTTATAACAGAGTTATTCTGGAATCTGGGCCTGTGCGCGCGGCTGCTGTAGCTGCCGTAGCACAATTTGGTGCACAAAGACCAGAGCTTCTGCCAAATATTAGAGTACTTCTCGCTCGTTGTCAATTAGACGAAGAAGATGAGGTTAGAGACAGAGCCATTTACTACAGCGCCATTTTAGATACTGGTGATCCACAACTGATTAATGATTACATAGTAAATGTTGCCAAACCAAACCCTGTGCTGCTTGAAAAGGCTCTAAGAGACCACCTAGCAACAACACCAGAAGAGCCTTTCAATGTCTTGACTGTACCTGCGGAGGAAGATGTTAAAGAAAGTAAGGAGGCTATTGTCGAAATTGAAGTGCGAAAACCAGTGCAAATGTCAATAGAAGAGCTTTATGCAGAGCAGCTGTCTAAAATCCCTGGCATTGAGCGACTCGGCCCGGTCTTCAAGACCACTCTGCCCATTGATTTGACCGAAGCCGAAACTGAATACAGGGTCCGACTCCTAAAACACGTATATGCCCGACATGTTATCTTACAGTTTGAGTGCGTAAACACTCTGAGCGACCAACAGCTAGAGCAAGTCAATGTTAAATTGGAAGTGCCGGCGGAATATGAAATAAAATCAGTCATACCTTGCCAGAAACTTGTTTATGATAAACCTGGATCTGTTTTTGTGATAGTCGAATTCCCATGCGCTTTCCTGGATAGTTTGGGTAGTTTTGTACCAATTTTAGAGTTCATTGTTCGCGACTGCGACCCCACTACTGGAGTGCCAGATCCAGGCGAAGGTTACGCAGATTCTTATCCTCTAGAAGACTTCGAAATGAGTTGTTCAGATCAAATTCGAGCAAGAGCTGGGTCAGACGACTGGGAACTAACTTGGGACAGAGCAGCCAATGCACCAGAAGCTAGTGACACTTTTGTCCTATCTCAAAATGATATTAATGATGCTGCGAAAGCTGTGTGTGAACATCTAGGGCTCCCTAAGGGTGCTATTGTAGGGGAAGCAGTGAAGGAGATCCGTGGTGGTGGTATCTTTAGAGGTGGGGCCCCAGTGCTAGTTCGAGCGCGGCTAGCGGCCACGGGCGGTGGGGTCACGATGAAGTTAGCTGCTAGGTCGCCAAGGGAAGATGTTGCACAGCTGTTATTGGCAGCTGTGGGTTAAATTTAATATACTATGAGATAGAGACACTTAATATGCTTTTGTCTTTTAATGTCAATGTAGGTTGTGGAAACAGACGTTATGTTTTGATATGTATTATCTTGCAACTTAATTTAGTGAGACATCAGTTGTCATTTCGACTTGCCGAGAATAATATATTGCCATAAAAGCACGTGAAAAAAGTAATCTCAATGCTAATTTATCGCTTTCTACTTCGATATTGACATATAAAGACAAAATATTTCCATTAATTGAAAGTATTTAAATTTATAAAATGTATCAAATTTAGTATTATAGCGCAAATACCTGTTACTCAATGCAATATAAAAATGAAAATGTCATTCGTGATATAAAATGCAATTTTAAATTTCGAACATGAATGCAAACGAACCGGTCCTACTCATGTTTTATAATATTGTTTGTTTTAACTACTGGCTGGATTTTTATTTCTCTATGATGTTTGTTAAGATAGAAAAAAAAATTGTAGAACCATAAATATTTTATGTAAAAGAAATTATTATTAATTTTTGAAATTAAGTTTTTATTTACCAGTTATTGTCATCGAGCGTAATTATTTTTTGGTCCTTGGATAATTAACATCGTCATCTGTTCCTCAGATCATGATTTTAAATTTATTTGGGGTCGGCGCAACGTTTGGAAATTGCACCGATTTCAAATAAATTGGCTGTTGTCTGGCTTTCATGTTATAATGGCAAAGGTCATTATATATTAGTAATTTGTGTAACCATTTGTACTAGATGAGAATTAAGTGGAATGAGAATCCATCTGATTCTATCAAATGCTTAACTTGGTGTCATCAGTCGACTTTTAACAAAAGTTCTAGATATATATACCTACCTTACAATAAATAACTTAAATAGTAGAAATCGTTCCTTATGAAATATAATAAGTTACATTGAACACTCTCGATGTCAAACGTAGCTGCAATACGAAATAAAAATAAATATGAAATAGTAATTATTTTTGTTTTATATTAAAACAATCCAATCTGTGAATATCAAGATAGTGTAGTATAAGATATTCAGGTACTATCGCGTTTTTCATAAATGGTAGTCTTTTGCAGTTTTTAATTTAAGAACTAGTAATATACAAAGTAGCCCATTTTTAAACGACTGCAAAAAATGTGTTCTTTATTCGACTGCATTTAAAGTTTGTTACGTCAGAGTGTTTATCAAAAAATATGGTAAGAATTCTAATTAAGAGAGTATATTCCTAGTGTCATCATCAACAGTATACAACAGGCCACTGCTGCTGTATAGACCTCTCCTTAGAAAAGAGGTTTTGGCCTACTATAGCACACTGACTCACGATTTTTTTTATATCATATCGATAGAATCACACTAGGAAAGTGTAATTTCATCTTATAAAAAAAAACCATGTAATAGAAAATTAAGGGAAGAAAAATTAGTTTATTACATCTCATGTTGAAGGCAACGGAAGTGGTTTATATCTTTTTTAAAGTTAATTAAGCCAATCCGTCATTGCAGCGGTAAGACCCTTTATGAAGGATTGGCAGGTGATCACTTGGAAATGATGCTTCGGAGGACACCTGGCTCCGATTCGAAAGGAGCCAACGTCCGAGTGCCACCACTGCGTTGGCCGGACCGTGGTCACGGCGCTCCAGACGCTGGCAGAATGCTCAGCGTGGGTGGAGCTGAGGTGTGACCTTATAGCGACCATTGGAGTGGGAATTCTCTCGCTCGGTAGCATGATTACGGCCATGATGCGGAGCGAGAGTGCGTGGAACTCCGCCGTCTCCGTCTGCGACCAAGTTACGCTTGCAAAAGATATTTCGGAGCGGGACCGAGAGAGGTTTAGAAGTCTCCCAGTCGGCCAGGCCTGGGAACGGGCACGATATCGCAGACGACTCAGGCGCTGGAGATCGTAGAACGATCTCCGTCCTCCATGAGCACAAGCCTGGGGGTGGCATCCGTCACCCTAGACGGCATCTACAAACCGTAGGAGGCCCGAGGTACGTCGGGGTTCCAGGGATTTCCTTTCTACGGTACACCTGGTTCCCCGGCTACTGGTACTCGAGATGGGGTGCGGTTTTTGGTCGGTTCGAGTCCGACATAACCACCAGTAGTTCATATCCGAAAGGAATTCTGCAGTTAAAAAAAAATGAAAAAGGATCACGAAACAAAAAAAAAACAACATACAAATAATCAACTTTTAATAAATCAACACTTTTAAAGATTTTATAAAGAAACTTAAATGAAAAAAAAAAACATTAGAGGAATCAAAACTATACTTAAGAACTAAATAATTTTGGATATAATGTCAATCGGGGGAACTTCAGACTTCTACGTATTGGGGTTTGAAAATGGTCAACCAGTCGCCATTATGCATCCTTAGGGTGGGCTATCAAACTTACCCTTTATAAGACATTATTTACAGATTTAAAAATGTAAAATTAGTATGTTTACGGGAATTAAGGTGCTTACAAGGTTATGCCTGCCAGTCTTTTATCACGGCAAGTGCAACCTGAAGACAAATTTTCGTTATTTTATAACATCACAGACCGAAATGTGATAATAAAAGTGAAAATAGATATTCTGCTAACAAAAAAAAAAACAATCCTGAATCACTTCAATATAATCTCGGTTCAGTAACATTACAAACTATTAAAATACCACTTATTAAGACTAGCAGACTTTAAATTGCTCAACACGATATAAATATACAATGCAATACAATATTACATATATATCTATATATATACACAATGTTATATAGATACACATGTTATATACATACACATGTCATATACATATACATGTTATATATATATACATAATGCTATAAAAATTAAATGTGATATCATCATATGACAGTCAACGTTGAATGTACTACGAGATCTTATGACATTTGTAAGGTTGATAACAGATCGCACTGAATAGAGACCAAAATTCTATTACGAGAATGGGCCTTCTGGTCGAAACGTCATGCATATTCTCAATACTTATCATTCATTCCCGTCATCATCATCTCAGCCTGGACATACTAACTTCAAGGTTCAGCAAAACATCCGGGTCACATTCACCAGGTTCGTCGACCACCTTATTTGCGGTCTACCCAGCATGCCTTAATTCCCATGAACACAACGGAATCATCATCTCAGCCGAGAGACGTCCACTGCTGGACAGACCTCCCCTAGCTCTCCACAACAACCGGTCTGTGTTATCTGCATTTAACTATTTATTTACTATGAATGCAAAAATTTAAAAGTATTCGAAATAAAACTTAAATCACTTAGTACCCCCTTCTCTGATTATTTTCAAAGTCAAAACTTATAACTACACTTAGATAATACG
The DNA here is from genome assembly GCA_949316085.1 of Hypercompe scribonia. NCBI lineage: Eukaryota > Metazoa > Arthropoda > Insecta > Lepidoptera > Erebidae > Hypercompe > Hypercompe scribonia. The sequence goes on from OX438997.1 coordinate 5,459,666, forward strand.
TAATCTAATCTCACTATGGTGATGGAAGCCTCAAATATAAGAAAAAATATGATTAAAACCACGACAGATACTTTCCAGAAATGCACTTATTCGATACTGTACTATTTTTCAACTTTTTTTTAATTTTAAAATCCTGCCAAAGTGACTACTCTGATGGAATGCATGAATGAAAATTACAAATTTTGAAACTGGATGGGGTTGTATGTCAAATGGTCGAAATATTTATAGTTTATTTATGAATAGAAATCATCAGTTGAGGTCACCATACTCATTGACAGACAATGCAGTATGGTGACCCACACTATGGTGTCATAGTGAGATGGTTTCACGCCCCGCTTGAGGGCAGTAAAAGGCATGACAGTCATCGTGGTACTACAAGGCTTACATACAACGAATCACGATAGCTGTATATACATACTCGTACATATATACTTTGGATTTGCCAGACTGAGTTCACAAGGTTTATTGTAACAACTGCTAAAGTAGTATAGAAATCGTTGTAGGGACTTCCCCCATTTCTAAAAGCGTGGTTAAAGAATACTGCTAACTGACAGATCTGCTCCACTAGTCCCATGATCAGAAAATTGACACTTGTCTCGGTAGGTCAGTTCGTTTTATCAGTTCTGTCAATTACCGTCAACACTATGGGTCTATCCGATAATAATAATTACAAATTCACTTTATATTTATTTTAATTATTTTTTTTACTGTTTTTTTTATGTTGTTTATGTCGGTACCATCAACAGCCTTTAACACACTGCTGGATATAAATTTCTCCTTAGCAAAGAGGTTTTAGCCTACAATACCGCTATGGATAGACCAGTTGATGTAGGGTTTGTTCCAAACAATCCTTCTCTTTGCAGTGACGTTGTCCTGTGTAGTTTGCTCCTTAGTCTTACAACATCCACTCAACAACAACACTCTTTGTCTTTGACGGTAACGGAATTTTGGAGAAAAATACTGGTCACTTGTCCTGGGAATACCGAGACAAAGCGTCAAGTGTCCCATCAAATTATTATTATTATTATTTAGATCTGATTCCAAACTAGGCAAAGCCAAACAAGGTAACCAGGCTACTGACAAACATACTTATTTCTAAATTTTTTTTTGGACTTTAGACACAACGCCATCTAGTCCCAAACTGAGCAGTGCTTGTACTATGGGTGATAACAAATATAAATACATATATCCTTTTATTTGTAAACACATACATATTATATATAGAAAACACCCAAACTCTGAAACAAATATTTGCAGATCATACAAAGATTAGGCCCGACCCGGGAATCGAACATGAGACCTCAAACACCGCCACAGTCAATACACACATTATTGATAAATTACATCCTAATACATATCGTGATGACGTTAATTCCCTTAAAAGTTAGTATATCTTTAAATCTTTAACACTTGAACAAATAGAATTGGCATCAGTAGACTTGGTGTCTGTATTGCCAACGGTAACCTTGACAATTATGTTCAAGGCACTCTGCAGTATTTCCGCTTGCTTCAAACACTTTTGAATGATTTGCCTGGAAAAGATAAGAGCGTTATTATAAAATCACGCTCGTTTCCGCGGAGGGGTGGCAGAGGAATATTAAACGCCCACTTCTTGCCAGTGTTTTGATGTCACGTAGGTGGTGAGTCTATTACCGCGGGATGTTTTTGTTTGACATAGCTGAGGCTGGCTCAGCAAGTGCACCGGTTACAGGTGAAATTGGTTTCGAGCCCAAGTTCATGGCGGAAACTCTATGCACCCTTTGTAGTAAGTAGTAACTACAAAAATGTACCAAATAAATACCAAAGCATTAGGAATAGAACAAGATCATAACTATATGTGATTAAGATTGAAAATCGTGCATCACTTTTGTGACTAACCTACGAAATTATTGAAAGTAAAAAAACGGCACGACAATTACCGTAGGGATTATACATCGGTGACATCTCAGTGATTAAAAGCAATAATATACATTTGACTATTATTTAAGAACTTAGTAAATAATTGCCCCTTAACTTAATTCCATAATTGATCATTAAAGCTATCTGAACATACAGCATTTCAACTATATATCCTTCATAGCAAACGGCAATGATATTTCCAAACATTGAACGTATTAGACATTCCGATTATGACACATTACTTCACAGCATACAGTGCCCACAACGGCCAACGCATCGTATGCTGGGACAATGAAGATACTCTCAAGGTCTTATGTGGGCCGATCCCGGCGGCACTGCAATGCCGGGCCGACCCGTGACGGGAGTGGAGCGAGCCCCGAACATCCCATCAGTTTACAAAAATCAGTTTAATATACTGGTCCCTCAGTGAGGGAACTTTCAGATATTAAGCTGAAAAGAACAGATACTACACTTTGATCTTAGCCAAAAGGCCGAGAAGCGATAACGAAACTGCATTTCGCGAGGAAAGTCATTCACTTGCGGAGACTCTTAACACCGCAACTCATAAATGACGTCATTTGTATACTGCCATCTGTCGAGTCAGATGGGACATTAATCAAGTTTTCATAAAGCGACAACTATATCGAAAACGGTAAGAATAACTTTGCCGGTAGATATAAATATAATTAATTTATTTAGTCGTCGACAACTAACACAAATTATTTTAATTGTTCTTTCATAAAAACTACAGAAAGTAGAAGTGGATAAAGAACCAAGTTTGTGTACGAAAAGTGTCCATCAAGGTAATTTTTAAAGAATATACCGAAGTAATCAGAGTAGGACAAAGAAATAAACATTGTGTTAATTTTACAACATTTTAAACAATTTGTGTATAATAGCTGCCGAGTTTTACAGACAATAAACGAGTAAAAACTTTCAAACACTGACAGTGAACCCAGCATACTTTACTCTGTCTATAACGGCCATGTTCGTTGGCTACACTAACGCCATTCTGGTCGGTTTCAGAACTAACAGACTTCTTTGTTTTTACAACTACAAAATACTTTATTCCATCATATGTTCAATATAAAAGTTAATAGGAGCTTGGCTTTAAGCAAGTAATGTCTGATAGGTTTAACGGGTCTCTTGGTAATTAGTGACCCTGAATGCTAAGCCACAGGCCCACGACCCAGGAAAAATATTGCGTGATGAGTGACAGATTGCATATACGCACTGTCATCACACTTTTCATCTTATGGGTGTCGTAAGAAGCGACTAGGGCTCAAATACCGAAGGTCAACATCACTGCAAAGAGAAGGAAAACTTGAAAAAACCCTATACTAGCCCATCTGGCCAGCCTGTACAGTAAGCCAAAATCTTCTTTCTAAAGAGAGCCCTATGTCCAGCAGTGGGCTGTTAAAGGCTGTTGATGATAATGATGATGATCACGATTATTTGTTCTGTGTCTGAGTGTAATTTATCTATAATATGTATGTATTTAGAAATATATAAGTATGTTTATCAGCAATCTGGTTACTATAGTACAGGTTCTGTTTAGTTTGGGATCAGATATTTATTATATTTACTTTTTGTGGACATTTTTCTGGTTGCCATATATATAAAATGGTGGTCTATAACTCTACACTTTATTAAAGAAACGATGGTTAGGAATATCAAGTATTTTGTTTTTAATTTATTTAGTGACACCTTACGAATTTTATTGTTTTTGTTGACATTTAACATTATACGGATTTTTTTTATTTTTTCTGCTATTTGACATTTAATTGACTTAATTATTTTTTTTATTTATTTACTAATGAAAGCATGACTAACTGAACAATGAATTAATGATAAATTGATATTTTTATTTTATTTTCCATATTTTTATTGGAGTGTTTTCAATGTTTATTATAATTAATTGTAATAACAATTGTAATAATTTACAATTTGTAAAAATGAATAAATAGCACTCAATGAATAAAAAATACTGTTTAAAGCTTATGTCTGCGGCTACACTTGCTCGATTATGGTGGTGATTCCTTAAAATTGATATATTTTTTATATTTGGATAGTGATCCAAGACTTGTAAATTCTAAATATGTAGCTATCTAGAAGATAAGTTGAGAATAGTCTATCAGGGACTATATCAGCAAGTGGTGAAACTAGCCTAAATAATAATAATATTTTCGGACATGTAACACACAACACCATCTAGTTACTAAACAGAGCCTAGTATTATGAAAAAAAAAGTGACTGATAGAATACTTTTATATTTTTTTTTTTGTAAATACATAGACATTTAATTCATAGAAAACACCTAAACTCTGAAAAAAATGTGTTCAGATCTCACAAACTCTTGGTCCAAACCTGGGAATAGAACCCGAGACCTCAGCACAGCCGTTAGTTACTATACCACCATGACAACCCTGTATAAGTGAAAGCATAAATTATAATTGATTCTAGTTTATGCCCACTCCAAAACCTTTTTTTAGTTGCTACTGTCAACTATATTTAGAGTACTCCAGTTAGTGCGTCACGCGACTCACCAGATGGCAGTGTACAAATGATGTCATTTGTGAGTTGCGGTGTTAAGAGTCTCCGCAAGTGAATGACTTTCCTCGCGAAATGCAGTTACGTTATCGCTTCTCGGCCTTTTGGCTAAGATCAAAGTGTAGTATCTGTTCTTTTCAGCTTAATATCTGAAAGTTCCCTCACTGAGGGACCAGTATATTAAACTGATTTTTGTAAACTGATGGGATGTTCGGGGCTCGCTCCACTCCCGTCACGGGTCGGCCCGGCATTACAGTGCCGCCGGGATCGGCCCACATAAGATCTTGAGATTATCTTCATTGTCACAGCATGCTATGCGTCGTGGGCACTGTATGCTGTGAAGTAATTAGTGTTATAAACGGAATGTCTAACACGTTCAATGTTTAGAAATATCATTGCCGTGTGCTATGAAGGATATAGTTGAAATGCTGTATGGTCAGATAGCTTTATTGATAGATTATGAAATTAAGTTAAGAAGCAATTAGGTAGATGACTACATCGTAAATAAATACTAATGTCTACTTCATTAAAACCTAATATCGCGAAACATCTTATAAAATACAATTAACATAACTTACATTATTATTACGAATTTCAATCAAATATACAGTGAAATATATTGTTCAATTGAGTAGTCTAAAACAGTGACGTCACAATTTTGTATTTAGTACATTTTTCATACAAAATTGTCGTTTTGACAGATGATAAAAAGTAACTAATTTGACTAAGGTGTCATCTAGCCTATTATTTACTAAGTAATATGTAATAATCAAACGTATATTATTATAAGTAAAATGTGTCATAATCGGAAGATCTGTTCAGATTGTTTTTACTTAGTGTATTTACGTTTTGAAACAATCAGTTAGTTTGACACCAGCGGCCGACTCGAACGTGCGATTCATATAATTCAGACCATTAGACACGTGTGAGATTTGCCAAGTGATCGAGACTGTCGTTTAACCTGTGGAGTTTTTATTTAGGTTCAAATATTGAAAGATTATATTTCGTAATAAAAACACTTAACATTTGAGCAGACTCTTCAAATTCAGGAGCAAATATTTTTTTAAAATACCACGGGAAATTACGTACCAAATATTAGTCACTATTTAAATAGAAAAAAAAGATGGTTCACAACTGTAGATGGATTCCACGGAATTGTATTTCTATAGACATTATCGTTTTTACTTATTTTGAAGGCAATTTCATGATTTTTGAAGTGAAACTTCTTTATCGGGGTTGGAAAAAATTTAGTGTAACATTTTTTCGTTACGTGTCACATTTTTCCGTTACGCGCCATCTTTTTCTTATCCCTACCACGCGTGATTCGAAGTATACTTTCTCCAGCGGAGTAGGGATTGGTAAATGTCTCCAATGTATTTTGCGGCCCGTTTTGAGTAGTTACATTTTTGAAATCCAGGTGGCGATTGCATCGACTTCGGACGGACCTCGTTTAAATTATTTTTTTGAAAAATAACGTCATAAAGAAGTTTCACTTCTTACGAGTGTACGGCTAGTACACGCACACATTTTTAGAATTTAACTGTTGGTTTAGTATTTCAAGTTTCTTTGTAGTGATGTTGTCCTGTGTACTTTTCTCTTTTATTCATCTCTTACGACACCCATGGCATGAAGAGGGGTGGTGAAACCCTATACTATTAATCATAACAATAAATGTAATATAGTATACCTGTATTGAGTCATTTTGGTGTCTTTAGTAGATTGCAAATCATATCTTGGCAGTAGAGCTTTAAATCGAGTGGCTTCTGACGAATCTCTTTCAATTATACTGAAACGTTAAATACAAAGGTGAAAGCTTGTATGGATGTCTTTCAAGCAAAATGTCTAAACGAATCTGGATGCAACTTTTTATAGAGATATATGTCTGACATTGCGCTTAGGTTTTTTTTTTGACAACGTATGCGTTTACATTACTTTTGCATCTAGAAATTGGAGCGTTTCCGTGGGAAGTTCAAGGTACTACAACTGAAGGTAACACAGTGGGGCGCAGTTAGTTTTAAAATTATTGTGAGTATGTCAGTTTAATACGTATGTGTTTGCTAAATATTCGAGTGGGTATGTATTAGGTAGGAAGACAGTTGGGATTGAAAAGACTCTAAGGTAAATCTGTACATATTATAAACCCAAGTCTGTTTTATTATCACCAGCCTTAAACAGTCTACTGCTGGACATAGACCTCTCCCTAGAAAGGTTTTGGCCTACTATACCACGATGACTAAAGAGGTTGGTGTCGAGTTTATTTCAAGTTTTCCTTCTCTTTGCAGAGGTGTTGTCCTGTGTAATTTGTTCAATTAGGTGCCCTTTAAGATATCCACGGAATGAACAGGTGTGATGAAAGGTAACGAGTTTTCACATTGTTTTCAAAAGTGTAAATAGTAATTCATAAATAAAGTCTCCGAGCCAAGAAACAAGGTAGAAAACAGCAAATGTATCACCTCATGGTGACTACCGTCGCCCATGGGCACCTGCACCTCAAAAGTCATAAGTGCAGTACCATATTTTAAGTCCCTTACCTTAGAATCAGGTGGTTCATGTCCGTTAATCTTGCTCACTCGGTGAAAATAAAAATACTAACGATAAAATCGGTAACATTATAGATATCGCAATACACAGCCACAATTTTCAGACAATAATTGCCGAAAAACTTCCAAGTACCAAGACCTGGTAATAGAACTTAATACCGAATGGAAAGCTCACACAAGACACAGTTCTTAACAACAGATCTGTACCTAAAACGCACTCGTAACTTTGAATTACTTCACGTGCCTTCGTATGCTTTTATCTGCTTCTAAGAGGCATCATACTCATAAATATCTAACATGTTCATCTATACCATCCAACCACTCTACCTCTACCTCTTTAGAAAGGGGAAAAACCGAAAATAAAAATATTAAATCTCATACTAATTCTAGTATTGAAATAATTGTTTCAGACCGGTTATGTTTGAGGGCCGGTCGAGCCGAAGCCGAGGGCCGAAGTATTGGTCTCCCAGGGTTAAATTACGAACTTAAGTGTTCTAACGTTGCAACAAAAAAGTGCCTTGTGTCATGCCTGGTGTCGGGTGCACATCCTCCCGAAAAGAAAATACACAGAAACATACAAATAATTAACTTTTTTTCATGAAAAAAGTCAATTTCATAGATAAAGATCTAGTATAATTCTATATTTTATATTAGTATGTGTGGATGTAGCCAACGCCCATGCCTGGTTTTATTAAAATGCGTCTTAGCTCGAGCGAATCGAACATATCAATCTATTAATAGACCTTGAGTAGACTATTCATTTCGCAGGTTTACCAAAACATATCTATACCGATATTCTAAAGATAGTTTGTATGTTCAAGGTAATTTCCAGCATTACTCACCCGATTTTGAAAATTCTTTCACTTTTAGTAAGGTACACTATCTGTGAGCATTATAGACTACATTTTACCGCGATAACGGCAATATACGTGAGCGGATCCGTGGACAAAAGTTAGTTAATAATAAAAATAATACCATTTTAACTGTTTAATAACAGCGCGGATAGCTTGCAGACGCTTGCTTGAATTCATATGGAGAAAATTCTGTCGTTCTTCACACAAAACTTCTTCACGAATTTCTTGGACGAACGCAACACTGAAAATATACAGAGAATAATGATTATTGTAAACTATTTGTCCTTTGCACGACTCCCGCTCTTTAAAAAGCAGGTTTTGGTCTAATAAACCATGCTGGTAAGACAGGTTTAGGGAGGGGAAGGGAGCTAATTTCGGCCACAGCGGGAAATTACTTAGGACGCATGAGAGAGGTGCACAAGTGTATGCGGCAACGCAGGTGCACTTTCTGTTCCCTCACTCTCACAATCCGATGGGACGCCTACCTAACACGTCAAGGCGTAGGACCGACGGCTTTACTTGCTCACCAAGGTACAAGGGTAATAACTCCAACTTCCAGACTCTGGACTGTTAAGTATTACCATTACCAGGAAAACTATACAATTTTTTGGCTCGATCCGGGAAACAAACCCGAGACCTCTTGATCGGCAGTGGTCTAGCGGTTGGTGTACGCACCAACTGCTAGACCAACGAGGCAGACAAGAATTGTAGTCTAGTATTTTAAAAACTAATTTATACTAAATATATTGCCAGGGTCCATAGAAATAATGGCAGCTTATGTTCCGGAGTTCCATCTATGCAGGTATGGAGTGCTGATGGGTCCTTGTTTTAAAAGCGGAGTTACGTGTTGGCAGCGACAAAACGATAGAACGCTCAGACCTCTTGGTCGGCATTCGCTTATCCTAACCGCTTCTTTTTTAACGTGTGGAAACCCCCTCGGGCCGTCACCCACCGGGGTTTACGGCGGGGTGGTGTGTCGGAATCGGGCCGACGAAAACCACACGGTGTGCCACTCTGCGCCTGAGATAGGAGGGATCCGGGAACAGCTGTGATTACGACATCGAGATCGCTTATCCTAACCGCTGAAGGAACCATAAAACTATTTTAATTTAACAATGTTTTGTACTCACATAAACTTGTACAGTACTTTGAACGTATTGCTCAGTTCATTAAAAAATATTTGGACCAATGTTTGTGCTTGGATAGTTTCGGTTTCAAATCCTGAATCATTCGTCGAGTCGTCTCTTGGAGGATTTGTTGTTGCATTATCAAAATTGTCTTGAGTCTTTTTAATTATATTTATTGCTTGGATTTCGTCCATTTCCTTACACGTATGTAAACTTTTTTTTAATGTTATAGATTTGTTTCGAAGATTATCATTTTCAGTTATACGTATGTCTTTAGATTTACTGTCATTTGTGATAGCATTATTTGCTAAGCATGATTGGAAAAAACTTTTACAATCTAATTTATAATTATCACAACCAAAATCATCTCTAGTTAAATGACATTCATTAGAATCATCACATTCATTTTCATCAGTTTCGTTCAATATACCTGATGTTTCTTCATTGTTACTGTTCATTGCTGAATAATCTAAATGATCTAAATGTAGAAGCTCCTGTCTTTTCATTTTCGTTTCATATTCATCTAAAATTTTGTAATTTCTAATAACATTAGGTCCTTTGTTTTCATTTGTTTCATCATAATTGTATTGGTTTACGTTTTCAGTAAATCTAACAAGTTTTAGTTGATTGTCTCTGGTCGTTTTCACACCAGTAACAGTTTGTTTATTATCGTTCTTACTAATTTCAGCTGCACTGTCTATTGAAAATATGCTGTGTTCTCTTGCAGCATCTTTTTTCGGTCTACCATCTTCAAGATAGACATCATCCGTAATTGTTAGTTCTTGATTTAATTTATAAGAATCTAGTAGGTTTACTAATTTCGTTTCAGCCTCTTTTTCTAAACTAGAATTATTTTCTTTGGTTGTGTTTATATAAGAAAAAGACTTATTATTATCAATTTTGAGCATTTTTATATTTTTACCCGATAACCTGACCACTTTATAGCCTTCCTGAAATGGAATAAGTTTTAGAAAGTGTCAAGTATCAAAATTGTATGTTGTCTATAGATACCTAAGTGTCTAATAGCTTAAATACCAAATCAGTGCTTAAAAATGATATTGAGATTTCTAATACCATTTTTTTTCTAAACTGAATAGTTTGCGCGTGAGACACTTTCAAAGTGGTAAAATGCGTGTTCCCCTCTGTAACTAATAAAATAAGAGAATGATAAACTAAAAAAATATATAATGTACATGTAAACTTCTACCGAAAATTGGATTGAACGAGATCTAGTAAGTAGTTTTTTTAATACGTCATAAATCTGCTACGGAATCCTCAATGGGCGAAGCCGACTCTCACTGGGACACTTTTTTGTTTTGTCTAAACTAATAAGTGATGAATTATGTACACAAATATAATATAGAGTACTCAATGCCACCACCAATGTCACGAAGGTGTTAGGGGTCTTCAAAACAAAAACTGATATTTTAAAATTCATGTCTCAGAAATTAACTTTTTTAAAAGCCTACCAAAAGTGACTCTATTCTGCTTGGTGGAAAGTATGAATAGAATCCAAGTGTGGTGGTCGCCATACTCATTGTAAATGCAGATAATGCATTAAGGTGGGCCACGCTATGGCAGCCTAGCCTAGATTTTATTTGGTTACTTTGCTAAAACTTTGATCCTAAATTTAAGACTACAGAATGCAAGAAGGTAAGCTGGAAGTGAAATAACCTCCTCGACGAGCCGAGAGAACTATAGCAAGGGATATCTCAAGACAGCACACTCTGAGGCTGCAGTAGGACTTGGACGCAGGAATTAAGTACCCTTATGTTATTTCTCTGATTGGAGATGACGGAACAGGATCAGAGACGCGGGTTTTATGGTAATAAATCTATGTAATCTATGTGAAAATTCTACAAAACATTTAAATTATGGAACCCATACTAAGTGATCCACTTTTACAATTCTTTACCCTCTTTTCCTCTACGTGATCACTCGCAGTGTCAACCTCTCTCCTTCTTATTTTAGCTAAATAGATACATCATGTCACGCTTATATCCCCGAGGGGTAGGCAGAGACAACGGATCTCCACTAACTACGGTCCTAACACAGTTCTTTTGCTTTGACTACATTCATCAATCACTGCATGCTCGTCGGTTCCTGGTATCAATTTGGTCGGTAAATGTTCGCCTTGGACGACCTCTCTCGACACTTCCACATACATTCGCTCTATAAATTTCTTTTTATTCGCGAAAAAGTCGCCACTAATAACTCTGGTTTTCCTACAATAATTCATATACCATGGTTTCAAACCATTTTTTGCAGTAAAAAAACTTACATATTAAACAAGAACTGTCCCCCTCTAAATACATAGTATAAGTGTATCTTCTCTCATTAACTTACTTTTGGTGTGTCATATATTTGCGAGGATTCACCATCTTGTTTATGGTCATATGACGACCACGCCTTGTAATGTTTTTTCAAGTACTTTATGATTACTGACGGATTCTTCGAAACTGTAACAAGTTATTTGCATTTTATACCTTACATGAACAGACGTGTCACCTGATAGTAAGTGACTACCGCTACCTACGGCCAGCTCCAACTCAAGTAAAACTTTCTTACACTATTCGACTCTAAGTCGACTACGATACAGTTAAACTTATTTTTTTACGTGAAGTGACTGCCATTGGACGTCTACATCTACTTTACCCAAGAACTAGGCCATATCGATATCGAAGTTTTGCGGCAACACTGCTATCGGATGTTTATTCGTCACCTCTCTCCCTAGACTTCAAGTTTTAAGGACTTTACTCACTGAAGTCGGGTTTGGTTGCAGTTTATTAGATGAAAAATAGGATAGTAGGAAATAGGATTATCCGTATAGTGATGATGCCACTCTGAATCATCCTAAGTAGTTGATTAAGTGAACAAATTACGCAGGACAACTTGAATAAACACTTTCCATTTTATTTTTTTTAATGTGTGGCAACCCCCCCGGGCCGTCACCCCACCGAGATTTACGGCGGGGTGGAGTGTCGAAATCAAACCGACTAAAATCACCCGGTGTGCCACTTTGCGCCTGACATAGGAGGGATCCGTGAACAGCTGTTATTACGACATCCAGATCAATCCTAGCGCCTGCTCGCTACCGCGGGTACCACCTGCGGGAACCTTGAACAAACCCTATAGCAACCCGTCTGGGGGCCGTTCAAGTATTACGTAAGCAGATTTATTGCAATTATTTACCCCCCCATCCCCCTTGTCAGCAAAAGTAAGCAAAGCTCTTACCCCCTCCCCCCATGCTTACGTAAACATTTGTCAATTAATGTATTGTTTTTTTAATTTTATAATGTTATAATTATAATTTGAAAAATAAGAAAATAGATTTAGGATAGAGATTATATTTTACTGAAACGGTATTCAACATAGAGTAAAGGACAAAAATATTATATCTTACTAACATAACAAACTTATTTTAAATTTTTGGTACATATATTAAATTCAAATTAACAGTCTTCAGTCCATGAAACCCGAATCCATGATTCTAAGTTTTCGATGACATTGGATTGCTTTGATTGCTGCTCAGTGTTGTGAGTCTGCTCGCTTTCATCCGATTTTGGAATGTCTACGTCATTCTCATCGAGTCATTCAACATCATGGTGCTCTAAATTTTGAATAATGCACATCAGTTCATTAGCACGACGAGCAGCGACTCTTACAGGTCTAACTTTCCTATCAGTGTGCGTGTTTACTTTCTTATGGATCTTTTCGATGTGACGATTTAGTGACTTGACGGAAGCATGATAAAGACCACACGTTTTGCATGTTCGACTTGATAGCCTCAATTGTACCGTCGGACAAAAATAATCGTATGGCATTTGCAGGAAATCTTTGAGTGAAGCACTTAAGCGTAGAGCTAAATTGACTGGAAGATTAAGAAATTGCCCTCCTTCATCTAAAACCAAGTCATCAACTGTTTGTTTTACTTTTACAGGTGGTGGAAGAAACCTGTTGTCTAGTAATCTAAATAGTCCACTTCTTGGACGACAGCATTCTGTATTTCTACATTTTACAATTTGGAGCAAGTATTGGCTTTCACGCACATGTTCTGAATACCATTTAATGTCTGGAAAATCAGGAAGATCTTGTTCACCTGCCCCAACATATTTTGCATTAACATTATAGCCATCAATTTCCATTGAACTCCATACTTCAGCTAATACTTTTCCTGCAAATTCGAAATTAGATCTTTCTAAATGTTCATCAATTGTAACGCCACGTTCATCCAAATGAGACCCAAAATGGTCATGAGGCAATATTAAACCAGCCAGTTCCCGACTAAGAGGAGCCATTCTGCGCTCTACTCTGTTATACGCACTTCTTCCGGGAGCATTGGTAGCTAAAAACAATGCATCGAGATCATGTCGCTTAAAGTGTTGTATAGCAAACCCTATGACTTTTTGATAACGCGGATTTTCATCTGGCCCTCCATCAACCGTCATGATTACCACTGGTTTTACTAGTCCATGGTCAGTTTTAGCTAATGGTCGAAACTCTTCAAGTTCGAGAAGCGTCTCGAAATCCTGAGCATGAGTATTAGCAGTAGATGAACTATGCTTTCCACTTCGAATAGCGATGTATGTTGGTCCAGAATATCCAACGGCTTGCGGTTGTCCTAGCATATTGGAAGTGATTTTGATACCAGCATAAACAGATGGTATTAATTTATGACGCTCAGCGATTACCCAATCGTGATCGGGCAATTTGATTCTATATTCCATGTGCATTAGAAGAGGTGCTTGCTTATTTGCCGCAGTTACGCCAATAGGGACTCGAGCTTTATCATCTTGAGATATGAAAAATACTTGATCTGGTCCTAGTATGGATGCTATGTTCTCTAAATAATGGATTGATGTTTCAGCGAACTTGCTATCTAAGTGGCTCTTGTGGTGATCAGTTTGAGCCCGAATGAGCTTAACAGGGACTGTCGATACATGTCTTCATCCCTCTGCAGAATTAGATTTTCTGGGAATCAAACGAAGATATGTCCCACTGCGACTAATGTCAAATCCCATTTTACGTAATTCTTGTGTGAGTTCATCAAGAGTTTTTACGCTGCGAATTGATTCCGTTCGTCTTCTATCATCTGCTGCACTTCCAAATAAAGCTATATCCGCGATTGTTTTCAATAGTAAAGGTTGATTGCTTTCAAGATTAGGACGTCCCACTGAATCCCTCAGAGATAGTCTTTTTTTCATTTCTGGATTTTCATGACAAATATCTTCTAACTTTCTTTTCATACCATCCCTGTGTTTCTTCTGGGCAACTGCGTTTTGAACCTTCCTGTTTAAAGACTGTTTTGCTGTTTTTATTTCCTCGCGCAACTTAATGATCTGTTTATCAACTTCAGCACGGATTGACATAGTATCTCTGGCAGAATACAAAGCATTCAAATTTTTTTCGAGTAGAGCAATCTTATTTTTCATAGCCTCCTGAGAAGGTTTTGGTCTCTGTTTATCTGTATTTTTATTAATTTCGCATTGCTGTTGTGATTCATTACCAGTTTTTATTTTATCTTCTTCCTGTTTTTTAATATTTGAAGCTGGCTGTGTAATTTGTGTTTTTTCTGCAGGTTTACAGGTTGCCTAAAAATAAAAACTTTCTATGGGTTCTGCTAAAGATTCTCTTATTAAGCTACATAAATACAAAGTATGGCAATAAATATGGTAAATACAAAACCCTATGGCTTTAAATCTAATATCTTTAAACGAGCAAATCGTTCCGGTCACAAAATACAGGGTGTTATAGTCTATTCAAGTAGGTATTTAAAAGAATATAAACAATCTTGATATGTCTTTTTATTGAAATATGCAATTATAAAATCAGATATCTGTAAAGGTGCGTACAGACATCGCGAGGCTTGCGCCGCGAATGGTTCGTCTCGAATACATCAACCTGAGGCATGCTACGGCACATGTATACGTGCGAACCATTCGCGGCGCACGCCTCACGATGTTTGTACGCACCTTTATGTACTTACAGAAAAGCAATTTTTTAATATTGGTTGAGTTTTTAAATGAATCACAACAGATTTTACACAGTTTACAATTTTAAACAACATATTTCAATAAAAAGACATATAAAGATTGTTTACATTCTGTTAAATACCTATTTGAATAGAGTATAGTTTTCTGTAGGTATATATATATATATATATATATATATGTATAAAACTGGCATCCTGTATTTTGTGACCAATTGACGGAATCAATTATAAGAAATAAATCTATATAATGAATATTACCTCTATACTTTAAGATAGGCCATAATATTTTCTAATTAGCAAAGAGAAACTTTTTGGCGATTTCTAATATTTCTAGTAGGTACTCATAGGTACCTAAAATGATTTCGTCACTCACCTTAGAAAAAAAATGTAGTAAATTGGATTTATTCTTAGTCGCTGCTTGCAATTCTTCTTCGATTCTCTTAGATACAATAATATCTAGTTCCTTGTCGGATTTTGCTTGTAATTTATAATTTCGCCACACTTCGTTAACTAACTTTTGTACATTTTGTACTTTCGTACTTGTATGAGATTTTTTAAAACTTTCAAACAATTTTTGGTATAACTTAGATTTGTCTATTTGAAATGACATCTTATTTAAACATTAAACTTTGGATAATGGAATGAATGGTAACACAAATGTTAACTTGCTTTACTATGCTTACAATACGTCTACTCGCTATAGCAGCCAAACGAAACAATACACTGATAGAGGAAATTTAGACAAGTGAACAGCGCGCGGTAATTCCCTTACTCGGTTCTAAAGCGAGTAGGGGAATTACCGCGCACTGTTCACTAAATGTATGTATTACTTGCGGGAATCCCCGAAAATGCTTTTCGTTTTCAAGCAAAGACAATGTGTGGGTTGCCATTCGTGTAAAGAAGAAAATAACTACCGATGACGTAATCATCATCTAGACTCCCCTACCCCCCATGTCATCCAAAATAAGCAAAGCAAAGACCCCCCCGCCCCCCCCATAGTGCTTACGTAATAATTGAACGGCCCCCTGGCCAGGTGGTATAGTAAGCCAAAACCTCTTTTCGAAGGAGATGTTCATGTCTTACTAGACCTCCTTTTCTCCTTCTCCACTGCTGTGGACTTTTAAAAGCTGTTGTTGGATAAAAGCAAAGAAACAATTCCCTAGATTCAATTTTATGTGAAGTCGTGGGATCACTCTGGACGAGTTTACCTATATGTCGTGTATGTGAAGCTCAAGTAGCCGTTATGTGGTCTTAAAAGTCACTAACATCAACAGTTTTAAGTTGTCCACTACTGGTCAAAGATCTCTCCTGTTGATCTCTCAAGTTTTTCTTCATTCGTTGCCCTACGTAGTTTGTTCCATTAGTCGTTGTCTTACGACACCCACGGGATGAATAGGGGTGTCTAAACATGACAAACTCCAAAAATACGAAACGAATTTTCCTAATGTTTTCAGGTCTTAAGACCTTAAGGTCTACAGGTGGGTGTCGACCCCAGGGATAAATAGGGTTGGTGACACTCTGTATTTTTAACCCGTTACCAAACGACGCCTGTCTAAACATGACAAACTCCAAAAATACGAAACGAATTTTCCTAATGTTTTCAGGTCTTAAGACCTTAAGGTCTACAGGTGGGTGTCGACCCCAGGGATAAATAGGGGTGGTGACACTCTGTATTTTTAACCCGTTACCAAACGACGCCTGTCTAAACATGACAAACTCCAAAAATACGAAACGAATTTTCCTATTGTTTTCAGGTCTTAAGACCTTAAAGTCTACAGGTGGGTGTCGACCCCAGGGATAAATAGGGGTGGTGACACTCTGTATTCTTATTCCACCACCACACGGACGATGGAGAAGGGATGGAATATAATAGTATACTTACAATTACGTCTAGCTTCTTTATTAGTATTCTCTATCTCGCTCCTGCACACCGTGGCAGGCCGGGGTAGTTCTGGGTCCACATCTACACTCTCGCTCTCAATGTTGCTTATCAAAAAGTTCAACATCGATTCGTAGTCGTCCAGGACTTCCAGGAAATCCGGTAAAATGGTCTGAAACAGTTTTTAAAAATATGTATGAGTTTAGTATGAGACTTAATTTTTGTTTTAATTCTATAGTCGACAAATAATATAATTATAATTTCAGTCATCTGACACACAACGCCATCTAGTTTCAAACAAAGCAAAACTTATACTATGAAAGCTATATTGACTGATAGAATATTATTTACTTCTTTTTGTAAATATATACATTATCAATTATCAACAGCCTTTTACAGTCCACCATTGGACATAGGCCTCTCCTTAGCAAGAAAGTTTTGGCCTACTATACTACGCTGGCCAGCCGGGTTGGAATAGTGTTTGTTTCAGGATCTGGATGTCGTAATAGCAGCGGTTCCCGGATCCTTCCTATCTCAGGCGCAGAGTGGCACACCGTGTGGTTTTAGTTGGTCCGATTCCGACACACCGCCTCGCCGTAAATCCCGGTGGGGTAACGGCCCGAGGGGGTTTCCACACGTTAAAAAAAAAAAAAGTGTTTGTTTCAAGTTTTCCTTCTCTTCGTAGTGATATTTTCCTGAATATTTTGTTCCCTTAGTCGCCTTTTACGACATCCACAGGCTGAATAGGGGCGGTGACACTATGTATTACTCCGTCACCACACGGACGAATGCAACCCATAAGGGTGGTATCGAAATAAGCCCGACTGAAGCGCCTTAAGCAATACATACATGTTGTGTATAAAAAACACTCAAACTCCGAAACACTTGTTTTCACATTATACACTTGGTAAGACCCGGAATTGAACACTGAGACTTCAGCACAGCAGTCTCATACGCTATCGCTGCACCGATGAGGCAGTCAGATACAAATAAACCCAATGAACAGTGTCAGTATTTTTTATAAGCAGTTAATTCGCTCTGCTTCTCTCGCTTCGCTCTTGTTCACATCCCGCTTGGGGGCTTAAAAGGCATGAGTCATCGTGGCAGTGTAACGCTCACACAGTTACTACGATAACTGTGACCCCTGCATCAATGGGCCTCCGATCTCGCACTCACCAACGAAACCTGCCAGCACGGATACTGTCGCTTTAGGTTGCTCTGTGAGAGGGTAGTACTGCCCCGTTCGTGCTGAAATCAGCGTGGCTCTACTATCTAAAGAGTATATACTGTTTGCGAATTTTTATCGTAAATATTAACAATATATGTATATTGGAAAGGTCTACGTCCAGCAGTGGACTGTTAAGATTTGATGGTTAGTACCAGTACCTTCAGGACTTGTATGAGAAGAACGGCACACCCGATTATTTTCATAAAATCGCTAGGCGCGGTGTCCAGTTTTATTTTCCCTGAAAATGTGATACAATTAAGGTAAACATTAATACGCCTCATTGCTTCAATATATACATGAAACAGACAAAAAAAAATCCAGATTCAGAAAAATAATTTGTGTGATCACAGTGTTGTCTCATATGGGTATCGAACCCTCAATACTCGGAGAAGTAGGAAGCTGTGAGGTTATGTTCTTTTTATGCGATATCTGACACACAATGCTTCAAACTAAGCAGAGCTTGTACTATGACAGCTAAATTAACTAATAGAATACTTATATCCTTTTTTTAAATGCATACATATACATAGAAAACACCGAAATAAATATTTGCAGATCATAAAACATTTTTAAGATCCGCGAATCGAACCCGAGACCTCACGCACAGCAGTCACACACTCTACCGCTGCGCCACCGAGGCAGTCAAATTGATTAAATAAATTACGTCCATTTAAACAACTAGACTTAATGGATTCATGATCTAAGCCTTTATCAAGCTAAGTTGGGGTCGGCCTTTAGTCTACTATTTCTTCTTCTTCTTCTCAACCAAAAGACGTCCAGTGATGGACATAGGCCTCCCCCAAAGGTTCTTTACAACAGCCGGTCCCAAGCTGCCCGCATAAAGCAGCTTCCCGCGACCTTCACCAGGTCGTTGGACCACCTTGTGGCTGGCCTGCGTTTTCCAGTACGCGGTTGTCACTCCAGAACTTTACGGCCCCATCGGCCATCGTTTATGGGTGTAATGTGGGCCTCCCACTGCCACTTAAGTTTAGCAATTTTACTGGTAATATCGGTGACCTTGGTTCGTTTGCGATAGTCTACTACGATATAGTTGCATTTCAAATTTTACTAGGAGCAATTACCATCAGACCTCCACAACCCAAGTAGGCGAAGCTTTTATAAACACAATATCCACATTAGGAACATATCCTGTGTGTCGGGACTTTACAAAAATACAAGAAACGGACATAAATAACACCCAGGCTAAGAACACACAGTGTTATCACATGTGGTGTTTGAACCCACAAACACTTAACCCAGTAGAGACAGGTGTGGCGACCGCTTAAACCACTTTTTTTCTTTTTTTTTTTATCGTGTGGAAATCCCCTCGGGCCGTCACCCCACCAGCGGCCACCACGGCGGCAAAGCCAGCACGTGGAGCCTCCAGCCGGGACGACCAACGAGCCATCATGGCTTGACGAGCGGCCTCTCGCCACTCGCGTATCTCTTCGGGCGGGGGCCGTATGCCGCTACCTGCCCGGAAGTCAGCTGTTCGCCGATAAACTTCGGCGAGCTCTTCCGCCTCCAAATCCCACGGGGGAGTTCCGGCCAAGGCGCACGCCGCCTCCGTCGATATGGTGCGGTAACCGTGTATAGCTCTAACCGCCAATATCCTCTGAGGGCGCCAGAGGCGAGCCCTATTCTGGGCGGTCAGAGCCGCCGCCCACACTGGTGCACCATACAGTGCCATAGACCGGACAACCTCCGTGTATAGCCGTCTCGTCGCAACGCTGGCTCCACCCAAATTGGACAAAAGTCGCCCAAGGGCAGAAGCAGCACCTACCAGCTTTGGAGAAAGCTGTCGGAAGTGCTCGTCGAAGAGCTACCTGCCGTCGAGGATCAGGCCCAGATACTTCATCTGGGCCTGAACCGGTACGAGGACCGAATTGACTACTATGGAGGCGCCAGAGGGTGGACCACGACGGGGCCCATGGAACAAAAGGGCCTCCGTCTTGTCTAGGGCCACCCGTAAACCCAACGCCTCAATACGCCCCACCACCAGAGAGACACCCGTGGTGGCCAGGCGCGCCGCCTCTTGAAAGTTCATCCCCCGGGCTGTAACCAATGTGTCATCTGCGTAGCAAATTACGCCCAGCCCGGGGGGAAGACGACCTCGAAGGGCCCAGTCGTATCCCATATTCCACAGGAGCGGTCCGAGGACAGACTCCTGTGGAACACCGCACGACATGGGCCGCCGCCTTAGAATACCATCTCGGTCCTCGTACATGACGGTATGCTCCTCAAGGTAGTCTGCGACAAGCCGCCTCAGGTACTCTGGCACCCCGTGGTAGTGTAGTGCTTCCCTGATGCAGCTAAATGGTAGACTATTAAATGCGTTGGCGATGTCCAACGACACCGCCAACAACACGCCGCCACAGCTCACCGCCTCTTCGGTAACGGCCCTCAGGCGCAACAAAGCATCGACCGTCGAACGCCCCGCTCGAAAACCGAATTGAGCGTCCGACAGATCGGGGCCCACCTCGCAGAGGTGCCGAACGATGCGAGCAGAGAGTATCCTCTCAAAAAGTTTACCCGCCTCGTCCAGCAACACGATGGGCCTATAGGCCGCCACCGAATCGGCAGGCCGTCCCGGCTTCCTTAAAAGGACCAGCTTCCCGCTTTTCCAGCACTCAGGGAAGCGTCCGGACGCCAAGCTAGAGTCCAGGACTTCCCTGAGGTGGTTCGACATGTGCTCGAGGGCTCGGGCCAGTGCTCGGGCAGATATCCCGTCTGGCCCAGGGCCGGTGTTCTTAGAGCGGATACGTAGAACAACCGCTCCTACCTCCGATTTCCTAACGGGTGGCACATTGACTTCGTTCTCCCCGTCGTCTCCGACCAAGAAGGCCATCGATGGAGGTGTGTGCTCCTCCCGCTGAGGGAAAAGGCCCTCGACTACTTCCTGCAGGAAGCTGGGCTGGAGGGTCTCTGTAAGGGGGGAGGCCCGACGTGCGGAGCTTTTGTCGCGCCGCACGATCGAGACCCTCCAGCATCTCCTTACGCTTAATTTCTTTGGCGCGGCTGATAGCCAGCTTTAGAGTTTTCCGCGCCTCTCGGTACCCCTCATGAAGCTGGTCCCCCACCGCTTAAACCACTAGGCCAACCGTGCAGTTGGAATTATTTCTAAATAGACTTTCTATAGCTCCAGTAACGATTGCCACAATGTTCGTATAACGACCGGGAGCGAAGGTGGTTGGAATTGCTTGACCTTACCTTTGCTAGAGGTGCACTGATGTAACAATTCCAACAAAACTTGCAGGATCTCTTTCAATTTTGTATTATCATACAACATCTTTAAATATGTCAGCGATTCGTGAAGGTTTATATTGGCAACGTTCACTTGCCTTATATATGCAGTGTTATTCTGGAAATATAGGTTAAATTTACTCTATATAATATGGAAGAAGTCACGGGATATTAAAAATAATTGGATAAATACAGACATATAACATATTGTTAGCAAAATTGTGATTTTAAAGTTACATATATTATAGTGACACCTAAGCTTTTGGAGTTGTACTTCTGTTGGTATGTTAGGGAAAAAATACGAGTAAATTTAGGGTGCGCGTGCACACCGTCACGAAATTTCGACACCATGAAATTAGCTAGTCAACATTTTAGTTTTGAGATTGTATAGGGTGAGCCACTAATTAGTTAACATTTGAAAAAATTGTATAAAAAACCATTTGAAATATTATAAAAATTGTTTATTTGCAAGAAAACTAATTAGTTGGAATTTATTTTTCAAAAATCACATCGTTTAAATGACCACCGTTACGACGTTTGCACTCTTCTAAGCGAGCACCGAAATTTTCGAATACTCGTCGGCATAGAAACCGCGAGATCGTAGACATCTCTTCACTAAAGTTTACTAGGGTCTGGACTTCTGAGTGGCCATGGAATGTCGCCTCGTCTGGAAATCAACTTTATTCGGAAACATGTCTTTGACCACCGGTAGGGACTCATTGGATGTGTTACAAGTGGCTTCATCTTTTTGAAACCATCTGTTACGATTGTAGCTAGCAAATTCCAGTAGCATATTTTGGCGCGAAATTTATTTAACTAGAGAATGCGTTACAAGAAAACTTTCTTTCAATGTATTAAAATACTTTTTTTTCTATCATTAGTGTCGTTTTCTCTACAAGTATCGAAGATAGCATAACACGAAGAATAAATTTTTTAGAAATATTTTTATCTTGTTACGCCAAAGGAGTATAACGTCTTACGTGCACACATAAGTACACACACAGGTTTTCTATTATAGTTTTACATATTTAGAATATCTTAAGGCATCTTCTCACTTTAGGCACCTCGAAAATAGGCTATTTGCGCGATTTTTTTCTAGGGTTTTTACTTAAAATTATGGGATAAAATGGATCCTATGTAATAAACACATCTTTCAAGTACATGAAAAACTTTTATTTTTATTTTTTGAACAATTATTATAATACAACAGTAGCATCGAAAAACCCATCTAAAAATGTTATGGTCGTGGCTTGTTGATGGTATCTCCGAGACGGGTCATCTCAAACAAAAAAATAAAACTGTTTTAGATTCAGTATGTCAGTGCCTATAGCGCATATCGTCAGATTTTTGATATGGTAACAAAATGGCACGTTTTTCGAAAAAGTAAAAAAAAAACGCGATTTATTTGCAGTCTTTTGTAAAAAAAAATACTTAAAATCGAAATTTCATAAATCTGATGATATGCACTATAGCCATAACTATGAAGAATATGTCATTTAAATTTCATGACAATCGGCCGGATAGTTTCCGAAATTTCATCAACAAGGCACCGAAAAATCTTGTTTTGAGATAAACCCGTTTAAAGTTTTGGTTGGAGAAAAATCACGAAAAACCCTTACTTCGGGTTAATCAGCGATGCTTGCTCCATACAATGGGCCTTCCGATTCTTAAGATTAGAGAGATTAAAATTAAGAGATTTTTTTAAATTTCCAAAGTGAGAAGAAGCCTTAGGAGACAGTAGGATGTTAATAGTTGTTGCTAATAGTTGTTTCAGATCCGACAAAGGAAAGCAGGAATTGCGATTTTTCTTCATCAAATCATCATCATCATCAATAGCCTTTAACAGTCCATTGCTGGTCAGACGGGTTGTTATAGTATCATATCAACCCGTATCATCGGTATCAAGTATCATATTAAGCTCTAGTGTCATCAAAAGGTATCAAAATATTAAAACGTCATTTAAAAATAATGACAACACAATTACCTGCAATATATCGCCAAGTAAATGTTCCATAATTTGTGTATATGTGCAAATCCATTCTTCCATCTTAGCTGTGAGTTTTTCTTGCATCATTTTGTTCTTAACACAAAATTGTTTCAAACTACCCTCAAGCGACTGTTTAAAATTTTGAAAATTCGAACTGATATTGTCAGTTGTTGTCGAACTGCCTTTGGGTACAGACGTCATTATCGTTTCTTTTTTTAAAGGAAGAAGTTTGGGGATTTTGAATTTATTACATGATTTTAAAGGTGAAGTATTTTTGTTAGGGAGCTTTGGATTTAGAGAGGTTATGAGTTTTTCTATGTGTTCTCTTGATTCTGTGGAAGCTACATCTGTTGTGCTACGTGAATATGCATTATGTCTATCGTCACACGTTTCATTGGTTTGTATTCTATCCGATATACTTGTACGAAATATAAAATTATTATCTTTTGGTGTAGAATCTAATAAAATGTTTCCATTTTGAAGGGTTTTTGTTGCAAAGTATTCTGAAGATTTTATGTTTTTACGAATTATAGCTTCAGATTTTGTGTTTGGAATATAATTTTTGGCATCGACTGTGTTTGGCTCTTGGTTTTGAGCCCAATTTTTAAAAATATACGTATGTGCGGCACCAGCATTCTCTGTTTCTTGAAAATGTATATTAGTCTTGTTGTCTTTGCATATATTTTGAATGTGAAATGTGGGTAGATTCTCGAATTGATGTCTGACCTCCGTTTCTTCTAAATTTAATTTATTAACACGATTATTAATTTCGAATTGATCGGCTTTGATAAGATTTTGATCCATTTTAGATTTAGTGACATTTATTAAAATATCACGATTCTTTTCTATTTCTTTGTCTTTTATAAAAAACTGATTTTTGTACTCATCCAAAGGTACACTAGCAGGGTCTTGATTCTCACTAGCTGTACTATTTTTGTTATCGATGGTCACTCTTAATTTTTTTAATTCTGAGAATAGTCTGGGCTTGCGTATCACCCTGTTTCTTATTTCATCTGTATTATAACAGCATATATTTCGAATGCTAGCTTTTTCTCTGAGATACGGATTGTCAGTTATTAGTACCTGAAATTAAGAGGCTATTCTGAGCTCGACTGTTAAGCCCATGGTCGCACGGATCCATAAACTGTATGGTATTTGATAGTAAGTCGATCACCTCTTCTATATGCAACTAAAATTCATGTATTACATCACACACACGACCTCAGAATATACTTTTTAAAAAGAAATGTTAGTGACCCCACATTCTTAGTTAATCATCATCATCACATCAACAAAATTTAATAGTCCACAGCTGGACAAAGGCCTCTCCTTAGAAAGGAGGTTTATCTACTATACCACGCTGAGCACACAGGTTTGTATAGGGTTTGTTTCAAGTTTGAGGCGGTAGGAGGGGTCTGAATGTCGCACTAGCAGCTGTGCCCGGATCCCTCCTATCGCTACCGCAAAGTGGCACACCGTGTGGTTTTAGTCTGTACGATTCCGACACACCACCCCGTCGAAAACCCCGGTGGGGTGACGGCTCGAGGGGGTTTTCACATGTAAAAAAATAATAAAAAGGTTTGTTCCAATTTTTACTTCTTTTCTTGTTTTTTTTTTAATTTGTGATGCTGTCCTGCGCAGTTTGCTCCCTTAGTAACCTCTTACGACGTCCACGCGATGAAAAGCGGTGGTGACACTTCGTCTTCTTATTCCATGACCACATATCTAATCTTAGTAAGTATTTACTGTACTGTGTATACAATCTACATTCAAAAGATACAAAATGGTGAGAAAGTAGGTCTGTATATACATACCACACAATGTTGTTTCTCCAAAACTTGCATACAACTGTTCAAAATAGCGTCTGTGGTCTTCAAATTAGTGTTTTCATCCAATGGGGGACGTTCCACTGTAAAAAAAAACACATTAATTCGTGTTTTATTTATACTCCAAATTAACAAAATCTATTTAAACTTTTCGCTACTTTTAGCACTTATTTAGGCATCGCACTTTCTAGTGTAGATACGAGAAACAGTGCACATCGTGTTGCGGCGACCTGAAAGTGTGGAAATTTTTTCGTAAAAGTGTATATAAAATTGGCTGAAAATTATGGCTAGTTTATACAGTTATATTTCAACTCTAGAAGTTTCCTTTCATAATCCGAACCGAGATCATTGTTTTCATGTACAATTATTTTGAATACAAACGTTTCTGCTATCCTATTTACGACTACTATTGACTATATCTTATTTCCAGTTTCTATCTTAAAAAATAACGAACTTCCATACAATCGTTCATCCCTTATCTTAAGGGTGAAATTTCTGATCTGGATGTCGTAATAGCAGCGGTTCCCGGATCCTTCCTATCTCAGGCGCAGAGTGGCACACCGTGTGGTTTTAGTCGGTCCGATTCCGATACACCACCCCGCCGTAAACCCCGATGGGGTGGCGGCCCGTGGGGGTTTCCACACGTTAAAAAAAAAAGGTTTGAAATTTCTGAAATTGTTAAACGATCTCCGACCTCTATAAGCGCAGGTCTAGGTAGGAAACAAGGAAACATTGGGGTTTCTATAAGGGGGGGCGGGGGCATCTATAGGCTGTAGGTAGGCTGAGGTACGTTGGAGTTACAGGGATTTCCTTACTAGGGCATACCTGGTTCCCCGGCTACTGGTACCTGAGATGATGATATTTTTGGTCGGTTTGAATCCAACATAACCACCTGTCGGTGATATCTGTGGGGATTTCCGCACAAAAAAAGAGTTGTACCAAAGTACTTTTTAAGGGGTGCTTAAAACACAAAGCTTCAGTTGTCAAAAAGCCAAGTATGAAGCTCCAGCGGTGAATATTCTGTTTTAAGGAATCAATTGGTCAGACTAAATAATTTATATGTATCATTGATAAGAAATTAGAAACAAAACTTAGTCAAAATAAACAAAAATCTTTGAGGCGTATCGTGTCAATTGTTAAGGCACTTGGTGTTTTTGAAGGGTTCACAAACCAACTTAACATTATACATAACAGCTGCTTGCCACAACGGAGATCAACCAACCACGCAGGAGACATTATAGGACGCAAGTGTGTGCGCAAACACAGGTACACTCTCTGTTCCCTCACTCTCATAATCTTATGTGACGGTTATCCGACTCGACCGGGAACAGATCAGGCGCAGTATCGACGGCTTCACGTGCTCTCCGAAGCACAGCTTAAAACCTCGTGGTGTTAACTTTTGGAGAGCCAGTCCAACCTTCAAACTTCGGGCTACTATTAGCATTTTTATCATCAGAAAAACTCAATAATTCTTTGCCCGGCCCGGGAAACGAACACGATATATATCGATTTAGACTGTACGAATGGCGCAGTTGTTTAAGCAGTTAGCTCGCTGATTCTTGCTGCGATGAGTCTTGAGGTCGATTCTCACATCATCATCAACAACCTTTTACAGGCCATTGCTGGACATAGGCAAGGAGGTTTTGGCCTATTATACCGCGCTGGCCAGACGAGTTGGAATAGGGTTTGTTTCAAGTTTTCTCTTTGTAATGATATTTTCTTGTTTAGTTTCTCCCCTTGGTCGCCTATTACGACAGCCACGGGATGAATAGGGGTGGTAACACTATGTATTCTTAATCCGTCACCACACGGACACGGATTCTCACATAGAACACTCGGTTGTTCTGAATCTAGGTATTTTTTGTGTCCGTTTTACGTATCCTTGTAAATCGCCCGCAACAGGATTTATTGTTTATAGGAAATGGAAGATCGTGGGCAATCTTTGGATGCGGGACCGGTTGTTACGGAGAACCTTAGGGGAGGTCTATGTCCAGGACATATTTTGGTTCAGATGATGATGATGAGGAAGTTGTATTTTAATGAAAGAAAAATTACTTACAAACATATTGTTTCTGTGGCGAGGACATTCTTCTGCTCAGCTGCCTGGCAACGAACACTCTCTGCTGGCCTCGACAATCTCCGACGCATAGCTCTTCTAGTTGACTATGAATATAATGCGGTATGACCAGTCTGCATTTTTCATCTGTTAAGGAATTATCATTATTTCGGTGACATTTGTTCTCGTGTGGTGACGGATAAAGAAACCGAAGCGTTGGAACTAATCATCTCGTAGGTATCATAAGAGCCGACTAAGGGAACAGCACAGAAAAAAGAGAAGGAAAACTTGGTACGACGCCTCATAACACCCGTCTGGCAAGCTTGGTGCAGTAGCCCAAAACCTCCTTTCTACGACGAGGTTTATGTCCAGCAGTGGACTATAAAAGGCTTTTGTTATGATATGACACTCAATACCATACTGCGCAAGCTTTTGCCGTGTAAGCTTTGGCACAAATAACTGCAGTAATACCAAAACCTTCATTCCTTCCTTCAAAACCCAGAATCAGGGGGAGGACCAAATGCCGAATTGGGATTACACAATTAGAGTCACTTTGGTAGGCCCAGAACAATAAAAGACCTACTTTTTTTTTATTCTGGGCCTACCAAAGTGACTCTACTCTGCTTGATGGAAAGTTTGAATGGAATCCAAGAGTGGTGGTCGCCATACTCATTGCGAATGCCGACAATGCAGTATGGTGATCCACGCTTTAGTAGCCTAGTGAGATGCTTCTTCACGCCCCGCTTAAAGGAACCGAGATTATAGTGAGAGGGAAACATGTGCGGTAGTAGCGAGTTCCAAATTTTAACTGGTTTGGCACAGGAAGGAAGAGCCGAACCGTTTAGTTCGGGAGTGTATGTCTACCATACTATACTTCAACATACCTGATTGTAATAGTTGATCAATTAGCGCTAAGTCTTCAAGCAACACGTCAATATCCACTATTAAGTACCAAATATCTCGAACCGTGTATGAAGTAGGTACTTTAGGACCTTCAGTACCAAATTCTGGTACTTCAGATACTTCTTCAGGAAAATCATCTGAATTTGTAGTTGCAGGAATATTTTTTTGATCATATTGTTTGGGTATATTCATTTTGCATGGAGATATTTGATTCGTTATTTGAATATCACAGTGTTTTGATGATATGAACACATCGTTTTGGTAATTATTTGCGCTTTCATTGTGTGTTCGGATATAGTGTGTTGGGATATTTTGTGTTGGATTTTTGTGTGTTGGTATATTGTGTGTTGGTATGTCATGTTTAGGAATATTATTGATTGTTTTTGTCATTTTACTGTCGAGAGTGTTATAGTCATTTAACAATCGAGTGGAAGTTGGTATCTTGAAAGTAGTATTGCACATTTTGGTTGGTATCTGAAAAAGGAATATCTGTTGTGAAAAATTAATAAGGAATTAAAACTCGAGAACAAAAAAATTCTTTCTGATAACAAACGATGCTAATTTAAAGGAAAAATACGTTATATAGACAACTCAGCACTGCCCTGATTGCACGGATGCCGTAGTGATTTAAGTAGTTGCCACGCCGCTTTATTGTGCCGAATGTTGTGGGTTCAAACCCCACATAGAACAACACTGTTTGATTCAGAAATTGTTATTCTGAGTCTGGGTGCTTTTTGTGTCCGTTTAATGTATGTTT
Source organism: Hypercompe scribonia (assembly GCA_949316085.1). Taxonomy (NCBI): domain Eukaryota; kingdom Metazoa; phylum Arthropoda; class Insecta; order Lepidoptera; family Erebidae; genus Hypercompe; species Hypercompe scribonia. Next base: position 5,488,507 of record OX438997.1, read on the forward strand.
GTAAAGTCCCCCGCGACACAGGATATACACCAAATGCATGTGGTCTTTAAAATAAACCCCACTGAAGTATAAGAAAACCTTCTGGGTTGTTTTAAAGATATGTTCTGGATGTCGTAATAACAGCTGTTCCTGGATACCTCCTATCTCAGGCGCAAAGTGGCACACCGTGTGGTTTTAGTCGGGCCGATTCCGACACACCACCCCGCCGTAAAACCCGGTGGGATGACGGCGCGAGGGGGTTTCCACACGTTAAAAAAAAAGATATAAATATTAAGAAAATACTACCGCATTCATACAATTACGAGTTACTGCTTATGTTTTTTTTTTATTTTTATCATAGATCGTGTAATTACAGGTCATTGATATGTCAAAATAAATTGTCGAGGTATAAAAAGCCAAAAAAATAATGTTAATCTATAGGCCCGTTGGTTCCTTGGTTCCTTTCCATTGCCGTTGTATGTGTTAACTTCACATACGCCAGTGTGGATACGCATATAAATATGCGGATTTGCATGCGTATCCTTGTGTATGCTTGCGTAAAAACGGACTGTTTTTAAGGTAGCATACAGCAAGGACACACTGTGCTGCTGTCAACTGTACAAGTTCTTCAATAAATAAGCAGTTAGGTTAACCATAGCATGAAAAGATCGGTACGTAATCAAGAAGCTACGAAATAGCTGTCTCAAAGAACCAATCAAGCCTGTTTCGAGAAACTAATCAAAGTACCTGGACTGTGAGGCTAAGTTGCTAAAGCTAATTTTAAACCATTAGAACACGCAAAACTGTTCTAAGCTAAAGTAAAAGCATGGCATTTTTTTTCTAATTGTCTATTAAACTCAATTTATCTCACAAAGCTGTCATTTATACGTTTCAAGATACTACATTTATCACATAGGGTGGGCCAAGAATTCGTTAACATTTGAACCTAACGTCGTGCACAAACATATTACGAGAATTCTTGGGAACGATGCTAGTAGAATTTGCTGGTTACAATCGTAACGCAGCGTTTCAACAAAATGGAGCTACTTGTCACACATCCAATGAGTCCCTGCCGGTGGTCAAAGACATGTTTGCAGAAAAGTTGATTTCCAGACGAAGCGACATTCCACGACCACCCAGAAGCCCAGATCTATTCCGAGTAGATTTCTTTTTATGGGCTTATTTGAAGAATCGTGTTTACATCAATAAACCAAATACGTTATGTTAACTAAAAGAAAAAATAAGAGATGTCGGCGATCTCGCGTCTTTTTGCTGACGAGTGTTCGAAAATTTCGGTGCTCGTTTAGATGAGCGCAAACGTCGAAACTGCGGTCATTTAGATGATGTAATTTTTAAAAATAAATTCGAACTAATTAGCTTTCTTGTACATAAACAATTTTTATAATATATCAAATGATTTTTTTTATATGATTTTTTCAAATTTTAACTAATTTGTGGCCCACCCTATATAAGATATTTTTAAGAGAAGCAGTAAATTGCTTTCAAGTGTAAATCGACGGCTAAAGTGTACTGCGAAATAATAAAAACCATTTTGATTACATTACTAACATTTTGATTAATTTTCTTTCGTTCATCAATCATCGTAATAGATGTATCGTTAATTTTGTCCATCTCAAATGAAACTCTTTTCTTTACTGGCCATTGGTCTTCGTCTATTTTTATTTTTTTTTCTGAAATAAAAATTATATTTGAAACTAAAGTTGTCGGCATATAAATAAATATATTTTTGAAGTAATAACTTCTTATGAGAGGGTAAATTGCTTCGTTACGTAACGCGTTACGGCACGAATCTGTGTGGTTTTCCCTCACGCACACGGCAGCGACAGACAGGCTACTATTGTCTCACTCTAACCCACAGCGTTAGCAGTATTTCGGACAGACACTTCTCTCTCCTCTCTTCGCGTGACTCAGTGTTAGTTCAACTTAGATTAGTTTCAGTTATCACTTCTGTCGGGCGTCCCGTGATGCATACTTTTTTTTCAATGTTATGAAAATGCAAAAAAATTCGACGAGTCGCCGTCCCATCAAAGCAACTGCGTTCGCAGAGTATCGTGCGCGATACGTATTATGATATTTTACTTCTTATCGTGACGATGGCAACACTTATACGGTTTTGGCCTAGTGCTCTGCGACGCGAAAGGCGTTCCGCGTTTGGCCTTGCTTGCGATAGGTCGTCGTAAGCGTACACGATTCTGTATCTTACTAATATTATAAAAGATATAAGGAAATTTGCTATAAAAGCGACTGACCAGATCTGGAATCAATTTGGCACAGAGACAGCTTATAGTCTGGAATAGCAAATAGGACATTTTTATCCAGAAAAGATTAAATATTCCCGTGAGATGAGCAAGGTACAGCAATAACTACGGAGTGATGCTAATTTTCTTTATACTAAGCCTCTAGTTAAACCGCAGGTGGGTGGCACAGCTTACTAATATAGAAGATATTAAACAGCTGTCTTGCGATCAGTGTTCGGCGCTATAAAAATAGCCTACGTGACGTAGTGGACACCACACTACCTGTTGTCTGTCTCAAACTTAACTATAGCCCATTCGCGTTAAGACAATAGTGATGCAAGGTCAAGCCCCATCCCTGACCAAATGGTCTGGGTGCAGAGTTTGCTTAATATGAAGACTATGGTCGGAAGGTCGAAGGACGAAACAAAAGGAATTGATGGATCTTGCCATCATCTATAGCAGCAGGTATAACGATTTTAGATTTCCAAGTCCACCTGGTAGTTCTGGATTGTAAAATATAATATAGGTAATTTAGCTTAGTATGTGTTCAGATGGAATAAGAGTATCATCTAATTGCACGGATGGTGTAGTGGTTTAAGCGTTCGCCACGCCGTTCTCTACTGCGGCGAGTGTTAAGAGTTCAATTCCACACAGGGCTGTGGTCACACTGTATTATCCACAAATTCTGTCTGGATGTTCTTTGTGTCCGTTTCTTATATGTTTTTAAAGTCCTCTGTGACACAGGATATATTCCTAATGTATGCATTGTTTAAAAAAAAATCAAAATGTCAAATATAATATTTTGCTAACAGACAAATTTTGATTCAAATTTTATTTTTTCTATTGGTAGTGTATAGTGTTTATATTTAAATAAATAATACTTACTCTCTACTGGACCATTTATTTCAAATGATTTCTTCCTTTTAGCATTCAGTAGTAATCTTAAGTCACATTCATGCAAATTATTTGTATCTTCAATGTCCAATTCTTCTTTAACCCAGTTTTTAGGAAATTTAATCTTACTACAAGAATTCAAAGATGACTTTCCATTAACATTATTCATTGGTAATTCAGTTTCCATATTGAAAACCTGGTCAGGAATTGATTTTGATTTTGGGTAATTTTGTGAGAATTCCATTTTAGGATTGGAACTTTTTAATGGTGTGAATGTCGTAAAATGTTTTGGTTTATTTATTAGTTTATTTTCTGTATTGAAATATAAGGAAGGTCTTTCATAATTAGTGAATTTCTCGCATAGAGGTACACCACTGGTGTGGACAAATATTCCGCAGTCTACCTCAGATGTTTGAGTAACTCTATCTACAAACGGTTTCTTATCAGGGGTCAATACAGGCCATTGAGGCATTGCGAGCTGCATTGGAGTCCAAACAAAACTTGGTAGACCAACATTTGGCGTGGTAGTCATAAACGGGCTTAAATATGTAACAAAATGTGGTGGTTGGCCAAACATTTGAGTTTGGTGAGCAAACATTTGATTTTGAAATGGTGTTTGCTTGCATTCTGGCCAAGGATTTGCTGGACCTTTAAAGGTATAACTTTCATTTTGGAAATAGGGTTTTCTGTTTGTTGACCAAGAGTTTGAAGTGCTGGGCAAGATATTGGGAGGAGTATTATTGGGACTAACATCAGGAGGTGTGCTTGGTTCTGGATAATTGTGGTACCTATTGTTTATGTTTTGGACATTAGTACTGTTTTCTTTTTTTGGAGTAATTTTCTGGAAGAAAAATGTTACAATTATATTAAGTTTAAAACTTATTGTCTTATTATCATTTGTTACTAATACTTAAAAATATAATATTTACTGTGGAGCAAAAACAATATTTTAAATATTTGTTGTAGAATTGATATAATTCTAGCCATAGAGACAGTTCATCTTATGAGTGTTTGCTACCTTAATTTTTAATTTCACATATATGTTTGGTTAACAAGAATATTTTTTTAAATATAAATAATAATTAATATATACTATTCTTGAGCCTATTACTGTCCACTGCTGACCATACATATTATTAATTTTTATATTAATAAAATCTATTATGACTATATTGTATTACTAATCTATTATTATTATATCAATTATTCTACACAGGACAATATCACTGAAAAGAAAGAAAGAGAACTTGAAACAAAAAATATACTAGCAAGTACCCCAGCTGGCTGAGGTGGTATAGTAAGCCAAAACCTCCTTCCTAAGGAGAGACCTATGTCCAGAAGTGGACTGTTAAACATTGTTAATGATAATCATTGCTGTGCACAGTACCTATTAATCTAATCAGGTTTTATTTAATAAGATGAATATTTTGATGAAATAAAACTAAGCATCATTTTCATTTAGATTTAAAAAAGTAGTCTATACAAGAAGGTTATAATAAGAATAAAAAATTAAATACTTTTAAGATATCATCAATGTTGAAATTTTGTTTTACATTTACATATTACATATTTAAGTATACATTTATTTATTTTGAAACCTAAGTTATAAAAATATACATAAATAATAACAACAAAATATGTATTTATTTATATTTTACACATTTATGTTTATAAATTTATATAAACCTCTTTTCTAAAGGGAGGCCTATGACCAGCAGTGGACTGTTAAGGCTGTTGATGATGATGATATGGATTTCAGTTAATTCAGAAGCTCAATTAGAAACAGAACAGAACAGTAGAAGAATAGAAGCTCAATGCATTTTAATAAATTCCGTAATCACTTTTTAACAAATAAGCGAAACAGAACTCAAAGTTTTAAGTGGATTTTCAGTAATATTTAATCGTCTTATTGTTTGGTAATCTGTATGGAACTTCTCTAAAAGTTTTCATACATAATTTATTACAAAACTTGAAGAATGTACGTACCTCATTACTGTTTAAAGTCCAAACAGCTTTACCGCTAACAACATTAAAATAATAAAATTTCCCTGGAAAGGTTTTAGAAGGGCACAAAATCCAAGCATTGTTTAAGACGGTATTTTTTTTCGGAGTGTTCATTTTGCATAGTTAAAGTAATTGTAATTTAGCAAAAATAGCTATAAATGAGCAATTATGATTTCAGAAAGGAATGTTCAAGTTTAAAAACTACCTACAATTAGAAGTTATAGATACTTGGCGTCAGAAAAGTTGTTTTTAATTTTTGCTTACACCCGCGAAAACTATAACACATTTTTGCATTCATGTATCACGTTCCAGTGTACGTATGCGCGTAAAATTTTAATTTAATATTACTTTATTATTTTATCTATGAAATACGAGGGTAATTTCTTAAAGAGCATTAACGAAATGTAAAATGTTCATCTACATTAGGATATTAACTTTTATTAAGATGATTCTGTAAAATTCAAGTCTGAATACGTTATCTTTGCCTATAAAGGAACGTATTTGCCGGAAAACGATAGTGGTTTATAAATAAATGTAAGTAAACACCACACTTATTTATATTCAAACCATTTGTACCCTTGTAAACAATTGAATTTTAATCATATTAACAATGATTATAGCCATATTTTGATTCAGCTTAAGTGAAAATAATAAAATGTGTTATTGTCCTCTTAATAAGATGCACTACCACGTGGGACCAAAATACCGGCTAAAAATGGGTGTTAAATATGCCTCTGTTTGCCTATTCATAAAAGCAGGCGTGACTTTTATTCATTTATTTATTTATTTATACATCATGCACTTTATGTACCAGTCAACCTTTGGATGATGCAGAGAAAATAGGAAGTAGGTGCGTTTCAGGTGTTGAATAGTAGAAGTAGACATATACAAACTTTCATATACTAAAATTAATACAAATACATAAATACATACGAATACATACTTAAGTTGATGTAGGTAAGTCTATATACATACATACACAAATAAATATCATAACAAGTATAAGATGATAATCATGTATTGGTTGATTCTGCCAGCTGTTTCAGTAAATACTGCTTTACTTTTTTCTTAAAAGAAAAAGCGTTGGTAGCCATCCTGACTTCGAGGGGAAGCTCATTCCAGAGAACGGACTGCACAAAGAAAGAACTTTTATATATGTTATAAGACGCTGAAATAGTCACCTGAAAATTAGATCTAAAACTTTTAGAGTGCATAGTTTATGTCGCGTAACATGTATATACGAACCTACCATAACCATTTAAATGATTTTGTTAGGCATATTATAATAGGGTATGTACATGTGTTTCCAAAATGTACAGGATATTTTTTTTGTAATCTTTATTTCTAAATAACGTACCTGTATAACTATTTGTAAACTATAGGGAAACGTCAGATCCTGTGCCGCTAGTAATATATGGTGAATTATGGACGGATGGATGATGGTTATGAGATTTATATCGGTTATAACGCAAATAGTCCTAACTATTTTCATATAATGTATTATCATATTTTTAGACATTTGCTAAAAACAAACAAACAAAACGAATTCTTCTTAAAAACTTGTCACAGCTGCAATAAACTAAGCGTTTATGTTGTCAACAAAACACGTTCAAACATTGTACAAATTAACCATTCTTAAACACTGTGTGTTAGATGTCCAATAAATAGTAAGATACAAAGTAAGAATACAAAACTTAAATTAAATAAAAAGATGAAATATTTAAGTTGCCTGGAAGAGATCGCAGACTGCGATAAGGCTGCCCATTGTACTACTATTTTATGTTTGTATCCTACATTGTATGTTTCCTACTTATGGTGTGCAATAAAGAGTATCTATCTATCTATTTAAATCGATGTTCGTGAATCAGTTCACTAGTGTATTTAGCAGTTAAAAACAAATATTATTTCATCTAACGTTGACTGTACAGATAATACGAAGTAATAAAGGAATTTATTATTTAAATTCATTAATGTCCGTGTACTGACAGATTAAGAATATGTAATGTCACCACCGCTATTCATCCCGTGGGTGTCGTAAGACTAGTAGGTAGTCGACTAAGGGAACAAACTATTCAAGACAATATTACTACAAACAGAAGGAAAACTTGAAACAAACCCTATTCCAGTCCGTCTAGTCAGCGTGGTATAATAGCCCAAAACCTCCTTTCAAAAGAGAGGCCTATGTCCAGCAGTGGACTATAAAAGGCTGTTGATGAATTATTTTAATAAAAGTTTAATGGCAATTTTTGTTCAATCAATTCTATTGATAATAAACATTATGTAAAAAGTAATTTAAGTAATTTGTCAAAAGAACACTTTATTGACTTAAATGCGGCTTATATGTACAGTACAAACTAATATAACTTTTTAATGCAAATTTCTAAAAATTGACACTTCTATTGTCAATGGTAATATGCCCTTTAATATTCAAATAGTAACTTTTTTAAACTCTTGCAAATTTCTAATCCTCAGTCAATTTACACACTGACGTCTTCTGTCAAAATGATATTTGTTTAGTTATCATGGTTGCATTTTTCTATTGTTTCTCGGTTTTTTTCATATAAAGTTACCAGTTTTCTGTGTTAAATTATTAAATTTATTTGCATGAAAATGGTTATCCGATGCGACCAAGGAGAGATCAGGCACAACTTCTAACTTCCTGGCTGTTTTTGATCCGAGAATGCTTGATCGGTAGTCGCATACGTTGATCTTTAGACCGAGGCACTTTCTCAAAAATCTGTATAAATAAAGTTATTTCTGAGGGTGTAAAATTAAGGAATGAAAACCTGTGTTCTTAGTTCTTGAATAGTCTATTGCATGTCATCTTGACTTCCATTGAGTAGTTAGTAGTGACAGTGACATATTGTCATAGAAGACAAGTGATGATTACAGTTTATCATCAGTTAGGCGTAGGTTATCAGTTTCATTAAAGGATAGTTCAAATAAAAGTTCTCATATTTTTCAATATTTTATTTATATAAATTTATATTAAAGCTACCAGTGAGCAAAATTTCATGAATCTTACTTAAATTAGGAACAATCGCGGCGTTAAACTAAACCCATAGCATAACCACCCATAACATAATTACATTCTAACACCTTACATTAGCTTACAAACCATTTATACCTTGTTGCCACATCCATAATAATATAAACTCGAAAGTAGAGAGACCTCTGCCTGTCTGTTACCCTTTCACGACTAAACCACTGTCTCGATTTCAATGACATTTGGTATTTAGATACTTTGATTTTTGAGGAAGGACATAAGATATTCTTTACCGTGATAATCGACATACATGTGGGCGATGCCGCAGGCAAAAGCTCCTTCAAAATAAATGCCTCAGCAAAGAGATACTAAAAATATCTAGTAAGTTTTAAGTATGATTTCAAATATTGGACTTTTTGGACTAACTAGAAGCTTTGTCTATTTTCAATCCTCGACTCTCCTGACAGACAACAATATTGTAGGCAACTAGATATTTTGTAACTCCAATATATGTCACATCGAAACGAAACCATGTAAATTGTTTAAATTTTTAAACTTCGTGATAACATGGTAACAGCTGTCACCTTAATAAAACGAGAATTTTTTGTCTATGGGTCACATTGTTATATTATTTTTACCGCCATTTAAACATCAACATAGGGTGACAGTGACAGTGGCGCATCGATTAATTTTCAACTTACTTGTGAAATAGTTGTCTAGTTAACGAGGGAAAGAGTGATATCGATAGATCAGAATCGCAGTACTTTCAATGAAAGCTAGAGTGATTTAACGAAAAGTTGTGTGTACTTATACTGTGAGTTACATTATCGCTCTCATAGGGCATTTATGACTTGTTAACACTTTTGGGCCGTTTTAATTATACATAGGGAGGGCCAAGAATTCGTTAACACTTGAATCTAACATCCCGCGCAAACATGTTACGGGAGTTCTTGGGACTGATGCTACTGGACTTTGCTCGCTACAATCGTAACACATGATTTCAACAAGATGGAGCCACTTGTCACATGTCCAATGAGTCCTTGCCGGTGGTCAAAAACATGTTTTCGGAAAAGCTGACTGCCAGACGAGGCGATATTTCATGGCCATCCAGATGCCCAGATTTATCCCCAGTAGATTTCTTTTTATGGGATTATCTGAAGGATCGTGTCTACATCAATAAACCAAGTACACTACGTCAACGAAAAGAATAAATCAGCGATGAGATGTCGGTGATCTCGCGGTCTTTTTGCCGACGAGTATTCGAAAATTTCGGTGTTCTCTTAGAGTGCAAACGTTGAAACAGTGGTCATTTAGACGATGTAATTTTAAAAAAATAAATTCCAACTAATTAGCTTTCTTGTAAATAAACAATTTTTATAATAGATAAAATGGTTTTGTCTACGATTTTTTTTAATGTTAACTAATTCGTGATCCACCATATATTTACATAATGTTCCAAGGAAATTCTGAATTCAAATGGGACCTCCTCAAAGGCATCGACAACAACTGCTGTATTTAAGAATATAAAGTGTAAGTTTCTTTGTTCTGATTCGTAAAAATGGTGTTGTAAATAATTGTTTAATCATTTTTGTCGCATTGAGGTAACATTATATTCTTGTGATGTTATAAGGTAGATAAAAGAATTAATGTATTAAAATATCTATTTCTATTTAAAAACACCCTTACCCTTTGGCCACGTCATGAAACAGTTTAGTTACATTCAGTCTTTATACTTACATTGTTTACCTTATACCACTTAAAAAACTGATTATGAATATGGGAGTCTGCTAAAAGAACTTTTCCACAGATTGACAAGACAGTCGTATTTTACTTTATCTATGGTAGTTTTCAAATGTTGTCTATAGTAGAGTAGTGTATTGGTGTTATTGATAGCGTAGCGGCTTCAGCGCTCACCTCGCCGTTCTTACTGCGTTGAGTACTGTTAGTTTGATCTTCACGCGGCGCAATACTTTGTTTTCTTTCTATTCTTTTTTAAAAGACAACGCCCGCACTAGGAATAAATCCTGTGTCGCGGTGGACTTTACAAACATACAAGAAACGGACACAACGAACACCCAGACTCAGAACAACAATTTGTGAATCACACAAAAAGCTGTCTCACGTAGGGTTTAAACCCTCAACGTCCAGTTTAGTAGAGAGCGGTGTGGCGACCTCTTAAACCCCCAGGCTAACTGTGCAGTCTGTGTTATTTGTGTGATTCACAAATTGTGGTTCTGAATTGGGCTGTTCTTTTTGCGTTTTATGTATGTTAGGCAAGTCCTCCGTGACACAGGATATGTTCAATATAATAACTACATAATGTATTTACAAAAATATAAATTATGACGTTTTATATGATTGACTGTCGTGTAATAAGGCAATAAACTTTTTAACAGACTCCAACATTTGAAATTCTGTCTATTAGGAATGTTAAAAATTAACTATCTTTTATGAACGTTTCTTTTTCAAACGCTAATATTTTATTTTGACCTGCATTGTTACTTCTAAACAGTAACATTGCTTTTAAACGAGTTTTACAAGAATTGTTTACGTAAATATTTTTAATTAATAAGTAAAAACCGAACAGTAACATTGATATAGATACTAGTATAGAGAGCGGTGGTAATATTACGACGGTGAAAAATACCGTCCATCTTATGGTGTCTGGCAGGCCTTCTTGGTTCTGAAATTCAAAAATATAACGTAATTAAATGGTTAATAATATAAACATCTTCATTGACCTTTAACAGGCCACTGCTGGGCATGAATCTCTGCTTAGAAAAGAGGTTTTGGCCTACTATACCACGCTGGCCAGACGGGTTGGTATAGGGTTTGTTTCAAGTTTTCCCTCTCTTTGCTGTGATATTGTCTTGTTTGCGCTCTTAGTCGGCTTTTACGATGCTTTACTTCAGATGATTTTCTAGTTTGTCCTCTATATCAAGAAAAAAAAAAACTTTTGCGTTCGGATACTTTTAAGTAATAAGTACCAGAAAACCGAACTTGGATCGGTATTTTTTTAAAAAAAACACGGATATACAACATTTTTTAAAATGAAACTTTGATGGATAAATTTATCGCCCCCGAAACCCCCTGCATGCTAAATTTCATGAAAATTGTTAGAGCTGTTTCCGAGAATGAGATTTTATTTATACGAGTATATATATACAAGAATTGCTCGTTTAAAGTATTAGATAATTAAATTACTCAGACATGTGTGTGTCACATTGTGCGTCGAGCACAAATGAAACTTGTTTACTACTAAAGCTACATGTACTGACAGAATACTTATCTATCTTCTTTGTAAATATATATATATTATAAATATAAAACACTCAAAACTCCACGCCAATTATTTATGGTTCAAAAAAACCATGAAAAGTTTAATTGCAAATGGTGGCAAATCTTTAGATTTTTAATGGTGAAATATACTTACGTATTCCGCCCAGAACAATGGTACTATTAAGTTTGATAACTTGGCAAAGTCTGAACCATATGAAGATATGTCTTGAACTTTTACATTACTCTGCAGTCTTGCCACAGCTCGGAAAGGGATACCAGTACACTAGAACAAATAAAAAACATGATGTCGTAAGCTTTTCTTTGAAGCAAACTTCTGTACTAGGTATGTATCCTCTGTTGCTAGGATTACGTAAACAAACATGAAACGGACACAAAAGACACGCAGATTCATAACAACAATTTGTGGAGCGCATAAAGTGTTGTGTCATGTGGGACACAACACACAGGACAACGCTTTGTGTAATAAGTGTTGTCCTGCGTGGGACACAACACACAGGACAACACTTTGTGTAATAAGTGTTGTCCTGCGTGGGACACAACACACAGGACAACACTTTGTGTAATAAGTGTTGTCCTGCGTGGGACACAACACACAGGACAACATTTTGTGTAATAAGTGTTGTCCCATGTGGGACACAACACACAGGACAACACTTTGTGTAATAAGTGCTGTCCCGTGTGGGACACAACACCCAGGACAACACTTTGTGTAATAAGTGCTGTCCCATGTGGGACACAACACACAGGACAACACTTTGTGTAATAAGTATTGTCCTGTGTGGGACACAACACACAGGACAACACTTTGTGTAATAAGTGATGTCCTGTGTGTTGATCGAACCCCCAACATTCGCACAGTATAAAACGATGGGGTGACCGCTAAAAAAACACTATGCCATCAATTTACATACATGTACACGAACCCTTAAACCAGCCCCCCTTTAATTTTTATTAATAGAAATGGGTAAGTATGAGTCAGTACGTTAATTTTCACTTACCGGTTCTAGGTTTACCCACGAATTATGTTTCAATCTGTCGGGGTTAAGGCCAGTTACGTAGTGGTCTTTTGGGACACCTCCCGCATAGAAATGGGGGAAAGATACCACTATGGGAAAATCTGTAAAAAAATAAATTATAGGTTGGTATTTTCTAGAAATTGCCTACGTTAAATAAACATTGGACGTGTAACATCGAAAGTTTTATATAAATATAACGGTAACATATCCTACTTCGCTGTGCCATAAATGTATAAAAAGACTAACGCGAAAACTAGAGAGAAACATCCTAGAAGCAGTTTGTATATCGTATCAAAACTTAAACGCAATTGGTATAGCATTTTTTAAGTTTTTGGTGTGTACACAAATCAATTTAACATTTTTATAGACATTATAAAACTGACACTTTTGTTTATTTGATTGAACGGGCTAATCTTAGGAACAACAGGTCCTATTTGAGAAAATATTTTTAAGTATTAGATAGCCCATATATTGAGGCAGGTTATATACTATCACGCTACGACCAAAAGGAGCGAAGTATTAATGAGAAGCGTTGCAAAAATGGAGTAAGTTTTTTACTATTGAGAGCTACTAGTGCTAGCATAGGTGTAATCTCTGTTCCCTCACTCTCATAATCCGACGAGACGGTCATCCGACACGAACAGTGAGAGATCAGATCAGAGATCTCTCCGAGGCACGATTAAGACAACTTCCTAGCTCCGGGCTGTTATGAAGCATTGTTAACCCTGAAGAACCCGACATCTTTTGATCGACAGTCGTATACACTAAAGGTTAGACGAACGAAGCAGTCAAAGGCTTATATATGACTTACTGAAGTAGCAACTCGAAGCGTCGCTAATACCAGCGGGGAGGGAGGGCTGTGATTCATAACAGTCTGTCCCGTTAGTTATTCTATCGAAGGCGCTCTCAGACAAATTGTATCTGTAGAGAGGCACGTTGTCTATAGTCAGCTCACCTGGAATAGAGTAAAGAGAAGTGAAGAGGGCGGACAGAGTGCTAAGACAGGAGTGAGATTACTTTCACGTAGCTTCGGTCCTGGTTAAAGAGTAAGTACATATTACTATACTAGGACGCCATAGTGTGGGTCTCTGTACTGAATTGTCTGCATTTGCAATGAGTATGGCGATTACCACTCAGTTTAGTCAGTTTGTATGCTCGTTAACTTTTAAAAGGAAGTGTTGTATTGTACGAGTATATATATTAATAAATAACATTGTTGTTTCATTTATTTGTGGTATATTTTATTCAAAATTATAAATTTTAGTAGCCGTGTAGAAGTATATCGTGGTAATTAAAAAAAATCTAAATCTTTTACCAAATAACAAAGTTCTAAGACATCAATATTATCGGCAGTCACATTCGCTACCTGTTAGACCAAGGAGGCAGTTAACACCATATATTTTATATATTTATTTTTATTTATTTCTCTTAATTGTATACACATAAAACAAAACAAAAGAAAAGATGTCTATTCAATGGATTGAATTGTCAGTTGTGAGCGTTTGCTCAAAACTTCAGCGGAGATGCCCCGCTCATATCGCGCTTATAAATTACTGCTGTTTACGTACGATTATATGATTGGACAAGGTACTTTAGTAGGTTACTCTTGCCCTTATTTCTGGCAAATAAAACTTCATATTAACTACTTTAAGCAATATCTTCTTCGACTCACTATCAAAGTACAGCGGCATGAGCTTGCAGACAGACTTCCTCCAGTATTGCAGCACGTCCTGTTTAGTCAACCTTTGAGCGTACATCACACCTTCCGTGGACCCGAAGATACGGTCTGGACACGTCTGTAAATTAAAAAATAACTAATGAGTATGTAGCGTTCATGTGGCAACACTGTTTTTGACGACGCCACTTTTTATACACAGAGATGGCTACAAAAATGTTAAGTGGACACTCTAATTAACAAAAGCGTGTAATTCAAGCTCTTGGAGACAAATACTGTGAATATTGGTACCACATGAACAGTAAATCCATATAAGTATATTCTGTGTTTAATTTGACCATTCAAGTGGTAGATGCATCAGATAAAAATATATTGTGGAGTAATACTATCATAGCAACTCCAAAAGTATGATGGTTTTTATTTTAACCTTCCAGAAAAAAAGTTCATACCTAGCTCTTAAATCAAAAGAAGGTGTACCCGCTAAGTATTAACCGGAAAGGTTAGTACACTACAAAGTTATGTAATACTAAATAGGGGTCTATGGCTGGATTGTTATTAGATACATTGAGGCCCATCCGTGCTCCGGAGAGTACGGCCAGCCATTGCCCTACGAATATTTGTGACAATTTTCTGGTGGGGGAATCGAGTCATCGTAACAAGTCCGACAATGGCTTATCTCCAAAACTTCAATGTCAACTCTTGCCCTTTGATAAACTTTTTCCTTTCAACATATTTCTTAAAAACTTAAGATAAATTGTTTCTTTAGTAAAACTGGTGGTTAGGTGCTTATCTCGTTGCTTCAGTAAGTATTTGATTTGGTTAGAATTGGATCCGTCGGTACTCCTGCGTAGCCGAATGGGACTTAGCACACGCTGGATGACTGCCGCGCCTGGATGTATGAACAAATCGGACGAGACCTGTCCCCGTCAGTAATCGTTGCTGCCTTGCTGGTGGGTGAAGTGGGCTGGGGGCCAGAAAGAGACCGCTGAACGGGATCAGCAGCGGGCCGATCCCGAGCGTAGAGGACGTCGGCGGCGATACCAGCCGCCGGTGAGGCCGCAAGTTGCTAGAGAGTGGGGACCTTAGAAGGTATTAATTGCTGCTGTCGACGATAGAATGGCAGCCAGGTCGTAAAAATACGATCAGGCCCCAAGACAACAGGATAGCGGCTGGCTAAACGCGGCTTCCAGCGGCTAGACTTGGGATAATCCGTCCCTGCAGAGCCCCTGCAGGGCCGGGACCGGTCCTCGGGATGATTTTTAGTGGAAACAGTACATACTCGTACTCTTGGCTTCTAAGTCTCCATGAAACCGTAGATCTAAAGAAATTTGCCACAGTGCCAAAAAAGAACAGGTGCTCATCTCATTCAAATAGATAGACGCTGTGGGAGTTTATATTGCAATATGTAACAATTACTAGGTCAGCCTTACTCTTTAATTTAACGCTAATTTTACTGGTGTAACGTAGATTAAAATTACGATAACAACAGCTTTATAATCTTTGTTTTTAATTATTACATCGATATCTGTTGTAGGTACTTGTCTGATAAATTACTACTCACGTCAGGATCAAATCCAGGTAGCTGCGGCAGTCCTCTGAATCTGTCGATCTGGAAAAACTCCTTGTGACCCCACTGCGGGCCGATCTTTACCGTCATCTCGTCTTTGAAGTCTGAATATATCTAGAACAATTTGCCAGTTTAATTTTAACTTCACGTGTCACTTACATGTCAGTTTGAACCCAAACAACATAGCCTGTGTTGTAGTAACTATGTTATGGACTGCTGACAAACATACTTATATATTTCTAAATAGGTACTTCTGAAAGTTTCTGAGGTTATTTGACTGTACAGATCTAGTTACTCTTTCAAACAAAAACTACTGAACGGGTTTAGATGAAACTTTATAGCAATATATATATTAGAATATCACGTAGGCTACTCTTTATCGTAATAACCGACATATAGTTGAGCAAAACCACGGGCAAAAACTAGTATTATTATGAATAAACTATTATTACTGTAAACTACAGCGAGGCACAGAACAAACCGTTTATTACTAGACCATGCTTTTAATCTGAACATGTTTTTAATCTCACACTTCATTACTTAGAAGTGAAGCGGTGATCGTAACAGAGGAGTTGAGCCTTTACAGCTGCAAAGAGATATTGTCTCTATGGCAGTCCTATCTATCTTCTTTATCATGGAGAGTGTTCTGACGAGCTCTTCCAACTGGGCAATCCCTTCCTCTACAGGGCAATGCGTGGTGGCCTTGTAAGGCACCGTTTTAGAATGGTACACATGCGCTTCTGAATAAAGTGGTTCAGCTCTTCCTTCATGTGCAAATCAGTTACAATCTGGAATTCACTACCAGCGCATGTGTTTCTCTCTAACTATGATCCTGGGTCCTTTAAGCGGGACACGAAATAGCATTTCATTAGGATGTCATAATTTGAGTCACCATACTACAATGTCTACAGTAACTAATAGTATGGTGACCATTACTCTTCAATTCTATTCATGCTTTCCATCAGGCAGAGCAGGATCACTTTGGCAGACTATTAAAAAAATACCTAAAGCATATTAAAATGCTCTCTGACTGTTATCTGTTGCTGCACAAGATTTTATGTGCATAAATATATTTACTAAATTTTATCATGTAATATTACTAAAACGTTTGTTTTGGACCAATAAGGAGGAATGAACGACAGCTGTCAACCCTGCATCAATGGGCCTCCTGTTTTACACTCAGTATCGAATGATAACAGCACGGATGCTATCGCTTTAGGTTGGTCTTTTGTGGGAGTACTGCCCTAATCGAGCCAGCTCAATTGAGTTAAAATCCATGTGACTCTACTACCTAGGTATCGTGACGTTAGTGTGGAGACGAATCAAGAAAACAGACTGTCACTACCCCAATAATCTCATGGGTGTTGTATGGGCCAAGTATATTATATAATATATATATAATATACCCGTGGTCAGCATGGTATGGTATATATGACAGATAAGTTACACAGGCACAGAACAAATAACCGTGCTCAGCACACAAATATGTGTCCCTGGTGGGAATCGAACTTATGACCTCTGGCTTAGCAGTCAGGGTCGCTAACCACGAGACCAACAGGCCCTACTTACTAAAGAGATAGATGTCTATAGGTAGTAGAGCCACGCTGATTTCAGCACGAGCGGGCCGGCTCGACCGGAGCAGTACTACCCTCCCACAGAAGATCAACCTAAAGCGCCAGCATCCGTGTTGTCGTGTTTCGTTGGTGAGTGTGAGACCGGTGGCCCATTGATGCAGGGGTGACAGTTACCGTGGTAACTGTGTAAGCCTTACACTATCACGATGACTGTCCTGCCTTTTACGTCCCCAAGCGGGGTGTGAGAAAGCATCTCAAAAGGCCGCCATAGTGTGTGTCACCATACTGCATTGTCTGTATTTGTAATAAGTATGGTGACCATAACTCTTGGATTCTATTCATGCTTTCCATCAAGCAGAGTAGAGACACTTTGGCAGGCTCTTAATATAGAAAAAAAAATGCCCGGCAGTGGTACTAATAGTGTATTAGCGTAGTAGTAGTAGTTAGCGTAATAGTGGCACTAATAAAGTCTGTGCATGTGGGTGATGTGAAGCCTAATGTGTATGCAAGTTGCTTTTAACCAATTTTCTGAACAGTCGTTAAGAATGACCAAGACTCTCAGTGTACGTCTTTTGAGTAAAAAGATCATTGTAAAAATTTCTTACCCGTTCAAGAACGTACTAACGAAAAAACACAATTAAGGGCCTTGTGATGCCATCGGACCTGTGTGTTCTCAGATATCATATAAAAATAGCTATCCAAAATAATCTATAAGCTTCCTTACTATAAAACATTCAAATAAGTTTTAATATATCACTAATTGTCAGCCTACCGTTATTACATGTTTAGGCATAATAGACGTTCTGTCCCAGAATTTTAAAGGTTATTTACAATTGAACTATACGCTACGCTAAACATCCAAGCAGGTTTATATCTTCTATTGTGAAATTTAGTAACAGATCAATGCCGAACAAGGCTGAGCCGATAACATAACATATTTTCAAATACATACATAATTAAAACAAAGTACACACAGACTTTTTTTAACGGCAAATTCCGCCCTTGGAATAAATCTTGTGTCTCGGGGAATTTGGCAAACATACATTAAACAGACACAAAGAACACCCAGACTCAGTTCGTTGATCACACAACGTCTTGTCCCATGTGGGACTTGAATCTAAAACACTTGGCACAGTAGAAAGTGGAGCATAGCATGGGGAAAATCTCTCTACAGCATTTTGAGCTAAGAATGTGTTATTTTGAAACAACTTCCCCTCCTATTGGTTCAATAAGTACCTTGCTGTTGGAGACAAATCTGGTCAGGTGGACTCGACAGCGTAAATTTGATATTGTGTCATCTACTCAAGTTGTATCAAATTTTTCCGTAGCAACCGTACCTAGTCCCTGCGTCGATAGACGACGACAGGTGATGCGACCTCGTTGGTGCGCTTTCTGCAGCTGATTCAACCACGTGCGGTCTGTCAGTGAGCGTTCCACCGTATTTCAAGCTCATTCTGAAAGTGCTCTCATCAGGATTGCACGAATATATTTGATACATAGACACTCGTGTAATGTGAACCCTTCGACATTCTTGTCGGCAAAGACTCGATGGTCTATGAACAAATTTGTTCTGTCGGTCAGTATTGTGAAAGGGCCGCGCTGGATCTTGAGATAGGAACGTTACTGCAAAATACACACATACAAGCTCTGTGTGTGCTTGCTAATGCATATTATGATAGCATTATCAGAGCTGTTCTGCCGAGCTTTGAATCGTGAGTACACACATACTGATTGACTAAGATACTCACCGGGTAAGGTTACTTCGGTGAGTATCTGAATAGTTTGAAGCTACAGCACAATAACCGCCTCTTGTTTTCGATTAACGTTGGAGCCCTTATTTTCACAGGTCCCTGGGTTGTAGCCCGTTCAGCTCATTAGTTGATACACCCGGATGGTGAGTGCACGTATTACAATTTTGATCCAACAGTAGACATATACTCACTCTATTCAGCATCCCCACATTATTCACCGGCACAAGGCTGGGTGCCAAATTCCTGGATGCTTCCAGGACGGGATCTCTGAAGTCCCACAGATATTCATAAATGGTCCTGTTGATGAAGGGTTTTGCTCGATGCATGTTCACTAACCCCCGAAAGAGGGCACGGACTATATAGGGGGCATCGTAGAGGTAGGACATCATACCCTGAAAGCAGAAAAAGAATAATTTATTTTTATTCATACCGTAGTCTAATGCAGTCCACCGTTATCCTTGTGCTGACGGAATCAAGAAACATAGTGTCACCCCTATTTATCTCGTGATGTCGCAAGAGTCGACTAAAGGCAGCATTACACTACATCACTAGAAAGAAAAGGAAAGCTTGAAAGAAATTGTCACTCCACCTGGTATTTGCGGCGAGATGGTGTGTCGGAATCGTACCGACTAAAACCACACGGTGTGCCACTCTGAGCCTGGAATTGGAGGGATACGGGAACTGCTGTTAAGCCATTCTCAGCGTCTTTGCGCTAGTGCAGTCACTCCTAGGCTGCGAGTGTTCGTAACCGACGGAGAGGCCTTTTCTAACATCGCAAAGGCTGCATCTAATCGTAAAACCGACAGATAATTTGTGGACCACGCTAATTGTTTTCCCGTGTGGGTATTAAACCCACGGCACTTAGTGCAGTAGAGAGCGGCGTGGCGACCGCTTAAACCACTAGGCCAACCGTGCAGTCATAGGCTAAGGTCCGAATTGTGCTCACAGCACTTACGACGTTTAAACTGCTAACGTGTGGTCCGATTTAGTGAGCGCGCCAACGTCTGTTAGCAGTATTAATAATTCGGACCACTTGTGAGTGCAGAGCAGAGCATTTTTTGACATAAACATGAGTGGAGTATATGGTGTAGCCGATGAAGATGGTGAAATGCTTGTATTTCAAGCATTTTCCGCAATCATAGATTCATAGATTCAAATAAATGTCGCAAAATAACGTCAATGCTCACGATGCTAACTATCCGACCCGTCAGTACTGTAAGCACTAGGTAGTGACGTCACATGTGACGTCATAGCATCCACAGCGCTAAGGGTGAGCGTGAAAAGCACGAATTGGACCGCACGCTGGTACGCTATGAGCGCTGTGAGTGTGATTCAGACCACGGCCACAGTGAATATTTAAATATCCGTGTGGTGATGAATTAAGAATATAGTGTTGCCAGTGGTATTAATGACGTGGATGGAATAATAGCTGAATGAGGGATAAAACTGTGCTGGACAACAGCATTGTAAAGAGAAGGAAAATTTTAAGCCAATCCTACGCCAGCGTGGTATAATTGGTCAAAACTTTCTTTCTAAGGTTTAAGGCCAGCTGTGGACTATTAAGGAATATCGAGGATCATGGTGATTGAATTGTGCCGTATTTCCTTAACTGCCTCGGTGGCGGTGTGGTAGTGAATGCGACTACTGTGCTCCAGGTCTCGGGTTCGATTCCCGAGTCGGACCAAATGTTTTGTATGATCAGCAAATATTTGTTTCGAAGTTTCGGTGCTTTCTATGTTTAATGTGTCTGTATCTATCAGTCAGTCTAGTTATCATAGCACAAGCACTGCTTAGTTTGAAACTAGATGACGTTGTATGTCAAATGTCCGAAATATTAAAAAAAAAAATGTTTTTGTAAGTGACAAAGTAATTACTTAGTTTTATTTACTGTTTTTTTTTTTGTAACTTGAACACTAAATAAATTCAACGTATTATTAAAGCCGTGGACGTCTGTAATTGTTTACACAATGTAATAAACGATGTTCTATAGGTATTTAAGATGATATTTAATAGATAAGCAAAAGTAAAATAATAGTATTTTTGAGTTATTTGCGGTATAATAAAATAATTTTGTATTTGTTGTGTTAAATAACCTTTTTTTTATAATCCTACATACACATATATACAGCATTCTCGGTAAGTATTAACATGTCCTTGGGCTACTTTTGCTTTACTTATGTAGAGCCAGGGTCGCTTCAAGATGGCTCTACATGGTGGTTGTCCAGTCAATGACACTGTATGGTGCACAGATGCAGGTGACGGTTCTGACCGCCCAGAATAGGGCACATTTCAGTTGCCCTCGGAGGGTATTGGCGGTTACAGCCGTACACAGTAATCGCACCGTGTCGACGGAGGCATCGTGCCTCTTGACCGTCCTCCACCATGAAATTTCGAGGTGCAAGAGCTCGCCGAAGTTTGTCGACGGACGGTGAGTGCTGAACGGGTTGGGGCATTTGGACCCCGCCCTAAATTGGTCCGATTCTGACACACCACGCCGCTGCAAACCCCGGTAGGGTAACGACCCGAGTGGGTTTCCACACATTAGAAAAAAACGATTTGTTTCAAATTTTCCTTATTTTTAAAGCTGTGTCGCAGGGGACTTTACACATATACAAGAAACGGACACAAAGAACAGCTAGACTCAGAACAACAATTTGTGGATCACACAAAGTGTTGTTCCATGTGGGATTTGAACACACTCAGCGCAGTATAGAGCGGTGTGGCGACCGCTTAAACTACTAGGCCAGCCGTGCAGTTAGTATATGTCGTGTTCTATTCGATTATTTTGCCAATAGTTTATTTTTGGCAGGGAACTCGTGACAGGTTAATTTGTTGCCTTGTAACTTGAACTTTTTAGTCTTCTATCTTCTTCCGTTACAGGAGTAGTAGAGTTGTTTTAAGATTAAAAAAGTTGTTGTTTAATTAATTAGTTTTTATAGTTCCCTTGGTCGTTTACACAAAATTTTTTGCATAGGCTATGACACCTTGGCATTATTTACTACGATTATATACACGAATCTTTTAATATGTTCTTTGTTATATAAAAATATTTGCGCAGATTTTCCCACGGAGATAATGCTAACGATATTTTTAAGTTACTTATTATCGGTGAATTTATAATCAAAAGTATGTTATTCAGGTTGAATAATATTTTCTCTCTACATGCACGTCACTGAACTCCCAAATGGCTGGAGCAATTTTGACTAAATTTAAACAACTTACCAAGACTGCAACGTTAGGAACTGTAATGGTAGCGTTCAGATCTATGTGGTTTTCATCAGGTAGGTAGATGGGGATTCGTTTAGCTGTGTATGTCATGGTGCTGTTGTTGTTGAAGGTCACATTAGAATGGAGGAGCTTCTCCCTGAGAAAGATTAAATAATGTAGGTATTAATTCATCTGTACATTTTCACCAACTTGGATAAGGCCTGACCTTTATTTTTCAACGTGGAGCCACTCTCATAAGATCTTCACAATCCAAGTATTAAGTTAAGTAGTATTGTAGAAAGATGTTTGTCAGACTTTTTAGGGCTGACTTAACCAAAAATGTTCGTGAGATAAAGTGTTTTGAATATTAATATAATATCAACAGCCTTTTACAGTCCATTGCTGGACATAGGCCTCTCTTTGGTAAGGGGGTTTTGGCTTACTATACCACGCTGGCCAAATGGGTTGGAATAGAGTTTGTTTCAAGTTTTCCTTCTCTTTGTAATAATATTATCCTGAATAGTTTGTTCCCTTAGTCGCCTATTACGACACCCACGGGATGAATAGGGGTGGTATGGTATGGTATTCTTAATCCGTCACCACACGAAGTATGTCTCGGAGAATGTCTGTGTATACTCAGGACGACAGAACGGAGAACTATTCGTAAATCCTGCTTTGCTATTGAATTGTGGCACTTCTGAGAGGCTTTGTCTTATTGGTAAAAGTATATCATAGATGTTCGCCAATAGTTTCCTGATGCTTTGCGTAAAGTCCAGCAAATATTTATTGATTGAACATTAATAAGAGAAGAAAATTCAGTATAAAACTTAAACAAATATGTTGGACGAAATAATCTGACGTTTGGAGTACATACTTAATGTATTTGTATTTTAAGAGCTTGTCAAAGTGAGTCTACTCTGCCTGATGTAAAGCATGAATAGAATCCAAGTGTTTTGGTCATTAAAATCCTTGCGAATGCAGGCAATACAGGACGGTGACCCACACTGCGGCGGCCTAGTAGTAATGCTTTTTACGCCCCACTTAGCACATAAAAACGACGGCAGTCATCGTGGCAGTGTAAAGCTCACACAGTTATCACGATAACTGTCACCCTGGTACTAATGGACCTCCGGTCTCACACTGTTGTGGATGCTGTCGCTTTAGGTTGTTCTTCTATAAGAGGGTAGTACTACCCCGTTCCTGCTCAAATTAACGTGGCTCTACTACCTACCAATCTAGACCTTAAGCTTTAGTATTACTAATAAAAAAATTCTAACGTTTCTTCCAGACATTTACACATATTCTATCTTCTCCATGAAGACATTAACCAAAACTAATCCAATTAAAAACCCAATTAAAAAAAAGGTTTACATTGATCGTAAAATGAAAAAAAAAAACAAAATTACTTCTATTAAATTAAAAGTACAATAGATTTAGTTAAGCATAAAGTTATAAAAATAAAAAGAATAGACAATAAATGCTATATAATTATTGTGTTACACATAATTTAACAGTTTCCCACTTTTAATTGTTAATGGGTTGTTAGTCTTAAGTAAGTGTAAAGTTAAAATAATAATAATAATATACACATAATTTAACAATTAACCACATTCAATCGGGTGATGTTCTTAAGTACGCTTCAAATTTTTATTTTTCGTATTTTTTTTCCGTAAATGGGTGGGAAATCTTACAGATTACTGGCAAGTTATGATGTTATTGTAATTAAAAAAAATTAGAATACTCGTATAAGTAACATAATTGTAAGTGAAATAATAATACCAAAAACTAAACACAATTCACATAATTAATATACATTAACATAATTCCAAATTAGACTTCTGGTAAACATACTTAAATATTTTTAAATACATAAATGTTATAGATAAATGACACCCAGACACAGAACAAATTATCACATCATCATCATCATCACATCGCACAGTTATTTGTCCTGAGTAGATGTAGAACCCACGACCTCCAGCTTAGCAGCCAGAGTCACTAATCAAAATAAATAAAGAAATAAATGAAGACAAATATTCTTACTTCTGTCTTTTTATTGATAAAACACTCCTTGAGTGTATTAATTAGCTTGTCTTTATCATATAGGATGGGCCACGAATTAGTTAACATTTGAAAAAATTGTATAAAAATCATTTGATACATTACAAAAATTGTTTATTTAAAAGAAAGCTAATTAGTTGGAATTTATTTTTTAAAAATTATGTCGTCTAAATAAATATTTTTTTGACGTTTGCACTCTTTTAAGCGATAACAGAAATTTTCGAATACTCGTCGGCAAAGAGACAGCGAGATCACCACGTCTCTTCGCTGACTTTTTCTTTTAGTTGACGTGGAGTGTATTTGGTTTATTGATCTAGACACGATTCTTCAAATAACCTCACGAAAAGAAGTCTGCTGCGGATAAATCTGGACTTCTGGGCGGCCATGGAATGGAAATGGTGGCCGTCGCCACGTTTGGAAATCAGCAACAACCGGCAGGGCCTCATCGGATGTGTGACAAGTGACTCCGTTTTGTTGAAACCATGTGTTACGATTGAAGCCAGCAAATTTCAATAGCATCGGTTCAAAGATGTTAGCTTCAAATGTTAATGAATTCTTGGCCCACCCTATATTATCATAGCACAGGTACTGCCTAGTTTTTGCAGGCAGGCGCTAGGAGGGGTCTGGAAGTCGTAATAACAGCTGTTCCCGACTCCCTCCTATCTCAGGCGCAGAGTGGCACACTGTGTGGTTTTAGTCGGTCTGATTCCGACACATCACCCCAATCCCGGTGGGGTGACGGCCCCGACGACGGAGAGAGTTTCCACACGCGAAAAAAAAAAGCAAAAGGCTGTGCCTAGTTTTGGGTCAGTTTTGAGGTTTGAGGTAGTTTGGGGTGCATCTACCTCCACACATACTATTAACTAATGTAAAATATTGAATTTTACTAGCTCTTTACGTGTGAAATAGAAGTTTTTTATGAAATAACTTGGAAGCATATGTTCTTCTATGTATTTTCTTAACTGCCCTCTGGCACTGCCCTCCCGGCGCCCATTAGGGTTTATTATTACAATTAAAATGTAAAAATTTATACAGAAATAAATAAAAAGAGAAATTTTTTAACTTTACTAACTCACTGATGATTGATTTCAAAGTCTAACTACTAAATACGACTGGACTGATACAATAGATCACTCTGAGATTTGAATGATTTGAATCCAGCCACAGTTTACGAGATTGACGTAACCCGATCCGACAATCGCTGGATCGTTCGAAATCGTCGATGATCTGAACTTTGGGAAGATCAACACGACTAACTCCTTGGTCCGAGCTTCTTCCCGAACTCGGTCTGGTTCAGTTTTAAGCCTACTACGATGTGGTTGAACTTCGAACTTTTCTCCAGTCTTAGTATTAAACGATATCGAAGTTCGGTAGAAAGAGTGTTGTGGGACTTTTTAGGGTTCCAACTAAACGTAACGATTGCCACAGATGTTCGTATAGCAACCGGAACCGATGGCTTAACGTGTTCTCCGAGGCACAGAGGGCTCTCAATATATTAAGAATGGTCACTCACATAGTAACTGACCTGACCTTAAGAATACAGTGTCACTACCCCTATTGTATTTACCCCCGCCATGTTGTAGGTCACCCCACTGCATTGTCTGCATTTGCAATGAGTATGGTGACCACAACTCTTTTGATTCTTTTCATGCTTTCCATCAGGCAGAGTAGAGCCACTTTGACAGGTTCTCCATACATAAATAAAAAAATGTAAACTCGAAACAAACCCTTTTCTTTGAACGTGTGGAAACCCACTGGGGCCGTCACCCCACCGGGATTTACGGCGGGGTGGTGTGTTGGAATCGGACCGACTAAAACCACACGCTGTGCCACTCTGCGCCTGAGATAGGAGGGATCTGGGAACAGCTGTTATTACGACATCCAGACCTCTACTAGCGCTAGCGCGGGCACCATCTTCGAGTAAACTCTTTATTTAAGTTCGAAACAAACGCTATACCAACCCGTGTCTCCGTGATCCGTGATTCTGGCCTACTATAAGCCAAAACCTCCTTTCTAAGGAGAGGCCTATTTTCAGTAGTGACCTGTTAAAAACTGTTTTCATGAGACTATTATATTATTCAATAATCTTGTTATTAATATTGCTGAATCGAAAGTTTAAGTAAAGTAAAATATTTTTTTTAATGTATTTGCAGCTTTGCGCAGAACCCGTGTGTTTCGTTAATAAGTGCGAGACCGGAGGTCTGTTGATGCAGGGGTGACAGTTATCGTGGTCAGTGTGTGAACCTTACACTCTAATGTGAAAAAGTATCTCACTAGGCTGCCATAGTGTGGGTTACCATACTGTATTGTCTGCATTTGTAAAGAGTATACTGACCAAAACTGTTGAATTCTGTTCATGATTTCTATCAGATAGAGTGGAATCACTTTGGGAATCTCTTAAAAAAATCAAGGTGTAGATTACTCACATACCTAAGCATGTGAATAATTTGCACGTTGATTTTTTGTACTTGACTGTTACAGACGTGGGACACGTGGCTAACCACGAGCCCCACGTCTGTAATAGTGAACGTAATTATACAACTAATTTAAGAATTGATCATATTTCTTTTTTTAAAGTGATTATCATTAAAGAGCGTTATACAACCACACAGATGCACATTCACACATCTAAAGAAACATCCGTTATGATTGCACATTTGTACTCTTAATGTTAACTTCGTGGTTCACTGTTCAACGTTTGTCTATTATTATGTTTTTAAGACGTAACGAAGGTGTTGTAGTGTCAGCTGCTATTTATATCTTGAGTAATATTAATCTGTCAGTCTGGTAGTGGATTAAGAACACGAAGTTTTACCACCTTTGTTCGTTCCGTGGGTGTCGTAAGAGCTAAGAGAACAAGCTTCGCAAGACAACAGCATTGCAAAGAGAAGAAAAACTTGAAATAAAACCTATTTAAACTCCAAAACCTCTTTTTAAAGAGACATATGTCAATTGTGGCCCAATTAAAATGTTTTGATAGGCCTGTATTGTATTATTGAATAATCTTATTAGTAATATTGCTGAGCTGAAGGCCGTACGTTGTTTGTAACTGTTTTTTAATGTATTTGCAGCTTTGCCCGCAGTTTTAAACAAATCAAATGTACTTTGTTAAAGTTTACTATTGTAAACAAGTCTCTTCAGAACTTATTTTGACTTAAATGTCAAGTTAGAGTGGTTGTGGTTAAGCGGTTACCTCGCCGCTTCCTACTGCGCTGAGCGTTACGAATTCAATGTACACGTGGGACCTTGTGTGATAAACAAATTGTTGTTCTGCGTCTGTGTCCGTTTAAATATGTTTGTAAAATCCACCACGACACAGGATATATTCCTAATGCAAGGTTTCATCAACAACCTTTAACTGTTCACTGCTAAACATAGACCTGACAACGCAAGGATTGCTTTTAGGAAAAAAAAAATATCACATCACTATGATCGCTGTCAGTGAACTGCAGGTCTAAAACCAATAAACATGAAAATGTGTTAGTGCACCATTGACCTTAGGTACCGTCTGTCCGTCACAACCGACTATACTTAACCGATGACGTCAAGGTCGTTACCGGTATTTACCGAATTATACGGTGGGTAATCTTTATATCCATTTTTGGACTCAAAGCGAAGTATTTACCGAGGACAAGGTTGAGACTTTCAAGATGTTTTGTTTTTTTATTGTTGTTATATTGGATGGAATAAAATCACAATTATTTCTGATTAATCACGTGATTTGTGCTTGCTAATAACTGTGACTAAACTACAGGGTTTAAACGTTCGTGTATAGTGATAAAGAAAGTTATTAATCACACTTGAAATTGCAGTGTATTAAAAGCACGAAAAATGGATCATCGTATTCGATTTGTCTAAAAAAAGTTTATCAAAAATTTTGAAAAACTATAAAGTGACTTTTCGGAGGTCTATCACAGTGATTAAAAGCAACCATTTTTTCATATCGTGGTTATTTTAAAGTGGAAAACATTTTGATAACTAGTTGTTACATTTTTACGTAGATTTGGAACTCCTATGTTTGAGAACTGAAGTTTTGGAGTGAAATTTTATTATTGTGACGCTAGTAATAAAAATATTTTCTTGGGCTGCCTATTTTTTAATTATATATTATCTACACTAATATTATAAAGCTAAAGAGTTTGTCTGTTTGTTTGCTTATTTGTTTGTTTTGTTGAACGCGCTAATCACAGGAACTAGAGATCCAATTTGAAAAAAAATTCAATAATAGATAGCACATTTGTTAAGAAAGGCTATGGGCTATATATCATCACGCTACAACTAATAGGAGCGGAGTATCAATCAGATACGTTGCGGATACGGGAGACAAATATTTCTTGTGTGAGCTTGCATTGCGTGTATTTGCGGTTAAAGTTTTGCAAATACTTAAGATTTATTATCTTTTAAAAATGATGAAAAAGGCTACTACAGCATATGTCTATCTTTTCAGTTTGGCTCACTATAACCTTCTTTATGGTAAAAAAAAATATTCATGCTTTATAACACCACGCCATAAGCAATAGGAGACGCAGACGAGGCTGCGGGGATCAGCTAGCGATATATATACATGTTATTAAGTGGTGATCACAGCTATTTTACAAACAGTATGCTCATATGGCCGTAAGATACGCGAATGGTGACAATTTTATAGAAATTCGTTTTCTTTTAAATAAGAATTGTTCGTTGTTTTTCACGAAGTGATTCAGTGTGGTTACAGGAGCCTGAATCCTACTCCTCTGGATTCTCACACAAAGGGCGTGAATTCACTTATTATTTTCGAATATTAAATATTCATGGGAGGCGGTGTCCACTTGCCATCATCTACACCGTTTAAAAATTTTGTACATATGTCAAAAATATTTATCATCATCATCAGCAGCTTTTCACAGTCCACTGCTGGATATCAGCCTCTCCTTTTAAAGGAGGTTTAAGCCTACTAACACGCTGGGCAGACGGGTTTGGGTTTATAAGGGGTTTTATCAAGTTTTCCTTCTTATTTACAGTGATGTTGTCCTACGTTGTCTTGTTCGTGTGGTGAAGGATTAAGAATACATAGTGTTACCATCCCTATTCATCCCGTGGGTCGTATAAGGCGACTAAGGGAACAAAGTATACAAGACAAAATCGTTACAAAGAGAAGGAAAACTTGAAACAAACCCTATTCGAACCCGTCTGGCCAGCGTGGTATAGTAGGCTAAGACCTTGCTAAGGAGAGGCCTATGTCCAGCAGTGGACTGTAAAAGGCTGTTAATGATGTCCTACGTATTCTGTTCCCTCAGTAGCCTCTTACGGCACTCATGGGATAAATAGGGGTGGCGACATACTGTATTCTTGATCGGTCACCACACATGTTTCAAACCATAATGAATATCATTTTACAGTCGCTATTGGTTACAGGTGTGAGTTTGTGCAACCATTCATCAAAGCTATAAATCTCTTGAATAACTTATGGCTTATCGCGTTATTGGTGTAGGTCATGGCTTTTTATGTTTTTTATATGTATATAAGTGGCTCGTGGTGCAGTAGTAACCGTATAGGTCATATCGCAAAGTTAAGCAATCCTCATGATCGGTGAACATTTCTTAACATCTAGAGCTATTATTAGTAAAAGAAGAAATATGATCAATTCTTAAATCAGTTTTATGTTTACGTCCGTCGACACAGACTTGGGGCTCGTGGCTAAGTAACCGAGTAGCTTGACATATGTTTTCTTCGCAATGAGAATGGTGACCACAACTCTTGGATTTTATTCATACTTTCCATCAGGCAGAGTAGAGTTTCTTTAAATAAAAGAAATATATGACAGCTATCGTGGCAGTGTAAAGGAAGTAATTCTGTGACTATTTTTTAAAACATCGAGATCTGTCTCGAAGATCTCTTTAAACCGTTGGTTGTTTGCCTTACGTACAGTCTTGGCAATCATTACAAGTAGTTGGAACTCATAAAAATTCGATAAGTCTTTCTACAGATCTGTGATATCACCTATACTTGGGTTGTGGAGGTCTGATGGCAGTCGCTTTGCGTGAAAAATTCAAACATATCGTGGTAGACTTAGAAGCCGTCTCTAACCTAGTTTGGGAAAAAGACTCGAAGGAAGAGAAGAACGAAATAAGTAATATAGATACTTAAATAAATATTGCTATCTGTATCACGCGTTCTGATATAATGTCAAACGCCTCCTCTACACTACTCGCGAAGTTGGACGATGTTAGACGAATACAAGTGTAGAGAGGCACTTCGGATTACCTTGTCAAAGTTTACCTCGCCTCGGGCGACTTTCTAGAGTACTTCGCCGAGGAACTTCGCGAGTAGTGTAGAGGAGACAATAGATGTTTTATTACATGCGTCTTTTTTCCATCAAAAGTAATAATTTTTCTCCCTTTTTGTAACGTTTTTCATTGATGTACGTCTGCTTTTTGTCGTAGCGTGATGCTATACAGCCCTTCCTTTATACATGGGCTATCCAACATTATAATATTTATTCCATCCAAACCAGTAGTTCCTGAGATTACCACATTCAACTAAACATACAAACAAACTCGTTAGCTTTTTAATAGTATAGTACAAATATTTAAAATTAATATTCCATCATATAACATTTAATAAAGCCAAGGTCAAATGGTCATATGCATTTGTTCCAGTTGAATAAATAAGAACTCTAGTTGCAAATGAATAAAGTTTAATTTTAATTACGGTGGATGACGTGTCAATACGGACCTACAATTTAGTCTCTACACGTCTAACTTGACACGAACTCGTATGATTCATTGAAATATAACATTCAGTAATAATAATAACAACTTCGGGCATCTCACACACGGCTGTCTGATCCCAAACTAGACAAAACCTATGCCATGGTCACCAGACTGCTGATAAAAGTACTTATATATATATAATATCCTATATAATCCTACAACTCCTATCTACTTAAAAAAACGGTTCACTTTTATTCATGACACACATACACGATGCTTGAGGTCATTAGAAAATCGAACTTTGGAAATCCCAACACACACCACATCTTTCGCTGATAAGTCTTTCGCAGTGCAGGCTGCACGCCTGTGGAACTCCTTACCGGAGGTTATTAGGCGGGCACAGTCAGTGAGTACTTTTAAGAAACTCGTCAAGGATCATTATCTATCTTTTTAACAAATATATGCTATATCTGTATCTATGTTTATGTATGTATTCATATTTATGTGCCAATGTAAGTATATGAATGTGTATTCGTATATATGTATGTGTAATGGTAGCTAATATACCTAAATTGCAATGTGCACCACAGACTACATAATACTATACAGTACAGTCCATCTAACGGTTGCCTGGAAGAGATCGCAGACTGCGATAAGGCCGCCCATTGTACTATTATTTTTTGTTTGTATCCTCAATTGTATGTTTCTTACTTATGGTGTGCAATAAAGAGTACCTATGTATCTATCTATCTATCTATCTATCTATCTATCTATCTATATACTTCTAAATTCATACATATTATCGATACATTATACCCGGACAGAACAAAGGATCATTTTCGATTATTTATCCTCTTAATCGAACCCACGACCTTTGATTCAATAACCATTTGGTCAACAGTACCGTCAATTGCCGTACTTTACACTGAACACTCGAGAGTATTACGTATTAAGTGAATTGCTGATTAGTTATTTTATAACTAAGATAAGAAAAGTCAGTTTATCAATAACACACTACTAGAATAAAAAATCACTATAGAAGGCAGAAATATTTGACATTATTGCTTCAGAGTACAGATTGTCACCACCCCTCTTTGTTCCATAGATGTCGTAAGAGGCCACTAAGAGAGCAAGCAACAGAAGGAAAACTGGAAATAAACTTTTTTTTTTTTTATACCACGACGGTGGCAAACAAGCATACGGCCCGCCTGATGGTAAGCGGTTACCGCAGCCTATGGACGCCTGCGACACCAGGGGCATCACGTGCGCGTTGCCGACCCTTCAAAAACCTATTAACCCCCTTCTTGAAGAACCCCATGCTGTAGTTCCCAGGGAAAACCGTGGCAGGGAGCTCATTCCATAACGGGATTGTTCGCGGGAGAAAATTTCTCTGAAACCGCACTGTGCGCGACCATTTAGGTTCCAATGTATGTGGATGAGCTCCCTGACGATGGCGAGCGGTGCGATGGTAGAATGCCATAGAATGGTATACCAAGCCGTCTGGCCATCGTGAAATAAAAGGCCAAAAACTTCCTTTCTAAAAACAGTCATAACTTCTTTGTCCAGTTGTGGTTCAATTAGTAATTGTGTAAAGTGATAATTGTTTAAGGCAGACAATTCATATTTTCTTCTGGGTTTATATAAAATTTGTGACCTATGTTAGTAGACACTGAATTGATTTTCAAGCAAACGGTACTCACAAGTATACAACTGGTCCAATTTCCTGAATATTGAGCTTCTCGTCCAAACCCTGGAGGAATCTCTCGTGGTTTGTAAAATTGAACACGTAGGTACGGAGCTTTACTTCATCTGGAGGGTCAATCCACCATTCGTAAGGCGGTAAACCTATAAAAGAATAAAATAATTTTTACCACTGTTTCAATATTAGTGGCAACC
This sequence comes from Hypercompe scribonia, assembly GCA_949316085.1. Classification (NCBI taxonomy): domain Eukaryota; kingdom Metazoa; phylum Arthropoda; class Insecta; order Lepidoptera; family Erebidae; genus Hypercompe; species Hypercompe scribonia. The sequence goes on from OX438997.1 coordinate 5,521,367, forward strand.
CTGGAAGCGGCTCGTATTATGGAATACCTTACAACAATTTAAATATGATTTCAAGTTAGGGCTGCCACATATACTTTTAGACTCTTAGATGAAGTAGATTTTGATGTAAGTTGCATATTAGACATTATGTCAAGTGGCAAGGGTCTCACCACCTCCTATTTATCTCGTGGGTATCGTAAGAGCTGGCTAAGGAAGCAAATTACGTAGGACAACGTCACTGCAAAGAGATGGAAAACTCGTAACAAACCCTTTTTTTTAACGTGTTGAAAACCCCTCAGGCCGTCACCCCACCGGAGTTTACGGCGGGATGGTGTCGGTATCGGACCGACTAAAACTACACGGTGTGCCACTCTGACCCAGAAACAGCTGTTATTACGACATCCGGAGGAAAACTAGCCCTATCCTAACCTGGCTGCCCAGCGTGGCATAGAAGGTCAAAACCTTCTTTCTAAGGGGAGGCCTATGTCCAGCAGCAATAAAAGGTATTAGGGATGATGATAAACCTATTCGTGCGCCAAATTTTATCAAAATCCGTTCATTCAGTCTTGCGTGAGTGTAACACATATTTATCCATACTTACAAACTTTCGCGATTTTAATACTAATGCAATATTTGTCATAATTTGGCATGAAAACGCCACCTTGTTTGAAAAATTAGAAAATCAATTGAAATTAACATATTATGAAACAAAAAAGATCTATGATGCAACGAGCCATCATGATTTTATAACCATATCGAAGAATATTAAGAATAAGAATACATGGAAGTAAGACACTAAAACTAAACACATACACACACATAATAATGAAATAACGATGTGGATGTGGATATTCATTAGAGACTTTTCATTTTGTATGAACACTTAGTAAGTAATAAAGATTTTGATTTGATTTGATTTGATTTGATATTCAATATCCTTTAATGTATCGTTTTGATTTATAAGTCTGTCTTGTGTCCTTATTCTAATGTTAGACTAATTCTGTCCATGTTCTATTGGGGTTTGGCTCTAACCTAATACGTAACTCCAGACTCCATTCTACTTTGAAATTTGCGCTACAATATCAATGGTTTTTTTTTTAAAGACAACGCCCGCACTAGTAATAAGTCCTGTGTTGCGGAGGACTTTACAAACATACAGGAAACACCCAGACTCAGAACAACAATTTATGGATTATACAAAGTGTTGTCCCATGTGGGGTTTGAATCCACAATTCTCAACGCAGTACAGAGCGGCGTGGCGACCGCTTAACCCTCTAGGACGAGCAGTCAGGTTTACGTAATAGAACAGTTTGTTGAGTTGGTGTTGGAGCCACTCTTTAAACTGGGTCATAATATTACCTGTGTAATATATATACCCCAAAGTATAAATTAGGAAAATGTCTAAACAATCATAGATCAAGAAATATATTTTTTATGGCATGAAGGTCCCCAAACAGTGAGTTACTACCGTTTCCCATCGACACTTGTAACGTGAGAGTCGCAAGTGCGTTTCCTCCTTTGATTTTTCCTTTCAATATCGATTCAACGGACGTTTGGGCTCCTATAACCTTACTTATATGATGCAAAGAACGCTTGATATCGGTATTCTGTGAATCCGTGGTAAAACCACGGTACATCGTGGTGTCAGCCATCATTTGTACATTCGGCTGAGACTAGCCGTAGTGATGCAATATGTGCCAAAGTATGTTGTTTACATTTTATAACATGTATTTGTTATCGATATGATTAATGTACATCCAACATTAAGAACAGTGTTGCCATCGCGACGAAAATTTTCTACTGGTACTTTCTAAATTTAAATCGAATTTGACAGTTTAGGAATAAACCAAGGTTAGAGGTTATTGTATTTTACAAGCGTTTTCAGGTCAGTGAAGCCAATTACAGTTGTTAAATTTAACCATTGTGTTCTCATGAAAAGGATGTTACAAAATATTGTAGCTAAAATGTGTCTTTAACAACAGTGGCTTTTTACACCTATATTTAGAAATACAAGGACACGATCTCCTTTTTTTTAACATTTGATTCGAATCTCGGGCCTTTTGTTGGTTGGCTTGAATTATGCGACCGTAAAACCACGGTTACACTATCTATACAGTGTTCTGACTTCATATGAATGTTGGTCGGAAAGTGGGTCGTACCCACGCGACTTGAGTTCAGTATACACTCGATAAACATTCAGTCGCTATTGGGTGTTTTTTTCTAGGTAGTACTCACTACCAGCGCTCGTATTTCCGTCCCACTATGGCTCCAGGTCCTTTAACCGGGGTGTGAAAAAGCATCTCACTAGGCTACTGTAATGTGAATCATCATACTAAATTGCCTGCATTCACAATGAGTATGACGGCCACCACTCTTGGATTCCATTTACGCGATTCGATTTATCGATTCCATCAGTCAGAGTAGTCACTTTGGTAGGTCCAGAATAAAGAAAAAGTAAGCGTACAATTTGTGAATATTTAATTAAAATAAGTACAAGTATTTACTTAATATGACAAAGAGCAACCATAGACTAAATTTTGATGTTTTTGATTGCTTGAATTATTCAATAATGGACGTAGAGATAACATTTTTAAATTATCTGGATATAATATTATGTTAAATCTCACAAAAAAGTTTTAAATACATCTCAGTCGAAGTGCACAATGAAATGTGTTAATAAAGTTGGTTGTTTTATAAGTAATAAAGAAACACAACATGTATTTTCATTGACTACTTAAATAAAAATATAATATTTATTATCGAAAAACCAAAAAAACTTAAGTAGTAGGTAGATAAAATTTACATACTACAGGCGGTTAACCCCAATCGTATATTTACGTACCGCGCGGCTGTAGGTATTTATTTCCAAACAGGCCCGAGTCACAATACTGTGATAGATAATAGTATATAAATAGATAGTAACAGATAATATTAACGTGGTAAAATTTAAGAGGTTTCTCAAATCCAACATACAAAAAGCATTTTGTTGCATGATTTAAAAAAAATGTCCGCGTGTGCCGTATATCGGCTAAATATAGAGTTTACCCGTAGATAGTGTCCGCGTCAGAACGGAAAACTCTGGGAGGGGTCTGGACATCTTAATAACAGCAGTTCCCGGATCCCTGCCATTCCAGGCGCAGAATGGCACACCGTATGGTTTTCGTCGGTCCGATTCCGACACACGTAAACGCCAGTGGGATGACGGCCCGAGGGGGTTTCCACACGTTAAAAAAAAGGTAGACCTTTAGTCCCATGATGGTTTGCCATAGTTATGTTAATAAAATTAGATATTTAAGTAGTTTCCTTATATATAGGAAAATGACTTGCGCTTCTAATAATAACCATACAACATAGTGGAACCTCAACCTTCAAGTTAGCTATGACTATTCTCACCTGGTCTCATATTCAGCTTCTCCAGAAGCATGAAGTCTAACGGCGTGAATATGAAGCTGCCTACTGACAAGAGTATTAGTAGAACTCCCCACACATATTGTACTACGGGATCTGTAACAAAACAGAAAAAAGTTAATAATATTTCAGACAAACAACGCCATCTAGTCCTAAACTAAACAGACCTGTACTGGGCACTAGACAACTGATATATATATTATTCATAAAAAACATCCAAACTCGACACCAAATTTTTGCAGATCATACAAAGATTTGGTCCGATCTGGGAATCGATCCCAAGACTTCAAGCACAGCAGTCGCATACGCTATCACTTAGCCACCGTAGTTAAATAAATCTTCTAAAGGTTGATTGCTGGTAGGTAGAGATTGATTTCGGTTTCAATTTAATAATAATAATACCGTAGTAATGTGTATTCGAATATATGTATGTATAATGGTAGCTAATATACGTAAATTGCAATGTGCACCACAGACTACAAAATACTATACGATATAGTCCGTCTAATGGTTGCCTGGAAGAGTTCACAGACTGCGATAAGGCCGCCCATTGTACTACTATTTTCTTGTTTGTATCCTACATTGTATGTTTCCTAGTTATGGTGTGCAATAAAGAGTACCTATCTATCTATCTCTCTACCCTAACGTACCTTACACACGACAGTCTGATCCTAAACTAAGCAGAGCCTGTACTAAAGTTACCAGACTGCTGATACACACACTTACATATTTCTAACCTAATTGAAGATATTCAAACCAGTAGAATTTATTATACCACTAAAACAGTGGGTGCATAGGGACCCACCAAGACCTTCGAGTCCCAAGTCACCGACGAAAAACGACAGCACGGATGCTGTCGCTTTAGGTGCTATCAATCCAGTCGAATCTGGCTCATATTTACCGAAACATGGCTCTTCCATCAACGAAAATGAGAAATAAGTTGGCAGTAAACAAATAACACTAGTGTTGCCAAAGACAAAAATAGTTGTTTATGATAGAAAACTACAGACGACTAAGATCACTTCACTTGAGATGTACCTGTGGTTAAAATGGTTACATTACACAAATGTTTTTAAACTTAAAGATGCTTATTAAACTCAATTCGGCTTAGATGGCTCTGGTTTAGTTTTGCTTTGTAAAATTTTGACAATAGCTAATTGTATTTTTCTGACACAGCGGGTAAACGATCACACGATTAATTTCATAACTAACGAGGATTTAGACATTAAAGAGGGATATTTATTAATTGAAAATAATATTAAGAAACTTATTTTATTTTTTAAAAGGCAACTCCCGCAACAGGAATAAATTCTGTGTCGCAGGGACTTTACAAAAATACAAGAAACTGACACAAAGAACACCCAGACTCACAATAACAATTTGTGAATCACACAAAGTACCGCCCTGTGTGGAGATCAGACACACAGCACTTCGATGTAGTAGGAAGCGGCGAGGCGACCGTCATCCACTATGTCAACTGCAATCAATCTATGACCATAAGGTACCTACTTCCAAATCAAAAATTAAATGAGTCAGTCCTTTTCAGATCTTAGCAGATTGCTCAATACTTTCCAACGAGATTGTTCCAGTTTACATAAATGTTGTAAGTTTTTGGTCTTGAACTGGATGATTGTAACATCGTAAGAATTCTTAATTTAAAATTGGCTTTTTCCTTTCCCGCCAAAATAACTTTATTCAAATTTTGCGTTTTTAAAATTACTTTTTTTTTTAAACTCTTGCTAAGGGAAGGCCGATGTCCAGCATTGAGCTCGTGAAGGTTGTTAAACGTTGGTCTATTATAGCGTATTTTTTGATATAGATAATGCAAAATGTATACAAAGGAAGTTCAATGACTTTTTTTTTAATTTTCATTGTTTTGCTAAACTAATGACAAAAAAGTACGGACATTAATTTTTGAAGTAAAAATTGCACCAGTAATATGTATAGTATATGTCTTTACTCAATTGTTGTAAATATTTTCGTATATACATATATTATATTACGCCTGTTTCCCCGAAGGGGTAGGCAGAGGTACAAACGCTTTCCGCCAGTGTTTTGGTCCCACGTAATAGGTGGGGAGCCTATTGCCGCCAATCGGGATGTTTTTATATTTAGTAATTTTCAGTGTTTACGTCATGTTTTATTTTGGATCTATAAAGAATCAGTATTATTTATCTTATTTTATTTACAACTTTATGCACTTCTGTACATCAGCAGATTTAACGGCCAGGTACCATGTATATTGCACGGAGGTTACATACTCATATGTAATCAATTAATAAAATATTTTTAGTGCGATTATCTCAGGCGCTGCCAGATGAATTCATAAATTTTACGATATTTTTTTAAATTATTTGTGCACCTGACATATCCACCATCTTGCCTCAAACTTAGCAGAGTTTGTATTAGAAAACCTAGACGGACTGATAGAATACTTAAATACTTTTTGTAAATACAGACATTAGGGTGTCCCTTATATGACAAAAAAAAATTTTTTTTCGAATTTCGAAATGCATACCCTCTATAATTTTTACTAATGCTATAAGATACTTAAATATAAAATTTTATCAATCTAGCATAATTGCAACCAGTGCCGACCGAGCTTCAAAGTTTAGTAAAAAACGTGTTTTGTCTTAAAATTTCAGTCTGCTATAATTTCACTATAAATGCAATGAATTAAGTGAATAAAATTAAATAATAAATTAGATGAACATTAATCTTTAATTAAAAACATAAGAAAATAAGAATCATTCAGGGTAACTTCTTTTTAGAGTAGTTTTTTTACAGTCTGGATACAATTTTAGATGTTCCTGGACACAGCGCAGCAAGAACTGTTTTTGTTCTTCTTCAGCCGTGATAAGTCCGTTAAAATCTTGCATTAATTTAACAGCCCTTTCAGCAGTATCATTTACAACTCTCAAATAACTTATTCTTCTTTTAGCCTCCAGAAAAGCAGCATTGTTATTCCAAGAAGATACATCTTCCTTTAGAAAACTGTCGTCGATCTGCAGTCGTGATAAAAATTGTTTGCTCTTTTCCGATACGAAATCATCCAGTGCTTTGTCTAAAAAAAAAGAAAAATAAGTTAAATAACAAATAAAAATCAACAACAATTTTGAAAATAAATAAATAAGTATTGGACATTGAAATTGAAATCCAACAAAAAGTCAATTTAACTTACCAAACAACTTTTGAGTCAGTTCTTCCTTCGACGGGTCATAGCGTTTGCTAAAATCCGAGATTTTGTCCCTGTTGAAGTTGGCAATCATCTTCTTCTTAGTTTGGTTGTCAACTTCATCATCAAATAGTGATAGAATGACTGTCTCTTCACATAAATACCACAAGTGATGGCTGAACTTGCTTATAGAAGCTTTAGAAATTATTGCGTCAACTTTTTCATACTCTTTTAACATCTTCAAGAAGCGCAAATCTTGATTAGGTGCTTTGGTCGCCACTGTACATTCGAGCCAAGGTTTAACATACAATATTACGAGAAATAAGCAAACATCTTGTAGAGCCTTTTTGTCCTTCGCAGTTACTCTGCATTGTGACTGAAGTAAACATATTTTTAAAGAATAGATCGCTCTCGCCATCCAGCGTGCCTGATGTATAGCTCCGGGGGGCCTTAGTTTTAATTTTTCCTCTGTGTCTCCTCCTAAAAATATTACGCACAGTTCGACCAATTCGCGGTAATCATCTCTTACAAAACCTTTATCTAATTCTGCCTTATAAAATAGTAACAACGCTTGAATGTCTGTCTCGGCAACCCGTGCTTTTACGAAATTAAGAGATGGTTCAATTTTAGTACAATCAATGTTTTTCCAATTTTCTTGGAACTTTTTGAACATCGGAATATCTGGGCTACTAGTAATTTGCTTAATCTTGGTTTCAAAGACAGCTTTTAGGACCAGTTCATAAACATGATGACGACAGGCGAAAAGCAACAATTCTCTTCCTAAAGTTTGTTCCAAAATAGCACAAGCTCCATTGAAACGGCCCATATTGGAAGCTGTTGTGTCGCAGCACATTATTTGCACTTTATCATAAAGGTTCCAGTCAAAGAGAGCTGCTGATACAGCCTTCGCTTGATGTTTTCCAGAAGAACTTTCTAGTTTCGGCACTGCAAGAAGCTGCTCTCTATCGTCAAATGAAGCTATAACTGGCAAGCGTTCTTCTTTTGAACTCCGTACATCCAACCCCGGTAATAGTTTTCCATCCCAATGGACTGTGACTATGTCGGGTACATTGTTTTGGAAGTTAGATTTTATTGCTTCTGCCCTTGATTTTCTAGTTTCAGTACGAATTCGCTGAATCGAGGATTTGTTAATACAGAAATCATCGCTGCTCAGACCAAGCGCTTCTACCACCGCATTAAGAATGTAAACGGTATCTCTAATGCTTAACTGGCATCGATCTAAAGCTGCAACTAGTTTAGGTGTTATAAGATTCTTTCTACCTCTTTTTGAACTTTGTTCATGGCAGGGAACGTCCGGCAAGCTGAGTTCAGAATTCAAGATCTGTTCTTCGTCTGAATCTTCTACACTGTCTAAGTTATTTGTGGTGGAAGTAGATGCAACAGCTAGTGATTCTCTTTGTCTTACAATCCTTTCCTCTTCTTCCAATCGTCGTTGTCTAGATCTTTGTTCTTTTTCCGCCAATTTTTTATCTACACCACCTAAGCATCCCGGTCGACCTGGCTCTCTCTGTTTCATTAAAAATAATTTATCTTCCTCTATTTTCATTCTCTCAAAAGCATCAGCATGTGCAATATCAAACAAATTATCAAGATTAATTATAAAATTGTTCTCACGACTCTTAAACGTAATCTGAGTTTTCTTACAATTTTTTTGCAACTCTCTCCAAACATGATAAATATAAATCAATAAGTTTCTTCACGCAGTTAGGAAATGCCCTTGTTGGAATTCTTGCTTTTTCCCAATATATGATGCACTCCCTAATCACAAGATTTGCACTTTCACTAACAGTCAATTTAACCTCACGAATATTGTAAAATAAGACTGAGAGAACTTGTCGATTAGATGGTAATTTTGCACCATTTATTTGGTAGCTAGTCAATCCGATAAGAAAAATATTTTGTTTATCACTCCGTAATTCCACCGACATGTTTACGCACTAAACAATGAAGCACTAATAGTCTCAAAAATCACGTACGAAATGGCAAATAAAACATGTCGTAACAGGTCACTGGGCAGTACTTAAGCAACTTGTATCGACAAGTTTAAATAGCAAGTCGGCACGGGTTATCGTTTATATATCGAACTAATATTTTTTTCTAGACAATATAGGGTTATTACGAAACTTTTAAGATGGTATGCGTAAAAAAATATCGAACTTGAAATTTAAGGGACACCCTAACAGACATACACCCAAACTCCGAAACAAACGCATACAGATCACACAAACACTCAGCCTGGGAATCGAACCCAAGACCTGGGCACAGTAGTTGCTTACGATACCACTACGTCACCGAGGCAGTCGGCATTCGGTTGCAAATACCGGAGTTGTGAGGTAATAAGAATAAAAAAAATTACAACCAAATAAGGAATGCCACCTTTTTTGAAAATTGATTAAAAATATGAACATTTAAACCCTAGCTTTTGTTCTAAAACTTTAAAATGAATATTTGTCAAGTCTCAGTACATTAAGGAGCTATTTTAGGTACATTACACTTATATCAGTAAGAGTGAAACTTTGAAGCTGTCAAAATTAATTTGCCCACGTTTTTCTTTTAGTCTTTAGTCTATAGTCTTCCTCAATAGTTGTCTAGCAATTTTTTTTTAAATCTGGCTTCGTAGTTTTTGAGATTACCATCTCAAAAAGAGGAGGTCGTTGTCAGTTGATTTTTTTACGATTGTTACCTCATACCTCCTTCGTTTATAAATAGATTTGTTAAGTTCCTTAATTATTCATTGAGCAACCACAACGTGTTTTTTTTTTCAACTGCGACACGACAGTTTATTTGTTGGGCTTTTTGTTGACAATCTACAAAAGGGGTAGGTATTACTTATGATATTATAATAATATTAGGAGTTAGCACGGTTCGTCTGCGCTACGCTACGTCTTAATTACTGCACGCTCTGCCCTTTGGGCTCAAGGTTAACACAGTCATCATTATGAATTTAAATAACTATTACTCCAATGTTTAAGGGTACACGCACACAATTAGTTTTTTCTTCTTCTAATAATTGTATAGACGTTTATGAGTTTTATATCTCTGAATCAATACAAATATTTAATACAGTCAATACAGAACTGAGTGAACTGTCATTTGAATCTACTTACAATTAAATGGCTTTTTATTATCTCTGCTTACCCTTACACGTACATAAATACACTTACGCTTCATACCCATGCATGAACTGTATAAGTGAATCTCCGGATACCAAATCCAGAGGTTTACCGGAAAGACGAAAAAGTACAAAGTCTATCAGTTGTTACAGTTAGTTAACAGTGAAAATGTGTGCGATATTCTTTATAAATAGACATCACGTCTGACAGGTGATAGATGATGATCTAATCACGTACATCACCAATGACAGCTATTAGGGTCACAAATGAAGAAAAGTTGAGGACACATTGGTAATTAAATAATTATTGCTTAGGTTCAGCCGTAACACAACATAAAGTCACGCCTATGCCCCAGAGGGGTAGGCAGAGACAATTGATCTCCATTTACTATGGTACTGACACACCTCTTTTGCTTCGTCCACATACATACATCAATCGCTACATGCTCGTCATTTCCTGGTGCTTTTCACATGGCTCTTCTTCTCTTCTTGGTTGATAAACATTCACCGTGGACGATCTCTTCTGACACTTTCAAACACATTCCTTCTATAAATCCTCTATCATCCATCCTCTCTACGGTTTTTTTTTCAACCATTTCCAAAAAGAAACTAAAGATTGAACATGCTCGAGGGTTTCATCAATCAACCTATCGCCGTGTACGGTCTCCCCTAAGGAACGCCAACCATCCCGATCTTGGACAATTCGCATCCATCCGCTGCCAGCCACCTTCTTCAAGTCGTCACCCCATCGCGCCGGTCGGTCTAGTATGAGTTTATTTCACACCAACCATTATAATGACTGCAACTGCTGATTCACACTGAAATCTACACCAATCGCAGCAGCGAACGCACTCGCCTCATGAAGAGAGTTGATGTAAAATAAACTCACACTAAGACCTTTGAAAACGAAAAGGAGCAAACACACACACTCTTGTGTGCTAAACACGAACCACACTGACATTTTTCTCCACAGTTCAAAAAGGCTGAGGTTAGAATATAATCTGTGCTAGAAGAGTATCAAGCAATTGAATCATGTTAATCAAAGTGCCCTTATATCTGTCATGGCAGCATGCCATTTCATAATATTAATTACATTCTAATGATAAAGAGCCGTTCACTCGAGTCTATGTCATCGTAATTCAGAAGATAGGCGATTCTTCTGTTCGTTTGTTATTATAATATAATAGTATTTATTTGAAACAAGAAACCAATGTACAAAATTCACTTGTGTATGAAAATAATCACATAGAATAGCTTTAAACGAACAATTCTTGTATAATTCTCATGAAATTTAGTATGTCGGGGATTATGAGGGCGATAAATCGACCTAGCTAGGTTTCATTTTTAGAAAATGTTGTTTCATCCGTGTTTTCAAGTAATAAAATGTTTGTCTAAGAGGTCCGGTGTGACACTTATATTATTTGTGTATGACAAGATTAGGCATGGCAACAAAAGAAGTTGGTAAATTGTAAATCAACTATCACACAATAATACCGAGCAAAATTGGGTTTCTTGGTACTCAGTTACAAACTGTTTCGTGGCTATTAGCGTCCACCGCACACAAAAGTATAGACATCAGCGTTTCATATCAAAGAAATACGAGTAAATTGACCATTTATTTGAACTCTTAAAACTGTTAAACTGCTGCAGTACTTTTGATGTGAGAGATAAGCGCCAGCTCGATGCTCTCATCGAGCTGGCGCTTATCCAGCCATTGGCACACACACACACATGGAGCCACGGTCTTGCAGTAAATAGATTTTAAGCAATTTTATAATATCCATCCTATTTATTGGAGGGGAGGAGGGAGTCATAATGGTAAGAGAGTTGCCAAGTTACAATTGTAACTCATGAGACACAAATGTGTTGCTACTGGAGTGTTCCTCAGAATTAAAAGAGGGAAGAAGGGGGAAATGGACGGAGTTACATCTTGTAACTTCACTCCTTCGATGAAAGTGACGTAACAATAGCTTAAAATCGATTTTCTATGCGGTCTATCACTCTGGTCGAAATTGAAATTAAAAAAATGCAGGCTTCAGATTCTCTATGCTACTGTACCTTTTGTCTATGCTCTACACTTTCACGTATCACCATTTACAATAACAATTAACCAGTATTGATCATCATGACCTCAATAACCAAAGACAAATATCGTCTACGTCATTCTTATGACACAACAACGCCAAACGTAATTTGAACTAAACAATGTAACCTTACGTTATTATTGTGTATGCGTAAAATGGTTCTTATTACAATGGAGTAAGAAATAAATTTATTACAAGATTGTAATATCTCTGTGACAGAACCATTGTGGGATATTTAGGGTACCGTTAAATTTACAGGGAAACTCCATGTTGTTGCTACTTTTATTAATGTTTAACTATATCTGTGGTAGCGTTATAACTTGATAGTAGTTTATCTTTTGAATTTTGTGTCAAATAACTCTCATATGGGGTGGGCCACGAATTAGTCAAAATTTGAAAAATTCGTATAATAAAAACCTAATGTATTATAAAAAATGTTTATTTACGAGAAAGCTAATTAGTTGGAATTTAGTCGTCTAAATGACCACCGTTTCGATATATACTCTCTGCTAAGCCAGCACCGAAATTTTCGAATACTCGTCGGCAAAGAGACCGCGAGACTACCGACATCTCTTCGCTGTTTTTTCTTTTAGTTGACGTAGTGTATTTGGTTCATTGATGAAGACATGATTCTTCAAATATCGTTTATAACCCCCCTCGTCTGGAAATCAACTTTCCGGAAAACATATCCTTGACCATCGGCAGGGACTCATAGGATGTGTGACAAATAGCTTCATCTAGTTAAAACCATGTGTTACGATTGTAGCCAACAAATTCCAGTAGCATCGGTCCCAAAACTCCCGTAACATGTTTGCGCGGGATGTTAGATTCAAATATTAACGAATTCTTGGCCCACCCTATATTATACTTAACTGATCTCTGATCCTGATACTACTAATATCCTTCACATCAATAATTTTTAACAGTACACTGCTAAACATAAGTCTCTACTCAAAAGGAGATTTTGGCCTACTGTACCACGTTGGCCATATGTCAGTTGGTATAGGGTTTGTTCAAGTATTCCTTCTTTTTGTAATGATGTTATCCTGCGTGGTTTCTTCTTGTAGTCGCGTCTTACGACACCCACGGGACGAATAGGTGTGATGAAACTTTGTATTCTTAATCCGTCACCTCACCACCACACTGACATCCTAACAATACGTAACACGTTTCATTTGCTAACTTGTAGTAAAGTAATAAGTGCTTAAATCGCAGTAATGAATTTGCACTACCTACCTAGAATATAGGTACTACCTAGTCCATATATAGGCATATTTTCTACAGTAAAGTTATTACATTCATACTGTTACATTTTTTTTTTAATTCTTATACGTGTTGTACTGAACCACAAGCATAAAAGCCGATTCACAATATTTCATCTTTTTTTTTTATATGCAAGACGTGAAGTAACATTATTATGCATCTTGTAGAGCTAGGACGTTCATTGTCACTAGGCTGAATGCGTATGACACGTTTGTCGTTGATTAAAATTTGAATAACTTGTCTATAGACCGCCGAAGATGACTCGAGGAAGTTTAAGGTTTTAATGTTTTGTAAAGTTGTTTATGATTGTATTCGTAGTAACTTAAGTATTATGTTTTTGGAATATAAATTTCATTTGTTAGTTAGTGTATCTAATAAGGGCATTTGAATTGTCTCGCATATAATGTTATAGAGAAAACTCTTGCTTATCGTCGAATATTTTGATTGTTTACTGGCTGTACCTAACACGCTTTACTAAATATATCATATTGTGATTGTAGCGATAGAGATACCAAACTTAAGCAAAATCTTTGAAGCGTGTTTTACTCGTATATCGTGATATTTTGAGTTTAATCGGTACAGGAATTTTTAAGTTTTCGAAACATCATCTTCCCAGCCTTTGTTATACCCAAAATTATTTAGGGTCGGCTATTAATTCAACGGATTTTATCTGAATATCAGTTTTTTCACAGAGCGACTGGCATTGGACCTCCGCAAACATGAGCGCGATCTGAATTCAAAAGTTGAACTAATTGTCAGTATATTTGATGATATTAACATCCCAATAACGGTTACCATACATGCTCTAACGTGCTCTCAAAAGCACGGGCGCGAAATATCGCCAAACTACCATACTCTTGGCTGTTATCAAGAATTTCTTGTAAGAAAAACCCAGTAAGACTTTTTTGAGCCTGATCCGGGAATCAAATCCGAAAACTCTTGATTGGCAGTCACATACGCTAACCGCTAGACCTACGAGGTAGACTTTTTAAACTTTTGCAGAAACAGAAACAAAGCCTGCAATTTATAATAAATAGTCTTAGAACAGGGGTGTGATAAGGCGCAAAGTGGTTTTAGTCGGTCCGATGTACCACCCTTCCGGAAATCACGGCGGAGTTACGGTCTGGGTTTCACGTAACAAAAAGAAGTATGATTACTTTATAAGTAAAGATGGATGGAGCAGTAAACTTAACTTAAGAGAAAACTAGATAAGGATAACCCTAAGTCTCAAATGAGGAAACGGGATCGACACTTTAATAGGGAAATCAATACTTTAAATGTGATTGTAATTCAAGTTTATTTAATCATATTTTTTTTCACTATTGTGAACCTTATTTCAACTGTCTTATAATATATTTAAATTCATCGTAAGTTGCAACTATATAACTCCGTAAGACAACATTCATTGCGTTATGCAACAACTTCGTCGACTCTCAAGGCCATAGTTCGATCACCGCGTACACTCGGAACACAAATCTGTGTCAGTATATTGAGATAGGTACAGTTAAAAGAACCCTTCACTCATACGTTATAATGGAGAAATGATCAATAGGTATGTGGTACATTTTTATAGTTAAGTTATATATATAATAGTTAAGTTAAGTTTGCAAGTTTGGATCTTAATCCCTGTGCAACGGTCCTGCGTCTGACCTGTCCCCGGTCGTGTCGGATAGCCTTCACATCGGATTATGAGAGTGAGGGAACAGAGAGTGCACCTGTGTTTACGCAAACACTTACGCACAAAAACATCTCCTGCGTAGTTGGTTGATCTCCGTTGACCACATAACCAATGAATGAGAGACAGGGTTTGAGGTCCGGTAACCTTTTTTTTTTGACGTGTGGAAACCCCCGGGCCGTCACCCCACCGGGGTTTACGGTGGGGTGGTGTGTCCGAATCGGACCGACTAAAACCACACGGTGTGCCACTCTGATGTGACATAGGAGGGATCCGGGAACGGCTACTATTACGACATCTAGATCCCAAGCTCCGGGAACCTAACTCAATGAAAAGTAACGCAAATACTAGTTAACACTGGTTCTCTGTGAGGTAATGGTATCATTCCGTTCGGTCTATTATTTCTTCTCAAAGCAGTCACAGAGTATAACTCTCTCTAGTACTTTCATCTGGAAAGAGTCTTACGTCCCATTCAAGTACAAAGAGATCAGCATCAAAAACAAAATTTATAAATAGGAATTAATCAGAACATATTACCATACATTAAATCTTTCAATTGACAAATCTGCAATTCAAACTCGATAAAAGCATTGCAATTTTAATTAATGACTTCCTAAAACCCATATATTATAAGCGAACGCAAAATGTTATATCGATTCAAGCGGTTGTCATAAACCAAACGCGGGACAATAACTCTAACAGCGTGTCTTCGCCCTGTAGGTATCGACAGAGCCAACGAGACCAAACTACGTAGGGATAACAGTACTGCAATGAGAAGGAAAACTTGAAATAAACTTTTTTTTTAACGCTTGGAAATCCCCTTGAGCCGTCACCCCACCGGGGTTTACGACGGAGTGGTGTGTCGGAATCGGATCGATTAAAAATCACGTGGTGTGCCACTCTGCGCCTCAGATAGGAGGGATCCGGGAACAGCTGTTATTACGACATCCAGAAATTGAAACAAGCCCTTTTTTTTTAACTTGTGGAAACCCCCTCGGGCCGTCACCCCACCGGGGTTTACGGCGGGGTGGTGTGTCGGAATCGGACCGACTAAAACCACACGGTGTGCCACTCTGTGCCTGAGATAGGAGGGATCCGGGAACAGCTGTTATTACGACATCCAGAACTTAAAACAAACCCTGTACCAACCCGTCTTGCCAACGTGGTATCGTAAACCAAAACCTCCTTTCCAAGGAAAGGCCTATGTGTTAATTATGTCCAGCAGTGGACTGTTAAAGGCTATTGATGATAATAAAAACTATATCAGTCCAGACATCTTATTTAGTAATTAAAAACTTCCTTAACGGTCTCTTCGCTATTAACCTTCTTGCATATATCATACTTCGTTGAATATCAGTTATTCCGAAATAATGGAAGATATAAACAGACAGTTCAGATATAACGAAGTATATCTTCATGCACAGACATTTTACAGGCATGTTAGTTTAGTATTTAGTGACCCTGTTTGCCACAGATCGTGGAAT
Organism: Hypercompe scribonia; assembly: GCA_949316085.1. NCBI lineage: Eukaryota > Metazoa > Arthropoda > Insecta > Lepidoptera > Erebidae > Hypercompe > Hypercompe scribonia. Next base: position 5,537,568 of record OX438997.1, read on the forward strand.
CAAATCCCACCCAAGATAAATAATTGTGTGGTGAGCGGGATTATTTGTTGTCTCTGGGTGTAATTTATCTATTATATAATAGGTATGTACTTAGAAATATATAAGTATGTTTATCAGCTGTCTGGTCACTAAGTCCTGGCTCTGTCTAGTTTAAGATCAGATAGCCGTGTTATCGATATGTAACATTATTATTTATAATCTAATGGAAGTAATCACCCAGATTCATATGATTATAAGCTTAATTTTAGTGGTAATCGTTAAAACAAACAGTGGGATTATCGTAGGAGAGTGGTCCTTAGGTACACGTGGTCTGATTCAAACGAAGAAATAACCATGGCCTCACAGAAAACCACAGCCTTACAATAGAGAAATGGGTATCGAGCTGATCATGCCTGGTGGGCCACTGCCCAACAATTGCTGTTTTGAAGTTATATGCTAATCTTTTTTTTTTATAGAAACCTACCAAAGTGACTCTGCCTGATGGAATGCCTAAATAGAATCCAAGAGTGGTGGTCCCCATACTGATTGCGAATGCAGACCCACGCTATGGTGGCCTATGGTCTTATCTGTGTTTTAAACCTATACCAATATTATAAACTTTTTGTTTGTTTGAAGGTACTAATTTCAGAAACTACTGTTTCGAATTAAATATAACTTTTAGTGCTGAACAGCTCATTTATCGAAGAAGACTAAAGGCTACAGAATAATACACTGCCACCTGCCACTGTTTGAGAAATGCAAATGAAGTCGCGCAGGCGTAGTAAATAAATACGACTTACTGCAACATGTCCTCCGTCCCGATTTTCCCACTCCCTCACCCTCCATTTTCATTTCCATACACGCATCAGTACAATCAGTATCGTTATTCTTTAACAAACGATTCAGAGAGTCCGTAGCACTATGTTTAGTTAAATCACTGTCTTCTGATCCAGAAGAATTCGTACTGTCTTCTGGAATCGTGTCTTCTCCGGACATCTTAGTTTCTGTAACAAAAGAACAGGAAATCCTTTATATATACACCGTTACATCACTGATTCATACTGATATGGATGGAGATGTATATTGAGTGTGATTTATGATAACTCAATTCTTTAATTTTTTCTTTACTTTAAGAGCCTGCCAAAGTGACTCTACTCTACCTGATGGAAAGCATAAATAGAATCCAAGAGTTGTGGTCACTATACTCATTGCGAATGCAGACAATGCAGTATGGTGACCCACAAAATAGCGGCTTTTTCACGCCTCGCTTGTGGACGTAAAAGGCATGACAGTCATCGTAGCATTGTATTGCACACACCACGACAACTGTCACCCCTGCATCAATGGGCATCCGGTCTCGTAATCACCAACGAAACACGACAGCACGGATGCTGTCGTTTTAGGTTTGTGGGACGGTAGTACTGCCCTGGTCGAGCCGGCCCGTTCGTGCTGAAGACATCGTGGCTCTACTACCTCTAGCTATCAAGATCATCAGCAGTGAACTGCTGGCGTCTACATTAATCTAGAAAGGAGGTGTTGTTCGACAATACCACGTTATCGTGACGGGTTAGTGTAGGATTTGTTTCCAGTTTTCCTTCTCTTTACAGTGGTATAGTCCTGTGTAGTTTACTCCTTTTGCTGGATCGGACACGCACGGAATCAATAAGGGCAGTGACACTACGTATTCTTAATTCTTCACCAGAAGGGCACTTGTTTACAAACATAATAAAAGTGAAAAGTGTGTATACTAGAAAGAGTAGATAGTATAATATAACAACATAATATAACATGTAAAGGATGATATCCACTGAATGGCTCACATCCGAAGGAATTTTACAAGCTTTAAACAATATTAAATCTTATACAAAGTACTTAAAGTCCATATTATCAAACCAATTGACCGCGGGCGTCTTCCGTGACACGCGATCGTAGCCGCACTTTGTGGAAAACAAATAATAAACTAAATTAAACTAAATCAAACTAAACTATTTAAACTTTAAATCATGTGTACACGATTCAATAACGTTTAAAGATTAAAAATTGTTTCCTACGCGAGCTATCTGGTGGAAATCGGCTTTAAAGAACAGTTTGAATCAAGGGCGCATTCTCGTACGCGAAGAGTCTGCGGTAGATAAATTTGAACCTGTCAAGAAGACACTTCAATACATACCTAATAGCTGGCATTGTCAAGTAAAACAATAGTGGTCGTGATCGCACTTCTCTGCCAGTTGCATATGAATAAAAAAAACACTTTTCACAATATTTAGGGACACGCCACACTCCTACGGAAGCTCAAAAAGAGATGAGAATAAACAAATACATACAAGAAAATCGTAAAGGCATATTTACACGACGATTATGTCTGACTGGAAAAGAACTTTTACATATCTAATAGTTTTCTCCAAAACATATTAGTACAATCGTCTTCATAACTAAACAAGCTTGTGTAGCCAGTAATACTAATTAAACTAACATCTCTCCTGAAATATAATTAGGTGTAGGGGACGTGGAGGTTCCGGTATCGGGTTCTCGTACAGATTTCTCAAGTTAAAATTTATTTATTTATTTATTTTATTTATACAACAGTAATGCACATCTATCAATTTTACATTTAGTACTACAAAAGGCGATGTTATCGCTTATGGCGATCTCATCCAGACTCTAAAATTTAGTTGAAATAATAATCTATGCTAATCTATACTTGTATTACAAAGCTGAAGAGTTGGTTTAGCTGAATATGCTAATCTTAGGAACTGTTAATTCGCATTAAAAAATCTTTTAATGTTGAAAAATCCATTCATTGAGGAAGACTATATAATATCACTCTACGACTAATAGACGCCGAGCATCAATGAAACTGTATTCTTCTTGAGAGACGCAAATGAACGCGCAGATCACCCATTATTTGACATAATTCTATTTCAAAATGAGTAGATTCTGATTCCATTTCTTGACAAACATTTGTTGCAAAATGTGTATATAAGTTTGAAGACTCAGGAATAATATAATGTTTTATGGCTTTGGCTGTCTTTCCAACTAAATTTGTAATTTTGTGGTGGCATTATATTATTTGTCTATGTGTCTATGGTACCGAAATGGTGTAATGGCGACCCGTTTCTGTGCCAAGAACCGTAAAATCGATTACACAGTACAATGTATGGTGAATAGATATTTGTTCCAAATACAGATGTTTTTATAGCAAAATTACATAGATAGGGTGATATGGTGTGAGTCACCATACTGCATTGTTTGCATTTACAATGAGTATGGCAACCACAGCTCTTAGATTTTATTTACCATTAGGCAGAATAGAGCTACGAAAGTGTTTGTCATCGAATTTCTGCGAAACGGTTAGATTGATTTTAATGATTTTTTTCGTATATTTTATAGATCTGAGAATAAATCATATGCTACTTTTATACTCATAATAAATATAGGTGTCCTCTCCATAATTGAATTTTTTTCGGTCATTTGTCTTTTATTTGGCATCGCAAAATATTTACAAACCTATATTTTCATTTTTTACAACCATCTATTTTAGAAATATTTTTACGCCAGATCGTTTGCCGGTTCAGCCAGTATATATAGATTAAATAATGTAAAGGTCATATATGCTATCTACTATTATATGCGTAAACAAAATACGACACGTTACCACTGTTTACTGTTTACGTAGCGCATGATCTTGTTTGTGCCATATGCATTTGTTTGTGCCACGTGAGGTGACATTGAATGTAGGGCGAATAAATTAAAATAAAATATTACTAAAAGAAATCGAGATACAATTGCTTAAATTACTTATACGCTAACTTCTGCCGGCGTCTTTTTTCTTTTTTTTTTGTGATATAGCCACTACACTAGTAAATAATTCACGTTTAATTTCTTATTCCATCAGAGTTTTTCTTGTAATTCCTAATATTTATTTTCTTCTTTCTTCAACTTAATGAAGACAAGCAAAAATAACTGTTTGGATAGTATTGATTTAAGCGGTCACCTCACCGCTTTGCTGTGTTGTTAGTTCAAACAAAACTTTATGTGATCGCAAATTGAGACATTTTTGTGAAACGGACACTAAAAACACCCATACTCAGAAAAACTTCTGACTCTGGGTGTTCTTTGTGTCCGTTTCATGTATGTTAGTAAAATCTCCCGCGACACAGGAATGTTCTAAGGACGGGACTTATTTTTATATAAAAAAAAGATCAGTTTAAAAAACTATAATTTTTCTACAACAAAGATGAGTAACAGGAACACGAGTAATGGAGGTTGAAGCTTCTAATTGAGATAAAAATGGTAATCAATTACACTGGTCTGCAACAAAATCCTCCTTTAGATAAAAAATAGATTTCTATGAAGAGTTAAACATGCTGAATCCAAATCTGCTTTCCATTTTTTGCTGTCACGTGTAGTTTTTTTTTAAAGTATTTTTTATTATTTCTTATAATTCCTGTTTATCTCTCATATTTTTTGTACTTACACTATCTATAACTCTGCTTCAATCAGCTTAAATCGCATTTGTCCACGCAAAACTGGTTGACTGTGTTAGAGAGCGATATAATGATATTGTCTCACATTGTTTTGGAATAATTAAACGCGCTTGCGCAATTCGGAAAGCGACTCCGTGGCGCTCAGTTAGTTAAAAAAAAAATCAGTGATTGTTTTCGTTTTATTCAACGTATTTTGGTAAGTAATAAATTATATTGATATGTGTAGTGAAAATTAATAAGTATTCCAAAACATAGAGATTATATATATTCACATTTTGAAGATAATTTAATTTTGTTGTAGGTTCAAAATGCCAAGAACTTGGAAAAATTCACCTAACGTATTTTGCTACGTATGTGGTCAATTTGTTGTAAAATTACAACAGAATAAAATATCAAGCCTAATCAAAACTGCGTACGAAGGTTATTTTGGGTTTCCAGTTGACAAAAGGAATAAAAATTGGCTTCCGAAAATATGCTGCAAGACTTGTTCAAGAACGCTACGGGCATCTTTGTAGGTCCTCAAATAAGACAGCTCATGAAGGACGAAAATTTCAAAATTAAGTTGAATGACGCTGAAAAAAGAACTTGGACCGCTTTTGTAGAAGTATGTCATAATTTTCTGGGGAACAAAAAAGATGACAATTACAAAAATATTGTTCAAGAGTTTCTTGCGTCTTACAAAGCGTTAAAATGCAACATGTCCCTTAAAATTCATTTCTTGGACTCTCATCTAGATTTCGTCCCCGTAAATCTTGGTGCAGTCTCAGATGAGCGTGGAGAAAGATTTCATCAAGATATATTATACATAGAGAAACGTTATAACGGGAAATGGTTAGAAGCAATGCTTGCTGACTTTTACTGGTTAATTCGCCGTGAAACACCGATGGAAAATATGAAAAGAAAAAAATTACGAAGTAAAATACTACATTCTACTGCATATTAGAACAAGATAGATTTTTTTTTAATAGTTGATACCAATTATATGTAATATTCTCACAATTATTAAAGCTACGATTTCAATTATAAATAAAAAAGGAGTTTTCTTTATAAATTCTATTACAAAAAAACTGTACGTGATACATAATTTTCAAAACTATATTCTTTTTTAGCAGTATCAAATCTATAATAATACATCTCAATAATAAGAAGGAGGGCAAAATTTTTTTTTTTGCAGAACTATATTATTTTATAGTCGTGAAAACCTTGGATAAAATTAATAGTATCTTTTCGAAATAGGGGTAAAGCGATACATTTGTCTATAAAAATAAAAAAACTACGTCCGTATGTTGGACCTCTATGCGTTCGGAAACCATTGATCAGATTATGTTGAAACTTTTGTAGTTTTTAGAAATTAAAGACCGTATGTTAAAAGACGACTCAAGTATCTGTTGAACCTGAAATTAGTTTTAAGTTTACATCAAAACTGAAGCATCATTCTTATTATACAATGAGTTTTAGTTTCATTAAGTTGAAGCTCGTTTTAACAATTGATTTCAACTTGCAGTCTGTTCTCAAGTACGTTGCCGCGTTATCGACATTAATATTCTTATTAGGCTTAATAAACGAAACAGTTTTAAAAATTTCATCCACACGTTGTTGACATACCCCAAAGTCGAACTAAACGGTTTGACAGTTCTTTTTGGTGAGAGTCGCCAAGACTTGGAACGACCTGCCTGGGTCTATTTTCCTGATGACATGAACTCTGGAGCCTTTAAGAGTAGAGTGAACAGGTATCTTTTGGATGGGCGTGTACCACCTTCGTCTTCATCTGCACTTTCCATCAGGTGAGATAGAGGACAAACGCCTATTCCATTACAGACGTAAAAAAAAAAAAAAAAAATTAAATTTAGCGCCACTGTCACTTTAGTACTAACAGACACGTCATGAGGCGTAATGTCTATTGTTGTAAATCTGCATTCTTGTCGATACGTTTTCTCTTAACAATAAAGTTTGATTGCTGAAAGTAACGTTTGTCTTTTGTGGATAAACCCCATAATCCAATAATTCCGTATCACGCAGCAAGTTATCTTAAAAATATATATTTTACAAATATAATTTATACAAACTTCTATATAATACATATTGGTATTATATAGAAGTTTGGTTAGTGTAGCTATGTAAACACAATAATGGGAACCGTATCAATTACGGTTAATTAAAGTGAATTGAAATATATACAATAAGTATTTTTTTCATAAATAAAGTAAAGTAAAGTCAATCTTAGACAATTATTTAGAAATAAATCATCGTAAAACATGTAAATTTACCCTAAAAGACCCTCTCGTATATGGTGACCACTACGTATCATTGTTATCTCTAAAAGGGCGTACGAGGTTCGAAGCGCGTCGCATTGCCACCACAGTTTTGTTTCTGCTAGAGACAGATGGCCTCACTAGTCACCCTCAGGTCTGGACCTGTTGGCGAGCCGTGACAGTTATAAATCTTTCCCAATCCAACTCTGTCCTGTTGCTACTATTACTTGCTCATAGAATAAATAAATAAATAAATATTTCAAACATTTGACATGCAACGCCATCTAGTTTCAAACTAAACAGAGCTTACACTATGATAACTACATTAACTGATAGAATACTTAAATATCTTTTTTTGTAATTACATACATCCCAAGTATGGGTGTTTCCTATGTATAATTACGAGTACATAGAAAACACCCAAACTTAGGAACAAATATTTGTAGATCATATAAACGTTTGAGTCTACCTGAGAATCGAACCCGAGACAGTCAAGAAGTATAACTTGCTAGGTAGAGTATCCCTCCTCCTCGGGTTACTTAAACTCAAAGTTCATTCGATTGTTTTTATGTTTTTGTGCAATCATTACTCGATGATGCAATATCAATATTGAGGTTATCCAACAGTTCCGAATAATCTAATGCTATATAATTCAGCATCATACTACGCCACTCAAGTTTCTATAATGGTAGTCAATTATCTTGTAGTCTTACATATTGCTTATTCCGTGTTCGAAAATAGAATGGGTAGGAATCTAAAACAATATAGGTACCTTGACATGCAATTCGTTCTCATTATAACCTTTTTATTATGGAACTTCATCTACTTAAAAAACATTAATATAACAGAGTCAATATTTTTTGTTTTTTTCTCAAGAGCCCGCCAAAGTTACTCTACTCTGCTTTATGGAGAGCATGAATAGAATCCAAGAGTGCCGGTCAAGTTCTTCATGCTTTAAAAGTTTTTAAATTTGTTCCAATCTGTATCACAGATAACTTAATTTTTCATAACTCGCCGCACATTATACCTCTTTTTTAGTTTTCGCCTAAATCAAGATTTCAAACGAAAGTAGATAGAGTTGATTATTAAATTATCTTGGTACGCATATCACACATTTCAAATTCTGAATAGTATATTAATCTGCATGGTCATCTTCGAAATTTGAGTGATGTAGTATGTTTAAATTTCTTATCAATAACTACATTGGTGGCGCTTTAATCTCAGCTAACTGCACCATTGGCAGAACCATTGAATAATTAATAGTAACATCTAAGCTCCTAAAATGACATTTAAAAAGACAGACGACAAAGAACTGTACTAAAACGTCAAGACACACCTCATTTTATGACAAATAAATAAATAATAACCCATTAATAAATGTTAATAATCAATCCATAAATATTAATAACAATTAATATACATTAATAAGTTTAATATGTTTATGTGTTTCTTTGTTTTTCGAAAATCAACAAAAAATTTCTTTCGTCTAGATTATAAATACGGAGTGTTACCACTTCTATTAATTCCGTGGGTGTCATAAAAGTGAACTTAGGGAAAACTTTGCAGGATGACAGCACTATTTAAAAAATAAAACATTTGAAACAAACCCTATACCAAGCCACCTCGCGAGTGTGGTATAGTAGGCCAAAATCACCTTTCAAAGGTGATGCCCATTTGCAGCGGTGGACTAAAAAGGCTGTTAATAACGAAGGTTGACGATGAACTAAATCTATACTCTCAGAGGATGGAACAAATGCTGAAATATTAATTTGTATCGTACAACAAATGCACTGGTCATTGACTGACACCTTTCACACGACAACTTAACTCAAAGATGACTTAATACGTTCTTGAAGTTTAAAAGTGCCTTCAAAAATAACAAATATCGATTTAGACTGTATACAAATCAATTTAAAGTTCATATTTCAAAACCACGCTTTTATAATAGCAAGGTTAGGAGGCTTACAAGAAACGGCAGATATACGTTAAAAGGTTAGTTTTGGTTATTGATGCAGTAAAGATTTAATATTGCAAGAATTTATAACTTTAAAAAGAATATCGTGTCTATTAAATATTCATTTAATTCCTTAGTTCGTGTTGAGTTATATTCTGCCAATCAAATTGAGTTGAGTTATATTTTCACACTTTCACAATCTTTTGGTTTATGAAAGAATTCTTTTTTTACATCTACATTCAATACTGGATAGGCGTTGGATTGTATGGATTTTAAAACAGTACAACTAATAAAAAACAATCATAAGGTATTGAAATAAAATAGTTGGAGCGAATTGGTTTTTTTTTTATGAATAGCCTGCCAAAGTGACTCTACTTTGCCTGATGGAAAGCATGAATAGAATCCAAAGAGTTGTGGTCACCATACTCATTGCAAATGCAGACAATGCAGTGTGGTAACCCACACTATGGGCGCCTAGTGAGATGCTTTTTCACGCCACGCTTGGATACGTAAAAGGCATGACAGTCATCGTGGCAGTGTAAGCCTCACAGTTATCACGATAACTGTCACCCCTGCATCAATGGGCCTCCGGTCTCACACTCACCAACGAAACACGACAGCACGGATGCTGGCGCTTTAGGTTGGGATTCTGTGGGAGGGTAGTACTGCCCTGGTCGAGCCGGCCCGTTCACGCTGAAATCAGCGTGGCTTGGTGCTGATAATCGAAATACAGGCCTAGCCTAATTCGATTGTATATGCATATTCACTGATTTGTAAAAATATTGCCAAGTTATTTGTAATGTAGTATTAAGTTCTTTTTCGAATAAATAAGTATTATTATTATTATTAATTAAACATATAGAATAGACTACACGAATGGTTAACTGGTTTAAGCGGTCGCTCGCCACTTCCAACATGGAAAAACACTTTGTGTGATCCTGAAATTGTTGTTTTCAGTTAGGATGTTCTTTGTGTCCGTTTCTTGTATTTTTGTAAAGTCCCCGCGACTTATAATAAAGATATCATATTTATTAAATAGTAGCAGATTAAATGGTAGTAGAGCCATGCTGACTTCAGCACGCACGGGCCGGTTCGACCGGGGCAGTAATACCCTCCCACAAAAGACCAACCTGAAGCGCCAGCATCCGTGCTGTCGTGTTTCATTAGTAAGTGCGAAACCGGAGGCCCATTGATGCAGGGGTAACAGTTATCGTGATAACCGTGTAAGCCTTACAGTGCCACGATGACTGTCATGCCTTTCACGTCCCCAAGCGTGGCGTGAAAAGGCATCTCACTAGACCGCCATAGCGTGGATCCCCACACTGCATTGTCTTGCAATGAGTATAGTGACCACAACTGTTTAGATTCTATTCACGCTTTCCAGCAGGCAGAGTAGAAGCACTTTGGCAGGCTCTTCATTTAGAAAAAAAAAATTACAAGTTTAGTCAATCAAATTATTAGACTATAATAAATTTTTGATAATAGTTACCAAACTACCTTGTGAACTTTTTTTATTTATTTTATTCACAATGTTTGTACAAAAATTTATTACAATTTTTTTGTGGTGGAGAAGGGCAAGGGTCACTGCAAACGAGCAGACGAGTTAGCTGACCGAGCTAGTAACTCCACCTGACAGTGACACCTATGAATAATGAATCTATTATGTTAGAGATGCCATCAAAGATAGCGGCTTGGCCGAATAATGAATATTTGACAAAGTTGGCCAAAGCGCTAAATATTGATGGTTGGGCAGTGATGACGTGCCGTGGGCGCTTTTGTTTCATTCGTGATTAGATCGTGACACAAAATATTTAATTTGTCAATTTTTCTATGAATTATTTGTCATCTGCCGGTATGAATACTGCTACTGATGACAAATAAATCACATAGTGAATGATTAATCCGAAGTAGGTGTAACGTGTGAAGAAAAACCAGTTGTTTTAATTATGAAACTGAATTGTGAAATACCTTTGTTTCCACGAGCCTTTTTCTCATTCCAGATTGGTCGAATTTAATTCTACTGCAATACGGTTGAATTACGATTTTTGCCACTGTTAACAAAATTCCATAACCCAAGTACTGCACGGTTGGCCTAGTGGTTTAAGCGGTCGCCACGCCGCTCTCTACTGCGTTGAGTGTTGTGGCTTCAAACCCCACATATGACAACACTTTGTGTGATCAATAAATTGTTGTTGTGAAAAAAAAAAAGTTGTTTTTTTTAAAAAAAAGGTACTAAGGGAAATTGAAATTCTGTGGCAAGACTTCGAATTTCCTTAAGTTGCCAATTACCCATCATTATTGCCAAAGCTATGTAAGGCAACTGGGACTCATGGCTTAATATGTTCTCCGGGGCACGGAGAGGTCTTATCACATGAAAAATGGTCATCCATTCATAGACTGACCAGGCTAGGGTTAATTTTGAAACATGTTTAATACGGAGTCACGAGCCTGCACAACTTTTATCTAATAAATAAAAAATCTCGTATTACAGTGTTTGTTATCGAATTCATCCGAAACGGCTGGACTGACTTTTTTATAAAAAAAAATTGTGTGTATGTGTACTTTTATTTTTATTTTTGTACAATTGTATTTTTTCGTTTTTTTTTTTTATGATTTAGCATCAAATAATACTTGTAAGTACGTCAAAATAACCCTAAATATTCTCACTGCTGCAACCAATCTCAATTTTTTGATAGCGCTATTCATATTTTTACTTTTTTTCAAATTGTTCACCAAAATTGACCAAAAGCTACGTTTGGCCGGAGGATCCTCCCTTTGTATTAAAGGACGTGGTGCTCTTTCTCCCACAGTGGTGACCCCGACGTGATTGGAAGCAGCCTTCAAAGAAGTAACAGTGTCATTTATTGCCACCATTGTGTTTACTCTCACAGCTAAAAGAGCAGTAATCTAGTTTTAGCCAGACAGCACCTCGTCATCAATGAGGGATACCACACGTAAGTAGCGACCACTCCAGGTTGGTTACTCCTGTGGCCTTATCAGAATTAAGGCACACAAAACTGCATCTACGGTCATCGTAAGTAGAAATCTATCTCCCATCTGAGAACCATACTACTCACACTTACATACCATACACATCACAAGCTTACAGTATACACCACACTACTCACTTTTATCACACACTCATATTATCACTCATCACACACAACGTCACATTTCTGTTTTCCTCAGAATGAGAGAAGACACTCATTTCTGTTACACAGGTCAAAAGGCAAACGCGTCAAAACGAGTCAGGGATTTCACAGATTGGTTAACTTTTAATGTAAATATACTAAACAAATTTAAAAAAAAAATCGGCTGAATACCGAATAGTGAAAAAAAACATGGCCGAATAGTCGAATACCTAATGGTTGTCAAATATTCGTGGTATCTTAAATTTATAGCGCGTGAAGTGTTCCTTACACGTTACTTGCTTAAGTAGACAAAGCCATCTAAATATTTGATCAATGTTGTGTATAAGAACTTGTTTGCCTTTTTTTGACAACTCCCGTACTTGGAATACTTCTTTACCCACTACCATGAAACGGATACCTACAAAGAAAACCCAGAATCTGAACAACAAGTTGTGGACCACATAGTGTTGTGCCATGTGACGATCGAAATCACAACACCCAGCGTAGTACGAAACGGCGAGATGACTTAAACAACATTGCATTCCGTGGAGTCGATATGCATAGACTACCAAACTAATGCATGTATAAAGTGTATTCGTATATATGTATGTATGTGTAATGGTAGCTAATAGAAATAATACACAAACTGCATAATACAGTTTAGTCCGTCTAACGGTTGCCTGGAAGAGATCGCAGACTGCGATAAGGCCGCCCAATGTACCACTGTTTTGTTTGTATCCTACATTGTATGTTTCCTACTTATTGTGTGTAATAAAGAGTATCTATCTATCTAATGCTATTTATATCATCTTACGCGTGTCTAGTGTAAACATTTTACAGTAGCACGAGTAGTGTATGTTTGCCATATACTACTTCACTAGAAACGTACGTCGTTTTAGGTATATATTCGTCAATAGTTTATCAGACCAGATATAGAGATCAGACATTGAACTTCTTAATTCTAAAAGACACAAATAGATTTTTATAATGGGTTTTGCAACTTTATAAAGATATAACTACCGCTCATGGACATTTGTAAATCAAGAGTCAAAACTCCATAGACTTTCTAGAAATAAAATTGGCTCACCAAAATTGCACTCACTCAGAAAAACACAACAAATGAAATTTGTTATATTACGCTGGGTGAGTTCGGCACCAAAACATGGCTCTCCCAGGGGCAAATAAAGATTTTTGTTAACTTTAATATATTTATTTAAAAAAGTGAAGACAAAATGGAGATCGCGGTTAAAAATTTAACAATCAATTTAAAAAAAGCTATATTCAAAAAAATAAACAAGAAAATGAAATGAAAACAAAGATTTTGATCCCAATTTTTTTTATGTGTTATCTGAATAACTACGTAACTTTAAATTAGTTATATTAAAACACGTGATAAATATATTTAATAAAATATAAATATAAAACATACGAACCATAAATCATGTAATTTTTTTAATCCAGCCACATTCGAAGAGAAAATTCAATTCGTTTTTTAAATAATTGATTAAACGCACTAAGGAGTTGCACCTTCAAATATAGATAAGCCAAAGTTACCCACTTATACTAGCCGACAACTAAGATTTGAGCTAACCGTCTAGTCTCTTATATAAAAATAATTACGTATAGAAATTTGCGTCAATTGATTTATGACCAATAAAAATCTGTAGGTATACTTAGAATTTTATCACATACAAGCTTACTTTTTTAACCCTCTAAGATAGACAGAGATGTCCACATTTTGCCGACAATATTTTAGTAACGCTTATATAATAAATACAGGCCTACATAAATACATATCTGTAAAAATAAATAAAATTGAAGTATTTGTTTGTAATTTTAAATTAATATATTTTACTTACATCAATTTTGGAAAAAAAAATATCTGGTTGTCTGTCTGTTTGTTCCGCCAAATCACTAAATCAGCTAAATCGATTTTGACAGAACTTTCACTGTCAGATAGCTGATGTTTTAAGGAGTAACTTGTGCTACTTTGATTTTAGAAAAATATAGCATTACTCAAAAACAAAATTAAAATCAATGTAATAGTGAAATTCCACGCAGACAAAGTCGTGGGTAACAGCTAGTTTTTTAATAACCATACCTAAATGTTTCTAAAAACATAGATGTTATAGATAAGTTACGCACAAGCACAGAACGAATGGTCGTGCTTATCGTTCAATATTTGTCTAGGGCGGCAATCGAACCAATGACCGCTGCTTTAGCAGTCAGGACCGCTAACCACTAGACCAGTAAACCTGACTGGTTTCACGTTTACCTTTATTAAAACTAGCTATTACCCGCGGTTTTACTCGTGTGTATATTTCTTATTTTTTGTTTCTAGCTTTGAAAATGATAAATTGCCACACAACTACTCATCTCTTATTCAACCCATCTAGCGATGATTTTTTCGTAAACTATTTCTTAGGGAGTGCTAGCAATACAAAAGGCAGTAGATGCCAAAACTTCAAGTTTGATTCCCCACTACCTTAGGTTCTGCGTCAATGACTTACTGACGCGTCAGGCACAAATGTAATAGGAGTCTTGTTCAAGTTTACCTTTTTAAACGATTTAAAACAGGAGATTAAATTTCTTTTACTGGTAATTCGGATATTATATATAAAACTGTTTTGTGCAGTTAAATTTTGATAAAATATGGGTGTGCGTATGCATGTATTTGTATGTGTGTCTGTGTGTATGTATATGTGACTGCCACTTGCCTATGATTGTTTCAATAAGTAATGGTTTTTTTAATTTTCTTGTATTTTATTAGTTTAATTTTTCCTTCACCCTCATAAACCCTTGCGACCAATGTCTGTATGCACATATTTAATTCTTTTTGTAATAAGCATGTTGTGGTCTCCCATAATTTAGGAAGCACATGACACGAAATCTCTATTGTATTTTATCTAATACAAAACTCATCTAAAGTGTATTTCTTGTCGGAGATCCATAATAAATAAATAAATAAATAAAAAGTACTATTCTTTGAAATGAGTCTGTATGTGGTGCGGCTACAATAACTTGTACTAGATTTTTCCTTTAGTCTTTTATCTCCAAACCTGGTTGGGTTGGCTTAAGTCTACTAGGACACGGCTGTGCTCAGACATTTTACGTGGAGGGATAACCATCGTCTATATGTTACCGCGGTCTAATGACAAAAAATACAACAAAAAAAGTTTCATCAAAATCCGTCCAGTAGTTTTGCGTGAAAACCGGACCACAGATAGACAGACAATAATGTCGAAATGAATTTTGTTGGTTTGTGTTACTTGTATAAAGACCTCTAGGGGTTAGTTTTTTTTTCAAAGTACAGAATTGAATTCTGCCACAGTTTTATTATATGTAAGATTAATAAAACTCCGTACTAGCAGTGACACAATACGGATGTCACGGCCAGTTCCTTGAACTACAAGGTCTTAAACGACCCTAGGTTTTAATATAGCCTTTAAAAATAATAAATAATATAAACTTTTAGTATTAGAAACACGTTTAAGTAATAAATCAAGACAATAACATTAAATATCAACACAGAATGACGTACGTGAATCTTTTTAACAGAGTTTTACCAGTAATAATATTACTTAGCACGACTCATGTCATTGTTATCATCACATTTGGTAGGTAGTACAACCACGCTGATTTCAAGAGCGGGCTGGCGGGCTGATTTCAAGTGGTGTAACTGTTGATCGACGAACGAGGCTCTGGTAAACAAACATTCTGATTAGCGGCAATAGGCTCTGCATCTATGCCGTGGAACCAAAACACCGGTGAAAAGTGACCGTTTTATATGCCTCTGCCTACCCCGCCGGGAAAATATACATAATTTTATGTATTAGACAGAGAGTTTGAGCTTCGTTTACCTTACTCATTTACAAAAGCATCGAAAGAATTACTTATTCAAGTAGGTAGTAGAGCTACGCTGATTTCAGCACGAACGGGCCAGCTCGAACAGGGCAGTACTACCCTCCCACAGAAGACCAACCTAAAGCGCCAGCATCCGTGTTGTCGTGTTTCGTTGGTGAGTATGAGACCGGAGACCCATCGATGCAGGGGTGACAGTTTTCGTGGTAACTGTGTAAGCCTTATGGTGTCACAATGACTGTCATGCCTTTTACGTCCCCAAGCGGGGTGTGAAAAAGCATCTCACAAGGCCGCCATAGTGTGGGTCGCAATACTGCGTTGTCAGCATTTGCAATGAGTATTGTGACCACAACTCTTGGATTCTATTCATGCTTTCCATCAGGCAGAGTAGAGTCACTTTGGTAGGTTCTTAAAATAGAAAAAAAAAACATGACTAGCCTTTAATATCCCACTACTGGACACAGATGTCTCCTTAAAATGGAACTGGTTCTAGCTGGTCCCGTTTCCTTCCTTCCTTGGACCTCCTGGGTCTTGGAAGTCACCGTTTTAGTATGGTAGACAAACGCTTCCGAACTAAACAGTTTGGTTCTTCCTATGCAAATCCCGGGTCTTTTAAGCGGTACGTGTAAAAGCATCTCACTAGGCCTCCATCGCTAAGGTTCTGCATTCACATTCTGCAGAGTCATTTTGGTAGGCCAAGAATGAAACAAAAAAATAAAGTTTGCGCCTACTATACTACGCTACTGAGACGAGTTTTCCTTCTCTTTGCAATACTCTTGCCCTGCGAATTTTGCTCCCTTAGACGGCTTCTCCGACGCCGATAGGGGTAGTGTCATTCCACATTCTTAATCCATCACCACAGCAAAAAACTGACTCGGAACAAGAATTTGTGGATTTCATAAATTGTTGTCCCTTGTAGGGATGTGATCCACAACATTGGGCAGTAGGAAGCGACGAAGTAACCGTTTACACTACACCACTTAACCACGACATCATCCGTGCATTCGAATTGAAGTGATATTGAAGTGAATATTGATGATTGGTTCGGCCTAAATACGAAATTGGTCTAAATTTTGCATGCAATGACCAATTTAAACAATCAGTAACCAATGTGCTTTATTATCATATCATTGAATGCAATATATAGTTGTTTGTGGGTCCTAGGTGTACGGAGGAAATCTTATTTGTCTTTATTTCTAAAGTGCTGAACCCATTGTGATAAAGTTTACCAAGAAACAATAGGATTCGAAGAGAGAGGTTCCGTAATACTCAGAAACGGTAACCTGACTGAGATCTGAGCAAGTCGAAGTTGCTGGGTTCTAGTGCACTTGACAAATCAAATAGCTTGTCAGGAGTAATGATGACGTTTTTCTAGTCGATTTCAGTCAACGACGCAGGAGATATTATATCGCATAAACATGTAGGAAAGCACAAGTGCACCCTCTGTTCTCTCACTCTCACAACCTAAAGGAACGGTTATCCGACATCGCCGGATCGACGGTTTTACGTGCTCTACTTGGCACAGAGGTTAATACCCCAAATTTCAATATTTCAGTAACTAGAAAAACTCAACATCATACATACACTAACGCAACGAGGCTCTATGGTGAAGAGTATAGAGTACCTTGTTTATAGTGAATAGTTCCTTAATATTCTAATCAAACACCACTGCCTCGGTGGCGTAATGGCAGTGTGTACGAATGCTGTACTTGAGGTCTGCGGTTCGGATCCCGGGTCGGACAAAATGTTTGTATAATCTGCAAATATTTGTTTTGGAGTTCAATATACCTAGTCTTGCCATAAATATTGTAATAAAGAAAAAAGAAAATTGTTAACTGCAAATAACATTTATAACTTTTACAGTGTGTCAGTTTAATACATAAATATAAAACAATTAAAAATATAAAAAGCTTATTCGAAGTGGTCTCCATTGGCTGCAATACAGTCCTTTAAACGATGAGGCCAGTTATCAATAGAAGCACGCACTCTTTCCATGGGAAAATTCTTCACTGCCAATCGTATAGATTGTTTTAGGGACTCCAAATTATCATGGCGTTTAGAGCAAGCTGTACTCTCTAAAACTGACCACAAATCATAATCCAGCGGATTAAGATCGGGACTAGACGACGGCCAGTCTTCAGCTCTGATGAAGTCCGAAACGTTCGATTCCAACCAAGACTGCGTGGACCGAGCTTTATGACCCGGCGCCGAGTCTTGCTGGAAGGACCATACTTGGTTATTGAACATGGTGATGTTAAGGGGCTTAACTACCTTCTCAAGAATGGTATCTTGATACACTTGTGCCGATGTTTTGATACCTTTTTCACAAAAATATGGCTCAGTCACTCCTTCATAGCTAACACCCCACCAAACCATCACTGAAGTCGGATAATGTCCACGTTGCACTCTGTCGACTAATTGGGAAGCTTCCTTAGAGCTTTGAGCATAAATACGGTCATTTTGTTTGTTAAAATGTTGCTCAATTGTAAAAATTTTCTCATCCGTAAACAAAATTTTTCTGTGACCTCCCTTTGCGTACCGCTTCAGTAGTTGTTTCGATTTTACCACCCTATTCTTCTTTAAATTATCAGTTAAGAAATGGCCAGTGCGTCTCTTATAGGCTGCAAGTCCTAAGTCATCTTTTAAAATACGCGACATGGTTCTAGGTGCTATCTTCATTTCCCGAGATAAAATCTTTTGCTTTCGGACAGGATTTCTTCGAATTCTTTCCCTTACTGCTTTGACCACCTTTTTCGTACGAACACTACGTGGACGGCCAGATCTTTTTCTGTCACAAACAGAGGAGGTCTCATTGTACCTATTAATAGCCCGGTACACAAACATTTTACTAATACCAAGTGTATGGAGAGTTTTAAAAATTGCATTTGGCTCCATACCTACTTTGTGTAATGCTATCACACCGATTCGGTTCTCTTTATCACCCCACACCATTTTAATATCGCAAAATATTTTACAATGTATTGGCGCCAAAATGAGAAAACACAATGAACAATCGTATAAAAATGACAGATTCGAAATTCAAATGTAATATTTTTTTATAATTAAGTGTAACAGTATTTATGGCCAGACTAAGTATAATGTGTATGTATGTATGTATGTATATGTAATTAAATCAGTTATCTAGCACCCATAGTCCAAGCTTTGCTTAGTTTGAGACTAGATGGCGTTGTGTGAATATGGTATAATATTATGTTATTCTATATACTCATATATTTACTTATTTTTTCTATGTTAAAAGCCTGCCAAAGTGACTCTAAACTGCCTGATGGAAAGCATGAGTAGAATCTAAGAGTTGTGGTCACCATACTCATAGCAAATGCAGACAAACAGTATGGTGACCCACACTATGACAGCCTAGTTAGATGCTTTTTCACGCCCCGCTTGGGGACGTAAAAGGCATGACAGTCATCGTGGTAGTGTAAGGCTCACATAGCTCACCCCTGCATCAATAGACCTCCGGTCTCGCACTCACCAACGAAACACGACAGTACGGATGCTGTCGCTTTAGGTTGGTTATTATTATTACATCAATATACTAGAAAAATGAAACTAATAATACAAAATAACTCTTTGATTCGCTGATACATTTGAAAAATACTTTACTAATAAATTATTTCTACCTATTATTTATCTTCAACAACTTTTAATAGACCTCTCCCTAGAAAGGAGGTTTTGGTCTGCTATACAACGCTGGCCAGAAGTTAGTGTAGTGTTTACTTCAAGTTTTCCTTCTCTTTGTATTAGAAAAAAAAACTGTTGTCCTACGTAGATTGCTCCGGCAGTCGACTCTTAGACACTCACGAGGGGTAGGTGACACCACATACTCTTAATCCATCGTTACATGGACCTGTTATAAATATGTTCAGACTCAGTCTGAGTATTCTTTGCGTCCGTTTCTTGCATATTTATAAAGCCTCCCGCGACACAGGATTTATTACTAATGCGGGCATTGTCTTTAAAAAAAAACTATTCAAGTGCATATAAATATTCATTCCAAACGATAGTCCCTTTAATACCAATCGTCATTTGAAAAAAAATCGTATTTCTATTCAGTCATTCATAAATTGACTGATACTCCGGGAAAAACAGGACTTTTAGTTTGTACCACATATAGACGTATTCCAATGACGTTCAATAACCAGTGTAAACTAGAATGGTTTATTGCAAAACACAAGTCTCTTTTAGACCAATAGTTATAATCGATTTTAAATTAATACGTTACAGTCTTCAGTTAGATAATAAAATGGACGACCCAGAAAATTCATACATCTCATCATTACAGCCGATATAATCGATTATATGTACATTTTACAGTGATAAGAAAAATTTAATGACACGTGTAGCTTTGGTTTACACATCTCACACACGGCCGTCTGATCCCAAAACTTCGCAGAGCCTGTAATACGGTAAAATAATACCCGTACACATACTTAAATGTTTCTAAATAAATACACAACTGTGTGATGATAAATTAATAATACGGAGTGTTACCACCCTTATACATCGTATGGGTAACGTCAGAACCGACTAAGAGATCAAACTACGTAGGGTAACAGCCCTACAAAGAGAAGGAAAACCTAAAACAAACTCTAAACCTAACCGTCTTGCCAGCGTGGTATAAAAGACCTAACCTTCCTTTCAAAAGAAACACGTATATTCAACAGAAGGCTTTTAGATGTTGATAATGATGATATATACTCGTACACGTTATAGACCAACCACACACAGACACAGAACAATGACTGTTACTCGTTATTTTTTCTGGATGAATATCGAACCCACAACCACTAGACCACCGGCCTGTTAAATGTGTATCACCACAAAGCGTAGTAAGCACCGCAGCACAAGTAGGACAAATACTGAATTACAGAATACTGATTTTTATCAAGTATTTCATTTTTTTTTCTTTTTTTTCTTTTCATTATTAAATGAGGACCAAATGCCACCTCTCACTGATTCTTTCTTCCTTTTTAAAAGCCTACCAAATTGAATCTACTCTGCCTGATGGAAAGCATAAGTAGAATCCAAGAGTGGTGGTCGCCATACTCATTGTGAACGCAGACAATGCAGTATGGCGACACACGCTAAGGTGGTCTAGTGAGATGCTTTTTCACGCCTCGCTTGAAGGACCCGTGACCATAGTGGGAGGAAAAATTCTTTCTTTCTTTTGAAAATAAAAATTGCATTAGGTATATTTGTCGCGGGTACAAATATACGTGAAACGGACACAAAAATCACCAGACTAAAAGTTACAACTTGTGGATCACACAAAGTGTTGTCCCATAACGTGGCGACCACTTACATGGTGTTCTGTCCTTTGCAACATGTCTTCTTGACTAAATAGTGCTTTATGATATACAGTCAAACCTGGGTAAGCGAGAGTTTAAGAGAGCACAATCTTCTTTTCGCTTATAGAGATTTCTCACTAACCCGAGTTTCTCGCTAATGCAGGTATATGGGTAGCGTTTCTCTCTTATAGAGGTACGCAGCAAAAACAAGTCACAGCAAGTACGAATGTAGTAAATATGTAATATGATAAAATATAATTATATTTTATTTAGAACGTTTTTTAGTTCCACGAAATAGAATGAGTCATAAAATGCCAGATGTTAAATTTGTAATTTGTTTTGTCATTTGTTCCTCCTAAATAATATAAATAAATAAAGCTCGACTGTCGCTTATACTTGTAGATAAGTAGCAGTGTTACTTACGGAGGTCCATGAGGGGAAAACGTCTCTCTCTTACAGAGGTTTCTGTTTCTCGTTACCTCTATTAACGAGAAACAGAAACCTTTTGGGAGCTTAAAATGAAGGGTCCTGGCTGTTCCTCTCACTTATAGAGTTTTCTCACTTATCCAGTTCTCACTTACCCAGGTTTGACTGTACTAGTTTTTGTCAGCGGCTCCGCCCGCATGTGTGTAAAGTAACCAACCAATACACCTTGTTCGTGAATTTCGTTTCAAAGCAATTTACCTCGACATAAGATTTGTTTAAAGGTGAACTATAATTACCAACACACAGGTCACGATCTACGATTATCAATATTTAAGAAATTAAAGTAATAACATTGACACATGTGTTACCCGCCATAATAGCGAATTCCACAGATAAAGTAACTACTTCATAATGCGTTCTTACACGTGCATCTATATCGATAATACTAAGTAAGCAGTGAAGATACTCTATGCATAGATAATAAAACATCTTAACCGTTATTCAAAGATATTCTTATCATTGCATTTGCGGTGTATTCATCACACAATTATGTCCTGGGTGGGAATGACCCCTAGCTTGGCAGCAATATAGCTATTCATTAATTAATCACTTAAAGATGGTGTCAAGTAGTTCTTAAATTATTTTTTATTGAGTAAAAAAGTGTACTGGAGACTATACTGCCTCTTCCTTAATTATGGAGGAAGGGAGTACTCAAAGTGCGTAACACATTCAATTCTCGAGTTGTGAAAGTTTCATATATGTAAAAGCTTCCAAAATCAATCTGCTCTGCCTGATGGAAGTAATAAGTAGAATTCAAGAGGAGTGGTCACCATCCTCATTACGAATATAAACAGTGCAGCGTAGTAACCCATATTATGGTGACCTAGTGAGATGCTTTTTAACGCCCCGTCGGCAGCTCCAGTTAAATTGGTGATGTCATACAAAATGGCTGTGTGAATAGTACCAGAAACCGACGAGCATGCATGCAGCGATTGACGAATGTGAAGGAAGAAAGACCTGTTAGGACCTGAGTAAGTGGAAATCAACTCTGGGAAATGGACGTCACATTATTTGTATTTGTATCTAGACGATTTTTTCAAATATTCAAAAAAATATGCAAAACAAGGAAAATAATATAATGATAGGAAGCTCCACCGATTGACCTTTCACACCAAAAACAGGAAATTGAAACATTATGATAAAAATGCTATCAATTATCGATGGCATAAATATCTAAGCTTTATGATTTAAAAATCCGACTGCACGGATGACGTAGTGGTTTATGCGAATAACAAATTGTTGTTCTGAATCTGGGTGTTCTTTGTGTCCGTTTCATGTATATTTGTAAAATCGTTTGCGACACAGGAAATATTCTTAGTGCGGAATCGATTTTATAAAACTGTTATATGTTTTGTATGTCATTAGCCGTCATATATACAACAGTTTTTTTATTATGCTTCGAAAGATTTTTAACACGCTTTTATTAGCTTGGGTTGTATCTATGTATGTAACGGAATCTTTGAGCTTAATTTTCACCGGTTTCTAAAAATCTGATCAACTTGAAACTTTACACACGTCTCAAGGACCGATGACAATGCGATAATTTGATAATAGATTTATGAGTTTTCAGAATTAGAATTCAATTCAGAGTAAAAAACGTGGGGTGCATTTTACTGCGATTCATAACTATTCTCTCATAGATAGTTGCCAATAGAACGATTGTAATATTTAAAATATCGAGCACCCCACGATTTTTACTCTGAATTGAATTATTCTGTTAATAACTTAAATTTTATTATAATTGTATTTTGAGGCGATTCGCTATGATTGATTGTTCGATCTTCTACTACTGTAATATTAGACTCTTTGTCATTAAAGATTATTTTCTAGTTTTTAGTTCGATTAGGAATAAAAGCGTGTTTTTTTTAGTTTCTTGAACTATTATTTATTTATGGTATAGAGTGTGGGTGGGTCAACATGTGGTAAATAATTACTATCACACTCGGACAGCTGAGTCACAAGGGTCACAAAAATGTAGCCGACCGACAAGATGCCTGCTTCTTCCCTAAAATAGTTTAAAATTGTTGAAAATAACACAACAAGAGTGCTTAACACCGGTTTATCTAATTAGCATAGAATATTTTTTTTTACTACGTATTACTAATAACAAAAGAAATAAAGGTAAGAAATTGAACGCAGAATATTGTGTATCTAGTATTAAATGAATATTTAAGTAATTACAGCACAAAAATTTTAAAGTTTAAATTAAATTAACTAACTCGAAATAATTAAACAAGATATTAGCTACTACAGTCACAACAAAATTTTAATTTTAATATTTTACGACTACACTAATTACAACACTCTGTATAAAGTACTTAACGTACGTTTGTGTTCTTAAAAACACACACAAACACTGCGAAAGGCTCAAATAACCTATATTTCTAAAGGAAATATATTGAGAGAACAGGCAGTAATCACCATTAAACACGAGAAATGAGAGATTAATAATAATAACTATACACAACTTACACACACAACTGTCTGATCCGAAAGTAGGTAGATGTACGACGTTATACTCCAGAAGCAATCTAAAGAGTGGGATTGGGATCTCTCCCGATCTGTAAATCCGTTTTGTAGAAGGAATCATTATCAGGAGCCAATCCGGTTCTCCACTTAAAGGAGGCGACTAATGGGACGTGGTAGAGGTCGCTAGCTTCCTAATCACCTAAGGGTCGCTGTGGCCACATCTCAAACGACCCGAAATAGGTGACACTCCGGAGCGGTTGCAGGATGTTGCCTAAGGCAGGGCACTGTTCCGGCTCTTACAGTGTAGAACAGTGGGAGATGCAATAAGGTCCTGCCCTGGGGGTGATTCTATGAGTACGGCAGGGAGGTCTCTAGAAGCTACCGATGCGTTCCTGGAGTTCTTCTCGACTGCTGAGGTAGGCCGCCGCGTGATTGCGAGGGTAGATCGCTTCTCAGGGAGTCCCACACATGCCTTTCATCTTCCTAAAGAGGGTATGATGCGAAAAGCATTTCTCGCGAAAAAGAAAAAGATAGATGTACTATGGAAACCATACCCGTAATAATCGTACTTCTATATTTCTAAATAGATATTATAGATAAATTAGATTCAAATGATGATGAGATGAGATGTCGTAATAGCAGCGGTTCCCGGATCCCTCCTATGTCAGGTGCAGAGTGGCACACCGTGTGGTTTTAGTCGGTCCGATTCCGACACACCACCCTGCTGAAAACCCCGGTGGGGTGACGGCCCGAGGGGGTTTCCAAACGTTAAAAAAAAAATGGTTGTTTAGAAGCGTCGTAGGTACTTTTACTGACATACCTACATTTTTATCTGATACTGTCATGGAGCTTTGTATGATTTACTGTTGTCTATTGCTAGAACTCGTTTTAAAAACAGAATAGCGTATCGATTGATTAAATATAACAAGTTTAACTAGACGCTGATTCAAACATTCACAAGCAAATCCGTGGCCTTCCTTTGCGAATGTAACGAAATGGAAATTTCTTACATATTTTATGGGTTCGGTTTACCGGATGTTAGTGTTGATACTCGGTCAAGTTCACTTTTAAACCGGTTACAAGAAAGTGACTTAAAACTGTCTGATTATTTACTTTTAATTTGTTGTCCTTAAAATTTAAGCTATGGCGTAAGGTTCGCAGTGCTTTGTTTAATGACAGTTAACTATTGTTCGCGTCTTCGTTCGCATAATTACTTTTTATTACGTATTATTTGGTGAATTCCTCTAGATATGATAATTTCTGGGTACGACTAAGAGATCAAACTGCGCCGGACAACTTTACTGCAAACAGAAGGAAAATTTTAAACGAAACTCCCTACCAACTGTCTAACCAGCGTAGTGCCAAAACCTTTTTTAGAACGTTTATTTTATAGTTTAACTTTTTAGGACAATAAACTAAGAGTAAATAATCAAAGACAGTTTTACGTTACATTCTTGTAACCGGTTTAAAAGTGAACTTGAGCCCAACATTCGGTACACCGAACCCATAAAATATGTACGATTTTTCCATTTCGTTACATTAACGAAGGAAGGCCACAGAATTGCCAGTGAATGTGTGTGAATCGGCGTCTAGTTAAATTTGTTAAATTTAAAACCTCCCTTTTTAAGAAGAGGTCTATGCCCAGCAGTGGACTGTTAAAGGCTGTTGACATGTTAACTGCATATGTCGTGTTGGAACGAAATTCTGTATCGCGCGTTGCGCTGACTAAGGGGGCTAGGTGAGCGTCACGAAAAATCCTCACGACACTTTTGCTATAGTGCGTAGCGCTCGGAGAGGGGGCAGGCCGAGTCTATACTCGACTTAATAGAAAGGTATACGACGACGAACGAATAAATCTAATCCTATGATTAGATTTATTCGTTCTCTTTCTCTCTCTCTCTCGATAGTGACAAGACACGTGAAGCGCGCGTCTGCTGCGTACCTTGCTTTGTCGTGTTCGAGTGTACGTAGTTTTAGTTATTTTTAATATTTTTTAAAAATAAACAATGGATTACAAAAGTGATTAACGATGCAGTTTTTTCAAGAAACTTACATAAGATTGAATCACAAACATATGTGTCTTATTTTAGTTACCATAAAACAATTGTTACTAAGATTGAATTTACTGATTAAATTTATAATTAAGTTGATATTTACATAATAACTAAAACTAAAAACAAAATGTTTATATTCATAACTTTAAAAAAAAATTGAATTCAATTTTATTAGCATTCCTTCACTTATTTCATTTATCATTTAACTCCTAAACACTGATCATTTATTTAATTGTACCTCCTATAATACTTATTTCAAAACGATAGGAACTTTCTTCCAATCAGGTGTACCACGTGTGACACCTCAGACATTTTTATTATTATTAATGTGTTACCACAATTGTAATTAAATAAATGAATAAGTAAATAAATGAAAAAGTATTAATTTTTATCTATTAGCTTTTGACCGCGACTCTATCGTGTGTATTTCGCATATCGCGGTTAAAAATAGCCTGTAGAACTCAGTGATAATGTAGTTTTTCATTGGTTTTTTTTTTTATAATTTAGTGGTTTACTGTAACAAACAAACTCACATTCATGTCTATAATATTACTTAGGGTGAGGTATTATTTATTTGTTATCAAAAGTTTGACGTGTAACTGACCGCTCAATGCCTTCCGCGGTCATGGATCTTGTGATAAGTATATTTACTCACTATACCTTTAACAAAGTCATTGTAATCAAAATTGACATATTTATAACAAAATTTATTTACCTAATTATATATATTATTAAATTTTATGCTTAATTTCTTTGAAACCAGAGAACAATGACGCGTTTTCGTGTAAAAAAAGATGCTTGATATTTAATTGAGCAAAGAGGTTTGTAGTGAAAAAAAGTATAAATTCGACTTTTAATAATCTGTGTGAAATCTTACTAATATTATAAATGCGAGTGTAAGTTTGTTTGCTACGGTTTCACACGAAAACTACTCAACCGATCATCATTTTCTAAATATATTCTTGCAGGTATTAGAAGTAGCGTGGAATACTTTTTATTAAAAAAATAAAATAAAATATTTGTTTAAAATGATCTGTTACGAAACTTAATGTGGCAGACCAAATGCCACGCGAACGAAGCCACAGGCAAAAGTTAGTATTAAATAAACCAGCCTCGGTGGCACAGCGGTCGTGAATGCGGCTGCTGTGCTTGAGGTCTCGGGTTCGATTCCGGGAACATTTGATCCGAAGTTCGGATGTTTTCTATGAATAATATGTATGTATTTACAAAAAAAGTTATATAAGTATTATATCAGTTAGTCTAGTTGTCATAGCACAAGCTCTGCTTAGTTTGAAACTAGGTGACGTTGTGAGTCAAATGTCCGAAATATTTATTTATTTATTATATGTTTAGGAAAACTGTAGAGTAAGATGTAAACATTAGATTTTTAGGTTACGCACTGCAATATTTTTGGTTGTGTATTTGTGTGATTCACGAATTGTTGTCCTGACTCTGAGTGTCGTTTGTATCCTCGTTTTTTGTGAAATTCCCGCGACACAGGATATACCCCTTTTTTTTGTTGTCGGGGTGTAAAATCCCTTCGGATCACCGGCTCCTCGGGGACGCAGGAGCCAGGTGTATGTGGTGTTTCCACTAAAAATCACCCCGACGGTCGATCTTAGGCGTCCTTCTCTGAAGGGGACCCGAACCATATTATTTCAGGTCCCCTACAGGATATACCCTAGTGTGGGAATTGTCTTATTAACAAAAAGTCTTTTCTCGTGTCTTACTTAGATGATAGCTTTAAAATAAATTAAAAGTAAACAAAAATATCTTTAAAAACAAGCTAAACACGCTAAAAAGAATACAATAAAATTTTCCTTGAAAATTTTTACTATCAACTTATAATGTTATTGCGCAATTTAAACGACACAAAAATTTGTCACGAGATTTAAGCAGACATAGTCTTTTAATTTGAAAATATTAAAAATTAAAATGAATCAGATTTCATTACATATTTAATTAACTTATTTACCTACACAGGTAATTCCGTTGCTTACAAGATTCCACCCGAACTGTTTGTTCGGGTGACATCTTGTAAGCGTAAAAACGAAAAGAATATTTATTAGAATGAGTTTCCTTATTTAAAGACACTCAAGCTACCGTCAGGTAAGAATTCACACATATTTCTTTTAAATACAACACAGGCTTGTCAAAAGTAAGCAAAAAGTTCCTAATCGTATTCATTGATGAGTGACACCTCAGCGTGTCTATGGCTACAAAAAAGTACTTTACTTTTTTATGTTTCACAACTTTTTGACTTTTTTATAAAATACATGGCAATAGAAGTGTCCGTGTGGTGACGGATTAAGAATACCCCAGTCAGCACCCCTGTTCATCTCGTGGGTGTTGTAAGAGACGATTAAGGTAACAAACTAAAGGAAAATATCACTACAAAGAGATGGAAAACTTGAACCAAACCAAAATCATCTGTCCAGTGTGGTATAGTAGGTCAAAACCTACTCGCTAAGGAGAGGCCTCTGTCCAGCTGTGGACTGTTAAGGGTTGTTGGTTATTTATGATAATGTTTGTTCGACTTCTATTTATTCAAACTGCAATTGAAATAATTTGTTTTGAAGGACACAAATTTTATCTAATCTAATATTTATATGGTACCTATATCGCGCAACCCCGTTTGCGTCTCCCATTGCCCGTAATGTGACGTTATACAGCGTGAATAAATTTGTTTCGCGTAAAAGAGGTTATAGTGTGACAACCTTAAAAATAGACGCATGTAGTCCCGGTATTTTTGTTAAAAATTTTTATGGGGAACAATTCTATCATTCATTATTTTTGCAAAACTATTCACGCAGTTCCTGTAATGGAAGCTCTCTAGGGGAAGACTTTTCTCTCGTTTTTGCGGTACTTAGTTCGTAGCGTAACGATATATGGCTTATAGCCTTCCTCATAAATTGATTTATCTATCAGTGAAAGAAGTTTTCATTTTGGACAAGTAATTCCTGAGACTTTTATAATATTATAGTATAAATGTAACGTATATAATAATGTATTTCTAGCCGATTTCGGCCGAGACAGTCAAATGTACTGGCGATTTTTTTTATTTATAAAGCCTGCCAAAGTGACGCTACTCTGCCTGATGGAAAGCATGAATAGAATCCAAGAGTTGTGGTCACCATACTTATTGCGAATGCACACTATGCAGTACGGTGACCCACACTATGCCTAGTGAGGTGCTGTTTGACACTCCGCTTAGGGACGTATAAAGCATGATTGTCGTCGTGGCAGTGTAAAGTTCTCCACACTTAGCACGATGCATCAATGGGCCACCGGTCTCGCACGGACGCCGTCGCTTTAGGTTAGTCTTTAGACATTGTAGTGCACAAGTGTGTGCGCAAATCCGATGCACTCTCTGTTCCCTCACTCTCACAATCCGATGGGACGTCTATCCGTCGATCAGGGAGAGATCAGACGCAAGACCGATGACTATAGGCGCTTTCTGAAGTGCGGGGGTCAAGACCCCAACTACCAGACTCCGGGTTGTTATAAGTATTTTTGTAACCAGAAAAACTAGACAACATTTGACCTGATCTGAGAATAGAACCCGAGATCTCTTGATCGACAGATGCATGCTAACCGCTAGACCAACGATGCAGTATATTTAATAATGTAACATAATTGAAACTCTATTTTTTTTTCTATATGAGGACTCTGCTTTGCCTGATGGAAAGCATGAATAGAATCCAAAGAGTTGTGGTCACCATACTCATTGCAAATGCAGGCAATGCAGTGTGATGACCCACACTATGGCGGCCTAGTGAGATGCTTTTTCACGCCCCGCTTGAGGATGTAAAAGGCATGACAGTCATCAATCAGGGCATTACGCGTTAACCACTAGACCAATTGAGAGCTAATTTCGCAGTTTTCATATAGAAATCAGATCTTAAGGGGAAAGTTTGTATAGTACATCAATAACTGAATATATACCAATATAAATGTAATTTGACATGGAGCGATAATCCACATACACACAGGCGGAACCGCAAGCAAAAGCCACTATGAAAATAAATATCTTGAGCCAGGATGTCTGGTTTGAGGTCATACTAGTATATGAATAGTTCTTTATTTATTTATTTTGTTTTAAAAAGACAACGCCCGCACTAGGAATAAATCCTGTGTCGCGGGGGACTTTACAAACATACAAGAAACGGAAACAAAGAACACCCAGACTCAGAACAACAGTTTATGGATCACACAAAGGGTTGTCCCATGTGAGATTTGAACCCACAACACTCAGCGCAGTAGAGAGCGGTGTGGCGACCGCTTAAACCACTAGGTCAACCGTGGAGTCACTAGGCCAACCGTGCGGTTCATAAGGGGCCGTTCAATTATTACGTAAGCACTATGGGGGGGCGGGGGGGTCTTTGCTTTGCTTATTTTGGATGACATGGGGGGTAGGGGAGTCTAGATGATGATTACGTCATCGGTAGTTATTTTCTTCTTTACACGAATGGCAACCCACACATTGTCTTTGCTTGAAAACGAAAAGCATTTTCGGGGATTCCCGCAAGTAATACATATATACATTTAGTGAACAGTGCGCGGTAATTCCCCTACTCGCTTTAGAACCGAGTAAGGGAATTACCGCGCGCTGTTCACTTGTCTAAATTTCCTCTATCAGTGTATTGTTTCGTTTGGCTGCTATAGCGAGTAGACGTATTGTAAGCATAGTAAAGCAAGTTAACATTTGTGTTACCATTCATTCCATTATCCAAAGTTTAATGTTTAAATAAGATGTCATTTCAAATAGACAAATCTAAGTTATACCAAAAATTGTTTGAAAGTTTTAAAAAATCTCATACAAGTACGAAAGTACAAAATGTACAAAAGTTAGTTAACGAAGTGTGGCGAAATTATAAATTACAAGCAAAATCCGACAAGGAACTAGATATTATTGTATCTAAGAGAATCGAAGAAGAATTGCAAGCAGCGACTAAGAATAAATCCAATTTACTACATTTTTTTTCTAAGGTGAGTGACGAAATCATTTTAGGTACCTATGAGTACCTACTAGAAATATTAGAAATCGCCAAAAAGTTTCTCTTTGCTAATTAGAAAATATTATGGCCTATCTTAAAGTATAGAGGTAATATTCATTATATAGATTTATTTCTTATAATTGATTCCGTCAATTGGTCACAAAATACAGGATGCCAGTTTTATACATATATATATATATATATATATATATATACCTACAGAAAACTATACTCTATTCAAATAGGTATTTAACAGAATGTAAACAATCTTTATATGTCTTTTTATTGAAATATGTGGTTTAAAATTGTAAACTGTGTAAAATCTGTTGTGATTCATTTAAAAACTCAACCAATATTAAAAAATTGCTTTTCTGTAAGTACATAAAGGTGCGTACAAACATCGTGAGGCGTGCGCCGCGAATGGTTCGCACGTATACATGTGCCGTAGCATGCCTCAGGTTGATGTATTCGAGACGAACCATTCGCGGCGCAAGCCTCGCGATGTCTGTACGCACCTTTGCAGATATCTGATTTTATAATTGCATATTTCAATAAAAAGACATATCAAGATTGTTTATATTCTTTTAAATACCTACTTGAATAGACTATAACACCCTGTATTTTGTGACCGGAACGATTTGCTCGTTTAAAGATATTAGATTTAAAGCCATAGGGTTTTGTATTTACCATATTTATTGCCATACTTTGTATTTATGTAGCTTAATAAGAGAATCTTTAGCAGAACCCATAGAAAGTTTTTATTTTTAGGCAACCTGTAAACCTGCAGAAAAAACACAAATTACACAGCCAGCTTCAAATATTAAAAAACAGGAAGAAGATAAAATAAAAACCGGTAATGAATCACAACAGCAATGCGAAATTAATAAAAATACAGATAAACAGAGACCAAAACCTTCTCAGGAGGCTATGAAAAATAAGATTGCTCTACTCGAAAAAAATTTGAATGCTTTGTATTCTGCCAGAGATACTATGTCAATCCGTGCTGAAGTTGATAAACAGATCATTAAGTTGCGCGAGGAAATAAAAACAGCAAAACAGTCTTTAAACAGGAAGGTTCAAAACGCAGTTGCCCAGAAGAAACACAGGGATGGTATGAAAAGAAAGTTAGAAGATATTTGTCATGAAAATCCAGAAATGAAAAAAAGACTATCTCTGAGGGATTCAGTGGGACGTCCTAATCTTGAAAGCAATCAACCTTTACTATTGAAAACAATCGCGGATATAGCTTTATTTGGAAGTGCAGCAGATGATAGAAGACGAACGGAATCAATTCGCAGCGTAAAAACTCTTGATGAACTCACACAAGAATTACGTAAAATGGGATTTGACATTAGTCGCAGTGGGACATATCTTCGTTTGATTCCCAGAAAATCTAATTCTGCAGAGGGACGAAGACATGTATCGACAGTCCCTGTTAAGCTCATTCGGGCTCAAACTGATCACCACAAGAGCCACTTAGATAGCAAGTTCGCTGAAACATCAATCCATTATTTAGAGAACATAGCATCCATACTAGGACCAGATCAAGTATTTTTCATATCTCAAGATGATAAAGCTCGAGTCCCTATTGGCGTAACTGCGGCAAATAAGCAAGCACCTCTTCTAATGCACATGGAATATAGAATCAAATTGCCTGATCACGATTGGGTAATCGCTGAGCGTCATAAATTAATACCATCTGTTTATGCTGGTATCAAAATCACTTCCAATATGCTAGGACAACCGCAAGCCGTTGGATATTCTGGACCAACATACATCGCTATTCGAAGTGGAAAGCATAGTTCATCTACTGCTAATACTCATGCTCAGGATTTCGAGACGCTTCTCGAACTTGAAGAGTTTCGACCATTAGCTAAAACTGACCATGGACTAGTAAAACCAGTGGTAATCATGACGGTTGATGGAGGGCCAGATGAAAATCCGCGTTATCAAAAAGTCATAGGGTTTGCTATACAACACTTTAAGCGACATGATCTCGATGCATTGTTTTTAGCTACCAATGCTCCCGGAAGAAGTGCGTATAACAGAGTAGAGCGCAGAATGGCTCCTCTTAGTCGGGAACTGGCTGGTTTAATATTGCCTCATGACCATTTTGGGTCTCATTTGGATGAACGTGGCGTTACAATTGATGAACATTTAGAAAGATCTAATTTCGAATTTGCAGGAAAAGTATTAGCTGAAGTATGGAGTTCAATGGAAATTGATGGCTATAATGTTAATGCAAAATATGTTGGGGCAGGTGAACAAGATCTTCCTGATTTTCCAGACATTAAATGGTATTCAGAACATGTGCGTGAAAGCCAATACTTGCTCCAAATTGTAAAATGTAGAAATACAGAATGCTGTCGTCCAAGAAGTGGACTATTTAGATTACTAGACAACAGGTTTCTTCCACCACCTGTAAAAGTAAAATAAACAGTTGATGACTTAGTTTTAGATGAAGGAGGGCAATTTCTTAATCTTCCAGTCAATTTAGCTCTACGCTTAAGTGCTTCACTCAAAGATTTCCTGCAAATGCCATACGGTTATTTTTGTCCGACGTTACAATTGAGGCTATCAAGTCGAACATGCAAAACATGTGGTCTTTATCATGCTTCCGTCAAAATGAGGAGTTTAAGCGGAAGATTGTGGAGTTGGAGATGCAGGCGACGAAAGACAGGAATTGTATTACTATTCTAGAGAATAAAATAGAAGAAATGCAAATGATTAGCCGGAAGTCCAGTTTTGAAATTAAAAATGTCCCAAAAACATGTACTGAAAACAAGGAAAATCTCATTGGCTTTGTCACGAGTCTTTGTGAGACCATAAACTGCACCATATTAAAATCGGATATCACTGATATTTACCGTATGAAACCAAAGTCAGCTGAAAACAAAAGCGCACCTATTGTTGTGGAAACTAAGTCCACATTACTGAAGAACAACATTCTAAGATCCGCTAAGTCATTTAATATTAGGAATAAAAGTAAGCTGTGCGCCAAACACCTAGGCTTTAAAGTAAATGAAGATACCCCTATATATTTATCCGAGCACTTGACCCCAAAAGGTGCGCGCTTGTATTTCTTGGCGCGTGACTTAGCCAAGACACAAAACTTTAAATTTTGCTGGACTGCTTACGGAAAAGTGTATATAAGAGAAAACGAACACTCACCAATTATAATGATTACACATGAAAATCAAGTACACCAACTGATGAACGCGCAGCGTCAAAGTATGCACACTGGGTGACTATCAGCTGCAAGGTCAATTGTCCGAGGTAATCACCCGTTGATTACTATGATCTCTCTAATGCATGTTCCTAACATATTTAGAATAATTACTATCTTAATTATGCTTAGTCCAATATCACCATACCGATTATTTTTAATTACGATTTGTAAAAATGTAAAAAGAATTCTTACAACGGGTTATATTAAACCACGATCATACTTGAACCCACGTTACATCAACTCAACTTCATACAAACACACAAACTCATACAAATTCATACAAATCTACGCTATACAACAATTCATATTTACATTACACATATCCCACACACTTCCTACAAAATTTAAACATACTAGTACGCATGAAATTGTGAATTTAAAGTGTCGTATTGCTCATGGATTGACTTGCTTGTCTCGGGCTCCCTATATGAATGGATGACGCAATTCATACTATGAACGTAATAGACAAAGTTGAAATTGCTCAGGCAATAGCATGTAACTGTAACGAGCTCAGATCATATAAAGTTATTAATAAAAACGATCTTACGATAGTATCACAAAACATTCGTAGTATTTATCGCAATTTTGATGATTTTTTGGCGACATTGTCTAACCTCCCCTTTAGTGCGGATATCTTAATATTAAGTGAATGTAGACTAAACACAAGTAAACCTATACCGCAACTTGACAATTACAACTTCTTCTGTACTACATCTCAGCTTAATCAGAACGACGGGGTGGTTGTATATATTAAGAAAGTTCTACAAAGTAAATTAAAGGAAGTCAAGTTGGTTAATGCGTCATGTCTTCAACTCGAAGTTCTTTCTAACACTATATTATGTATCTACCGCTCTCCATCCAAAACTAACGCCACTGGGTTCATAGAATCACTTTCGTCTCACTTAGATACCTTAACTGGCCAGAATAATATCATAATAGCGGGTGACATCAATATCAACCTTGCACCCAAAGAAATCGAACCTACTTATGAGTACAACAACAGAGTTAACTACTTAAGTGCTCTTTCTAACTATGGAATATTGGCTGGCCATACTATACCCACTAGAGACTGCAACTGTTTAGACCACTACATGTTAAAAATTAATAAGAATAAGTACTCAGCATTTATTGCCGTCCTACAAACCACTGTAACGGATCATTTCACCATCCTTCTCTCTATCGCTAAATCTAAGATCAACGATTCTGTAATCAAGACTAAAACGAAAATTGACTACGCAACTGGACTTAGTGTACTACAACAAAAAAATATCTCGAGATTGATGTTTTGTGACGATCCTACCCTTGTCACACAAACTTTAATCGAAACAATTACTGAGTCTCTGAGAGTTAGCACCACAACAAGTAACATCCCTAAAAACAAACGCACTCTGAAGCCTTGGATAACACCCGGTATTTTACGTTGCATTAGGCATAGAAACAATTTGCAGATGAGGTTACGGCGGGACAGTTACAATGAACTATTGAAGGTCACGTATAAACGTTACAGAAACTATTGCAATAACCTAATCAAAAAGCTTAAAAGAAAATATGAACAAGATCTTCTAGCTAACTCGGTTAAAAATAACAAACTTCTATGGCAAAACATAAAACGTATAACCTATTTTAGTGAACTACATAACGTTAACTCAGAATTGATGAATCTTAGAAACGATCCCACCGAATCCTCTAATTATATTAATGATTACTTTGCGAACATAGGGAAACATCTAGCCTGTAAAATACTAGCGAGTAGTACTACGAGTATTCACCTAAATGACCTAACTCACAAAATGGTGCCTCAGGTTAATTCATTTGTCCTACTAGATACTGATCCCGTTGAAGTCGAACAAATTCTGATGGGTTTAAGATCAAATAGCGCTCCTGGTTGGGACAATATACCTGTTAGTTTTCTAAAATTTGCAAAGAATGAACTAGTCCCAATACTTACGCACCTTTTTAACCGTTGTTTTCGACAAGGTATATTCCCAGCGCTATTAAAGAAAGCAATCATTACTCCAGTGTATAAGAGTGGTGATAGAGATGACGTCGGCAACTATAGACCAATTGCTGTACTCCCGTCTATTTCAAAGATACTCGAGAAACTTCTTAATCACAGACTAACGAGTTATCTGGCGAGATATAAGCTGTTATCCACCTCCCAGTTCGGCTTTAGACAAGGAGTGTCTACTGAAGACGCAATTTTGGCTGTAACCCAATTGGTAACTGAGCAGCTTGATAAGGGACACAAGTGCCTCTCGATATTTATAGACCTCAAAAAAGCGTTTGACACAGTCTCTGTTCCCATTCTTATACACAAGCTGGCAAAACTTGGGCTAAGAGCTGCTGAATTGTCTCTCTTTAGCAGTTATCTGTCAGGCAGAACACAAAGAGTGAGGCTTAACCAGT
Source organism: Hypercompe scribonia (assembly GCA_949316085.1). NCBI lineage: Eukaryota > Metazoa > Arthropoda > Insecta > Lepidoptera > Erebidae > Hypercompe > Hypercompe scribonia. The sequence continues at coordinate 5,574,182 of OX438997.1, forward strand.
ATACTAGTGGGGACTGCGCTGTATCATATGGTATTCCACAGGGCAGTGTGCTTGGCCCTACGCTGTTTCTTATTTATATTAACGATTTATGTAACTTAAAAATCAACAATGCACACATTTTCTCATATGCTGATGATGCGGCGGTAGTCTTCAGTGGTAAAACCTGGGCTGCGGTAAGAGAAAATGCAGAAGCTGGCATGAGAGTTGTTGCAGAATGGTTGAAAAATAATCTTTTAACGCTTAACACATCAAAAACTAACTACATCTGTTACAGTATTCAAAATCATTTGCAACCAGAATTAGAATTCCATCTTCGAATACACTCGTGTGGTGGGTTTACGAAATCAGCTACATGTGATTGCCCCACAATAGAAAAGGTAGAAAAAACAAAATACCTGGGAGTGATAGTTGACCAACGACTGTCCTGGCACTCCCATATTGATCAGCTCACTGCTAGAGTTAGAAAATTAATATGGATTTTTAAGACCTTAAGACATGTAGTACCTTCTAACCATGTGAACACACAAGGCTCACATAGGAATATCTTAAAGGAAATATATACAGCTTTAGCACAGTCCATTATTATTTATTGTATCCCCATATGGGGAGGAGCTGGAAAAGCAAAAATGATGGAAATAGAACGGGCACAACGAGCATTATTAAAGGTAATGTATTTTAAAAAAAGGTGTTTTCCGACTAATAGTCTATACTCAATTTGCAACGTTCTATCAGTGCGGAAGTTATACGTACTCTATACAATATTAAAAAAACATAAAATACCATCTTCTATTCCAAGCAGCGTCACAAGGAGAAGACCACAAAATTTTACTCGCACAAAAACAAGAACGGAATTTGCAAACAGACAGTTCAAAAGCCGGTCGGTACATCTATACACTAAAGTTAATAGAAACTTGGACATTTGCAGAAAAACATTAAGAGACTGTAAAACACAAGTTACTACTTTTCTGGCACCCTTAAGTTACGAAGAAATGGAGTCCTTCTTGCAACATATAATATAAATGGTTTACCGTTCTAGTACATACATCCAAGCAAACATAAGCTCACACACACACACACACACACACACATACACACACACACACACACACACACACACACACACACACACACACGCATACACACGTACACACACACATATACACACACAACCATACACACACACGCACGCACGCACACAAATGTTAACGTATAAGGTATTAAGATATTGGTTTCGTTTGTCTTATTGATTTTTTTTTTTTTAATTTTTTATTATTATTTTGTTTTTTCTTTTCATTTAGTAATGTATTAAAGCTTAGTTTGAATAGACACTTGTAAAGATAACTATGTTTGGTTTGGAAAGGACTGTTCTGGGATTGAAACAGCTACTATGGAAGAGCACAGTGACTTGTCACAGGCATTGTTTGCTTAAAAGGTCACTGTGGTCACTTTTTAAACTGTTAAAACTGGTTAATGAAATAAAGAATTATTATTATTATTATTATTATTATTATGTGGTCTTTATCATGCTTCCGTCAAGTCACTAAATCGTCACATCGAAAAGATCCATGAGAAAGTAAACACGCACACTGATAGGAAAGTTAGACCTGTAAGAGTCGCTGCTCGTCGTGCTAATGAACTGATGTGCATTATTCAAAATTTAGAGCACCATGATGTTGAATGGCTCGATGAGAATGACGTAGACATTCCACAATCGGATGAAAGCGAGCAGACTCACAACACTGAGCAGCAATCAAAGCAATCCAATGTCATCGAAAACTTAGAATCATGGATTCGGGTTTCATGGACTGAAGACCGTTAATTTGAATTTAATATATGTACCAAAAATTTAAAATAAGTTTGTTATGTTAGTAAGATATAATATTTTTGTCCTTTACTCTATGTTGAATACCGTTTCAGTAAAATATAATCTCTATCCTAAATCTATTTTCTTATTTTTCAAATTATAATTATAACATTATAAAATTAAAAAAACAATACATTAATTGACAAATGTTTACGTAAGCATGGGGGGAGGGGGTAAGAGCTTTGCTTACTTTTGCTGACAAGGGGGATGGGGGGGTAAATAATTGCAATAAATCTGCTTACGTAATACTTGAACGGCCCCTAAAGTATTTTACGCCCTGGTATATCCAGCCCCCTTTTACTGTCACGATTTAATTTATTTGATAATATATATGCTAAAACGTTAACCGCGTCAGCGTTAATATTATAATAATAATAAACATTTGACAATCTCTGACGTCATCACACCGATAAAATAACGTCTAATCTCAAACTGGACAGAAACTGTACTACGGTAATTAGACTGCTCATATATGTAAATATCATCATCACAGTGTACAGAAATCCACTGCTGGTCTGCTTCTTAAAAAAGAGATGTTGGCCTACTTTCCAGACAGGTTGGTGCAAGTTTTGTTTCAAGTTTTCCATCTCTTTACAGCGGTATCACCTCGCATATTTTGCTCACATACTCGGTAGCTACGACACGGATAAACAGGGGTAAAGACACTTCATAATCTTAAGCCGTCACCACACATATACAATTTTTGGGAGTTACTATGTTTGTGTACTCCACAATATGTTTTTATTTGATGCATCTACCACTTGAATGGTTAAATTAAACACAGTATACGTATACTTAATATGGATTTACTGTTCAGGTGGTACCAATATTCACAGTCTTTGTCTCCAAGAGCTTGAAATACACGCTTTGTTAATCAGAGTCCACTTAACATTCATGTGTACCCAACTCTGTGTATAAAAAGTAGCGAGTCAAAAACAGTGTTGCCACATGAACGCTACAAATTTAAAGTCAAAGTCTATAGGTAAACAATGTGAGTAAATTCGTGAACAAAATTAATTATATAAACGAATATTTATTTATGAATGAATAAAACAACTTGACGCATATGATATGCAACCGCCTGATCGCAAAGTAGTAACCAAATTGGTGATAAACATGCTTCAAACATACATGTGCATACATCTACATAAATACATTTTATAGATATTGCCAGATAGAAAAAAAAAGACCGAGATAAGCGATCACTCAGTCGTGAATCACTTTTTTTTTAAATATATTTAACCTACCAAAATGACTCTAATCTACCTGATGGAAAGTATGAATAGAATCCAAGAGCGATGGTCACCATACTCACCGCGAATGACGACAGTGTAATATGGCGACCTACGCTATGGCGGCCTAATGAGATGCTTTTTCACGCCCCGCTTAAAGGACCCGGGATCGTAGTGGGAGGGAAACACGTGCGCTGGTAATGAATTCCAGGCTTCAACCGATCTGCACAGGAAGGAAGAGTCGAACCGCTTAGTTCGGGAGTGTATGTCTACCGTTCTGAAACGGTGACTTCCAGGGCCAGCACAAGTTGTCCTATAGAGGAACGGAGAGGATGGGGTCAGTTTTTATCGCGGTCGCGTGTAGAATCAAACCAAAGACCTCTTGAGACTTCTAAAGAGGAGGAGGGAGGTTTTGAAAGGGACGGTTTTTATCTATTTCCTCTGAACCTTTCTATTAAACCTGGTTAGAGTCGCCTTTAAGTATACTATGATACGACTGGGTTTCGATTTTTACGTAGAGCGACCGCTATTAGACCTCCACAAGTCAAGTACTAGGCCATTTTCAATATTATCGGTTTTCTTATTCCAAGTACACGTGACGTTTTTGCTTTTTATGAAAACGAAGTCCGGACTATCAAATTATGTGTTGTGGGGGACTTTACAGACACACAAGAAACGTACACAAACAACACCCAGACTCAGAACAACAAAGTGTTGACCCATGTGGAGTTTGAACCCACAACTGAATGTTGAGCGTTGAAGAGAGCGACTGTAGAGTAGCAGTAGAGGCCAACCGGGCAGTCGGATTGCCACAGATATGCGTATGGCAACCGGGTTTGTTTTTACATTTTATGTGTGTGTTATAAGTAAAATCTGAAGCATTGACACTCTTAGGTTGGACTGGTCAATCCTCAGCTCTGATTTTGACTTTGAGTGCCTTTGACTTAGGAATTTTCGTCAAACCTAGGAGAGACAAATTTGGTTAGGTTTGACTAAAAACACTTTAGTTAAAACATGAAATTGAAATGTATTTCGCTGTGCTGAAAACTTTGGCCAAACCTGGGATAAACCAGTCCTTCATCGAAGAGACTGGGTATCGAACTTTGACAATAAAATATGATCTACCGACCTGGCGCGGCTTAACACGGTAACCTTCGAAATTCTCAGTTTTTCTTTGTCATGTATTATACTCGTACATACATATATATAAACCTTCCTTTTGAATTACTCTTTCTTTAGGAAAACCACATTAAACACGTTGGATATTTCGGCAGATCTAAGCGTAAAAGGACAAAAAAAGACAACGCCCGCATTAGGAATAAATCCTGCATCACAGGGAACTTTACAAACATAAGAAACGGATACAAAGAACACCCAGACTCAGAACAACAATTTGGGTATCACACAAAGTGTTGTCACATGTGGGGTTTGAACCCACAACTGCTTTAACCACTAGGCTAAGCGTGCAGTCAAACTTTAACTTCATTACTAATATATTATGGAAAAAGATGAATGAATTTGTCTATTTAGTTGATTAATGCATCTAATATGCGGTATGTTTGATTTCATAATTCATGTAGAGATTGCTTTTAAGCGATAAGACTGCCATTTGTAAATATATTCATTAACTTGATGAACTCTTGTGAAAAATTAACATTATCGGTGTACAATCAAGTTGATTCTAATTTATGGTCGATATTTCCGTTATTTTTTAACTGGCAATAATTACGTTTGAATAAAACATAGGATGTTAGGGGTAAAGATTATTTTTTTTATTATGATTAAAAATGTATTAATGCTGTACGTATTTGTATTTAGGGTGCTTTTAAATTATTAATATGTTTATAAATAAATCGAAATAGTTATTTACCGTCATTTGACCGCATGGAGGTGTTAAAAATTTAAAAAAAAAATTGTACTGGCTGTAAACGATTTATTTTGGCTTATGATAAAGTAGTACGTATTGTATGGTTTCTCTCTTTGAAATCCTAACCACCAGTATCTTGGTCCCTCAGGCTGATGTAAATAGAAACATTGTTTTACATTTTTTTTTATTTCATTTAAATAAAATTTGAAATATAATTTCTATGGAAGAATGTTGTAGATTAATATTTTAGTAAAAATATAAAAAATATTATTTCAGGATTGACAAAGTATGAATCATAAAAATAGACTAACGATACGTCTATTCTAGTTCGAAAAATAATAGATGCGTATGTAGGTATAGGTCCTGTGTTAAACGAAAAAAAGCACATATATCATTGTATTTGCGCATGTTGGAAAATTTCAGTCGGTACTTCTTTTATTTAATTTCTTTCTTTATTATTAACCCTACCATTTTTATTTAGTATAAAAAGTATTATGTTAAAAGAATTTAATAAATATTCTTCTAACTTTAATTAATTAAGTCCTTTTATGACTGATAAAGATTTAGGTATTCAAATAATTTTAATTTAATTTTTAATATTTATTGCCTTAACTGTAATAAAATTAAAAAGTAAAAAAAAAATCACTAACCTTTATTCCAAAAATCAACTAAAACAAAACTAACACACAGAACAGTCGATAAATCACTACACTTAACAAAAAAAGATAAAAAATTCGAAATTCAATTCGTTCGAAATACGAAACATCAAATCTGAGATCGATTTATTAAAATTAAAATTCGCGGTTGCGGGCGAGCGTTCGTTCGGCTGCCCGAGCTGTTATTGCGAAACTATGTGTTTAACCTTAGCTTGGAGCACCATTCATCTGTCAGTGTGACCTCTCCTTATATTATAATCCATACTTTACTACGTTGAACCCTATATCGTCCGTGTGGTGACGTATTAAGAATATGTAATGTCACCGCCCCTATTCATCCCGTGGGTGTCGTAAGAACTGAACTACAGGAACAAATTACACAGGACCATAGCACTATAAAAGAAGAAAAGTTATACGAACCCTATTGCCAACCTGTCTGGCAAGCGAAGTGTAGTAGGCCAAAACTTCTTTTCTAAGAAGAGATCTATGTCCAGCAGTGCATTACAAAAGGCGGTTAAAGTGACGATGTGACCTATTGCCTACAAAGGGATAACACTGGCTCCAAGGATTATTTAGTGCGTGAAAAAAAAATATGGAGTAGAGTGTAGTTCGGGCGGTAAATTCTTAGTCGCCATCAAATTCTGTTAAGTAACAGTGAATGTTGATTCCAGTTTTAAAAGTTCCCAATTTAAATAAGAGCGCGTTCGCGTATACATATGGTTTTAGATGATTATTTTGGCTGATTTGAACCAGAATGAGATACCTAATATCAGAAATTATATTTGAAGAAAAGAGTGAATATAGTTATGTCTTTTTGTTATTAATTTTTTTTTTGAGTCAGAAATATGTTTACAATTCACATTTTAAATACAAAAGTCAATACAATGATCTTTAGAGAATAAAGACCTTAGTAGATACTATCTTGAAAATCTCGAAAACTAATAAAGTTGACAAATGAAATAAATTGTGTAATAGATAATTTAAACATTCCTTTCATAAAATGTATTCATCTGGTCATTCGAACCGGATAAATATTTAGCCGGATATATATTTATTGGATGCATAGGTTTGCTTAGGAACTTAGGCTTGGGGCCTAAGCCTACCTCACCTGCAAGTAGCGCACCTACTGTTTAATTGACGAGGCTCTGGCAAACAAAACATCCCGGTTAGCGACAACAGGCTCGCCATCTATGACGTGGAATCTATGGTTCTGCCTCTGCCTACCCCTAGGGGAAAAACAGACCTGATTTTATGTATGTATTTTAATATTTTATTTTGCACTGATTCAACTAACCGTGGAAGGGGACGTTTGTTTGTTTGATTGATTGACAAAAATCTTTCTAGGTAAAGTGGATTGGTTTACATCAAAAGTTTTGCAACTAGCTTGTTCTTCAGACGGTTCTCCTCCGTATTCTTAATCCGTCACCACACGAACTAGGTTTTTCTGATATTCATAAAGGGTCGTTGGGTTGTTTTTAATTATATTTAAAAGATGCATGAGTTAAGGCACGTACATGATTATTTAGTAACATGGATAATTTAACATTAGATGTAGTGCAGCCCTACGCTCAGCTCTAGATAGTACCGCCAAGGACAAACGCGAGAAACTTTCTAAAAATAAACTTAATACTAATTCTTAGGAAACACGATTTTTCTTTTTTATAATAGAGATGACCGTGTGGTGACGGATTAAGAATACAGAGAATGAGTACTTGTATACTAGAGGAGTAAGTATTGATATATTGACGCCTCCATATTTGATATATTTTTTATATTTATTACTCTAACTCTCCATGTGCTGTGGAGAGCCTTGGGTGAGGCGTATTTTCAGCAGTGGATATCCTTCAGCTGAGATGATGATAATGACTCTAATTAAATGTTTTAATGACCTTCTATCCTTATTGGTGTGATGAAGGCTCGAGAATACGTAGTGACGCCACCACTATTTAATTTGTGTGTGTCGTAAAAGACGACTACAGAAAACTTGAAAAAAAACCCTACACCAAAGCGTTTGGCCAGCGTAGTATAGTAAGCCAAAATCTCTTTGCTAAGGAGAGACCTATGTCCAGCAGTGGACTGTTAAAGGCTATTGACAACGATAGAGATTGCATATGTTTAAAAATTAGAAATAAATTTTGAAGATAATCCACGATTCGTTCGTTTGATTTAAAAAAAAACTACCTTAAGTGGAACATATATTGTGTCACAGAGTACTTTACATACGTACATACATACATTGAGACGTACACAAAGAACTGACAGACTCCGAAGAACAATTTGTGGTCCACACAAAGTGTTGTATTTTGTGGAGGTCGAACCCATAACACACTATACCACTACAACTACGTTCCTACTGCCCGGGGATGGTAAATCAGTGGTGGTGGCGCGAGTGTAATGGAACGCGCGCGCCCTTTTGAGGGCAGAAAGGGAAACATTAGGGCTCTCCACACAGGAAGGGGCCATCTATAACCATTAGGTGGTTCGAGATACGTCGGGGTTCCATGGATTTCCTTACTAGATTACACCTGGTGCCTTAGTTACTAGTATCCGGGACGGCGTACGGGTTTTAGTCCATCCGGATCCGACATAACCACCAGCCAGTGGTATTCAGCGAATATGCACACAGAAAAAAGAAAAGGGGAAGGGACGGGCAAGAAGGCGACACGTGTTTTTAAATTATACGTGTTAATGGACAGTCTTTGTTTGTTTGCTCCTTTGATCTCTATATCATAAAATATTAATGGATCTATTACGAAGTATATACTAATTATTGGTTTTACGTTTCTAATCAAAAGATAAATACTGTTTTTTACGAACTTGTCAAATTCATTTTTAGAACAGCGGCCATCTTTGTATCTATATTCAGAGAGCATAGAGTTTAGATGTTTGTAGATAGATACTAATCTACAGTTTTTACTGAAAGCATTACAATAAATAATTATAAAAAGATATCTCTGTTTACTCCGGTTGACCATTGAAACGGCTGGACCGATTATCAAGTAATTTTCTGATGCTAACAGGGTAACTTGCCAAAAAACTACGATAATAGTATATAATAGTATCTACCTAATAATATTTCGGGCAGATACACAATGCCATCTAGTTTTCAACTAAGCAGAGCTTACTACGAAAGTTATACTAGGTTATACATATTAGTATATTCTATTCTAACTTGTTTTGTATATTTATACATAAATATTATACACATATATGTATAGAAAACATCTAAACTCCATAACAAAAATTTCAAATTGCATATTCATACAAACATTTGGTCCGAATCGAACCGAAGACCTCAGTAGCAACTGTCGCATACACAAGTTGGTAAACGAAGATGAAACCGCCCTAGACATATATAATTAGTAATCTAAATAACATTATAAAGGCGAAAATTTATATGAATGTTTGTCATCTTTTAACACAAAAATGACTGAACGAATGTGGATAAAGTTTAATCCAGAGATAGATTGTTGTCTAGAAGAACACGTGGATTACTTTTATCCCGGAATGTAGTGTTCTCGTGTGATGAACAAGATACAACGACAACCGCGGGGCGAAACTAGTACCTGTGAAATATTATTAGTTTTTATTTACAGAATACTTACAAACAAAACCTTAGCCTTCAGACACACTGTGATAACATTCCAAGGAAGTGTCAATAGTAACAAACATTATTTGTAAATGTTTATTTATAAATGTTTATTCTCGGTAACAACACCGGAATTTAAAATTTTGACCCCGGATACACTGAGACCATGTACCTTAAGGCTGTGTCATCTTATCTACAAAATTACTAAATGGATGGAACATCTTATATTTATAACTAGCTGAAACCACTTCGCTATCCGTGCAGTCAGTTTCTGTGTTTGGGGGTCAATGTAATATATATTACGTAAAAGGTGGTTGGTTACTTTAGCGGAAAACTGTACGACTGATGTTTCCCTCCTTGGGAATTTAATCGGTTTCAAAAGAAATAAAAGAAGTAGGTGAGGGAAATGTAGTCGTTTTCCTTGCAAGAATGGTAGGATAACTGATATCACGAACGGGATTGGGAGAGGGCCGATCCCGAGATAAGATGTCGACGGCGTCATGTACCGTCGACGGGACAGGCGAGCCGCCGCCTCTGGTGGTAGATTAGTTGCTGCGATCGGATGTCAGTCTGACCGGCATAAACTTACGTTTGGACAACCACGCTAGAACTGACGGGGAGGAAAACTTTTCCCACGAGATAAGGCCTTTTTTTTCTTAAACGCACGTTCTTAACGTGTGGAAACCCCCTCGGGCCGTCACCCCACCGGGGTTAACGGCGGGGTGGTGTGTCGGAATCGGACCGACTAAAACCACACGATGTGCCACTCTGCGCCTGACATAGGAGGGATCCGGGAACAGCTGTTATTACGACATCCAGATCCCTCCAAGCGCTTGCCCGCTAACGCGGGCATCATCTGCGGCACGAGATAGGGCCTAACGTAACATGGCATCGATTTGGGGAGGACCTGAGGTCATACGGTCCGGGTCCCCCTCAGTTTAGGATGTCAGATGATGACCGTTGGGGCGATTTTTAGTGGAGACACTATATACTCCTGACTCCTGTACCCCAAGGAGCAGGAGATCTGAAGGTATCTACCACCTCTTCAAAAAAAAAACAGGTAAGCGATATCACAAGTTTCGAATTGGAAAAAGGATTAAGACCGCAGTAGTTTAGAGTGGGTAGCGTATGTTCGTCTTATTGCTAGAGACCTTCGGGTACAATGTCTTTATAATCAGCTTTCAGGGATCGATAATTGATGATTTAAATTACAGTTTATTCAAAGAAAGTCAAGCGGTTGGTTCGAAACAAAACAACCGCTCGCCAAGGCACCTTTGAACAGTGACGATAGTTGACAGTGACGTCTGACTGTCACTTTCTAATTTGGTACTGTCATTCACGTAATTAAATGTTGCCCACACTCTGTAAATTTTACGCAAGTTTCTAAATATTAATAGTTAAACTTTTACGGCCCAGCGTTATATTACTGCTTTATTTAATTCAGAGCCTACCAAAGTGACTCAACTCTGCCAGATGGAAAGCATAAGAGTAGAATCCAGGAGTGGTGATCACCATACTTATTGTGAATACGGACAACGCAGCCGTCCTTAGTCTACTGCCGTCCATCATTTGCAGTAATTAATTTAAATGGTTAATCTTTTAAAATAAATGATAAATAACGATCCATAAGCACACTAGTATACATCAATAGGTTGAATTCTGTGGTCTTACATGTCCATGGATTTTGCAAAATGAGTAAATAAATAAAAAAGTATGTTTGTAATTAACACATGGCAGAAGTGAAACTTACGTGAGGCACTTGAACCAGGGGCAAGCTAAGTACAATTGTACAACAAATTGGAACGAAGTTCCTTATAGCGCGTTGCGAAGGAGGCTAGACGGCAAAAATTCAGACGAAAAGTTGTCACGACACTTTTTGCTATAGTGTAGTAAGCCGTGCGGCGAGCGCATGTTTCTCTGTCTGCCTCTCTCTCTCTCTATAGAAAGTAAGCCAATTTTTTTCGCTTCGTCTTTCTATTTTGCTTTGAACAGTGTAGTGTCGCGCGGACAACGCGTGGTGATCTACACTATGGTATCCTAGTGAGATACTTCTTCACGCCTCGCTTAAAGGACCCGGGATCATAGTGGGAGGGAAACACGTGCTCAGGTAAGGTATCGAAACGTCTACGATTATAATAACTATAATAATAATATTGTATCACATTTACACAACACCAAAATTCTGAAACAAATATTCATAGATAATACAAACGTTTGGTCTGACCCGGGATCGGGACCCGACCGAGGCAGTTACATAGATGAAGTTTATTTAAAATAAATACTCAGCAATTTTTAACTAAACTCATTATATAACAATGCCCTTCGTCCATAATAAGTGAGAAGTGTAAACATTGATAACCTTTTTATCATTAAAAAAAACTAAGTTACATAAACAACACATATTGTTTAGAGACTTGACATGTGAGTATGTCATGTTCGTGGTCAATGCCAAATATTAAGAATAACCTCACACATCTCACACACGGCCGTCTGATCCCAAAGTAGACAAAGCTCGTACTTTGTCAACCAGACTGCTAATAAACATACTTATTAGGTATTAGAGCTACGCTAACTTCAGCACGAACGGGCCGGCTCAACCGGGGTAGTCCTACCTTCCTACAGAAGACTAACCTAAAGCGCCAGCATCTGTGCTGTCGTGTTTCGTTGGCGAGTGCGAGACCGGAGGCCCATTGATTCAGGGGTGAGAGTTATTGTGATAACTGTGTAAGCCTTACACTGCCACGATGACTGTCATGCCTTTTACCTTCCCAAGCGGAGTGTGAAAAAGCATCTCACTAGGCCGCCATAGTGTGTGTCACCACACTGCATTGTCTGCATTTGTAATGAGTTTGGTGACCACAACTCTTGGATTCTATTCATGCTTTTCATCAGGTAGAGTACAGTCACTTTGGCAGGCTCTTAATATCGAAAAAAAAATTGTAAATACAAACATATTGTAGATAAATTACACCCAGAATTATAATAAAGGTGTATGGGGCCGCAAATGAACCTCACCTGCAAGTGTATCTCATAAGTACATAGTGGTGTACCTACTGATTAACGGACGAGGCGATAGCAAACAAAACATCGCCATTAGCGGCAATAGGCTGCCTATTACGTGGGACTAAACACTGGCGAAAAGTGGTCGCTTAAAATGCCTCTGCCTATGCCTCTGGGGAAACAAGCGTGATTTTATAGTACTTATAATAAACGTACGTGCTCATCATAAATTAATTTGTCATGGGTGGAAATCAAAACCATAGCTAAAAAATAGAATATTATTAACCAACGAACCCAAACCAGTGTGAAAAAAAACTTTAAAAAGAATCCTCTGGCATAAAAGTTAGGGACAATATCCACTAGACCAACAGGCCAGTTATAGTAGCATATAATGTAGCGTATAAAGCTTTGTATTAAGCTAAATATGTAACAATACATAAGCTGTGTTACTTGTGTTCACAATCACGCAGTACAATGACTGAAGAAGTGTTAGATAATAGGTCTAATACGATAAAGACTAGTTCTATAAATAGTCTAATATGTAGTGGTAACTGTGTAAGCCTTACACTGTCACGATGACTGTCCGTTACGTCCAAGCGGGGTGTGAAAAAGCATCTCACTAGGCCGCCATAGTATGGGTCACCCTACATTGTCCACATTTGCAATGAGTATGATGACCACAACTCTTGGATTCTATTCATACTTTCCATCAGGCAGAGTAGAGTCACTTTGGCAGGCTTCTTAATATAGAATTACTGGCCCTGACTTACTGATTCAACAACACGGAGCCTCTGGGGTTACAAACTTGTAATATTAGTACCTGATGCCTTTTATGTTGTAAGCTTTCGCTAAGAAAAGATATATATCCGGGGCCGAGGCTCACGGCAAGCTGATTCTTCAGGTCTGTTTCTATGGAGAGGTAGGCAGAGGCACATTAAACGCCCACTTTTCGCCAGTATTTTGGTTCTACGTAATAGGTGACGAGCCCGTTGCAGCTAATCGGGATGTTTTGTTTACCAAAACCTCGTCCTTCAATCGGTAGGTGCACCATTTGCAGGTGAGATCAATTTAGGGCCCTAACTTCTCAGTGGAAATCCTAATCTTAATGTTTAACATGAACTATGTATTTTAAAACATATTAAAATCCTCCAAAATTTGATATAATTACATCGGTTAAACATCTCTAAGGCCATTCCTTAGTGTGTATATTTATAAACAGTTCCGAAACATCCGGAATGATTCAAATCCACAGTTGACATCTCTGACGGGAAACTGACAATTACTATGTTCATACAATGACTAACAACCTGGAATAATAAGCACTTAGGAAGTATTGTAATAAATAGGCATTTTATTTACTTGTTTATAAAAATAAATTGCTGTTGGTTAGTCGTACTAAAACTCGGGTATGGCTGAACCAATTCGGGTAACTTTGGTCTTGAAGTATTTGTGGCAGTTTAGGAAAAGTTTAAACTAAAGTTATATAGGAAAGGAAAGTTATACTGACAATTCCTATACCCTTTAAAATACTGCAATAATATAGACTATATAAGGCCATATAGGCTATTACGGAAATATAAGGTGGGCCAAGAATTTGTTAACATTTGAATCTAACATCCCGCACAAACATCTTACGGGAACATATACCAGTGCTACTGGAATTTGCTGGCTACAATCGTAACACATGGTTTCAACAAGATAGAGCCACGTGTTAGGCATCCAATGACTCCCTGCCGGCGGTCAAAGATATGTTGCCGGATAAGCTGATTTCCAGACGAGGAGACATTCCATGGCCACCCAGAAGTTGAGATCTATACACCAATAAACCAAATACACTACGTCAACTAAAACAAAAAATCAGTGAAGAGATTTAGGCGATCTCGCGGCCTCTTTGTCGACGAGTATTCTAAAATTTCGGAGCTCGCTTAGAAGAGTGCAAACGTCGAAATGGTGGTCATTTAGACGACGTGATTTTTATAAAATAAATTCCAACTAATTAACTTTCTTGTAAATAAACAATTTTTATAACATATCAAATGGCTTTTTATAAGATTTTTTCAAATATTAACTAATTCATGGTCCATTTGTGGTGGCATTTGTTTGCGCAGGATGTTAAATTCAAATGTTAACGAATTCTTGGCCAAGCCTGTAGTACAAAGTGTCCAGAAAGGGTATCGGGTATTTGTTTTCGCGCCATATTCGAAACGTGGCGTCTAAAGGTTGCGGGGAGGGGTTCGTGGCGTCCGCCATTTTGTGGAGTTTTAGTCACGATGGGCCGCTATGTCTGCTAAAGGCATAATTGGTCTTTATTTTCACGAAGATCAACGAGGCCGAGCAATTAATGTGAATAGTGACCGTTATTGCGATATGTTGCGAAATTTTTTGGTCCCAGAGTTGTAGGAGTTTGCAGGTTTCAACTCAAGAACGTGGTTCCAGCAAGATGGGACCACTTGCCATACCTCAAATGACTCAATGGAAGTTGTTAACGAATTATTCCCTAATAAAGTCATTTCGCGAAGGGGTAACATCAACTGGCCTTTTTTTTTTTTTTTAACGTGTGGAAACCCCCTCGGGCCGTCACCCCACCGGGGTTTACGGCGGGGTGGTGTGTCGGAATCGGACCGACTAAAACCACACGGTGTGCCACTCTGCGCCTGACATAGGAGGGATCCGGGAACAGCTGTTATTACGACATCCAGATCCCTCCTAGCGCCTGCCCGCTCATGCGGGCACCATCTGCGGATAAACTCTCCTTTTAGGCGGCGTACGGCACACGCGGACGTCGCCTCCTCGCGGCTGGCCACTATAGCGGATGGAGGGGAAAACCCGTCCCGTCCACCCGCGGCCACACTCAAGGCGGCATGAGGCGCTGGTATGCGCGCCTCCGCCGCCCGGCTCGCCGGCGGCGAATTGGGTCCGAGTGGAGATCGTCCTCCCGGGCCTTCTCCGCCGCCTCCTTCCGCGAAATTACGTCTTCGCAGAAGGTTGCGACCGCGGTAAAACAACTGTCGCTACCGGCCATGGAGCGTATGACGGCCGGTAGCGAGAGATCTAATCCAATAGCTGCAGTGTGGACCCCACGCTGCGCCGCCCAGGCGGAACAAACCGCCAGCGTGTGCTGAGCCGAGTCCTCACTGCAGTCGCAGTGGTGACAGGCGGGACTCAATTCCCTCCTGGCGACCGAGTGCAGATACTTCCCGAAGCAACCGTGCCCGGAAAGAACCTGCGTCAGTCGGAAGGAAAGGGTCCCGTGCTGCCGCCCTGCCCACTCGGCGATGACCGGCTGGAGAGCCTCCACGAGTGCAAAGCCAGCACGTGGAGTCTCCAACCGGGACGACCAACGAGCCATTGTGGCTCGACGAGCGGCCTCACGCCACTCGCGTACCTCTTCGGGCGGGGGCCGTATGCCGCTACCCGTCCGGAAGTCGGCTGTCCGCCGATAAACTTCGGCGAGCACTTCCGCCTCCAAATCCCACGGGGGAGTTCCGGCCAAGGCGCACGCCGCTTCCGTCGATACGGTGCGGTAGCCGCGTATGGCTCTAACCGCCAATATCCTCTGAGGGCGCCAGAGGCGAGCCCTATTCTGGGCGGTCAGAGCCGCCGCCCACACCGGTGCACCATACAGCGCCATTGACCGGACAACCCCCGTGTATAGCCGTCTCGTCGCGACGCTGGCTCCACCCAACATCAACTGGCCTCCCAGAAGCCCCGACTTTAGCCCGCTTGACTATTTTGCATGGGGATACCTTAAAAGTAAGGTTTATCAAAACAATCCGACAAATCTAGCCTAGTTAAAGCAAAACATCAAGTCAGAAATGGCAGCAATATCAATAGCTATGTGTCAACGTGTTATCGCCAATCTTCGTTTCCGTTTAGAAGAGTGCCAGCAACGTAACGGTCATCATTTGGATAACATCATCTTTTCCAAATAATTCTCCAATTCATATGCTAATAATAAACAATAAACTTTTTTATTGCGTACAAATAATTTTTGTTTCATTGAACTTACAAATACCCGATACCCTTTCTGGACACCTTGTACCATATTAACAAGGATATTTCTGGATACATATATAAATTTAATGGGTGTGTAGGGTCCATCCTCCCATCAAGATTTTATGGCCCCCAAGTCAACCTCACCTGCAAGTTACACCTGATGGCGAGGCTCTGCAAATAAAACATCCCGATTCAGGTATTTCGTGTCAATAGGCTCACCACCTATTACGTGGGATCAAAACTGGCGAAAAATGAGCATGCCTCTGCCTATCCCTCCGGCGAAACTGATGTGATTTTATGCAATGTAATATATGTATTTATATATTTCAGTTAATTTATTACTCCGAGACTTATTCCCAAATTAGCTTGAAATTGGTCAATTCTAAATTTCGATTCATTACATATGAGGATGACTGCGATCAGCTCTCCACAACCTAAATACTAGCAATATTGAAGTTCTGTAGAAACAATTTTGCCTTAGTTTTTAAGGATCCAACTACCCGTAATCATTGCCTCAAATATTTGTAGAGCAACCGAGAGCGATAGCTTAACATGGTCTCCTGGGCACAGTATATAGATGAATTACTTAATATATATCATCATCATTATCAACACCCTTTTACAGCCCACTGCTGGACATAGGCATCTCCTCAGCAAGGAGATTTTAGACACACACTGGCCATACGGGTTGGAACAGGGTTTGTTTCAAATTTTCCTTCTCTTTGTAGTGATATTTTCCTGAATAATTTGTTCCCTTAGTCGTTACGACACCCACGGAGTGAATAGGGGTAGTAACACTACATATACTTAATCTGTCACTACACGGACTTACAATATAACATGTATAATGCCTTAGAAATACTAATCGCTTGAACCATATACTTAAACGTAAATCAGTAGTGCCGAGTGTATTGGCAGCCGTAAGGTCGAACAATTAAAAACATTCTCACGAGTGACAGGTGACATGTTTGGCCATCGTCAATGAATACATACTGGTTTTCCTGCACTGAATTAAGCAAGTAATAAATAAATATACAAATATATACCTGTAGTAGTACTATACACACACATACACACTTGAAGCGTAGATACTGCGACTCCTACTTATCACACTCACACATTTCACACTCTCTCTGGTTGCCTAGAGAGCGCAGGCTGTGATTAGGCCGCCCAATGTACCACTGTTTCTTTGTATTCTACATTCTATGTTTTCTAGTTATGGTGCGCATTTTTGTCCTAGTGGTTTAAACGGTCGCCACGCCGCTCTTTATTGCGCTGAGTGTTGTGGGTTGAAACCCCACATGGGACAACACTTTGTGTAATCCATAAATTGTTGTACTGAGTCTGGTTTCTAGCACGAGTATGTTTGTAAAGTCTCACATGACACTGGATATATTTATTCTTAATGCGGGCGTTGTCTTGAAAATATAAAAAAGAAACCTACCTCTCTTGAAATTTGATCTTTGTTTACAAATAAATCATTTAGATTGTTGTTCTGATTCAACTGGTTTTTATAATATAGAGCACAAAAGAGTAGATAGATCACCTTGTAGTAAGTGACTACCGCTGTCCATCAACATTAACAACTAAAGAGTCTGAAAAACATTGCCGCCGTTTCAACGCAGCGCGAGTGTGCATCGAGTAAATGAGGTTTCTAAAACTCAAAAACTTCATCCCCTGATTCTACGACATAAAATGTGGGAATGTACTTGACTCTTTAGTTACAAATGTCCACGAGAATGGTAGTCATTTTCCATTACGTCATCCGTTTTTTCTTTAGTCTCCCTAAACCTTTAAAAAGTATAAAGATATTCATTATATACTTACTTTATACTTCATGCAAATAATTAACGTTGCATAAGGCGGACTTAATACCGCAGGCATTTTCTTCCAGACGACCGTTGGGTGATGCAGAGATGTTTGAATTTCTGTCGTAAGAGTGTCGAACATACAGAATAATGCGTTTATGTAATCATATCATCGGCAACACTTTAAATAGTCCACTGGTAGGCACAGACCTTTACTTAGAAAAGAGGCTTTGGATATTACACTACGGACCAGACGTGTTGGTATAGGGTGTCATCAAGTTCCCGAAGAGGTACGCGAGTGGCGTGAGGCCGCTCGTCGAGCCACAATGGCTCGTTGGTCGTCCCGGTTGGAGACTCCACGTGCTGGCTTTGCACTCGTGGAGGCTCTCCAGCCGGTCATCGCCGAGTGGGCAGGGCGGCAGCACGGGACCCTTTCCTTCCGACTGACGCAGGTCCTTTCCGGGCACGGTTGCTTCGGGAAGTATCTGCACTCGGTCGCCAGGAGGGAATTGAGTCCCGCCTGTCACCACTGCGACTGCAGTGAGGACTCGGCTCAGCACACGCTAGCGGTTTGTTCCGCCTGGGCGGCGCAGCGTGGGGTCCTCACTGCAGTTATTGGAGGAGATCTCTCGCTACCGGCCGTCATACGCTCCATGGCCGGTAGCGACAGTTGTTTTACCGCGGTCGCAACCTTCTGCGAAGACGTAATTTCGCGGAAGGAGGCGGCGGAGAAGGCCCGGGAGGACGATCTCCACTCGGACCCAATTCGCCGCCGGCGAGCCGGGCGGCGGAGGCGCGCATACCAGCGCCTCATGCCAGCTTGAGTGTGGCCGCGGGTGGACGGGACGGGTTTTCCCCTCCATCCGCTATAGTGGCCAGCCGCGAGGAGGCGACGTCCGCGTGTGCCGTACGTCGCCTAAAAGGAGAGTTTATCCGCAGATGGTGCCCGCATGAGCGGGCAGGCGCTAGGAGGGATCTGAATGTCGTAATAACAGCTGTTCCCGGATCCCTCCTATGTCAGGCGCAGAGTGGCACACCGTGTGGTTTTAGTCGGTCCGATTCCGACACACCACCACGCCGTAAACCCCAAAAAAAAAGAAAAAAAAAAGAAAAGGGTGTCATCAAGTTGACCAGTAGAAAAACTATATAAGAGATAAGAGGAGAAAAACTTGACACAAAGTCAATTCTCTTATAGTTCTCTTGCCCGCGTAGTTTTTCTATTATCTATTTTTTTTTTTAACGTGTGGAAACCCCCTTGGGCCGTCACCCCACCGGCGAGTAGGTGTGTCGGAATCGGACCGACTAAAACCACAAGGTGTGCCACTCTGCGTCCGATATACAAGGAATCCAGGAACAGCTGTTATTACGACATCCAAAACTTCATGACACCTACGGTATTAATGGGGTGGTAAGACTCCGTATTAAATCCTATCAAAAGCCTGTAGCAGTTCACTGTTGAATATGGGCCTCTCCTTTGAAAGAAAGTTTTGGCCTACTACAACACAATTTGTACTGCACTTGAACTGCTACTGCTCTTTTTGGCGTCTGCTGTTAAAGCAAATTGCTCTCATTCATGACGCAGTTAACTCCAGCTTTGTCTGATCTATTTACATTCTAACAGCATGTGTCACATCTTCCTCATCATCAATCAACGTGTGCATCTAATACTAATGCTTTGACTATTTCGTCAGTTGTATAATATATAGGGCTGTCTCTATCTTTAAATTTTAACAAACTTTAAATAAGTTAAGGTTCTCAACTCAATTTGTTTTTGTTTTCTTTTTTTTTATTTTTGGAACTGTATTCTATTAGGTAGTAGAGTCACGCTGATTTCCGCACGAAAGGGCTAGCTCGACCGGGGCAATATTAACCTCCCACAGAAGACTAATCTAAAGCGACAACATCTGTGCTGTCGTGTTTCGTTGATGAGTGTGACACCGTAGGCCCACTGATGAAGGGATGACAGTTATCGTGGCAAGTGTATGAGCCTTACTGCCACGATTGTTATGCCTTTTACGTCCCCAAGCGGGGCGTGAAAAAGTATCTCACTAAGCCGCCATAGTGTAGGTCACCATGCTGCATTGTCTGAATTTGCAATGAGTATGGTGACCACAACTCTTGGATTCTATTCATGCATTCCATCAGGCTCTTAACATAGAAAAAAACCGATTAATGCTGGGTCAATGTGGAAAATTCTTTTCTTGATTAATTACTTATTGATCTAATATAAATCTGACATAGACCCTTAGTACTACTCATTGTAGGCAGGCATTCAGGCATCTCACTGACTTCAAACAGACTAGAAGTATTATTATTATAGTATTATAATATTACCTATAACATTAAGAGTGGCACTTATTTTAGTTTATGCCATTAGATTTGTCAATACTTTTTAATTTTTAGGGCTTTTTCTTAGTATTATTTGAAGTCACTTTAATTTTAAAAAGAAACGGATTTATTTATCGGATATGTTTAGTGGAACTGCTCCCTCGATGCCATGCAATTTAGTTATCGTGAAACATATTAATTATTAATAATATTTTTACATTTTCAAATTTCGTTCTATTGACAAATCGTTGGCTGTTTAGTCACAAGTAAAAAAATAAAACATAGATGGAAAGAAATTGACCCTGTCAATATTTAAAAAAAAAGTTTAACGACTCCTCAAACACCAAAATCCGTCAAGCGGTTCAGACTACCGAGCTTGTTACACATAGCTACATAGCTATACTCCGTAAACATTACGTCGCGCGTCGGGTACTAAGCCCTGTAGTAATTTTCTTCTGCACTCTTCAGTGACAACCCTAACTATTAGAACAGAGCGATGCGTAGAGTATCCTTCAATTTTAATTGTTAATGCAACACGTAGCTACACTGAATAATAAACTCACTATAAATTTAACTATGTACACTAAATAGATTGATGTTGAATAAATAATAAAACACTTTGAAGATGAACTGACTGTAAGGATGGTGTGGTGGTTTCGGCTGTCATCACGTCGTTTCCTACTACGTCAAGCGTTGTAGGCTCGATCCGGACATGGGACAAAACTTTGTATAATCTACAAATAATTGTTCTGAGTCTGGATGTTCTTTATGTCCGTCTAAATGTTTGTAAAGTCAAAGATATGTGCGGCAATGAATTTCGGCGAAATCCCCAATTTAATTTGCTTTTAAATACAGCTACTACTTCAACGACATAGACAGTCATCATCAACAGCTTTTCATAGTCCACTGCTGAACATGGTCTCTCCTTAGACAGGAGGTTTAGTATACTACAACACGCTGGTCAGACTGGTTGTTATAGGGTTTGTATCATCATCTCCAGCCGGTCATCGCCGAATGGGCGGGGCGGCAGCACGGGACCCTTTCCTTCCGACTGACGCAGATTCTTTCCGGGTATGGTTGCTTCGGGAAGTATCTGCACTCGGTCGCCAGGAGGGAATTGAGTCCCGCCTGTCACCACTGCGACTGCAGTGAGGACTCGGCTCAGCACACGCTGGCAGTTTGTTCCGCCTGGGCGGCGCAATGTGGGGTCCTCACTGCAGTTATTGGAGGAGATCTCTCGCTACCGACAGTTGTTTTACCGCGGTCGCAACCTTCTGCGAAGACGTAATTTCGCGGAAGGAGGCGGCGGAGAAGGCCCGGGAGGACAACCTCCACTCGGACCCAATTCGCCGCCGGCGAACCGGGCGGCGGAGGCGCGCGTACCAGCGTTTCATGCCGCCTTGAGTGTGGCCGCGGGTGGACGGGACGGGTTTTCCCCTCCATCCGCTATAATGGCCAGCCGCGAGGAGGCGACGTCCGCGTGTGCCGTACGTCGCCTAAAAGGAGAGTTTATCCGCATATGGTGCCCGCGGTAGCGGGCAGGCGCTAGGAGGGATCTGGATGTCGTAATAACAGCTGTTCCCGGATCCCTCCTATGTCAGGTGCAGAGTGGCACACCGTGTGGTTTTAGTCGGTCCGATTCCGACACACCACCCCGCCGTAAACCCCGGTGGGGTGACGGCCCGAGCGGGTTTCCACACGTTAAAAAAAAAAAAAAAGGGTTTATATCACCATGTGCTATTGTCATGTATAATTTGCTGCCTTAGTCGACTCTTACAATACTCATGAGAGGAAAAGGGATGGAAGACACTTTGTATTCTTAATCCATCATCACACGAAAATAGACAGTAAGTTATATATACATAATGTAAAGCTATTGCACGCGGTTTCACTTAGCTTCATTGTTTCCCATTTCATTTGTTAAACTTTGTTGATGACAGTAACATTTTATCTGCAATGATATACAATAACGACGTAAAAAGCATCAGAAATCAAAATTTTAGGTTTGTATTCCCAGTAGTTTGTACTAAAAATGTGTAAAGTTAAAATTCATATAAAATATACGACTACTGCATTTCTATTACATTCTAAAACGATAAGTGCTACCGTATTAATAGACAACAATAACTACATATGTATTTTAAATTTAAACTCCACAAAAAAATGGCTAGACCTAAATCTATTTTGGGCTCCGATTGCGTGGCGCTATTCTATGTTAGTGCCGTAGTATGTTGTGAATGTAATTGTGTATATCTTATTTTACATTCCAAACGGTCAAAAGTAGACAGTTTTAATAGTATAGTACAGTAGTAATAACTACAATAAAAAAACTATGCGCTAGGCAAAGACAAAACGGTTCAATTTTACTCCATGTTTGTGAACTTATTAACTTATATAATAACTGTTAATAAGTCTCAATGTATGTATCTGTAACATTTAGGGCGAGGTTTTATTTAATTTTTATGTAAAACAACTTTTGGTAGGGTCAAACTGATAATTGGTGCGACCTAACGTCACAATATGCTTCGCCACTTTATGATAGTAAAAACAATGTAATATGTAATACAATTTGTGTTTAAAAAAAGAATGTTATGTTTTTAACTCTGTTAACTATACTCGTATTTATTACCTTCATTCATATCCATTATTTTACAAAATAATTTCAATATTATTAATTTGTCAGACGTTCCGCGAAGCCTAATCTAATTTGTCTGACCTTCCGATTCACATTAATAGTTTACTAGTTTTTAAACTCGACTTAATTTAAATTGGTTATTAGGTGACGTATGTAATTTATTAAAGTACTACACATATGTGGACGTTGGATAGATCCGAGTTTTAACAATGCCTGAA
Source organism: Hypercompe scribonia (assembly GCA_949316085.1). NCBI lineage: Eukaryota > Metazoa > Arthropoda > Insecta > Lepidoptera > Erebidae > Hypercompe > Hypercompe scribonia. Next base: position 5,597,375 of record OX438997.1, read on the forward strand.
TGCAGAAAGTTGACTGTGAAGTTTTTTTAGTACCAGTATGTCGCGGGGAACCTCACAAACATAAATGAACGCCCGATATTATAAGTATTATCCTATATAGAAATTGAACTCACAACACTCAGCGCAGTAAAACGCCACGAGCTGACTACTTAAACCACTACGCCATCCGTACAGTTACTCCTCCTCTTTCCCCCCTAATTAAATATACAAAACAAAATACGAACGGACATGGGAGCCGGGAGTGAGGTGCAAGGGGTTGTAACCTCCTGGCAGAAAAGAAATAACAATAAAGATTTCAGACATTTGACGCACAACGCCAATTAGTTTCAAACTAAGCAGAGCTGTACTATGATAACTAGACTGACTAATTGAATACTTATACATATATATATATTTTTTAATAAATATTTATAGTAAATTCACTCATATTGTACAGAGAAAACACCCAAAACTCCGACTCAAATATTTGCAGATCATACAAACTGGAAATGGAACCCGAGACCTAATGCATAGCAGTCACATTCACTACCGCTGCGTCACCAAGGCAGTCAGATACGTAGAAAAACGCATATTTTTAAATTATTTCATAAAAAGTCGATTTCATATGTAAAACCTAGTATAATTCTGTATTTTATATTAGTTAATAGTATGTGAGGATGTCGATCCTCCCCTCTGAAAATAATTCTGGCGTCGCCCATGCAAAATGAAAATATATAAACAGTGGCAACACCGTCAACGCGCCTGTGACTCTTGAGTTGCAGTTGCAGGTGTATTAGCACCTTCCACATACAGCGCTACCAAAAATAACTACTACAGTGCCATCTACCAAAGACATACCCAACTACGGAGTAACGAACTACAGTGAAACTACTAATTCTGTATTGCGGTGCAACCAATTGCGCGCCTATTAGTATAAATACAACTTCCCAACTTCAATAGTTGAACTGTGATTCGACAGGCATGATCATCTCGCCTAAAGGATCCTACCTCTTTGGAGGCACATTACTCACTTTTCTCCACACAAGTATCCATGGATGGTGGTAGTTGTTTATTATCAGGTTATCCGACATTACATTAACTATTAAGTTACCGCCTTACCGCCATTATTATTCGACACGCAGCAAATTGAAATGAAAATATACATTTTATAACATAATTTCTATGAATTTATATATAATACACAATTGGCTAGTATAGCAATGTAAACACATTAATAAGAACCTGATCACCCAAATAATGACAAGCTATTAAATATAACGTTCAAATTGTTATCAACACTTATTAAGCCAAATTATCAAATTGTGTTTTTATTTTATATTAAATGATATTGTCATAAACTAAAAGGTTGTCGTGATTTATTTAAATAAACTAATACTTAAAAGTTCACTTAAGTGAACTAAAAATCAATTTGGATTAATTTAAGTAAATTGAATTATATATTTTAAATAATTATTTCGTAAATCAAGTAAGTAAAGTAAAATGTTTGTAATTTTTCAATACCAATCTATCGTAAAATACGTCCATTACAAGCCAAGCTATCACATATTTGAGTATATATTGGTGAAGCTTGTTTTAGGTGACGTTCAATTATTGAACTTCAATAATCAAATCTCTACCCTTAATCAGTTTTAGGATTAGATTCACGACTTAGACACGTTTTCTAGTACGGGCCATGGAATACCCAGACTCGAATATGTGTGGCTTTCAACTATATAAATTAGTTTTCTCTCTAAATGTTATTAGTAAAAAAAATATCAATAGATTATATTTTTGTATTATATTTTCAACAGGTTTTCATATCTACACATTTTATTTTATACGGAAATCAAGATTCGGAACGTAAAATTTCTCAAATGTCAATCTGAAATCCAAATTTTAATGTCATTACTGTCACCACATCCGGAATGATATCACTAAACGGAATATGCTAAACATTTATTAATTTTCATTAACACTGTGATAATAAGATGTAAATATGTCAGATAAACTTCGGCAGCTTGCTCTTAAGGTGAAAGAAAAAGTGCATTTATCACAATTCAACTTGTTCAATAAGCAACCAAGTACCCAACATGAAACAGGGGAGAGTAGGGTTTACGTTCCTGTGCCGAGAGTGAGTGAGATTGCCGAAAAACTAAAATATGAAACAGTTAGCAAGAAAGTTAGGGAGATGGTTGCTAGATATGAAAAATTTACGGGAGTGGAAGAAATCATGGCGATCCAGAACACTGTCGTAGATGCACAGGTTTGTTTAACCATTTATGATATGCATTGTTCACATTACATACTACATCATAACTAATATAAAAAATTGCGAATGTGAGTTTGTTTGTTACACTTTCTCACCTTAACCAACAAATCAATTTTAAAAATTCCTTCACTAATGGAATGCTACATTATCAACATGTAACATAGGCTATTTATTACTACGATTACCGACATACACGCGGGTTGAGCAGTATAAAAATAAATATATGATCATCGACGTAAGAGTCATCTGCCGAGTTTTTTTTCGAATTAGCTTAGCATCAGCTTTCAGCCTGCTATGATCAATAGGTTTTAACAGTCTACTGCTGGGCATAGACCTCATCAACAATTTTTAACGGTCCACTGCTGGACATAGACCTCGCCTTGAAAAAGAAATTTGACCTACTGTACCATACTGGCTATACAGATTTTTTTTAGGGTTTGTATTGTCTTCCTTCTCTTATCTCTCTCTTGCTATGTTATCGCTAAACTTAATTTTTTTTATGTGGATCAACTGTGCGCAGACTGCCACAACCCAAGTACTAAGGTGATATCTAACTTTGCCATATGCCCAGTCTATCAAGACGACTGGGCATATGGCAACTGGGACTGCTTAACCTGTTCTCCGTGGCACGAAGAGGTCTCAAAATATTTAGAATTTAGGATGCCATTTTTATGATTATTTAACATTATTGTGCTAATCTATTTAGTTCCAACAGCTATGAGACCCTATCTGTTCGACTTGTATAATTATCTGTACAGATTTAATTACAGATACAATATCATTTGTCTGTACATAACAGGTTCACCATTGAATATGAATCTCGTCTATGCCTAATATGATTGATTATGTATGTAATCAGAACCTCATTTATCCTCGGTCCTGTCAGATAGCTGTTATGTTATGAGAGTGAGGAAACAGAGAGTGTATGTGCACACACTTGTGTAATATGACATCTGCATAGTGGGCTGGTCTCTGTTGACACTATCATGGTATAAATTCTTTAGGAGTCAGCACTTACGGATGGAGTGACGGTGAAGAGACTAATTCGGTTATAATTTAAATTCAACCTAAAACACTTCAGAATACAACTACATTTGATGCAACATGCGCGCTGCTCACTGGTTTTTACTACCTCCGTCAGAGCTGACTCTAAGAGTACATCACATATCTAAATTTAGATGAAATTCTACACATAGGCTTGAATTTACTTCTCAGTCAATAATCCTATATTACATAGTAATGTTAATTTGACTCAAACAAATATTGGAGGTTGTTGACTTATTAAATACAAATAACATAGTGCCTATGACAAGTTGTCTTTGCAAAAAAGAGAATACATTTTTTTATGCTGGAGGAGTGCAAAAGAGCAAACATTTACTTACTGATGGCATGTGACTACCGCTGCCAATGGACACACACGATTTACTTGTTTTCAGGTAGCCGTATGTTAAATATGTTTATTATTATTGTTAAGTGGCTTTTAAGGTATTCCATCAAACAGCAGTGACTTACCATCTAATGCTAAACCTTGGATAGGTTTTTGTGATCAGGTTAAGACACTTAATATATAGATATTAATGTAATAACGACTGCCTCGATGACCTCAAGCACAGCAGTAGCGAACACGGCTGCTGTGCTTGAGGTCTCAGGTTCGATTCCCGGGTCAGATCAAATGTTTGTATGATCTGCAAATATTTGTTTCGGAGTTTAGGTGTTTTCTATGTATAATATGTATGTATGTATTTACAAAAGAAAAAGTATATAAGTATTCTATCAGCCAGTCTAGTTGTTATAGCACAAGCATTGCTTAGTTTGAAACTAGATAATGTTGTGTGTCAAATGTCCGAAATATTTATTATTATTTATTAATAAAACAGTTTTTGGAAAATAAATTAAAAAAAGACTCATAAATCACAATTGTGTTACTGTCCTTTGAATCTACTATTATCAGGGTTCAAGTCCAAACCGAGGGAGGTTTACAGTAAAAGAACCTTACTCACTTAGTGAAAATTAACTAAAGAATTGTTTAACATCAGTTTTACGTTAAGACTGTGGTGTAATAGCCACTGGATGATGTTATTTATATTTTTTGAAATATCATTATCAAGAGTCTTTAACAGTTCCAGTTTATCAGTTTAGAAGTGGTCTGTACATAGGCCTCTTCCAACCAAGGAGGTTTTAACCTACTACACCACACTCGCCAGACAGATTAGTATAAGGTTTGTTTCAACTTTTCCTTCTCTTTGCAGTAATATTGTCTTGCATAGTTTACACATCAATTGACCCTTTCTAATATATTCACAGGTTATATTTATAAAGTGTTAACTCTCCGTGTAGTGACGGATTAAAAATACAATGTCACTAACCGTTCTGGCCAGTGTGGTATATTCATATTGGCCTATATTCAGCAGTGGCCTGTTAATGGCTGTTAATATGATGTGCGTAATGTGATAATTACGGATATTTGTTTTTGTTATTAGAATATCTAAAAATATACTTTTCCACACTTACTGAGACTTAATATTTAACTTTATTGGTCTTTATGTTAAATGTTAAGCATACAGAAACATTCCAGTTTTCTGTAGTTTTTTTTTTTAGGTATGTTGTTTCTTTATCTCCATTCTAAATTTACAACTTTTATCTTGTGCACAGTCATTGTCAAATACAAAGATTAGTAGGAACACTTTTTAATATCTTCTTTGTGATGTCAACGTGTGAAAAACTCTAAATGCAGTGTCTTAAGTCTGGCAACAACTGCGGTATTGTCCGTTGCCGTACAGAGGATATGGCTGAGAAAGTAAATGTGTCACACTACACCTAAACAAACATACACTTAACAATAAAAGCCAAATAAAAAAAATGTGGATGTGAAAATTTATGAATGACTTTTAATTTTTCCATGATATATAAAAAACCTTATCTTTTGTAAAATTTTTAATTTTCATGTAACAATTGTGTAAGGAAATTAATATGTATAAATAATATATTCTTTCAAATTTGAAATGCCTGGAAAAGGTTACAAAGGTGAGACAAACTATTTTAAAAGATCACATGTACACTTAGTTAGCAATAAAGATTTTGATTTTGAATAGATATTTTTTTTTTTGGTGCAAACCTCGGGTACAAACTAAAAACTTCTTGTGATCTTAAATAAAAAAATATCTTACAATACTACTTTTGATTCCAGGACAGATTCATAGCATCGCAAGAACGTAGAAGGGATGTTGGCCGTCAACTTGCTTCCTTGGAGTCCAGACTGAAGGAACTTCACGCTGAGATGCAGAACACTATGAAGGGTGATGATAAATACTTACACCTGTGCACAGAAGAACATAAGGTAACTGTTTGATATTTTTAAATTTAGTATGGCAAACAAGCCTTTTGGGTTTTAAATGTCTATTATAATATTGTTTACCAAAAATTAGGGGGAAATAATTAATTTCATGAAGCGACAACTTAATACCACCAATGCGACTGACAGTCCTCTTTTTGAGGATCTCTCAAGCAAATAAAACTACCAGCCACGTCATGCTGGAATAGGAAAGAGTGGTGTCATAATAGGCTAATATTATTCCTGATACAAATTCCCTTCTAGAAATGTTTAAAACCCTCAAAGAGAAAACTTCACCTTGAACCATTGGTGTCTACATACGAAAACCTTCAATACCCAACAAATACCCATGTGAATAAAACCTTCAATACCCAACAAATACCCATGTGAATAAAACCTTCAATACTCAACAAATACCCATGTGAATAAAACCTTCAATACCCAACAAATACCCATGTGAATAAAACCTTCAACACTCAACAAATACCCATATGAATAATACCTTCAATACTCAACAAATACCCATGTGAATTGTACCTTCAATACCCAACAAATACCCATATGAATAAAACCTTCAAAAGTGAACATATAAATTAGTAGTTTTTTCCTCACTAGCTTATAATTCAAGAGCGCGCTCTCCGCACGCTATTTGCGGACGCAGAAAGAGAAGAACGCGAGCTCTTCGCTACGATGTCTGCAGCTGTGAAGTTAGGTCACGAAAGGGAACGGGCGCACGCCGAGAGGAACAAGTATTGGTATATTGTCGCCTCTATATTTGGTAAGTTTTTTATAAGTTTTATATATTTTTGTATTTATCTTCAATTAACGTGTAGAGAATATATGTTTTTTTTTTAAATCGTTGCTATTAGATATTACAATACTAAAAATCAACATAACACATCCAAAATATAAACCAATAAGTTAAAAAAAAGATTAAAACCACTATAATTTTTGGAAGATTTGAACGCGGCCATGTTGGTGCACTTATTCTGTGAAGACGAGACTACACTCATGTCAACAAGGAAGTATGTCGTTCACAAATTCACAGAGTTATTTTTTTCTAATCAACTTATTGTCATGGAAACATTAAGAAAAGTAAATAATATAATAGTTGTGAAGATAATTTTAACATAAGTAAACATATTTACTTAGTTAACTGCACATGCTGTCTTACTGTTTGGTTTACAAAGTTCGACGAAAATATATAAATACTTATAACCTACTTTACGAAAAGATCCGAGGATAAATTGACGTCTGATTTTGTTCCACCAATAGCGTTGCGTTTTAAAAATTTACGAGGGAATTTGAAAAAAGCCACTAATTGATTATTAAATTTCAAACAGCACCCACACATAGACACATTACTGCACACACCGCTATACAGACACACAAACTATGTTCGTGTGTCTGTATAGCTATGGCTGAAGATAAACTACTCGTACTTTGGGGCACTATACTTTGCCTGCACGGTTGGTTTAGTGGTTTAAGCGGTCGCCAAAGTGGTTGAAGCGGTCCACAAATTGTTGTTCTGAGTCTGGGTGTTTTGTTAAGTCCCCCGCGACACCAGATTTATTCATAGTACAAAATATTAAAAAGACAAAATACTCATATAGAATGTTTACTCTTGTTTTTTTCTGTTTATCTTTAATTAATGTGTCGTTTGAGTATTACTATTGTACATCTTATACTGTTAGCTGTGAAGGACCTAAGTATTAAATAAATATATATTTATTACCCTAATTGGCACCGTTTGCTGTGGAGAACATTGTGTGAGGCCTATGCTCAGCAGTGGATGTTCTTCAGCTGAGATGGTGATGATAACTCTTAATTAAATGTTTTAGTGGCCTAACCTTATCGGTATGATGAAGGCTCGAGAATACAGAGTGTCACCACCGCTGTTCATCTCGTGGGTATCGCAAGAGCAAAATACGCAGGCCAACATCACTACAAAGAGAAGGAAAATTTGAACCAAACCCCATACCAACTCGTTTTCAAAGCCATCTAACGATGACACACCGAAGTACTAATCTGGAATTTCTGATATTCGACGAAGATTCGGTATTCAGTCGCTATTCGGGGCAGCTCTAAGTTTTATGTGAAATTTTTAACGATAATTCGTCTTCTGCATGAAATAGAATTAAAATCTTCAATCTTATTCCTTTTCCCATAGGGACAGTGCTAGGCATCGCCGGTTCGACCATAAACAATCACCTCAAAATGTCGGAGTTCCGACAAATGATGGAGCAGCAAATGGCTCGAAGTGCAAGTGTGTTGTACACCATAGCTGGAGGTGGAACTGCCAGCAGTGCCGATATCACCGAAGCTATGAAAACTGAATTCGCTTATCAGGTATTACACTTGAAACTATTTTAACCAACTTATGAAAGAGATGCTTAATTGGTTTGTTTTTCTAAAGAGTGTCAAACTGCCAATAAACTTTGCAGAGTTAGAAAGACGGTGGTAAACGCCTACCATCAACTGAACCAATAAAAAATCTGTTTAGAAAATTTTTGTTTGTATTTAGGGTGTAACTTCTGTTTGGTCCCATGGTAGAAAATTGAAATGAAGACAGGTAAATCAATAATTAAAGTTCTTTTTTTGGTTGAAGTGGCTGACACATTTTACATTTTATGTGTATAATATGTTACTATGTGATTTTTTTTTGGAATAAATCAATTTCTACTTATCTCTTCCATAAATTTGCCCACGATCCAAACATATTCACGAGTAGGCACGATAGTCATTGTCATAAGTGTGTGTCTTACACTGTCACAATAGCTGTCATATTTCACTTTTCATACGTCCACAAGCGGGATGTGAAAAAGCATCCCACTAGGCTGCTCTAATGTGAGTCACTATACTGCATTAACTACATTCACAATGAGTATGGTGACCACAAATCTTGGATTCTATTCATGCTTTCCATCAGGCAGAGTAGAGTCACTTTGACAAGCTGCCGTGGGTTAGAATCAAATCAGCAATAAACTCTTCATATGCACATAGCCTTATTTAATCAATATTTTATGTAGATAGGTGTCTGTATGTCTTCAGTCTTTTTCTACTACATAATAAGTGGTGGTCCATAATCTTTAAAAAGGGAAATAATTAAACTAAAAATTTTTTACATAGGATCAATTGCAGGAGAACTTAAAAGAAATGCAAGCCAATATCAACCAGCTGGTTAACAAACAGACTTCTTTGATAGGTAAGAATATTTTCTTTTTTTTTTTAATCTTGTATCTGTCAATGTCACATATGTCATAAAAGGTATTTTCATAGTAAAATAATAGTGTTACTAAGACCAGCAGAATATATTATGTAGTTTCAGTCACAACACAATACAATCAGATTACAGTAAACCAGTGTGGTGATAGATTAAAAATACAGAATGTCACCGCTCATATTCATCCTGTGGGCGTAACAAGAGGCGACTAATGGTGCAAACAATAAGAAAAACTTGACATAAACCTGTGTGGTTCCACTTCCACATACAAACAAAAATATATAACAACGCTATCTAGCGAAGATACATCGAACTACGAAGTAAAATAATGAACTACGAAGCAACTACTAATCCTGTATCGCGACATAGAGATTCGGGTAGCAATTAGCATATATACAACATCCTAACATCAACTGTTGAGCCGCGGCAGCCAGGCATGATCACCTGTGTCGGAGGGACATAATACTCGTTCCTGTACAGCCCTATTCTAACCTGTCTGGCCTGCGTTATAAAGAAGGATCAAACATTTTTTCTACGGAGAGTTTCTATGTCCAGCAGTAAACTGTTAAGCCTCCTCTACACTACTCGCGAAGTTGGACGATGTTAGACGAATATCATAGTGTAGGGAGGCACTTCGGATTACCTCGTCAAACTTTACTTCACCTCGGGCGACTTCCAGGTACTTCGCCGAGGAACTTCACGACTAGTGTAGAGGAGGCTTTAAATGTTATCGATGTGATTTTGATCTAAATGATATTAGAATTAACGGTGGATGTTTAATATTTTACTTGGAAAATACTTTTCATGATATTTGTAACATCGAGAAAAAATTAGCGAATTAAAATAAAAAAATTACGACTTATACTATATTCGACCCCCAGGTATTTCCTGTGGATCTATGTCTCCCCTCGCCTCTAAACTTCTGGGTTACCTTATAAAACAATTTTATTGAACTAATTTATGTATTTACATTTAGAGCATCTCCACCAACGCGAATCGTCAATGGATAATCACCTCCGAGAATTACGCCGCACCATTCTGATCGCTTCTCAAACCAGTGCTAAGTCTGACGCCGAACTAGCCAAGGCACTATCCGTGGTCCACCAAGATCTGGAGGACGTCGACCACAACCAAATAGACGTACAAAATAAAGTTATGTTGGAACCGAACCAAATTATTACTGGTATTGGCTTCATAATGTGTATGGCAGTCATTGTTAGTAGCATCATTGGGAGAGTAAGTTGATTGTATAATCGTAGTAAGAGGTTCCTGTGTGACGTCATCCTATTAAAATAAAAATTAAATTAGACTATAAAAAATATAACAAATAATAAACTATGTATGTAACATAAAACAATTGAATTTTAATTTAATATGGTTCTTAATTTATATAGTTTCATTAAAAAAAAACTTAACACGAAGGAGGCTTAATATTCGCACAGTGTTACCAAAAATAAAAAATCAGAATATGTTTCTGATTTTTTATTACTCACCTTCAAAAAAGTTACATAATATTAGAATAATACCTGTATATCGCTTTTTATTTTAATCTTTAAAAATATGAGATATAAATTTAAAATATTTCTAAAACCAATCCTCTACAATAGAGCTGAACAAACTTATCTCGTGAGTGTTTATTGTTTTGGGCAACCTAGCTAATAGCACATTTTTACTTATGCCACGGCCCTTAGAGACCTGTATTAATACTTTAAGAACCTCCATTTTTTTTCTCAACTCCTTGGGGTCGGTATGAATCCCCTTTAGGCAACAGGTTCATATTAACTGCTGAACACGAAATATAGATTTTCTAGTCAAATGTTAAAAAAATAAAAAAGCCTAAAGCGGACAAGTACTTATTATGCATATAATATGTCCTAATCGCGGCAAACTAATATAAATTTTACAGGTTTTAAATGAGCACATAAAAATTGCAATTTTTTTCAATCTTAACTCACACAGAAACCTCTAGTCATTGGGATTACGTTAGCTTAAGTGTCAGCACAATTTGTTTAGGCAATACTGTTTTATGTTCTTCAGAATAGCACCCGCAACAAAATATTTCATTTTTACGTCGGTCCATTTAAAAAAATCGGGTATTTGAAGGGTTGGTCGACAATACCATCATCGGTACAGTTTCCCGCGTTTTTTTTTGTAATTGACTTGTTTCGCTTGCTTTTGTTCACTGGTATTGTTTTTTCTTTTCAAATTGTAGACTGTGCCGATGTCGAAAATTGTGTCCACGTCAAGTGCGATGAAAAACGTGGGTTTGATATGATTATTTTTACCAATCGTCCAAAATTAGCAGTCGGGAAAACAACGCTGACAAAGTCCACAATGTGTCAAAAGATATGTCTATAATTGACATGTGTTTGTAAGCTATGGAAAATATTGCCACCGTAAAACTAATAATCGATTGCTTTTCTGTATAATAATAAAATAATTTGTTTACTTTTTCATTCATAGCTTATGTTCTCCACTACTTTTTTAATTTGTCATTTGCATGTTTTATATGACAATTGTAATGCGATCTCAGGCAAATAGTGTTTTGTTATTTGTTCTTGTTTTTTATAATATGATCTTTGAAGGTGACATACTGAAACTGTGATAATTGAAAAATTTTCATATTCTTCTGCGTTCTACAAGTGTTCGGTAAAGTCCGTAAACATTACTTTCGTAAAATAAAAGATAAACTGGCACCTATTCGATAGCTATTTACGATATTTTTCTTCGTTAATGCTATATAAGTTAAATATTGTATTTTAATTTTTAAATTTTTCAGCCTACATGCTTACAATTGTTCTACAAAAATGTATTATAAAGTCGTAATGTTGCCAATACTTTAATTTTTATGAAAGCAAATAGGTGACGTACGTGTACTTGTTATATTTTTTTTCTACCTTTCAAAAACTCGATGAGGTCCTTATTTGAGATATTTTTTTAATACATTTAGATACATATTAATGGAGCATTTGAATATATATATATATCTAAACATTGCACCACACGTCATTTGAGTATTTGAGAGCTTTTCACGTATTTCGTGGTTTTTTTGGTGCAACAAACGATGTTGTTATCTAGACATAGATGTACTCTAAGCTCGCGGCCTCGAACGAGAGTTCTTGTTGTCATTACATTGTATAACTATAGAATTAACAGCTGATATTTATCTACAAATATTTATTATTGACAGTTATAAGAAATATTATTGTTGTATTTCGTTGTTTTATTTTTGTCGTGAAATCTCGTCTTGTTATATTTCTACCTTAAGCTTAAAATCAAGTTTAAATACGGTGTGTGATCACACTTGGAAAAGGAGCCCAACAGAAGATAGTCAAGTTCATATACATATTTTACATAAGTATTTACTAAGTACACCTTTAACCGAGCTTCATCATTACAAGTGTCACCTAAATTGAGTATGGATGAATAGCTTGCTTTAGGTTGAGTCCAACTCGCCAAGGTTTAGGTTATCCAAATAGTAGTGATTAAATTAGTGGTACATTTCATATAATACTACCTGATTTGTCAAAATAAAACCCTACAAAAAGAATAGGTCGTGCTAAGAAAAGAGATGCCTAAAAGCTAACTTATGGCAAAGTGACGTGAAAAAATGTGACGTACGAAATGAATATTGAAAAAAAAACAGTGGAATATAGAACCTCTTCCTTTTTTGAACTCGAATAATATGTAAAGCTTATCGTCTTTCTTAAAAACCTGTAAAATATTTAAGAATTTTACGAAATTGTAGTAGACTCGTACAAGTGCGTTTTTTGATTTCATTGTTAAACAAATGTTATGTTAATAGTTTTTGAACTGAATTTTTAAAACTATAAAAGGTGGCGGTACCGGTTCTGCTAATGTCAATGTCAGTTGTGTCAAACCTTGACAGTCAGAGTTTTCAACTTGGATATTGCGTCGTGTGTATGGAAATATTAAATATTTAAAATTTATTAAAAGAAAAACAGTAAAAATGCAAGAAGGTAAGTAAGCAACTGTATGCTGTAATATAATGTTGTTACGTATCGAAAATTCCCTCCAACATCTTTTTATTCACAATTGCTTTCGCCCTGTACACAATGCCAAAGCAACAGTTGTTACGTTTCCGACAAGAATATTATGACTAAAATATAAACGAGCTATTAGGTGTTATAAATACTTAAGATTCTAGCGACCAGTACCTAATATATTTTTTTAGACTTGGAAGTCACTGGCATATCTCGTAGCGGACGGGTTAGAAAGAAAAGTTCTAAATTAATGGATTTCGAGTCTCCCGATGACATTGAGACTCGTTTCCGGCGACAAACGCCGATTAAAACATACACTGGTTTTCGTCCTGAAGAGAACCAAGAATTTCCACCACAAGAAAGTACTACTCCGAGGCCCATAGATGATGCAGGCACGGCATCGGGAAGCGAGTCAGATTATTATGAAAATACTGGAGAAAATGCAGACAGGTGATTGATAACTTTGTGATTATGTGATTTTTAAATATATATATGAACTCTGATCTCTTAATTTGGTCTAATTAGTCTATGTTAACTTGTAACTTTCAGAAATTGGATAGTTAACTGTTGTTGTCATTTGTAGGTTAGAAAAATAAACATTGAATAAATAAATAAATATTTCGAACATTAACACGCAATGCCATCTAGTCCCAAACTAAGCAGAGCTTGTACTATGGGTACTAGACACCTGATGTAAATATATGTATACTTTGTTTGTAAATATGTATAGATAGAAAATACCGAAACTGAAACAAATATTTGCAGATCATACAAAAATTTGATTTGACCTAGGAATCGAACCGAAGACCTCAAGCATACCAGTCATATACGCTACCACTGCGCCACCGAGGCACTCAATGTTGGAATGACTTTGAATGTATCAACAACCTAATGTATTCTAGCAAATCTCTATACTATTTATAATTTGTATCTTATCTTTGCAGCATGGAATCCGACAGCTCAGCATCAGACGAAGGCTCCACTAGGACTCCAGCTAACTCTCTTTATATGATGGAGAAGAGTAGTAAAAAGAAATTGATTGTAAAAGATGGCCGAGTTGTCGGTAGGGCTAAGGCCCAGAGGAAGGACAAGGGTAAAACTCGTATCACCGCCTATATGATGTGGGCTAAGGAAGCTCGCAACGAGTTACTTCGCAAGCATCCTGACATGGACTTTTCTGCCATATCAAAACGATTGGGAGAAATGTGGTCTAATGTATGTTTTTTTTATTTCTTATTATAATTTCAATTGTTTTACATATGGTCAGACTGCTGAATACATATATATAATACATCAAAGTATAATTGCATGAATGTTATAGCGGAATAAGCGGGAGCCACGCTGCCCTCTACTGTGTTAAATGTTTTGGGTTCAAATCTTACATGGGACAATACTTTGTGCAATCCACAAGTTGTTATTTAGAGTCGTGAGTGTTCATTGTGTCCGTTTCTTGAATGTTTGTAAAGTCCTTATGACATAGGATATATTTTTAATGTGGGTGTTGTCTTTTTTAATAAAAATAGGATTCACAATATTTGTTCTAGGTATGAATCGAACCACAACCTCACCCTTAGCAGTTAGGGTCGACAACCTATAGATAAACAGATTAATTTAATGTTGAATATCTCATATAAAACAGTTTGTCCGTCTATAACAGGTGAACTACAATGAACGCTATCTGTGGAAGCGCAAAGCCAAACGTTTTGCAATGCAAAAGGAACAAAGCAATCAAGCTACAACTAACAAGATTATAATATCTAATCCAAGTAAGTTTCTATAAGTACATCTATTTATGTATATTACTATAAACGTTGAACTACGATAAATCCTAAGGAGAGATATTAGCTGGGTCTCAACCTGCTTAAGTACATCGCCCTCGTCACTAAGACGGCATCATAGAAGCTAGGTGTACTAAACAAAGTGAGACGGTTCTCGCCTGAGCATCTGTCTTCTTTAAAGGACCGATATATGTATTAGCTAGATGCTTTTGATCGGTGGCAGAGGCGAGCAGTCCGCTTTATCGACAGGTTCAAAGCCACCAAATTGCAAAGAGATGTCAGCAGTCCTCTATCACCTTTATAGTGAAGAGCTCTAACAAGCTCATCCAACTGGCCCCATATTTTTTTTTTGTTATTTCAATAACCTGCCAAAGTGACTGATCTGCCTGCTGAAAAGCGTGAATAGAATCCAAGAGCGGTGGCTGTCAAAATAACTCATTGCAAATGCAGACAATGCAGTCCTAGTAAAATGCTTTGACCTAGTGACAGTCATCGTGGCACAGTAAGGCTTACACACTTGCCATGATAATTGTCATCATTGTATCAATGTGACTCCGGTCTCGCACTCACCAACGAAACACCATATGATGGATGCGGTCGCTTTAGGTTAATCTTTTGTGGGAGGGTAGTACTGTCCCTGTGGAGATGGTCCGTTCGTGCTGAAATCAGCATGGCTCTACTCCCTATGAATTAGTTATGTATTTTTACTTTCCTTTACGCGACAGCACGAGCTGACCTTTGAATGCTTCAAAGGTCAGCTCGTGCTTTGAACTGTGCATCCCTAAACTTGAAGTATGTGATGTAGTGGGAATATGGGCACAAATAAATGAAGCATAATAATGTGTTTGCGGTTCGATGTGAATACAATTTATTAAAAATAACCAAGACACTCCATTAGAATTAGTATTGAATCTGTTATATAATCACAGGTCGACCTCTAACAACGACTGGGCCGGGTCGCCCTCCTGCCAATCGTCCACCTGCTAAACCGGCTCCCACTACACCACCTCAGCAATCACTTGTGGTGAGTGTGTGCATATTATTAGGTCTACAACTTTGCTCCCGCCGTTTTCCAAAAGATGGCGCTAGTAGCCAGTAATAATTCAAATAAATAAATCACAGTTGTTTTCAACTGATACTAGTACTGATATTAGTTAATTTTTGTTTGCGTCATATAGTTACACTTCAATTAATATGTCAACTTATAAACCGAATTCACGTCATTTGCGGGAGATTTTACTTTTTCATTTCAACATGAAAAAATCGGCGGCTGAGGCTCATCGTGTTATTTCAAGTACTTATGGTGATGATACTATTAGTGAAAGAACGTGTCGCGAGTGGTTCCAGCGCTTTAAAAGCGGTGATTTTGTTGTTGAAGATCGACATAGCGGTGGCAGAGAAAAAACTTTTGAAGATGATGAATTGGAGGCTTTACTTAATGAGGACTCGTGCCAAACTCAAGAACAGCTAGCAAAATCATTGGGAGTAACTCAGCAAGCAGTATCAAGACGCCTGGAACAGCTGGGGATGATCCAAAAACAAGGATACTGGATGGGTACCGTATCAGTTGAAGCCAAGAGATGTTGAGCGACGTTTATTTGCTTGTGAACAGCTGCTTGAAAGACAAAAACGAAAAGGATTTCTTCATCGTATTGTTACTGGGGACGAAAAATGGGTGCACTACGACAACCCTAAGCGACGCACATCATGGGGATTGCCTGGCCACACTCCTACGGCGACACCTCAACAGAATATTCACTGATTCAAGGTCATGTTGTGTATTTGGTGGGATCAGCTTGGCGTAATTTATTATGAGCTGCTAAAACCTTCTGAAAAAATTACTGGTGCAGTTTATCGAACGCAATTAATGCGTTTGATTCGGGCATTAAAAAGCAAAACGGTCGCAATACGCTGATAGACACGAAAAGGTGATTTTGCAACACGACAATGCTCGTACCTCACGTGACGAAAGTAGTCAAGACGTACCTCGAAACACTGAAATGGAAAATTCAACCTCACCCGCCATACTCTCCAGACGTTGCTCCATCTGATTACCATTTATTTAGGTCGATGGCACACGGCCTGGCGGGCCAGTGCTTCGATTCTTTTGAAAAAGTGAAAAAATGGATCAATTCTTGGATCTTATCAAAGGATGACTTTTATATTCTATAATAGACGTATAACAAGTATTCTATAGGTGTAGTACAAAAAACCATTTGATATTTTATAAAAATTGTTTATTTACAAGAAAGCTAATTAGTTGAAATTTATTTTTTAAAAAATTCCATCGTCTAAATGACCACCGTTTTGAAGTTTGCACTCTTCTAAGCGAGCACCGAAATCTTCGAATACCTACTCTTTGGCAGAGAGACCGTGACATCTCCACTCACTGGATGTGTGACAAGTGTCTCCATCTTGTCGAAACCATGTGTAACGATTGTAGCCAGCAAATTCCAGTAGCATCGATCTTAAGAACTCCCGTAAAAGGTTTGCGCGGATGTTAGATTCAAAAGTTAACGAATTCTTAGCCAGTCCTATATAGCAGTGGAATATTATTGCAGCATTTTAAAGGGTATAGGGTATTATTCAACTTTGGTTTATATTAGTATGGATAATTAGCTCGTACGAGTGTACCCTAACAGTTGTTTGTCGGTAGCCGGTGGCGAGCGCCGGGGCGGGCGGGCCGGCGGGCGCGGGGGCGGGGGCGGGGGCGGGCGGCATGTACCGCGTCACGGGCTGCGGGGCCGTGGACGTGGCCGCGCACCTGCGCCTGCTCGGCGAGAGCCTCGCCATCATCGGGGAGCGCCTCAAGGAGCACGAGGTACGGACCTTCTCACCACGTTGTGTAATGACAGACGGGTTTCGGACGGGAACATTATTATCTATATAATACTAAGGCCAATTCAGACCATACCCAGAAGGAATGGAACTGTTATTCCATACTAAAGGTTACTACCTAACAGGTCATGGGTGACACAAACTTCACTTATAACATTGTATACACTTTTTTTTTGTCTTTTGTCGTGTTGGAAAATCCCTTCGGATCGCCGGCTCCTTGGGGACGCAGGAGCCAGGAGTATGTGTTTCCACTAAAAACCTCCCCGGCGGCCGGTGTCACCCGTCCTCTGAAGGGGACCCGGAGCATATTATTTCAGGTCCCCTCCAGAACCAACGCTGCGCCTAGTCACACCCAATCCTGGGGAGGCCACAAAGGCTTCCCCACCTTTCAGTCCGGTTGTCATAATTTGTTGCGACCCGATTGCATTTATATACCTATACCTATAGTCCAAGAGCCCGTGAGTGCCAGACCTTCGTCATTTTATAAAAGCTGAAAGTTCTTCTATATAATTATATAAGTATAAGTATAATTATAAATTATAATAGTTTAGGGGTGTCCAGCAGAGGGTTGGAACCATACTAACTGTCTGGCAATGAGCAACGCGAGTTGTGATATTATTATGAGTCAAATATAAAAAAATCAAGTTTTATATCATGACGAATTTGAGATGGAATTTTACACACCTTTGTTGCCTGTTATCTGCCAAAGCCACCGCTGCCTCAGCTTCATGTTTGGGGATCATTCTTACCTGTACTAGGGACACACATAGAAGAACTTTCAGCTTTTATAAAATGACGAAGGTCTGGCACTCACGGGCTCTTGCTCTACTACAAGTCATTGTAAAATTAACAAATTAGCGTTCTACAATATTGCTTGTGTGAGTATCCCGAAAGAAAAAGAAAAAAAATTGGTAATATAGTATACTAGTAAACATCCCCGGCTTCTAACGAGTGCATTTTAAATCTTCGACGTCTTCTACGATATTTATTTTAATGATATGCTGGTCAATGTGTTGACCATAACTCTTTGGATTCTATTCATGTTTTCCATCAGGCAGAGTAGAGTCACTCAGTCGCAGGCTCTTTATATAGAAAGAAAATGGGACAGTTGGATAATAAATAATATTGTTTTGTTTGCTTCGTAAATAACTTTTCTTTTGTAATATATAAAAGATAGAAATAATTATGGTGGGTTAGCCTTAGGAGATAGAATATATAATTTCGTAGTAGGTTGATATATTCCGTAAGGTTTAATCAGTGTTTGTAAGGAAAGCGCACAAAAAAGCTGACCTAGAGTAGTCACTATCATATCTGGAATAAAAAAAAATATTAGGACATATTGCAAATAGTTTGGCATTTTCGGCTTTTCTCCAAATGCGTGTTATGTAAATATGCATATAAACATTCCTCTTAAACTACTCTCTATTATTGGAAACTGCATTAAAATCTATTGCGTAGTTTTAAAGTTATAACTCTGCCAAAGTGACTACTCTGCCTGATGGAAAGCATGAATAGAATACAAGAGTTCTGGTCACCATACTCATTGCGAATGCAGGCAATGCAGTACGGTGGCCTAGTGAGATCTTTCTCACTCTCCGCTCGGGAACGTGAGCGTACAAGCGTACAAGCGTACAAGAACAAAAAGCGAGTTCAGTTTATGTTTGAGATATTTAAAAGAGCAGTGCGCGTGGTGCAGGGTCAAATCGCGGTGTCGGGGTCGGTGTCGGTGCTGCTGGACACGCTGCTGTGCTCGCTGGCGCCGCTGCTGGCGGTGGCGCGCGCGCTGCCCGCCATCGCGCCCCCCCAGCGCCTGCTGCAGGACACGCTGCACAACATCGCCTACATCATGCCCGGACTCTAATCTTCTCCCTTTTTTTAAAATATACTATTTGTTTCACTCGATTCGATGCATTTTGATTTTTTGCAAGTTTTACGAACTTTGAGCCCCAAAATCTAATAACAAACTAGCTCCGGGAACGACCGGAAGACGGACCGTAGGTGACTCGACGAGGTAATCTGACGACACGATATGAAGGTTGCAGGAAATCGTTAGATGCGGGCAGAACCTTGGAGACCTTTACAATATTATCACATAACAGCGCTTAACAGTCCACCGCTGGACAGACAAGCAAGGAGGTTTTCCTTCTCTTTGCGTGATATTTTCCTGTATATATATAATAGTTTGTGCCCTCAGTCGCCTCTTACGACACTCACGGGATCAATAGGAGTGGTGAGACTCCATATTTCTGTTCCGTCATCACACCGACAGAGATAAATAATACAAATAAAATACTTTTACAATTCCGTTTATTACCACTTGCTCGTCAACCATCACTTATTACCACAGATTATAAACACACTGTTACACCTAATACAACACGTTTGAAAGAGATTCACTTAAAACTACTATGTATTTGAATATTGTTTCGTTAAAATAGGGTAGTTGACTATTATTACGTGACGGCCTTATACAAAATTGTTTTACAAAAAGACTGCACCCGCACTATGTAGATTCATGGGTTGGGGACTTTACAAACATACATGAACGGGCGTAGAACATCCAGACTCGGAACAACAACTTGTAGATCATAGTTGTTCCGAGTCTGGGTTAGCGTCGTGCACACACGAAGTGTTGTTCTGGGTCTAGGTTATCGTCGTGCGCTCACAAAGTGTTGTTCTGAGTCTGGGTTAGCGTCGTGCACACACGAAGCGTTGTTCTGAGTCTGGGTTAGCGTCGTGCACACAAAGTGCTGTCCCGTGTGAGGCTTGAACAGTAGAAATTGGCTTTTAAATGCACAATACGTGTAATCACTAGGCCGCCATAGTGTGGGTCACCACACTGCATTATCTGCATTTGCAATGAGTACGGCGACCACAACTCTTTGGATTCTATTTATGCTTTCCATCAGGCAGAATAGTCACTTTGGCAGGCTCTTCATATAGTAATCAAAATTGAGTTATAACATTATTTCTTAGTTCTAAATGATATTGTTTCTCATGTTTCTTACTTTAACAACCCGCCATTATGAACCAATTGGAAAGAATCTATATATATATATTATATTTCAATTGGCGATAGCTTACTTTGTCTTCTAAACATTAAAATCGGTTTTAAAAGTATATATAAATAATAATAGTCCAAGAGCCCGTGAGTGCCAGACCTTCGTCATTTTATAAAAGCTGAAAGTTCTTCTATGTGTATCCCTAGTACAGGTAAGAATGATCCCCAAACATGAAGCTGAGGCAGCGGTGGCTTTGGCAGATAATAGGCAACAAAGGTGTGTAAAATTCCATCTCAAATTCGTCATGATATAAAACTTGATTTTTTTATATTTGATTCATAATAATATCGAAACTCGCGTTGCTCATTGCCAGACAGTTAGTATGGTTCCAACCCTCTGCCGGACACCCCTAAACTATTATAATTTATAATTATACTTACGTTATATTATAAAACCTAAGTTTTATATATAATTTTTTGGGAGTCTATAAAACTATGTTTACATAGTAGCCGGACAGTTTCGAAGGTTCTATCATCTTGCCAGACGCATTCAAAGTGAGCAATAATCGGGAGAGCAAGGAGCGTATATAGTAACTAAAGGTTATATTATAAAACCTAAGTTTCATATATAATTTTTTGGGAGCCTATTAAACTATGTTTACATAGTAGCCGGACAGTTTCGAAGGTTCTATCATCTTGCCAGACGCATTCAAAGTGAGCAATAATCGGGAGAGCAAGGAGCGTATACAGTAACTAAAGGTTATATTATAAAACCTAAGTTTCATATATAATTTTTTGGGAGCCTATTAAACTATGTTTATATAGTAGCCGGACAGTTTCGAAGGTTCTATCATCTTGCCAGACGCATTCAAAGGCTGCGGTCCGAATTGTGCTCACAGCACTTACGACGTTTAAACTGCTAACGTGTGGACCGATTTAGTGAGCGCGCGATAACGATGAAAATGATGAAAATATTTAGATTTAATTAAAATAAATTAATTTCTCTGTAAATTTCTTATCTTAAAAAAAATGTGTCCTTTGGTATAATAAACACTAAAATTTGATTTACTTTGTTTCATTGGCTTTATAATTTTAATAGCAATGACAATAATAAACTTCTTAAAAATGAAAAATAATATCAATTAAATTATTAGATTTTCGACATGATTGACATTGTATGAGAAAAATTTTACTCAGTATTATTTTAAATATTTGTTATTGAAATTGTAAAAATTAATTAATGAAATTTCTGGATTAAGAAAAAAATAAACTGCACAATTTGAAATTAATAACAATGGATGCGCAGTGAAGGGCCGCAATAGACCAAGCGCTCTGTTTCATTCGCACTAGTTACTGTATACGCTCCTTGCTCTCCCGATTATTGCTCACTTTGAATGCGTCTGGCAAGATGATAGAACCTTCGAAACTGTCCGGCTACTATGTAAACATAGTTTAATAGGCTCCCAAAAAATTATATATGAAACTTAGGTTTTATAATATAACCTTTAGTTACTATATACGCTCCTTGCTCTCCCGATTATTGCTCACTTTGAATGCGTCTGCCAAGATGATAGAACCTTCGAAACTGTCCGGCTACTATGTAAACATAGTTTAATAGGCTCCCAAAAAATTATATATAAAACTTAGGTTTTATAATATAACGTAAGTATAATTATAAATTATAATAGTTTAGGGGTGTCCGGCAGAGGTTTAGAACCATACTAACTGTCTGGCAATGAGCAACGCGAGTTTTGATATTATTATGAATCAAATATAAAAAAATCAAGTTTTATATCATGACGAATTTGAGATAGAATTTTACACACCTTTGTTGCCTGTTATCTGCCAAAGCCACCGCTGCCTCAGCTTCATGTTTGGGGATCATTCTTACCTGTAGTAGGGACACACATAGAAGAACTTTCAGCTTTTATAAAATGACGAAGCTCTGGCACTCACGGGCTCTTGCTCTATAATAAATATATAAGAAATTTGACATACAACGCCATCTGTTTTCAAAAAGCTAGATTGATATAACACTTGTATTGTGCCGACACAGGAATCGAACGGAAAACCTCAGCGGAAACCCAAAAATGTGTTATTAAAGTTTTTGTGCGTGATTTTGGGGGTTTTGATAGAAAACTACCCTATTAATTAAGATGAACTGATAGTAATCGTGGACTTCTGTAGTTCTAAGACATTTATTTATCGTCTATGGTACAAAGAAATGGTATACAATACTTATATTATTTTTTAACCTCAGGTTTTCTATAGAAAAACGTTTAAAAACTAGACTATGCTAGGAATAAATTCGACATTATATAAAAAAAACAAGCGACTCATATCAGTCCTACTTCTGACGGATAACTAGCAGATCGCTGATTGGTCAAATAACACACGCTTCCTGTTACAGGCTTCCGTCCCTTTTAACAATATCATTCGTCAATAAAAACAGTTACCGGATTGATTTGTTATTAATTGAATTAAAAAACAATAATTAAATATTACAATGAACTCTATTTCGTTCACATAATGTCTATAATCGAATAATACACTATACAGTGTCATTAAATTCAAAGCAGTGTTTTTTTTATAATAATCAAGCGGTTTGCCTTAGAAAAAAAAGCATTTATGGTCTTCGTTATTAATTAAAAAAATATATTTTAGTTTGTTTATCATTAAAATGAACTGTCTTCTGTTAACATAATGTCTATAATTAAATAATGAACTGTCTTCTGTTAACATAATGTCTATAATTAAATAATGAACTGTATTTGTCATTAGATTTTTTTTATTAAACGATTTTTACTGACTTTTAAAGACAACAACAGATGTTGCCTACTAAAAACAGATACAGGTGTTTAATTTTTTTAGCATTAGAATGAATTCTATCTCATTATAATGTCTATAATTGAATAACACACCGTATATGACCTTTTGCTTACCTTTAAAGACAATAGTTGTTTTACAAGAGCCGTCCCCTGCAGTTGGGTGCTTCGCAGTAACAGTACAGGACCTTCCCTGGCACGGATCCCACGTCGTAATTATAGTTCCAGGTGAGTTCCGTGCCGGCCCGCACGTGCGAGAGGGCGAAGAATGCGACCCAGGGGAATCGGGGGTCGTGCGTGTCCACGAACACATTCTGAACGAACACGTTGGGGGAACACGAGTGCTGGGAATGTAAATTTGGTATTGTAGCTTTTAAAATGGTAGGATAAGGATACGGATAAGGCATACGGAATGGTACCACCCCTCACCCCATGTGTGTTGTAAAAGACGATTAGTCGCCTGTTTTTGTTGTCTTGCGGAGAAAAAAGCACTTCAAAAGAAAACCTTGAAACAAGCGCTGTACCCTGTTTGGCCAGCGTGGTGTCATCATTATCAACAACAGCCTTCAACAGTCCACTGTTGGACATAGGAAGTCTCCTTAGCGAGGTGGCTATGGCATACTATACCAGTGGCCTAAACTTCCTTTCTTAGGATGGCTCTTGCCATTTTCTTTGCATATCCCTTACCTACTACCAATTGAGGCACTATAGCATGAATATGACAAAGTTAAACATGAAAAATATGAGAGCTTAATATGCTTATGCTTTTGCCACTTTAGGGTACAAGAGTTTGTTGTCGAGGTACTAGAGACTTCCGTTTTGGGGTTCCCCTGGTTACTTGGCTACCCGAGACGATATGGGTTTTCGGTCGGTTCGAATCAGACATATTCACCATACGGGTGACGTAGGTTTCTTAATTCAGGGCATTTCCGCCCAGAAAAAAGGGTACAATGGTGCATGTGTATATGTATGTGTATGTGTATGTGTATGAGTGTGTGTGCGTGTGTGTGTGCGTGGGTGTATAGTATACACTTATTATCGAAAAGCTAGTGACATTCATATACTTACATTAAGGTAACGTCCAATATTACCCTGAACTTTAGCGTCCATGATATAACAAGCTTCATCCTCTCCGAACAATGTACGGACAGATCTGCACACAAAGGAAACACAATTTTTATAACATATTTAGATCGTTTGTCGGAGGAGATTTTACAAACATATTGAAACGGACACAAAGAACACCCAGACTCAGAACAACAATTTGTGAAACACACAGGGTTTTTTAAAAAGACGAGTGTGTTCGGCTTGAAGAGCAGATTGAGACTGACTTTATTTAGAAAACAATCTCTTAAAATTAATACAGTGTTCTTATTATTATGCGTTGGAGACAAAGAGCTATTTGTTCTAATGTTTCCAAGAAGTCTGCGGCTTATCAGCTAAATGGTCGTTCATGACGGATGCCATTGTGGGACGTCACGTCTATGACGACATAACTCTCGGTGCGACTTTTTGAGTTTTTGAAAAGCGGACTAAAAAGTATTATTTCTTGGTATGTAAATTATTATAATCATAACATGATTTTACATTTCTCTATTGCAAAGCGAAGAACATTTAAAAAAATCAAATCTTCGACCAATCCATGTTAAAATTTTCATAGCTTGTTATAAGATAACATTTACTACGTAGTTCAACCTGTCTCCGCTAGATGGCGGTAAAACAATATATCTATCTAATACCTTTAAATGAGTAATTCTTGTATAATCTGATCATAATCTGAATCTCGAAAACGGCTCCAACGATTTTCATGAAATTAAGTATGTAAGGGGTTTTGGGGGCGATAAATCGATCTAGCTAGGTTTCATTTTTAGAAAACGTTGTTTTATCCGTGTTCTCAAGCAATTAAATGTTTGTTTAATAGACCCGTTTTGACACTTCTTTATGTGACAAAATTAGGGATAGGAACAAAGGAAGTTAGTAAATTGCGAATCGACTATCACACAATACCGAGTAAAACTCGATTTCCAGGTACTTGTTTTATCATACGTAGATGCCGTAACAAGCTCTAAAAGATATAGTTACCTGTATTTAGATACAAAGTCATTGCCAGCCATACCAGGATTCGCAGTAAATCTTGAAGGCTCGCGAACTGTTGGACAGAAACAATATTTTAGTGGTACATCATCAACAGACTAACAGTCCACTGCTGGACATAGGCCTCCCTACAGAAAAGAGGGTACGGCCTACTATACCACGTTAACTACTATACTATAAAAACGTTTGGTCTGACGGTCTCGGAATCGAACCCGGGACTAGCTCAGTATACGTTACCACTACGTCACGGAGGCAGTTGTCTTCTTAACCGACTTCAAAATAAGATGTATGTAAATATATTTGTTACCTCAGAAATAATTAAAAAAATATTTTTTACATGAAAGGTGTACTTATTTAGTTTTTAGTATTATTTAAACTGAAAATTAAAATTCCACCTCAAGTATTGATATTTTATTTTTTGTTTTCCTTTTGCATGTATTTAAAAATGTAATAAATATGTACTGCCTCGTTCGACCGCCTATCAAGGACTTGGGTTCGATTCGAGGTCGGGCTAAACAATGGTGTTGAGTTTTTCTGGTTATAGAATGTCTTAACCTCCGTACCTCGGAGAGCGCGTAAACCCGTCGGTACTGCGTCTGATCTCTCCCCAACCGTATCGAGTAGATATTGTGAGAGTGAGGGAACAGAGTGTGCACTTGTGTTTGCGCACACACCTGTGCACTATAATATCTCCTGCTTAGTTCGCTGGTCTCTGATAAGACTGGCCGCCTCGGCCAGCTGGGAGTACATCATCAAATGTACCAAGATAATTTTAACAGTAACTTAACATGTCATACACGACAATCTGGTCCCCAACAATTAACCAGACTCAATAAACGTACAATTAGGTACAGACCAACTGATCACAAAAAAAATCCTGGGTGGAAATAAAAGAAACTGTCCGTATGGTAACGGATTAAGAATACATAGTGTTACCACCCCTATTCATCCCGTGGGTGTCGTAAGAGGCGACTAAGAGACCAAGTATACAAGACAACATCATTACAAAGAGAAGGAAAACTTGAAACAAATCCTATTCCAACCCGTCTGGCCAGCGTGGTATAGTAGGCCAAGACCTCCTTGCTAAGGAGAGGGCTATGTCCAGTAGTTGATTGTAAAAGGCTGTTGATAATAATGAAGTAGAAAAAATGGATTTAATGTACCTTCGTCGTCATCACTTATGGTGATGCAATCCTCTTCAGGATCTCCTTTGATCTCTTTTTCCTTTTCTTCTTTCATCTCCGTCTTTATTTTGGAACGTTTGCGTAGACTTTTACTGTTAAGAAAAACATTCATACATATTAGAAGAATTACAGACAGAGATGTGTCCACTCTCTTGCGTGTGTTTTTTTTTCTATTTGAAGAGCCTGCCAAAGTGACTCTACTCTGCCTGATGGAAAGCATGAATAGAATCCAAGAGTTCTGGTCACCATACTCATTGCAAATGCAGACAATGCAGTATAGTGACTCACACTATGGCGGCCTTATGAGATGCTTTTTCACACCCCGTTTGGGGTCGTAAAAGGTATGACAGTCATCGTGACAGTGTAAGGCTTACACAGTTACCATGATAACTGTCACCCCTGCATCAATGGGCTTCCGGTCGGCCGGTGACGGATTAAGAGAATACGCTGTGATGGGGATAGTGGTTGAAGAACCTTATACTTATTGGAAGCCGAAGCTGGTAGACGCCATGTTTATATCCAATGCGAAGAGTCCCTCCCCCTATCTTGAAGCGAAAGAAATTGTCAAGGAGTTCCATGTTACCAATTTTAATGTGAGTGTTTTATATTCTTTGTCATTTAATTTAGCTATATTGTCTCACCACCCCTATTCATCCTGTGGGTGTCGTAAGAGGTGACTAGGGTGATTAGGTGAAGAAAACAACCTATGCAGGACTTTACTGCAGCAGGACAACTTGAAACAAACCTTTTTTTTTTTTAACGTGTGGAAACCCCCTCGGGCCGTCACCGTCTGGCCAACATGATATAGTAGACAATACCCTTCTTTTTTGTCCTTTGTCCAACAGTGGACTGTTTAAGTTGTCAATGAAAATGATTATTAATAATTCCGACCCCTAGATGAATGGGGGTGGTGACACTTCATATTCTTAATCCGTCACCACACAGACTTTTACTAGTGATTCTTACCTGAAGTGTGACACACCCAATGTGACGCACCCTGGTCTGAAATCGTCATCTTCTTTGTCAGTCTTCGACGCATTTTCATCATCTTCTGAAGATGATGGCGGTTCTTCTTCGGAATCTTCAGCTTTAGTAGTCTCTTTCTGTAGATGATGATGAAATATTAAACATAAAACAACTTTTTACATACAATACATGTATATTAATAAATAAAAATAAATAATAAACTCATACATTCACAAATTAATTTCATAATGAAAGGTGAAGCCAATAAACACGTCACGCGTCGCGCCAATCACCTCGTATTCCCTTACATAAGAACTATGGAAAACGCAACTTAACATTTGGGAATCAAAGAAAAGATTTACAAAAAACTTCCAGCGGATGTAGAAGAAGCGAATTCTCTGAAAACATCTAAAGCGCCAGCATCCGTGTGCATCGTGCTTCGTTAGCGAGTACGAGACCGTAGCCCCATTGATGCAGGGGTGACAGTTATCGTGATAACTGTGTGAACCTTACACTGTCACGATGACTGTCATGCCTTTTACGTCCCCAAGCGAGGCGTGAAAAAGCATCTCACCAGGCCGCGATAGCGATAGGCGATAGTGGCCGGAGGCCCATTGATGCAGGGGTGACAGTTGTCGTGGTAAGTGTATGCAATGTAATGAGTGTCACGCCTTTTACGTGCCCAAGCGAGGCGTGAATAAGCATCTCACTCGGCTGCCATAGTGTGGGTCACCATACTGCATTGTCTGCATTTGTAATGAGTATGGTGACCACAACTCTTAGATTCTATTCATGCTTTCCATCAGGCAGAGTAGAGTCGCTTTGCCAGGTTCTTAATAAAGTAAAACAAAAAAAAAATTTATTCACATATGTAGCTAGGTAAACGTCTGTATGTGTCCAGTCCTAACACTATCTACACTGTGTATAGCTGCGTATAGGTAAGTTTATAGTTCATTTAATAACATACTAATTTAGCCAACACTTATTTAATTTACACAAGGGAATATATAAGGTGCGTAGCGGAACTCAAGATGGGTAAGTACAGTTCTAAGCGAAAGAATAGAAAATAGATTCACAGCAAATAACAAAATATACTTAAATACTATGCAAAAAATATAACAAAATATACTTATTGTTTGATACCAAGCGTGGTATCGTTGGACTGGGTGTGTGACACAAGTAGGGATTTAAATAAAACCACTGTGCACTGTACTAGGGGTTCGTAAGACTCCACGGTTTAATTAGGTAGATGACTGTATCGTAAATAAATACCAATGTCCACTTCGTTAAAACTAATATCGCGAAACATCTTGAAAAATACAATTAACATAGCTTTTTATTGTTATTACGAATTTCAATCAAATATACAGTGAAATATATTGTTCAATTGAGTAGTCTCAAACAGTGACGTCACAATTTGGTATTTAGTACATTTTTCATACAAAATTGTCGTTTTGACAGATGATAAAAAGGATCTAATTTGACTATGGTGTCATCTAGCCTATTGGCTGTCGCCTTGTACTAAACTACACGTTTGTTCTCCTCATACAAAATGCTTGTAAGCCTTATACACTACCGCGTGTAACACAACGATAGCGCGATCTAAGTTTATAACAGCTCCCTCTAGGAAACGTAATAGTAACTAATACTTTGTTTTCGACTTTGATCGCACTATACTGTTATTGGTCTCGAACACTTATATACTATAAGCGCCTCTGAATGCAAATGTCGTTTCAGTTTTTTTTTTTTATTTTTAACCAATTTAACTTGAACTGCATCATCTGGTATTAAGTCTCCGTTAAAAGCCATGGCACAGTTTGTATAATGTAGAGAGAGCAACCGAGCGTGGCGAATTTCACATACAGCGAGAAAACATATTACAGCAACATCTACTGAAAACATATGAAACTATGGAGTAACTGCTAATCCTGTATAAAAAAGTAAAAAGAAAAGTAGTCCATGTCACTCTCCGGCCTCCTAACTATCTCTAGACATAAAAATCATCCCATAAAAGCACTCCGTTGCGGCGTGAAAGAAAGACAAACAAACAAACACACTTTCACATGTATAAAAGTGAAAACTTCTAATTAGTTTACTATTATTATTGTACAGTTGATCTATAAACTCAGTTGCGAGTCTTCTATAGAAATAATTAAATATGTGTGGTAACCACAATACCTTGTCCAGTTTCTTGTCAGCGTCAGGAATGTCTTCCTCATAGCCTTCCTTCATCTGTTCCACCACTTCGATGTAGTCCAATTCGGCTAGATATTCATCACCTTCGTTTAGGCCATCCTATAATAGTTGACATAATAATGTCATAATGATAAATCTGCCAAAAATTGAATAAAAACGCCATCTAGTTTTAAATTAAGCAGACCTTGTACTATAAAAGCTAGATTGACTGATGGAATACGTTTTTGGTAAGTACATATACGTAATATGTACATACATAGAAAACACACAAACTCCGAAACGAATGTTTGTAGATTATACAAACATTTTTTTCGATCTGGGCATCGAACCCGAAACCTCAGCAATTGTATACGTTGCCACTATAACACTGAGGTAGTAAAGAAATAGTAAGACATGAAATACAAAAAAAAAGCTTCACGCATCTCTCACGGCAGTCTGATACCAAACTAAGAAGAAAATATACTATTGTAACCAGACTACTGACATACTCAAATATTTCTAACTATTTTCATATTATAAATAAATTACATCCAGACAGAACAAATATTATTTGTCCTGGGCGGGAATCGAACTCACGACGTTCGGTTTAGAAGCAAGGGTCACAACCACTGACAGACGAATGGGTCTGTCAAAACAATAATAAACACTTCACAGCAACAATATCCCAGAATTTGGAAGCCACAACTCTTGGATTCTATTCATACTTTCCATCAGGCTGAGTAGGGTCACTTTGGTAGAAACAGAATAAAAAAAAGTACTTATAAAGTGCCGGTAACCGCTTACCAGACTTACAACTCACCAAATTAGCAGTAGCGTCGGTGAGAAGATTGCCTGCGTACACGCATAAGAAAGCCCCTTTGGGCACATCGTTCAGAGCGCGTATACCCCAGCCACGGTTCAGCGTCTTGAATACCTAGCCAATAATAATAATTTTATATTATAAATATATATAGTGGAAGTGGGCCGGCCATGTTTCCAGACGAACCGACGGTCGCCGGAGCCGAAGTGTACTAGAGTGGATACCACGATTGCGCAAACGTAGTGTAGGGCGCCTTGTGGCGCGATGGATCGACGACTTGAAGAAGGTGGCTGCCAGCAGATGGATGCGAATTGCCCAAGACCGGGATCGTTGGCGTTCCTTGGGGAGACCTTCGTTCAGCAGTGGATGGCGGTTTGTTGATTGATAAGTATGTAATGTCAATTCGAATCAGACGATCTTGTGAGATGTCTGAGGTTACTTATATTTATAGCCTCATGCATCTCACACACAGCCGTCTGATTCCAAATCAGAAAAATCCTGTACTATCGTAACCAAACTGCTGATAAACATACAAAAATATATCTAAATACATACATATTACAGATATACTACACCTAGATAACCAATGATAGTGTTTGCCACACAAAGTTTTGCCATGGTTAAGAATAAAACCCATAAACTCTTTCTTATCAGTCAAGATCACTAACAACTAGACAAACAAGTCAAGTGTATTGTATCTTAGCCACTATTCACTGCAAATATACGTAATATTAGCCATCAATAATGTAATTTTTCTGCCATGTCTCCAACTTACTTCGGGGATGTCGTAATGTATGATTTTGCAAGAGATGTTAGAATGTTTTTTTATAACCACTCACCCAAACCCTCCTTGGGGATGTAATCACTTTCAAACGGGACAAAGAAAGAGGTTGGTTTGGGGTCAGAAATAGAATGAACGGTTAAGAGTAAATGATAGAGTACGGAAAGGGGACTGAAAAGTATAGAAAAATCATTTAAAATCCGTCCTAGTGAAGTACACACTACGGTTGTCACGTATGACGTGCAGGTAGGACATCCCACAAAACCATCAAGCGAGTCTGGTGTGCTTTACATAGGTTCCTGTTACACATTTCCGTCCCATTTTACTATATCTTTCCCACAGATAGTAAGAAACTAAGAAGAAAGATATAACACGTAAAATGTTTCACGAATTTATCTTATAGATTTTAATTGAAAACTAAGTTAAAAATTTCTATTTTCAAAACAAATCATAAGCTTTTTACACATTACCTGTAATTTCAACTGCAATGGATGTTGTGCGACTCGATTTAGACAGGTTTGTTTACATTTACACCTGGGAACAATTCATTATTAATAAGTTTTAAAATAGATAAGTTTTAAGTGGTAACGGATTAAGAATATAGCGTGACATCAACCCTATTCATCTTGTGGGTGTTGTCAGAGGCGACTAGGGGAGCAAACGCAGGACAGCATCACTGCAAGGAGAAGAAAAACTAGAAACGAAACCTCTTCTAACATGTCTGACCAGCGTGGTATAGTAGGCCATAACCTCCTTCCTAATGAGAAGCCTCTGTCCAGCAGTGGCCTATAAAAGGCTTTTGATGTGATGATGTGAAAGTAATAACTGCGTAAACTATACTTTCCAAGTAAGATTAGTTCCTTTAACGACACTAGATGGCGTTATAGATTAGTTAAAACTCGGTGTTAATATTCCCTACAGTTGAAAGACTTAGGCAAATCTTTTTTGTTACATTGATCTTAAGATGAGAATTGAACACATTCAGTTCAGCACAGTTTTATCAGAAAGAAAATATCCTGGACTCTATATCTTCGTGACCTCGATCACACATTAAAAATATCATCAATGATCTTTAATAGTACACTGCTGGACATAAGCCACTCCGTAGAAAGGAGACCCCAGCCTTATTCGATCACGCTGGTCAAACGGGTAGCTATAGAATTAATTTCAAGTTTTCTTTCTCTTTCCAGTGCTGTTGTCTTTGGTATTTTGCTCCCTTAGTCGCCTGGTATGGGGTACGGCCCCATGAAATGAACGGGGGTGGTGAGACTCTGTGCTCTAATCCGACACTACTTGAAGAGAATTAAGCATATAAGAAACACATTAGATTTTGCCAGATGTACTTACTTAGAGTTACACTCATAAATTCCCGAGGGCAGGGGTTCTGGCAGCCGCTTGTACTCGTACCCCACGTTGATGCCGTCCAAGCCGATGGTGCGAGCACCCTCCAAAGTTAACTTCCAACACGCGCATTTGGTTTTGTCCTAAAAACATATCAACATTGTACTCGTTGCCACCTAACAATGACAGTTCAATTTATACTGGTCGTTTTAAAATAAGTTAACCGCACAAACCTCACAGTCGTCAGTGCAATCACATCCGCACAGAAAGTCGGGGTCCAAGTTGAGAGGGACTCCGGAAGTGGGGGTCCGCTCCGTATTGTACGAACAGAACTCCGGTAGAGATTCGTCGTAGCAATTAACGCAAGGTACCGGCACGTTTTCCTTGCCGTGAGACAAATCCTAAGTACACAGAGAATAAGGTTCAAAATAGATCTTACAATGTTAAAGAATGATGATTATAAATTATGAAAGGGTTATCTTAGATGGGTATAAATATCGCTAATCGAAAGATGCCGTGGTATTTAGATGCCAATGTTACAAGAATAGAATTAGGAAAAATAATTGGTTTACATAGAGATATACATTTATGCGAATATATAAAAATACAAATAGAAATCCGTACTCGTGGATCTACACACTAATATATATTTGTATCCATATATATTGATCCCTACGGTTATAATCTGATACGTATCCATTTCCACAGATCCTCACAATAAAAATCTGTATCTGTATCCACGGATCCATATACAAATAATACATATACGTATACGGATCCATACACAAATAATGTCTTGTTGAATCAGTTCGTGGCAGTACCTTCTTCCCGACGAGGCACTTGTGCAGCACGAACTCAGCGAGGCAGTGCGTGGCGTGGTAGAAGTCGAACAGGTCCACGGGCAGCTCGCTGTGCGTCGCGCGCAGGTAGCGGTGCAGCTCGGCCATGGTGCGCAGGCGCCGGCCGCACGGCGCGCGGTACATCACCTCGCGCTGGCCCTTGTAGCGGACTATTTGTCTGTTACCATAACAGTTAACAGTTAATCATCGTCATCAATAATAATAATGATTCGTGTGGTGACGGAATTAAATACAAAGTGTCACCAGCACTACACATCCCGTAGGTGTCGCAAGAGTAATTCTATACGAACCAACTATAATCTCAAACTATAAGAACCCGTACTATGGTAACCAGACTACCGATAAACATACTTACATATTCTAATGTGAGTGACTCAGAGACATCATATCGTGCTCATCACATAATACTTGTCGTGGGTGGGAATCGAAACCACGACCTCCAGCTTAGCTGTCAGCGACACTAAACACTAGACTAATAGGCCAGTCATCATCAGACTACGAATTACGAAGTTTGAATTTGTTGAACTCGTCAAAGGACCTAGTGTGAGTACATCGCATCACATCTACTCGATCGACATGACATACTCCGTGACGATCGAGTCTAGGATCTAGGCCCTCAAATCATCATCTAGAGATAGAGGGCGCACTGGGCACACGTAAAACGAAACCTACAGATATCCATGGGTATCTGTAGTACTCACATACCATCAAGAGATTCGCCTGCTTGCTTAAACCCACCATCATCATCAGTTCATCGTAATAAACTCCTGGACACAAGCTTCTTCTTCGCATGCAAGCAGGTTTTTGTTTATTATTACTCACAGTTTTGCTGAATAGAAAGATTGCGGGTAGTTACACCTCGCGCAAGACATCACTAAGCTCACACCAGTCTACTTGGACCAAGAGCGGTATAACCCATTCGACACGTACCTTTTAAATAATTCTATAGCGAAGTCACCTTAATTTGGTACGAAAACGTTACGAGTCTAAAAATAGTTACGTAATACGCGCCGGCCAGTGTCCCCTTTAAAAAAAAACTAACTTACCTTTCCCAGCCACTGAGCAAGGGTTTAGCGAGAGGGTTATAAGTCCTCAACTCCTTGAGAGAGAGGACGTCGCTGCGCTTACAGGCAGGAGAACACGTGTGAGGCACCAACTTGTACGGACGAACTGCGTTTTTCGGCGTGTAATACTGAAAGGAAGAAAGTTTTTATAGTTACTTCTACAAAGTGAAATATCAAACCCTAGGGCGCTATCGGTGGATAGATATACTCACAACAACCCTGCTGTTGTCAGAGTCCAAGGCGGCAGGGGTGGCTCCAGGGGCAGATCCAGACAGGGCCGAACCGAATGTGGTTGGTCCGATTGGTGCAGCGGACAGCGAAGACGAGGTGGTGGATTTCTTTGCCACAGCGCGCTGACGACGGATTTCCTGCATCAAAATATATTTGTTAATATATACTATATGTACATACTTATGTATAAAAAATATACATTCTGTGAGAATTGAAAATATGAACCCAGACATAGCAGTTCCATGTACTTCCACGGTATTTATTTAGACCAGTTTATTTTAAGAGCCTGCCCAAGTGAATCTTCTCTGCCTGATGGAAAGCAAGCAAGAGTTTTAGTTCCCGTACTGATTGTGAATGCAGACAATGGAGTATGGCGGCCTAGTGACATGCTTTTCACCGCTTGGGGACGCAAAAGGCAGTACAGTCATCGTAACAGTGTAAGGCTTACACACTTTCCACGCACTCACCAACAAAACAACAACACAGATGCTGTCGCTTTATGTTATTCTTCTGTGAGAGGGTAGTACTGCCTCGATCGAGCTGCCAGCCCGTTCGTGCTCAAATCAGTGTGGCTCTACTATAAATTAAGAATGGCAGCTCATATGTATTTGGGGGCCCTAAAAATACCCGATAAAAATTTTTGCTAAGGAACTTCGATATCTAATACTTGGGTTGTGGGGATCTGATGACAGACGCTCCACGTAAAAAATCGAAGTTCAACCGCATCGTAGCCTTAAAGCCGACCCTAACCTAGTTTGGTAAAAAGATGACGAATGTAACCAACTTACCTCGGTCTGCTGCTGTGTAGTCAGCGCAACAGGGACAGGTTGTGTTTCTTGCGCTTTGCTAGTTGGCTGTTCGACAGAGCGAGTGTATTCCACGTAGGGCAGTAGATTCGACTGAAAAAGAAAATTATTTGGATTCAAGTAAAAGTTCAAGTTTGGTCCGCGGCTGCGTGCTGCGCGGCACGTCCCCCCTACACTCACCCGCGGCTGCGTGCTGCGCGGCACGTCCCCCCTACACTCACCCGCGGCTGCGTGTTGCGCGGCACGTCCCCCCTACAATCACCCGCGGCTGCGTGCTGCGCGGCACGTCCTCCCTACACTCACCCGCGGCTGCGTGCTGCGCGGCACGTCCCCCCTACACTCACCCGCGGCTGCGTGTTGCGCGGCACGTCCCCCCTACACTCACCCGCGGCTGCGTGCTGCGCGGCACGTCCTCCCTACACTCACCCGCGGCTGCGTGCTGCGCGGCACGTCCCCCCTACACTCACCCGCGGCTGCGTGTTGCGCGGCACGTCCCCCCTACACTCACCCGCGGCTGCGTGCTGCGCGGCACGTCCCCCCTACACTCACCCGCGGCTGCGTGCTGCGCGGCACGTCCCCCCTACACTCACCCGCGGCTGCGTGCTGCGCGGCACGGCCCCCCTACACTCACCCGCGGCTGCGTGAAGCGCGGCACGTCCCCCCTACACTCACCCGCGGCTGCGTGCTGCGCGGCACGGCCCCCCTACACTCACCCGCGGCTGCGTGCTGCGCGGCACGGCCCCCCTACACTCACCCGCGGCTGCGTGCTGCGCGGCACGGCCCCCCTACACTCACCCGCGGCTGCGTGCTGCGCGGCACGGCCCCCCTACACTCACCCGCGGCTGCGTGCTGCGCGGCACGGCCCCCCTACACTCACCCGCGGCTGCGTGCTGCGCGGCACGGCCCCCCTACACTCACCCGCGGCTGCGTGCTGCGCGGCACGGCCCCCCTACACTCACCCGCGGCTGCGTGCTGCGCGGCACGGCCCCCCTACACTCACCCGCGGCTGCGTGCTGCGCGGCACGGCCCCCCTACACTCACCCGCGGCTGCGTGCTGCGCGGCACGGCCCCCCTACACTCACCCGCGGCTGCGTGCTGCGCGGCACGGCCCCCCTACACTCACCCGCGGCTGCGTGCTGCGCGGCACGGCCCCCCTACACTCACCCGCGGCTGCGTGCTGCGCGGCACGGCCCCCCTACACTCACCCGCGGCTGCGTGCTGCGCGGCACGGCCCCCCTACACTCACCCGCGGCTGCGTGCTGCGCGGCACGGCCCCCCTACACTCACCCGCGGCTGCGTGCTGCGCGGCACGGCCCCCCTACACTCACCCGCGGCTGCGTGCTGCGCGGCACGGCCCCCCTACACTCACCCGCGGCTGCGTGCTGCGCGGCACGGCCCCCCTACACTCACCCGCGGCTGCGTGCTGCGCGGCACGGCCCCCCTACACTCACCCGCGGCTGCGTGCTGCGCGGCACGGCCCCCCTACACTCACCCGCGGCTGCGTGCTGCGCGGCACGGCCCCCCTACACTCACCCGCGGCTGCGTGCTGCGCGGCACGGCCCCCCTACACTCACCCGCGGCTGCGTGCTGCGCGGCACGGCCCCCCTACACTCACCCGCGGCTGCGTGCTGCGCGGCACGGCCCCCCTACACTCACCCGCGGCTGCGTGCTGCGCGGCACGGCCCCCCTACACTCACCCGCGGCTGCGTGCTGCGCGGCACGGCCCCCCTACACTCACCCGCGGCTGCGTGCTGCGCGGCACGGCCCCCCTACACTCACCCGCGGCTGCGTGCTGCGCGGCACGGCCCCCCTACACTCACCCGCGGCTGCGTGCTGCGCGGCACGGCCCCCCTACACTCACCCGCGGCTGCGTGCTGCGCGGCACGGCCCCCCTACACTCACCCGCGGCTGCGTGCTGCGCGGCACGGCCCCCCTACACTCACCCGCGGCTGCGTGCTGCGCGGCACGGCCCCCCTACACTCACCCGCGGCTGCGTGCTGCGCGGCACGGCCCCCCTACACTCACCCGCGGCTGCGTGCTGCGCGGCACGGCCCCCCTACACTCACCCGCGGCTGCGTGCTGCGCGGCACGGCCCCCCTACACTCACCCGCGGCTGCGTGCTGCGCGGCACGGCCCCCCTACACTCACCCGCGGCTGCGTGCTGCGCGGCACGGCCCCCCTACACTCACCCGCGGCTGCGTGCTGCGCGGCACGGCCCCCCTACACTCACCCGCGGCTGCGTGCTGCGCGGCACGGCCCCCCTACACTCACCCGCGGCTGCGTGCTGCGCGGCACGGGGCGCGGCCGGTGGCGCTCGGCGGCGCGCAGCTCGAGGTAGAGCGGCGCGAGGCGCGTGGAGCCGCGGTACACCCACTCGCGCCGCCCGTCGCCCAGGAACACCACTTGCGCCAGCGACGCGTCCACGCGCGCCACGCGCGACGACCACCACTTGCCTGCCGCCGCACGGACCGACTTATACTTATTGCAAATATAGAATGGATGGATGCCACCGTACTGCATTGTCTGTATTTGTAATGAGTATGGTGACCACAACTCTTAGATTCTATTCATGCTTTCCATCAAGGAGAGTAGAGTCGCTTTGGCAGGTTTATAAAATAGAAAAAAAAAACTAATACGAAAGATCTCATAAGTCTTTTAATTATTTTATTGAGAAACGATCAGTTATTATCATATTTAAGACGAAACAACTGTATTTACTTATAGACCTAATATGTTGTTCTCTTAGTTAATATAACATCTAGAAGAAGTTTGTAAAATATCATAAAATCCAAATTATAAATCGTAAGTAAAATTGACAAAGATTACATCTAAATATCAACAATAACTATTAAAAACAACTACGCTTTGTACATCTACAAGTATGTAATCTAAGATATAAATATATTCAATTGACAACTGTCAATGTCAAATCGTGCGACATCTATAGCTTTATACTCTAAGGCAAATTGTAACTCTGACCATAAACAATTAATTCGAACTCTTTACTCACCATCCCATTCAGTCTTCAGATGCTGTCCCTCATGAAGCCTCACCATAGG
This sequence comes from Hypercompe scribonia, assembly GCA_949316085.1. Lineage (NCBI taxonomy): Eukaryota > Metazoa > Arthropoda > Insecta > Lepidoptera > Erebidae > Hypercompe > Hypercompe scribonia. The sequence goes on from OX438997.1 coordinate 5,636,004, forward strand.
CCTCTCGGGATATGCCATAAGATATTCCCGTACGAATTCCCGCGACAACGGGTGTACTTCCTCCCACACTAAATTGGAGCACTCACAGACTAGCCGGGTGTGGGCGTGGCTCACGTACTGAGCGTAACCGTCATCGAAAAATACCAAATATCTGTGGCAAGAGGAGAAAAGAGATTTTGGCTTACGAGTACAGCCTTATTTGTACATAGATATTAATGAAGGATAATTGAGGTGTCAGAAGTCCTCTCGTGGTTCTTGCCCAACTGGGCAATTTCGTATATTGAGCAAAAGCTGTAACGAACGTATTAACAAGTTACCTATAATCAACTTACCTATAATTGTTGACTGGGTTTGGAATCTCGGCAACCACTCCAGAATAATAAGATTCGCGCTTATTCGCGTCTTTAAACAGCGCTATAAGACGTGTACCTGGAGACAAATATAGTATTGTTAACACAGAACATTGAGTATCTTATTATTATCATTAAAATATGTACATACATTATATATTATCATCAGACTTAAACCGTCCACTGCTGGAGATAGGCCTCTCATATATCATACACCATATACATACTTTACTTTGACACTTCCGTGCACAGGGTATGGAAGTGTCGAAGTAAAGACACGATGCTGTTGAACCAAATCAGGATTAATGGATACGAATACAATTCGGCACAGATATAAAATTGAAAGGAACTTCGGACCATTCAATGATATGTGTAAAGTAGAAAATAAAATATTACAGCCCCTAACAATACTCTTCTGGGCATAGGCCCTTTCTTCGAAAGAAGGTTTTGGCCTACTACACCACACATGCCAGATGAGTTGCTATAAGGTTTGTTTCATATTTTCCTTCTCTTTGCAGTGTTGTAGTTTTGTGTAGTTTTTTTTTAATAAATAAATAATTAAAATTTCGGACATTTAACACAACGCCATCTAGTTTCAAACTAAGCAGAGCTTGTGCTATGATAACTAGACTGACTGATAGAATACTTTTATATTTTTTTTTGTAAATACATACATATTATACATAGAAAACTCGGAAAAAAAGATTTGCAGATCATGCAAATATTTGGTCCGACCCGGGAATCGAACTCAAGCTCTCAAGCTCAGCAGTGGCTTTCGCTACCACTACGCCATCGAGGCCAGCCTTAGTTGCTCTTCCTACACCCACTGAATGAATTGTGGGGGCGACTTCATATTTTTGATGCGTCACTACATGAACGTGGACTAATTTTAGGATTCCGTAACTTACCGATGGTCATTCTGACTTCAGCGGGTTCAGCATACGCTATACATCTCGCCGGTAGTATCTTGCCATTGTTCTTTAGTTTATGGTCGAACTTAATTCTGCACATCGTAAATGGTATCTGGTAAACAAAACGTTTGGTTACGACATCACATCAACAGATTTTTAATAGTCCACTGCTGGACATAGGCGGCTCCTTAGTAGGGTCTACTATAACACGCGGTACAGGGTTTGTGTCAAGTTTTCCTTCTCGTGTAATATATGCTCAAAAAACGAAAAGGTTTGTTTTTTTAAAAGATAACCTGCATTAGAAGTATGTCCTGTGTCACGGAAGACTTTACAAACGTACAAGAAACGGACACCCAGACTCAGAAACCCTATTTCTAGATCGCACGGTGTTGCCCCATGTGGGGTTTGAACCCACAACGCTCAGCGCAGTAGTAATCGACGTGGTGACTGCTTAACCACGACAGCATCTGTGCAGTCAATTGCTGTTTTTTGAAAAATTTAACAATATGTAGTAATGTTTAAAAAAATATCATAGTTTGTCATTTTGTTACCGATATATTAGTATTGAATTGTAAACCACATACCAATTATATCTGTTGAAATACGTATTTTGTTTTAAAACTATATAAAAATCGATTTATTAATTTAACAGACATATTTATTTATTTATTTTATTTATTTATTTCTCTTTATTGTATACATAAAACAAAACAAAATATATAAATGTAACAATAGGCGGTCTTATCGCTCACGGCGATTTCTTCCAGACAACCTGAACACAGACATCAGGTGTTTGAATATTTTAAGGGTAGTTTACACAGTTCCAGGGATTTCCTTTCCACCTGGTTCTGAATGTCGTAATAGCAGCGGTTCCCGGATCCCTCCTATCTCAGGCGCAGAGAGGCACACCGTGTGGTTTGCCGATTCCGACACACCACCCCGCCGTAAACCCCGGTGGGGTGGCGGCTCGAGGGGTTTCCACACGTTAAAAAAAAAGGGTACATATGGTTCCCCGACTAGTGGTACCTGAGACGGTGTGCGATTTTTGATCGGTTCGAGACCGACATAACCACGGGGGGATTGCCGCACAGAAAAAAAAGGGTAGTTTGCAGACAAGAAACACATTATAACAAGAATATTTAAACATCAATAGTCTCACATATAATTATACACCCCTTATATTACACGTATACTTATTGATATACGTACACGTATGTTATATTACAATACTAGCTTACCCCGCGAACTCTGTTCCGCCTTAGAGGCAATAAATAAGCAATTTTGGATTTTGAACTGAAACGTGGTTGTACGGTATAAAAAGTATCCTATGTCCGTCTCCTGGTTCTAAGCTACCTCCCCACCAATTTTCAGCTAAATCCGTTCAGCCGTTCTTGAGTTATAAGTGGTGTAACTAACACCACTTTGTTTTATATATATAGAAGATAACATACACTCATACAAGTACATATACACATATATATATACTACGTAAACTGAAATGAATAGCGTTTACAATGACAAATAGTGATCCTTCACGAGTTTTTTAAAAACAGGCAGTGTGTTTGCTGGTCGGATTGTTTCAGGCAAATTATTGCAAACCCTTATTGCCTGCACTGTAAGAGATTTATCTGCAAACTGAATGGAATGTTTTGGCATTTTTAGTTTTAAATTCTCCGGTAACTTCAGGTCCCTACAATGTGTGTTTCTTTTATCATTTTTTTTTTTGCTAAAAGAGACAAATCCCGCACTAGGAATATTCTTGAATCGTGGGGGACTTAACAAACATACAAGAAACGGATACAAAGAACACCTAGACTTAGAACAGACATTCTTGGCAGTGTTGTCCCAAGTAGGGTTTGAACCCACAACAGTTAACGTGGTAGAAAGCAGCAGGGTGACCGCTTAACACCATCCTTGCTGTCAATAAATGTTTAAAATTAAATAATTCAAACTTACAGCAGTGCTATTCTTTGGAGTTATTTCCATCACCCTGCTTTTAAACCAGGGTCCAAAGGCGTTCTTCATAGCGTACACGGCCATCCCCACGCGGAGGGGGGGCCGGCTCAGATCCCCAGGAGGTGGGAGATCAGCTGGAGCTGATTCCGCTGACAGTTTCACTACCGATATATCTTTCTGTAAACCAAGAATTATTGTTAGTACTTTAAATGAGTTGAAATACTGTTCGTCATTATTTGAGTCTAAAGATGTCCACTGCTGGACATAGACGTCTTTCGCGAGCTCTCCACAATGGCTATTTTTGTTTGGCGAAGGCGGCAAAGGAGTGGATTGACAGTAAGTGACTATCGACGCCCATGGACATCTTTTTTTTCATGCTTGTCACATGACTCAAGAGTCACAGTATACATTACAGACCTTTGAGCCTTAACCCCCAGAATCAAGGGGAGGGGTTTGAATCTGGTAATCCTGTGCGAAATTTTATGAAACAATTTAAAGATACACATATTAATATAGTAATTTTTTTTTTTTTTTTTAAAAAAGACAACGCCCGCACTAGGAATAAATCCTGTGTCGCGGGGGACTTTACAAACATACAAGAAACGGACACAAAGTACACCCGGACTCAGAACAACAATTTGTGGATCACACAAAATGTTGTCCCATGGGGGATTCGAACCCACAACAGTAGTACACGGCGTGGTGACCGCTTAAACCAACCGTGCAGTCAATTTAATTAACAGATTTACTTAATCATGTACTTTAATACTTACATCGTCGTCCGCTTTGGTTTCCTGAAAAAAAAAAAAAAATATTAAAAACCTGTATTTAGTTGAGACCAGATGGCTCAGAACAAACTTTGACCATAGCAATTGTACCTTCTTGAAAGAGCTAGCCTTTTAAATTTAATGTATATTTATATATATTTTCTACTTTAAAAACCTGCTAAAGTGACTACTCTGCCTGATGGAAAGCATGAATAGAATCCAAGAGTTGTGGTCAACATACTCATTGCGAATGCAGACAATGCAGTATGGTGACCCACACTATGGCGGCTTTGTGAGATGCTTTTTTACGCCCCGCTTGGGGACGTAAAAGGCATGACAGTATCGTGGCGTTGTAGGGCTCATACTCAATGCATCAATGGTCTAAACAATAATATACGCTAGAAAGTTTCAAAAAAAAATCTGAGCTTTGTCTATTAACCTAGGCTACCAGCACAACTCTTGGGTTTTGTTCATGCTTTCCATCAGGCAGAGTAGAGTCAGTTTGGCAAGCTCTTAAGCCTCTCTTTCGGAAGCTTTTGGCCTATTTTAGCTTTTAGGAGGTTCGTGACTTCGAAAGGAAATTTAAATTTTGGCTGGCTAGATGAGTTGCTGCAGAGCTTGTTCAAGTTTGCCTTCTCCTTTGCAGTGATGTTATCCTGTGTAGACCCGGGATTTGAACTTGAGACCAGTTGATCGTCAGCCGCATACGCTTACCGCTAGGCCAATGAGTCAGCCATTTAGAAAAACATCACATACCTGTACTTTTCGTTTAGAGTTTTCTAAGGGTGTATAACCTAATGGAATGGCAGGGCGCTTGGCAGGAATTTCGTTGGGTGTGGCCAGTTTCCGTTTGGTGCCCAACCTTGACTGAAATAAAAAAAAATATTAAAACTATTGCCTTCCATCTTATTGTCTTAGGGAATGTACATAAACAACGTGGCCTATCGGAGGAGGAAATTACAACAGTCAGTCACGGGAGGGATGGCTTAGATTTTTGACACGTAGTTAATATCTGAATCAGTTAAGACAAACATAAACCATTTGTTTTAATACTGTTTGCAAAGAACAATACAAACCTAAATCTATTTAATTTACACGTAGTATAGATACACAAGTACCTACATGTTTCAATGCCATCTAGCGAAGAATATTTGAATATTGAATATTGACAGATTAACCTTTTCTGTTGATGGTTACAACGCCCGTTTTTTTACAGTGATAGCTGATGTCTTAATTATTTAAAGATTATTTTAAGTAGTCCCTGATAAATACTCATATGTATGGTGTTAGCTAAGTTAGAGTTTAGGAACAGACATGGGGTACAAGAAGGGAAAATAAGAGCCGATATATTGGGGTAAATTTGTGAGATAAGGGTGAAGAATAAGTGACATACGTAATTAATTTCTGGAATTCATTACCAGCGTACTTGTTTCCCTCCCACTACGATTCCGGTTCCTTTAAGCGGGGCGTGAAAAAGCATGTCATCAGGCCGCCATAGCGTGGGTCACCATATTACACTGTCGTCATTCGCAGTGATTATGGCGACCACCGCTCTTGGATTCTATTCATGCTTTTCATCAGGCAGAATAGTCATTTTTGTAGGTTTCTAAATACTTACTTCATTAATTATAGTTGCTGGTATAGCGTTTTCCGTCTCTGGCCCCATGTACTGCAAAACAAAACACACAAAGAGCTTGAAAATTATTACAAAGTGGTCAAACTTGAAAAAATGAAAATAACATTGCGAATCTGCCCATGGTCCATAAGGTCCGTATGGTGACGGATGAAGAACACCAAATGTAATCCCCTCAATTCATCCCATGGGGGATATTAGAGCCAACTAAGACATCAAACAAACAGAAAAATATTACTTCAAAGAGACGGAAAACTTGAAACAAATGCTTTTGTTACGTGTGGAAGCCCTCTCGGGCTGTCACCTCACCAGGGTTTGCGGCGGGGTGGTGTAAAAACCGCACGATATGCCACTCTGCGCCTAGAACTGCTATTTTTAAGCCAACTGGTCCCCTACACAAATCAGCCGGGCCATCGTGGTATACCCGACTAAAGCACCCTTGTTAAGGAGAGGCCTATGTCCATCAGTGGACTGTTAGAGGCTGTTATGCACACCAAAATCTCCATTTTCCCACGGAGAGGTCTATGTCCAGCAATGGACTACTAAGGGATTGATGAACGAGTTTCAGAAGTGTCCAAAATTTAAGTAACTTACAGTGAATTCCGGTGTCTCATATATGAGTAGTGGTGGTAGTTCCACTTTGCCGTGCTCGAAGGTGGCATACAATTCTGAACGAAGTTTGTCCGTAACACGCTGACAATCTTCTAGCATCTGATTGATTTCTTTACTCTCATCTGCAATAGAAGGCAATTTCTTGACAAATTAAAAGAGTTTTAAAAGCCTGCCAAAGTGATTCTACTCTGCCTAATGGAAAGCATGAATAGAATCCAAGAGTTATGGTCACCATACTCATTGCGAATGCAGACAGTAAAGTATAGCGACTCACGCTATGGCGACCTAGTGAGATGCTTCTTCACGCCCCGCTTAGAGACGTAAAAGGCATGACAATCATCATGGCAGTGTAAGGCTCCCACATTAAATACTATAACTGTGACCCCTGCAGCAATGGCCCCGGTCTTCCACTCACCAACGAAACACGACAGCATGGATGCTGTCGCTTTAAGTTGATCTGTGAGAGTGTAGTACTGCTCCGGTCGAGTTGGTCTGTTCGTGCTTCCGTCCTTCTTTACTTATATAGTAAATGCGAGTGTGTTTGTTTGTTTGAATGTTTGTCTTTCTTTCATGTTGCAACGGAGCGATTCTAGGGTGCAATTTTCGTCTCTGGAGATAGTTAGGAAGCTAGAGTGTGATAGAGGCTACTTTTTACAGTGGTCAAACATATCATTTGGAATCATGGAAAGATCCATTGTTATGTGTACTTGAATCATTAATAATTTGATAAATTTCGATAGATGGCGCTATTAAAGGTTTCCGCCCGATTGCGTGTGATATATAATCAGTTATTAGACTTTTTAAAGGCGCTTTATTGAGAAACGTCTCTAAATTCTTTATCAGTAATATATATAAATGTAAGTTATAAGGATGTGTGAGTGTTTGTTACTCTTTAACACAAAAACTACTGTATAGATTTAGATGAAATTTTACAGTAACATAGCTTATACATTAGAATAATGTATAGGCTACTATTTACTGCAATAGACAGAAACGTGGGCGAAGCCGCGGGCAAAAACTGGTTGTATATAAGTTGGAAAAATTAATTAAGAAGAGTATTTAACGATTTTAAATAGAAATTACTTTAAAGAATTATCGCAATAATCTACACATACGCGGGCGGAGTCGCAGGCTAAACTAAGTTATAAATATATAAAGATTAATGTTTTAATAATCTTGACTGACCTTCCAGCTTCATTATCTCAGCGTTAATTTCATTTTGCGTTTCTTTCAATCTGTCGTCTAATTTATATTTCTTCCATGTTTCGTTCAGAACATCCGCCAGGTGCTCTTCTAAAAATCTGTGTACAAATTAATAACTAATATAGTTATGTATAAGTAATAAGTAATTATATTATGTCTCGGTGGCCTAGTGGTAGCGAATGTGACTGCTGTGCCTGAGGTCCCAGGTTCAATTCCCGGGTGGGTGTTTTCTATGTATACCTAAAAAACTTTCTTTTTATATCTTTTATTATTGCATAGTTCTTTTACCTAAAAAACAATTTAAGGTTTATACAAAAATATCCGTGTGGTGACGGATTAATAATACATAGTGTTACCACCCCTATTGATCCCGTGGGTGTCGTAAAAGGTTACTAAGGGAAGAAACTATTCAGGAAAATATCATTACAAAGAAAAGGAAAATTTGAAACAAACCCTATTCCAACCCGTCTGGCCAGCGTGGCCAAAACTTCCTTGCTAATGAGAGGTCTATGTCCAGCAGTGGACTGTAAAAGGCTGTTGATGATGATGATGATGACAAAAATATAGAAAAAAGAAAAATAACGTAGATTTCGAAAATAAAGGTCTATATTATTATTATAAGTATGTATATCAATCAGCATCCGAGTATTTTAGTACGGGCTTTTTTTTTTATATTAAACCTATCAAAGTGACTCTATTCTGCCTGATAGAAAGCATGAATAGAATCCAAGAGCGGTGGTCGCCATACTCACTGCGAAAGCCGACAGTGCGACCCACGCTATGGCGGCCTAATGAGATGCTTTTTCACACCCCGCTTAAAGGACCCGAGATCGTAGTGGGAGGGAAACACGTGCGCCGGTAATGAATTCCAGGCTTTAACAGTTCTGCATAGGAAGGAAGAGCCGAACCGTTTAGTTCGGGAGCGTATGTCTACCGTTCTGAAACGGTGACTTCCAAGGCCAGCACGAGTTGTCCTATAGATGAACTCTGTGTAGTTTGGAATCCAATGGCCTTGTGTGAAGTTATTAATAACTTATATCTCACATTTTTTGTGTCAGAGGAATATCAAAACGCACTCATTAACTGCACGGTTGGCTTAGTGGTGTTGGTATATTGTACATTTATATTGGCAACACTGCTCTTTTCTCTCTCTCTGTTTATCTATGGATGAATGTTAAGAGTAATTCTTGGATAATAAAAACAAGTTTAACTAGTAAAAGCTGTGTATATTAATTATTATAACAAGTGGATTAAGCGGTCGCCACGATGCTCCCTACTATATCCAGTGTTGTGGGTTCAAATTCATGGGACAACACTTTGTGTGTTCCACAAATTGTTGTTCTGAGTCTGGGTATTCCTTGTATCCGTTTCTTGTGTGGAGGGAACGGGTATCATATCCCTCCGACACAAAGGGAGGATCCTCCAACCAGGCGAGGTGATCATGCCTGGTGGGCCACGGCCCAACGGTTGATGTTGGGATGTTGTATATATGCTAATTGCTACGCGAATTTCTATATCGCGATACAGGATTAGTAGTTGCATTGTAATTCATTACATTCATACGTTTCGTTCGTACTTCTTAGTTCGATGTATCTTCGCTAGATGGTGCTGTTGTATATTTTTCTTTGTACTGTAATGTTGAAGCCGCCACACTTGTATGTTTGTAAAGTCACTCGCGACAAAGGCTTTATTCCTAATGTGGGAGTTCTTTTTTTTTTAAAAAATAATCCTTTTATTAACTTACTTGGCCGCCTCTTCTCCAATAGTCTCTTTCGGTTGCTGTTCCTGAGGTTCTGGATCTTCACTTTCCGACTCCGAATCTGAGATCTCCACCAGGTCTTGGGAACTATTGCTTGTGTCTAGCTTCAATAACGGAGTCATGTTCTTGATGCCCGCCATTAGTTTCTAAAACAATGAGAGTCATGTATTTATTCTGACATACCGACAATTTGACTGCACATCTGCAACTCAAGAAACTACTGCATTGCCACTCGTTGGATGTTCCCTTAACCTAGAATTAGAGGGGAACGAGAAATGGCTTAGAAACTCTGATACTTTTTATTTCTATATTAAGAGCCTGCTAAAGTGACTCTACTCTGCCTGATGGAAAGCATGAATAGAATCCAAGAGTAGTGGTCAGCGTACTCATTGCAAATGCAGACAATGCAGTATGGTGACCTACACTATGGTGGCCTTGTATCTCACAAGGCCACCATAGTGTAGGTTTCACGGCCCTTTTTCACGGCCCGCTTGGGGACGTAAAAGGCATGACAGTCATCGTGACAGTGTAAGGCTTACACAGTTACCACGATACCTGTCACCCCTAACCCCACTGACTCGGTGAAAAACAAGGGAAGAGTTGGTCTGTGTAATTCTATTTGCGACTCTCAAAAGGAATTGCTCTGCTCCCATTGGTGGTAGCCTATATAGTTTATAACCTTCCTCAGTCCGTTATTTCAGTGAGAATCAGGAGTTCTTGAGATCAGTATGTTCAATCAAATATACTTTTCATTAATTCTTAGTGTCCCTGCCTTTACTGTTAAATGTCAAGTTTCATTTGAAACATTAGAGACAAATGACTGCCTCGGTGACGCAGCGGTAGCGAATGTGACTGCTGTGCTTGAGGTCTCGGATTCAATTCTACGGACTTAACGTTTGCATGATCTGCAAATATTTGTTGCCGAATGCGTGTGTTTTCTATCTATGATACGTTTGCATTTACAAAAAAAAATATAAGTATTCTATCAGTCAGTCTAGTTATCATAGCACTAGCTCTGCTTAGTTTGAAACTGGATGACGTTTTGTGTCAGATTTTCAAAATATTTGTTTATTATTATTTATTAATTTAAATGTACCTGTTTCCTGACGAGTACAGCATCAGCACAGGGCTGACATACGAAGGGCTTTTTCTTCCTAGCCGCGTCGTAATACTCAGCGGTAGCGATGTCAGCCGCTTGAAGCGCTGTTGAACCGCTTGAACAAGCGCTGTTGACGCATTTCTTCATTTTCTTCTTTGATTTTTCCGGTTCTGCGGGTAGTCAGTTAAGTTGTAAATCGAATCATTGTGAATGTAGACAGTGCAGTATGGTGACCCACACTATGGCGGCCTAGTAAGATGCTTTTTCACGCCACGCTTGGGGACGTAAAAGACATGACACTCTTACCACGACAATTTGGTAGATGATTGTATCGTAAATAAATAGCAATTTCCACTTCATTAAAACTAATATCGCGAAACATCTCGTAAAATACAATTAACATAGCTTTTTAATATTATTACGAATTTCAATCAAATATGCAGGGAAATACATTGTTTAATTGAGTAGTCTAAAACAGTGACGTCACAGTTGAGTATTTAGTACATTTTTTATACAAAATGGTCGTTTTGACAGATGATAAAAAGTAACTAATTTAACTAAGGTGTCATCTAGCCTATTGTCACCTCTGCATTAATGGACCTCTGGTCTCGCACTCACATACGAAACGCGACAGCACGGATGCTGTCGCTTTAGGTTGATCTTGTGTGGCTCTATTACCTGTATAACTGAAACTGTAAGGATTAAAACAGCATACCTTTAGCAGGAGCTTCTTCTTCATCAGAATCCAAGCTAAATATCTCCAAACTGAGCTTTGGTTTTGTAGGTTCTGTACTCTGTTCCTGTGCCTATGAAATATGTCATTTTTTTAAATTTATGCTATTTTATTGTTATTTATATTTTTCTTTATTGTTTTTATGTTTTGTTTTATATAATATATGTATTAACGTATTAAAAAAAAGTATTTTATCAGTAAATCTAAATTTCACAGTACAAAATTTGCTAAGTTTGAAACTAGATGGCGATGTACGTCAAATGTTTGAAAATATTATTATTATTTTCTCTTCATGAGGCTCAACCCTTTAGAAATGGGTGGTTGTGAATTAACACAGATATATAATGGATTGGATTCATCATTACATCACATCAACAGCCTTTAACAGTCCACTGCTGGATTTAGACCTCTCGTTAGAAAAGAGGCTTTGGCCTACTATACCACGCTGGCCAGACGGGTTGGTATAGGGTTTGTATCAAGTTTTCATTCTTCTCGCAGTGATGCTGTCCTGCGTAATTTGTTCCCTTAGTCACCTCTTACGACAGCCATGGCAAGAACATGGATATATATAACTCTGTATTCTTAGTCCGTCACCACGCAGAGAAACTAAAAATTAGAAATAAACTAAAACTAGCAATGATTTGATGTTTAGATTATTATAATTTTCCAATTAAAAAAAAATACATAAATACATAAATTACTAGCTACTAATTTTTAAGTCTTAACTTATTAAAAATACAACAAAAAAACATAAAGAAAGTAAACTAAACCATATCGAAAGAAAAATAAAACCCCATTTTATATCTTAAAAGTCGAAAATACTCAAAAATTTTGGATTAAACTCGGTTACGATTTTGAATAAAATTTTCTTTCGGATATTTCCTTTATTTTTCTTCATCAACAGTCTTAAACAGTCCACTGCTGGACAAAAGCGCCTCTCATAGGAAATACCAAAAAAGATTTTTAAGCTCAAAATGGTTTCTTAAAGACATTTATTCCTATTACATAACTCAGGAGCTCAGGTTTATTTAGAAATGTTACGATTCTATGAAGTGTTCGCTCTGTATAAATGAACCTACCTTCGCTTCTGGTATAACCAGTGTCTGCTCTGAACTACTGGTCGTCTTGATCGTTACTTCACTAGTATTCAGTCTTGCCTAAAAGAGAAACACAATAAAAGCTGGCGCCATGATAGAAGTCCTATTGACATGTTAGTCTCTCTTGTCAATTGGACTTTGGCAAGAGTTTAGTCCGGTCTTTTCTATGGGACTTTTAACAACAACTTTTAATAAAACATTTAACATAAATTTAAATAACAGTGAAACAAGTGGTTGTGCTGTTAAAAGTGTTGGTAAATTCAGAGGGGACTTAGTCAGTTTAAATGACAAGTATGGGACTTAAACAATCTATTTGTAACTACTAAACAGTATCTGTGTTCTACTATTACTTTTAATTTCAACTTTCTTTTTAGTCCTAATCTCCACATTTAATTCTTCAAGTCCACGGGTTGACAGCACTAATTGTTCCTCTATTACTTAACTAGGACTAAGTTTACAGTCGGTAAATAGTTAGCGTTTTATCCCTCCTTCTATCTACCTGTTTGAGTATAATCTACCTCAAAAAAAGTTAGCTTCATTTTGTTAATAATATTATGTACCACGATAATATAATGCATCTTAAATAATATGTAAGAACAGACAATAAAAATCATATTAATAAAATATAACAGACTAAAAAAAAATGCAATAAAATGCTTACGAAAAATTATTGGGTAGTAGGTACTTTTTATATGCTACTCTGCCTGATGGAAAGCACTAATAAAATCCAAGAGTGGTGACTATAGTCATTGCGAATTTAGACAATGCAGTATGGTGGCCTGGTGAGATGCTTTTTCACGCCCTGCTTGGGGACTTAAAATCGTGGTAATGAAAGGCTCACATAGTTACCACGACAACTGTGACCCTTACATCAATGGGCTTCTGGTGTCGCACTCACCAACTAAACATGACAGCACGGATGCTGTCGCTTTAGGTTAGCCTTCTGTGAGAAGTCGGCCCGTGCGTGTTCAAATCAACGTGGCTCTACTACCTTGTCAATGAGACTATATTTGAACTTATCAACCAGATAACAATAAATATTGGTTTTACAAGTCTTAGATAGAGATATATAAGAGTATGTCAAATAACTATCTAAATCTTTACCTATTTAATATGCTATTATTTTACAACAGGCAGTAACTTATAATCATATCTACGTTCACTACAATCTACACCTTGTTCCAATACACATAAGGATCATTTTTGTACTTACAGTTTTATGAGGAGGAGGTTTCGGTACACCACTTATGACAACTTCGCCTTCTTTAGTGACAATTTGTGTCTTATTGCCACTTGCACTAGAAGTTGACATAATATCTATTCCGGTAGGTATGTTGACTGTGGTCATGGATGTTAGAGGGGGTGGTTTGAATGATGAATCCAGGAGTTTCTGGAGATGGGATACAGAGTGTTCTGGTGGTGTTTCTTTGGACACTTCTTGGATATCTGAAAATAAGATATATATTTGTTTATATATAGAGGTATTAAAATAAAACAGACTTCGACACAAATAAAAAAATCATAATAATGAAATTTAAAAATATAAATAAGAAACTTCTGAAAATCTACTACGCTAGATGGCCGGCTAACTTTGTACCATTTAAAATAAATATACGGACAGCAGCACCATCCATTTAGACCTATTGTGTTTACAAACCATTCAGAAACTCATTGAAATATACAGACAAAATGTCACCCAAATCAATCCAGCCGTTTAGGAGATAAGTGACAAACACACGTACAGAAGAATCATAAATTTATTAAAAAGATTATTTAACTTGTATTATATATAAAGTGCCAGTTAAAGGGTTTGAAGTTTCCAGCAGCAACTATTTTGATTTAAAGACTGCCCTCTTAAGCCAGCTCAAAATATTGATTTCACTAATAAATTTCTTAGAACTTAATGAAAGTATAATAAAAATCTATATACTAACTAGCGGTGCTCCACAGTTGTCTGTGAACAAGACTGGCTCGTCTCACGAACATATCATAATATTCGGCCATTGTCTATCTGTTAAACCAAGGTGTCACCCTATCTCCATACCAAATTTTATCAAAATTGGTGCAGCCGTTTGCGTGTGAAGAATACACACTCACAAACTTTTGTCTTCCTAATATTAGTGTGATAATGTGATACCCGTATACAGTTTGTATATAAACAGTTTTATTATGTAACAAATCCAAGAAATGAGAAAAAAATATTAAAAAAGCAACAGTCAAACTCACCATCTTCCGAAGAGCTTTCTTCTAATTCTACAACACTGATGATGCTGGTATTAGGTAAAGTGGACACGGTGAAGTTCTTCATCCGAGAGGACTTGAGAGACGTTGTACTGCCATCAGCTGTGTGTGACTCTGAACAAGAATAATTGTCTTTGATGATTAGTCTGTGAGACATGACGAGGAGTGACCACCGCCGTCCATAGAAAGCTGTAAATGAAGTCACAAGAAAGGGGCAGAGGGGGGAGGCGGGGGGGTTGCTCCATTAACCTCACTCAGTTCATGGTAAAAAGTAATAAAAAAAGTACTTGAGACTAGTTTAAGACGAAGCACCATTAAGTGAATGGTTATACGTACAGAACTGAGAATATAGATATGAAAACAATGTAGACATGGGCGCCAGGCGTGGGGTGCTAAGAAAATATATAATAAACACATATTTCTAACTTATTTCATAAAAAAAGACAATTTTATAGGTAAAGATCCAGTATAATTCTATGTTTAATAGTGTGTGGACGTAAATGTACATAAAGCTTGAGCGCGATCGCTCATACTGGCCGACACTTCTGTATATCTCTGGAAACGGTTGTAATCGAACCGATCTAATCTACTTAGTCTGGCCATAAATACTGTTACACTTAATTATAAAAAAATATTACATTTGAATTTCGAATCTGTCATTTTTATACGATTGTTCATTGTGTTTTCTCATTTTGGCGCCAATACATTGTAAAATATTTTGCGATATTAAAATGGTGTGGGGTGATAAAGAGAACCGAATCGCTGTGATAGCATTACACAAAGTAGGTATGGAGCCAAATGCAATTTTTAAAACTCTCCATACACTTGGTATTAGTAAAATGTTTGTGTACCGGGCTATTAATAGGTACAATGAGACCTCCTCTGTTTGTGACAGAAAAAGATCTGGCCGTCCACGTAGTGTTCGTACGAAAAAGGTGGTCAAAGCAGTAAGGGAAAGAATTCGAAGAAATCCTGTCCGAAAGCAAAAGATTTTATCTCGGGAAATGAAGATAGCACCTAGAACCATGTCGCGTATTTTAAAAGATGACTTAGGACTTGCAGCCTATAAGAGACGCACTGGCCATTTCTTAACTGATAATTTAAAGAAGAATAGGGTGGTAAAATCGAAACAACTACTGAAGCGGTACGCAAAGGGAGGTCACAGAAAAATTTTGTTTACGGATGAGAAAATTTTTACAATTGAGCAACATTTTAACAAACAAAATGACCGTATTTATGCTCAAAGCTCTAAGGAAGCTTCCCAATTAGTCGACAGAGTGCAACGTGGACATTATCCGACTTCAGTGATGGTTTGGTGGGGTGTTAGCTATGAAGGAGTGACTGAGCCATATTTTTGTGAAAAAGGTATCAAAACATCGGCACAAGTGTATCAAGATACCATTCTTGAGAAGGTAGTTAAGCCCCTTAACATCACCATGTTCAATAACCAAGTATGGTCCTTCCAGCAAGACTCGGCGCCGGGTCATAAAGCTCGGTCCACGCAGTCTTGGTTGGAATCGAACGTTTCGGACTTCATCAGAGCTGAAGACTGGCCGTCGTCTAGTCCCGATCTTAATCCGCTGGATTATGATTTGTGGTCAGTTTTAGAGAGTACAGCTTGCTCTAAACGCCATGATAATTTGGAGTCCCTAAAACAATCTATACGATTGGCAGTGAAGAATTTTCCCATGGAAAGAGTGCGTGCTTCTATTGATAACTGGCCTCATCGTTTAAAGGACTGTATTGCAGCCAATGGAGACCACTTCGAATAAGCTTTTTATATTTTTAATTGTTTTATATTTATGTATTAAACTGACACACTGTAAAAGTAATAAATGTTATTTGCAGTTAACAATTTTCTTTTTTCTTTATTACAATATTTATGGCAAGACTAGGTATACAAACAATCATGCGTCGCGTATTTTTATTTTATACATCGGACATTTCATACACAACGCCATCTAGTCCCAAACTAAGCAGAACTTGTACTCTGAGTAATAGACATCTGTTATAAATGCATATTTAATATTTAATTCTTGTAAATATATACATATTTTGACAGTTTGTGCCGTGTGGAGTTCTTGCTCCGTGTAAGGACGGTTTTGGGTGGTTCAAGGTAAACGCAGATGGAGTGAAGTGACGATTTTATAGCTGCACTGTTCGTTATAACGGTTCAGTACCGACTGCCCATATCTAATAGTTAACAATACAATATAACTAGTAATGTTTATTTTACGTGACTATATCTGTAAATACAGGGTTCATCCAACTGTCCTAAATATTAGAGAGGTGATGATATCATGAGCTGATGCAATGTGTGAGTAATTACGGTAACTTTACTTATATGGTATACATAATTAAATTAGATAGGTACAATATTATAATAGAAAACATCGAAACAAATATTTGCAGATCA
The DNA here is from genome assembly GCA_949316085.1 of Hypercompe scribonia. Taxonomy (NCBI): domain Eukaryota; kingdom Metazoa; phylum Arthropoda; class Insecta; order Lepidoptera; family Erebidae; genus Hypercompe; species Hypercompe scribonia. Next base: position 5,652,781 of record OX438997.1, read on the forward strand.
TACAAACATTTGATACCACCCGTAAATCGAACCAGTGACCTATAGCTACGCTACCGAGGCAGTGCAAATTATTATCATATATTATTATTAATTTTAAAATAGTACCTTCAGCGTGAGTCTCATCTGATGTAAGAGTTATCGTAGCATCATCTGATTCTGCTGGTTTCTCCACCACTAGTGCTTTCTCTGGTATTCCAGGAGTCTCTGATACTGCTGTAGTCTCCGTGGATTTCTCTATTGCTGTGGTCATCTCTAAAGCTGTCACCTCATCCACTTTCATATTCTTCTCTACAACTGTTTTACCCTGTAAAGGTTCTTCTAACGGTGTCGTCTCATCAGTCGTCTGTTGTAATTTTTCTTGGATTTTCTTCGAAGGTTCATCATCTTCATCATCTGATATCTTCACCGTTTCTATTTCCATTACTTGTTCGATGACGTCATCGTTCTGTAATAGAAAAATCTTTATAGAGAACTATATTAAACAGTAAAACGTATTAGTTAATGCTTTTGTCTTTTATTGTATAGGAGGTTACCTGATGGTAAGGGACTACCGTCGCCGATGAGCAATTGCAACTTAAGAGTCTTGTGTGGCGTTCTCCTTCGATTATCTTACTCACTCATAGTAAATAAATAAAGTAAAACAATAGTTTTCTATGTGGCCCTGACCCTGATCGAGTGGACTCATACGGGAGCATGTCTCTGCCACGTATAACAACAACGTTCCAGAAAAATCTATACTGCTTTCGTATGATGTGCTTCTGAACAAGTGGTAGAACATCGGACTCTGTTTGAATCTCTGTATGTCAACGTCATTAGCACCAAGTGCAGCGAAGAAACAGTAAGAAGTGAAAAAACACGATGGCCCTGCATCTAGATTTCTACAACGACGTAGCCAGGGTCTGCAGTGAATAAAGGAGAAAGATATCATCCAGACAGCCTCGTAACGAAAGGAAAACAGCCTAATAAGAATAGGATCCCCCTGATTATCCCCATATGATCAAACTAACATCTAGTCACTTTGTCAGATATAAAAGCAGGAAGAAAGAAAAATGGCAAAGAGCAGAAGATAATCTTACGAAAATTCACTTACAATTTTGGTATCGATATATTTTCTCACTACTTCTTTTTCAATAGGCCTTTTTCGTTTCCTGGACTCCTCTTTTTCTGTCTTTATTGTAACTCTGAATCCACTTTCTTTTTCTTTATTTACCGAATTTACAGTGTTTTCATGTGGTACAGCATCTTCTTTAGGTTTAATAGTGTCTTCTTCTGAACTCTCTGTCACTCCTATAGAGGGTATAGTTCCTTCCCTTTCTTTATTCAAAGTATCTTGTGCTGCAGTACTGTCTTTTTTTTTTGTAGCAACTGTTGATGTAATGGTTTTTTCATCTTCTTTCGTTACATCATTTTTTGATGTACTTGTATTGTCTTTTTCTTTTGATATAATGCTATCTTCTCTCTCTTGGGATTCGCTTTCTTTATCTTCTGTTACATATGCTGATATAACGTTGTCTTCTTTGTCTTTCTCTACATTAACTTGCGATATACTCGTACAGTATTTTTCTTTTGTTACATGGGTCAATTCAGTGTTATTTTCTTTTTCTTTTTTAATATTATCCTTTGGTTTACTTATATCGTCTGTTTCTTTTGTTGCACAGGTTGATACAGTGTTATCTTCTTTTTCTTTCTTTATTTCGTCCTGCGGTTTGCTTGTATGGTCTTTTTCTTTTCTTATTTTGGTACTTCGATGTACAGGCTGTAAAAAAAGTGTGTATTTGTATAAAGTTTACGTACATATTATAAAGTATAAAGTATTTACTTTGTAAATAGTCATTAATCAGGGAAAACCTTATCTTTCGAAGAGGTTTTGGTTTACTACACCGCTCGGAGCAGAAGGTTTGGTACAAGATTTTTTAGGTTTTCCTTTTCCTTACAGCGCTGTAGTATTGGTCGTTTGCACTTTTAGCCGTCGACACTCATAGAATGAATAATTTACAATCTTTAAACAATATGAAATCGTATACAAAGTATTTAAATTTTATATTATCAAACCGCTCGATTGCATTACGACACGTAATCATAGCCAAACTTCACACTGCGTACCTAACTTAATATTGCTTAAAGATTGTAAAATGCATTCCTCTGCATACCGTTTGGTGGTAATCATCCTTTAGGATAACGCTAATGGTGTCACCTATAATAATAATTTTATTTATTCAAGAAAATCGTATACAACCGATTCGAGACGTTGGGTCTCAACCTCTCGAACAAGTGTTTGTTCGGGGTTTACGGCGGGGTGGTGTGTCGGAACCGGACCTACTAAAATCACACGGTGTGCCACTCTACGCCATAGGAGGGATCCGGGCACAGCTGTTATTACGACATCCAGAACAAGTGAGTACCTGTATCTCGAGAAATAGTGCCCTCCTTAGCTTAAATACAAGATTACCGGTAGAAACAAGAACAATAAATTAAAATAGTAGCTAAATTACTCACCATCCTGTCTTCATCTTCATTGACTTCTAGTTCATTCTTCAGTTTCCTTCTTAGCTGTCCATTAACACCATCCTCGTCTATATCTACTTCATCAGAAGCGAAGTCTTCTTCTTCATGTTCTGTATCTCCTCTTGTTGGTTCGGTCTCAGAGTGTTGTGCGTTGGAGTCTTCGGAGTGTTCAGCTGTCATTTGATTACTACTTTCTGTAATATGTACTCGTAGTTATACTTTATCATATTATATAATTTTAAGTCTTAGTATTGCCAGTTTAAGAATACAGTGTTACCATTTTTATAAATTCCATGGCTTTCCTTAGAGAGGGAATTTTGCAGGACAACAGTAGTGTTAAGAGTGGGAAAACTTAAAACAAATAATTTTCCAACCCGTCTTGTCAGCATGGTTTAGTGCAATGATGAGAAGATAATGAATATGACACGAAAAATCATGACAAAATTAGAGCTCATTTGGTGCAGAATTTTAAAGAATTTTAGAAAATTCTAGAGAATTTTAGAAAAATTTACTAAATTTTAACAATTATATTAGTTATTCAGTAATCCAGACTACTGTTGTCTTATAGTGGTATACTGATATGCATTTACAGTGACAGCAAAATGTAGTAGAGTATAGTTAGTTAGAAATAAGAAATGAATCAGACCAGTTCATAACGGGTTTACTCACCATCTTGATCAAAATCATCGTCATCATCATCTGCATCACCGTCATCATCATCTTGTTCTTCATCTTCACCCATAACTCTAGAAGACTCTGCAAGTAGGCCTAGGCAGTCGGTTACTTCTTGTGGTTCATTAGCCGTGTCTGGAGTCATTTTAGGGAAAGCTGATGATGTGCACGGTTCCAGCATCTCAACTGAAGAAGCTGTAAAGTATCAATAAGAGTATTGTAGTAGGTTATAGGACTCAATCAGTCATCTCATGGCTTTCTATTTTGTTGTGGGTTTGATCCCCGTCTAAGACAACACTATGTGTTTCACAAATTGTTGTTCTGTGCCTGGGTGTTTTTGGTATATGTATTATGTATGTTTATTCTTATAGCAGGATGAAGACTGATAGTTTGCAGTTGTCAGCGAGGTAAATAAGGTCTTCCAAAACCCAGGATGACCATTATTAACCAAAAAAGACTGTGTTATATGTCCAAAAACAATAAACAAAAAAAAAAACCCTCCTTTTTAAGAAGAGGGTTGCTTCTAGTCATTATTACATTGATGTGATAGTGTATGATGTTGAAAAATAAAGAAATTGTGTAAAAAATAAAAAGTGACTGATCTAGTCTATAATTTTGCCACTATTGAATGTTCTACTGGTTTTTTTTATAATATAATTGTCAAACGACCAGACCAGTCATCTGGCTAGCAAGTGACTGACAACTGCTATTAACCTTCAACTCAAGTTACAAATGTGTCGAACTTGGAGTGCCCCCCAGAAATAGAGGGAGTATTATTATAATAATAATATCACACACACACAGCTGTCTGATCCTAAACTAGGCAAGCCTGTGCTATGGTAAGCAGACTACTGATAAACATACTTAAATATTGCTATATATATACATATTATAGATAAATTATACACAGACAGAAAATCAAAAATTCTGTTCCTCAAATGGCTACCATAGAACAGGTTCTGCTTAGTTCTGAATCAAACAGCAGTGTGTGAGATATTAGGTTATTATTATCCACTAAGCTATTAATTATTATTATTATTTTCATTCACAGTAAGTGGCAGCCGACACTCTTGGATTCTATTCATGGTCTCCATCAAGCAGAGTAGTCTCTTTGCTAGGCTAATTCAAATTCAATGTAATCACCTGTCACTTCTTTACTTGTATTATGAGTTTCCTCCATACTGTCAATTCCTTCATCAATAGGACTGTCAGGAAGATCATTAATGTCTATCTCTTGTGTTGGTATTTCTAACATAACATCTGGTTTGCTGAAGCCGCAATTAACTTTTACGTGTAATCTAGAATCTTCTAAAGCTACATCAACTTCAATTGATAAGTCATTGAGTTGATCATGGTCATTGTCACTTGAATTAGAATCATTATTGCTTCTAGAAGAGTCTTTCATATCAGTGACAGCATTTTCTTCTTGAGTAACATTACCAACGTCTAATATGTTCTTAGAACTATTTTTCTCAGTTACAGAATCTTCGTCACTTCTTGCGACGTCCATAGCTTCTGTGTCTTCGTGTTGTTCATCTTGGAGTAGTTCATCTTCATTTAACTCTACTGTAACTTTTGTTGCCTTTTGATTTTGATTTTCAGAATTTTTCTCAGAATTTATAGGTTCTTTTAAAAGTTTATCTTCTAAAATAAGTCCAGTCTCTAATTCATTTAAACTGTGTTGATTATTCTCCTCTGTTTCTTCAAGTAGCTTCTTCTCTAAATCATCAATTCTGTGAGTATCATTTTCTAGTGTATCATTCCCATCATCTTCGTCCCACTGTAACTCTAACTCTTTAGAATCCTCTAAAACATCGTCATCCTTTTCAGTACTTTTAGATTTATTGGTATTATCTGTGCCAGTGGCAGTTTTATCTAGACTGGATTCCATATGAGAACTTTCTTTATTTATCTCATTACTAATGGTATCATCAGTGGTTATACCATCACCACTATCTGGGGCTATTGATGTAGAAGCGCCTATAGCCTGTACAGAGTCTCTATTAGAAATATCGGCGAAATTGGCACCGCTCTCATTGTTACTATTATTTTTGCGTGTTGTATGAGCCATGATGGAACATATGATTGCATGGATGTTAGTAAGGCGCTTAGATGTAACACCATCCGTGATACTTTGTTCTTTTATTACATTTAATTTGTTGTATTACTATTTTGAGTTGCATTTATAAACCTCGCACAATATTGACTTTACGGACTGACTGCATTTTTTGGAAATGTCATTAGTGTTGCTGCTGATCAAAAGTCACAAAGTGATACTAAATCGAGTGTTGAGAAATCGAATACACACAAATATTAAAATTTGTAATTGTAGTATATAGTTTAGATTAATTAACATTAAATTTTACTTAATTATAACGTGATGTACCGATGTGTATTATATTAGTTCAAAACAAAGTTTAAAATAATAATAACTGTACGTCTCTCATACGGTCGTATAATTCCAAATTAAGAAAAAACTCCAAACATCTACTTAATTAGATTAATTTCATTCGAACTGTTCATATTTTTCACATTGTAAATACTAGTAAACTTTTCATTATGAGTATTTTTGTATAGACTTAATCGAGTATCTAAAGTAATAATATGCACACTCACATATTCTTGCCTGCTTAGTTGTCGAAATTTCGACAATTTCTAAGACAATCTAAAGAATGTAATGAACAAGATTCTTTTTTCATTTCAGGCAGAACTCCGGACTGAAGTAGAACATCATGATTACAAAAGGGCCTGTCTTTGTTTTATTAGGATATAGCAGCATAGCAATATCAATTTTAAAACGAATCGAAGTTGGTCAATTAATTTTTTTTAAGCATTGTCTGTGGTCCGAAGCATTGCAGAGTTATCAAACTTTATATTTGTAGCCTAAATTTTGGAAACATGATTTAATTAAAGAGAACTAAAGCTTGCTAATGTGTCAAGGTGGCTGGAACGGTAATATAAATATTTTGTTTGCTTTGATTGACTGCCGATTTCACTTGCAAATTCAGCAAAATTATGTGAAATTTCGTAATACTTTACGTGCTACCATTTGTTTCAAGCATCTTAAATTATTTTAAAACCATCGAACTTAGCGGGAAATAAGCATTATTCTTCCAAATTTCGTATGCAATTATTAGCAATTATATGGGTATAATTGCAAGAATATTGGTTTTCAATGTTATGAAACTACTTTCGAACCGCTAATAAGCATTATTTTCACAAGTTAGTGAGTTTGGAAGAACATTAGAGTGATTATAATTTTTTTTTAGCAAATTTGAAATAAGTCGTGTGCACCATGAACAGCCACAGTTATTTTTCGCCTCGTGTGATGGTCGGAGCAGCAATTGTCGGTATCGTAGGAGCAGCTGGAGTCTTCATTTATGAACAGATTTATGCTGAAAAGCGGCGATCAATGTTAGGTTAGTATATTTTCTAGTTCAGAATACGCAATTTCGATTTTCGACTTCTGTAGCTTATCTATACCAATTACTAATTTCAAGTTTAAACATGCTTCAATAGACTAATGATTTTATTGTAAAATGAAGTCGTGTTAACAGAATCAACTTTGGACTTTGACTTCTCTTTGGTTAAGGAAGGTATTTTATATCATTTTATTGAATAGTACCTTAAAATTCAATATACCTTAACCACTATTGAAAATCACTATTAAAAACTTATGCTGAATTGGAAGTGACATACCTACAGATATCTATGTAGCTGCCTTGGGCCAATTTATAGAAAAAAAGTGATCACTTTTCCAGTTCCTTTTACAGTTTGCAAATATGAACCTACAATGAAAACTACCTGTATAAGAACAAAGAGTAGGACTAGGACAGAGTGTGGGGTAAATAGTAGCTCAATCTACCTGGGCTTTTTTCAGTTACCCCTATTCCAAAAATGGGAGTAACTGAAAAACCCAGGTGAAAGTAGGCAATTGTAGTTCAAAAACTGTAACAAAGAATTGCTTCAATAAAGTACAGTAAAATTTTAAAATTATATATAAAGCCTTGTGGAGGTCACCTTGGCTTGACCACAAGAGAGCATAGAATAAAAAAGTCCAGTCAGCAATAGATAATATAGAATAGCATGCAGGTGATATTTGCACTAACAGTAATGTTCTTCATTTAAATGTTTATAAACTTGTTAGTCAAGGTTATTTTCAGTGTCAAAACAATAAAATTAAAAGTAATATATTTTAGATTTTATAAAAGTTAAAAAAAAAAGCAATTGAAATTTTTATATAATAAATAAAGTAATGAAGTTAATAACAATATTTTTATTACACAGTCTTTAAATTTCATGGTTTAATTAATCAGGTTGAACTCTTAGCTGCACATCATCACATCACATCATCAGTCGCTAATACCTGTGTGTACCTATAATGGGCATGCATACCAGATATTATCTTTTTTACAAATTTTGTTTAAGAGTGTGTGTTTGTCACTGTTGGCATGCCATAAATAAATAGAAGGCCAATGTTGGATATAGGCCTCTCCTTTGAAAGGCGGTTTACACTACTCCACACTATATTTATTTTATCTTCACTCTATACACATTAACAGAAACAAAATAACAACATTGTACAATGGTCTTATGGCTCACAATCTGTTACAAATAACTTTTATACCACTGCAATTTCAGCATTTTTTTTTATTTATTTCTATTATATTCTATTTCTATTAAAACAAAAAAGAAATGAGTTACAAAATATGTAAATGTGACAAGCAGGGGTCTTATTGCTTACAGAGATTTCTTCCAGACAACCTTTACTTTGGCAGGCTCTTGATAAAAAAAGTCATAGAGGTCTCGTTTTCAATTCCTGGTTTGGGCCCAATGTTTGTATTACCTGCAAATATTTGTTTTGGACTTTGGATGTTTTCTAAATACACTATGAATATATTTACAAAAAAAAATATAAGTATTTATATCACTTGTCTAGTACCTAGAGCACAAGCCCAGGTGAGTTTGAGACTAGATGGAGTTGTGCAAATTTGGTAGGATCATCATTATCATCTTTGTTGAAGGATGTCCACTGCTGGACGCAAGTCTCTCCCAATACTCTCCATAACAACTAATCCTATGCTATCTGCGTCTCACGGCTTCCCACAACTTTGCCCTGGTCATTAAACCCCCTTATAGGGAGCCTACCTATCTGAAGTATTATTATATTATTAATATTTAATAAGAATAATATTTCGGACATAAGACACTCAACGCCATCTAATCCCAAACTAAGTAGAGCTTGTATTGTGAGTACTAGACAACTGTAACTACTAAATATATATAAATATTTTTTTATACATATACATAGTAAACACCCAAACTTCGTAACAAATACTTGCAGATCATAAAAAGATTTGGTACGGGAATTGAACCTGAGATCTCGAGAACAACAGTAGTATACCACTGCCACTGCACTACAGAGGCAACCAATTATTACTAATAAAGGTATAATAGTAAGCAGTCATAATTAGTTCAATTAAATAAACTTTTCAGCTTTGAATGTTTATAAATTACACTCAAACAAAAAATAAAACAATCATTTTACTCTTTACACCATATTATTTGACTTGAATTGTGCTATGTGTCATTCAGCATCTCACATGTTCAGTTAATCTGACTGCTAGCTCTATAGCCGAGCAGTCAGAATTACTAACCCCTAGGCCAGTCATATAACACTATGAACAATGTTTCAGTGAGTGAAGTGGCCAGACTGGACAAGCAAGTGGCTTCAATGAGAACAGAACTTGAAGCGCTCAGAGAATTACAGAAAGAAACGTAAGTTCGTATTGCTTGTAGGTTTTTATCTACTTCATTGTGGCTCTTATTATTTTTTTTTAAGTGTCTGATAACATTAATAAGTGACGTCATATGTCACTGTGGAAGCAAGACAGTACTCGCCTTTTTGGTCGATTTTTTCCTGTCCCACAAAGGAGGGACATCTACAAGCCGTAGGTGGCTCGAAGTACGTTGAGGTTCCAAGGATTTTCTTATTGGAATGCACCTGTTTGCTCGGCTACTGGTACTACCTGAGATGGTGTGCGGTTATTGGTTGGTTCGAGTCCGACATAACCACCACAGAAAAAAACAAAGAAAAAAAATGTTTGATGACATAGATTCTCCACAATAACTGGCCCAGTAAATAAATCTTTAAATACTATTAATGAAAAAAAAACAGATACATATATAGAACAGACTTAAAATGTACCTCGTATTTTATAAGCAAAAACAATAGTAAAAACAATACAAATTAAAATAAAAAACTTTAGCTTTAGCTTTGCCATCCTTTTTAACGTGTCGTGTCGGATAACTGTCCAATCGGATTGTGAGAGTGAGGGAACAGTGAGTGCACCCACGTGACCATGACCCAAATCGACTATGAGACATCATTCACACACTCCTATTGTGAGGCTGCGTCTTTGTTCTGTTAATAACTACTTACTTCGCTCTATTTGCCACACTGAATTTAGTCTATACCAGCACTACTCTTCAATATAATCCAGTGACAAATTAATCAAAAACATATCATCATCATTTGTAATAATATATTGCTGGACATAGGTCTCTCCTTAGAAAGGAGATTCTGTCCTGCGTTTTCTTCAAAATATACACGTTGCCACGTTCCATTTGTTTCTAAGTAAGCTTTACAGAAAAAATAAACTGACAAGTGTAATATCAGATTTCTTTACTGCGCATGCTCACTGGTCAATTCCACGTGTTCCTGTTACACACTTCCGTCTCTTTTTTAACAAACTACTCCCATAGATTGAGGAAAGTGAAAGGTAAAATATTAAATGTCAAAATTTGTTTGCTCCGTACTCTAAATTAGATTACAAACTTTAGACTGTAAGACTCCATGAATATTTTGTTGTATAAATAAACCTTTCCTACCAGACACATGCGACGTCAAAAGCAGAGGAAGGTTCGCAAAGTGAAACAGGTTAAAGCGACCCCCTCTGGGGACGCCGTTGACGCACCTGAACCGAGTTATGTATCGGACTCCGAGTACATGACTGACTACGCATCTGTGTTAGGTAAGTGCAGTGTATCAGAGGGCCTAGTGTGAGTTTATTTCACATCTAATTTTCTATGGTAAGCGCGTTTAACGTTGTATGCGGGTCAATCGCAACACCGAACGCGGTCACCGTGACTATCGAGTTCTTGTGAAATAAACTCACACTAAACCGTCAGGTTTTGTTTTTAAAAGACAGCGCCCGCATTTTTCTGTGTCGCAGTAAACTGTACAAACATACACGAAACAGACACGAAGAACACCCAGACTTAGAACAATAATGGTTCATATAAAATGTCCTACGAGGGGTTTGGACCCACAACACTCAGCACAATAGTGGGCTGCGTGGCAACCCTTTAAACCACTACGTCATCTGTACAGTCATGGATTGGATCAACATCTTTGCTGATTATTCTAACAAAGTATGTTGCTTAAAATGGAGTTTTTGTGAGCCTATGGGATACATGTCTTGTATCGTGGCTCCTATAACGTTATACGACGGGCCGGCTCGACCAGGGTAGTACTACCCTTTCACAGAAGACCAACCTAAAGCGACAGCATCTGTGCTGTCGTGTTTCGTTGGTGAGTGCGAGACCGGAGGCCCATTGATGCACGGATGACAATTATCAGTTGGTTACCATACTGCATTGTCTCCATTTGCAATGAGTATGATGACTACAAGTCTTGGATTCTATTCATGCTTTCTCCATAAGGCAGAGTAGAGTCACTTTGGCAGGCACAAGTGCTCATACACTTTAAACGTAATACGAGTATGTCTGGATTACAAAGATTACTAGATTAGCTCATGTCTGCGAACATTCACGACTATCTAACTGTCAATGAACTTTGAAAATCATTTTCCAGTTATTATTGGAGTTGTAGAATAATCTTTTGAGAAAATGTTTTGCCGTTCTACGATCTTTCAGAGTATCTAATTTTAAATGGGGAACAGAAAACCAGCAAACCGGGGATTACGAGTATTGTTTTAATGAAGAGATAACTATGATTGAACTTCATGGGTTATTTTCTACTTTGCACAATGTCTTGAAGCTAGAATGCTTGTATTGATGGGAAAATTCGTAGGAATGTGTATAAGAATGTTCGGAATTTGATAACGTCAAAACTGCTAAATCTATCTTGATGTAATTAGACACGGATAGATTACCATCTGGAATAGCACATACTATGCTACGTTAATTAAAAAAAAATTAGTATACAATCTCAATATATTGAAGTGTTCACAAAGTATGTATTATAATCTTATCAGTAATAAATCTGATAGATACACAAAAGAGTTTATTGACGTTTGACGTAAATCTCTTTTGACTTTGACAGTTCAATGATTTGAGATAATGACCGATTGTCGTTTGATTCTGTTCCATTGTGTTATTTTAAAGGCATTTTTGTATTCTGACGTAAAAAGAATGGGTAGTATTCTTTTTATAATATAACGCAACTTAGCCATCAAGAATAATAATAATTTCTTAATTGTACACCAAAAATCATATTTAAAACGAGTAAAAAAAATATGGTATAATGCTACTATTACGGATCTTTTACAGACAATCATGGCGTGGGGAGATACATTGTTAAAAAAAAAGAAATTGCGGGTAGTTTGGTACACTCTATGGTAATATAATCATAATCGATTGCTAAATAGCCGACCATAGTCGATTAATTTATCACGTCCCTATAATGTTTATCTTTCCATTTTGTGTAGGCACAGATGGTGAAATGGACAGCGAGGAGTTCTACGATGTGCCCACGGACGAGGATGATGACGACACACTTCGAGAGTCTCTGAGGAATGGACACACCTCCAACTTGCTAGATGAGGTCAGCGGACATATACTAAGATCATAAGTCATTAGACCCACGCGGCACCCGATTTGTACCACATTATAGTCATAGTCGCGTTTGTAAGAATTTGAATTTTTGCAGAATAATTTTTCATTTTTAAAACATCTTTCGCTGATAAGTCTTTCGCAGTGTAGGCTGCACGCCTATGGAACTCCTTACCGGAGGCTATTAGGCAGGCAGTCGGTAAATGCTTCTAAGAAACTCGTCAAGGATCTCTATTTATCTCTGTAACAACTATATGCTGTATGTATGTGTATGTGTGTTTATGTATGTATTCATATTTATATACGTATGTAAGTGTAGGAATATGTATTCGTATATATGTATGTGAAGTTGTACTATGTAGCTAATATATGTGAATTGTAATTTGCACCACAGACTACATAATACTATACAGTATAGTCCGTCTAAAGGTTGCCTGGAAGAGGTCGCAGATTGCGATAATGTCGCCCATTGTACCATTGTTTTTTTTGTTTGTATTTACATTGTATGTTTCCTAGTTATGGTGTGCAATAAAGAGTACCTATCTATCTTCATAAATGAAATCCCATGAGAACATATTAAGCAAATTATGTCCAAAAGGAATATCGATTAGGTAGACCTGGGACTATAATTAGAGCCACAGATTTTGGCTTCCAAACAAAATAATATATGTATCTATTTCAGGACCCATCGGACAAGGTGGCTGAATCTAAAGCGACGCTAAATAACGCAACTTAGCCGTTAAATACAATACAGGTAAATATTTATTGCGAGTGTGTATTTGTCCGCGTGATGATGGATTAAGAATACATAGTGTCAGCGCCCCTTTTCATCCCGTGGATGTCGTAATAGGCGACTAAGGGAACAAACTGTTCAAGACAATATCACTACAAAGAGAAGGAAAACTTGAAACAAACCCTATGCCAACCCGTCTGGCACGCTGGCCATAGCAGCAGTATAGCAGGCCAAAACTGCCTTGCTAAGGAGAGACATATGTCCAGCTGTGGACTGTGTGAAATATTAATTGTTAATATAATTCTTGTAAATATCAACAGAATAATGAATAATAATATGTGATAATGTAGTAATGTGTACGTATACTCTCGAAGTGAGTGGGTGCGTGCGTGCGTGCGTATTTGTGTCTGTTATCAACATAAGATTTTAACAGCCCTTTGCGAATTTTGTCTTTAGTTTAGATTTAGTGTCAATATTAATGAGGGATAAAAACATTAATGATTAGAGTCTCAGAAGAGGTTTATACTTATGTCTACATACAAGCAAATCTCACAAAGACCCTTTGTAACGAAATATTTTAGCTATGACCTAAACCCTAACGAAACCTAAAAATATAACCACTGAAATTCTAAAAATTAATAGCTTATTCGAATTATCCGATATGCGAATTTCTTAGTAATATTTTGAACACTTGTCATAAGATACATCACTGCCAATTTAGTCGATTATACTAACCATCGATTTTGTTTTTCAGTCCGATCATCGCTAGTGGGATCGCTAGTGGGTATTAGTCGAATAGTCGGGTTCGGGTCAACCACCGTAGTCTTAGAGGTAAAGAAGACTTTACGAATAAAACTACTGGGTTCTGTGTATAGAATACTTGTAGTCGAATCACAAGCGGTTTTGTTAGAGATAATATTTTTTTTAATTACTGCACAGTTTCCGTTGTTAGAACTAATTAGATTAGATAGATTAGAACACACAGCAAGCGGGGAGGAATGGTAGCGTACTGTGAGCGGTTAAAATATTCTAGCGCCAGACGTAACAACTAGAAATCGTCACCGTCCCATCTAGCCTTCTATACGCTTTAACCTTTAAAGAAAAAAATTAATTTTCTGTTCTTACCTCCTAAGTTTTATACCCGTAATTTTTTATAATGATAAATTATAAAGTTTTCTTGTATTGCTAAAGTTCTTTAATAATGGCAAAACCTACGACGTCCTATAACTAAATGGCTTTTGAGTAACTGCATTAAGTTTTTCTCTTATCCGAAAAATTTGGATAGGTCACATTGACGAGACGAGACGAGACTTATATATCAAAGTTGATCGTAAAAAATATCTCTAACATACCGCTTGATCTCTTGAATCTAAAATTTCAGTATATTTCATATAATAATGTAATCAAATGTAAAAATAATTTATTATAATCATTTTGTTTTTTGGTGAAACCAAACTTTATTATAACGATTCTGTTAATGGTGGCGATAATATAGTTTTTTTACTGAAAGTACATACCCTTAATAGTTGTGTTAAAACATTACTACCACTAATTCAAAACCAATTTGAAATTTAACATTACGTTTTTTAAATGGCGCACAGTATGCACAAGTCTTTAATCGTTATGTTGTTTATGATAAGGTATAGTTTTAAAATGTTCCAGGGCTTTGTAAAGAGATCAACACAAATCATTTATATCCCACCTAATAAATTTGAAATCTTTGAGAAAACAGTTTTTTTGTGCAAGGAATCGATAAAATTAATAACAATTAGTCGATTAAAGAAAACATAACTGTACAAATTTTACCCGTCTGATTGTATTGAGTTGTTAATATTTACGTGATTTCTCTAAAGACTAGAGTATGCAAGCTTTACGAAGACTTATTGACAGAATCAACAGAATAATTATTTGCCTATTCATTAGTATGTATGTGCTCTTAGTGTTGCATGCGTCCATAGCATACAATCACATCCTTTTATCGTGCTAATTTTATATTAGTTTGCTATCTTCAGGTAAAAACAATAGAAAAACAATGTTTTTTTCTTAAATAGTGTCTTTAAGAAAAACTTTGTATTTGATACAAAGACAATACAATATGATGTTCTGTTTCCATAGTCGATTATTGGTATGGAAAAATAAAAAGTTTAGTTTTCTAGTGTAACCAGTGTGTAAGTTTAGCTAAATTATTGTTAGTAAAATCAGTTAATACTTCATCTATAATTAAAATCAGCGATTGAAGTAAGGGCATTAGCATCTAACAATAAGGAATTCAATCTTGGCACACTCTTATGCTAGTGATGTACCTTACTAAACTCGGTAATCGATAATCAGATAACGTAATCCATACGTTGAAGCATAAATGCATGACTTTAAAAGCTTTATTTAGTGTTGTTCTTACTATATTTTGCTTAATTAATCATTACAGATATAGTATAGAAAATTTTAAAAATATCTAAAATTGAAATAGAACAATACGCCCGTTAATGATTACAATGAGTATTATAAAAAGGTTCCTACCGTCTTTGGAGGTTTGCAACACTAGATTTGTCATACACGCTTTGTGTCGGGTACAATAATTCTATACTTTAAAAAAATTGAAACTAGTCATAAAGGATTTGTTGTTTTTTTATTTTGGTCCGTCATTTCTCAGAAGTACAACCCCGTAAATGGATAGAATACACCGGATCATCTGTTGACAAAGATTTTAAAAGTAAACAACATATAGATACATACTTATAAATTGTACCTATTGTTGTATTTTGTGTTAAGTTTATTTTCTTTAAGGTAACATGTACGCCATAGAGTTAGCTTTACAATTATTTAAGAAATAGTCACATTAAATTTGGAAAAGTACAAGTTTTTTTTCTCTGTATGTGTCAGTATTTAATATGATAATTTAGCATAGCGTAACAACAATTCAAGTGGCAGTGACATCCATTAAGTTATAATTTTGACAATGCAGACAAAATATTCCCGCCAATTATGAAATTTTAGTATCTGAACACTGGCAAGTTAAGAAAGAGGTCATATTAATATAGCGAATTTTTATAGCTTAAGGTTAATTAATTTTTACAAAGCCCTGCAACCTAGCCATAGACAACTTGGTGCGTAATATTTAAAAATAAGTCGCACAATAATTGTTATGATTTTTTTTCTGTAAAAACAGGTACTCTGTACAATGTATTTTTTTATTGATTGGTACTTTGTGGGGGTGATTATTAAATAATGATTATTTGAATAATAACAAATAGGGTGAAGTCACACGTAGTTTGTTGATGCAACATGCTATAAAAGCAGTGATTATGACATTCCTTTTTTAAACTATATATATTTTTCTTAAAGATTTGCAATTTCAGGCACCGGTGTCATGATAAAATTTTTTTTCAAAAACTGGCTCCGTGTTATAGATATATGATAGTTTTATTTTATCACATATATATGACCTTGGCTTTTAGAGTTAAAACATTTTTCGGCGCAGGTTTATGGAGATGATAGTGAATTATACTGTATGATGATACTCTTCTCTACTCTACTCTTCTCAGTATTCATGGAATACAATAATTCAATCATTTTACTATTTCTTTTTAAATATATTAAATTTGAACGATTTCACCCTATATTTAATTATATATTCAATATGTGAATGTTAAATATTATACTTTTGTATACATTAATGCATTTGTTGTAATAATTATGTAATTAATCTTCAATATCTATGTAATAGAATTTTGATTAAATATTTTTGCTATTAAAGCTATGTTGACACGAAGACTATAAAAAAGTTATGATCTGTAGATAAATTATCTATGCTCAGCAACCTATCGATATTTGGCAATTTATCGAATAAATTTTGTAGTGTATTGTTTTCAGTGTTAAATATTTCACAATGACAAAATTGCTGTAAAATCGATTTCAAATATATCTAAAGACAGAATTTATTATAAATATGTATCGATAAAAGTCTTTTCATAAGTTAACGTTTAAAAAGTTACAAAAAACTCATATCGCGTCAACAAAGCTAAGTATCTTAGCTCATTGAATCTCTTATTTTCTCTTCCTAGCACTTATAAAATGATCAAAGAACTACTGCTCACTACTTTGCTCAAGTGTCGCCAGTTTATGAAACATAAATGTTTTTCGTTAAAAATAGACATGTTTTGTCTATTGATAACACGCACAAAATCGACTAATCGACTTTAAAAATAAAAGTTGAAGTAATCATATTAAATTTGGCTTGGTATTTTTTTTAAATTCTAATCAGATTTAGAAAGATCCTTGAATATGTTAGCTTTTTATAATGTCATTGCAGTTTAATACACTTATAATATCATTATGAATTTATTTACTTGGTTAAATAAATTCCTATTTTGAAATTTATTGTTGACAATTTGGCTTTTCACCCTCTGAATGATTTCCTTACAAGAAATACTTCACAATAAAATGTATTATGTTGTTAATGCAGTACTCAAAGTTGTTAATAGATTGTAGGCATTTTGGGATACCGTTTGGTGTTTATTTTGTTAAAAAGATAAAATATTATTCTGAAAATTTGGACTTTTATTTTTAAAACCTTTTGTGTATATACTACTGTCATACGTCTTGGGTTTTCAGTGAAGGATGTGGTCTTAGTGACCAGTTATCTCTTGAATGGTGCAGAGGATATGATAGGTATAAACAAATTTATACAAGTGCGATGCTGGATGTTTCTCTGGCCGATAAAATTCATAACGAGGTTATTCGACAGAGAATTGGAGTAACTGACATCGCATAGAGAATCAGTACGCTGAAGTGGAGGTGGACCGGTTGTCTTAAGACGAACCAACGGTCGCTGAAGCTGAAGTGTGCTAGAGTGAGACCGCTATTAGTAAACGTAGTGTAGGGTGTCCTGCGGCACGATGGACCGACGACTTGAAGAAAATCTTTGGTAGCGGATGGATGTGAAGAATATCAGTACCGAAGAATATCAGTATCGGTGTCGAATAACCACCTTACCGTTGTACAGTCATGCTAACCGTAGAAGAGCCATGTGGTGTGACATCACGGCCTACTTGGTTCAACCGCTGAGTCTGCTGTTAAAATCGGCTACCATACATGACCTAGAAAAATAAAACCACAAATACCAGGTCCCCATAAGTTTACAAAGCTTTTGTTTCCAGCAAGACCGTAACGTCCCGCATCGCATAGATTACGCCGCAGGCATACGCCCCTCAACCGAGCATCCGTACAGACAGCGCCATGTATATCGTTCTTTGCTTAATATACACAGTGTACATGTAGCTCAAGTAAAGCGTTCGGTAACGATGACGCGAGTTCCATGAATTTTGTTCACCTCAAAAGTGCTGAATGCGTCTTAAGAAGTTTTTTCTTCAAAAATTATAATCATTTGTAGAGGGAACGGGTGTCATATCCCTCCGACACAAAGGGAGGATTCTCCGACCAGGCGAGGTGATCATGCCTGGTGGGCCTCGGCCCAACGATTGATGTTGGAATGTTAAATATATGCTAATTGCCATGCGAATCTCTATTTCGTGATACAGAATTAGTAGTTGCGTCGTAGTTCGATGTATCTTCAGAAGATGGCGCTGTTATATATTTTTGTTTGTGCTGTATTGTGGAAGCCGCTACACATTAAAATGTGAGGTTTAATATACCATAGTTTATAACTCTAGGGTTAGTAACTGTAACCATTTAGACGTCAGTATGTATATCTTTGTAAGGAGATTTTCAATAAATAAAAGCCTTTTTCATGTTCAGGAATTAATTTAATTCTACGACTAGAAAATATCACACACACTCAAAATCAAACTTAGGAGAGTTTTACAATATCAGAGTATTAATTTAATAACTATGATTAAAACTACTGCTGCTTGTGGAGGACGAGTAATCCTACTAATATTATAACTGCGAAAGTCTCTAAGTATGGATGTTTGTTACTCTTTCACGAAAAACTACTAAACAGATGTGGATGAAACTTTACAATAATATAGGTGATGATTTTATGTAATTTCGATCGTAATATAACGATACATGTCAATTAAGTCGGAAATAAAATCTTGCCGCTGAGAGTTATCTTGGCTTACGCTGCCTAAACCATTGAAATTACACAAAGATGATGTGTCATAGGTTTGCCTGTATGTTAAAAACAATATATTTAGAATGATCTGTTACGAAACTTAATATGGCAGACCAAATTCCACGCGACCGAAGCCGCGAGCAAAAGCTAGTGTCAACATAAATGGAAGATTGTTCGACTAAACAAAGTAATCATGCCTAGCGGACTGCTGGCCAATGGTTGCAGTTAAGAAGTAGGTAGTATGGTATCAGGCGTTAGGACAAAAACTTTAATAACGTGATGTAGGATTAGTTCCTACATGCGATTAAGTTTTATCTTCACTTGGCGACAATGAAGATTTTACTCTAGTTTGGTCTGACATGGAAATCGAACCCGAGACCTCAAGCACCGTAGTCGCAAACGCAACCACTGCGCCACCGAGGCAGTCAATAGAGTAGTAGTAATTATTGCTGTTTGTAGTTTAATATCGGTATGACATTCTTATATATAAAGTTTGCGCAGCTTCATTTAATATGTAGTTATATACTTTCTTACTGGTTCGTTGGACTAGTGACTAATGTATGCGACTGCCGATCAAGAGGTCTCTTGTTCGATTGCCGGGTCGGGACAGAGTGTGATTAAGTTTTTCTGGTTACAGAAATATATGATAACAGCCAGGAGTTTGGAAGTTGGGTCTGAACCCCTGTATTTCGGAGAGGACGTAAAGTCGTCGGTCCTGCAACTGATTTTTCACTGGTTGTGTCGGATAACCGTCACAACGGATAGTGAGAGAACAGAGAGTGCACCTGTGTATGCGCACACACTTGAGCACTATCTTCTGTGTAGTTGGCATATCTCCGTTGAGGCTGACCGCCATGGCTGAAATCGACTAGGAATACATCGCATACTCTCTTATGCATCATTTAGAGCTCAAACACTGTACAACAGGAGTCCTAGTGTGAAGTTATTCGGCGAATTGTTCGGCGAGTATTTAAATACAGCATTTCGTACTTAATGTTTGATGTCTTCGATCGAAATGTCTGTTAAATGAAATGTTCTTGCATTCTTTCAATTTGAGTATATGGAGACATCAACATACTTAAGATTCAATTTATGTTAATATAAGGCATACCTTACTCTTTAAATTTACCTTTTAAATGTATATGTTACTAACATAGTGTATTTCAGTCGATTCATTTACATAAACTAAATAATCTTACATGATTATATGTGTATCATAACAAAAACGATTAATCAAGAATACACTCACAAATTCTGATGGCATTGCAAAAAAATAAATTATATTTAATAAATATCTAAGTAATATATGTATTTATCGAAAAATAAACATTGTAATGGTATTTAAAAGTGTTTTTTCTTTTATATTAATATGCAACCTTCGCTTACAATAATCTTGATTATTTAACAAAAGTATTGCGTTTATAAAATTAGGAGTGCGTTTGAAGTAACAAAAAAAACGATACAGTTATATTGTTGACAATTTCATATCAGTGTTAACACTTCTTTACTTTTAACAGAGGGGCAACCGTTGTTAATGTTGCCAGTTTCGGTATATGGATTTAAAAGCTATCCTTTCTTGTAAAAAAAAAATAAATAAATAAATATTCCGGACATTTAAAACCAACATCGTCTAGTTTCAAACTAAGCAGAGCTTGTGCTATGATAACTAGACTGACTGATAGAAAACATATTTATATTTTTTCGTAAATACATACATATTATACACAGAAAACACCCAAACTTCGAAACAAATATTTGTAGATCATACAAACATTTGGTCCGACCCGGGAATCGAATCCGAGACCTCAATCATAGCAGTCGCATTCATTACTGCTGCACCACCGAGGCAGTTAAACTATCTTTACCTACTACTATCAAATAAATAAGCATAATGTCTTCGTATCGTCATAACAATAGATTGAATATTTACACGGTACGAATACCAAATATAAATCAGATTTACTCGTAATAATTTTAGTTGGCCAATTTGTTTCACTAACTCTTATTAAGAAACAACTTACGCCAATAAAAAGACAAACCATCTATCTTTGCCCTAAAGTGTACAACAAAAATTGTCAAATACATACAGATATTATTAAGTTAACTAACAGAGAAGTAAAGCGATTGATAATTAAATGGCTTTTGAATCTTTCATATGATGAAACTGAATTAATTCTTTCATACCACGGGTAATAGTGACAAAGGATAATACACACGTACACACACGTACACATACACACAAAAGACACACTCTCAGTCATAGACTAGCTTTTATATTATTTTTTTTTGTTTTGTTTTTGAAGTGAAACTTCTTTATCGGGGTTGGAAAAAAATTTAGTGTAACATTTTTTCGTTACGCGTCACATTTCTCCGTTACGCGCCATCTTTTTCTTATCCTTACCACGTGTGATTAAAGTATACTTTCTCCAGCGGAGTAGGGATTGGTAAATGTCTCCAATGTATTTCGCGGCCCGTTTTGAGTAGTTACATTTTTGAAATCCAGGTGGCGATTGCATCGACTTCGGACGGGTTTAAATTATTTTTTTGAAAAATAACGTCATAAAGAAATTTCACTTCTTACGAGTGTACGCTAGTACACGCACACATTTTTGTTAATTTTGAACCTTGTTTTAATTTTATTTTATATTCTATTTCAACTAAACTTTATAAAATGTTTAAATATTGTAAAATCTCATATTGGTTGCCGCGACACAAGCCCCGAGCTTAGTGCGGAACTGTCGTTAAATTTAACTTGTAATTAGTTTTTAAGTAAAAAATAAATAAATATTATTCTGCTGAAAAAAATTTGTGTTCTACATAAATAATTGATTATCATGTAACATATCGGTTTAAACTGCTACTACTCTATTCACCCCTTATCGGTGCCTACACTAAAGAGATCTATTGTCGCCTTACTGACATTGTTCTTATAACTCTGGATCCTGCCTTCGTGTATAGTGGAGATCTCTCCTGAACTTGGTTGCAAACCATTTCTGACTGATGGAACCTTACGACCATTAGTGAGATGATTGTTGACTTCTTTTATATCTGAAAATGTAGTTCAATAAAATATTATTCCAAATTTAAGATGACGTATAGCGTCCTGTAGTCGAGAGAAACTACTGTTATCGCAAAATATATCGAATTTTTAAAATTTCAAACAAAAGGAGGTTCTCAAAGTAATTGCTTCTTTTATATATTCGCAATATCTTTACTAATTATAAAGGACTCAACAAGACAACATCACTGCAAGGAGAAGGAAATCTTAAAACAAACCCTATACCAACTGGACATTGTGGTATAGTAGGCCAAAATCTCCTTTCTAAGGAGAGTTCTATGTCCAGCGGTGAAATATTAAAGCCTGGTAACGTGATGTGATTGTATTGAATATTGTTTCCATTAAAATATTAAGAAAAGCTTTGATTACCACTTTCAAATGCTGTTTTTAGACTAAACTATTTAATAAACGTAGTATATAAATTACATTCTGTAAAAAAATTTAAGATAGTTTTATGGTAAACACTTAATCCTGCTTCGCATTTTCTGATTGTAGACTCAGGCTTAACAAAATTAAAAGTAAAAATTCTGGTTTAAAAACGCTTACCTTCTTCTACAGTCTTAGCTTTCCTCTGCATTCCAACAATACAAGGACCCTTTGCCAAAGACCAAGACGGCACATTATCATCTCTCTTAATAGGATCCAGCAAATTCCTCCTAGATCTTGAAACGAGTGGTAAATCTCCATTTTCTAAGTTTAGTACATTTCTATCTTCTGGGAACTCTGATATAATAGTTTCGGCTGGCAATATTTGCTGTTCAATTTTCGAAATTTGACTTTCAACGGTGAATATTTCTTTCGGAGGTTCGTCTTTGGCTAAAGTAGGTTTAATATCTCCTGAGGAATTTGTCTCAGTACTGTCTTGAGACAGAAGTCGCCGTTTTGGTGAAATGGAATCTTTTCTCTTGGCAACACCGTTCAATTTTGGTAACTGATCTTCTAAAGATAAAGGTGGCGCTGAAGCGATATATTGGCTATACATATTGCCTATTAGCTCTTCTGTTCTTCTGAAACAGACGTTTTTGGGTTATCAAAGTATCATTCCAAGGTTGGTAAATTTTGTCCAGAAGTTCTAACAGACGAATAGAACTCTGACGAAAAATATAATAATATAATAAATATATAATAACTATTCATCGCAGGACAACATTACTGCCAAGAGAAGGCAAACTTGAAACACGACTCTGCAATGTCCAACATCCGCCATATTGCGCTGATTTCAAGCAAAGTTCGGCAACGAATATAAAGATGCTTGCCTGTGCTTGAGGTCTCGGGTTCGATTTCTGGGTCGGACCAAATGTTTGTACGATTTGCAAATATTTGTTTCGGAGTTTGGGTGTTTTCTACGTATAATGTGTATGTATTTACAAAAAAAAAGTATATAAGTATTCTATCAATCAGTCTAGTTATCATAGTACAAGCTGTGCTTAGTTTGAAACTAGATGGCGTTGAGTGTTAAATGTCTGAAATATTTATTATTTATTTACTTATGTAGCTTAAATCAAAAGATGTGTCGATGTTTCATTTACTTACCTAGTGAGTGGAATGATAACAGTTTGTGGTGGAGCGTTCGTGGGGTGGTATGCGTTGGGACCAAAGCCATCTAGTGCTGAATTTCCAGTCACCTACATAACACAGAACCTGTTATTACTATTTTATTATTATTATTATAAAAACTATTTGTGTTTCATGCTTTTTAAAAGTTCAATGATGGGAAGAAAATTCTAAGTGGCAACTCTTAAGGTTTTCTTACAAAGGAATATTTTAGAAATTTAAAAGTTGATTCTTAAATATTATATGTAATACCATGCACTTAACATATATATAAGGCAATTAATATATCGGTTGAAACAAAAAATTCTTCCAAAAAGAAATATATATTCTATAGTTTCTACTAGTTTTCGTGAGCATCTATACCTCCATGACACCAATCTGTGTAGTTCGGACGTGGTAGGGGAAGTTCTTGTTAGCGAACACCGGGAGTGTTAAAATCTAAAACAAAATTATTTAATTAATTAATGATGTCAAATTTGTATCAAGATATTCTGTAGAGCTACCTACCAGCAATATGGTACTTTTTACAATCTGTATTATTTCTACTAACCGGCTAACATTTGACACGGCAAAATGTTGTTCCTATGTATCGACAGTTTTAGAAAAATAGCATTTTTTTTTGTTTGTGCTCTTCAGGATTATATATAGACTAACTATTTCCACATAGCAATACAATGTCGAAACTTATCGTAGCTAACGATACGACGACCGGAGTTGTCAATGAGGTCATAAGTTTGAAAATAAAATAAAATGAAATTCAATTTGAAGGCATTCTCTAATCTTTTAATCCAGAATGATTCGGGGCTAAATAATACTAACTTCTAGTCTAGATTACTAAACTGGTAACACTGTATCGAAGTTTTCTGGTACTTACCAAAAACATAATATGTCCGCTGAATGATATGAATAGTAAAACGGCTGTTACGACGCTTTCCCGCACCCACTTATCTGAGAATTCAAGTTAAATGATATCGTGAGATGTTAATAAAATACTGAAATTATACACCATTATTCTTACTTAATGCGAAACTGGAAAATTATTTATTTAGAATCAGTAATATAATCTATTATAATTATATATATCACATTATATTTGGCAGACTGGTAGGCATTTATAAAACAAACGGCGCAAGTTCTCGATTCGCCATTCTGGGTGCACACTGCACCGCTACACCGCATCCCCACCTCGGTCTCGTTTAATGGGCGCGGGTCATTGACACATTTAGTAATAATCTAGGGCGGGTTACAAATTAGTTAACATTTGAAAAAATCGTATAAAAACCAGTTGGTATATTATAAAAATAGTTACATAGTTACAAGAAAGCTAATTAGTTGGAATTTATTTCTTAAAAGCACTGATATTTTCGAAAACTCGTCGGCAAAGAGACCGGGAGATCGCCGACATCTGTTCGATGATTTTATCTTTTAGTTGACGTGGTGTATTTAATTTATTGATGTAGACATGATTCTTCAAAGAACGCCACAAAAAGAAGTCTGCTGGGCATAGATTTGGACTTCTGGATGGCCATGGAATGACGCATCGTCTGGAAATCAGCTACATCATCATCTTGTTGAAACCGTATGTTACGATTGTAGCCAGGAAATTCCAGTAGTATCGGACTCAAAAACTCTCGTAACATGTTTGCGCGGGATGTTAGATTTAAAAATTAACAAATTCCTGGCTCACCCTATCGTTCCGCGAAGACAATGATGCAACTAAATTAGCTGATAACTTATAACTGATAGATTATTTATATCTGTTTATTTTGTTTTATTTATTGTTATTTCAATAATACGTTTGGGGTATTTTGGCGTTTTTTACTAAGTAAGAATAACCTTGTATATGTTAATGTATAAAAAAAAGTAGTATACCTATATAAGAGTTAGCTGTCAGAATGAACAGCGGTCCCGCGTAGAACCACAGCGTGCCACAGATGAAGAATGGACAATAAAATACGTTCTGAAACAATTTGTTTTTATAAATATTACTAAAGATTGGACGACGCATTTTTATCATAGGAAAGCCATGCTTCGGTATAAATCAGTCACCTCGATCAAAATAGTACAATGGCCTCACAGAAAACTGATAAGAGAGATTCTAACATCCCGTCTCTGATTCTTTTGTTTTCCTTTTTTTTTATTCAAGGCCTGCCGAAGTGACTCTACTCTGCATGATGGAAAGCATGAATAGAATCTTAAAGTGATGGTCACCATACTCATTGAAAAGGCAGCCAATGCACCATGGTGACCCACTCTATGATGGCATAGAAATTCTGAAGGAAGGACTCCAATTGAACAAACTAGTTGAGTTGATAATCTTTAATGAGTCATTAAACCTTACCTTCTCGGGATATTTTCTTACAGTGAAGAAAGTTGAATAGGCGAACATACACCAGGCTGTTATCCGCAACACAATGAGACCATATCCAGCTGGAGACTCGTATAGATATAGCACTTCTCCTGGATCGAAAGCCTGTGAAAAATGTAACTTTGTTTTTCTAGGCAATCGTTTGTCTTTAATACGCATCTGTTTGTGACGTAGTAATTGAGTAGCAGCATATAAGAAAATACATGTATCTCTATTTACTGTACCTAAGCTCCGTCCTTATATCCTACCCTTTAGAGATGCTCGAGATATCGGAAACTGCAGACGTAGGTACTACTGTAAGTGTATTATGCCTATGTAATCTGTAATGTAATTGTGGCGACTTCCGCATTACAGCACAAAGAAAAATATACAACAGCGCCATCTAGCGAAGATACATCGAACTATAAGGTATGAACGAAACGTGTGAATGGAATGAACTACAATGCAACTACTAATCCTGTATCGTGATATAGAGATTCGCGTGGCAATTAGCATATATACAACATCCCAACATCAACCAGTGGGCCGTGGTCCGCCAGGCATGATCACCTCGCCTGGTCGGAGGATCCTCCCTTTGTGTCGGAGGGACATATGACACACGTCCCTCCACATAATGTACTGTCAGTGTCCTATACTAAATACTTTGTTAGTAAGTGTAATGTATTACTGTAAGTAGACCATACCTATGTATCTGATTTTTGCTTAAAGTCGTTCTTACCTTCGCTTGATAAACGAAGAGCACAATATACGTGACGACATAACAACACATGAACACTGTCAGCTTAACCGTGAAGCCTACTTTGAGGCGACCGCGTGTGATGGTGTAACCTTTCGCCATTAGCACCATCAGAAGAATGAACGTCATCTCTGAGACACCACAGACAAACAGACCTGGAAGTTATGAGATTAGACTATAGATTATACTACTGGAGTGTTCCTTGAGCCTCTAGGTCCAAGAAACTATTGTAGGAGTTAAAAAGAGAAGTAAAAGTTTGAAGGCGATTACAGTCTACAGTGACTTCGTTCCATTAGTTAGACTCTGGTAAAAAAGGAAATAAAAGATTTAATACCGGTTATGAGTGACTCTCACGTTATGGAAGAAATGAAGAAGAAGTGTCCTTTGTATAATATTTTGCAAAGAAACAGGTTCGATCGGAAAAAGAAGGATCGCAGGCAGAACGTGGTTACGGACTACTTCCTACCAGTATGGAAAAAGAAAGAGAGAAACAGTATTATTTCCAGAAATGATGACGATAAAAACTTACTTACCAATGATCCTAGCATTTTCACCACCAATACCATGTGTGGCGTATCGGATATACGACAATGCATTAAGGGTTATGCCGAAATGCTGAGCCACTACACAGAAGAGGAACAACTTGTACGTCGAGTGTAATAAGTGTCGAGACTTCAACTCGACGCTGCACATCACCACGGCAATCATCACTATTACGTACGCGAATGTGTAGGCCAAAAGTACTGGGAGAACATCTAGAATTAGAAGACATTACACTTTATGTAACAATAAAAATCACAAACACTTACGTTGTATATACATTACAGACGTAAGTGTGTTTAACTCTTTTGGTTCCCTCTTTCCCCTCCAGAAACAGGGAAGGCAAAGTTTGGATTCCGGTAACGTCCGTTATCTGGTGAAAAATAGCAGGAGAATTACTCAACACTGCCGTGAGAGCAGTAAGAGCCGGCTAAGGAAGGCTAGCACGCTAGAAAACAGCACTGTAAGTAGAAGAAAAATTTGAAACAAACTGTATAACAATTCGTCTGGTCAGCTTGGTATAGTTGGCCAAAACCTCCTTTCTGGAGAGGCCTATATCCAGCAGTTGACCATTAATACACTATTTATGATGAAATGTTTCCCTTGATAAATACAGGTTAAAAAAGGACGTTAAGAAAAGAAATAAATAATATATTTAAATTATTTAAATTCAATGTTTATCATAAATTCAGCACAATGTATCATTTATTACTCCATTTATTATTGCGTAAACTATGTAGTTGTGCAATTATTGTTGTTGAGATGACACAAACATTGTTGAGATTACACAAACACACGCAGTACATCTTATCATCGAACCAACAGCCAACGAGTCATTAAACTATAGGTATCTAATGGCTACTTGATTTGATTTTAATATCAAGTCATTTTGACTCAAACTGGGTTGTATTTGAAAAGAGCGGAACCTGCACTATACTCGCATAGTTTTGTTTTTAATTAACACTATTCACGCACTTTAAAACAAAAAACATCTCTGTGGTTTGTTTCAGCATTTCTTCCTAGAGTAAGTCTTAGGAAATGCCAGCGCCTTCTAGATGCAAAAATGTCTATAAAGGCTTGGAAAAGAAAAATATTTAAACACAAGGAGAGAAAGGTGAATACACACTAAATAAAAATAGAAAATATGTATGCAGTGAGTTCAAAAATGTGTGATCGATCAAAACCATAATGAAAAATTAGAATTCATTTTATTCATCTCAGAACCTGGGTGAGTTGTGCCGTAGTAAACGCTCTCCCTAAGTTAGAATTTTAAATTGAATTTCAACGATTGTAATTCTGTTTTTTGAACAATCAGAATATTTCATAAATACCTTCAGTACTACATATTTCATTTCTATCTGACGGAATACAAACTGATTAAATATCAGTTACATAGGTCAAGCGTAAAGTTGAATAGGTCAGTTTCACTTTATCAGTAATATTTATCAGTTTTTACTGTTTTTACTTTTCCATTCTGGAATATAATCAGACCTTTCTGTAAGACCCAAATATGAAGAACTAACTATTGTAAGCAGCTTCCCTCATGTTGTTATTTCGTGCCAATAATAAACTTTTATATAAAGGTTCTAATTAAGGGTAATTTATCACTTCAGGGGTGAAAATATTATTAGACTTTACGTTGAGAAATGAATCAGTTAGGGCAAGCAATTTCGGAGAGGATGCTTAGGATTTCCATGAAGAACTTAGGGTCCATGTCAATCTAACTTGCAAGTGGAGTCCCTGCTGATCGACTAACGAGGCTCTGGCAAACAAAATATTCCGATTAGCGGCAATAGGTTCACCACCTACGGGACTAAAGTGGGCGTTTAATATACCTCTGTCTACTCCTCCGTTGTAACAGGCGTGATTTTATGTATGTAGATAATGAATACGATAGTAAGCGACTTACAGAACTCATCAGCAGAAAAATGTTCATGCCAAAAGTCGCCATCCGGGCCGTTCGTCATCAGGAATTTGTATTTCACGTCGAGACCCTGAAAGCAATTACCTGGTTAGAAGTCAAGATCTTTAAGTTAATCACTTATTATTGTAAAATAATATAATAGATAACATTGGAAGGAGGGAGGGGCGGTCCCACCAGGAACTGATCACTCGGTGAAAAACCATCATGAAATAATTTATTAACACCAGTTTTCTATACAGCCGTGGTATTTTCCGGTCGAGCCCGGACGTAGACGCTGTAGGATTGCTGTCCCTTTTCTTAGGGCTCTTTAAATAAATTCGTGTACAGTTCCACTGCTTTCACTATTGTACATAAAGAACTTTCCCACGTCCTAAAACCCATTGAAGGAGCTAAAAAATCTGTTAAGTTCTTATGAATTATTTGCTGGTCACTTGACAACCATCTCTAATTCTCCTACTAACCTTGTCACTCTCACAGTTACTTATCGCTATGAACCACCACCGTTCTCTTGCCGATCTAAATCTCCTCGAGTTGTGACAGGAAACCAGAAGTTTTTCCTTCTCAGTCGTACTTCCTTGGTGGTTTGACGCAGCGTTAATACGACGGCGTCGGAAACGCTCATACAAATCCAGGGATCGTTTGATTTTGTGCTAGAATGAATTAGGGAAAACTGTTCATAATACTGCATCAGAAACACAAATAGACTGTTGATTTTTGTGCATTTAATGAACAATTATTATTAACTGTCTCTGAGTGTAGGTCCGACTCGGTAATCCAACCCGTTGGCGATGGCGTTGTGTCAATATTATCCTAAATATTTATTATAATTGCGTTAATATATAGTCTCAAAATGTTACCTTATTGAATCAAGTATATAAATCTCAAATTCTAAAACACCTAATGGCTTTTAAACTGATTTGAAAAAATACTAAATTGATCTTAATAGTCAACGACAGAACTATATTACTGTGATGCACACAAACATTAACACCCTCTTCACCTATTCACGACGCCCTCTATTATACCGACTAATTAAGTAGTATCACATTTTCAATAATTAACCATGTAAACAAATCTCACAGGCCAACTTTAATCTTCTCTTAATTAATGTAACAAAATAATATTTCAAATAATAACAATAAGTTTGAGTTTGTACTGTGGTACATAGTACAGACTCATTGGTCTATATATGATCCATAGTACACTCAACTTATTATAATATAGTTATTTTCTTTATTTCGTTACATACACTTATTTATTACATTTTTAAATATATAAAAAATAAAAAATACACATTTAAAAATATAAAAAATAATAGTAGACCACCGACATCGGGTACAGGGACCAAGACACCGGTGGTTAGGGCTCTAAAAACAGGAACCTTCTCACTATAAGAGCCGTGTCAAGGAGGACTGCCTTCTGCATCAGACCCTTGATCTAACCTTCTAACGTGAGCCTCTTAAGGTGTAGTAAGCCTCTTATAGTTATAATTATTACTATCTGTTAAGGGAGTGTTTGTTGTGGTTAATGTGTGTTATGTCATGTGTGTGTATTTGTGATATTTACGTAAATATTTATGTGTTAGTAGTATGTGTATTGTAGGAGTGTGTGAGTAACAATACGTTTATTATCATAAAAGTATACCACAGACTACCTAGATTTTTTTAACAACATTTTTACAATATCCGTACAAAGGTTGTCTAGAAGAGATCGCAATAAGTTATAAGATCGCTTTTATAATAATAAGTGTTGATCTACATCTGTCTGTTCAAAATTTACATTGTAGGGCTGTGCAAAAACGTTGTATGAATAAAAAGAAATAAAATAAACTATCTGAAACATCATTTCATAACGATATATAAAAAGTAGACCCTGATAAAAAAAACTTATTTATGTAGGTATACATTTATTTGTTTTGAGAATTGAAACCATAACTTTTGACTTAGCAGTCAATGGATCAACAGGCTTATCTATCCCTAAACAAAACTCTTCTTATAACATTTCTAGTGAAGCGTTTTTGTGTCACTAAACCTTCTTTCTAAGGAGGGATCTACATAAGTCCGGCTGTTGTACTAAGGGCTCCTGATGTTTTTAGGTTAAATCAAAATTTATAAATTTCTTAATTTAAATCTCAAATGTCTTTGTTAGTATAGAGTATAGAGAAAATGATGATTGAGTCTGCGTACCATAAACCTAGAATATGCAGTAATTTAAATAAATAATACCTTTTTCTCATTATCAAACAAGATTTCTACGTCATTTATCTTTCCAAAACGACTGCCATTCTGTCCTGGACCAATGCTCTCCCACAACTCTTCTTCAGGCAGCATAGTAGTGGTAAAATTCAAGTCATCGGTCGGCAACAACTCATACCAAGTTGTATTGGCATTTGGCGTGATGGGTTTTGCATCTCCAGGAGTGGTCTTCAAGAACTGGTCATAGTATGATGGTTCAGGGGGCACCAGTTTCGTAAAATTTTTATTTTTGGGTTCTGGAGTAGTTGTTGCTGGATTTTGAGTGGAGGTTGTACTGGAAATCGATAATTAGTTGAGATTAATTAAGTTCGTTTGTAAATGTAATTTTTTACTCCGTTTCTTTTTCTACGAGCATAGGTTACCCATGGCGATAAATTAATTACCGGTTGTGTAATGTTTTTATGACACAGAAGAAGTTTTCCTGAACCTTAAAGGGAGGCTCTTCGTACTATAATAAAAGTTGTTCTCAGATCCGTCCCATTTTTAGGAAGGCGTTTCATAGTATTACCAATATATGCTTTAAGATCGTCCATCTTTATGCATCTGCCAAGTAAAAACTCCCGTGACGTCGGCACAACAATTTCTGACTCGGATTGCCATAACTAAACTATAAGGGTACTAATTAGATTTAAAGGTAATTCGT
Organism: Hypercompe scribonia; assembly: GCA_949316085.1. Lineage (NCBI taxonomy): Eukaryota > Metazoa > Arthropoda > Insecta > Lepidoptera > Erebidae > Hypercompe > Hypercompe scribonia. Next base: position 5,684,698 of record OX438997.1, read on the forward strand.
TGCTCATTCCACATTCCACCTCTTTTTTTTTTCCTGTGCAGAAATCCCCATAGATACCACTGAAAAGGTTATGTCGGACTCGAACCGACCAAAAACCGCACGCCGTCTCATGTACCTGTAGCCGGGGAACCAGGTGCACCCTAGTAGGGAAATCCCTGGAAACCCGACGTACCTCGGGCCACCTACGGTTGTAGATGGCCCCCTCTCGTGTGAGAACCTCGTGGTTTCTTTACTGCCCCTCAAAAGGGCGCATTCTGCGTCTACTAGGGTGTCAGATGGCCACACCTATCACCTCACTTGTCACTGCCATTCTACATTCTACATTCCACTTGTTATTCTTTAAGAGCGAAATAATGTTTAAAGGTTTTCGCAGACCATAAAATTTTGCTCTGATCTGATGATATAAAGAAGGGTTTTGTTATTTGTTTTGAAATTTGATTTAGTTTATTGAACTTCTCCAGGGTAGATAAAATTAGATTAGGGGAGCATCTCTAGTTTGCTGTTTGAGTACTGCAAAAACAGGAATTAGGGATAGGGTTATTTGTTTCGATATTTCTTGTTTTAAAAATATGCCGTACCTTTTAGATGCAGGCAGTTCCTTGTTAGCTTTTCTGAGTATACAACCAGAGAACTCTGTTTCTGGATACCAGTGGGACAGTCTTACTATCTGGTTTTGTCCACCTCTATTTAATACTTCCTCGCGTTCTTTGCAAGTCTGTAAACAAGGGTCAGGTATTCCAAACTTCATTCTTTAAGAGATGTTAAAATTACAGGCTTTGAAGTGAAATGATTAGAGTGGTTAGAGCAATCCTTAGAGTAACCAAGAGACAATTGTTTTTTTTTTTATCATAATCGATATATCAAATCGAATATTTATATAGAACCAAGTGATGTGCAATTGAATAGACTTATGTCAAGCAGTGGACTGTGATAGGCTGATGATGATAATAGACAAATAAGGTGACGTTAATGTTGATACCGTACACGTTGGTAAATGACTCGAAGGATCATGTTTCTTGCCAATTTTAACTCACCTTACTACTATGGTAAACAGCAGGCCACTGACTGTCGTCATCATAATACAGCAGCAAGTTGGGTATACCCATCTCCTTTTCATACTCAATCAGGTACTCAAATTGACCCTCGAATGACAAGAAACAGAAGCGGGCGAGGAATACCCAATTCTGTGAAAGTATTATGTGTATGTTTATATTGTAAGTATTTTTTTTTTCTTATGAACTGCCCAACGTGGCTTTAGTCTGCCGGTGGAAAGCATGAATAGAATCCAAGATTTGTCGTCACCATACTCATTGTGTATGTAGACGATGCGGTATGGTGACCCACACTACGGTGGCCTTATTAGATGATTTTTCACGTGCCGCTTGGGAACGTAAAAAGCATGACTCGTACCATTGTTACTCACACACTTACCACGATAGCTGTCACCCCTGTGCCAATAGGCCTCCGGTCTTCCACTCACCAAAAAAACACGACATCACATTTTTTAAAAGAATATATTAGTACATTGATCAATTTCAGAATTTAAATTTATAATTCTTCTTTTTCTCTATTTTTCTTTGCCGTTTTTCATTTTTTTGTCCGTCATTCCTTTGTTTTTCGTCATTCTTTTTTTTTTGAGCAGGATTGAGGAAAAACATTCAACAGTGGGTAGACTTTAATAATCTATCCATTGTTGACAGTTGGTCGACTTTAATAGTCTTACCCACTATTGACAGTGGATCGACTGCATGAATAGCGTTAGTGGTTTAAGCGCTCGCTACGCCACTCTCTAGCACTGAGTCTTGGTGGTTCAAACCTCACATGAAACAACACTTCGTGTTGTCCACAACTTTTGAGTCTGGGTGTTCTTTGTGTCTGTTTCTTGTATGTTTGGAAAGTCCCCAGCTATACATAATATATTACTAATGCAGGAGTTATCTTTTAAAAAAAATGGACAAAACTACGACAACTACAAACAACCATAATGACTGGAGAACGCAGGTTTGATTTTTTACCTAGGACAAATAATTGTATGTGGAGAACAAATTTTGTTTCTACGTGGGTAGAATTTATCTATATTCTATATAAAATGTAGAAATATATAAGTATGCTTATTAGCAGTCTGGAAACAAGTTCTGCCTAGTTTGGGGTCAAAGTCAAAATGCGGGTGTCAGTGTGCGAGAATTGCGAAGTTATTTCTATTCCTAGTTATTCCAATACTTACATCCTTGGTATCGATCTTCCCTTCTACCCACTTAGCATCGCCCCGTGACGTCACAAACAGATACAGGAACCACCCCGGCAACAGAAACATTATTGATCGAATTTGTATTTAAAGTAATTATACTTGAGGTTTACTGAAAGAAAAACGAAATACTGGTTATTTAAAAATATAAACAGATGAATCTATAATATCAAGTAAAACACTCTAGTTGGTCAATCAATAACTAAGATAACTATAAAATAAGATAAGCCCACAAAAAAGGAGCTTACGCATTTATTAATGTTATTCAAAAAGGTTTTAATGTTTACATTAATTAGTATATTTATTGTATTAAATAGGACCAAAACGTTAGTGAAAACGGGGCAATTAGTACGCATCTACCTACCCCTCCATTGAAACAGGCTTAATTTTATATATCCATGTATGTTTATATTACACCCTGAGTTCAAAATACAGATATACAACAAAAAATAAAAGCTATACGCAATTGAAATAAATAACAAATATTATATTATTGGTTTAGTGATTATTTTATTCACAAATATATAAATAATGAGATTATTAATAAAACTAAGTACTCACTTGGACGCTCATATTCAACATGACATTTATAACCTTTTACCTACTATTTAAACACATTTTTAATTAGCATTTAATTTCATTGTTTGTTTTAAATATCAGTAATTGCTAATGTGTAGATAAATTCACGTTATGTTCATTTGTTTTGAGGTCAGTTCTGTTGTGGGAATGTTGTTGTCATAGTAACGCGTCTCTATGTTGCGTTCGAAAATTAAAATTTTAATGTAAGTCGCACAAAAATAAAATAGGCGAAATCATTTTTAGATAAAAGCAGATATTGTTACAGTAAAAGCGTTGAAACAATAAAATGAATTCTTCTTGTTGACAGTACGGAGTGCTTTAAGCGGTTACCACGCCGCTTTCTATTGCACAAAGTGTTGTGGGTTCAAATCTCACACGGGACTACACTTTGTGTGATCTACAAATTGTTCTTTGTGTCTGATTCTTGTATGTTTGTAAAGTCTCCCGCACCACAGAATTTATTCCTAAGGCGAGCGTTGTCTTTTAACTCAAATAAAGCAAATAAAAACTAAATATGTAAATAGTTCGTTATGTTTTAGAAATTGAATTTTTGTATTGTTTAAATGCAGGTAGATTCTTGGAAAATGAAATTTAAATTTTACGGCGAAATTAATGAATGATGAAAGTTACATATGTGTGTGTTAAAGAATTCTGTGTCGTTTAAAAAAGGCTGTCATATACGAATGCACAAACTAATAGTAGAAATAAAAAAAATCAACTCTAAAACCCTGCAATTTCGGATTGGCCTTGCCCCCTTGACATTACTTCTGACGTAAATAAGCCACCAACTGTTTGAGTTTAATTTCTTAACATGACCTTTTAGTTCATTCATTCATTCACTCTTTTCTACAGTCACTTTGGTTGGTATATGATTCATATAAGCGTCTCGATTTAATTCAATTCTAACGTATAATTTCATCATCATCATCAGCTTATCACAGTCCACTGCTGGACATAAGCCTCTCTAAATGTACGCTACTATGTTCTAATCTGGTTTCTCGCATCCAGCTTCTGCTAGTCAGCTTGCGTTACATGTTACACACACACACACACACACACACACACAATAATTTTTTATTGAGTTTCGAACACCAAAAACTAAATATTAATGTGGCATTTCTACTATTAACAAAAGCGGAATCAAAAATAGACAACCTTAAACTAAAATTTGCCTTAAACTTTCCTCGTGTAGGCCGAGGTAATTCGTGCCTACTAAAATAAAACAACAATACATTATTATCAATTTATTTATTAAATTAATTTGAGATTAAATATTGATTATGATCATAAGCAAATACATGTGTTTCGTTAAGTACACAAATAAAATTACAAAATCCTACATAAGTATTTATACATTTAGTTATACTTGGTAACTTAAGAGTACTCATCAATAAACTTCTTGTGAAATTTCTTAAACATATCTACCATTTCCTTTAACAAATCTAATTGCGGCAATATTGTTGTTCTAATATGATAAGTTCCAGGTACCTGACCGAAACCAGATCCAGGCACCATACAAATACCAGTTTCTTCTAATAACCTCAATACGTAGAACTCGTCCGGATTTTGGCCAATATTCTTGGCTGCTTCTATCGCTTTTGGAGGCATCTTGATTTGTGGGAAAGCATACAAAGCGCCCTGAAGACAAATAGAATGTAATTTTATCTTTTATTATGAGGTTAAAGATTTTTGTTTGGTTGAGCGTGCTATTCTAATTAATTACTGGTTCGAATGTTCTGTCCGTGGGGTGACGGATTAAGAATACATAGTGTACCCTTATTCCTCCCGTGGGTGTCGTAAAAGGCAATTAAGGGAACAAAGTATACAAGACAACATCATTACAAAGAGAAGTTAAACTTGGAACAAACCCTATTCCAACCCGTCTGGCCACCCGTAGTAGGTCAAAACCTCCTTGCTAAGGAGAGGCCTATGTCCAGTAGTGGACTGTAAAAAGCTGTTGTTGATGATGATGACTATTTCGAATTGAGAATTATTTTAGTGTTGAAAAGGTCGTATATCAAGAAAAGCTATATAACATCATGCTAGTCTATTTTGTAGCGATAAAGCTTCATGAATTATTAAATGATTATGTACTCCCAGCCGATTTCGCTCACGGCATCCAGTCTCATCGGAGACCAGCCACCGACACAGGAGATATTGTAGTGCATAAATGTGTACGCAAACACAGGTGCACACTCTGTTCCCTCACTCTCACAATCCGAGGGACGGTTATTCGACAGGACCGACGGCTTTGCGCACTCTCCGAGGCACGTTATTATTAAATATGAAAATCTCAAACTAACTGGTAGATCAATTTTTGTACTTTGTACTTTTGTAGATGTTATTACGATTAGTATAATCTATACATATGAATAAAATTGGAGTGTCTGTTTGTAATATTGAAATAACCGCCTTTTACTACATGTATATGAATATACGTAAGATACATACACCAAAATAACATTTTTTACAATTTTTGTCTGTCTCTCTATTTGTTTCAGTTAATCTCTGGAATGACTGAACGGATTTCGACAGGACTTTCACTGACAGATAGCTGATATGTTAGGCAAAAACGTAGACTACTTACATTTTAGAATTTTAGAATCATAAAAAAAATCACGCGGACGAAGTCGCGGTTGCAGCAAATATTTTAATATAATGTCATTACTTTAAAGACACACCTAATTAAAGAAAAATGAAATTATTGAACATGTAGATACAAACATATCCATATTAGACCTGATTACGTAACTTACCTGTATAATGTTACAACTAACTCCTTCCATATCGTTGAACATTTTTTCCACCATTTTAGCTCTTGTCGCGAATGACTTCATCACATCAGTCTTCTCTTTCGTATAGAGTTCATAAGAGGGTTCTCCTTCTACAGGTGGTTTCACCACGCAATACACCACAGCCTGTCCCAACGTGTTAGGGCAATGTCTCGCAGAAATACTTTTATATAAATTACTCTGAACTTCAGGGTCCATATTTACGATTTCGAACCATCCTCCACGTAAACCACATTCTCCCATATATCCTTTGGATGTTGACATAAACGAAACCAGCTCGACCTGATTATAAGGCGCCTTTTGTTCTGACAAAACTTTCTTAAAAGAGTAAAATTTCCCCTCGTAAATATTTTGTTGATAAACTTCATCTGCGAATATGAACAAGGAATGCTTGTAAGCGAATTTTATTATGTCTTCAACGTTTTCTCTGGTCAATACTTGCCCTGTAGGGTTTCCTGGATTGATTACAACTAAGACTCTGATCTTACAGATCTTAGAGGCTTCTTTGTGTGCTCTTTCGAGTTCTTCTATTGTCAGTGCCCAGTTTTTACTCTCGTCGAGATAATATTCGACGTGAGTTAATCCATATTCTGCTAGAGTTGCAGAATAAAGAGGATACTGAGGTGTAGGGAGCATAACACCGGATTTCAGTCCATTTGTGTTGTTGATGAATAGTTTCAAACAACTCTTAATGGCGGCAGAAGCTCCAGGTGATAAGCATATATTATTCCAATCAGCTTTGTATCCATCTCTATTTTCTATATACGTAGCAACTGATTGTCTAACTGCGTCAATACCTAAGGATGTAGTGTATGATCCAACAGAGTTACCATCACATCCGCTCAGTATGTCAGCTGCTCTCTGTTTCACATCAGGAGGGAAGTATTCAGTCCTGATCATGTCCGGGTAAGAAACGCACGCTAATACTTGTCTGATGAACGAAATGGGTTTTTGGCCTATGGATTGAGCATCACCTATATTTGCTTTGATGAGTTTAGTGAAAGGCATTGGCACTTCTTCTCTGAGTTTCTTCTCAATATCTGTGAGCCGGTGGAATAGAGAACCACGTATAGCATATTCTAATTTGATAATGTGCGGATTCAAATTTTGAAATGTGATTGATTTGTTGAATTCTTTAACATCCATGGCTTATTTTCTTGTGTTTATGTTTTTCTTTTACTATTTCTTTTTATTTTACTTTAAAATTGTTACACAGAGTATACTGTTGACGCTCGATTGACACTGTACTGTATCTGGTTGAACGTAAGTTTGCCTTATCGGTATTAGAATAGCCGTTTATATATGTGCCCATTAATTACTTACAATTAAGTTATTGAATCGTTATCAATTATTTTTAGGTAGAATTATTTGAGTTCAATGACTGTGTAATAATACAATGGTAAAATTAAACAATCATCCTAAAAAGGAGAAAAATTGTAACAAATTGTGCCGATTTCACCAGGGTCACCATTCACAGGGTATAAACCTACCACAGTGTCATCTACTGAAGACACATCGAACTACGTAGTTATGAACTACGGCGAAGTTACTAATCCTAGGACCGTAGCCCACTAGACATGATCAGCTCACCTGGTCAGAGTTTGGTCCCTTTGAGTTGGAGGGCCAACTTGGGAGCTTGTAAAGAGCAAACTAGCAGATGTCACTAGATATTCGGTGAGTATCGTCGCTTATGGCCACCTACAAATACCTCCACCACTACAGGTCGATATGTGGAGGTTTTGTCGTATCGCACGATAAGGGCGACCCTATGGGTCACCATTGAAACCCTCCAGCATCTCCTTCTCTTCACCTCTTTGGCGCGGCTAATGGCCAGCTTCAGAGTTTTTCGTGCCTCTGGGTACTCCTCATGAGCTGATCCTCCTCACCATCTTCACGTTGACGCCGTCAACTGCGGGTGTAGAATCTTCGGACACGAGTACAGGACGCAAGGATGTCTGCCAACTCCTGGAACCACCAGTTGACCTCTTCTGTGGAGGTTGACGACGTCGACGTCGTCGGGGCATGGCCGCATCGCAAATCTGCGTAGTCGCATCATTAAAAGTGATCAGTCCCTGCGTCGATCTTCTCGGCCAGGGTCTGCGGAGATAGCAAAGAGTGAATAATGGCTGCTTCCTCTAATAGATCCCTATTCAGTTTGACAACTGCCCACCGCGGAAAGGGAGACTATCGCTTCGCCGCGTGACCCCTATTAGGATCCTGGGTCCAGAGCTGAAATCGGATGTAGAGGTGATCCGAGAGCGTCTCAACCTCTTCCAAGACACGCCAGTTACTTACTCATGCGGCGAAGGCAGAGGTAGCGAACGAAAGGTCCACTATCGACCCCCCCCCCCGCTGTCGCACGCACATTTTCCTACTGAGTATACCACCATCTCACTGCGTTCGTCAACCCGCATGCCAAGCGTGGCGATTATGGCAAAACCCCCCATTATGGCAAGCACAAGGATAAAACGGCCCCTAGTCCCCGGTGGCCGGGCCAGATGGAAGTGGCAGGGTAGGGGGTGCGAAGAATCTCCGGATAAGATTGGGCTACCACAAACGACGACTTGACCTGGCAACATATAACACGTGCACGTTGGGAACCAATGAGAAAATATTCTAACTGGAGGAGGAATTAAGCAGGTTGCGGTGGGACATTTTGGGTTTATCTGAATTCCGTAGACAGGGGGAGGACTCAATAATACTGCAATCCAGCAACTTCCTTTATTTCTGGGAGGGCGATCATCAATCCCAAGGCGGTGTCGGGTTCTTGGTACATAAGTCCCTCATAAACAACGTGGTCAAGGTCGAGAGCGTGTTGTCGAGGCTTGCGTACCTTATACTCAGAATAACCAAGAGGTATTCGCTGAAGGTTATACAGGTATACGCTCCAACCGCGGCACACCCCGATAATGAGGTAGAGACTATGCATGAGAACATTAGTAGGGCCATACATATGTGTAAAACTTACTACACCATTGTTTAAGGGGCACTTCAACGCAAGGTTGGGTAAACGAAGCGGCGATGAGCTACGGGTGGGACAATTTGAAGTTGGTGAACGAAATCACAGGGGCCAACTACTGATTGATTTCATGGAGAAGGAGGGCCTTTACATGATAAACTTCTTCTTCCAGAAGCGTGAACACAGAAAATGGACTTGGATGAACCCAGATGGTTTTACCAAACATGAGATCAACTTCTTCATGTCGACGAAGAAGTAAATATTTAATGATGTCTGTCTGTGTCCGTGATCAATATGGTTAAAACCGGAAGCGATTACCGACTAGTTAGAGGCACATTGAATATCGAACACCAAACTTGAAAGATCGTGGCTGATGAGGTCTATGCTCCGACCGTCACCTATTCATATGCAAAATCCCGAAAGCTTTCAGCTCGAACTTCAGAATCGCTTCGAAGCCCTCGAGTCCTCCGTTGATACAAACGAACTCAGTAACCGGCTAGTGGAAACTGTCCGTACAGTCGGGTGTAAGTTACTCAAAACCCGTCCCACAAATAGAATGAAGAAATTCTCTGACGGTACTCTCAAACTCATGTAAGAAAGTTTCTTTCTGCAGTCTTCAGTTGATGCATCTAAATACCGGCAGCTCAACAGACAGATATTTAAGTGTCAGAGAAAAGACTTACGCTAACTTAATTCCTTGCATATTCAAGAGGCTATAGAGCGAAATGAGGGGACTAAAATACTCGCACGGGCACTGTCTGTTAGACAGAGCCTGTTGACTAAACTGAGGACCGATGATAGCAGAATTTTGACGTCGAGATCCGAGCTTCTGAGTGAAGTGGAGAAATTCTATGGGCAGTTATACATGGCAATACTGGATCATGTTACAGACTTATCGAAAGATCCAAGGGCTAAGTTAACCCGACGCTACAATGAAGATATACCGGACGTTAGTCTGTGCGAGATTGGCTTGGCTCTCAGACAGCTTAAAAACAACAAAGCACCTGGTGAAGACGGAATTAAGGCTGAACTCCTGAAGGCAGGTGGAAAACCTGTTTTAAAAATCCTTCAGAAAATATTTAATTCCGTTATGCTCCACGGGAAACCACCTCAGGCATGTCTCAGGACTGTGGTTGTGCTTTTCTTCAAAAAGGGCGACAATTACTGAAGAACTATAGACCCATCTCTCTTCTGAGCCATGTCTATAAACTGTTCTCAAGAGTCGTCACGAACCGTCTGGCACGCAGACTTGACGACTTCCAGCCTCCCGAACAAGCCGGATTCCGAAAAGGTTTTAGTACTATATATCACATTCATACGCTGCGGCAGGTTATACAGAAGTCCGAGGAGTATAACCTTCCACTATGCTTGATGTTTGTGGACTATAAGAAAGCTTTTGATTTGATCGAAACTTGCGCTGTGCTACAGTCTCTTCAGCTTTGCCAAATTGACTATCGGTACATTGAAGTATTAAAGTGTTTATATGAAAACACCAGTATGTCAGTCCGTTTACAAGGTCAAACTAGATCAGGCTCGAAACATATTAAAGTACAGCGAGGTGTAAGACAGAGAGATGTAATATCTCCGAAACTATTCACCGCAGCACTCGAGGAGTCTTCAAGTTTCTAGACTGGAATAGACTTGGTATTAACATCAATGGCGAGTATATCACCCACCTTCGATTTGCTGATGATATAGTTGTCATGGCTGAAACCCTAGCAGATCTCAAAACAATGCTTGATGACCTCAGTAGTCTCTAAACGAGTGGGATTAATAATGAATATGGATAAGACAAAAATTATGTTGAATGCCCATGTCACACCCACTCCAGTGAAAATTGGAGAATCTACTCTCGAAGTGGTTGACGACTACGTGTATCTAGGACAAACTATCCAGTTAGGTAGGTCCAACTTCGATAAAGAGGTCAATCGTCGAATCCAGCTAGTTTGAGCAGCGTTCGGGAAGCTACGTAACGTTTTTTCTTCACAAATACTGCAGTATTCCAAGACAAAAGTCTTTGACCAGTGTGTGTTGCCAGTGATGACTTACGGCGCAGAGATATGGTCGCTCACTATGGGCTTGATAACATAAAATTAAAAGCACATAAACATTTCAACATAAAACTGAAAGTAGTTTATTGCATATCCATAAATACGTAAGTAAGTATGATTAGCAGATAACGATTTAGGTAGAGTTGCATTTTTTTTTTTATTTTGGAAATATTATGTGTCTGGGTGATAAAATATCCGTAGCAGCCAGCACTGAGTCATTACGTTCTACTAATGCAGCTATTTCTGTATTAGTAGGACGAAATGTCTGTTTCAATATCTACCTCGGTTGGAAAGAATTGAAGACCACCTGAAATATTCAGCATTGTACATATAGGTTCAGGAGTAGATCTTGTCTTTATGGGGCCCGTGCCTAATACTACAGATTACACGACTGGTCTAGTTGTTTAAGCCGTCGGGGTGCTGAGCTGGGCAACTTCCACGTGATGCACCCTGGTAACGTTGGTGGTGGCACTGCTTTATTCCTGTGTTATTGGGAAGAAGACTTTACCGGCAACGGTTAATATTCTAGCATGAAGAGGAGGCCGTTTTCGTCGGCCATTCGGTCGAGGCTTGGTCCAACAGGGTGGGCATATTTGTCGGTTCCTCTGTTGGCTCTTCGCTCTTCGGAGCAATGAGGAGGAAAACCTCGTAAAAAAATCACTAAGATGGGACCCTTCCTCGGGTCGGTGTTCAACACACGACACCTACAAAATCGGGTAGGCCCCTCCATGCCTGGTGATTCTTAAAATTTTTATGGTCTAGTCGGCTTCCTAATAACTTAAAAACAGTTTTAGCGTCGCAGCCTGAACTTTCTTTAGAGGAATTGGCGGCATTAGCTGACACAGTACACGACATCGCACCCGCCGGGCTCCAGCAGGTGGCGAATGTGGCAGCAGCGACTCAGCCGTTACCTTTACAAGAGATGGCCGCTCAGATAAGTGAACTGAGTAAACAAGGAGCATTACTCACCACACGGTTGAACGTATAGGACCAGGTACGTAACCGTTCACATATTCTTACTAAGATAAGGAACTTCAAGGGTTCCAGATCTCGTTCACGGCCTCGACAACCATCCCCTGATTGCCCGCACTATTACTACCACTACACGTATGGCTCGAGGGCGCATAAATGTGTGTAGCCTTGTGAATGGCAAGCGGAAAACTTAAGGGGCAGCCGGAACCAGCAGTGGCTGCCCAAATGGTACAGGTTTATATCAGAAAGACCTTCAAAAATGCTTTTTCTTGTTGATACCGGATCAGATCTATGTGTGTTTTCTCAATCTGCAGTAGAAATCCCTTGTTACAAGGCTAGGTATGGGTTGACAGCTGCAAATAGTACATGTATACATACCTATGGGCCCATACAACTAAGTCTGGATCTAGGACTCCGTCGAAACTACGAATGGAAGTTCACGATTGCGGACGTATCAAAACCAATAATTCTTCCTTCCGACAGACGCAGATCTTTTCCAGGCACGGTTGCTTCGGGAAGTATCTGCACTCGGTCACCAGGAGGGAATTGAGTCCCGCCTGTCACCACTGCGATTACAAAAAGGATTCGGCTCAGCACACACTAGTAGTTTATTCCGTCTGGGCGGCCCACCGTGGACTACTCACTGCAGTAATTGGAGGAGATCTCTCGCTACCGGCCGTCATACACTTCATGGTCGGTAGCGACAGTTGTTTTACCGCGGTCGCAATCTTCTACAAAGACGTAATTTCGCGAAAGGTGGCGGCGGAGAAGGCCCGGGATGATGATCTCCACTCGGATCCAATTTACCGCCGGTGAACCGGGCGGCGGAGGCGGGCGTACCAGTGCCTCGTGCCGCCTTGAGTGTGGCCGAGGGTGGACGGGACGAGTTTTCTCCTCCATCCGCTACAATGGCCAGCCGCGAGGAAGCGACGTCTGCGTGTGCCGTACGTCGCCTAAAATAGAGAGTTTACTCGCAGATGGTGCCCGCAGTAGCGGGCAGGCGCTAGTAGGGATCTGGATGCCCTAATAACAGCTGTTCCCGGATCCCTCCTATATCAGGTGCAGAATGGCACACCGTGTGGTTTTAGTCGGTCCGATTCCGACACACCTCTTCACCGTAAACCCCGGTGGGGTGACGGCCCTAGGGGGGTTCCCAGACGTTAAAAAAACAGGGTTTGATGCAGAAGACAGTCCTCCTTGACACGGCTCGTATAGTGAGAAGGTTCCTGTCTTTGGAGCCCTAATCACCGGTGTCTTGGTCCCTGTACATATGTATTTTTGTTTTCCTTTCTTTTGTATTTAAAAATATAATTTATATATATTGTAATGAAATAAGGAGAAATAATACAAGCCACAATTAAACCGAAAAATATTTCGGTATATAGATATACAAACACAGAGACTATAATGTATGTACACAAGACATATCTGAACGGTCTAGTTCGTGTATTAAGTGAAATTGCGATGGCATGCTGCAATTGGGTCAATGTAGCTAAATTGCAGTCGCTGGTGCAGATGATTGCTCTGAATTACAAGTGGGAAATAGGTATAACTACTAGATATTAATTTAAAAGAAGCGACGTTCTGAAATGAAAGAACGTTTTTTTTTTAAGCCTGAGTGTGGCAACTGTCTTAAGACTTAGTAGAAACAGTAGGTTTAGTAGAAATAGTAAGGAGATTTTTAAATAATTTTATGTTCTTAATCTATGATGGTGATGACGTACTCCTAGCCGATTTCGGTTAAGGCGGCCAGTCACAATGGAGACTAGCTAACTACCCGTAAGATATTATGTTGTACAAGTGTGTGCACAAATACAGGTATACCCTCTGTTCCTTCACTCTCACAATACGGTGGGACGGTTATCTGACACGATCGGGTAGAGATCAGGCACAGAACCAATGGTTTTACGTGCTCTCCAAGGCACAGGGGTTAAGATCTTCTTTTTCAAACTTCGGCCTGTTATTAAGCATTTCTGTAGTTAGATGAACTAAATAAACTTTTTGGACTTACCCTGGGAATTGAACCTGATACCTCTTGATCGGCAGTTGTAAACGCTTACTACTAGACCAACGAGACAGTGTCTATACCAATATTATAATGCAGATAAGTTAGTTTGTTTGTTTAGTTGTACGCGCTAATCCGCTAGGTGGCGATGAGAGCGCTAAGGATTGCGCGCGCCCTTCTTGGGGTAGTAAAGGAACCACGAGGTTCCCGCACGGGAGGGGTCCATCTACAGCCCTACGTGACCCGAGGTACGTCAGAGTTCCAGGGATTTCCTTACTAGGCTGCACCTGGTTCCCCGGCTACTGGTATCCAAGACGGGGTGCAGTTTTTGGTCGGTTCTAGTCCGACGTAACGAGAATAGGATATTTGGCCTTCAGTATACGGACACCCGGGAAAAGCGACGTATGTACTCTCGTACCATCATAGCTGTCTTACCTCTATACGTAATCATCATCATTAACAGCCTTTAACAGCCCACTGCTGCACTTAGGCCTCTTCTTAGAAAGGAGGTTTTGGCCTGTTATACCACACTGGCCAGACATGTTGGTATAAGGTTTGTTTCAAGCTTTCCTTCTCCTTGTAGTGATGTTGCCTTACATAGTTTGCTCCCTTAGTTGCCTCTTGTGGTACCTATAGGATGAGCAAGGGTGGTGACACTTCGTATTCTTAATCCATCACCACACGGACACGTCACCACACCGACAGTTATACAAACGTTACATTATTAAAAACATTTCCTCTCGTAAACAACGAACCTCTAGAACACTCTTTGCTCTGTTGACATAAATGCTGGTCATTGCTTTTTTCATAACCTGACTTGATTTATGAGTGTACTAACCCGACTCGGCTTCGAGTTTATTCTACAAATGGTGCCATAAAAATATGTATACATATGAAGTATTCTCACAACTGAGTCTAAGAGAATTTTAATGATTCTATAAACTTTTAGTAAGATATTATTGCATTGATTTATGCCGATAGTATTAATGGGGATTTGCATTTAGTTACATCTATGATTTTCTGTATGTTCTTTATCAAACATCATCACCGATAGGAGTGTACTACATTATTAAAATGTAAGTATGTTAACAATACTTATTACTGCGGATATTTTTATACCACGTCGTTTTTTATTACATATTGTCATAACAAGCTTGCTTAGTCCACAGCTGGACACATACATCTCCGTAGAAAGACAGCTTTGGTCTACTATACTTTGTAATGAGATGCTTTAAATCTTGAGGTAAGAAATAGGGTACTTTTTAGAAACGACAAGCAATATACATGAAGGCGGAATTGCGAACACAATTTACTAATTGATAAATACAGTTTTACTGTTACTGTTTGCTTTTAAGGTCTTTGCACACACACATTATGACGTCATGACTTTTATTTACCCAATTTCCTTTCTGTATAATCCAATGCAATCCGATGAGTCGTCATAAGCGCTACAAAGAGAGGAAAGAGCGTTAATATAATTCTTGAACCCCAGTTACCCGCACCGGTAGGGTTGTCAAACGTACCGCGTGGATGTACACTGAGTTAAATATTTTTATTTATATTCAAGGTCATTTGTTGGTTGAACGCGCTTATATCATGGAGGGCTGGTCCAATTTGAAAATTATTTCAGTGTTAGATTGCGCAGTTAACGAGAAACACACTGTGACCAAAAGGAGTTAAATATCAGTGATACATTTCGCAAAGTCGAGTGAAAATAATTCCTTTTGAGAATTTTCAATGTGTGCGCTGCGTAAACGGTTAAAGTTTTGCGAAAATAATGTACGCAAGAAATATTTCCTTTTAAAAATGCCAAAAAAAGTCAGCGCCAGCGTAAGTCTATTTTTATGGTTGGTTCACTATAATTTTTGTTTTCTTAAAAAGAGAACGCCTGCATTAGGAATAAATACTGTGTCGCGGAGAACTTTTACAAACATACAAGAAACGGACACAAAAAACACCCAAACTCAGAACAACAATTTCTGGGTCACACAAAGTGTTGTCCAGTGGGTTTGAGCCCACAAACAACACTCAGCGCAGTAATAAGAGGCGTGGTGACTGCTTAAACCACTAGATTACTGTGGTGTGCTGTGATGTTAAACTGTGCTATGTTAAATAAATATGTTCACGCTTTACAGCATTACGCTAAGGGCAATAGGAGACGCAGACAAGGTTGCACTGGTCAACTAGTAGGTAATAATTTGATAAAGAACCTATAACGTGAAAAATATACCTCTGTAGTGACTTCTAGCAAACTCCTTAAGTTTGGGTTAATGGTTTTTTTTGACTTGAAGATAGTTCCTGGCAGCGGATGGATGTGAATTGTCCAGGACCGGGACGGTTGGCGTTCCTTGGTGGAGACCTTCGTTCAGCAGTGGACGGCGATAGCTTGATTGATTGATTGATTGTTTTTTTTTTGTCAACCGTCAAATGGAGACACTTTGATCATGCTTGTTAAGTTATTATAAACGAAATAGAAATATATTTACTTTTTGGGCAATAACTTTCGATATTTCGCTACATTTGATATTGTATCATTAAATTAATAAAAAAAGTAACTAATAACATACCGTACTCTATGTAACATTTGTACAAAAATGTAAATTACTCATAGACGCAAATGTTATACATGTCTACGTACTAGGCTGGGAAAATTTATATATCAACTATAAGTAAATCGTTTACTTGACTTCTCGATACTTTAGGATATAGGGGCATGAATATACGGCGAAAAGGTGAACCAAGAGAGTCGAGAACAGCAAGCCTGCGAAGAAAAACAATGCTACTACTAATCGTACCTCTCATGCTTCCCAAATATATATATTTTCCTATTATATCAGCTTGCTTAGCATGATGCACAGATAAGTTTTAATATCTAAGATTATCAAATGGTACAAGTTTAACATGACGTTTTTTTTCTATAGTTATACTTTGGCAGGGTCTTAATATATTAAGAACCTGCTAAGGTGAATCTACTCTGCCTGATGGAAAGCATGAATAGAATCCAAGAGCTGTGGTCTCCATACTCATTGCAAATACAGACAATACAGTGTGGTGACCCACACTATGGCGGCCTAGTGAGTTGCTTTTTCATGCCACTTGGGGACGTAAAAGACAGTCATCGTGGCAGTCACCCCTGCATCAATGGGCCTCCGGTATCGCACTTAGGTTTAGGTTGATCCTCTGTGGGTGGGTAGTAGTGCCCCGGTCAAGCCGGCCCGTACGTGCTGAAATCAGCGTGGCTCTACTACCTAAAAAATAATTATTATTATCATTTAGCTACTAAGGCGTAACTTTTCGTTTTATTAATCGAAATGTACTTGTCCAGTGTTTGAAAAGAGTTTTCAAGCTGATAATTTACTTACTACAAACAATAATATGATTAACGATAATTTTTTCATTGTTTTACTTTATTTTTACCATCGCGTGACACCCCTAACTTGCAAGTGACCTTTAAACTCATTCAGTTTATCCTCGACTATCGTTCTGTGTGCAACTCTTCAAATTATATTTTTTCACGTATTAAAATCCAAAAATAGTTCCTTCGCTGTTCGTTCGTGTAATAATATGAAATCAAGAATTAAGCAAGCTTTTTATGCTAAATATTGATCTGTTAGTTCAAATTTCGTGTGCTAAAACAAAGTGCAAGTGCTAAGACTGTTAAATATTTTCTTATAGGAGTACGTGGTCCTTTGTGCCATGTGATTTAAAGTTTGTACCATCAAATGAATACTTCAAAAATATATTTTCATACAATTAAATTGGTTGGCAACCCTTTTAGTAAGCGGTCACCGGTGCTTTTAAACAATAGAGCGGGTAGTATAAAAACTTTTAGTGGAGTTTACTAAACTTTTTAGTGGGATGAAGATTTGGCTGTCACATACATATTGTTGACTAAAAACAGGCAACAATCGTATATTGTGTATACTTTTTAAGTCATGATTGTTGTCTAGCTTATGGCCGCCCCATCATCACAGGTAAAATAATGATCCTTGTGTTTGTCCAAGAAAGCAAATATGTGTTTGGCAGGTTCTTAGAGAGTTTACAACATGTATGTAAGCCCCTTGAGACTTTAAGCGTCCATAAACAAATAATAGACCGGAGAATGAGATCATAGACTCAGATGTTTAACATCGGTTTTCTACAAGACTAATTAACTGATACGGTGGCGCAGTGGTAACGGATACGACTGCTGTTTTTGAGGTCTCGGTTTCGATTCCGGGTCGGACCAAATGTTTGTAAGATTTGCAAATATATGTTTCGAAGTTTGAGTGTTTTCTACGTATGATTTGCATGCAATGTATTTCCAAAAAAAAGTATATATATATATATATATATCAGTTGCCTAGGGTTCATAGTATAAACTCTGCATAGTTTGGAACTAGATGGCGTTGTGTATCAGATGTCTGAAATATTACTTTCTCTCTTAATTCAGTCGCTAAACTTCTACTTTGAAAGTTATGTTAAACTTAAAAACTGTATCTTACAAAAATTGGAAGAGGAAAAAATAACCGAATAATTCCTCAGAAGTGATTTAATTCATATCGTATTATTTCCATACAAAAGGTCAAAATACTAAGATAAAGTAATATTTTTATGTCCCACTTTGTTTTATTGGTGAAAAGATAATTTCAACAATAACAAAACTCAGAATAATAAGGTTAACACGAAAACAACATTGAAAGAGATATTTAAATGTGTATATTTCTTGTTTACTTATTCTAGACACGCCAACAGTAAACATAATATAGATAGTCAAATATAAACACTTGTTGTTCACAAAAAAGATACTTTATTTAAGAATACAAGTTTTTAGCAGGACAGTATGTCACTGGCAAGATGGTACTAACAGAATGAACAGAATGACCAGAATGAATCATCTAATTCTTAAACTTAGCTTACATACTGGATTACAGTGTGTGTGTGTGCTGTCCGTGTGATGAGACCCACGGGTAGCTTCTTGGTACATGGTAATTAATTTAATGTGTTTGGTCTACATTAGTTTTATGATGATTATACTAAATCGGTGTAGGTGTCAAATTGCTAATCGACAGCGTTGGTGGCGTGATGCGCCCTTAGTGTACTAACACAGTTCTGAGTATGGGGTCGGAATGCATAACTAGGTATAGTGATTTTGTTCCCGCCAAATGAAAACAGTTTTAAGTATATATTTGGGTGCCCAGGTTAAAATTGTGTTCTTTTATTTTTTTAATGCTACATATAGTTTTCGTAATACAAGAAATGTCTAACAAAAATCAAAAGTTCAAATTCTAAATATTCATTTACATTATTTTACAGGTCTCTTCTTCCAATTTTTCTGTTCCAATCCTCTAATGTGATGCTGCAATAGTAACCTGCCATCATATTACTCCAGCGAACTTGGTACCAGTCTTTTATTACTTGTAAATTCTGATGGAAGCGTTCTCGAACCAAAATTTTCAGGGAATTTGTTCAAAGGGCTATGCAGGTAGCAGCTCAGACCTCTCTTTGGAAAGGTCAAGGCGTCAGTAGCGCCCTTAACGACCAAGGAACTTGAGGATACATGCCTATTATACATGATTTTGCTCTTATCTATGTTCATATGCCTATTAAAGATGATCTTGATCTTATCAATGACATCCACAAGGCTAATTATATCGTCTGTATATCACAAGTATAAGATGTATTGGTCATTGATATTGATTCTCAGTCCGTTCTAATCAAGTGCCTTGAGGACGTCTTTCAACGCGTTAGTAAAGTTGCCGAGAAATAACGTCTCCTTATCCATCCCCACGACGCAATTG
This sequence comes from Hypercompe scribonia, assembly GCA_949316085.1. NCBI lineage: Eukaryota > Metazoa > Arthropoda > Insecta > Lepidoptera > Erebidae > Hypercompe > Hypercompe scribonia. Next base: position 5,704,081 of record OX438997.1, read on the forward strand.
AATTAGTCTTGTGCTCTGTTCTTGTACTAGGACGGTCATTGTTGCTGCTTCATACAGACATCTCGCCACTCTGATATGTCGGCAGTCGGCCACGTATCTCTGTGCAGACTCTAGGACAGCCCAAACCTCAATGGTGTTGAGGGCCTTCTCGTAGCCTACATGCGCTAAGAGAGTAAGGTTGATTATATTCCTCTGTCTTCGTAATAATTTACCGTAGTGTGTGTATGTGGTCCATGTAGCTGAAGCCTTTTGAAATTCAGCCTGCTTCACGGGTTAGAAGTCATTGAATTTTTGTGCAAGACTTTTCTTAATAACCCTCGAAAACAACTTATACACATGGCTCAGGAGTGATATGGGGCAATAGGTTTTCAGTAGATGTTCGTCTCCTTTTTTGAAAAACAGTACTAAGACGCATCTGCTCCATGTCTCTGATGTAGTGCCAGTATGTTGCATCGAATGAAACAACCTTGAGAGCTCTACTAACATAGGAGTTTATCCAGCTTTTAGGAGCTGTGTTGTGATTTCGTCTGCACTTGGAGCTTTGTTGTTACTAAGTTGTCCTAGCTCCACTCTAATGTAACCCAAATGGATGACGGGAAGCTCGTCTGTGAGCTGGCGTGTCACACCAGCACGTGAGTCATCTGCAATGTGGGTTTCTTTAGAGTGAGTTCTCGATTTCAGCGAGAATCTCTGTTTTACCTTCACTTGGCGCTGATTCTTTGTACAGTTAACATCTTCGTAATCTTTTTAAATAATTTTATCGTGAATAATTCCCACTGTATAAAAACTATGTATATTCAAATAATGTTAAATTTTATTCCACTTTTTGTACTAATTATTTTACTTGTAATTCTATAATGTTAGGTGTTATCTTTAGTGAATGTTGTGTCTATCTGTAATGGGCATATCTATTTTTTTTGTGGGAATATTGTTAGAGTTTGTTGTATGTATGCCGCTAATATACCACACAAATAAATAAAACAAATATCCATTGTAGAGTTTCGCTAATGACCGTTTTTTTGGATGAGGGGAAAACGAGCCCACCTAGGAATAAGCCTGGAGTAACCCTTCTATAGATACAAAATTGCAAAACACCCATTTTCTGTGAGGCAGTGTCACTTCGCTCTAACCTCCACATGTGACGCGAAGCAGTTTTCTCCCACGACAAAAACATTGTTCATTATTAATACAAAGTAGCGTACAAATTCATCGATCTGATATATTATTAAGGCATCAGTATTCGGTTGTCTTTTAGCCAATGGTTTTGAAGGCTGTTGGCCATTGAAAATGTTTATCTGTTGTCCACTTACTAACACCAAAAGGCCTCATTATTAAGTTATTGAGTCATACAGCATAAATTACTTACAGTAGTAAAGCTATAATTACGAAACCACTCTTATTTTTAAACAGTCATTAAATGTACTTAAGACATAACCTAAATGTTTGTAATGTTGCGGAGTTCCTGCGGTTTTTGATTATTAACCTAGAAATGCTTTGTGAATGTAATATTGTAAACGATATAAAATGTTTTGTAGATGTGTTATTTTTGTTGTTATGTAAAATAATAAAATTTGCATTGTGTAATATTAATTTATATAGACTTTATGGACTATGTTGTGGTGTGATTGCGTGTAGGTATTGTTTGCGTGTGAAATTTATTCGTTCAGGATATATTTTTACGGAGCTTCTTGTTAATAGTACCATTTTTTTTTACGGAAATCCATAATCAATGAAAGGATTATGTCAGACTCGAACCGACGAAAAACCACACGCCGTCTCAGGTACCAGTAGACGAGGAACCAGGTGCACCCTAGTAAGGTAATCCCTGGAACCCTGACGTACCTCAGGCCAACTACGGCTTGTAGATAAGTGGGAAATACCATGTTCCCTTTTTTTCCTGCCCCATCCTGCTCTGCTAGGGTGTCCGATGGCCTCACCTGTCACCCCCAGCCTTGTTAATAGTACCTGAAGAATAAAACACGAAAACATAAATACAAAAGTTTTGGTGTTTAACTATTAACGGTAAATAGTAACACTCGTATAGGACAATCATTGCAATGACTTCACTTCAATTGACTGTCACTAATCGGCGTTTAAAAACTGGTATAAGATAGTGTGTCCACTGTTTTATTTCTCGGTTCTACAAACAACATTTTCAGTAGTTAACTCGGCCAAAGTATTATGAGGAATAATATTATTTTTAAATATTACAAAGTACTTACTTATTGCAAAACAGCTGCTGGTACGCTTTGCTCACCATTTGCATTTTTTCGCACATATACTAAGTCCAAGGCCATTTTGTCTTTACACTGTACATTTAAGTACTGTTCAATAATTTTAAGTATGTAATGCAAAAGATATATAAAGATTTTTCTTGTTCTTATCGATACCATATGATTGTTATTTCTGTATTTTTTTATGTAAATAACAGTTGAGTATTCAAGTGTTTAGGCACCGGTGACGGCTTATTGTTAAGGCTACGTCCAGTACGTGTTAATATGCCAGCTTACCAGCCAGATGACATTCTATTGCCAATGTATTTGTTTAAGAATAAAAAGTATGCTTTCAGAGGATTCCCACGAATCTTTTTCACTAACCACGCACTCGTGAGTTCGCTTCACATGATTCGTGATGGGTTGTGGTTGAAAAGGTCTGGAGTTAAGGATTATGTGACGTGAGAGACAATAACTGAGGATCTAATGAGTTTATTTCACATCTATTCGATCGTTATCGATCGTGATGACCATTGCGATAGAGTAGATGTAAAGTAAACACATGGATGACAATTTATCATTACTGTATTGTCTACATTATTCAGATGCCTCGCGTCTCACACCTATAAACTGTGAAGAAAAATCGACACAGAACCATTTTCTATATCTTCTTCATTAATAAACGATACGATAAACGAATGATATTCATACAGATTCATGTAGAAATATTAATTTTCAGATCTAGAAAAGAAATAAACAAATATTGTTATCATTTGTGACTAGGAGACACGCAAATGACTATAAAACTGTGATAATACATTTGTATATAACATTTAAGTGTAATAGTGTATAAAGACAATCGTATTTACAAACACAAATGTGTAACAGCATCGAAATGCAACCTAAACGGTTATTATTCTGTGTTACAATAACAATTACTCTGTTTACTTCTGTGCTGTGTTCTACGTATTTCTTTGGAGAAAAGACGAATAATTCAAGATTAGTACACGCTGCCAATGTTAGGTACGAAGCTATACCGTTATTAAAACGCGTGAAACTATTTATTTACAATGGAGCAGTCCCTATTAAGGTATGTTTAATATTTACTACAAATCTAAGGGTCGAAATACGACTGTACGACTAATATTGAATACATAGACTAGCCTATTGGTCTAGTGGCAAGTAACACTCACTACTAATCCAGAGTTCGTAGGTTCGAATCCCACTCAGGACAAATAATTGTGTGTTGAACTTGATGGTTTGTTTTCGCTTTGTGTGTAATTTACTTGTAATATGTATGTATAGACTTTAGAAATGTATAATACTATTTATGTGGTCCCATAAGGCTTTAAAACTTATGTTTTAACGGGACGTCTTTTAATAAATTTACACTTTGCAACTGAAGAGATAAAAGTACGTGGCCGCCATGTTACTCGCACTGGCTTGGCGATCATCGCCAAATATTACAAACCACCACCAAATATTTTTTATTTTATTTTTTTTTATGTACAACCTACCAAAGTGACTCTATTCTGCCTGATGGAAACCATAAATAGAATCCAAGAGCGGTGGTCGTCATACTCACAGCAAATGACGACAGTGTAATATGGCAACCCACGTTATGGCGGCCACTGGTTCAAACCAAAAGTAATAAAGGTTTATAGGGAGTCTACCACGTGTCAGTGTATCCAACTTTCTTCTGCCAAATTTAGTTGCTAATAAATCAGAACTTGTCGCCAAGGCCTTAGTTTAAAATATAAAATGAATTAAATTTTTTTGTAAACACTTCGATTTAGCGCCTAGACTATGCCTAGTCTAAGAGGTTACAAAGATAACATGTAACGGCCACCTGCAAACACTTGTAACCAGTGATCTTAATATTCTGATATGCTTATTAGTCAGTACTTTAATGCATAAAGATTTAAGTTTGGCAAATGTAAGTACATATAAACCCATCAATAGCCTTTTACAGTCCACTGCTGGACATAGACCTCTCCTTAACAAGTAGGTTTTGACCTACTATACCACGCTGGCCAGACGAGTTGGAAAAGGGTTTGTTTCAAGTTTTCCTTCTCTTTGTAATGATGTTGTCTTGCATATTTGGTTCTCTTAGTCGCCTGTTACGACACCCACTGGATGAATAGGGGTGGTAACACTATGTATTCTTAATCTGTCACCACATGGACTAAACCCAACGTATTCAAATATTTCCAGTCAATCAGCTGCTACGACCACCAAAACAGTGACGCGTCAATCAACATCACAGAGGGTGGTATCGGGTTCAAACACGTCACCTTGCGAATGAAGAGTCAACGCAGTTACCGGCTGGACTACGCTATAGAAATTTACGCATGAAACAGAACTACGTAGAAGATAGTAGAGATCACTAAATAAATCTTTTGTATTTTTTTTAAATTATTATTATGGCAACCCCTTACATCGGGTGAACCTCGTTTAGTCCCAAGTTATGAACAAAGAGGCAATGTCATGAATCAATTTAGAAATACTTGTCATTTTTAAAAAGAAAGAATTAAAGAAGCCTGCTTTAAAATTCTTATTAGTTGCTATGCCACCAACTAAAATAAATTTGAATGAAAAATATAAAAAAACATGTATTCATGCCAACTCAGAAACCTTCGTGAGCTCATGGACAACAACTTTGCTACAGATAATCGCATGATCAGTTGCATGTTTACAATTCTATAAAGGACACGCAGACATACAGACAGACAAACATTAATTATAATACATATAAATACATATAAAATGTATAGATGTACAAACGTGATGAGGAGACACCTCATTGTGACTAACGCCACGGTGGGACCGCGTCTTATGGACACCTGCAACTTGATAAAAGAGCGAAGGTCTCTTTATAAGTTTCTTCTCCAGAATTCTAGAGGGCATAGATTTTTTTTTTATTAAAAGAACCTGCCAAAGTGGCTTTACTCTGCCTGATGGAAAGCATGAATAGAATCCAAGAGTTGTGGTCACAATACTCATTGCAAATGCAGACAATGCAATATGGTGACCTACACTAAGGCGATCTAGTAAGATGTTTTTTTACGCCTCGCTTGGGGACGTAAAAAAATGAATGTGTGCTTAAACATGACTACAGTGTAAGGTATTATACCATCAAGAAATGTACTTTTTCTCTAATATTATTATCATCATCAATCATCAACAGCCTTTAACACCCCACTGATGGACATAGGCCTCTCCTTAGCAAGGAAGTTTTGACCTCTTTTACCAGGCTGACCAGACGGGTTGGTATAGGGTTTGTTTCAAGTTTTGGGGTGCTTGGCTAGAAAACCTCCACGTGGTGCACCCTGGTAACGTTGGCGATGGTGTTCATCACTGCCAACGCCTAATATTCTAGCACGAAGAGGAAGCCATTTTCTCCGGCAATTCAGCTGAGACTTGGTCCAACAGAGCGGGCGTGTCTGTCGAATCCTCTGTTGGTTCTTCGCTCTTCGGAGCAATGAGGAGGAAAACCTCGGTAAAAAATCACGATGGTGGGACCCTTTCTAGGGTCGGAGTTTCTCCGCTCAGCGGTGGAAAAGGTAGGACGGGCTCGGTGTGCACTTACACTGCCACCGTGCAGGCATCAGGAGACATAGTCTCCCTGCCGCCGTCGACATATCGTAGTCCCGAGTTGGAGTCTCGCGACTCCAATCGGGGGCGAGGGTCTTGGCTTAGCCGCCCGGACTGCGAGGAAGAAAACCTCTCTAAAAAATTACCCCGAATCCCGTGTTCTGGTGCGTGACCAGGGGATGCATGGCTGATGGGTAGTTCAGTCGCAAGCGCACTCCCAGCCGGGGCAACTGCGGACCCCTCCCTCGGTTGGGCACAAATTTACGCTTGCCCGGGTATTGGGGATCTCTGCCCGGGTCGACATTTAGTTCTCCCCATCTCGTGGGTTTAAAAATGGAAATCAAAATCAAAAATTAACAAACACAAACAATCATAATATAGAAAAGAAGGAGAAGAAAAACAGGAAGGGAAAAAGTACGAGAGCGGACGACTTTTCTTCCAACGAGGAGGAAGTATTGGTTGGAGCGCCTATCTCGGTGGGGCTCCCAGAAGTCATAATGGCTGCTGGGAGCCGAAGAACATCGGAACGGTTGCGTTCCAAATCCACCGCGGGCAGTAACTCCAGTACGAGGACAGATGCACTGGACATAATGGAGACGGAGCTGTGTGACAGCAGGAAACGCGGACGCTCCAGGGACGAGGAGAGTGACACGTCCCAGGAGATGTTGCCTCCCAAAATCACCAGCAGCCGTAGAGGGAGATCACGAACCCCGGTCACGATCCCGTCAGGCTCCGTCTTTTGTAAGGCGGAAGCCTATAGGCGAGTTAGGGCGGACGGTGAAGCACTAGCGGAGGAGGAGATTGCTGGTCTCCTGCTGAAAGTCAGGGAGCCGATGGTGGGGGACTAAGTTCCCCAGACACCATCCTCCATGCAGGAGATAGCAAACGCGGCGGTGGCCATTATTCACAAAGTGGCCACCAAGTCGAGTAACCTTAAGGGCTCCTTTGTGAGAGCCCTTAAGGACTCCTCTTCCGCAATTGCGGGGGTCGTGGAGACCCTCATCGGAGACGTGGCTCGTCTCCAGGCAGCCAACGACCACCTGACGGGGCAAGTGGCTGAGCTTAGCGCTCAGTTCGCCCAATTCCGGGCGCATCGTCCGGCAGAGGATCCGGCCTCGTCCCCGTCTCAGCCTACTCCGTCTCCCAATGTTGGTACCATCGCTGACGCCCAAATGCGCCAAATCACAGACGCTGTGTGGCGCATGATGGACGGCCGTCTCGCTGGCCTAGAGGCAAGACTGCCTCCTGCCCCTATTGTCCGGCCGCCGCTTGGGGCCCATAGGCCAAAGGTCACATCGGCACCGACATCTCTGCCCGTTGTGGGCGGTCGTGTGTCCTATGCGGCGGCGGCGTCGGTGTCGACTACTCCTGTGGCCACTCCGAGGGCACGACAGGCGGCCAAGGTAATAACCAAGACGGCTGCACCGAAGTCTGGGCCCAAAAAAGTGGTAAAGGCTGGAGCGGAATATCCTCCGCTCCCCACTCCAACGGGTGTATCTGGCACCACTACATCTGCCCCCTCTACATCTGCCCCATCCAAAGATGGTTGGCAGGTAGTCGGCGGGGTTAAGTCCCGAAAGCGGGGTAAAAAAGCAGCTCAAAAAGCAGCCTCTACCCCGCAGTCGCCGTCGGTTGCGGTGGCTACCGCGAAAAAGCCGCACAAGCTGCAGGTGCCTAAAAGCGCGGCTGTGGTGGTCACCGTAACACCGGAGGCGGCTAGTGGCGGGCTGTCCTATGCAGCCTTATTTAAGAAGGCCCGGGATAGTCTCGCCACTGATTTCGGGACTGAAGGGGTCAGATTGCGCCTTGCCCAGACGGGAGCTCGAGTCCTCGAGTTCCCCGGGGCTGAAGGTGCAAAGACGGCGGACAGGTTCGCCGAGAAACTGAGAGGAATTTTTGCAGCCACAGATGGTGTGAAGATCGCCAGGCCTGTCAAGTGCGCAGAGTTGCGCATTTCGGGCCTGGATGACTCCGTAACGACCGAGGATGTCCGCGTTGCAATTAGCGAGAAGACGGGCTGCAACGCGGACAACATCAGGGTCGGCACCATCCGCCCCGGTCCTGGAGGGCTTGGCGCAGTGTGGATCAGCTGTCCGGTAGCGTCGGCTAAAGTTTTGGGCGACGCAGGCAGGATCCTCGTCGGTTTTGTGAATGCCAGAGTCACTGTTCTGGCGGCAAGACCGATGAGGTGCTTCAAATGCCTAGCATCGGGACACACACGCGCCAAGTGCGTGAGTTGTTTTGACTGCAGTGGACTATGCTTCCGCTGCGGTCGACCGGGGCACAAGGCGGCAGAGTGCTCTGCCGCCCCTCACTGCCCAGCTTGTGCGGCGGGTAACAAGCCCGCTAATCATCAGATTGGGCAGAGGGGCTGCAAACCTCCTCGCGATTCTCGGCGAACGTTGGGGGCTAGCCAGTCGGCCCAGGCTGCCTCCGATGCCGCTCGCATGTCGACATCGTCGCCCATGGAGGAGGCTGTAGAGACAGTCCAGTAATGGACCAAGTCTCCAGCCTCCTGGTCCAGACGAACCTGAACCACTGTGCTGCGGCGCAGGACCTTTTCCTGCAAACTATGGCACAGTGGTCGATCGGTGTTGCCGTAGCCACGGAGCCCTATTATGTTCCTCCCCGTCCAAACTGGTTGGGTGACCGGGACGGTTCCGTAGCAGTCGTCGGCTCTACGGCGGCTCATTCCCCGCCCTTGTCGCTAAGAGACAAGGGCACTGGATATGTTGCTGCCGAGTGGGGGGGATCACTGTATATGGTGTATACTTCTCCCCCAACCGGAGTTTGAACGACTTCGAGGTTTTCCTTAACAACTTGGAAACCTCGATGCGGCGTCTAACGTCTGGGCACGTCTTAGTGCTGGGGGATTTCAACGCAAAAGCCCATTGCGTGGGGTTCCCCCCGGACGGACGCCAGGGGCGAGGCCGTAGAGGAGTGGGCGGCCTCGGTGGGCCTCTGTTTACTGAACAGGGGCTCCACCAACACGTGCGTGCGACAGCAGGGAGGGTCGATAGTGGACCTTTCGTTCGCTACCCCTGCCCTCGCCGCACGAGTAAGGAACTGGTGTGTCCTGGAAGAGGTTGAGACGCTCTCGGATCACCTCTACATTCGATTCGAGCTCTCCCGGACCCAGGACCCCAGTAGGGGTCACGCGGCGCGGCGTTCTTCTCGCTTGCCGCGGTGGGCTGTAGCCAAACTGAATAGGGACCTACTAGAGGAGGCAGCCATTATTTACTCCTGGCTGTCTCCGCAGGCTCTGACCGAGGAGGTCGACATGGGGGCTGGTCGTTTCGGTCGTTTCGTTTTGAAAGAGGTTTACTGGTGATCCCAGGAGTTGGCGGACCTCCGCGCGGCCTGTACTCGTGCCCGGAGGTCCTACACCCGTAGTCGGCGGCGACACCGCGTAGACGGCGAGGAGGACCAGCTTCATGAGGAGTACCGAGAGGCGCGGAAAACTCTGAAGCTGGCCATTAGCCGCGCCAAAGAAGTGAAGAGGAAGGAGATGTTGGAGGGTCTCGATCGTGACCCCTGGGGTCGCCCTTATCGTGCGGTGCGACAAAAGCTCCGCACGTCGGGCCCCCCCCTTACAGAGACACTCCAGCCCAGCTTCCTGTGGGAAGTGGTCGAGGGTCTTTTCCCGCAGCGGGCGGAGCACATACCCCCGTCGATGGCCTTCATGGTCGAAGACGACGGGGGACGGAACGAGGATAATGTTCCACCCGTCAGGGAATCGGAGATAGGGGTGGTCGTTCTACGGATTCGCTCTAAGAACACCGCCCCTGGGCCAGACGGGATACCTGCCCGTGTGCTGGCCCGTGCCCTCGAACACATGTCGGACCGCCTCAGGGAGATCTTGGACGCTAGCTTGTCGTCCGGACGCTTCCCTGAGTGCTGGAAAAGCGGGAAGCTGGTCCTATTAAGGAAGCCGGGACGGCCTGCCGATTCGGTGGCGGCCTATAGGCCCATTGTACTGCTGGACGAGGCGGGTAAACTGTTTGAGAGGATACTCTCTGCCCGCATCGTCCGGCACCTCTGCGAGGTGGGCCCCGATCTGTCGGACGCCCAATTTGGTTTTCGGGCGGGGCGTTCGACGGTCGATGCTGTGCTGCGCCTGAGGGCTGTTACCGAAGAGGCAGTGAGCTGTGGCGGCGTGCTGTTGGCGGTGTCGTTGGACATCGCCAACGCATTTAATAGTCTGCCATTTAGTTGCATCAGGGAAGCACTCCACTACCACGGGGTGCCAGAGTACCTGAGGCGACTTGTGGCAGACTATCTTGAGGAGCGTACCGTCGTGTACGAGGACCGAGATGGTATTCTGAGGCGGCGGCCCATGTCGTGCGGTGTTCCACAGGGGTCCGTCCTCGGACCACTCCTGTGGAATATGGGATACGACTGGGCCCTTCGAGGTCGTCTTCCCCCCGGGCTGGGCGTAATTTGTTACGCCGATGACACATTGGTCACGGCCCGGGGGGCGAACTTTCAGGAGGCGGCGCGCCTGGCCACCGTGGGAGTCTCTTTGGTGGTCGGGCGCATGGAGGCGCTGGGTTTACGGGTGGCCCTAGATAAGACGGAAGCCCTTTTGTTTTATGGGCCCCGTCGTGGTCCACCCCCCGGTGCCTCTATCGTAGTCAATTCGGTCCTCGTACCGATTAAGGCCCAGATGAAGTATCTGGGCCTGATCCTCGACGGCAGGTGGCTCTTCGACGAGCACTTCCGACAGCTTACTCCAAAGCTGGTCGGCGCTGCTTCTGCTCTTGGGCGACTTTTGCCCAATTTGGGTGGAGCCAGCGTCGCGACGAGACGGCTATACACGGGGGTTGTTCGGTCAATGGCACTGTATGGTGCACCGGTGTGGGCGGCGGCTCTGACCGCCCAGAATAGGGCTCGCCTCTGGCGCCCTCAGAGGATATTGGCGGTTAGAGCCATACGCGGTTACCGCACCGTATCGACGGAGGCGGCGTGCGCGTTGGCCGGAACTCCCCCGTGGGATTTGGAGGCGGAGGTGCTCGCTGAAGTTTATCGGCGAACGGCAGACTTTCGGGTGGGTAGCGGCATTCGGCCCCCGCCCGAAGAGATACGCGAGTGGCGAGAGGCCGCTCGTCGAGCCACGATGGCTCGTTGGTCGTCCCGGCTGGAGGCTCCACGTGCTGGCTTTACCGCCGTGGAGGCTCTCCAGCCGGTCATCGCCGAGTGGGCAGGGCGGCAGCACGGGACCCTTTCCTTCCGACTGACGCAGATTCTTTCCGGGCACGGTTGCTTCGGGAAGTATCTGCACTCGGTCGCCAGGAGGGAATTGAGTCCCGCCTGTCACCACTGCGACTGCAGTGAGGACTCGGCTCAGCACACGCTGGCGGTTTTTTTCCGCCTGGGCGGCGCAGCGTGGGGTCCTCACTGCAGTTATTGGAGGAGATCTCTCGCTACCGGCCGTAATACGCTCCATGGTCGGTAGCGACAGTTGTTTTACCGCGGTCGCAACCTTCTGCGAAGACGTAATTTCGCGGAAGGAGGCGGCGGAGAAGGCCCGGGAGGACAATATCCACTCGGACCCAATTCGCCGCCGGCGAGCCGGGCGGCGGAGGCGCGCATACCAGCGCCTCATGCCGCCTTGAGTGTGGCCGCGGGTGGACGGGACGGGTTTTCCCCTCCATCCGCTACAATGGCCAGCCGCTAGGAGGCGACGTCCGCGTGTGCCGTACGTCGCCTAAAATAGAGAGTTTACCCATAGATGGTGCCTGCATTAGCGGGCAGGCGCTGGGAGGGATCTGGATGTCGTAATAACAGCTGTTCCCGGTCCCTCCTATGTCAGGCGCAGAGTGGTTGAGAGAGCGCACACCGTGTGGTTTTAGTCGGTCCGATTCCGACACACCGCCCCGCCGTAAACCCCGGTGGGGTGACGGCCTGAGGGGGTTTCCACACGTTAAAAAAAAAAAAAAGAAAAAAAAAAAAAAAAAAAAAAAAAAAAAAAGGGTTTGTTTCAAGTTTTCCTTCTCTTTGCAGGGATGTTGTCTTGTATATTTTGTTCCCTTAGTGGCCTCTTACGGCACCCATGGGAAGGATTTTCATATAAGTAGATATATACTACGGTATAGTATGGCTCGGCTATATTAACAAATATTTTATTGCAATTAACAGCTTTTAACAGTCCACTGCTGGACATAGACCTCTCCTTAGCAAAAAAGTTTTGGCCTACTATACCATGCTAGACGGGTTGGGTTGGTTGGTTTATTACATTGACCGATATTGATACCAATTTGGTTAATTTAGAGCCGTACGAGACAATAAAAAACAAAACTTGGGAAAATCATTATATTTTTCTTACAATATAAACATTTAAAAATAACAAATTTTACTTATAGTAGGTTAGTACACAGACTTTGGTAAGCGACATTAATGCAAGATAAGATAAATGCAAGAAACACTTATTGTTAGACGTATAATTGAAATACGTTTTTGACGGTATGTTTATTAAATCTTGCATATATATGTATCTTGCATTTAAACACTTTGAAATTATTCTTGCATAGCCGAACCAAATTAAATTTATAAGTTAAGTATACACATGTTTTTCAGACTCATAACACGAACTCGGACATTTAAATAGTTGTGATAATTTTTCAGAAGTTTTAGACAATTGGTGAAAATAAAGCCGGAGTTACAAATATACTCTGGTCTGTACATACACTATTTTCATATGAGGAGTATTTCTTAACCCCCCCTTTCTATCTCTCCTTCTCCATACATTTTCTATCCCTGTTTTCTCTTCGAAATTAATTATTTTTTCTATATTTCCTCAACATATGGTACTGGGTATGACAAGTCTTGCCTCCATTTACGCTAGATGAAGCATATTGTTGACCAAATCCTTTAACACGCCTGCTTACCCCTTCACATATTTGGATGCAAGTTATGTGTATACTTCTAATTTTTTTATAAAATTAATTTAAGAATAAAATATAAAAGAAACAGTTTACTATGTGTCTTTACTATATACGTTTTGTAATAATTCTATAACGTACTCCAATAAGACCTTAGAATATAAGTTGATTTCTGTGACAGCTGTCACTAGTGTCACTTTAGAACTAACGAGGTATGTTGTGTGATTTTTAATTATACACGTAAAGAACGAAAATATAGGTGATACGAAACGAAATCGCTAATTCAAGGTTACCTCGTCAGTTTTGTAGCCATCTGTCACAGAGATCAAGCTATTAACGACTGTAGTGGCAATTTTTATTGACAGAGGACATATAACGAGCGAAACGGACACCTAATAGCAAGTGACTACCGTCGCCCATGGACCTACAGTTCAAACAGTTCAACATTATCGACATTTGAACCTCCAGATTCAGGGTTCTCCGGCAAACTATTTTATGGTGTTTTATTAAAAACCATATCAAAGACTTTCTTACGAGTGTCTAATTCACGGAGAACCCTGACAGTATCATTTCGAGATAATCGATGCAAAAAAATTGCAAGATTTTAAATGAGACCATACTTTTTTTATAAGTCCACTAACAAGACAACTAGTATTAGAAATAAAAGGAATTGTAACTTTATATATAATTATGGTTATCATAAAAAAATAAAATAAAAAATTTGGTCCACGTTGCACATAAAAAAAATACTTAACAATATATGTAGTAATAATAAAAATTAACATTTGCACCACACGCGAAAGGTGTTCAATTGAACATTTTTTAATGGAGAAATTCTTATAGGAAAGAAATCGAGATACCATCATTTCGTAGTCCACTGCTGAACACAAACCACAACGACATCTAGTCCCAAAGTAAGCAGATCTTGTGCTGTGGGTACTAGACAACCGACTTATTTGTATTTTTTTCTATATTAAGAACCTGCCAAAGTGACTCTACTCGGCCTGATAGAAAGCATGAATTCAAGAGTTGTAGTCACCACTCATTGCAAATGCAGACAATGCAGTATGGTAACCCACACAATGGCGGCCTAGTGAGATGCTTCTTTACACCCCGCTTGGGGACGTGAAAGGTATGACAGTCACAGGGTTACCTAGACATATGATACATAGAAAACATTCATTACAGATCATACAAACATTTGGTCGTCGAGTACAGCAGTCGCTTACGCAACCACTGCGCCACTGAGACGGCTGGCTGCAGAAATTAAATATCTATTTAGTTCACATCTGGATTAAAAATCTACTATAGTTAGTTGTATAATATCAAGCGGTTGAAAGCGGCGTGCAATGAGAGAGGTGATGTCCAGCAGTAGACTATGAGAGGTTATGTCCAGCTGTGGACTGCGATAGGCTGATGACGATGATGATACCAAGCATTGATTCATACTTCCAATAATAATAATTTTAAAAGACAAATTCAATATTTAACTACAAATAGAATTTCAGTTGTAGCTCATATAGTACCAATTCGGTTTACGAAGAAACATTGCAATTATTCGGCTACCCTAAATACAAAATATTAGGAAAATAGTTCAACGGGTAGATTATTGCATTTGTTAATAGAACCAGTGTTACCATAAACAAATAGCACCTAATGTTAATGTACTTCTAGCCAATTTGGGCCACGGCGGTTGATCTCAACGGAAACGCAGGCAATATAATGGTGCACAAGTGTGTGCGCAAACACAGGTGCACTCTCTGTTCCCTTACTCTTAAAAACCGATGTGGCGGCTATATGAAACGACTAACGAGAGATTAGGAACCGACGGCTTGAAGTGCTCTCCGACGCACCGAGGTTCAAATTTCATCTTCAAAACTCCGGGGTGTTGTTAAGTATTTATTGTTCTGACCTGGGAATCGAACTCGAGATCTCTCGTAACCGCTAGACCAACGAGGTAGCATTTAATATAAACCCGTCATTAATTATTGATTAAACCAGAAGTGGCAAATAAATTGGAGAGATTATATTCTGACCGCTAAACTGTACTAACACAAAAAAAAGGTTTCAGTGGAAAATAAAAAAATGGCTCTTCATAATTTATACGACTTAATGAGTTTACTTTATACGTATAATTATCATCGACTGACAAAAACATTTACCCAAAATAAATTTATTATTTAAATATAGCAACACTATGCTATTAAATAACATGGTGCAGAAAATACCCACCAAGAACTAAAGGCCCTTTTTTTTTAACGCGTGGAAACCCCCTCGGACCGTCACCCCACCGGGATTTACGGCGAGGTGGTGTGTCGGAATCGGACCGACTAAAACCACACGGTGGGTCACTCTGCGCCTGACATAGGAGGGATCCGGGAACAGCTGACATCCAGATGAACTTAAGGCCCTAGGTCAATCCGCAAGTGGCTGCACCTGGTGATCGACGCAGGCTCTGGCAATCAAAACATCCCAAGCAATAAGCTCGCTACCTATTACGTGGGACCAAAACACTGGCGAAAAGTGGGCATTTAATATGCCTCTGCCTACCCTTCTCGGGAAGCAGTTGTAAATTTTATGTATGTACTTGTACATAGCAGGCATTATATGACACTCTAATGTTGTTTATTTATCAGAATATCAATTCTCATGATAGAAATTCTTTGAAAATTCAGTTCTGACCTATTCTTGGTCTCATAAAGGCCCGCCAGGCATGATCCCCTCGGATCCTCCCTTTGTGTCGGAGGGACATGACACCCGTTCCCTCCACAGTTTGTATGGCTTGCAAAAGTTTCTTTCGGAGTTTGAGTGTTTATGTATAATATGTATTTACAAAAAAAAAAAGTTATCTAGTACCCATGATACAAGCTCTGCTTAGTTTGAAACTAGATGGCGTTGTATGTTAAAATGTCTATAATATTTATTTATTTATATAAATATGTACTATGTACTATGATATCTAGACTGACTGCTATTTTTTTTGTAAATACATACATTTTATAAATAGAAAACACCCAAACTCCGAAATAAATATTTACAGATCATACAAACATTTGTTCGTCACAAATGTGTCGAATTCGGAATCCGGGAATCGAACCCGAGACCTCGAGTACAGCAGTCGCTTTCGCTACCGCTACGCCATCGAGGGAGTCTTATTTATTATTAAGTCTTCTCGCGTTGACTGTAATGTGATTAACACAAACAGAGAATGAAATAGAAATGCTATGTAGGTGATGTCTAATTACTCCGGTACTTCTGTACATCTTTGAAAACAATCGTATTCGAACCGTTATGAACCAATCGATAAAATCAATCATACATTGCGTATTGAATTTGAGTACAAACTACATCGTTACCATGAGAGCACGCAATGAATTGTATTTCCTGCGGGCATATTTCGAAGTATTCTGCACGAAAACATTTGGTACAGTACCGTATTGCCCTAAGAACACAAATGTGCAAGCGAAACACTACCTTATTTTAAGGAAATAAGTTTGTATTTCGTAACATGGTAAGTCGCGTTTAGGTTTTTTTTTAATCCTTTGAATGAATTCGCATAAACTTCGTTGTGTGTATAATATTATATTGATCGTATATGCCTTCGTCTAGACAACAAAGAATCTCTTGGGATTTACCGTTAACCGTACTTTTAATGTTTATTTCTGTGTTCTGTGGTGATTATATGGTATTGTGACCAAATTTACCACAAGAATAATATATATATATATATATAATATATTTTTTAGATCGAGAGTATATAAGAACTGAAGTTAGAACGAATTGTTATCACGTGGATTGACCTTCTGACATCTTGGAAATTTAAAACAAAAAATATAAGTGTCTCGTTAAAATAAACAAAGACAAAAATAACTATAATTAAAATGATTATAATTAATAATATTTACCGACTACCGACTAAAATTGGGCCAGTATAACCGCTTACTGTTAAAGTCCCTGATAAACTATTCCTAACCTATCTGCCAATCCTGCAAATTTCTACAGTCTCGGATAGAGATAAATATATTAAACTAACTGTTACCGTCAGAGTAACTGACATCGCACGGAGAATCAGTACACTGAAGTGGGAGTGGGTCGGCCAGTCTCCAGACGAACCGATTGTCGCTGGGGCCAAAGTGTGCCAGAGTGGACACGATTGAGCAAACGTAGAGTAGGGATGGACCGACGACTTGAAGAAGGTGGCTGGCGGCAGATGGACGTGAATTGCCCAAGACCGGGATAGGTGGCTCCTTGGGAGACCTTCGTTCAGCAGTGGACGGCGATAGGTTGATTTGGAACTGTAACCAGCGGTTCCGTCCGCGTGTATATTGGATACCGTGGTAAAAATTAGTGGAATAAACATTTATATTTGAACAATCTTTTTATCTGGAACTGGTGAAACAGTCCTAGCCGTTCAAGTGCAAATAATAAGTGTTAACATATATATATGTATATATTTATATTCTATTGGCATTCCTTGAGCACCTGCAACGACTTTCTGAACAGTTCCTGTTGAGCGCGAGCGTGTTTGATCTCCAGTTCAGCCAGGTCGATAAGACTAGAAAAAAAAATGCATTGTTTGATTACAGTGGTTCGTTTTACTGACTGCCAAGTTAGAGTCGCGGGTTTGATTCCGATTAACAGTTTCAGTTTCTTTTTTTTTATATCCCGCATTCTGAGTCGTTGGGGACTACAAACATACAGAAACGGACACAAAGAACATATAGGCTAATTTGTGTTTATTATGGGTTTGAACCCACGAAACTTCGCGCAGCAGATAACTAAGGGTTCAAATCACTACGTCATCCGTACATTGAGTTAATTGGACACTGACATACTTATTTCATGAGTACATTTCTCTAAACATAAAATACAGTAAGTAATTGTCATTTAATTTTATATATAGCCTAACACCTTGGTATTTAGTTGTGGTAGCAAGATAAAGTAGAAGACACAGACAAGAACTCCTGCTTTCCATCAAGCAGAGTAGTCACTTTAGCAGACTCTTATAATAAAACTGAATTGAGAGTGTTAAGTAGTCATTTAAGCCACGTCCACTGAGGTATATGTCTTCAAAGTGTCTGCCAAAGTGACTTTACTCTGCCTGACGGACAGCATGAATATAATCCAAGAAACAACTGCACGGTTGGTCTAGTGGTTAACGCGGTCGCCACGCCGCTCTCTACTTCGCTGAGTGTTGTGGATTCAAACCTCATATAGGACAACACTTTGTTTGATCCACAAATTGTTGTTCTAAGTCTCGGTGTTCTTTGTCTGTTTCTTGTATGTTTGTAAAAGCCACGGGACACAGGCTTTATTCCTAGTGCGGGCGTTGTCTGTTTAATAAAAAAAAAATGTATGTGGACCACACTATGGCCTAGTGAGATGCTGTTTCACGCCCCACTTGGGGACGTAAAAGGCATGACAGTCATCGTGGCAGTGTAAGGCTTACACACTTACCACGATAACTGTGACCCCTGCATCAAGCACATCAGCAGTCTGGTCACACAGTACAGCTTCTGCCTAGTTTGGGATCAAATTGCCGTGTGTTATACATATATAGATATGCAGTTGTTATTATTATAGTAAGACAATTATAATTTGGTAGTTTCGGTCTACTACAAGCTGGTCAAACAGACAGAACAGCGAAGAGGTTTTTATTAAATTTTTCTTCTCTTTGCAGCGGTGTTGTCGTTCGTAGTTTGCTATCTCAGTCAGCTCTCGTGACACCCATGGGATGAATAGGGTTGATGAAACCTATATTCTTAATGACCATAAAGACGTCATATATAGAGCTAGATATAATTACCTCTTCCTGAAAGCAGTAACTCTCCTGGTGCGGAAGTCTATCAGCTCTTCCCGAGCGCGCGCAGATAACTGTTCGAACTTCGCGCAAGCATTTGCCTGGGCTTGCTCAGCCTGGAACATCAAATAAATATATCTTAGGATGGGGTACGAAATGAAATGAATTAAATCTGGATTAACGTGGCGAAGTCGCAGGTGATAGTCAGACTATTAAAAATAGTTTATAATCGGAGTAACACCACCCACGTCCCGTGAGTGTCGGAACAGGCGACTAAGGGAGCAATCTACTAGCATTGCAAAGAGAAGGAAAACTTGACCAAGCCCTGTAGCAACTCTTCTGTACCAAAAGAAAAGCCTGTGTCCAGCAGTGGCCTATCAAAACCAAAAGTGTGGACGATTAAATGGAAAAGAAGGAGGTGCTTATAAATTCAGTTGTATTTAACTTGGCAAATTAACTTTGTGGAGACTTTCACATACAGTGACACATACACAAGCCAAAAATATACTACAGCGCCATCTACCGAAGACACACTGAACTACGGAGTAGCTATTAATCATGAATCGCGATATAGAAGTTCTCACGCCAGGCATGATCCTCTCGCTTAATCAGAGGATCCTTTTCCCTTTGTGTCGGAGGGAAATGACACCCGTTCCGCTACAACTTTATATGTGCATAACATTCATAAATGTACTTTAGCATACTTCATTTATCACAAAACAATATGTACATTGTGTTGTGCAGAAATAATCTAATCCACAAACTTTCCTAAAATAAAGTATTAATTTTAAACTATGGTATAAAATACAAAATGAATTGGATATGTATATTTCTAGATAATCACATTTATATTTTAATAGTTAGATATCTCTTTTTATCCCAATATCAAACAAAGATGGACATTTTGAATTCGGTCGTATTCTTTTATGTTTGTTACCACATTTATACTTTTTCTGGAGTGTTTAACTCCTGTTTGGTCCCATTCAAATTTCAAACAATAGTAATTAATAATTGAGATATAAAGGATACCAATTATTAATACATCATGGTATTGAAATTCGTGACATTTGTTTAAAAGTTGCCCAACTACCTCGTTACCGACGATTCGATTATCGATTAGATTTCCACGAAGGATCAAAAAGTACGTACGGTTTGTACGTAAACTCTCCCCGGTCGTGTGGGATGACCGTCCAATCAGATTGCGAGAGTGAGGGAACAGTGCATCCATGTTTGCACTGAGAGCCTGGCCCCCGTGGCCAAGATCGGCTAGGAGTAGACCATTTTTATCATTATATATCTAACCTTTTTACTGAATTTCTGCACAACACGTTTCATTTATTATCACAACATAGTGCGTAATCATGAGACGTAATAAAAAGCGTGGTTACCTCCTGCACTTCCAGCGGCTGAGAGCACAGAAACAATAAAAAAGTTTGTAGTGACAGACATAAAAACCAACACAGGGTGTAGCCGGAATATTAGGGAATTTTAGAGTGAAAACAGAGTGTTTTATGTGTTAAAACCATTGTGATAAAAATGTTAAGGACGAACCCATGTTTCACTCAGGTTCTCCACCCGGGTGAAGTGACTACGTAAGATCCCATGCTCCAACTGATGACGTTACTGTACAGTGATGCAGTGTAATAGTTTTCCCTATAGGTATGATTCAAAAAGCCTGAATTCGTGTCTCGGGGAGCACGTAGGCCGTCGGTCCAGCGCCTGATTTCTCCCTGGTCGTGTCGGATAGCATAGAACAGAGAGTGCATGTTTGCGTACAAACTTGTGTACCTTAATATCTCTTGCGTAGGTGACTGGTCTCTGTTGAGACTGCACGCAGTGGCCGAAATCTGCTACGAGTACGTCATCATGTGTCATCATAAACGTGTGATATGAACAAATATATATGCATTTGTGTGCGAATGTTTTCAGTGTAAAAGAGATTGACCACCGTGGGCATAAGACAGCCATTGTTACGTCTACACTACATGAATTTACTTCTTGTTATGGGAGAGGCTTATGTCCAGCAGTAGACTGTAATATGCTGATGATGATGATGATGATTATGATGACAATGAAAGTATTATAAATAAATCATTTTTCTTCATTTCTTAACTGTAATTATCATCAGTTGGTGCACGAGACTGTATATAGTGCCGGTTTTTCACCCGGGTAGAGAAGTCAAGTGAAGCGTGGGTCCTCAAAACAGTAAAAAAATGGTAGTATGGTAGATAGTTCATGTGAAGGTAAGTAACCACCACCACCCAAAGGCAGCTGAAGCTATTTTTAAGTCAGAAGCACGCCTATGACTCCGCAGATGCTCATGAGTGGCAGTAGTACGTACCATTAAGTCCTTATAACACAACTTACAACTCACGAGGTACATTTTAGGTGGGCATTTTTATATTTATAATGTAATGCACTTCACTTGTGATAAAACTTTCACGTAAAGAATGAAAATATAGGTGATATGAAATAAAGTCGATTGTTCAAAGTCACTTCGTTGGTTTCGTAACCATCTGTCACAGAGATCAAGGAATATTTTATGGACTATGGCTCTGTCATAGACACGGCCGTCTGTTGTGTGAAAATACATCTCTGTATGTTGCAGGCATTGCTCGACTCGTTCATATGTTGTTTTTTATAGGTACGTATGTACGTACGTACGTACGTACGCTATGTATTTGGATTTGGCTTTTTAACGTGTATACGTACGTGTATTATTATATTTATTGCCACAATTTAACACAAATATTTTTATATAGATTCGCTAGATTTTGAGGAGAGCTAACAATTGGAATTGAAATTCGAACGAACGTCTTAGCTTCTCAGAGTCAAAAGTTATACTAAATTCAAATCTCGATACGCAAGAAAATGATTTCAAAATGGCGGCGCCTCGCTTTCGCTGCGCGCCGTGTTTTACAGCCCTGATTTATATTAATAAATTCTTTGATCATTTCTCTATCCAATGGTGTAATTGAATTTCGTATAGAAATGATAGATATGTAGCTTTAGCACCGAACTATATCCCTCGATCTTGTTATCATTCGTTTCTTTAAATTACAACCCTATGGAAGTAAATTTAAAGACGTATTCACGTCGAAAACACTTGACACACGAGAGTCGTAAGTTCGTCACTGACCTTTGTACTTGCCCCAGTATTCCAGGAAGGGGTCTTGGGTCACGGTAACATCACTCACTCAGTGATAAGCAACGAAATAATTTTTTAACACCGATATTCTGTGAGGCCGTGATGTCACTTAGGTCGAGACGGACCGAAGTGTGGCCCTCTTGCTTTACACTAATACGAGACCACTAGAGAATAATCCCCCATACTCTTGAAGTGTTTTTGTTGTGTGAACAATATAAAAATTTAAAACCCATGTATGTGGTAGTCGTAGAAAAAACGACAAATTTAATTATTAATTCCTTTACAGAAGAGTAATTAAAAGTTTACAAATGATATTTTATAAAATATTTTTGAAACGGTTTTTCCTTTTTTTTTGAAATTTCAAAATGTCAGTGTGTAAACACCTTTACAAAATAATATTTCAACTTAACTAATATTCAAATGCTCTCTTATAAAGTAACTCATAATCAAATTCGCCTTTATTCTAGGACGTCGCTTTGCACGCTTACAAGTGAATACAATACGAAATCATGACTTTGTGCTTTCATAGAATATATTATACACTCCGAGCTAAGGTGAATAACAAAACAGTTACTAAATAATTGTGTGTTTATCTCTATCATTCGCGTCAAGAGAATAGTGACGTTACGACTGTTACCCGTGTCCCGACCAAACAGGCTTTTTTTTAAAAAAAAAAATGACAACGCTCGCACTAGCAATAAATCCTGTACTTTACAAATATACAAGAAATAGATACAAAGATTACCCAGACTTAGAACAATCATTTGTGAATCAGACAAAGTGTGGTCCCTTGTGAGATTTAAACCCACAACACTCAGCCCAGTAGATCTAAGATTTTGTACGAACAGTAATTGATTTACCAGAAGGCACAGCTTCAATATTATGTCACTATTTACTTAACGTAAATGGGTTATTTATTTGAATATTATAGAAAAATGGCATAAAAATTGGGCACGTCATGTGTTGGCGATAAGTTACTTTATAAAATTAATATAATATTGAATAATATATACAGAGTGACTGGTACCTAATATAAGATACCCTCAATACTTATGGAGAGTACTCGATTCTCGTTAACTTGATATAAAAAAAATAGGTGCTTATTTTTTATCGAAATGTCTCTAAGAAATAAGTGAAATTTGGATATTATACTCCCTAAGCTCGCCGCACTGTTTACGTTGATCTAGTCACGAGCGGCGCGGCGGCACCCACCCCGCCCTCCATCCCGCTACATAGGCAACAGCTGTACAGTGTAGGGACCTATGTATTCTGTGTTGAGAGACACGAGCGGCCGCGCGGTGTCCAAGTATTCCGCAGTTAAATACTGGGCTCTCGGTGTACTGTGTACGAAGTTTACTAAGAAGTTATTTAATATTTCGTTTTTATGTTATTTTATTTCATGATATATGTTCGCATACTATCACGTCCTCAAATATTGAAGGTATCTCACCAGTCCCTCTGTATACTACTTTTCCTTGTGTAGGTTCCCATTTCTAAACAAATCTTTCATTAACTTTAAGGCCGGCGATACATGTAAAAAAAAAAAAAAACGATTTTTTTTTTATTTTATATATCGTTAGAATATCATCTCAAAAATATGCCTGTAAATTTTCAAAACAAAATTATCATTATTTATATATTAAAAACTCATTTAAGTGCTTCGCCTTAACTCAGCGATTGAGCGCTATTGAAGTCTGTAACTGAGCGCTCGATTCTCGGTACCTGGGTTTCGAACTCTTGGGGTCTATTGTATGGTTGAACCGGGTCAGCAGATGTTCCGAAAATCTTTTGTCTTCCAATTCTAAGTATACAACCACTATATAGTTAACATAAAATACTTAAAACCAGTGTTGCCGTTATTTTAGTTCAGTTCAGTATACTTCTGGCATTCGTTCTGTGCGGAGTAAATTAATAAGTGAAATAAAAATGCAGTCTTATCCTAAAAGTGAAAGAAATATATCAACCCGTAGTGCAAAACCACGAAAAAGAAAGTTCCATGGAAATCAACACTGTAATAACGATGAAGAAAATACAGAGCCGCAGAGTACAAGTGCGAAAAAACTCTCTACCGCTGACTATATATTAAGCCGATTTTTGAGGATTTATTTCGGGATGACTTGCTTGAAAGATGTTTAGGTGGTCACACTCAGAATGCAAATGAATGTTATAATTCTACTGTCTGGCGACTCTGTCCAAAACATCTGAACTCTGGACTGAAGATCGTAGAAATTAGTGCTTTTATATCTGCAGGGTTGTTCAATGATGGATTTAACTTTATCTTACGAGTTATGAACTCAATGCAAATAGTTATTGGCCGCCAATGCATGTCGTACAGAGAAAAAATCGATGATCAAAGGGTGAGTCGAGAAAATCGCCGCAGCTCTTTGACGACCAAACAAGCTCGTCAAGCATGTCTACAGGAACTTACAAAGAAAAACGAGTTTTATGAACGTACCGAAGGACTTCTATATGGCCCTGGAATCGCTGATTAATCGGTAAGCCACTGTAATCATACTGTTTCTGTGTGTCAAAACTTTAAACGCGTTTTTCTCGAAACGACTTTTTTGAAATTTGCGGGCGGGATAACTCAAAAAGTTCTCAACCGATTCTAATGAAATTTTTTACAAGTGTACTTTATAGTAATAGCTTCTAGTTAAACCTCAAAAATTCCAAAAAAATTTTCAAAAATTAACCCTTTTTACCAAAAAACCATTGAAAAAAAGGGTAAAACATCGAATTTTTTTTTCTGAGGTGTGCCAATTTACGATTTTTTGACTTTTTTTGATTTTTTGTGGTTTAACTAGAAGATATATGTTTTGTGAACACGTACAAACTAATTTTTTTAATTTCAGATCACCGTACGAGAAGTGAGAACGCCCGCACCTGATGTCTTTTTCTGAGAGGGTCTCGGCAGATTCATTTTTACGGCGGCCATTTTGAAAAAAAAAATAAAAAAAAAAAAATTTTCTGTACTTGAATATGTAATAAATAACCCCACAAAATTTTAAAATGATTCAGTTGTTCCTTCCCAGTTTATAAAGTCCTCAAAAAACGGTAAAAATTAAGGCGTTTACATGTATCGCCGGCCTTAAGGCCAATTTCAATGATTTGTATTCTTCTAGACATTTTAGACAAATCTAGATTTATTTTGAATAAATTTTCCATAAAGCTATTGGTTTTTTAATCAATTTTCGAATTCAATTTGTTTCTTTCCGAATTGGATACCCACTTTTTTTTGCTTTTCTTTTTTTAAATTCCTTATTTATGGTTATCGATACTGTCTTAAAATATGATCACACCTTTTTACAGCACCTATGTAAGGTTATCAAGTTTTTACTGTAATTAAATCTGATATAGTACTCACAGCGTGTACATCTTTGTTTTTAGCTCTGGCCTTCTCCAGATTCCTGTTGGCAGCCTCATACGCAGCTAGACACCTAAAAATATAGATCATTGATAACATACATAATATATAATAAGGTCACTTTTTGTTGTTTATCAATAGGTATTAACAGTCCACTGCTGGACACTGGAAGAGACCACTTTGGCCCAGCTTTCCTCACCCGTCAGCATGGCAGCAACGATTGCTGGTGGTGACAGGTCTCGTCCTATATCATCGACTAGGACTCCGCGTTCAGATGCCCACGCGGGGCAATCCTGCAGTGTATGCTGGGCGGAGTCCCAGTCGGCTGCGCAATGGTAGCATTGTGCCTCGCGTCCGATCCTATGCAGATACTCACCGAAGCATCCATGCCCGGTGAGTATCTGTGTCAGTCGGTAGGTGACATAGACAGAGGCCAAGCTCATTGATAACGAGCGCCTTATAAATGAGTCTGGCCTATTTATACCACACCAGACGAGTCGTTATAGCGTTTCTTTGTTTACCTTCTCTTTATTCTTGTACACATAGTTTTTCCAAAGTACCCAAAGGGATTTTAATGCGGTTTTCACCAATAGGAGTGATTCAAGAAGTTTTAAACTGTGTGTGTGCCTTTATGTACGCTTGTAAAAAGTTATACTTCTTTGGTGTTACAAGATAAAAATCTTTCTAAAATTTTTACTCTTCACGTTATCCTATATTTGTAGAAAAAACGACGCTAATAATAGACAAAATGTATTTAATACATTGAAAGAAGGTTAAATAAATTTTATTTAGCTTTCATAAAGCCATAGACAAAAGGTGCTTTTTTATCAACTTCAAAAAGTAGGCAGAACTCTGTCGCTACATTTTACAAGATATTTTCGATCATTAAACATACAACGCCATCTAGCTTCCAACTAAGTAGAGCTTGTACTATGAAAACTAGACTGACTGATAGAATAACTATATATAATACTTTTTATGTATATACATGCATATTATACACGATAAGTAGGAGAGCCACGCTAATTTCAGCACGAGCGGCCCAGCTCGATCGTTTCAGCACTACCCTCCCATAGAAGATCAACCTAAAGGGACAGCATCGGTGTTGTCGTGTTTCGTTGGTGAGACTGGTGGCCCATTGATATAGGGGTGACAGTTATCGTGGTCAGTGTATACAATACAGTGCCACGATGACTCCCCGAACGAGGCGTGAAAAAGCATCTCACTAGGCCGTCATAGTGTGGGTTACCATACTGCATTGTCTGCATTCGCAATGAGTATAGTGAACACAACTCTTGGATTCTATTCATGCTTTTCATCAGGCAGAGTAGAGTCACTTTGGCAGGCTCGTAAAATAAAAAAACCGAACTCCGAAACAAATATTTGCAGATCATACAAACATTTGGTCCGACTCGGTAATCGAACCCGAGACCTCAAGAACAACAGTCGCATTCACTACCGCTGCGCCATCGAGGCTGTCACTTATGTACTATACAAATAAACACATTAGAAACTTTCACAGTAAACCCTTTCAATTGTAATATAATTTGGTATACCAACTGTGACATCAATTAATCTATTTCTGTTATATAGAACTGTGTATGATGACGTATTGACAACAACAAGCGTCACCATGGGTGTCATAAGGGGTAATTAACAGCACCGGAAAGAGAAGGAAACCTTGACATAAATCCTATACCGACCTGTCTGGCAGCGTGGTACCGTGGACCTAAAACAATTTTCTAAGGGGCCTATGGCCAGCAGTTAACTATTAGGCTGAATAATATATAAAAATAACGGAACCCTAAAATATCTTACCTGAGTCTCCTCACCAACACGGCTTTAGCTGCGTGAGCATCTCTCATATAGTAACGAAGAGTGTCTGCCAGTTTCAAGTCTTGGTCTGAAGCCATGCGACCTTCGATTTTCTAAATAAAAAAAAAGTCAGGGGATTCCCCTGTGAGTTTATTTCACATTATACGTACATAGGCAGTTTGTATTGTGGCCATTAGACATTCTGATAAGTAAACTTAAATAAAACTGTATATTCTTATTATCTCATTCATGGGACACTCACGCGCAGTTTTTTTACCGAATTAGTGAAATTACCATAGTTTGTAACTGAAGAATCAAAGGCAGGTGTTTTTGGACGCCGGTAGTCACTTTCCATCAGTTAACAAAAAGGAATATGATTTCTTATTTGAAGGAAAACATGACACAAACTAACCAATCTGGCCAGCGTGGTACAGTAGACCAAAATCTTCTAAGTAGACGTTTATGTCCAGCGGTGGATTAATCAGATATTGCCTTACCCGACATTTGTCAAACGTTTCTGCAGCTCTGGTGAGGAACCTCTCGGTTGATGGTTGCTCTCGAGTAGCCAGCTGTGTGATGCAAGATGATAGCTTGATGTGAGCATCGGCTACCTCTGGAGGAGAAATAATATTACCATTATAGAAATAGAAATAATGGATTAAGATTCAGCAGTGAATTTCAAATTCTCATTGAGACAATAAGCCAGTGTTAGATCACATTTTAGAATAAAAAAAATTGAGCCATCGCGAGTTATGTCGTCATAGACGTGACGCCCTACAATAGCATCAGTCATGAACGACCACTTAGCTGATAAGCCACAGACGCCCTGGAAACAATAGAACAACTAGCCCCTTGTCTCCAACGCATAACCAGAATACTGTGTATTGTTTTATAAATAAAGTTAATCTTGGCATCCGTCATGAACCACCACTTAGATGATAAGCCGCAGACTAAACATTAGAACAATTAGCTCTTTGTCTTCAATACATATCAATAAGAATACTGTTTTAACTTTAAGAAATGGTTTCATAAATAAAGTTAGTCTCAATCCACTCTTCAAGCCGAACACTTGTCTTATTAAAAACCCTCTCGCCCTCGCTCACAACCTAACTCGCGATATATCTAAATTACTTTGTAGAAATAATCCTTATGATGACATGAATCTCGACAGAGAACAGCTAACTATGTGGGAAATGTTATAATGCACAAGTGTGTATACACAACTGTACATGTACTCTCTGGTCTCTCCCGGTCGTGTCATATAACCGTCGCCTCGGATTGTGAGAGAGGGAACAGAAAGCGAACCTGTGTTTATACTATTTTTTTTTCTATATTAAGAGCCTGCCAAAGTGACTCTACTCCGCCTGATGGAAAGCATGAATAGAATCCAAGCGTTGTGGTCACCATACTCATTGCAAATGCATACAATGCAGTATGGTGACCCAAACTATGGCAGTCTTGTGAGATGCCTTTTCATACCCCGCTTGGGGACGTAAAAGGCATGACGGTCCTCGTGATGCACATAATGCATCGTGATGCATTATAATATTTCTTGCGAAGTTGACTGTTCTCTGTCGTAAGTGGCTGCCGTGGCCGGCATCAACTAGGCATACGTCATCATACATACTTTCAGATGTGATATGACGTTTATAACACCACTTTACTATTAAAATACAGTAGCAATATTAATTTCAACATTGCTCTCTATATTTTTGAGTTCCTAATATTCGTGTCGGGAGAAGGGTGCAAGCGGGTGCACTTGTACCCCTCTCAGAAGAGAAAATACATAAAAAATATCTATTTTTATCTTATTTCATAAAAAGGTAATTTCATAGGTAAAAACTTATTCTATGTTGGTTAATAGCATGTGTGGATTTAGATGCACCCTCCTGAAAATAATTCTGGTGACATCTATGGTTCCTTAAAGCAAATTTTTCATTTTTAAAACCAAGTTGTTAAAGGTAATTGCTGAAATATAGCGACATGCTGAAATGCAGGTATATTTACCAAATAGAAGTAGACAAATACCTTTATGTTTGCTTGTCATTCTGTCGACCTTGGCGACCGCTTCCTTCAGATGAGAGTAATACTCCTGAAGGAAGGTGGTCTCCTGTTCGAAAAAGTCGTTCACGTCGCGGACGGTCGCGCCGAGGTATATCTCATCTGTTGTTGTGGTCATAGAACGCATCTGAGAAGAATAAAAGACTTTTGATCATCATAGGCATGTGTACATGATAAGATAGAATGGCCAGGAAAGCCACAGACACGACAGATTTTACACACTAGTAAATCTTTTTAAAAATATTATTGAAGTTATACTTCTTTTGGCGCGATTGGAAAAAAAAAGAAAAGAGTGATTTTTTTATGATGCGCACACCGACAGAAAAAAGTAACAGTCTGAAGTTAGTTGCTACCGACAGAAAAAAGCAACAGTCTGAAGTTAGTTGCGCTAAAGAAGTATAACTTCTTACGTACACACACTCTGTTTTTTTTTTCTTATTCGTGTTATTGTTATGTAACTAGACGTATCTCATTTTATTAACTGCTTAATATCATTTATTATATATTGTACTTTCTGTACATAGGCCAGCTTGACATGAGGCAGTCTCTCCCAGTCGACCTTCAGGTGATGCAGAAAAAAGATGTGGTAGGTGCAATACATTGCGTTTTTCGTAGTTCAAGCTGGGCCACGAATAAGTTAACATTTGAAAAAATCGCATAAAAAAGCAAACAGACGTTTGCACTTTTCTAAGCGAGTATAGAAATTTTAGAATACTCGTCGATAAAGAGACCGTGAGATCGCCGGCATCTCCGCTAATTTTTTGTTTTACTTGACGTAGTGTATTTGTTTTATTGATTTTTCAAATAACCCAATAAAAAGGTAAGTCTGCTGTGGATAGATCTGGACTTCTGGGTGGCCATGGAATGTCGCCTCGCCTGAAAATCAGCTTTTCCGGTCTATGACCACCGGCAATGACTCACTGGACGTGTGACAAGTAGCTCCATCTTTTTGAAACCATGTGTTACGATTTTAGTCAGCAAATTCCAGTAGCATCCGTCTAAAAACTCCCGTAACATTTTCAGATACTCAGTAGCATTAACAGTATCTGAATTGCCGCGAGAATCTTCGAAAAAGTAGAATCCAATGATTCCTTTTGCTGAAATTGCAGCCCATACAGTTACCTGGGGAGAATGAAGTGGCCTCTCGTGTTTAGCTTTGGGATTTTCACTCCTACAATATTTGCAATTCTGTTTATTTATATGTCCGATGAAGCGAAAATGGGCTTCGACAGTAAATACGATCTTGTCAAAATTACAAATCGTCCCAACTATTGTATCGGCATTCATTTAAATCATTAGGTTTTAGTTTCTGCACTATTTGGATGTTATTTCAAATGTAATTTAAAAATATGGCGTAATGAATTGCGGGATAACCTAATTCAGCCGAACGTTTGTGGCGTCGATAAACCAAGATTACGTCGAACAGAAGCAGAAACTTGCTGCACGTTCTCTTCGGTCTGAGAAGTCCGTGGGCCTCTAGTTTGCTTCACATTTAGCGTAGATCTCGCCTCTTTCGAAGTTCTTCACCTATTTCTTAATTAAAGAAGCACTCAGATATTGATTTAATTCGTGTAAATCGTATTTAACGCGAAATAAGCGTCTCACAATAATAAGCAAAGTGTTGTTTAAATAAAATTGTTTCTCACAGTAAACGCGCTGCAGCCCCGTGAAGCGATCCATTGCGACAAAATTGCCGAGAAACGAACTAGGGTCAACCCCTCCCCGCGCCTCACGGGTCATTTGTTTGCGCGATATGTTAGATTCAAATGTTAACGAATTCTCGGTCCACCCTGTACATAATGATTTAATAAGTAAGAGTTAAACCCACATTAAATCTAACCAATATACATAAATTACATAATAAATACAAAATACATACAAATAGATACATACAAAAACATAATATTATCATGCATAATATAAAATACAGCCAAGTACTAGGGTTGTAACTTTTCTGCCATCTCATTCTAAAGCAGTTCGCGTACTCTCAACTTGAGTGCTTGTAGACATTCTCATTTCAGCAGGGAGTGCATTCCAGAGCTGAACTGACTGCACATAGAAAGAACAGTGAATGAAATTGGATATATGAGGGGTCTTAAAAGAAGCAATTTATTTGTTGATTGAAGATTTCGGTCGTGATTGGAACATAAAAAACGTAAGTGTGGCACGAGGTATTGTGGTAAAGATGGAGAGTTCTGGCAAGAAAAAGAGCCATCAGAGCTCGCAAATTGTGCGCTGATGAAATAGGGCCATTGCAACTAACTAGGAACGTAAAGCAGACACATGATCATACTTGGGAAGAAGAGAAAACGGAGCGAATGCAGTTATTGAGGTGGTGTAGTTTATAAAGGACGTCTGCATTCAGGTTAAAATAACACGCACCATCATAGTCGATCAAGGGATCAATTATGTAAGCGTGACCTTGGCCCTTATAGGAAGGAAGTTGTTGAGACAGTGTAAGGCACAGAGATATGAGGTAACTTGCCGACTGACGTGTGCAGCTTGTGCCCGCCAATCAAGTGTCGAGTCAATAAGAAGCCTAGAGGTATAGTCACGTTGTTGAAAGGAACTAGTGGAATGACTCTCGTTTCCAATCTACTCAGCATTTGTTTAGTCCCCACGATGATCACTTGGCATTTGGTTGGCATTACTGACAACCCAAACCTCGCTGACCAGCTCGTTATGAAATTTAAGTTTTTGATGACTTTGTCGATTGTGTACGAAATTTCCTCAACCCTAAACTGTGTATACATTTGTAAGTCATCAGCGTACACGTGATAGGTACACTGAAGGTGTTGGCTTACGAGAATAATGTATATTGAGAATAATAAAGGAGATAATATACCGCCATGAGAGACGCCAGTGAGAAGATCACACCAAGTTGACCACAAGTCATCAATGTGAACACACTGTTGTTGTCCCTGAAGATAGGAGGACAACCATTCCAGAGTTTCTGAGAAAATCATAAAGCAGTTAAGGATGGCCAGTAGGATGTCATGACGAATGGTCTTAAAGTCATTCGGGTAGTCAATGAAAGCCAGCAGCACTATAACTCTGGTGTCCTATGTAACCCACCGAAAATCGCCAGTCACTTTGAGGAGAGCGGCGGTTGTGCTGTGACCAGGTCGGAACCCAGATTGTAAAAGCCTGAGAAGGTTTTGTTGATATTTAAACTGCGAGAGTTGCCTGTGGACACAGGTCTCTAGCACATAAAAAGGAAAGGGAAGTAAAGAAATTGGCCAAATGTGCTTAGAGAGAAAGGGGTTATTTTTTTAGGCAAAGGGATGATGAAGGCCTTACGCCAGAGTGAGGAAAGTTCCAGGATCGAGTGAAAAATTATTGATGTAGGAACTGCTGGAAGAACGTGATCCAGGATAGCAACATTCATGTGACGACATCAGTATTTGAACGAATGGACAGAAGAATCTTATTGATACTCTCAGAAGGTATTGGAGAAATTCTAAGGGTTCAAAAATTGCAAGATGGTTTAAACTAGCTACATAGCTCAAGGTCTAAAGGCTCTTAGTTTGATAATACACCTGAGGTGCAGTTGAGAAATGAAGATTTATATCATTTAAAACAATTTTCCTTCCACGCTTCGGGCATTGTTTTCTACCAATGCTCAATGTTCCAAGGAACTTCCACATACTAGAAGTTGAAGAGGATTCTATGTGTTGTATTATATTGTGGCGTTTGGCGTTACGTATCTGGTCATACCGATTCCTACTAGCCTTAAAAAGGTACCTATTAAGGATACCTTCTATTTCTTATATTCATTTTTTTTTAATGTCACGGGCATTCGCCGCTAGTCACCCAAAGATGCAGCACTTGAGTGAGTTATTAAATGTTAATAATACGTAATTTGGGGGCTCAGTGTGAATTTATTTTACATCTACTCGAACACCGGTTTTCACCTATTCCACCACCAAATGCGTTCGCCATCGAGAGCGAGTTTATATGAAATGAACACACACTAGGCCTTCTGCATGATGATGGAGTAAGTATACAGTGTGTCACCAACCCTATTCTTTTATGCAATACAACATCACTGCAAAAATATACAGACATAAATCCTATACCGACCTGTCTGGTCAACATGGTATTGTAGGCCAAAACCTCCTTATTAAGGAGCGGCTAATGTCCAGCACTGGACTCTTAAAGGCTGTTGATGATGATGATGAGGCCGTCTGATCCAAATTAAGGAAATTATATTAACAGTCTAGTATAACATGTGTCAGACAATCTTTAACTTACCAGTCCACCAATAAGGTCCATTTTGCCTCTCGGTTTAGCGCACAGATCTTGTTCGTACTCTAGAAACACGCGCAGATGTGAATCGTTCCTGAACACTGGGTGCGCGGCTAAACGTTGTAGGAACACTTCGTGCATTGCCACTGTCTTCTTAAAGGTCGCCAGGTATTCACTGGAATAAGGAATGAAGAAAAATTTGCGTGAAGATATAAACACATTATGTGACTGAAAACTGAACCAATTGGATCACACAATTGGGTTTTTTAAGTGGGACGTGAAAAAGCATCTCACTAGGCCGCTATAGTGTGGGTCACCATGCTGCATTGTCGGCATTCGCAATGAGTATGGTGACCACAACTCTTGGATTCTATTTATGCTTTCCGTCAGGCAGGGTAGAGACTTTTGCAGACGCTATAGCGTCAGGCTGGTGTTGCCCCAGCCTCAGTGCAGTATGAATTGTCCAAATCACTCAAGCCACTACACCATTCATGCAGTCATTCCAGTTTTATTAACACAGGTATCACATGTTTAGTGGTATTATTTTTTATTAAACTCCAATATGGTTCACCTTATAGTAAGTGACTACACATGCCTATGAAATCCTGCAACTCTGAGTTGTCGCCCTTAGACCCCCGCCCTTCCAAACAGAGGAAGGGACGTTTGTGCTCCGGTAATCTATCATTCTCTATGAAAACTTTCAAGCTATGATTACTTGACTGCCTCGGTGGCGCAGTGGTATTATTTCAGTTTAATTTAGTCAACATAAGTATCATAGGTATATAGCGAAGGGTGTCAGATGTTTTTGTAAAAAAAAAAACTTGTTGTTGTTGCCTGCTCTATGTTTATCATTGTATGTGATTATTATTATTTAATTACAAAACCTTAAGACCATGAGAACAGCTGTTAAATAATAAAACCTTTTTAGTTTACGCCAGATTAACTACACTAGCTTCCACTTACTCTTCGAGTTCTTCCTTCATTTTAAGAAACTCTTCTCTAGTGAGTGCGCCTTCTCCTTCTCCAAGACGCTGCAGCTTCTCTCGTGACGCGTCAAAATCTGGCCGTGGAGGTGCTGGGGGAATCTAGTAGACGAACCAAACACCATTAAAATAATATAAGATTACTAAAGTGTTATTATCGAGTTCGTGTCCTTATGGTGACAGATTAATAATACGAAGTGTCACTACGCCTATTTATTCCATAGGTGAGGCGACTAAGGGAGCAATCTACCCAGGATAACATCTTTTCAAAGAGAAGGAAAACTTGAAACAAATCCTTTGGCAGCCCGTGTGGCCAGCGTCGTATAGTAGGCCAAAATCTCCTTGCTAAGGAGAGGCCTATGTCCAGTAGTCGACTTTAAAAGGCTGTTGACGACGATGATGATGATGATCATGATGATGATGATGATGATGATGATGATGATGATGATGATGATGATGATATTGATCATGATGATGATGTACTGTGACCATTTTTTATATATATTATGTTAACCTTTAAACTATATTTAAACTCACAATATATCCAGCATATTCCTCATTTTCCTCATACCGGTCGTGCAGCCATACAAACTCTTCATGCTGACGTACAACTATGAACTCAGACTTCTGGAACTCGGGCAATGTGGTCTTTGTGTGGACAGTGAACTTGACTTTCTCTTTCTCACTGAGGGCATCTGATATATCCACCTGCAATACATGGATTATTATTAGTTCATTAGTATAAATGCCTCTACTGGTTAGTGTATGCGACCGCCGATCAAGAGGTCTCGGGTTTGATGCCCGAGTCAGATCATAAAGTATTATTGAGTTAATTTAAGAATGACAGTTTGGAGTTTGGCAGTTGGGGTCCTAACCCCGGTGTTGCGCACGCGCTTGTGCACTATATACGCAAACATATTTGTCTGGTCTCCGTAGAGACTGGCCGAAATCGGCAAGGAGTACGTCATTAGTATTAAAATATGGCGCTATACTATAACCTCCTTGGCTGAATGCCTCTGTGGTACTTAAAAATCAATTATCTCCACTTGTTGCTTGTGTAAAACTATTTTTATCATGTTACAATTTGTATGAGTAATCCATCACACTCCCAAACCAAGTAAATAAAACTATTTATCTTATCTTTTGTTCTAAGTAAAATTGAGGGATGCAGATTCGTAGAAGGCTGCTTTTTGAAGCACATACTCTTTGATTGGACTAAAGTTACGTAATGTGCCACCAGATGCTAGTCATAAAAAATAGATCAATCTCTGTGACAGCTGTCACTAGTGTCATTTTAGAACTGACAGGGTATATTTTGTTGGTATAAGGTATACTTCATTTCTGTTAAAAATGGTAGATATAAGAAACTAAAGGTCAGGTCAGGATCAAGCCTTAAGGTCTGTATGTGAGATGATACCATATGCTACTACTGTACGGTTTATTTCTCTTTTATTTTAAGTGTCTGCCACTATACTCTGTCTGATGGAAACCATGAATAGAATCCAAGAGTTGTGGTCACTATACTCATTGCGAATGCAGACAATGCAGTATGATTATGTTGGCTCAGTGAAATGCTTTTTTACACCACACTTAAGGATGTAAAAGGCATGACAGTCATCGTGGCAGTGAAAGGCTTACACAGTTACCATGATAATGGTTTCTACTATAAAATGAAATAGGTATCTCCATTCATAATCTATATTTATTGGGCCGGCCATGTCTCCAGACCAATCGACGGTCGCTGGAGCCAAAGTGTACTAGAGTGGATACCACGATTGGGTAAACGTAGTGTAGGGCGCCCTGCGGCGCGATGGACCGACGACTTGAAGAAGGTGGCTGGCAGCGGATGGATGTGAATTCCTCAAGAGCGGGATGGTTGGCGTTCCTTGGGAGAGACCTTCGTTCAGCAGTGGATGGCGATAGGTTGATTGAATTGACATTTTCAATTACATAAAGGGGTTTAAGTGGTTACCCAAGCCCATTACTTATCTCCACATGCTCCATGTAGTATTTACGAAGTATTTAGAAGCAACCCAACATTCTTCCTTTTTCTAGAAATGTTAGGAACTGAACACTTAGAACTTAAATTTCTATTGATATTAAGATATAATTAAAAATATCACTATCTACGTACCAGTAAGCTGTTATCAGCTAACGAGACATTCTCATTAGGTTTCTTCCTCTCCAACTTAGGATCAGCAGACCCCTGGGGGGTTTGAGGTGCTGTCGAGTGACTCGACAGGGGATCATGGTTAGTATCTTCCACACAATCCTGGCAACATATGATAAAATTACTCACTTATTACTAGCAAGATAAGATATGTGTATTATCTTCTAGTAATATACACTAAGGATAAAGATTCCTATTCTGCCACTTCCTCTATTTACCGTTAATCAAGGCCAGCATATAGAAATACTATACGCACAGGTGGTGTGATGGTTTTATAAATCACCTCACCGTTTATGACTATGTTGAGTGTTGTACCTTCTACTCCTACATAGAATAACACTGTGTGATACAAATTGACTATTTTCTGTGTGGTGACGGATTAAGAATACAAAGTGTTACCACCGCTATTCATTCCGTGGGTGTCGTAAAAGGCGACTAAGGGAACAAAGTACACAGAGTAGTAAGTACAGTACAGTAAGTACAGTACAAGAACAAAGTACAAGTAGACAACACCATTACAAAGAGAAGGAAAACTTGAAACAAACCCTATTCCAACCCGTCTGGCCGGCATGGTATAGTAGACCAAAACCTCCTTGGTAAGGGGAGGCCTATGTCCAGCAGTGGACTGTAAAAGGCTGTTGATGTGTAATACAAAATATAGTTATTCTGAGTCTGGATGCCCATTGTGTCTGTTTCATATATCTGTGTAAAATGTACACAGGATATTTCCCAAGGGTGGAAGGTGTCTCATTAAAGAAATAAATACATAATACAGTTTTTTGATAAGGAAAACTGTACACTACAGTGCTTAAAATATAGCTTAATCTCTGTGACTGATGGCTAAGAAACCAACAAAGTAACTTTGAACAAACAATCTTATTTTATATCACTTATATTTTCATACTTTAGTTATTAGTTTTATAACAAATAAAGTGCAATCCTACTA
The DNA here is from genome assembly GCA_949316085.1 of Hypercompe scribonia. Taxonomy (NCBI): domain Eukaryota; kingdom Metazoa; phylum Arthropoda; class Insecta; order Lepidoptera; family Erebidae; genus Hypercompe; species Hypercompe scribonia. Next base: position 5,741,304 of record OX438997.1, read on the forward strand.
ATATTATAAATGCAAAAGTTTGTATGAATGTTTGTCACTCTTTCACAAAAAAACTACTGGACAGATTTGGATGAAACTTTACAGTAATATAGGTTACACATTGGAAGAACATATGGAATACAATTTGTAATGATTTTATTTAATTTTATAACGATACATGTCAATTAAGTTGAAAAAAAAATTTGGCTCTGATCGTATATCGTATCTTGGTATACACTGCCTAAACCATTGAAGTGACACAAAGATGATGTATCGTAGATAGCACTGTTGTTTGTATGTTAAAAAAAAAATTTAAAACAATATGTTAAGAAACTTGATGTGGCACACCAAATCCCAGGTGAGTGAAGCCGCAGGTAAAAGATAGTACATTATTTATATTAAAATTCACACCTAAAATATATCTCATAGGTTCTAAACCTACTTTTGGGGCAACTGTCATGGAAACCAAGTTGTATTTAATATTCAATCAAGTACATAGTTATTTTATAACTGTAATGACAACTGGCACCCACAGGAAAAACTTACCGAGTGCGAGTCCACTAGCTAACCAACATAAATGTAATAATATTTAGCAATAATTATTTTTTTTCCTTTCATAAGTAACTATCCAAGTTATTATTTTTAAGTTTAATACATGCTATAAAAGATTTTCAGTTTTATTTTATTTTTAAAAAGCTTAATTAGACTTCAATTTTGGCCAGTTTGTGGATTAGATCATTTCTGAACAACACACTCCAATTAGAGTCTAACTAGACTCTGACTAGGTGGAAAAAACCATGTTTTTTTGATAAAAAAATAATTATCATTAGTAGGCGTGCAATTTTATCGAGATACAGTTCATGAGTATAAAAAAATTGATTCCTAACGCTAACGGTAGTATAAAAACAAAAAAAAATACTAATCCACGTCACTAAATTAATTAACAAAACAATGCAAACAATTAGTAATTATTACTATTAAGAGAACTAAATTGTGTATAACAATAGTCACATGAGTCATTAACGATAGATATCCGGTAAAATTAACAGATATTAAACGAAAATATTCAGTTGGAGACGCCCCCCGGCAAAAAAACTTTATTAAACACAAATTATAGTTGTAAAGTTACTAAGTTAGGATTTACTCACCATCATCTTGATATTTAAGCGTTGGGCAACAAGTTAAATACAATTCGCTGATAATAAATATTAATTTTCCTGATTTAATCAACAATCGGAACGACTGACGTACGATATTTTCCTTTTTTTGACAATCACAATAGCAGGGTTGTCAAAAGTTATCTGCCAAAGAAATGAAATCGAGAGAAAAAGAACATTGTAAAAATCGATTAAAGAGTTCAAAAGTACGTGTAAATTAGTACTTGTCTATTGAATAGGGGAAAAGCAGACACTATAGTACTTAAAAAGTGAGCTGGTCTTATTTCTAAACGGTCTGATGATTGCTAGTGATGAATGTGATCTGATCAAAATTGCCATAATTATCGCTCTTTGGGAGAGATCTTCAGTAATAGATGGTAACAGATCTACGATCATGAAAATTAAAATGAATAAAATTAAATTCTGTTTTATTATTTTACTGCATAGTGATAAAATCGCATTAAAATTTCTGATACTAATAATAATTGTATAAAGAACTCTTTTTACAATTTTCCACACTTTTTTTGATAGATTATAAATTAAAATTATAAACGGTTTAATTTAAATTTCATCTTGTTTTTTTTGTCAGCTAGAAACGGAATGTCAATTTTCTATTGATTTTCGTTTTGACAGTTTCGTGTTGCTTGTACTCAATCGAAATGATGTTTAGCTTTTAGTAGAAAATTGTAAATTGAAAATTATAAGGAAACAGTTCATAATGAAACTAAATTTTGCCTATGTTTTGATTTCGAGTAACAAAACTGTCTAATTTTGCATAGAAACGTCACATCCACCAGTAATTCTGATAGTTAAAGATTTAAATAGTAGAATTTGTGAATTTGATAGGTTATTCAGTAGTAGCTTTACAAAGTCGAGTAGCGGAAATGGTGTCGCAAAAATAACTTGTTGTTTTTAATTTATTTACACACAGAATATTTAAATTATCAATAAAATGGGGACGCAAAAGCCAAGTGAGTGGGCCAATTCACTTATTGCTCGTTTTGAGGAGCAGGTAAGTATCAAAAAATATATTTTATTTAATTTCTAAGACCCACCCATATATGGAGCTTTTCTATATAATGTAAACAAATACATTTTATGCTCATTTTATTCTTATTTTCCTTTGTAAAAATACTCAAAACTTAGAAGATTTTACTTTTGAAATATGTTATAACTTTATTTCGTAAGTTTTTTTTGCGTGGGCGGTCGAACTAAATAATTATTTTCTTTTCTAAAGATAATTAAAAACCGGCTGGTATTATTGATCCAGTCGGCTTTACATGGGTGGTTTAGGGATTTTGTGGTTTTTGAGGATAATGTAAAGAGTTGATAATGAAATACTTTGTTTTCCAATAAGAATAGATGATTCAAATGTTGTAGGATTACCTGCATTGTTCAATATATGTATTTCTACAAAGCAAATATTTTTTTTGAATAAATTAATTGAAAAGAGCTGTATTAAATTAAAATATATTTTTATATGAGAATGAATTTACTATGCAAATGAGGTAATTTTTTACAGAGTTTTAACTATATATTTTTTTTAATTTATTAATTTTTTTTTTACAAAATAAATAAAGTATAACTATCTCAACCTAGCAAATTTTTTTTAACCTTTTTAAGTTCTAGAAAGTAATTAATTTGCTATTAAGTTTTGACTCACAGTTGCATTTTTATTCAATAATAATAATTCCGACATCTCACACAACACCATCTAGTTCCAAACTAAGTAAAACTTGTACTAGGGATAGTAGACAACTGACATAAATATTTCTAAATGTATATATATTATACATAGAAAACACTGAAACTCCGAAAGAAATATTTGTTGATTATATACAGATTTGGTTTGATACGAATCAAATTGGAGACCTCAAGCACATTAGTCGTATACATTACGACTTCACCGATGAGGCAATCAAATAGTCATTTAATTATTTAGTTTTATACAATGAAAACTTTTTACTACACAAAAAGGGTGTGATGAAACAAATATGAGGGTACATCTCTGATTTAATTATAAATTTTTTTACTTATAGTTATTATTTTACCTTATCTTATCTCATCAAGAGCTTTTTACAGTCCACTGCTGGACAAAGGCATCTGGGCTGGGCGACGTTGGCCACGCTGGTCAGACGGGTTGGTATAGTGTTTGTTTCAAGTTTTACTTCTCTTTGTAGTAATATTTTCATGAACTTTTTTTTTCACCCTCTGTCGCCTCATGCGACACCCATGCGATAAATAAGGGTGGTAACACTATGTATGTCTACTTATAGTTATTAGAGTTAATTAATTTTGAGTAAGTAAAATGGAACAATCAAGTAATTCTAAAATCTAATCTGAGATGCCTCAAATATTTATTTATTACGGATCTCCGACAAGGAATACACCTTACATGCTAGTTTTATTACAGATAAAATATAATTCATATTTCATATCTTTTGCTTCTATAATGGGAGATCACAACATGCACATAACAGAAATAATTAAATATTAAAAATAGAAACAGTGGCCACTAACGTCTCATGTAGTGGAAGGGAAAAGGAAATCAATGAAATACTAAAAAGAAATAACAAGAATTAATTAAGCAGAAAATGAAAAGCTAGTCACATATACATACGTACACACAGACATGCATACAAATACATGCATATTCTAAAAGCGCCTACACACGACCCTAAAATCACTGGTGATATCGGGACAACGGTAGTGGGGATAATTGCCCCTAAACCGTGAGCTCGCTCGGAGCTATTTAGGGACGATAAAAATCGGGTAGGATTTGCCTACATACGAGGCGATTTATGATACGATCTAGGGTCCTCCCCACCACTGTCCCGATATTGCTAGTGATTTTAGGATCGTCTGTAGCCGCTTTAATGCATACACACTTACTTATACTGAATACATACATACAAGTACATACACAGGCAAACAGAAAATGAATTTCTATATTATGTAAAGAATGTTTTTACCAGTCCTATACTAGTAAATTCTACTACTTAAAAAAATAGCTTCGACCCCTACCACAGCTTGTTGCAAGTACCATGGTTTTACACAAATGGTAGAAGACATGAACTTCTCACATATTTTCTCTACCAAACCAAGATATTGTTATGCTGTGTTGTTATTGCTGTTCTCTTAGCCGATTTCTACCATGCTGAAGATCAGAGACCAGTCTACCATGCTGAAGATATTTAAGTGCACAAGTGTGTGCACAAACGCAGGTGGATCCTCTGTTCTCTCTCTCTCTCACTATCCCGTAGGACGGCTCTCGGACACGACTGGGTAGATATCAGGAGCAGGATCGATGGTTTTACTTGCTTTCCACAGCACAGGGGTTAAGACCTCGACTCCCAAATTCTGGGCTGTTATTAAGTATTTCTATAATCAAAGAAAATCAATAACATTTTTCTGGGCCGACCTGGGAATCGAACCCGAGAGCTCTAGATCAGCAGTTGCATACGCTAACCGCTAGACCAACCAGGCTGGCAGAATATAATACCTTTCATTTGTAAAAATGGTGTATTTATAGATGTTGACAGTTGACAGTTGACAGCATGCACAAAAATCTTTTGAAACTTGACAGTTTCTATTTAATAGATATTTAAATTGCAACCTCTATGTGGATATATTTGTTCTCAGCTGCCCTACAAGACAGGAGCCCAGAATCTGCATTCCCGCATCAACGAAGAACAGTGCAAAGCATGCCTCGTCCAGATCAGCCGACACCGGTTCTCTCTAGTTATCGCCGGCCTCACCAAGATTCTACAGAGGGTCAACGAATTGGTAAGATTACTAGAACGAGTATAATGTTGTTTAATGGAGGATCAGCAGTTAGATTTTAAGGCAGTTTCTCCTCCCCATTACTTCTCTTTATTACTACCCTCGATTACTCCCTCAAATACTCTCATTCATTACTTCTCCCACTTCTCCCCTTCATTACTTCTCCTCCATTACGCCCCTCTATTATTTTTCCCCATTTCCCCAAATTACTTTCCTCCACTACTTCACCTGATTATTTCCACACATTGATCCACTAAATAACTTCTCCCAATTACCCCTTCCATTACTTCTTCTCATTATTGCTCCCCCCCTCTAATCTATTACCATGTCCTTCCTCACTAAGACTAGGATTTTTTTTGTGCCGTGCCGAAACATAGCTCCCCACTATACTACCTTAGTAGTTACAATAACATCTCTGTTGCTAAACATACTTATTTATACGGCCCTGTTCCAGTACCAACCGACAGTATCAATAGGCCTAAACCGTCCACAAACAGAGCAGGAGAAAGGCTACCATGACAGTCTGGTCATCGTACTGGACACGTTGGAAATATGCCTCAGCTCGCAACCCAAAGACACGGCGAAGTATGATGAAGCTATGAACGTGAAGATTCTGTTGAGAGAAGTTTGCCAGTTTATAGGTAAGTTTATTGCAGAGCGTCGATTACCCGAACTATTTGGGGGACAAACAAAATATACTTTAGTGCCATCTAACGAAAACACACTGAACTACGAAGTGACTAGTAATTCTGTATCGCATTATAAATAATACTCATAGTATATACCTTTAACCTTTTGAAGGAGAGGGTTATGTCCAGCCGTGGACTGTTAAAAGCTATTGATGATACCTATATATATATTAACTGTTGGGCTGCAGCTCACCAGGCGTCATCATCACCCCATCACACCATTTTTCGACAATACAAGTAGGAACACTAAAATAGAGCAGCTACATTACTCTGTGATAGTGCTGTGTTGTGGATTAAAACAATATCGTGATTTAAACGACAAATATAATGCCCTCTATCGAGCCAATGTGTTAATCAGTTTGCGATATTATAGTTATCGATTTCTGAAAATGTATATGAGTGATTTTAAAGAATAAATAGACAAGTGAGCTAAGAACAAAAAAGTTTTCTTTTATATTTTACATTAATATATGCGGCGTGGCGACCAAAAACTATTTTTAAAATAATTTTGGTAGTATGCTAGGGCGTGAGGTGCCCGGGATGCACCTGAACCGTGAGATACGGCAGGGAGGACTCCAGAAGCCGCTTATGCGATCCTGGAGCTCCTTCCGACTGCCGAGGTAGGCCGTCGCGGGGTTCAGTAGGTAGACTGGTCCTCCGGGTCCTGTGTGTAGGACACACACGCCTTTCTTCCCCCCTACGGAGGGTATGGTGTAAAAAGCTTTCCCCGTGTAAAAAAAGAAAAAGGTGGTGCTAGTGATTTATCGTGAAGATATTTTCACATTACACTCAGTCTGTGGCATGGGCATGGCATCTAAATCTGCACATGCTATTAACCAACACAAACCATAGAATCATGCTTGGGTCTTTTATCTATGGAAATTAAGTTTTTTTTATGAAATATTACCGTTTTTTTTTCCAAAAGAACTCTTAAACTTTATGACGTCATATTCTATTTTGTCCCACAGACATGCGTAATGAGAACACAGTGAACAATATGTTACTTCGACAGTTGGCTAGTAAGGTGCTGTTCGCTTTGAGCCTCAACTTCTTCAATGCGGTGTTCAACAGAATCAGTGCCAGACTCCAGGTATGAAACATAGTACAGTGACCTACCACCAAATGACCTATGGTTCGATCCTCATATTGTACAACACTTTGTGTGATTCGCAAACGTTTTGTGTGTCTGTAGAGTCCCTTGTAACACAGGATATATGCTTAGTCAGAAGTAGTTTTTACCCATCCACAGACCCCGCTCTTCGTAGCTCGTTATAATAATCCATTTGTGTGAAGTTAAAAGATATATTACGAACATAATTGTAGTTGTTTCAGGAACTATCATCTAGCTCAGAAGAAAACCCCGACTATACCGACATAGAGTTGATACAGTACATCAACGTTGATATTTTGAGACTTATACGACTTTTAACTGGTAACTTTGAATAATTTTAGTTTTTTTTTATACAGGGTGTTATAAAAAGTCCTCATAGAAAAAAATATGTACATCGTTATGTGTGTATATTTTTATTTTAAGAACTACCCAAAGTGACTACTGTGCCTGATGAGGAGTGGTCACCGTACTCGTTGCCAATGGAGACAATGTAATATGGTGACCCACAATATAGCGGCCTAGTGAGATGCTCTTTCACACCCCGCTTGGAGACGTGAAAGTCAAGTTGATTAAGAGAAGGAAAATCTTTTTTTTCTTTCTTCGCAACATATCTCTCTTGTAAATTTAAAAAGGCAGAATTTAATCGATTTTATTTTTATACAGATACTTTCAGAAAACCTCGTTAGAACTGTTTTGCAAAATACCTATAGTTTAATTATTATCAACTTTCTCTCCATTACAAAACATTAGTTTATTGACCAACTTTGAAGTTCGATTCATCAGTTTCAAGTTAAAATCTATATATATATTGATGGTATATTTTCATGGTTAATGTAACCTTTGTGCACCTCCACCACCTTAGGGTGGTGTACAAAATTTCTAAACCACCCTAAAGTTGACTGGAAGAGAATGTCTTAGGCATTAGGTCCGCCATTGTACGAAGTGCATAAAGTGTAAATAAATAAATAAAAGATTTTTTATATAATTCCAAAATATGAATTATAATTTTTACAACCCCAAGCGAGGCGTGAAAATGCATCTTACTAGATCGCCATAGTGTGGGTCACCATACTACATTAAAAAAAATGATCATAACTTTCTGTAACACTCTGTATAACGCTATATTTTTTTGTTCCTGCATTTTTTTTTTTTTATAAAATTCTCATATGAATTACTTCGGAAATTATAGGTATGTCAATTTTTTTTACAGAGTCAATACAAAAATTTAGGTTATTACGAAAATCGGCGCATTTAGTTTTGGTATCCTCCCTGGAGAAAGCTATTTGGAATTGGATGGATACGTATCCACAGGTATGAGTTTTTTATACTGTATATTCCCAGCGACTTCACTCATTTGATTATTTCTTATTTCTGACTGATAACGAAGTTATATATAAATATTTATCTTACCATCTCAGGGGTGAAATGATGTAACTCTGATTTCCCTTTATAACGTAACAATTTTTCGTCTTTTATCAAACATTTTCGTTGAGAGAAACTCTCAAATGAGGGAGATATCTTTGAATGTTTCACTTCGAAAAAAAAAAAGGATGAAATGTTAATTTATTTGCAGAAATATGGTATGGTAAACAGCTATAATTTCATCACATATATCATTAGTATGTTCTGAAGTGTACAATTTTAAATGTAGCATTGATCCCATATAAAAAACAATACTACTGTGATCATGTCAAGATATTTATTTAATAATGTATAAGAATACAGAGTGTGGCCACCCTTATTCATCCCATGGGTGTCGTAAGAGCCGACTAAGTAAGCAACCTATGCAGGAGATCAATGCAAAAAGAACTGACTGCACGGCTGGCCTAGTGGTTTAAGCGGACGCCACGACGCTTTCTACTGCATTGAATATTGTGGGTTCAAACCCCACATGGGACAACACTTTGTGTGATCCATAAATTGTTGTTCTGAGTCTGGGTGTTCTTTGTATCTGTTTCTTGTATGTTTGTAAAGTCCCCCGCGACACAAGATTAATTCCTAGTGCGGGCGTTGTCTTTTTTAAAAAAGAAAAAGAAGGGAAACTGGACCAAACCCTTTTTTTTATTAAGTTTGGAACTCTCCCGGGGCATCACCCTACCGGGGCTTGCGGCAGAGTTGTGTTTCGGAATCGTATCGACTAAAACCACACGGTGTGCCACTCGGCACCTGAGATAGGAGGACACTTGATCAAACTTTATACTAACCTGCCTGGCCAGCGTAGTGGAAGAACAAAACCTGTAGGGAGGTCTATGTCCAGCAGTAGACTATTGAATGTTGTTGATATATAATGTGATGGTTTTCAGGAGTTCGCAGAAGTCCAGTGTCGGCCTAACGATGAGTTGAGCAAGTGCTGCGACACTCTTTTCGACATATTACAAGATAGTTTCTCAGACAACAAGAAATCACGAGTGGCGATGTGGCCGCTACAGATCATGCTGTTAATTCTAAACCCTGTGAGTATACACATAAGACTGTTTTTCGCCTGAGATGCGTTTATATAGTCATTCTTTGACATATCACAAGGTAGCATCTCGGACAACAAGAAGTCCAAAGAGGCCACCACAGATCATCTTGTACATTGTCAACCCTGTGAGTATCTAAATAAGACTTCTTTTAGCTTGTGGTACATGTGTGGAAGGGACGGGTTTCATGTCCCTTGGACACAAAGGGAGGATCCTCCGACCAGGCGAGGTGATCATGTCTGGCGGGCCACGGCCTAACAGTTGATGTTGGAATATTATACGAGTATATATGTTAATCGCGACGAGAATCACTATTTCGCGATACAGGATTAGTAGTTGCTTCGTTGTTCATCTTACTTCGTAGTTCGATGTATCTTCGCTAGACGGCGCTGTTGTATATTTTCGTTTGTGCTGTATGTGAAAGTCGCCACACGTTACATAGTTCTTCTTCGACATATTACAAGATAGCTTCTCAGACAACAAGAAGTCAAACGTGATAATATGGCCGCTACAAATCATGTTCTAGATTCTTAACCCTGTAAGTATGCTCGTAAGACTGCTTTTAGCTTGTGGTACAACTCATATAGTCCTTTTCCTATGGTATAGGGTAGGGTAAGAATTTGTTAACATTTGGAGAGAACGGCGTACATGTCGGCAATCTCACGGTCTCTTTGCCGACGAGTATTGGAAAATTTCGGTGCTCGCTTAGAAGAGTGCAAACGTCGAAACGGTGGCCTTTTCGACAATGTAATTTTTAAAAAATAAATTCTAACTAATTAGCTTTCTTATAAATAAAAAATTTTTATAATGTATGAAATGGTTTTTTTAAATGATTTTTTGAAATGTTAACCAATTCGTGGCTCACCCTATATTACGCACTTGTATATTTTTCTATGTATTGTTTTTTCTGACAGGGGGGGTGCAAGTGACACTTGCACACCCCTCTCTCGGTGCAAATGGTAATACATACGTACCTATGTACTATAATTTTGCTCAAAACTAGTAATGTACCATACCATAGGAGACTTATTTGGTCAGCGCCACGAATTGGATTTGTTTGTCGATAGTTTAGGACATTTGTATAATTAATTATAATAAATAAATAAATATTTCGGACATGTGACACACAACGTCATCTAGTTTCAAACTAAGCAGTGCTTGTGCTATGATAACTAGACTGACTGATAGAATACTTATGTACTTTTTTTGTAATATACATAGGAAACACCCAAACTTCGAAACAAATATTTGCAGACCATACAAACATTTGGTCCGACCCGGGAATCGAACCCGAGACCTCAAGCACAGCAGTCGTATTCACTACTGCTGCGTCACCGAGGCAGTTAAATTATTATATAACGTAAAACTGACAGTTTGATTAATGTATGAGTTATTCCATTTGAAATCGTCTAATTGGCAAAGCCGACCGATTTTAGATTTTAGTGCCGCTTTGGAAAACTGTCCTCTAGGGTCCCAACAAACAAAATTTACACGAGTTTAATTTTTGCAAGCGCCTGTTTCCGCATATTTCAATAAAGACTTTAAATAATCGAACTTTTGAGGAATGTACCATTTGTTTTGTTATTTTCATGATTAGTGCCTGTATGAGACGTTTTTTTTTTACGGCAAAAAAAAACGTCTCATACAGGGTTAAGGGTTACTTACAACAGTTAAGGGTTAGAACAGTAGATTTTCGTGAGTTACAAATTTTTTTCTCACAGTCAACACAATCGTTTTATCACCTGAATAATGGTATTTTTTAAAATTTCAAAAGTTCAAGTAAAGTTTTCTTCTATAAAGAGTGGGATGCTCGGGTCAACCTGTGGTTAAATTTTGTCTATGGTATGCAAACTTTAATTTCCGTAGTCTATGACTTTTTAATTCTAAACAGTAAGGACGCTAGAGTCGATTGAAATTCACGAAAATTGAGTAAAAAACACTCATTTTCATCACGCTATTATTATTCAAAGGCATTGACCGAGTCAATTATTATTACTTACACTTAAACTACTATCTTTTCCCCTAAAAATTCCACTTTAGTCGTTTAGAAATCTTCAAACGAAAAAATTTTATAGCAAAAGTTGATAAAGCTTAAAATTATCGATTTTTTAAAGTCTTTATTGAAATATGCGGAAACAGGCGCTTGTAAAAATTAAACTCGTGTAAATTTTGTTTGTTGGGACCCTAGAGGACAGTTTTCCAAAGCGGCACTAAAATCTAAAATCGGTCGGCATCAATTTTTTTATTTTCAGACGATTTTATATGGTGTTGTATGTATTGTTGTTATTGTGTATAGACTAATACATTATTGATATTGGAACAAAAAAACGTTAATGCAATACGACGTGTTAACGTGTTGTTCAACTGTCCGACAATTGGGTAGATGACTGTATCGTAAATAAATACCAATGTCCACTTCATTAAAACTAATATCGCGAAACATCTCGGGAAACACAATTAACATAGCTTTTTATTATTATTACGAATTTCAATCAAATATACAGTGAAATATATTGTTCAATTGAGTAGTTTAAAACAGTGACGTCACAATTGAGTATTTAGTACATTTTTCATACAAAATTGTCGTTTTGACAGATGATAAAAAGTAACTAATTTGACTAAGGGGTCATCTAGCCTATTGTTTTTGTAAGCGTTTTTAATATTACATAGGTTTGTCATATCACATGAATCAATAAATAAATGTACTTACAGAAAGTTCTAGAAGAAATAGTGAATGCTGACAGCGGAGCCCCTTGCAGTCCAAGGCACAGCAAGAAGAAACATTTCATAGACTCCGTGAAGAGGGGACTTAGTGAGTTACCACTATATTTTTACAGAATGAGGGTAAATGTGTAGACAGGTCACTTGATGGTAAGTGATTACCACCACTAAGTATACCAAGTGTGTTGCCACCATTCCAATAAGCATACATCAAGAGTATCTAACAGTTCATGCTGGCCAGGGTTGGTATAGCGTTTGTTTCAAGTTTTCCTTCTGTTTGTTGTGATATTTTCTTGAGGGTAATAGGAGATAGGGGTGAGGACATTCATTATTAATAATTCATCACCACGCGGATTATTATTAATGTACATAATTGTATTACTCTATTGTATGTTTGTTCAACAATTGTTCACGTACAAAGTCAATTTAAGTTGACTGTTGTTTGAGTTAAGTTGACAAGTTGACTGCACAGTTGGTCTAGTGGTTTAAGTGGTCGACACGCTGCAGTCTACTGCGCTGAGTGTTGTGGGTTCACACCTCATATGAGACAACACTTTGTGTGAACCACAAATCATTGTTCTGAGTCCGGGTGTTCTTTGTGTCCGTTTCTTGTATGTTAGTAAAGTCCCCCGCGACACAGGATTTGTTCAAAAGATCATAAAGAAAAAATATTATAGTACATGTTAGCTATAAAGTAAAGGTAATGTTTGTGTACCCAGGTCCTCAGAACAACTCCAAGCAGATGACAGAAGCAGCTGTGGTGACGTGTGTGAAGCTGTGCAAGGCCTCCACCTACCTCAACATAGCAGACTCCGGGAACGTCACTTTCATATTAGTTAAATCCGTTATTAATGATCTTAAGGTGCTTACGATACTTGATATTTTATTATCTATACTAATATTGTAAAGCTGAAGAGTTTGTTTGTTTGAACGCGCTAATCTCAGGAACTACAGGTCGGTTTTGAATTTTTTTTTTTGGATTGGATAGCCTATTTATCGAGGAAGGCTATAGGCTATATATCATCACGCTAAGATCAATAGAAACGGAGCACCAATGAAGTATGTTTCAAAATCAGGAGACTTTGTTCCTAATGAGAGCTTCTGCTGTTTGCGCTGCGTAAACGGTTAAAGTTTTGCATAAATCATGTATGACAGAATTGTTCCGTTACTCACCTATATAAACGAAGTCGTGGGTTAAAGTAAGCGTCAGCCCAAAGTAAGTATTCATCGCGGACGAAGTCGCGGGCGGAAGCTAGTTGTAAATAGTTTTGAAAGGTTTACCTTTAAAAAAATATGTCCTTATTCATGGTGGTTTTTATGACATCTTTAATACCTAATTATCCACTCTTTGGGGAGGTATTTTCTTCTTCAATAATGGCACCAAATGGCAAGTTACAAATATATTTATTTGGATGATATTCTCAGGATATCTTTCAAAAATACAGCAGAATTAAAAACTTCTTTTTTTGCTGTATTCCCAGTCGATTTCGGTCTAGACGGCCAGTCTCAACGGAGACCAGCCAACCACGCAGGAGATATTGTAGAGCACAAGTTGTGCGCAAACACAGGTGCACTCTCTGTTCCCTCACTCTCACAATCCAACGGGACAGCTATCCGACACGATAGGGGAGAGAGCAGACGTAGCGTTAACGTCTTTACGTGACACGTAAAGCTCCAATTATGTTATATTATGCATTAAAAAGGAGAAAATATAAGTCCATAAGAAGCGAAAATACCGAGTAACATTCACATGATCACAAAAAATCATATATATAGATACTCCAATTTAAAGCAAAAAAAAAAAAAAAAAAAATTCAACAACATTAACATCGAATCAACTAACGATGATTCATTTATAATACTGCCTTCCCCAGTCTCTCCTCTTCAACCCCTCGAAGTCCTACATTCGCGGTAACCTGATCTCCGGCTACTCCGAGCTGGACCTGATGACCGACTGCTTCGTATCGCTGTTCAGGATAATGCCACACAATAATGATGCCCTCAAAGTGTGTCTCAATCTAAACACGCATATCTCCTACCACTGTGTGATCATCAATTCACTACTTAGGTAAGTAACAAATAGCAAATAGAAAAATATTTAAACAAATATCGACTCTGTTCCTGAAGTAATAAAGTGCAATTCAGATTATACAGTACCAATTGCACAGATAATGGAGTTCACCACGCCGGTTCTTATTGAGTGTTGTGGGTTCTATCTCTTCACGGTTCGAACACTGATCCACAAGTTTTTGTAAATAATAAATACCGACTCTGTGCCGTCGCAGTAAGGTCCAATTCAGACCGCAAAGTACCAATTTACTTACGGTTTTGTTCACATAAAAGTTGCCTTCTTTTTAACGATACAAAGGTCTAGTTTCTTTTATAGCCAGTTGACTGCTTTAGATTTAAACCCATTTCCCATTCAAGGTTAAAACTGCAGTTCCTCTAAAATACTTGTTTCGTTTATTCCTATGTCCGCCATTGATAGTTAAATACGTATTTCAGAATAATTAAACAACCGCGCCTACCGTGGTGGCCCCAGATAGAGTTGCTGTACCCCAGGGCCGCGGAACTCAGAGCCATGTTCACAGATACTTCGAATAAGGCCACTCAGGTATGGTCTGACTGATTCACAGACGCCTAACATATTACGGTTTTTACACTTTCGTAGCTTAGTTTTAGTTGAATCGTCATCAGGCTACCGCAGTCCACTGCTGGACATAGGCGTCTCGCCACCACGCCACTTGGTTCGATCCTTACCACTTGGTTTAGCGTGTAGCGTGACTTATTTGCGATAAAGCTACTTACAAAGTCTACCTTTTATTTCCTGGCGTTTCGAACGTGTAATACCGTTCGTGGTCACGGGCAGACTGGTGTCTTAGCTTAGACTTAGCTATGCTTCTTGATACGCGAGGTGTAACTACCCGCACTCAGAAATTATAATTAACATTTTAATAGTATGTATTAGTGTGCATTTAAGTGTGTATTTATTTATTGTCTATATTGTTTATCAGTTTCAAAAATAAATAAATTGTTTGACCACAAGTTTTGGTAGTTGCGGGGAGTCAGTCCGGTGGGGCGAGGGGGAAGGACGTAGCTAATGAAGTCGAGCCTTTGAGGGTGATCCGGCAGGGCGACTAACTTACTAGTTACTGTACATGAGTGCGTAAAGTTTTTATAAAAATAAATAAATAATATACTACAGACTTCTGTGATAGATATTAGTGTACTAATAACTAATGTACTAATGAATACTTCTACCAAATTATACAGTTTAAATCATGAGAATTTTAATTACGCGATTTAAAATGAGCAGTTCGTTTTTTATTCGCTAGATGGCGTTGAAATATTTTTTTCTCTGATTACTTATTTTAGTTTTGTTAACTCTTTTTCCAGGGTTACGTAGTACACACACCTCTGAGAATGATCTCCCTTACCCTCAAGTCCAAGGAGGTGCAGTCCAAGTTCAATAAGAGTGAAGAGATGCCAGCGTACAGGAACCTACTTCTGTGTATTGTGAAGCTGATCCACGCTGATCCTATGTTGATGTTGAGTGTAAGTTGTTGTTTTTTTCTCTTTTTCGAGCCTGTCAAAGTGTCTTTACTCTGCCTGATGTAAAGCATGAATAGAATCCAAGAGTTGTGGTCACCATGCTCATTGAGAATGCAGACAATAAAGTATGGTGACTCACACTATGGCGGCCTAGTGAGATGCTTGGGGACGTAAAAGGCATAACAATCATCGTGGCAGGGTAAGGCTCGTACGCTTAGCACAATAACTGTGACCCGTGCATCAATGGGCCTCCAGTCTCGCACTGTTGGTTTTTGCGGTAAAAAATAACCTGTGTTCTTCCTCAGAATAAAAGAATTTCCATACAAAATTTAATGTGTATTAATTATGTAATAATATGCGTTTTCATTTCCTGATGTTTGTTACAGAATCCAGGTCGATCCAGCATAGAGATCCAGTCGTCGACCACTGAGCTGATCAACGGCCTGGTGTCTTTAATCCACCAGACCGGCATGGGTGAAATCTCGCAAGCTGCCATGGACGCACTGCTGGCCTTGCACCGACCTGACAGAGTCCACATGTGGAACCCTGAAGCACCTCTAAACACCTTTTGGGATATTAGGTGAGCTTTTGTTTTACACTATATCTTTACATATAATAAAATTGAAAGAGATAGATGTCTGTACGTCAAAGATTTTGAAGGGTAAAGTAACAGAACTCAAAACCACTGTTTTTTAAATTTTTATCTGTTTGTCTGTGTGTTTATGCGCGCTGATATTAGTAGTGACTTAACCAATTTGGATGCGGTATTCTTTTATGTATCAAATTTCACGGAATATGTAAATATATAAATTCAGCTATTAAATTATGTAATTTTCTACCACCAGCTCCCAAGTGCTATACAACATCAGCCAGAAGTTGATCCAGCGCCAGATCTGCAACTACCGTGAAGTTCTCAGATGGCTCCGAGATATCCTCACGTGTCGCAACGAGTTCCTAGCCAAGCACAAGGAGTACGCCAACGTGGGCAGCCAGATACCCATCTGTAAACAGGCCCACATCAAACTGGAGGTACGCTCACCCATCCTTTTCTATACCTTTTAATATGTAGCTTAACTTTGTATTATAGTTTACGCTACAATATAAAGAGAAACAGGTTTATTACTTCGTTTTATTGTGTATTCCGTGTGGTCATGGGTTGTGAGTAGGGAGGATCCCCTTCCCTATTTATTCCGTAAGTGTCTAAGGGACTAAGCTGACTAAGGCAGCATACTACGCGAGACAACAACATTGCAAAGGGAAGGAAAACTTGAAACATACCCTATACCGACCCATCTGGCAAGGGTGGTATAGTAGGCTAAAACCTCCTTACAAAGAAAAGGCCCATGTCCATGAATATTAAAGGCTGTTCATGTAAATGTCCTAATCAGGAATCAAACTTACAACATTGGCAACCGATTTTACTAATTTTGGAGCTTACCGGAGCTCTTAATCAAGGAATTATTTTCTAATATAAATTGTGGTGATCCCCAGGTGGTATTCTTCATGTGCCTATGGTCTATAGACACGGATGTGGTGTTAGTGGCCATGTCGTGCTTCGCCCTGTTGTGCCAGGAGGCGGACATCCGGTGCGGCTCCGATGAAATCACCACACAGTGTCTCTTACCCAATTATGCTGTCTTCCAAGAGATAGCTCATACCTCCACTGTGTTGACGACTGGTAAGCAAGAATAGGAGGGTTTTTAGATGAGTTTAGCATATACTATATATATAAGTGTTTAAGGGATTCGTGAGAATTTGCTCCATTTATAAGAATTGGGTAGATGACTGTATCGTAAATAAATACCAATGTTCACTTCATTAAAACTAATATCGCAAAACATCTCGGGAAACACAATTAACATAGCTTTTTATTATTACTACGAGTTTCAATCAAATATACAGTGAAATATATTGTTCAATTGAGTAGTCTAAAACAGTGACGTCACAATTGAGTATTTAGTACATTTTTCATACAAAATTGTCGTTTTGACAGATGATAAAAAGTAACTAATTTGACTAAGGTGTCATCTAGCCTATTAAATATATATTATATAAGCAGTACCCTGCCACATCCTGCCTGTATTGATGACAAACGAAGAAAAAGACTAAACTATCGTTCAAGCGATTTGTACATTATTTCAAAAATTGAATTCATTTGGTGCAGTATTTTAACCCTTCTCTCTCTCTCGCTGTTAGCTAACTAAGCTAATGTTGAACTCCTGCCCTAATGAGATTTACTAGAAGGTTGTTAAATAACAAAAACACCGTCTGTAATCTGATCTAACTCTGGTTTATTAATCTTATTGTTTTACAAATTTCCATACATACATATAAATATATATATGTATATATATATATATATATATATATATATATATATATATATACATACATACATAAATAAATTATACGGTGTTGAACCAAACTATATCGCGATGTAACTCGACGTGCACGCCATCTATCGAGTAGTTAGTAAGGTTCCACATAAATGTATGAACTACCTGATTATAATTGTTTATTGGTCGTAAACACTCGCTCTTCCTCTTCATTTTTTAAAGTATTGTAACGTCTTACTATTCAGTCAGTTTCTATTGTTCAACTTCGTATAATTCTTTCGTGGTTCTTCTCGTAGACCCCAACTAGGGTCTCGGGATCTCGCTAACAACTACAAGCGGGTCACTGGTCCGGAGTGACTTGTTGGGTAGTATCACGGGGTGTTATTCCAGTTAACTAAAGAAGTTGAGCCTTTGTGGGTAGGTTCTACAGGACGATCAACTTCAACTGCCCGGGTCTAGTCCAATGTGTGTGCTTAGCGGGGTCTAGCGCCCGTCGACCAGCTCCAGGTCTAAAATAATTGAAGCAATCATTGATGTTAACAAGATTTAGACCTATATAGCGTCATCTAGTAGAAAGAAGTAGTACTACTATAGTACATGACACATGACGGTCTGTATAATGCCCTGTTACCTGAGGTCAGTGTTGACAGTAGAAAAATTTTTTTTTCCAATATTACACTTGGCAACACTATTATTTTTGTTTCTTAATTTTAGTTTTTTTTTGTAGTAATACTATATAGTAGTCAATAAGTTGTATGTATAAAGTGATATGTTTTACTAATGCAAGCAGCGAGTCAGGACATGGGAAGAGGTTGCTATTACAAAAATATTCACAGTAAGTACGAAACGAGTTACAAACTAGTTGCAGCATACTCTTAGTTTTCAAGGAGACATATGAGCAAACGGGATCACCTGATGGTAAGTGATTACCATCGCTCATAGACACTTTGAACTTGAAGTAGCAAGTGTCTTGGCACTCTTTGAGTTCCCTCGAAAGTAATTGGGGTTGGGTGCGATCCCACAACTTCAATAATTCAGTTAAAAATAAAATAGTATAAGGAATTGCTTCAAACCGTTATTCTGCGATCCTCATGTGCTGATGCTTGGTACTCCAACGGTAGAACTTCATCATCATCATTAACTTACCACAGTCCACTGCTGGACATGAGCCTCTACCAATGCACGTCACTTTGATCGATTTTGAACATTGAAAGAACTATGTTCACCTGGTTGAAATCCCCCTGGTGATTATTTCACCTGGCAAAAATTTCACCCAGGTGAAATAATTCAATGTAATGGTGACTTTTGTACAGTGTGTAAGTGTTCTATCAGGCTCTGCGGCTCTACAGAAACGTATAATGGCTTTACTGAGGAAGATAGAACACTGTGTTAATGGCGTTCAGCCTGTTTGGGAGGAGACCTTCCGATGTTGGTGAGTTATTTTCTCATTAATCCACATTTTCTACCCTATCTTGACGTTATTTCAAGTTATGTATATAATTTATGTGTATATTTCAAAACAAGATCATAGTCAATGAGTTTTTTGTGATTTAATCAAGAAGTTTGTATAGCTACCTACCGATTCATTCATCAGAAATTCCATTGTAGAGGCTACGTTTGATTATTAATTCCATACTTTTTTGTGTATATTATTGGGGAATTTATTTTTAGGAGTCAGGCCAGAAATTAAAATATATTAAAATAAGCAATATTCTAAATAAAAGGGACTCTAATGATGTAAATGGTGTGTAGCGAATGCAAGCAGTCTGGCAGCAGACAGATAGGCAGTCTGATGGTTTGCATTCACAATGCGTATAGCCACCATTTCTCTTGGATTCTATTCATGCTTTCTATCAGGCAAAGTAGAGGCACTTTGATAAATATATAAGTATATTAATGTATTTACAAAAAAAAAGTATGTGAATAATCTATCAATCAATCTAGTTATAGTACAAGTACTGCTTAGTTTGGAATTAGATGGCGTTGTATGTAAAATGTCCGAAATATTTACTTATTTATTTATATAAGCTGTCTAGCACCTATAGTACAAGCTCTGCTTAGTTTGGAACTAGATGGCGTTAGATGTGATAGAATATTATTTAAAATGACGTGTTCATACGTTAACAATATTAAATTTCATAAATTAGGCGCAATTCAATTTACTTAAAGTTTTGTCGGAGTAATCCATTTTTATCTTGGGTAACAAGTAGGATGTTCTCATTTTCAAACTACAGGATGTTTCTTTTTATTAAACACAGGGATTCCCTTTGCAAGTTGCTGCAGAAATACCCCAAGGGACAAGGGGACAAAATGGACGATTGTCAAATAGAGGCGTTACATAGAGCAGTTGCCAAACGGAGGGTCTCACATCACACCAGCTCTGAACACGATTTTGAGGTAAACTTATACATTCTAGATATTGAGAAGTGTTCTATGTCATTGTTGGTCAAAGGTTAACTTAGAATTATATAATAAAGAGTTCACCAAAAAGTCTAAACGAAGGAAAAAAGCTGAACAAGCAGTTCATTATATAAATAAAAATTAAAAATCATTATATACTATTTTTTTAATTATGAACCCAAATATTTGATGTAACCTGTGTTTTTATTGAACTGTGACTTTGATATGACGAATCTGAGAATTTTGACGATTACTATAACTGCCCTACATTAAAGTAACTGACTGTCAAATTGACTGACAATTGAAATCCTTTAACTTGAGAAAAACTTAGGTTATTATTTAAATACAGTGGACCCTCAGTAATCCGGCCTCTGTCTAATCTGGACCCCCTGTAATCCGACATCAATCAAACAATCACTAATGTAGATCATGCATGATTGAACAGGTTACAACTTGTGCTCGACGCGTAGGTATTTTTTCAATGCCGATTGCTTAGTTTGAATTTGACTACGTGTGATAGCGGTGCAGCTTAGCGTGCGTTCATTGTTTGCTGTTTATTCATTGTGTATTACGTATACGTACCTAGTAATGTCGTCACAAGCCCAGAAGACAAAAACATATACAATCTTATCATTTGTCTGTAATTTGTCGGATTACAAGGTACTGTTTTGTAAAAAAAATCCGGGCTATAGGGGATCTTAGGCAGTACTCTATAATCCGACAAATTCGATAGCCCGACACTGCCTTGCAAAACGTTGGTCGAATTACTGGGCGCCCACTGTATTATCTACATTAACATTATAATGTAAGAAAAGATTATTTGGATTAAGAAGCGTCTGCTCGAAATACGGCTGTAATGGCGCTGTAGGTTACAATGAGAGAGGTGGAACCTGCCTGTCGCTGCCGTATGTGTGAGAGAAAGGGAAGTCAGCTGACTCGCGTCGTTATGCGTTACGTAACGTAACAGTTTATCCTCCCATAAGAAGTTATCACCTCAAAAAACAGTCAACTTTTTAAACAATCTGTATGTCATGTTAAAAATGGAGCCCAATCGATGCAGCAGTTTTTGAGTTTTTGAAGCGTAGACAGACATTTTTATAGAGATACAACAAATGCAGTAGTGTATTAGAAGTTTGAAGACAAATACTAAGTATTTTTAAATATTCCCATCAATAGATGCAGATCCAAGAGTGGGCAAATATAACCTCATTCCTGTGCGCGCTCGGAGGAGTCTGCCTTCAGCGAAGACCTTCCATTGCATGGTCACACTTACATGGACACGGTAATAACTAGAAAAGACAATTAAAAAAACTAGCGACTTTCTTTGTATGTATGTAAAATTCAATTGTTTTATTTTTTTATTTGTAAATTTTATTTTTTATTTATTTATTTATATGTTTCGTATATTAAATGGTTAAAACAATGTTTATGTTCGGCTGGTACTTAAAATAGGAAGACCTGTGCTATAAGTACCAGCCATCTATCAATGACACATTTTCCTTTTACAGTAGACAATTAAAGCTATAATTAACTATACAATGTTAAAATAATTAAACTAGTGATTTATTTCATAAGTAGCATAACTTATTACATATTACTTATTGCAGTTTTTTTTTATATATATTTTTTTTTTTTTATAAGCAAACCTTTTCTTTGTACGTATATGCGTGTGTATGTGTTTGTGTGTATGTGTGTGCGTGCGTGCGTGTGTGCGTGCGTGTGTGTGTGCGTGTGTGTGTGATGTGTTTATATGTATGCGTGGATGTGTTAACGTATTGGATGTATTAAATTTTCAGTATCGTTATTTAAGTTACATACATAGTATATTATTTGTTATAGTTTTTATAGTCTAATCTAATTTTAATAGGATGACGTCACACAGGAACCTCTTACTACGATTATACAATCAACTTACTCTCCCAATGATGCTACTAACAATGACTGCCATGCACATTATGAAGCCAATACCAGTAATAATTTAGTTGGGTTCCAACATAACTTTATTTTGTACGTCTATTTGGTTGCGGTCACGTTCTTGTTAAACAGACTGTATATATATAATAGTTTATTTACGTTATCAATATACATCCAAACATAATGAGGGGTCCCCTTTTAAGCAAAAGATGGCAGTATTATGCCCTGAACTGTGTAATTTACTTTTACATAATATGTTTTTACATGTAATAAATAATGATAAAAAAAAAATTAAAATCGTTAAAAAAAAGCAAAACTACAGGCTTAAGGTGACTTAAGTTGTATGTTGTTGTTACTTGTGTGTGTTTTGATTTTTTTTTTGTTCGAACGGAGTTTCTTCCGAAATAGTCCCATTTAATGGAAATATATAAAATATGACAGCAAATCAATCGCTGCTATCACAGAAATAACCATTTTTTACGCAAACTCACAGTGTTGTCGAAAAAAAATTAAGTGCATGATTTAATTTTTTTGTAAATAATAATAATATCCTCACACATCTCACACACGACCGCCCAAACTAGGCAGAACCAGATTGGTGATAAACATACATATATATTTCTAAAAACATACATATACAGACTGACTGGTGAGATACCTTCAATATTTGAGGACGTGATAGTATGCGAACATATATCATGAAATAAAATAACATAAAAACGAAATATTAAATAACTTCTTAGTAAACTTCGTACACAGTACACCGAGAGCCCAGTATTTAACTGCGGAATACTTGGACACCGCGCGGCCGCTCGTGTCTCTCAACACAGAATACATAGGTCCCTACACTGTACAGCTGTTGCCTATGTAGCGGGATGGAGGGCGGGGGTGGGTGCCGCCGCGCCGCTCGTGACTAGATCAACGTAAACAGTGCGGCGAGCTTAGGGAGTATAATATCCAAATTTCACTTATTTTTAGAGACATTTCGATATAAAATAAGCACATATTTTTTTTATATCAAGTTAACGAGAATCGAGTACCGAGTACTCTCCATAAGTATTGAAGGTATCTCACCAGTCACGCTGTATAAACTATATCCAGACACAACAAATGATCGTACTCATCACATAAAGATTTGTCCTGAGTGAGATCGAACCCACGACCTCTAGCGTAGCAGACACGATCACTAATCACTAGCTATATGTGGAGCCATGAGTCTGAGAATTCCCAATTAAATTACTTTTAAATCTATGTTTTTTTTTCAATTCAATATGTTGCAGATTCAAGGAAATTATTCAATGTTTTGGCCAACAGTTCGCAAGAGGTGCAATATTGTCCCGTCACGCAGTAAGTATATCAACAATCTTTTAATTGCATTACTGCGTAAATTA
Organism: Hypercompe scribonia; assembly: GCA_949316085.1. Lineage (NCBI taxonomy): Eukaryota > Metazoa > Arthropoda > Insecta > Lepidoptera > Erebidae > Hypercompe > Hypercompe scribonia. The sequence continues at coordinate 5,764,799 of OX438997.1, forward strand.
AACAAAATATTCAGGCAAATATCACTACAAACACGAAGAAAACTCGACACAAACCCTATACCAACCCGTCTGGCCAACGTGGTAGGTCAAAACCTCCCTGCTAAGAACTACTCTAGCAGCTGATTCAGGCTATTGAAAACACAAGATTACATTTAACTAGTTACTTATAGTCAGTAATCTGTATGATTAATAATAAATAACAATATAAAAAGATTATTTTCCTCTTAGGTTCATAGGCCAACTCCTTCGCCTGTTGCTCTGCAGCAACGAGCGATTTGGGCAACAGATACAAACCCACGTGAAAGAGCTGGTCGGCCATGAGATGTCCTCAGCTCTGTACCCTATACTCTTCGACCAGGTCAAGGCTATTATCGATAAATTCTTCGATCAACACCAACAGGTAATTTATTCATTGTTAAACATCTAATGTTCTCGTGACGACACGTCGCCACGGCATTTGTTGCCACGCTATATATATGTAATATCTTTATTCTTTTCTTATGTTGCAATGTTTGTTCTCTTTTATTTGATTTTTAAAGTTAGCAAATTTAAATTGCATAAATATAAACCTTGACGATTTTGTTTGTTGTTTGTTTGTTTTGCTACTATTATATAAGAGATTGTATTTGTGAAAATATAAAAAAAAATTGTTGTGCTAGGTGACGACGCGTCGCCACGCGCGAGACAAGACTATACTATTTTTTTCTACAAAATTATTTCAATATTTTACATCTACCAGATATACGGTCCATCATTTCTTTTCAACAAAAAACAATAATACTCGTACATCTTAGCTTGATCTGATGGTAGACCCAGGCCGTGGTCCGAATCACGCTCACAGCGCTCATAGCGTACCAACGTGCGGTTCAATTCGTGCTTTTCACGCTCACCGTTAGCGTTGTGGATGCTATGACGTCACATGTGACGTCGCTACCTAGTGCTTACAGTACTGACGGGTCGGATCGTTAGCATCGTGAGCATTGACGTTAATTTGCGCCATTTATTTGAATTGACTTTCCTTGATTGCGGAAAATGCTTGAAATACAAGCATTTTACCATCTTCATCGGCTACACTACATACTCCACTGTGTATATGCAAACTCATGTTTATGTCAAAAAATGCTCTGTTAGGCTATGTTCATCTTTTTGAATTCGTAAGCACAGTCACAAGTGGTCCGAATTATTAATACTGCTAACAGATGTTGGCGCGCTCACTAAATTGGACCACACGTTAGCAGTTTAAACGTCTTAAGTGCTGTGGGCACAATCGGATCTTAGCCCCAGTAGGTAGATTTTAGTATGACGTAGATGTCTTCGGGTTCGACTTAACAAGACCGTACAATAACGTGCGTACCGTTAAGTACAGCGTACTTATTTATATCAAACTATAGAGTGAGCCACGAATTGGTTAACATTTGAAAAAATCGAATAAAAAAACCATTTGACTGATTATAAAAATTGATTATTTACAAGAAAGCTAATTAGGTTGAATTTTATTTTTTAAAAATTACATTGTCGAAATGACCACCGTTTCGACGTTTGCACTCTTCTAAGAGAGCACCGAAATTTTCCAATACTCGTCGGCAAAGAGACCGCGAGATCACCGATATCTCTTCGCTGATTTTTTCTTTTAATTGACACGATTCTTCAAACACCGCATAAAAAGAAGTCTGCTGGGGCTAGATCTGGACTTCTGAGTGGCCATTCGACATTCTGCCTCGTCTGCAAATCAACTTTCCCAGAAACATGTCTTTGACCACTAGCAGGGACTAATTAGATGTGTGACAAGTGGCTCCATCTTGTTGAAACCATGTGTTACGATTGTAGCTAGCAAATTGCAGTAGCATCGGTCCTAAAAAATGTTAACGAATTTTTGACCCAGTCTATGTAAACTTTTAGCCCAGTTTTGCGTGGGCAATGAATTTATTGTCTGTCTGTATAAACTCTACTTAGTTTAGTACTAGATAGCGTTACGTTAGAAGTATGAATACATTATATAACCTTTCCGTAGGTTATGTTGACGGACATTAACACACAATTCGTGGAGCACACCATATTTATAATGAAGAGTATACTGGAGTCCCACAAGAAGAGCGGACACCCCATCGAGATATTGAGCACCACTTCTATTGAGGCTCTCATGCTGGCCATCGTCAGGTAAGATTTTTTTTAAATGAAAGACAATTGCGTACCATATTCCTGTATCGCGGAGGACAAACACACGAAAAACGGAATCAAAGAACACTCAGACTTAGAACCACAGTTGGTGGATCACAAAAGGTTTGTCTCGTGTGGGGTTTGAACCCATAGCACTCGGTACAGTAGAAAGTATCACATTATATGCAGATCGATTCGGATATGAGAATCGGTTGACTGGCAGAAAATGCCTTAGGCATTAAGTCCGCCAATGCATGTATTTGTGCATAAAATTGTAAATAAATAAATAAATAAATAAAAATATGACGCTACGACGGCTCCAGGATCAAAGAAAAACGCGCATTTTTTTCCCCTTTTAAGAGACACAAATGAAGTTACACAGGTCTTTAATATTTAAAATACTAGCTTTTGCCCGCGTCCGTATGTGTGTTATCGTGTTAAATAGTAGCCTATATGTTATTAGTAACCAATTTAACCGCCTCGATGGCGCAGCGGTAGTGAATACGACGGCTGTACTTGAGGTCTCGGGTTCGACCGGACCAAATCTTTGTATGATCTGCAAATATTTGTTTCGAAGTTTGGGTGTTTTCTATGGATAATATGTATGTATTTACAAAAAAAAAAGTATATGAGTATTCTATCAGTCAGTCAGTAGTTATCATAGCACAAGCTCTGCTTAGTTCGAAACTAGATGACGTTGTGTGTCAAATGTCCGAAATATTTATTTATTTATTTATAATTTATTCTCATATAGCTACATTACTGTAAAGGTTCATCTACATTTTTTTTTCTATATTAAGAGCCTGCCAAAGTGACTCTATTCTGCATGATGGAAAGCATGAATAGAATCCAAGAGTTGTGGTCACCATACTCATTGCAAATGCAGACAATGCAGTGCGGTGACCCACACTATGGTGACCTTGTGAAATGCTTTTTCACACCCCGCTTGGGGACGTAAAAGGCATGACAGTCATCGTGACAGTATGAGGCTTACACAGTTACCACGATAACTGTCACCCCTGCATCAATGGGCCTCCGGTCTCACACTTACCAACAAAACACGACAGCACGGATGCTGGCGCTTTACATACGTTCAGTATATCAATAAACACTTTAAAGAAAGATTATTGTATGTTTGTTAGTGTAGTTGATATTATTTCTTATCGTTTGCTGTTATCTCTACTCGAAGGAGTACACCCTCATGATACTTCTTCTGTCAATTAATGGGTACGATTTTATATATATACATATTTATTTGAAGAGAATGCCAAAGTGACTCCACTCTGCTTGATGGACAGCATGAACAGAATCTAAGAGTTATGGTCACTATACTCGTTGCGAGTGCGAACAATGCAGTATGGTGACCCACAATATAGTGACCTAGTGGAATTCTTTTTCATTTTATTATATATATCTTTATTACATTTTTTGTTGGGATCCTAATTTAATGAATTAAAAAAAAAGTAGCTTTAGCTTTTTAGAGGAATAAACGTGTATGCATCCTCACAAAAATTCATTTTTATAGTATTAGTAAGATGTCAAAATCCTGTGAGTGATGGTAGAGGTTGTATCTGGAGGATTAAGGAAGTCTTACTGATAAGTCTCCCTCTATTTCAGATACGCTCGACATTTAGACATGACTGTGATGTCGGTACACATCAAGACGAAACTCTGTCAAGTGGTCGAAGCTATGATGCGGAGGAGAGATGACCTCGCTTTTAGACAGGTTGGTTAAATTTGAGACCGAAGTCTGACTAAGGCGTTGACATAAATTGTCGTCATTATAGTGTAAATTTCTATAGAAAATGTATTCCTTAAAACAATATTCCTTCTACAAAGACGGAAGAGGATGTCTCCCCACACAAGGGGGAGGGTTTCATCTACAAGCCGTAGGTAGCCCGAGGTACGTCGGCGTTCCAGGGATTTCCTTACTAGAGTGCACCTGGTTCCCCAGCTACTGGTAGCTGACTTGGTTCACGTGCTATTTTTGGTCGGTTCGAGTCCGTTGTTATGGCATCCGTGGGGATTACTGAAAAAAAAGAAAAAAACGATGTCTTCTATATTTCTATTTGAAACAGTTGTCAGTTTTTACTAAAAGATCCTGTCTACCTTGTTTCTAAATATAATGGTGCACTCCCAGCCGATTTTGAGAGCCAGTCTCTCTGGAGACCAGCTAATTACGCAGCAGATACTACGATGCACAAGTGTGTGCGCAAACACAGGTACACACACAATCTGAATGAACAGTTATCCGACAGGAACGGCGAGAGATCAGGCGCAGGCCCGACAGCTTTACGTGGTCTCCGACGCTCAGGGGTTAAGACCCAAACATCCAAACTCTGGGCTGTTATTAAGTATTTCTGTAACCAGAAAATCCAATAACACTTTTTTTTAATCTGGGCATTTGCAATGAGTATGGTGACCACAGCTCTTGCAGTCTAGTCATGCCTTCCATCAGGCAGAGTTATATTGGTAGGCTGCGAAAAATGTTAATAAACAAATCTAAGTAATCATTTTAATTGTCCTATATTTACTATTACCTTTCAGAAGTCATCGTAATGGTATGTGTCAAAAATAATTTTGACGATTGTCATGTTTGACAGACGTCCCACAACGGCTTAATCTTTTTTATGCAATATAAATTATGCTTTCTTTCTTTGCAAGAAAATTGATAACTGCGTAATTTTTTTTTGTATTTCAGGATCTATGATTCTATTCTGCCTGATGGAAAGTATGGATAGAACCCAAGAATTGTGGTCACCATACTTATTACGAATGCAGACAATGCAGTATAGTGACCCACACTATGGTGGCCTAGTAAGACGCTTTTTCACGCCCCAGTTGAGAACGTAAATAACAAATGTCACCCTGCTTCAAGCAAATTGAGGTTAACATCAAGTATCTGTTAAAAAAATAATTGTAATACCCTAATCAACTATCAATATTGCTCTCTCAGGAGATGAAGTTCCGCAACAAGATGGTGGAGTACGTAACGGACTGGGTATTGGGCAGCAGCCACCAGATCGCACCTCCCATACGAGCTGATGCCTCCTCGATAAGCAGGTATGATATAAACTTGTTGCTAAAATGCCTGAAATTCAAATTTAATTTAGAATTTTTATGTATTTGTATCCATAACGACTATAATGTTGCCATATTGCATTATAATAACTTCACACATCCTACACACGGCTGTCCGATCTGAAACTAGGCAGTGAACTCATTTAAATATTTTTTCAATACACAAATGTTATAGATAAATTAAAATTACATTGTTGGTCTAGCGGTTAGTGATACTGATTGCTCACCCGGAGGGCGTGGGTTCGATTCCCACCCAGGACAAATATTGTGTCACGTGCACTGTGGAGGAACGATAGGCAAGGTGATCATGCCTGGCGGACCGCGACCCAACGGTTGATATTGGGGTGTCGTGTATAATTTCGCGAAGGAGGCGGCGGAGAAGGCCCGGGAGGACTACCTCCACTCGGACCCAATCCGCCGCCGGCGAACCGGGCAGCGGAGGCGCGCGTACCAGCGCCTCATGTCGCCTTGAGTGTGGCCGCGGGTGGATGGGACGGGTTTTCCCCTCCATCCACTATACTGGTCAGCCGCGAGGAGGCGACGTCCGCGTGTGCCGTACGTCGCCTAAAATGAAGAGTTTATCCGCAGATGGTGCCCGCGGTAGCGGGCAGGCGCTAGGAGGGATCTGGATGACGTAATAGCAGCTGTTCCCGGATCCCTCCTATGTCAGGCGCAGAGTGGCACACCGTGTGGTTTTAGTCGGTCCGATTCCGACACACCATCCCGCCGTAAACCCCGGTGGGGTGACGGCCCGAGGGGGTTTCCAAACTTAAAAAAAAAAAAAAAAAATTGCGGTGTCGCGTATATGCTAATCGTCGCGAGAATTTGTATATCACTATACAGGATTAGTAGTTGCTGATAGTTCATTACTCCGTAGTTCGATGTGTCTTCGCTAGATGTCGCTGTAGTATGATTTTTGTTTGCGCTGTATGTGGAAGTCGCTACAAGCGCTATCGTTTGTTTCGTGTCTGGATGTAATTTATCTATAATATGCATATATTTAGAAATATATAAGTATTTTTATGAGCTGTCTAGTTATCATGGTACAGCCTCTGCCTAGTTTGAATTGTCTGTCATGTGTGAGATGTCCTATAAAAAAAGTACCAACACGGGTTTTTAGTGTTCCTAAATCTATATATGTGTTGTGATAACTTGGCCCTTCCTGTCCCCAGATACCTAGTCTGTTGTAGGGAGCTGGACCAGGCTTGTATGGAGGCTGTGGCGTCTCTTCTCAAGGGTCTACCTCTGCAGCCGGAGGAGTCAGATCGTGGAGATCTCATGGAGGCTAAGAGCCAGCTGTTTCTTAAGTAAGCCATTGTATATTAATTTTTTTTCTGTCTGTCAGTCCGTTTGTGCCTTTCTAAGTCTTCTTTTTCTAAACCACTAAACAGATTCCGATGTGGTTTTCACCATTAGGTTGAGTATTTCTCAAGAAAGCCTTATATATATAGTTTGTGTACATTCTTACATAACTTAACTTATAAATACGATAAATGTGTATAAACTCTTACCCGTTGAGACACTTCCGTGCACGCGTTGAACTAATGGTAAGTACTACACGAAGGTAATGTATGGGAGTATTGTTCCTATTAATGAGATCTACAAAAGATCTACCAAAAATTCAGCAAAAGCATATTCGTATCTTTTAAACAGAAATATGTAAGATTAATTCTTTTAATCTTACATATTTCTGTCTAAAAATAGTAATTTGAATATATTTTTTTACGCGAATCCACTATTATTAGGTTATAAAGGTCCTTCTGACCGGGCATGGGCTATGTAGATTCGAACAGGCACACTTCGGTATAGCGAAGCGAGGACGGATCGCTAGTTTTACTATAAAACATAATGTAGGACGGCCACATGCTAGATGGAATTTAAAACAAACCTTATACTAACCCGTCTGACCACCGTGGTATAGTAGGCCAAAACTTCCTTTTTAAAGAAGAGGCCTATGACCAGCAGTGGGTTATAAAACGCTGCTTAAGTCCTGCATAGTTTACTCCCTTAGTCACCTCTTACAACACCCATGGTAGAATAGGGCTGGTGACACTATGTATTCTTAACCTGTCACCTCAAGGTCAGAAGACATTAAATTATTTTATCGACTGACATTCAATACAGTGTTTAACTATTTCCAATTTAAAAGTTATCGAGTTAATTATCCTTTGAAATTTGTTTGGATAAATATTACCCTCCCCCCTTTCCCCTTCTATAAGAAAAAGGTGTTAGGCTGCGACCTAAAGAAGCTGATCAGTGACTTTAATTTCTATATATATATTTTTGCTATCTCAAAAATACGTTTGATTTTCATTCTAGAATGTTCTTCAATATTACAGATATTTCACACTCTTCATGAATCTCCTGAACGACTGTAACGAGGTAGAGATGGCTGAGGGTCCTGGTAGGCTGGAGACTCTGCGAAATGCCACCATACAAGCCATGTCCAATCTGCTCAGTGCTAATATTGATTCTGGACTTATGCATAGTATAGGTGAGTGAACACCCTCGCCCTCTTTTTTTTTTCTGTGAAGAAATCCCCACAGATACCACCGAAGTAAGCGCACGCCGTCTCAGGTACCAGTAGCTGGGGAACCAGGTGCTCCCTAGTAAGGAAATCCCTGGAGCCCCGACGTAACTCGGACCGCCTACGGCTGTAGATGGCCCCCTCCCTCCCTCTAGGTGTAAAAAAGTCTATCAACCGATTAACTTTTAAGGTTAGAGTAAGTATGAGTTTTATATATGTAGGTTTTTTCTTTCATATTTACATAATTAAAAAATCTCCTTCATTTGGTCCAATGATACATATCTGTTGTACTCATCTCTACATCATCCAAAGGTCGACTGGAAGAAAATGCCTACGGCATTAAGTCCACCTTATGCAAGACTGTACTCTCTGCATTTGCGATAAGTATGGCGACCACCCTTTTTGGATTCTATTCACGCTCTTCATTAGGCAAAGTAGAGTCACTTTGACAGGCTCTTAAATTAGATAAAAAGAATGTAATTGCAGGCAGAATAAATAAATAAATAAATAAAAATGTATCTGGTTTTTTTACCGATATTATAAAGCTGAAAAGTTTGCTTGGGTAGTTGAACACGCTAATCTCAGAAACTGCTGGTTCGCATTTAAAAATTCTTTTAACGTTGGAGAACCCATTTATCGAGAAAGGCTATATGTTATATAACATCACGCTATGACCAATAAGAGACAAGTATTACTGAAAAATGTTGGTAAAATAAGAAAGCAAAATGTTAGACGTCATACGTTGTTTTGTTTTATTGGATTCGTAGGTGGTATCCGAGGGCTTTCACATAGAAAAATAAAAGTGTCCATAGACACTCTATAGACGATCCATAGACAGTCCTGTCTTTCCGTACTGTTTACCCTTTTTTTCTTATCATATCAACAGCCTTTAACAGTCCACTGCTGGACATGGGCTTCTCCTTAGAAAGGAAGATTTACCCTGCTATGCCACGCAGACCAGACGGGTTGATACAATTCCTGTTTACAATAAGTAAAAAAAATAAATTAAATCTTTATCTCTCAGATTTGGGTTACCACCGTGACTTACAAACCCGTGCCGCCTTCATGGAAGTCCTTACCAAGATACTCCAACAAGGGACAGAGTTCGACACCCTGGCCGAGACTGTGCTCGCCGACAGGTTCGAACAACTTGTACAGTTGGTCACCATGATTTCAGATAAGGTACGAAAGTGTCGAATTATCAATTTTTATTATTTTTTAAATTTATTTTTGTTTCAACAATCAAATACGTTATACACCTAAGGTATCATCCATAAATTACGTCACACACGACTTTCGAAAAAATTGTTTACGTGTCAGATATTTATGGATGACCCCTAAAAGGAAACTTAGTCATGAAACACTCGCCTGAATGGTGATCTTGTTATTTACTAACACTATAATTCCCTTTGCGATAATAGTCACCAGAGAAACGGAATACAGCTCTTATATTGGTTATTAGGGGTTTTGTATTATTACGAGTACGTTTGTTTGTTGTGCACAAACACTCTTATGCACTGTAATATCTCTTTTTTAGTTAACTGGTCTCCGATGAGAACCGCAGTGAGAGGAGGAGAAGAGATTACACTCAACTGATTAATTATCATTTGTTAAAATATCATTCCACTCAGAAGGAACATACTTATTACTTGTGTATGGGACTCAGAAGGAACATACTTATTACTTATTACTTGTGTACCATGTAAAAAATGGTATAACAGCCATTCAAAGGAACTGTATCGAAATCGCGCTGGCCAGCAGTTCTGGCTTCTGGTAGTTAGGTCTGGAATCCTTATCGTAGACCACCTGTTAAACAGTGTTGATGCTATTTGAATGTATGTGTTTAGAAGGGTGAGTACACGACGATTGAACCGGGGTAAATGTTTTGACCCCGACTTCACTCGAACTGTCCAAAACTTCGTGGTATAACAAACCGAAAACGTACTAGCGGTTGGAACCATTTCACAGACAAGTAAAAAATGCCGACGTAATGACTATTACGACATACAAAGAAGTTTTCCATTATACTGATGCGGGCAGAGACGAAAGTAAATGACTGGTATACCGATGGCCCAATGCAGAAACTACGCGCGCGCGAGGAAACTGTTTTAAATACTGGCCACGCTCGACTGACTCACTCGCCGTTCACACGACGTAGTCCTCGACTTCACGGATGACATTCCGTTCAAGATTACCGAATACCTTTAGTTTTGATAATTTATTTAGTTGTTTCGGTGCGCTCGTTGCATTGTTCCCACTTTATTGTTCTAAAAGTGACTTTATATTTTTCCCAGGGTGAACTTCCGATAGCCATGGCACTAGCCAACGTGGTGAGCACCTCCCAGATGGATGAGCTGGCGAAGGTTTTCGTGACTTTGTTCGACGCTAAGCATCTACTGGCGCCGTTACTTTGGAATATATTCTACAGGGAAGTCGAAGTAAGTTTTTGTTTATAGGATATTCTGTGGCAGAATCATGCTTCAGCATATACCGGTTAGACTCGATACCATGGCAACACATAAAACCGTAATTCTTTCGTTGTTTTTAACGGAATAAAGGATAATTTACGGTATTTATAGGATCTTGTAAACGATATTAAATCCTATACACATTACTTAAAGTCTATATTACCAAGTTCGGCTACGACCTGTGTCGCGGAAGGGGTCCATTGTCAAGCTAATATAGACTTTGAAAACTGTGCAAACGGTTTAATGTCGTTTAAGGATTCTAAAATGCGTGCCGATGTGAGTTCGGTAGAAATCACCTTCAAGTACGATAACCGTAGGCTTGCGTAGGCGCTAATACTATTACTAGATGACACTCTATTTTGTTTTTTGGCACACGTATTGTGTATGCGAAAATTTATTGTATAATGAACTTACGTTAAGTAAGAACAAACAATCAAACTCACTTTCGATTTTCTAATATTAATTGATACAGGAGTGACTGTGTTACCACTTACGTGTGGGGACCCTTACACGGTCACGATGACTGTCATGCCTTCTACGTCCCAAGCGGCACGTGAAATGCATCTCACTAGGCCGCCATAGTGTGGGTCACCATATTACATTGTCTACATTCACGATAAATATGGTCACCACAACTCTTGGATTTTATTCTTGCTGTCCATCAGGCAGAGTAGAGTTACTATGGCAGGTTCTTCAAATAAAAATAAAATTAATTATTATAGTTTGAATACATGTTTGCGAGTTTATATTTCAGAGATAGTCTATGGTAAAGCTACTCGTTGCTGAGTCCTCTTCATAAAGTATACATATTAGCAGTGCAACGAAAAAAGCATAGACAACTTTTCCCTTTAAAAATACTGTAGTGCTGTCCGGATGAAAGGAAAACACATTTTTTTTCATTTACGACCTACTAAAGTGACTATTCTGTCTGATGGAAAGCATGAATAGAATCCAAGGGCGGTGGTCGCCATACGCAAAATGAAAACGCAGACTCAAGCTAATAAGACTTGAAGTTATTGCACAGATGGCGTTGAAGTGTAAAGGTCACTGTGATTCCCATATGAGTCAACACTTGGTGTGGTCAACAAACAGTCATTCTGTGTCTTCTGTTTTAGTCAGCGTTTGTAAACTATTCCTCCTACTAAGGGAGAGGGTTTTAAAAAAAAAACTACTGTCCCCCAGGTGTCCGACTGCATGCAAACCCTCTTCCGAGGCAACTCTTTAGGCAGCAAGATAATGGCGTTCTGCTTCAAGATCTACGGACACGTGTACCTTCAGAATTTACTGGAGCCCCTCATCACTGCGCTACTCGACCAGGCCGACGAACGAGTCGATATTAGCTTCGAAGTAGACCCTGCCAGGTACACATCTATAGCCTGTTTTATTTATTCGTGTGGTGACGTATTAATAATACGCAGTGTCACCACCCCTACTCACCTACTGGGGGTCATGAGAGTCGACTAGGGGAGCGAACTGTGTTGAAAAGCTGTTCTGCAAAGAGAAGGAAAACTTGACAAAAATCCGGTACCAACTCGTGTACCAGCGTGGTATATTAAACCTAAGCCTCCTTTCTAAGGAGAGGCCTATGTCCAGCAGTGGACTACTTAAGGTTGTTGATTAATATTACAATATTATCCTCACACATCTCACACAAGGCCGTCTGATAGTAACCTTCTAAGTACATACGTATGATAGATAAATTACACCCAAGCACAGAACAAATGCTGTTTTAACTAGACAAAAATTTGTCCATGGTGGGAATCGAATCCACGTCTGGCTTAGCAGTCAGGATCGATAACCACTAGACCACCAGGCCCATCTATTTTTGATTGATGAAATTTTTTCATAGTTACCCATATTTTTCAGATTGGACCCAAGTCAAGATATCGAGATGAACAGGTCTAACTTGATTGACCTGACGAAGGAAGTGTTCGATCGCATCGTGGGCTCGGCTGATAAGTTCCCCCCACAGCTGAGAAGCATGTGCCACTGCTTGTACCAGGTCTGTTACTAAATATAGTCGTGAACATATATAAATATTCCGAACATCTAACACACAACTTCATCTAATTTCAAACTAAGCAGAGTTTGTACTATGAAAACAAGATTGACTGATAAAATACTTTATATTTTTTTTTGTAATTACATATAAAAAACCCCCAAATTCTAACCTGGGAATCAAACCCGATACATCAGCACAGCAGTCACATACACTACCACTGCACAACCGAGGCAGTTAGATAAATAAATAAATATTTCAGACATCTTATACACAACGCCATCTAGCCCCAAACTAAGCAGAGATTGTGCTATGGTAAATACATACATATTATACATAGAAAACACCCAAACTCTGTAACAAATATTTGCAGATCATGCAAACATTTGGTTCGACCTAGGAATCGAATCCGAGACCTCAAGCGCAGCAGTCGCATACGCTACCACTGCGTCACCGAGGTATTCACAACATATCCTTATATACGTATAGTTTTATGAATTAATTGAAACTTTTGAAAATTGACATTCATATATAATCGTTTTCATTTATGTTTCGGGGATTCCCAGCCAATTTCATATTCAACAAGGGACCTTTTTCAAGGCTTGAGGCGATATTCTGCGGCCTATACCAAATTCTTCCGTTTATGCTTTATAAATACAGTTTTATTAATTATTTAATTATTTGTAAGTTATTTTTTCGTCTTTCAAATAGATAGTAACGGGAGAACTTTTTTAAGGTTATTGATTCTCCTAGTACAACTGACGTAACATACAAATATTCTCACGTAGAACGGACCATAAACCTTGCGTATACGCATGCATTTACGTATACGTGCAATCGTTTACGTACTTAGCTTACGTTTCACTGGTGGACAAAAATATGAGTTTAGGACTGCAGTAAACCCATCCCTAAGACAAGTATTTCGCTCGCTTGAATTGCTTAACAGAAATAGTAAACCTTTAAAGCTTTTTTAATCCATGCGGAGGAACAGGTGTGTCCGTCCAACACAGAGGGAGGATTCTTCGACTACGCAGGGTGATCATGCCGGACCGTGATGTTGGCAAGTTCTATATTATGCTAATCGGCGCGAGAATTTCTATATCGCGATACAGGATTTGTTTGTTTTAGTTTTTTTCTTCTCGCTAAGAAGAAACTTATTTATGTCCAGCAGTGGACTGGTAAAAGTTGTTGATGGTGCTGAAATAAGTATGAAACAGTAATGCTTTGTTGTCAGGTGCTAAGCAAAAGGTTCGCCCAGTTTCCGCAGACATCGGTTGGCGCTGTCGGCACTGTGTTGTTCTTGAGATTTATCAACCCTGCTATCGGTGAGTAACTAGTAGAAATATCCAGTCTTATATAGAGAAAATTTAATCAGTTGAAATTCTAGACCTTTCAAACACGATGACCAAATGGGCACCTGATTCTGGACTTATTTTATCATTTGAGATTTGTGTTATCCTTAAGGACAACCCTAGTTCCCAAATCATCATTGTCGTAGTTTTAATTCATATTTTTTAAACTTGGTCTATCAAAGTGACCATTCTTCCTGATGGAAAGCATGAATAGAATCTCAAAGTGGTGGACGCCATACTCATTGCGAATGCAGACAATACAGTATTGCGACTCACGCTATAGCCACATTCATCCTATCTGTTTCCCCTACACCAATTTTCCTTTCTTTAGGCTGTAATCGAGTTTTATGTCTCAACGTTAAGAGATTTCGTTCTTAGTCTCATGGAGTACACACTTGAATATAACCACCATTTTAACCTTCATTATTCCCAATACTATTCGAGGTCAACTACTAGTTGAACTGGTTTTACCTCAATTATCAGTTTTTCCTCGGAGTGACTGACATCGGAGTGCCGCAACTCTGAGGGCGTACCGAATTCGAGGGTTGAACTAATTGGCAATATATTTGAGGGCACTGACTTTCCAATAACGATTGCCATAGATATTCATGACAATCAGGACCCACGGCTTAACGTGATACTCCGAGCTTTTTTTGACCCGACTCGGAATCGAACCCGAGACCTCTTGATCGACAGACACATATGCTAACCAATAGACCAACCAAGCAGACACACATTGTTGAATAAAGCATTATTGTTCCAGTGTCACCCCAAGAGATGTGCATCGTGAACCGTCCAGTACCTCCCCACGTGAAGCGAGGTTTGATGCTGATGTCCAAGATCCTGCAGAACATCGCCAACCACGTGGAATTCTCCAAGGAACAACACATGTTGCCGTTCAATCATTTCTTGAGAGCGCACTTCGAAGCTGGACGGAAGTAAGTAACTAGTTACAAAAGAATCAGCAATCAATAGGCACAGTGGTAGTGGATACGACTGCTGTACTCAAATTTCGGATTCGATGCCGGCTCGGACCCAATATTTTGGCCTTTTGACCCGAAATATTTGTTTATTTAATTCTATTTGTTGACATTCCGATGAGTGGCAATAGGCTTGTTACCTAATACGTGGGAGCAAGGCACTACCGAAAAGTCGACGTTCAATATGCTACTGTCTATCCTTCCGGGGAAACAGGCGTAATTTTATGTATGTATATTATGTATTTTATCCAATTAGTGTATTTGTGACTCTAATTATATTTTTTTTACTAAGAATATGAACTTTGTATTTAAAGAAGATTGTTTGGGCTTATTTTTTAATTTTTTTTTTTTGAAATAGTAGCAGTAGAAATGCATGCTGTGTCGCGGAGAATTTTACAAACATACAAGAACCGGCCACAAAGAACACTCAGACTCAGAACAACAATTTTGTGGATCACACAAAGTGTTGTCCCATGTGGGGTTTGAACCCGTAACACTCAGCCACTAGACCAACCGTGCAGTCAGTGCAGTGTTGATAACCTCCCCCTTTTATTAAAATAGGTTAACAACGTAATTGTTTCCCAGGTTCTTTATCCAAATCGCGTCGGACTGCGAGAGCATAGACCAGACATCACACAACCTGTCGTTCATCAGCGACGCCAACGTGGTCGCCTTACACCGTCTGCTGTGGAACCACCAGGAGAGGATCGGAGACTACCTGTCCTGCAGTCGGGACCACAAGGCCGTGGGCAGGAGGCCCTTTGATAAGGTATAGGGTTATTGATTTTGATTGCTAAACTAGAAATCTTGAGTTCGATACCCAATCCAGGACAAATACTGTAAGTACAAAAATTGTAAATGCGAAATTAATTGTCTGTCTGTTCGTTACACTTTAAAGACTAAACTGCTAAACTGGTTTTAAACAAAAGTTAAAAGACAAACTACTTTTTACCGCGAAACTAGAAACTAGTAACGAATAACGTATCATATACAATTTGAAGTAAACAAAATAAAACTGTAGCAGTTCATAGGTTTTTTTTGCATTGGCTGTCCCAATGAAGTTTCATTGACAGTTGTTGTCTTTGACAGTTAGTCTTTGTCTTTGACAGTTGTCAAAATTATTTATGGTTTTTTAATTGTTACAGATGGCAACACTCCTTGCTTATTTAGGACCTCCGGAACATAAACCTATTGAATCGTAAGTGTTAATATAAAACTCCACATATAAAACAAATATCCACGCATCCATCCATCCTTCCAAATTTTTATATTTAAAATATTAGTATGGAATAATATTAAGCTGAATGTGTTAATTATTATTCCCTGTGGTGGTGGATTAAGAATACTGAATCGCCACCCCTATTCATCCCGTGGGAGTCGTAACAAAATACGCAGGATAATTGCACCGTAAAGAGGAGGCAACTTGAAACAAACCCTTTTTTTTTGTAACGTGTGCAAACCCCCTCGAGCCGTCACCCACCGGGGTTTACGGTGGGGTGGTGTGCCGGAATCGGACCGACTAAAACCACACGGTGTACCACTCTGCGCCTGAGATAGGAGGAATCCGGGAACAGCTGCTATTACGACATCCAGCTTGAAACAAACCCTATTCCAACCTGTCTGGTCAGTGTGGTATAATAAGCCAAAACCTCCAGGCAAATGTCAGCAGTGGACTGTTAAAGGCTATTGTGTGTGATATACTGCATTTGGTATGGTTAATCATAAAAAAGATATGATGTCACATAATAAAATGTCCAACTGTCAAGGTACAGTAAAATTTCTATTAAATCCAAAGTACTCGTACGTCGTTCTCAGTAAAAAAATATAATTAAAGTCAAAGACAGATTTTGTAATTATTAAGAAATTAAAAAAAATTGTTGTTATATCAATTTTTGTATTAGAAATCTCCCTTTTTCTCTATATATTATTGCTACCCACGCAGAAATGTCCGCACAAATGCCCGCACTATTGATAAATCCTGTGTCGTGGGGACTTTACAAGCATAGAAGAAACAGACACAAAGAACACCCAGACTCAGAATAACAATTAGTGGAATACACAAAGTGCCGCACATAGCGCAGAAGAGAGCGGCGTGTCGACCGCTTAAACTACTTACGGTTTACGGCGGGGTGGTGTGTCGGAATCGGACCGACTAAAACCACACGGTGTGCCACTCTGCGCCTGACATAGGAGGGATCCGGGAAACGCTGCTATTACGACATCCAGATCCCTCCTAGCGCCTGCCCGCTACCGCGAACACCACCTATGGGTAAACTCTCTATTTTAGGCGACGTACGGCACACGCGGACGTCGCCTCCTCGCCGCTGGCCCTTATAGCGGATGGAGGGGAAAACCCGTCCCGTCCACCCGCGGCCACACTCAAGGCGGCATGAGGCGCTGGTATGCGCGCCTCCGCCGCCCGGCTCGCCGGCGGCGAATTGGGTCCGAGTGGACATCGTCCTCCCGGGCCCTCTCCGCCACCTCCTTCCGCGAAATTACGTCTTCGCAGAAGGTTGCGACCGCGGTAAAACAATTGTCGCTACCGGCCATGGAGCGTATGACGGCCGGTAGCGAGAGATCTCCTCCAATAACTGTAGTGAGGACCCCACGCTGCGCCGCCCAGGCGGTACAAACCGCTAGCGTGTGCTGAGCCGAGTCCTCACTGCAGTCGCAGTGGTGACAGGCGGGACTCAATTCCCTCCTGGCAACCGAGTGCAGATACTTCCCGAAGCAATCGTGCCCGGAAAGGACCTGCGTCAGTCGGAAGGAAAGGGTCCCGTGCTGCCGCCCCGCCCACTCGGCAATGACCGGCTGGAGAGCCTCCATGAGGGCAAAGCCAGCACGTGGAGTCTCCAACCGGAACGACCAACGAGCCATCGTGACTCGACGAGCGGCCTATCGCCACTCGCATATCTCTTCGGGCGGGGGCCGTATGCCGCTACCCGCCCGGAAGTCAGCCGTCCGCTGATAAACTTTGGCGAGCACTTCCGCCTCCAAATCCCACAGGGAAGTTCCGGCCAAGGCGCACGTCGCCTCCGTCGATACGGTGTGGTAACCGCGTATGGCTCTTTGGAGTAAGCTGTCGGAAGTGCTCGTCGAAGAGCCACCTGCCGTCGAGGATCAGGCCCAGATACTTCATCTGGGCCTTAATCGGTACGAGGACCGAATTGACTACGATAGAGGCGCCGGGGGGTGGACCACGACGGGGCCCATGAAACAAAAGGGCTTCCGTCTTATCTAGGGCCACACGTAAACCCAGCGCCTCAATGCGCCCGACCACCAAAGAGACTCCCACGGTGGCCAGGCGCGCCGCCTCTTGAAAGTTCGCCCCCCGGGCTGTGACCAATGTGTCATCGGCGTAACAAATTACGCCCATCCCGGGGGAAAGACGACCTCGAAGGGCCCAGTCGTATCCCATATTCCACAGGAGTGGTCCGAGGACGGACCCCTGTGGAACACCGCACGACATGGGCCGCCGTCTCAGAATACCATCTCGGTCTTCGTACACGACGGTACGCTCCTCAAGATAGTCTGCCACAATCCGCCTCAGGTACTCTGGCACCCCGTGGTAGTGGAGTGCTTCCCTGCTGCAGCTAAATGGCAGACTATTAAATGCGTTGACGATGTCCAACGACACCGCCAACAGCACGTCGCCACAGCTCACCGCCTCTTCGGTAACGGCCCTCAGGCGCAGCACGGCATCGACCGTCGAACGCCCCGCCCGAAATTCAAATTGGGCGTCCGACAGATCGGGGCCCACCTAGCAGAGGTGCCGGACGATGCGGGCAGAGAGTATCCTCTCAAACAGTGTACCCGCCTCGTCCAGCAACACAATGGGCCTATAAGCCGCCACCGAATCGACAGGCCGTCCCGGCTTCCTTAATAGGACCAGCTTCGACCGCTTAAACTACTAGGCCAACCGTGCAGTCTATTATTAATCTATATGTTTGTTTCCCAATTGTGTGATATAATAAACAAGTACAAAATCAGAGGCAGTCACAACGACTGCCGATAGCAATGAAAACTCAAAACTGTATTTGTATCCCTAACAATAGCTACCTCGCCCGCTTTGTAGCTTTTGATACTGCCGAGACCATAACGTCTCACCTCGCATACATTGCCCCGCAGGCACACGAGGCTCAGCCAAGCGTCCTTACAGAGAGTGCCATGTATAACGTGCTTTGTACGATCAGTGACGATGACGCGAGCTCCATGATTTTTGTTCACTCAAAAGAGCTCAACGCGCCTTAAGAAGTTTTGACTTCAAATAACTAAATACGAATACACCTCTTTGTACATATGGGATTAAACTATTCAATGTTTAGAAGGAGTCGTGCATACATATACGTGCTCTGACAGACTGATTTATCAACTCGGAGTCTAAGCCGCTGGGGCTACCAACATGAAATGTTGGCAGTTAATTTAAATCCGTTGGGTACTTTGAAAGATTTAAGCGTTCAAGTAAAAACATTTGACCACTAAAGCTGAAAGTTCCAAAAATTTCACGTACTTCGTATGTCTTCTGACCTGCACGCGTGCATGAGTGTCGATAATCACTTACCATCAGGTAAATCGTCAAGTCACTTGCCTTCTTGATAAAAAGGTAGAAATAAAGAATGATGCACACCACCAAAAACGGAAGCGAAACCGCAAGAAGCTCGTTAAATAAATTAAAAAACTTCTTTTCATACAGAACATCAAGCCTGCTGTTCTCTTCTTACGCCCGCTGGTCATCAATAGACATTTCCTCAACGAACTTCGAGGAGTTCATCGTGAAACACAACATGCATAAAAAGGAAGAATTCAAAAGCATCAAGAGTCTGAACATCTTCTACCAGGCGGGGACGAGTAAGCTCGGGAATCCGGTCTTCTATTTTATTTCTAGACGATACAAGTAAGTTATTCAAATTAATTTTTAATTAAAAAAATATATTATTTCGTTGCTTTACATCAAGTATGTGAAGTTACTGGAGTCCAAATCATCCATAATTGAGAGGAGGAGTATCTAAGGGTAGCAACGCATTTCTTACCAAAGTTGGTAAAAAGTGAGTGCTGGTAAAAAGTGAATGTTGGTAAAAAGTGAGTGCTGGTAAAAATTGAATGTTGGTAAAAGTTAAAAGTATTAAAAAGTTTGTAGAAATAAGCCAGAATGCATGTACCACATAGGCTGCTGAGGAGTTATGTCGCCATGAGCCACCTGTATAATTTATCAATTATAATAATAAGTTTATATATAACTACAGGATAGGTGAAGTGAACGCCGACCTGCTGATCTACCACGTGATCCTAACACTGAAGCCGTTCTGCCAACAACCCTTCGAGCTGATAGTAGACTTCACACACACCAACTCAGACAACAGGTTCAGGTAAACACAGTCTAAAAATATCTTTTCTTGATAAATGTATTTATTTATTTAAAATTATCTCTTATGTAGACCATAAAGTCATAAATCACCACACATGATAGCGATAATCAGTTTTATCAATTATTTAAAAATAGGCCGCCATAGTGTGCATAGGCCGCCATAGTATGCTTAGGCTGCCATAGTGTGCTTAGACCACCATGATGTGCTTAGGCCGCCATACGGTGGGTCACCATGCTGAATTGTCTGCATTCACAATGAGTATGACGACCACCACTGTTGGATTCTCTTCAGGCTTGCCATCAGGTAGAGTAGAGTCACTTTAGTAGGCTTTTATAAAAAGAAAACAATATATTATATACCTGTGTCGTTCTATAAACACTATTTCCAAAGGACTGACTCTTACGAGAAGGAAAGACAAACAAACTTACATTTAATATACATTTGCCTAAAAGTATTTTTTTCATCTTTTAAATTTTTTTTTATTTTTTAAGAAATGTACTCCATTTAACTATAAATAGTATAAGTTTTTTTTTATAAGAGCCTGCCAAAGTGTCTCTACTCTGCCTGATGGAAAGTATGAATAGAATCCAAGAGTTGTGGTCACCATACTCATTGCGAACGCAGACGATGCAGTATGGTGATACACACTATGGCGGCCAAGTAAAATGCTTTTTTACGCCTCGCTTGTGGACGTAAAAGGCATGACTGTCATCGTGGCATTGTATTGCACACACTTAACACGACAACTGTCACCCCTGCATCAACGGGCGGCCATAGTGAGGGTCACTTTAGTCCATTGTCTGTATTCACAATGAATATGGTGACCACAACTCTTGGACTCTAGTCATCCTTTACATTACACAGTCTACTCCTTACTTGTGTCTTTACTACTCGATTATTTCAGATTGGATTAAAAAAATGAGTGAAACGTCTACTCATTTGCCATACATGTATGTCATAAAAAAGCATCATCAATCACTCAAGGGGCACATGATAAAATCAAAAGGGGATTTCCCCATTTAAAAAAATAATTGAACGAATTATTTGAATAGCAGCTAAAGTTAATAGCGATAAAACAAACTTCACTCTGTTTTGTGTATAATCAATGGCAACCATTCATTTTGCTAGTACCTCAAATTTAAGCAGAAATAATTGTGTTTCAGGACGGATTTTCTACAGAAATGGTTCACAGTGTTACCAGAGGTGGCTTATATAAATATACATGCGTGTTACATATACAACTGTAACAGTTGGGTACGGGAGTATACCAAGTTCCACGAAGTTATACTGGCGCCGCTCCGGGTGAGTATCTGATTATGCTGATTATCTAATCAACCGAAATCTATCCAACTAACCATCTAACTCGCTAATTCATTAATAATCTAACGTATAGTCGTCTAGCCATCCAATATAATGAAAACTTACATTCATTCAATCAACCAATCTATTAATAATCCAACCAAACCTCCGATCGAAGGAATATCTTAATCTTAATATATATAAATCTCGTGTCACAATGTTTGTCCTCAATGGACTCCTAAACCACTTAACCGATTATAATTAAATTCGCACACCATGTGCAGTTCGATCCAACTTGAGAGATAGGATAGTTTAAATCTCAAATTATAGTCGCAATTTTAATTTATTGCTAATTATTTGTCTGTTATTATTTGACAGTCACAATTATCTGTTAACTCCAAATGATTCTAACAGATGTCGATACCTTTTGACTGGGTTGAGTAAGTAATCAATAGATGGCGCTGCTATGGTAAACAGCCACAGCAACACGTGGCCGGGTCAGCTAGTTATACTTATAAAATTAATTTGTATGTTTCGTTGCCAACTCTTGATGGATTCACAGTGACACTAGTCAACTCAACAACATCTTATATTCGAAGGTCATTTGAGTACTTCCCCACTATTTTAATATGTTTTTTTTCCAAATTAATTATGATAAACCATCCGCGTGATGACAGATTTAGAATACAAAGTGTCACCATATCTATTCATCCCATGGGTATCGTAAGAGACGCCTTAGAACAAACAATGCAGGAGAGCATCACTGCAGACGGAAAACTTGAAAACAAACCCTATACCGACTCTCTCGCCAGCGTGTCAGGTGGTGACCGTCCTTTCTAACGAGAGGCCTATGTCCAGCAGTCAGCGGTTAAAAGCCGCTGTGTGTAAGATACCGCATTTGATATGATTCATCATAGAAAAGATATGACGTCACGTAATAAAATTTCAAACTGTGGCAAGATAGAGTAAATTTCTATGAAAACCGAAGTAGCGTAAGTCGAACACAGGTTAAGTACTTATAAAGCTAAAGAGAGGCGTATGTCCAGCAGTGGACTGTTAAAGGCTGTTGATGATCTGGAGGAAATGGGTATCATGTCCCTCCGACACAAAGGGAGGATCCTTAGACCAGGCGAGGTGATCAGGCCATGATTATAATCATGTTGATGTTGGGATGTTGTATATATGCTAATCGCCACGAGAATCTCTATTTTGCGATACAGGATTAGTAGTGCCGACTGCACGATTGGCCTAGTGGTTTAAGCGGTCGCCATGCCGCTCTCCAATTCGCTGAGTGTTGTGGGTTCAAATCCTACATGGGACAACACTTTGTGTGATCCATAAATTGTTGTTCTGAGTCTGGATGTTCTTTGTGTCCGTTTCTTGTATGTTTGTAAAGTCCCCCGCGACACAGGATTTATTCCTAATGCGGGCGTTGTCTTTTTTAAAAAGAAAAAGAAAAGAAGTTACTCCGTAGTTGATTGTACTACGTAATTCGATATATCTTCGCTAGATGGCACTGTCGTATATTTTTGTTGGTGCTGTATGTTGAAGTCGCCACAATGAATTGTGTTAAACACATTAAAGATCTCTGCCCACTACCCCGTAGCATACCATGACCGTGCTAGGAGCGTAACAGCTATAAAAATAAACTTTGTATTGTAATGTACTAACACTTGCCCACTAGACCGTTCCGTCACCAACTAACACCGTCACGTGCCATGCACGGAACGTCAACTATTTGTCGGAGGGAATATTTTACCGGTACGGACACGATACGTGCATGGCTCGCGACGTTGCCAGACCGCTGCGCGCAGGCAGCTAAACGGTGATAGACCGGGGAGTATGACCGTTATAAACCCGTTTTAGACGCGTTGTAGCAGCGTTGCTCTGTTGCCAGTCAGTTCGTTAGTTCAACGAGAAGCGTGAATGCGTATAGACGTGTAAAACAATGGAGGACGAAAAACTAATAGAATGTGTACGTCAATATGAGTTTTTATACAATTTACAACATCCGAAGTATATGGATAGTATAAAAAAAGAAATGGCTTGGAAGGATATATCGGAACAACTAAAACAACCAGGTATGTTAATTAGTATTTAATTATCGTTTATTTCATAAAGTAATTTAATTACAAGGTGTCCAGTCTAATTGCCCTTGAGACGTTTGGAAAAAATCAGCAAATAGATTGCGTACTTCAAAAGCGGTGGACACTGCATTACCTCCATGGTGTCTTAGGTTATTAAACTGTACAGGAGTATTGGTTTCCGTAAAAGATACAGTTTCCCCGCGTCTTATAAAATTATGTAATATGCAAGTTGTTAATACAATTTTTTCGGCATATTCTGGTTTTAAATGCATACGTCTATTATAAATACGAAATTTTTGACTTAAAATACCAAAAGCATTTTCTACTACACGTCTTGCACGGCAAAGGCGATAGTTAAAATGGCGTTTCTTGCTATCGTTAATCGACTGTTGCGAGGGATAAGGTCTTAGAAGATTGTTTTTTAAGGGGAAAGCTTCATCTCCTAATATTACACACGGTGCACTCACATTAGTCCCCGGCAAACATCTGTTACTGGGAATATTAAATTTATTCTCGAATATAGCTTTGCCCAGTTTTGATTTTGACAAAATACCGCCATCACTATCTTTGCCGAAAGCACCGACGTTAACAGCTATGAAGTTATAATTGGCGTCAACCACAGCCATAAGTACGATAGAAAATGTTTTTTTATAATTAAAATACAAAGAACCACTGTTTGGTGGTGCTAAAATAATAACATGCTTTCCGTCTATAGAAGCTACACAATTAGGAAAATTCCATTTATTCCAAAAGTCTTCTATATTTTTCTCCCATTGTTCGATGCCAGGCGTCGGGATACTTTCTCGCAGTACATTTTTTATTACAGCATCACAAACTTCTAACACAGCACATCTGACAGTACTGATTCCCATACGATAACTAAAAGCAATGGTTGTAAACGAATCACCTGTTGCTAAGTACCTGGAAACAAAATATAAATATTAATCGTGTACCTAATTATTTTTACAGCTGCAGCTTGCAAACAAAGATGGCAAGGGTTAAGGGATGCATACAGACGAGCAGTAAATAAGAAAAGAGGCAAAAGTGGACAAGCAGCGAAAAACATTAAGAAATGGAAGTATGAAGAAGAAATGGCTTTTGTTGCTTCGTTCTTTGTCGAGAGAAAATGTTTAGAATCCGTTGAGCTGACAAGTGACGATGAAGAGTCACAGCAGAATAACGATGCAGGAATTGAAATTCAAAACCATCACGTCGGCAATGAAATCAATAATACTGTTGCTATGGATATTGCTACTGCAGAAAATATTACAGTCACTGAAGTTCAGAAAGACGATGTCATTATTGACAGTAACAAATCCTCACAACCACCACTCAATCAAGCAAAAAAGTCCAAAACAATAAAGAAAGCTAGAATTCTACCACCACAATCAGCATCTGCTGTATTGATGTCGAAATTGTTAGAAGCACAAAATGCATCTAAACGAGAACACGATGAATTAGACCGTTTCTTTTTGCATATATCGGATACAGTAAAGAAGTTTTCTCCCTACTTACAAGCAATGGCAAAAAACAAAATTTTCAGTTTAGTTTCCGAAATGGAGCTACAGCAACTTGCACCACCTAACTTTGTTACAACAGCAGAATATGCCTATAGTTCATCTCCAGCATCGACTTCTTCGAGCGTACAAGCAAGTGCTACACCTATGCCTCAGTCTCCTGAGCTTTGGAACGCTAACGAGTGGAATGATAATAATTAATTAAACAAAAAATGTTTTTCACAATAAACAAATTGGTATTTAAATTTCAAGTATCAAATTCAGTTTGATACTTTACTAGAAATATTAAAGTTTCATTAAATATTAATTATAAACAAATTGTTTTTTACTTACCGCAAACACACAGCAAGCTTTTCTTTAGGTGGCAGACATTCTCTAAAGTTTGTGTTTTTTTTGGCAATGTTATTTTCAATTTTTTTCAGCAAATCGTTAAATTGGTAAGTACACATACGGAAGTATTGAAAAAACTTTTCTTCGTCATCAACTAAGTGCCTGAATAATGTCCAATATTCTCCTTCGGTTTTACGTCTTTTTATAGAATTGTGAATCCAGTAGCGTCGAGTGCTTTTTTGGCATTCCTCTTCCTCTTCATCCAAAATGATAGCAATTATTGCCAGTTGTTCAACCGTTAGTTTTCTTATAGCCATAACTATTTCAATATTTCACCACTTTAACGCGTCTACGCAACAATGAGAGTTGTACGAGAATGAAACCGTGCTGCACGAGCGTATCGAAAGGATTCCTGCCGCGTTATATACGGGCATCATACAGATTACATACGTGCAAAATACGGGTTACATACGGGTTCAGAACGCTGTCGACCCGCTTCAGTGGGCTAAGTAGAGCGTATCGGATTGCTTTCCGTGCCCGACACGTTCCTAGCACGGTCATGGTTAGCTACGGGATAGTGGGCAAAGACCTTTATGTGGAATAAAAACATGACATAGACAAAAACAGTTTCGTCTTTACTTTTAAACGTTTTATTGTTATTTTTCACTCTTAATTGAATTAATAACACAGCGTCTATATGTTTTGACAATAGTGAAATATTTTACGTCATTATTACAAATCAAAGCTACGTACACAATCTAATTTGACACAACAGTTATTTATCAAACCATCACAGGGTAACCGCAAGTTGATATTCATCGACAACCACAGCCGTCTGAGCGAATACGTGGAGAGTGAACAGCAAAAGTTGCCCGGAGCCACTCTCTCTCTTGAGGAAGATTTGAAGGTCTTCAACAACGCGTTGAAACTGTCCCACAAGGACACTAAAGTTGCTATAAAGGTAGATTTACCACTTTTTACTTTTTAATATTTTTATATTATCTGTCTTTGCGATATTTATAAAATAAACCATAGACAATACGTGAACTGTCAGTTGCGTTTTGTTATAACAAACAAACGATGCACATGAGCTTTCAGAATGAATGAGAGCTGTCGCTTGCGTTTTATTTTAACATATCACAATAATCACTGATATTTTTATTATTCCTGAAAACCATATTTTAACATCAAGGCAACTCCAAAAACACAAATGTCATACAAATCGGTTCAGCCGCTCTTGAGTTCTTAATGGTGTAAGAAATACGACTGTTATATGTACGTGGATTTTAATTTTACAAAATTGTTTTTCTGTACCACTTGAAAGATTTTTTTGATTAAAGTTTATTTCATAATTATTGTATGCACCACGTCAGCTTCTTTATTTTACCTTTGCCCCTACCGCATCATATTTCTACATCACCTAGAGGTTGACTGGTCGAGAATGCCCTACGGCATTAAGTTCGCCTTTGTACAACATGTGCATTAAGTTTGAATAAATAAATAAATAATGGCTTACTATCAAATATAAAATTATAAAACAAGTGTGTCAAATACCCACCGGGAACGGTTGGGTGGATATTCGACATATAAAATTTCAAAGTGATCTAAAAATGCTGGTATACAATGTATTATATTGATCATTTATTTCTCTATCCAGGTTGGTCCAACAGCTCTTCAAATAACCTCAGTTGAGAAGACCAAGGTGCTGGGTCTACCTGTATTGTTAAATGATGTCTACTATGCATCAGAAATTGATGAGGTAATAGATTTTATTGCTATAGTTATTGTGTGTGTGTATAGGTGGTGACTGAGAAGGCTAGCACATTGAGAGGTTAAGCTATTCTTGCCAGATCACCATGGTGACCATTTCTTAACACTTTGAGACCTCTGTGCCTCGGAGAGCACGTTAAGCCGAGGTGGATGAATACGAGGGTTTGTTTAGTACAAATCAGTGAGGATAAAATGAAACACAAATAGGTTATAGTAATAAGGAACAAATGAATAGAGCGAGGATCTGATTGCAAGTACGAGTAGAAGTAGTACAAGACCACATACTCCCTCTCCATCCTCCAAGAATATACCTTCAGGTGAAGTGGGAGGTGTGCGTTGCTCCACTAAACTAACTTACTCGGTGAAAACGATGAAATAGTTACTTGCCATCAGTTACCACCAGACCATATGTCTTCTATATTAAGAGCCTGCCAAAGTGACTCTACTCTGCCTAAAGGAAAGCATGAATCCAAGAGTTATGGTCACCATAGTCATTGCAAATGCAGACAATGCAGTATCGTGATCCACACTATGGTGGCCTTGTAAGATGCTTTTCCCAACCTAATTGGGGACGTAAAAGGCATGATAGTCATCGTAGCATTGTATTGCACACACTTACCACGACAACTGTCACCCCCTGCATCAATGGGCCTACAGTCTCGCACTCACCAACGAAACACGACAGCACGGATGCTGTCGCTTACCCTCTCACCGTCGTCCCAAAATATACCGTGAGGTGAAGTGGGAGGTGTTCGATCCTCCACTAATCCAACTTACTGGGTGAAAGCAACGAAATAATTACTTGCCATCAGTTTCCACCAGCCCATATGTACCGTAGCATGGACACCATTTCTCTTTTAAATCGTCTTCATTACTGTTACTACAGTCTTTAAAGAGCTCGGTCTCTGTGACAGATGACTACGGAGCCAACGTAGTAACTTAGAGCAATGATCTCATTTTATACCAACTATATTTTCATCTCTTACGTGCCAGTTATATCGTAAATGAAGTGTAATATACAATATTATATATATAAAAATTATCATTTAAAATGTAATTCGTAAGTTGTAAAATGACACTAATGACAGCTGTCACAGAAATCAAGTTATATTTTAAGACTAACAGATTCTATTTCTTTGATTTCATATTTTTTTTCGTAGTTTAATATCTGCTTCACGGGGCGCATGGTGATTAAAGCGGTCACTTCACTGTTTCCTACTGTGCTTGTGTGTTCGATCCCCATGTTATGTAGTTCACAATTTGTTGTTCTACGTTAAGGTGTTCTTTGTATCCGTTTCATGTGTTTGTAAAGTTCCCCGCGAAATAGGATGTATTAGATGTCTAGTGCGCGAGTTGCCTGTTTTAAAAATATCATTCATAATTATTTCATAATTTTGTTCCCAGGTGTGTCTCGTGGACGACAATCAGTTCTCCCTGTCGATAATAAACGAAGCTACTCCGCTAAGCTTCATACACAACGATTGCGACAACATAGTGCAGTCTATCATACACATCAGGAACAGATGGGAACTCAGCCAACCGGTCAGTATTGCCTTCATCCATCATCATTCTTTAGTAGTCAGATGGACACAGACCTCTTCTTAGAAAGGAGGTTTTAGTCTGCTATATCACCAGATAAGGCGAGACGGGTTGGGCCTCTCCATCCACTACAGTGGCCAACCGTGAGGAGACGACGTCCGTGTGTGCTGTGAGTCGCCTCAATAGAGAGTTTAACTGCAGATGGTGCCCACGGTAACGGACAGGCGCTAGGAGGATCTGGATGTCCTAATAACAGCTGTTCCCGTATCCCTCTTATGTCAGGCGCAGAGTGGCACACCGTGTGGTTTTAGTCGGTCCGATTCCGACACACCACCCCGCTGTGAACCCCGGTGGGTGGGTCCGAGGGGGTTTCCACACGTTAAAAAAAAAGAAAGAAGAGATTTGTTTCAAGTTTTCCTACTGTTTGCAGTGATGTTGTCCAGCGTAATTTGCTCCATTAGTCGACTGTTGCGACACCTTTGAAATTAATGTGGTGCCACTTATACATTTTTTTTTCATTTTGTACTAACATGTTGGACACAAACATTTCTGGGAAACTTATATCATAGTTTAATTCTCGTGGATTAAATTTGCACTCAGTATAAATAATTGTGTGTTAAGAACAATTTGTTTTGTTCTTTATATGGGTATACTTTATAAAAAATATGTCTGGTTAGTACAGTACAGGCTCTTATCTTGTTTCGAGTGACGTCATCGTTTAATTTTCGAATTAGCATTTTTTATTGACTGTACAATGTATATCCTCTATATATCTTTTACATATTTCTACAGGATTCCGTCACAGTCCACCAGAAAATTCGTCCAAAAGACGTTCCCGGAACCCTTCTGAACATGGCTCTGCTAAACCTGGGCTCGTGCGATCCGAACCTTCGCACTGCCGCCTACAACCAGCTGTGTGCTCTCACAGCTACCTTCCATCTCAAGATCGAAGGACAGTTACTGGAGACATCAGGTAATATCATTTCATCTTATTAATGAGAGAATCTTACTTCGTCACATATGCATGTATTAGCTAGACCGAGTTTAACTGATATGAGTGATTTGTGTGGGCTCTATGTGTGGAAGGGACATTTAAAAGGCGACGTACTTAGGCGGCGTAGTCTCTTGTGTTGCATGTCTTATGGGCAGCGGCAATCTTATACTATCAAGTGAGCCGTCTGTGTGTTTGCTTCACAATACTTGACGCTGGTTTTATCACTTGCTGACAAAGTCCTTGATAAGTTAATGTCAACTTATCTGTCAAATATCGACAGATTATGGTTTCATAAGTCTTGGATAGAGGACTAGAGGTATATATGTCAGATATAGATATATTTATCAAAAACTGTTATCTGTTGTTAAAATAAATAAGTAATATTTCATACATCTGACACACAACGCCATCTGAGTGCCGTCCTAGTCGATGCAAGCGGACAAAATCTGTCCCCGCCAGCAATCGTTGTTGTCATGCTGGCGGGCGAGGGGCGCTGGGGCATAGTGGTCTCTTTCTGCGAAGCTGTTATGCTCGAGAAACAGACCGCTGAACGGGATCGGGAGAGGGAGGGAGAGTGAAGAAGACGTCGACGGCGTTATGAACCGTCGACGGGACTGCGAGCGGCCAGAGAGCAGGGACCTCTAGTGGCAGATTATTTGCTGCGGTCGGCGATAGGATATTGGCCTGGTCGCAAAAATGCGATTGGGCCACAACAAATTACTGATAGGTGGAAAAGTCTTTGTGGCCTTCCTAGGATAGATCCTGATTAGGCGCTGCGTTAATTCTAGAGGGGATCTGAAATAATATGGTCAGGGTCCCCTTCAGAGTAGGACGCCTGAGACCGGACACTGGCGTGGTTTTTAGTGGAAACACCACATACTCCTGGTTCCTGCGTCACTGAGGAACCAGAGATCCGAAGGGATTTGCCACCTTGACAACAAAAAAAAACTCATATTGCGTATTAACTCTTAAACTACGAGCTTAGCGTAGAGTTTTATAACTGTTCGCATGTAGGTATGTATTTTGAGTTAATAAACAAAATCTATGTG
Organism: Hypercompe scribonia; assembly: GCA_949316085.1. Classification (NCBI taxonomy): domain Eukaryota; kingdom Metazoa; phylum Arthropoda; class Insecta; order Lepidoptera; family Erebidae; genus Hypercompe; species Hypercompe scribonia. Next base: position 5,795,314 of record OX438997.1, read on the forward strand.
TTTAAAAATTCTTGCCATTTAAAATTCGAACTTATTTGAATTGATTTAAGACACAATTTTCAATGCACTGCCTCTACTCTTGCAGGCCTATGTATACCGTCCAACAACACAATATTCATCAAGTCAGTGAGTGAGAAACTTGCACACAACGAACCACATCTCACTCTGGAGTTTCTAGAGGAATGTATACAGGTAATAAATCTCTTTCTCTTATATATCTTTAATTTTTAAGTCTTAGCGAGAGACTGTGAAATATAGCTAGGTTTTACTAGGTTAGTGTAAGGATTAACAATACTAAAGTCCATTTGCGTTAAGAAAATAGTGACGCATAGATCAAGCCCGGCCCCCTGACTACTGGACTCGAATCCTACTGTTAACATTAATTGAGCCTAAGACATTGCCTGGATTGAGATCCCATCAAGCCTGATACGAGCTTATACGATAGATGGCACAAAAAAACTGTCCGTGATTATGTTTCAAGAGATCACTTATAGAAGTGTCGGAGAATATTTCACAACATCGTTTCAATAAGCTTCCTATCCAAAAGTTTGAACTATTATTGCATACAATTTCTATAGTCAATAATATACTGGGTATGTATAGCATGATGTAGCCATTTTTCATGAAATAAGTATTAAATAAATTTAACTTTACATACAAACTTTGAAAATTTAAAAAAAATCCGTTTCTAAGTTTCTTCAAAAAAGCACAATGTACTACAGTGAAGGGTGTCCGGTTACAGCTAATTATTAATAGATATGTATGATGATGTGATCCTAGACAATTACAGTCACGATGGCCAGTGTTAACGGAGACTAACAAACTACGCAGGAGATAGTGTGCGTAAACACAAGTGCACTCTCTGTTCCCTCACTCTCGCTATTCGACGCGAAGAGAAATCAGGCGCAAGACCGCCGACTTTTTTATACTCACGGAGGTACAGAAGTTACGTTGTGTATAGTTGAGTTATAACAGTATAATTATAATCGTTCACAGGGTTTCCGAGGATCTACGATTGAATTGAAGCATTTGTGTTTGGAATACATGACGCCATGGTTGGCTAATTTAACCAGGTAATTGGTTTGATTATTCCAAAAAATCTGAACATAGAAAACTTTCTGATGGCCAAAACAAATAGCACTCGTTTCCCGGCTTTTGTAACACTGCCGTCCTTTTTTACAATCTCTTCTACAGAGGGCCTAGTGTGAGTTTATTTTTCATCAAAGGGATCGTAACGCGTTCGGTGTTGCTATTGACTCGGTCCGAACCAATGCTACGCTGAACGTGACCACCGTCGAGAGTGAGCTAATGTGAAATAGACTCACACTAGACCCTTAAGTTACACAGAAATAAGGGGTAATGTGAGTGGCTTGTCAGTTATACAAACTACGTAAAATCAATTAAGAGAAAAATAAAATATATTAAACTCACATTTCTATAACAGATTCTGCAAACCTTCAGAAGAATCCCGAAGACAGAAACAAGTGGCCCAAATCTTGGAGAAGTTGATCACTCTGACTATTGAAGAGACGGAAATGTATCCGTCAGTACAGGCCAAAATCTGGGGATCTATCGGACAAGTGCCCGAGCTAATTGACATGGTGCTGGATAGTTTTATACAGAGGAGTGTCAACTCAGGTTAGTGGGGGACTGTCAGGATTAGTACTCCTTGTCTTTACTGGCCTTTTTATCTTTACTGGATAAGGGTTTACCTATTGTTACTATATGATGCAGATGTTGGAGTCAGAAATCGTGTTTAGTGATCTTAGATTTTTAAGAATATAAACAAATAACCATTTTATATTATTGTAATAATTTATATTATTAGGCAACTAATTTATTTAGAAAGAAGGAGTTCCATTAGATTTCTTTTTTAATTACCCACTTCTGACCCCATCTTATTCCAAACTAAACAGAACTTGTATTAAGGGTACTTATAAAACTGATATAAAGACTTTTATTTGTAAATAAATGTATATTGTATATAGAAGATACTCCAATTTTGTAACAAATATTTGTAGATCTTAAAATATTTACCCTGACCCAGGAATCGAACCCGAAACCTCAAGCACAACAGTCGCAAACGCTATCACTGCTTGGGGGACCCTCTCGGTTCATTAGACCACCAGGATTTTATAGGGCCATTTTTCGGAATCGAACCGACTAAAACCACACGATTTTGCCACTCTACGTCTGGAATAGGAGGGATTCAGGAACAGCTGTTGTTAAGACATACAAACCTGCACTCATATACCTGTAATAAAATATTTTATTCCAGGTCTCGGTTCCCCAATGATAGAAATAATGGCAGACACAGCAGTGGCTTTAGCGTCAGCCAATGTGCAGCTAGTTTCCAAGAAAGTCATAGGACGGATGTGCAGGGTAAGTCAGTGCTATGTCAGCATAGGAAAGAGGATGAATGGAAAATATAGATAATTATAATATACTCATACATAAATTGGGCGTTGTTGAGTGAATAAGGATGTTCGTGTGAATACGGCTGTATGGATGAAAACGGATGTTTGGGTGAATAGTGATGAAGGAATTCACTATTCCTTGTCGAAGAATACAAATAAAAAAATATTTAGCGCTGTTATATAACTAACTTGCTTGGTGTCAGTATTTTAGTGAAATGGGGCAATAATTGGATAGTTCCCCATGCTTGAAATTTTTAATCAATCAAAAAATTCATGTCCTCACATTTTGTTTAACGATATAACATTGCAAGTTAAAACCACGAAGATGTATTGTCACTCCTTGCATATTTTGTTAAGGTTTTTTTTTGTTATTTGTTGAAACGTATTAATTTAATAAAGGTCCTATTCAAATTAAAAAAAGTATTATTTTTGAATAGAATATTCTTTAAGGAACGTCATAGTATGACTCTTTAGAGTGGAGCAGAGATCAAATGCACATAAGATTCTAATTCATCTAATTCATCATAAAGTACTTTAAACTTGAGTCCGTATTCATCCGTTTTTATTCACCCTCGAGTATTGCTACATCCACAACTTAGTCTTATGCTAACGTTTGACATCCACGCCTTTTACTTATCATCCAGTGCTTTGTAAGTCCTATTCACTTATGAACATTTTTCACCCACGTGTTCTATTCACCCATTTAGATTTACAAGAATAGATTATTGTGAAAATTCGTGTGGAAAGGCATTATTTTAATTGTTAGATGTTATTGCATGTTAATGTTTTACAAATAATTATATGTGTTATTTTAATGGCTTTAGAACGTTCGTGTTTAAATGTTGTGTCGCCATATAATGTGATTATTATAAAAGATGAAGCTGAGCAATTGAAATATATTATGATAGTGTAAATGACGAAATACCACGTCCTCAAACAAAAATTGCTTTAAGCATCTCTCTGGTAGCTTTTCACCGAGCGAATGAGGTTATAAGTACCCAAAAATCTTCCACTCCGCCCAGAATTGGAGCAGGGGGGGGGGAGGGTTAGGATGGGGGTGATCAGGTGACGAAAGCCCTATCACCTGATCAACGTAAAAGTTTAAAGGCCAGTTTTACCATTTGCTGATAAAGTCTCAGACTTATTTACCAGATGACTTCGGATTTCTGTTTTACGAGTTTTGGACTGAGACAGATTAAGGCTGATGGACTTTATATACCAGCAACTTTTGTTTGTGAAATAGTGTTATGTGACGGATAACTATCAATTATTGTAATATTGTTAAAAAATAATTTACGAGATACTCACATATTGTAAAATTATTGCGCTACACGTAATTTGAAATTGGAGATGAACAGCTGATAACTTGAGACACAAGTTTTTCCCTAGTCCAGATATTAGCCCACCATAATCAGATATGTACAAAACAAAATTGTACAAATATTAATACAATATAAGTGTATTATTTGGTTATGGATACGAGATAAATATTTATTATTATTCTCTTTATTTCACTAAAATACTTATAAATTACATTTTTAAATACATTTACATACACAAAGTAAAATATATTTAACAATATAAAAAATAGTAGAACACCGACATCGGGTACAGAGACCAAGACACCGGTGGTTAGGGTATTATTATTATTCTCTTTATTTGATGTACATATATATATATACTTATTAATTACATGTTTAAATACAAAAAAAAGGAAAACAAAAATACAAATTTAAAAATATAAAAAATAGTAGATCATCCAGTGGTTAGGGCTCCAAAGGTAGAAACTGCCTCACTATACGGGCCGTGTCAAGGAGGACTGCCTTCTGCATCAGACCCTTTTTTTTACGTGTGGAAATCAATTCGGTCGTCACCCCACCGAGGTTTATGACGGGGTGGTGTGTCGGAATCGGACCGACTAAAACCACACGGTATGGCACCCTGAGCCTGAGATAGGAGGGATCCGGAAACAGCTGCTATTACGACATCCAGACTGCGTCAGACCCTTGATCTAACTTTCTAACGTGAGCCTCTTAAGGTGTATTATAATTATTATTATCTGAAACTTTATCAGGAACTGGTGAAAGTGCCTCTAAATGTCTTTAGTATAGATTGCTATATGTACCGTTGCAGTGTGTTTGATCTGTGTTGTTCTCCCACAGGCCCTATCCAAACTGCCCAATAATATCCTGGGTCCCGTAACCCCGGCCACAGTGAGTTTGTACATATTTTTATTTTATGATTTTTTTTTTGAGTTGGCAACTCGTAGTCTAGTGTTGCCATGTTGCATGGCATCCGGCCTTTTCACACAGCATTTATTTATGCTGCATTGCTTTTGGGCTGGTCTGCTTAGCCACGTGACGTATTAGCATATGTTATAAAATGGGACATACGAGTAAATAAAATATTAACTACAGGGCGCATAGAGGTTCTCAATTGGGTGATTTTTATTTCAAAATTTGATATAATAATAAAGATAGAAAAGCCATGGTAATTTGAACACAAACGAGCCGTCAGTACTACCTTCTCACAGAAGGACAACCTAAAGCGACAGCATACGTGCTGGCGTGTTTCGTTGGTGAGTGTGAGACCGAAGGCTCATTGACGCAGTGGTCACAGTTATCGTGGTAAGTGTAGGAGCCTTACACTGTCACGATGACTGTCGTGCCTTTTACGTCCCCAAGCATGATAAAGCATCTCACTAGGCCGCCATAGTGTGGATCACCGTACTGCATTCTCTGCATTCAAAAATGAGTATGGTGACCACCACTCGTATTTTATTTATGCTTTCTATCAAACAGAGTAGAGCTACTTTGGCAAGTTGTTAAAATAAAAAAAGAAAAAAGAAAACCGTGACTGTCCAGTATAGAAGTTCATCATTACACCTCCGGTTTCGCACTCACCAATGAAACACGACAGCACAGATGCTGTCGCTTTAGATCATCAACGCCTTCTGACGTCGTCTGAGCCTAAGCTGCTGGGGTTACAAACTTGAAGTTTTAGCAACTGTTGCTAATAACACGAGAGAAGCCGCAGCTAACAACTAGTATATAATAGTATAACATACATAGAAAAAGTAGAGCTTCAATTGAGAGCGTTTTTGCCTTTTTATTGCAGTTAAAAATTTTTTTTTTTTTTGCCTTTTTTTTGAGTTTATTAAAAATATTGGCCGTAACAAATCCGAAATTCCAAATTCCTTCACTGTTTTTAGACTGCGCTTCATGTTAGCTTTTAGCAAATAGCACTTACAATAAGATAATCAACGGTGAAATTTAAAAAGAATTCAGAGGCAGCCATGAAGACGACACGACCGAAGTGAAAACTCAAAACTATATTTTGAGCAAATGAAACGCTCTCCGTTTTTAAGTCGAATGGAAAATAATCCCTTTACAGAGCATATTTACATAAAGTAGATAATGTTATTTTCGCATCGAGTATGGACAACAATAGCTATCTCGCTCTTTACATAACTTTTGATCCCTCCGAGACAGTAACGTTCCACTTCGCATACATTACCCCTCAGACACACGCGCCTCTGCCAATCGTGCAAACAGAGAGCGCCATGTATAACGTGCTTTGTTTAATATACACAGTATACATATAGCTCATGGAAAGCTAACGACGACGTGAGTTCCATGACTTTTGTTCACCCAAAAAGTGTTCAACGCGCCTAAAGAAGTTTTCACTTCAAAAACAATCTAATCTTATATTAGAGACTAAGGTTCATTATTGTTTGTTTAAAGCGTATATCTCAAAAACTGCTGGTACAATTTGAAAATCATGTAATTGTTGGATTGACTATTACTAATCAATTCACACTTCTACACCACCGACTAACCGACGTGAAGAACTAGTTGTGTGGTCGGAAATACTTGTCGAACGTCTTTTCCCACGACACAACCAGTTGTGCAGTTTTACACTAAAAATAAACAAGTTGTAGCCTTTGTAACATCACGCTTCGATCGTTAAGAGCACAGTAGTAATAATAAACACCAATGTATGACATACATACATAAAATCATGCCTGTTTCCACGGAGGGGTACGCAGAGGCAAATTAAACGTCCAGTTTTCGCCAGTGCTTTGGTTCCACGTAATATGTGGTGAGCTTATTGCCGGTAATCGGAATGTTTTGTTTGTCAGAGCCTCGCCCGTTGTTCAGCAGGTGTACCACTTAGTTCTTAATTATTACTTACTAGTTCATAGTAGCAATCCTATGCACTACAACTGTGTGATATATTGGGAAATTACTGAAATTCTTAAATATCTGTATGGTCTTGCCAAAAAATATGGATTGTTTTTGATGTTATTTTTGGAAGATATTTAAGGATATGACGTAATAAATTAATATAAATTGTCTGCGTTCATAAATATGCCCCAGTTTTTATATACTTTATTGGTGCTCGGCTTCTATTAGTCGTAGCGTAATTTTACAGCTTGTCTCTATACTGTAAAAGAATTACTCCATTCGAACCAGTAATTCTTGAGATTAGCACATTCAAACATACTCTTCAGTTTTGTAATATCCGTACGGTATGATATATATATTTATACGATTGTGTACAACCCTTTAGGTGGTGGACAAGACGTGTCACTCTCCCACAGCGATGTTGGAACAGCACATGATGTGGGACGATATTGCTATATTGGCTAGATATCTGGTAAGTTTGTTATTAATCTGTAAGAATATTATTAGTTTTCAAACAAATTTTACGTGTTCGTGTTCGAATTAATATGAAATCGCATAAAATTAAGAAAGAGACACCGTTGTTTAATGGGTTTCATTGAATTCACTAAAAATTAATTGACTTTTAGTATATACGGTCTTCAGGGCTTATATTATACCTAGTCTTGCCATAAATATTGTAATAAAGAAAAAAGAAAATTGTTAACTGCAAATAACATTTATTACTTTTACAGTGTGTCAGTTTAATACATAAATATAAAACAATTAAAAATATAAAAAGCTTATTCGAAGTGGTCTCCATTGGCTGCAATACAGTCCTTTAAACGATGAGGCCAGTTATCAATAGAAGCACGCACTCTTTCCATGGGAAAATTCTTCACTGCCAATCGTATAGATTGTTTTAGGGACTCCAAATTATCATGGCGTTTAGAGCAAGCTGTACTCTCTAAAACTGACCACAAATCATAATCCAGCGGATTAAGATCGGGACTAGACGACGGCCAGTCTTCAGCTCTGATGAAGTCCGAAACGTTCGATTCCAACCAAGACTGCGTGGACCGAGCTTTATGACCCGGCGCCGAGTCTTGCTGGAAGGACCATACTTGGTTATTGAACATGGTGATGTTAAGGGGCTTAACTACCTTCTCAAGAATGGTATCTTGATACACTTGTGCCGATGTTTTGATACCTTTTTCACAAAAATATGGCTCAGTCACTCCTTCATAGCTAACACCCCACCAAACCATCACTGAAGTCGGATAATGTCCACGTTGCACTCTGTCGACTAATTGGGAAGCTTCCTTAGAGCTTTGAGCATAAATACGGTCATTTTGTTTGTTAAAATGTTGCTCAATTGTAAAAATTTTCTCATCCGTAAACAAAATTTTTCTGTGACCTCCCTTTGCGTACCGCTTCAGTAGTTGTTTCGATTTTACCACCCTATTCTTCTTTAAATTATCAGTTAAGAAATGGCCAGTGCGTCTCTTATAGGCTGCAAGTCCTAAGTCATCTTTTAAAATACGCGACATGGTTCTAGGTGCTATCTTCATTTCCCGAGATAAAATCTTTTGCTTTCGGACAGGATTTCTTCGAATTCTTTCCCTTACTGCTTTGACCACCTTTTTCGTACGAACACTACGTGGACGGCCAGATCTTTTTCTGTCACAAACAGAGGAGGTCTCATTGTACCTATTAATAGCCCGGTACACAAACATTTTACTAATACCAAGTGTATGGAGAGTTTTAAAAATTGCATTTGGCTCCATACCTACTTTGTGTAATGCTATCACAGCGATTCGGTTCTCTTTATCACCCCACACCATTTTAATATCGCAAAATATTTTACAATGTATTGGCGCCAAAATGAGAAAACACAATGAACAATCGTATAAAAATGACAGATTCGAAATTCAAATGTAATATTTTTTTATAATTAAGTGTAACAGTATTTATGGCCAGACTAAGTATACTTGGGAGTAAATTTTCTTGTGTGTGAGAACCATATTGAACAGGCGTAATGCCATATTTTGCAGAAAACCAATTTTAAGCATTCGTTTGTACCGAATCAGCTCTAAGTTCTAGCACTGTTTGACTGCAATGGCGTAGTGGTTTACTGCACACCGCTTTACTGCCCTGAGTGTAGTGGATTCAAACCCCACATGGGACAACACTTTGTGATCCACAAATTGTTGTTCTGAGTATGAGTGTTCTTTGTATCAGTTTCTTGTTTGTAAAGTCTCTCGTAACACAGAATGTATTTATAAGGCCGTTGTCTTTCAAAATATATGTATACATATATATATAAGGGCAGGCATGACGTAGTGGTTTTGGCGGCCCCATCGCCGCTTTCTACCGCGCCAAGTATTGTGAGTTCGATTTTCACGTGGAACAAAACAAAAAAAAACACATTTACATTTTAGATAAATTATTCATAGACAAAACAAATGATCTTGATCATCACACAAGTCCTGGATGGGAATCGTACTCACGATCTCGAACGGTAAAACAATCAGATGTATTTCTTTTACAGCTGATGTTATCTTTCAACAATTGCCTGGATGTGGCTCGCCATCTCCCTTATCTCTTCCACACAGTGACGTTCCTTGTTTGCTCCGGGACGGTCTCCATGCGAGCAGCGACCCACGGATTGGTGATCAACATCATACACTCCTTGTGTACTTGTACCACACCGAGTTTCTCTGGTGAGTTTGGTATATTTTTCTTAACTTAGTTACTAAACTGTTAACCTTCAAAATATTATGCCACAAAGGTTATTAAAGAAATGTGAGAAATAATATTCATGTGGTGACGGATTCAGAATACAGAGTGTCACCATCTCTACTCTTCCCATGGGTGTCGTATGAGACGACTAACGGAACAAAATATACAAGACAACATCACAGCAAGAGAAAGAAAACTTGAAACAAACTCTATGTTAACCCGTCTGGCCAGCGTGGTATAGTAGGTCAACCTCCTTGCTAAGAAAAGGCCTATGTCCAGCAGTGGACTGCTACTAACTACTTTAACCCGAAACTTTGTTCATTTTAGAATGAATAGGTGATTACATTGTAACGTTGTAATGGTGCGCTATACGTGTTAGGCGAGTTCTAAGTGCAGTGAGTAGTTGATTAAATTACTAAATGAATTGATATATCCCTGGGTACAATTCTTATACACAAAATTTTATGATGATTACGATCACCACCGTTCATCAATTTGCCGTTAAGTTTGCGTTAAGTTCGTCTGGTGAGGGATTAAGAACACGAAATGCTACCACCCCTATTCATCCCGTGGGTGTCGTAAGAGGTCATCAAGAGGGTAAATTACACAGAACAACATCACAGCAAAGAGATGAAAAACTTGAAACAAACCCAATACCAACCTGGCCAACGTGGTATTAGTAGGTCAGCCTCCTTGCTAAGTAAGGGTCTATGTCCAGAAGAGGACTGTTGGAGGCTGTTGGCGATGTTGACCCCAGAGTTTTATGTAGAAGTTAATATGAAGTCAATTGCCATGTATTGTGTGTGGAATCGGAAGTTCCTATCGGGTTCGAAGCGGGGGAATCCCCGATCAACATGTGTGAATACCCTTAAGCGATTAATGTTTATTCACTTTCCATTAAAACTTCATTAACGAATTATTTTAGTTGATATACAGTTAGTTTTTAATATTTCATTGTTATTATAGAGGACACACAACGCGTATTGAGGCTGTCGCTGGATGAGTTTGCCCTTCCCAAGTTCTACCAAATGTTCGGTATATCCAAGGTCAAGTCTGCTGCGGTGACGGCGTTCAGGAGTTCTTATAACAGACATTCTAATGATTGGTGAGCGCGTAATATTTTTTATTTTTAATTAGAAGACTGTAGGTAATGTGTGACTACACGTGCAGTTACTTATTAATTTAACTCGATATGTCGAAACTGACACTAACCTTATAAATAAATAGTGGCGAGAGCACAGTTAACAACAAAAACTTTCATCACGCGATCCAGCATTAATAGTTATTACATAGTTTACTTTATCTCCGCTAGATGGCGCTGAATTACATTATTATATTGTTCAGTTACGTCCGCTATTCGGAGCACATGTCGGGCACGTGCAGCGACAGTCTCCACGTGAGTGCGGGGACCAGCACGGGGGGCTCCGCGGGGGCGGGAGGGTCGACAGGGACGGGAGCGGGGTCGGGGGCGGTGGCTAACCCCCCCAACTGCGCGAGCACGTCGCAGTCGGACCGCGAACGTCTGCCGCTGCAGTCGCTTGAGATCATCGCAGATGCGCTGCTGGAGATTATGGAGGCTTGCATGAGGGATATACCGGATTGTGATTGGTTGCCCACTTGGTAAGAACATATTTTTCTTTATCCCATTTAACTGCAACGGGTTCCGACGGATATGTCGATCTGGTCGGTAGTGATCTTGATTACTAACCCGGAGGTCGTGGGTTCGATTCCGTGGGTGTTATTATTGGTTACTATTGTACGGGCTCTATTTAGTATGGGATCAGACTGCCTGTATGAGAGGAGTAAAGTTTTTATTATTTACAATGCATTCAATATACGGAATCAAAAAAATAAATTACCACCTTTCATGGTTGATCTTTAAGTGGTGACGGATTAAGAATATGGTGTGTTATCACCCCTATTCATCCCGTGGGTATCGTAAGAAGCGACTAAGAGAACAAACTATACAAGACAACATCCCTACAAAGAGAAGGAAAACTTGAAACAAACCCTACCCACCCGTCTGGCCAGCGTGATATAGTAGGCCAAAACCTCCTTGTTAAGGAGAAGCCTATGTCCAGTAGTGGGCTGTTAAAGGCTGTTGATGAAGGTTGATAATGGGCTTAAAATAACTAAATATTTCGAACATTTGACACACAACGTCATATAGTTTCCAACTAAGCAGAGCTTCTGCTATAATAACTAATCTGACTGATTTCTATCAGTCAGATTAGTTATTATAGCAGAAGCTCTGCTGCTGCAGAAGCTTTATACTTATACACTTTTTTTTGTAAATACATACATATAACACATAAAAAACACGCAAACTTTGAAACAAATATTTGCAGATCATATAAACATTTGGTCCGACCTGGGAATCGAACCTGAGACCTCCAGCATAGCAGTCACATTCACTACCACTGCGCCACCGAGGCAGTAAAATAAATAAATAATATGATGAAAAACTGTGCAACTTGAAAATGAAATTAAGACCATAAAAACATCTTTTTCCACTATTTATATTATATTTTTATTTTATTTTATTGTGTCAGGACTTCATTGGCAAAAAGCTTCGCCTTCTGTTTCAACCCGGCGCTGCAACCACGAGCACTGATAGTTTTCGGGTGTATCAGTAAGTTATTGTCTTATATATCAGTATATTTTGTCTGTACGTATTCCTGAGTACTACTACCCCTTTCTACTACCCTAAGTGTTGTGGGTTCGATCCCCAAATAGGCAAACACTTTGTGTGTTCGTTGTGTCCGTGTGGTGACGGATTAAGAATATAGTGTTACCACCCCTATTCATCCCGTGGGTGTCGTAAAAGGCGACTAAGGGACCAAGTATGCAAGACAACATCATTACAAAGAGAAGGAAAACTTGAAATAAACCCTATTCCAACCCGACTGGCCAACGTGGTAAAGTAGGCCAAAACCTCCTTGCTAAGGAGAGGGCTATGTCCAGCGGTAGACTGTAAAAGGCTGTTGATGATGATGTTCTCTGTGTTCGTTTTTAATATATTTGTGACAGACATCCCCGCGTTATACATAATATATTTATTCAAAAGGGTAATTTTACACGGCAATATTACTGTAATATCTAGTATTCATACGTATACTCACGCTTATAACCCCAAAGAGATTGGCAGGGGTATATTAAAGTCAAAAGCTCCTATCTCAGGACCAGAGTGGCACACCGTGTGGCTTTAGTCAGACCGATTCTGCCACACCACTCCACAGCAAATCCCGGTGGAGTGAGGCTCGAGGGGGTTTCCGTACGTTAAAAAAAAAAAAAAAAAGTGTCACAGTTATCATGATAAGAGTATGAGCTTTACACCCCCTCGATGACTGTCACGTCTTTTAGGTCCCCAAGAGGGGCGTGAAAAAGCATCTCACTAGGCTCCTATAGTGTGAGTCGCCATACTGTATTGTCTGCATTCGCAATAAGTGTGGTGACCACAACTCTTGGATTTTATTCATGCTTTACATCAGGTAAAGTAGTCGCTTTGGGAAGTCCCATAAAAAATATAAATAAAACAGTTTTGTGTGTGACGTTGGCCGCCATAGTGTGGGTCACCATACTATATTGCTTACATTCTGAGTATGGTAACCACACCTTTCGAATTCTATTCATGGTTTCCATCAGACAGAGTAGAGTCACTTTGGCAGGTACTTAAAAACAAAAAAAAAATTGTTGCCCAAATGTCAAAGCCCCCTCGCATTGTCAGTTGACAAAAAAGCCAGGCTCTCTCGGGACGGGTCCAAACTCTCTCGAATCAACAATTGCCTGAAAGTACAGATTTCCAACATACTATACCTAATATTTCTGATTTTTTTCTATTATGACTGATTAATAACCATTATGTTATTTTAGGTAAAAATATAACAGACGATGACATGAAACAACTGCTGAGAATATTAGTAAAAGCTTTGGAGTCATTCAACGATTTGGCACTTCTCGAGGCTCTGATCATGTCCTTGACGAGACTGCAACCGCTATTGTATCCGGTAAGTACACACTTGTGTATACACCATATATGCCACATCAAGCCTATAATAGTTCACTGCTGGACATAGGCGTCTCCTTAAACCTCAACGGAGACCAACCAACTATTTAGGAGTATGTGTACCCAGGTACACTATCTGTTCCCTCACTCTCACAATCTGATGGGACAGTTATCCGACACGACTGCTGAAAGATCAGGCGCAGGACCGACGGCTTTACTTGCTCTCAAAAGCACCATTTTTTATACCACGATGGCCAAACAGTTGCCATAGGATTTGTTCCAAATTTTCCTTCTCTTTGTAGTGATGTCGTTCTTAATAGTTTGTTCTTATAGTTGGGTCTGTATTTCAATTGTATAAATGTTTTATGATAAGGGCATAATCCCAGTGATGGGTCAATAGCGAGTACTCGAGCCTTTAGGCTGTCATACGGATTAGGGGAAAGTCAGACCTTCGGTAACTTCACTCAATCTGTTAATACAGGGAAAGAATCCTTTAACATCGGTTTTCTGTGAGGATGTGATGTCACATGTAGAGCCTCGGCCCATTGGCACCGAATAATAGATGTTTTTTTTCTATATTAAGAACCTGCCAAAGTGACTTACTCTGCCTGATGGAATCCAAGAGTTGTGGTCACTATACTCATTGCAAATCCTGACAATGCAGTATGGTGACCCACACTATGGCGGCCTAGAGAGATACTTTTTCGCACGCTACGTAGGGATGTAAAAGGCATGACAGTCATCGTGACAGTGTAAGGCTCACACAGCTACCACGATAACTGTCACCCCTGCATCAATGGGCCTAAACCTTGTGCTACACTCTCTTGTGAGAAGAAGAGAAAAAGAATAAAAAGTAATGTATGAATATTTGTTTCAGGCGTCTCCAATCCACAAGGCCCTATTCTGGGTAGCGTTGTCAGTGCTGCAATTAGACGAACCCACCCTTTACGCCGCTGGACTGGCTTTCATGGAGCAAAACCTCCACACGTTGGAGTCACAGGGACATTTCCAGCACAAGGTTAGTCACACTTTCTTATAGTTATGCCTGTAACCCTGAAGAGGTAGACACTTTGGAACTTACAGGAAGCGTATAATCATGATTTTGGCAATTGGGTAGATGACTGTATCGTAAGTAAATACCAATGTCAACTTCATTGCAACAAATATCACAAAACATCTCGAAAAATACAATTAACACAGCTTTTTATTATTATTATGAATTTCAATCAAATATACAGTGAAATATATTGTTCAATTGAGTAGTCTAAAACAGTGACGTCACAATTGAGTATTTAGTACATTTTTCATACAAAATTGTCGTTTTGACAGATGATAAAAAGTAACTAATTTGACTAAGGTGTCATCTAGCCTATTATTATTTCATCCAAACATAATAAGGTGTAAGCTAGTCAATTAGGCTTTTCTGGATTTGTGTAGGAGAATTTTAGGTCTGTATGAAATGGCAGAAAAGAAAGAAGAAAGAATGAATTAAGAATGGTTGGTAATGTCGTAAACATTTGAAAAAATAAGATAGATGCAGGCATATTCTCTATTCAATTGATTTTTTTATTCGCTTGTTAATTTAAAACTTCTTCATTTATAAACAATTGGAAAAACTTTTTTTTTTCTTAAACTGTTAAGATTTTGATTTTTACTTACAATAGGCTAGATGACACCTTAGTCAAATTAGTTACTTTTTATCATCTGTCAAAACGACAATTTTGTATGAAAAATATACTAAATACTCAATTGTGACGTCACTGTTTTAGACCACTCAATTGAACAATATATTTCACTGTATATTTGATTGAAATTCGTAACAATAATAAAAGCTATGTTAATTGTATTTTCCGAGATGTTTCGCGATATTAGTTTTAATGAAGTGAACATTGGTATTTATTTACGATACAGTCATCTACCCTACTTATTTCTATATCTATATTTATATATATCTTTATATTCTTGTTCTTATAGACGCTAGAACAAGTGATGATGGAGACCCGTGAACCTTTGGAGTGGCACTTCAAGCAGTTGGACCATGCTGTAGGATTGAGGTAACCAGTGACTAAAACTCTTCCTCCCCTCTTTCTTCCTCTCTATCTCCCCCTTCCCCCCACCTCAAAAATACTTAAAATATATTTTGAAATAAATTGTAAACCAGCGTTATTGCACTATACACATACACATTATGGATGAATTGATGAGAAACAAGTTAAAAAAGTGTCGCGGGAATAAGATGAAAACCATTCTTAAAGCTATCCAAGCCATTGTTTTTTTTTTTATTTATATTAAGAGCCTGCCAAAGTGACTCTAGTCTGCATGATGGTAAGCATGAGTAGAATCTAAGAGTTGTGGTCACCATACTCATTACAAATACAGACAATGCAGTATGGTGACCTACCACACCACACTATGGCGGCCTTGTGAGATGCATTTTCACACCCCGCTTGGGGACATAAAAGGCATGACAGTCATCGTGACAGTGTAAGGCTTACACAGTTACCACGATAACTGTCACCCCTGCTTCAATGGGCCTCCGGTCTCACACTCACCAACGAAACACGACAGCACGGATGCTGGCGCTTTAGGTTGGTCTTCTGTGGGAGGGTAGTACTGTCTCGGTCGAGCCGGCCCGCTCGTGCTGAAATCAGCGTGGCTCTACTACCTAGTGGATTGTACTAGTAGTAGTAATTGTACTACCTATTGTTGTACATTTTATCCAATTGTGAGTTACATTAGTACACAAATTTTGAGTTTTTAAAGCGTACACAAAGCAAATTATCTTTTTTTATTAAAAATAAATATTAATTCCTTAGTTTTTTCTGTTTACAGCTTCCGGTCCAACTTCCACTTTGCTCTAGTGGGACACTTCATCAAAGGCTACCGGCACCCTGCTGCGGCCACTGTCTCGAGGACTTGCAGAGTCCTTATCAAACTGCTGTCGTTAGCCGCCTCAAGTTCTACGCACAGAGACAAGTTCCATGTCACTCCTGACACTGTGGCATACCTCACTGGTAATTATTAATATCTTAACACATGTTATATATACAATCTACTCCCAAACTAGACAGAGTCCGTACTAACCAGGCCTCTAATAAACATACTTATATATGCCTAAATACATACATACTAAATATAAATTGCACGTATACAAAAAGTAAATAATCGCCGTCATTCTATATTTATTTGTCCTGGGTGGGATACGAACCCATGACCTCTGGTTTAACATTTAAGCATAACGGTTAAAAATGAACAGACCTTTCCCCTGTAGCATTATGTTATAATAGTAATATACCCTATAAATTTCGAAGAACACTCTATAAGGACAACATAAAAAGAGAATATTCCGAAATTATCAGAAAGTACTGTAAAGTTTGGGTTTTCTCCAGTAGATGATATATGGCTTCCTGTACTAATAACATTTTTGTAATGGTCCCAACAAAAGTCCTTGTGGCACTCCCCTATGCCAAGGCAATCGTTACTACTCATCATGCGTAAAGATATAGTTTTGTTGTATATTAACTTGTATAATAAAGTAATAAATAATTATCTCTTTTGAGTAATAATAAAACTATCATTGATTGCACAGTATCTATCAACAATTTAGCTATGATCAATGCAATCAAAAGGCTTCTATTGTTCTAAAAATATTTTTGATTAATTTTGCAGCTCTAGTGTGCGTGAGTGAAGAAGTTCGATCACGTTGTCACGTGAAGCATTCTTTGCCGAAGTGGTTACCTGATAACTGTGATCATTATTGCCCTACTGCTGAACATCATCAGGTAAGTTATTCACTAATTTAACTGTTCACTCATGTAGCTACCAACTAATTCAATAGCTAATTTATCAAGTTCTAGATAAAAAATATCCCAATTTTAATTTGCCCAATACTGGGCATTAGTTGTAAAAGTCACTAATTCACAATACTCAATTCTACGAAACCGAATTCTAAAAAATGAGATTCTGAAAATCTTACTGTTCCAAATTAAGTATATAATTTAAGGGGCACACCTAGTGTGAAATTTTCAAAAAATCGATTTTTTTTTTTTCATATTTCGATAGGTGATACCTTTAAAAATAACATACTAAAATTTTGAATCGATATCTTAAATAATTTTTGAGTTACAGCTATTTAAAAGAGTAGCCGCTCGGCAGTTAGGTAGTTGCATTGGCTACGGGACATACCTGAGCTATTGTTCGGAGTTTACCGTCTTTTCTAACTCTTGCAAATAGGATTCCGGTTTCTACTGTGAGCCTCCAGGTATACAGAAATAATTAAATATAATTATTTCGGTATATTTTTAAGTAAATAAGACTGACTGTAAGTATGACTTTAATCCATTTATAAAAGTGAAAACGATCATTTTATCTTTAAACGCGTTTTTCTCGAAACAGCATCTTTCGAATTTGCTGGAGTGATTACTCGGAGACAAATGATCCGATCGCTATCAAATTTTTTTTACATCTTCTCTATATAGTTCTCCATACGATGACCCTCCAGTTTTTTGATCTGATCATAAATCGGATTTTGGTAGGCCAAAAACGATCAAAATTTTGGGTAAAATTTTACTTTTTTTTTCAACATGCCGCCATTTTGTCAATTTTTGATTTTTTTGTTCGCCCGAGGGTCATCTTACAGACAATATGTTTTTGTTTAACGAGAATTTTTTTTTTTTAATTTTTATGAACGGAGAAGGCTGCAATCACTCCAGCAGTGAAGGACCTTTTTTTTTTGGCGCCGCCGGAGATCGCGTGTTATTTCAAAAATATTTAATATATTATTCCAAAAATTTTACTGTGTATTTTCAAAACATGTATAAATATACCCTCAAAATTTTAAAACGATTGATACACTAGTTTTTTTTTTTTTCATTCCCAAAAATCGCCTTTTTTTTGGCTGTCACACTAGGTGTGCTCCTTAAGTTAATACACTAAAATAATTTAGGGTTCTTTAAAAAATATAATTAAATTAAAAAAGGGCTTAAAAATTAAAGCCAGTATTAGAAACAAATCGGTAATCTGGTATCCTAAGAATATGATAGTGGGAAGTAATGGATTAATATTACTAAAACCGAATATACACATATTTATCAGAAAAAAATATTTTCTGATCCTGTGTAGGTTATAAAACACTAAAAAATCTTTTGGAAATACCTTGACATCAAATGACAAAGATCACAAACAATTTGTCATCATTTTATAGAATATCACTGTACATCAATCACATCAACAGCGTTTAACAGTCTACTGCTGGACATACGCCTCTCCGTAGAAAGGACTTCGAAGAGGTATCGGGTTTCTTTCAAGTTTTTCTCCTCTTTGTAGTGATGTTGTCCTGCGTAATTTGCCCCCTAAGTCGTCTCTTACGATACCCATGGGATGAAGAGTAGTGAAGACATACCGTATTCTTAATCTATCACCACACATCATATCGATGGTTCTTTATTAACGTGTAGTAACCAACAAAATGTAGATTATTATACTCTCATTAAGGAGGAAACAGGCAACATTTTGTTGGTTTCATGTTATTATCACAATCTATCTTATTTTTCTAGTCGTCGATACTTATCCAGCCCCCGGGACACGCGTCATGTCACAGCCGACGTCAGAAGTCCTGGGATGTGCTGGACCAAGTTGCCATATCATCTGCTCATGGTGGTTAGTGATCATTTTATCTGAATCATTGCTTATAAAATAAATTTTTTATTATATACTAGCCGAAGCCACTTTTTGCTGTGAGAGAGAAATACAGAAAAAACTGCGGCAAAAAATAGATAAATCAAAAATTTGAAGCGGGTTGTATTTTGTGTCAAAATTTGAGTTCAATTGGTGCAGAACCTTTTGAATTTTTGAAACGTATTGTTAGGCCCTCGAAAATCGTTTCTGAACGTGTGGCTCGTGAGCGCCTCTAGCGGACGCTGGGGCAATGAAGGGGGACTAAATACGTAATATGTCAACCGGTATTAAGCTCTGTGAAAGATTAATTAATAATTATGAAAACTGTAGTGTAATTGCAACCCACAAACACAACACGTATATTTTATTTATTTGTTAGTATACTATATACTATCATTACAAATTACATCCAATACAATAATATAGAACTAAAATGAGTTATACATACACAATACAACACAATAAACAATACAAAAAGATTTTAAATGAGTTGAACTCTGGAGCTTTTAAGAGTAGAGTGAACAGGTTTCCTTTGGATGGGCGTGTACCACCTTCCTCTTCATCTACACTTTCCATCGAGTGAGATGGAGGACAAACACCTATTCCATTACAACAGTAAAAAGAAAAAACTAAATTTAAAACTACCCACACTAATACTACCCAACCAATACAACACAGTAAACAGTACTAGCAACTAACAGTGAAGCAAAGTTAAATATACATATACAACAACACAACTCATACAATACAAAGAAAAAACAGTAGCAGTCGTGGGACTGCCGATAGAAGTGAAAACGGAACTATTAAGTTGAGAGTAATTAAAACTATATGCAAAAATTATATGAAATTTTTTATGTTTCATATATAGCTATATATAATATATAATATCATATATAATAATAATAAATTTCATATATAATATATAATATCATATTCTCCATAGCTATAGATATACTATTATCATTAGCATGTCGGTGACGCGAACCGAGGATTTTACCCTCTACCAAAACGCTCAACGCGCCTAAAGAAGTTTTCATTTCAAAAACAAAACTAACTTAACCTTTTTGTTCTAAAATGGCGGATAACTAGTTCAGATTTAAAGAAAGGATATGAATCATATCGTTCATTAACAGAGGGAATATGGAGTTACATTAACTTGCTGTGTTATTGTGCAGTTTGAAGTTAGCCACGAACTGAGACAGTCGTGTTTCTGGTTATATCAATGCTTTCTGAGAACGACTATAACTACTTCATGTAGGGTATATCTATGTATAAACGTATCGACAAGCTCTGCACATATATGTTTCGTAGCTTAAGGCTGATAATAGCTCGAAAATTGACGTGATCATCACATTTCATCACACTTCATCTAACCATTGGAGTTTTTTTATCTATGTTATAATAAAATGTTAATAGGTAAATCCCCTACGATGCAGTCCAGCAGTGGTGGTCACAGCCCCCATTTAGTCAGCATATCACATCAGGTAATATCATAACTTATTCATGTAACACGTATTAATATTTAGTTTACTAATGACTAATACTTGAATATAGAGTTTATTGCATTTCTACAACATAGATCTTAGAGCCGATACAGTTGATCGTCTGTGTAACAATTTGTAGGAAATATTATAGTTTTTTGTTGATAAAAACAACTAATATGTATATGATAGAAATATATAGTAAAATTTAAAAAAAAAATTACAAAGCAATTCTCCATGGCTATAAAATAATTTTGCAGTTATTCGACACTTTAAAACAAATATACTAAAATTTGAAAATTTATAAATTGTTTTGACTGATGTGTTCATCTTTTAGCTTGACTGCCAAACCTGAGGTCTTGATTTCGTCTCCCACTTAGTTCAAATAAGTGGATGATGGGTACAATCATTGGTTGTGTTCGGTTGTAATATAGCGTGGGCTACGAATTGTTAACATTAGAAAAAATCGTATAAAAAAACCATTTGATATATTACAATAATTGATTATTTATAAGAAAACTAATTAGTTGGAATTTATTTTTTAAAAATTACATCGTCTAAATGGCCACCGTTTCGACGCTTGCACTCTTTTAAGCGAGCACCGAAATTTTCGAATACTCGTCGGCGAAGAGACCGCGGGATCGCAGACATCTCTTTTTCTGATTTTTCTTTTAGTTGACGTAGTGTTTTTGGTTTATCAATGTAGACACGATTCTTCAAATAATCCCATAAAAAGAAGTCTGCTGGGGATAGATCTGGACGTCTGGGTGGCCATGAGGTAGGTTAGATGTGTGACAAGTGGCTCCATTTTGTTGAAACCATGTGTAATGATTGTAGCCAGCGAATTCGAGTGGCATCGGCCCCAAGAACTCCCGTAACATGTATACGCGGGATGTTAGATTCAAATGTTAACGAATTCTTGGCCTACCCTATATAACATGTACCTATCACCTATGTATTTGAAACTGCCTCGTTAGTCTAACGTATGCGACTGCCGATCAAAAGATTTCAGGTTCATTGCCGGGTCGGGTTAAAAAGTATTATTGAATTTTCTGATCACAGAAAATACTTAAAAACAGGCCGGAATTCGGGAGTCCTCTTGCGGTCGTGTCGCATAACCGTCCCATCGGATTGCGAGAGTGCGGGAACAGAGAGTGCACGTGTGTTTGCGTACACACTTGTGCACTATAATGTCTACTGCGTAGTTCTCTGGCTGAAATCGATTAGAAGTACATAATTTAAAAATAAAAAAAATAATTTTCAGTAGTCTATAGGTCTGTGATAACGTTTCTCTTTCTCACTGATAAAGTGGTGCAATAAATTCTATATATAATATATTATTGTCAAGGTTTGTCGGTGTTTAGACAAGGAATGGCAGGCACAGGAATCATTTATAATTTCATTATATTGAACGTCTGTTTTGGGAAAGAATGAAATACAAATAACTTTGTTTCATCGATTCTCTAGTGGTGTTTGTATGATTCGATGCTTTTTTGTACTAAATCCAATCGAATAGCACTTTAATATAGCTATCATGATCACATGAGACCACCCAATTGAATTGATAGGCCGTGGTCACAGGCTGACTTTAATGACTCGATGTGTGACCACGGCCGGTGCGCTTTAAAGATATGAAATATATTTTACTTGAATATGACAATTTCAATTTATCTAAAGGTTTTTTATACATAATAATACGTATGTGTCCGAGTATATCTATACTTTTTTTTCTTTTTTAAGAGCCTACCAAAGATTCTTCTCTGTCTGATGGAAAGCATGAATAGAACCCAAGAGTTGTGGTCACTATACTCATTGCAAATGCAGATAATGCAGTTTGGTGACCCACACTATGGTGGCCTGGTGAGATGCTTTTTCATGCTCTGCTCGGGGACTTAAAAAGCATGAAAGTCATCGTAGCAGTCTTAAACTCGGACACTTAGGACGATAACTGTGACCCCTACATCAATGGACCTCCGGTCTCGCACTCACCAACGAAACACGCCAGCACGTATGCTGTCGTTTTAGGTTGTTCTTCTGTGAGAGGGTAGTACTGCCCCGCGTGCACTCTGCACAGCGTGACTCTACTACCTTGAAAAAGTAGTACTTGTGTGTCTAATATGAGTCTTAAATAGCGCTATTTAATATCATGTTAGCGAAAATTATATTTTCAAATTGTTTACCAACATTTTTTATTTTAAAATTATTCAAAAGTGAATAATACATGAAGATATGACGTCTTTTGCGTTGAACTGTTGTAAATGGGGTAAAAGGCGGTGGTCATTAAATAACTTTCAACCGTACCGTATATTGTATCGTCATTCTGTAACATTGCAGAGTGTAACTATTTAAATATCTTTATTTTTCAAAAAGCAATAGTTAATTCTGTTATAATAAAACATTAAATATATTGACTCATAGATAAAGTAAATATTTGCGTATCTATGACTAATATCACTTGTAAAAAAACGCGGTAAATGTCACTATACCATTTCGTCAATAACTGTTCGTTCCTACAGTAATACGAATTTATTAATGTAATTAATGTAACTGATTTCATCCGTTTGGATCCCACCACCCCTATTCGTTCCGAGAATAAACAACATCGCTACGAAGTCAAGGAAAACTTAAAAAAACCTTTTTTTTTTTTTACACTTAAAAAAACCTATACCAACCTGTCAGATCAGCTTGGTATGTCCAGCAGCGGTCTATTAAAGGTTGTTGTTGTTGTTGATGATGATGATGATAATGATGATAATGATGATGATGATGATGATGATGATGATGAAAACTAATTATAATTTTTTGCTACACGTTTAAAAAAAAATATTATTATATTAATTTCTATGTCCAGTAGCGGACGTCTTTTGGCTGAGATAATGATGATAATGATTATTGTATCACTTTACATAACATCGTTAAGGATATATACTCATAAATTCAAGATAACTGAAAAAATCCCGGCCATATAACGTTGGTCGGTATGTCTTCGAAGTTGTAATATCACTAACTAATACTTGTTACTACCATCTTCTTCTTCAATAGCCTTTTTACAGTCCACTGCTGGACATAGGCCTCTCCTTAGCAAGAAGGTTTTGGCCTACTATACCACGCTGGCCAGACGGGTTGGAATAGGGTTTGTTTCAAGTTTTCCTTCTCATTGTAATGATATTTTCTTGTTTAGTTTCTTCCCTTAGTCGCCTCTTACGACACCCACGGGATGAATAGGGGTGGTAACACTATGTATTCTTGATCCGTCACCATACGGACAGTTACTACTACCATTAACAGGTACAATATATACAAAACTAGTGTTTGATAATAAATCCATTTAGTAGTCAACGGCCATACCTGTTTTTTTACATATTGCTCCGTTTAAAAACCAATATTTAATAAAAAAAAGGTAATTAAGGCAGGTCGATAAAAACCTCACAACATGTGACTCTTGCCACATGTCTCTGGAGGACAGTAGACACTTACCATCACGGAACGTCTTTTCTTTCCCAAACAGATGACGTGCTTTTTAGCATTTGATTTGACAGAATGATAAGCTTTTGTGTTTGAAACTACATTTGTGATTGAGGTGAAATATTGTCACGTGTGTTGGGAATATATTCCAAAGGCCTTTAGTTTTAGTGTCACTCGTTATTTTTATCTATTTAAGTGTTAGTAGCTGGCCCCTTGTCCAAGTTGACATTCTACAAACGAAAACGTTATTAGAAAACTTCAAATGTATGGGAATTACGTTTCTAAGCGCTAACTTACGTAGTTCAAACGAAATATTAGCCAATAATACGAGAAAATAGAGACGTTAGCGATTATAGAAAGAGAATCGACGCGAAACATTTGCATCGTGGCTAAGGAGGTAAGATAACGTTATTGTAACGATTTATAATCGCGTTATTTTAATATTTAATGGCAAAAAATCAGCCTTTGGAATATATTTTCCATTTAGCACACAGTAATCTATTATCTGATCATGCAGTCATTGTCTATGATATCTAGTGACGTAATTAGTTAGACATTATTCTTGCGTTTTGTTCAACACCTTTCTCTAATGGCAGATTGAAGAATATCACGTTTTTAAGCCTATATTTAGTATTTATCTTTACAGATACTTATTTACTTTACATGGCGCAATTTAGTGCTAAATATATAAAATGTTTTTAACTGGATCGTAGTATATGTGTATTAGGAGGTAATGTATACAGTTGGTAAAGAGTGATTTAAATTCTTCAATTCGCCATCAAACTAATACAATCTTACTTCCAGTACTCATCCACTTACATCTGAATCACTGTTGTCTTTTACACGCTACTGTTCGGATCCGTTCATGTATCGTATCGTATGGACTGACTACTGTGCGTTGTTCGCTCGTTTCGTGTTGTTTTTGTTAAAAAAACTAACATTCAAAACTAAATCAATATGTTTTTCAAATAACTGATTATAACTGACACAATGCGAAACCTCTATTTCCAATAACGATAATTTGCACAAAATCATCAACATAATATATGATACAAAATAACGTTATTGTTAAAAACGATGTTTTTGTCCAAATTATTCGTTACAACATGCTTTTGCACTGCTTTAACTAAATAGACGTCGGCTAGAATGCTTTTCAAAACCCAGAGATCATTCTCTGTACCCACTTCGAAGGACACAATCGGCGTGCCTAGAGTAAATACACGCGCCTAGTGTAGCTCTTTTGTAACTGTTTACATATCGTTGTAACTATTTTAATAGCATGTTATTGAAACGTTTTTTAATATAAATATATGTCAAAAATAGCGTGTGCCTAAAACCTTAAAACTGAAAGTGTTTTTAATATGCGTCTTTTAAATTTCAACTCGTAATCCGACATTACCGTATTACCTGCATGTTTGAACCCTGGTAATAAACTAAACAGTTACTTCAATCACAACTAAAATACATTTAAAATGCTTCTTCAACCTTCTAAGCACACAAAACGACACCTTCGTTACAATATATGCGATTCTTTAAATCGAGCAAGTACACAAAATCTTTACCTTGGCTCTGTTAAAGAAGATACTATATTTCTAGTTAATTGAAGCCATCGTACGATTTTAATGACATTTATTGTATATGAAATCGGCAACTGATTACCTGATGACCCACCTACTTTTTATGTATGGATCGGACCAATTGACCACAGCATCACAGCAAACTGTCTTAAGTTGCTCTTCACTGAGAGAGTGAGATTACCGGAGGACTAACCTTCCCTTTTTACTCTATCTAGGATCTGAGGAGGTGGAGCAGTCTAAGGATAGCAAAGTACTCTATTCCCTATATTATAGCTTGATCTCTGTAACTTATTATTAGTGTCATTTTACAACTTACGAGGCACATTTTAGGTGTGAACTTTATACTTATAATGTATTACACTTAATTCATTATAAAACTGACACGTAAAGAATTAAAACACGGGTGATTCAAAATAAAATCACTTGTATCAGAGGTCAAGATATATTTTGAAAATTGCAGTTGACACGTGTTCCCTTTTCCTTCACCATAATAACATGTTAAATAAGTTGACTTGCCGGAATGTGATCGTCTTAAAATAATGTCCACCTTTTGTTACAACATCACTATTTCCAATAAAATTATTTACACTTTGGATAACTTATGACTACGAACACTGTGTATCATAGATGTAAACCACATAATATGCACTTAAGAGCACAAATACGTGCCCTTTTGTACACAGTGCACAATTATATCAGCACTTAATAAAAAAACTGTTTATCGTCACCTAAACACGTCACTACAAGATTAAATTTCACTACACAAGTACTTTAGCCATAGATAATTTTGAAATAAAACCAATTTTAGTAACATAGCGTTCCAAACAAGATAGCTGCTTCAAAATCTCCCCTGGCTACAATATTTTTTATTATGTCACCCTTATTCCAAAATATCTGTCGTTTTGTGTGGTCTTGCAATTATAACAATAAATAGAACTAAAGAAAAGAGGTTCATAAGAAAGAAAAGAGAATTTTACGATTCTGTTTCACTCATAAAAGTAAATTAAAAGTAAAATACGATACGTCAAAGTTACAGTATATTGCCTAATTTTGTAGTTTCAAAAAAAAAAATATTTAATTTCAAGACCACTTAATGTTATCTATCAATCTCACTCCTACGCTAAGACCATGTTATTTAAACAGGACAGCGAAGGCAGAGCTCATAGCATGCAACACGGTGCGACAGGAGAGGCAGCTAGGAATGAGCAGGGAGGTGATGCAGATAGCGGGTTTGATGTAAGCAAATTAGATATTATCCCCATTGTGTGAATATTTGACTCTCCGTGTGGTGACGTTTTAAAAATACAGGAATTTGCCACCCCTATTCATCCTATAGATGTCGTATGAGGCTGCTAATGGAATAAACTACGATGTGGACAATATCACTGCAAAGAAGATAAAAATTTGAAACAAAGTCTATGACAATCGGTTTGGCCAGTGTGATATAGTAAGCCAAAAGCTGCTTGCTAAGGCGAGATCTATGTCCAACAGTGGACTGTTAAGGGCTATTGAAGATGATGATGATGATGATTGAATATTTTCAAATGTGTTTAAGTTGCCTCTATAAAAAATATTAGTAAGTTTTAAGCAGAACATTCTTTAGAAATAATAGTTCAGCAGTTCCGCATTGCCAATGACATCAGAGTAAGATTGGCTCCACTAGAGTTACCTGAGACCTAGCCAATTTCCAATTCTGGTGGGAGTTCTTAAAGGCTACCAATATATATGTAGCTGCAAATATCCATGGGAGGGTATTAATCCCTTACGTTGTTTTTAACTATATCAGATGGTGGAAGACGACGGTCGCGGATCACCAGGTAGCACAGATGATACTGATGGACGACCTTCTTCTACTAAATCTGGTGATAGTGACTATCCTGAAGCTGCAACAAAGGTATCACATTTTAGGTTAAATAAAGATTCTACAGATGGCAAAGTGGTGTAGGCGGTCACTGCTTCGTACTGAGATGAGTGTTGTGGGTTAGATCCCTGCATTGGACAACACTTGGTGTGATCCACAAATTATTGTTCTGAGTCGGGTATTATTTGTGTCCGTTTCATGTGTGTAGAGTTCCTCACGACACAGTTGACCACGAGTTGGGTACTAAAATTTATTAAGACACATATCAGCATTTGCAAATTGACTACAGCCGATCCGTTTCCTACTGCACTGAGTGTTGTGGGTTCAAACCCCACATAGGCCAACATTTTATGTGACTCAAAACTTGTAATTCTGAGTCTCGATGTTCTTTGTGTTTACTTCCTGATTCGAGAGCTGTTTTTTTAAAAAAAGAAAAGAAAGAAGTATCAAGGTCAGTGGATGTCAACTACTGAGCTAAAGATGTCTACTACTCCTGTACAAAGACATTAGTACTCCAACAGTGTAAAAAAGTTGATCTCTTACTATTTTTGCCTCATATATTTTTTCTTCTTGTGTCGTGATAGTATTCGTACGGTAAAGTTGAGCGCGATGTCTTGATTTAAGCTCATGATATATGTAAATACCCTATTGCTTTTGCTGACTTAAACAAAAAGCCTAGTGTGAGTTGACGTCACAGCTATCCGTTTATCACGATGACTGAAATTACTTACTATTGGTAGAGTTCAGGTCGGGTCAATCACAACGTCTAACGCTGTCGCCATGATGATCAAATAGAAGTGTAATAAACTCACACTAGGCCCTCAGGCATTATATAAACGTAACTGTTAAGTAACGGTTATCCGCAAATAGTTATTAGTTACAAAATAGTTATAGCTTCTCACGTTCTACTTTAATTTTTATGTTACACTCCGTTCACAAAGCTATTTTTCTCTACCAGCAAGCGTCAACAGATAAAGACACATCTAGTCCAGAGAGCAACAGTCTACTAGATCCGTCTGTTTTATCGGACTTTACGACTCAGGCTCTAGTGCTGACTGTGCTTGCTACTCTGGTAAAATACACCACAGGTATGTACGAAATGTAACCGGTTTATAACTGATATAACCGGTTTGTAACTGATATAACCGGTTTATAACTGATATAACAGTTGCGTAACGTTATTAACCGTTATTACTTTATAAAGGCAAGTTATAGATGTTTATGGTTTTATTATATTTCTTCTTAAATTATAAAGCACTGTAGTTTATTTTAACGTTATTTATGAATGCTTCATATTAATTAAGTTATATTAAGTTATGCATCGTTATCTGACATGATGATAAAAACAGAAACCCACGATTTTGGTTGCTTTTGAATCGGATATTGTTCACTATTTTATTGATTTTAATTTTAGTTTCACGTAATCCATTTTTTTCCAATATTAAAGTAACCTAAGTTACGGCTTACACTATCAGCTACCTGCCAATGAAAGTCCCATCAAAATCGGTCCAGCCGTTACAGATATAGACAGTACTAACAGACAAAAATCTTATAAATTCATTTGTTTGATTGAAATACCGTATATACTTCCATATACGTCTAGTGTAAAGCGCTTAATTTTATTATTTGTTTATTGTTTATTGCAAAAGATTTACGAAAATTCAATTTCAGATGAAGACGAAATAAGAATATTGTATCAATACTTAGCAGAAGGTTCAGTCGTGTTCCCTAAAGTATTTCCAGTTATGTAAGTATTCAATGAGTTTTTAAATTAATCTTCTACTCTCTTCTTCCGAGCCTTTTCCTATACTAGTTTGGAGTTAGAGTTAAGTCTACTGGGATACGGCTGAACTCTGGTGGTGGCGTGAAGTGCCTCCACAACCTAAGTAATAGGGATATTGAACTTCCATTGTCCGTGTGGTGACGAATTAAACATACTGAGTATCACCACCCCTGTTCATCTCGTGGGTGTGGTAGGAGACGACTAAGGGAATAAACTAGGGCAACATCACTGCAAAGCATAAACTTGAAACAAATCCTATTCTAACCCGTCTGGCCAGCGTGGTATTAGACCAAAACCTTGCTAAAGAGAGGCCTATGTCCAATAGTGGATTGACACAGGCTGTTGATGGACTGTCGCACAAAGACTGCTGTCAAACTTTTCCCGGGGTCATTGAGGCGGGGCGTGAAAAAGCATCTCACTAGGCCACCATATACTGCACTGTCTTCATTCGCAGTGAGTATGGCGACCACCGCTCTTGGATTCTATTCATGCTTTCCATCAGGCAGAATAGAGTCACTTTATTAGGTTGCTATAAAAAAAAATAATGCTTCCAACTGCTCTGATTTGCCGAAGATGTTCTCAGTGTAACCGCGACCGACAGCTTATGTTCCGAGATATGGAGCGGTCGTAATATGTAAAAAATGGTCACCCAGCTATAGACTGACCTAGATAGGATTATTTAACTTTGTAATTTATACCTTCCTGTATCTAAACATACAAATTAATGAAAAGGTGAGATGCAAAAAATGTACCTTTTTTCTCCATGCTTTGACTTTTGTCTGCGAATCTCCCCGTTGTTGATTGGATCGCTTAAAGAAACTCCTAGCATTGCCCTCTCCATTGCTATTAAAGTTACATTGAGCTTTTTCACGAGACCAATTGTGAAATATATCTTTATGCCATTTTTGATGTATTTTGTACTTTGTAGAATAATAATTTAAAAGAATTCTTGGACTAAAAACACTATTAATAAATATTTTCCTCTAATGAGTAGCCTATGTACTATTCCAGACTAATCTAACCTTATACTAAATTTCATCCATATCTATTGAGCCACTACCTCGGTGGCGTAGCGGTAGTGAATGCGACCGCTGTGCTCGAGGTCTCGGGTTCGATTCCCGGATCGGACCAAACGTTTGTATGATCTACAAATATTTGTTTCGATGTTTGGGTGTTTTGTATAAAAAACGTATAAAGTATTCTATCAGTCGGTCTAGTTAAGCACAAGCTCTGCTTAGTTTGAAACTAGATGACGTTGTGTGTCAAATGTCCGAAATATTTATTTATTTGAAATATAATAATAGTAAGATTATGAGTAGGTTTCAAATAGTAATATTTATGTTACAGACACAGTCTGCTTGACATGAAGATAACTCATGTGCTGCTACATTGTCACGATCAAGTCATACTAAGTGCTGTGCAAAGTATCATACAGGTACGTCACAATACACTAAAGCGTGTTATATAGGGTGGGCCACAAATTAGTTAACATTTAAAAAAATCGTGTAAGAAAATCCTTTGATGTATTATAAAAATTGTTTATTTACAAGAAAATTAATTAGTTGGAATATATTTTTTTAAAAAATCCACCGTCTAAATGACCACCGTTTCGACATTAGCACTCTTCTAAGCGAGCACTGAAATTTTCGAATATTCGTTGGCAAACTGACCGCGAGATTGCTGAGATCTCTTCGCTGATTTTTATTTTTAGTTGATGTAATGTATTTGGTTTATTAATGTAGACACGATTCTTCAAATAACCCCGTAAAAAGAAGTCTGCTACGGATAGATCTGGACTTCTGGGTGGCCATGGAATGTCGCCTCGTCTGGAAATCAGCTTTTCCGGAAATATATCTTTAACCACCGGTAGGGACTCATTGCTTGTGTGACAAGTGGCGCCATCTTATTGAAACTATGTGTTACGATTGTAGCCAGCAAATTCCAGTAGCATCGGTTCCAAGAACTCGGGTACATGCTTGCGCGGGATGCTAGATTCAAATGTTAACGAATTCTTGGCCCACCCTGTATCCATATAAATCATATTGATATCATATCATGTTGAATCTTATTACGTTGCAGTAAAACTGGATGTTGCTTGAAAGTATGTGTTTAGGAGTTACAAAATTTTACCAAATATGGTTGCGAAATTGGTATTTTGATATTATCCAGTGTACACAAATTGTTATTCTGAGTGTCGGTGATTTAGGTTTTGTACGCATGTCCAAAAAAATTTATGTATTATGTACAGTACTATTTTTAATAATTCTTTTGAGAATCAAAATCTTTCTGAAAAATAACATTAAAAATTTTTGAAGTGAAAACTTCTTTAGGCGCGTTGAGCGTTTTGGTAGAGGGTAAAATCCTCGGTTCGCGTCACCGACATGCTAATGATAATAGTATATCTATAGCTATGGAGAATATGATATTATATATTATATATGAAATTTATTATTATTATATATTATATATGAAATTTATTATTATTATATATTATATATGATATTATATATTATATATAGCTATATATGAAACTTAAAAAATTTCATATAATTTTTGCATATAGTTTTAATTACTCTCAACTTAATAGTTCCGTTTTCACTTCTATCGGCAGTCCCACGACTGCTACTGTTTTTTTTTTTGAAGTGGAAACTTGTACAGGCGCGTTGAGCACTTCTTGGGTGAGCAAAAATCATGACACTCACCGAACACTTTCCATAAGCGACATGTATACTGTGTATATTAAACAAAGCACTTTATACATGGCGCTCTCTGTATGGACGCTTGGCTGAGGCGCGTGTGCCTGCGGGGCAATGTACTCGATGTGGTACGTTACGGTCTTGGAGAAATTAAAACCTTAGTCGCAACCGAGAAAATATAGTTTTCACTTCTATCGGTGCATACAAATACAATTTTCATTTCTTTTAGCAGCTCTCTTGACTACTTCCATTTTTTTAACCTTTCGTTCGATTGATGGTCTTTCTTAATTCCTTTTTTATACAGAACATGATAGCAAGCGAAGACGCCAGCCAACAGCAGTTGCATTATATGCAAAGTTGTGGGTTCGGTGGACTGTGGCGTTTCGCGGGACCTTTCACTAAGGTAAGCATTATCCATAATAAATTAAAATAAACGGAACCGATTCAATGAGAAAGAAAAGTCATTAGAGAAAGGAGACTTGACAAGGCCTTGTCAAATTTTGAGGACAAGTTTGAAAAAATGTAAATCCCACCAATATTATAAATGCGAAAGTATGTGAGTACGAATGTTTGTTACTCTTTCACGAAAAACTACTGGATGGATTTGGATGAAACTTTACAGTAATATAGCTCATACATTGGAATGACATATAGGCTACAATTTGTATTTATTTTATGTAATGTTGGTGGTGTAAATAAAGTCGGAAAAAAAATCTGTCTTCTGAGAGCTATCTTGGTGTACATTGCCTAAACAATTGGAGTTACACTAAAATGATGTACCGTAGGATTGTTTCTCCATTTAAAGAAATATATATATTTGTTTAAAATGTTCTGTCACGAAACTTAACGTGGCAGACCAAATTCATAAACTAGTGTTTTAATAAACACACACACAGTAGAACACACTACTACTAACAATGTGAAAAAGAAAAAAAAAACGCAGTTAAAGTAAAATAATCCCGAAATGAAAATTGCGGACTCCACGGTTGTTCTAGTGATTTAAGCGTTCGCCACGCCGCTCTCACTGACAACACTGGGTCTGCGTGTTGTTTGTGTCCGTTTCTTGTATGTTTGTAAAGTCCCCCGCGATTACACATGTATATTCATAATGCGGGCGTTGTCCTTTCCAAAAAAATAAAAATAAATATATATTACAACTATGTAACAGGCATGTATTCATAGACATGTATGAGTATTTACAAGTATTAACGTATATATAAATAGTTAATGATAAGCTAGTTTCACACGACCACTTCATCTTCTTTCCTACTCTGGTGTGCCTGACGGAGTCCATAACATCTCCGTTACGACATTGTGCGCAATAAAATATTGAGTATTGAAAAGCTGTTTCAAAATATAAGACAAATACGGATCTTAAAAGACGTCTCACGGATAAGTTGAACTCTCATTACTTGAATTTAATTTTAAGTTCCGATCAAAAAGAGTCGATCTTATTGATCACGTTTTAAGTTTAACTCAGTTGAAAGTAATCTTAAGCATAGATTTAAACTTAGTTTATTCTTGATTACATTTTCACATGTTTGACCCTATTATTCCGTAGCTTTACCACTGACGTATCTTTTAAAATACGGGCATGTTCGATGTGATTCTGACGCACCACCTCACAGCTTACTCCGATGGGGTGACATCCCTTTCCACATGTATAAAGAAACCTTAGTATTTCAAGAAATTTTAGCAGCTGAAATTTTTTTTTCCTTATGGTGACGGATTAAGAATACATAGTGTTACCACCCCTATTCATCCCGTGGGTATCGTAAAAGGCGACTAAGGGAACAAAGTATACAAGACAACATCATTACAAAGAGAAGGAAAACTTGAAACAAACCCTATTCCAACCCGTCTGGCCAGCGTGGTATAGTAGGCCAGAACCTCCTTGCTAAGGAGAGGCCTATGTCCAGCAGTGGACTGTAATGGTGTGTTTATTTGTTCTGCCTGCAATTGCAGGCAGAACAAATAATGTAGGCAGGCAATGTAATTACATTGCGTAAGGTGGACTTGTGTTTAGTTTAGGCTTAGTTTGTGATAAAGGGAGCAAAGGAACAAGCGGCTCACCTGATGGAAAGGGCTAACCGTCGCCCATTAACTCCTGCAACTCAGAAAATTGTATGATAACCATGCATTCGTATTTCAGAACCAATGCACAGCGGAGAGCAGCGAGCTCTTCGTGAACTGCCTAGAAGCTATGGTGGAGACCTGCCTGCCTGGCGGGGATGAAGCCTTGACTAGGGCGCCGCCCCCAGACCCTGACCATCCGGATACTTGTGATACACACCGATATCCGGGTAAGGAACGTTTATTTGGTGACCGCCATCAGTGGTCAGAGACCTCAGTCGTTGATCTGATAGATTACCATCAAGAGTCTATCTTCAAACAAGCTCTGGAGTGGAAGATCTATACATGTAAAATAACTTACCCTGACTAACTGATTTATCAAGTCTAAACCACTGGGACTACAAGCTCAATATTATTTCTTCCTTCCCCTTTGTGGTGCATCACGTGTGCGACAGTTGAGCATGAGGGTTCGGGTTCGATTCTAATGTTTGCATGATCTACAAATATTTGTTTCGGCGTTTGAGCGTTTTCTTTATACAATGTGTATGTATTTACAAAAAAAAATAAATATGTAAGTATTCTATCAGTCAGCCTGCTTATCATAGTACAAGCTTTGCTTAGTTTGAAGCTAGATGGCGCTGTTTTTCAGATATTCGATTTTTTTTATATTTATTTTGGCAACTTAAGTTTTTTTGTGTTATAAACATCCAATACAAAAGTATTTTTGGAAATTTAACCCCTAAGGTAACATTTTCAAAGTTAATAACATAAATAGTATATGTAGTAATAGAAATAATTATGGCAGCAAAGCAATGGCCAATTATTAGTAGAAATATAATACGTGAGAGAGCTCGTAATTTTGCCGTTCAAGTCTTAGATTTATTTAACTTTATATATTTTAAATTAAAATAACTTTGACGCAGGGGTGACAGTCATTGTGGTATGCGTGAGAACCTTACACTGCCACAATGACTGTCATGCCGTTCACGCCCCCAAATATGGTGTGAAATCTCACTAGGCTGCCAAAGTGTGGGTCACCATACTGCATTTGCAATCAGTATGGTGGCCACAACTCTTGGATTCATGCTTTCCATGAAGCAGAGTAGTCACTTTGGCATTTTCTTAATATAGGAACAATATATAATGTTTTGGTATATTTGTTGTAGGTGTGCACCGACAGCCGACATTGTATTGCAGTGGACAGGACACCTAGCTAGAGGAGTTGGAAGAAGACGTCTAATATAGTGGTATGAAAATTTATATTCTTAAATCCATTTTTTCAAGTTATTTTAACAGCTCGCGTAAGTAACTCTACTCTACCACTATACCATGAGTTGTGGTCATCATACTCATTGCGGATACATACAATGCAGTGACCCTATGACGGTCTAGTGAGATGCTTTCTTGCCCTACTTGGGGACGTTAAACAAATTACATTATGTATATATTTCTTATACACAAGAACACTAAAGAAAACACATTTTTTATCTCAGAAGTAACAATTGTCTTCTGATGATGATACGATGACTGTCATGCCTTTTACGTCCCCAAGCGTGGCGTGATAAAGCATCTTACTAGGGCGCACTAGCGTGGGTCACCATACTGCATTGTCTACAGTTTCAATGAGTATGGTGACCACAACTCTTGTATACTATTCATGCTTTCCATCAGGCAGAGTAGAGTCACTTTGGCAGGCTCTTCATATAAAAAAAATACATACAAAAAACATACAGAAAAGGGTAGAGACAGAGGCGTAATAACAGTTTATTTATGTATGACAGTGAGTAATATTGTATGGCTATTGTGTAAGTGGTAAATTACTTTCAGTAATGTTCCAAATTCAAAATGTAAATTGCTAACTCTAAATGGGAAATTCCCATGTAAATTATTGCAAAACAGTAGAAAATGAAAATAAATGTTTTTAACTAAAATAATTATTATTATTGTAAAATTAAGAAAAGAACAATATATTATACTCACGTATTATATGAATTTGTGCTATGAAGTTGGCAACACACAGATGGCACCACCAGTGTTGCAAGCGTTAAGAAATAGTAATTATCTAAGTCTCTTTTTTGGTACGTCTATTATAGAAATTGTATAATATTATTTTATCCACAGGTTTGAACATCACAGAACAAAATAACGCAAAGATTTAGAACGAGATGCAATACAAGCCCCAACATAATACCTCATAGCTTTTAATGAGACCTGCTAGGTGTTTCTAAGTTAGAGCAGGACAAAAGATCTATAGTAGATTCAATGCTAGGAATCCGTTACATCGATACTGGAATGTTTGTCGAATGATCGACTTTTTCTCTTACATAATCTCTTACTACTTGTCATATTTGTATAGGAGTTTAAAGTGACTGGCAAAACGTTGGCTTTTCTTTTTGATGTCATAATTTCATATCGATAAAATAAAAAAAAATAGTGGCTACTAGTTACTACAGTATCTAAAGTTTACTTTATCAGGTACTTTTAAATGTCATAGTACTATTTAACAGGTACTTCAACAGTTAATATAGGCACTATTAGTCACTGGAAAACTGTCCAAAAAATAACTTTTGCCAATAGTAAATAAATGTTAACCAAGAGCCAAGAAAGAACTTGCTATCATACTTGTAGTTTTCACAACTCTATCGAAATAAACCAACATAAACTCTCTTCCATATAAAATAGAATATAAAATCGTTACGCAAACATATCAGCTTACAAACGGATCC
Source organism: Hypercompe scribonia (assembly GCA_949316085.1). NCBI lineage: Eukaryota > Metazoa > Arthropoda > Insecta > Lepidoptera > Erebidae > Hypercompe > Hypercompe scribonia. Next base: position 5,831,980 of record OX438997.1, read on the forward strand.
TTCTTAAGACATTTGTATCTAACGCCACGTTTAACATCAACGAATAGACTTGAAACTAAACGCGAGCCTAATTGGTTGTTATATTTTGAAACTAGTGCTAGTGTTTGACGTATAACGTCATAGAACAGCAAGAACTATCGCTTTCTCATTCTAGTGTTGTTTTTAAAACTAGTACTAGTGTCTGACAGATGACGTCATGGTGTCTGACAGATGACGTCATGGTGTCTGACAGATGACGTCATAGTGTCTGACATATGACGTCATGTCTGACAGATGACGTCATAGAACGAAAAAACTTTTATCGCTTTCTCACTCTAGCGTTTAGGTAAAGACACGTTGGCATTGTTTTTAAAACTAGTGCTAGTGTCTGACAGATGACGTCAGAGAATGGAAAAAACTATTATCGCTTTCTCACTCTAACGTTTAAGTAAAGACACGTTTGCATTGTTTTTTAAACTAGTGCTAACGTCTGACAGATGACGTCAAAGAACGGCAAAAACTATTATCACTTTCTCACTCTAGCGTTTAGATAAGACACTAGTGCGAATGTGATCAAATGCATGTATTAATTTTAAGATTTTTTTTGTACTTTTAAGTGTGGCCAGATCAAAATTAGTTACATTTTATGTTGTCTTAAAATTATAATAAGGAAATTTAGGGGTTTTTATTTCGATCGCTGCGTACTTGAATATAAATTAAAATATTTGAAATTATTTAAAGTCATAATTGAAGTTTTGAAATTTGATCTTTACGACATCTGTCAAAATAAGCTGACAATTGTCCACTGATAGTAACTGAGAGTTTAACTGTATAGCATGAGTAATTTTGTAACACACAAGTGTACAAATAAACGTACACTTGTGAACAAAAAACGTATGAACACGAGCGTGTTGGTAATTTCATTTTCATTCTAGTCTAATAAGACAAATAAATTATCCATAGCAATAAGACGGATGCATGTAATTTCCAGAATATTAGTTTCTTTTTCTTTTCGTTTCAAGAACTTGCCAAAGTGATTGCTCTGCCTGATTGAAAGCATGAATAGAATCCAAGAGTTGTGGTCACCATACTCATTACAAATGCAGACAATGCAGTATAGTGACCACTATGGCGGCCTTGTGAGACGCTTTCCACGCCCCGTTTGGGGATATAAAAGGCATGACAGTCATCGTGGCAGTGTAAGACTTACACACTTAACACGATAACTGTGTCCTCTGTATCAATGGACGTTCGGTATCTCACTCACCAACGAAACACGACAGCACGTATGCTGTCGCTTTAGGTTGTCGTTTTGTGAGAGGGTAGTACTGCCCCGGTCGAGCCCATTCGTGCTCAAATCAGCGTGACTCTACTAACTTGAGACACTTGTATTTTATTAACATAAAATCCACTGCAATAGGACACATTTATTTTATATTGAATGTAATGTATAATAATGTAATTGTGTGTCTCTCTTTTTGTATTACTCCTTTTTAACCGACTCCAAAAACGCGTACGCAAGGCGATATTTATGCACCGACTTCAAACAGTATTTTTTAATTTAAGTGATTTCCCTCAATATTGGTCCTAATTAAATTTAAAGAAAACTTTCTACCTCTAAAAGTGAAAAAATTAAGTATAATAAGTTAATATTATTAATTATTAAGGTTTAGGTGCGTTGAAGTCGGTGTCAACTTTTTTTTTCAAATTGTTTCCTTAGATAAGTCAAATTTGAGGGGATCGAAGTGAAGTATGTAATTCTTATAGTCAGACCCCCTTCCCCATTGGTACATTAGTAGTGGTGTAGTATAAGAAAGGTCGCAAAGACTGAAACAAGTGGACAGACCACCATTTGTAACTATAACACCTCAGTGGCACAGTAGTAGCGTATGCGACTGCTGTGTATAGTCTCAGCTTCCATTTTGCGGTTTGAATTTAATATTTGTATGATATGCAAATATTTGTTTTGAAGTTAGGGTGTTTTTATGTGTAACATGTATGTGTTTACTGTCAGTCAAACTAAATGTCACAGTACAAGCTCTGCTTAGTTTGACGCTAGATGGCGTTGTGTGTCTGATGTTCGTCTTATTATTATTTACTGATGTGTGCGATGGACATGATCATCAGTTACACACCGTCTGGTTACCAGGCTCCTTCTAGTTCGGGATCAGACGGCCGTGTTCAGTAACAACTATGTTCCCTTTTTAAAGATTCTTCTCACCTCGATCCCCCCATAACTATAGAAAGCTTGTAAGAGTTAAATCGTTATTGGAACGTTTCTATCACAATATATGTTAAGTGCAATTTCTATGTAGAACCAATTAAAGTAATGCACTTACACAAAGTTACTAGAATAATATTTTTTTATTTAATTATAAATAATTGCTTTAGACAAACAAAAGAATTGCACAAAATTTTAATAATATTTGTGTATTGATGTTGTGATACAAATAATTTAACTTTCAAGTTAAATTAGTACTAACTTACATAATATCTTATGAAATCAATCGTATTTGTCCTTATTTACATAGAAAAAATATTACTATAGCGTATTCGCGATAAAAAAATAGTGATGCATCGATCAAACCACGCCCCCTGACCAATCGGCTGCCAGCTTTTGTAGCAAACTATAATTTTTTGAAACATGATTGGTTATAGGGCTGCGTTGATCGATGTATCGACTTCTTAATGCGAATTGAATAAGAGGCACATATTACTAGAAACATTATTGAGCACTCCAGCTAAGCCAAATGCTTATATTAGGTGTAATCTATAAGTGTAGATTGAGATTCGAATTCGAAACCACTAGATTGCAATTCTAATGCCAAGTTACGCACTTGGCATTAGATCTATAATGCCAAGTTACGCACCTGGCATTAGATATATAATGCCAAGTTACGCTCCTGGCATTAGATCTATAATGCCAAGTTACGCACTTGGCATTAGATCTATAATGCCAAGTTACGCACTTGGCATTAGATCTATAATGCCAAGTTACGCTACCAACGTTTTATGATTAAGGGTTATTGGAATATTCTTAACAGCTAATGGATATAATTATTCACATATAGATATTTAAGTACAACGAAAACCAAATCTTGAAAGAAGAACTAGGCTCATAAAAAATTACCTACTTGGAATTTTTAAAGCGATTACACAAAGCAAGCTTTATGTGGAATGATACGTTTTCACTGCTCAGTGATAAAATTAAACCACCTCGTTTTTCTGCGTTACGACATAGTGTCACAATAAAAATAAAAAAATAGAAAAAAAAATGTAAGTTTTCGATGTGCAACTCTCAACAAGTTGCCGGTAAACGTCTAGTTTAAAGGTATACGGCTGTTAAACGTAATTCCCTCGTAAATGATTATAAATCATAAAAAAACTAAGGACCAGTTTCATTAGTTCCCGATAAAGCATCAGAAAGTTATCTTCCATATAACACTATTCAGCAGATAAAGCTTATTGCCATACACACATTGGGTAAACTGTGATACAAGAGTTTGAACCTGAAGTTTTCGGGCAGATAAGTTCAGTATAGTCTCAGGAACTTTATCAGCAAGTGGTGAAACTGACCCTGAAACTTAGTACATTTAAAGTCACATCATCAGCATATGACAGTCCACAGGACATAGGCCTCTCCTTTAAAAGGAGATTTTGGTCTACTTTACCACGCTAGCCAGGTGGGTTGGTATAGAGTTTGTTTCAGGTTTTTCTTCTCTTTGCAGTGATGTTGTTCTGTGTAACCTTGTCTCTTAGTCGGCTCTTACCACCCATTGGATAAATAGGGGTGGGGTGATTCTTCATATTTTTAATCCGTCACCACTCGGACAAAATTTTATAGTAATTGTATTCATTCCTACTAAGATGTGAACGATGAAACTTGCTTGTGAGTTTTTATTATAGTCGTACACCGCCATCTGTCGAAATTCTAGAGTAACTTTTTGTATTGACAATTTTGAAGTGTTTTTAATGTAATCATTATTTATTGTTATACAATAGTACCTACTTGGATATGAGTGAAATTTAAAAAAAAATCAATAAAAGCCCTCTACATTTATATTATACATACTTTTAATATAATATGAGTAAGTAAAAAATTAGCTTTATGTATTTAATTTTGTAATTCTTTTTATTTTAATGCTTCAGTACAAATTAGTTTAACGAAATATTTAGTTAGGTAGGTTAGTACAAATATATGCAAAACTGTCACATTTTTTGAATGAAGATACCCATTTCTTATTGAATTTTACGTACAGTGACTCTGTCGAGTTTTTTTGCTACCACTGTCAGATCAGACCAGGTCAGGCCAATTTTGCACTTGAATGGTACGACTACACATATGACGTAGTGGCTTAGCGGTGGAAACGCCGCTTATCGTATTGCGCTAAGTGATATGGGTAGAGGGACTAATTGTTGTTCCAAGTCCTGGCGTTCTTGTCCTTTTGACGTATACTCATGAAGTCCCTCGTGACACAGGATGTATATTTTTTTTTTAAAGACAACACCCGCATTCAGAATATAGCCTGCGTCGCGGGGGACTTTACAAACATATAAGAGACGGACACAAAGACCACCCAAACTCGGAACAACAATTGGATCACACAAGTGTTGTCCTATGTGAGGTTTGAACACTCAGCGCTGTGAAGAGCGGCGTGGCGACCGCTTCAACTTTTAGGCCAACCATCAAGTCGAGTACGAGAGTTATCATAAAAAAAAATGACTTTTCGCTGCCTTAAAACATTGTGCTCATATAACATAATGGTACCCATGACACCAATTTTGCTAAATTACCACAACACGTATTACTCAAATTCGTATAATTTTTATCAAGTAGATTGATCTGTAATGTGCATTTAGAAATACATACACATATGTATGTGTGTATATCAGCAGTTAGGTCTACCTGGTTTAAGATCCGATGATCATATACCGTGTGTTTGACATGGAAACTCATTGTGCTCACAGTCCAGCATCTCTATTCGTTCTCATATACGAGAAGTTGGAGTACAAGACGAATAGAAATGTGTGTCTTCATCAAACAGCCTGTTATCAAAAGTCTAGAATACCATTCATAATTTATTCAAAGAATAATTAATTTAGTCCAGCACTAAAATCTAAGACATTAGAGCTGTACTGAAAATTATTTTATTCGATAGAAACAATTTAGTCGATTTTTTATTAACTCTATGAGAAATCGCCTATTTGAAATTTTGTTACTAAATATTGTTACTTGTTTTGAATATGTAAATTAGTTGATTTAGCTTAATGTACCTTGTTTTATACATGTTTTAGATTTATTAGCGACGTATAACTGTTATAAGAATAATTGTACTTGATAAAAAAATTTGTGGATTATACTGGTGGGACTTGTAATTCAGATCGCCTGGTAGTCGAATTTCGACCATAAATCCTTTACTACTAGGTTCAATTTTGAACGTTATAGTTTATTTACCAATACACATTTGTTTGCCATTGAACAATCATCCTTAATGACATTAATAAAACGTATATAAATAGATTAGAGTAAATTGGTATGATTAGATCAAGACTTACAAATGTATTTTAGTTACTTTTTATAGCTATTATTAAACGGCGGAAACCTCAAATCACACAAACAAGGTCATGAACATCATACAACAACACCTTGTTTGTATGTTTATTTACCAATACACATTTGTTTGCCATTGAACAATCATCCTTAATGACATTAATAAAACGTATATAAATAGATTAGAGTAAATTGGTATGATTAGATCAAGACTTACAAATGTATTTTAGTTACTTTTTATAGCCATTATTAAACGGCGGAAACCTCAAATCACACAAACAAGGTCATGAACATCATACAACAACACCTTGTTTGTATGACTTAGGCGAAAACTAATAGCGCGATTCAGAATTGAACAAACCCGTTAAAAATTCACAAAAATTTTCATCGAGTACTATTCACTGATGCTACTTTAAATATTATAATAGTTGTAAACTGATAAAGAGTGAACAAAATGAAGCAATAACAACTTGGCGACAAGCTCAGGCGAGCGACACAAATATTGTTTAGTAAAAGTAATTAAAATAACACTAATTCAGCTCCCCCCATTTAAGGGGGGAGGGATTTTAAGCCATCCAGATTAATTATTAAAATAACAGAACAGATAATATTATTTCAGTAATAAATCTCTTTCTTTCTCTTCTAGCAGAACTCCTGTCTCGTTGTAAGTAATATAAGCTGATAACAACGTAGTCGGTTTATCTCGTAAATAATAACCACCAACAGTCTATTAGTCCACTGCTGGAGATAGCCCTCTTCTATTGTTTTTCCCTGTATTAAGAGCCTGCCAAAGTGACTCTACTCTACCTGATGGAGAACATGAATAGAATCCAAGAGTTGTGGTCATCATACTCATTGCAAATGCAGTATAGTGACACACACTATGGCGGCCTAGTGAGATGCTTCTTCACGCCCCTCTTGGGGGCGTGAAAGGCATGACAGTCATCGTGGCAGTGTAAAGCTCATACAGTTATCACGATAACTATCACCCCTGCATCAATGGGTCGTCTCCTTAGAAAGGAGGTTTTGGTTTATACACGCTGGCCGGACGAAGTTTTTATTTTACTTAGTAGTACTGTTGTCCTGCGAAATTTGCTACCTTAATCGTCTCTTACGATATCTATGGAATAAATAGGGGTAGTCACATTCCAAACCCGTATTCTTAACTCGTCCCCTTACGGACACCTATTCGTCACCAAACGGTTCCTCTGGTTGGGATATGATTATCTTCTATCTATGATTCTTTGCGTGATCGAATCAGGAATGAGGAGATCCGCAGACGAACCAAAGTCACCGGTACTGCCAGTAAAATTACTAAACTTAAGTGGCAGTGAGCGGGGCACATTACACGCAGAAAGGATGGCCGATGGGGCCATTAAGTTTTGGAGTGGCGACCGCGTACTGGGAAACGCAGCGTTGTGGAGAACCTTGGGGAAGGCCTATGTCCAGCAGTGGACGTCTTTTGGCTGAGATGATGATGATGACGATTTTTTGCGCTGTACAAGTTATTTGCCAACTTTCTACAGTTTTTTATTTATCTTCGCTATGAGTTATTTAAGACTATCGGCAACTATCGGCTGTAGGTTTAGAATTTGATTGTATTAAAAAATTGAAATAAAAGTATACGAAAACAAACATTTAATTAATAAAAGCTTAATTTTACTGAAAGAAATCCTAAACACATTAAAGGGTAGTTTTAAACTAATTTGTATTAATTATCAGTCGAGAATTTTCTCTAATTTTGATGTTAGTTAACAAGTTGTGACGTCATAATTCAAACGTCAATCCGCATTAGTAAGATGACGTCACAAATTATGTCATATAAAAGTGAGTATGCCAAATATCAATGTTGTTATCTGACGCAGGCCTATTACAGGTCTTAGGCTCTGGCTATAAGGACATCGTGTTGCGATACAGCTTGAATATAATTACCTCATTTGTGCCCTGCTAGATGTAATACCCACGAAGGTTTAAAATGCAAAAAGGTTGTGTTACGAAGTGGTCACTCGCCTGATTGTCGCTAATACGGCAAATATGTACCTATTTTATATTATATTTATATACATACATGTTATTTGTAATCCGGTAGTAGATAATTCTGGCCTAATTTACTGTTTTATTATTATTATTATGAGGGTAGGGAAAACGTTGATATAAAAGTGTTGCCATGCTTTAAAAAAAGTTTCTGGCAATTTGATATGTACGTCTCCTATTATAATATTATATATTAGATGTAATGAATTATTCACGAAAGTTGATTTTATAAATTTTTACATAAAAATATTAAGATTTTCTCTACTTCTTAGTTATTATATTAGTAAAAATTATATGTGGACAAAATGCCGTTAATTGATAACTTACTAAAGCAACCGGTCTCATTAATATTATTTTAATTTTTAATACAAATGTCTCCCAAACGAATAAGTGCTTTTTATTAAATTTATGAGCTAATTACATAAATTGTTTTAATAAACGAAACAATCATGAATGCAATGTAATGACCTTTTTAAGGGTAAATTAATTTCATATTAAATAGTTTAAAGTATAAAATAATTTTACACCTGCGCTACAATTAGATGAGATTAAAATGGTTTTTTGCCTCGAAACGACAGAAATTTTCATCAGTATGTGTAGATCTAAATAGATTAATTACATTAAAGTGATAATATGTGTAAAATTGAATGTGTTGCATAATGAATGTGACTTTTTATCGTCTTATTAGTCAGGGATATAAAATGTTATTTAGTGAAATATTATACCCCTGATATTATATATTATTATTTATTATTATACCCCTTATATATATTTAATACGAATACAAAAATCTTTATAGTAATTTCAGTATTGATATTGAAGATATACGGTTATGTTTGGTGGTGTGTGTAATTCGGGCAATCAGTTTGGTCGGGGCTCAAAAGGGATCCAATTAATTTGATACACATATATAGCTGTATATTTTTTAATGAAAATAACTATTCAAATTTATATCTGTTCTGCTTTTGCTGACCGTTTTAGTGGATAGAGCCTAGTGTGAGTTTAATCACACCAAGTCACGGCGCTATTGGTGCAAAGTTCAGTATGCAAATCACATCGTTAAACATGGACACTGTGACGATCAAGTTGATGTAAAATAAACTCACACTAGGTCTTCTCTAGTCTATCGATCTACGTTGTGGTTAACAACTAAACTTTAAGAAACAAAATTAAGTAGCAGTTTTACTCAATTATGTGTTTGTAGTTTCGTATCTGGTGCTTTGCTCTTTGCTTAACAGACAAACACTTTTGGGTGCGAAACTAGTGGAATATCTCGGCAATATATATATATATATATATATAAATTGTTAACACTTGCGAAAGTTATTGAATAAAGTCAATATGCAACATATTTAATAAAAAATATATTTTCAGTATTAGTATATTTAAGAATAATCCTAATATTGCAAGAAATCATTTCTTTATCGATGTATTTAGTAATTAAATGATACTTACAATTACCTGTTTTATTTTTGGATATTAAAACCTTTCCTCTTAACGACGGCTTACTTGATGGTAAGTGGTGACCACCACCCAGGGACACTTACAATTCTAGAATAATAACAATAAAACACAAATACAAAATAACAAATGCGTGGCAGACCTTTCAGTCCTCCCTCTTCCTAGCACTAGGAGTCAGGGGAGTAGTTTGAGAGTTCTCACGATTGCCATGTACAATTTTCTAACGCCAATCGTTGGGCCACCGGCTGGGCCACCTGCCAGGTGTGATCGCGTGGTTTCGTTAGCTGATTCTCCATTTGTGTTGTATTCTCTCACAAATATGGACTACCAATAAATAAATCTTGCCAATGTGACTTCTACTTGGTGGAAACCTGAATAGAATCCAAGAGTGGTGGTCTTCATAGTCATTGTGAATGCAGACAATGTAGTATGGTGACCCACACTATGACCACTTGGTGGGATTCTCTGTCGTAGCACGTGTAAGCCGCACGATAACTGTGACCCCTGCATCAATGGGCCTCCAACCTCGCACCAACGTAACACGACAGCACGGATGCTGTCGCTTTAGCATGATCTGTATTTGACATCAAAAGCTCGGATGACGTAGTAATTTAAGCGATCAACCCGCCACTTGTGTGTTCTCGTTGTTTTATAATCTGTGGAGCTTGGACGTTCTTTATATTTGTTTCATGCATATGTGTAGTCTTCCATGATAGATGGTCAATTCCAAGTGCGATAGTAGTCCTGAAAATATATATTCTGCTATGGTAATAATAAAAACGAATTTGATGTAAATGACATTTATTTAATCTCTTCACTTACATATTCATCATTCCTCACACAGTTCTGTAAATACATGGGAATAATCCACAGACAACATATAAAATCTATCTATAATATTTTATTATTAAAAAACCTAAAAATATGCATTACTATAGTCAAAGGCTTGTCTCGTGTCTACTAATCGAGTATTAGCTTATAATAACTAAACACTTTTTTTTTATTCGGGGCCAGCTAAAATATAGATCCAAGAGCTGTGGTCGCCTTACTCATTACGAATGCAGTCCAGAGACCCACACTATGGCGGCCTTGTGAGATGCTTTTCCACGTCATGCTTAGAGTACCCGAGATCATAGTGGGAGGGAAACACGTGCGTTGGTAGCGAGTTCCAGGTTTTAATTGATTTGCACAGGAAGGAAGATCCGAACCACGTTGTTCGGGCGCGTATGTCTACCTTTTTAAATGGTGACAGCACGTTTTGTCTTTCAGAGGAAGGAAGGTGGAACCAGTTGGAAGAGGTCGTCATAACACTCCATGATAAAGGCGATAGAGATCGGCTATAGAGATGACATCTCTTTGCAACTAAATAAACAGGCAGGCAGTTCAAACAACTGATAAGAGCCTGCATCCTGAGCGGTTCCTAGCTGGTGTCCTTGGATTCAACCAAGTATTTGTAGTCGATTTTTGAATTTGTTCATAATTAGGGCAGACATATTGATCAGTTATATACATATTGACACTCCTTGGGGAGACCTTCATTCAGCGGTAGACGGCGATAGGTTCAATTAATAGGGCAAATATGACATCATATCTGACCTACACGATTGCTTAGAAAGCGTTTGTGAGAATCGATGCTTGAGAAGAACAGCTGTAAAAGGCTGTCCAAAGACATATGAACCATCAGCGTAGACAAATAAAGTGCAATTTTGAAGGTATCAACAATTTTATTTTTAAGATACTTAATAATGTGCCTTATAGCAATGTAGGAGAGTCTATTATGAATACATTGCAAAATAGATTGTCATATAAATTGCGACTTTAGCTTGTATATAATAAAGTGCTATATAGTTTGCACCATCTCAAAGACGTCTGGTACGTCCTTTTTTCTTCAGTCTTGGTTGGGATTTTCTCTACTAGACCAATTAAAAAATATTTTACAGTTAAATATGCTCAAAATATGCTCTACTAAATGTAAGTTAAACCAAGAAACTGAGCTAGTGAGGTAATAAAAACGAATGCTAAGCTGCAATCCAGAAACATATACCGATTTTTAAACAAACAAACAGACAAAAAAACTTTTTCTAAAATAAAACCTAGCTAGATCGATTTATCGCCCCCGGAACTCCTTGCATACTAAATTTCATAAAAATCGTAGGGGCCGTTTCCGAGATTTAGATTATACATATACAACAATTGCTTGTTTAAAGGTATGAATGTGTTATTCAGTACATCCTAAAATTCAATGCGTTAAATTACTAGCCCGGTTTGAATAAACTGTGGCGCCTGGTAAATAGAATTTTTGGAAAAACAATACAAGAATCAAGATAGCCGACTAGGAATGGCATACAAAACAATACACAATGCCCTCTGAGATACATTCCCTTGACCATAGCCACGCTTTAGTATTTGTGCTGGTTTAATCCCACTTCTTGAACTCAACGCCATCTGGCGGCTTCATCTCCACCTTGTCTTTGCCAACTTGGTCCCAATTGGTGCTCAGGACTGTGCCACCGGACTCCACCTGTCAAGATATTGGTACTTGTAATTTATACTCCGCCAGGGATGTGGTACTCCATTGCAGTAATGTTGGTAGACATTACTGGAAAAACAAAACTTTTGAGGTTCCCGAAGGGACTAAAGAAATTGCAATAAGTTTTTTTGTAGTAATTAATCTGTCTGATTACAAACTAGGGAGAGCCTGTACTATGGTAACAAAACTTCTGGTAAGCATAAATAAACAAAATAATAAATACATAACCATTTTGTGCATTTGATACACAACGTCATCTAATTTCAAACTAAGCAGAGCTTGTGCTATGATAACTAGACTCTGGATGTCATAATAACAGCTGTTCCCGGATCCCTCCTATCTCAGGCGCAGAGTGGCACACCGTGTGGTTTTAGTCGGTCCGATTCCGACACACCACCCCGCCGTAAGCCCCGGTGGGGTGAAGGCTCGAGGGGGTTTAGACACGTTACAAAAAAATGATAACTAGACTGACCGATAGAATACTTATATTGTTTTTTTTGTAAACACCATACATAGAAAACACCCAAACTTCGAAACAAATATTTGCAGATCTTACAAACATTTGGTCCGACCCGGGAATCGAACCTGAGACCTCAAGCACAGCAGTCGCATTCACTACCGCTGCGCCACCGAGGCAGTTACATTATTACGTATACATAATAAAGATAGACAGAAAAAATTATTGTGCTAATCACACAATCACTAATTTTGGGTGAGAATCAAATCTACGGCCTCTGGTTTTGTAGTCAAGATCACTCACCATCGAGTCAACAGGCCTGAAGTTGGAAACTGCATTGCTTACAGTTATAATATTATTCTATTTTTTTATTATATTAAGAGCCTTCCAAAGTAACCCAACCTGGCCTGATGGAAAGCATGAATGAACCCAAGAATTGTGGTCACTACACTCATTGTGAATGCAGACAATGCAGTATGGTGACCCACACTATTGCGGCCTAGTTGGATGCTTTTCATTACCTTTTTTTTAACGTGTGGTATGTCGGCATCGGACCGAGTAAAACCACATGGTGTACCACACTGCGCCTGACATAGGAGGGATCCGGGAACAGCTGTTATTACGACATCCAGATCCCTCCTAGCGCCTGCCCGCTAGCGCGGGCACCATCTGCGGGTACTCTCTATTTAGGCGACGTACGGCACACGTGGACGCCGCCTCCTCGCGGCTGACCACTGCAGCGGATGGAATTGATGCTTTTCATTACCAAGCCTAGCCTAGTGAGATTATTTACATAAAAATTTTTCTTAAAATGTGAACTTACAAAACTCTTATTCATCGCCTTCCTGACTTCATCAGATCCTTCTCCATATATCTTCTGAAATAGAGCGTTTAATGCTGCATCACCTTCAGGCTTCTCTTCTTCTTCCTATCCAACAAACATAGAAGAATTAACTTTGATATTACTTTCCAGAGCCAAGTGACTTGGCCACCATAGTATGTTACATTTCTGCTGGGACAGGATTTTGTTAACTTGACTTACCTGATGTGTAAGACATTAGACATCCCATGTAACATCTAACTGACCACTCTGGCCCATACGTTCATTATACAAATGAAATGTGTTTTATGTGTTCCTGCGGCTATTTCGTGTATTATTTCTTATCTTCAGTTTCTTACTATAAAAAAATTCAATACAACCGTGGAAATTTTACTAGGGATGAAATTGCCAAAATCCTTTCTCAGCGGTTGTTTACAACATCTACAGAATTAGCTGACAACATTTAAAGTTTGTAACCGCAGTGGTTTAAGTTCTGTCCTGATGAATCGGTCAGTCAGTCCCGGCCAATAATTTTATATGAATAGATTACTTACCATTTTCTTAATATCTTTCTCAATCTTATCCCAGTCTTTTCTAAATAGCTTCGGTGGCTTTTGCGGTCCAGACGCATCTATGACAGCTGAAATTAAAGTTTTTATAGTAGGATTTTAAAAAGAAATTCACTAAAACATCTTTCGGTAGGGCAGTTAAAAACCTGATTGGTTAGAGCAGCAAGGCTATATCGGTGCGTCACTATTTTCTTACTTTTTGTCTGTGCAGTAATCCCTTCGAATACAATCCACTGAAGATTAAATCGGACTCGAACCGACTCAAAACCGAACGTGAACTCGGGCACCAGTAGCCGTGGAGTCAGTTGTACCCTATAAAAGCAATCCATGCTATCCCTGACGTACCTTAGGCCATCTATAGGTTACGCTTGTACATGAACCCTTTGTGTGGCTTATACCTACCTAACTTTTACATATAAAACAAAAATATAATTATTATTCGCTTTATTTCATTATTACACATATGTACATTTTTGAATATATAAAAAATAATATAAAAAATATATATTTAAAAAAAATAAAAAATAGACCACCGACATCGGGGTACAGGGACCAAGACACCAGTGGTTAGAACTCCAAAGACAGGAACCTCTTCACTATACGGGCTGTGTCAAGAAGGACTGCCTTCTGCATGACTCAACCTTCTAATACGAGCCTCTTAAGGTATTGCTCAAGGCTCTCGGTTATCAATCCGTGAACAGATATGATTATCGGCACAATGATCACCGAATCCACATTCCACATATCGGCAATCCCGTGAGACAGATCGAAATACTTCAATCGTTTTTCTTAATTCATCATTTGACATTTCCCCTCTCTCCTATCGCTCGGTACATTTCTCAGTCATAAGTCTATGCTTACCTTGAGGTATAGCCTTAATTTTATCTTCTGTCTTCTCTCCCTCTAATTGTGTCCATCTCAGCCCTTCTTTCTTCCTAAGCTTCAGTTCGATCTTGGATGGGGTGACTACATGCGTGCACATGCACGGTTCTATTTCATGTGCTAAATCTAACTCCATACTATATTCTGAATCCGAATTTGGTATTGCACTTGTTAAGGACAGCTGAAACAGAATATTCATATATTTAATAATAAAAAATAAAGAAATAATAAATATTTCGGTCATTTGACACACAACGTCATCTAGTTTCAAACTAAGCAGAGCTTGTGCTATGATAACTAGACTGACTGATAGAATACTTAAATGTTTATGTCTTAATTGTTTTTTTTTGTAAACACCATACATAGAAAACACCCAAACTTCGAAACAAATATTTGCAGATCATACAAACATTTGGTCCGACAAGGGAATCGAACCCGAGACCTCAAGCATAGCAGTCCCATTCACTACACTAAATAACATATTTGTACATACACATGCGATACATGGAATGTACAAATGGGTGGTATGTCCCTTTAACACAAATTGAGTATCTTATGACAAGGCGAGGTGATCAGGCTCATTCTTTTTAAAGACAATGGCCGCACTAGGAATAAGTCCTGTGTCGCGATGGAATTTACAAATATACAAGAAACGGACACAAAGAACACCCAGCCTCAGAACAACAATTTGTGGATCACACTAAGGGACTTCTAAGCGAGCACCGAATTTTTCGAATACTCGTCGACAAGAGACTGCGAGATCGCCGACATCTTTTCACTGATTTTTTCTTTTAGTTAACGTAGTGTATTTGGTTTATTGATGTAGACAGACTGGGGATAGATCTGGACTTCTGGGTGGCCATGGAATGTCGCCTCGTATGGTAATCAGCTTTTCCGGTAACATGTCTTTGACCACCGACAGGGACTCATTGAATGTGGGATAAGAGGCTCCATCTTTTGAAACCATGTGTTATTGTAGCCAGCAGATTCCAGTAGCATTGGTCCCAAGAACTCCCGTAACATGCTTGCACGGTATATTAAACTCCAATGTTAACGAATTCATGGCCTACCCTATAATAATTTAACAACTACCTTATACTTACACTTCTACCTCCATAGTTAACTTTGACCTTGTCTTGAGGTGCATTTTTAAGGAGTATTGTGATGACTACCTGTGACTCTGTCTGGTACCAATCATGTTTGATCTTAGGTTTTGCGGGCTGTTGGTAAAATAAAAAAAAATCTAAATTATGCTTGTATTGCAATATTTAGGTGTTTACCAGCAATCTGGGATCTGTGGTTCAAAGGCTCTGCTTAGTTTAGGATCAAATGGTCCTCTATCGGATGTGTTATTGTCTATTACTTCTATTGTTGCTGTGTCTTTTGTATGCATACTATCATTTTGTACACAATTTATACATGTATTTATTTATATCTGCGGCGTGATGGACCGATGACTTGAAGAAGGTGGCTGGCAGCGGATGGATGCGAATTGCTCAAGACTGGGATGGTTGGCATTCCTTGGGGGAGACGTTCGTTCAGCAGTGGACAGCGATGGGTTGATTGATTTATTTATATATGTGAACTTATTTTAATGTATACATCAATTCATTTTTTTATTTCAAGTGCCTACCAAAGTGACTTTATTCTGCTTGATGGAAAGCATGAATAGAAACTATGAGTTGAGATCAGGTCAGGTCCTAATCAGGCAAATGCAGATAATGCAGTAAGGTGATGCATACTATGGTGGCCTTGTGAGATGTTTTTCACACCCTGCTTGGGGATGTAAAAGGTGTGACAGTCATCATGGCTGTGTAAGGCTCACACAGTGAACATGATACATGTGACCTTGCTTTAATAGGCCTCCGGTCTAACACTCACCAACCAAATACGACAACACAGATGCAATTGCTTTACATTGTGTCTTCTATGAGGGGGTAGTACTAGCCCAGTTAAGCCAGCTGGTTTGTGCTGAAATCAGCATGGCTTTACTTTGTTGTTTACGTCCTAAAAATACTTTGTTGTTTGTTATATACAGTAATTCGATAAATGTTTTGCAGAGCAGTGTCGGACTATCGAATTTGTCAGATTATAGAGTACGGCCTAAGACCCCCTATAGCCCAGATTTTTTTACAAAAGAGTACCTTGTAATCCGAGAAATTACAGACAAATAGTAAAATTCTATATGTTGTCTTCTTAGCTTGTGACGACATTACTAGGTATGTATATGTAATACACAATGAATAAACGCTAAGCTGCACCGCTATCACACGTAGTCAAATTAAACTAAGCAATCGGAATTGAAACAATACCTATGCGTCGACCACAAGTATTAACCTGTTCAATCATGCAATCTACATTAGCGAAAATTGTTTGATTGATGTCGAATTATGGGAGGGTTCGGATTAGCCAGAGGCCGGATTACCAAGGGTCCACTGTATTACCATTATTTACAGTTGTAAATGTTTTGTAGCACCTATACTGGTGGTCTAGTGTATTTGACCCCTAGTCTGACCTCTAGGGATTAGCTACATCATTGTAAATTATCACTAATCACAACCTCAAATATACTGTCAAGAGTGAGTTAATGTAAAACAAACTTGTACTCGGATATATATTTTTGTGTAGCTTAAACAAATTGCGATTAAATTATCGTAAACCAAAAGGAAGGCTTAATAAAAGCGGTAACTTATTACGCATTAACTATTTATCAAAGATATTGGTGCAGTAAAATTTTTTTATTGGCAAATGTGTACATTCAACAGGTAATATGATGATTTGAATTACAAAAATACCCTTTCAGTGTTATAAAAAATTCAAGTGGAGTGGTATAAAATCTTCTTGTATTGTTATATATGTATGTTTATGGTTAGATAGTTATTGGATAATATTTCGTTCACAGAATAAGTTGTAGCCGATCAGATTTTTAGTAAAAAAGTGCATAATCTATCCCCTCATTGTTATCCGTTTCCATAGTATTTACGTACCTGTCTAACTTATTCCTTTTATTTATCCAACTGTTATAAATATAAAAAAGTAATTCAATTTTTATTGTTTTTGTTTAGAAAGTTGGACTGTTTTTGTCATATAAACAAGAAAATATAAATGGCTTACCTCACCCGCAGCCCCTTCCTTAGTTTCAGGCATAATTCACTTATTAAATACCAAAAAACGGCTAATCTCCGGGATCTAACAAGAAAATTATTTTTATGACAGACAGTAAGTATTCCTATACACTCAGCAGATTTTTCTAGACTACCTGCTCGTTCAAATACCAAAAGATTGGTTAACAAAGACACAAATTTGATTGGTTGAATTTGTATTTTGAATAACAATAAATTTTTAATGATCTACAAATTTTAAAATTACGTAAAATAATAATCAAATAATCCATAAAGAGTTTCATGTAAATATATTATCATCAACTTAAAAATTTAAATAAAGATTAAAATTGTTTAAGAAGTCAACCAGGTTATGTAAAAGACTTTCATGTTTCGAACGTAGGTATGCCGGTTCTTTACAAGCTCTTTTTTTAAAAAACTTATTTAATATTCTTACCTAGTGAGACGAAAAGAATCTGACGAAAATCAAGGTACGTCTATAAATATTTTTTTGTTAAAAAAAACTATAAAGGCAATAGTAACAAAAAACTATTAATGCATAATTGTTCATGTAAAACAATAATATGACGTGCTGTGTAACGTAACGTAATTGTCAATCACAGTCAATGTCAAAATGTGCGATGTATGACCGTAAAATTCGCAAGAAATTATCAAAAATTATACAAAGATACAAAATTCACTTTTGTATCAAAAAACCAACTAATAGTATTTAATTTGTATGATGCGGGTAAGTTTGTTATCGTTTGTTACTGATTAGTACTGTTAGGTACGTAGGTTTGTTATGTTTACAAGATTATAATGTTTCGAACAGCCCGGTAATAATTTTATCGTTGTTTAATGTCAAACAAGGGCATTAAACTTCTCACTTGCCGTGAGTTGTTCTGTAGATGTCAATTATCATATTTAATGTAATATTTTCATGGTTCTAAAAATACTGTGATATCAAACTTCTGAATAAACTCGGTAAGAATGTTATTTTTATATTATTTACGAAACAAAGTGCTTGTGAAAGAGATTTTTCTATTCAAAATACTTTACAAGTTGAAAATATTGTTTCACCAAAAGAGATTATGTTGCTTTGACATTTTATTTTCATAAGTTTCATTTAAGAATGCCATTATGATGATGTACTCCTTGCCAATTTCGGTCATTGTAGCCAATCTCAATCAAGACCAACCAATATCCACATGCAGGAGTTATAATAGTGCATATGTGTGTACAAACACAAGTGCACTTTCTGTTCCCTCACTCTTGCAATCTGATGGAATGTCTATCTAACACAAGAGGGGAGATATCGGGCGCTGCACCTACGGCTTTACATGTTCACTGAAGCATGAGGATTAAAACCTAAACTTTTTTTTTTTTTACGGTCTACCAAAGTGACTCTATTCCGCCTGATGGAAAGCATGAATAGAATCCATGAGCAGTGGTTACCATACTCACTGCGAATGACGACAGTGTAATATAGCGACCCAGGCTGGTTCCCAGGTGGCCTAAGAAGCTTTCAAACTCCAGGCTGTTAAGCATTTCTATAATCAGAAAAACTTGATACTAGAACAATAAGGTAGTTATTTTAGTATGGAATACCAACTTCTAATAATCATAGGTATGATTTTATTTTAAATTTATTTACAAATCCTTATCCCTTTAATCTGGAAGAGTGTGCTGCAGCCAGTTTTTGAAGTAACTGTTGATTCTGCTGTTTTTCTACAATACAATTTCCAGGTCCACCACAACAATATATCACAAAATATAATGTCTAAAATAATCTGTATTATTCTAAAAACAACATACAAGTAAAGATAACGGTATGATAAGTCTTAACACGCATTTTCAAGAGTTTGATAACATTGTATTGATGTTATAATGTTAACAGTTTAAACAAACACTTGTGAGTTTATCACTATATCCATAATGATCTGTACCTCAATTCAAACTATATTAAATTAAAAAAAAAACCTTTAAACAAATCACCATATTCACTGCAGGATAACACACACCTTGTGATTTTAAAAACTTTACGGTTGAAAAATAGACTGTCATTTTTTGATCAGCAATGGCTGACCAAACAACTTGTTTTCTATACAGCAGTGCCACTAACACACAGATTGTATTCCCAAGAGCATGTGGTTACCTACACCTTTAGTGTTTCAAATGAAAGTGCTGATAACATGTATGTGTTCTGTACGAGAATGCTGAAAACACAATTGGGTAGATGACTGTATCGTAAATAAATACCGAGGATAACTTTATTAAAACTAATATCGTGAAACATCTCGGCAAATACAACTAACATAGTTTTTGATTATTATTACGAATTTTAATCAAATATACAGTGAAATATATTGTTCAATTGAGTAGTCTAAAACAGTGACGTCACAATTAGGTATTTAGTACATTTTTCATACAAAATTGTCATTTTGACAGATGATAAAAAGTAACTAATTTGACTAAGGTGTCATCTAGCCTATTGTTGTATACCATAATGGATGCTGAATACCTGAAACACATTACATTAGCAGCGTAATATGTATATAGTAGATATATATATATATATATATATATAATATTTATAGTATAAAAACTGGCATAACATGAGTCATCATACTACACCGTCATTCATTCACAGTGAGTATGGTGACCACCGTTCTTGGATTCTATTCATGCTTTCCATCAGGCAGAATAGTCACTTTGGTAGGATTCTATATAAAAAAAAACATTGGATGAGGAAGTGACTTGGAAAACCATTCAGTGCCAGGAGTACCTGTTGTGGTGAACCTTGGGGACTGCCTACTAGCAGTAGATGTCAATCGGCTGAAATGATGATGTATAGTGGAAATAAAATGAATTTTATTTTTTACAGAATTGGACTTTAAATCTATTACCAAAAATATCAAGAATTCAAATTATTTGTAAAGCATATAAAAGCACAATGAGTGGTAGTAAGAGAATTGCGGTATGTCAGATGACGTCTGTGGCTGATAAGCAAGCTAACTTGGATGTAGTCAGTAAAATCGTTAGGGATGCAGCAAAAGAAGATGTTCAAGTAAGCGAAAATAGTTCTTTTAGGGGGTATTTTCTTTAGGAACCTAGTGTGAGCTCTGCAATACTTCACTAATCCGTGTTGAGTGGACCAAGAGTCCTACGCATAGGGCATTATAGCTTGGACTTCTGTCTTCCATAAATATTTGGTCTTCAAATACAATTATGTAAGCACTTGTATATATTTATATGTACAACCTTTCGAAATCATATTATATTTTTTTAATTTAATTTTTGGAAATAAAAAAAAATCAATATGTACATCAGCATCCAAGGTTTGTCCAAGTTTCACTAAAGAGTCGGTGCACAAAATTTTAAATCAATTAAAGTTGTGTAAGTGAGTAAAATCTCAATTACATCACTTAAATCAATTGCTAAGGTGATTCTAAAACAACCGCATCACAATGGGTTCTTTCGTTTAGAAGCTATAATCACGTAGACAAGTCAAATTTATAACACTCCTGTTTTTGCATTGGGAGTTAAAAAAACGAACAACTGTCCAATGTGGTTATGTCTTTCGGAGATTAAGGTTCTACATTGCTGGAAATCACATTCAACACATATAGGCTGGCTTAACCATCAATACACTGCGATTTCACAGAAACCCGTCTTAATCATTCTCCCGTTTCATTGACACTTGCAACTCTCTCGTCACAAGAATCGTTAGTGTCCTACGATAGATGGGAAGACGGCTCACTCGCTCTGTGAAAGTTTTTTGTAAAGGGACAACACCTGCATAAGAAATAATACCTGTGCCGCGGGGGACTCTGCAATCATACAAGAAACGGGCGCAATGAACACCTAGACTCAGAACAACAATTTGTGGATCACACAAAGTGTTGTCCCCTGTGGGATTTGAACCCACAACACTCAGCGAAGTGGAGAGCGGCGTGGCGACCCCTTAAACCACTAGACCAACCGTGCTGTCTTATAATTGTCGAACCGGCCCGTTCACGTTGAAATTATACTTTATAGATATCATATTTTTTCTTTCAGATGCTATTCTTTCCGGAAGCATGTGACTTTATATGTGAAAATAAACGAGATGTATTTAATAATGCTGAGCCTATAAAAGGTGGCTCTATTGTCGGCAAGTACAGAGAGTTAGCTGCTACGCACAAAGTTTGGTTATCTATGGGAGGGGTACATGAAAAGGTTTGTTTTTATAAATATGTGAAACTAGCTATTGCCTGCGGCTCTGCCTGTGTGTATGTCGGTCATCACGGTAAACCGTAGCCATTGCTTTATTCTGATGTATGAGCTAAATGACTGTAAAGTTTCATCTAAATCTGTACAGTAGTTTTTGCGTAAGAGAGTAACAAACGTCCATACATCCTTTACAAATTTTATAAATTGGAATGGAATTTTTATAAAGTCCAATGACAAAAAATTTGTGTCACATTCAATCAAACGAAAAAACTTAACAGCGCCATCGAAATATCTCAAATTTGGAGTAATTGAAATACGTATCGTAACGGATCTTTCCATGGGAAAGACATGTTTAAAAAAAAAAACGTAGCTTATATCACTCTTCAGCCTCCTAATTCTCTCCAGATTCAAAAATTGTACCATGAAATCGCTTCGTTGCGACTTGAAAGAAAGACAAACATACAAACAAACAATCACTTAATATTAGTAAGAATAACAGATTGCTCCCTTTTTGGTATGGTAAAGGAGCCAAACGAGCAGACGCGTCAGCTATGGTAAAAGACTACCAGGACCCATGGACCTATGCACAGCTAAAATTTAAAATTCCAAGGTGTTCTAAGGGAAGACAGGGTTGGTCACGACTAGACTTACTCTTAAAATTCTTTATTTGAAATTTAACTGTAAATAATCAAAAAAAAATTTTTTTTTACAGGACGAAAGGGTCCCGTCAAAAACATACAACACACATATTATCATAGATAACAAAGGAACCATAGTGCAGACGTATAGAAAGATACACATGTTTGATGTCGAGATACCAGAGAGGAATGTCCGTTTGAAGGAGAGCGACATCTCTATGGCTGGTGATCATATCGTCTCGCCGGTTGATACGCCTGTTGGAAAACTTGGTATATACATATAATAGTTTTTTTAGGGATAAACTAACAGACAGGTTACCTGATGGTAAGCGGTCATGATGCTAACTCGAAGCGTTAGCAGCCTGTGAGAACTCCCTCCAGAATTTCAGAGGGAAAAGGATTTCCAGGGATTTACTTACCAGGGTGCATCTGGTTCCCTGGCTACTGGTATCCGAGACGGCGTGCAGTTTTTGATCGATTCGAGTGTGGTACCACCAATAGGTGGTATCCATGGGGATAAAAACAGGAAAATAAAAGGGGGAAAAGGGTGATTGAGCTATATGTTACATTGTAATATTCTGAATTATATACTAAAACTGTAGATTCTTAGAGCCGAACGAGAAGAGAAGAAAGCCTGAACTATGGTGAATCCTAAGATTTTCCAGTAAAACCTAAGATTACCCAACTTTTAATGGTAAAAGCGCGAACCGTTTTAAAAATATTTAGAAATATACAATGCGTTTTCAGGTTTAGCGATATGTTACGACATGCGTTTCCCAGAGCTAAGTACATCATTGAGTATAATGAAAGCTGAGATCCTGACCTACCCTTCAGCCTTCACACAAGTTACCGGAGAAGCTCATTGGCATGTCTTACTGAGGTATAGTTAGTCTTTAGAACAAAACACATTGGACCGGAGACCCATTGATGCAGGGGTGACAGTTATCGTAGTAACTGTGTAAGCCTTACACTGTCACGATTACTGTCATGCCTTTTACGTCTCCAAGCGGGCTGTGAAAAAGCATCTCATAAGCCCGCCATAGTATGGGTCACCATACTGCATTGTCTGCATTTGTAATGAGTATGGTGACCACAACTCTTGGATTCTATTCAACCTTTCCATCAGGCGGAGTAGTCTCTTTGGCAGGGTCTTAATATACAAAAAGAAAAAAACAACAAGAACAAACATTATCTATGTTCGATGATGTACTTCTAGCCAATTTCGGCCACGTTGGCTACTCTGAACGGAGTCAACTACACAGGAGATATTGCAGTGTATAACTCCGTGTGATGACGGATTAAGAATACGTAGTGTTACCACCCCTATTCATCCCGTGGGTGTCGTAAGAGGCGACTAAGAGAACAAACTATACAGGATAATATCATTACAAAGAGAAGGAAAACTTGAAACAAACTCTATTCCAACCCGTCTGGCCAGCGTGGTATAGTAGGCCAAAAACTCCTTGCCAACGAGAGGCCTATGTTCAGCAGTGGACTGTAAAAGGCTGTTGATCTAAGTGCGAGCGCAAACACAGATGCACTCTCTGTTCCCTCACTCTCATAATGCGATTGCACGGCCATCCAACTAGACAGGGGGGACATCAGGCGCAGAACACTTGCTGACCCGTCCCGGGAATCTAACCCGAGACCTCTTGATCAGCAGTTGCATACTGGACCAACGAGGCAGTCATTTATGTTCGACATTTCATAATAAAACTAAATTTGAGAATATTTTTAATTGGTTTCTTGGTCTAGCGGTTAGTGACCTGACTGAAGTTGTCTTGAAGCTGAAGATCATGGGTTCAATTCCTACCCAGGAACATCGCCAGGGTTGAATGACAGGTCAAAACCTCATTTTTAAAAAAAGGCCTATGTCTTGCCACCCTATGCCTTAATAAGAACTCTATGTCTTGCCTCCCTATGTCTTAAGAAGAGGCCTATATCTTGCCTCTCTATGCCTTAAGAAGAGGCCTATATCTTGCCTCCCTATGCCTTAAGAAGAGCTCTATGTCTTGCCTCCCTATGTCTTAAGAAGAGGCCTATATCTTGCCTCCCTATGCCTTAAGAAGAGCTCTATGTCTTGCCTCCCTATGTCTTAAGAAGAGGCCTATATCTTGCCTCCCTATGCCTTAAGAAGAGGCCTATATCTTTCCTCCCTATACCTTAAGAAGAGCTCTATGTCTTGCCTCCCTATGTCTTAACAAGAGGCCTATATCTTGCCTCCCTATGCCTTAAGAAGAGGCCTATATCTTGCCTCCCTATGCCTTAAGAAGAGCTCTATGTCTTGCCTTCCTATGTCTTAAGAAGAGCTCTATGTCTTGCCTCCCTATGTCTTAAGAAGAGGCCTATATCTTGCCTCCCTATGCCTTAAGAAGAGGCCTATATCTTTCCTCCCTATGCCTTAAGAAGAGCTCTATGTCTTGCCTCCCTATGTCTTAAGAAGAGGCCTATGTCTTGCCTTCCTATGCCTTAAAAAGAGGCCTATGTCTTGCCTTTCTATGCCTTAAGAAGACGCCTATGTCTTGCCTTCCTATGCCTTAAGAAGAGGCCTATGTCTTGCCTTCCTATGCCTTAAGAAGAGGCCTATGTCTTGCCTTTCTATGCCTTAAGAAGACGCCTATGTCTTGCCTTCCTATGCCTTAAGAAGAGGCCTATGTCTTGCCTTTCTATGCCTTAAGAAGACGCCTATGTCTTGCCTTCCTATACCTTAAGAAGAGGCCTATGTCTTGCCTTCCTATGCCTTAAGAAAAGCCCTTGTTTTACCTTCCTATGCCTTAAAAAAGGCCTATGTTTTACCTTCCTATGCCTTAAGAAGAAGCCTATGTCTTGCAGTGCACTATCAAAGGTTGATGTTGATGATGACGAGCCAAGGTAACCTTAATAAAGGGCCACTACATGTAATATCCTTAGAAAAGTTTAATTTCAGAGCTCGAGCGATAGAGAACCAGTGCTATGTGATTGCAGCGGCACAGTCTGGGGCTCATAACGCTAAACGCAAATCCTATGGCCACGCCCTATGTATCGACCCCTGGGGTCAGATTCTGGTTGACTGCGAGCTAGAGTCCCCCAGTTACAAAATTGCAGAGATCAGTAGCGAGAAACTGGCGACTGTTCGGCGTAATATGCCTGTGTTTCAACATAGAAGGTAAGTTTAAATAAATATATCTGATACCTTTTTTTTATGAAATAACACCCGCACTAGGTGTTGCGGGGAACTTTACAAACATACAAGAAACAGTCATAAAGAACACCCAAGATCACTCAAAGTGTTGTCCCATGTGGGGCTTGAACCCACAACACTCCGCGCAGTAGAGAGCGGCGTGGCGACCGCTTAAACCACTAAGATAACCGCGCAGTCAAAAGTTTTTAAACAAGTTTGTCTTTAAATTAGCAATACTTGTGTTTATATTTACACATATATATAATCTGAAGTTTCCAAGTGTTGCATATTTTACGTGCTTAGGGTGGAGCTTTCTAAAAATCAATTGTTGACTACACATGACGACTCGTATTTAGATCCTCGAAAGGAAACTTCACAATACTTGGTAAGCTTCGTATATTCAACGAGCAACGTCCCTAAGAGGTCCGTACTGTACGACGGCTCGAGTACGAATGCACAAATATGTATTCACGTCACATCACATCAAAAAGTTTTAATAGTCTACTGCTTACCATAGACGTCTCCTTAGAAAGGAGGTTTTGACCTACTATACCACGCTGGACACGGACAATCTACATATCATTTGTCATTCATATCGGCGAAAATGGTCCGTGTGGTGACGGATTAAGAATACAAAATATCATCGCCCCTATTTAACTCGCGGATGTCGTACGAGGCGACTAGGGGAACAAACTATTCCGGACTGATAGGTGGGGTTGCCTTTGTGGCGTCCCCAGGATAAGGTCTGACTTGGCGCGGCGTTGATTCTGGAGGGTACCTGAAATAACATGGTTCGGGTCCCCTTCAGAGAAGGACGCCTGAGACCGGCCGCCAGGTGGTTTTTAGTGGAAACACCACATACTCCTGGCTCCTGAGTCCCCGAGGAGTCGGAGATTCGAAGGGATTTTCCACCCCGACAACAAAAAGAAAAAAAAAAGGGGAACAAACTATTCAGGAAAATATTAAACAAACCCTATTCCAAACCGTCTGGCCAGCGTGGTATAGTAGGCCAAAATCTCCTCGCTAAGAAGAGGCTTATGTCCAACTGTGGCCTATTAAAGGCTGTGGATTAGACTGATTCAAAAAAACCGACTATTTTTTTTTTTTTTTTTAATATTGAAAATATTGTCAGAAATGACGAAAAAAAGATCCTGTGAAAGTTAGAGCTCTTAATATTAATATTAAGAGGTGCCGAGTTGAAAATTTCAATTTCCCATTTGATTAACGTGGGAAAATTTTTTTTTCTTACTTTGGAATTCTGTAACTCTTCAACAAGTCATCGGATTGATCGAGTCAGAACATATTCTTGTAGAAAATTGAACGCTCTACAAAAAAGGTCTCTTATAATTTTTTGATATATTTACTTTTTCAAAAGTTATTCAACGCTAAAGATGAATTGATTCAAAATTTTTACATTTTTCTAATTTTCCGACGCAACCATCAACTTTATGAGAAAATTTAATAGGACTTTTTTGTAAATAATCACTTCTTGGATGATATTTCTGAAAAAAAAGTTAAATTAAAGTTTAGTTTAAGTTAAGTTAAGTTAGTGTTAAGTTTAGTTTAATTAGTTTTATCTCATAAAGTTGATGGTTGCGTCGGAAAATTAGAAAAATGTAAAAATTTTGAATCAATTCATCTTTAGCGTTGAATAACTTTTGAAAAAGTAAATATATCAAAAAATTATAAGAGACCTTTTTTGTAGAGCGTTCAATTTTCTACAAGAATATGTTCTGACTCGATCAATCCGATGACTTGTTGAAGAGTTACAGAATTCCAAAGTAAGAAAAAAAAATTTTCCCACGTTAATCAAATGGGAAATTGAAATTTTCGACTCGGCACCTCTTAATATTAATATTAAGAGCTCTAACTTTCACAGGATCTTTTTTTCGTCATTTCTGACAATATTTTCAATATTAAAAAAAAAAAAAAAAATAGTCGGTTTTTTTGAATCAGTCTACTGTGGATGATAAACTGATTAAACAAATATATACTTGTTTTTCAGACCTAATGTTTATTCCTTATACACTCTATCTCTTCGCAAGGATCTTCTGCCGGAACACGCAGACACTTCATCTCCTGTTACCAGAGATATTCAGTCTCCAGCTTCAGACACAGAAGAAGGCTGTTCAAACGAACCGACAACTGAATTTGGACATGTCCGAATCAGAGACTCGTGTATTTTTTATAAATCAAAACTGACTTATGCGTTTGTTAATTTAAGGTAAGGGTTTTGGTATCGGTACAATCCTAGAGTGGTGGTCACCATACTCATTGCAAATGCAGACAATGCAGTATGGTGACCCACACAGGCGGCTTAGTCTATTGTTGACGTTTCTACACAAAATTGTGTTAAAATGGGTCTGTTCTAGTAGACCTAGTGACCTTGACTGCTAAAATGGAGGTCGTGGGTTCGAGGACAAACATTGTGTGATGAGCACAAGATGTGATTTTTCTCTAATGTGAATGTATTTAGTTATAATATAAGTACTAGCTTTAGCCCGTGTCTTCGGCCGTATTTCTGTTGATTATCACGGTAAATGGTAGCTTATGAGTTATTCTAAAGTATAGGCTATGTCACTCTTAAGTTTCATCTAAATCTGCGCAGTAGTTTTTACGTGCAAGTGGCAAACAATAATACATTTTTACAAAAATTCACGTTCATAATATTTAAAGTTAAAAAAACATTAAAAGTTTATCTATAGAGACTCCAGGCACGTTATTTAATATAACGCCATCTGTCAGAAACCGCATGTATTTTTTATAAAGTCTAGTGACAGATTTTGTACCGTATGGAATTGGGCAAAAAAACCTAATAGCGCCATCTATTGAAATTTATTATGTAAAATTTGGAGTGATTCAAAAACACATGGTAATGAATCTTTCTATGGCAATGAGATGTTTTACCGCGGTATAGTCTATATCACTCTTCAACCTTCTGACTATCTGTAGACACAAAAATCACACCAAAAAATCGCTCCGTTTCGACGTGAAAGAAAGACAAACATTCAAACAAACAAACACACTATCGCATTTATAATATTAGTGAGGATTAGTAAGGATGTTTATCAGCAATCTGGTTACCATGATACAGGCGTTGTCTGGTTTGGGATCAGACGTCTGTGTATGTGATGTGTTATTATTACTTTAACTCTTTTGTCTATAGATGTGTAATACCCGGACACGTTTTGGTAGCGCCGATCAGAAGGGCGGAAAGGAACAGTGACCTTACTGAGGATGAGGCTCAAGATTTCTATAAAACAATCAGATTGGTGCAGAAGGTATGTTGCTAGAAATAAAGCCATGAAATACTGGACGATATAGTTCGGGGATCGTCAACCTTGTGCAGAAGGTATGTTGCTAGAAATAAAGCCATGAAATACTGGACGATATAGTTCGGGGATCGTCAACCTTGTGCAGAAGGTATGTTGCTAGAAATAAAGCCATGAAATACTGGACGATATAGTTCGGGGATCGTCAACCTTGTGCAGAAGGTATGTTGCTAGAAATAAAGCCATGAAATACTGGACGATATAGTTCGGGGATCGTCAACCTTGTGCAGAAGGTATGTTGCTAGAAATAAAGCCATGAAATACTGGACGATATAGTTCGGGGATCGTCAACCTTTTGCATATTTTATTTGCTTTTCTATACTTACTAAAAAAATGTGAGAGTTAAATATAGCAAAATAGTTTTCTTTTTTATAATTTTATTTGAAATATTTTATCTTAATTATAGAGATATTAAAAGAAACAAATAAATGAATTACTAGAACTTATTACCAAGAAGGGTTGGTCAGATAAACGACCATAAAGAACAGTCAAAACCTTTTTTTTTAATGAAACAGGATGTTGGAAAAAGGCAAAAAGAAGAGAAATTTTAGAATTTAGTAATATAATAATTTCTTAGCCTTACGGATGCGTCACTATTTTCTTAACGCGAATTATGAGTATACCTTTCTTACAGCTGATGGAAAGCGTGCACAGTACCAACTCATGTACAGTCACCATACAGGATGGTCCTGACGCTGGTCAGACAGTGAAGGTACGTTTTTATATATTCATTATACCATTCAGGTGGATAACAAGTACTTATCCCGTTTCACTCCCATAAAAGAGAACATGGACAAGGCAGTTTATTTTTATACTATGGTTACCAGACCAGAGTAAAGTGCTTGCATCTAGTTAATGGATTTAAAGGCTGCAATAAACTTTTGGCTTTTAAGGGTCTATGGGAGGCTGACAATAAAATAAATACCTTTAGTAATACTTAGATGATTTTGAAATGTACTCAAATTACAGAATCCTCAAGTCCTTGTAAAACTTTGTAAAGTGTACTTCGTAACGTGAGACGTGGTTAATGACCATTCCCTTATCTGTCATGTACGTATTTATTTTCAGCACCTCCATTGTCATATAATGCCAAGGAAAAAAGGGGACTTTATAGAAAATGATTTAATATATTTGGAGTTGGCTAAACACGATCAGTAAGTATATTTTTAATAGTTTCTGACTGACACCAATAGCAGTGGTAGTGAATGCGACTGCTGTGCTTGAGGTCTCGGGTTCGATTCCCGGGTCGGACCAAGTCTTTACATGATCTGTAAACATTTGTTTCGAAGTTTGGGTGTTTTCTATGTATAATATGTATGTATTTACCAAAAAAAAAGTATATAAGTATTGTATCAGTCAGTCTAGTTATCATAGCACAAGTTCTGCTGACTGAAATTAGACGACGTTCTGTGTCAAATGTCAGAAATATTTATTATTATCATTAAATACTTTTTATGGGTTAGAAACGCCATGGGTTATCACCTCAGCTCATGATGACGTTAGAATCGAACCGACTAAAACTACAACCATTTAAGAATACGGAGTTTATACCTATTTATCCAATGGGTGTCGAAGAGTTGACTAAGGGATCAAATTACTTAGGGCAACATCACTGGAGATAGAAGAAAAACCAAACTAAATCTTGAAAACTGAGCGAGAAAGAAGGCCCATTGATGCAGGGGTGACAGTTATCGTGGTAACTGTGTAAGCCTTACACTGTCACGATGACTGTCATGCCTTTTACGTCCACACGCGAGGCGTGAAACAGCATTACACTAGGCCACCATAGTGTTGGTCACTATACTATATTCTCCGCATTCGTAATGAGTATGGTGACCACAAGTCTTGGACTCTATTCATGCTTTCCATCAGGTAGAGTAGTCACTTTGGCAGGCTCTTAACATAAAAGAAAACTATACCAGCGTGGCATAGTAGCCCAAAACCTCCATTTTAAAGAGAAGGTTCTTTAGAACCTATGTAGTCTTTACAACCTACTTATGTCCAGCAGTGGACCGTTGAAGGCTGTTGACGATCAAGTCATACATAGTACATATTTCTCTTATTACGTATCCGTACTTGAACGTACGTATCTTAAATCAACCTATGAGTACGTATATGTGTTTAGACGAATGTTTTTTTGTTTGTAACTGCTTGTCGACTGCCCTGCTGCTCTTGAGGTGTTGTGTTCGATGCCCGGGTCAAATCACTGTTTCTATGGTCTGTAAATATTTGTTTTGGTGTTTCAATGTTTATATAATTTATACCAGTTTTCTACTACATGTAGTACAAGCTTTGCATCGTTTGGGATTAGATGGCGTGTCAAGTGTACGAAATTATTAATGATACGTGTTCTACAAGCGACTATATATTACAGGTTCAAATCTGGACATCCGTCAAAACCGGCTAGAACAAGAGAAGAGATGGAGTCAGAAGCCGCTTTATTAAAAAAAGAGATGGCAGTATTATTAGAACAGGAAAAGAAATGGAGTGTATAAATGTAAAATATGTAAAATTGAATGAAAATATTGACTGTAATAAAGTGTAATATAAAAAATATATTTTATTGTCTATTCTTTTATTACAATACTACTGTTGGTAAAGGCCTTTCTCACATTGATGTAGATTTTTTTGAAGTCAACTTTTTTTGTTGCTGTATTTTTAAGACGTGCGCCCACCGTCACGAAAAGGCGACACCATGAAATTAGCTGGTCAAAATTTTAGTCTTTTTTGTTACTATGTACAAATAATCATTTTCTGATATTAAAATAGAATTTATTTAACTAGGTAATGCGTTTCAATAAAACTTTCTTTCAATGTATTAAATACCTTTTTTTTCTATTATTAGTGTCTTTTTCTTTACAAACAGGCTAACGCGAAGGATAAAATTTTAGAAAGATTTTTCTCTTCCAACCTCAAAGAATATAACTACTTACGTGCATACGTAAGTACATACATTTTGATCATATTTTTTTAAAATAATAATTTTGCTTCGGGCTCCCTTTTTTTCCGTATTTCTGAAGATGTACAAAAATTGATTAAGTTATTAAGCCTGGAAATGATAAAAGAACCAATAATTAACGATCCAAGGTCTGCGTAGGACGTGCTGTTATGGAATTGTATTATTTTCGAAATGTACTCGTAGCCTTGTGTGATTATGGGTAAAATCAAACCATTGGTAGAACCATGTTTCGGCACACATCAGTTGACAGGTGCCTATTGCGAACTCGCAGAAAAGCAGTTACAGAGTTGCAATTGTTTATGGATTCGCAGCGGTAGTCACTTGCTTTGTTGACACGTGTGTTCGGTTGCCCTATAATCATAAAAAAAAAACTTAAAATTTTAGCCCTTATAATATATATACAGACTGCCTGGTGAGATACCTTCAATATTTGAGGACGTGATAGTATGTGAACATATATCATGAATAAAAAATAACGTAAAAACGAAATATTAAATAACTTCTTAGTAAACTTCGTACACAGTACACCGAGAGCCCAGTATTTAACTGCGGAATACTTGGACATCGCGCGGCCGCACGTGTCGCGCAGCGCGATCAACACAGAATACATAGGTACCTACACTGTACAGCTGTTGCCTACCTACATCGATACCTCTCCCCATGTTAATGCATGAATGCTAACTTTGATAAAATAGCATGATCCGTTTTCCCTTCATACTTTAATCCTGGCTTAGGACAGGCAAAAATACCTAGGTAATCACTAATTTGTTGACTGAATAAATAGTAGGTATTGAGACAAGGTTCAATCCAGAATAACTGAAAAGTTAAATAACCTTGGTATTTTCGGCGTATTTAAAAAATGGAATCATACCTATTTACAATGATTGAATTGATTAAAATTAAACTTACGTATTACATATTTACACTAATCTTAAAAGTTGTTCAAAATATGTACCGCCTCGTGTGATGCATAGTTCGGCACGTTTACGCATATTGTCTTTAACGCGATTTAAAACGACGTGACGCTCGTGACTAGATCAACGTAAACAGTGCGGCGAGCTTAGGGAGTATAATATCCAAATTTCACTTATTTTTTAGAGACATTTCGATAAAAAATAAGCACCTATTTTTTTTATATCACGTTAACGAGAATCGAGTACCGAGTACTCTCCATAAGTATTGAAGGTATCTCACCAGTCGTACTGTATATATAGGGCGAGTAATGGATCCTGAAGTCTCAAAACGCTGATGTACATTTTTCAATCGAAAATAACATTAACATTTTGTCCCTTACAATAAAATCGTCTATAGAAAAACCCTTGCAATAACGGCCAAAAGCAGTTAAAAAGATCTGCTAAAAGGGGCTGTGTGTGTTGGGACACTATTCTGTTGTAGACTTAACAGCGATCAACACGCCGTTTGTAGAAACGATGGCGCTGGGTGTTGTGGATTCGATCCTCACTTGGGACAACTCTTATGTACAATCCACAAATCCAAAAACTATCCATTATAATACTTTTGATATTGACATACCTAATTGAAAAAATAATCACTTATTTTTTCTCATACTTATTTAAAGTAAGTCAGTTGTCGGTACGATATAATGTTTTCGTGAGTTTCAATTTTTAAAGTCGCTTTCATGAGCTGTGAGTCTCTTAAAATATTTCATATTTTAAAAAGTTTAATGGTGTAGGGTTCATGTGGCAACACTGTTTTTGATGACGCCACTTTTTATACACAGAGTTGGACACACAAAAGAATGTCAAGTGGACTCTGATTAACAAAGCGACTACAAGCGTGTAACTCAAGCTCTTGGAAACAAAATACTGTGAATATTGGTACCACCTGAACAGTAAATGCCTATTAAGTTTATACTGTGTTTAATTTACCCATTCAAGTGGTAGATGCATCGGATAAAAATATATTGTAGAGTACACAAACATAGAACCTCCCAAAATGGCATAAATTATCGATGTAAATGCTACTATAGTCCTTAAAACAGTTAGCATGTGACAGATGGCTATGAAATCAATGAAGTAACTTTGCAGAAACGATTTTATTTGCCATTACACCTATGTCTATTATTTACGGGCCAATTTTATCATAAGTTAATTGCAAAATGTTACAAATGTAAAAATTCACACCTAAAATGTATCTCGCAAGTTCTAAAATGACACTAGTGACAACTGTCACAGAGAATAAGCTATATTTTAGGATCTACAGTAATTCCACTATAGAGACACAAAGTGTTGTCTCATGTAGAGATCCTAAATACATGACACAACACAATACGAAGTGGTGAGATAATCGCCTAAACTACTGCGCCATCTGTGCAGTCAACACTAATTAATACCGTGTAAGTTAGTTATCGTATATTATCGGTCTCTCAGAAGTTAGAAAACACGGCAACAAAATAGACGAACACAACGAGTTCATTTTGTACTACATTGGTGAAACACCAGGATTATATGGAGCGGGCTTTATTTTAACCTCAAAGAAATCCTAAAAAGCGACATTCCATAAATTTGAAAAGTAAAGTCATGATAACCTGCCTGCTCCCATCACTAACTTATGCTTGTCAAACGTGAAAATTCACAAGTAATCTAAAAAATAAGATCATAACCAGTCAAAGAAGTATGGAAAGAAGCATCCTGAAAATAAAGAAGATACAAAAAAGCCGACATACCGCTGTAAGACAGAAAACTAAAATTATCGACACACTCAGTTACTCACAGAAGCTTAAATGGCGATGGGCTGGACGCGTGGCCAAACTAAATGATAATCGCTGGACCAAAACGACAACGTCATGGCAAGGACCATCGGGCCAGAGGAAAAGAGGCACACACTGGATGCGTGAAGCTGAAGACAGAGAAAAATGGTCATCTTTGGAGGAGGCCTTTACCCTCCGATGAGAGGGGTTCTTGTACCCATGAATATAAAGCACCTAATTAATTGATGCATGCAAACTGTTCTGATGTTTATCTTTTCTTTTTAATTCTTTTTCTTTTTCTTTGTAATTGTATACCTATATCTAACCTATATTTGTAACAAGAAATAAAAGGTTTTTTATTTTATTTTATTTATTTAAGTTAGTTATCGACTTTTACACAAATTATTAAGAATATAGGCACAGAATATCACCACAATACTATTTAATAACTATTCAAAAATAAGTCATCGGACATCATTCACACAACGCTATCTAGCTTCAAACTAAGTATAGCTTGTACTATGACAACTAGATTGACTGATATAATACTTGTATACTTTTTTTTGTAAATACATACATATTATACTTAAAAATACCTAAAGTCAAAACAAATATTTGTATATCATACAAACATTTGGTCGAACCCAGACTTGCGCGTGTTTTGAGCACTTCACACTCGAATTGCCATTCTCAAAACTCGAGTAAGTTATGTGCCAGATTCATAAGTGTCAAGTGTGTACACCACCTTAAACTACTTACCTATCCGTACTTAAGTACTTACCTTTATGAAACGAGATCTTTCTAGTGTATATTTTATAACCAACATTTAAGACGGTAACACGTTTCATGCTCACACAATATTGCAGAATTTGTGTAACTTCGACCCCGCTGTGTAAAATTAGGAAATATTTAAGATTAACTTCGATACTGAATGTGGCACAATTAATGGGACGTTACACTGTAAAAAGCACTTACTCAAGCTCTCTTTTTGTATATTTTCTTTTTTTTTTGAAGTAAAACTTCTTTATCGGGGTTGGGAAAAAATTAAGTGTAACATTTTTTCGTTACGCGTCACATTTTTTCGTTACGCGCCATCTTTTTCTTATCCCTACCACGCGTGATTCGAAATATACTTTCTCCAGCGGAGTAGGGATTGGTAAATGTCTCCAATGTATTTTGCGGCCCGTTTTGAGTAATTACATTTTTGAAATCCAGGTGGCGATTGCATCGACTTCGGACGGGTTTAAATTATTTTTTTTAAAAATAACGTCATAAAGAAGTTTCACTTCTTACGAGTGTACGCTAGTACACGCACACATTTTTTTTTTCTATATTTAACCTACCAAAGTGACTCTATTCTGCCTGATAGAAAGCATAAATAGAATCCAAGAGCGGTGGTCACCATACTCACTGCGAATGACGATAGTGCAATATGGCGACCCACGCTATGGCGGCCTAGTGAGATGTTTTTTTACGCCCCGCTTAAAGGACCCGGGATCGTAGTGGGAAGGAAACACGTGCGCTGGTAATGAATTCCAGGCTTTAACAGTTCTGCACAGGAAGGAAGAGCCGAATCGTTTAGTTCGGGAGCGTATGTCTACCATTCTGAAACGGTGACTTCCAAGGCCAGCACGAGTTGTCCTATAGAGGAACGGAGAGGATGGGATCAGTTGAAAGAGCTCATTAGTATTTGCTCGTTTGTCAACTTACAGCACAAAAAAAAACAAGTTTGGTTAGTCACAGTATAATTTATATAATTATAATATGTATGTATATACCTCTTTAGAAATATGTATATAATCGTGTTTATCAACAATCTGGGTTCCTGTAACAGGTAATGCATCTGTAATCTAGTATGAGTTCAGACTTCCGTGTATAAGCTGTGTGAGGTGATATTCGCCCAAGCATGGCTATCTTACAGCAAAATCATTTCTTATCATTTAAGTCACTTTTCTTTTTACATAAGACAACCCTCATATACCACATGCTTGTAATGGACATCAAGAACACCCAGACTCCGAACAACAGTTTGTGAGTCGCATGTGGGATCGAACTCCCAACATTCAGCGCAGAAGAAGTAACGGGGTTACTGATTTATGTAACTCTACGTAATCAGAGCACTCAAATATTACATTCTAATAATTTGTAATCACTATTACTTTTCAAGTTAATAACTAGAGCTCATTTTTCATGAAACTCGTAAATTCTTTTATCAGTATAGCTAAGGTCGACCGAGAATTAGTTTAGACATAAGCCAATAGATGTCACCACAATAATGACGTCATTTTCTAAAGTGCGGTGTCAAGAGTCTCGACAGTTGGGTTAGGTTTACGTTTCTATGTTTACTTACTGTTTGAGGATTCCGTGGAGTTTACACGGCGGAATTCCCAAAGTGAGTCTTAGGATATTTTTGAAAGCCCAACTTCGGAACTCGAAGAGGTTTAATGACGCTGAGACTGCTAAGAGACATCCTAGACTTTATTTAAAAACCTTCTATTTATAAGCAGTCAAGCAAAAGGCATGATGCCTGATTTTGACGAATTGATCAATACTCCTAAGTTTATTCTCCTAATAGTCCAAGAGCCCGTGAGTGCCAGACCTTCGTCATTTTATAAAAGCTGAAAGTTCTTCTATGTGTGTCCCTAGTACAGGTAAGAATGATCCCCAAACATGAAGCTGAGGCAGCGGTGGCTTTGGCAGATAACAGGCAACAAAGGTGTGTAAAATTCCATCTCAAATTTGTCATGATATAAAACTTGATTTTTTTTATATTTGATTCATAATAATATCAAAACTCGCGTTGCTCATTGCCAGACAGTTAGTATGGTTCCAACCCTCTGCCGGACACCCCTAAACTATTATAATTTATAATTATACTTACGTTATATTATAAAACCTAAGTTTTATATATAATTTTTTGGGAGCCTATATTAAACTATGTTTACATAGTAGCCGGACAGTTTCGAAGGTTCTATCATCTTGCCAGACGCATTCAAAGTGAGCAATAATCGGGAGAGCAAGGAGCGTATACAGTAACTAAAGGTTATATTATAAAACTTAAATTTCATATATAATTTTTTGGGAGCCTATTAAACTATGTTTATATAGTAGCCGGACAGTTTCGAAGGTTCTATCATCTTGCCAGACGCATTCAAAGTGAGCAATAATCGGGAGAGCAAGGAGCGTATACAGTAACTAAAGGTTATATTATAAAACCTAAGTTTCATATATAATTTTTTGGGAGCCTATTAAACTATGTTTACATAGTAGCCGGACAGTTTCGAAGGTTCTATCATCTTGCCAGGCGCATTCAAAGTGAGCAGTAATCGGGAGAGCAAGGAGCGAATACAGTAACTAAACGTTATATTACAAAACCTAAATTTTATATATAATTTTTGGGAGCCTATTAAACTATGTTTACATAGTAGCCGGACAGTTTCGAAGGTTCTATCATCTTGCCAGACGCATTCAAAGTCAGCAGTAATCAGGAGAGCAAGGAGCGTTTAAAATCTAATTAGTCACAACAAGTAACTAAAATTATGAAAAAGAAACGATTAATGAATCAACTGACATAACTCATATATTTTTTGAATTAAAACATAAATTTTGAAACACAAAACCCGAAACACCTCAGACAAATTTATACACATAGTCAAACAATAAAATTACAAAATAAGAGAACACTTTGCACTTGACGCCTTACTGCTATTGTTAGATTTTTGCCACTTTGTAACTTTATTGTGCCCTGTAAAACAGCTGTTTATTTTCGAAAGTAGCCAATTATCCTCATCTGAGTCCGAGCAGTATGATTCCACATCAGATAGATGTTCCTCTGAAACGGTCAGAAGTTTCAGAGGCTTGGTCGCTAAGCTCTGATTCACTCTCTTTTTCATCTTCTCTTTGTAATTCCTCGATTACTGCACTTTGTGGTAACCGTAGACGAATGATTTTATAAAAAAACAACAAAACTCCAAGCCTATTTAGAAAATATTGAGCAAGAGCTGCAGAACTACTACAAGCTTGTAAGTGTATGTAAGTGTAAGTGTAGGTCGCGTTGAGCGTCGCGCGTAACCTTTTCGACGACTGCGCCGCAACGAAAACATTTGCAATTTGTGGACTGAGGAGAGCACCCCGAGCGACGATATTGTCATTAATTTATTTCCAATGACATAGCAACAGGTAGCTTGTTGCTATGTCATTGGGAATGAGAAATGTATGTGATGACTAATAATAATAATATGAACGAAAATGTATTAAGTGCGGTCGATTATACTACGTGCGCCCGCTTGAAGGTTAATTAATTAACACTATTCATGTTTCAGTTGCCCAACGATATGAATAATTATATGAAGTATCATATCATGGGTTCCGTGTCACAGATTCGCATGAAACCTGGGTGTATTCCAACAAAATTTCCATGTCAACCAGACAGAAAAAAAACGAACAGCTGACACCACCGATCGCCCGTACCCTTTAAAAATATAAAGGAAGGCGTTAATTGAAGAAGCCATAAAAGATTTGGAAGAAAAACTCTTATATCAACACCACTGGAGATTGGAGAGACTCAACTGGTGTTCCATGGCTCAAATTCTTATCGAGAACACGAAAACAATCAACAATTTGACTTATACACTATTAAAAACATGAAATACCATTAAAATTGTATTTAAAACAGTTTAGAAGCGCATATACAATCGAAATTCGTATGAGATCTAAGTAACAGCTACAGTGTGTTTATAGGCGTGACGTAACGCAATCTGATTGGTGTTTAACCTATCATGGCGGATTCCTGTATTTTGTAGTTTTAATTCATAGAATAAATTAATAATCTCGTGTTCTAAAAAAGAAGTACGTCATCTTTATGCATCTATATATTATATTTTAGTAGTTAAATACATCATTTTAATATTTCTTGCTGTCTGTTATCATGCCTATTGTGAACCTAGAATACGTAGACCAAGAATAGAAAACAATGTGAATAAATGAACCCAATCACAATATAAGTTGTCTTTCGATCCATAGACTTATAACAATCTAAGGAGAAGGAGAGCTTTTCCCAATATCCTCATCAAGTTATTAATAGTCCACTGCTGGACATAAGTCTCTGTTTAGAAAGGCAAACCTTGGACATCGTTTCTTTCTTATTCGCCTTCTATATCACGCTGGTTATACCGGTTGGTATAGGGTTTGTTTTAAAGTTTTCCTTCACTATGGAGTGCTGTTGTCCTACGTACTTTCCTCCAGCAGTCGGCTCATACAACACCCAAGGGATGAGTAAGGTAAGCGATACTCCGTACTCTTAATTCATCACCACACGGGTATTTTTCATAACCCTAGTACGTAGTGATAAACAATTTCCATAATGTAATTATCATACACGTATGATACATTTTAAATTAAATACGACATACCTATGCAGTCGTTCAAGGTTAAAACTTGATAGTGAGATGTTTTAAATTCAAATTAACGTCAAACTTTTACGTCAAAAACGCATGTCTAACAAGAATTGTAAAAATTAGTTTGACGTTTGTTGTAGCACAGGTATAGCGACTATGATCTCAGATTCTTGTGATCCGTCTTCCATTAATCGGTGAATAGTAGAAAATGAGAAGAGAGGTTTTATTATTTCCTCCATTTTGTGTGGGCGTGAGCCATGGTGACAACATTCTTAGAGATAGTATCTCACTGTGTTTCGTTTATGCTAGAAGCATATGATTTTCCGTTCCCTTCTCACAGACTTTTTAATTAATATAACTATAGTATTTATTTTAACAGAATTTATTTAGAAAATTTGATCCACAAGTGTAGTTGTATATAGGCCTAAACTACAATTATCTGCATATTATTTAACATTACTAATATTGAATATTGAAAATGGGAAGAAAATAGCATGACATTCTTTTTATAGGTCAGATTTTGAACGGCTTTTTATTGTTAACAGCGCCATCTGTTATGATAATTTCTAAGTACTAAAAAACTGGTCGAACAATATTTACTCTGTTACCAACGCTTCTCATTTTTCTCTAAAGAGGGTGTAATAATAACCTTCGATAGTCAAGTTGTTAATACTGACATAATATTTTTGTACTTTGTAGTATGATGGCAATTTTTTAATTTTAGTGTAAATGATTTAAAAGGTCTATACTTAATCAATTTAAGAATTATTTTATCATAAATCAATTTAATAAGACTAAAATTTAAATTTAGACGAGTACTTTTGACTAAAGAGTTTGGATGTAAAGAGTTTTTACGCTATTATGGTTTTTAATGATATAAAATAATATGATGTCAACACTCCTGAAATTAGAAGTGCTAGAGTATAATGTATGGTATATAATTATATGGACTATAATATAATGTATATGTATCGTTTATTAAACATCTTAAAACTGTATTTGACCATAGATTAAAATAGTAATTTTCTTAGCAAGTGGTACAAAATCTATAAAAACATTCATTTGCGAATTCATCAACAAAATTTAATAGATTTTGTTTTAATACTTATTAAACACACAACACACAAAACAGACGCGTTGCCAGTTTCTAGTGACTTCCGTCGTAAATGGATGTATGCAATCCAAGAGTTCGTATTTTTAATTCATCATCACACGGAATATTCGCGGGAATTTCTGGTTAAGTCTGTGTTAAATATTGGCGGGTTGTGGATTATAGTCATCAACAACTTCTAACAGTTTATTGGAAGATTAAAGCCTTTCTTTAGTAAGGATAGATGATTTTTTTAAGTCACCAACTTATGGTCTGTTACACATACCGCTATTTCTACATCAAAAATCATAGCTTTAAAACTAGTTTGACATCAAAAAACGCGGTCATTGTGGCAAGTTCTCCTTCACAAAAGCATAGATAATAAATCTATGGTTAAGTACTGGATTTTTGAGTTCGTTGACACTAAAAGACAAGCTAAAGTTAAACGATGCCATATGAACAGCTGCAAAATAAGTTTTTGAATTTATATTTTTTTTGGCGAGGTAGGAAAAAATTAATGTGGGTAAATTTTTGTGATGCGCGTGCACACCATTACGGCAAACCGACACTACAAAATAAGCTAGTCAACAGTTACATATAGTCAGAAGTTTTTTTATTTATTACTAGCTTTTGCCCGTGGCTTCGCTCACGTCGAATTTGGTCCACCACATTAAGTTTCGTAACAGATCGTTTTAAATATATATATACACATAAATAAAACGTATCCTTTGTTACTTCTAATACCTCCAAGAAACAAAAATTCTGTGTGTACAAAATTTTATGATGATCGGTTGAGTAGTTTTCGCGTGAAACCGTAACAAACAAACTTACATTTATAATATTAATTAGGCAGTGATTACGTATGGAATTCTTTTTAATTTTTTAACTAGATAATGCGTTATAATAAGACTTTCTTTCAACGTACATTTTTTTTCTATTATTAGTGTGGTTATGTTTACAAACATAGGATAACGCGAAGGATAAAAATTTTATAAAGATTTTTATCTTGTTACGCCAAGGAAACGTGGGTACACAAGTACACACACTTTTTTTA
Source organism: Hypercompe scribonia (assembly GCA_949316085.1). Classification (NCBI taxonomy): domain Eukaryota; kingdom Metazoa; phylum Arthropoda; class Insecta; order Lepidoptera; family Erebidae; genus Hypercompe; species Hypercompe scribonia. The sequence continues at coordinate 5,873,915 of OX438997.1, forward strand.
ATGTGTAAGAGGGTCAATAGACTGCTCACCTGACGGTAAGTGACTACGGCCATCCGTCAACATGAAATTGCAGTTCTTTGAGTCCCTCCGGGCTCCTGAGAAGAGGGGTTTGATTTTCAGTTACATCCCTTACATTGTTTCACTCTATGAAAAGTACCAAAAGAATTGCTTAATGCCAGATTTTTTGAGTTTATGATATAACTAAAGCATGGTTCTGCCTCCAACGAAAAAAAAAAATTTAATAAAACTTAATGCACTTGTTGTACAAAGGTGGACTTAATGCCATAGGGCATTCTCTCCCAGGCGACCTTCAGGTGATGTAGAAATATGATGCGGTAGGTGCCACAGATCATCCGCTAAGGGGTGCAAAGGTAAAATAAAGAAGTTGACATGGTACAAAACAAATCTTTCACGTATATGATGATTTTAGACATTACTAATAAAATATTATTTTATACATAAACATACATATATATAAAATTAATATAATATTCTATATAAATACTCACTCGGGTTCTTTTTTTTTATTTTTATTTTAAGAACCTGCCAAAGTGACTCTACTCCGCGTGATGATGATGAAGCCAAAAGTCACCAGACTCATTATGAATGCTGGCAATACAGTATGGTGCCCCACACTATGGCGGCCTATTAAGATGCTTTTTTACGCCTCACTTGGGGACGTAAAATATACTATCGTTGTGCTGATTCTACCAATTCATTTCAAAGTGGATTACGTACTTTCGTCTTAAATGTGTGGCGATTTGTGGACGTAATTCATGTGGTCTTACCAATTTTTCTTTTAACATTGAACTTGCATATTTGCATTTGTGAGTTTTCCATTTGACGTTTGTTTTTACGTTTAAATTACCGATAAAACCTTTTGTTATATTGCCCTTTACCCCAACGGAATATATTTCTACTGAAATGTATATATATTAACATATAATTGATTAATTATGTATGTCCGTCAGTCATTTGACCTCACATGTTTACTTTAAATTTGTTTAATTCAAAATTTAACATTCCTTCGTAGTAAGATTACATTAAATTAAATTACTAAGTTAATACTTAGTAATTTAGTAACCATAATGCTATACTTTTAACATTAAAAAAATTGATTTTCTGTGTAGTGACATCTCTTTTCCTCTTACGAAATGATAGATGGAATAGATGACAGGATAGAACAGGATGGTTATATTAAACTAAGGAAAAGGAACTTCTCCGTGACGACACGTTACCGTTAAAAACGAAATGTCTGTAGTAATAATAACACATTTTTATTTGAAAATTGAACGAAGCTCTCCTCCAAGGAACGCCAACCATCCCGGTATAGGGCAATTCGCATCCATCCGCTGCCAGCCACCTTCTTCAAGTCGTCGGTCCATCGCGCCGCAGGGCGCCCTACACTACGTTTGCCCAATCGTGGTATCCACTCTAGTACACTTCGGCTCCAGCAACAATCGGTTCGTCTGGAGACATGGCCGGCCCACTTCCATTCAGCATACTGACCTTCGTTCAGCAGCGGACGGTGATAGGTTGATTGATGATTTGAAAATTGAACAATTTTATACAGTAAAATTGAATATAATGTTAAAACTGTGTCGTTGATATCAACGTCCTCTCTCAGATGTTAAAAAAAATCAAATAATATAAACTTAAATGGTGTATGCGAAAGAAAAAAAAACTAAAACTACACAGATACTTTCAAAATAAGACGTATCTCGTAATTTATATGGTCTGTGGGTATTGTAAGTGTAATTTTAATGTAGTTATGTTAGTTGTGTGTTGTGACAGTTTTTTTATATTAATAATATCATAAAACTGAAGAGTCTTTTGTTTAATTATTTATTTACACTTGATGCACTTTGTACATCGGTGGACTTAATACCCAAGACATTCTCTTCAACAGTTCTCAGTCAACCTTAGGGTGGTATAGAAATATTGTAACGGAGGTGCACAGAGGTTATATTGACAATGAAAATATACCCTACATGAGTCCATATACATACATGAACACGTACAATAAATACGTCATAAATACACATATAAATATGCATATATATACATACACACACATTTAAATTATATTCGTAGACTATAACAACTTGACTATAAGCTGAGCCAACTATCGATTAGAGAGTACATTCTTTTTGGATGTAAAACGGTTTGTGGAAGTCCAGACTTTGAGCGGGAGCGCAGTCCAGAGTAGTATTGCCTGAACTAAGAACGAAGTTTAGATGATTATTTGACTGACTCAAGACTCAAGACTAAAGCGCCAGCATCCGTGTTATAGTGTTTCATTGGTGAGTGTGAGACCGGCGGCCCATTGATGCAGGGATGACAGTTATCGTGGTAACTGTGTAAACCTTACACTGTCTCGATGACTGTCATCCCTTTTACGTCCCCAAGCGGGGTGTGAAAAAGCATCTTACAAGGCCGCCATAGTGTTGGTCACCATTCTGCATTGTCTGCATTTGCAATGAGTATGGTGACTATAACTCTTGGATTCTATTCATGCTTTCCATCAGGCAGAGTAGAGTCACTTTGGCAGGCTCTTATTATAGAAATATGAGATATTCAAAGTTATTGTCTTGTTTCTTACTTTAAGACAATCACAAGACTTGAACAGAATATACTAATTCAATATGTTACAGAGTATTAGGACTACAAGTAATTATATTATTGCATTTACAACTTCATAAATTAGCAAATACGAACATTTCTTCCTGTTTTATTTAATTAAATAGTTATGTGCAATCAAAGGTTAATTGAAACCAGTATATTCTAAATTACTAAACCTACCTTATGGGCAATTTAAAAAAAAAATGTATTTCAAAAAAAATCAAATAAAAAAAAAAAAAAAAACTTGAAAGGACAACTCTAGCTCTAGGAACATCTGTTTGTTGTGTGTCGAGGGTGACTTTATAAACATTTATGAATCGGACACAAAAATACACAGATTCGGAGTGTCTGGGAGTTCTTTCTTTCTGGGTCACTTGTGTACAAGTTGAGTGTTGTTGTGTACAATTTGACTAATATTTTAATATTAGTCAATAAATTATTCTCTTCATCATTAATTATAATTATTAATGACTTTAAGACCATTAGTGTAGGTATACCGTTAAAATTAACTGCTATCATTATCAACCTCTAACAGGACACAGGCCTCTCCTTAGAAAGGAGATTTTGGCCGTTTTTGTTTTTTCCATGTGTTGACGGATTAAGAATACATAGTGTTCCCACCACGATTCATCCAGTGGGTCTTGTAAGAGGTGACTGATGGAACAAACTTCGCAACGTCACTGCAAAGACAAGGAAAACTAGAAACAAACCATATACCAAACCGTCTGACCAACGTGGTATAACTACTAAGTAAATCATTAATACCACTAATCGTTAATTAGTATTAGTTAGTCAGTATTAGTTAGTTAGTAGTATCATTAATTAGTATTATTAATAGTAAATACAATTGTTTTGTCACTTACATCTTTAAAGGTATTTAACGAAAATCCACTTTCATAACAATGAATGTAAGAATGAATGAACCTCCAACGTCAAAAGAATTCGTTGAACTATGTAATCATTGAAAATAATGATTTCATAACAATTGCATAAAAAATACATTTTTTCCGTATTTAATTGTAATAATAATTTGTATTTGTATATAAATAATTGTTATGTTTGGAGGCAATGTAAGGCGGTTACGAAATGGTTCACGCAAACGATAACACAAGAGTAGCTTAATATCGGTTGCCTGTAACGCCCTGGTATTTTTCCAGTCGAGCCGAGTCGAAGATGTGCCGAAGCTTGACAGTTTCACTTTGGTCATAATAATTTTAGGTCAAATAGTAACTAATAAAGAAAAAATGACCAATTGCCTACATATATATTGAAAATATGTACTAATTTGAAAGATCCATAATCTTTTTCTTTTTTTTTTTAAAAGAGACAACGCTCGCTTTAGGAATAAATCCTGTGTCGCGTGGGACTTTATAAACATACAAGAAACAGACAGAAAGAACACCCAGACTCAGAACAACAATTTGTGGATCACACAAAGTGTTGTTCCGTGTAGGATTTGAACCCACAACACAGCAGAGTGAGGAGCGGTGTGGCGACCGCTTAAACTACTAGGCCAATCGTGCAGTCAACAGCTCTCCTGTGGTCTTCACATCACCCCGCAAGGGGTGCGTGGAGGCTGGATCGGGGCGGTTTGCCTCCTGCCAGCGGGTTCTTGTTTCGTGTGTTTTGAGGCGGAATGTTGCGCTCTTCACACCGCTCCGGCGGTCAACTCGAGCCAGATGTGTCGCGGGGGACTTTACAAGCATACAAGAAACGGACACAGAGAACTCCCATACTCAGAACAACAATTTATGGATCACACAAATGTTGTTCCATGTGGGGTTTGAACCCACAACACTCAACGTGAGAGTTGCGTGGCGACCGCTTAAACCACTGGGCCCACCATACAGTCTTTCTTCTCTTTGTAGTATTGTCTTGTCTAGTTAGCTCCTCAGTCGCCTCTTACGACAACCATGGGAGGAATAAAGATGAAGATACTCCGTACTCGTAATCCATCACGACACAAAGAAGGAAATAGTCAAAACTATGGTATTGGGAAAGCTAAGAGAAGTATTACAGTTTGTCTATAATTCGAGACCATAGACAAGCTGTAAAATTTCTAGAACGATCTCGAAATAATTTCTGTACCCGTTTTAAAAACTTCCGTTATGTCATTTATTACCGTTCATGGTCAAAAAGAATTATAAATTCAAATTGATTGTTTCATAACGTAAAAAACCGATAAAGTTCCATTTTTTTTTTACTAATATTTATTTTGTTTTGGCAGACGTTAGAAAAACATCGCAAACCTGTTCTGAACTGTACTTATATTATTTTATGAATAAGTACACAAACTTATATCCGTGACTTGGCATTAGGCCACCATAGCGTGTGTCGGAAATAAGGCAAAAATTAGTTTGCGTTGTCTTCATTCGCAGTGAGTATGGCAACCACCACTCTTGGATTCTATTCATGCTTTCCATCAGGCAGAATAGAGTCACTTTTGGTAGGTTTCTGTAAAAAACAAATTACTATAGCTTCCATTTTGTCAATTAGATCCTTGACAAAAGTAATCTATATCTGCGCTACATTTTATCTAGATCGGCTCAGCAGTTCTGGCTTGATTCAATAAACAGCTATCGTTAGTATATCCTCGTTAATTTTAGAGTTTAAAGTTTTAATGGGATAATAATAATAATAATATTTCGTACATCTGCTTTTTTTGTAAATACATACATATTATACATAGAAAACAGTCAAACTCCGAAACAAATATTTGCAAATCATACTGTGGCTGCTTGGCGACTGCGGAGGTGAGGAGGGAGGGACTCCGACACCAAGGGAGGATTCCTCCGACCAGGCGAGGTGATCATGCCTGGTGGGCCACGGCCCAACGGTTGATGTTGGGATGTTGTATATATGCTAATTGCCACGCAAATCTCCATATCGCGACACAGGATTAATATTTGCATTGTAGTTTAATACATTCATACGTTTCGTTCATACTTCGTAGTTCGATGTATCTTCGCTAGATGGCGCTGTTGTATATTTTTCTTTGTGTTGTAATGTAGAAGCCACTACAATACAAACATTTGATCCAACTTGGAAATCGAACCCGAGACACAGCAGTCGCATACGCTACCGCTGCGCCACTGTGGCAGTCAAATAAATTCTATAGACTTAGATTATTTTTATGTCTTTATAGATAGCTAAATATAAATAAACATTAGTAAAATAAAACAGCCTAGACATTTGAGATTTAAAAATAAGCCATTTAACTTTGCGCTATTTAGTAAGAGTGAATTAGTGTGTTTTAAAGTAAAAATTTAAGAGTTAAGTTTTTTAATATAGCCTTCGTTTTATATTTTTATTTCTGACATTATACAAATATCTATATTTTATTTGACGTAGTCTATTTGTCTAGGACATTTGCTCGGCCTTTAATTTTTTTTTAAAATTTAAATAATTAACATTTCTCTCTGGCTAGACATACTCTATGTACATATGTATATCCCTAATTGCTTCGTAAGTCTAGCGGTTAGCGGGTTTTAACCCTCGTGTCTCGGAGAGTACGTAAAGCCGTCGGTTCTACGTTTGATCTCTCCCCAGTCATGTCGGATAGCCAATCCCATTGTGAGAGTGAGGGAACAGACGGTGCATCTGTTTGCACACTTGGGCACTATGATATCTCCTGCGTGCCTGGTTTAGAGATCGGCCGCAGTAGCTGAAATCATCTGTGCGGTACAACATCATCATCATCATCATCATCATCATCATCATCATCATCATCATCATCATCATCATCATCATCATTCAATGAAAAAAATAATTAACATATTTTTATAACTTTTTCACAACAGTAAAATGTAATAGAATAATAATATGTCCAATATGACTTTGACGTCACAAATGTCGCTAACGTATAGTATACGATCGAGCACAATTATAGCACGGACGCAGAGGTTATCAACATTTTGGTTATGTTATGCGTCTATTATTTTCGTTGATGTGTGCTTAACTTGTAAAAAGAATTGGATTCAATTGAATTTATAAAGTTGTTTGATAACGCTCAATTAGTCGTAAAGTCCATCTAGTAAGAGCATATAAATTATTGTCTACGTTTATATTCAATAAAGAAATTAGTTTAATAATATGAACTAGTTTTCTTTTTAAAAAAAGACAAAATATTGCAATAAGTTTATATATACGTTTTTGTTTGATTTAAAAAGTTCACTCGAACACTATGTTTGTTTAAGCGGGCCTTTTTAAACACAGACACGGACACAGACTGACATTCGTAAATAATCTTAAGCGTTAGAATAGAATATAGCAGATTATAATATTTTCAATCATTTTCCAAAATATGATTACATAAAATATTGTTAACATAGATATAAGATAATCTTATTTAAATAAATAAATGTTTCATACATTTGACACACAACGCCATCTAGTTTCAAACTAAGCAGAGCTTGTACTATGACAACCAGACTGACTGATAGAATACTTAAATACTTTTTTTTTGTAAATAGATACATATTATACATGGGAAAACACCAAAACGCCGAAACAAAAATGTACAGATTATACAAACATTTGTTGTGACCCGAGAATCGAACCCAAAGTCTCAACCACAGTCATCACATACACTACCAAGGCAGTTAATATGTATCGTGGTCAAGTTCTACAGCCGACTACGATCTTACCTCTTCTCAAAACGAGAAATTTGAAAGATTTGACAGCACTTTAAGCATAAACTAAATAGACACATTGTGACCAGTGTTTATTAAGCACTGCTCTTAATATTCCAGGATCAAATGCACCCAACGGTTGTGGATCTCTGCTTTTTATACAAGAATCCTTATTCAGCGTTATACGCAAACGGTCACAGTTGATGTGTATACGCAATACTTGACAGACGTGCTTTTTTATTCCTATTATTATTAAATAATAGTGTTTAGTGGCATACGTTTATATTTGTGCAGTTGAGAAAAAATTAAAGTAAGTAGTTTTTTTTTTGGTCAGGTGTGTTAAACCATTTTGTCTTTCAGGTGTGTCTAAAATGACTTTTGAAAATTTATGAAATGTCACAATGACACATTAAACATAAAATTAATAATAAATATATTTAATGTCCTATAATATTTTTTAGGTATATCTATTTTCTTTTTGTGAAGACATAGAAAGTAAAATTTAATATGACCCTTATATATTTAATTATAAAAACTAAATTACAAAAACACAATAAATTTTATAGCTCTTATACAGAATAAGGTACATTTTTTAACATAATATTATGTATTTTGATTTAAATAGAGTCATTAGAGGGAGATGAGAGTACGTTGGGGCTCCAGGGATTACCTTACTAGGGTGCACCTGGTCCTCTGGCTATTGGTATCTGAGACGGCGTGCGGTTTTTAGTCGGTTCGAGTCCGACATAACCACTCTTCGGTGGTATCCGTGGGGATTTCCGCAGAGTACAAAAAAAAGAGGGAGATGAGAAGAGTTTTCTCTGTAAGAGTACAGTAGAGAAAGAGCGAGAGGGCAAAATAATAATCTGTTACAATATTATAACTCACCTCAAACTCAAATCTAGCATAGTCTGAACCCATACCATTATCACCACCATCATTATCTTCTCGCAGTCCACAGCTGGGCATAGGTTTCTCCAACAGCACGCAACTATAAACAGACATATTTATGTACTAGCTTTTGTCTACGGCTCCGCCCACGTATAAGTCTATTATCGCTGTGATTCTTTAAACTGATTTTTAGTTTTTGATTTGAAGTTTTTTACTTGTCAATCGTAATAAAACAAACACTAAATGTTAAGTGTAGTTTACGATAATACTTACGGTTAAGCCATTTCTAAGATTAACACGCACAAACACATAGACAAACAGACAAAAATTTAAAAATTTCTTTTCATTAGATTTTTTTTAATAAAGTTAATGTACAGGCATCGAACCCTTACCATTCAATTTTATTATATGTATAGATAAAATATTTTGCACTGTTCGGAAACCAATAACATATGTCATTAGTGGAAGTCACTACTGTCATAAGAATGATGATGATATTGATGATGATTTCGGCCACTGCGGCCAGTCTCATCAGAGACCACCCAACTACGCAGGAGATATTACCGTGTACAAGTGTGTGCGCAAACACAGGTGCACACTCTGTTCCCTCACTCTCACAATCCGATGGGACGGTTATCCGATACGACCGGGAAGAGATCAGGCGCAGAATCGACGGCAATACGTGCTCTCCAAACGGGACATAAGACCACTTCCTTACTTCGGATTGTTGTTAAGTAATTGTATAATCCGAAAAATTCAATAACAGTTTTTGACTCAACCCGGGAATCGAACCCGAGACCATCAGCAGTCGTATACACTAACCGCTAGGCCAACGATAAAAATATAGCGTACATACTCGATTGCTTCTGATTTAAAAGGCCCTGGGACGATAAGAATACCGAATCGGCTCATATTTTTACGATTATTGTAACATGCTTAAAAATCAAAATTATGAATAAAACCTCGTTTTCTTTTGGGTTCTTACGAACAAATATGGCTCTTATTTTTTTTCCAAAACCCTACTATCATGCCCCAAAACATATTCGATTACTAGATCATTCGATTAACAAGACGCAGAGAATAACAATCTTTACTAATTTTCAGTATTTTTCGATTTATTCAGACGTAGTAAAAATCTGAAACTTGCTGTATCGAAATATTTCATGAGTACAAATTTTTCCTGAAGTTATGAGCCCCGAGTCCTTTTTGGGGCCGATTCGGTATTCTTATCGTCCCAGGGTCTTTAATTAAACGAAATCTATTTTTGAAGTGAAAACTTCTTTAGGCGCGTTGAGCGTTTTGGTAGAGGGTAAAATCCTCGGTTCGCGTCACCGACATGCTAATGATAATAGTATATCTATAGCTATGGAGAATATGATATTATATATTATATATAGCTATATATGAAACATAAAAAATTTCATATAATTTTTGCATATAGTTTTAATTACTCTCAACTTAATAGTTCCGTTTTCACTTCTATCGGCAGTCCCACGACTGCTACTGTTTTTTCTTTCACATTTTTTCACTTCAAATAAATAAATCTCAACACTTAGCGATTATAACCTTAAGTTCCACTTACGAAGAAACACAAGTCCCACAACTGGATCCAAACACAAATCTTCCGTGTGGTGACGGATTAAGAATACAAAGTGTTACCACCCCTATTCATCCCGTGGGTGTCGTAAAAGGCGACTAAAAGACCAAAGTATGCAAGACAACATCATTACAAAGAGAAGGAAAACTTGAAACAAACCCTATTCCAACCCGTCTGGCCAGCGTGGTATAGTAGGCCAAAACCTCCTTGCCAAGGAGAGGCCCATGTCCAGCAGTGGACTGTTAAAGGCTATTGATGGACACATATATATCTAAATAAACTTACTTATATATATTTCTATATACAAATATATTTGCCTTTTGTCTTTGGAATTTGGTCTGCCGTATTAAGTATCGTAATAGATTTTTTTTAACATTCAAACAATCCTATGATACATCATCTTTGTGTAACTTCAATGGTTTAGGCAGCGTACGCCAAGATAACTCAGAGGCCATTTTGCATAATTTGAAAAAAAATGGTATGCAATAGCTGTACTGCGGCAGTCCCTGAGTGCCACACGTATTTTTTTTTCACATATTCTTTTAAAAAATTCTTTCAATATATTAAATACCTTTTTTTCTATTATTAGTGTTGTTTTCTCTACAAACATACGATAACACAAGAGATATTTTTAGAAAGATTTTTAACTTGTTTCGCCAAAGTAGTATAACTTCTTACGTGCTTACATAAATACACACACACGCATTTTTTCTTATTTGGGTTCTGCCAAAGTGACTCTACTCAGCCTGATGGGAAGCATGAATAGAATCCAAGGATGGTCAATTATTACCAAGTGGATATTTGTTTGTCAATATGTAATATTACGTAAAGAATTCAAATAACTCAACAAAGTAATGGTATAGTTCCGCTTCTAAATAGTCAAGCAGTTTAATAGGTAGAGGTCACCTAACAAACAAACGTTACACTCTGTTAGCAACGGAAATCGTCATGTTTTTAATATACGCATAAAGGCTAGATTATCTTTAAAGATTTTTATTTTAATTTAATAAATAAAAAATAAATGGAATATATCCATTTTAATATAAATTAATATTTAAATAAGTTGACGTATTAAAAATGGTATATTTCTCCGTTTTATGACGGATTAATGATACGAAGTGTTATTAATTGTATTCATCTCATGGATGTCGTAAGAGGCGACTAAGGCAACAAACACAGGACTGCATAGTGAGACAGTCCTGCGTTTGTTGCCTTAGTGCAGTGGCAGTGGCAAAGAGAAGGAAAACTTGACTTGACTCTATGCCAACTCATCTTGCCAGCGGTCTCACTTCAATTTTTTTGTATACTTTTATATAAACATAGTCTGCCAAAGTGACTCTACTCTGCCTGATGGAAAGCATGAATATAATCCTAAAGTGGTGGTCAACATACTCATTGCAAATGTAGACAATGCAGTATGGCGACCCACACTATGGCAGCCTAGTGAGATGCTTTTTCACGCCCCGCTTGGTGACGTGCTCACACAGTTACCACAATAAGTGTCAGCCTTGTATCATGGGCGTCCTCGCACTCACTAACGAAACACGACATCATGGATACTGTCGCTTTAAGTTGGTCTTCTGTTTAGTACTACCCCGGTCGAGCCAGCCTGTTTGTGCTGAAATCAGCATGGCTTTACTACCTAAAATAATTTTAACCATCAATAATCTGTAGAAACCTTTGACATAGACCTCTTTTTAGCATGGAGGTTTTGACAGAAGTTTACACGCTGGCCACACAGATTGGTAAAGTTGTTTCAAAGATACTTTCTTTTTGTCGTCCTGTTGTCCTGCGTAATTTAATCGACTCCTACGACACCTAAGGGATAAATAGGAGTGGTGACTATCCATATTCTTGATCCGTCGCCGTGGTATTTTTAAGTTATTAATTTGCAAATGACGAGTCGTCAGCACAACACCATACAAAATCGTGTTGAAGTGTTATTTACATAATATGTATATCGGGGTCACAGATTAAAATACGCTTAGTGGAAATTTAATTCAAATAATTAAATTAAAACCATGTGTAATGAATTAGCTGACGTCGAAAAAGAGGTTTTTATTTTACTCTATTTATTTGTCTTTACGTTTATTACGACGGATCTCTGTTAATCATGAATGAATAGAGAAACATTTTTATTAATGAAAAAGGTACATAGTTTTACTGATTATAGAAATGCCGGAGTTTGGAAGTTGGGATCTTAACCCCCGGGCCTCAGAGAGCTCAGGAAGCCATCGGTCCGGCGCATGATCTTTCCGCGGTCGTGTTGGATAACCGTCTCAACAGAGTGTGAGAGTGAGGGAACAGAAAGTAAATCTGTGTTTACGTCCATACGTGTGCACTATAACATCTATGTAGCTGGCATAGCAATGTTTTTTAAGTTATTTTATATAATATAATAAGAGAAGGCAAACTTGAAACAAACCCTTTTTTTTTTTTTTAACGTGTGGAAACCCCCTCGGGCCGTCACCCCACCGGGGTTTACGGCGGGGTGGTGTGTCGGAATCGGATCGACTAAAACTACAAAGTGTGCCACTCTGCGCCTAACATAGGAGGAATCCGGGAACAGCTGTTATTACGACATCCAGATCACTTGAAACAAACCCTATTCCAACCCGTCTGGCCAGCGTGGTATAGTAGGCCAAAACCTCCTTGCTAAGTCCAGTAGTGGACTGTAAAAGGCTGTTGATGATAATGATGATGATGAATATAATTATAAGCGTAAAGTGTTCGCGTTCTGTGTTATGATATAGGTATTGATTCAATACTGGGCCTGGCACTAAGCCAGTGCCACCTGGTCGAAACGTCATGCAATTAAAAGTATGTAATACTCATTAATCACGTAGTTTCCTGAATTAATAAAAGCAAATAATTATACTTCTAACTGGATACATCTCACAAACCGCGATCTTAAACTAGGCAGAGCCTGTACTATGAAAACCAGGCTGCTAATAAAAAACTTTAAAATATCTAAACACGTACATATCCGACCGGAGGCCCATTGATGCAGGGGTGACAGTTATCGTGATAACTGTGTGAGCCTTACACTGCCACGATGACTGTCATGCTTTTTATGTCCCCAAGCGGGGCGTGAAAAAGCGTCTCATTAAGCCGCCATAGTGTAGGTCACCATACTGCATTGTCTGCATTTGCAATGAGTATGGTGACCACAACTCTTGGATTCTATTCATGCTTTTCATCGGGCAAAGTAGAGTCACTTTGGCAGGCTCTTGATATAGAAAAAAAAAATGTTATAAACTAATTAAGCCCTGATAGAGAATAAAGAAGAAAGAAAAAGAACAAATGTAGAGTGTCACCAATCCTATTTATCCCGTGGGTGTTGTAAGAGGCGACTAAGGGAACAAATTACGCAGGACACTGAAAACTGGAAACAAACCGTATACTAATCCGTGGTCAGCGTAGTATAGTAAGCTAAAATCTCTTTTCTAACAAGAGGCCTATGTCCAGCAGTGAACTGTTGAAGGCTGTTGATATGATGTGATGTGATAGAACAAAAACTTTACGATACAAGGAAACGAATATTGGCACGTTTTTATGAATTTATCAAAAAGCAAATTTTTCTCATTATTTTATCTTGATTAGAAACGAATTATAAATATATAATATTATAATGTAGAAATAACTTGTAGTTTCCCCCAGTTTCAGCGCCGTTTTTAGTCACAGTTGTGCTCTTCATTTGGTTTCATAGACAACATGAGAAAATTAATTTCTTCATAATTGACTTTTTAAATAAAATAAATAATATTTCGGACATCTGATACACAACGCTCTCTAGCACCAAACTAAACAGAGCTTGTACTATGTGTATTTTGTTTTGTAATACATAAATATTATATATAGAAAATACTAAAACTCCGAAATAAATTTTTGCAAATTGCACAAAGGTTAAGTCCGAATCGGGAATCGAAACCGAGACCTCAAAAACAGCAGCTACATACACTACCATCGCGCCACAAAGGCTTGGTTATTAAATGTAATTATTATACTTATTAAATAACTTAATATAACAATTATTCTTGTATTCGTCTTAAAATTCAGTCGAGCCGTTCTCGAGATACAAAAATAATGTAACTAACCCGTCTTTGTTTTATATATTAAGATTTTTCAATAGTGAATTGTGACATCACTAGTTGTCATTTCATTTTGACGTTTACCAAAAAGAAACTGATTTGACAGCAAGAAAATATTATGCCATAAACAACTTTGTTTTTATGACAAATCTAGTGGATATTATAATGTAAGAAATTACACACAAACGATTATCGAATCTGAAACCGTACAAGTCAGCAAATTGATCTTGAAGATCATGTCAATTATGCCGTAATGTAACTCACAATTAGGTAAATCCCCGTAAATGGAAATAGATGTTGTCTTAAGGTAAAAATTTGCAAAAAATATATTTATCAAAATGTACACAGTTGATACAAAGTTGTAAAGACAAAAACGCTACCAAAAACAGTAAAAGGATTTGTTTTTAATGAATACTAGCCAGTCTATTGGTGCCCTCTATTGGTTTAAATAGACTAATAGTTATTAACCGCCGCGCCACCTATCGGAGACACACCGAAGTACGGAGTAACGAACTACAGAGTAACTACTAATCCTGTATCATGATATAGAAATTCTTACGCTGATTAGAATATATACAACCAGTCAACTTTATTCGTTGGACCGCCGCCCACCAGGCATGATCACGTCGTGTGGTTGGAGGATCCTCCCTTTGTGTCGGGGGGACATGACACCCTTTGCTCCACAAGAATATAAGCATGGCTCGGGTATCTAGTTCATTTACATCTATCTCACAAACCACTAGGCCAATAGCAATACACAAGTTTAACAAAATACGTGGGAGCTAATCCTTAAAAGGCATAGCAGCAAGTTCTCCTTGTGTTCGTGTCGAATTATTACTTATGTGAATGGTTTTTTTCGCTCAAAGGAGGCCCTAATAACCTTGTAAGTTACTTCTACATTAGGACAAGTATTAAGTGTCAACAAACCGATAAGTTTAATATCTTTGCCAATATTTGAGTACTGTTGATAGAATTATAAAAAAACCACAGTCAAAGAAGTGTAAAATATTTGCATATGATGTAGCATAGACAATAAATGCTAAAGTTAATACTTACAGTAATATATGTGTTTATAACTAAAATATTTATGCGTTGCGTTAACAAGTTTGTTTACATACATTACTCAGATAAGCATAACAAGATAGTCTGTGTCTTATACTTTTCCTGGTGTTTTGTTACTGTCAAAAGGGGGCTCTTAAAAGAAACCATACGAAACTTTTTATATTAATGGGAATGAAACCACGGGTAACCTACAAAGGAGCAGGCAGTTAATGGATTGGTAAATGACAACCACTATCTATGTACACCAAAGATCTTGTAAATCAAAAGTCACAGGTTGCACACAGATATTTGCATGCTCCCCAATTAAAAAGGATTGGTTTCCTAGAAAATAGAGCAGTGAAACCTTCTATATACTTCTATTTAAAATAATAACGTGATAAACCTCAAGATCAAAAAGAATTTACTAACATTTGCTTTATTGTATTAACAGTTACAAACACCAGACCACACAACACTACACAATCTAATCTGTCTCACTATAAACACACCGACGGACATCTTGTGACTACAAATGGCGCGTTTAAAACCAAAATGGCTACCGTAACAGAATAGAATAAAGGACAATTATCAAATAAACAGTTCTTTCGCAACATGACGATTTTTAATGATTACGGAAGGTGTTTTACAGTGGTGAATTATAACGAGCATTGAGTGATTATGTTAATAAGATAGTGCTATATCAATGATCTCTCCGTGCGGTGACGTATTAAGAATATAGTCTCACTACCTCTATTTATTGGGTGTCGTAAGAGGCGACTATGCGGGACAACAACATTCCAAAGAGAAGGAAACTTGAAACAAATCCTACACCAAAACCTCCTTGCTAAGGAGAGGCCTATGTCCAGCAGTGGACAGTTAAAGCCTGTTGATGATAAGGATGAAAAATTAAGGGTATATTTACATTCCGTTACAACATTAAGGAGTCTGGCAGTGGGTAGACTCAAGGTGGAACCTTGTGCCAAAACGCTTAAACAAAATAAGCAATAAAAACTATAAGAATTCTTTGTTTGAAAAGAAAAAGTTAATTTGTAACTGTCAACATCATAAATAACTAATATTAAAAATGTAAATGTGAGTTTGTTTGTTTAGCTATCACGTTTGAAGCACAAACCGATTTTAAAATTCTTTCACCAACGAAATGCTTTGTTATCGGTTAGAAATATAAGCTAGTTTTTACCACGGCTAACGTCATATATACGGAAGGAGCCGCGTGTTAAAGCTAGTAAATTTTAAAATAAAGAGGTTTTTTGATTTGATATAACTTTGTTTAGTAATACTCGAAGGGGTAGACAGAAGTGTTTGAGACAAAGATATATTTGCTTGCAGTCAACTATATGGGTGACATATAGCAGTCAATCTGTCATTTTAGTTATTATATAGGCTAATTGGGAGTATATTATAAAGAAAGCTAGATTAAAAGGGAAGGTAAGGCTAGGAAAGGAATGTTATTGGAATGGATTGATAAGTTTAAGTAATAGCTAAAGTAAGACAGTCGCGTGCTTGTAATTCGGACTCCCAATTACCGAACAGTTGAAGACAAACTGTCAAAGTTTATATGCCTTTAAATGTCAAAATATCTTCAAATACAATTATTTCACGGGCAGGCTGGTTTAGTGGTGGTCTGACTGCTTAGACGGAGGTTATGGGTCCGATTCTTACCCCGGACAAATAATTATGTTGTGGTTCAATTGGTCTGTGTGATATTGGTATGTGTTTTGAAATATAAAAGTATGTTTGTCAGCTGTCTGGGCTCTGTCTATCTTGAGATAAGACGGCCGTGTATGAGATGTGTGCGATTATTACTGATTATATTTTTTTTGTTTATAGTAATTCTCTCAGTGTTCGCCAAGTGATATTTTGACGTTTCAAGCCGTCATTGTCTATTAACATTTATAGAAGCAAAAAGTAAAATATCTAAACATTCCTTCTCGTAGATTGAACCTATTTGCTATCATTAACAACAGTTGTTCATTCTCGTCAGCTGTATCAACGTTCTTGATTATAATAGCATTATGTGTCAAAAGGCCTTCAAAGGTGTGTTTGTAGAATAGTAAATCACCCATAGACAAGAAATGAAACTCTTTTTTTTATTTAATTAAGGTTAGGTTTATTGTTATTGTTTCTCAAAGTCGGGCAAGGGGAGCGCAATAAATCCTTGAAAAAAAAGGATTTATCTAATTTGAAGCGAGTTAAATAAATAATAAATACTATAATTGGTATTATACTCGAAAATTCAGTAATTGTTCTGCCATTTTAAGGTTCTTCTTTTGGCGCGTTAGGGAAAAATGATGAGAGTTTTGTACGATGCGCGCGCGCACTGTCATGAAAAAACGGACGCTATGAATTTAACTAAGTGCCTACCCATATGGACATACGCCAAGGACATCAACTAACTATTTAATTGTTATAATAACTTATAATTTTAAACAATAATCTTTCAACTATAGTTATGGGCTGGTATAGTGGGCGTTATATGTCCTCAAACTAGTGTTTTGTACGGAAAACCGAATGGCAAGGTTCGGAGATCCAAGGTTGCGATACTGAGTAATTCTTTGTGTGATATATAACCTTTTTCAATTACTATTCATTAAGAGAGAGACCCATGGCAGCGGTCAGGAAAGAATATTAATCATGGATAATAAAAAAATAGGAAAAAGTATATCTAAATAATATCTTTAGCACTTCGTAACCATAGATAATAAGAGAAATAATGTGTTTACAGAAGAGGTTTATATATTCAGTTAACAAAAGAGTTAAAACCATACGCAACGAAGACTACAAACTACTGTTTTTTTTTGTTTGAGACCTACCAAAGTGATTCGGCCTGATGGAAATCAGAAACCAAGAATGGTGGTCACCATACTTATCGTGAATGGAGTGTGTAACAATATGGTGTCCCACACTATGTGGTCTAGATGACCTGTACCCTCTGTACAAAATATTGCCAGTAGATTTCAAAGTTAAGTTTTTGGCTGTCTTAGAACATAATTATACAAATGATTATGAAATTAAATTTGATAACCCATACAAAATGAGGATGTGAGATAAGAAAGCTGCTTAAATCGAAAATTAACAACTATTACGGAAGGACTTCCACATACAGCGCAAACAAAAAGACATACTACAGCGCTATCTACCGAAGATACATCGAACTACGGAGTATTGAACTACGAAACAACTATTAATCCTGTATCGCGATATAGAAATTCTCGCAACGATTAGCATATACACAATTTCCCAACATCAATCGTTGGGCCGCGACCCGCCAGACATGATCACCTCGCCCGGTCAGAGGATCCCGCCTTTGTGATGGAGGAACATGACACCCTACATAACTGAATATCTAATCCATAAAATCTTTAATGACGGAACTGTTAAGAACAGAACCTAAGTTGAAGGATCTACTATAGTCCATTGAAAAGTTACATTTGGGGTTGCGTTTTTTAGAGGACGCAATTTTATTTTTTTGATGTGTAGGGGGGGTCAGTGTAAAGCTAAAACCAAGTTTGTGGGGTCGCCACCCTTGTCCCACGGCCGCCATCTTGAAAATAGGGGTTGAAACGGTTTTTATGATATATCTCTTAAACTATTTATTTGATAAAAAAAAATTGTGAACATTTTTTGTTGCAAATTAAATTCTCTACAACTTTGATCCAGTAACTTTTTATCGTAGAACTATAAATAAAAAAGTTATAAGCGAAAATCTTCAGAAATTCGAGAAAAAAAATTATATTTTTCGATATAACTTTTTTTTTTATCATTTTACGGAAAAATAATATCAGACCATTTTTGTAGATCGTTTTTTGAGGAACAACTTTTATTTGCATCATTTTTTCATTAAGTTAATAGCTAAGGTTTTACAGCGCTCCGAAGTGAGTACTATTGTTTAGTACTCTTAACTATACCTATATTATATGTGTGTACTAATAATATGTCATCGGTTATTGTTTTTTTTTTTTAATTTGTTATTATAACTTTTTTAATTACAAATTTAGCAATATTATTAATAATTAATTATTGACTCTTTTCCCCACCACCCACGAGGTAGAGTCTAGAGGCGCGTTTTTTTCGGCTCGGCGCGTTGTATCTTAGGCTGTCAAGAGAATTATCATCTTTATTACCACCGTATAAAGAGATAAAAAAACGTTCACCAATTACAGTGAGCAAAGCAGGATCAACTCTCTTGTTGAGAAACAAAGTCGTTCCACTTGCAAACTCTAAATGTTTTTCCAGGGTTTTAACAAATTTCATTTTGCCGATATTGTAAGGAGCTGAAGTTGTGTCACATCCGGAAAAAACATGAAGAAACAGCAAGTTATTCGCAATGACATCTCCGTACATAAAACCTGACGCACAATATAATTGTTCTGCTGTTCGTCCTTTTGATGGTTTTAAAAAAAATACATTAGCTTGTTTTCTGCCAAGTGCTGTGAGCAATATTAATATGTCAATATCTTCAGCTACAATAGTAACGGTATCAAATAATGGAGATGCAGCAAGAGCAGTGCTAACAATAAGAGCGTCTGCGTCTGATTCTGCTTGGCCAGCAGTGAAACCCATATCCGAGAATACAGTTTTAAGAAGTATAATAAAGTTTGATTTGTTCTTCTCATTAACGGTAACGGCCATCAGATTTAAAATTATTTTAAAAATCAATAATTGTTAAATCCTGTTATGGAGTGAGAAAGAGTCAATAATTAATTATTAATAATATTGCTAAATTTGTAATTAAAAAAGTTATAATAACAAAATAAAAAAAAAAAAACAATAACCGATGACATTATTAGTACACATGTATAATATAGGTATAGTTAAGAGTACTAAACAATAGTACTCACTTCGGAGCGCTGTAAAACCTTAGCTATTAACTTAATGAAAAAATGATGCAGATAAAAGTTGTTCCTCAAAAAACGATCTACAAAAATGGTCTGATATTATTTTTCCGTAAAATGATAAAAAAAAGTTATATCGAAAAATATAATTTTTTTTCTCGAATTTCTGAAGATTTTCGCTTATAACTTTTTTATTTATAGTTCTACGATAAAAAATTACTGGACCAAAGTTGTAGAGAATTTAATTTGCAACAAAAAATGTTCACAATTTTTTTTTATCAAATAAATAATTTAAGAGATATATCAGAAAAACCGTTTCAACCCCTATTTTCAAGATGGCGGCCGTGGGACAAGGGTGGCGACCCCACAAACTTGGTTTTAGCTTTACACTGACCCCCTCTACACATCAAAAAAATAAAATTACGTCCTCTAAAAAACGCAAGGTTAGGCCTAAAAAATGTAACATTTCAATGGACTACTACTCGACGAAGGTGACACTGATATCAGCGAAGTCGATTCACGGAGTGGAATAGATCTATATATTTTACTGGCACACAAAACTTATATACTAAGTAGAATAACTATCTCCTATTAAGACACAGTTAATTGCATTCAAAACTTCATGACGATCGATTAAGCAGTTTTGCAGTCAATACGAAACAAACGGCCATACATTCATTGTCATTATGTCAGTCTAAATACATATGTACGTGTATATTAATGATGACTGTGTATATTTTCCACTGTTCAATCATGATAATTATACAAACGGGTCGTATCTTTCTATTGTAATCTACAGAATTTTCCATAATAATTGCTTTTGACGTCTAAGTTCTAAGGTCATGTCTTAAGTAGCTAAGTAACCTAAATACCTTACGCTGTTCGATTGACGTTCAATTTATCTATATTATATAAATCATTTGCTATATATATGCTGGGCTAAGAATTTGTTAACATTTGAGTCTAATATCCCGCGCAAACATGTTATGGGAGTTCTTGGGATCGATGCTGCTGGAATTTGTGTGCTACAATCGTGTTTTCAAACACATGTTTTCAACAAAATGCGACCACTTGTCACATATTCAATGAGTCCCTGTCGGTGTTCGATGACATGTTTCCGAAAGAACTGGTTATCAGATGAGGCGATATTCCATGGCCACCCAGAAAGCCAGATCTATCCCCAGCAGACTTCTTTTTATGCGGTTATTTGCAGAATCATGTCTACATCAATAAACTTAATACACTAAGTCAACTAAAAGAACAAAATGGACGAAAAGATGGCGAGCTCGCGGTCTCTTTGCCAATGATTATTCGAAAATTTCAGTGCATGAATAGAATCCAAGAGTTGTGGTCACCATACTCATTGCAAATGCAGAAAATGCAGTACGGTAACACATACTATGGCGTCTTAGTAAGATGCTTTTCCACAGCTCGTTTGGAGACGTAAAAAGTATGACAGCCATCGTGGTTTTGTATTGTACACACTTACCACAACAACTGTCACCCCTGCATCAATGGACCTCTGGTCTCGCACTCACCAACGAAACACGACAGCAGAGATGTTGTCGCTTTAGGTTGATCTTCCGTGGGAGGGTAGTACTGCCGCGGTAGAACCGGCCTGTTAGTGGTCTAAATCAGCGTGGTTCTACTACCTAACAAGCTCTTGAGTTATCGAGCATTAAATGTTAATTGTTGTTCCGAGTCTGGGTGTTATTTGTGTTCGTTGCTTGTGTTTGTAAAGTCTCCCGCGATACAGTATTCATTCCTAGGGCGGGAGGTGTCTTTAAAAAAATGGCCGTTTGTTGACAAAACGGTCCATTCAGTGAGGTATAAAAATCTAACACCCACTTTTTAAAATATGACATCAAAACTTAATTTGCCATGACATTAATCTAGAATTGATTTCGCTCTGGCAATTTCATTCATGTTGACGCTAAATAATTAAAAAGCACGCAAAAGAACAAGTTTTAGGTTATACATAAGTGGATACATTAAAAGTCAAGAATGCAGTGTCCGGGAACTCCCTAATTTGCACAAATAGCAATTAATTTTGATTTTAAACTATTGTTCAGGTTATGATAATAATAAACTGTTAAAATTTTGAATTATGGCCCCAAGATTAAGTTTTTGTGTGTCTAGAGTAATATAAAAACCTTTATAGTCACATCATCCGATATAATAGTGCAATACTAAAATTAACAATACATAAACAATGCAACACAAAAACAGTACAAAAGAAAAAGAAACTAAAAAACAAAATTAAATATACACATACAATACAATACAACTAATGCAATACAAAAGAAAACCAAAGATATCAAAGAAATACATTAAACTAATCATTTTTATATTATATTATCAATATAAACTTCTTTATATACATAATTAAGAGAAAAATTGTACTAAGCAATAGTTGATATCTCAAAGATATTATTACGATAACGCGACACAAATTGATTGGAATGTCACGTAAAGATGATTACTAGGAAGTACAATCCTAATGTATTTCTTTTGTACAACTTGCGAATGTACACGCATTTCATTATTTAAAAAAATCATTAACGATTCTTAGAAAAGCAGACGATAAATCACAAAAAGAACTCGCCTGACAAGTTTGACTTTGGGCGCGAACTCAACGGTTGGCAACACAATTATAGTCTTAAAAATATAACTTGATCTTTGTGACAGTTGTCATTAGTGTCATTTTAGAACATAAGAAGTACAGGTGTGCATTTTTTTATTAATAAAGTATTGTAGTCTATGCATCCACTAGGGTGCCCTCCAACCGAGAATTTAGGGTCCCAAGCCAACTTCATTTGCAAATAGTGCACCAAACGCAAACAAAACATCCCGATTAGTGACGTGGGACTAAAACACTGGTGAAAAGTAAGCGTTTAAAAAACGCTCACTTTTTACTTTACAGAGGTCTGCTTACCCTCCGGGGAAACAGGCGTGATTTTATGTATAATATTTTATGTATATACTTCATTTGTGATAAAGTTGGCGCGTAAAAATGAAAATATAAGTTTCTTCTTCACTTATTTTGCGAATTGGGTAGATGATGGGATAATTGATCGTAAATAAATATCAATGTACACTTCATTAAAACTAATATCGCGAAACATCTCGGGAAATACAATTAACGTAGCTTTTATTATTATTACGAATTTTAATCAAATATACAGTGACATATATTGTTCAATTGAGTAGTCTAAAACAGTGACGTCACAATTTTGTATTTACTACATTTTTCATACAAAATTGATGTTTTGACAGATGATATAAAGTAACTAATTTGACTAAGGTGTCATCTAACCTATTATATGAATAGTATATATAGAATGTATGTGTATATTTATGTATATATGTGTATAATTATATGTGTATTTATGACGTATATATTGTATGTGTTCATGTATGTATACGCACTCATGTATTGTATATTTTAATTGTCAATATAACCTCTGTGCACCTCCCTTACAATATTTCTAAACCACCCTAAGGTTGACTGGAAGAGAATGCCTTGGGCATTAAGTCCGCCGATGTACAAAATGCATAAAGTGTAAATAAATAAATAAATAAATATATGAATTCAAATAGTACGTAAGTGCTAAATAAATATACGTGTTGTTATCATAACTATAGGCGTCATTAGTTAAATATACGTTAAACATTTACGTATACATACGTTTTGTGACTTAAGATGATTTTTGTATGATAAGTAAATTTTGTAAAGCAAGGATGTTTTTTTTTCTCATTTTACTCAGATAAATTAATAATATTACCGTTCCGCACGCAAGTGGGGATGTCGCTTTTTATCAGTTTGCCTCCAATAACATAGAAATCAACAGCCTTTTACAGTGAACTGCTGGATATAGGCCTCTCCCTAGCAAGGAGGTTTTGACCTACTATACCACGTTGGCCAGACGGGTTGAAATAGAGTTTGTTTCAAGTTTTCCTTCTCTTTGTAGTGAAATTTCCCTGAATATTTTGTACCCTTAGTCGCCTTTTACGACACCCACGGGATGAATAGGGGAACACTATGTATTCTTAATCCGTCACCACATGGACACAATAACATATAAAACGACTGTACTCATTTGAATCAAGCTTTGTAATTGGGTCTGTTGGTTCCTTAACAACATATCGTTTTTACAAAATTTTGTTTAACTTGCAATGTATGTATGTAACTATGATTGTTTGTTTGGAATCTTGTAACTCGCTTTGGAAGCAGATATCTTCGACCAATTGAGCTCAAATTTTACACACATATGTACATCGTGTGACAATGCAATATCACGATGACATTCCTACCTTTTTTAATTCGTCTTAACTAGTTATTCAATCCTACTTCTATTTTATCAATGTTTACGAATTTAAAAAAAGACACCTCTGTGGTTTGTTTCGACATTTCTGCCTAGAGTGAGTCTGCTATGTAACAACAATACGCTATGTACCATTTTATTATTCAAATCGGGATAATATCTATATGCAATCCTATCAGATTTGGGAAACAAATTTCTTTACATTTGTTATGAATGTTAATTCCATGATGAACAGCGAAAGTTAAAAGTAAAAAAAAAATCAATACATTAATATATATATATATGTATATATATATATGTATTGATTTATATATATAATATAAATATAATTGAAGCGCCTGTCTACAACTAAAAAAAAAATTTTCTCAAGTGTTTATACTCGTACCTCTTTACACAATACTAAAACTACCATATTTAAAAATTTTATCTGTCTGTCCGTTTGTTCGGGCTAATCTCTGAAACAGCTGGACCGATTTTAATTGGACTTTCACTAGAAGATAATGAAGGTTACCAGACATCATATAGGCTATATTTTATCCTGGATTTGCCATGGGATCAGAACTTAAGATAACAGTTTTAAATTCAAGTCGCGGCCCCAGGCAGTATATCTATATATATAAAAGAAAGTGGTGTTAGTTACACCACTTATAACTCAAGAACGGAAGAACGGATTTGGCTGAAAATTGGTGGGGAGGTAGCTTAGAACCAGGAGACGGACATAGGATATTTTTTTTACCCCGTTTTTTTACGACCGCATATCGGTCCAAAATCCAAAATCTACCTATTTATTGTCTCTTAGGCGGAACAGAGTTCGCGGGATAAGCTAGTATATTATAAATTGTCTAAAAACATTATAAGTCAACAGTAAAACTTTTCAAGCAAAAGTTTATTTTATTCTTTTTAGCACGTTTAAATAAAAACTTGTTTTTAAAGATTTTTTTTACTTTTAATATGTGAAGATCCATAAATATTTTTTAGTTGCCATGATCATCGTGAATCTTCAAATTTACCGATAACTAGTTCAACCAACGAATTCAGTTCGTCTCCTTTTTTCTTTTTTTTAAAAGAAAAGGTCAGATGCCAGTCGTTTCGTGGAGAATTTTATTTTCAGACAAAACAGGTTGAACTAGTAAGACCCCAAATAACCTTGGGAATAACAAAAGTTACCAAGATTAAATATTTTTTAGTCTGCTAAATAATTTTATAGTTAAATAGTTGCCGAAAAATTATAAACATTTATAACACTACACTAATACAATAGGTCAATAGGTCTTGAATACCTGCGTTCTCCCATGTATTACTTATGGGTGTGAAACCTGGGCTCTCACGAAACACCAAACGTGTTGCAACACTGCCAAAGAGCTATGGAACGAATTATGATTGGTATTAAGAAACAAGAGAAGATACGAAACCGTCATAAGAAGTAAGACAAAAGTCACAGACGTACTTACTAGAATAGATAATTTGAAGTGGAGATGGACTGGGCACATGTTGCGCAGTACACAAGAGAAGTGGAGCAACACCATAACACACTGGTACCTAAGAGATGGGAGAAGGAACAGAGGAAGACAAAGTAAGAGATGGGAAGATGAACTAAAACTGGCGGCAGGCCCAAAATGGAGAAGGATTGCTAGAGACAGAGTACAATGGAAATTGTTAGAGGAGGCCTTTGCCAAGAGGCACACTGAACTCTGAGATATTCCATAACTATAACTAAAAAGACAACCATAATATAAAACAAAGAAGAAAGCAGTTCAGGATAAGAGGCTTATTATTATTAATACAATAAACCTCTGAAGTATTTTATTTATATGCGTTAATCTCTGGAACTTTGACTGCACGGCCTAGTATCAGTCGCCACGCCGCTCTCTACTGCGTCGAGTGTTGTGCTTTTAAATCCTCCATGGCACAACACTTTGTGGGAACCACAAATTGTTTTTCTGAGTCTGGATGGTCCTAGTGTCCGTTTCTTGTATGTTTGTAAAGTCTCCCGCAACACAGGATTTATTCCTAGTGCGTGTGTTATCTTTTAAAAAAGAAAGAAAAAAAGAGCTATAATGCAGATACGAATTATTCTTTTTATAATGGATAATGTAGTTATTGTGAAATATGTAGAATGTAAAACATTAAGGTTGTAGAGCCACGCTGGTTTTAGCACGAACGGGTCGGCTCGACCAGGCCAGTACTACTCTCTCACAGAAGACCAACCTAAAGCGACAGCATTCGTGCTGTCGTGTTTCGTTGGTGAGTGCGAAATCGGAGGCCCGTTGACGCAGAGGTGATAGTAATCGTGGTAAGTGTGTGAGACTTTTACCGCCACCCCGAGCGGGACGCGATAAAACATCTCACTAGACCGCAATAGATTGAAGCAGTGACCACAACTCTTGAATTCAATTCATGTTTGCCGTCAGACAGAGTAGAATCACTTTCGCAGGCTTTTAAAAAAAAAAAAATATATGATATCTTTGATTTCAAATAAGTATTTGTAAATAAATGAATGACGCAAAAGTACAGAGTCTAACACTTCGGTTTTTGTGACATTGTCGCAGAAATAACGTAGATGAATGTCAAGTACTCAGTAAATATATTTAGTTAAAAACACATAAAATTAATGTTTATAAATATATGTATATGTAATTGTAGTTATGTATGCGTATATATTTACCGGTATATAGATATGGATTTTTCTTTTTTTTTATTTACAACCTACCAAAGTGACTATTCTACCCGATGGAAAGCATGAATAGAATCCAAGAGCGGTGGTCGCCATACTCACTGCGAATGACGACAGTGTAATATGGCGACCCACGCTATTGCGGCCTAATGAGATGCTTTTTCACGCCCCGCTTAAAGGACCCGGGATCGTAGTGAAACACGTGCGCTGGCAATGAATTCGAGGTTTTAACTGGTTTGCACAGGATGGAAGAGTCGAACAGTTCTTCTTTTATTTACATATACATATGTGTGTATATATATATATATATATAAATAGGTTACTAATTATATTTATTAGTAAATATTTCGTCAAAACTCATTACAAGGTCAACTACTACAGTTTCTCCGAGACGTTTCGATCCATCCTAAGGTTGCCTGGAAGAGATTTCTTTTGGCAGTAAGGCCACCCTTTGTACATTAATCGGACATTGTACATCTGAAACTCTGTAATACGGTGTACCAATAAAGAGTTCTATCTATCTATAATATAATTAAATAAGTTTATTCAAAAGCAAACAATTAACTATTCTTTATATTATAGCAAAATTTAACCTTCAAAATATTATGACTTAGTAACGAATTAGATTCGTGAAGCAGCATTATGAAAGTTAGTATAAATGTAGTTTTTTCCAGAACAGGAAATAACTGCATTGAACATTTTCTCAAAAAATAACCAATTATTTACTTAATTAATGGTATTAAAATTTTTGATATAACATTTAAAAACTGAAATTTTTTTGAATGCACAAATGGTGTAGTAATTAAGTGGTCGCCACGCTGCGCTTTATTACGCTGAGCGTTATGTCAACTCATGGGACAACACTTTGTGTGATTCTTAAATTGTTGTTCTTTGTCTGGGTTTCCGTTTCATATATGTTTGTAATTTCCCCTTTTTTTAACGTGTGGCAACTGCCTCGGGCTGTCACTCCACCGGGGTTTGTAGTGGTCGTGTGGGAATCAGACTAATAACCACACGGTGTGCCACTTTGCACATGAGGTAGGAGAAATCCGGGAACAGCTGTTTTTTATAAGTTTTTTTGGTGTAAATATTATGTTTGGAGTTTCTAATTTTGAAAATGATAAACTTTCTTAAAACCTGTCATGTCTTGTTCCACTCTTTGGGTTTATAATTTTTTTGAAAATTTTTCTTAAATACTGTAATACCCCGCTTTACGCGACCCCAACGCGAATTTCGCGCTCAATTGCCTCGCATTACGCGAAAGAGTGCGTATAAACATAATGTAGTCAAAAGACAATAGATGTATTTTTCCGTAAAAAATAATTAATAGTATGTATTGCATTAAGTATTCTTAGAATTAAAGTGATTGATTAAAATGATTCGTATTTTTTTGTATATATTGAATTTTGACCATGTTTAATCTTAAACCTCGATATACGCGAATTTCAGTTAACCCGTTTTTTCCGGCACGTATCCCTCGCGTAAAGCATTCATTCGTTACTGTTTTTAAAAAATTAAAAGGCATCAAGTATGATAATTTTAAGTTTGTAGCTCGGCGCTTTAGTAATCAAGTATGAAAGAGTTTTAAAAATAATGTTTTTAATCAGTTTTAACCTGAAACTCACTACCAGCGCACGTGTTTCCCTCTCACTGATCCCGGGTTTTTTAAGCGGGGCGTGAAAAAGCTTCTCACTAGGCCGCCATAGTATGGGTCGCTATACTGAATTGTCTGCATTTACAATGAGTGTGGCTGTAACGGATGCTGTCGCTTTAGGTTGGCCTTCTGTGGGAGGGTAGTACTGCCCCGGTCGAGTCGGACCGTTCGTGCTGAAATCAGGGTGGCTCTACTATCTAATATTACAATTTCTTTCCGTGTGGTGACGGTTCAAAAAAACGGAGTTTCACTACCCCTATTCATGCCGTAGGTGTCGTAATAGCTGTTAAAGGGAGCAAAATATGCAGGACAAAAGCACTGCAAAGAGAAGGAAAAGATCAAACAGACTCTGTACCAATACGTCTGGTCATCGTGGTGCCCTCACCTTAGAAAGGTGGTTTATGCCTATTATACCACGCTGGTCAGACACGCTGGTATAGAGTTTGAATTAAGTTAAAATCGAATAATAACCTATTTATTTATTTTAAAATCCCACAAGGAATACACAAAATCAAAATCATACAACTAATAAAATCAAAAAGCTATGTGCTGCCTCAATTACAAGAGACCACATCATACGCAAGAGTCACTTTAACATTAACTTAACCTAACAGACAAATAAATACACAAATACCTAGTCTTGCCATAAATATTGTAATAAAGAAAAAAGAAAATTGTTAACTGCAAATAACATTTATTACTTTTACAGTGTGTCAGTTTAATACATAAATATAAAACAATTAAAAATATAAAAAGCTTATTCGAAGTGGTCTCCATTGGCTGCAATACAGTCCTTTAAACGATGAGGCCAGTTATCAATAGAAGCACGCACTCTTTCCATGGGAAAATTCTTCACTGCCAATCGTATAGATTGTTTTAGGGACTCCAAATTATCATGGCGTTTAGAGCAAGCTGTACTCTCTAAAACTGACCACAAATCATAATCCAGCGGATTAAGATCGGGACTAGACGACGGCCAGTCTTCAGCTCTGATGAAGTCCGAAACGTTCGATTCCAACCAAGACTGCGTGGACCGAGCTTTATGACCCGGCGCCGAGTCTTGCTGGAAGGACCATACTTGGTTATTGAACATGGTGATGTTAAGGGGCTTAACTACCTTCTCAAGAATGGTATCTTGATACACTTGTGCCGATGTTTTGATACCTTTTTCACAAAAATATGGCTCAGTCACTCCTTCATAGCTAACACCCCACCAAACCATCACTGAAGTCGGATAATGTCCACGTTGCACTCTGTCGACTAATTGGGAAGCTTCCTTAGAGCTTTGAGCATAAATACGGTCATTTTGTTTGTTAAAATGTTGCTCAATTGTAAAAATTTTCTCATCCGTAAACAAAATTTTTCTGTGACCTCCCTTTGCGTACCGCTTCAGTAGTTGTTTCGATTTTACCACCCTATTCTTCTTTAAATTATCAGTTAAGAAATGGCCAGTGCGTCTCTTATAGGCTGCAAGTCCTAAGTCATCTTTTAAAATACGCGACATGGTTCTAGGTGCTATCTTCATTTCCCGAGATAAAATCTTTTGCTTTCGGACAGGATTTCTTCGAATTCTTTCCCTTACTGCTTTGACCACCTTTTTCGTACGAACACTACGTGGACGGCCAGATCTTTTTCTGTCACAAACAGAGGAGGTCTCATTGTACCTATTAATAGCCCGGTACACAAACATTTTACTAATACCAAGTGTATGGAGAGTTTTAAAAATTGCATTTGGCTCCATACCTACTTTGTGTAATGCTATCACAGCGATTCGGTTCTCTTTATCACCCCACACCATTTTAATATCGCAAAATATTTTACAATGTATTGGCGCCAAAATGAGAAAACACAATGAACAATCGTATAAAAATGACAGATTCGAAATTCAAATGTAATATTTTTTTATAATTAAGTGTAACAGTATTTATGGCCAGACTAAGTATAATAAATAAGAATTAAATAGGAATAAAATTAATGTTTGAAATATGGAAAAATGAATTAGATCATATAATATCATTATTACTCCATCTCAATCAACCTATCGCCGTCCACTGCTGAACGAAGGTCTCCCCCAAGGAACGCCAACGATCCCGGTCTTGGGCAATTCACATCCATCCGCTGCCAGCCACCTTCTTCAAGTCGTCGGTTCATCGCGGCCCAGGGCGCCCTACACTACGTTTGCCCAATCTTGATATCCACTCTAGCACACTTCGGCTCTAGCGACCATCGGTTCGTCTGGAGACATGGGCGGCCCACTTCCACTTCAGAATACTGATTCTCCGTGCGATGTCAGTCGATTACTCCATCTACATCTTCACAAACTTAGAATATGCAGTATTTATAGCATAACTGAAATATCTAGTTATCTGAGACAATGTAAAATAATAGTTTTAAGCAGTAGAATGCCAGAAACTTATTTTAAGTGCAGACTGCATTGCTCTGCACTTTATAATTGCAACTCGACAAATAAAATAAATAAATATTTCGGACATTTGACACACAACGTCATCTAGTTTCAAACTAAGCAGAGTTTGTGCTATGATAACTACTGACTGACTGATAGAATACTTATAATATATACTTTTTTTTGTTGTAAATACATACATATTATACATAGAAATTTTCTCCCGCGAACAATCCCGTTATGGAATGAGCTCCCTGCCGAGGCTTTCCCTAGGAACTCCAATATGGGGTTCTTCAAGAAGAGGGTAAATATGCTTTTGAAGGGTCGGCAACGCGCACGTGGTGCCCCTGGTGCCGCAGGCGTCCATAGGCTGCGGTAACCGCTTACCATCAGGCGGACCGTATGCTTGTTTGCCACCGTCGTGGTATAAAAAAAAATAGAAAACATTTAAATTTCGAAACAAATATACGTAAGTCATATAAACATTTGGTCCGACCCGGGAATTGAACCTGAGTTCTCAATCAAAGCAGTCGCATTCACTACCGCTGTGCCACCGAGGTAGTTAAATTAATATAACATAGATACGTATCTTAAGTGGCATAACTGTTTAGCGTAGTTCGATGACTATCATATCACGGTATATGTAAATGAAATACCAAACGACATTGCCACGTTTAGATATGAAATGACTAGACCGGTTTTGGTGAATTGTATTTCCTTAATTTATGTTTCCGGGCGACTGTTTTGAGAAGAGTATACCACGTCGGAGTTTTAACGTGTCCAACTTTAGCG
This sequence comes from Hypercompe scribonia, assembly GCA_949316085.1. Lineage (NCBI taxonomy): Eukaryota > Metazoa > Arthropoda > Insecta > Lepidoptera > Erebidae > Hypercompe > Hypercompe scribonia. Next base: position 5,905,490 of record OX438997.1, read on the forward strand.
GTTAGTGGTTACTAACTTGTTTTGTGCGGAAATGGATACGGAGCGTTAGGTAGTACTCATATATAATGTGTTTGTATTAGCTTTAAAATTGAAAGAGAACTCGTGATATATCTGATACGATATCGGGATAACACTTAAGCAGGATGGAGATTATTCTAGACTCTTCTGTGAGTATTTTTAAGGTTAAAGAGAAAAATGAGTAGACATTTCACCTCATAGTTAGTTCGTAAAGGAGTACCAATACCCAGAAACTCATTCCCACTCAAGAAACAAGTGCTTTGCTATTCTTTGAGTGTCCTCTTTCATAGCTAGGGAGGAGAGGTTAAGTTAGACAAAGCTACGAACGTCCGGACGGTGGAGACGCGCCTCATACCACCCTGAATGTGCCCGCGGGTGGACGGGACGGGTTTTCCTCTCCATCCGCTAGATTGGACAGCCGCGAGAAGGTGCCGTACATAGAGAATTTACACGCAGATGGTGGCTTAATAACAGCAGTTCCCGGATCCCTTCCATTCCAGGCGCAGAGTCGCTCACCGTGTGGTTTTAGTCGGTTCGATTGCGACACATCATCCCGCCATGAACCCGGTGGGGTGACGGCCCGTAGGAGTTTCACACGCTAAAAAAAAGGCTAAACTACGAAAGTGTAGCTTGTCACCGGTTTTTTGTAAGATCGTGTGTGTGTGTGTAGTGCTTTAGTCGACCGGACCATGTGTGCCGAAGGGAAGCACGTTTAAACTAATACTAAACGTACTATTTTGTCCTCAGGATGAACCACACGCTAGAAGAATCTCCTCTCTTACAAACCAACTTGACAGGAGAGAAAATGAAAAGGTGGATAGAAGCTCAAGAACGTGGAGAGATGATAGACATAGATGTGTATGGGAAACCGACAGAACAACAGCTGAAGGAGTTGGAGAATGTCAGAAATTTGAGCAAAGAGTTGCAGGACAATTTACATGTAAGTCGGATTATCATAGAATAGCTTATGTAGCCACGTAGGTAGTTTGTATCGCACATATATCCGTGTGTAAACTTATTAGTCACAGTGTTAAATGATGATCTTCTTTCCAAGAGTTTATTATAAACTAGCTTCCGCCCGCGACTTCGTCCACGTGGAATACGGTATTTGGGCTGACGCTTTTTTTTTTTTTTTTTTTTTTTATCGTGTGGAAACCCCCTCGGACCGTCACACTTTAACCCACGACATCGTTTATATAGGTGAGTAAAGGAACAATTCTGTCATACATGATTTATGCGAAACTTTAACCGTTTACGCAGCGCAAACAGCGGAAGCTCTCAATAGGAACAAAGTCTCCCGATTTTGAAACATTCTTCATTGGTGCTCCGTTCCTAATGATCTTAGCGTGATGATATATAGCCTATAGCCTTCCTCGATAAATAGGCTATCCAATACAAAAAAAAATTTCAAAATCGACCCGTAGTTCCTGAGATTAGCGCGTTCAAACAAACAAAACAAACTCTTCAGCTTCATAATATTAGTATAGATTAATCAGTTCTATGGCCCATGTGAGAGTAGTGTCACTTTGGCTAGCTCTTAAATAAAAAAAAATGCAATACATAAGGAACAACTTTTGCTGATGTAGGTACATTGAAGTCTGTTGCTCATTTTTTAATGTAATCATTAGTTTGGGCGACTATACACATATAATAAATTTTTTTAAAGACAACGCCCGTACTAGGAATAAACCCTGTGTCGCGGGGGATTTTACAAACATAAGAAACGAACACAAAGAACACGCAGATTCAGAACAACAATTTGTGGATTACACAAAGTGTTATCCCTTGTGGGGTTTGAACCCACAACACTCGGCACAGTAGAGAGCGGCGTGGCGATAGCTTAAACCACTACTTAGGTGGTTGGTGGGGTTAATGGTACCGTATACCATGAGAGTCTATATTTGAATGTGCATAACATGCCTGTCATGACAATTACTAGATCATAGATTTGTTATGAATTTAGAATTGTTTATCGTCATTACTTTGGAGAAATATTTGCAATATTCAAAAGTTTCAATATTTTTTTTTTTAAATATTTGTGTTATTTTTTAAAATTTCTTTTAAAATGATGATTTAACACTTTATAAACACACTATCTTTATACCTTTCCATAGGAGTTAGAAAACTACGTGCGCATTGATGACGTAGAAAACGAAGCCATGAACCCCACAGCGCCAATCTTAGATTTTTCAGAAGACCACGAATTCGTTCCTGACGCTCAAAACAACTCCTATTACGCAGGAGAAGATAAAGTGGACGCAAAAGAAGAAGAGAAGCAGAAATTAACAAAGGGTAAAGGCCCTAGGACTGAAATACAACAGTTTTATAAGGATCAGTGTGTGTTTTTGACTGGGGGTACAGGGTTTCTCGGGAAGGGTAAGTTGCATGTTTTTTGGCTTATTACGGGTTCCAAACTTTCAGTTTTTTGATAAGACACTTGCATAAGGCTTGTCCGTGTGGTGACGCATTAAGAATACATAGTGTTACTACCCCTATTCATCCCATGGGTAAAAAGGTGATTAAGTAAACAAAGTATGCAAGACAACATCGTTACAAAGAGAAGGAAAATTTGAAACAAACCCTATTCCAACCCGTCTGACCAGCGTGGTATAGTAGGCCAAAACCTCCTTGCTAAGGAGACGCCTATGCCCAGCAGTGGATTGTAAAAGGCTGTTGATGATGATGATGATGATGAAAGAAAGAGTATACGTAATTTAACTTCAACGTTTAACTCTTATTGCTTAATTATTTCAAGTCTTCCAGTATACTTCTGATTATTTGCGGTCGTACTATTCAGTTGAACTATTCCAGAGACTGCCCGAGTGTTATAACTCGGTGTGTGAGTGGCTCACTGCTATTGATCGTGGTATACTGCGTACAGTAGTGGGTGTGTAGATTAGTACCATAAAAAACCCTACAATGTTTTTAGTATTTTAATAAGTCCATGTGAAAGGTAAATACGTAATATGAGCTTTATTTTTCACTTTTTTTAGAAAACAATGATATTGTAAGTATTTTTATGAAAAACAAATCTTACGAAAGCAGTAAGCCTTATTTCAAATGCTAAGAACACTAAGATTGCCTGAAAGTTTTGAGCCTGTAATTTTTTAAGCTTACGTTTTCTTGTGAGTGTGATGATATAATGTGTATTTTTTGAAGTTTACTCCTTAAGAATCGGTTTTTTGATATAAGGCGCCCGGTGTGAGAAAAATGTGAGGAGTAAAATCTACTGAACGAATGACCTCGTTACGTTTTTGGTGCGGCTGCACTGGTTTTGGTGCGGCTGTACTGGTTGTGAGTGTATTAAGGCGTGTATAGAGTATGCTGCAAAGCGACTATATCTATATGTTATTTTCATTAATTTGTTAATTTACCCTTTCATACGGTATCAAACTTTTTTTAGTTAATTTCAGTTAAATAAACTTTTTTTGCGTCTGTTTTGACAATCGTACTTAAGGAGTAAATTCCAGTCGTGCGTCGGAGCTGACACACACAATTTTTATTACATTTAAAGATAGAGAGATTTGTAATGAAATAAGCATGTGGTTAAATGCGTCACGCGCCATTTTCCGGATCTTATTGGCAATTCAAGTTTGTGACTTTAATAGTTTGTATAGTTTTAAGTATTTTATTTGCATGGGGATGGTGATCTGTGGAGTTTTTTCGTGTATAAATATGTTAAAATGGAAAGTTTTTCGTTAAAATTATTTCATATAGGCAATATCACTTCTTCACCCATCTTTAGTAAACCTTTTCTGAAGATGGATGAACGAGTTATTTAAATTTCTCGGTGGTGAGCTTTAATAATGTTTATATTTATTACTCCAGAATTTTGTTTCTTATGAAACGATTTAGGAATTTTTACTTAAGTGATAACATTTTATGGGAGGGTAAACTACTTCGTTACGTAACACGTTACGGTGCCAGTCTGTCTGGTTTCCCTTTCTCTCACGCGTACGGTCGCGGCAGGCAGGTTCTCTCTCTTTAATGTACAGCGCTAGCCGTATTTCGGACAGACGGTTCTCTCTTCACATGACTCAGTGTCAGTTCAACTTAGATTAGTGTAAGTTATCACTTCTATCGGACGTCTAGAGACGCACACTTTTTTTTTAAATATTACAGACATTTGACTCACAACGCCATCTAATCCCAAACTAAACAGAGCTTGTACTATGAGTACTAGACAAGTGATATAAATACATATTTGCTCTTTTTTTTTGTAAATACATACATATTAAACACAAAAAACAAATATTTGTAAACAATGCAAACATATAGTTCGACCCGGGAATTGAACCCGAAACCTCAAACACGCAGTCGCATACGCTACCACTGAGCCACCAAGGTAGTCAATTTTTTTTTTCCATTCAAAGAGAATTCAAGTGAAGAATAGGAAACAATATATCATGACATCGGTAAATTTAAATCGATTATGCGTTTATAAAACTTAAACATTAGCATAAGTGTAAACATCGTAACAGACCGTTACATAAAAACAAGACACAGTAAGAACCAGTTTAATCAATAAACAAATATAACATTGACATTAAAATCGCTGTTACAGTCGTCGTCAGTCGTTGTACAGTTACAGTCGTAACAATATATATATAAAAGCCGCAGTTCGCAATAATAGACCCAATTATTATTGCGAGCCGATAATAATTGGGTCATACCGATTCTGATGTATTCCTTTGGTGTACTTAGATGGACTCAGACGGAATTAAACGCCCTTGACAGGAGAGTCCGTACATTGCTGACTGCTTTCAAAATCCACCAACCACGTTATGAGATTGTATACCCTGCGAAAGTTTCGGGGTCGTGGTCTATTAAATATTAAGACAATATATAATCGTGGGATTTAGTTTCCGGGAATATTTTCTATGTACAGATGTGGGTGTACATCGCAATATAAAAGTGGATACCGGTTTTACCCCGCTCGCTCTGGTTAAAGAGAATTGGCGCAAACCTGTAGTACTTAGTACTAATGTTTGCAGGGTAGGATGGAAAGGCAAAGAACTTCATAGTCTGCTCTCTCGGCTAAATAGTCTGATATAGACGTCTTGGCTACGATATTATGATCATTTTGGAGAAACTGAAGGTTTTGTATGAGCGATTGAGGACGAATAACTTTCGGTAATATATCCTAAAAGATGGTACGGTTGACACGGCAGCATCGATTTTAATTATTTGCAAAGGAGATCGTTTGATTCTTTGTTAATCGACATATATGTGGACGAAGGTGTGTGCAAAAGCTAGTAACATATAATACTGTTAATACTGCAACTGTACAAATGGCGTAGTGATTTTAACAGTCACCTTGACACTTTCTAATCTTTGTTACAAATTGTTGTTCCGAATCTGGGTGTTCTTTGTGTCCGTTCCATTATGTTTGTAAAGTCTCCCGCGACACAGGTATATTCTTACTCCGGGATTTATTTTACGTTAGAGTTAGTATATGGTGGACCACAAATTAATTAACATTTCAAAAAAAAGGTATAAAAATCATTTGATATATTACAAAACTTGCTTATTTGCAAGAAAGCTAATTATTTGGTATTTTTTTTTTTTAAAGTAACATCGTCTTAATGACCACCGTTTCGACGTTTGCTCTCTTCTAAGCGAGCACCGAAATTTTTGAATACTCGTCGGCAAAGAGACTGCAAGATCGCTGGTATCTCTTTACTGATTTTTTCTTTTAGTTGACGTAATGTATTTGGTTTACTGATGTAGACATAATTCTTCAAATAACCCCATACAAAGAAATCTGCTGGGCATAGATTTGGACTTCTGGGCAGCCATGGAATGTCGCCTCGTCTGAAAATCAACCTTTCCGGGAACATGTCTTTGACCACTGGCAGGGACGCATCGGATGTGTTACAAGTGGTTCCATCTTGTTGAAACCATGTATTACGATTGTAGCCAGCAAATTCCAGTAGCATCGATCCCAAGAACTCCCGTAACATGTTTACGCGGGATGTTAGATTAATAATATAATTGAGGACGTATACAGCATCACAAGATTTTGCGTTTTAGGACAAGGTAAAATAATAATTTTTTGGTAGAGATTTGCCAGACGAGGAGATGGGTCAGCTATTACCGTAACCTGCAACTTAGGAGTGTCCTCTCAAATTAAAATGTGGGGATTAGCCTCCAGTATTCTTACTAGCTCGGTAACAGCTGTTACAAAATTGTTTAACAGCGGTTTTTTATTATTATTATTTTTTATTAGTTTTTATTTTTTATTTTATTTTTATTTTTTATTAGTTTTTATTATTTTTATTACTTTATTATTTAAGTTGACTCGGTCATGGGTGAGAGTATGACTCTTCCACGGCAGAAGTTCGTTAAATTTGGACATTAAGATGAAAATATTTGACATTTCAAGTGCATGAAACTGTTTTATCGACAGTACGTCATTTTGAATGCTTGCATGGTTTTTGAGTGTGGCAACAACATTTAAGTGCAGGGTTTTTGTTGTGTTTTATGCTTTTTGTTTGCGTGTGTTTATGTGCGTTTTGCTGGTGTATACATAGCATGCTGTGATATTGAAAGATCAACGAAGAGGTAAGCACACTATTTGTTTAAATTAATGATATTCTTTCCTTATCTTTACATAAGATTTACGCTTTATTTGGTAAAGGATTTAATATATTAGTTATTATCTAAACTCTTTCCCAAATTTATTTAAACTCAGAACGCTGAGTTTTTTATATTTTACTCTATCGTTCGTCATCCTCTTTCACGTAGATCTTCTATTCATTGTGAAATAGATTAAATTATTCTTTTATGACCGGCTCCCTGCCTATGAAGTCTATATAATGACAACGAAAAAAAAATCTATTATCTTAATAATACCTTATTTCTATCCCAAGTCCAGCTTATGTCGAAAGTAGTTATGATATATATATATATATATAGATATATATCATGATAGTGATGAGAATGATAGACACAATAGTAACGAGAATGATAGTTGTGATAATGCTGATAGTCATGTTTATGTTTTAATACCTGTTTTGTATTCGCAGATGGCAGAATAAGCTTGAAGGCGAGTCGTGTTGTAGAAAAAGTAGTTCTTTAATTGCTATTTAATTTATTATAATTTATTCAATATCATACAAATGTTGTATTTATTGGTGTTTGTGTTGTATTAAAAATCGAGAAAGTATTTTTATTTTGTTGTTATTATTGTTTATTACGTAATCACGTTTATTCCTGCACTTAACCTACGTATTTTAATATATTATAATTATATCGGCTCCGTTATCCGAACTGCCAATATAATATGATTATATTGGGTATTCAAATATGAATATGTAAAGTTACTTGAGCGGTTTAGATAGTTCCATTACGGATTTTAAATTTTTAAGAAACTGTAAGTTGATTTTAACTAAGAAAGAAAGGGAAGGGTGTAAGGTTATACGAAATTTAGTCTTTTTCAAGATTAGTAACACTAAGCAAGCAAATAAACACGCGAGTGAAGCAGTAAACTATATACAGTAGGGGAAAAAAGGGAAATTAAAATTTTAGATGATAAAGATTCTTTCGATTTCATGTCCAATTTAACTAAGCTTACTTACGGAAGTTTTTGTGTTTGTGTAATCAGTATTAAATACCTAAGAGTTAGAGCAATTTTCTGAGTAAGCATCATATAACTTGATAACTTTCATTCCCGTGTATAAATATAATTGTAGTCAAAGGCAATTACTTTAATTCTAGGTCCTTGTGTAACAAATTCATATTAAATGCATATAGGCCATTATCTAAGTAAGTGCAATAATTTTATGTACCAACATTGTTTAAAAACAAAAAAAAAATCAATATTTTTTATTTATTTCAAGTCGGGCTGCGATTCGATGTCCATAGTTAAACTAAAACAGACTATTTTCTCTACATACAAGTTTACTTAGTAAAAATAATTCAAACTGTATTATTATGCATTGATATCTACATAATTATGTTTTGTTTTTAATTATAATATCAAAATTATTATTCAGTAAGTGCAATATATTATTTAAAAAACTCAAACAACAATTTCACCTTTCACCGCAACTGGTTCCGTGGTGTAGTGGTTATCACATCTGCTTTACACGCAGAAGGCCGCCAGTTCGATCCTGGCCGGAATCATATTTTTTTGTCTTTTTGTGTATTATCTTGTAATGTGTTTTATAAAGGGTCGAGTAGATATTCCATTTGTAAAGAACTAGTTAAGCAACTTCGACGCGGTCGATTTCAGCTCAGATTACTCTGCAGAGTACAGAATTATTAGCGATGCCACTGAACTTGGCAATCCTGCCTACCTTAAAGGATCTTCAGTTTTGAATCTTTTTTCCATTTTGTTACACCGTATGTGATATTCGGTTTACCACCGTAACCTACATACAAGTATGTAGGTTTTTCACAGTCCTTAGGAATACTAGAATCTGGCTAATCAGAATCTCAAACAAACGTTGTAGCAACATTTTTCTGGTAACCTGAAAAAAGTGCTTAAAAGTCTTTTATTAGGGGCTCATAAGGTGCAAGCCTCTCATGTTTGAATCATGTCGGTGTCGATGTATTCTTTTGACAGGAGAGTCTGTACATTGCTGACTACATTCTGAACTCAACACCCACGTTCATCGGTTATGAGATTTATGAGACATATCCCTTGAAAGTTTCGGGGTCGTGGTCTATTAAATATCAAAACTATACACAATCGTGAGGTATACAGTCTCCGAGAATATTTTCTACATACAGATGTGGGAGTACATCGCAATGTAGTTGCAGTGGATACCGGTTTTACCCCGCTCGTTCTGGCTAAAGAGAAGTAGTGCAAATCTGTAGTACTTAGTACTAAGGTTGCAGGGTAGAATGGAAGGGCAAAGAACTTCATTGTTCGTTATATGGGGCTAAATTATATATATAGACGTCTTGGCTACGATATAGAGATCAATTTGGAGAAAAAGGTTTTATTTGAGCGATTATGGATGAATAACTATCGGTAATATATCCTAAAAAATGGTACGGTTGACGGTTGAGGAATTTATCACGTTAACCGACATACATGTGGGCAAAGCCGTTGTCAAAAGCTCGTAATACATAATACCGTTAATACTGCGTCTGCACAAATGGCGCTGTGGTTTAAGCAGTCACCTAGACGCTTTCTAATCTTTGTCACAAATTATTGTTCTGAGTCTGTGTGTCCTTTGTGTCCGTGCCATTACGTTTATAATGTCCACCGTGACACAAGAATATTGCCAGTCCATGAGTTGTCTTTTAAAAAAGAAAATTATTAGCATAACTTAAATAATTTGAGGCATATTACATATCCTCAAAGGATTTTAGAACATGATTAAGTAATAAATTTATGGTAGAGGTTTGCCAGTCGAAGAAATAGGTCAACTTTTGAAAGGGCACTCCTAAGTTGCAGGTACCGTAACCTGCAACTTAGGAGTGCCCTTTCAAATTAAAATGTGGGGAATTAGCCCCCAGTATTCTTACTCGCTCGGTAAAAGCTACTATAAAATTTTTTAACAGCCGTTTTTATTAGACCGTGTGGTTTTATTCAAATTGAGTGGGTCCTAAGTGTCGAAGTATGACTCTTCCATGGAAGGAGTTCGTTAAATTTGGAAATTAAGATCAAACCATTTTACGTTTCAAATGCATGAAACTGTTTTATCGACAGTACGTCATTTTGAACGCTGGCATGTTTTTTGAGTGTAACAACAATATTTAAGTACTGTGCTTTTGTTGTTTTTTATGTTTTTCGATTGCGTGTGTATATGTAACATGCTGGCTTATTGGAAGATCAACGAAGGGGTAAGTACACTTTTCCTAAATAAATGATAACTTTCCTTATCTTTACATAAGATTTACACTTTGGTTGATGAAGAACTAAATACATTAGTTATTTCCTAAGACCTTTTGCCAAATTTATTTAAACTCAATACACTGATTTTTTTCTATTTTACTCTCGTTTGTCATTCTCCTTCACGCAGATCTTTTTTCATTGCATAATCGATTGGATTGTTTTTTATAGCCAGTTCCTTCCCTATGGAGTCTATACAATGGCCCATTTCATTATGCTGATCAATAAAGTGAAAAAAATGAAAAAAAAACAAAATTCTTGATAACAGCCAAGTCCAGCCTACACCAAAAATAATTATGATAGTCACGATAGTAACGAGAATGATAGTTGTGATAATATCGATAGTGATATTTATGTTTTGTGTTTATAGATGGCAAAATAAGCTTGAAGGCGAGTCGTGTTATAGAAAAAGTAGTTCTTTGATTACTATTTTAATTTATTATTATTTATTTAATATCATTCAAATGTTGTATTTATTGGTGTTTGTGTTGCATTAAAAATCGAGAAAGTACTTTTATTTTGTTGTTATTCTTGTTTATTACATAATCACGTTTATTCCTGCTCGTAACCTACGTATTTTAATATATTATAATGATATCGGCTCCGTTATCCGAACTTTTAATATAGTATAATTATATTAAGTATTCGAATACGAATATGTAAAGTTATCCAATTGTTTTAGATAGTTTCATTACGGATTTTAGATTTTTAAGAAACTGTAGGTTGATTTTGACTACACGGTTAGCCTAGTGGTTGAAGCGACCTGAGGCGGCAACCCATGTCGTGCGGTGTTCCACAGGGGTCTGTCCTCGGACCTCTACTGTGGAACATAGGATACGACTGGGCCCTTCGAGGTCGTCTTGCCCCCGGGCTGGGCGTAATTTGTTACGCAGATGACACATTGGTAACAGCCCGGGGAGCAAACTTTCAAGAGGCGGCGCGCCTGGCCACCACGGGAGTCTCTTTGGTGGTCGAGCGTATTGAGGCGCTGGGTTTACGGGTGGCCCTAGATAAGACGGAGGCCCTTTTGTTCCATGGGCCCCGTCGTGGTCCACCACCCGGCGCCTCTATCCTAGTCAATTCGGTCCTCGTACCGGTTCAGGCCCAGATGAAGTACCTGGGCCTGATCCTTGACGGGAGGTGGCTCTTCGACGAGCACTTCCGACAGCTTTCTCCAAAGCTGGTCGGCGCTGCCTCTGCCCTCGGGCGACTTTTGCCGAATTTGGGTGGAGCCAGCGTCGCGACGAGACGGCTATACACGGGGGTTGTCCGGTCAATGGCGCTGTATGGTGCGCCGGTGTGGGCGGCGGCTCTGACCGCCCAGAATAGGTCTCGCCTCTGGCGCCCTCAGAGGATATTGGCGGTTAGAGCCATATGCGGTTACCGCACCGTATCGACGGAGGCGGCGTGTGCCTTGGCCGGAACTCCGCCATGGGATTTGGAGGCGGAAGTGCTCGCCGAAGTTTATCGGCGGACGGCTGACTTCCGGGCGGATAGCGGCATACGGCCCCCGCCCGAAGAGATACGCGAGTGGCGTGAGGCCGCTCGTCGAGCCACGATTGCTCGTTTGTCGTTCCGGTTGGAGGCTCTCCAGCCGGTCATCGCCGAGTGGGCAGGGCAGCAGCACGGGACCCTTTCCTTCCGACTGACGCAGGTCCTTTCCGGGCACGGTTGCTTCGGGAAGTATCTGCACTCGGTCGCCAGGAGGGAATTGAGTCCCGCCTGTCACCACTGCGACTGCAGTGAGGACTCGGCTCAGCACACGCTAGCGGTTTGTTCCGCCTGGGTGGCGCAGCGTGGGGTCCTTACTGCAGTTATTGGAGGAGATCTCTCGCTACCGGCCGTCATACGCTCCATGGCCGGTAGCGACAGTTGTTTTACCGCGGTCGCAACCTTCTACGAAGACGTAATTTCGCAGAAGGAGGCGGCGGAGAAGGCCCGGGAGGACGATATCCACTCGAACCCAATTCGCCGCCGGCGAGCCGGGCGGCGGAGGCGCGCATACCAGCGCCTCATGCCGACTTGAGTGTGGCCGCGGGTGGACGGGACGGGTTTCCCCCTCCATCCGCTACAATGGCCAGCCGCGAGGAGGAGACGTCCGCGTGTGCCGTACGTCGCCTAAAATAGAGAGTTTATCCGCAGATGGTGCCCAAGGTAGCGGGCAGGCGCTAGGAGGGATCTGGATGTCGTAATAGCAGCGGTTCCCGGATCCTTCCTATCTCAGGCGCAGAGTGGCACACCGTGTGGTTTTAGTCGGTCCAATTCCGACACACCACCCCGCCGTAAACCCCGGTGGGGTGACGGCCCGAGGGGGCTTCCACTCGTTAAAAAAAAAAAAAGTGGTTGAAGCGACCGCCACGTCGTTCTCCCCTTCGCTGAGTGATGTGGGTTCAAATCCTACATGGGACAACACTTCGTGTGATCCACAAACTGTTGTTCTGAGTTTGAGTATTCTTTGTGTCCGTTTCTTGTATGTTTGTAAAGCCTCCTGCCACACAGGATTTATTCCTAATGCGGTCGTTATTTTTAAAAAGAAAAGAAAGAACTAAGGAAGAAAAGAAAGGATGTAAGGTTATATGAAATTTAGTCTTTTTCAAGATTAGTAACATTAAGTACGCAAATAAACACGCAAGCGAAGCCGAAAACTATAATCAAAAGAGAAAAATAGGTAAATAAATATTTTAGATCATAAAAATTCATTCAATTTCACGTTCAATTTAATGAAGCTTGCTTACGGAAGTTTCCGCGTTTACGTAATTGATATTAATAACCTTTGAGATCGCTTGTAAAGGTAGAGCAATTTTCTGAGTAAGCGTCATATTACTTGATAACTTTGATTCCCGTGCGTAAATATAATAGGTTAGATGACACCTTAGTCAAATTAGTTACTTTTTATCATCTGTCAAAACGACAATTTTGTATGAAAAATGTACTAAATACCAAATTGTGACGTCACTGTTTTAGACTACTCAATTGAACAATATATTTCACTGTATATTTGATTGAAATTCGTAATAATAATAAAAAGCTATGTTAATTGTATTTGCCGAGATGTTTCGCGATATTAGTTTTAATGAAGTGGACGTTAGTATTTATTTACGATACAGTCATTTACCCAATTGTGGTCAATGAATTGACTTTAATTCTAAGTCATTTCGTAATAAAATCATATAAAATAATTTAAAGTGTATTATTATGTATTAATATCCACATAATTATGCATTGTTTTTAATTATAATACCAACATTTTTATTTAGTAAGCGTAACTTAATATTTAAAGAATAGAGCAACAATTTCGTAATTCATCGTAACTGGTTCCGTGGTGTAGTGGTTATCACATCTGCTTTACACGCAGAAGGCCGCCAGTTCGATCCTGGCCGGAATCATATCTTTTTGTCTATTATATTGTAAATTGTGTGTAGAGGGGCGAGTGGGTATTCCATTTATAAAGAACTAGTTGAGCAACTTCGATGTGGTCGACTAGAAGGCAGCTCTTTTTATAGCACAGAATTATTAGCGATGCCATTGAACTTGACAAACCTGCTTGTCTTTGTGTACCGTATGTGATATTCATAAACAAATAAATACCAGGGACGAATTTATTTACTTACAAATGATTAAAAAAGATCAACTTATGTATAATGTAATTTTTAACAAATAAATAAATAAACAAATATTTTGGACATTTGACACACAACGACATATAGTTTCAAACTAAGCAGAGCTTGTTCTATGAGTACTAAACAGCTGATGTAAATACATACATTTCATACATAGAAAACACCCAAACTCCGTAATAAAACATTCGCAAATCATGTAAACATTTAATCCGACCCGGGTATCGAACCCGAGACCTCAAGCACAACAGGTGCATACGCTACCACTGCGCCAGTGACTCAATTTGAGTACTGGTCAAGGTCTGTTTGTTAACTTCTGGATGTTGTAATAACAGTTGCTCTCCCCCTCCTATCTCAGGTGTAGAGTGACACACCGTGGGATTTTAGTCGCCCTCAGGACTCCAAAAAAAAGGCTAGGAAGACGATATATCGATGATAATTTGTCGTGGGTTGAACCATGATTTAGATCAAATGGGTCACAAACCTCTGTTAAGGATGCATAGTGTCACCACCTCTATCCATCCCGTAGGAGTCGTAAGGGTCATCTAAGGATGCCTTTAAGAGAAGGAAATAAGTCCTAGATCGACTCGCCGGGTCAGCGTGGTATAGTAGCCTCAAACTTCCTTTCAAGTCCAACAGTGGACTGTTAAACGCTGCTAATGTGAGTGTGAGTGCTTGACATGAGGTGGGGGGACTAGACAGCCAACATGCTAGCGACTCATTAGTGAGGTGTCCATTTGCAGCGGTAATCGTTTGTCATTACAAAACTCTTCAACAAAAAAAATCACATTGAAATACTAAAAGCCTTAATCTAAATATAGAATTCTATGTAAATGGGAAATAGCATTGACATTATTATATACTAGTCTCATTTTGTTCAGCTATATGTGTGTCAAAAACCAAAAACCCTGAGCGGAATTTGATAAAACATTTATAGGTATTCTAATTATTATTGTAATTAAATCACACAAGGTATTACATAATTAGGTTTTTTTTGGATTGATAATCTATGCCGATTTCGGCCACGGCCTCCAGTCTCAACGAACACTAACCAAATACGCCGGAGATATCGCAGAGCACAAGCGTGTTTGCAAACACAGGTGCACTCTTTGTTCCCTCATTCTCTTGACTTAATTGGACGGTTATCCGATACGGTTGGGGAGAGATTAGGCGCAGGGCCGACGGCCTTACGTGCTCTCCGAGGCACGAGGGTCAAGACCCCAACTTCTAAACTCCAGGTTACAGGCAACTATTTCTGTAACCAGAAAAACTCAATAATACTTTTTGCCTCGACCCGCGAATCGAACCCCAGACCTCTTGATCGGTAGTCGCATACCCTAGACCAACGAGGACATAGACATTTGGAGTATTAATTATACACATGTATTAATCTTATAGCACTTATAACATTATATCAAATGATCTCTCTCTGTGTCTCTGTCTTCGTGTAAATCTATCTCCATGTGGTGACGAATCAAGAGTACAGAGTATCACCAGCCCTATTCTTACTATGGGTTTTGAAAGACTGACTCTAAGGGAACATGTGTTAAGGGAACATTGTGGGAATGTGCAAGACAACATCACTGAAAAGAGAAGGAAAACCTGAAATAAATTGTAGAAGAACCCGTCTCCGTGGTATAGTAGGCCAAAACTTCTTTGCTAACGAGTATGTCCAGCAGTGGACTGTTAAAAACTATTGATGATGATGATGATAAATAACTTTTTAACCTCTCTGAATTGTGCCAAATTTTATATTAGACAAAACTAATTGAAATTAGACATTTGTAACAATATATTGTACACACGTTAAGGCACACGAATCATCTTGACATTCAAAGTAAGGCTAGATTATTTAAAGTCTAAAGAACTGAAGAAACAATGTAGTTTGTTTTATGGCCACCTTTTGAGTGTCCACTTCCAAAAAAGAGGGGGATTTTGGCCTGTAAATGCAGGATTAGTAGTTACTAAACATTCCAGTTTGTCACCGCTTTAAAAAGATATAAATGTCCTTATAAACAGTTAATGGAAAATTTGTATAAATATAAATAATTTACTGTATAAATTAATTTATTTGTTTGTACATTTAAATACACATTTGCACATCTTAAGCTAATACAAGAAATATAACACATGGAAAAGAAGAAAAGTAGACAAACATTGAGTTTTTTTGTACAATTAAAATAACATGACCCGTTTATAAATAGATGACTAACGTATAGCTAAGAAAAGAAAGAAGGAAAAAGTATAAAAACAAAAAAAAATGTCCTCGTAACCAATCGCCTGTAAATACTAAACGAACTCATAACAGTAGGAAGACAAATAAAATGTTCACCAAACGTAAACGACAACACTCGGTCGAACGCTAGAAAGGTTTATACACCTATCTACTCTGCACCTATTATGTCTTGTAGTGCTACCTGCGAATTGTTATAGTTTTGAATTACCTGTTTATGTAGTGAATGTGGATAGATTAAACGAAACAAAGCGGAATGAGGAATGTACATTCGCACCCAAGTTAAACCAATACGGGTTTCATGGGTGTTTCATGTTTTTCTTGCGTACTGGTTTTCTTTTTCTAATAAATAATTAAAAAAAAATAACAAGCCATTCTCAACAGCCTTTAATAGTACATTGCTTGACATAGATTTCTAATTGAAAACAGATTTTGGCCTAGCTTAACACGACTACACTGCCCGTTCGTTATTGAGTCGATCGCCAGATTAGCGGGAGTCAAGAATTGTACTCTACTAGCCCTAGTTTACTCATCTATATAGGCCTCTCCTTAGCAAGGAGGTTTTGGCCTATTATACCACGCGGGCCAGACAGGTCAGGCGCTAGGAAGGATCTGGATGTCGTAATAACGGCTGCTCCCGGATCCCTCCTTTTCAGGCGCAAAGTGGCACATCGTGTAGTTTTAGTCGGTCCGATTCCGACACTCCACCCCGCCGTAAGCCAAAAAATGGATTCTTGTCAAGTTTTCGTTCTCCTTGCAGTGCTGTTGTTCAAAGAAGTTTGTTCTCTGAGTCGTTTTACGATATCCGTAGGATGTGTTGTGATGTATGCTAAACTTATATTCATAATCCATCGCAGCGCCATCTCTCTAGAGTGTGCGCTCTCGATATATCTAGTTCCTATCTTGTTTATTGTCTGTGGACACACCTCTGTATAAAAAAATATGGCGTCTTGAATAAAAGTTCATTAATTATTATAACGATGTTCTTTTTTCTATATAATCTACGGTCTTATTTAACGGTGACACTCCGTATATTTAATCCGTCAAAATGGAATAAATGAATCCATCAAAGAGTATATTTTTTTTTTATTTACTTTAATGTAAAATATATTGTAGAGGTCTTATGCAGAATTTTACCTAGTTAGTTGATGATGTGGCGTAAAAGCCTTGATAATGGCCCAGTCAACTTCACAATATGTAATAGTTAGGTAATTTTTGTGTAATACACGTTATTTTTGTAATTTAACCTCTGTACAGGTCTTGTAATTAAATCGTATAAGGTCGTGAGTTCGGTGTTTACTCACTGTAACTGTTTTATGCATAATATATCCATTTCTAATGTTCTGGTCTTTTCTTTGCCAGGGTAGATGACTGTATCGTAAATAAATACCAATGTCTATTTCATTAAAACTAATCGTGAAACATCTCGGAAAATACTATTAACATAGCTTTTATTATTATTACGAATTTCAATCAAATATACAGTGAAATATATTGTTCAATTGAGTAGTCTAAAACAGTGACGTCAGAATTTTGTATTTAGTACATTTATCATACAAAATGGTCGTTTTGACAGATGATAAAAAGTAACTAATTTGACTAAGGTGTCATTTACCCTATTGTTAAGCATTTCTAAAATAAATTTAGGGGGGTGCATGTACATCCACACACACTATGAATTAATATTAAATATAGAATTATACAAGTCTTTATCTATGAAATTGTCGTTTTTAATGAAATAATTTAAAATATGTTTTTTTTTCTATTCCATGTGCGGATGGTTTAGAATATAGCGTGTCATCGTCCCTATTTATCCTGTGGGTGTCATAAGAAGTGACTAAGGGAGCAAGCAACACAGGACAACATCCATCCATAAACCTGTGGTAGCCCAAATCCTTTCTAAGGAGAGGCTTATGTCCAGCACTGGACTATTAAATGCTCTTGATGCAATGTTTTTCCATGTACTTTCTTTTCTGCCGCGTTGATTCTGGAGGGGACCTGAAATAGTATGGTCCGGATCCCCTTCAGCGAAGGACGCCTGAGACCGGCCACCGGGGTGGTTTCTAGTAGAAACACCACATACTCCTGGCTCCTGCTGCGATTTTTCACACCGGAAACGAAGAAAAGGGGTACAATTGCAAGCTTTTGCATCCCTCTCCCAGCGCCCGTGAATATATAATTAAATATTAAGAATTAAACTTATAAGTTAAGAACATATTACGTTCGGTTAGAGGCCACGCACTTTCCGGCAAAAGCCCTGGTTGGTGGTCCTAAGTCAACCGCAGACAGTAGCTTTGATTCCCGCCCAGAATAAATAACTGAGTGAAAAACACGATTTGTTCTTTGTCGGGGTGTAATTTGCCTATATTGACTGCCTCGACGGCGTAGCGGTAGCGAAAGCGGCTGTTGTGCTTGAGGTCTCAGGTTCGATCCCGGGTCGGACCCAATGTGTATATGATCTACAAATATGTGTTCTGAGTTTGGGTGTTTTATTTGCAAAAAAAAATATATAAGTGTTCTATCGGTCAGCTTAGTTATCATAGTACAAGCTCTGTTTAGTTTGAAACTAGATGATGTTGTGTGTTAAATGTCCGAAATATTTATTATTATTCATTATTATTATTATAATATGTATGTATTTAGAGATAAGTGATCTGGCTGCTATTGTACAGGCTCTGTCTAGTAAGAAATAAGGCGCCCGTGTGTGAGGTGCACGAGAATTAGGTTACAAGCAAACCTGTAACTGAATTAAAAAAAAACTCTTAAGAAACATGACGCAAACATTATATCATCATAACTACACCGTGAAAACAAGCAATTCTGATACTTATACACTTACAATAATACTTATTTTACTTTGCAGTTCTTATTGAAAAGCTGCTCCGATCTTGCGGTGATATAGACACAATCTATGTTTTAATAAGGAGTAAGAAGAATAAAGATCCAACGGCGCGTCTGCATGAGATGTTGGATGATTTTGTAAGTATATCCAGCTGTTGTAACACTAAGACTACAAACAAGCCTTGTAATTAGTTTCTCTTTATAACTTTTAGAGCCTGCCAAAGTGACTCTACTCCGCTTGACGGAAAGCAGGAATAGAATCCGAAAGATGTGGTCATCATACTCATTTTGAATGCAGACAATGTAGTATGGTAAACCACATTATGGCAGTCTAGTAATATGCTTCTTCACGCCCCGCTTGGTGACGTAAAAGGCATGACAGATCATAAAGGACAGGGTCCTTTAAGCGCGGCGTGAAAAAGCATGTCACTAGGCCGCCATAGCGTGGGTCGCCATACTGCACTGTCTTCATTCACAGTGAGTACGGTGACCACCGCTCTTGGATTCTATTCATGCTTTCCATCAGGCAGAATAGAGTCACTTTAGTATGATCCTTATTTAAAAATAAAAAAAAAATGTTTGTCATGTGATTCAAGATGTCACTAGGACAAGCATTAATTGACCTTCACCTTCAAACAAAAGCGATTCTGTTTTTATGAAATCTCAGATAATGACAAAATGATTATTTTGTCCTTAAATGGCAACTCTTAAATAAATGGACGTATTTTCCTGCAATCTAAACAAATCATTTGCCAGACCTAATAAAGTAAATGTCATATACGACTTGGCGTTACTTAACACGCTATTTTAGAACTATTTATAAAAGGAGTGAGATGTTCATATAGGTTTCTTTTATTCTCATATCATGCTACCTCAGCTATACATACTAGCTATACCCATACTTATAAACAGAACATTTTTTTGGTTAAAAAAACTTTTACTGTTCACATAGCACGCAATGGAACCTCTCAAGAGAATTTGCCGCGTTTTTGCAACGTTTTCATTGACACTCCGCCCATTTTAATCGTAACATGATAATAGACTGTAGCCTTCTTTGATACCTGTGCTATTGAATAACAAAATAATTTTTCAAATTGAACCGGTAGTTCCTGATTTTAGCGCTTTCACCAAACAAATAAATTCTTCAGTTTTAAATTTTAGTATAGATGGCGTTAAATGACGTGCAATCCATTTTTTTATCTATCTTTTAAATAAATAATGTATCCCGCCTTTTTTAATCTGTATCCATTTTTGTTTGTAGCTATTCCATAGAGCTCATGAAGAAACACCCAAAGGTATCCACAAAGTGGTACCAATTGTTGGAGACATGGCATTGCCAGGTTTAGGTATGAACGAAGAGGATAGAAAATTGGTGACTACCAAGGTACGACTAAAAAAAAATGTTATTTCTTCATCGTCCGTCATTATAGAACTAAGTGGCGCCATCTATCTACCATATCGAGCAGATAGTATTAAACTTTTTTTCAAATTATGTAATTTTTATAGCATAAGTGCCTTGTTACAGAAGCTAAATTAAGATTTATTGAATCTAACTTCAGAATAATGGAATTCTGAATCCATTAACTGTTAACTGTCTCGGAGATCTCAGGTTCGATGCCTGGGTCGGACTAAATGTCTGTATGACCTGCAATTATTTGTTTCGAAAGACGGGTTTTCTATGTAATAATATGTATCTATTTGCAAAAAAAAAGTAAATAAGTATTTTATTAGTCAGTCTACTTATCATAGCACAAGCTCTGCTCAGTTTGAAACTAGATGACGTTGTGTGTTAAATGTCCGAAATATTTACTTATTTATATGAAGTTATACTTAACATATTTCCATAAAAGATTAGGTATACTGTTTTATACTTACTGGGCACATTATAGGATAATGAGGCCCCCACTATTTTAACTGAACACCACTTTGTAAGAATAGACAAGGAAAGTCAAACAGACACTTAATCGTTATCGCTGAGTTTTCGTAAATAAATATATTTTTGTGATTATTGATTGGTGATGTGGCACGAATTAGGGACCCATCGAATGACCCTAGGTACGTGCCCAGGGTGGCCAGTGGAAAAGGGAAAAATAAGGAGAATAAATAAATTAGGATAATGTTTAGTTAATTTAAAATTACTAGGCTCTCTCTACTTATCTTAAAATCTATAAACATATGGCTCTGTAGCCTTTGCAACTAAACGTAAAGCATAATTAGGCAATGTCTTTGTAAAAAAGCAAGTAAAGATTTCATTTTTTCACCAAGAGATGTCGTTACAGGCAACTATAATTATTAATGCAGCTGCAACGGTGAAGTTCGATGAGAAACTGTCTATTTCTACTGCTATCAACGTCAAAGGAACCAAAGAAGTGCTGAAGCTGGCCAAAGAATGCAGGAAACTGAAGGCGATAACACATATTTCGACGGCATTCGCTAACACACAAGTCAGCCATATCGAGGAGAAGTAAGTGTGAATACCAGCCAATCTATTCATCCCACTGGATAGGAGTGAGCTATGCAGGACAACGGCCCTGCAAAGAAAAGAAAAACTCGACACAAACTCTTTACCTACCTGTCTAACCAGCCTGGCTTACTAAACCAAAATCTCTTTTCTAAGAAAAATCTATGTCCAGCTGTAGGCTATCACCACTTCACAACGTGTCGTCAAATCATTTTTACGAGATGGCTAAGAGTGAACTTTCTTTTATTTAAGTGGTTACGTCTCCACTCATTGTTGCGCAGATTGTGGTGATAATTAAGTCAAAATAAAAAATAGTTTAAAAGTGCATTAATATAGTAATTAATTTATTATCATCATTATTTTTATCAACGACTTACAATGAAGTCGTTGATAAAAATAATGTTCATTCGTTTTGAGAATCCTTTTCAAAATAGAGACTATTCTCACCTTATCTATTTCTTAAAACAGAAATTATACTCTTTTGGAGATCTTATAAATACATAAGTCTTTAACCGACCAACGCGACCGGCGGACAAAAAAGAAAAAAACACCAAACCCGGGTTACGCTTAAAAATGCAACTCCCAGGACGCCCTCTGAATTAGGACAAATCCGGGGAAACCAGGACGGATAGGCCCTACTCACATGGGCGCCGGGAGAGGGTTGCAAGAGGATGCCCTAGCACTCTTCTGTCTGAAAAAAATACATAAAAATACAAACATGTCATAAAGAAAGTCGATTTCAGAGACAAAGACCTAGTATATGTATTTATATAGGTTAAAAATATGTGTGGACGTAGATGTACCATTTGAAAATAATTCATGCAACACCCAAGTCTATGCATACCATAAACTGTGGTCGTACGCTTGTTATTGAATGAATGTGTTATTTGTTTTAATCCCCAGATTTTATGAACCCCCGTTGTCAGTGGAAGCTTTAGAAGCAGTCTCAGAAATCGACGATCAATTGATCGAAAGTATTTTACCTACGTAAGTATTAATATAGTGTTAAAAACAAAGTTTCACCAGCGAGTAGCAATTAAAAAAAAACATTTTTTTGCAGCCTCCTTGGAAAGCGTCCCAACACATATTGCTTCACGAAAGCTGTGGCTGAGGAGGCTGTCAGAAAGTATGGTGAAGGTCTACCTATAAGCATCGTTAGACCTTCTATAAGTAAGTCTTCTGGTAGAAAACAATACATACGTTATGGGTAGACGTTATGATTTAGAAAGAATAAGTTAGTCTATGATCACTATCGTTTTTTTTTAAATTATTGTTATTACCGCACAACCTGTTTGGTCAATTTGTCAAACAATTTAATAGTCTATGATATTTATTACGTAATCGTATTAATTTTTATTTAGTAAATATATAATAATAAAATTGTTTATAATAAACTTTAATTTGGTTAAATTTGACTGCACGGTTAGCCTAGTGGTTTAAACCATACCGCTCTCTACTGCGTTGAGTGTTGTGGGTTCAAATTCCACATAGGACAACTGTTTATGTGATCCACAAATTGTTGTTGGTGGACCACATAAAGAAATGGTTTGGCCACGTGGAGAAGATGGATGATAGAAGATTCATGAGGGGAATTTATTGAGGGATTGTGTGTGTGTGGTCGTCTACGGTGAACATTTAGCGACCAAATTGTTGATGTTCTAAAAAGTACTAGGAACCGACGAGCATGCATGCAGCGGTTGATGAATGTGGATGAAGCAAAAGAGGTGTGTTATTGATGCAGGGGTGACAGTTATCGTGGTAACTGTGTAAGCCTTACACTGTCACGATGACTGTCATGCCTTTTACGTCCCCAAGCGGGGTGTGAAAAAGCATCTCGCAAGGCCGTCATAATGTGGGTCACCATACTGCATTGTCTGCATTTGCAATGAGTATGGTGACCACAACTCTTCGATTCTATTCATGATTCTGGGAAGTAAGCGTAGCTGTATGTGTGTGTATGTAATACTTTAGTTCCACTTGATAATGATGTGTTATTATATATTTTGTACTTTTTAGTTCGATTTGAAAGAAAAGCGTTTTTAACTATCATATACTTTTCACCGTGCAGTCGGGTAAAAATAATATATTTGTCATTAGGTTTCGTTTATATCTGTTTATTTTATACATTAATTTTTCAAGTTTAACAGTATGTGTCTATTTCAGTTGTATAATCTATCTGTAGGTACAGAACTCGATTCCGATTGACGCCTTGAGTAATAAAGATTTATTCCAAACATTTTTATTGATAATTTCCGATTTATAAGTATCTTATGTACAAACTAAAGCAATACAATACATTTATACAAAAAAAATGTATTTAAACTAAGCGTTGATAATAATAAGCACGGTTTTTTTAGTTGTATCCACATATGAAGAGCCGGTTCGAGGCTGGACTGACAGCGTGTATGGCCCTGCTGGGCTTGTCGTGGGCACCGGGACAGGGGTGAGTACTAACTCTATATTTTTTTCTACATCTGACCTTTTTAGCGTTGAAATAGATAATAGTAAGGTTAAGGAAATATATCATATTATTTTTGTAACGTGTAATTGAATTGTAATATTCACAAAATGTAAAACATTATTTCCAACAAACCAGTGGATTTGAAACGTATGTGTACTTTGTACGTACGTAAGACGTTATATTTCTTTGGCGGAACAAAATTAAAATCCTTCTAAAAATGTTATCCTTCGCGTTATCCTGTTTGTAGAGAAAACGACACTAATAATATAAAAAAAGTATTTTTTTCAAAACTTTTGTTATAACGTATTATCTAGTTAAATAAATTTTGTTTAAGTATGATAAAATAATTATTTGAACATAATTAATAATAAAAAAACTGAAATGTTGAGTTTATTTCATGGTGTCCATTTTTCGTATCAATTATCATTACTTCAATAAACAAAATAGTTTGTATATACCATTAATATAAGTACGTATAACGACCACTCTAGTCATGTTGATGTGAATGTTATTAGAACATTAACAAACATGTAAAAATGATGTCTCAACGTCACGTGGTTAAAACAAAATATTAGCCTATAAAACAAGAGAGTAGAAGGATTGTAGAAAGAGAGCGTGAAACGAATGCAGTGAGTATTTAAATATATAATTTTACAGGTACTTCGCACAATGTATATGGATGAAAAGAAAGTTGCCGATTTGATTCCTGTAGACCTCTGCGTCAACGCGATCTTGGCATCAGCCTGGTTCACCGCCAAGAACTACAAAGAGAAGTGAGTTGACCACCATACTACAGATGCGCTTATTGAGTTGGAGTCGTAATATATAAAGTTTAAAGCCTGGCAATTACGTGGTAGCGAGTTAGCTTAGTTTTTTACTCTGTGGAGAGAACGGATTTCATGATCCTCCGACCAGGCGAGGTGATCATGCCTGGCGGGCCGCGGCCCAACAGTTAACTGGGATACATACGCCAATGGACGCGAGAATCTCTATTTCACGATACAGGATTTGTAGTTGCTTCATATACTTCGTAGTTCGATGTATAATAGCTAGATGTCGCTGTTGTATATTTTTGTTTGTGCTGTATGTGGAAGTCGCCTCATAGTATGTGATAATGCAATCCTAGTAGTTTTATAACAAAATATATTCTTAAATTGTTACCACACGCAGATGATTCACACGAAGATAGTTACGGAGAGAGACCATTCGTTTCGGTACATAAGATATTGAAGGAAGTGTGAGCAGTAACTTATTTAAAGAAGGTTAATTACATGTTTATCATTAATAAATTATGTCCAATTGTCTATGTCCTCGTTGGTCTAGCGGTTAGCGCATGTGACTGTCAATCAAGAAGTCTCAGGTTCGATTCCCGGGTCGGAGCAAAAAGTGTTATTGAGTTTTTCTGGTTACTGAAATATCTAATAATAGCTAGGAGTTTGGAAGTTTGGGTCTGAACCCCCGTGCCTCGGAGAGCATGTAAAGCCGTCGATCCTATGCCTGATTCCTCTCCGCTCGTGTCGGATAATCATCCCAATTAATTGTAAAAGTGAGGGAACACACACATAATGTCATCTAGTCCCAAACTAAGCAGAGCTTGTACTATGGGTACTGGTATGAATACATATATACTTTTTTATTCGTAAATACATACGTATTATACATAAAAAACACCCAAACTCCGAAACAAATATATGCAGATTATGTAAACATTTTGCTCGACCCGGGAATCGAACCCGAGACGTCAAGCATAGCAGTCGCATACGCTACCTCTGCGCCACCTGTGTTTCCGCACACTCTTGTGTATTATCATATCTCGTGTGTAGTTAGCCGGTCTTCGTTGAGACAAGCCCTGTGACCAAAATTGGACAAGAGTACATCCTAAAAATACGCTGTCAATAATTTTGTTCTTTAAACTTTGCACATCCTGTCTCTAAATCATTTACCTTTTATGGCTTAGTGAGCGACACTATAGGCACCATCAAGTCTCGTGTGAAGGATAGGAGTGTGAGTGAGAAGGACACTCTGTATTCTTAATCCATCACCACACGGAGACCTAGACCAGTGTCTGTTACATTTTATTTTTCTCTTTGCAGTCAAACGTCAAACATTCCAATCTATAACTTTGTTTCTGGCGCCCAGAACCCACTGACTTGGGGACAATTTATCGAGACGAACAAGAAATATGGCATCGATAAGCCTACCACTAAGGCTGTATGGTATGTATACTTACAATAAAGGTTGACAACATTTACATCATAAAAAGATCAAATATTAAAAAAAAAATTACGAGCCTGCCAAAGTGACTCTACTCTGCCTGATGGAAAGCATGAATAGAATCCAAGAGTTGTGGTCACCATACTCATTGCAAATGCAAACAATGCAGTATGGTGACTCACACCTCGCTTGGGGACGTAAAAGGCATGACAGTCATCCTGGCATTGTGTTGTACACACTTGCCACGACAACTGTTATATCCTGCATCAATGGGCCTCTGGTCTCGCACTCACCAAAGAAACATGACAGCACGGATGATGTCGTTTTAGGTTGATTTTCTGAGCGAGGGTAGTACTGCCCCGGTCGGGCCGGCCCGTTCGTTCTGAAATCAGTGTGGCTCTGCTACCTCTAAATTTAGCAGCATAGCAAAATTTTATTGACCAATTAAGATAATTGTAAACGCATGATTTTCGTTTCAAAAATATGGTGCTACACGAACTTGTTGACACCAATGACAACTGGTTTGTATGAGCTGTCATAGCCAGATGTTATATCAGTTAACTTTATTCAACAAAACGTACGTAAACGTACAAAACGTATTATATTGTAAAATACAAACTGAAATAACTTTTTAACGCAAAGCTTTCAAAATCTGGACATTCAAAATGTTATTGTTAATTTTATTGCAAGCTAAATAAATACAAAACAATCACTACCATGAAATACGCAAGGCGGCACGAAGGTCCCATACATTACCGCTGTTGTCATTTTGGTATCTATCACCCATGACACAAGTTAAATTTTATCATGGGTGCCAGAGCTCAATTACGACTTGTGCCTTTTTTTCCTGTGCGGAAAGCCCCTGGATAACACCTATTGGTAGTTATATAGCACACGAACCGACCAAAAACCGCAGGCCGTCTCAAGTACCAGTATCCGGGGAACCAGGTGTACCCTAGACCCCTTTTCTGCCCCAAAGGAGCTCACGTGCACCGTGACACGTCTTGTTACGTTTGCTTGTATAAGCTGAAGTTCACGTAAAATTGGTTTTAAATAATTTATTATTATTATTTGCTAATATAAAGTCAAGCTCTTCGAACAAGCAAGTTGAAGTGGTAATGGGCAGACCACATCGCTCGTAGAACCGATAACCGTTGAGGAAGTACGGCGGCCGACGACATAGTCCGAGTCGCGGGGAGCCGATGGATGCAGTTGGCGTCCAGTCGTACGGCGTGGCGTTCTAGGGGGGAGGCCTATGTTCAGCAGTTGACGTCTACCGGCTGATGATGATGATGATGATTTGCTAATATTTACTATCCCTATAATAATGTGTTAATTTATCATATGCTAATTCATTTAATATGTTCTCTACAGGTATTACGGTCTCAACCCTACGAACAAATACTACATGTTTTTATTTTACAATTTCTTTCTCCACTATCTACCTGCTTTACTAATCGATTGTTACTGCGTCCTCACTGGAAGAAGAAAAGTGTAAGTGATCTTCTACTCATTATTACATAATGTTAATTAAAGACTTATTTAATCCATTCGCGTTAAGATGATAATGACGATAAAGCTTCTCCTACTGACCAATCAGAGTTGCCAGAAATTATCGTTTCGTACGAAGCTTGGACCCTGATTAGTCTGTGTGTGAAGCTGATCGATGCGTCACTATTTTCTTGACGCCAATTGACTCTAGCGTTTCATGAACCCGATGTAAGCTCTTATCCATACTTTTTTTAGAAATTGGAGTGCTTTTAAATAAAAACAATCAAATATATTCATTTCCAGCATGCTAAAACTGTACAGCAAGGTGATGAAGTTAGCTCACATTCTGTTCTACTTCTCCACCCAAGATTGGCGTTTCTCGGACACGAACGTTAGACATATGTGGAGCTCTTTATCAGAAGATGATAAAGTTGTGTTTCCATTCAGTATGAAGAATTTCTCATGGGAGTATATGTGTGAAACTTTTTTGATTGGTAAGTGGCCTTTCTATATATTTTTTTTATGATAAAGACAACTTCCGCCTTAAAAATACATTCTATGTCGCGGGGATTTTAGAAAACAAGAAACGGACACAAAGAACACCCAGACTCAGAGGAACAATTTGTTCAACACACAACGTGTTGTCCCATGTGGGGTTTCAACCTGCAACACACAGCGCAGTAGAAGACATCATCACTTCCGCTTAAACCATTATCCTTCTGGAGTAGTCAAAGTGATGATAACCAGGGGATAAATGAGTACGCTGTTGACTATCGTTGACCATAGACACCGGTAACGTTGAAGTCATTATTTCGTTGCCACATTTTAAGTGTCTCCCATCTCCATGAATGAGGAAGGTTAGAGGGGGAGTAGAACAGGTAGTGTTGGGCTCTGGTTGAAACTGAAAAACAATGAAAAGATTTCTTAACATTTTTCTGTGACGAATCATGATACCTAGCGGCTTTCCATCAGCTGTATGTATATAGAGTGGAACGTTCAAATACCAAATGATTTTTATTATAATACAAATGATTACGTCATGATTTATATAATATCCTCTCACCAGGTATACGAGTATATCTCATCAAAGACGACCTGTCAACATTGCCAGAAGCAAGGAAAAGGTGGAACAAGTAAGTGTTATTACCAGTATTCTTTGGAATTTAACTCTCTTTAGAATCAGCCACTCCTCTAACACCTCTAACAGTCCACTGCTGGACATAGGCCTCTCCTTAGCAAGTAGGTTTTAGCCTACTATGCCGCACTGACCAGACGGGTTGATATGGAAATTGTTTTAAGTTTTGTTTTTCTTTTATTTCAAGAATATGCCAAAGTGACTCTATTCTGCCTAATGGAAAGCATGAATAGAATCCAAGGTCACCATACTCATTGCAAATGCAGACAATGCAGTATGGTGATCCATACTATGTCGGCCTAGTGAGATGCTTTTTCACACCTCGCTTGGGGACGTAAAAGGCATGACTGTAAAATGATTACATTGTCAAGAAGTATTGACGTGAGGCAGACGATCGTCTATAGAAGAAGTTAGGATTATAATACAAAATTTCATTTTACGCATTCTGACAATATTACATGACTATTTTTTTTTTAAATAACCTCACTCATCTCGCACACAGCTGTCCGATTCCAAAATAGGCAGAGTCTGTGCTGACCAGACTGCTGATAAACATATTTATATATTTCTAAACACATATATATTATAGATAAATTATACTGAGACAGATCAAATGATCATGTTCCCGACACAAAGATTTGTCATGGGTGAGACTCGAAACCACGACATTCAGATTAGCAGTCAGGACCACTAGCCAATAGACCAACAGACCTGTCAAATATAATTGGATAATGGATTGGAGTATTTTCCCCCTAAAAAGTGTTTTTTTTTTAATTTTGTTATTTCCCAGTTGACTACAATAATTTATTTTTCTGTTTCAGACTCTTCTACCTACATCAAACGCTGAAGGCCATAGTACTTATTTTAATTTTCTTATTGGCTTACTTCTTAATACAACCTGTCATTACATTATTAAATCCTTGATGGCTTATAGTAATAAGTATTTATTCGTTTCGTTATATTTTTTTTTAAAATTGTGACAGCTGACAGTAGACAAATAAATTTACATGACAGCTCTGTTTTGTACGTTTTAAAGTAAGAAAATTTTAGTATAGGTATCATAAATAATGCCTGTTTTAAGTCTTTTTTATCGTCAGAACAATAGTTAAGGGGTCAGACTTGTTCAACCCCGTCTAAAGTACTATCGACGTAAATCCACTCCTATACAAAGCTTTTAGCTTAGTTTTTGAGTGGGTAACAGGTTAATATGTGACGATGACCTAGTACTCTTATAAAATAGCTGTCAATAATATTTTTGTTTCGTGCTTTAGTAATTCCATCCCTCATTTAGTCACGAACTCTCAATTTAGAAAATATTAGTACATTAGAAATGGCTGGTTTAGCTAGTTCGTTTTAAGAAGCTCTATGTAGAGATTTTGTGTGAGACATAGACAGATAGAACTCATAATGTCATTATCGTTCGTGTGGAAGCAAAAAGCCTCGAGCTCAAACAAACCAACCATAAATCTATCTTATTTTTTTAATTATGAAATTCTATTTATACTATGTAGTATAAATTAATTTTCGTATCTGTATTAGTTTAAGAGAGTATTATATGTAATTTATGTGCCAAAATTTATGAATATTGCGACATTATATTTAATTATTGATAAATATGTTCTTGGAAACAAAAAATAACTGAAATTTTTGCAGTATTACTTATATGTGTAAAAAAGAATTCGTATTTCAAATAGCTAAATGCATAATCCGTCCAATAAACTGACAAGGCGCAGTTCGATAATTGTGATATGAAATACAGCCATCGTATAAGGACTAATATGTGATTATTGCTCAAACGAAATATATTGTAACTGAAATAAATATTTTTATAACAAAAGCGTTTCCTTTTATTTATTACTTAGTATGGATGGAGATTTCATCAACCTGACAGGTTTTGTGGGCGCCATATTGCTACGTGGTGATGACGTCAGTCGGCAATGTAAACAAAGTTTATATTTTACATGATTCTATTTATAATTAAAAAAAAAATGGTTATTACTTTACTTACCTTTATACTAGTGAAATAATATCGAACAAATTATAGATTAATCTCGTTAACTTCTGTTTACACAGCCGTATGACGTAATATCATGGCAGCTGTGTTAAAAATTATAACTTTTTATTGAATTTTTATGAACTAAAACTCGAATTCTCCTGCTGATTTTTGGCTAAGGTCTCTAAATAATATATTTCTTTCGTACAGAATAAAAACAATAAAAAATAAATTTGAATGAAAGATTAACGTTATAATACAAGCATTTTATTTTATATACACATTTAACAGTCACCTCGATATACATATATGTATTTACAGACAACAATGAAATTGCACATAACAATTTTTACACATAATTTCACATATAAAAAAGCCATATTGGCACTCGACTTTCTACATCTAACACGCGTCATGTCGAAATAATATTTTAGTGGTAAAATTGTCAAAGACAATATATTTACAACCTTATACCAAGTTATTAAGGGACGAAATACGGACCAACCTTTAGAAAGCCCGGGATAAAACACATACCTCTAAGACAACGTGACTCCATTTGGAGGTAAACTGAAATAGGAATTCCGTTCACTCCTCAACTCTCTGAAGAGAATCTACCTCATTTCCGAGGTCGTTTTGCTGGACAGCTGGTCAAGGGACTCCTGAGATCCAGGCAAAGACTTGAGGACGAAATTCTTTGTGGTTATTAGTTCGAGTCCACTATTGAGGAGGGGTTTCCACCGACTGGCTCGAATCCGAAAGAATTTTACCAACTAAATTAAATAACAGTATTAAAAGCTATATTAGTAAACGCCGCAGGTGACCGCGTTAAAACAGTTTGGTAGTATATTTTTTTAATACTGTACGATCCGAGCCATTCGGTGGCAATCCTTTAGGCCTCGGTGAGAAGACTATGAGGATCCACACAAAAACGTTCATGCTACGAGTAAGTTAATATTTGTGTTAAGAGTGTGGCTAGAAGTTGCTATTTTTTTTTCGATTTTTATTGGCAACACCCGTATTAAGAATAAATCATGTATCACGGCGACTTTACATACATACAAGAAACGGACATACAACACCCAGACTCAGAATAACAATTTGTGGATCACAAAGTGTTGTTCCATGTGTGGTTTGAGTCCACAATACTCTGCGCGCTCTGTCGAGAGCGGTATTGTAACCGCTTAAACTACTAGGCCAACCGTGCAGTCTGAAATTCAGTTCTGCATGTCCTGTCTTTATGAATGTCCGGCTGTTTGAAAGATAATTTGAATAAAAAAAAAACTTGAATGGCATTCATATCTGCAACGGATAAAGTGATGTTTGATTGGTTTGTAACCCGACAGAGGTTCTAAGCGACCTTTCGAAATCAAGAGAAAAGATATTTATTCCCAAAATAAACAATATTTCATTAAACATATACAGTAACATTAAATTAATATTGAAACAGTTAAAAACTTATGACTCTTAGGTATTTTTTATTTTTAAATACCCAAAAGAATCTTTCCTATTAAGATTTAGGCCTAAAAATTCGGTGTAGTTACATTAACTATAATACATAATAATAAAATATATTTCCTTAAAACCCAAAAGCCATCTAGTTAAAAAAAAACTTTTTGACAACCGAATGTCATAATTTTTTTGGCGCGAAATACGCGATGCGTTTTTTTTTAAACATTGACTTTGTTGTATAAGGCGTATAAGAAATCCAACACTCTTAATACAGCCTTATTATATTAACCTAAATTTAAATGATTATTATTTTCTTAAAAAAGATCGAGTTCAAACGCTTAATTAAAATTTCTGCCCTGATGACATCAATATTAACCATAGATTTTTTTTTACGGTTTTTCTTTTTTAATCGAATATACAAGGAGTTTAATGTAGTCAATTGTAGTACAGGCTCACATACTTTTATTAAAACTTGTATATTTTAACTTACATTTCATTATATACTCTTAAAAACTGCCACTCAAAATAGGAATGATCGATGTGTCTAAGACATATATTTTTAAATATTAAAACAAGAAACGCAAAGGTTACACAGCATGGGAGTAACTAGTAGGAATCGCACCTTAACCGTCTATCTGAAGGCCTTGTGTGAGTTTATTTACTGTTCTGAAACTCTTCATTGTGACGACTCACACTAGGCCCTCTATACGTTCATTGTGTCATTTTACAGACTTACGCTTCCTCCAATATATACAATATAATATTCCGTTCGTAACATTCCAATTTTTCCATAATTATATTGCTTCACACTTTATTACTACACATCTATATATATGCAAAATAATTTCTGGAATTTTCATGAACACAAAAGTTTTTTTCCCATATTCATAAGACCACTATACAACACTAAAAATCTCCGACAGCCAGCCTCTGGCTCTACTCTGAGGAGAACTTGAACTTCGTGGTTTCAGGTCCCTCCAAATCGACATAGGCCCTCCAGGTCAAATATTACTACAATCTTTTTTTTAACACCTGTATGAACAATTACATGTACCTATGTACAATTTAAATAGTATTCATAAATAACATATAATTTATCTATCTGTTTAAGTGCATTAAGCAAATATTTTAGATAATTAGACAAAATATAAAAAAAAAAATTCAAAGATATTATTATGTTACATGTTTTTATCGTTTTTTTTATTAAAACAAAATAAATCAGAAACTAAAGCCGATAAGATCATGTTCCTGATCCGTCGAGTCTTATATTCTAGATCAAAATAGGCAGTAGTCAAGATTGTTCTTTATCGCTTAAAAAATAAAGTCTTAAATCAATTATAGTTACATAAAACGCTTAAAGTCACAGCAAAATATGCATCACTTCGAATAACAGCTAACACGCTAACAGCTCGCCGCCAAATCGCTTAAGACTAACGGTCAAAGCGCTTAAAAAAAAAATGAGTAATACTACGAACAAAATACTTTATCACTTTAATAATTATATGATTTACAAGGTAAAATATTATCTTTGATTACCCGATGTTTGATCAGGTTATGCTTATTTACTTCACAAGAGCTATTGCACCTTGTAATTATGATTATTATATAGAACTCTATGTATATAAATTTCAAAAAGAATCACTTCAACTCACTAAATTCGGCTACGTTTCACATTCACAACAGCTTACGACTTACCGCTTACCTATCTTGTGAGCTCATCGCTTTTAAGCGAAACGACTTTCCGAAGTAAGCGAAATGACAATTGGTCATAAGCGATGTAAAGACGCCACAGTATAGTTCAGCGTGCTTTATACTCTTATACAAAGAATAAAAGAGCTTAAGTCACACTGATATTTCGTATAAAATTGTTGTTTTGATCAAGCTGTACAAACAATTGTTCTTAGCTGCTTCTTAACATAGAAAACACCGATTAATGATCAGTGTTTATGTCCCATGGTTAGTAGGAGAGGCAGAAGGGCTCCTATGGTCAATATAATCATTTCTGATAGTAACAGACCCCCGAAGCCTTTTTTAGGGGTTGAACCATCCTGCATGGGGAGTAAGGTGTGGGTATGGGATTGTGGGTGGGTCAATTCTGGCAGCACGTGGACTGTAGCCACGTAGAGGAATGTTCCAGCTGAGAAGAGCATCGCTATCCCTGTAAAGACATATTTTTATAAGATAATTACTAAATGTGAATATTTTTTAATTCGTGTTTCTAACTTTGAAAATAACAAACTTCCATATAATCGTTCATCCCTTATTTTACCCCATTTTTAATTTATTCACGTCTCATAACATCAGGCTGCGAGGTAGCGTAAGGTGGGCCACGAATTAGTTAATATTTGAAAAAATCGTATAAAGAAACCCATTTGATATATTATAAAAAATATTTATTTGTAAGAAAGCTAATTAGTGGGCATTTATTTTTAAAAATTACATCATCTAAATGACCATTATTTCGACGTTTACACTCTTCTAAGCGAGCACTGAAATTTTCGAATACTCCTCGGCAAAGAGATTGCGAGACCGCTGACATCTCTTCGCTGTTTTTTCTTTTAGTTGACGTAGTGTATTTGGTTTACTAATGTAGACATGATGTTTCAAATAATCCCATAAAAGAAGTCTACTGGGGATAGATCTGGACTTCCGGGTCGCCACGGAATGTTGCCTCATCCAGAAATCAGTTTTTCCGGAAACATATCTCTGACCACCGACAGGGACTCATTGGACGTGTTACAAGTGACTACATCTTGTTAAAACCATGTGTTATGATTGTAGCCAGCAAATTCCAGTAGCATCGGTCGCAAGAACTCCCGTAACATGTTTGCGCGGGATGTTAGATTCAAATGTTAACGAATTCTTGGTCCAACCTTTATATGAAAAAGTAAAGAATAAATGTAGAAATATGGACTCACCCGTGGCGTTAACATCGCTCAGAGTCTGTTTACTCTCATTGCCAATACCAAAGTACGTTAGTAAAGCGAGGAGAGGCGCTGCGCAGGAGAATATTAACAGATGTTTTCTTATTCTATTCCTGTAACAAAACAGAGATATAATTATTATTTTATATATCATTCACATTTGGTGCACTGCCACGACGACTGTCCCGCATTTTCCGTCCCCAAATGGACATGAAAAAGCATCTCACTAAGCCGTCATAGTGTGGATCACCACACTGTATTGTCTGCTTTCGCAATGAGTATGGTGACTACAACTCTTGGATTTATTTTTCATGAAAGACTTTGCTAGCGTTAGGAATAAATCCTGTGTCGCAGGACTTTACAAACATGCAAGAAACGGACACAAAGAACACCCAGACGTAGAATAATTTGTGGATCACACAAAGTCTTGTCCCACGTTTGGTTTGAACCTATAAAACTTAGCGCAGTAGTGAGCGGCGTGGCGACCGCTTAATACACTAGGCCAACCGCGCAGCCAAATTCCAATCACGCTTTCCAGTCACTATGGCAGGCTCTTAAAAAAGTAGCCTTGAGATGACTTGTCTACTTGCTTTTCCTAAACACCAAAAAAGTTGTACCTTTTCTTACCTTTCAAGTCCAGCGTGCAACAAGAAAGTGACGAGTCCGAAGGCGGCCGGCGCCTTGTGCAGCATGATAGCCAAGAATACAATCAACTCCACATCAGCGTGAGAGGTGGTAGCCGCCGCACCCAAAGCTATACCGTCCGCTGTGAACAAATCATATTGTTTTTAAGACAAGACTCGTATTTGGAACATATTCTGTCGCAGGGAGACTTTACAACCGTACATGAAACGGACGCAAAGAACACTCAGACTCGGAACAACTATATATAGATCACATAAACGTGTTGTCTCATGTGGGATTTGAACCCACAACACTCGGCGACTGCTTAAACTAATACCTTCCTACGTAATTGTTCAGCTGTGCTCAGCTCCTAAAGATCTGTATTGTATTAGGAGGTATATGGGCAGATGAATCAGATCGCGGTAAGTTTTCCCGGAGGCATTCGTCACCCTAGCAGAAGCAGGCCAGGATGGCAGCGTGACGTGCTACGGAGCAAGTCCTCTTTTGGAGACAGAAAAGGGGTCATCTGCAAGCCGTAGGTAGATGGTCCGAGATACGAAAAGGTTCCAGGGATTTCCTTTCTAGGGTGCACCTGGTTCCCCGGCTACTGGTACCTGAGACGGCATGCGGTTTTTGGTCAGTTCGAGTCCGACATAATCACCAGTAGGTGGTATCTGGAGGGATTTTCGCACAGTTAAAAAAAAAGTGTTTTGGTCCCACGTGATTGATGCCACCCTATTTTCGCTAATTGGGATGTTTTATTTGCCAGAGCTTCGTCCGTCGATCAGCACCTTCGTCGCGCACCACTTGCAAGTGAGGTTGACTTGAGGCCCTGAGTTCTTGGTGGCTACCCCCACGGTAAGTGAAAACCCCATATTTTTTCTGTGCATGTGATGTTATAGATCTATCTCTGTAATTTCTCTATAGTAGTTTCACTTTTAACGCCTATGAGATAATCTAACGATTGCGCGGATGGCGTATTAATGATTAGAGTATAACTGATAACCGTGACTTCGTTTGTCCAGAATCTCCTAAATACATATTTTAATTCTCTATTTTAAAACATTCGTGTTTTATTCTGTGTAACAGAGCATGGTGTTGCAAAGGTTATTAGTGTAGTACGTGTTATGTTATTAATTATAGCTATCACCGTGAAAGCTAAAATATAGCACGTTTGATTGATCTACCGATAGCGTGTTGCGTAATTCTGAACGAGTCAATTTGCACACAAATTAATGTACCTATGTTCTTAAGAGTGGGAGAAGAATTCGTTAACATTTGAATCTAACATCCCGCGCAAACATATTACGCGAGTTTTTGAGACCGATGCTACTAGAATTTGCAGGCTGGTTTCAACAAAATGGAGCCACTTGTCACATATCCAATGAAGCCCTGCCGGTGCTTAAAAACATGTTTCCGGAAAAGTTGATTTCCAGACGAGGCGACATTCCATGGCCATCCAGAAGACCAGATCTATCCTAAGCAGACTTCTTTTTGTGGGTTATTTGAAAAATCGTGTCTACATTAATAAACCAAATACACTTACGTCATCTAAAAGAAAAAACTAGCGAAGAGATGTCAGCGATCGTAGTCTCTTTGCCGACGAGTATTCGAAAATTTCGGTGTTTGCTTAGAAGATTATAAACGTCGAAACGGTGGTTATTTAGACGATGTAATTTTAAAAAAAAAAATGCAACTAATTAGTTTTCTGGTAAATAAATAATTTCTATAACATATCAAATGGTTTTTTATCACGATTTTTTCAAATGTTAACTAATTCGTGGCCCACCCTATATATGCTATGCCGCGGAGGACACTCAGAAAAACAACTTGTAGATCACAACTAGTGTTATCCCATGTCAATTGAACCCACTCAACGTAGTAGGAAATTAAGCCATTACGGTATCCGTGGAGACACTTCATCGTGCTGTGTCAGTAATACTGTTGACATCTGATATTTATGCAATATAAATGTAAAATCGACAATTACTTTTCCGCCAGTCATCGAAAACGATTTGCAATAGACACGGACTGTGAGTGCAATGATCTCGACTTGTAATCCGACCAAGTCATTACCTATGTAAGCTATGACATTTAATATTTTTTTCTTTATTAAATACAACTCCAGTGTTAGGCATCTCTAAGATTTAACAAACATGTATAAAACATGCAAAAATGTGAAAATAAATTTAAATCCACACAAATATTGACGTAATACGTGGACTAAGCTGGGTGCTATTCGCGCTCGTGTCCTGAGTGGACTACCTTAAAGTGGTGAAGTGACCATTTAAATCACTTCGCCACCCGTGTAGTCAATTATTGAAATATATAAATTAAATTTAAGTGTTTATCAGTGATTTAAAAAAAATGTAACCTACTTGTTTTTAAATTTTTGCCTGTCTGTCTGGTTGTGCGGGTTTATCTCTGAAACCGCTGAACCGATTTGAACGGGACTTTCACTAGGAGATAATAGAGGGTATTGGGCAACATATAAGCTACTTTTTATACCAGATTTCTCACGGGATAGAGATTTGTGCGTCAAAAACCACGTCTCTAAGATAAAAATTTGAAATTCAAATCCTACTCAGTTAGTTGAAAAACTAAATAAAGACTACGATAAAGTGCAAATTGTACTTAATTATATTTTGTTTTTTAATAATATAATAATTTGTATTTATTTTACAAACAACTTGGTAATATTTTTACAAATCAATGAATATAGCATCTACAGTCAAACTAGACAAAGCCTGTACCATGGTAACCGGACAGCTCTGGATGTCGTAATAGCAGCTGTTGCCGGATCCCTCCTATGTCAGGCGCAGAGTGGCACATCGTGTGGTTTTAGTCGGTCCGATTCCGACACACCACCCTGTCGTAAACCCCAGTGGGGTGACTATTCGAGGGGTTTCCACACGTTAAAAAAAATGGTAACTGGACAGCTGATAAACGTACGTATAATATATATTTCTCAACACATACATATTACACAAAGCTTTAAACTGGGTGGTGTTTGAACCCATGAATTCTGGCTTAGCTATCAGGATCATTAACTAATAGACCAACGGGCCTGTCAAAGGTAAAACCTTTTCAAAACATTATCCTCCTGCTGCAGTGAGGTAAGAGGGTTAGGAAGGTCTAAAACAACTCACCAGCAGCATGTACAACGAGACCCACGGTAGCTGTCACATTTTTCTCGATCGGGTTGCTCTGGTCATTGAACCGAGCTGACATTTGATCCACCAGTAGCATAAACACGAAACCTGAAAAAGGTTGAAAGTATAAGAAGAAGAAGTTTTTTTAGGTATTAGAGCCACGCTGATTTCAGCACGAGCGGGCCAGCTCGACTGGGGCACTACTACCCTCCCACAGAAGACCAACCTAAAACGACAGCATCCGTGTTGTCGTGTTTCGTTGTGAGTGAGACCGGAGGCCCATTGATGCAGAGGTGACAGTTATCGTGGTCACTGTGTAAGCCAAACACTGTCATGCCTTTTACGTCCATAAGCGTGGCGTGAAAAAGCATCTCACAAGGCCGCCATAGTGTGGTTCACTACACTGCATTGTCTGCATTTGCAATGAGTATGGTGACCACAACTCTTGGATACCATTCATGCTTTCCATCAGGCAGAGTAGAGTCACTTTGGCAGGCTCATAATATAAAAAAAAAAGAAACCATTTATACATATAATAGTCCACTGCTGGACAGGTCTCTCCTTAGCAAGGAGGTTTTGGTCTTCTATACCCCGCTGGCTAGACGTGTTGAAATTGGATTTGTTTCAAGTTTTCTTTCTCTATGTGATGATATTAACCTGAATAGTTTGTTTCTTAGTCATCACAGGCTTCTCGTTCGAAGGGTGGATTTGGCCTACTATACCACGCTGGGGTTATGTCAAGTTTTCAATCCCTTTGCAGTGCTGTTGTCCTGCGTGGTTCGTTACCTTAGTCGGCTATTACACACTAACGAAATGAGTAGAGCTAGTGACGATTAGTATCGTATGTGTTATCACACGGAGAGACATACACCCACATCTCTTAGGGGTAGATTGGACCTGTTAAACGCCCACAATTTAGACCCACTTCTATAACAAGTGGAGGCTCAATTATTGTTAAGTAAGCATATGTTTCATACTATAAAGCTGAAAAGTTTGTTTGTTTGTTTGAACGCGTTAATCTCGGCAACTACTGGTCCGATTTAAAACATTCTTTTAGCATTGGATAGCTCAGTTACCGAGGAAGGCTATAGGCTACATATCATCAAGCTACGACCGAAAGGAGTGGAGTATCATTAAAAAAAGGTCCAAAAACGGGAGAAAATTGTTACTTTTGAGAGTTACATGCTGCAAAGCATGTCTATCTTCTTACTGCAACCTTTTTATCGTAAACAAATGTGTCAACGCTTTATAACATTACGCTGTGTGCAAAAGGAGACGCAAACGAGATCGTGCGAGTCAATCGTAAAAAAAAAAAAAAATGGTAGTACCAAAATAAAATACTTGTAATAATAATAATAGTTGAAAAATAAAAACAATTGAAATATTTGGATCTGTCTCACGAGATGGCCGATATGTGGAATGTGGATTCGGTGATCATTGTTCCCATAATCATATCTGTTCACGGATTGATTGCCACGAGCCTCGATCAACACCTTAAGAGGCTCACGTTAGAAGATTGGTTCAAGGGTCTGATGCCGAAAGTAGTCCTACTTGACACGGCTCATATAGTGAGGACCAAAGGTGTCTTGGTCTCTGTACTTGATGTTGGTGGTCTACTATTTTTTATATTTTTAAATATTATACGTATTTTTGTTGTCCTTTTTTATGTATTTAAAAATGTATGAAATAAAGAGAATAATACACAATAATTTTTTCTGACATTTGACACACAACGTCATCTAGTTTCAAACTAAGCAGAGCTTGTGCTATGATAACTAGACTGACTGATAGAATACTTATATACTTTTTTTTTGTAAATACACACACATTATACAGGTAGAACACCCAAACTTCAAAACAAATATTTGCAGATCATACAAACATTTGGTCCGATCCGGGATCGAACCTGAGACCTCAAGAACAGCAATCGCATTCGTCAGGCAGTCAAATAAATACGTATTTTAGATAAATTACACTTAAGAGTTCAAGATACTGAAAAAAACTATCATACTAACGTAACATTTGTTCAAGGTTTGTAGGTTTTTCTATTTAAGAGCCTGCCAAAGTGACTCTACTCTGTCTGATGGAAAGCATGAATAGAATCCAAGAGTTGTGGTCAATATACTCAATGCGAATGCAGACAATGCAATATGGCGACAAACACTATGGCGCCCTAGTGAGATGCTTCTTCACGCCCCGCTTGGGGACGCAAAAGGCATGACAGTGATCGTAGCATTGTAATGCTTACACACTTACCACGACAACTGTCACCCCTGCATCAATGGGCCTCCGGTCTCCGGATTCTGTAGCTTCTAGTGGGAGGGTAGTACTGCTCCAGTCGAGCCGGCCCACCACGCTGACATCGTTCGTGAAATCAGCGTGGCTCTACTACGTATAAAGGTGGGAATAGAACTCATGATCTCTGGTTTAGAAATCAGGATTGTCAAACACTCAACCAACAGGTAATCAAATAGAATCTCTTTGCCATTAATGATATTCAGATATCTTATCTTATCAATGAGAAACATATTATCAGTTTTATGGTTACACGTGTTGAATTTGATTTCCTGATATTTTTTCGAAACTATTACTAAACTATACTAAACAGCCTTTTACAGTTCACTGCTGGACATAGACCTCTCCGTAGCAAAGAAGTTTTGGCCTACTATACCACGCTGGCCAGACGTGTTGGTATAGGATTCGTTTCAAGTTTTCCTTATTTTCCTGAATAGTTTGTACTCTTATACGCTTTTTATGACACCCACGGGATGAATAGGGGTGGTAACACGTATTATTAATCCGTCACCACACGGATGCCAGTGTCACGGAGTCACGTTTAACATACTTATAGAAGACAAAAAAACATGAGTAAATGACTATCGAATCGTTCAGACTGGCGTGCAATGGGAGAGGCTTATGTCCAGCAGTGGACTGCAATAGGCCGACGATGACAAGGATCCTTGTCAATTCAAATTAGATCTTATTATTAAATCGTCAATTTGTTTCTGGTATGAAACATTGACGCGTGACGTCAAAGCTAGCTATTGTCGAATCATTTACTTTTAAGGTGGGGTTGAGGATATTAAAAAAAAAACCCGTGATGAAGGACAATTATTGCAGTCAAAAGTTGGAAACATTTTATATTGAAATTATTAGGGCATAAAATATTAAATCACATTTCGGACATTTAAAACCAACATTGTCTAGTTTCAAACTAAGCAGAGCTTGTGTTATGATAACTAGACTGACTGATAGAATACTATATATATTTTTGTAAATACATAGAAAACACCCAAACTTCGAAACAAATATTTGCAGATCATACAAACATTTGGTCCGACCCGGGAAGCGAATCCGAGACCTCAAGCATAGCAGTCGCATCCATTACCGCTGCACCACCGAGGCAGTTTATGAACACACCAATCACAAATGAACTATTTTACTCTACATAATCACCTCAGACGAAAGACGACTGCTGGACATAGGCCTTCCTCCAAGACTCTCCACAACGCCAAAACATTGGCTAAAAGTGGGTGGTCTGTGCCTACCCCTCCGGGGCAACAGGCGTGATTTATGTATTATATGTACGTGTGCTACTAATGTTATAAATGTGAAACTTTACGAGAATTGCTGTATGGATATTTGTTACTCTTTCACGCAAAAACTGCTGAACAGATTTAGATGAAACTTTAGAATAATATAGCTTATACATCAGAATAATACATAGGCTACTATTTACACGCAGTTGGAGCC
This sequence comes from Hypercompe scribonia, assembly GCA_949316085.1. NCBI lineage: Eukaryota > Metazoa > Arthropoda > Insecta > Lepidoptera > Erebidae > Hypercompe > Hypercompe scribonia. Next base: position 5,947,703 of record OX438997.1, read on the forward strand.
GTGGTCAAAGTATAAGAACGGACGAAAAATATAAGAAATGAGCTTGTATGACAGTACTGAGTTGGTCTAGTCACTAGATTCTAGTGGTTAGTGACCCTGGCTGCTAAGCCGGCGATCATACGTTTGTTTCTCATCCAGGAGAAACGTGTGGGGAGCACAGTTATTTGTTATGTGTCTGGGAGTGATTTATCTACAATATGTATATATTTAAAAAAGTGATCTAGCCGATTTCAGTCACGGCGGCCAGTCTCAACAGTGACCACAGCCAACTACGCAGGGGATATAGTGCACAAGTGTGTATAAACACAGGTGCACTCTCTGTTCCTCACTCTCACAATCCGATGGGACGGCTATCCGATACGCTCAGGAAGAAATCAAGCGTAGAGCCGACGACTTTGTGTGGTCTCCGAGGCATGGAGGACGACACTAACTTCCAAATTCTGTACTGTTATTAAGCATCTCTATGATCACCAAAACTCAATAATTTTTTCAATATATATCTGTGTTTAACAGCAGTCTAGTCAGCTTAAGATCAGTCAGCTGTGTGTGAATTTATTATTCGGGTTTGTGTCCAGATATTTATTTATTTAAACTTATTGCACTTGTTGTACAAAGGCGGTCGTAATGCCATGAGGCATTCTCTCCCAGTCGACCTTCACGTGATGTAGAAATAAGATGTGCTAGGTGCAAAGTTTTTGAGCTTATAAATGTACTTTAAATATAAATAATATACATGAACTTACTACTACATAAATAATAAATGCACAATATATATAAACATACACACACTTCAATTTAATATTGTATGATGCAGGAGTGACAGTTATTGTGATAACTGTGTGAGCCTTACACTGTCACGATGACTGTCATGCCCATTACGTTCCCAAGCGGAGCGTGAAAAAGCATCTCACTAGGCCGCCGTAGTGTGGTTCACCACAGTACATTGTCTGCATTTGCAATGAGTGTGGTGACCACGACTGTTTTGATTCTATTCATGCCTTCCATCAGGCAGAGTGGAGTCACTTTGGCAGGAAAAAAAAAACACAATCTTCGAAATTATTTTTTGATCTTACCTAAAACAAGTGATATTCCAATAACCGAATGCAGATCATCATGATGGTCAGGTGGTTCAGCGGTGAAGTCTTTAGTCACTACGGTGGGGTGTGATCGTTCACTGAACAGTGACCTAACTCCTTCAGGGATGATCACGGCTAAAGCTGTTCCAACTAAGAGTCCCGCACCAAATACTGTGACTTTTTGTAGTTTGTCCTAAAAAAAAAGTAATATTAACTGTATGTAGAACTCCTGTTATGGTGATAGATTAATTATTTATGTAATCTATCATGGCAAATTAACGTCATCATTATATCAACAGCTTTTAACCGTCCACTGCTGGACAAAAGCCTCTTCTAGAGAGATTATGGCCTATTATACCATGCTGGCCAGATAAGTTGGTATAGGGTTTGTTCAAGTTTTCTTTCTTTTTGCAATCATGTTGTCCTGTGTAATTTGTTCTTTTAGTCACCTCTTACGACACCCATGGGGTGAATAGGGGTGTTGACAGTGTATTCTTCTTTGATCACCACACAGATAAGTTAAATTAAAAGGTAAATCAAGGAAAGCCAACTGAAAAACGTAATTGAAAGCTTATTTTTTAGCAACCTGTGGATTGGTGAAGACACTCATTTCAAGATCAAACTTTTACGTCGATGAGCAGCGGTCGGTCATATACTCATGAACAATATAGATAATATTTCAATTAGGTTTTTGTAATTTGTAGTTCCTTTTTGCTAATACTTTACTATTTTTTTGATAGGTTGCTGTGGATATGATGTTCTCCTAGATCCTGGCCTTGGTGTTTAGTCTCAACAGAGACCAGCTTACTACGCAGAAGATATTATAGTACACATGTGTGTATGTGTGTGAGTACAGGTGCACTCTCTGTTCTCTTACTCTCACAATCCGATGGGACGGCTATCCGACATGACTGTGGAGAGATCAGGCGCAGGACCTATGGTTTTACTCCAACTTTCAAACTCTGGATTGTTATTAAGCATTGCTATAATCAGAAAAACTCAATAGCACAGGTCTGAGCTGGGAATCGAATCCAAGATTTCTTGATCGGCAATCACATATGCTAAGAGCTAGATCACCGGGGAGCGAGTTTTGGATATATAATAGCTATAAGAAATATATTTATGTATAGTATCTCAGACAGACAGCTGGTGGTTTTTAATCTGCTTATTGTAAAATATTGTATTTTTTTAAACAAATAAATAATAACAATATAAACAAAAATACTAACAATGTATGATTTAAAAATGTTATATCAACAAGGTAATTAAGTAAACCATAGATTAAGATTTTAGAATATTTTTTTTCTTTTAGAAGACAATGCCCGCCTTAGGAATAAATCCTGTGTCGCGGGGGACTGTACAAACATACAAGAAATGGACACAAAGAACACCCAGACTCAGAGCAACAATTTGTGGATCACACAAAGTGTTGTTCCATGTAGGATTTGAACCCACAACACAGTGAAGCAGAGAGCAGTGTGGTGACCGCTTAAGCCACTAGGCCAATTGTGCAGTCATATTTTTATACATATATATTTAATTATTATTTTAATAAAAATATTGTATTATGTACATAAATATTGGTTTGTATTTAATGAGTATTAAAGCAATAATGCCTTGGTTGTTTTTAGGTAGTTTCAAGGTAGTAGATGCCATGACTTTAGCACAAATAGGGTAGTACTGCCTTGTCACAGAAGACCAATCTAAAGTGGCAGCATCCATGCTCTTGTCTTTCATTTGTGAGTGCGAGTATAAAGTTCTATAGATGAAGGTGTGATAGCTGTTGTGCTAAGTCTATGAGCTTTCCACTGGTATAACGACTGTCATGCCTTTTACATTCCCAAACGGAGTGTGTAAAAGCATTTTACTAGACATTTAAGCAACATAAATTTATATAAAGAATAAAAAATACCAAAGAGGTTTCTGTACATATGCTGTTTATGCTTTCTCTATATGTAGTATATATTTTTCACAACCATAGTGATTTCTTTTCTTTTATTAAAAATTTATTGTGTTTGGACAATCTTAGTTTCATCTAAATTCTTTTATTTAGGGGCAGTAGTTACTTATGCATAGCATTACAATACTACATTGATATGTAAATGCAAAATCTAAGAATTTAGAATTAAAATAACCTTATTTGAATGAAATATTAATGTGAATTAGTCAATGATTAAATCCATATTTTATGTTTGTCTGACCAATACAAAGCAATCGAAATCTTTTGTAATATTTGCGCAAATATTTCAAACCAGATGCGGAAGTATTGCGATATGGCTGAAAGTTTACGAATGGTTTTTGATAATTTGGTGGTCATCGCTTGAAGATATTCACTTACCTCAGACATGGAGACATTTAAAGGTATACTCCCAGCGATATAAGAACCCACAAGCATCACCAAAGCGAGCAGAATAAGAACCCAAGTTCCATCCATGTTCACCAATTTTTCGAAGATTTATTAATCGTGATAAGTGTAGCTAGTAATGAAAGACGATTGAATGGTTGAACTATTTCACTATCGCTTGTTTAATGTACATGTTTCGGTTGATTATAATCTTAGTACACTGATAATTTCACTAAAACAATGTTTCGACATTCAATTTCTGCTATATACTTTTGACAACACGACAAATTCTTTTTTTCAAAGTATTTACTGTCATGGATAGGAATTTTTTAGCTATTTTGACATTTAGATCCGATTTCAAACAAAATTAATTGATTCTCTTGAAATATCAAAAGTTGGAGACAAAACTTTGTAAAATTAAATAAAAATAAAACTAATTTTCAATATGTTATGAATATTTTATTTTTATTTTATTTTCTTTTGTAATTGCTGCTGAAATCCACCAAATCTTTTTAATTGTACAAAGTTTGCTGTCTTTTAATTCACTGCCAAACAGGAAAACAGTAACTTTAAAAAGGTCATGTTTGAAGATTATTGTCGTGGGCAATATTCACGACATAGACCTATGAGGATACATAGTGAAACAAAAACATGTTACAGCGTCATCTACCGAAGAGACATCGAACTACAGAGTATCTGTTAATCCTACATCGAGATATAAATATTCTCACTTCAATTGACTATTAGTATATTTAAAAAGTACTTTATGTATGGAATACTGAAGATTGTTCCTTGTTTATAAACCTGGCCTAACAATCTCTCGGTATTCCATACATACTTTTTCCCCAAACATTCTCAATAGCCTGGTACTGACTTTGATGAGTTAATTCGATGCTTAGTTAAATCTGTTCTTAATGAAATATATCTTTTTTGGCTTAAAAAGTCTCTTCAAAACGACGAAGTACTTATATAAATTTTACAATTACTGATAGCCACGTAGTTATAAGACATTTTTTATCTTACATTTTTATTTAAATAGGGGTAAACGAGCAATCAGGTCTCTTGATTGTACAACCAGTACTGCTATAACGTCCAATTCAATTATTAATACCTATGTATCTCAAGGATTATTTTTGTTTTGAAACATAGTTTGAGTTACTCACCCGATTTAATTATTTCAAATATAGAACTACCTCACACAGATTTGCAATACCCCCAAAAGTTTGACAGGGAGCAAATACCTCTGGTTTTAGAAGTATGCAAGTTTGAGTTAAAAGTTTAAGTTCACGTTGTGCAATATGTTTGCAGGTAGTTTTATAAATAAATTTATAAGTAAAGAATCACATAAACACTGCCAGTTTCTGACAGAATACGTTCTTTTCTTAAAAACTTGAAAACATTAAAGGGTAAAAGATAGGGTGGGCCAAGAATTCGTTAACATTTGAATCTAACATCCCGCGCAAATATGTTACGGGACTTCTTGCGACCGATGCTACTAGAATTTGCTGGCTACAATCGTTATACATGGTTTCAACAAGATGGAGCCACTTGTCACACATCCAATGAGTCCCTGCCGGTGGTCAAAGACATGTTTCCGGAAAAACTGATTTACAGACGTTCTATGGTCACCCAGAAGTCCAGATCTATTCCCAGCAGACTCTTTTATATGGGGTTATTTGAAAAATCGTGTCTATATAAATAAACCAAACCACGTCAACTAAAAGGAAAAATCAGCGAAGAGATGTCGGCGATCTCGCGGTCTCTTTGCTGAAGAGTATTCGAAAATTGCGGTGCTCGCTTAGAAGAGTGCAAACGTCGAAACGTTGGTCATTTAGATGACGTAATTTTCAAAAAATAAATGCCATCTAATTTACTTTCTTGTAAATAAACAATTTTTATTATATATCAAATGGTTTCTTCTATACGATTTGCCAAATGTTAACTAATACGTGCCCACCTTTTACAATGACAATTTTTTTTATTTATACATGCATTTTAATATTAATGTATAGGTACATAATAAACAGTTGTTGACTGCCGTATACGACTGCTGTGATTGCAGTCTCGGATTCAATTCTCGGACCAAATGTTTTGTGTGATCGGCAAAATCTTTGTTTCGGAGTATGAGTGTTTTCTTTGCATTTACTTAAGCAAAAAAGTATTAAAGAATTCTATCTGTCAATCTAACATTCCTTTTAAAAGTTGTTTAGGTTGAAAGTATATGGTGTTAGATGTCCGAAAATTCACCTTCAGTTTATGTGGCCAGAGGTTTTTTTTGTTATTATTTTTTTATAAAAGAACTTTCAAAATGACTACTCTGCTCAATGGAAAGCATGAATAGAATCCAAGAAGGGTGGTCGTTATACTCATTGCGAATGCAAACAAAGTGAGTTCCAGGTTTTAACTGATTGACAGACGAAGGAAGAGTCGAACCATTTAGTTCGAGAGCGTGTCTACCATTTTAAAACGGTGACTTCCAAGGTCAGCATCAATTATTCTGTAGAGGAAGGGAGAAGGTGGAACCATTTGGAAGAGTTCGCCAAAACACTTTTATGATAAAGACGATAGAGGACTGCCATAGAGATGACATCTCTTCACAACTGCAGTCTCAAGGGATTAAGGCTTAGGGACTACTGATAATGCGGACTGCTTGCCATTGCAAGCGTCCAGCAGATACTGCGCAGTTCCATCGCAAAGAAGAGAATAGTAAATACTAAGCAAACACTGATACTCGCTGCTGAAAACCATCTCACTCTGTTCAGTATATTCATGTTTCGTGAGGTCGCCTTTGTGACGTTTTTAATATACTCTCGCGGGTTGAGTAGCAAATCCCTCACCTCCGTGTATACCTAACTTTATAATAATCTAACATAATGGCAACGTATATATTTCTTAATTATTTTTTATGTATTGTGAAAACCAAAATCCTCATTGTTTTAGTGTGCAACATTTTTCCTTATAACTTTTAAAGTTAATAAGTCTTGAAATTAAAAACAAACAGGCAACGCTGTGGTTCATTACTACTTTAATTAATTAAATCGATAAATAAATATCGATAACTCCATACTTCATTTAATATCATAAAGCTGAAAAGGTAGTATGTTTGTTTGTCTGGAACTAATTTCCAATTGCTAAGTACTTTTTGTGGTGGTGAGCCCATTTATCAAAGGAACTCACATCACGCTATTATTGATGAGAGCCGAGTTATCAACAGCCTTTGATAGTCCACTGTTGGACAGGACCTCTCCTTAAAAATAAGGTTTTAGCTTACTACACCGGCCAGACGGGTTGGTAAAGGATTTGTTTCAAATTTTCCTTTGCTTGCCCGAGCTGAGTGTCAATGAAAAATGTTGCAAAAGTCAGAGCAAATTTATTTCTTTTAAAAGACACAGACAGAGTAGGTAAGTTAGCTAGTATATTATTATGTGTACAAGTTGTGTACGATACACACAAGAACAGTAGCAATCGCAGTCTCCACTGCACGTAACTTCTAATTACAAAATAATATACAAAAATATAAAATTGTTAAGGTCAAGCCAGAGATTTAAAACTTACCGCAATGTACCGATTTATTATATTTTTCATAGTAAATATTAATTTGCTTGTAGAATCTGGTAAGTTTTTTTTTTTACATTTATGAGTTTGATTACTAGTTATTTTAACCCAACAGTGTTTTGTGAGTGTGTGTGTGTTTATATGTTTAATTGTTTCCCACGCCCTGTGGGTTAGTTGATGATTCGTACGATTTACGAGTAAACTGGTATGATATGTACGAATTGTCACTTTAATTTTTTTTCTGTACATCACTAGTACGAATTAGCGTACGTTTTTCAGCAGATGATTCGTAAAATTTGTTTTTAAATAGAAAAAGTTAAGAAAATGTACCTACACTAATGCACAGAACTGATAGGAAGAAAATTTTTGGTAATAAATGTAAGTTGGAATACAATAACAGCTTAATTTACTTAATAGTTTGTGATTGTTCCCAAAAGTTAAGAAGCATGGGAGACATAGATCATATACTTCTTTTTTTCAAAGATAACTTCGGTACTAGGAATACCCTTATCGTGGTGAACATTACAAATATATAATATATGAATCAGACACAAGTACGTGTACTTCAGTCTCGAACATTCCACATATTGTTGTTCTGAGCCTGGGTGTTCTTTGTAATCACACGATATCTTGTTCTATGTGGAGTTGAAATCCACAACATCGAGGGCCGTGGAGTGCAGTAAACATTTGCAGCCCTTAGCCATCTGTGCTGTTCTTCCCTTTCACTTTTCTTTGATGTTATTGAAAATTCTTTGTCACACTCATTTAGCATACCTACCGTATTACATAATTACATAAATTCTAACTGTTAAATAATTATTGATTTACGAATATGTATATTATTTTACTGACTTGTGTACTCCAATGTACTTGAAGTCAATTGTTCTATTTATAAAAAACCTACCACAAATTTCTGAAATGGCAATTCGCACACTCATAAATTGTTTTCATACGAGTCGCCTACAGAAAAACAATATTATTTAAAAGTAATAATAATAAACAAAAAAATATTAAAAAGACATTGAAGGCTATACAGTGGACCCCCAGTAATTCGACAAACTTTCTGCAGGGCAGTGTCGGACTATCAAATTTGTCGGATTATAGAGTACTGCCTAAGACCCCCTATAGTCCGGATTTTTTTACAAAACAGTACCTTGTAATCCGACAAATTGCAGACAAATGATAAGATTGTATATGTTGTTGTCTTCTGGGCTCGTGACGACATTACTAGGTTCGTATACGTAATACACAGTGAATAACCAGCAAACCATGAACACATGTTAAGCTGCACCGTTATCACACGTAGTCAAATTCAAACTGTGCAATCGGTATTGAAACAATACCTACGTGTCGAGCACAAGTTGTAACCTGTTCAATCATGCACGATCTACATTAGCGAAAATTTTTTGATTGATTTCGGATTACAGGGGGTCCGGATTAGACAGGGGCCGGATTACCGAGGGTCCACCGTACCAATCTATCTATCTATCTAGTACCAATTTAAATCGTACGAATCAACAAATAACTTCGCTCTGTAGGCTAAAGAACGCGACGTATTTTGGAGTATGAAGTGTCTTGGATTATCTTAACTGTGGGTACTTTGGCTTTGGACATGTAGTTATATACTTCTTAATAAAATTGCACATAGATACCGGTGTTTAATTTTTTTTTAATAATAGCTTCGTAAACAGCCTATAACAATCCATGCTGGAGCATAAACTTCTCATAGATATTATGCTTCGGTGGCGCAGCGGTAGTGAATGCGACTGCTGTGCTTGAGGTCTCGGATTTAATTAGTCGGACCAAATGTTTGTATGATCTGCAAATATTTATTTCGAAGTTTAGATGTTTTCTTTGTATAATATGTATATATTTACAAAAAAAAACAAGTATATAAGTATTATAATAGTCAGTCTAGTTATCATAGCACACGCTCTGCTTAGTTTGAAACTAGATGACGTTGTGTGTCAAATGTCTGAATTTTTCTTTTTATTTATTTATATTAGAAAGGAGATTTTAGTCTACTATACTATACTGGCCACATGGGTTTGTAAAAGGTTTATTTCAAGTTTCCTTTCTCTGATGATGGTGTTCTGTGTAATTTACTCTCTGGTCAACTCTTAAGACACCCATGGGATGAACATGGCTAGTGACACTCTGTATCCTCCAATCCGTGACCACACGGAAAATATTGACTACGAGTAATTCATGTATCGCTGTCATATTATTAATATACACATTAGGGTGTCCCTTATATGACAAAAAAAAAATTTTTTTTCGAATTTCGAAATGCATACCCTCTATAATTTTTACTAATGCTATAAGATACTTAAATATAAAATTTTATCAATCTAGCATAATTGCAACCAGTGCCGACCGAGCTTCAAAGTTTAGTAAAAAACGTGTTTTGTCCTAAAATTTTAGTCTGCTATAATTTCACTATAAATGCAATGAATTAAGTGAATAAAATTAAATAATAAATTAGATGAACATTAATCTTTAATTAAAAACATAAAGAAATAAGAATCATTCAGGGTAACTTCTTTTTAGAGTAGTTTTTTTACAGTCTGGATACAATTTTAGATGTTCCTGGACACAGCGCAGCAAGAACTGTTTTTGTTCTTCTTCAGCCGTGATAAGTCCGTTAAAATCTTGCATTAATTTAACAGCCCTTTCAGCAGTATCATTTACAACTCTCAAATAACTTATTCTTCTTTTAGCCTCCAGAAAAGCAGCATTGTTATTCCAAGAAGATACATCTTCCTTTAGAAAACTGTCGTCGATCTGCAGTCGTGATAAAAATTGTTTGCTCTTTTCCGATACGAAATCATCCAGTGCTTTGTCTAAAAAAAAAGAAAAATAAGTTAAATAACAAATAAAAATCAACAACAATTTTGAAAATAAATAAATAAGTATTGGACATTGAAATTGAAATCCAACAAAAAGTCAATTTAACTTACCAAACAACTTTTGAGTCAGTTCTTCCTTCGACGGGTCATAGCGTTTGCTAAAATCCGAGATTTTGTCCCTGTTGAAGTTGGCAATCATCTTCTTCTTAGTTTGGTTGTCAATTTCATCATCAAATAGTGATAGAATGACTGTCTCTTCACATAAATACCACAAGTGATGGCTGAACTTGCTTATGGAAGCTTTAGAAATTGTTGCGTCAACTTTTTCATACTCTTTTAACATCTTCAAGAAGCGCAAATCTTGATTAGGTGCTTTGGTCGCCACTGTACCTTCGAGCCAAGGTTTAACATACAATATTACGAGAAATAAGCAAACATCTTGTAGAGCCTTTTTGTCCTTCGCAGTTACTCTGCATTGTGACTGAAGTAAACATATTTTTAAAGAATAGATCGCTCTCGCCATCCAGTGTGCCTGATGTATAGCTCCGGGGGGCCTTAGTTTTAATTTTTCCTCTGTGTCTCCTCCTAAAAATATTACGCACAGTTCGACCAATTCGCGGTAATCATCTCTTACAAAACCTTTATCTAATTCTGCCTTATAAAATAGTAACAACGCTTGAATGTCTGTCTCGGCAACCCGTGCTTTTACGAAATTAAGAGATGGTTCAATTTTAGTACAATCAATGTTTTTCCAATTTTCTTGGAACTTTTTGAACATCAGAATATCTGGGCTACTAGTAATTTGCTTAATCTTGGTTTCAAAGACAGCTTTTAGGACCAATTCATAAACATGATGACGACAGGCGAAAAGCAACAATTCTCTTCCTAAAGTTTGCTCCAAAATAGCACAAGCTCCATTGAAACGGCCCATATTGGAAGCTGTTGTGTCGCAGCACATTATTTGCACTTTATCATAAAGGTTCCAGTCAAAGAGAGCTGCTGACACAGCCTTCGCTTGATGTTTTCCAGAAGAACTTTCTAGTTTCGGCACTGCAAGAAGCTGCTCTCTATCGTCAAATGAAGCTATAACTGGCAAGCGTTCTTCTTTTGAACTCCGTACATCCAACCCCGGTAATAGTTTTCCATCCCAATGGACTGTGACTATGTCGGGTACATTGTTTTGGAAGTTAGATTTTATTGCTTCTGCCCTTGATTTTCTAGTTTCAGTACGAATTCGCTGAATCGAGGATTTGTTAATACAGAAATCATCGCTGCTCAGACCAAGCGCTTCTACCACCGCATTAAGAATGTAAACGGTATCTCTAATGCTTAACTGGCATCGATCTAAAGCTGCAACTAGTTTAGGTGTTATAAGATTCTTTCTACCTCTTTTTGAACTTTGTTCATGGCAGGGAACGTCCGGCAAGCTGAGTTCAGAATTCAAGATCTGTTCTTCGTCTGAATCTTCTACACTGTCTAAGTTATTTGTGGTGGAAGTAGATGCAACAGCTAGTGATTCTCTTTGTCTTACAATCCTTTCCTCTTCTTCCAATCGTCGTTGTCTAGATCTTTGTTCTTTTTCCGCCAATTTTTTGTCTACACCACCTAAGCATCCCGGTCGACCTGGCTCTCTCTGTTTCATTAAAAGTAATTTATCTTCCTCTATTTTCATTCTCTGAAAAGCATCAGCATGTGCAATATCAAACAAATTATCAAGATTAATTATAAAATTGTTCTCACGACTCTTAAACGTAATCTGAGTTTTCTTACAATTTTTTTGCAACTCTCTCCAAACATGATATAAATCAATAAGTTTCTTCACGCAGTTAGGAAATGCCCTTGTTGGAATTCTTGCTTTTTCCCAATATATGATGCACTCCCTAATCAAAAGATTTGCACTTTCACTAACAGTCAATTTAACCTCACGAATATTGTAAAATAGGACGGAGAACTTGTCGATTAGATGGTAATTTTGCACCATTTATTTGGTAGCTAGTCAATCCGATAAGAAAAATATTTTGTTTATCACTCCGTAATTTCACCGACATGTTTACGCACTAAACAATGAAGCACTAATAGTCTCAAAAATCACGTACGAAATGGCAAATAAAACATGTCGTAACAGGTCACTGGGCAGTACTTAAGCAACTTGTATCGACAAGTTTAAATAGCAAGTCGGCACGGGTTATCGTTTATATATCGAACTAATATTTTTTTCTAGACAATATAGGGTTATTACGAAACTTTTAAGAAGGTATGCGTAAAAAAATATCGAACTTGAAATTTAAAGGACACCCTAATACACATACCGCATCATCACATCCTGCTTCCATACCAAAGCATACCATACCAGCATTCACAACTATAATATTATCAAGAAATGTAACCAGAGAGTTCGTGTAGGGTCTAGGGCCTCCATTCATATACATATTATTTTTATGAGACAATATAATTTTTTTAAATGTATGTTGTTACCAGTACTAAAAACTTTTTTTTTCAGTGCCAAATTACGAGAACAAAAATTATAACATTCAAATTAATAAAAGAATATCACGTATAAATGGTAATTTAGATATAAATCAAACTTTCGTAGTTCTACGTGATAAACCATTTGATATTACTCTAGTGGACTATCCATCAGTCGGGGCTACGTAAGTGTATAGTTTTTATTTCACTAAAGTAAAAGGCTTATCCTCAATGGCCACCACTAAAACTGCCAAATAGAAGATTCCAGCAAGGGAATCTCACCAATCGCGTACTAACGTGATTGTTTTAGCGGTCACGTCACCCCTTTCTTCTGCGCTGAGTATTGTGGGTTAAAATCCCGCATAGTACTTCGTGTAATCCACAAATTATTGCTCTGAGTCTGGGTGTTCTTGTGTCCGTTATAAGTTTTATGTATGTTCGTAAAGTTGCTCGCGACAGTTACAAAGACCATACCTTGAGAATGTCCGCTGTGGCCGAGATCGGCTAGTATCTTTATTATATTATAATGGTATCTTATATTATATTTCTACATAAATATCGTTACAATAGTAACCTATATTACGTAAATTCTACTTCCACTTATTCTAAACACTCTTATTTTCATGTTGATAATAATCGAAAAACATGTTTGGTTTTCCTGTTAAAAATTGTGCGCAGTACCTACAGATTACATATTATTGCAGTTAGCTTTTTTTTTTTTATTTTATAGCCTGCCAGAGTGACTCTACTCTGCTTGATGGAAAGCATGAATAGAATCCAAAAGTTGTAGTCAATTATTCATTGCGAATGCTGACAATACAGTATGGTGATCCACACTATGGCGGCCTATTACGATTATTTACGCCTCACTTGGGGATGTAAAAGACATGACAGTCATCGTAGCGTTGTATTGCATACACCACGACAACTGTCACCCTTGCATCAATGGATCTCCGGTTTCGCACTCACCAACGAAACACGACAGCACAGATGCTGTCACTTTAGGTTGGTCTTCTGTGGGAGGGTAGTACTGCCGAGGACGAGCCGGCCCGTTCATGCTGAAATCAGCATGGCTCTACTACCAGTTAGATATATCGTAAAAAGTGTAAAAGAAATAGAGAATAGTAATTGTCACGGTTAAGCCGGAGGTTCGAGAGAGGGTAGTGAAGAACTCATTTATATTTTGTGCGTACTGCAGGGGTTTTGGTAGAGGAGAAAGAAGTGCACACGTCAGTAAAAACACGAAATATAATGTGGGCATAGATAAAAATTATATAAGCACATACACACATAAGAATAAGCAGTAATTCTAATACTTGTTGTTCTTTAGGTGCCGCAGCAAGCGTCATTCATATGCACTGACATGGTCTATTGAAATGATCATGTCTTATGGTCTTTGGAACTCTGTGATCAAGGTAAGACGGAGTGATAAATTGTCTTTCACAATACTGCACATACTACTGTAGTCCAGTTAATCGAGACTCCAAATCCCCCAGAATTAGAGGAAGGAGAGGTTTTGGATTCTGGTTACTTCACATACACTCTCCGCAAACCTCTCTTCGAATCATTGCGGTTGCCTACTTTGAGGTCACTTTACCGCTTTTTATTGCGCTGAGTATTGTGGCCTCAAAACTTACATTAAATAAGCTTTGTGTGATGCACAAATCGTTGTTCTGAGTCTGGGTGTTATTTGGGTCCGTTTCATAAATATTTGTAAAGTCCCACATGACACAGAAATGTTCTTAGTGTGGAAGATGTTAAATGTTATATTAATCGTTTTTTTTTATAGGTGCCCAGAGCTTCAGAAAGTATGAGTTTGGAATGGCAGTGCACAATCGGAAGAAAATACGATTCTGATCAAATTGTCACTTTTAAAGTTCGTGTCAAAGGCAAACGTAAGTCGTTTTATATCTAGACTAGTGAGTAGATATTAAATGCTAGACCTAGCTAGACTATTAAATGCGTTGGCGATGTCTCACGACACCGCCAACAGCACGCCACCACAGCTCACCGCCTCTTCGGTAACGGCCCTCAGGCGCAACACAGCATCGACTGTCGAACGCCCCACTCGAAAACCGAATTGGGTGTCTGACAAATCGGGGCCTATCTCGCAGAGGTGCCGGACGATGCGGGCAGAGAGCATCCACTCAAACAGTTTACCCGCCTTGTCCAGCAACACAATGGGGCTATAGAATCTACCGCTACCGAATCGGCAGGCCGTCCCTGTTTTCTTAACAGGACCAGCTTCCCGCTTTTACAGCACTCAGGGAAGCGTCCGGACGCCAGGCTAGCGTCCAGGACCTCCCTGAGGCGGTCCGACATGAACTTGAAACAAGCCCTTTGTTTTTTTAACGTGTCGAGACCCTCTCGGGCCGTCATCCCACTGGGGTTTACGGCGAGGTGGTGTGTCGGAATTGGACAGAATGAAACCACACGGTGTGCCACTCTGCGCCTGACATCAGAGGGATCCGGGAACAGCTGTTATTACGACATCCAGATCCCTCCTAGCGCCTGCCCGTTACCGCGGGCACCATCTGCGGATAAACTCTCCATTTAGGTGACGTACGGCACACGCGGATCGCCTCCTCGCAGCTGGCCACTATAGTGGATGGAGGGGAAAACTCGTCCCGTCCACCCGCGGCCACACTCAAGGCGGCATGAAGCGCTGGTATAGGCGCCTCCGCCGCCCGGTTCTCCGGTGGCAAATTGGGTCCGAGTAGAGGTTGTCCTCCCGGGGTTTCTCCACCACCACCTTCTGCGAAATTACGTCTTCGTAGAGGGTTGCGACCGCGGTAAAACAACTGTCGCTACCGACCATGGAGCGTATAACGGCCGGTAGCGAGAGATCTCCTCCAATAACTGCAGTGAGGACCCCACGCTGCGCCACCCAGGCGGAACAAACCGCTAGCGTGTGCTGAGGGGAGTCCTCACTGCAGTCGCAGTGGTGACAGGCGGAACTCAATTCCCTCCTGGCGACCGAGTGCAGATACTTCCAGAAGCAACCGTGCCCGGAAAGAATCTGCGTCAGTCGGAAGGAAAGGGTCCCATGCTGTCACCCTGCCCACTCGGCGATGACCGGCTGGAGAGCCTCCACGGCGGCAAAGCCAGCACGTGGAGCCTCCAGCCGGGACGACCAACTAGCCATCGTGGTTCGACGAACGGCCTCACGTCACTCGCGTATTTCTTCCGGCGGGGGCCGTATGCCGCTTAACTTGAAACAGACCCTATTCCAACCCGCCTGGCCAGCGTGATATAGTAGGCCAAAACTTTCTTGCTAAGGAGAGGCCTATGTCCAACAGTGGACTGCAAAAGGCTGTTGATGATGATGATGAACATTAATAACACAAATAAAATAAAATAAAAACAACAGATACACACTATGTTACATCACAATAGGAACAGTTACTGGGATCCGAAAACTACCGCCTCAACGACAAGTATACATACATAGCATAATAATTTAAAATTTCAAAAATATTTAATGTCAATTTCCTTGTGTTTCAGCTAAAATTAAAGTGACAGTAGGTGGATTAGTATTGAATAACTCTCTGACAGAATCGGCAGAACTCACCTACGATAATATTGCGTATTATTGGTACGAAGATGGAGAAACTATCGACCTAGTGTGCCATAACCTTAATATGGGTTTCCTATACATTGTGTATTATGATGAATCTGGTAAGATGTATATTTTTTTGTAGCCGGGTAAGAAACTAGTACCGCCTAAGGACACCAGTAGCTGAAAAGAATCGGTAGTATGTAGGCACTCTTTGAGTCCTACCAAAGAATCAAGAGAGGTTTTGGCTCCAGTAACCTAACTCACTCGGTGAAAAACAACGAAAAGATTACTTAACACCTGTTTTCCGTTAGGCCGTGAGACTGATTGATCACCGACCGGAGTTATGCACTCTGGTCGGTGATCGATCGGTCTCAATAAGTGTCAAATATAGTTAACTGATACTAATGTCGTCAGCAGCTATGAACTATAACGATTCTTTGAGGTATAGAGATTCCTTGCAGAGATTCTTTGAAGAGAGACGTTTTCTCTAAAGATAAGTATCAAAACTAGCCGATTCATTTGAACAATATCGATAGTTGCCTGACTGTAGTAAAAAAATGTTGGTAGCTACTTGCTAGCTTTCGTATCCTAGCGTTGACATCGTTTCAGACTTGATTAGTTGTCATCGCATTCGCTATTCTTCGATCTGATTCAAAACTCAGACTATCTTTACTATGTGTAAATAATATGGACAGTCAGAGAATTTGACCGTCTGGTGACAGGTTAGGGGAACTACAGTAGCGGGTACACCCTCGTAATTCGACTGATTGGCGGTGAGCTTGCAACTTGCCCAGCTTTTCCCTAAAGCTTAGTTAGACACGGCTTCCATTCGAGGGAGGGGACTGAAAACACATGTTCTGAGTTCTAATCAAATTAGGGTATTTGAAGGGGACCATCAGAGTGCTTTTTAAGGAAACTATCACAAACGTCTGGATTCTATGTTCTCAATAAGCCGGAGATCCAAGGAAATTGCCAAAAAACAAAAAAAAATACAAATAAACAGGTATTTTATCTTTTAGGTAGAAAACTGATCGAAACTCGGCCAATGCCACGCCAGAGGCCACCAACCTTCCAGAAAATTATGCATAACAGAGAAAACAATTATATAATTGACTGTAAATATGTAACGCTTGATTATCATTATGGTTATGCATACAGAACTATATTTAAGCAGAGACCTAAGGCTTCAAAATTAAATAGTAAGTATATTATTTAAAAGATTATTCGTTGATAAGAATTTTAATACCGAGTTTTAACCACGTTTCGATCACGATTCAAGAAAAGAAAATCGGAGGGAGAAATCACTGTACACTATGAGTGCGCCCCTCGATCCAATGTGGTTAACTCTTTTTACAAGTCATGATGACGAAACGACATATCGTTTAAATGGAAAACACTTCTAACCTTCATCAACACTAACGACTGACCATGGGTAGGGAAAAATCACCAAATTTTTCATTTATTGTAAACAAGGGGAAAAAGAAGTGGGGAGGAAGAAATAGTTAGTTTTTTATGATAAGGGAGGCAAACGAGCAGATGGATCAACTAGTAGTAAATGAGTACCACCGCCCATGAACAATACGTGCAACTAAAACTCACAAATAGATTGCCATTCTTTGATTCACCTTACGTATTTAAAGGGGGGGAGAGGTTTAAGTTTCTGGTAAAAGGTGGTTTAATGAATATATTGAAGTTGTTACAGAGCAAGAAGACTCTTTAGATGTGCGTATGAAGAAGAGAGAATTATTGATGGAATACAAGGATAAAGAAAGCACGGAGGGTCTCAATGAAGCACTGGCAAAGTTTATGAATAGAAACGGACCTGGTAAGACAATAATCAACAAAATTGTTAGGTATAGGAGTACAAACGAATGGGCTGGTCAAAACCCGTCTAATATTGAAACAGATTTATAAAATCATCACACATCTTTCGCACTAAAACTTCAAGGAGTGTATAGCACCAAAATTACTATTAATAACTTAAAAATAGTCCCAATGAACGTCAGTGCAACCTTGTATAAAGAAGAATATCAATACAAGTTCTTTGATGGTCAAATCCTGAAGGTGACTTGTGAAAAAAATAAAGATCTTTCTGGACATCTGCGCTTTGGCACCGATAATAATGAACACTTAAAGTCCAGGATTCTTGAAGGTAAGGAAACCGAATTGCAAGTTGAACTTGTTTGATTAAGACATTTACTTGTTTTTTTGTTGCTCCACTTCTAATCTATCATTCGTAATTCTTTGTTTTTCACTCATTCGTTTCTTCCTCTTCTGGACGTTTGGCAAACAATTAATTTTTTTTAAACATTTTTTGGTCTTTTAAAGTGTAAGAATATGAGTTTATTCCAACGAATTTTAAAATTATATTTACTAAAAAAAGTTGTTAAAATATGAATACTTATCTAACTGAGAACTTTAAGTGTACAATTCAGGATAAGTTTTTACTTTATAATTCGGTGTGTCTTCGTGTATGTTGTTAAAGTATATTTTTCAGTTATTTTAAAATCGTCACAATATAGATGTTGTATTTTTGATACACACTGAGCTATGATTTTTGTTTCAGAAGTAGAAAATGATTCATGGAAGAAAACAATAACTTTAGACACCAAAGGCATGACTTTGGAGCACCTTAGATGTGAAATAATTGGAAATTCTACAGCCAATATAATGTTAACTTTAGATCTGAAAGGTATGTATATAGTGAGATCTATATAATTTTAAATATATACCGGAATGGTTGACAGTGTGATAGGCTGCGATATGATAATATGGCACCTATTAGATAATGTTTGCTCCTACAGGGAGTTCAATAAAAGAAATATGAACGCCGACAGAACTATTTTCAGGAATATGCATCTACGTCTACACATACTATTAATTAATAGACAAAAAATGTACTAGGCTTATCACCTATATAATCGATATATATATCTTTGCCAAAACAGTGACAATTTATTGATTCTTGGAGAAATCAGTTCGACGAGAGGCAACAAATTCTTCAAAGGCATTTGGTATTGCCACTCGGGTAATATTACGCACCCGTTGGTGTAGTTGAGTAAAAAATATGTATTTTGTTTGGAACGAAGTTCCTTACGGCAGGCTTGGAGGGGATAGGGATTTCGCTGCGGGACCGAACTGAAAAAAATGTGATAGTAAAACCGTAAGTGGAAAAAGTGCGTGGAATAAATCTGTGGAAAAAAGTGCGTGGAATAAAACCGTTAAATGAGACGTGCGCAGGCGCGAAAGCGCGTCATGTGTGCTATTTTATTATTTTAAGGAATTTATTATTTTATTTCCTAAAATACTGAATTTCCTAAATACTTTCTTGTACTTAAATAAAAACTAATCAGCAAAATTTAAGAGAAAAATCAAGAAAACCTACATAAAATTGAGCACGATTTTTTTTGCAAATTGTGTCGATTCCACATTATCCGAAGGAACTTCGTTCCTACCTGGTGTCCCACGACACCATTTTTTGTTATGTATTTTCTTTTCTGACATAGGGTGCAAGTGCACCCCCCTTGCACCCCCGGTGTCTATGAAAGGAAAGTATGTTACTTGTTAACTCTATAGGAATAGATGAATTTGAAAGCGGTGGGGATCTTTAGACGTTCCATGGCGATTGTTTTATTTAAAGAAACGAAATACAAACTAGTGGAATAAGTGCCTGATGGTAAGGGATTTCCAATACCCGTAGACACTCTGATGTACTTAATATACTGTACGTCTCCATCGGTCGTGATAAACCACTTGGTGTTGTGCAGTAACGGGAACATTTTTGTTGTATTCCATTTTGTTGGATATCGGACCCGGCCAGAATTATGGACTCTAGCTTCTGGGTCTATTCCCTGCCATCTTTCCTGTTAACATCAACCATTCCAGGTTATCGGTCTTTCTTCTTAGGATGCACTTAGAATACTTTTCTATACGCTGCAAACAGATTGAGGAAAAGTGTTGAGCTTTGTGGATGTTGAGTTCTTTTAAGATTAAGAGGGTTGTACGATGAGTTCTCTTAAGTATCTTTAATAAACTACTACTTAAGTGATTTTTTAATGCCTATACCCTTAAAGTAAGGGGAAGACAAGGGGAAACTGGTGATAAGTAATCCTTTCTTTGTTTTTCACCGATGTTGTAAGATTATCGGTACTCAAACTCTTCTAATGATACTGGATAGTAGAACTGAAAGGCTGGCAAAATTATTGTAAAGAAACAGAGGTGAAGTGCTAAGGGTCTTGTAATTAAAACTTTGTTAAAATGAGATACTGCTTTGACTCTTAATTCACTTTCAGAACTCTATATACTAGGATTACCAACTGATAACGTAATGTACCAATACCGAAATGATAGTTCGACTTGGGTTATGGACTACCAATACAGCGTCAACGAGACTTTGAACCTTACATGTGGCGCTAGGACCGCGAGTAACTTTCAGTGGATTTTTGGAAGTAAGTATGAGAAGTGGTTTAAGATGTTACTTCGCCACTTTCTACGCTTTTACTTTTGTTTATGAAGTTTACTTCTTAAGAATCGGTTTTGATATAAGGCGCCCGGTATGACAAAAATGTGAGGTGTAAAATCTACTGAACGAAAGACCTCGTTACGTTTTTGGTGCGGCTGCACTGGTTGTGAGTGTTTAATACACTAACACACGTGTTTAGAGTATGTCTCTTTTCAACTCGAACGTTAACACTATGAGAGAGAAAGAAAGATGTATAAATAACTGTAAGGTATTTAATTAATCCAACTGCAGCACCTCTATTGACATAAAATGGAACTATTAAGTAAACTGATTTAAATTTTATTTAAATAATAATTACTTAACATTTAAAAAGTCCAATCATTTTAGTGTAATGGTCGTGTTTAAATTAAGAATTCAAAAACAGCGCCATCTAGCGTAATATTAATGATTCAGTACCTTATTCATAAAATTTAAAACGTGACTGTTTATCACACTCTGTAATAATATTGGTCGTACTTCATAGATGTCACTGTTCAAAAGAATATTTTGTCCAAATATTGGAGTAAACTCCAGTCGTGCGTCGGAGCTGACACACACATTTTTTTTTATTATAAGGACCTGCCAAAGTGATTCTACTCTGCCTGATGGAAAGCATGAGTAGAATCCAAGATACTTATGTTTTATCGGTTTAGGTAACAAAATCCTATAGGTAATCTACACATACATATAAATAAAATTGGAGTGTCTGTTTGTAATATTGAAATAACCGCTTTTTACTACATGCATATGAATGTAGTAAAAAGCGGTTATCGTGATGTAAATTCCACGTGAGAGAAGCCGCGGGCAAAAGCTAGTATTGTATAAATGAAACCCTTGTGCTGCTCATAACACGCGTGACAACTTTGTGAGAGGGATAGTAACTGGTAGTGGTCTTCCATAAGGTACTGTTCTTAGTATGCTGTGATAATATATTATGTTAAGTACATATATGTATGTAGATTACATTATTACTTCAGTTCTTGAATATTCGACTATTTACAGCAGCCCAATATACGTACTTTATATTACCAGTTGAACTTCAATAAAAAATAAAAAAATTAACGATGGTGTTGTGTTTGTGGGTTGCAATTACATTATAGTTCTCATAATCAACGTTATTACTTTCTTAATTAATCTTTGACAGAGCTTGATACCCGTTGACATATTGCGTATTGAGTCCCCCTTCGTTGCCCCAGCGTCCGCTAGAGGCGCTCACGAACCACACGTTCAGAAACGATTATCGAGGGCCTAACAGATTGTACCTGAATTTTAATTTGTTTCATAATAAGTAACCATAGCTCTTTCAATTGTAGATGTTACAACTGAATCAGTATTAACATCTAAAGAAATTAGTGGAGTTTTTACTCTACAAGCCGACCACAACGAGATGAAACTTATTTGCGAAGGAAAAAATTTTAGAGAAACACTTAAAGTCATCATAAATCTCCATCGTAAGTTGTAATACCGTATAATAATAGTATAGTGACAGATTAAGAATACGGAGTATCACTAACCCTAAAATCCCGTGGGTGTCGTAAGAGCCGACTAAAAGAACAAACTAAAATCGACTAAAAAAGCAAAGAGAAGAAAAAATTAAAACGAACCCGATACCAGCCAATGTTACGAGCGTGGTGCAGTAGGCATATCTAACGGCCTCATTGATCTATGGGTTAGCAAATACAACTGCCAATCAAGAGGTCTTGAGTGCGATTCCTGGGTTTTTCTGATTACAGAAATGCTTAATAACAGCCCGGAGTTGGGGTCTTAACCCCCATGCCTCAGAGAGTACGTGAAGCAGCAGAGAGTGCACCTGTGTTTGCACCCACACTTGTTCAAAGACTGGCCGCCGTGGCCGAAATCGGTTACGAGTACATCATCATAGTAGGCTAAAATCTCCTTTCTAAAGAGACCTATATCCTGCTGGGTATAGGTCTCTTGAGAAAGGAGATTTGGATGGTGTATTAAAGGCATATATTATAGATGATGATGATGAAATGAATTGTAGGTCAACGGGTTTTCAATAGGTTTTGATTCTCTCGTGAGTGTCGAAACATGCAGCTTAAATAGAGCATAGGAGACTGTATCTTTTGATTGCATCGACTCAGAAATTTGATTTTTACACTGCTGCGAGGGATTACAGACAGAGAGTATTTGATATTATTTTCAACTTGATACCTCTACGTGCTCCTGGGTTGACAAATAAGCAACGAAGTGAATGTATAAAAATTCCCTGTTTGATACGGAGTAGGGAATCCTAAACATGCCAAATCGCGAACTTACTTCCATTTTTTAAAATCTATAACAACTAGATCTCTGTCTGCCACTGATATTTTTTTATTTTACAATATATTTTTTTAATAATGAGCATATGTTAAATACTCACCAAGCTGTTGGGCTCGTTGGCGATCTACGAGTACCTTTCTAAACAGAGCCCTATATGCAGCAATGGATTGTCGGTCAACATATCCAGCAATTATAGGTCAACGGGTTTCCTATAAGTTTTGATTTCCAATCATTGGGGACCCGTGCTAGTGTTGTAAAACTTTTACAGTAAATCTTTATTCTATTGCAGACGTCGAGAACGAAAAAGAAGATATAATATTCAGTATTGCTCCCGTAGTCTATTCTGACAGTTCTGATACAGTTACAAGCTATGTAGTTTTGGAATACGAACCATTCGATATTATCTTGTTCAATTATAACGCGTCAAAGGCTCGGTAAGTGATTATAAATGATATTAAACCTAATTACAATCTGGTTAAGGGCCAAAATAATAATATAACAGTAAAGCCTGTATTATGGCAGTCAGACTATTGATAAACATGCTTATATGTTAAATAATTACATTTACTTAAATATGTTTTATAAATAAATTACGCCCCGACATAGAACAAATAATCGCGTTCATTACATAAAGATTTGTCCGGGCAGGAATCTGGGTAGGTTCGATAACTATATATATTTAGTCAGGATAACTAACCGTCCAAGTACAAGAAAAGAGCACTAGACCAATTCAATTGCATCGTGGCGTAAGACAGGAAGATATTATATCTCCGAAACTATTTACCAATGCATTGGAAGACGTCTTCAAAACGTTCGATTGGAACTGACAGGGAATCAATATCAATGACCGATACCTCTCCCATCTGCGTTTTGCAGACGATATAGTCATCCTGACATTATCTCTGCTTGGCCTGGAAGAAATGCTGAGCAGTCTGGATGATTTTCCAAAACGAGTGGGACTAAGGATGAACATCGAAAAAACGAAAATAATGCATAATAGGCATGTATCTCCCAGTCCCGTAACCGTAAATGGAACTGCTATCGGGGTGGTGCAAGAATATATCTACCTTGGACAAACAGAGGATTTGTCTGGACAGGGCGGCGTTCGAAAAGATTCGTCACATCTTCGAGTCGCCGATCCCACAATTATTAAAGACAAAATATTTGACCAGTGCGTTCTACCTGTAATGACATACGAAGTCGAGACGTGGACACTCACCATTGGACCGGTCTACGAGTTTAAAGTAGCTCAGCGTGCGATGGAGCGTGCGATACTGGGCGTTTCTCTGGCTGATAAAATTCATAACAAGGTTATTCGACAGAGAACTAGAATAACTGACATCACACGGAGAATCAGTATGCTGAAGTGGCAGTGGGCCGGCCATGTCTCCAAACGTACCGATGGTTGCTAGATCCGAAGTGTACTAGAGTGGATTCCCCGATTGGGCAAACGTAGTGTAGGACGCTCTGCGGTGCGATGGACCGACGACTTAAAGAAGGTGGCTGGCAGCAGATGGATGCGAATTGCCCAAGACCGGGATGGTTGGCGTTCCTTGGGGGAGACCTTCGTTCAGCAGTGGACGGCGATAGATTGAATTGACTAGCCATTAGACCAACAGAATGCACCCATTGCAGGACATCTTCTGGAATGGTAGACATACACTCCCGAACTAAAGGTTTTCGCTCTTCCTTCCTGTGCAAATAAGTTAAAACCTGGAAGAAACTACCAACGCACGTATTTCCTTCCCATTATAATCCCGGATCCTTTAAGCGGGGCGTGAAGAAGCATCTCACTAAGCCACCATAACGTGGGTCACCATAACAGCATTGTCGAAATAAATTTCTAAGGATTCGTTATCAGGTCAAATCTGTGCAGACAGGATCTCGTGAAGACAATATAATGGAAATTGACTAAATAAAACCAACAATCAGCGTGGCAAGCATGAGTTTTTTAAGAGCCTTCCAAAGTAACTCTGATGGAAAGCATGAATAGAATCCAAGAGTTGTGGTCACCATACTCATTGTTAATACAGATAACGCAATATGGTGGCCCACACTATGGCGGCCTAGAAAATTGCTTTTTCACGCCTCGTTTGCGGGTGTAAAAGGCATGACATTCATCGCGGTGTTGTATTGCACATACCACGACGACTGTCACCCCTGCATCAATCGGCCACCCGTTTCGCACTCACTGACGAAACTCGACAGCACGTGTGTTGTCACTTTAGGTTGATATTCTGTGAGAGGGTAGTACTGTCCCGGTGGAGCCGGCTCGTTCGTTCTAAAACCAGCGTGGCTCTACTCCCTATGAATTAGTTATGTGTTTTTACGTATGTATGTGTGTTTATCTATGTACATATTATATGTTATTCCTTTGTGACATTTTGTATTTTTCAGATGCCGTGACTTTTACAATGGATTAATGAATTACCCAGTATACCTTCAGACTGTTGTTGTAGAAAACAAATTAGATTCCGTACTAGCGGTAAGAATTTTACTTTTTTGACAATCTTCGTAATATTATAATTGACAGCCTTTAATAGTATATATAGACCATATATGTATATAAAATAAGGTATTGATAATAACACTATAATTACTAAAATGTTGCACGGAGAATCAGCACGCTGAAACGAAAGTGGACTGGCCATGTCTCCAGGCGGATTCATGGTCGCTGGAGCCGATTTGTGTTGGAGTAGAGATCGTGACCAGGTAAATAAAGTGTAGGGCGCCCTGTGCCTCGATGGATTAACGATTTGCAAAAAATGGCTGGCATCGGATTGGTGTGGATTGCTCAAAATTGTGATGAATGCCGCTTTTTAAAGGAGGCTTTCGTTCAGCAGTGGACGGCAATAAGCTGAAACTAATAGATCTCTAATTTAGTTATTCGAAAGAAGAAAAGAAGAACAAGAAGATAGTAAACAAATAATAATATATAAATATTGACACAGAACGCGATTTGGTTTCAAACTAAGCAGAGCTTATACTATGATAACTAGAGTGACTGATAGAATACTTGTATGTATATTTATATATGTATACATGATGTGTTTTATTGTGACTATGTATGTGTGTATAAGTATACATAATATGTATCCAATCTCTGTGCATCAAGGTTGACTGGAAGAGAATGCCCTGGGCATTAAGTCCGCCGATCTACAAATGTAGTGCATGAAGTATGTAAATGAATACTCATTTACTCATATACTTTTTTTTTGTAAATACATGCATACATAGAAAATGCCCAGACTCCAAAACATATTCAGTCCGACCCGGGATCGGACCCAAGACTTCAAGCACAGCAGTCACATTCGATAACGCTGCATCACTGAGGTAGTCAAATGATGATGATGAACTTGTCAGTGTTATAAACAAGGATAACAATAACAAACAATAACGAACAACCTTTTGGGTAAAAGTGCATCTCTAGAGTGGAAACCGTATCTCGATAAATGTAGTGTAAGACATTCACAAGCTAGGTGCAGTGACAATTTACGCAACATGGCTAGCAGGCGTTGGATGTGAAAAGGCCAAAATGGACTACAACACTGTGATGATACTGCCCTTTTTTTTAAATATACTGTGCGGAAATCGCCACGGATACCACCGAAGGGTGGTTATGTCGGACTCGAACCGATCAAAAGCCGCACACCGTCTCAGATACTACTAGCCAGGGGACCAGGTGCACCCTAGTAAAGAAAATACCTGGAACACCGACATACCTCGGGCCACCTACGGCTGTGGGTGGCCCACTCCTGTGTGGAAACCTCTTGGTTTCTTTACTGCCGCCCCGAAAGGGTGCGCGCAGTCCGTACCACTCGCATTGCCACCCCGCCCTGCTTCGGCTAGGGTAACAGATGGCCTCCTCTGTTACCCCTTATGGAGGACGGAGATCGTCTAATGATCTCCGGCGCCTGAGTCTTTTGCAATACCTAGGAGAGTTCTAAACCTCTCCCGGTCCCGCTCCGCCATCTCTTTCACAAGTATAACCTGCTCGCAGAGGGAGACGGTGGAGTTCCACGCGCTCTCGCTTCGGATCATGGCCGCAATCATGTTACCGAGCGAGAGAGTCTCAACTCCGATGGCCGCCATGAAGTCACGCCTCTGCTCCACCTATGCCGGGTATTCTACCAGCGTGTGGAGCGCTGTATCCACGGTCCGGCCATCACAGTGATGGCACTCAGGTGTTCGCTCCTTATGTATCAGACAGGTGATCTCCGAAACATCCTTTTCCAGTGATCATCTGCGTCAGTCGGTATGAGAGGGTCCCATGATGCCTCCTCCATAAAGGGTCTAACCGCCGAAACAACGGTGTGTCCAGCGAGTTCCTTCCACTCCTCCACGGGGGCCTGGTGGAGTTGGAATTTCTGATGTTCGATTTCTCGGATGTCAGGACTCCGACCCAACTCCCGCGCCTCCTTGCGCCACTGATAAAGAGCTGCAAGGGCTCTCGCTTTCAGGTCCCATGATGGAGTGCCGGCCAGGAGACTCGCTACCTCAAAGGAGATCGTGCGGTACCCCATTATAATCCTAATAGCCAGCATTCTCGCAGTAACGCTATATTGCTGGCCCTCAGGACTTTCGCCCATACTGGAGCTTCATAAAGGGCCATGGACCGCACAACTCCAGCGTAGAGTCTCCTGCAGGAGTCATCGGGTCCCCTCATGTTCGGGTCCCCAGCAAACGGGCCAATGCTCGCGCTGCACCAACTAACTTGGGGACCAGACTTCGGAAATGATGTCCAAAGCCCCACCAGCCATCGAGTACGAGCCCCAGATACTTTATAGAGGGTCGATGCTGATGCGAGTGCCTCCTACTATGAGGCTGAGTCTATCAGGTGGCTTCATCTGCGACCCATGAAAGAACAAGACCTCTGATTTGTGCAAAGCCACCTCGAGACCCAGCCGCCAGATTCGCTGCTGATGATACTGCTCTGTTCATACGGTGACGAATTAAGAATACAGAGTGTCGACACTGTCGAGTACGAGGTGACTAAAAGAATACACCTCACAGGATAACATCGCTGCAAAAAGAAGGCAAACTTGAACAAACCATACACCAACTCGTCTGGCCAGCGTGGTAACGGAGGCTGAAACCTCCTTTCGAAAGAGAGACTTATGTCCAACAGTGGACTATTAAAAACTGTTTATGATAGTGCTTATTTCTATTCTAAAATATACTGATCTTCTCTCGCAAACAAACCTTAAATACTTGTTTGCGTTACATTTTTACAGGTTCCAGAAGCAACAGAGAATATGAGTACAGTATGGAAATGTACCATAAGCAAAGACAAGTCTTCTGATCAAGACGTGGTATTTGACATGCATGTTAAAGGGACAAGTAAGTTATATTCGTTATTATCTTCTGTCTATCGTAGTTCATTATTTTCCAAAGACTTCTCTAATTGCACCACTCACAAAGATTTCGGGCATTTTGCGTCAAAGCCTCTTCAAGTTCGAATTTTTTGTGTTAGTAATAATCTTGGGATGATACAAACGACTCAGCTCTACCAGAGTGATACCACAGTTTCACAGAAGACCGATAATAGGTAAATTTTTCGCTGCTCTTTTCAACAGACTCTTTTCCAAACTATGTTCATAGGACGGTAACACATTCTGTAACCCTTAAGTTGCAGGTGTCTACGAACGTCGTCACTTCCTATCCATCTGATTACAATGATTACTTTTAAAGATGGTATGCAGGGAAGGAATGAAGTGAGAAGAGAAAGGGTCTCATGTAAACTTCGAATAGATTCTGTGGAGGGACAAGGTGTCATGTCCCTTCGACACAAAGGGAGGATCCTCCGACCAGGCGAGGTGATAATACCTGGCGGACTGCGGCCCAACGGTTGATGTTGGGATGTTGTATATATGCTAATGCTTCGTAGTTCATTACATTCATACGTTTCGTTTATACTTCGTAGTCCGATGTATCTTCGCTAGATGGCGCTGTTGTATATTTTTGTCTGTGCTGTAAGCGCCACAATTCTACTTGGCATAATAATCTTTGTATTAACTTGTGCTAACTTCACACTTATAAACTTCATTGCAGAAAATGTGAACGTAACTATAGGGGGTTTAGAACAGAGGAGTGCTGTACTTGAAACTTCAAAGGAAATATATGACGCTATATCAGACTATTGGTATGAAGCTGGAGAGGTTATAGACTTGGAATGTGTTAGTCGTCATGCCGGTGGAACTATTCAACTAAGATATTATAATAGAAATCGTAAGGATTATCGTTATTTAACGTTATGTATTTGCTTTTGATAAAACGTTCTCCTCCTAATCGATTTCGGACACGGCAACAGAGATCAACCGATGCGCAAACGCAGGTGCACTTTTTCTCTTCCCTCACTCTCGCAACACAATGGAACGGCTATCCGATATTAGTTGGCAGACCGACGGCTTTTTACTTACATAAATGTAGAGATTACCTTTCATCCGCAGTTCCGCCCGCGTGTATGTTATCATGCTAAATAGCAACCTATGTGTTCCTCTGATAAATAAGCTACACATTATAAAGTTACATGTAAATCTGTTCAGTAGTTTTTGCGTGAAAGAGTAATAAACATCGATACAATCTCACAAACTTTAATATTTATAAAATTAGCCGAATTACGTTAATTATTTTTAAATTTCAGGGACGAAATTAATTGAAACCGATCCACTTTGGCAGGTTCCCATAAACTTTAAAAAAACAATGCATATTAGCAATAATGGTGATATGATAGATTGTACTTACCAAACAGAATATTACCATTATAATTACACTCACAGAACAGTTTTCCACCTTAAAACGGAATCTTCTTCAAAACGTAAGTAACCTTGATATCATTATATGGTGACAGATTAAGAATATAAAGTGTCACTATCCCTACTCATCCCATGCGTGTCGTAAGAGGCGACTAAGGGAGGAAACACAGAACACCATCACTGCAAAGAGAAGAAATACTTGAAACGAATCCTATACTGACCCATGCGCCAGCGTGGTACAGTAGACCAAAACCTCCTTGCTAAGGAGAGGCCTATGACTAGCAGTAGACTGTTAAAGGCTGTTGATGAACCTGGACATAGTTTCTTATAAATATTTACAGAAATAGTTAGGGATAAACTAAAATTTGGGACCAATGGGCCAAGCTCGACCGGAGTTGCCACATTCTCCCAGAAATCTGGATGTTAGCAATCCTATTGTTGCTTTACATTAAGCAAGTGAGATAAGTAAATAAAAACCTCCCCACTCCCTAGTTTCGGAGGGGGGACAAATACCGTGTGCGATGAGCATTAAATATGAATATACTTGACGAATGACCTTGTGGAGGGACGTGTGGCATGTGTCCCTCCGACACAAAGGGAGGATCCTCCGACCAGGCGAGGTGATCATGCCTGGTGGGCCACAGCCCAACGGTTGATGTTGGGATGTTGTACATATGTTAATTGCCACGCGAATCTCTATATCGCGATACAGGATTAGTAGTTAGCATTGTAGTTCATTACATTCATACGTTTCGTTCATACTTCGTAGTTCGATGTATCTTCGCTAGATGGCGCTGTTGTATATTTTCTCTGTGTTGTAACGTAGAAGTCGCCACAACCTCTTTCTCGTTATCTTCTTTTCTTTTTCTCGACCCAAATATCGCAGTGTCTCAAGACAAAAGTTTTTGACCAGTGTGTGCAAACTTAAGTGGCAGGCCAAAAAGTTCTAGAGTAGCGACAACGTACTGGAAGATGGTATGTGGGTAGGCATCCTAAAAGGTGGTCCGACGACCTAGTGAAGGTCGCGTCGGCAACCGTTGGATGCGGGCAGCACAAGACTGGTTATTGGCTGAATCTTAGGGGAGGCCTACGTCCAGCAGTGGACGTTTTGAGATGGTGATAATGACGACCCATCTTTTATTAGCAGTCTGGTTATCATACTGCATTCTCTGCCCAATTTAGAATCAGACAGCCATGTGTGAACAAAATGTTATTATTACTCATGGGATTTCAGATATTTTCGACATCCGTGTAAATGATTTTCGAATGGTACCAATTACTGTAAGTGATGGCAATATAAGTATTTATCAATACAAATACCACGAAGGAGAACTATTGATGGTTACATGTGAAAAGAACAAAACGCTACCTGGCTATTTAGAATTTGAAACTGATGAAACTGAAATTCAGAACTGTCGCAAATGCAATCGAGGTACTATCAGATTTTTTATTTCGACTACACAGATAGTGTAGAAGTGATAGCGTTTATTTTATCGCTTCCTAATGCGAAGAGTGTTGTGGGCTCGATCTCCACATGGGGCAACATTTTGTGTCATCCAGAAATTATTGTCTAGAGTCTGGGTGTTTTTTGTATCCACTTCATGCATGTTTGTAAATTCATCTATTTCAAAGAAAAGTTTTACGTATAAGCATGAGTAGTGAATACAAGTATGAAATAGCGTATAGTATAAGTATAAAATAGTAGATGTTTGATAAACTATACTGAATCCTAAGAGAATAAGATCTTTTTAAAAACTTTAGTGTCTTACTGAAAATTAAGAATTAACATAAATCTTTGTGATTACACTCTTACCGCTGACTCTGATAGGTTATTATTACTTTTTGCATATTGGAAATGTAATATGCATCTAATTTTTTTTTCTTTCTTTTAAAAAACAATGCCCACATTGGGCATATTCCTGTATCGCTGGTACATATATATACAATGGATACATGGAACACTTAGACTCAGAACAGTAATTTGTAGATCACATGAAATGTTGTCCCATGTGGCGTTTAAACCCACAACAATATGAAGAAATGGCCTCTGAAAAAAGTATTGAGTTAATGGATTATTAAACATGTGTGATTATTTTCAATCGGCAGAACTTCAGGTGACAGAAAATTTATGGACAAAGCAGAACACTATAAGGATAAACACGAACCAGTTAAACGAGAAACATTTAACTTGTACGGTTACACACAATGAACTGATTTCAACTGCTAAAATAACTTTTTTAGCAGAAACTAAACGTAAGTTATATTTTTTCATTCTTATATATGTGGAGCGTGAGGTGTTATGTCCATCCGACCCAAAGGGAGGATCCCAACCAGGCGAGGTGATCATACCTGGAGAGCCACAGCCCATCGGTTGATGTTAGGATGTGAAATATATGCTAATTGCCACGCGAATCTCTATTTCACGATACAAGATTACTAGTTGCTCTGTAGTTCATTATACACTGTAGTTCGATGTATCTTCACTAGATAGCGCTGTGGTATGTTTTTCTATTTGCGCTGTATGTGGAAGTCGCCACACATATTGTTTTATGTTAGAAACAAGTTTTTATTAGCTTGTTTTTTTTTATGTAAAGACATAGTGGCCCTCCAGAATTAGCAAGGAGTGAGGGCGATGATCCTTCGGTATCCTTAACCCTGCTCAGTGCCGTACTTTTTTTTTTTATTTGTTTCAAAAAGAAAAACAGTATACAATACAAAAAAAGTAACACCCATAAAACCCGTATTGGTTTAACTTGGGTGCAAATGTACATTTCTCATTCCGCTCTGTTTCATTTAATGTATCCAAATGCACTACATAAACAGGTAACTATTCAAAACTATAACAATTCGCAGGTAGCACTACAAGACATAATAGGTGCAGGGTAGGTAGGTGTATAAACCTTTCTAGCGTTCGACCGAGTGTTGTTGTTTACGTTTGGTGAACATTTTATTTTTCTTCCTACTGTTATGAGTTCGTTTAGGATTGGTTAGAGTTTAGTATTTACTTGCTCAGTATTTGGTGAACTGAAAAAACATGTTTTTTTTTTTTTTGATGACACTAATGTTCTCTGTTTATATTTAAAACTATTCGTAGTGAGTGGATTTTTGACTGTACAGTAGTAGTACACATGATTACTTCGCCGCTCCCTTATGACAGGATATATGACGAGTGTTGGTGACGACGTTGAAAAAAAATTAGCCTGCAACCTCCAGCTATCAGAGTCACAAATTTTACCAAAGGGTTTATTTTGATGCCTGTAGTAGGGTTTTTCATTAATCATTGTACGATAAGACTGGGTTTTTTCCATTCTTATTCTACAATTATTATTAAAATCTAAATTTTAAAAATTAAAAAAGTAGATTCTCGACTTCAGGTACAGGGACCAATCGGTGGTTAGGGCTCCTACCTCACTATACGTGCCGTGTCAAGGAGGACTGTATATTTATATATATAATATATAGAATACACATAGATGTATTTAAATTTTTCGCTTTATGCTTTTAAAAATGTAGTCAAGAACATTTATAGATAGATAGATAGATACTCTTTACTGCACACTATAAGTAAGAAACACACAATGTAGGATACAAACAAAAAAAACAGTGGTACAATGGGCGGCCTTATCGCAATCTGCGATCTCTTCCAGGCAGCCGTTAGACGGACTATACTGTATAGTACCTAGTCTTGCCATAAATATTGTAATAAAGAAAAAAGAAAATTGTTAACTGCAAATAACATTTATTACTTTTACAGTGTGTCAGTTTAATACATAAATATAAAACAATTAAAAATATAAAAAGCTTATTCGAAGTGGTCTCCATTGGCTGCAATACAGTCCTTTAAACGATGAGGCCAGTTATCAATAGAAGCACGCACTCTTTCCATGGGAAAATTCTTCACTGCCAATCGTATAGATTGTTTTAGGGACTCCAAATTATCATGGCGTTTAGAGCAAGCTGTACTCTCTAAAACTGACCACAAATCATAATCCAGCGGATTAAGATCGGGACTAGACGACGGCCAGTCTTCAGCTCTGATGAAGTCCGAAACGTTCGATTCCAACCAAGACTGCGTGGACCGAGCTTTATGACCCGGCGCCGAGTCTTGCTGGAAGGACCATACTTGGTTATTGAACATGGTGATGTTAAGGGGCTTAACTACCTTCTCAAGAATGGTATCTTGATACACTTGTGCCGATGTTTTGATACCTTTTTCACAAAAATATGGCTCAGTCACTCCTTCATAGCTAACACCCCACCAAACCATCACTGAAGTCGGATAATGTCCACGTTGCACTCTGTCGACTAATTGGGAAGCTTCCTTAGAGCTTTGAGCATAAATACGGTCATTTTGTTTGTTAAAATGTTGCTCAATTGTAAAAATTTTCTCATCCGTAAACAAAATTTTTCTGTGACCTCCCTTTGCGTACCGCTTCAGTAGTTGTTTCGATTTTACCACCCTATTCTTCTTTAAATTATCAGTTAAGAAATGGCCAGTGCGTCTCTTATAGGCTGCAAGTCCTAAGTCATCTTTTAAAATACGCGACATGGTTCTAGGTGCTATCTTCATTTCCCGAGATAAAATCTTTTGCTTTCGGACAGGATTTCTTCGAATTCTTTCCCTTACTGCTTTGACCACCTTTTTCGTACGAACACTACGTGGACGGCCAGATCTTTTTCTGTCACAAACAGAGGAGGTCTCATTGTACCTATTAATAGCCCGGTACACAAACATTTTACTAATACCAAGTGTATGGAGAGTTTTAAAAATTGCATTTGGCTCCATACCTACTTTGTGTAATGCTATCACCGCGATTCGGTTCTCTTTATCACCCCACACCATTTTAATATCGCAAAATATTTTACAATGTATTGGCGCCAAAATGAGAAAACACAATGAACAATCGTATAAAAATGACAGATTCGAAATTCAAATGTAATATTTTTTTATAATTAAGTGTAACAGTATTTATGGCCAGACTAAGTATTATGTAGTCTGTGGTGCACATTAAAATTTACGTTTATTAGCTACCATTACACATACATATATACGAATACACATACATACACATACATAGGTATATAAATATGAATACATACATAAACATACATACAGATACAGCATATATTTGTTAAAAAGATAAATAATGATCCTTGAAGAGTCTCTTAACAGTACTCACCGACTATGCTCGTCTAATAATCTAATATATATTATGTAAATGTAATAAAGAGAATAACAATAATAATAATTATGTGCCTGACCCATTTCTCGAAAACGATCGTGCTATGTTATGTTGGGATCAATCTATTATCACAAATAAGACTATTGTTGCCAATAAGCCTGATATTGTGGTGATAGATCGATCAGAGTACTAGCCAATGATTTTCGATATCGCCGTTCCTCATGATGAGTCTCGTGAAAATTAAAAAAAAAACAAATGAAGTATTTGGATCTATCTCACAAGATGGACGATATGTGGAATGTGGATTCAGAGATCATTTTTTCCGATAGTCGTATCTGCTCATGGATTGATAGCCAAGAGCCTCGACTAACACCTCAAGAGGCTCACGTTAGAAGGCTGAATCAAGGGTCTGATGCAGTTCTCCTTGACACGGCACGTACCGGTGTCGTGGTCCGTGTATCCGATGTCGGTGGTTTACTAGTTTTTATATTTTTAAATAGATATTTTAGTTTTTTTTTTGTGTTTACTTAAAAATGTAATCAATATGTACTTATAGGTACATATATAATTAAGAGAATTATAATATAATTTTATTTGCTTAAATGTTGTATAAAAGGGTGGTAAAAAATAAGCATGATACACGTTCGCTTGTTTAAAACATTATAGTTTCTCGTTCAATAATTAATGAAAACTAATTTAATTGCTAGATTAAGTAATCATTAACTAAGCAAACCAATTCGAACAATGTACATAACCTTGAAACAACGTACAATGATTACTTTAAATTGCAATATACACTTATAATGCATTTCTGAAATAAAAAGACGGGCTAAGTTTTTTTGGAGGAATTCACTGACGGAATAGTAACTGTTTCCTACCAATCATTTCCTAAGCACAAGTGTAAGTTGTTGGTTTATGATCCTGGCTACTTGGTTCTGCCTGTGCCTAAATTTACTGTTAGCAAGAGAACAACCATAATTGATGCTGGGGTGACGGTTATCGTGGTAACTGTGTAAGCCTTACACTGTCACGATGACTGTCATGGCTTTTACGTCCCCAAGCGGGGTGTAAAAAGGTAACTCTCTAGGCCGCCATAGTGTGGGTCACCATACTGCATTGTCTGCATTTACCATACAATGAGTATGATGACCACAACTCTTGGATTCTATTCATGCTTTCCATCAGGCAGGTCACACAGGCAGGTAGAGTCACTTTGGCAGGCTCGGCAGGCAATATAGAAAAAAAAATATCGAAATGGGGAAAAGATTTTTGTCTGGGTCTAGTGCATAATTAATTAATTAAAGGAGTATGTTTATCAGATGCTGCTTTCCATAGTACGGACTCTACCTGGGCTAGGATCTGACTGTCTTGTGTGAGATGTATGAGGCTATTATTAATCATTGTAGAAAATGGTAAAAAGTCTATTATTGCTTTCCAGAATTATATGTAACTGATCTGCCTTTGTCAGATATGAATTTTCAATATAAAAAAAATATGTCGACATGGATTCTTGATTATAACTGCGTTGAAGGACGAATGGTACATCTCAAGTGTGTGGCTACAGCAGAAAGTAACGTCCGTTGGATTTACCAGAGTAAGTATACCACTTTTCTTAAGTTTTTTCTATAGAAAGGGAGGTATATAAATCTAAATTAAAGTCTATCTAAAGGTATCTAATCTAAAGTCACAGGTGGGTAGTCTATTATTACAAGGCTGAACTTAAATTTTCTACGTAGAGCGACTGTCATCAGACCTCCTCAACCCAAGTGCTAGGCAATTTCGAAGTTTTTTTGATAGACTATTGTCAGATTGCAGATAGATTGCCACTGATGTTCGTATGACAAGTGATGGCTTAAAGTTTTCAAAGTGTTACGGATGTTTACCGTTAATAGACTGACCTGCCTATAATTACTTAACTTTGTAATGTGTTATTCTACTCATTTAGTTGAGATTAAGAACTTAAAGGATCCCTTTTCTTTAATTTCAGACAGTTCAAAAGAAGCACATATTAAATATATGAGCATTAGTCACAAATTTGCGTTGAATTCTGAAGTTAATGAGACGACAATGACGTGTGAAGCTACGGATGTTAAGACCATGTATGTACAGAGAGTGATTGTGAACCTGCATCGTGTTAAGAAATCTTCACTGACTCCAGGAAGTGATCCTGGAAATAAGGGTGGTAAGTACGATTTCGGAGACAAAATTTTTAACCTGCCTTTTTTATGGACTATGAATCAAAATATGGAGTTCAACCACTTTCATTGTTGCTAAGGTGCAAGCTATGCAGGAATACAGCATTTTGAGTTGAAGGAAAACTTGAAATGAATACGATACGAACCCGTATGGTCAGTGTGATATAGTAGACCAGAGTTTCGTTTTTAAGTTTTACTCTTTGTTTACATCCAGCAATCAACTACCAAAGGTTTGATGATGATTGTGACGGTTATTAATGTGACTAGATTTTATACTGTTAGCTGTAACTCAAGGAAATTATTTACGACTGTATTTTATAAGCTTTTGAAGGAGCTACTTGAGTTCCTTTCCTCCTCCTTTAAGAGTAAACAGTATTTTAATTTTATTCTTGTTGATAACGCTCTTTTGTATCACCTATTTATTGTAATATTTGCTAGTGCTATTTAAAGATTGGTTGTAGACTGATATATTTATTTTTGGTATTCGGAACACCTATTAATTCTGTAACTACCCACATGTTTTGTGACGTCACAATACACGAGCAGAGTTTATTTCCATTTGAACCTCGACTCCTTTTGTAATGAAGTCAAAATTAGTTCCAGGTCCTGTTGATACGTCAAATCCTAATGTAATAGTGATCGTCAGCTTCTCTGTGGCTACGTTGGTCAGTGTCATCGGAATTACCATTGCTTGCTGCACGTGTATAAAAAGAAAGACCGGAGACAGACAGGTATATTTCGTTACATTAATTGTATTTATAATATAATATTATTTATTTATTTAATATTATATCATAGACTATCATTACAGACTATTATTGTAGGACTAAAATTAATAATTCACACACAATACAACTTAGCACAACTAACACAGTAAAAAAAAGAAAAATATTTAACTAATCATAATTCTTTCTTCCAAATTTACCATTTGTAACGCAAAAAGTGGACTAAGAGAATTCATTCTAGAAACTGGTAACTGAAAAAAATTAATAAGGTCTACCACTATATGAAGCGCACGCAGTGCGTGCGTGAACGCATGAATATTACACTACGACATATAGAAGCGGAGAATCAATAAAAAATATTGCAAAGACGGAGAATTTATTCCTACTGAGAGTTCACATAACAAAACACTAATGAAAAAAGTTTCATGTATTTCAAATTAAAATTTCAGAACACAACTTCAAGAATCAGACACCAATTACGTCCATTACCCGAAATACCGAGGCCAAGACAACCACTCTATTGTTACGATTACGTATATTCATATTCTGACTACGCAGATATTCAACTGGTTGAAACAAGCAGTATCCGCAATCTACAGAACACATTGTATTATTGGGAATATCAATAACAAATGGTGCTGATATTTTAATATCAGCAATATTTGAAAAGAACTTTGATCTCGTTATACGGATAATTACATGTTACTGCCACTTCGGCAATCCGCGGATACGACGCTGGTAAAATATAGATCTCTGTGACAGCTGTCACTAGTGTCATTTTAAAATTTACAATGTACATTTTCGGTGTGAATTTTTATATTTATAATACATTGCACTTCAATTGTGATTAAACTGGGGCCTAAAGAATGAAAATATAGGTGATACAAACAAAATTATTTATTTATTCAGAGTTACTTCGTTGGTTAGTCACCTGCCATAGTGATCGTGTTCTATTTTAGAGACTGTAGATTGAAACCTACATATATGTGATATGTGCTCACAGCACTTACGACGTTTAAACGGCTAACGTGTGGTCCGATTTAGTGAGTGTGCCAGCTTCTGTTAGCAGTATTATTGATTCGGACCACTTGTGAGTGTACTTACGAATTCAAAAAGTTGAACATAACCTAACAGAGCATTTTTTGACATAAACATGAGTGGAGTATGTGGTGTAGCCGATGAAAATGGTAAAATGCTTGTATTTCAAGCATTTGCCGCAATCTTAGATTCATAGATTCAAATATATGGTGCAAAATAACGTCATTGCTTACAATGCAAACGATCCGACCCGTCAGTACTGTAAGCACTAGTTAGTGACGTCAGATGTGACTTCATAGCATCCACAACGCTAACGGTGGGCGTGAAAAGCATGGATCGGACCGCACGTTGGTACGCTATGAGCGCTGTGAGCGTGATTCGGACCACGGCCCAAGATTTTAGTGATGGAAATTATTGCTACTTATGAGTAATCACAATACGAGTAAATGGTTACTTTTGTTCACTGTGATGTTATCTGTGAGCACTATTGCCGCAAGTCTTTCTTTATGAACCTCAATTTACGTATTGTATCTGTAAGTGATTATCACTATCAGGTCTTAACCTTGTCTTAATTATCTCTACTATCAGGTCTAAATGTATGTCTTCTATTACCTACAGTCTTTATTAGTAAACACTTGTTGTAAAGCAGTAAAAAAAAAATTAAGTTTGGTAAATCACATGATTAATCACAAGTGATTGCGATTTGGTTCCACTCCTACTAGATTTGCACTTAATGGTAATGTTACCTCATTTTAGTTACTTTTAAGTTTTAATATCTTAATTTTTTAACAAATGTTTAACAACTCATGCACCTTTAACACCTATGTATGTAAAAATAAATTATGTTTGTTTAAATAGGTTATAAATAAATGAGCAAATGACATAAGTATTTGTAATTTCTTTCCTTTGTAATATAGTTTGATAATTTTTGAATTGACATTTGATGACCATTTGTTACAATAAAATAAATGAAAAACAAATACCGTGGCTTTTAATTAAACTATTGCATAGCTTTTATCGTGGGCTTCGAGCGCGCCGACCGAATCAAGAAATTCCGTAACGAAAATAAACCTAACACCCTCCACTCCGACCGCACAGTGGTGTGGCGTTGAAAGCCGTGCATCGTCTAACGTCGTTTCAGTTCGGCAGACTTCGGCACGGTGTTTGTTTGCGTGCGAATAGATGTATTATATGCGTTGACTGTACGAAGCTCGCACGGATCGATACGAGCTGCTCTGAAATATTATAATTGCATAAGTTGATAAAAAAAATGCTATGCAATAGCTTTACCGTGGCTGTCTCCGAGTGCCGCACGTATTTTTTTTAATTCTGGGTCTACCAAATTGACCCTACCCTGCCTGATGGAAAGTATGAATAGAATCCTAGCGAAAAGTTTTATATCTATGTGTCCATATTTATTACTATTGTAACATTGTAACGTTTTAATGGCTCGTTCTACGTGTTACGCAAATTGCGAGCGTAGTGTTGTATTGTTAAAAAATTTATCCTCAAGATCAAGAACCCTTCCATCATCAGCTCATACAGACTACTAAACGTAAATATCTGTATACCGATGGTGTATATCATGGTCGTGCTTGCTTTTATGCAAAAATTACATAACTACGAAAATAAAGACGGGCGAACGCTACGTAAGAGCACACAAAGAAAAGATATGCCATCCATGATATCACCAACTCTTAATGTAATAGACGCAGTAAAAGTAGTAAAAAAGATGCCTGTGCCGGGCCAAAAAAGTGTTATTGAGGTTCTCTTATTGTAGAAATGATTAATAACGAAACAAACAACATCATTCTACGTAGTAGAGCCACGCTGATTTCAGCACGAGCGGGGCGACTCGACCGGGGCAGTACACACAGAAGACCAACCTAAAGCGCCAGCATCCGTATTGTCGTGTTTCGTTGGTAAGTGCGAGACCGGAGGCCCATTGATGTTGGGGTGACAGTTATCGTGGTAACTGTGTAAGCCTGTCACAATGACTCATGCCTTTTACATCCCTAAGCGGGCTGTGACAAAAGCATCTCACAAGGCCACCATATTCTAGGTCACCATACTGCGTTGTCAGCATTTGCAGTGAGTACGGTGACCACAACACTTGGAGTCTATTCATGCTTTCCATCAGGCAGAGTAGAGTCACTTTGGTAGGCTCTTAATATAGAAATAACAGCCCGGCGTTTGTACTATAATATCTCCTGAGTAATTGGTTGGTCTCCATTGAGACTGACCGCCATTGCATGCTCGGAGTACATGATATTATATATAGTTATACATTAGCTATGTTGTAATGTTGTTGTGAAACTAGGTACTATGCAATTAAATTTGGTTGTAGGCTTTTATTAAATCGACTTTACTGTACATAGTGCAACCAGTAAAATGATGCGAGAAGTCCTGAAAATGCGATATGGGGTCCGGTACAATCAGGGAATTAAGTGCATGATAGTCACCATACGGTCGCCACCCGTCGATTTAGTGGGTAGACAGGTTCTCCGAGAGTCTCCCACATGCACTTCGTCTCCCCTACGGAGGATATGATGCTTAAAGTGTAACCCCCCGTAAAAAATAACTTAGACTTGATGCATCGATAATGTTACTTCGCTTAAGTTACAGACTTTTAAGTTTTAATTTCTTTCTTTTCATAATAAATGTTAAATAATTTATGCATTATTATGTATTAGTGTGTATTAGTATGCCGACTCATTAGTATTGATAACACTGTTTCTTCTGTGTGTAGTACTTCAGCCGGTGTACCACAAGGCGGCGTGCTTTCTGCCCTACTTTTCTCTGTGTTTATAAACAACATCACTAATGATCTGTCTTCTTCCTACCACCTGTACGGGGATGATCTCCAGATTTATACCACGGCATTGCCAGTTGATCTGATTGACGCTGTTAACACCACCAATGCTGACCTGGACAAGATATATAAGTGGGGCAATAGCTACGGCCTAAATATTAACCCATCCAAGACTCAAGTCATTATCATTGGCAGCCCACGAATCATTTCCAACGATGATTGGAGAAAATTGCCTCAAATCACTTGCTATAACACATCTATTCCGTACAGTGATAAAGTGAAGAACTTGGGATCTACATTGACAGTACCTTGTCTTGGGGCCCTACAAGAACTGAGTCGTAAAATCTTTGCCGCCGCAGGGTCTCTGCGTAGATTACGCAATTTTTTACCCACTCTAATTAAGATTTAGCTTCAAAAAATTCAAAAGGTATGCACGGGATGCGCGGGACGTGTCAAACGCGCTGTGATTAGATATTTAAAGGTCAAACTTAAAATGCATCTAAGTGCAGAGATGGGACAAAGTTAGAACGTTGATCGATAAATATGATTGAATGTTTTGGACAATTTATTTTTGTGTTTTTAATATTTTATTTTTAATAATAATTTAAAATAACAATCACCTTTCATTGATATTGAACAACTTTTCTTCTAACTTTTACAAGTTTTATGATTAAAACACTATTAAAATATTTTTAACGTGTAACATTCGCGTTTTCCCTGTCTATTCGCCTCCCGTAATTACCCGCAATATACGAGTATACAGTTGTTTGTAATATTATCAACAGATAGCGTTGGGAGTGATTTTGATCGTAGAATGGTTTGATTACACGTTAGAATATGTAAACTTTAATAATTTATTAATAAATTTAACTCACCCTTAGCTATTGAAGTTTTATAACGAGTATCACTGGGCTCTGGGGTACTTTGTGCCGATAAATATACACGCGTAAATTTCAGAATATTATGTGTCCTTTAACCATCAAATATTCAAAAAACATGTGGAAATTTGTACCTTACCTGGGTGACATGGAGTGCTTGGACTTCATGAAAAAACATTTAAGGGACGCTTTTCTTTATTCTTACATGTGTTCAGTCTCACTGGCAAAAAAAAACAACGTCTAATTTAAAACTTTGTCAGTAATTTCTGAGAAAGTTAATTATTTTACGGAGCGTGATAAGTGTGAATCATCCACATTTTTTTCCTTCGGAACATTAAGGAATCTTTTAATATGAATATTCCAAAGTAATATGTGACTTTTTTAAAGAAATATCTTTACACAGTAAAAAAATCAAAAGATGACTAAGCAATATCGACTTACGAATCACAACACTACCAATAGGTACGCGTGTATTATTAGACAAAGACAACTATTATAATTTACGAGATGAGCGAAAGGGACATTTAAAAAAAATCAACGCTTACTTAATTACTATTACTTGCACCGCTATCTCACCCGTATAAGTTAAACTCCGGTAAATTTAAAATATATTAACATAATAAAAATAAAATGGCCCTGTTGACATGAAATGTTACGCCTATGTTGATAACTGGATGTCTTAGCAGACTCGTCACACCGTTTTACTGCACAGGAAATCATTTTCAATACATTTTGAATATAAAACTATTTTTATTTTGCCAAGAACTCGGCGAGCCTATGGGTCACACTCTTGGTCAATACTACTACGCGATTCTTAGCAAGACTTCTATTACTAGCTATAATAAGTATGTGTGGCGCATGTTCGTGGCCTTGTATGCGGAATAGAATCTATTAGGAGGTGATCTGTGCCTCTGAGCGATAAGGCCGCCAATTGTACTTCCTTGATATTAAGTTAACTTTGTGATGAATCTGGTGTACAATAAAGAGATTTATTATTCAGTCAAATCAATCAACCTATCGCCGTCCACTGCTGAACGAAGGTCTCCCCCAAGGAACGCCAACGACCCGGTTTTGGGCAATTCACATCCATCCGCTGCCAGCCACCTTCTTCTTTTAGGTTTTTATTGTTGATTTATTATTATTATTGTGTTATTACACAAAAAATATAGTTATATTTATGTTAATATCAATAGGATTGACTCAATGCCGTAGACTATAATTAAATGAGCACATGAGATCTAAGTATTTACAATTTCTTTCCTTTTAATGTGATTGTGTGCTGTTGACCATTTATAAAAATAGAAGAAATTATAAAAAAATAACTAAATCTTAATTATTCTGTTTTGCCCTTCACACTTCCTCTTTAGTCGTGCTGTCGTTTTACACACTGCGATCTAACGCCATCTATTGAGCAAAGTGACAACGTATATTTTTTTGAAGCATTTAATTTTGAGAAATAAAGTAACTAGAAACAATCTTCTTCCTTTTAAATGTTTTGTGTGTAAAACAGTCATGTTCGTTAACATTTACAGAAAAAAAGGCAAAAAAGATTCTAACAAAAGAAAAATAGACATGAAATAATATATTTACTGTGCAGATTTAATTATTTTTTTTATATTTTGTTGCACAGATGTTGTAATCTTGAAATAATAGTAAATCGTGTAGATATATAGTGTCAATAAGTCTATATTATCAAGTTTGAGTACTTTTACTTGTTCTTTCTGGACACAGTTGCTTACAATTAAAAACAATACGTAGATAATTGGCAACATCTATTTAGGTATGATAGTCCCTAATGTAACTATTACTAATGGTTTCATATATAAAATAAAAATAAAGTTTTTTATTCTATTTATATCATTATATACACATATTCATTACATTTTTCTCGTCATGGGGAACGGCTATATCGACAATCATAGCGCGGCGCTCTAATCGATCTATCACCACAATATCAGGCTTATTGGCAACAATAGTCCTATCTGTGAATATAGATCGATCCCAATATAACGTAGTACGACTGTTCTCGAGAACTGGGTCGGGCATATACCTGTAGTAAGGCATTTCAAAATTGACAAGTTGGTATTTAAGGGCAAGTTGTTGGTGTACGATCCTGGCTACTCGTGCCTGTGCAAATACTCACCGTTAGCAAGACGAGAATAACCAGAAATAATATGCCTAATAGATTTTCCAGGATGGTGCAACGTCCGACAGATGTCAACTGTACTATGTTTCAGGATATATTTCCAGTAGTTATTCGTCATGATAGCTTCGCTCATAATTGCACAAACAAAACCTTCGGTTTCTCCGAAGAAATCACCATACCATAGCCAAGACATTGACGCTTTAAAGTCTATATCAGACCCGTGTAGGGCCCGATAAAATCGATCATGAAGTTCTTTATCCTTCCATATTTCCTTGCGATCAGTAGTGCTAAGTACTAAAGGTTTGCTCCAATTTTCTTTAATCAGAGTGAGCGGGGTAAAG
This sequence comes from Hypercompe scribonia, assembly GCA_949316085.1. NCBI lineage: Eukaryota > Metazoa > Arthropoda > Insecta > Lepidoptera > Erebidae > Hypercompe > Hypercompe scribonia. The sequence goes on from OX438997.1 coordinate 5,992,409, forward strand.
TCAGTATCCACTGTAACTACATTACGATGCACTCCCACATTAGTCTGTAGAAAATATTTTCTGAGATTGTATATCTCGCGATTATGTAGTCTTGTTATTTAATAGACCACGACCTCCAAACTTTCGCGGAATATACAACCTCATAACCGATGATGAATGATTATTGATTATTTATGTATTACTATAATTTTAATTACAATTAAACACAGATTACAAGGAAAAAGATTTATTAATTTTACAAAACCTGCTAACAGCAACCCAGGCAAAATATTTGACAGTTAAATTACTGGTATACCCAATAATATGTGGTGTTCTGTTCCTTGGGTGTCGAAGTCTGGATAACGGTATGAGTAGAAGAGGAAAAATATATGGTGTTCTGTTCATTGAGTGCTGAGTTCTGGACTGTATGAGTAGAAGAGGAAGAATCGCAGTCATGATTATTTTGATGCTGCGTAGGCTCCTGGTGCAGTGGACGTAGATGATATAGGTCTGTCGGGCGTGTATCCTGAAATATTTCGAAATACTGTCCTATTACAATACTCTGTAAAGCACCAGTCTGGTCCCCATAGCACAGGCTACCTTATTTGGGATCAGACTATCGAGTAGATGTGTGAAGTTATTATTTGAGACTTCGCCATCATCATTATCAGCTTATCGAAGGTCATTATGGACTTGACATGACATGACCTAATAAAGAGAATTTTCACCTGACACTGGGACCACATTGCCACAAGACAATTGGATCAAGGATTAGTACTGCATGCATGGAACATTAGAATTAGCCAGAGGATAGACTGTCTAGGCCAAATACTCTTCACTCTGAAGTGAGTAACATACTATGAAGTAGATAAGTTAAAACGAAGTCCAGAAGAAGCTTGTTTAGGGTTCCCTATCTAAAAGGTAAAAACGGGCACCTATTACTAAGCCTCTGCTGTCTGTCTGTCAGTCAGTCTGACACCAGGCTGTGTTTCGTATATTGAGATAGCTGGCAAGCTAAAGTTTTCACAAATGATATATTTCTGTTGCTGCTATGAAAAATGATAAATGTGTTTAATAATGTGATAAATATGATAAGGGGTTTAACCATACAATAATTTTTTTTTTGTATTATCTCAATATTAATAACGGTAACAGGTAGATGCTAAAAATTTTCACAGAATATTTAGTTGTATATTACCTTTCAATATAAACAATTAAATAAAAATAAAGTAAATATTATAGGGGAGTTCCCATACAACAAATGTAATTTTTAGGCAATTTTTTACTCGATCTTAAAAGGTATAAACAGGTAGAAACTTGCATATTTAAAAATAGTAAGTAAATTACAATATTACTATAAAAATAAAAAGATGACGGTTATGTAACCTTTGTGCATGGGTCTGATTTTTTTTTATTTGAGGCCCACCAAACTGACTACTCTACCTTATGGGAAGCATGAATAGAATCCTAGAGTGGTGGTCACCATAGTCGTTACGAATACAGATATTGCAGTATGGTAACCCACACTATAGTGGCCTATGTTATTTATGATTTAGAAAGTTGTGCAAGTGTGAGAACTATACAGTAAGCCTTGAATGTTATAGTAACGTTCTATATGTATCTATATAATATGCATAAAAATGTTAAGAGGATTTTTCTTTTTTTATTATTTCTCAACCAGCCAAAGTGACTGTACTCTGCCTGGTGGAAAGCACAAATTAAATCCAAGAGTTGTGGTCATCATACTCATTGTGAAGGCAAATGCACTATGGTGACCCATACTATGGCGGCCTAATGAAATACTTTTTTAGACTTCACTTGGGGACATATAAGGCATGACAGTCATGGAAATGTGAGATTCACATATTGCCCACAATAACTGTCACCCTAGCATCGATGAGTCTCCAGTCTCAGACTCTACCAATAAAATACAACAGCACATAGTTTGTCTTCTGTGAAAGGGTAGTACTGACCTGGCCGAGCCAGTTTGTTTGTGCTGAAACCAGTGTAGCTCCACTACCTACGTGTCTGCTTCAAAAGCTCAAAAAGTTCAGCACTAAGTGAGCTCAGACTTAGGCATTGTATGCAAAACGCCTCAAAGACAGTTTTTATTTATAATATTGCAACCTTAAAATGCTACAGCAAAGCATGGTAGGGTATGGCTAGTTAGACCATATATTGATTTGAGGCATAAAAATGAAATTAAAAATAATATATTTACATATTTTATTGCATGAATGTTACAAACAAGTAAATATATCGAATGGATACAATATCATTAATTAATTGGTCACCAATCTACAATTTACAAGTGACTTACGAGTGTAATTAAAAAAGGTAAACTTAAATTACTTAACAGATTAAGTAAATTAAGTCAATTTTGTATAGGCTTAACATTAACATTACTTTCTACACAAAACATTAAAAAAAAGAAACTTAAAGGAGTTTCTTGTGATGCGTAACAGTTTATCTACGATCTAACGGCCGAGGATCTCTCTTTGGTCAACTTGTATTATGAGTGCTTCCTTGAGATCTCATTATAAATTTTTGTCACTTTACACAAAAGTACTTGTTAAATAACTTCACTTTTACTTAGGAATATAAGCTCGGTCTATTCTAACATCATCCACAGGACTGTCATCCCTATCACACTCAACCAATCCTATCCGTTTCACTACAGACATCCCGCTCTGGACCCTGCCAAAGATTGTGTGTTTCCCATCTAACCACTGAGTCGGAGCTAACGTAATAAAGAACTGGGAGCCATTGGTGTCTGGTCCAGCATTTGCCATTGACAATATACCAGCTCCTGAGTGCTTCAAGTCGTTAGAAATTTCGTCATCAAATTGGGGTCCGTATATGGACTGTCCGCCTTTTCCCGTTCCAGTAGGATCTCCACCTTGTATCATGAAGTCTCTGATGACTCTGTGGAACTTTGTATTGTTGTAATAACCTCTTCGAACTAACTCCATGAAGTTTCTACACGTTATCGGCGCGTGTTTCCAATACATTTCCATTATAATCGTGCCCATTCTGAAAATAATGAGCACACAATTAGCTGAAGTTCCTGGCATTCAATATTTTTACATTTGTTTAGTTAGATATTAATTAATATTCATGCACTTACGTCGTTTCTAATACAGCAACGGGTGGTTGCCACGATCTATCGGGAATACCGGCGTTAGAAAAGCCAAGCATGACTGTCGTTGAACTTTCTATCATATATTAATATAATTTGATGTAAAATACACGAACCGATGTGATGCCAATCAAATAGGTACCGGTTATAATAATACGCACGCCAAACAAACAAGCGTCAAGTCAACCGCGTCAAGCGAGCCGAGTTTGACGTTTGAATGTCTGACCGACTTAGACCATTGCCTGTCAAAATAGTGTTGCCAGCTTGCGGTTGTAAAAGTGGGCTAGAATAGACGAGATTTTTTTTGGATTTGGTGAGCATTCTAAAATTTAGAATAAAATGGAAGTAATGATAAAATTCTTAAATATTTTTTTAATAAAGGAGAGGTACCAATGAATAGTAAAATCACAAGTCATAACAACACATGAATTATTTTTTTTACTTTCGAGTATTTACCGAAGTGACTACGCCACCTAATGGAAAGCATGAATAGAATCCAAGAGTTATGGTCACCGTATTTATTGCGAATACAAACAATATAGTGTACGTATGGCGACATAATGCAATGTTTTATTGTTACTTTTGAAGATTATGTTTCTTTAGATCACTGATGCCGACCTTGATCACTTTTTACTAGCTTATTTTACATTAGTTATATATTGTCATTAGCAGATCACAGTGGTTAGATGGGAATCTTCAATACACACACACGACAAACATAAAATCTAGAGCATTAACCAGTATTACTAACATACTACGTAGTATATTTTAACTCAATGGTCTAAAGTGGAATGTCTTTAATGAAACGGATAGCATTGATCGAATGCGATGTAGGACTGACTTCCTGGTGATTATGTAAAAATAGGCTGAATATATTTTCGTAAGTAATGCTTATGACACTGAAGTTATTTAAAAAGTAATTTAATGATAAATCACAGAAGTGGACGATGGGATCACAAGGACTGAGCATGTTATTAGGCCAAAGATGTTTGGAGCTAGAGTTGGCAATTAAATCCTACGTAAAATATTTCACATTAAAAGAGACTGCTGTAAAGTTTTTTTCTTTTGTTAACCGTTTAGTATAAAAATGTGGTTAATGTTAAGCGTATAAAAGATTGATTAATTAATTTAATGTTAATTTAATATTTTCAACTACAATGAAAATTAGTTTATTATATTGAAGCTATACTCATAAATATATAAATACTTTTACTTATTTTATAACATTCATGCATTAAACCATAAATAATATATACTTTTTTTGTTTATCCCGTCAATAATACTTGGTCACCAAATACCTGCTTAAATCTATCCAGCCATGCTGTGCTGTGGCATATTGTAGTTGCAAAAAATAGATACAAACTGTCTTAAAATGTGTAAGCACATGGTGTCAAAATATGAGCTCACTAACTTCAGAACTTTTGAGCTTACTGCACAAACGATGAAACACTTAGAACATAGAATTACTAAAATTTGAACTGTATTTAGTTCTCACACTTACCAAACTATTTAACATCATAATAAATATAACTTTCTACCGAACTTTAATTTCTCATACAGTACAATCCTCTCAGTTCAGAGTGAGAAGTGCTTGGAATAGGCCTTCTTTAAATTATTTCGTTGTTCCCTTTCTGTCGGTGCAACCCTTGTCCAGTTATCAAAGTATAAATGAATATAATTTAAGGTTTCTGTCAAATTTTCCTTCTCTATGCAGTGTTGCTCTCTTAGTCGGCATGTACGATACCATTCTGATGGTAACATGTCGCATTTTCGCGTTACCGCACAAATACTGTAAGTATGTCCATTTTGTATACGCCGTGTGGTAACAGATTAACAATATGGAGTGTCAACACCTCTATTCATCCCGTGGATTTTGTGAGAGATGAGAGGAGCAAATTACGCTGCAAAGAGAAGGAACTTGAAACAAGCCCTATTCCAAACCGTCTTGCCATATATCGTGGTACACTAGAGCAAAACCACCTTGCTAAGGAGAGATCTTTGTCTAGTGGTGGACTGATAAAAAAGAGAAAAGTCACAAAGATGTAGGCATAAATTCATATCAAGTCCAGACTCAAAGTGTTTCAGAAATTATAACACATCATGTATGTCAAGTTAAAGTGTGTAAGATATAAAATACTTACCTGTGTATCGCTTGCTTTTTTATTACCGAAACACATACAACACGCGCTGGTAATACCAAAGACACTGACAAAACTGGCCACTACGAAACTGACGATTATTATCACTTTATAACTTGTCGTTTCGATTACTTCTGTAACAAACATAACCTAAATAACAAGTGAAAATCATTGCTGGTTTTGAGGTTCCTTATGTAGTGTTTTTTTTTTTCTGAGCGGAAATCCTCACGGATACCACCGAAAGTGTCGGACTCGAACCGACCAAAAACTGCATGCCGTCTCAGGTACCAGTAGTCGGGGAACCAGGTGCACCATAGTAAGGTAATCCCTGGAGTCACGACGTACCACCTACTGCTTGTAGATGGCCGTCCCATATGGGAGCAGTACTTAATGTACATTTAAATAAGAAACTGGCATGCAGTGCAAAATCGTACTTTGTATAGGTTATGGTCAGTTTTCATTTGTAGTATATCTCGACATCTAAGAACCGAAAAAGAATAATTATAATTTTTACAATCTCGTAGAAAGCGTTTGTTAAAATTGATTTTTTTTTAATGTTCTCGCATAAGTCGATGAATATAAAACTAGATTATACGTTAGAAATGTATAGAAAACTAGAATTTTATTCGATCACAAATGTTTTCAGAATATAAATGTTGGACAGTTAATTTGTATTACTTAATTTTACCAGTTTAAGGATTCAATTGATTGTGTACAGAAGTGTATTTCAAAAGTTAGCTTTACCATGTTTGAGGGATCGTGTAGCTAGAGTATTTCGACGAAAGTTTATTACAATTGCTCTTGGAGTGAAGAGAAATTCACTCGGTGGCGTGTTCTCACATATAACAGTCACATCATTTTGTTCTGGTTTCATTGTCAAGCTATAGCTGATCCTTTTAGATTTAGTAAACTCTTTTGTGCTGTCTGAAATTTTAAACCAACGTTAATAATACTAATTATTACTTTTGCAATGAGCTTAATTAGCTCAATATTTTATTGCACAAGTATTGAAGACGATTCAAACACTGTCCAGATGTTTGATCCCAAACTACACTGTGACAGAACCTGCACTGCGGTAAAGAGACCGCTGATATACTTACGAGTATGTACGTGTTACGTCATCAAAAATTATCAACAGCCTGTAACCACGGAAGGCAGGAGTAAAAATATTTACCCCTCTGCCCATTACTTATTTCGTAAAAAACGTCAATTTCATGAGTAAAAATATAGTATAATTGTAATTGCACATTCCGGAAAATAATTCTGGCAGCGCCAATGTCTGTAACAGTTAACTTCTGGACTTAGGCCTCTCCTTAGACAGGTGTTTTTGCTTTAGCATACCACCCTGTCTGGACGCTTTAGTAAGTACAGGATTTCATTCCAGTTTTGTTGTTCTTTGTAGTACTGTTCTCCTGCGTAATTATTCCCTTAATCGGTTCCTACGAAATCCAGATGAATAACGGTGGTGACACTTCCAACCTGCACGGACAGTTCTGTCTAATTTGAGACTTAATTTAAGAACGATTTGAATATCAATAATTTTATCAACCAACAGGAAACTAAGTAGGTTTATCTTATTCATTGTTTAAGTACATACTTGCATAAATCCAACGAAGGTTACTCTCAACTGTACAGACGCAAGCGAAATCAACCGTCTGTCCTTCGTTATAATAGTACTCGAGGACTCGAGTTGTTCTATTTTTATAATAGTCATAAACCATATCTGTCTCGGAGAGGCCTAATATTGACAGCGCTGTAAGTGAAAATAAAATAATAAACATAATGTTAACGATAATATTCATTGACCTGTGTGAGTTATCTTTCTCATCGGCATTCTAAGTTATCATAATCATCATTATCAGCCTATCGCAGTCCACTGCTAGACGTAGTCTCTCCTATTACACAACAGTCTGATCGTTTTTGACCATATCGCAGTTTGGCAATGTTGCCAAAGAATGAATAATTACAATTTTTTTGAGTATGGTCAAATATAACTACTGTGGAAAGCTTTTATAAGGCATAGGCGACCAGCAAACAGGCGGGTCACCTACTTGTAAGTAACTGCCGCTACCATAGACACTTGTCAGTCAAGATACGCCACCCTAATTTTGTCATCTCACCTAAAGCAGAGAGAGTGAGAGGAGTGACTCATTTCAACCACTCGGCGAAAAGTAACGAAGTTCACCTGATGATAAGTGACCACATGCAACTCAAATGGCTTTGATGGGTCCTCCTCTCGAAATTTGGTGAACGCTGGTTTGGATTCCAAGTAACTTCACTCACTAACACTTTGTTTTCCTGTTTGTAATAACTAACAAGACGACACTTACCACTCATTTTCTTTGTCCAAGCCTTTGTCCCAAATAATATTGGGGTCGGCTTTAAGTCTAATACCATACGGTTAAACTTTGATTTTGTATATGGAGCAACTGCCATCAGATCTCCACAACTCAAGTATCAGGCAATATCGAAGGCCAGTAAAAATACTGCCGTAGGAGTTTTTAGGGTTCCAAGAATCTGTTCCACTTACCGTTCATTTCTCTAAATAATCTTATTACCGCCTTTGAATAAAACTGTTCATTGCTAATATTACACATTAACTGCTCTTCGTATAAATTCATTGTGTTTATTAAAAGTATCTTTTTCCACACTGAAGTCTTTTGTTCTTTCGGATTGTTACCTGGTTCTGTAAAGGACGTATTTATTCATTAAATGAGTTTAAATAGTCAATAAAAATCAGTTTAGTGTCGATACCAAACGAAAGATTGGTTGTACATGTAAATCTATATTTCGAATAACGATCGTTTTATTAAGGATATCTTATCCTTATTTCAGGATATTTTTGGTGTTGAGAGCCATTATTACGGGGGTTATAAATACGGCGTACGTACTTACATTTAGGCTACTTTTAAATTCTTATTTACCTTCAAATATTCTGGATTCCAAATGTTTATTATTTTCTGCACTAAATATTATATGTCCAGGTACTTTCTTATTTCTTTCGCAGGATATCCTTAATTGTTGTCCTTCTACAAACTTATATTGATATTTTTTGATACCGTTACTCGTAACTATCGGTACCAGTTTCAAGTTATTTACAGTTATGCTCATATTTCCTGAAATAATATATCACATCAGTCGCTTGTGGGTTTTTTTAAACTACTATTGTTTTGTCACGACATACCCGTAAAGCATCATCTATCGAAGACACACTGAACTACGGAGTAACTTCTAATCCTGTATCACGATATAAACATTCTCGGACCGATTAGCGTAAATACAACTTCCCAACATCAACTGTTGGGCGGTGGCCCACCAAGCGTGATCACCTCGCCTGGTCGGAGGATCCTCCCTTTGTGAAACACCATAGCTATAAAAATAGCTGTAAAAGATTCAGGTTATCATCATCATCATGCCTTTAACAATTTATTAGCTAACACTGGGTTTTCTTTAGAATTTTCCTTAGAATTTTGGTTTACAAAATCACGTTGGTCAGAAGGAAAGATGAAGGTTTTATTTCAAGTTATCCGTCTATTGGTGGTGTTTTTGTCCCATTTTTTTTCTTCCTTAGTCAGCTCTTTACTCAATCACGGGATGAATGGAAGTGGTAACCCTCGAACAATATATAATGTTCAATTCGTCACCATATGGATACATAGGTTCGGTTGATGAATAATTATTTTTAACATGTTAATTCTCGCTTCAATATTTGGTAAACTCCCTCTTTGAAAGAATTGACTGACAGTGATATTCTGTGCAGCTCTAGTATCCTCTTGAGCTGGCTCATTAACACCAAGGTTTAACTATCCAGCGTGTTGTGTTCACAAATATATCCGTCAATAGGAACATTTGGAACGTGTATTTATGTTAAACTATATATTCTATTAGCGATAAGTACATTTTACTTACTATTTAAATCTTCAGTTTTAAGCTTAAGTATTGTTCGGAGAGTATATTCATAATGATAATATTCCGTTTTGTACGTACAGTTAATTATGTCGCCATTGTTGCTGGCAAGAATGGTTTTTCTAAAATTTATTGTGGTTTTCCAAAATGGATTAGTTTCAATTAATTTTGTACCTGAAATCGATAATCGTGGGTTACATTACGGTAGTTTCTTTGTCAGCAGTTAAGAAAAAAAAAGGAAATTAAATTTGAAGTCAATTTTCACAAATGCCCGTCTTCACAATCACAGTGGATCAAAATATAATTTTAAGATGGTATAAGGGGGCAAACGAGCAGACAGAACCTGACGGCAAGTGTCTACCGCATTCTGATGGGGTGGTTTGGGCTCAGTTAACCTCACTCACAAGATTAAAAGCAACGAAAACACTGCCCAACATCGGTTCAACGATATCATGGTATCACTCTGGTCGATCTAACTGGTTCGTGCAGAAGCATGGCTTTCTCACGGCAAAAACCTGAATGATGATGTACTCCTAGTCGATTTTGGCCACGGTGGCCAGTCTCAACGGAGACCAGCTAACTAAACAGAAGATATTACAGTATACAAGTATATGTACAAACACAGGTGCATTCTTTGTTTTCTTACTCTCACAATCTGATGGAACGGTTATCCGACACGACTATGGAGGGATCAGGTGCAGGTCCAGCCTTACGTGCTCTCCGATATTTTCAATATATTTCAAGGAATTATGCGGATGTTCTAATTTGAGATATGGTAGTTTTTAGTACGAGAACTGACCAAGCAGTTTAAGATAACTACCGTTTGCATCATAATATCGCAGTCTTGTTGTTCCATCTTCATTTTGATTTATACAGTCGAGGTCTATAACCTCACCAGTTTCATACCAGTACTGTGCTAAGGCGTCATATCCTGCTTCAGATGAGTTTTCTGTTACTGTTTCTAGTACAGTACCGGCAATGGTTATAATTAAATTGTCTGTAACGTGAAGTAAAAAGTTTAATTTAGCTTTTGATTACTCTTATAAAATATTAATTTGGTTTTAGTACGTTTCAAAAACGTAGAAAAATTCAACGTATCAACTCATATTTTGACATGACATAGATACAAATCTCTTTGTTGCGTCTGCATTGGGAAGTTTTTGCTGTGTAGGACGCCGACGGGCCAGGTGGAGTGACGATTTACTCAAGATGGTTAGAAGGAGTTGGGTGAGAGAAGACCAGGATCGATCAGCGCGGCGTGCAATGGAAGGGAGCTACGTCCAGTAGTGGAATGCGATAGGTTCATTATAGTAAAAATCTCTTTAAACAGGGTATGCTTTATAGATTATTTTTATTTATTTTAGCGTTAGTTTCGTTCTTCAGTTCACAGTAATGCAATTTTAATCTCCCATAGCGAAACGTGCCAGGTTACAGTTAATTAAGAAGGTAAAAATTACTTACATATTTATTTTTTTGGGCTTAATACATCAGCTTTATCTTATAAATAGATTTGAATCACAAAACTTAAACTAATACATCAATATCAGAACTCAATATTAAAATAAATAGAATTGAACTGACTGTTTGTGATTTAAAAAAAAAACTATTTTGTAAAGTACTTTTTTTTTTAATTTTTGTCTCTATTTCTGTTTGCCCAGATTCATCTCGGGAATCACTGAACTCATTTTAATGAGACTTTCACTAGGAGATAGAGGAGGTTATTGATCAATATATAGGCTTTTTTATGTCACGGAATTTACCATGGAATCGGGATTTATTCAAAATTCTAATCCTACGTTAAGACAGCTAGTAATTACTATTTAGTTTCCATCAAAAAACAATATTAAGAAAACATTACTTTTATTCAAAAGCAGATAAAATAATAAAAACTTACTTATGCTTTTAATCCGTATTTCAAATATGAAATTATGAGTCTGAAGATGTTTCGAGCCTACATTACACTTCCATGCCGTATTCATGTGTTTGGATGCTTGTGGTATCTGTAAATTGTAAAGTACCATCACATCTCACACAGCGCTGAGAACACTATTATACACTTACAACTTGTGTAGACAGTATTTTTTTTTATTTTTTTAACTGCCTACTCTGCCTGATGGAAAGTATGAATTGAATCTAAGAGCAATTACCACACTAATTGTGAATGCAATTCAGTATGGTATCCCACATTATGGCGACCTAGGCACACAAGGAGGTGATTTCTGTGTATTCCTGGACGTCACCTAAACGCGAGTTTTTACTCAAAGGTACTTGTGTGCTCAAAGGTGTAAATGTGCTCAAAGGACTTGGGTAAGCAGGGTTGTTTTATCGAGACATTCTTAGCACCTGCTCAATAAAACTTCTTCCAGAATCCCATATATTTTAGACGTAGTATGGTTCTCCGCCTAGTTTTAAATGGTTAGATTTTGTCACCACTTTACCGGTAACCTCGGTAGGGTGATGACTCGAGGAGGTTTTCACATGATAGTATAGTGATGTATAAAAAAAAAATGAATGTTCAGATAGTTATTTCTTAAGAATTGGATGGAGAAACTGCGGTATTAACATTTTACAGAAACATTAATAGTAGATTAAAAGTGTCAAGATATAAAATTTCGTGAAATGATGAAATGAAAAAAACGGATGAAAGATATTTTAATAAGAACGAACATGACGGAGAACCATCAAGTAAGAATTAGAAGAGGTTAGACTGTTTAAGAAAGAAATAAAGAAAGAGAGAAAACAGTGCATGAGTGAATAGTAGATGAAAAAGGAGAAAGAAACTACTTTCAAATTATTTAAAATAATTGGTGTGCAGAGCACAAGTAATGACGATGAGCCTTTTTGTGGGTTATATAGATTTTATAACATAGCAACACCCAAATAAATTTAAATAGTGGTATGGAAATAGAACCTTTAACATTGCACAAAATGCTCTTAACTCTACATACATACGCTTATCTTGTACACAGTTTTTGATCTTACTTTTATAATGCTGTTCCATTGGTTCTCTTCCAAAACGTTTTCCAATTTTGTTTGGAAGCAAAACGTTTCATTATAATATTGACAACATCTGAAAAATACAAAACTCTTCAGTGTGATTTGACTTAAAAAATAAAGTATGGAAGTACCTGCATGAATACAGAACAGAACAGAAGACAGAAGAAAAAATAAAGAAAATAATAATAGTATATTTCCATTTCAGCCGAAAGAGGTAGAGTTAGGTCATTTTGGTGTGTTTTTTTCTTTTCTTTATTGAAACCTACCAAAGTGACTCTACTCTACATGATGGAAAACATGAATAGAATCCATGAACGGTAGTCGCCATGTTCATTGCTAACGCCGACGATGCAGTATGGTTACCCACGCTATGGTGGCCTAGTAAGATGCTTCTTCACGCTCGCTTAAAGGGTTCAGGATTATAGTATGAAGGCAACATGTGCGCTGGTAGTGAGTTTCAGATTTTAACTGATTTGCACAGGAAGGAACAACCGAACCGCTTAGATTGGGTACATACTCGTATGTCTACCATTGTAAAATAGTGACTATCAAGGCCAGCACGAGTTGTCCTGTAGAGGAAGTGATAAGGGAGAGGGTGTCCTGAGTAAGTGAATGAGCTACTTACCCAGCCGTTGATGCATTATAATTGATCAAAACAATGTTAAACGGTTCATTTTCTAAAACTACAAACATTTTGTCAGTTTTAGAAGTTCTGGAGTAGATCTTTGGTGTGACATGAAATAGTATATCGTCGTTTTTATTGTTAACATCTGCAACAAAATCCACAATTATTAGAAGATCTTATCCAGTTTCGAATGAATTCAAATATGGTTCAGCTTTTTGTTTCTCTGCTTCTACTTAAAAATTCAACCAATCATCCTGAACCTGGTATACACGTGGTCAGAGGATCAAAAATAGATTTAGAAGTAAAGGACATGGATAGATTACCTTTCATCAACATCAACAAACATAAACCTCTTCAGGAATTGTTTTAATTTCTAATTAATAATTCATAATGCTCAATTTCCTACTCCGTGTTGTCTGGATTAAGATTACAGTGTCACTATCCCTATACTTCCAATGGGTGTCGTAAGAGGCGACTAAGGAAACAAAATATGCAAGACAACATCATTTTAAAGAGGTGGAAAACTCGAAACAAATCCTATTCCAACCCGTCTGACCAGTGTGGTATAGTAAGCCAAAACCTCCTTACTAAGGAGAAGCTTTTGTCCAGTAGTGGACTGTTAAAGGCTGTTGATGATGATGATGATGACTCAATTTAAAAATTTTAAAGACATGACATGATATATAACTTATACAGTTGATTAAATGCCATATAATTTATACTTTTATTTAGTTAATTAACTATTAAATTTTAATATAAAAGAACACATTTGTACGCCAATAACTGTCAGGTCTTAAAGAGACTATACTTATTACGTAACATCTTATATACCTACGACTACAAATAAAAATTCATCATAAAACTGCAGTGAAAAACAATATAAAGGGACTGTGGCGACTTCCACATTACAACACTAAGAAAAATATACAACAGCACCATCTAGCGAAGATACATCGAACTATGAAGTATGAACCAAACGTATGAATGTAATATACTACGATGTAACTACTAATCCTGTATCGCGAAATAGAGATTCGCGTGGCAATTAGCATATATACAACATCCCAACGTTAACCGTTGGGCCTTGGCCCGCCAGGCATGATCACCTCGCCTGGTCGGAGGATCCTCCCTTTGTGTCATGGTACCTCGTCCCTCCACAGGGACTTTTAAACATGTTATTGTTTCTTGTCTATATAGTTCTTCGAATCATTCACAAAAATACTTCGAATACAGTTGAGACACTTTCGTATTTCTTGCGAGCGGAAGATTGATGTGGTTTTTTAGGTAGCTATCCTTCTTTAGCATCGGTACGAAATTAAACTTTGCCAAAAGTTTTGGTTAATTTCTTTGGTTGGTTTTACCCAGTTGCCAGCTTAACCGAGCTGAATTGAAAATGTATTAGCCTCTAGATTGGGAAAAGGCAGTAGGTAAATTAGAGTGAGGGTAAAAGATAGATTAGGGTTACCGATGCTCTCGGATCTAGAAATGTAGCTAAGTCATCAGTAAACCAGAGAAGCTTGGATCTTTATGTCTGTTCTTCGATTGAAGAAGTTACAATAACAAGCATATCAACTGAATTTCAACTTACAATGAAAATTTACAACAACTTGCCATGCATTAGAAGAAGATTGACAAATGATATTCTTCCCGTTGTCGTTAGGTGTCAATGTAAATACACCGTTAATAGATTTTGTGCTAAATGCTGTTTGTAATACATCACCTGAAATATAAAATACATGACTGTATTAGTTATTTTGAACTCGAATCGAGTAAAACTAAACGGAGACAACAATGTACCCTTCTGTCTTTAAAGGACGTGCACGTGTCCGAGTGATATCACCCCGATCTGCTTCTGTCAGGGCAACAGATGGCCTCGTCAGTCACACCCAGAATTATGACTATGGCCAGAGGTCGTTCTGCATACTGGCGGACGAGTAAAGTTTAAAGTCCAGGTCCCAAATTTATATTACCTGATAATAAAATACATACTTCCGACAATCCAGAGAAGATCACTCTTAGTCTTAGCCACACAGGTAAAGTTTAAAGTCTCATTCACGCTGTACTGGTAATCCACAATCCAAGTCGTGTTATCGTTATTGTATTGAGACATCACATTGTTTATAGGCAATCCTGACACGTGCAGATCTGGAAATAAATGAATCATCGTCAACCGCCTTCAAAAGTCTGCTCTTGGATAAAGGTCTCTCCTTAGAAACAAATTCTTCACCATTAAGTGACCAAAAGCTGTAAAACCTGCAAGAAATAGATCAGAATTTGGCCCTTTGTTTAGTAACTATCTTATGCACCCTATAGTCTAAATGGTTGGATGGATTTTGGCATGAGAATGACACTGGGTTAGTATATGAAAATTTTAATAATTAAAATCGCCTATTTGCGATTTTTTCATAACTAGCTTATTAAATATATATTGCAGGAGAAATAATTGTGTGACGAACACTATTGAATATAATTTATCTGGAATATGTAATAAAAAACTTATAAGTATTTTTATCAGCAGTCTGTAGTACAGATTCTGCCTTTTTTAATTACAAGAGCCTGCCAAAGTGACTACCCTGCCTGATAGAAAGCATAAATAGAATGCAAGAGTTGTGGTCACCAAACTCATTGTGAATGTAGATAATGGTGGTTTAGTGAGATGCTTTTTCACGCCCCGCTTGGAGACAATTATTGTGGTAAGTGTGTGAACCTTACACACTTACCACGATAACTGACACTCTTATATCAATGGGTTTTCGGTCTCGCAGCAACAAACGAAACAGAGGATGCTGTCGCTTTAGGTTGGTCTTCTGTAAGAGAGTAGTACTGCCCCGGTCGAACCAGCCTTTTCGTACTGAAATCAGTGTGGCTATACTATCTACTGTAGTACAAGTTCTGTCTAGTTTGAGAGTCGACTGCCGTATGTGTGACGTATGAGGATTATTATTATCGTATAAATTATGATAATACCTTTAGTATCAGGTATGAACATAATGTATGCTGTTGATGGAAAACCAATAATATCGCATCTAAGCTGTTCCTGGCTCATATCTCCTGTATTCAATTGTATTGTCTTTTTCTCTGACCCATTTTCATCTTCTGAAAAAAATAAAAGAAATTTAATTTAGAGAAAAACAAGTCGTCATTATCATCATCATCCTTTTACCCTTTTCCGAATGCGATTTGAAGTACAAGCAGTTTCTTGTTGCATTCTTTTCGATCATTAGACATGCTCTTTTTTCCGCACTCCGACATTTTATTACGAAATCGCCAAATTTTTTGGCTTTTTATGTTAAGTATGATCTGGCCCTAATTCTTCCAGGGGATGTAATTGTTCGGACGTCACAGAGCCTCATTAATAAGGCAAGGTAGGATGTAGAATTTAAAAATCTTACCCTCGTAAATCCTGAATTTTAAATATTCGTTATTAGAAGCGCCAAACTGTACGTAGCCAGGGATATCTTGGTTTTTGCCACAGGTAACAGTTAAAAGTTCATTATCATAGAATTTGTGTTCATATCTTATTGTAACGTCATCTGAACTGATGGTTTTTGGTGCCAATTTCATGTTGTTAATTGTGATTTCGAAGCTATTGACTGAAATTGTTTTAAGAGTTTTGAGTCGGAATAAGTACTGCTTTAAGTTCATTCGTTTATTACATCTATTCAAAAAGCAATTAATGCATGCACGCGCGTACGCTCGCACAAACGACACACACATTCATAAACGTGAATATGTGTGCCGTATGTGTGCATGTGTTATTATATGACTCTTATTTTAACATTTATACCATAGTAATATTGTACGCTGGAACATTGTTTGTATGATATTATGGTCAGCAAATATTTGTTTCAGAGTTTAGGTGTTTTATGCGTGTATTTACAAATATCAATCTAACAGTCAATTTAGCTTTAGTAATACAATCCTTGCTTAGTTTAAATCTAGATAGCGTGGTGTACCAGATGTCCAAAATGTTATAATTATTAATTATATTGTGACGTCTTCTACATACAGCACAAAACAAAAATATGTACTACAGCGCCATCTAGCGAAGACACGTCGAACTACAGAGTAATGAACTACGAAGCAACTACTAATCCTGAATCGCGAGAAAGAGATTTTCGTGGCAATTAGCATATTACCCGTTAGGCCGCGGCCAGCCAGGCAAGATTACTTCATCTGGTCGGAGGATCCTCCCTTTGTGTCGGAGAGACATGACACCTGTCCCTCTACAGTATTATTATGCTGGCTTTTTCTAACTTTTTTTTTAATTATACAGCAGTAATATTGTACGTAGAAGTATTGTACTTACCTTTTGAAGTTTCAGTTTTAAGCTTGAATATTATTCTGTATGTATATTCAAATTGATCTCCGAAAAGCATATTTGTGCAATCAATAATGTCATTGTTATTTTCAACATGCATGGTTTTCTTGAAGTTCAACGGATCTCTTTTAGACATTTTATTCGTCTGAATTAATTTTGTACCTGATAATTAAATACATTATTACATGTAGACCTTCTGTAATGACTTAGAAAACTGCTTGGAATACGGCTATTAAATCTATTATTGACTTAAAGTGTTTATACGACTGCCAGATGCAAAGGATAATATATTTTAACGCCATCTAACGAAAAAGAGCCGTATTATCGAGTAACTATTATCCCTGCAGTGCACAATAAGAGTTCTCACGTTACTGAAGTATATTTTGGTTTCATTGTATAAGGAAGTCTTCATACGTGTAAATAAAATGGTTTTTTTTTATGTAAGAGCGTGCCAAAGTGACTTTACTCTGCCTAATGAAAAGCACGAATAGAATTCAAGAGTTGTGGTCACCATACAAATTGCGAATGCAGGCAATGCAGTATAGCGACTTTATGAAGGCCTAGTGAGATGCTTTTCTACGAAAAAAGGTATGTCAGCCAGCGTAGCAGTGTAAAATTCACACACTTACCACGATAACTATCACTCCTGCATCAATGGGATCTCTTTTTTTAAGACCTATGATTGTGAATATAACTGCTATTTTAATATTTAAAAGATTTTGAGTTAAAAGAGTGGTGGTGAGTTTCTTTCCTGGGTTCTTTTCTCACCACTCTACCATGAACAATCTGCGAACCCAGCTAGCTATAATTTTAATCGACAGATTGTTCATCTTTCATCTTTTATTGTTTTTTTTTTTATGACGTTCATAAGTGTCTTTTGTGACCTAAATGAATAAATGAATTTGACTTTGACTTTGACTTTGACTTTGACTTTCATAAATATCTTTCATAAATAAACTAATACAGTTTGCAATAACAGAGTCTATATTTATTATCTGTCCGTGCGTTGGTTAATTAAAAATACGTATTACCACCTCTATTTACCTCGTGGATATTGTAATCATCGACCAACCTGGATAGCAATTTCTGTAGAAAAACACCACTGTGAAGAGAAGGAACACTTACCCAATCCATCCCGCCAGCCAGGAGAGGTCTATGTCACATGACATGGACATGGACACTGCTGCATTACAAAAAATAAAAGGATAAAAAATCTTACCGTTTTTGTCGTAATATTTCAAAGACATTTTATAACAATAATGAATGTTATTACAAATTAAATCAATTGTTTCTCCGTCTTCGAACCAATAGTACGCGATGTCATCAAAGTCTACATCTGAGAATTCTGACATTTTATGGGATAATTCTAATCCACCAATGGTTGCTCTTGTTCTAGCTGAAAAAAAAGCACATTTACATTGACTTTTATATTATTACCACCTAAAATCAACACCTACACCCAGTTTTACACCTGAACTTACCCATGCAGTATGAAATATGGATGTTTTTTTTTCTTTTCTCTTAGTTATAATAATATCAAAATCAAATATAACACATCCGAAACATAAACCATTAAACTAAAAAACATTTAGAAAAATCACTATCATTTTCGGGTGATTTAAACGCGGCCATTTTGGCGCGCTTTTTCTGTGATGTCACATTACTGTTACTGCTTGATTTACAAGGTTCACAAAAACTGAGTGATAATATTGACTTATTATCATGGAAATTATTATAAATATTGTGTCGTTCCTATGTAAGTTCTTTCATAAAGTACGTTTTTTATGCCTAAAGGTGTATACTGTAAGAAATATGCGGTGCAAGGTATCGTGTTTGTTATACTGTGGTGAAGATCAGTATAGCGTAAGTGACATCAAGAAAGTGATAAGAACAAAGAAGTGTCATTTGTACTTAGAGTAATCCACACAAACTTATTTTATTTGCAATCCTTGATGAAAATATAACCTGGTTTATCAAAAATTTCTATCCATCCATATGAAATGGTTATTTATCCATACTTATGGATGAAAATATTTATAAAAAATAATCACTAGAAACTATACAAATGAAGTTGTTGACAGAAAACAACTTTAGTAAGAAGTGCCTCACTGGTGTAGCGGTTGGTGTATGCGACTGCATATCAAGAGGTCTCGCGTCTTCCTAGGTCGGTTCAAAAAGTGTTATTTTAAGTTTTTCTGGTTACAGAAATACTTAATAATAGACCAGAGTTTGGTGTCTTAATTCCAGCTGTCGGTGTCTTGCATCTGCTCTCTTCCCGGTCGTTTCGGATAGCTGTCCCATCGGATTGTGAGAGTGAGAGAACAGAGAGTGCACCTGTGTTTGCACATATACTTGTATACTGTAATATTTCCTGTTTAGTTAGCTGGTCTCCGTTGAGACTGACCGCCGCGGCCGAAATCATAAGGTACATAAACATCATCATGAATAACACTGTTAAAATGTAACAGAGAGACAAAATTACTTTAGCATTTATAAATATACTATCTTCCACCCGCGACTTCGTCCGCGTGGAATAGTTACTTTGGGCTGACGCTTACTTTAACCCACGACTTCGTTTATATAGGTGAGTAAGGGAACAATTCTGTCATACATGATTTATGCGAAACGTTAACCGTTTACGCAGCGCAAACAGCGGAAGCTCTCAATAGGAACAAAGTCTCCCGATTTTGAAACATTCTTCATTGGTGCTCCGTTCCTATTGATCTTAGCGTGATGATATATAGTCTATAGCCTTCCTCGATAAATAGGCTATCCAATACAAAAAAAATTTTCAAAACCGACCTGTAGTTCCTGAGATTAGCGCGTTCAAACAAACGAAACAAACAAACTCTTCAGCTTTATAATATTAGTATAGATTTATATAGAATAGAGATTGTTACTTACTTGTGCCCTTTCCTCGAACTTTGAACGTTATAACCTGATCTGGCAAATACTTTCGTCCTATGACACACCTCCATTCGGCAATCATGTATTCTTCTGCTTTTGGAACCTACAAAATTGAGATTTAAAGTATCCTCATCATCAACAGCCTTTAATAGTCCACTGCTGGACATAGGCTTATCCGTAGAAAAAAGGTTTTGATCTATTATAACACACTGGCCAGGCGAATTAGTGTAGGGTTTATATCAAGACGCGCTTACCAGCGCCTCATGCCGCCCTGAGAGTGGGGTCGGGTTTTCCACTCCATCCGCTACAGTGGCCTAAATAGAGAGTTTACCCAAAGAGGGTGCTTACGCTAGCGGGCAGGCGCTAGGAGGGATCTGGATGTCGTAATAGAGGTTGTTCCCGGCTCCCTCTTATCTCAGGCGCAGAGTGGCACACCGTGTGGTTTTAGTCGGTTCTATTCCGATATACCACCCCGCCGTAAACCCCGGTGCGGTGACGGCTCGAGGGGGTATGATAAATAAAAAGGGTTTGTGTCAAGTTACCCTTCTCTTTAGCATGTGGATGTCTTGCGTAGATACTTCCTTAGTCGGCTCTTACGGAATGAAGTAAGACCGTCATCACACGGATATTATTGAATTCTTATATTCTTATATATGTACAATCACTGACGTAAGTACGCAGTAAGGCTTTGGAATCATTTGCCTGAAACAATCCGACAAGAAAATATCTTGCCTGTTTTTAAAAAGCTCGTGGAGGATTACTACGTGTCATTGTAAACACTTTTCATTTTAGTTTATAAAGTATATATATATGTGTGTGTATATGTATTTGTGTAGGTGTGTATGTGTATTGGTATAAGTGTAATATAAAAGGCTGTGTAATTGTGTATGAATCTCTATTGATATTTAAATATTCTCATTATAATGTGTTCCTTGTGTGTAAACTACCGTAAAATATTCAAATACCTGATGTCCGTGTTACAGTTGTATGATTATTACATTTACATATTTTGTAACTAATTTCTTGTTTCGTTTAGTGTATGTATTAAATAAAGAAAAATAAATAAATAAAATAAAAATACTTGTGGCACTCGAGGACTGCCGCGTTAAAACTATTGTATAGTATTTTATCAACTTATGCAATTATAATAATTCGGAGCAGCTCGTCTCGATCCGTGCGAGCTTCGTACAGTCTACACGCATACGTCTAGTCGCACGCACACAGACACTGTGCCGAAGTCTGCCGAACTGAAACGACGTTAGACGATGCCACTGCTTTCAACGTCGCACCACTGTGTCGATCGGAGTAGGGGGTGTTAGGTTTATTTTCGTTTCGGAATTTCTTGAGTCGGTCGCTACGCTCGAAGCCCGTGATAAAAGCTATGCAATAGCTTAATAATTCTCTTGTATTATTGGCAAATATTTTACTTTGACCACGTAACTTAGAGTGGAATGACATTATTCTCGCACATTTGATAGTTTTTGTTTACAGTTGTAGAAGGTCAACGTAGCTAGAGGGCTAGTAAGGGGTGCTGGGCTAGAAAACCTCCACGTGGTGCACCCTGGAAACGTTGGCGATGGTGTTATTCATCACTGCCAACGGCTAATATTCTAGCACGAAGAGGAAGCCATTTTCTTCGGCAATTCGGCCGAGACTTGGTCCAACAGAGCGGGCGTGTCTGTCGGATCCTCTGTTGGTTCTTCGCTCTTCGGAGCATTGAGGAGGAAAACCTCGGTAAAAAATCACGATGGTGGGACCCTTTCTAGGGTCAGAGTTCCTCCGCTCAGCGGTGGAAAAGGTAAGACGGGCTCGGTGTGCACTTACATTACCACCGAGCAGGCATCAGGAGACGTAATCTCCCTGCCGCCGTCGGCATATCGTAGTCCCGAGTTGGAGTCTCGCGACTCCAAATCGGGGGCGAGGGTCTTGGCTTAGCCGCCCGGACTGCGAGGAAGAAAACCTCCCTAAAAAATTACCCCGAATCCCGTGTTCTGGTGCGTGACCAGGGGATGCATGGCTGATGGGTAGTTCAGTCGTAAGCGCACTCCTAGCCGGGGCACCTGCGGAACCCTCGGTTGGGCACAAATTTACGCTTGCCTGGGTATTGGGGATCTCTGCCCGGGTCGACCTTTATTCTCCCCATCTCGTGGGTTCAATAATGGAATTTCAAATAAACAAAAACCTAAAAACTATGGAAGGAAAGAAGGAGATAGATGGTAGGAAGCAGAAAAGGTCGAACGACTTCTCTTCCAACGACGAAGAAGCATTGGTTGGGATGCCTACCTCGGTGGGGCTCCCAGAAGTTATGATGACTTCTGGGAGCCGAAGAACATCGGAGCGATTACGCTCCAGATCTACCGCGGGCGGAAGCTCCAGTGTGAGGACGGACATGCTGGACTTCATGGAGACAGAGCTGTGTGACAGCCGAAAACGCGGACGCTCCAGGGATGAGGAGAGCGATACATCCCAGGAGATGCTCCCTCCTAAGGTAGCAAGTAGCCACAGAAGGAGGTCACGAGCCCCGGTCTCGGCCCCGTCAGGCTCCGTCTTCTGTAAGGCGGAAGCCTATAGACGGGTCAGGGCAGACGGTGAAATTTTGGCGGAGGAGGAGATTGCTGATCTCCTGCTAAAAATAAAGGAGCCGATGGTGGGTGATTCAGTTCCTCAAACAACATCGTCCATGCAGGAGAGAGCGAACGTGGTGGTGGCCATTATTCACAAAGTGGCCGCCAAGTCGAGTAACCTTAAGGGTTCTTTTGTGAAAGCCCTTAAGGACTCCTCTTCCGCTATTGCAGGAGTAGTGGATACCCTCACCGGGAACGTGGCTCGACTCCAGGCGGCCAACGATCGCCTGACGGGGCAAGTGGCTGAGCTCAGCGCTCAGTTTGCCCAATTCCGGGCGCATCGCCCGGCAGAGGATCCGGTCACGTCCCCGTCTCAGCCTGCCCCCTCTTCCAACCTCGGTGGCGTTGCTGATGCCCATCTGCGCCAAATTACGGATGCAGTATGGCGCATGATGGACGAGCGTCTGGCTGGCCTGGAGGCAAGGCTGCCACCGGCTCCTGTTGTCCGGCCGCCGCTCGCGGCGCATAAAGCGAAGATTGCGTCGGTGTCAGCATCGCTTCCCGTTGCGACCGGTCGTGTGTCCTATGCGGCAGCGGCAGCGGTCTCTGCTGCTCCTGCAACTGCTCCGAGGGCACGGCAAGCGGCCAAGGCGACAGCCCGGACGCCTGCACTGAGGTTGGGGTCCAAAATAGTGGCAAAGGCTGGAGCGGAGTTCCCTCAGCTCCCCACTCCAACCGCTGTATCTGGCACCTCCACAAGTGCTCCCTCCACATCTGCCCCTTCCACGGATGGTTGGCAGGTAGTCGGGGGAGCTAAGAAGTCCCGAAAGCGGGGTAAGAAGGCTGCACAAAAAGCAGCCTCTACCCCGCAGGCGCCATCGGCTGCAGTGACTGCCATAAAGACGCCGCGCAAACTACAGGCGCCTAAATATGCGGCCGTGGTAGTCACCGTGTCACCGGAGGCAGCTAGCGGCGGGTTGTCCTACGCGGCCATTTTCAAAAGGGCCCGGGACAGTCTCGCACGCGATTTCGGGACAGTAGGTGTCAGAATGCGCCTCGCCCAAACGGGAGCTCGAGTCCTCAAGTTCCCTGGGGCTGAAGACGCAAAGACGGCGGACGTATTTGCCGAGAAGTTACGGGGTATGTTCGAGGCCACGGATGGTGTAAAGATCGCTAGGCCAACTAAGTGCGTAGAACTGCGGATTTCGGGCCTGGACGACTCGGTGACATCCGAGGATGTCCGTACTGCAATTGCGGAGAAGACGGGCTGCAGTGCGGATAGCATCCGGGTCGGCACCATCCGCTCCGGTCCAGGTGGGCTATCGCTGTGTGGATCAAATGTCCAGTAGTGGCGGGCAAAGTCCTGGGCGACGCCGGAAAGTTGCTCATCGGTTTCGTGAACGCTAGGATCACAGTCCTGGCACCGAGACCGATGAGGTGTTATAAATGTCTGGCGACGGGACACACACGCGCCAAGTGTGTTAGTTGTTTTGACTGCAGCGGACTATGTTTCCGCTGCGGTCGACCGGGGCACAAGGCGGCAGAGTGCTCTGCCGCTCCTCACTGCCCGGCGTGTGCGGCGGGTAACAAGCCCGCCAATCACTAGATTGGGCAGGGAGGCTGCAAACCTGCCCGTAATTCTCGGCAAGCGTCGGGGGCTAGCCAGTCGACCCAGGCTGCCTCTGACGTCGTTTCTGCTTCGACATCGTCGCTCGTCGCCCATGGAGGACGTTGTAGAGACGGTCGAGTAATGGGCCAAGTCTCCAACCTCCTAGTCCAGACGAACCTGAACCACTGTGCCGCGACGCAGGACCTTTTCCTGCAAACCATGACACAGTGGTCGATCGGTGTTGCCGTAGCCGCGGAACCCTATTACGTTCCTCCCCGTCCAAACTGGTTGGGTGACCGGGACGGTTCCGTGGCAGTCGTCGGCACCACGGCGGCTCATTCCCCACCCTTGTCGCTAAGGGACAAGGGTACTGGATATGTTGCTGCCGAGTGGGGGGGGATCACCGTATATGGTGTTTACTTCTCCCCCAACCGGAGTTTGAGCGACTTCGAGGTTTTCGTTAACAACTTGGAAACCTCGATGCGGCGTCTAACGTCTGGGCACGTCTTAGTGCTGGGGGACTTCAACGCAAAGTCCATTGCGTGGGGTTCCCCCAGGACGGACACTAGGGGCGAGGCCGTAGAGGAGTGGGCGGCCTCGGTGGGCCTCTATTTACTAAACAGGGGCTCCATCAAAACGTGCGTGCGACAGCAGGGAGGGTCGATAGTGGACCTTTCGTTCGCTACCCCTGCCCTCGCCGCACAAGAAAGGAACTGGCGCGTCCTGGAAGAGGTTGAGACGCTCTCGGATCACCTCTACATCCGATTTGAGCTCTCCCGGGCCCAGGACCCCAGTAGGGGTCACGTGGCGCGGCGTTCTTCTCGCTTTCCGCGGTGGGCTTTAGCCAAATTAAACAAGGATCTACTAGAGGAGGCAGCCATCGTTCACTCTTGGCTGTCTCCGCAGACCCCGACCAAGGAGGTCGACATGGGGCCTGGTCACTTCCGCGATGCCATTGTGCAGATCTGTGTTGCGGCCATGCCCCGCATCCGAGGTTGCCGGCCTCCACGGAAGGAGGTTTACTGATGTTCCCAGGAGTTGACGGACCTCCGCGCGGCCTGTACTCGTGCCTGGAGGTCCTACACCCGTAGTCGGCGGCGACACCGCGAAGAAGGCGGGGAGGACCAGCTTCATGAAGAGTACCGAGAGGCGCGGAAAACTCTGAAGCTGGCCACAAGCCGCGCCAAAGAAATTAAGAGAAAGGAGATGCTGGAGGGTCTCGATCGTGACCCCTGGGGTCGCCCTTATCGTGCGGCGAGGCAAAAGCTCCGCACGTCGTGCCCCCCGCTTACAGAGACACTCCAGCCCAGCTTCCTGCGGGAAGTGGTCGAAGGCCTTTTTCCCGCAGCCGGTGGAACACACACCCCCCTCGATGGCTTCCATGGTCGGAGACGACGGGGGGAACGAGGACGATGTTCCGCCCGTCAGGGAATCGGAGGTAGGGGCGGTTATTCTACGGATCCACTCTAAGAACACTGCCCCCGGGCCGGACGGGATACCTGCCCGAGTGCTGGCCCGAGCCCTCGAATACATGTCGGATCACCTCAGGGAGGTCCTGGACGCTAGCTTGGCGTCCGGACGCTTCCCTGAGTGCTGGAAAAGCGGGAAGCTGGTCCTATTGAGGAAGCCGGGACGGCCAGCCGAATCGGTAGCGGCCTATAGACCCATCGTGTTGCTGGACGAGGCGGGTAAACTGTTTGAGAGGATACTCTCTGCCCGCATCGTCCGGCACCTCTGCGAGGTGGGCCCCTATCTGTCGGACGCCCAATTTGGTTTTCGGGCGGGGCGTTCGACGGTCGATGCCGTGTTGCGCCTGAGGGCCGTTACCGAAGAGGCGGTGAGCTGTGGCGGCGTGCTGTTGGCGGTGTCATTGGACATCGCCAACGCATTTAATAGTCACGATGGTGGGACCCTTCGAGGTCGTCTTCCCCCCGGGCTGGGCGTAATTTGTTACGCAGATGACACATTGGTCACGGCCCGGGGGATGAACTTTCAAGAGGCGGCGCGCCTGGCCACCACGGGTGTCTCTCTGGTGGTCGGGCGAATTGAGGCGCTGGGTTTGCGGGTGGCCCTGGACAAGACGGAGGCCCTTTTGTTCCATGGGCCCCGTCGTGGTCCACCCTCCGGCGCCTCCATCGTGGTCAATTCGGTCCTCGTACCGGTTCCCAGATGAGGTATCTGGGCCTGATCCTCGACGGCAGGTGGCTCTTCAACGAGCACTTCCGACAGCTTTCTCCAAAGCTGGTCGGCGCTGCTTCTGCCCTTGGGCGACTTTTGCCCAATCTGGGTGGAGCTAGCGTCGCGACGAGACGGCTATACACGGGAGTTGTCCGGTTAATGGCGCTGTATGGTGCACCGGCGTGGGCGGCGGCTCTGACCGCCCAGTATAGGGCTCGCCCCTGGCGCCCTCAGAGGATATTGGCGGTTAGAGCCATACGCGGTTACCACACCGTATCGACGGAGGCGGCGTGCGCCTTGGCCGGCACTCCCCCGTGGCATTTGGAGGCGGAAGTGCTCGCCGAAGTTTATAGACGGACGGTTGACTTCCGGGCGGGTAGCGGCATACGGCCCCCGCCCGAAGAGATACGCGAGTGGCGAGAGGCCACTCGTCGAGCCACAATGGCTCGTTGGTCGTCCCGGCTGGAGGCTCCACGTGCTGGCTTTGCCGCTGTGGAGGCTCTTCAGCCGGTCATCGCCGAGTGGGCAGGGCGACAGCACGGGACCCTTTCCTTCTGACTGACGCAGATCCTTGCCGGGCACGGCTGCTTCGGGAAGTATCTGCACTCGGTCGCCAGGAGGGAATTGAGTCCCGCCTGTCACCACTGCGACTGCAGTGAGGACTCGCTTCAGCACACGCAAGCAGTTTGTTCCGCCTGGGCGGCGCAGCGTGGGGTCCTCACTGCAGTTATTGGAGGAGATCTCTCGCTACCGGCCGTCATACGCTTCATGGCCGGTAGCGACAGTTGTTTTACCGCGGTCACAACCTTCTGCGAAGACGCAATTTCGCAGAAGGAGGCGGCGGAGAAGGCCCGGGAGGACGATATCCACTCGGACCCAATTCGCCGCCGGCGAGCCGGGCGGCGGAGGCCCGCATACCAGCGCCTCATGCCACTTTGAGTGTGGCCGCGGGTGGACGGGACAGGTTTTCCCCTCCATCCGCTATAGTGGCCAGCCGCGAGGAGGTGACGTGCGCGTGTGCCGTACGTCGCCTATACAGAGAGTTTATCCGCAGATGGTGCCCGCTTTGGCGGGCAGGCGCTAGGAGGGATCTGGATGTCGTAATAGCAGCGGTTCCGTAAACCCCGGTGGGGTGACGGCCCGAGGTGGTTTCCACACTTTAAAAAAAAAAAAAAAAAGCTAGAGGGCTAGTAACTAGTTTGAGGTTAGACCACAGAGTGTAAGATGTGTCAGGTTACTATTATTATTAATTTCGTCAGTTTTGAATTATTTCCGAGTATTATATTTGGCAGTAAACTTTACAATCCCAATTTATGACTTAATAGGAATCAAAAGTTGCAGCCAGTTGCCACAAAATGAAGTAACAGTCACCCAACTGACAGTTTTCAATGACATTGATAACTAGTGACTGCATTAATGGAATCTGAGAGGGTAGGCAGCTTATACGCTTGAAGGTAGAAGGTAAGACTCCAGAACAGTGTCAAATGTATACTGTTCCTTCAAAATCAAACCTTAACTCGTAGATTTTACGTAACAAAATTAAATATCACTTTATTTTACCTTAATTACAGTATTTCGTCCTTTTATTTCAACATTCCATGTGAAGAACATCAGGGAATGTCCTTGAGACTGCTTGGAACAGCTAAAAATAATAATAACTAATTAATCTTTAATAATATTATAAGAATTTATCCTGTGTCGTGATCACAACAAACATACATGAAATGGACACACAGAACACCCAAACTCAGAACAATATTTTTTGGATCACTGAACAACATACAACCCAGCAGAAAGCGGCTTGGTAACCGCTTAAACTGATACCCGATTGCAGTCGAGTTGAAGAGTTTGTTTGTTTGAACGCTGTAATCTTAAGAACTGCTGGTTCAAATTGAAAAAAAAAAACTTTTTATTATTGTAGCGGTCACTGACCGCGCCCTAGTTTTATTCTAATGACATCATGACATTAGCATTAGTAATAATGATGTAATCTCAACCTTTATATATAGTGTATCCGTAATAAACTGATTGATTAACTTGATTGATGAGTTGACATTATTTTGCTCCTCACCCAAAAAAAAACCCTATACATACACATAGACGAGATCTCCACATTTTTGAATAGCTGATGTATCGAGCTAGTCTATATAAAATCACGCTACGACCAAAAGGAGCTGAGTATCATTTAAAAAAGTTTGAAAAAAACGGACATAATTGCTATTGAGAGGTGCAGATGCAAATGTGGGGGTCAGCTATTTACTCGTAGTTATATAATGGATAATATATAAATGCTGTACACTTGTCCATGTGATGACGAATTAAGAATACGAAATGTTCCTCAATTCATCCCGTGGGTGTCTTAGGAGACGTCTAAGGGATTAAATTACGCTGGCAACACTGCAAAGAGAAGGGGAACCCCCCAACGTGGTATAGTAGGCCAATACCTTCTTTCTAAGGAGAGGCTATATCCAGCTATGGACTATTTCAAGCTGTTGCTGTGATGATTATATGAAATAAGCAATCGATTGACTACTTACTAAGCACCTGCTGCGATGTAGTCGACAAACGTAATGGTGAATGGTTTGTTAAGTAAAACCACAAATACTTTGTTTGCATCATAATTGCCACGGTAATGTGATAATGGCAAATTGAATTGGATGTTATAATTATCGTTTACGTAATCTGGAACTAAAGAAAAGGTTTATTATTGACTAGCTTTTGCCAGCGCCTCCACCCGCGTTTATGTCGTTTATAATAAAACAAACACTTAACGTTAAATGAAATTTATCATTATATATATGAGAAAACCACATCCAAATCTGTTAAGCCATTTCACTAATATACAAATAGACTAGAATAACTATTATTTTTCAATGTAGACTTTTTACAATTTTAATTTGTCTATGGATATTAGCGTTTGCTCCTGAAGCGCTGACGGGTTACTTTTTTTATGGTATAAAGAGGCAAACGTACAGACGACAAGAGTAAGTGACTAACACCTTTTATTTTCTACCAATCCCCACGAATACCACCGATAGGTGGTTTTGGTAGCCGGGGAACCAGGTGCGTCCTAGTAAGGAAATCCCTGGAACCCCGACGTACCTCAGCCACTCACGTATCTCAAGGGTCAGAGTGTCTTGAATTTTTAAAAAAATAAACTCCTATCATATAACTATGAATAAACTTACCACACTGAACCAAATGAGGTAGGGTTACCACAAGAAATAAGAGAAAATAATACATAGTGTAGAGTAATAATATAAATAACTCCTATATATAAATATTCTTTAAAAACTATTTTTTTTTTAAAACACTTATACTTTGTTTCAAGGTCAAGATATTTATTAAGAAAAATCAATTTTTAACGTCGTTTCAACACTTAAATTCACAAGAATAATATTTTTTTTTTGTAAACCCGCGTACGTACACTTTAGGCCATGGGATCTGATACTGTTATGCCATAAATAACCGTATCTTTAATATAGCAACTTACTTATCAATATAGGTAATTAAAACAGTAACATAATATCACGTTGTTTGTTTTTTAAGGATTACTGTACTGTAGTTGGATAGGTATTTTAGAAATAAGAGGAAATATTTATCAATTACATTGTGAAACCTACCTACTTTGTTAAAAATAATCAATCGTTTTTGTGTTATTTTGATCAAAATACTTAAGTTTCAAGTCTACTTTGTGTATATCTTCCCGGGTCCTTTAAGCGCGGCGTGAAAAAGCATCTCACTAGGCCGCCATAGCGTGGGTCGCCGTACTGCACTGTCTTCATTCACAGTGAGTACGGTGACCATCGCTCTTGGATTCTATTCATGCTTTCCATTAGGCAGAATCACTTTGGTAGGTAGCTACAAAAAAAATCTACCAGTATGTATTATACACATATAAGTTTCCAATAGTATTTATTAGCAAATATTTCGTCAAAACTCATTGCATCGTCAACTGCTACTGCCTCTCCGAAACATCTTGGTCCATCCAGGAGCAATCCTTTTAGCAATAAGGTTACCTTTCGTACACTTTACTAGTAAATCTGTCATTGTGTGTACTCTCTCACAACTTTGTAATACGGTGTACAAATAAAGAGTTTTTATCTATCTATTTAAATCAAGAGGTAATGATGCCTAGCAGGCCGTGGCATAGGAACATTATAAAAACTGAAATTGATGGTTTGTAAGTTTTAAACACCTGCTCATTTTGAGCAGGTGTTTAAAACTTACAAAATTTACATGAGTTGGTAGACTGGACATTAGGTCGTACGTCCGTCTCGAGTACATCGTTCCATAAGTCCCGGGAAAACAATATTTCATTGGCAAAATTCTTTATTATTCATCAACATAATCTCCTTCAAGTTTTCAATGCCATGTTTGTAGAACGATTTATCTTTTGACTTAAAACGAGCCTCAGTAGCAGCGATCACCTCCTCATTTGAGTGAAATCTTTTTCCCTGGAGCATCTTTTTGAAATCCACAAAGAACCGGAAGTCGCTGGAGGCCAGATCCGGCGAGTACGGAGGATTAGGAAGCAGTTGGAAACCTAATTCGCTGAATTTGGTCATCGTTTTGACATGTGGCACGGTGCGTTGTCTTGATGAAAGATGACTTTCTTCTTCTTCATGTGTGGGCGTTTCTTCGCTATTTCGGCCTTCATACGTTCCAATAACACCATGTAGTAGGCGCTATTGATGGTTTTTCCTTTTTCGAGATATACCATTCGTATTCTAAAATACGGACGCCATCACTTTGCCGGCCGACTGTTGTGTTTTTGGACGCTTCGGGCGGCTTTCACCGGTCGTACGCTATTCAGCTGACTGCCAATTTGACTCCAGAGTGAAGTGGTGAATCCATGTTTTGTCCACTGTCACATATCGACGCAAAAAAACCTGTTTATTGCTAGTAAACAGTGCCAAGCAGCTCTCCGCATCATTGATAAGTTGTTGCTTTTGTTCCATTGTGAGCAAACGCTGCACCCATTTGGACAAAACATTTTTCATAGCCAATTTCTGGTGCAAAATAGTAAATGCACTACCAGTTGATACGATCACCATCTTAGCTATCTCGCGCACTTTCATTTTGCGGTCACCCATCTCGATTTTCAATACTAGTTTGATGTTTTTTGGTGGTTTCTGCCTCATTTGGCCGACCCGAACGTTCCACATTATTTGTATCACCACGACCGCGTGTGAAGTCAGTATACCACCGACAAATGGTTGTTTTCGACGGAGTAGAGTCCTGATAGCGTTTTTCTGACCATTGCTGAACTTGAACAGTGTTTTTTCTCATTAGAAAACAATGTTTTATCAACACACGAAACTCGTTTTGGTTCATTTTTCCACGATTGCAAAGGTAGCGTCACTTTAACCACTATAGCTTTCTTCGTTATGTCACACATCTTATCTGAAGGTTGGTACTTCTCAATCTTGGTATATAAATTGCATTATTATCGCCATCTCTACGCTAGTCCCGGGACTTATTGAACGATGACAATTTTTTTTAAACACACAGATTATACGTAGAAAACACGCAAACTCTGAAACAAATATTTGTAGATCACACAAACATTAAGTCCATTGCGGGAATAGTATCCGAGACCTCAAGTACAGAAGCGGCACACGTTACCACTGCGCCACCGAAGCAGTCGATCAAAGCAGTGAAATAATGATATATCTTTTAGACATAATAATAATATCATTTATTATTGACACCACATTAGTGTCTACTTTGCGTTTATTCGAAGCGAAGCGAACAGAGGTCGAATTTCTGGTCTCTAATAAAACTAATGTACTGGTACTTTTCTAGGGCGTAAATTTTACCAACTTCTCCTTACATATGACTCTGGGGATTCTACTGGTGTGTATACAGACGTATATACATATCAGATTTATATATAGAGACACTACAAAGTTGAAACTGACGGATTCCAGGGAAGTCCAAGGTAAGTAAACCTGAGCTTTTTATTTCTATCATCTCTTGTGTATTTGTTTCTTTTTTTTCATTTTTTTTTCATAGAGTAGAGTCACTTTGGTCCCTACCAATCTGCCTGATGGAAAGCATGAATGGAATCCAAGGTCGCCATAATCTACGCTATGGCGGCCTAAATGTGTGCTAGTCTGTGCCATAATAACTGTGGAATGGATGGACTAATTTCGATATGGCACATTTTATTCATAAATCTTAGCTCTATTCACAGTATTTGAGAGTAGTGTTTTGGTGTAACTTGGTCGGTCCAAGTTAAGTGATAACATTGGCTCACAGAAAGCAGGTATTTATAGTCTTTAAAAATATAGCTTGATCACTGTGACAGCTGTCACTAGTGTCATTTTCGAACTTATGACACTACACTTTTTTTCTTTTTTTAAACAACAACGCCCACGCTAGAAATAAAGCCCGTGTCGCGGGTGACTTTACAAACATACAAGAAACGGACACAAAGAACACCTAGACTCAGAATAATAATTTGTGGATCTGACAAAGACTTGTCCCATGTGGAATTTGAACCCACAACTCTCAGGGCAGTAAAGAGCGGCTTGGCGACCGCTTAAACCTAGTGATAGTAGACCAACCGTGCAGTCTTTCAGCTTTATTTGTAATATAATTGGCGCGTAAAATATAGGTGATACAATAAAATTGCTTGTTCGAACTTCGTCGGTTTCGTAGCCATCTGTCACAGAGATCCAGCTATTTTTTAAGGACTCAAGCAATTTTCGAGTGAGTAAGGTTTTTGGAGTCCAAAATCCTTTGCCTAATTCTGGGAGACTCAAAAGGTTAAAAGTACTTGTGATTCTCGGCTTCAGATAAACATCATTGTAGCATAACAAAAAAACTCCGTCCGATAAGAACAGAGCTCCCACAACAACTATGGAGACTGCTAATACACTAAAAACTCCTAAAACAAGGCAGATTTCCCCAGATCTCCGTCACCAGATATCCATCTGGCGTCGTGCAGCAGACTCCCTCCAGCATCTATCTCGAGATGAGGTTATAGTTCGAGAGCGACTCGAGCGTAAGGTTAAGAAGCTAACCGAGAGACTCAACAGCCTCGTGAAGGCAACAAGACGGAGAGCCTACCCCAAAGAGTGCTATGAGACCATGCTGGCTGATATGAAACAAAAGGTACAAGTAGCTGATCTAGATTATCTATACATGGAAGGTCTTGGGTTCCAATTCTATTTCAGTAACGGTCGGCAATATGCTTGTGACTCCGGAGTCGTAGGCATTCATGGCTGGCGGTAATCACTTTCCATCAGGTCTCTTGTATTATAAAAAATAGCAGATTTGCCGTTTTTTTTCTGTTGAAATAAGATATGATATCTATGATTCGAAGTTATACTGAAGTTCACACATCACACCCTTTAACAGTTCACTGCTGGACATAGGTCTTTCCTTAAAAAGGTTTTGGCCTACTATACCACCCTGGCCCTGGGTTAGTGTAAAGTTTATTTGATTTTTCCTGCCCTTCGCAGTGATGTTGTCTTGCGAAGTTTAATCCCTTAATCGACCCTTACGACACCTAGCTGAAGAAGTCTAACGGTTAGTGTTTACCACTACCGATCAAGAGATCTCGGATTCGATTCCTGGGTGGAACTAAAAAATGTTATTGAGTTTTACTATTGAGGTCTTAACCCCTGTGCCCGCTTATAGCCGTAGGTCCTGTGCCTAATCTCTCTGGTCGTGTCGGATAGTTGTTTCACTGGATTGAGAGGATGAGAGAACAGATAGTGCACCTGTGTTTGCCTATATACTTAGTCACTATATCTCTTGCGTAGCTCGCTACTCTCCATGCCGTGGTCGAAAACAGCTAGGTGTATAGGTGTATATATCTGTTGAAAATATAGAAACAAAACAGAAATCTTGAAGACTTATATTTGAACCAAGATTTTCTCCCAACAGTACAAAATAAGAAACAAGTCACTCCTGGTTAAGTGCTCCGTGACCCTGGCGTTCGTCGTGCTTACATTCTTCCTGCATGCCATACCAGAATTCAGTAAGTACCCATTGATGCAGGCATGACAGGTGTCATGGTGTGTGCAATGCACTGCCACGATGACTATCCTGCCTTACGCGTACTACTCTCTACTCTATACTCATTTATTTATATATAAATGCCACATAAATATAATATATATTTTGTAAGATTATTTTACTGGGAGAGGAATATAATAGCCTCACCCCCGCATTAAGTAAGAAGATTCATATACACACATATACCAGAGCCCCATTGATATTGGAGTTATTGTGGTGTGTGAACCTTACACTGCCACAATGACTGTCATGCCTTTTACGTCCTCAAGCGAGACGTGAAAAAGCGTCTTACTAGACCACCATAGTGATGGTCACCATACTGCATTGTCCGCATTAGCAATGGGTATGGTGACCACAACTCTTGGATTCTATTCATGCTTTCCATCAGGCAGAGTAGAGTCACTTTGGCAGGTTCTTGAAATAAAAAAATAATTAAAAAACAAGTACCTATAAGCAACTTTGTCTGTGTGGTGACGGATTAATAGTAGTGTCATCACCTCTATTTATCCCATGGGTGTCGTAAGAGGTGACTAAGGGAACAAAGTACGCAGTACAACATTACTGCAAGGGGAAGGAAAACTTGAAACTGACCCTATACCAACCCGTCTGGCCAGCATGGTATAGTGAGCCAAAATCTCCTTGCTAAGGAGAGGCCTATGTCCAGCAGTAGACTGTTAAAGACTATTGATAATGATAATAACTGAAATATACACATCAAAATATATTTCAATGCCATCTAGTTCAAACAAGCCGAACTACTGACTATAGTCCACTCGCGTTAAGAAAACAGTGACATTTTGATCAAATCCTGTCACCTGACCAATCAGACTCCAAGGAATTATCCTTTCGTATGAAAATTGGAAACCTGATTGGTCACGGTGCGGGGTTTGATCGATGTGTTAAACTTACGTCACTATTTTTATATTATTGATTCTGTATTGCACAATGAAAATTTAAAATATACTTTGATTTCTCCAGTTTTAAACTGTTGGGCGTAGTTACTGCAGGCAGCTTAGGCTGGTAGGGTTTTAATATTCTCCATTTTTATTTATATAAATTTATATAGTACTAGCTTACCCTGCGAACTCTGTTCCGCCATAGAGGCAATAAATAAGCAGATTTTTTATTTTGGACTAAAACGCGGTCAAACGGGATAAAAAGTAAAATCCGTTCAGCCGTTCTTGAGTTATAAGTGGTGTAACTAA
This sequence comes from Hypercompe scribonia, assembly GCA_949316085.1. Lineage (NCBI taxonomy): Eukaryota > Metazoa > Arthropoda > Insecta > Lepidoptera > Erebidae > Hypercompe > Hypercompe scribonia. The sequence goes on from OX438997.1 coordinate 6,028,008, forward strand.
TACCACTTTCTTTTATATATATAGAAGATTGCCGAACCGATATAACCTCAAAAACCTTCAAGAAAAGAATATACGTCTACTAATTCCTGAGTTACAGGCGTTCACGGGTGATGGTAGTCACTTTCCATCATGTGAATCGTCTGTTTGCTTGCCCCTTCTGTCATAAAAACTTCATACACTTTTTTTTACATCAATTGGCTATTTTTCCTCAATTCTGGGTTTTTGCTGTGTCCAGATCGCGTGTCCCTCGGCTGGACAGCACTCCTAGGTGCCCTTCTGTGACGCTGGCAGACCGCGAGGACCTGGAGCCAGTGCTATGCAGGATCGAGTGGTCTACTCTTCTGTTCTTTGCAGCGCTCTTCGTACTCATGGAAGTAAGGACCCCAAGCATATTTGCATTTTTTAGTCATCTGACTGTTATCTATTCTACAGGATGGGCCACGAATTAGTTAACATTTGATAAAATCATATAAAAAAAAACCATTTAATGTATTATAAAAATTATTTATTTACAAGAAAGCTAATTAGTTGGAATTTATTTTTAAAAATTACATCGTATAAATGGCCACCGTTTCGACGTTTGCACTCTTCTAAGCGAGCACCGGAATTTTCGAATACTCGTCGGCAAAGAGACCGCGAGATCACCGACATCTCTTTGCTGATTTTTCTTTTAGTTAACGTAGTCTATTTAGTTTATTGATATAGACACGATTCTTCAAATAACCACGTAAAAAGAAGTCTGCTGGGGATAAATCTGGACTTCAGAGTGGCCATGTCACCTCAACTGGAAATCAGTTTTTCCGGCAACATGTCTTTGACCACCGGTAGGAACTCATTGGATGTGTAACAAGTGGCTCCATCTTTGAAACCATGTGTTACGATTGTAGCCCGCAAATTACAGTAGTATCGGTTCCAAGAACTTCCGTACCATGTTTGCGCGGGATGTTGGATTTAAATGTTAAGGAATTCTGGGCCCACACTATATTATGAATTATTCACGATAAATATGCTATTACACAATATGTAGATAAAATTAATCCCACCTAACTCTATGGACACTCAAAAGTCGCCAGCAGAGGAACAGGTTACAAGAGTTGCCACCTACTTTATGGGTGTCCTCTTGGGGTGAGAAAAAAAAAGGGACTCTTCATTTGATTTGAAAGTGTTAGACATATAGATAAATTATAGGCGCCCAATTTCAACGAAGACTCACTCATTCTCACAATCTGATGAGACGGTTATCTGATACAACCGCAGAGAGATCAGGCACAGAACCGACGACCTTACGTGCTCTCTGAGGCACGGAGATTAAAACCCCAACTGCCAAACGACGGGTTGTTATTAAATGTTCTATAATCAAAAAAACTCAACAACATTTTCTGGTCCGACCCGGGAATCAATCCAAGACCTCTTGATCTTGATCTGAGGAACTAGGCAGTTTGCTACTTTTTTAAATAAATATTGTGAAGAATATAAATTTTTGCAGGCTCTTGCCAAGCTGGGTCTGATAGACTACATAGGCAGTTTCACTGAGGCCCTGATCCTAAGAGTTGATGAGAGCGATCGACTGGCTGTGGCTCTAGTCCTCATGGTATGGGTAGGTATCTGACCAATTATGAGAACCGGTTTGCATGGGTGCTTAAGTGGGCACTTGTGGGTGGGTGGTGGGTTTCTTGTGATCCACAAATTGTTGTTCTGAGTCTGGGTGTTCTTTGTACTCATTTCACACAAACACAGGTATGTTCCTAACTAGCTTTTGGCCACGGTTCCCCCTGCGAGTATGTCGATTTTCATGGTAAATAGTAGCGTATGTATTATTCTAATGTATAAGCTATATTACTGTAAAGTTTCATCTAAATCCGTTCAGTAGTTTTTGCGTGAAAGAGTAACAAACATCCAAACAAACTTTCTCCCTTAATATTTTAGTAGGAGGAGGGAGTGGTCTTTAAAAAGGAAAATAGACAACGTCATCAATCTTTAATAGTCCATTGCTGGACAAAGACTTCTCCTAAGAAAGGAGGTTTTGTGAAGTCACCATTGGATGTTTAATTTGACAGTTGTGGGATCGAGAGTAGGTCGGAACTGAAATTAGGAAGAACTTTCATTATTTCATTATGAAAATTGAGTTTCTGCTTCACTTTTTTTTTTTTTTTTTTTTTTATACCACGACGGTGGCAAACAAGCATACGGCCCGCCTGATGGTAAGCGGCTACCGCAGCCTATGGACGCCTGCGACACCAGGGGCATCACGTGCGCGTTGCCGACCCTTCAAAAACCTATTAACCCCCTTCTTGAAGAACCCCATGCTGTAGTTCCCAGGGAAAACCGTGGCAGGGAGCTCATTCCATAACGGGATTGTTCGCGGGAGAAAATTTCTCTGAAACCGCACTGTGCGCGACCATTTAGGTTCCAATGTATGTGGATGAGCTCCCTGACGATGGCGAGCGGTGCGATGGTAGAATGTGGCTGTGGGCATCATATCAAACAATTCTTCAGAACACAACCCATTGTAGAGACGGTAGAGTACACACAGGGAGGCAAAGTCTCTCCTAAGACTTAGTGGCTCGATACCGTCCGTGAGATCAGGATCGTCGACAATTCTCACAGCACGTCTCTGGACTGAATCGAAAGGCTCAAGCTGGTACTTCGGTGCTCCCGCCCAGAGATGACAGCAATACTCCATGTGAGGCCGAACTTGTGCTTTGTACAGTAGTAGCCTTTGTGCCGGTGTGAAATATCGCTTCGCTCTATTCAGAACACCAAGCTTTTTTGATGCCAGCCTCACCTTTCCCTCCAAATGAGTCCGAAATTGGACGTCACTGGAGATATCGACACCGAGGATCCCAATACTCTGTGAGATGGTAAGGGGTGTATTCTGGAATTGTGGAACTACAGTGAACGTGGTTTTTTTTAGCAGTAAACGCACAAACTTGTGTCTTAGAGGGGTTAAATTGGACCAGGTTATCCCGACCCCAATCGGAGACTCTGTGTAAAGTGCTCTCGATTTGAGACACAAGTTGTTCGCGACTAGTAGAAACTACAGCGGTACGAGGGATGTTAGCCCGGCCCGTGTAATACGCATCTCCAGTACTGTCATCCGCATAACAATGAATGCTATCTATGGTCAACATATCATTGATATGCAGCAAGAATAGTGTTGGAGATAGCACGGAGCCTTGCGGGACACCAGCGTTTATGTCCATGCTTTCGGAGCAGCTACCGTCGACGACGGCTTTTATGCGTCTGCCAGACAAAAAGCTAGCCACCCATTTGCACAAACCCTCGGGCAGGCCGTAGGACGGTAACTTCGATAGAAGGCCCCTGTGCCAGACCCGATCGAACGCCTTTGCTATATCCAGGCCAACTGCCAAAGCCTCACCTTGACTCTCAATGGCTGAAGCCCACCGGTGAGTGAGATACACTAGAAGATCACCAGTCGAGCGACCGCGGCGGAAACCGTACTGGCGGCCGATCAAATCGTGCTCTTCCAGGTAACTGAGGAGCCGTGTGTTGATTACACGCTCCATCACCTTAGAGAGAAGGGAGGTTATAGCTATAGGCCTGTAATTCGATGGGTCCGATCTATCACCCTTTTTTGGCACTGGATGCACATGGGCAGTCTTCCACGAAGACGGCACTTGCCTTTTGCGGTAGGAAATCGCGAAAAGTCGCGTTAGTACAGGGCACAACTCAGGGGCACACTTTTTGAGCACCACTGCAGGTATGCCGTCTGGCCCACTCGACTTATGAACGTCTAGACAGTTTAGTTCCCGCCGCACTTCTCTTTGCGAAATGTGTATTTCCGGCAAAGTGTGTTGGCACGGCGGGTTAATAGGCGGTACCGCGCTTCCATCCTCGTTCATAGTCGAGTTCGCGGCAAAGAGTTGCCCAAGTAGGTCGGCTTTCTCTTTAGCACTATGGGCCAAGTTACCATCGGCATTTCGCAATGGTGGTAAAGACGACTGGCAAAAATTTCCCTCGGCAGCCTTAGCAAGAGACCAAAACGCACGACTCCCAGAGGTATAAGGTCGTAAGTCGCTCACCAATCCTGCCGATGAAATCGAATTTGGCTCTGGCAATTGTCTTTTTGCTGGACCTCGAGGCAGCATTTAGTTTGCGTCTCACATCAGAGATGTTCGGATCCTCATTGGTACGGGCCGTGGTCCAAGCCCTATAGGCGGCCTGCTTGACTAGCCTGGCTTCCTTGCAAAGCCGGTTAAACCACGGTCGCTTTTTTTCCCCCGCAGCTACTGATGGGTTGGGAATAAAATACTCCATACCCACCAGGATCGTCTCAGTGACAGCGGCTGCGCAGGAGTCAGGATCTTCTGGCGTGAAGCAAAGCTGTCTCCACGGGTACGATGCGTAGAATTCACGCAATCCATCCCAGTCTGCTGATTTATATTGCCACATGTGGCGCAAATTGGCTGGGCGAGGTGGAATATGCCGAGGGCATGGGACTTTGGTCCGGACGAGGCAGTGGTCGGACGAGCCGAGAGGTGCGTCCACTGCAATAGTGTAGTCGTCCGGACGCGTCGTCAGCAGAAGGTCCAGCAAAGAGTGTGCATGGCTCTCAATATCAGGTATTCTTGTTGGAGAATGTACCAGTTGTGAGAGGCCATGGGCCAGAGCAAATTCGTGAGTAGACCTGCCTGCAAAGTCGGTGGATCGAGAATTTAGCCACTCACAGTGGTGGGCATTAAAGTCCCCTATAATCACCAACTCAGCACGAGGGTACCGCTCAAGAACTTTGTCAGTCGTCACCTGCAGGTGCTCAAAGAGTGCTTTAGTCTCCCTGTCACCGCTATGAGACCTGTATAGGCACGCATAGATTCGAGTCTCACCTCTGTAGTCTACGCGCACCCACATTACTGACAGGTCCCTGTCTTCATAAAAATGGAGACGGCGACAGCAGATATCTTCCCGGACGTACATGCATACACCGGCACGTCTCAGAAATTTGTGTTCGAGTTTGTAGCCGGGGTAGTGTAGGTATGATGTATCGGCCGGGCAGGATATCTGCGTCTCCGTAAGAAACAAGAGGGTCGGCTGCGCAATCTCCAGATGAAGGTGGACTGCGTTCAGGTTGGAGTGAAATCCCCTGATGTTGCAGAAGTCCATATATGTGGAAGAGGATGCCGCTGTAGATACATTTTTTCTATTTTTCTTCGTCATTTTTTTTGGGGGGGTTTAATTGGTTTGTGAGGATTCACTGTGTTGACAACTAAGGGGGCAATGGGGCGGTGCTAATCTACTCATGGTCGATGCGGGTAGTGCGATTTGTCGGCGCGGCGTACGAAAGGGCCCCCGCTCCCCCCCTGCAGCAGCGGTCGGGTTCCACTCCGGTCTCCTCCTCCGGCACGACTACTACTGCAAGGATTTTTCGCAGGCTGGCGGTTCAGCCTCCCAGGGTGGAGGTTGTAGTGCTCCCTGGGTTCGGGAACCCATCTATCCTGCGGGCGGCCAGCGGACAACCGTTTCAGCGGGTCTTCCTGACCGCCGCGCCCACATCCCGCGCCCACACGAGCCAGTAGCAGTATTATAAGCACCACTAGTCCCCCGTTGTCAAAACAGCGAATTCTCTAGAGCTCTGGATACCTTACTCACCACAGGAACACAGCACTGCCGAAGATGCAGTGCTATTTGGTTGTGGTCTTCTGCAAGGCGGAGGTCCTTCCCCAGTCGGGCTGCTCCAAGTTTTGAGCGGAAAATATCACGCTATGCCCTACCTCTCATAAACTCACTGTCATTAAATAATCCTGTGTGCTATAAATTGGTGATATAATTATACGTATGGACTAAAAATATGAAGTGCCACCATCCATATTCATATCACAAGTGTCGTAAGAACCGACTAAGGCGACAAACATCAAAGTAAAGAGAAGGAAAACTTGAAACAAATCGTATACTAACCCTGTCTGGCTCATCTGGTAGGCTAAAACTAAGGAGAGGCCTATGTCCAGCAGTGGACTGATAAAAACTGTTGATGATGATAACGAACATGCTTATACATCAATATGTATTTCAGCGCCATCTAGTTCAAACAAGCCGAACTACTGACTATAGTCCATTCGCGTTAAGAAAATAGCGTAGTAATTTCTTATAAGGAAACAGTAACAAGTACAAACATGATGTTATATTCCAGGTATCAGGAATCACGTCAGCGTTCGTCGACAATGTTCCCCTGACGACCATGATGATCAGGGTGGTGACGTCACTGGGAACGAACCCCACGCTCAACTTGCCCATGACGCCGCTCATTTGGGCACTCTCATTCGGAGTCTGTTTAGGAGGTTAGTAAATAATACATATTTCAGACACACTTAATACTGACACATTGGACTAGATGTGTTTGCGTGGAATGGTTTATTCTAAAAACTAACATTTACCCCTTTTGACGTTAATGGTCAGTGTTTTTTTTTGTTTTTAACGTGTGGAAACCCCCTCGGGCCGTCACCCCACCGGGGTTTACGGCGGGGTAGTGTGTAAGAATCGGACCGACTAAAACCACACGGAGTGCCATCCTTCGCCTGACGTAGAAGGGATCCGGGAACAGCTGTTATTGCGACATCCAGAATGGTCACTGTTCTAACCTAACCTTCATGATCCAATGACAATTTTCTAGTGACATGTTAATATTTATCGTGTCGTGAACATCTGACGCACAACACCTTAGACTAAGCAGAGTTTATACAGATCGACCCGCGAATCGAACCCGAGACCTCATGCACAGTAGTCTGCGTCATGCTGATACCGTGGCAAACGAAAACTTTGAAATAAACAATTATCATGAATGGTTCGGAGTTTCACGGTTAGGAGTTAGTAAAACTTAGGTTTTACTGGCAAATCTAAGGATTTACCGTAGCTTAGTTTTTTACTTAAACATATACATCACTGCAAAAAGAAGGAAAAGTTGAACAAACCTTATAGCAATTAGTTTGGCTAGTGTGGTATAGTAGGCCATAACCTATGTGGTGAATTCCACATAAAGCGCAAATAAAAAGACTTACTACAGCGCCATCTATCGAGGATACATCGAATTACAGAACACCTACTAATCCTGTATCGCGATATAGAAATTCTCGCGGCGATTAGTATATACACAACATCCCGACATTAACCGTTCGGCCGCGGCCTTTCAGGTATCATCACCTCGCCTGGGCGGAGGATCCTCCTTTTGTGTTGGAAAGACATGACACCCGTTTCTCCACACTTCCTTTCAAAGGATTTATGTCCAGCAGTGGACTCTTAAAAGCTGATACATATAATTTAATTTTAAAAGACAAATGTCTGTACATATAAGATTTTGAAGATAAGTCAATGAAGGGGTTCTTTATTTAAATAACAGAACTCAAACAACCAGTTTTATAATTTTTTGTCAGTTTATCTGTGTCTTTGTGCGCGCTTATCTCAGAAGTGACTTTAACGATTTAGATTTAATTTCTCTTATGTAATTCTGTAAGTTTTGCTTAACATTTTATGTGTACTTAATTTAATCGCGTAAAAATCATAGTAACTGACATTAATTGTATTTTTCAGGTAATGGCACTTTAATAGGAGCCAGCTCAAACGTGGTATGCGCAGGAGTTGCCGAACAGCACGGATACCGCTTCACTTTCATGCAATTCTTCAAAATCGGCTTCCCAGTCATGTTAGGACACCTCGTTGTCGCCACACTCTACCTACTGATGTGTCATTGCGTATTCCAATGGCATTAAATGAACAAAATAAATAAGGCTTTTAAAAGCTAGAAACTAAAGGCTAGAACCTAAAAGCTAGATACTAAAAGCTAGATCCTAAAAGCTAGAATGAATAAAGTTTCATATTATCCGCTCCAAAATACACGAAGCTTTATGTAATATAGTGTTGACATTACTGTGTGCTTATAGTCCATCTAACTTAAGAAATATGACAGTTCTGACAGATTGAATAATTGTCAACGAAATCGATCACTACAGTACTCGATTCGGGATATCATTTCTTTATATTTATAAATCGATTTCAGTTTAAAAGATTTATGTATGTTACTGTAAAACTCCATAAATTGTTTATGTTTGGTGCTATTAGTAAATCTTATTATATACCAACAAATGTCGTTAAATGATATTTCATATTACATATTTTTAAATAAAGCAAATTCACTCTCATCTCGTCTCACCTCCATGGTTAATAAACAAAAAAAAATATTTTCATTACGCAATTTCCTTGAAAGTTGCATGTCACTTAAAAATTAGTCTCAGCTTCTTTTGTTCCCATCCCTATTTATTTTTACATAGATAAGTGTCAAAACGGGCATATTATCCAAAAATTTCATTACTTGAAAAGACGGTTAAAATAACATTTTCTAAAAATGAAACCTAGCCAGATCGATTTGTCGCCTCCGAAACCCTCTGCATACTAAATTGCAGGAAAATCGGTGGAGCCGTTTCCGAGATACAGATAATATATAAAATAATATAAATAAAAATATATTTAAAAGGTATTACATTTAATATAAAAAACTAAAAATCTTTGATAGAAAATGGCTATAAACTATACGAAAATTCTGCGCTAAAATGGAAGGGGCCGGTCGCTGGAGTCGAAGTCTGTTAGAATGGAGACCACGATTGGACAAGCGTAATGTAGGGCGTACTGCGCCACGGTGAACCGATGCTACTCTCTGCTGCGCTGAGTGTGTGGTTCAAACATGAGATAACACTGTGATCCATAAATTGTTGTTTGGAGTCTGTGTGTTCTTTGTGTCCGTTTCTTGTATGTTGGTAAAGTCACCCGCGACACAGGGTTTATTCCTAGTGCGGGCGTTATCTTTTTGTAGAAAAAAAAAAATCTTTACGACATCGATTTGTTCTGGAATATTGCCAGATGAGTGGAAATTGGAAAAATTGTACCTATTTATAAATCGGGTGCAAGGATGACGTGAATAATTATCGACCAATTATGATCATTAACACTATAGCAAATGTGTTTGAATCCATTGTCTGTCCTTGTACTCAAAACTAGCTGCATGAAAGGAAAAACAATTTGTATCGAAATCACGTTTGCTACCAGAACCTCTGGTAATTGATACTTATCTGATTATTCTTGTAGTAGACCGATGATTGTGTAGTGTTAGTGCCATTTGAATATAGGTAAGTGTTTGGAAAGGTGAGCACACGACGATTGAGCCGAAGTAAATCTCCGGGACCCCAACTTCACTTGAACAGTCCAAAACCTCTTAATATAACAAATCGAAAATTGTGAGCACTGTTGTGAGTGTAAAATATCTGAGAGATCGTTCTACCACCAGGGTTTTCGGTGGAAAGATGGAATGGAACTGACTGAAACTATACGACGTGCCATACTGCGCTTGAAACAGGATTTACTGTGAAACAACTGGTTTTGTCTCCCAATTTGCCAGAAATAGGCAGTGGATAAATATATTTATTTTCAGCTCTTTCTACTTCCCAATAATTTGGTTACGAGTCATAAGAATTTCTGGGTTACCCGAGTGTCATAACTTGGTGTGTCCCTGGATAAGTTTTTTTATCCGGGTGTACAAGAGCTACAGTAGTGGGCGTTTGAGAGGAATCGGACACCCTCTACAGTAACTCCTGATGTGAACACAAGTATGGGTACACAGTAAGAGACCTTTTCCAAGAACTCTATCACAGATTCTCGAAGAAAATGTTACCTACAAAAGTACGATACCATTACAAATAAACCACTCATTCTTATTACGCTACTGTATATTGGTACTCCGCGCCCCTCCTACTCACTGTTGTCGACCTACCTGCGCGCTCCAGTACTCTACAGGTGAGGATCCAGTTGAGCAGTTATCTATAAAAGAGTGTGTGATTGAGGAATTCAGGATTATTCATTATCATCAACAGCCTCTGTTCACTGTTTCCTTTAGAAACGCAGATTTGGCCTATTATATATTTTGGCCCTGTAGGTAGTACAGCCACACTGATTTCAGCACGAACGGGCCGGTTCGACCGGGGCAGTACTACCCTCCCACAGTGGATTAACCTAAAGCGACAGCATCCGTGCTGTTGTATTGTATTGGTGAGTGCGGCAACTCATTGACAGGCAGGGGTGACAGTTGTTGTGTAAGAGTGTGTAATACAATGCCACGATGACTGTCATGCTTTTTACGTCCCCAAACGAGGCGTTTTACTAAGCATCTTACTAGACTGCCATAGTGTGGGTCACCATACTGCATTGTCTGCATTCGCAATGAGTATGGTGACCACAGCTCTTGGATTTTATTCATGCTTTTCATCAGGCAGAGTAGAGTCACTTTGGCAAGCTTTTAAAAAAAAAATATAACTGAATCAACAAGTCACTGAATCCCTTGAGTCTCTGCAGTTGCGAAGAGATGTCACCCCTATGGCAGTCCTCTATCGCCTTTATCATGGAGAGTGTTCTGACGAGCTCTTCCAACTGATCCCATCCTCTCCGTTCCTCTATAGGACAACTCGTGCTGGCCTTGGAAGTCACCGTTTCAGAATGGTAGACATACGCTCCCGAACTAAACGGTTCGGTTCTTCCTTCCCGTGCAAATCAGTTAAAGCCTGGAATTCATTACCAGCGCTCGTGTTGCCCTCCCACTACGATCCCGGGTCATTTAAGCGAGACGTGAAAAAGCATCTCATTAGGCCGCCATAACGTGGGTCGCCATATTACGCTGTTGTCATTCGTAGTGAGTATGGCGACCACAACTCTTGGATTCTATTCGTGCTTTCCATCAGGCAGAGTAGAGTCATTTTGGCAGGCTCTAAAAATAAAAAATATATAACGCCGCGCAGACGTGTTAGTATAGAGTTTTTTTAAGTTTTTTTTACAGGGCTTATTTTGTTTCCTTAGCCGACACCCATGGGATGCATAGGAGTAGTGACACTCAATTTTTTATCCGTCACCGCGTGGACGACAATTTAGGGATCAATGAGAAAAAAACAAATAATTCCTTCCTAAAATTGTAATGATATGTTTAGGTACTACTCGTTACATAGATTTTCTTGACTTTTTTTTAATTGACGGGTTTACAAAGTAGCAATACTACTACATAATACAAATTATAAGATATCACAATTAAAATACTTATCTTATATTATACCTAGATAAAAAAAGCTCCTAATCTAAATGATACAAACCCAATTATACAAGTTGTACAAAATGTGTGCATGAGTATACGTGTTTTTTTTGTCTTAACTGTCAAAATTACGTTTCGTTTCACGTTCAAACTGCATTCAAGTTTTTTTTATGCACAGGTAAAATAATAAAAAAAAATTTCAAGTTAAGTTCTTAATTTATATTGTCACTTCTTTTATATAGTACTAATGAATACAACTAATGCATTAAAACTGGGCCAATTCATTGGCCCACTTTATACTATGACTATGGTGATGTTGTGATGCTTTTTTAAGCAAATACTTTAGTTTTTAACTTATATTAGAACAAAAATAATATTTTGAAGTAATAACTTGTCATACCGTTTCGTTACGTAACGCGTTACAGCGCCAGTCAAGTATACAGCAGCGGCAGGTACTCCTCTCTCACGCTAACACAGCGCCAGCTCTATTTCGGCGAGACGCTTCTCTCTCTTCTCTTCAATGTTAGTTCAACTTAGATTAGTTTATTTTTAAACAACAAAAAATAAATAAATCGCTTTATTTATTGTTGGTTTAAAAATAACAAGCAATATTAGTGTAAAGTACAGCAGCGGGGATCACAATTTGATTAAGTCCTTAAGTTAAGTTGGAGTAAAAATACAAAGTATTTTTATACAAACATAACATAATTAATATAAAGTTTAGATAAAATACAAAATAATTGAAAATAAATATATAACAAAAGTTATAAAAAAAATGGGCAATTAAAAACAATTTCTATAAAAAATGTTATTATTTAAAGAAATATGAGTTTTTAAATTAAAATTAATAAAAATAACTCCCATAAAAATAAATGTTATAAATATATATTAAATTACATATGTAAGAAAAAAATGAAATAGTATTTTATAAATACTGAATTTAAATTTGCTTTAAACATTTTTTATATATTTAATTTACTTTTTTGCCTATTAATTAAAATTTACTAAAAATATAATTAAATATACACTAACTTGCGTTTCCTCATAATTTATGTTAGTGTGAAGGTCAACAATATAAACGTCCCACGTCATAACGTTGATAATTCGAAATTTAATTTCGGCTTTATATATTACAATATAGAATACAAATTTATTTTAACCATAATTAAAAAGAAAATTATAGCTTATGTAAAAAAAGAAAAAAAATAAATCACTTTTGTCTTTTGTATGTAAATGTATCAAAACTAACCAATCAAATACGTGTGGCACTCGGGGACTACCGCGGTAAAGCTATTGCATAGCATTTTATATCAACTTATGCAATTGGATAGATGACTGTATCGTAAATAAATACCGATGTCCACTTCATTAAAACTAATATCGCGAAACATCTCGGCAAATACAATTAACATAGCTATTTATTATTATTACGGATTTCAATCAAATATACAGTGAAATATATTGTTCAATTGAGTAGTCTAAAACAGTGACGTCACAATTTTGTATTTAGCACATTTTTCATACAAAATAGTCGTTTTGACAGATGAAAAAAGTAACTAATTTGACTAAGGTGTCATCTAGCCTATTATAATATTTCGGAGCAGCTCGTCTCGATCCGTGCGAGCTCCGTACAGTCTACACGCATACGTCTATTCGCACGCACACAAACACCGTGCCGAAGTCTGCCGAACTGAAACGACGTTAGACGATGCATGGCCTTCGACGCCGCACTACTGTGCCGGTCGGAGTGGAGGGTGTTAGGTTTTCGTTACGGAATTTCTTTGTTCGATCGTCGCGCTCGAAGCCCGCGATAAAAGCTATGCAATAGCTTAAAAAACACACACCACTAAATACTAAGCACAAAAGAAAAAACTACCAAGAAAAGTATAAACGACTAAAATAAACCAATAGACCGCCATAGTGTGAGTCACCATACTGTATTGCCTGCATTCAAAATGAGTATGGTGACCACAACTCATGGATTCTATTCATACTTTTCATCAAGCAGAATAGAGACACATTGGTGGTGGGCTCTTAAAAATATTTTGAAACAAAAACTCAATTACTAACGTCAGAGACGGCAATATTTAGGACGGAAAGATGCTTATATACAAATGTAAGTACAGATTGCCTGAATTGTCACAAAAGTTAATTACTAGCTTTTCCCGCGGTTTCACCCGATTGTCTGTGGTTTAGACGTGAAAGCATAAACAAACCAACTCACTTTCACGTTTGTAATATTAGGATAAGTCTAGAAACGGTTTTCGTTTCACAATATTAAGTTTTATATCATCACATAGACAGCTTTTAATAGCCTGCTGACTATAAGCCTCTTAAAAAGGTTTTGGCCAACTATACCACGCTGGTCAGACGGGTTGGTGAAGCATTTGTTTGAAGGTTTCCTTTTTTTTGCAGTGATGTAGTTTGCTGGGGTTGTAAGAGGGAGTAAGGAGCACCCTTAGTCCCTCTTACAACCCCAGCTTAAATAAGGGTGGTGACACTCAGTATTCTTAATCCGTCACCACACGGATCTTACATTTGAATCATTTAATACCTACATATAGTAAATAATTTTATAATACTAAATCTCACTAAATAGAGTTGTCATGATTACAACCTACTTACAATGTAGTGACGTCACACGTCAGTAAACAACACAATTTTAGTACCACACTATAACATCACTAGAATAGATCCTAAATACATTTTATAAACAACAAAGTCATCACACAATTTGTCTTGGGTGGATATCGAACCCATGACCACTGGTGTAGCAGTCAGGGTTACTACCAAACATCCAAAATCTTACAGAGGCAAAGTCTTTCAGGATTAATGCTAATGCCATTGGAATACACAATGACACATCAGTAGGTAGAAATTGGCGACCACCAGGTGTCCTAACATGATGGGGAAACCGATTTTGAAGAATTGCATAAAAGTGAAGCGGTAACCGTGCTGTTCTGCAACTCCTGCGCATACCACGTTTGCGCTGGCACCTATCAGAGTACCGTTACCTGAAATACATGTTATATTGAGATCGATCCACGCAGCGACGTATGTACCTTCTGTTGCCCTTAGTGTGATGTTATAATTCATCAATCATCAACAGCCTTTTACAGTCCACTGCTGGACATAGGCCTCTCCTTAGCAAGGAAGTTTTGGCCTACTATACCACGCTGGCCAGACGGGTTGGAATAGGGTTTGTTTCAAGTTTTCCTTCTCTTTGTAATGATGTTGTCTTGAATATTTGGTTCCCTTAGTCGCCTTTTACGACACCCACGGGATGAATAGGGGTGGTAACACTATGTATTCTTAATCCGTCACCACACAGACGGACGTTATACAGCAAAAATAAATTTGTTTTCAATAAACGTTATAGTGTGCGAACCTTAAAAGACATCGAATAGTAGAGGAACAAGTTTTTGATAAATCATTCAATCATTTACGCAGCACACGTAATAAAAGCTCTCAAAACAAATAATTATCCCTCGCTTTTGCTACATTTTTCATTGATACTTGATATTGGTTAGTTGTAGCGTAAACATATACAGTTTATAGCCGTCCTCGTAACAAGCTATCTAACATTAAAAGAATTATTCAAATTGGTCTAGTAGTTCCTGAGATTAACTCGTTCAACCAAATAAACTTTCCATTGCGTGCTCTGCATAAACGGTGAGAGTTTCGCAAGTTCGTGACAGTTTATGCTTATCTTTTAATGTTGGCTCACTATAACCATTTTATAGTAAGCACAGTTGTTTACGGTATGTAACATCACGCTATGGGCACTAGGAGACCGCAGATGAGGTTGCACACGTCCTCTAGTAATGTGTAAATATCGCCGTCCATCTGTCCCTAAAGTTACAAGTGAATTGTCGCCTTTTGAGTGTCTTCCCTCCAGATTTGGAGGGGAAGGGGATTCAAGCTCCGTTAAAGATTTGGTAGAGAGTATGCAGAGAAAGTAACTTGGAAGTTAACAGAAGGAATAGGAAAATTCTTATATTAATGGGTTGGTCACTGTAATCATCAGTTCCGACTGTTATCAGCAAATCCAATGCTAATTTCAATCATGAATTCAGAATAAGATATGGGGTATTCTTTTAAGTTGTATGTGCCTATGATTAACGGTAGTCGCTTACCATCAGGCTTCCTTACAAAAAACTAACAAAATCTAATATAGAAATTTTTCTCAAAGATGGATTTTGGAATAGCTTACCTCCCAAACAAGCTCCAAACGACAGCGACCAAATCAATGGCATCATGGGCAGGTTCAGAGTTGGGTTGTTGCCGAGAGAAGTGACCACTCTGACCATCATTGTAGTAAGAGGTATGTTGTCCACAAATGCTGAAGTTATTCCTGAGACCTGTATTGGAAGAAAATAGATACGATCGGACCGGGCATTTAGAAAGAAATCAGTTGCTCATTTCAAAAGTTTCCAGAAATTAAACCTGGACTATGTTATGGAGTTTTTAGAAAATAAGAACTGTTTAGTCTAAGAGAGCTTTGTGTTTAATCTTGATTTATACTTTTTGGCTCAAAATCTGGATAGATTCTGGATACACTTTGATATTCAAGTATTGGCCAAAAAATGTTATGTTGCTGTTGAACATGAATTTGCTCGCATGATTATTTCATGTTTCTAAGTTCTAACTTTCGAACTTCCATGCAACTGTTCATCTAAGGGGCAATAATTTCTATGATCCTGTCCGTCTTAGTGGATACTTACTGCGTACTTAAAAACACCTGATGCTTAGGCTCTGTTAGTCAGGACAAATAATCTTATGCATGCAAATTTATAAAAACATAAAACCAGGAGTTAATTTTGGTTTAAGTGGACGGGCAAGTGTTAAGTACTACTTACCCACAGCATCAATGTAATTGCGACAGCTAATCTTGCACTTTCGTCCACTTGGAATATCACACGTTCTGTGAGGCCTCCGATGAACTCGATCAGTCCCAACTTCGATAACGCCTGTAAAATGCACTCTTAGATTTAGATAATAATATGATAATGTTTATTGTTCTCTGAAATAGATATAGGTAGTTACAAGTAATAATTTTTATCTAGGTTTTACGTCGCATTTCGAGAGAGTCTGTGTGAAGGACATGTATATATATTACATCCACACAAAGAGCAAACACTTGTGCTCATCGTTCAGTACTTGTTCTGAGTGAGATCATTAACGAGATTGTCCACTGGCGAAAAATAGAAATTTCTTACTTCCATGAGCACGAAAAGAGCAGCAAAGAACAGTAGCGTAGACCACTCGATCCTGTGCAGTACTGGTTCTAAGTCCTCACGGTCTGCCAGCGTCAGCAACAGCACGGCACCCAGGAGTGCTGTCCAGCCGAGAGATACGCGGTCTGAACGCAGAGAAAACTTATTTTTGCGTGTAAGTTAGGATGAACAAGTCTGCCTCTGTAGTAGGATGGGAGTTAGGATGAACAAATTCCCCCTGTCAGTTAGGTAGGCTAACCATTTAGAGAAGGTAGCTTCGTTAGAAAAAATAAGAAACTTTTCAATTACTCATACAATGACAAGTAATGACGTACAATTTCAAATTTGAAGTCCAATTAAAACTGTACACCATTCACAATTAGGTAGATGACTGTATCGTAAATAAATACCAATGTCCACTTCATTAAAACTAATATCGCAAAACATCTCGGGAAACACAATTAACATAGCTTTTTATTATTATTAAGAATTTCAATCAAATATACAGTGAAATATATTGTTCAATTGAGTAGTCTAAAACAGTGACGTCACAATTTGGTATTTAGTACATTTTTCATACAAAATTGTCGTTTTGACAGATGATAAAAAGTAACTAATTTGACTATGGTGTCATCTAGCCTATTGTGGTAATAGAGCTTCAGTTAGATGTTGTACACCTAATTATTTATATCTATAATGGTTCAATATAATTTTACACCTAAGTTTTGATAGGTTTATAGATTAGAGTTTCATAGAAATAGTACTTGAATATATTTACACTAATATGTCTAGTAACAGACAACAAAAACCTGATTGCTGAATTGTGTTAAGATGGACAATATCTACAATCCTTTCTTGGCAGTATAATATAGGAATACCTATGAATATATACCAGCAAGACCTCCTATCCGCTCTCACTGCTACACAGGTCCTGCAAAATGATTCCAGATACTTACTAAACTCAGGTATGGAGTGCAGAAAGAAAACCAGAACGACAAACACAGTAGCCACAGAAGCTTTCACCAAGAGCATTTTATCTCTTATCATGTACTGAAAAAGGAGAAAGAAGAAGATTTTATCGATATTGATGAAATGCACTTATTAGCCTATACTAAACACGTATTAGTAATATATCATTTTAATTATCAACTGATATAGGGAGTATTTAAGTTGCCTAATATTTGGTGACTTGCTGACAGATGGTCGAAGCTGTTCTAAACAACTATCTTGCTAAAAAAAAACCAAGGCTAATATAGAAGTTGAGTTTAGTAGATCCATAAAGTAAATCCCCCATTTCATGTAGAAAATGATGGTTTAGCACATCTCACATACTTAGACTGGTCCCAAACTAGGCAGAACGTGTACTATGTTAACCAGACTGTTGATTTATCGTCGGTCGGTCGTTTACGACACTAAATCATACTTAACTACTATCTCAGTATTATCAGTCAGAATTACTGACGACTAGATCAACATGCCCGTGAATTGATTCTGGCCACAAAATTCATAAGGATGTCATTATCATCATCAGATCCTGCGGAAAGAAAACCCATCAAAATTATCAGAAGAGAGTTTTTTACCTTGGTCTTCATATCAGCTAGCTTCATGTCAAAGCAATCTTTAGGACAGGCTCTGCGCCGAGACTCCAGTACAAGCGCATCTAGTCTCGCGGTCAGCTTCCTAACTTTACGCTCGAGTCGCTCTCGAACTACCACTTCATCACGAGATAGATGCGGGAGGGAATCTGCTGCACGACGCCAGATTGAGATCTGGTGGCGAAGGTCTGGAAAATGAAACTTTGGTAATAAGATGTTTGTAGTATCTCGTTGGTCTAACAGTTATAGTATACCACTGCCAGTATCTACAAAATGGCTAATATCATGTTCAACATTTTTAAAGGTAATTGCGACAGAAATACCTTCCATGCTAGTATAGAAAGTCACTTAATTCAAATGTCTCCGTAAAAGAACGTACGATGTTCTCTACGGACCCACGGTCTTCCGTCAAACAATGTCTTACGTTGATATAGGATCCACTATCGCGTGAAATAATAAGAATATACTATGGAGCAATTAACTTAGGTGGGATAGTGTGTTCCAGGAATTTCCTTTCTAGGGTATACCTGGTTCCCCGGCTACTGGTACCTGAGATGGTGTGCGGTTTTTGGTCGGGTCGAGTCCGACATAACCACCAGTAGGTGGTATCCAGAGGAATTTTCGCACAGAAAAAAAAAGAAAAAAAAGGTGGGATGTTGTAAACACATACTGAATGTAAATCTCAAATCTCATCTCACGATTAAAAGTTAAATAAGTCAACAATTTCTCTGACCCTTTTTTTTTCTCTTTTATCTGTGCGGTTATTAGTTAGTAGTTATTAGTTATTAGTCGAGTTTGTTTGTTTAGTTGAAAGCTCTTGCCTCAGAAACTATTGGTTCAAATTGTAAAAATTTTATGTTGGATAGCCTATTTATCAAGGAAGACTATAGGTTATGTAACATCACGCTACAAGTGAAAGGAGCGGATCAATTAAATACTGCGAAAACGGAAGATATTTATCCTTTTATTATAGGCCTAGTAGACTGCATGGTTACGGTCTACTGCGCTGAGTGGTGTGGGTTCAAATCCCACATGGGACAACACTTTGTGTGATCTATAATTGTTGTTCTGAGTCTGGGTGTTCTTTGTGTCCGTTTCTTGTATGTTTGTAAAGTGTCCCACGACACAGGATTTATTCCTAGTGCGGGTGTTGTACTTTTAAAGACAAAGAAAAAACTACTTACCCTGTATTTCTCTAGGTTCGTTTGACCTGAGTTTATTCACGTCTCTGTAGATGAACCGGAATTGGAAATAAGTCTGCACACACACGAGAAGAATGCCCAGAATCATGTGTAGTGTGAAATTCGTGAAGTTTATTCCCTGGTGAAAAAGATTAGATAAATATAGCATGTAGCTTTATGTTGCTGAACTTGTTGTTTCCAGCCTTTGACAATCCACTCCTGGACATAGGCCTCTCTTTTGCAAGCAAACCATAATAGAGGTAAATCTATTGCAGTCAATGGGACACTTTAAAGGCTAGACGGAAATATGGAAGGCAAAGGTGGGCAAGGGAAATTATTTACTCGCATGAATTGGCGAGTAAGTTTGAATAGTCCAGAGTCGTATACTTTTTACTCTAATTGCCTATTTCTCTGACTGGCGAGCAATAGCCAATTAGAATTACAAGTACCTACACATATTTAAGAAATATTTTTTGGTAACAGGGGTGGAAGATCCTTAGGAGACCCACTTAGGAGTAAACTATAGACATCTATCATTATTTTTATGCTCTTGACCCAATCTTATTTCATCATCATTATACGAAGGAGTTTTATTCTATTATATGAAGCTGGCCAGATGGGTTGGAATAGGGTTTGTTTCAAGTTCTCCTTCTCTTTGTGACTGAATAGTTTGTTCCCTTAGTCACTTCCTATCACACCCACGAGATGAATAGGGTTGGTGACACTACGTATTCTCAATCCGTCACCACACGCACGATTTCATTTAGGGACAGAGAGTTGCAAGGGGTTTGAGTAGTATCTTCTATGGCCAGTCTATCTGGCGTCCATCCTTCTTGGAAATATAGTCATGCTGTAATAAAATAAAGCCAGAAAATGGTAGAAGGAAATCACGGTGGGTGAAGTATTAAGCGTATAGCGAACAATAAAAAAAAGTACTCACAGCTTGTATAACAGCTTTGTTAGAAGCTATGATGACGTTAGGGGGATCCCCTACAGGTGTAGCGGTACCCCCTATATTGCTGTACAACACCATTGACATCAATACTGGGATGGGGTCCAGATCCATTACTTCACAAAGCCTATGAAGAAAATTAATACATTTATAGAGATAAATTGTAACCTATGTGTTATTCTGATGTATAATCTATTTTACTGCTAAGTTTTATCCTAATTCGTTGAGTACTTTTTGTGTGAGCGAGTAACAAACATCCTTACATGCATCCTCACTAACTTTCACATTTACAATATTTCTTTATAGCAAAGGATTCATAGCTGTTCTGCCATCGCTCTAATATTAGAAAGGCGGAAGATAATGATGTTTGTATGTTTTTGGAGTTTACTCCTTAAGAATCGGTTTTGATATAAGGAGCCCGGTATGACAAAAATGTGAGGTGTAAAATCTACTGAACGAATGACCTCGTTACGTTTTTGGTGCGGCTGCACTGGTTATGAGTTTTTAATACACTTACACACTTACACGTGAATAGAGTATGCCTCTTTCCAACTCGAACGTTAACACTACTCGTATGAGAGAGAAAGAAAGATGTATAAATAACTGTAATGTATTTAATTAATCCAACTGCAGCACCTCCATTGACATAAGATGGAACTATTAAGTAAACTGATTTCAATTTTATTTAAATAATAACTACTTAATATTTAAAAAGTCCAATTATTTTAGTGTAATGGTTGCGTTTAAATTTAGATAGTTATTCAAAAATAGCGCCATCTAGCGTAATATTAATAATTCAGTACCTTATTCATTAAATTTAAAATGTGACTGTTTATCACGCTCTGTAATAATATTGGCCGTACTTCATAGATGTCACTGTTCTAAAAAATATTTTGTCCAAATATTGGAGTTTACTCCAACGCACGACTCTATTCCAGTCGTGCGTCGGAGCTGACACACACAATTTTATTATTTACTTCTTTACGGTCCTTTTAACGACTAATTTTGATGAAATTTGATGTGAAGGTAGCTTACAGCATAGGTAAATAAATTATTAAATGTTGAGGTATTTGTCTTAGAAAATTATTTACAGTCGTGATCTTAAACTGCTTGTACCTTAAGGTTTACAATAGCGTAATTGCGGGTTCCCAAAGTAGACTTGAGCCTGTATTTTGAGAGACAGTAAACACGTATATAGGGCAACAGAGGCTACTTTTTTTACTGAATAAATGTAGTTTTCCCGTAGAATGAGTAAGGAATTAATATTTAACTCTAATAGTCACTCTACTTTGCCTGATGGAAAGCATGAATAGAATCCAGAGTTGTGGTCACCATACTCATTGCAAATGCAGACAATGCAGTATGGTGACCCACATTATAGCGGTCTAGTGAGATGCTTTTTCACGCCACGCTTCGGGACGTAAGAGGCGTGACAGTCATCGTGGCAGTGTAAGGTTCGCACAGTTACCATGATAACTGTCACCCCTGCATCAATGGGCCTCCGGTCTCAATAATAGACGTAAGTAAGTGTATCTGATGAACCTATACCAAAAATAGCATTCTGTATGAATTAGGGAGACAAATGAAAGAAGGAACACCTGGTCGTGGGTGACCACAGTTCTGCATGACTATCTGTAACTTAGGGACGCCTAAGTTGCAGATAGTCATGCATACACAGGAAAGGAGGACTCATGTGACGACATGAGTCCTTCTTTCGTGTACTCTTGTTCTCTGAAAGAGGGTTTCACTCTTATTGAGGCGGCTAATACTATGAGACACTTTTAAAGGTTATAGATATTAAAAATGAATTTTCCATGTAATATTTGTAAAGATGTTATGTGACATCTACACGGACGGTGTAGTGGTCGCCACACCTCTTTCTACTATGCTGAGTGTTGTGGGTTCGAACCCACATAGGACTACACTTTGTGTGATCCACAAACTATTGTTCTCAATCTGGGTGTTTTTATGTCCGTTTCATGTATATTTGTAAAGCCTCCTGCGACACAGGATTTGTTTCAAACTCAGGAGTTGTCTTTTAAAAAAAAAAACAAGTAACTAACCTTATAGTGACTGGTGTCATGAGTAATACTGTAGTGACATTATCCAAGAAGGTGGATAGGATGGCCGTGATCGCGCTCAGAAGGGTGATGAGCGGCCAGATTTTGCCTTTAGTTACCTGTAATAAAAACACACGCTTTTTAAGTGGATTGGTGTTAAACTTCTTACTTGACAAGTATTTGTGATTATAAAGTTGTGTGTGTCTATGGATGATGATAAGCACTTACAGTCAAGTGCGCCGGCTATCTGTTTGACTCGAACGAATTGATATTATAATGATTTTCTTCGTGGACTAGATGTCCGGAAAAAGCCGGCAATTAGAACAATTAGGGGAAGTCTATGGATAGCGGTAGTTATTCACTATTAGGAAATCTGACTGAGAAATGAAGAAAATTTAATAATTAAAATATTTCAGATATCTAACACACAACGCCATCTAGTCCCAAACTAAGCAGAGCTTTACTCTGGGTACTAGACAACTGATATATAATTTTACTTACTTTCTTGAAAATACATACAGATTATACAGAGAAAGCAATCCAACTGAAACAAATATCTGCAGATCATACAAACATTGGGTTCGACCCGGGAATCGAACACGAGACTTCAAGCACTGCAGTCGCATACGCTACCCTGCGCCACCGAGGTAGTCGTATTAACAAAGCGATAATTCTCATGCATGAGGTTCCGGTTCCGGCGACTAAAGTGTAAACACGTATAAGAGTGAGCTCCGTAAATATTTCCGAAAAACAGTGCATAAAGCGAAAAATCAAACACGTACTAAAGTTAAATCTTCAGAAGATCAAACCAGAAGAGTATTTCACCAAAAATCCCAGTGAATAACATAGTTATTTGGTGATTGTGTTCAAAGTTTTGATCGATATAACCTCAAAGTGAATCACACAGTGACACCTACCATAGACACCAAGATTGCAGGTAGTGCCAACCTAACCAAATCAATCTGTCAATTGCAAAGTGTTGCCAACTTAGAAAAAAGATTACCGCACATTCAAGTGTTACCACTTTATAATACCAAATTACCCAAAAAGATGGAAAAACAAATGGAAATTCTACTCTCTAAAATAAACGAAAAGTTTAATGAACAAACAATAACATTAACAACAGCAATAACAAAAAATGTAATGGAGGCCCTAGACGATAAGTTAAAAGTATTAACAGAAGAAAACAACAACCTCAAAACTAAAGTCAGCAACTTGGAACAAAAAATGACTATTTTAGAGAAGGAAAAACGTATGAAAAATCTCGTATTTTTTGGCATTGAAGAAAAAGGAAAAACAGAGTTAGAATTGGTGGATTTTGTGGTGAAAATTTTAGTGGATTCAGGAACAAATATAGATAATCAAGAAATAAGTAACATCAAAAGAATCGGTACAAATTCTGACAAGAACCGACCAATAATAATATCTTTAACTACATCTTGGAAAAAACATCTTATCCTGAAAAACAAGCGCAACCTTCCTAAAAACGTTTCTGTAAATGAGGACTACCCCAAAAAAATTCTGGAAACACGTAAACAACTTAAACCACAATTAGAAGCAGAAAGAAAAAATGGAAATATAGCGTTCATAAAATACGATAAGCTAATAGTTATAAAACCAACGAACTCTAACCGCGAAAAGAGGAAGAGAGAAACACCAACAGGATCCCCAACCACTCCCACTCCATCTCAGAAAAAGACAAATACGAGGAATGGAAAAATTGGAACCCAGCCCGCAAATACAAATAAGGAAGTACTTAAGCCAAGCATACTTACATTTGTAACGCGAGAAAGATCCGCCTCGATGCCGGAAATGCAAAAAAACGAGTAAAGGCCTCCTCGGACCGGAAACAACAAACAGATGCAACAACAAACATAGACATAAGAAAAACTCCAACGTGTTGTCCCCCAATCCGGCCGGTCACCGAGGGGGAAGCTGACCACCACCCTCCAACATATCAGCCAACAAAATCAAATACCCAAAAAGAGAAACAAAAACGAAGCAGTTTATATATATGTACACTAAACACACGAACCTTGAGAACATCGGAAAGTTTGCATGAGCTTGAGTTGGCTACTGAAAACCTCAAGTGGGATATCTTGGGCATAAGCGAGATGAGGAGAATAGGAGAAGGAATAGAAGAGCGAAACAACTATATTATGTACTATAAAGGCGAAATCGCTGGACACAGAGGGGTTGGATTCCTGGTAAAGTCGAAATTAAAAAGCCAGATAATCGGTTTTGAAGGAATATCGGACAGGATAGCTGTGATTCACATTAATTTACCAAAGTATAGGAAAAAATGGACAATTATCCAAGTCTACTCGCCGACAGAGCAAGCAACAAAAACAGAGATCGACAAATTTTACGACAAATTACGTGAAGCTACTGAAAGATATTCCGAAAACAATCTCGTGCTCATGGGAGATTTCAATGCCCAAGTGGGCGTCCAAATACCTGGAGAAGAACATATAATAGGGAAATACGGAAGAGGCAAGAGAAGTAAGAATGGAGAAAAACTGGTAGAGTTCCTTCTTGAGCAGAACTTAACACTTCTAAATTCCATGTTCCGTAAAAAACCCAAGCATAAATGGACATGGATATCTCCAGACGGAAAGTTCAGAAACGAAATCGACTACATAATAACCAACAAAGCCAGGGTATTTAGTGATACGGAAATAATACAGAAACTAAATTTCAACACAAACCATCGCATGGTACGCAGCTGTCTTAATGAAAGATGTCCAAAAACTCCTAGACATCATATGGACAATATGCAAACAATTAACATACAAAGGGACACAGACATCACTATGGAAGACCTAATGGAAGCCGTTAATTCAGATATGGACCTAAATGAAAAATATAAGAAAATTGAGAATAAACTTAAAATACAGACAACAAAACAAACAAAGAAGAGTAAAGAAAACTTTTTAAGTGAGAGAACGTTAAAACTAATTGAAGATAGAAAGAACTTGTTATCAAAAAAGGATAAAAAGGAGAACCAAGAAAATATATCTAACCTTAGCAAACAGATTCGAGAAAATATGAGGAAAGACAGAAAGATCAGGAGAAACAGAGTATTAGAAAATCACATCATTAAAACAGGAGGCACGAAGAAAGCCCTTAAGGAACTTCGTGAAAAAGGAAAGGAATGGATACCAAAGTTGAGAGACAAAGAAAAAGAACAGCCAGCTACTACTCGAAGTTCAATCCAAAATATAGCAACAAATTATTATCGGTCAATATACTCAAATCATTCAAGCTTTGACACACACAATAGTGGTAATAAACAAACTGCAGACAATGAAGACATACCAGAAATATTAGTATCGGAAGTAGAAAAAGCTATAAAAAGCCAAAAAATGGACAAAGCACCCGGCCCTGACAGGATCTCAAACGAACTTATGAGAGGGACAATCACAGAACTAAGCCCGCTACTAAGAAAAATCTTTAACGATATTCTACATACCGGTATCATCCCTAGCCAATGGGCAGAGTCCCATATAATACTCCTTCACAAGAAAGGTCCAAAAGACGATATCGGAAATTACAGACCCATATCTCTCATCTCGAATGTATATAAAGTTTTCGCCAAAATAATTCTGGACAGAATATCAGGTACACTCGACGAAAATCAGCCTGTGGAACAAGCGGGTTTCAGGAAGGATTTCAGTACAATAGACCACATTCACACAATCAAACAGCTTATAGAAAAATATAATGAATACAAAAAAACTATTTACATTGCCTTCATAGACTACGCCAAGGCTTTTGATAGCCTCAGACATGATGTCGTATGGCAAAGCCTAAGAGAGCAGGGCATCCAGAACACTTACATCAACATCATCAAAAATATTTATAGTGAAAGTATAGGTAGGATACGACTGGAATCTACAGGAGATGCTTTTGCAATAAAAAGAGGTGTCAGGCAAGGTGACCCACTTTCACCAAAGCTGTTCACAGCAGTGTTGGAACAGATGTTCAAGAAGTTAGATTGGGAGCATCTAGGTCTAAACATAAATGGGTCACGGTTGAATCATCTTAGATTCGCGGATGACCTGGTCCTATTGGAGGAAGATCCAAAACTACTGGAGTCCATGATACAAACTCTAGCAGACAAAAGTAAAGAAGTGAGCCTAGAGATGAACTCCAGCAAGACTAAGATGATGACTAATTCATTTCCCAGAGACATAACAGTAAATGGACAGAAACTGGAATATGTAGAGGAATATGTATATCTTGGCCAGATAATATCACCTAATGACCAGATGTCGAAAGAAATAGAGAAAAGAATTGCAACAGGGTGGAAAACATACTGGGCTTTGAAAGAAATCACAAAAAGCAAAGAAATATCCATTAAAATCAAGAAGAAGACCTTTGATACCTGTATTCTACCTGCCATTACATATGGTTGCGAAACCTGGGCTTTGACAAAACGCCATAGGGAAAAACTTGCAAGATGTCAAAGAAGTATGGAGAGAAGCATGTTAGGATTAAAACTTAAAGATAAAGTAAGAAATGCAGACATCAGGCACAAAACGAAATTAACTGATATCCTGGTCCGTATTGATCAACTTAAATGGAGGTGGACTGGACATACGCTAAGATGTAAAAAGGAGAAATGGAGCAAACAGGTGACAATCTGGTACCCAAGGGATGGCAGTAGGGGTCGAGGTCGTAAAAAGAGAAGATGGGAGGACGACCTGAAAATCACTTTAGGTCCCCTCTGGACAAGAGTGGCGGCTGACAGAAAGCAGTGGAAAGAGTTGGAGGAGGCCTTTGCCATAAGGCACACCGAACTGAGAGACTTTTTGTAGTGAAATGTAAATTTTAGTTTTAAATACTTTGTTTTAAAAATGCAAAATGTCAAAAAGTTCGGAAATAAAGGCTATATTATTATTATTATTATTATATTATAATTCTCATGTTGATTTCAAGAAAGTTGCTGAAGCTAAAATCGGAGCTCTTACTGGAGTGGAATTTAGAAGGACGTAGAACCTCCTTTGAAACTAAATCGTTTTAGTACCCCCCTTTTTACCCCCCCCCCCCTGATGCTAAAACGACTATCAGTATAAGTGATACTGTCAGTCTTCGATGGTAGACCCCGGGATAGAGCCATTGACTGGCTTTGAACTAACACGACTGACATAACACAAATTTACTTACTTCAAAAGTGAAGACAGCCAGGAAGTCAAATAGTCCAGTTTCAGCCATGATAGCGACTATTACCATCATGCTGAACAGCAACAGCAGTGTCTCCACATCCAGCCAAGAGATAACTTCCTCCAGAGATGGTCTTTCACCAGCTAAAGTCAATACTGCCAAGGAGGCCGTGGATACTATCACTGCTGCCATGGTTCGGTTGATCAGCTATGGGTAAAATAATAAAATATTCATTTTAAGGTGTACAACCAATCAACAGCTCTTTCTTGGACTTGGTCTCTCCTTAAAAAGGGGGCTTAGGCCTAGTATACCACGCGAGTCAAATGGGTTAATATAGGGTTTATTTTAGGTGGATGTCGTAATAACAACTGTTCCCGGATCCATCCTATGTCAGGCGCAGAGTGGCACACTGTGTGGTTTTAGTCGGTCCGATTCCGACACACTACCCCGTCGTAAACCCCAGTGGGGTGACGGCCCGAGGGGGTTGCCACAAGTTAAAAAAAAAGGATTTGTTTAAGGTGTTTCTTCACTTTGTAGTATGCTCTCTTAGTCTGCTATTACGACACCCACACCATGAATAGTGACTTTTTCTCGGTTCCTTCAAAACTTTATCATTTACGAAATGAATCGAAAATTTAAACATACAACATTGACTGTAACGTCATTATATTACATAGCATTTGCCTACAACTCATGTATAAAGGTTATCGCAGCAAATAGTGGCCTATGCGTTATTTATTTAGTTTTATTTATTTATTTACGCTTTATGCACTTTGTACATCGGCGGACTTAATGGCCAAGGCATTCTCTGCCAGTCAACCTTAGGGTGGTTTAGAAATATTCTATGTTATTTTGATATGGTTTAATTTTTGCACGAAAGACCAAACACCCATACTTCCTTACAAAAGAAACATTTAAAATTAAAAAAATATTAAAAAGTTTATCAATAAAGAGTCTAGGTACGTTATTCGATATAGCGCCATCTATCAGAAACTGCGAGTACTTTTACAAAGTCTTATGACAGATTTTCTACCGTATGCAACCGGACAAAAAAACCTTATAGTGTCATCTATCGGAATTTATAAAATTTAATAGGATTCAAATACGCATCATACTGAATTTTCCCATAAGAATGAGATGTTTTATCGCGGTAAAAAGTAGCCTATACCACTCTTCAGCCTCCTAACTGTCTTCAGACACAAAAACCATATCATATAATTACTCTGCTGTGACGGGAAAGAAAGACAAACATTCAAACAAACAAACACTTTCGCGTTTATAATATTAGTAAGGATTGTGATTGAAAATTAAATCGGCATTCTGCTGTGTGATGTCAATAGCTTTGACGTCATTTGTGAGATCGAAAGTAGATCAAAACTGAATTTTTATTACGAGCACTGATCTGCTGAGAATTGAACTTTAGAAAGCGTGTACTCGTAAACCACCTGTTGGTAACTAATTAGATCCTAAGACGCACCTGTCTATGGTAATTTATTAGAATATCTATTATTTTTTTGTTTATTCCCAGCCACCTAAAACATATCCAACTCTATGCTTCTCACTCTTAAGATAAGCAGATCAATAAGGAAAGTCTACACTTCTTCAACTTGTTTATTTCAGCAATATTGCCTACTCCAAATTTAAATACGAAATTTCGCTTAACTACTCCATGGTATGGGAATCGAACCCACAGCAGTCGAAATAAAAGTTGTTAAAAATCTTAATACAAGTTATTGTACGAACTACAATAAAACTATAGTCAGAAATTTTGAAATATTTATTTTTTCGTTCTAGAAAAACATATTAATATGAGAAAAGAAGTTAACTAAAGTATCATAAATAGCAACATAAAAGTTATATATTACATAAGAACAATAATTAAGCAGAAAAAATAATATCGCCGTCCTCCATAATCGCAAACCTACGGGTGACATGTGAGGCCATCTGTCACCCTAGTTGAAGTAAGCCGAGATGGAGGCGCGAGCGCTACGAAACGCAGGCGTCTTTTTGTAGGCAGAAAAGGGAATATTGTGATGCCCTCACAAGAGAGGACCATCTACACGACGTAGATAGCCCACAGTACGTCCAATGATTGCCTATCTAGAGTACCCATGGCTCCCCGGTTACTAGTGCCCGAGACGGCGTGCAGTTTCTGGTCGGTTTGAGACCGACAGCCGGTGGTATCCGGGGATTTCAGTACAGAAAAAAGAGGTGGACAGAATAAACATAGTGTATTATTTTAAAGACATGAAATAGATCTCCCGTGTGGTGACGGATTCAGAATACGTAGTGTCACCGCTCCAATTCATCCTGTGGGTGTCGTAAGAAGCGACTAAGGGAAGAAACTATTCAGGAAAATATCACTACAAAGGAAAACTTGAAACAAACCCTATTCCAACCCGTCTGGCCAGCGTGGTATAGTAGGCCAAAACCTCCTTGCTAAGGAGAGGCCTATGTCCAGCAGTGGACTGTTAAAGTCTGTTGACGATGATGATAATGATGATGATGATGATGATGATGATGATGATGATGATGATGATGATGTCATAACACAGATTATTTTGAAGACGTAATACATTCACTGTTATACTATGTTTGTTTCAAATTTTACTACAATTAATTTGTTAGTTAAAGTAACAGAAATGTAAGCAGACTATCAATAACTAGAGAAATCGTTAAAAAGATACACTCATCACTCAAGAGATATCATCAATCATCAACCTTTGACAGTCCACTGCTGGACATAGGCTGCTTAACAAGATAGATTTTGCCTACTATATCACGCTAACCAGACGGGTTGGTATAGTGTTTGTGTCACTGGATGTCGTAATAGCAGCTGTTCCCGGATCCCTCCTATGTCAGGCACAGAGTGGCACACCGTGTGGTTTTAGTCGGTCCGATTCCGACACACCACCCCGCCGTAAACCCCGGTGGGGTGACGGCCCGAGGGGGTTTCTACATGTTAAAAAAAAAGTATTTGTGTCAAGTTTTCTTTTTCTTTGCTGTGATATTGTTTTGTATATTTTCTGTAGTCGCCTTACGACACCCACGAGATGAATATGGGTGGTTACATTCCGCATCCTTAATCCGTGACCACACGGATCGTTGATATACACTATCATTATATTATAAAAACTTAAATATATAAAATTGGTAAGTTGCTTTGTTTACGCTCTAAAACTCAAAAAAATTGTAGAGATAAGCCCTACTAAGGATCTATAATCCACTTCAAATATTTCGCGTAATTTTTAATCAAGGCAACAAAAAAAAATAGTAGAACTATAATACATAAAAAAGCAAAACAAGTAAAGAAAAATACATATTAAATATAAAACTAAATAAATCTATTTGCATTCAGTAACGAAAGCAAACTAAGGGTACGATACAAAAAGAAAGGTTCCAGATCTTAGTGGCCATTGGTTCCAATGTTGGAACCAATTTGTTGTTGGCCAAATATTTGTTTACTTAATTAGGTAGGTTCAGATGTGCCTGTTCGTCGGAGTAACAACTTTTGACTATTTCGTAAAGAGACACACGAGGCGTAGTAGTGATCTGTTCAAATAAGAAAACTAATTACATTTCTAAATTTTTAGTTAACTGCCTCCGTGGTGCAGCGGTAGTGAATTCGACTGCTGTGCTTGACGTCTCGGGTTCGATTCCCGGGTTGGACAAAATGTTTGTATGATCTGCAAATATTTGTTTCGAAGTTTGGGTGTTTTTTATGTATAATATGTATGTATTTACAAAAAAAGTATTCTATCAGTCAGTCTAGTTATCATAGCACAAGCTCTGCTTAGTTTGAAACTAGATGACGTTGTGTGTTAAATGTCCGAAGTATTTATTATTATTATTACTTATTTATTAATGAAACTATCCAAAATTATTTACCTTAACTACTAAGCAGGAGGTTGGACATTTATCGTCGATTGGACGAGTGGAGTGATCAGTAGCTAGCGATTAACAAAGACGGATTGGTTTTGTGTTGCTGAACGAAGTCGTTTTACGTTCCTGTACGCTTAGATCTTGTAAACTACGCAACAGATTTCAATTTGGCTTTCACCATTATTTAGATTATGTTTAAAGGATTTTTTATATATATAACATAATTCTCCGACGGTAGTTTAATGTAAATTTAAGTCAATGTTTCGTAATACTGATGAAACTTTGCTCGATATTTCGGGTGCGCCACGAATTCGTTAACATTCAAATCTAACATCCCTCGCAAACATGTTACGGGAGTTGTTGGGACCGATGCTACCGGAATTTGCTGGCTACAATCGTAACACATGGTTTCAACAAGATGGAGCCACTTGTCACATATCCAATGAGTCCCTGCCGGTGGTCAAAGACGTTTCCGGAAAAGCTGATTTCAAGACGAGACGACATTCCATGGCCACCCAGAAGTCTAGGTCTATCCCTAGCTATACTTTTTATAGGGTTATTTGAAGAATCGTGTCTACATTAACAAACCAAATACATTACGTTAACTAAAAGAAAAAAATAGCAAATAGATGTCGGCGACCTCGCGGTCTCTTTGCCAACGAGTTTCGAAAATTTCGGTGCTCGCTTAGAAGAGTGCAAACGTCTAAACGGTGGTTATTTAGACGATGTAATCTTTAGAAATAAATTCCAACTTAATTAGTTGGAATTTATTTGTGAAAAAACAATTTTAATATCAAATGGTTTTTAATGAGATTTTTTCAAATGTTAACTAATACATGGCCCAGCCTATATAAAATTATAATATAGAAGAATCTATGAAAAACTCCGCCATGGTATGTGCCTATATCCTACGGATAATTCATAGGAACCATTTATAAGTTTGGATTTATTTGTAACCTACACTTTCAAAGTAATTTCGACCAATATAATATTAATCCTTATCTAATCAAATGTGTTAGACATGTTGTGCACTTATAATTAAATAAATAAATATTTAGGACATTTGACACACAACATCATCTAGTTTCAAACTAAGCAGAGTTTGTGCTACGATAACTAGACTGACTGATAGAATACTTGTATACTTTTTTTGTAAATACGCAACATACATATAATACATAGAAAACACCTAAACTTCAAAACAAATATTTGCAAATCATACAAATATTTGGTGTAACCCAGGAATCGAACCCGAGACCTTAAGCACAGCAGTCGCATTCACTACCGCTGTGCCATCGAAGCACTTAATCTAGACCTGAATTGCCTTTACAGCCATTCAATTAAAATTACTACGTATAGAACAGACCGCGGTAAAGTATTTTGCACCATACGTTGTTGTGGTGAGACATCAACACAATTAGTCGCTCTGCTGAGCTCGCAGAGATCGAATGTCAAAATTGTGCTTAACATTTACATTCAAAATGACATCCTGCGTGTTAGAAACATAAAAATATCAATTTATTAGGAATAAGTACTACCAGGTAGTAGAGTCACGCTGATTTCAGCATAAACGGGCCGGTTCGACCGGGGCATTACTACCTCCCACAGAAGATCAACCTAAAGCGACAGCATCCGTGCTGTCGTGTTTCGTTGGTAAGTGCAAGACCGGAGGCCCATTGATGTAGGGGTGACAGTTGTCGTGGTGTGTGCAATACAATGCTACGATCACTGTCATACCTTTTACGTCCACAAGTGAGGCGTAAAAAAGCATTTTACTAGGCCGCCATAGTATGGGTCACGATACTGCATGGTCGGCATTCGCAATGAGTATAGTGACTACAACTTTTGGATTCTATTCATGCTTTCCATCAGGCAGAGTAGAGTCACTTTGGAAGGCTCTTAAAAAAAAGGTAGTTGTGTAACATATCATCCGTAAGTAAATAAAACATTAAACTACTTTTGTATCAAGTAAATCAAAAAATCCGCCATTTATGAATGAGAAATATAGATTATGATAGTGATTTAGATTGGACATGTAGGTACTAAATCTTAATTGAATTAAATGACTAGGGGACTTTTGATGTGAAATATCATGCGGCAGTTCAGACCGTGTGATAGATAGTACATGTAATATGTAATGCAGTGTGGCGACGTAACGCTATGTGCGCAAGTGTTTTTGTATTTCATTAATTTATTAAATAAACAATTTAATTATTATATCTCTCGTAGCGCTATATTAATCATTTTCTTATATATCAATAATTTCGGACAATATTAAATGAATATCTATTTAATAAATGGTTATTTGTCTGAACGTCAGAAACAATAAAAAAATACTTTTGTTTTAAGGTCATCATCATCATCCTCTAATAGTCCACTGTTGGACATAGGCCTCTCCTTAAATAGAAGGTTTTGGCCAACTGCAACACGTTGCCCAGACGGGTTGGTATAGAGTTTCTTTCAGGTTTTCCTTCTCTTTACAGTGATGTTGTCCAGTATAGTTTGCTATCTTAGTCACCTCTGACAATACCCATACCCACGGGATAAGCTGGGGTGGTGACATCATACGTTTAAAGGTAGTAAAGTTTAAATTAAATTACAACATTGTCATTCTTTTACTTAATTTTCACTAACAACACATGAGTATTAAATATGTACCCATTTAAGAACTATTTACTCATCTAATTTGGTTTATTATAAGCAAATAGACGACCACTCGCTTCAAACATGAAGCTGATACTGAACACTAATCAGGTCAATAGTTACTAATCTAAACGGAAATTGTTAACTAAAATAATATTAATAAAGAAACATTATTAATACAACACATTCTTACAAAAATATACCTAGGACTTTTTAATTCCTAAAATGAAAACAAGTAGGCAGAATAATACAAAAATGTCGCATCTCCCTGAATTAATTTGAAGTCTATGAGAATATACCCCTGGTGTCATCAAATTGTGCGCTAACTTTTGTTTGAAATAGCTTCTCTAGTACACTATAACTCAATTTTTACAGCATATCATTAAAATGAAGACCTTAGAAAACCAGCAGATTAAAATACATGGGTAGAGTAGCCAATGCCGCGAATTACATCCATGCGAAGCCGGGGCAGGTCGCTAGTTACCGATAGATAATTTCCACCCAAACACAAAGGAAGTGATATCCACTAGAAGAGAAATAGAAGATTAATGGAGAGACTTAACTTACCTCAAAAATAATTAGCACGTACAACGCACACAGCAGAATACAAGACTGTATCACCCCCGTAGACATATCCAGGGGATCTACTGTGTATCCTAGGGTAAAGGGTGTGGTGACGTTTGAAGAACTGCTCATCCTGATGGCGAAGATGCTGTGGTTTGATGAAGTCCTGATTGTGCTTTTATTGACTTGACCAGGTACCCATTGAAAGATTGAACTTCGGGTTTCTCCTTGTGTGAAGTCTATTTTGTCTTCGGAATCTAGAACTATTGTCCATGGGTGGGATTTCTGTGGAGGGTGAAGGATTTTATGGTTTTACTGATTGTATTTGTGAGTTTAAATAAAGTTGGAGTTGTTATTGTACAATTACTTACTCTCCGATATCTTAATTAACTGACCTGAATGTTAATTGCGTTTTCTGGCATTACGTTCTCAGTTCCATTATTCACCATCCATTTCTCAATCCAGACGCTCATCAGAGTTCTATTCAGCTTGTGATTATCATCAAATTTCTTCTCATTTTGCTCTGATAAGAACGGTCCTCGAAGTGTAACGAGAAGTGATCTGAGATCTTGGTTTGTTTTGATAATATAACCTAGAAAGAAATAGATCAGAAGACATGATATATCTTCTTTCAAATCTTTTTTTCTAACTAGTTTGAGGTTGACTCAAATCTACTGCGACACGGCTATACGTGGGTGAAACAACTGGCATTAGACCTCCACATTCCAAGTACTTGGCGATATCGACGCTCTGTAGACTGTTAGATAGTTTTGTAGGTAGTAATAAATAGAGACATTTCCATCATCATCACCATCATCAACATCATCATCATCACCATCATCATCATCATCAACTGCCCTTAATAGTTCACTGCTAAACATAGACCTTTTCTTAAAAAAAAAGGTTTTGACCAACTATACCACATCGACTCGTTGATATAAGGTTCGTTTCAAGTTTTCCTTCTCTTGGCAGTGATCGTATCCTGGGCAGATGCTCCCTTAGGTGGCTCTTACGACATCCACCATTGCCATGGTACTTACTTTTAACTTCTCCTGGTGCCACTGATGAGTACCTGGTGATTTCTTCTTTTTCATTGTACATTAGGAATACAATTGTGAAGAATAGCCATACTGCGACAAGTATCGAAAGCTTGATTATGTGACGGGCTTGCACCATCTGATGGGACCAAAATATTGATAATAATAACTTAACATATCTCACATACGGCCGTCTGATCACAAACTAGGCAAAGCCTCTGCTGTTGTAATCAGATTACTGATAAAAAAGCATATGTATATTTTATATACTATATTTGGTACCGTACTCGTATGTTTATTGTTTAAATATTTATTTGCGTTTTCATCTATGTACACATCTTTTTTTTTTAGATATTTATTGTAAATTATTGCTTCCAACTACCAACTCATTGGTTCTCTTAAGGACACACGTGCGCCTGCAATGACAGTTACTGAACCACCTAAAGGTTGACTGGTATATAATGCCATATGGCATTAAGTCCACCTCATGCAAATGTAATGCAGGAAGTGTTAAAAATAAATAAATAAATAATATTTTAATATTTATCTAATATGTTTATCTAAAAACTCGTATTTTGTTATAGGAAAATTATACGTAGACAGAAAAATGTTAATAAATATTAATGTAAATAATAATGTAAAATGTTAGTAACACAATTATTTATTCTGGGTAAGAACTGAACCGATAAGCTCCTGCTTAGTAGTTAAGGTAAATAATTTTATATAGTTACATTAATAAATAAATAATAATAATAAATATGCCGGATATTTGACACACAACGTCATCTAATTTCAAACTAAGCACAGCTTGTGCTATGATAACTAGACTGACTGATAGAATGCGTATATACTTTTTTTTTGTAAATACATACATATTATACATATAAAACACCCAAACTTCGAAACAAATATTTGCAGATCATACAAACATTTTGTCCGACCCGGGAATCGAACCCGAGACCTCGAGCACAGAAATCGCATTCAGTACCGCCACTGAGACAGTTACCCTAACTAACCGATTACTAAACGTACAGCTTAAGCCAGGATTAAAAACTTGAAATTGAGTAGCTGTTCTCTTCATATCGGAAGCCGCCATTAAGACGATTTATTTGAAAATTTAAAATCGAGAGAAGAAGGGGGCAACAGCTAGTTCTTAATCAGAAGAAAAAATAATTACCTTCGACTTTTTTTTAGGTTTTGCTTCATCTTCAAGTCTGTAACAAGTAAAATATGTTAATTGATTAGATCACTCTGTGTAATCTTTAAAAGATGCAAATATCTAGCTTTGCGTCAAGGCTGTATATTTATAAATAGCGCAACCAGCCAGCGAAGCTGTTTAAGAATGCAGCAAAACTTTTGTTTATACGTAGACGTATGCAAAAAGTCGCATAGACGAACACAAAAAATCTATGCAGAGTGCGAATCGAACCTGATTGGTTAGGAGGCAACCCTTCATAGAGGCGTCACTATTTTTTTAACGTGGATGGACTATAATTTTCAAAATCTTATGTTTTCTTACATATTTTTCTCCTTCTCCCCGTTGGACACACATTTCTTTTCATCGAAGACAACATCTTCTTTGAGTACGTGGAAATTGTTGTTCAGATGTGGTGCTGAAGCCACACACGGTAGACGTCTGGTGGATAACGATGTCCCATTAGTTCGGGTCTTCAGCGGTGTGCAGTCTAGTCCACCTGTAAGAAATATAAAAGAAAGAAAATGATAGATTACAAAGCAACTCAGGCAGGAGAGCCAAGCTCGGCTGATAAAATGACTTTTCTTGTTAAGCTTCAACAACTACTCTACTTTTTTTTCATTTATTTATCATATTCAAAATGTTACATATGTCCGTTTGGTGACGGATTAAGAATACATAGTGTTACCACCCCTATTCATCCCGTGGGTATCGTAAAAGGCGACTAAGGGACCAAGTATACAAGACAATACCATTACAAAGAGAAGGAAAACTTGAAACAAACCCTATTCCAACCCGTTTGGCTAGCGTGGAATAGTAGGCCAAAGCCTCCTTGCTAATGAGAGGCCTATGTCCAGCAGTGCACTGTAGGCTGTTGATGTTGATGAAAATGTTACAAAATACATTTTATACATAAGCATTAAGAGAAAACCTAGGTGGTTTGTATACAATGCTCACTGTCAGTATATGCCGCTAAATTGTTAGGTACTATGTGTTAACTAAGGTTTCTAAAGAAATAGGTTTTAATTTGTATCTTATATTGTACGATTTAATATAATATGTGCCAAGAATTCGTTAACATTTGAATCTAACACCCCGCACAAACATGCTACGGGAGTTCTTGGGACCGATGCTACTGAAACTTGCTGGCTACACTCGTAATACATGGTTTCAACAAGAAGGAGCCACTTGTCACACATTCAATGAGTCTCTACCGGTGGTCAAAGATATGTGTCCGGAAAATCTGATTTCCAGACGAGGCGACATTCCGTGGCCACCCAGAATTCCAGGTCTATCCGCAGTTCTTCTTTTGTGGGGTTATTTGAAGAATCGTATCTATATTAATAAACCAAATACACTACGTTAACTAAAAGAAAAAAACAGCGAACAGATGTCGGCGACCTCGCGATCTCTTTGCCAACGAGTTTTCAAAAATTTCGGTTCTTGCTTAGAGGAGTGCAAACGTCTAAACGGTGGTCATTTAGACGATGTAATTTTTATAAATAAATTCCAACTTAATTAGTTGGAATTTATTTGTGAATAAACAATTTTTATAAAATGTTAAATGTTATACGATTTTTTCAAATGTTAACTAATTCGTGGCCCACCTGCATTATCTTTATTATGGCAATCTTTCGTTCGCCGTAGGTTTTGTCCGGCTGGTTACAAAAGAATTTTTTTTTTAGATTTTTAAACTATAATTATTTTTTATAAGTGCCTGCCTAACTGCCTGATGGAAAGCATGAATAGAATCCAAGAATTGTCGTGACCATACTCATTGCAAATGCAAACAATGCAGTATTTTGGCCCACACTACGAAGTCCTAGTAAGATGCTTGGTCATACCGCTTGGGGACGTAAAAAGCATGACAATCATTGTGGCAGTGTAAAGCTTACACACTTACCACGATAACTGTCACCCCTGCATCAGTGGGCCGCCGGTTTCGCACTCACCAACGAAACACGACAGCACGGATGACTTACACTTCAGGTTG
This sequence comes from Hypercompe scribonia, assembly GCA_949316085.1. Taxonomy (NCBI): domain Eukaryota; kingdom Metazoa; phylum Arthropoda; class Insecta; order Lepidoptera; family Erebidae; genus Hypercompe; species Hypercompe scribonia. Next base: position 6,066,563 of record OX438997.1, read on the forward strand.
GTCTTTTGTGAGAATATAGTATCTGGTTGAGCCGGCCCTTTCGTGACTGTACTACTAACCTATGACGGACAATGTATAGACAATAAACATTCTGTTCGTCTAGCGATCTACCCCTGTCCATCGTGAAATAGACGTGACGTGTTTATCCTCATATTAAGAGAAAACTACGTACGTCCTACATAATGACATAACGACGTTGTAATTTTTTTTTAAACACGTCATTACTGGAAACTACTGTCATTATAGTATAGTTATATACAATGACTTAATTGACCAATTTTGTAAAGAATACTAGTATTTTAAATATTAGGTATGTTTACCGGCAATTGAAATCATGTGAGTGATAGTAGAGCTGGGATAATATGAGTATTTTAAAGTATTTTTTTGTACAGAAGGTATTATCATTAAAAATATATTTCGACATTATGATAATGGCCAAGTAATGTTACCTTTTTAAAAAGTATGAAAGATACGTTACTGAATAACATTACTGATGGCATAAATTAGACTAGTGGTTTGATGGTATGTTAGAGTAGTGGTTAATGATTCTGTCTGATGAGCCAGAAGTCGTGGATTTGATTTTTTTTTCTGTATTAAGAGCCTGCCAAAGTGACTCTACTCTGCCTGATGGAAAGCATGAATAGAATCCGAGAGTTGTGGTCACCATACTCGTTGCAAATGCAGACAATGCAGTATGGTGACCCACACTGTGGCGGCCATGTGAGATGCATTTTCACACCCCGCTTGGGGACGTAAAAGGCATGACAGTCATCGTGACAGTGTAAGGCTTACACGGTTACTACGATATCTGTCACCACTGCATCAATGGACCTCCGGTCTCACACTCACCAACGAAATGCGACAACACAGATGCTCGCGCTTTAGGTTGGTCTTCTGTGGGAGGATAGTACTGCCCCGGTCTAACCGGCCCGCTCGTGCTGAAATCAGCGTGACACTATTACCTACTATTACTACCCAAGACTCAAAACATGGAAATCGAACCCGAGACCTCTTGATCGGCAGTTGTATACGCTAATCCCACTACACCAAAAAGGCAGTAAAAAATTTTTTGGATGCAATGCTTCTATAATATATATTATATGTGTTTAGAAATATATGATTTTGTTTATAATCTCTTTAATTGCCACAGTATGATAAACGTATATCATCCGGTATAGCAGGGTTTAATCACTAAACCAACATTTTTTTTTTTTTTTTTTGATTTGACTTTTAGCTGTTGGCCTCAGATGGCCTCTACAACTTTACCCGGATTAATTTACGGTGAGCGCTGAGGGCTCTCAACCGGCCATTTGTTAAGCAACATTGCCCAAGGGCACCCGCTGCAGGGTACGAACCTCGGCTTGGGGTGTTGCTGATACGCTGGGGCGGCCTACTCCCATGTTTTGTAGACGGTTTACGCGGCGCGTGTTCCGCCCCCGCCGACGAGGACGAAAACGCGGACGGTTCGTACTAAGTGTGTTCGCTCTACGTTGAGCGAGTGTAATGTTGTCGTCTAGCTCCCCTAACGCGTGTTTGGGTCGACGTAGTTTTGAGATTTGAACCACTAGAGGGTTGGGGTGAGTCGGAGCAGAGTCAAAGTAGCTAAAGGAGCACTGTTTTATGAATTGCTTGATGGTCGGCAATCTGAGGTCGATGTGGAGATCGACGTTGCGTACATACCACGGTGCTCCCGTAGCTTTGCGCATGAAATTATTCTGTAGTGTTTGAAGCCTATGGATCCTGTGTGGCCTAACGTGTGCGAATACTACGCTACCGTACGTCATTATAGGACGTATGCATGCCGTGTATAATCTAACTTTGTTTTTTAAATCTAACTTCGAACGCGCGTTAATTAGACAGTGTAGACGTCCTATCACGAAGGCAGCCCGGCTGCGGACTGCCTTGATGTGGGGGCCGAAGGATAGACGGTCGTCAAGGGTTACGCCTAGGTATTTGGCCTGCCTAGCCCAAGGGATAGACTTGCCGAACATCCTAATCTGAGGGGTCTTCTCCAAAGGATACAAGCTTAGCTGTCTTCTGTGAAACAGCACCGCCTGGCTTTTCTCGGGGTTGACCTCTATCCTCCATTTCCGGAACCAAACGCCCAGTGCGTTGGCTGCGGTCTGGAGTTTTTTGGCTACTGTTGAGGGGTTCACTCCTGAGCAGTAGATAGCCGTGTCGTCTGCGAATAGTGCCGTCTGCACATACCGATGCTTCGGAATGTCGCTAGTATACAGCGTGAAGAGTAGGGGGGAGAGCACGGACCCTTGTGGGACACCGGCTCGTATGGGGTGAGTGGAGGATAGTGACCCTTCTACTCGGTAGCGGAAGCTTCTATTCGACAAGTAGTCTCGTATGATGAGCACGAGTCCGTGTGGCACTCCCATGGTGGATAGCTTAAATAATAAGCCGTTGTGCCACACTTTGTCGAAAGCTTTCGCCCCGGCAAAGAAGAGGATTCCTGTGAACAGGTTGCGTTGAAGCCGATCGCTGGTGTATTCAACGATGCGGTGGACTTGGTGGACGCACGAGTGTTCGGTTCGGAAACCGAATTGCTCGTAGGGGACGAGAAGATTAGCATCGGCATACGCTTTCAGCCTATTGTAGATTAGACGCTCGTATAGCTTGCCTAATCCTTTAAGCAGACTGATTGGTCTATAACTGGTCGGTTTGGACTTTGGTTTGCCAGGTTTGGGTATCCCAATAACAACGGCTTCTTTCCATTGTTGTGGAAAGATGTAGTTTTTGAGCGCTGCGTTGAAAATGAAGGTCAGAAGGACCAGTAGCCTCTCCGGAAAGAGTTTTATTACCCTGTTTGTGATACCGTCCGAACCGGGCGCCTTGCGAGCGTGTAGGCCCTTGACGATCGTTTCAACTTCTTCGGGGGTGACCGTGTCTAGGTCTTGTTCGTCTGTCACCGTCGGCGTTGAAGCTAGTGTTGATGTAGGAAGTGAAGTTATGCGCTCTACTTCCGAATCAACTTCGGCTATTTGGTCTGAGTCGCAGTGTATTACGCTGGGCGTGCACTGATTCTCTAGACTCTCGGCCAGGCACTCTGCCTTTTCGATATCGTCGAAGGCCGGTGGAAGGTTAGGTCGGCTTAGAGGAGGCATACAGGTGATCGTGTCTCTCTTAAGCGAGCGGGATAGTTGCCAGAAGGCAAGGTGGGTAGGATCGAGGTCTTGTAGTGTCCTATCCCACCTGTCTTGGCGCATTTGATCGATGCGCGACTTGACCGCTCTTTCTAAGCTTCGTAACCTGATCCTGTTGGCTTCGCATGGATATCTGTCATAGGCTCGTACGGCGGCGTTCTTCCGCCTCAGCAGCTCACGTACGTCATCGGGTAGGTTCCAGCGGCGATCGTTCGTCGCTGGTGCCTCCCGAGTGCATTCGTTAATTAACGATTGCACGTGTGCTGTGAGGGAGTCGATCGCCGTCGCGGTGTCCTCTTTGCTGGTTATGTGGTCGGGTATCCTGTCTAGATGCACGGACGAGGATGCCTCGAGTTTGGTCCCGAGGCGCCTCCAGTCCGTGATTCGTCTAGTGGGGGTACGATGACCTGTGTCGATGGGACCCAGTCTGGGTGCGAACTCCATGACCACAGGTCTGTGGTCAGAAGTTAACTCGTGTAGCACCTCTACTGAACACAAACATAGGTTTATGTTCTTTAGGAGTGCCACGTCCAGAATGTCGGGTCGGTGACTAAACCAACAGATCAGTCAATCTCATTTATACCTATTTGCGGCCTCAAGAACGGCTGGACCGATTTTAAGGACCTTAGTTTGATAGATTCGTCTCCAACTCGAATAGCAGAATACCTATTACAAAATAAAAAAATATCGGCGAATTTTAATAAAAAAGTAACTTTTCATGGCATATTTGTTCATCTGTGCTCATTGATGTAAACACAATGTGCCACAGCATGGCAGGGCACAGCTAGTTAGTAATACAACTCGTAATATACATACGTATTTGTATAAGCACAAACATTTCATATTTCACAGCGGAAACAATTAAAAATAATATGTCGGTTGGTATGTTGTTTCAGATGATAATATACCAGCTGTAAACTGCAACGATACGAACAAAGTACACAGTTACAGTTTGTTCTCGAAACAAATACTGACCAGTTTTAGGTGGTTTTAGTGGTAAAAACTGGTTAGAGCGATAAAAGTCACGAGAAATTATTTTTTTATCACTAACTCTAAGAGTCATGTTTCGGCACGACCTGCTCGACGGTCTCTCAAAAGACTGATGTTAAGCAACTACTTCGTTACTTTTCACTGTGTGAATGTGAATGAGTGAATGAGATTACCAGAGGCGCAGTTCTTCCTCCCCTAAGCACAGAGAAGCTTCCTTTGTATTTCAGTGAGTAAGACTTCCAGAAAAACTAATAACACCTCACACTATTATTGCGTTGATAACATAGTTAATGGATAATATTTTGAACACCCTACAGTCCAGTTACCTGATGTTGAGGGAAAACGACAGGAGATTGTCGCTGAACTAGACCTGGTTCGAGGCCGTGTTTCTTAACGAGGATATGAGAATCTGGTCAAGTAAGGTTTCACGTTCATGTGCGGAAGATGTTCCGTATGTTTGTTATTATCATATCATTTATTTTACTTATGTTTTACTTGCGACTAATCTAAAGACTCAATAATTTTGCTTTCGACTGCGAAATAATTCGTGACTTTATAAAAACATTCTTCGAGAACTATGCCTTTAATCTGGATGAAAAATACTTCATAACCATATCTCTACCTCTGATAATATAAATATAAATCAGTGATCAGTTAGGCAATTCAGGCTTACGATTGGAAAAAAACAAACTAAAAATAAGTAGACATTGATGATTTGACCCATTGATGTAATGATGACAGTTATCGTGATAACTCTGTAAGCCTTACTATACTGCCACGATGACTGTGAATATGGTGACCACAACTCTTTGGATTCTATTCATGCTTTCCATCAAGCAGAGTAGAGTCACTTTGGCAGGTTCTTCATATAGAAAAAAAAAGTCAACACGTAAAAATATGTAGGAGTAATAGATAACGAAAAAAATTGAGCTAATACATTAAGCAGTCGGTAAGCCACCAAACATGTGTCATAGACGTATTATCGACACTAATCCAAAGGGATTAGGATTGAGATTTGTATAGCAGGAATAGGGTATGTGCACGCGACTCCAAACTGAACAAAATAATTTTATTTGTAAACTTTCCTACTAAAGAAACATTCTTGAATTGATTTTTAAAATTACTGCAGTTTAATAGTGGAATTTAATAAACAAATAGTAGTTAAAAGTTAAAATTCCCTCGCAAATTTCTAAAACACTGTTGTTGTTGGAAACAAATCGTGACGTCATTTTACCTCAGACGTCTTCTGATCTGCCCATAAGCTGTTCGTATGGTTTATCATGATTACATTTTTCTGAGGTTTTGCGGTTTCTTCAAATAATGTCGTTCATTCAGTTTTCTTTGTTCAATTATTAAATGTATTTGCATAAATATGGTACAGGCAGTTCAGAATAAATAGGCAAAATTGAGTTTCTCTAATAATTGAGTCACACGTTTTCATTTGTGTTTTGTACCTATATATTATATACATATTGAGAATATTTTCTTGAACTTTTCGTAAAGTAGATTATATTTTCGTCGTAGTTTATAAACAAAACATGTATGTTCAGTTAACATAGTAAAAATATTCTTATATAAATAAATAATACTAAATAAATATTTCAGATATTTGACACACAACGTCATCTAGTTTCAAACTAAATAGAGCTTGTGCTATGATAACTAGACTGACTGATAGAATACTTTTTTTTTGTAAATACATAGGTATATATTATACATAGAAAACACTCAAACTTGGAAACAAATGTTTTCAGATCAAACATTTGGTTCGACCCGGGAATCGAACCCGAGACCTCAAGTACAGCAGTCACATTCACTACCGCTGCGCCACCGAGGCAGTTATATGTATTTTGTTACTTTTTTAATATCCTTACTTATGTTAAAATGGTCTTAACACAATAAATATTTCTTTACTTTTCCATGGTAATAAGTTAATTAGAAAAAAACTAAACTAAATACTAGTGAACTAAATACTTCGTTGTTGACATGAATGTAGTCTGTGGTTACAGAATAAGCGCGCCAAAGAGGCCTGTTTAAATGTTCTGAAAATTATAGTCATTATATTTTTTTTCTTTTAGCTTAGTGGTTTATATTTCGGATTTATTTTTGGTAATGTAATATCTGCTTGAAACGTTTTTAATAATAAAAATATATGTATATTCCCTATTGCTAGCGAGCTTGTGTATTGCAACTGCTGTATCCTTGCTTACCATTTAAATAAAAAATAAAACAATACATACACATACATGAATACTATTCCGAACTTCTAGGAACTTAGTGACCGATTGTACTAGAGTAAAAGTTATGTAATGCTATTGTATATTTGATAGATTTTAACTTCCTGTGTGGTGACTGAATAACAAAACGGAATGTTTTCACCCCTAATCATCCCGTGGGTGTCGCAAGACGCGGCTAAGAGAGAAAACAACGTTGGATAACATGACTATGAAAAGAAAGAAACCAAACCAAACCAGGTAGTAGAGCCACGCTGATTTCAGCATGAACGGGCCGGCTCGTCCGGGGCAGTACTACCTTCCCACAGAAAACCAACCTAAAGCGACAGCATCCGTGCTGTCGTGTTTCGTTGGTGAGTGCGAGACCGGCGGCCCATTAATGTAAGAGTGACAGTTGTCGTGGTAACTGTGTAAACCTTACACTGCCACGATGACTGTCATGCCTTTTACGTCCTCAAGCGGGGTGTGAAGAAGCATCTCACAAGGCCGCCATAGTGTGGGTCACCATACTACATTGTCTGCATTTGCGATGAGTATGGTGATCACAACTCTTGGATTCTATTCATGTTTTCCATTAAGCAGAGTAGAGTCACTATGGCAGGCTCTTAAAAAAATAAAAAGAAAAAACCTCCTTGCTAAGTAGATACCTATATCTAAGAAACACAAATAAAACTCAGATTCAGAGCAACAACTTATGGTCACAAAGAGTTGTGACATCACGAATGTTCTTAGAAATTGACGATTTTAATTTTATGACTTTCAAATACTCGCTGTTACTCTTATAGTTAAGACGAATCAAACGAGAGCTCCGTCTTCATATCATCACATCTCACACGTAAGGTTTTCGTCCACTATACCACGGTGGCCAGACGTGTTGGCTTGTTTCAAGTTTTCCTTCTCTTTTATTTGCAGAGATGTTGTCTTGTATATCTTGTTCGATTATTCGCTGTACGTAGTAACATTCCTAATTCGTCACCATACGGAGGCTTTTAAATAATACTTTATTATTTATTTTACCTTCATTGTACACACAAAAAGGAGTTACAAATTATATATGCGTAACAATTGGTTTTCTTACCGCTCACGGCGCCTCTTACACGACAACCTTTTTACGAGTTCTGTAAATTTAGATGAAGTGTATTTTATGTTTCAATTGTATTTTTTTCAAATATTCTGTTCAAAAAATGGATATATATTCGTACACATAAGTACAGTTTCTATTATTTACAGTTTCTAATCAATTCTGTATATACGAGTACGTTACGTAAATAGTTGACATCCGTTAAAATAAATAAATAAACACACGCACAAGAGATTTCACGTCAGGTTTGTTGAATAAGACTATGTCTGCACTAGGAATAAATCCTGTGTCGCGGGAGACTTTAAAAACATACAAGAAACAGACACAAAGAACACCCGGACTCAAAGCAACAATTTGTGGATCACAAAAAGTGTTGTCCCGTGTGGGGTTTGAACCCACAACACTCAAAACAGTAGAGAGCGGTGTTGCGACCGCTTAAAACACTAGGTCAACCGTGCAGTCTAATGCATTGAAATGCAACCATGACGTCATAGCGTCATGGTAAGGGTACAGTTTCAATTGATTTGTAGTACAAATTCTATCTTATTAATACGTTTTTAATATCACAGATATAACCATATTCTAAGACAGAAACATTTCCAGCAACTCTCACTTTTATTACAAACCAACATAACATGCATACACAGATATAGTTGGCAGTATAGACATACTGGTTGAAACTGGTTAGGACCGGTTCGAGAGCTAAGTACTTCTAGTCAATGACCTAAGCTGACATACAAATCAAGTGTGTATAAAGTTGGATTGATTTCTTTAAAAATAAATGCTGGTTTTTGAGATATAAATGTCGAAAACTGTAATAAATAAAATCCATTTGTGACTTTCATCTATAGCCAAAGTTTTGATATGGAAAGTTTACGTAAACAATCTCGAAATCCGTCGATTTCTCGATAATCTTTATATATAATACTACAGTACGTGTGTACGTTACTAAACTCCTAAACGGCTGTACCGATTTGAATGAATTTTTTGTGGCACCCTGGATGGTTTGGATTTACAAATCAGCTTTTAACGGTAAAAAAAGAAAAGATTGCGGTACGAAGGTCATCAGGTCAAGCTAGTGTGTGTATAAAAATGTTAAGTTGACTTGTGTACGCTTAAGATTTAAACAATTCTGACTGCCTCGATGGGGCAATGGTAGCGTATGCTACTGCTGTGCTTGAGGTCTCGGGTTCGATTCCCATGTCGGACTAAATATTTGTGTGATCTGCAAATATTTGATTCAGAGTTTGGGTGTTTATAAGCATTTATATGTCCATATTTACAAAAAAGTACTAAAATATGTGTTTATATCAGTTATTTAGCACCAAAAGTCAGATGTTAAAAAAATATCTCTTTATTGCAACCAACAATATACCATACAACAGCCATACAGACAGAAAAACCTGCTTGAGAGGATAATTTAGGAATGAAGGGCACAGTTTTTGAATACTCAGAACCGGTGATAATTATTAAAAAGTTAATTGTTTCTTTACGAATCGAAGAACACAGAAGTTTCGTAACAAATCATTTTAAATAAATATATAATTTTTTTTTAATATAAAGTATCCTATGTTACTTCTAATACCTCCAAGCACATATGTACAAAATTTCATGATGATTGGTCGAGTAGTTTCCGCGTGAAAACGTGACAAACAAACTTACATTCGCATTTATAATATTAGTAGGGATATTAATATCTTTAGAAAACAACCAAACGATTATCCATACTTTATAGTGTATGAGTTAAATACGTCATTTTCGAAGTCACCTTTCAGGATATATGGCACGTTTCCACTGTCATCATTAGACGAGTAATCACGTATTGTAACGGAAAACTAAGTGTCAAACTCACAATGTCATGATAATGTCTGTTTGTACAAGCTTTAGGTATTTAAATGTTATTGTTAGACCTAGCTGTTTTAATCTAGATGTGCTCTGTATCTGTTAAATAAATATTATTTTAACAGTTATAATAGCTAAATAATATCTAAATAATATAAATCTGCTGTGTTGGTTTTTTTCAATACGTTAATTCTACGGTTGTTTTGGATAGTTTATTTTTATTTAAGTAACTTATACAATTTAGTTGCCAATGCTTTATAGTTGACAATGCTCTAGAGCTATGACATTAGGAGTACCGTTTCGAGAGAGTAAAAGTTGCATATATTTACATAATCATAATACTCTCGCGATTAGTTATACTCACGAATCTAACACCTAAGGAGTAGACAGAGGGCTACTAAATGTCTGCATTTTGTTAATTTTATTCTCACGTAAATAAAAAAAGAATGTTTGTATATAAAGTTAGTGACTCGGGCTCCTAAATGAGACGCTTTCGATTCTAATCCTAACTCAAACAAATAATGTGTGATGAGCTATTGTAGATTAAAAAAACAATCTCTGTATGGGTGTAACGTATCCATAATAATACATGCTTATGTATGCATGTGTGTAAGTATGTTTATCAGCAATACGGTTATCATAGTAGAAACTGTATACTTTTGGATAAGACCGTTACAATACGCAGAGGTAACTATTTAAGTTTTCTTACGGACCTTGACGAGACGAGACTTTATGACGTCATGACGTTATAGCGTGTGATTTTCCCTTAAAAAACTATCATAAAAATATATGTGAAAAATTATATCGCTTGTGAACTTTGATGTCAACGCGTGGAAAATATCTAACCATAAAAAAATAATAATTAATGATAATCCAGTAAGATTTGCACAAACAGATATATCCATGCTGCTCTGTATTTTCTTAATGCGTGGAAATCTCCACGGGCCGTCACCCAACCGGGGTTTACGGCGGGGTGGTGTGTCGGAATCGGACCGACTAAAACCACACGATGTGCCACTCTGCGCCTGACATAGGAGGGATCCAGGAACAGCTGTTATTACGACATCCGGGCTCCTCTGTATGTGTTAGCATTGATGAGAAACGGGGAACAAAAACAATCTTTAAAACGCCTTGTAAATCGTGTCAAAATTAGAACTAAATCGGTGCAGAAGTTTTTGAGTTTTTAAAGCGTAAACAAACAAAAACATTTTTCGGTACATAGACGTCTGGTTTAGACGTATGGAGTGACTTTAAAAATAGCTTAGAGCTCGACGTTCTTGGAACATTGACAAAAAATATTATACAGAAGCCGTAGTTAGATAGTGTTTATACGTAGGTATTAAATACTGCTTAGTCTGAATTATGTCTTTATTTACACCAGATGTATGGTGCGTAGGTGGACTTAATTTCCAAGACATTCTGTACCAGTTAACTGTATATTTATTTATACATCATGCACTTTATGTACATAGGTGGACTTAATGCCTAAGGCATTCCCTACCAGTCGACCTTTGGGTGATGCAGAGATAATAGGAAGTAGGTGCGTTTCAGGTGTTCAATAAAAAAGTCAAAGTTAAAGTCTGGAATTCATTACCAGCGCACGTGTTTCCCTCCCACTACGATCTCGGGTCCTTTAAGCGGGGCGTGAAAAAGCATCTCACTAGGCCGCCATAGCGTGCCGAAGCGAGGCGGGAGTATGGCGCCGCAGCAAAGGCAGTAAGCCTTGCGATTGCGGAAGCCAAGGCTCGTTCCTGGAAGGAGCTCATAGAGGGACTTGACAGAGACCCATGGGGGCGTCCTTACAAGCTTGTATTGGGCAAGCTCAGACCGTGGGTCCCACCACTGACGCAGACTCTGGACCCCGAGTTAGTGGAAAGAGTAGTTGATACTCTCTTCCCCAGGGACCAGGGTAGTCCCTCATATCCTCTGTTACCGTCGGATCCCCTTACGTGGTCCGACGACTTTGAAGTGACGGAGGATGAGCTGGACCGAGCCGTGAAGCGACTCGCCGCCCGCAACACCGCCCCGGGACCTGATGGGATCCCGGGCCGAGCATGGGTGCACGCTTTTACGATCCTAGGGGATAGGCTGAGGGGACTGCTTACCAGCTGCCTCCGTAACAGCGTATTTCCTTCCGGCTGGAAGAAAGCCAGGCTGGTACTTATCCAGAAACCTGGCAGGACTGCAGATTCTCCATCGGCGTTCCGACCGATATGTCTGCTGGACGAGGTGGCGAAACTCTTTGAAAGAGTAATCGCTGCCCGTATCAGCCGGCACCTGTCGCAGGTGGGTCCCGACTTATCAGATAGTCAATTTGGCTTCCGACAGGGACGTTCAACGCTGGACGCGATTGAACGCGTCCGCTCCTTGTCGGAGGAGGTTGTCTGTCGGGGGGGAGTGGCGTTGGCCGTCAGTCTTGATATAGTCAACGCTTTTAACTCTCTCCCGTGGGGGGTAATTAGAGAGGCACTAGTGTATCACCAGTTGCCCCACTGCCTGAGGGACATCATCGGGGCCTATCTTCGCGATAGGTCTATATCCTATATGGGTCGGAACGGTGAGGAGCATCAAAGAGAGGTCACATGCGGGGTTCCGCAGGGGTCAGTCTTAGGACCCCTTCTGTGGAATCTCGCGTATGATGCGGTCTTGAGGACCAGTTTGCCCCCTGGAGTGAGTGTCGTCTGCTACGCGGACGACACTCTAGTACTAGCCAGGGGGTATGGCTTCCAAGCAGTCTTAGAGCTCGCCGAGTTAGGGGTGGCTTGTGTCGTTCAGAAAATCAGCGGTCTGGGTCTACGGGTTGCACCTCATAAGACGGATGCCTTATGGTTTCACAGGAAACGTGGAGGTGCCGTTCCCACCAGCTCGCTTATCAGAGTGGGTGGAACAGAGGTCGAGGTCAGTCGGCACATCAAATACCTCGGCCTCACCCTGGACAGCCTCTGGAGCTTCGAGGAGCATTTCGAGCGGATGATCCCACGAGTACGGGGGCTGGCGGGCTCCCTACAGAGGCTTTTGCCTAATTTAGGGGGTCCGCGGGAGGAAGTGCGCCGCCTCTACTGTGCGGTGCTGCGATCCATGGCCCTCTACGGAGCGCCGATATGGGTCAAACGCCTATCGGCCTCCTCCCGCTGCCGAGCCAAGCTCAATCAAGTGCAGCGGGTTGCGGCCATTCGGATCGTACGAGGATACCGTACCATCTCGTCGGAGGCGGCAACAGTCCTGGCACGTTTCCCGCCTTTTGATATCCTGGCGGACATGGACGCAAGGGTTTATGACAAAACTTGCGCTATACGCCGGGGTGAGAGCGGGGAAGACCAGGACGAGCTCGAAATGCGGCAGAACGCTCACCGACAGGCATTGGCACAGTGGCGTGCGCGGTTGGAACAGCCGCAAAATGCACGCCAACGCGCTGTCGGTGCTGTTCTGCCTAACCTTGAAGTCTGGATAGGTAGGGAGGGAGGTCGCGTCACCTACCGACTCACACAGATACTCACCGGGCATGGTTGCTTCGGTGAGTATCTGCATAGGATCGGACGCAAGGAGACGGCACAATGCCACCACTGCGCAGCCGACTGGGACTCCGCCCAGCATACGCTGGAGGACTGCCCCGCGTGGGCATCTCAACGCGGAGTCCTAGTCGATGAAATAGGACGAGATCTGACACCGCCAGCAATCGTTGCTGCCATGCTGGCGGGTGAGGAAAGTTGGGCCGCAGTGGTCTCTTTCTGCGAAGCTGTTATGCTCCAGAAAGAGACCGCTGAACGGGATCGGGAGAGGGCCGATCCCGAGCGAAGAAGACGTCGGCGGCGTTATGAACCGTCGACGGGACCGCGAGCCGCCAGAGAGTGGGGACCTCTGGTGGCGGATTAGTTGCTGCGGTCGGCGATAGGTTAATTTGTTGCGGCCTAGTCGCAAAAATGCGATCGGGCCGCAACAAATTATAAAAACCGAATTGATAGGTGGGGAAGCCTTTGTGGCCTCCCCAGGATAGGGTCTGACTAGGCGCGGCGTCAATTTTGGAGGGGACCTGAAATAATATGGTCCGGGTCCCCTTCAGAGAAGGACGCCTGAGACCGGCCGCCGGGGTGGTTTTTAGTGGAAACACCACATACTCCTGGCTCCTGCTTCCCGAGGAGCCGGAGATCCGAAGGGATTTGCCACCCCGACAACAAAAAAAAAAAAAAAAAAAAAAGGCCGCCTTAGCGTGGGTCGCCATACTGCACTGTCTTCGTTCACAGTGAGTGCGGCGACCACCGCTCTTGGATCCTATTCATGCTTTCCATCAGGCAGAATAGAGTCATTTTGGTAGGTCTCTTATTAAAAAAAAAAAGGGAAGTAGACATGTACAAACTAATCATATACTAAAATTTATACAAATACATAAATATGTACATACATATACGTACTTAAGTTGATGTAAATCTATATACATACATACATACACAAATAAATATTATAACAAGTATAAGATGATAATCATGTATTGGTTGATTCTGCCAGCTGTTTCAGTAAATACTGCTTCACTTTTTTTTAAATGAAAAAGCATTGGTAGCCATTTTGACTTCGAGGGGAAGCTCATTCCAGAGGCTACTAAATATTAAGTGTATTTAATTCTTGGTTTCCAAAACATTATTGAAAATCAAAATTCACGATTTAATTGCCTCGGTGACACAGTGGTAGCGTATGCGATTGCTGTGCGTAAGGTCTCGGGTTCGATTCACAATTCGGACCTAATGTTTGTATGATCTGCAAATATTTGTTTCGAAGTTTGGGTGTTTTCTATGTATATATATATAAAAAAAAGTATATATGTATTCTATCAGTCAGTCTAGTTATTATAGCACAAGCTCTGCTTAGTTTGAAACTAGATGACGTTGTGTGTCAGATGTCAAAAATATTATTATTATAATATTATATTATTATTTTAAATTAATCAGTAGAATAGAGACAGCTGTTTCTTAACGGAGAGGCTTATGTCAAGCAGTGGACTGTCAAAGGCTGTTGACGAAAGGGGTCTGTCAGACTGTTCATAGTTAGAACTAGGTGTTGACCACTGTCCATTGACACATAGGTGATAACAAATTTACAATAACTGTAATATGATTTTGACACGATCTCATGTACTCAACCAATTCTTATTCATGTTTTCTCATGATGTATAGCACATAGCTGTATTTTTTTTCTATTTTAAGAGTCTGTCAAAGTGGCCTCTCTGGTTGATGGAAGGCATGAATAGAATCCACGAGTTTTTTTTTTTTTATACCACGACGGTGGCAAACAAGCATACGGCCCGCCTGATGGTAAGCGGTTACCGCAGCCTATGGACGCCTGCGGCACCAGGGGCATCACGTGCGCGTTGCCGACCCTTTAAAAACCTATTTACCCCCTTCTTGAAGAGCCCCATACTGTAGTTTCCAGGGAAAACCTCAGCATGGAGCTCATTCCATAACGGGGTTGTTCGCGGGAGAAAATTTCTCTGAAACCGCACTGTGCGCGACCATTTAGGTTCCAATGTATGTGGATGAGCTCCCTGACGATGGCGAGCGGTGCGATGGTAGAAAGTGGCTGTGGGCATCATATCAAACAATTCTTCAGAACACAGCCCATTGTGGAGACACACAAGGAGGCAAAGTCTCTCCTAAGACTTAGTGGCTCGATACCGTCTGTGAGATCAGGATCGTCGACTATTCTCACAGCACGTCTCTGAACTGAATCGAAAGGCTCAAGCTGGTACTTCGGTGCTCCCGCCCAGAGTTGTGGTCACCATACTCATTGCGAATACAAGCAATACAGTATGGTAACCCACACTATGGCAGCCCACTAAGATGCTGTTTCACACCCCGCTTGGGGACGTAAAAGGCATGACAGTCATCGTGACGGTGTAAGGCTCACACTCTTACCATGATAACTGTCACCCCTGCATCAATGAGCCTCCAGTCTCGCACTCATCAAGGAAACACGACAGCACGGATGTTGTCGCTTTAGGTTGGTCTTCTGTGAGAGGGTAGTAGTTCCCGGGTTGAGCCGTTCGTGCTGAAATTAGTGTGGCTCTACTATCTTCAGAAGTGTATGTCATGCATTTCAAAATTTTTTCATAACATCGTGTTTCGTAATCGTTTACGGCATTCAGGCATGTGTTCTATCCTGATGAGCCGTGGGTACATCGAAAGATAAGCATTTATAGACTTACGTACATATCTATTTGTGTATGTATGAAATAGAGTCAAGACAATGGATCGTTCATTTTATAAACATATACTCGTATATTAGGTATGTAGAAATACATATCTATGTATAATCCTTTTGAAGGACAAAGTCTATCCGTGCGCTATGCTATCATTATAGATTGTCTGCAGTGCACGTGTGACTCATGGCACAAACAATATTCCAATTATTGTTTGCCAAAATTTATAATTTTTATTACTTATTGTGTTTCGGGGCACCCCAGCTTCTACGGACTTCCCCGTGAAATACACGTGGTTACAACTTAAGTAATTAAGTGGAGGACCACTCATGTAATTCTTGTATTTTTTTAATGTTAAAAAAATGAAAAGGAAGCAACCGTGAACTGTCCAAGACCGGCATAGCTGCTGCTCCTTGGGTGAGACCTTAGTTCAGCAGTGGACGGCGATAGGTTGATTTGAATCACTGATCAATATAAATCTTGATAATTTTTTCCTCTATTTTAAAAATTGAATGATGCGAACAGAAAATAAAACCCAAACGCTTCCTATACCAAAATCGCTTTCCTTTAAATAAAAAAAAATAAATGGTATGAATAAAAATCGACCTGAAACCCTACCTTCCCCTCTCCCCTTTCCCAGTATTCTCGAATGGAAGTCGCTCGAAGGTCAGTAATGCACTTGTGACTCTTGAATTGCAGGTGTATATGGGTGATGGTAATCACTTACCATCTGGTTATTCATCTGTACGATAGTCTTCCTATTCTATACCAGGAGAAATGTGTTCACTTTAAACCTTAATGTGAAGGAACGGGAGTCATGTCCCTTCAACGCAAAGAGAGGATCTTCCGACAAGGTAAGGCGATCATGTCAGGTAAGCAACGGCCAGACAGTTAAAGTTGTCGTGAAAATTTCTATATCGCGATGCAGGATTAGTAACTCCGTAGTTCGGTGTGACTTCAGTAATTGGGGTTGTAGTGTGTTTTTATTTCCGCTGTATGTGGACATCGCAAATAAACGTAGAAATATCACAGCTTTTCAAGGTTAAATAATATAGGGACACGTTACAGTTTACTTATAAAATACTTAATTTATGCGTACTATTTACTCCACCTCAATAGATTTCAATGGCGAACAAACATACAGAAATGGTTATTGATGTCATGTCCAATTATTATATTTAAGTATACACATATATAGTTTGTGAGGTATTATTACGATTCAATGGCTAGTGTGTTCAGACTTTAGACGTAGTTCGAGTTAAAGGTGATCATCCGATTGTTAAAGAATGCGTGTGCTTTTTGGGGGTAGAGAAGTGAACATCAGGGTTCCCTCTACAAGCCATAGGTGGCCCGAAGTATGTCGGAGTTTCAGGGATTGCCGTACTAGGGTGAATCTGGTTCCTCGATTACTAGAACCTAAAACCGCGTGTGGTTTTTAATCGGTTCGAGTCCGACATAACCAACAGCCGGCAACATCTATCCTCACAAACGCTCACATTTATAATATTGAATAGGAAGTAGGACAATATAACAAAAGTATAAAAACAAACTCACCATGTTCTTTCTCGTAATGTTGCTTGAACTGTTCAAGCGCAGGATCGTACTTCACCTCGTCTGGCAACCCGAGCCAGAGTTGAAGGGCGCCAGCAGTCAGATCGCCGCTAGACACCAGCGAATACTGGCTGCGAGTCAAATCTTCTCGCCTGTCAGACACACCACGCCATGTTTTCAGCTTTTTAACTAAGTTCGACATATTTTAACACTTTTTTTAACATATTACGCACAGAATTTTGTTTAAAGTTTCGTAATTTGGTCACTATAATTTTGACAGGACAGCGCTGTCTGAAATATTGTGGAAATGTGATAGAGTGCCAGAATAAAAACTATTTGTTTGGTACTCGAATCATTATTTATGTTGTATTTTCAATTTTGTAATATTAATTGTGATTTTAATTAATAACTAACTTAACATAGGATTATTATACGTAAGGTCAGTGTTTTAAACAGAGATGAAATTGAATTTCGCTCTGGAACCGTGTACGCTTTTGTGCGTGTGCTTTTTATCAATCATAATGTATTATTTTTTAAGTAGGTATAAATTATGAAAAACCCCGCTACGTACAGTAACACTATCCCACGTGCAGGAAATTGACATCCTCGTAGGATGAATCATTTTATTTTAGTGAAATAGGGGCCAAGTTATTAGGTGGGTCACTTATATAGTGGTAAGTGACTCCCACCCCTTACGAAGTACACATTTTGTAATAAATCCTCCACCAAAGGACGATCAGACCAACTAGACAGACTATGGTTATGTGATCAGACCAACAGATTGTTTCCAACTGTTGGTCACTGAGTTCTTTTTCCTAGTCGCTGTGTTAATACTGTCATTATAAACGCCTCATAAGCATCATCTACACCTCTGTCTCAAGGGTTGTAAGTGCTTTGAATGAGAGGAAGGGCTCTGGTTATCTCAACAACTCGAAAAAGCAACGAAAAAATTGCTATACAATGTGTTCTATAAGAGCGGGGTGTCACTGCCAGTCGAACCTGCAGAAATATGGTTCTCACACGAATATTATATCTTATTAATGGATATCTTTATACGGATTCATGTTGTTCTTAAGTCAAATGCTAGACGATACGACTGTGGTGACTTTCACATGCAGCACATACTACAGCGCCTCTAGCGAAAACACACTGAACTACAGAGTAATTAACTACGGAGCAATTACTAATCTTGAATTGCGTTATAGGAATTCTCGCGACGATTAGCAAACACACAACACCCCAAAATCAATCGTTGAGGTCGCGGCCCGTCAGGGATGATCACCTCGCCTAGTCGAAGGCTCCTCCCTTTGTGTCTAAGGGACATGACACCCGTCTCTCCACTGTAAGCAAATCACTTCTTAAAATAATTCGATCATCACATCATCCGATTAAGAATATCAATCATTTAAGAAAGTAATCGTATCGTTTTGTTATATGCTTATTAAATATTACATGAAAATGATACAGAAAGAAGAGCTAAACAGAGAAATAAGGCGAATGGTGCTCTGCACTTCTGTGTTGCCAACAAAAACGTGTCTAAAAAGGCGCATTTAGTTGTGCTTAATAATGTACAGCTGCCATTCCTTATGTATGTATAGAATGTTGTAGAGATGTGATCCTTTAGGAGTATGCGTGGTGTTAATGTTAGTGTCAGAGTCAGGAATGTAGGATAAGAGATCGTTACGAAATGGAAGGAGATGTAATGACGAAGATTAAAAAGGGTATGCTTCGATGGTTTGACCACGTAGAGAGAATGGATGATAGAATGAAAGAAATTTTTAGAGCAAATGCGTGTGGAAGTTTCGGAAGTCCACCGCGAACATTTACCAATCAAATTGGTGATGTTTTGAAAAGTGCCAGGAGCAGGCGAGCATGCATGCCGCGATTCATAAACAGGAACGAAGCAAAAAAAGTTTGTCGGGAGCGTAGTAAGTGGAGATCAAATATCTCTGCTTACCCCTCTGGGAAATAGGCGTGACTATATGTATGTGCGTATTCAATAGTACTTCTAAAGCAAGTGGAAAAAAATCGTGGTTTAAATAGGTAGATTAGATAAACGTAGGCAAGGCCGAAAAGATAATCCTAAGTGTTGCCAGCAGATAAAAGAAAATTAGTGACTTTTTTTATTAATAAGCAATTCTGATTCACGGTATCTTTAATTATTATTTATATCATAATGATTAAAACAAACAGACAACTTGAATATGCTGGTGCGAGTGCAGATCAAGCGTTTGAAGTGGCAATAATAGCACAGTGACTACGAAAAGAAACTCAGTGGCCAACAGTTAGACACAATCTGTTGGTCTGGACACCTGTGAGCCAAGAGGTACAAGTGGCCTGCTACCCTTTGCCAAAGGATTTGTTACCAAATGTAAGAGCCGATTAAGGGAGCGACCTACACTGAACAACAGCACTGCAAAAAGAACGTCTAAAACTTGACCAACCTGTTTGGCCAGCATGGCATAATAGACTAAAACCTCCTTTCCAATGAGACCTCTATGTACAGATGTGAACTTATAAATTTTGTTGATGTTAGTGATAAGTGTTAGGTGCCGTTCATTTTACCTTTCAAGTAGGTAAGTACAATCTACCTACCTCGTGCGTGGTTCACGCACTTGGCAGTTTTTGTTCTCTGATGGCATGTGATATGATATAGAATAACTGGAATTATGTTGATTTATTGAAGGTATTTATCTTTATCAAAGGATTCTTGAATTCAAGTACTTAGATAATTATATCGGAATTAGTGTGTTAAGATTGTCCTGTTAGTGGATGAAAAAGCAGCTCACTAGGCCGCCATAGCACGTGTCGCCATATTGAATTGTCTTCATTCATTCATTCATCGTTATTTTTCAGTTCTTTATTGGTCTTTATTTTTTGTACAAAACATATGCTGGTCTGCCTGATGGAAAGCATGAATAGAATCCAAGAGTTGTGGTCACCATACTCATTGCAAATGCAGACAATGCAACATGGTGACCCACACTATGGCGACCTTGTGAGATGCTTTTTCACACCCCGCTTGGGGACGTAGAAGACATGACAGTCATCGTGACAGTGTAAGGCTTACACAGTTACCACGATAACTAGATATATATATATTATACGAGGATAAGTATGTTAACTTTATTTTTATAAAAAAAAACTTGTCATCAGTTTATACTATGTGCATTTCCAGGTACTTATTTACAATTCTCATTCTAAGAGTACATTATAGAAACATGATACACCTTTAAATATCACAACAATTTTGTAGAAGTTTTTTTTGCTGTCCGTACACAATTTCTCCGCGTGTCAAGTCATACATGATCAGATAAGTCTTATAATTGCATGCACCACGTTCAAAGCCGTGTGCTAATGATATAAAAATACGATTTTAATTATATACTAGTTCTAAAACATGAACTTAATACTCATTGCTAGAGTCGAAAGGTCAAAACTGCCTATCTTTACTTTAAGGGGCCGTCTCCACGTAAGAGAGAATCGCGACGGACCCGCATCTATTTGGTTATGCGGTTATTCCTTCAGCGTACCGTCGCTTGGAACGAAATCGCTGCGTTTTCGTAACGAGAAGTTGTGCAATAATTTTATTGAAAAAGTTTAGTTAGGTGCCCTACAAGAGTGAAATATGAATACGTATCTCCGTAATAAATAATATAATCATTTATTATGGATATAGTATTGTGGGGTGCTTGTGCAAGTACAGTTAAGAATATGCAGTTAGTGCACGCGGCGCTTTCCCTGCGAGAGCGACACGTTCCATACGGTACGTTCCGTTTGATAGCCAGTACGCACGCGGTGATGGTTCTTAGTGTATAGAAATACGCGACACAACGATTATATCGCCGGGATTCTCTCGCTTATAGAGGCGAGCCCTTTGGGTGTAATTTTTATTTTATACTAGCAGTTTTTCCCGACTTACTGGAGCTAATCCTATCTTTGAAAATGAATGTTATAATTGCGAAAGTTTGTGAGGTTGTATGGATGTTTGTTACTTTATCACGCAAAAACTACTGTACAAATTTGAATGAAACTTTACAATAATGTAGCTTATAAATCAGAATTACATATAGGCTGTTATTTACCACGACAAGTGACATATACGCGGGTGATGCCACCAGCAAAATTTAGTAGTGTTATACTTTTTGAGCGAAAGTATATAGCCTTTTCTTTTTTTTATGACAAGACCCGTGTTCTAAATATATCCTGCGTAACGGGGAGTCTACAAACATACAAGAAACGGACGCAAATCACACTCAGACTCAAAACAACAATCTGTGGATCACATATCCCATGTGGGGTTTGCACCCACAATACTTAGCGCTGTAGAGAGCTGCGTGGCGGACGCTTAAACCACTTCGCTATCCGTACAGTTATATGTCTAAGCTTTAAGGAAATAGATGAAAATTATCCTGGAATATTTGAGTTAATCTTATTCAAACAGGCTATGGACAAGAGTCTCTCTGCTTACCGGTGTAAATATGGTCGACACATGTGCCGAAGCATGGCATATATTCAGTTTAGTAACTATTTATTGATTTCATTATAGTGGTTTGATTCATCTTTCTGTAACAGCCTGTTATCATGAACGGCACTAAAGAACAAACGTTTTACTATTTAAATAATAATGATTACATATTTATTCTACTCTGATTACATTTCACCAAAAAGTATACCAAAGTTGACTGCACGGTGAACGTTGAGCGGTCGCCACGCCGCTCACTTCTGCGCTGAGTGTTGTGGGCTCAAATCCTACATGGGACAACACTTTGTGTGCTCCACAAATTGTTGTTCCGATCTGGGTGTTATTTTTGTACGTTTCTTGTATGTTTGTAAAGTCCCCCGCGACACAGGAATATTCCTAACGCAGGCGTCGTCTTTAAAAAAAAACTAGGAACTCTAGTTATGTCGTCATAGACGTGACGTCCCACAATGGCATCCGTCATGAACGACCATTTAGCTGATAAGCCGCAGACTTCCTGGAAACATTAGAACAAATAGCTCCTTGTCTCCAACGCATAGTAAAAAGAATACTGTATTAATTTTAAGAGATTGTTTTATAAATAAAGTTAGTCTCAATCCGCTCTTCAAACCGAACACTTGTCTTTTTAAAAAACCCTCTCGCCCTCGCTCACAACCTAACTCTCTACAAAATAAGTATTGCACGCTCGTTTTCAAATTAAACTTAAAATGAAAAATAAATTGACAAAAAATTAACAAACATTAAAGTTTGTGTGTGTACACAAATTTTGGTACACTTTTTACGCTTGTTGATATTTCATTCAGCCACAATATAACTCCGTTATAACTGTATTTATACATGAAAAACATGAGATATAATTAAAATAATTGCCTTATTAACATATTTTTTAAAAGAGAATATTTTTAGCTTTATATTTTGATGCTTTTTCTTTACCGTTAATGTACCTTCAAATAAGTTAATATTTTAATCAAATTAAATGATCAAATTGTGTGCGATGGTAGTTACTTACCATCAGATGATCTGCTGGTTTGGTCCTCTATGCCATAGGATAAATATGTTTATACATCAATTTGGTTACAATAGTATAGACTGCCTAATTCAGAATCAAACCTAGCGTAAGTCCGTTTTTTGTATCCAGTCTCTGCCAGCCCTCTAACGAAAGTCGTTACGTTGTAGCATAAGTTTGTTTCACATCAACTCGCTTCCGACGGCGACTCTGCGAACTCAATCGTTACGGAGACGATGGAGTAGATGTGAAATAAAATCACACTAGGACCTCAGACGGCCCTGTGTGAGATGTGTAAAGCTTTTATTAAAAAAAAACCAACGCCCGCACTAGCAATAAACCCTGTGTCGCGCGGGACTTTACAAACATACAAGAAACGGACACAAAGAACACCCAGGCTTAGGACCACAACTTCTGGAACACACCAAGTGTTGTACCGTGTGGGGTTTTTGAACCCACAACACTCAGCGTTGTAAAGAGCGGCATGGTGACCGCTGAAACCACTTTTTTTTTCCACCGGGGCTTACGCCGGGGTGATGTGTCGGAATCGGACCGACTAAACCCTGCGCCTGACACAGGAGGGATTCGGGAACAGCTGCTATTACGACATCAAGATCCCTCCTAGCGTGAACGCTGAAACCACTAGGCATACCGTATTTATGTATTTGTATTAATTTTAGTATATGAAAGTTTCTATATATGTCTACTTCTTCTATTCAACACCTGAAACGCACCTACTTCCTATTTTCTCTGCCTCACCCAAAGGTTGACCGGTAGAGAATGCCTTAGGCATTAAGTCCGACGATGTACATAAAGTGCATGATGTATAAATAAATAAATAAATAAAATACCGTGCAGTCAAATTATAATTACAACATAGTTTTAATTATAGTTAAAACTTAACGTAATTTTATTTAAGTACCTCAACTCACTTATAGATAAGCGAGCTCGCTTGAACCTAAATTACCGTTACTAATTTAAACAATGTCAACATATTACAAAATAAGATCACATAGTTTAGTAGTCAAACAAGGACAAAACAGTAGGTACTATACACGTTATAAACATCAATACAAGCTGTTAAATATTTATGGGTATGCTTCATTTGTTTGGATGCAATACAATGCTTACTTGCCTTTAAGTTTACACTGGTATGTATTGTTAGTCTTATGGCCAGATGTATTTTACTGCTAATGTGATATATTCACCCGCACTAGGAATAAATCCTGTGTCGCGGGGGACTTTATAAACATACAAGAAACGGACACAAAGAACACTCAATCTCAGAACAACAATTTATGGATCACGCGAAGTGTTGTCCCGTGTGGTGTTTGAACCCACAACACTCAGCGGCCACTAGGCCAACTGTGCAGTCAAGGTCAACTTGACAAAAAATTACTGTTAGGAATACTAAATAGATATAATGAATGGGTAAGTTCCACAAATGTTAGAAAACATCTCGGTAATGGCAAATTTTGAGGTAAAAATTATTTGAAATGCGCTTCATCTCGTAATTGGGATGTCAACAAGTCGTTTCTCATCTAAACAAAACGTAAATAATTTTCACTTGACGAGGAGAGGTCTATGTCCAGCAGTGGACTGTTAAAGGCTGTTGGCTGTTGGCAAGATCATAGATCTCAAAATCTATAATCCAGTGTACGAATTATTTATTGTAAGCTTACGACGTTCTATATGTTTATCGATAACTTCTGACTTCAAGCTCGATGTACCTAACTTCCAAATTTTGCACCACCCAAGGATTGACTGGTAAAGAATGCCTAAGGCATTAAGCCCACCGATATACATGTGGGCATGATGCGACCAAAAGATTTTTAACTTGGTTTGGAAATTTACATGGACGTCGCCAAAAATATTTCTAAGGACGACGGGGTTCCAGGGATTTTCTTACTACTGTGCACCTGGTTGCCCGACTACTACCTGAGACTGCGTGCGGTTCGAGTCCGATATAATCACCTACGTGGCATCCGTGAGGATTTCTGCACAGAATAAAAAAGGGGATGCATCTTAATAATAAAAAAATAATAATACGTCTTTATCTACGAAATTGAGCTTTTTATAAAAAAAATTAAAATACATATTGGGGGGGGGGCTACCCCCCCTCCAAAAATATAAATATGTATTTTGGGGGAGGCACCCCCTCCCCTGAAATCGATTTTACTGGTTTTATATTAATTCATATTAAAGTTTTCAATTAACAATAGCATTTGAAACGAACATTCCAACCATTCCTGGTCTATAGACACAAATATTTACAAAGATGGGTGGGCAAATAAATAACCTTATTAAACTAACAGTTACTCACAATTGAAAATAGTAGGTATGTTACCTTCTATACAGTTTATTTTCCTGTAGCCTTGACGCTTGACTTGAATTAAATAAATACCTACTTTTATATTTATGTTCCAATGTTTACACATCATTGTGTTCATCATTAACAGGAAAAAAAAAATTAAAAATACTTGAAGGTTCAAGTCGTAAGCATTCCTACCTTCTATAAAGAAAAATATAGGGTCTATAAACAGTTGTTCTATTATGCAATGAATATGGCGACCACCACCCTTGGATTCTATTTATGCTTTCCATTAGGCAGAGACTCTATCATCATCTCAGCCAAAAGACGTTCACTGCTGGACATAAGCCTCCCCCAATTTTCTCCATAACAGCCTTGTCACGTCGGCCACCAGGTCACCAGGCCGTCGGACCACCTTGAGTCAGTTTGATAGAACCAAAAAATCGTACATCGCTTAACTGTTGATTACGAAATTTTAATATCGTGTCGGTTTTTTTTTGGTCTTAATGGTGGTAAAGTACGGCTTCTGTTATGACCAAGGAATCTAAAGTAAGGGTATTCTCAGGTGTGGACCGCGACGAAGGTAGTTGTAGCCGGTAGTAGCCGGTTCCGTGTCCTTCAATATCCGTTCTATGCTTAGAGAAGACACTAAGATATGGATATCAACTAATAATAATATTTCAGACATTTGACAACGCCATCTAGTCCCAAACTAAGCAGAGCTTGTACTATGTATACTGGACAACTGATATAAATACATACATACCTTTTGTTTTGTAAATACATATATATTATACATAGAAAACACTCCGAAGCAAATATTTGCAGATCATACAAACATTTGACCCAACCAGGGAATCGAACACGAGACCTCAAGCACAGCAGTCGCATACGCTACCACTGCGCCGCCGAGGCAGTCGTCGCCGAGGTAACAGACCATGTTAAATACTTATGGTGACAAAAACGTCCATTTTAAAATGAAGTCAATTTCCAGCAGTGGACTGTTAATATAATATTAAAATGGCTACGAGTTTTCGGAGTCTTAAATTATTAGGATTTTTTTATTTTTATTTATAAGCATTGGTAATTGTTTACGTGTTTTATGAAAATAGAATTTAGTAACTCTGGCTAGTCGCGTTCTCCCATCATTGCGGTTTGAATTCCTCTGCAATAACACAAATCACAGTGGTTCATGCAAAATGAGTCGTTAACCGCAGGCATATATGTATAATTAAATATTAAACTGAACTGCCTCGGTGGCGCAGCGGTAGTGAATGCGACTACTGTGCTTGAGGTCTCGATTTTGGGTTCAATTCCCAGGTCGGACCAAATGTTTGTATGATCTGCAAATATTTGTTTCGAAGTTTGGGTGTTTTCTATGTATAACATGTATGTATTTACAAAAAAAAGGTTTCAAGTCTATCAGTCAGTCTAGTTATCGTAGCACAAGCTTTGCTTAGTTTGAAACTAGATGACTTTGTGTGTCAAATGTCCGAGATATTCATTTATTATTTAAACTTACTAAGTAAACAAAAGGCGAGTAAGGGAACAAAGTATGCAAGGCAACATTATTACAAAGAGAAGGAAAACTTGATACAAACCCTGTTCTAACCCGTGTGGCCAGCGTGGTATAGTAGGCCAAAACCTGCTTGTTAAGGTGAGGCCTGTGTCCAGCAGTGGACTGTAAAAGGCTGTTGATGATAATGATGATGATAAAGTAAACTCATAAAAGTTAATTCGAAAACATACATTTTCGCCTACATATCCCCTAAAAGATAGACGGAAAAGTGTTTAAGGATTGTTCTAAATATGCCGTGTGGTAACGAATTTATAATACCGAGTTTTAACGCTCGTATACTTTCCATGGGTGTCGTAGGAGGCCACTAAGGAAACAAATTATGCAAGACAACATCATTGCAAGGAGAAGGAAAACTTGAAACACACTATACCCGTCTGGCCAGCGTGGTGTAGTAGACCAATACTTCAATTCTAAGGAGAGACTTATGTCAAACAGTGGAATGTTAAAGGCGATGGTGATGATTTTGTCAAATATTACTTTGCCTCTGTTTTTCTTAATTCGAGACAACCCTACCTTAGGTAGTGCGATATGAATACAATCTTACTGGTTGATTACAAAAGCTTAACGATTGTCTTATAATTTTAAATATGATTACACTTAACATACTACAAAGTTATTAAACAAAAGTTGAAGTGTTATTTCAGTCCACTGCTGGACAAAGACTTTTTTTTGTAGAGTCCTACCAAATTGACTCTATTCTGCCTGATGGAAAGCATGAATAAAATCTTAAAGTTGTTGTCACCATACTCATTACGAATGCTGACAATGCAGTATGGTGACCCACACTATGGAGGCCTATTAAGATTTTTTACGCTTCACTTGGGGACATAAAAGACATGACAGTCATCGTAACATTGTATTGCTCACATTTACCACGACAACTGTCACCCCTGCATCAATGATGATGATGATGGGCCTCCGGTCTCGCACTCACCAACGAAACACGACAGCACGGATGCTGTCGCTTTAGGTTAGTCTATAGGAGGGCAGTACTGATCCGGACGAGCCGGCCCGTTCATGCTGAAATCAGCGTGGCTGTACTACCTGGTAAAACTGATTAATGCTTAAGCAAGGCTCGTTGGACACCACTTAAATAGATTCTAGGTTTATCACATACTTAAGCATAATTAGCTGATATTAATCTGAATACTACAATTATATTTCGTGTTTTTCGTTATAATGAGCATCTAAACGCATACGACCTTTCTCAAGTACAGATGCTCTTAGTAACTAATTTTATTTGTTTCTTATCAACGATAACCACATAGTATAATGAATATTCTCCAGCGTAATAATTTAAGGTCGTTATTATAAATTATTTATTCATACTGATATGAATACAATCACTGTTTTAGAATAATAACGGTAACTGAAAATCGTGAGTTTATTTAAATTTGAATCTTAATCCAGATGACGTAAGGCTTAATATATGTTTAAGTTAGCTAAACCCTTAACTTTAAACCACTTTATTGTCTTAAGAGCATATAATGTTACTGATTTTGGTGTCCTGTGTTAATTAGATCGTTTCGAATCATTTTATAATCATTATGATGGGCAGTGAGCAGTCAGTCAGAGCAGTGGATATTGGCCAATCCTTAGAAAGGAGGTTTTGGTTTACTAATACATATAATTCTTCAAATCTTAATATATATAAATCTCGTGTCACAATGTTTGTCCTCAATGGACTCCTAAACCACTTAACCGATTATAATAAAATTCGCACACCATGTGCAGTTCGATCCAACTTGAGAGATAGGATAGTTTAAATCTCAAATTATAGTCGCAATTTTAATTTATTGCTAATTATTTGTCTGTTATTATTTGACAGTCACAATTATCTGTTAACTCCAAATGATTCTAACAGATGTCGATATCTTTCGACTGGGTTGAGTAAGTAATCAATAGATGGCGCTGCTATGTTTACTATAATGTAATATAACAAAAACTTTAGCCACAGCAACGCGTGGCCGGGTCAGCTAGTAACCTGATAAAAAGAAGTCTGCTGGGGATAGATCTGGATTTCTGGGCGGCCATGGAATGTCGTCTCGTCTGGAAATAAGCTTTTCCGGAAACATGTCTTTTATCACCGGCAGGGGCTCATTGGATTCGTGACAAGTCCCTTCACGTTGTTAAAACCATGTGTTACGGTAGCAGTCAGCTAATTCCAGTAGCACCGGTCTCAAGAACTCTCGTAACATGTTTGTGCGGGATGTTAGATTCAAATGTTAACGAGTTCTTGTCCCTCCCAATATAATGTTACGCTGACCAGACGGATTTATATAGCATTTGTGTCAAGTTTTATTCATTTTGCTGCACTTTTCTACTACGTAGTTCACTCTCTTCGGTGGCTCTTACGACAGCCACAGGATGAGTAAGGGTGATCACATTCCGTATTCTTAATCCATCACAACACGTGTTCCTTCCCTCACAGATATTTCATGTCTAAAATTATTTATAACTGTAAAAATGAAGGCAATGTATCGATTTCTAATTTATTAAATGTGATTCATTCGACTTTTTAAGATTTAGAGGTTATACATAAAAAGATGATTTCGAAATTATAAAAGGGGATTCCCAGTATAACGACCTCAATATATTACTAATTCTACATTCACTGGTACAAGGACCTTTTGAAATCAGAAAGGTGTTGTACTGTAGTATCGGATTTTTATATACCAATTTAATACCAAATGATCGTAAAAATAATCGATATGTTCGCAATCCAAGATTTAGATAATAAGTAATCAGGGACCTGAAATCACATAGTCTGATCGTCACTAGAGTAGATCAAGGCTGGCTGTGCTTGAGGTTTTAGTGGCATGCGTGTAACATTAACATGGTCCTGCATCCCCGAAAGTCCCAAAAAAATATAATAAATAAATTGTAATTTATTTTTGGCATAAAAGTCTTTATTTAGTGTGACAAATAACGTGACTGCACAGTTGGCCTAGTGGTTTAAGCGTTCGCCACGCCACTCTTTACTACACTGAGTGTTGTGGGTTCAAACCCCACAAGGGGACAACGCTTTGTGTGATCCAGAAATTGCTGTTCCAAGTCTGGGTGTTCTTTGTGTTCGTTTCTTGTATGTTTGTAAAATCCCCCACGCTACAGGATTTATTCCTAGTGCGGGCGTTGTTTTTTAACAAAAAAGAAAAAAAATGCTGTCGGAACGGAACTCTGTATTCTTTAAACAAGGGCTCTTGTCAAGTAAGAAAGAAAGATCAACAGCTTTCTGAAGTGCACGATCCCCTCCTTAGACCTAATTTTTTTATATCTAAGTATTATATTTGTTATATTATTTGTTACCCTCCCATCGTGATCAAAATTCCTTTAAGCGTGGCGAGAGAAAGCATCTCACTAAGCTGCCATGTGTATTGGAGTGTCATCATTCTGCATTGTCTGCATTTACAATGAGCTTCCCATCAGGCAGAGTAGTCACTTTGGCAGGCTCAATATTAATGACTGCACGGATGGCGTCATTGTATAAGCGGTCGCCACGCTGCTCTCTACTGCACTGAGTGTTGTGGGTTCAAACCCCACAAGCGGACAACACTTTGTGTGATCCACAAATTGTTGTTCTGAGTCTGGGTGTTCTTTGTATCCATTTCTTGTATGTTAGTAAAGTTGCCGCGATACTGGATATATGCCTAACGCGTGTGTTATCTTTTAAAATAATTTAAAAGATATTAATAAAAAAAGTAATTGCATGTAAATCTATGGTTTATTTTTGTCTATGGCTTGATGTATTTTATTCTTTGTAGCTATAAATAATCTTTTACCGTCTATAGCAGTTATCTGTTGTTTTTGCATTACTTTTTCAACTGTAAACCGGTGAAGGCAAAGCGTCGAAGAGTAAAATCGTAATTATCAAGGTTGCACTATTTTTAAGTTTTAATCTAAATACGTTTAGTAAATAGTCTATGCATGAGAAACTTGAAAATATATGTTAAAACACCGAAACGTATGTTTTAAGATAGATAGAAGTATATCTTTTGTGTTTTATTTTAAAGGAACATTGAGATTTAATTATGACCTCAAAAATGATGATGGCTCTTCCTTTCTTTGTAAATCAGTGCAAACCTGGAACTCACTACCAGCGCACGTGTTTCCCTCCCATTATAATCTTGGACCCTTTAAGCGGAGCGTGAGCGGAGCCATAGCGTGGGTCGTTATACTGCATTGTCAGCATTAGCAATGGGAATGGCGACCACCACTCTTGGATTCTATTTATCCTTTCCATCAGGCAGAGTAGAGTCACTTTGGTAGGCTTCTATTAAAAGAAAAACGAAAGAGATCCATAACATAAGTTTCTCGTGGGCCGCTCTATACCTATGTATGTGTCGATACGTGCCTCTGCCATGTAAGTATTAGTGGTTTACGTGCATAGAAAGAATAAAAGGCACAAAATAACAAAAACAAAGACAATGAAGGCAAAGTAGTAAAGGCAAACGTTAGTAAAACACTAAGTTAGGTGTACTCGAAACTAGTGAGCTCATTTAATGTTTAGGACTTCAAGAGCCAGTTTCACCACTTGCTCATAAAGTTCCTGATTCTAAACTTATCCGTGAAATAACTGCAGATTTCGGTTTCGCAAGTGCGGGTTAGAGACACATACTCGTATGTCAAATAAATAAATACATATTAGTAACTTATCTATAAGATAGTGTTATGTGCTGGATAACTAATTGAAACTTTATCAGGAACTAATGAAAAGTGAACTAAGTATACCAACTAATGTTGCAGATTAACAAAAGTATACTAAGGCAGGTAGCATCCACTCGGACAAAATAATTGCTTAGCAACGCTTGTCTGCGATGTCGTGATAGCCACGTATACATATAGACACGCACTATAGATTTATATGCCCTCGTCCGAGTCCCTTGAGGTATTTCATACATTACGATTTTATCGTAGACATGTGCACATTGACCCTATAACGCTTGTTTATGGAGCCTGGATTCTATCTACTCTGTTTTCTGTATGCATATTAGTTGATAAATCAATATTTTATTTATATTAATATTTTATCGATATATTGGCATGTCACTATTGTGCTATGATAGTGTTTGCTGTATGATATGAACCTTTATAAATCATGGAACTGGAAGATTGACGTCAACTTTAGAGATTGGACAATGATGATGTACTCCCAGCCTATTTTGGCCACGGCGGTCAGTCTCAACGGAAACCAGCGAACTACGCAGGAGATATAATGCACAAATCTGTGCGTAAACACAGGTGCATGCTCTGTTCCCTCACTCTCACAATCAGACGGGACGGCTATCCGATACGACCGTGATGAGATCAGGCGCAGGACCAATGGCTTTATGTGCTCTCCGAGGCACAGGGATTAAGACCACGACTTCTAAATTCCGATCTGTTATTAAAAATTGTCGTTTTTTACCCCACCCAGGAATTGAACCTGAGACCTCTTAATCCGCAGTCACATACGCTAACTGCTAGACCAACCAGACAGTTTGAGGTTGGATAACGGTTTCTTTGAAGATATGATGATGATGATATTGATGACGATGAACAGCCGTTTTTTTCCTTCTGTATAATATAGCGATTGTAGCGAGTCATCATGTTTTTTTGCTTGACTGAAGCTTTAAATGGTCTACCAGTCTAAGAAAAAGCCCCAAGAAACTCAATCAGGTTTCTCAATATTATGCCACGTTATTTTTTGACTTAAAAGCAACGAGAACAATTCGTATCACTGTCAGGGAGTCTTGTCACTTGTTTGTTGGTCATTAATGAAAAGGGTAGGGGAGTACGTAAAACCTTCGGTCCTGCGTCCTCTAGCCAGTCGTGTCAGATAACCGTCCCATTGGATTGTGACAGTGAAGGAACAGAGAGTGTGCCTGTGTTTACGCTCACACTTGCGCACTATAATATCTCCTGCGTCTCCGGGTCTACTGGTCTTCGTTGAGACCTGCCGCCGTGGCGGAAATCAGTACATCATCATCATACTAATGAGTAAAATCTCATCCAACTAAAAAATGTAGCTATATTCCATCTTTGCTTAGTACACCGTTCGTATTTTTACTTCCTGCAAACCTTGCAGAACCTCATAAGGTTAAGAACTTAGGTTGAATTTTAATATTTATTTAATCTTGCCTTTTATGTCTCAATTAAACAGTAGGTTGACGTCAATCCAATGAACCACATGATGGTGATAATACTGTTTACATCATCATTAAGTGTTTGCCGATGTCTAACCTAAATAAACCATGACACAAATTCAGCAAACAAACTTATCTCATATCTTTCTTTATCGTAATGTGATAATTCATTGAAGGAAATTAAAATCTCATTTCTGTTATATAATATTAGAATTTGATTGCTGTCAATAACAAATATCAAAAAAGTTGAGAGGTGTCAAGGGACACTTGGATAAAACAACGTGCCTTTCGATTAATTAGTGGAGGAATTGTACAGGATACACTATTCAAAGCAAAATAGAAAGACGAAACCAAAATAATTGGCTTGTTTTCAATGAGAGAGGGAGAGAGACAGATAGAGAAACACGCGCACGACGCACGGCATACTACACTATAGCAAAAAGTGTCGTGACAACTTTTCGTCTGAATTTTTTCCGTCTAGTTTCCTTCGCAACGCGCGATAGGGAACTTCGTCTCAATATTGGTTCTATAAAATGAATAAGATATGAAAATGTAGAACGCAATATTCTTCATGATCAACACAATCAAAGGCTTTAGAGAAATTTAAAAACGTTTAACTTATGCTATGATTTTTTCCAGTATAAAAAGGATGTCTGGGGAAGTTTTCTAGTCTCGATTTTTTTGGCTGCCTACAAAACTTTAAAGAAAAAAATAACAGTATACTTATGTACTATTTTTTTTAATATTAGCAAAGCGAAAGTGCCTCCACTGGAGTTGCCAGTGTTGAAAGAAGTCTATGATGAGATTAACCGCGTGCTTTTGGCAATCAATATATATAAACGAACTGTTTTATCAAAAAAGTGAGTAACATCTTATAATAATACTTAGTAAAAGTCTGTTTTTTTTAATTAGATGTTATGTATTACAAAGTGGAACGGTAAACTAAAGGTTTGCGATTCTCCTTGCTCAAACTAATAATTACATTGGTCTTATCTGTAGCTTCATCTACGTCAAATATGAATTATATTTTACTCTCCTTATCGATATCTTGATTTGGATTAAGCAAATATGAGTACAATTTTGATGCCTTAAGTAAAGTGATTGTAAAATTTCAAAAATTTTGATTTCCACACAGGCCAAAAACTTATAATCTGCAAGAGAATTAGTGAGATAGCTAACTAGTGTTGGACCTAATATAGGCCCTTTTTGGAATAAGGACATGAGAGAAACAGGTGTAACAGTTAATCTAGTATTTGAAATACACGCGTAACGCTTCTGGAAGTTTTTATTCTAATAGAATTAGTCACGTGTAGGTATTCTTTGTACCCGTTGTTTCAATGTATATAAAGACCTCTTTCATCAGTCATTAGTGTGTGTTCTGAGAATAAGGAATTGATTTTACTTACGACTATTAAGTTAAGACACGTGACACAAGTAAGACGTAACGACACACATAATTTTAAAAGTAAAAACGCCCATACATCGGTGATTTTACACCTCTAGGGAGTGAAATTTCCAAATTATCTTTCTTAGGGGATGCTTACAATATAAAAAGCCTCGGCTATCAAAATTTCGGGTTTGTAGCCCTAGCTCTTAACTCTTTGCGTTATTTGACATGCATAGACGACATTTCTACAAGTGGCAGACTGAAAACTTATAAATACATAATACATATATATGTTACAGGATTCTAGACGGGTAACACGCAGGTGATATTAACACGTAAAGATTATTATTCCGTGACATTATAACCTTGGGTTTATTTTTTTTAGCACGCACTGCCTCAGTAACTGTCTCATTCAATTATACTTTACGTAAAGTTCAAATATTTTGTCTACAATAATGTTATTTACTGGGCGAATATGAATCTACCTGTTGTGTAAGATTACAAAATGCTAGAAGTATTAGAGAATTTAAGCAAAGGCAAAATAATCTACATATGAATACGCGTTCTTTATTTTTCGGACTACTCAATATGTATACAATGTAATCTATACATATAAATAAAATTGGAATGTCTGTTTGTAATATTGAAATAACCGCTTTTTACTACATGCATATACACATACGATACACACACCATAATATTTTTTTTTACAAATTTTGTCTGTCTGTCTGTTTATTCCGGTTAATCTCTGGAACGGTTAGACCGATTTCGATGGGACCTTCACTGACAGATAGCTGATGTTATAGGGAAAGACGTGAACTAGTTACATTTTAGAATTTTTGTATTATAAAAAAAATACACGCGGATGAACGCGTGTGGAGTTAGCAATTTATATAAATTTTAGATGAATTTATCTATAATATGTACGTATTTAGAAATATTAGTGACCAATTGACAGCGATAAGGTTACTCATTATTACCTAGACTAAAATTATGATCGCCATAAACTTTATCGTTTAATACCACACCACTTCTGTCTACCCTTGCGGGGATAAAATCGTGTGCTGATGGTAAGCGCCTACTCGGTGCCAACCGAACGCCTGAAGAATATTGTATAGTACATCTGAGGCTAATAAACAGACATCGCAAAAAACCAAGAGCCAAGTTTCTTTTCGATAACCTCATTCAAAAGCAAC
Source organism: Hypercompe scribonia (assembly GCA_949316085.1). Classification (NCBI taxonomy): domain Eukaryota; kingdom Metazoa; phylum Arthropoda; class Insecta; order Lepidoptera; family Erebidae; genus Hypercompe; species Hypercompe scribonia. The sequence continues at coordinate 6,101,684 of OX438997.1, forward strand.
ATAGGTTTCCGGTTGAGCTGACCTGGCAAAAAGTTATACCTTCTGAAATATTGCAGAAGAATGTCTCTCCTACGATAACTGTTGTACGATTATAGTGTATGATAACGATTTAAAAAATACCTGAATGCGTCATAGCTACTATGAATTCCCCGTGACAAATTCGGCATTATTGTTCAATATATTATTGCATTTAACTCTGAGGTAATTTATGCAAAAATGATTCACTTTACAAATTAGTTAGAACACTGTTTCCCATTTAGTGATACTCGTACCCCCAGGGGTACGTAAGATTGCATCAAGGGGTACGCGAGTAATCTCTTAATTAAAATATTAAATCAATGCCTAATGATTATTTAATCCTTCTCTCCCGACTCCTTAAAGTTATTTGTGGTCGAGTCATTTTCTTAATGTCAAATTAAATGTCACTTTTTACATAAGTGTTCTTAGAAACCTATTTCCAATAATCGCATTTTACTTTGACTTTGACTGAGGGGTACGCAAGTTCGAGATCTTTCTTGAAGTGGTACATAGAAAAAACTAATCGGGAACCACTGAGTTAGAATGATAATTAAGAGTACGATTTTATATGAAGAACGAAGAAAGAAAAATTTATTCTGTCAAACACGGGACAGCATATAGTTATGACAAGAGAGTGAGCCACAAGCAATTATAATATCGTGTAATGCAAGAAAAGACCTCTATCCCAGCATATTGATGCATCATGAGGACCTGCAGCACTGGTATTACGATCCTCAATCGTGTATAAATACATCAAGAAAATTGCATTAAACATAGGTTGATTCGACCAAAGTATTGTCGTGGGGGACATTACAGACACACACAGAAGGCTCAGACACAGAACAAACATTTTTTCTATACATAAAGTGTTGTTCCGTGTGGGGATCGAACACAACACCCAGCGAAGTAGAAGCGAAGTAGCCGCTTAAAACACAACGCCATCCGTGCAGTCAGAAGTGACTCTAAGGCTATAAAACGTAGGTGAAACTGCGGAGAACGGGCAGAAACTAGTTTTCAGTATTAATTATATTGCCAAGATGAAAGCATAATTTATTTAACAAAATTATCCAAGAATATAAACAATACAGTTAGACATAATGAATTCAGAAACTTTGTTCAAACAAATACAATGGTTTATGGTCCGATTTTATTTTTTCATAAGAATCACGTATGTTTTGACGGGATCACCGGAGGTCGTAGTTTCGACTCTCATCAAGGACGAATGACTGAATATCGTGTACTAATATTCGATATTTCTAAGTACGCTTATCTTTATCTATGGTATTATAAGTATGTTTATCAGCATTGGTTACCATAATACAAGCGCTGCGTTGTTTGGAAGGAAGGCAATGCTTGAACCATTTCTTTGTGTACATTTTGCTATTACATTATTAATTTTTTTTTAATGTACATCCAGTCAAGTCAAGATATCAAATCAATATTAGTGATGTATTAAGAACACAGAGCGTCACTCCTAATTATCCCATAGACGTTGAAGCAACGGCAAAATGCACATGACAATAAAATATCAACCCGCCTGGCCAGCGTGGTATAGTAGGCCAAAACCTCCTTTCTAAGGAGAGGCCTATATCCAGCAGTGTTTTCATAGGTAGTAGAGCCACGCTGATTTCAGCACGAGCGGGCCGGCTCGACCGGGGCAGTACTGCCCTCCCACAGAAGACCAACCTAAAGCGCCAGCATCCGTGTTGTCGTGTTTCGTTGGTGAGTGTGAGACCGGAGGCCCATTGATGCAAGGGTGACAGTTATAGTGGTAACTGTGTAAGCATTACACTGCCACGATGACTGTCATGCCTTTTACGTCCCCATACGGTGTGTGAAAAAGCATCTCACAAGGCCGCCATAGTGTGGGTCACCATACTGCATTGTCTGCATTTGCAATGAGTATGGTGACCACAACTCTTGGATTCTATTCATGCTTTCCATCAGGCAGAGTAGAGTCACTTTGGTAGGCTCTGAATATAGAAAAAAAAAAGTGGACTCTTAAGGTCTGTTAATGGTGACGTCTTATGTCAAGAAGGATCTAGAAGATATAGATATAAGTATTTGTTTTAAACTTAAATGACTGTATGAATTGCAATTTAATTACTGTCATAACATTATAAGAAAAAATAATTTTAATTGCCTAGATAAACATAATGTTACTTCAGACATTTCAGACATTTGACACACAACGTCATCTAGTTTCAAACTAAGCAGAGCTTGTGCTATGATAACTAGACTGACTGATACAATACTTATATGCTTTTTTTTTGTAAATACATACATATTATACATAGAAAACACCCAACTTCGAAACAAATATTTGTAGGTTATACAAACATTTGGTTCGACCCAGGAATCGAACCCGAGACCTCAAGCACAGCACTCGCGTTCACTACCGCTGCGCCACCGAGGCAATTATAATACATATTAATATATATTATACTATAAATATTGTCTGTCTGTCTTGTTCCTCATTAATACAACCATGTGTCACAACAAACCGTGGAGGTGACAGGAGGTTCATGTCTTTGGAATCATAACTCCTCGCTTATTCGTCCCCGTATTCGAAGTAGGTGGTTTACTTTCTTTTTAAATTTTTAACATGTATTTTGTTTTTCTTCTTTTATACATTTAACATAAAAATTAAATCGCGCCTTTTTCCCAGAGGGGTGAACAGAGGCATTTTAAAGATACTTTTTTAGCATTTTGGTACCACTTAACAGATGGTGAGTCTATTGTCACTGGGATGTACTGTTTGCCAGAGCCTCGTCTGTCGATTAGCAGGCACTATTTGCAAGTGAAATTAATTTGGGCCCTAACTTCACGGTGGGAACCTTATACACCGTATTGAATATGCAAATAATTATACATTATACACATACATATTATACATACACATATTACAATTTATCAACAGCCTTTTACAATCCACTGCTGGACATAAGCCTCTCCTTAGCAAGGAGGTTTTGGCCTACTATTCCACGCTGGCCAGACGGGGTGGAATAGGCTTTGTTTCAAGTTTTCCTTCTCTTTGTAATGATGTTGTCTTGTATACTTTGTACATTTGGTCGCCTTTTACGACACCCACGGGATGAGTAGGGGTGATAACACTATGTATTCTTGATCCGTCACCACACGGACAATTATCCTATCAACAAGAATATCCTTACACACACAGCTGTCTGATCTCAAACTAAGCAAAGCCTGTATTATGGTAACCAGATTGCCAATAAACATACTTATATATTTCTAAATACATACGTATTATAGATAAATTACACCCAGACACTGCATAAATGATCTTGTTTATCACACAGATTTTATTTATAAGTAACTGTACCTTGCTACGCTTGGCTATGGTATGTTGTGGTTGCATTAATTAGAAATAAGAGATAGAAAAAAGTTGAGAGATGTCAAGGGATACCCGGATGGAACGAAGTTCCTTTCGATTAATTACGTTATAAAATAATAATCAGAAACACTGTCAGGATTCATTATTGTCATTATTTTCCATTTTTTTTACTATTTCTTATGTACAAAAAACCTGTATAAACTTAACAAAACAAGAATTATCGTCGCGACACTACACTATTCAAAGCAAATAGAAAGACGAAACGAAAATAATTGGCTTGCTTTCTATGAGAGAGAGAGCGAGACAGATAGAGAAACATGCGCACGCCGTACGGCTTGTTACACTACAGCAAAAAGTGTCGTGACAACCTTTCGTTTGATTTTTTTCCGTCTAGCCTCCTTCGCAACGCACGATAAGGTATTTCGCTCCAAAAGTGAGGGGAAATATTTATTTATACTAACTGAAGCTATCTGAACTGAACTGAAGTATATCATGTCATTAGTGCCAAAGTACGACCTCTTTTCCACCTTCTCAATTTAAGAGCCAAGCCTCTCATAGTAGTGATAGCCTCGCCTATATACGAGGGGGCGTTTTTAAATTCGCGGAATGGAGGGTATTGAGTAATAATAAAAACACAAAATTATTTTTCTTTTTCTATATATTCCCCTGCAACACGAATACATTTTTCAGATCTTTCAATTAGTTTTTTTATTCCCTCGTAAAAAAAAGTTTTATCTTTGTCTGAAAAATACGCCGAAACCGCCTCCTTAACCTCATCAGTTGAAAATTTCTTACCACGTAATTCTTTTTTCATTTTTGGAAAGAGATAATAATCACTCGGAGCCAAATCTGGACTGTAGGGTGGGTGATTCAAAATATCGAAGCCCACCTTATGCAGGGCAGCCAGTGCGACTCGGCTCTTGTGAACGGGAGCATTGTCATGCAATAGCAGGACACCTTTCGTTAATTTTCTCCGTCTTTTTTCTTTGATGGCTTCTTTTAACTGTTCTAAGATTGAAGCGTAGTATTCCCCCGTTATAGAAATGCCTTTATCTATATAATCTATCAATAATATTCCTTCTGAGTCCCAAAAAATCGTTGCCATGAGTTTCCCAGCCGACTGTGAAACCTTAAATTTCTTGGGTGGTGCTGTGCCCTTTTTGTGCCACTGCATGGAGTCTTGTTTGGACTCGGGTTCATGATGAGGAACCCAAGTTTCATCCCCAGTAACAATTTGATTCAATACGCCATCCTTGTCTTCATTGCAGAGGTCCAAAAACGCACGTGAACATTCCACGCGCTGTTGTTTTTGCAATGGCGTGAGCATTCTCGGCACCCACCGTGCGCTAACCTTAGTCATGCCAAGATGATCGTGTAAAATTTTAAAAATTGTTGTATCCGATACTCCAACCATTTCTGCGAGTTGTTTCTTTTTTAGTCGAGCATCTTCCAATACAATTTTTTCTACTTTTACAATAACTTCTGGCGTAGTCACCTCAACGGAGCGCCCCGGCCTCGGGTCGTCTTCAAGTGATTCCCTGCCTTGTTTAAATAAACTATGCCACTTGTAGACCATTGTTTTTCCTGGGCAAGAATCCCCGTAAACCGATGACATCTCATTGAGTATGGTTTGAACAGACTTTCCTTGCTTAGAAAGGAACTTTATCACCGCACGGAATTCAATTTTCTCCATTTTTTTCACTTCGTTCCCGATTAAAATACTTGGTCAACGATAGTTTAATAACTAATGATCCAATCACAACAAATTTTACTATGCAGACTAATTATGAGTCACTGAATACGGTAGGCATCAAAAGAGCGCGTTTACCCGCCTTTTTCACTGTCATTCCGCGAACTTAAAAACTTACCCTCGTATTCTCTGCGATTTATTTAACCTCTTGATAGGCCACGACTCCCACTTTCTTTTTTATTTTGATTTAGGCATTTCTCGTTTTCTTTTGCATTCTATTTTTGTTCTAAGAAATTATACATTTAAAATCCACCTTAACTCAACATTTAGTTTATCAGGAACCGGTTATAATGCGATACCGGTTCCAAGATCATCACTGAATGTATAATTTTTTGACTGCACGCATGTCCTAGTGATGTAAGCGGTCGCCGCGCCGCTCTCTATTGCGTTGAGTTTTGTGGCTTTAAATCCCACATCGGACAACACTGTGTGATCCACAAATTGTTGTTCTGAGTCTGGGTGTTCTTTGTGTCCGTTTCTTGTGTGTTTGTAAATTCGCCGGCGACACAGGATTTATTCTACGTGCGGGCGTTGTCTTTACAAAAAAATGACAATTCAGTTTCTGTTTTTTTTTCCTGTTTTTATTTCGTTATTAAATTCCATTGTTATGAATAATTAATTGATTTGTTTATTTGAATTTCTGTTATTTTAACCTCTGGTATGTGTTTAACGCTATATTTACCTTAATTCATGAATAAAATCAATCACATGTGTGTGTTAATATGTACTACATATAGTACACATGGGCGTTGTCGATGTATCTAGAATTATACTCGTTCTTATCTATGAAATAGACTTTTTGTATGAAATAAGTAAAAAAAATGTATTTTTCTGTACATTTTCTTTTCTACCAGGGGGGTAGCAAGTGCACCCATGTACCGACCCATATACCACATACATATATAAATATTTACATTTATTGTTTAAGTACGGATAATTAATGTTTTTTATACCTGTATTAAACAAATAGGAAAAAGCGTAATGCTAGAAGTAAAATACAATAGAGTTGGTGGAGATCTTTGCTGTGCCGTGATGTGCGTGGGAAAAATGAAAAAATACAGTTTTAAAAGGCTTGTTGGTCTAGTGACTAGTAATGCTCACTGCTAAGCTAGAGGTCTGGATTTAGATTCGCACCCAGGACAGATAATTTTGATACGATCAGAACTATTTTTGCCTTTTTGTGAATTAATCTTATACAGATATTTTTATGTCAGACAGACAGACATTTTCTAAGACTCGCTCTTTAAAGACAGGCTGAAATAAATCACAGAGGTTATGTTCAAAATTCTGAATATATAAGTAGGTATGTTTGCCAGCAGCCTCGACACCATAGCACACTGCATCGAATCAGACGGCCTTGTGTGTGACATGGGATATAATATTATTATCATACTATTAACTGAGAAAATTGAAATATAAAGGACTCGTAGTGTCCTTTGCCACTAACACTTGTTAAAAAAAAAACAATCTATTTACAATGAAATAAACAGTGTTGTTGATAAACACAATGATAAAAAATAGTTCTGTCTAAAGCAGTTGTTTACACAACATCAATGAACGTGATACTTCGATAACCATATCGAAAACGGGAACTGTAACTAAATATAAATATTATTTTACCATGAAAAAAACCATTCACAACTTTCTAGAGAATATTTTTCCGTTCACGCTCAACGAAAACAAGTTGCTAAAAATCTAAAAATACAACATAAATAAACTATAAATACCTCGAATGTGTACAAACAGTGTTACAAATTCCACAATATAACAGACCACTGAACTAATCACACAAAATAACACATGAAATTATAAAATAAATTCACACTTCACTTGAAGTAATTTCGCGCGGTTTAGTTACTTTTTTCGCGAGGCACAAGTAGGCGACTGCATTCGGCCGCGTGCATTTCTCAACTGGCACGCTTACAAATTTATCAGTTAATGTATACACGTAATATTATCTGAAGATTTCTGTTTAATTTGTTTGTGGTATGGTATCTTGGGATTAGTTTAATGAACTTTGGTATTTTAGGTTTATAAATTATGTTAGTTTAGTTTTATAAAATACACAACTATCATAATTAACATGAAAGTGTTTAAAAATTACGTTCACTGGTTCATAATTGCAAATCTTATAGTTTTACAGATCGTTTTGAAAAATTTGAACAATTAATGTATTTAATAAATATATATTTCGGACGTTTAACACACGTCATCTAGTTTCAAACTGAGCAGAGCTTGTGCTATGATAACTAGACTGACTGATAGAATACTTTTTTTTGTAAATACATTCATATTATACATAGAAAACACCCAAACTTCGTAACAAATATTTGCAGATCATACAAATATTTGGTCCGACCCGTATCGAACCCGAGACCTCAAGCACAGTTGTCGCGTTCACTACCGCTGCGCCATCGATGTAGTAACTGTTTTAGTTGTGTAGCAGGACTTAGTTACGATAAAATGATTCAAATGGTAACGATACCTTTAATTTCCGGCGTTTCAAACGGGTTATTTGTTCGTCCGAGTGGAATTTTTATACGTCTCTATTTGAATCGGATATTGTTTACTTTTTCATTGTTTTTAATTCTACTTTCGAGTAACCCTATTCTTTTCCTAAAATCAGCTATTTGCCAGTGAAAATCGACAAAATCGGTCCAGAGATTATCCAGAACCAATAGACCGAGACAATTTGTTTTTTGTTGTAAATACCGTCTAATTACCTATGTTTTCATAAACATTTACTGAAAAGCTGTTATTTTGCAATTACAAACAAACACATCAATTTTCTTTATTAATTTGTTTGCATTGAGGTATGTTGTCAGTGACTTTCGGGTTATTGATGATCCGGACTGCTCGCCGCTGTAACCGATCCAAAGCATCCAGCAAATACTGCGGGATCCATCGTAAAGTACTCCACGCAAGAGCGTACCTGGGTCTTATACAGAAGACATAGACGCTCAGGTGCAAAGAACCGTCTCACTCTGTTCAGTATTACAGCTTCCGCGAGGCCGCCTTAGTAACACTTTCAATATATTAATTTGTCGAATGTTCGATAGTAAATCTAAAACAGTAATATTTTTATTACTATATACGTGTTAAGGTATGTATTTATTTGGCTCCCCAGCTATTGTATACACTAGGTAATGGTGAAAAGCATTTAAAAAGAATGTGAAATGGTATAGTGTTACGATTACTTATAGGTAAGTACCCCGTGCACTGTAAACAGTAATTAGTGCTTGTTTATGCTAAATATACAATACAGGTTTTAACGGAAACAGATATAAAACAAATAGAGTATTTTTATTTATATATACTAGTTTTTGTCACATTAAGTTTCGTAACAGATCATTTTAAATAAATATATTTTTTTAACATACAAGCAATCTTACGGTACATTATCTTTGTGTAACTTCAATGGTTTAGGCAGCGTACGCCAAGATAACTCTCAGAGGTCAAATTTTCGACGATTGAATTGACATGTATATTACGACCAAAATTACATAAAGTCATTACAAATTGTAGCCTATATGTTATTCCGATGTATAACCTATATTACTGTATAGTTTCATCCCTATCTGTCCAGTAGTTTTTTTGTGAAAGAGTAACAAACATCTATACTCACAAACTTTCGCATTTATGATATTAGTGGGATTAAGTATGGTATTGCGGAATGGATATGTCCTTAAACTTACCAAATGACTATTTAAAAGAAGTAAAAACTATGCTATTTTGTTATTCGGTATCCGGTTGACAATGTCCGGTAGCTAGACGCATAGAAGCGAAATTTCGAGTTAGTGGATTAGTTATTTAGTTAGATAAGGTGAGTTTGTTAGTTAGTTAGACTGATTAGTGACCGGTTATCTCATTTATATACATAATATAATATAGATAATAAACCTGTCCCTGTGGTGGCGGATTAAGAATACACAGTGTTACCACTCCTATTCATCCCGTGGGTGTCGTAAAAGGCGACTAAGGAAACAAAGTACACAAGACAACATCATTACAAAGAGAAGGAAAACTTGAAATAAACCCTATTCCAACCCGTCTGGCCAGCGTGGTATAGTAGGCCAAAACCTCCTTGCTAAGGAGAGGTCTATGTCCAGCAGTGGACTGTAAAAGGCTGTTGATGATGATGAATAAACCTTATATCCTCATCTCTTCTTTCGCTAGTATTTTTTTAAAGTCTTAAATATCGATACTGTTGCGTTGAAACTCGTTTACCCTCAATTTATGATTAATTAGCTGCGTCCCGCGGTTTTTGTTGTGTTTTTAGTGGATATTGTTTCGATATTGTTTTTTCATAACTCTTATCTTTGCCACAATAAAAGTATTGTTATTATTATAAATATAATAAAATTAAAATTTAATTCTATGCGTCATTTTTACTTCAAAATAGAATGGAGGCTAAAATAAAAGCCTTGTAAAAATAACTCAGAGGTTCTTGTACAGTTGCACACCGCTGCTTTAGGACGTGTATATGTTATTGAATAAAATATTTTTAATACAAATCATGCACGTTCATATTTGACTACATAGGACCCGAACTATGGGACTTAACTCCTGATGAAAAAGTACTCTAAGGTGATTTCGGCCACAGGAGCCAGATACAACGGAGATATTATAATGAAGTGTGTGCGCAAACACTGTTGCACTTTGTTCCCTCACTCACACAAACCGATTGGATGGCTACCCGAAAAGACCAGTAGAGATCAGACGCAGGGCTGAGGGCTCTACGCACTCTCCGCGGCACGGAGGTTAAGACCGGATCCCCATTGATGTAGGGGAGACAGTTATCGTGGTATCTGTATGAGCCTTACATTGAAACGATGACTGTCATGCCTTTTACGTCCCGAAGCGGGGCGTGAAAAAGCATCTCAGGCCATCAAGGCCGTAATAGTGCGGGTCGCTATACCGCATTGTCTGCATTTGTAATGAGTATGGTGACCACAACTCTTGAATTCTATTCATGCTTTTCATCAGGCAGAGTAGAGATACCTGCCAAAGCAGCCTCTTAAAAAAAAAGAAAACGTTCAATCTCCAGACTGTTCTTAAGCATTTCTATAATGAGAAAAAGTCAACAATTTTCATCCTGATTTATCTATACTAATATTATAATGCTGAAGAGTAGGTCTGGTTGAACGCACTTATCTCAGGAACTACTGGTTCGAATTAAAAATGTTTGCACGTAAGTTATACTTCTTTGGCGTAACAAGATAAAAATCTTACTATAAAATTTTTTTGTAGAGAACGTTTGTAGAGAAAACAACACTAATAATAGAAAAAAAAAGTATTTAATATATTGAACGTTTTATGGTAACACAGTATCTTATTAAATAAATTTTATTTGAATATCCAAAGAATAGTTTGAACATAATTAATAATATAAGGATTAAAATGTTCACTAGCTAATGCCATGGTGTCATTATTCCCTAACGCGTCATAAGAATTTTAACTATAACAATTATTTTAGTTTTACACTTAGCTACACTGATGGCCTAGTGGTTTAAGTGGTCGCCACGCCGCCCTCTAATGTACTGAGTGTAGTGGGTTCAAATGGGACAATACTTTGTGTGATCCACAAATTGTTGTTCAAAGTCTGGGTGTTCTTTGTGTCCGTTTCTTGTATGTTTGTAAGTCCCCCGCGATATGAGATACATTTGTAGTGTGAGCGCTGTTTTACTTAATGAAAAAAATAAAAATGATTAAAAAATTGTCTATGTTATATAGCTCATTAATCAAAAAAGGCTATAGTTTATAATAATGTCACACGACGCTACGATCAATAGAAGTCGTCTAATACCCTTCTGTCTGCCCTTTCAGGATTATAGCGTGAGTGTGTATATACAACGTTTATTTAAACACACTTATAAAATTACTGGACCAAGTGATTCTTTATACGATTTCTATTTACAATCTTTAAACGATATTAAGTCGTTTACATTGTACTTAAATATCTGTCAGAATTACTTTCAGGGAGGTGTATCTCATCCACAAATACAATTTATTTATGTAAAATATACAAGTATGCTAACTCTTTACCTATGTAATCCATTTTTTTATATAAAATAAGTTAAAAATATGTGTTTTTCTGTGTATAGTAATACCCAGCTTTACGCGACCCGTTATGGTTTCACTATAACGCGAAGTTCAAATTTCGCACTCAATTGCCTCGCGTTACGCGAAAGAGTGCGTATAAACATTATGTAGTCAAAAGACAATAGACGTATTTTGCCGTAAAAATTGTATTAGTATAGTATAATAGTATTGTATTTTCTATCCTGTGAGTTGGGTGCAAGTGCACCCACTTGGACTCTCACCCTGGCGGCCATAAAGTCTATATTACCCATTCGCGCACAGCAGTTTGACCGTTCGTACTCGAACTTGCCAATGTAAAGTTTAAACACTGTAGAGGATTTGATATTGGTTGAAGATTGTAAAATCTACGCCGTCGCTACTTTTCGGTGATAATCATCCTTACAGCAACATTTGGTAAAACTTAATCCTTTGTTACATTTCTACTTACTCCTACAGGTAGGTATACAGCCGTGAAATATAAAGTGAAAATGTAAACAAAATATCGTGTAGACCTTGAACCATATTGCTCGGTATCAGATTTAACAATTGATACACTTGAATGGGCTATTCTTTACACGTGTGTGAAATATTTAATATTGGAAACAGGTCTACTGTCTGGAGACTATAACAATGAGTGATGGGCTCTATAAATATACGTGATATATTAAACTGCGCGATTGGCCTAGTGTTTTAAGTGGTCGCCACGCCGCTCTCCACTTCGTTGAGTGCTGGGGGTTCAAATCCTACACGGGACAACACTTTGTGTGATTCACAAATTATTGTTCTGAGTCTGAGTGTTTGTGTCCGTTTCTTGAATGTTTGTAAAGCCCCTTGCGATACAGGATTTATTACTAATGCGGGCGTTGTCTTTACAAAAGAAATACATATTTCATGTTTTTGATGACTTATAAAACTGATATTTAGTTTAGTTGGATATATTTTTGTAAGATATTTAGGTAGCCCTTTATTTTGTTACATATAAAGTGGCGTCAAAATCGACGTCATTCTCACAATCACGATAAAATAATCTAATGGCTCATCTCAAGACACAAACCAACAAAGCATTAGGGATCAAAAATATACATACATATATCCACACCCACCCATCTTCTGCCACCGGTGATTTCAGTAATATATGATTTTATTATATCTACAAATAACGCCTGCAAAAAAAAGGCGAGCAATAAGTTACACTATTAAAACATTGCTCAGTCAATTCTAACAGGCGTTTATGGCAATATTACTAGTGATAAAATTCTGTAATAAATAACAAAAGTAATAATGTCGTAGAGAAATTAACAGTTATTCAATTAAAGGGACATTTTTTACGATATTTGTGCTCTAGTCTGTTGGTGGGAATACCACAAAACAGTATAGTTACAACAAAGACCTGGAGTAATTCCCATAAGAGTACTTACCTGTCGAACTTCACGGACACATTCCCGAAACAAAATACATTAGGTTTATCCCTATTCCATGATCCACAACGTAGACTATACTAAAAATGGATTTGAAACCTATTTAGAAAAATAATTCTGATGTTATTTACACATAGAGATTTTTAAGTTTTTTAATAAAGACGCAAAGATGGCAGTGTAACAAGTTAAAAAGACATTTAAAACGACTATATTATCTTAATTCAAAATTCTATAGTGACTAAATTGTACCGGCTTATAGAGATTTCTAGTTACTATTTTTTTAAGTGGCTAATTCAGAACACACAAATGTGTAGCCGCTCTGTGGATCCCTTCACTCAGAATCAGGGGTTGGTACCGCAGTAATAGATAAAAGATAACACCAATCTTCTAATACCGTGGTATATCTCTGGTCGAGAAGGTTTATTTCTGACGAAACTTGACTCTTCCATGATTCTATTATAAATTAACTTTTACCTATGGTTTCACCGCCACATAAGTCAGTTACTCCGGTGATTAAACTGATAAAACTTATGGTCTACCGTATAGTAAATATTAAGTGAAATTTACCACAATGCCTTTTTATCTTAACAAGTGGAAACCCCCTCGGACCGTCACCCCACCGGGTTTTGTGTCGAGGTGGTGCGTCGGAATCGGACCGACTAAAACCACACAGTGTGCCACTCTGCGCCTGAGATAGGAGAGATCCGGGAACTGCTGTTACCTAACACAATACCTAAGAGATTTTGTACGCATTCAAAACGGTTAAGCCACTGTTGAGATAAGCGTGCACAAAGAGACTAAAATGTAAGAACTGTTTCGAGTGCTGTTACCTTTTAAAATTTTGTTACATGTATTAGATATAAGCTAAAAAGACTCACGGTGGCTGCTCATTGCTGTAATTATCAGAAGCACTTAGCGACTGCCTTCTCCACAATCTCTTAGTTCTTTTCTCTCTCATGCTGATAAAAGCACCACCTTTTAATCTACGTACAAAATCCTCGGCTTCCTCTTTACTTTCGCTCTGCCTTCTGTTTCTCTTCTCTTCTCTTCTGGTACTCTTCCGTGTTCCGTTAGTGTAAAATATTTCTATGTTTAATTCAGAGTGTGTTTTGGGTTCGTTCTCTATTTCTGTGGCTGTGTACGCCTCGTTTTCAACTCCGTCACTCGTCGCCATCTCGGAATCTGAAAGCAATTATTTATGGGTATAAACTACGTACAGGAGATATATTATCACAAACGCCTTAACACGAGATATTCATTATTAATATTGATGTGATGATGATGTACTAGACTCAATGAAGACCAGCTAACTACCGTGGCAATATAATCCACAAGTATGTGCGCAAACATAGGCGCACTCTCTGTTACCTCACTCTAAATACCGGACGGTTATATGACACGATCGGGGAGAGATAGGGTGCAGGATCGACTAATTTACGCGTTCCTTAAGGGGGTTAAGGTCTTAATTTCCAACCCAGAAGAACTCAATAATTCTTTTTGGCATGACCCCGGAATCGAAACTCTAGCTCAAGAATAGCTTCTTCAAATAAACATACGAATTCTTTAACTTTATAATAGTAGTATAAACAATTTAATTAACTCTTAACAGGTAAGATCATCATCTCCGTATAGTGATGGATTAAGAGTACAGAGTATCACCACCCTATTCTTTCCATGGGTGTCGTAAAAGGCAACTAAGTAAACAGAATATGTATGACAACATCATTTCAAAGAGCTAGAGGCGTCTTCAAACTACACAGTACCACTTAATATATTTCAATAAAATTGCCACAATACAAAAAAAAGTGTTCAACAAAAATATTTTAGTAATGTTATTATACCTCAGGTCGTAATTATACCGCGATTGAACGCATAGGTGCAACAGCATCTATCGGACCACAGCGTGAACATTTAACACTAATTTTGGACACGTACTCATGTTCTTTCCGACACGATCATCCTACAAGACACGTCTTCGTGTGTTAATCTGTGGATGAAGTTAGCTCTGTCACTTCATACCTATCTAGATTATATAACCTTCAAAACAAAATTATAACCAGTTTAGTGGCAACTCTTAATTAAAAGATTAATTTGCACAATCATTTTTCTTAGACTTTTTTTGTTCACGAACCATATCGCAACAAATAAACAGTTCTCAGCTTAACAAGAATTCATAGCTCAAAGTTATTTAATAACATTCAATTACCATCCAAATGTGCATCCTTCCCGGATCGCCCAGTCTCTTCGATCTCCAGTCGACTTCATATTTTTTAACAACATACAAACCATAGTTGACTGCACGGTTGGCAGTTTAAGCGGTCGCCACACCGCTCTCTAGTGATCGCAGCTCGCGCTGAGTGTTGTGGCTTCAAACCCCAAAGAGTTGTGATCACCATACTCAATGCAAATGCAGACAATGCAGTATGGTAGCCCACACTATGGTGGCCTAGTAAGATTCTTTTTCACGCCTGTTTTGGGGACGTAAAAGGCTTGACAGTCATCGTAACATTGCATTGTACACCCTTGCCACGACAACTGTCACCCATGCATCAATGTCTGCTCTGTTCTATCTCGCACTCACCAACGAAACATGACAGCACGGATGCTGTAGCTTTAGGTTGATCTTCTATGGGAGGGTAGTACTGCTCCTGTCGAACCGGCCCATTCGCGCGCGAAATCAGCGTGGCTCTATTATCTAACAAAATATCATCACATGTAATCAAACTAAATGGAGTATATTTTGCCAATGAGTAGCTCTAATGGACTAAATTTACCGATAGATTTACTGTACAGTTAACAGCTAACTGAATTTCGCCAAGTGCATCTTGTCACAAACGATTCTCAGTTGTTGCAGCATAGACTTTAGGACCGACGTATACGTTCAACCTGCCCGTTGGCTCGACAGGAGCCAGCTGCTATCAAGTGTAAGTTAATGTTGCTCAAGTCAGAGAATTTTGTAAACTAATCGTGAAATAATGGCCTTGATCCGCGATAACACGCGTCGGCGTGTCAAATAGGGCTATGCTATCTTTTAATACGTTGATACGGTGTTTGGTGTTAACGCTCAGCGTGAAACATTAAAATTATTTAGTGAATGAGACAATTAATACGAAAATGTACTCCAAATCGTTTTTACCACTTATTTTAGCTATCACGTCAATATCAATAATGTGAAATAGATTGCTTACTTTAGGCATACGATGTAATTCTGCCTGTATCTTACGAAAGTGAGATTTTCACTCTAGATGTCTCGCAATTATCGATGAACTTTCTAACATACCGCCCAATATCTTCAAACCATTAAATCATGAAGTTTTTCTAGCGTTTTATTGCACTCGAGATCAATAAATGAATCATCAATGTCACTAATAATCGACCGTCTTAACGTTCTAGGGAGCATAGGCAGGTATTCAGTTCATCCGTTCAACTGAATTTCGTGAGGTTTCGTGATGTCATTATTCCATTGGCCATTGCTCAATCAGAAATAATTTTTACTATATCCCAATCTTATTTTTGTTCCGCAAAAATCCAACTAGCTGTAAATTTCTTTAAATTAATATACTTCAAATCTTCCTTCGAAAATTTGATACTAGGCAATTAATGCGGACAACATTATTTTCAGTTAATGGGTGATTACACGATAAAAGGTCTGCATGAGCCATATCTTTGTCTTCGTTATAGGTTATGTCAAAATCAAAACATAAATACGTCCATCATCTATGAACTCGTAGTGTCAAGTCAATCTTTTTACGTGAAAATATATTACGACTATAGTGTGAAAATAGCTACAAGCAAGCATTTCTACTACTACTAGCATGTCTACAGCAGCAAAATTACATTATCCAGACATTGACCCCACTAAAATCCGTGTTGTGACGAATTAAGAATACCTACTGTCATTATTAATATTCATCCCGTGGGTGTCGTACGAGGCGACTAAGGGAACAAACTATTCAGGCAAATATCACTACAAAGAGAAGGAAAACTTGAAACAAACCCTATTCCAACGCGCCTGGCCAGCGTGGTGTAGTAGGCCAAAACCTTCTCGCTAAGGAGAGGCCTATGTCCAACACTGGACTGTTATAGGTTTTTGACGATGATGATGAAAGTTTCTAGTTCATAACTAGTGTATTGTAACTCCGTGGATGTGATTCTTTTGCTATAATACACTACTACTCTGTATTTTCAACTATATTCCACATAGCGCGCTATTATTCTGAACTCGCGTCCGTGTGAACGACCAAATATTGTGGATCGTAAATTGTGCAAAATAGATTTTGTTAAGAATAAAATAATCTCCTAGCAAGCATCCTCACGACGCTAATACCAAATGAAAGAAACTGTCAGTAGTAAACTTTTTAAGTGACGCCATTATGCGACAATCTTGGGATCCTTTTTTTCTGTTAAAAAAGACAACAAGCGCATTAGGAATATTCTTTGTCGCGGGAGACTTTACAAACATACAAGAAACGGACACAAAGAACACCCAGACACAGAACAACAATTTGTGGATCACACAACACTCAACGCAGTAGAGAGCAACGTGGGGGCCGCTTGAACCACTACACCATCCATACAGTCATATGTGCCATTGACAAAAATACGACAATAAACTGTCGTGCTTGAGTAACCGTCGTAAACCGGCAAAGCTGATAAGGCCTCTATTTTCAAACGGTTTCGCCTTATCTCTCAAGAACTGACTTCGTAACCCAAAAATTCAATACTAGTCTTTAAAAATTAACATTTTTTCAAATTAATTTAAAACCAGCTTCAGTTAACGTTTCGAGTACCGTATCTATGGTGTGGTGGTGGTCTATGGTGTCTATGGATTCCTTCTTCATTATCTGACATAATTAAAATATTGTCTACGTAAATAATGACGTAATCATTCGCTAAATCATCTAGTGAAAGAAAGAAAAAATAACAAAAAAGTTGGAATAAAACAATCTCGCAGTGGCAAAAATGGGTCCGTTTTTGCCACTGCGAGATTGTTTTCAGCGTGATTCAGCATTGTGTCAGACGATAGAATGGCGCTGGTTTTCAATTGGGTTCAAGTGATGTTATATATTTCTTTATTTGCAGACTAAGGTTATTATTAACTAATATGTTAAATAACAGTGCATTTAGTATCGCACGTTGAAAGATCGATATCGCGTTTTTAAGTCCATAGTATGGTCAGATGTTCGTGTTGTTCATCGGGCATAACAAAAGCTGTAAGCTGTATGGTCTCCTCCAATTGAATTGGGATTAAATAAAATCCAGATGAAAAATCTAGTTTAGAAAAATACCGAACGCCATGTAAGCGTAAAATCTTGTCAGATATAAGAGGCAAAGGAAATCTATCAGGTACAGTTTTGTTGCATTTTTGACGAGTAGGGCAGGATTAGCAAAAGGTGAACAGCTCGGATGAGTAATATTAGCACGCAATAACTCATCTACTTTTTCACGTACCACCTTTCTGTCTGCTGAACTAAATCTATAAAGTCACCTTAAATTAGCAATAATCAATCAAATTTAGAGTTGACCACTTGTAACGTACGTGTTAGGTATCCCGGTTATAAAATAGCTACCGTACATAACACTTTGATGGTAGAATTTCTGCTCTGAAAAATGCTTCATTTAATGTGGTATGTATAATATTGTTCATTGTATTGATTCTGGAAATAGTGAATTTAATAGCATTCATATTAACACTAAACTCCTGTTCTGAAATTCTACTTCATAACTTACTTGACTATGTAAATCAGGCAGGCAGTCAGGCAAAACGTGCCATATAATTTTGATCGAGTTATTGTCAATTTCTAAAACACGACTTTTTTTAGTGCTTTGAACATTGCCTGGAATGAACTGGTCAATGCGTTATAAAACAACTATATTTAGTTACCGCGTGCCTTGAAATAGCAATAAAACACTAATCAATGACTTACTCTTTAAAGAGTGATTAATCATTGACTGAACGGTTGGCCTAGTGGTTTAAGCGGTTACCACACCGCTTTCAGTGTCGGCGATTCAAACCGCACATGGGACAACACTTTGTGTGATCCAGAAATTGTTGTTCTGAGTCTGGGTGTTCTTTGTGTCTATTTTTTGTGTTTGTAAAGTCCCCCGTAACACAGGATTTATTCCCTAGTGCGGGTGTTGTCTTTTTTAAATGTTACAAATATTACTGTAAAGTACTGACTGTAACGTTTCAACGATCCAGTCATAGGATCAAGAACACAGACGTCCACGTGTCCATCTTTATATACCACAACCGCTTTAGTATCTCCACTGTTGCGGATCCTGCCCGCATTAGCAGCAAGTGACGACGCCCGCTATGGGCTGCTGCTGGGAACTGGACTGCGTTCATAAGAGAGCACTTGTGGCTTTATTCTTCAAACGCAAGCAATCAAATCTATGACCAACTTTTCCACAGTGATAGCATGGTATCGAGGATTTCATTTGTTTTTTTTTCAGATACATTGTGATCACTGTTTTCGTAAGCTTTGCACTGAAAGCGGTACACCACCGCTTTCAGTTCCTGTAGGTTCTGTCGCGTGCTAATCTCCATTGTACAAGCCGACCGTTAAAATCTTGAATCAAATTGTGTGACGTGAGCCAGAGTAGTTTACACAACGATTTGTTCAGCAGTCGCATCTTTTCGTCGGTTCAGCAGTGATGTCAAGATACGACTACCATAGGAGGCTAAAGTCTCACCCTCTTCAGGTTAGTGCTTAGGTTGACTAGAGCAGCGGCTGTAGTTTCAGAGCTCACAAATCTTGCTGTGAATAATTCTTTGAATTTCAACCAGGTTACCACGACGAGACTGCTCCTTTGACAGCCTTGAACCAACTGACCTCCTTCAAAATTAACATCCACTAAACATATCTACCGTGCGGTGCCAGTGCGCAACCACGATCGGGCATCTGCATCAGACTTGTCAGGATCGAATCCATGCAAGCTTACAAGTTAGATTGGCCGCTGTGGCTTGTTCATATCCGATTAAAGCCTTCATATTGACATCCTACACTTCCAACAGTAAACGCAGCTTCGAATCACTACCGCCATTTGTTTCACCATGAGATATATTACTCTCTTGTTCGAATCACCCTGTGGCCAATCAGTATATTCAATCGTAGGAAATAGGAGTTGAAAAATAATACTCGTAAACAACACTGTAAGACAGTTTCGAAACACTTGTTAGCTCGGAAGTTCGCAGAGAAGTGCCGCCACAACACGCATCTTCCCCACTCATTGATTCCGACCAACTTCATGATCGATCCTATCGAAGCGCGTCTAACTTCACGCGCTTGCATTTCTTGTCAATTCACGTCTCGTAGTTATGACCTTTCCAACACATATGTATGTTTACTTAGTTCAAAAACGCATTCCAATTGTTATATTACTATATTGTGTACAAATGCAATATCTTTGTTATTCTAGCGTATTACAACAGTAATGATTCAGTTGGAAAATTCAAGAAAGTTGTCATTTAAAAATTTTATACAAGAATTGTTATAACTCAAAACATGTATCAAATTTTAAACAAGGCAAAGAAAGGCTACTATTATTTGATTTCAAGGTACCATAGTTTTTCGTCGAAATTCAGTCCTGTTTGGACTTATACCAAGTTCCTAAATTATGTAGCACACTGATTTATTTATTTACACCTTATGCACTTTGTACATCGACCTACTTAAGGCATTCTCTTCCAGTCAACCTTAGGGTGGTATAGAAACATTGTAAGGGAGCTGCACAGAGGTTACATTGACAATGAAAATATACCATATATGAACACATACAATACATACGTCATGAATACACATATAAATATACACACACATTTAGATTAGGTATATTCATACACTATAACAACTTGACTATAAGCTGAGCCAACTATCGATTAGACACTTCTTCAATATCGTTAAGAAGGAGATTGTGTACATTCTTTTTGAATGTAAAACGGTTTGTGAACATCCTGACTTCGAGCGGGAGCGCATTCCAGAGTAGTACTGCCTGAACAAAGAAGGAAGAGTTCACGAAATCAGAGCTGTGACACTGATGCATGACTGCTCAGATTTATAAGGTCACCGTTTATCACACTGATTTCTGCACAAATAGGTTGGCCTGACCGGGGCAGTACTATCCTCTCACTGTAAACCAATCTAAAGCGACAGTATCCTTGCTGTCGTGTTTCGTTGGTGAGTGCAAGGCCGAAGGTCAATTAATGCAGGGGTGACAGTTACCGTGGTAAGTCTGCGAGCCTTACACTGCCATGATGTCTGATATGCTTTGGTGGTTCACCATACTGCATTGTCTCCAATCGTAATGAGTATGCTAACCACAATTGACTGCACGGTTGGCCTAGTAGTTTAAGCGGTCGCCACGCCGCTCTCTGCTTCGCTGAGTGTTGTGGGTTCAAATCCCACATGGGACAACACTTTATGTGATCCACAAATTGTTGTTCCGAGCATCCAGAAAGAACACCCAGGTTCTTTGTGTTCGTTTCTTGCGCGTTTGTAAAGTCTCCCGCAAAACAGGACTTATTCCTAGTGCGAGCGTAAAAAATTACTCTTAAATTTTATTCATGCTTTTCATCCGGCAGACTAAAGTCACTTTGGCAGGCTCTTAAAACAAGAAAAAAATAAAATATGACACAGAAATTTAAGCGACTACCTTACTTCGGTGAGGGTTCCATCTCTACGTGGGACAACGCTGTAAGATAATTTTTAAGCGCGTTTTAGCAGAACGGAGAAGTTCACATCCACATTCATGTTAGTTAGGATATACACACACTAGAACAATCCTCCTGGCACACTTGTGTAATAAAATAGCACAAAAACTTATAACAGTTAATATAATATCAGTCGAACAAAGTTTTCTCAGATACTGACTTCATTTAATGTTCGTACGTGATGTATTTGTGAATGTACTTAATCATATTAAACACGCATTTATAATACAAATGTACAAAATACTAAAATCGTGATTTTTACTGCTGATTTGTCACGGCACTTTATTAGAGACGACACGACGACGAGACGTGAATTTTGTGTCTCGTGTTTTGTTTTTTATCACATTCTCGTGTTATTTAGTTCCAAACTAAACAGATTTGTACTATGGATAGGGATAGAATACACCCGAATTCCGAAACAAATATTTGCAGGTCATACAAACATTTTGTCCGACTCGGGAGTTGAACCAGAGACCTCAAACATAGCTGTCGTATACGTTACCACTGCGTCGCAAAAGCAGCAAATATAAGCAGTTTATTTTTTTTCAATGTATGGCGACGTTTTTTAACTATTTAGAACATGGTAAGTACCAGTTTTAGGTATGGATCACACCACATCATCATCTTTGTAACATCTACAGCCTTTAATAATCTAGTTTTAGATATAAACCTGTCCTTAGAAAGGATGTTTTGGCCTACTGGCTGGCCAGGAAGCTGAAATAGGATTTGAGATGCTGCAGAGAGAGAAGCTGATTTGATTAAGATTTAATCTCCTTCTTAACCAGATTAAAGAATCGTCTAATCGATAGTTGACTCAGTTTATAATCAAGTTGTTATGGTGTACGAATATAATCTAAATGTGTGTGTATGTGTATATCTATGTATATGTGTGTATATTTATTTATTTATTTATTTATTTATTTATACTTAATGCACATGTTGTACAAAGGCGGACTTAATGCCATGGGGCATTCTCTCCCAGTCAACCTTCAGCTGATGTAGAAACACGATGCGGTAGGTGCAGAGATAAAATAAAAAAGTTGACATGACATACGTTACTAACAATACAATATTTTACATAAACAATACATATATAATACATAAACATATAATACATGTATACAAAATTAATGCAATATTCCATATAAATGCTTACTCGGGTACTATCGTTACGACGATTCCACCAAATTGTTACGAAGTAGATCACGTACTTTTGCCTTAAATGTGTGGCGATTTGAGGCCATCCTGATACCGTCGGGAAGTGCATTCCACAGAAGAACTGACTGCACCAAGAAGGATGAATTGATAAAGTTGGAGATGTGAGGGGGGCATAGAAGAAGCATGTTGTTTTTTGACCGAAGATTTCGATCATGGGTGGAACATAAGAGACGAAAGTGAGGAACAAGGTATTCAGGTAGCGATGGAGAGTTGAGGAAAGAAAAAAGAGAAGTGAGTGCACGTAAACTACGGCGTTGTCGAATTGGGAGCCATTGTAGCTGGGAACGTAAAGCAGACACATGATCATACTTGCGAAGATTGTAAACGAATCGAATGCAGTTATTGAGAAGGCGATCTAGTTTATTGAGGAGGTCTGCATTCAGGTCAAAATAGCACACATCACCGTAATCGATCAGGGGAATAATTAGGGACTGCATAAGTGTAGCCTTGGTTTTAATAGGGAGAAAATTTTTCAGACGATACAAAGCGCGGAGGCACGAGGTAACTTTCTGGCTCACGTGTGCAACTTGTGCACGCCAATCAAGTGTCGAGTCGATATATAGGCCCAGGTTCTTTACTACTGTACTCAGAGGTATAGTCAGGTTGTCATAAACAACAGGTGGGATAGTCGCCACGCCCAACCTACTGTGCATTTGTTTGCTCCCCACGACAATCACTTGACACTTAGTTGGATTTACCGACAAACCAAATTTCGTAGACCAACTTCTTATGGATTCTAAGTCCTTGTTGATTTTCTTGATGGCATCTGATATATTTTCAACTCTAGCCATTGTATAAATCTGTAGGTCATCAGCGTACAGGTGATACGCACACTGAAGGTGTTGGGTTACGAGATTAATAAAAATTTAAAATAATAAGGGAGATAATATACCGCCTTGAGGGGCACCGGTGAGAAGCTCACACCAATTTGACGATAAGTCATCAATGTGAACACACTGTTGACGTCCCTGAAGATAGGAAGAGAACCATTCCAGAACTTCTGAGGAGATCAAAAGGTAGGAGAGGATGGCCAGTAGGACTTCATGACAAACAGTATCGAAAGCACTCGAGAAATCTACCAAAGCCAGCACTGTGACTTTGGTGTCCTCCATACCTTCCCTAATATCGCCAGTCACTTTGAGGAGAGCAGTGGTTGTGCTATGACCGGGTCTAAAGCCAGATTGTAGCGGACTAAGGAGATTATGTTTATAAACAAAGTGCGAGAGTTGTTTATGAACACAGGCTTCAAGAACTTTAGAAAGAAAGGGAAGTATAGAAATGGGTCGGAAGTGTTCCGGGAGCGAGGGGTCAGGTCTCTTAGGTAGAGGGATAATGAAGGCCTTACGCCAGAGTGAGGGATAGGTTGCAGAGTCAAGTGAAAAGTTAACGATGTGAGATATTGCTGGCAGAATGTGATTCAGGATAGTAACGATCATGTAACGGCTAACGCCATCACATCCTACAGCATTGGAACGAATGGACAGGATAATCTTTTTGATGTCCTCAGAAGATACTGGAGAAAAATCAAAGGAATTGATGTTAGGATGGGTTAAACTGGATATGTAGCTCAAGGTTTGACTTTTGATTTGATGATCCATCTGAGGTGTGGTTGAAAAGTGAACGTTGATGTCATCTAAACCAATTGTCGTCTTAACTTCAGGACGTTGCTGCTTTCCAATGCCCAGCGTTCCAAGGAACTTCCACATATTGGAAGTTGAAGAGATTTCTAAGTTTTGAATTATGTGGCGGCGTTTGGCGTTACGTATCACCTGATTACACCGATTCCTAGCGGTCTTAAAAAGATCCCAATTCTCCTCACAGCGATTCCTCCTATATCTGTTGTAAAAACGGTCCCTGCGTTTCATAGCTGTTCGAATTGCCGCAGTCATCCATGGTGCAGGGGGGCGCTTCAACTTTACTCCCCTCACAGGTGCGTGTCTATCGTATAATTTCAGAACTGTGTCATTAAAAATACTGACCTTATCATTTATGTCTGTAGCTGTTGCCAAGTTGGTCCAGTCTAAAGCAGAAGCATCTGTACACAGTCTTTCGAGGTCCATTCGTCTGAAATTACGAATATGCAGAATTTTGGGAGGGGATTTAGGAGGTTTTAAGATATAAGAGAGGAAAATTAAGTCGTGATGGGAAAATCCAGGAGCAGAATGTTGACCATGGGAATAGACTAGGTTTGGAGCAGAGGTCAGCATTAGGTCAAGCCAAGTATCCTGGTGCTCCATGTTGTGGTGAGTTGGTTGAAGAGGGAGGACATGGAGGCTAGTGGATTGGATGATATGGAGCAGATTACGAGTACGGAGCGAACAAGATGCTAGGAGATCAGTATTAAAATCGCCCATAATGATGTGGTGTGTATATTCTGACCCTAAAGATTCCAGAACTGTTTCCAGACTGGAGAAGTAATTAACAGCGGGGGGACAATAAACGACCCCTAGTAAGACGTTAGATCCCTTGACACAGACTTCAAGAAAAAGATATTCAGCAGTGGAAGAAAGATCGGAAGAGGAAGTGGCGAGGATTTTGTAGGGTAAACACCCACGTAGGTAGATGGCAACCCCACCACCCCTTCTCGGCTCAGGCCGGTCGTTTCGAATGAGTACGAAACCAGTGAGTGAATAAGAGGTGGAAACAAGATGCGGCTTTAACCAAGTTTCCGAAATCAGGATGGCATGCACATTATTGTCAGAGAAAGTTTCAGTAAATTCACTAAAGTGACTGGGGACACTTTGAGCGTTAATATGACACACATTTAATAACGATCGTGATTGATTATTAAATGACAGACGTAATTGTTCACCCAAGGTGTCAGGTAGGGAATTGAAGCTCTCATCTCCAGTGGAGTCATTTGCAGAAAAATAAAAATCATTATCATCCATCATCATTACAAACGAGTACACATTAAATAAAATTTTTAAATTTCAATATGATGTAAGAAATATTACACGAATAAATAAATAATAATAATATTTTATACAGATATAATATAATTATATGTTTATAAGCCCAATTTATAAATACCCTGCTCGAAACTGATGCGTATTTCTACACCACCCGCCAGCTTACAAAATAAGACTATCACAAAACGAAAGGTAAAACATAATCACTAAAATACTAATAGGTAAGAATTACCCGTCACCATAAATTATACAAACGAATCAAAGTAAAATTTAAAAAGAGTAAGAAACAAAAATAAAAATCTAAAGAGCACAAATGGTTATGCTAAACATAGTTCACTGCTCTGTGTTCCAATGTAACATTGTAAGAAACGGAACGCACCCGTTATGAATGGTGAACGCTGAGCAAAGGGCGAAATGTCGATTTGACAGGTGCGTTAACTGTCACAACACAATTATAAACATTATAAGAAAAGCACGAAAGTTATTTTAGTAATTGTTGAAGGTACAATACACTAAACTAACCGTCAGATGTGATTATGTAAACCATAAAAACAAAATCAAAGTACCGTTGTACCTGCAAGGTGACTAACAATGATGTTACATACAACTAGCGTCTTCGTGAACTTTTGTTACCATTATCTGAGCTCGCATTAGTGGAATCACTCTTGCTCCTGGATGATCCCTTTGGAAATTTGACTAGCAGTGGTTTCAAGTCGTCAGTGGATGTAATTTTATATCGGCTGTTGTCACTCGCTTTGATAACTATGTTGCCGTTTTGAGTCCAACAGGCCGACATACCGAAATGTTGTCGAGCCATGGTAAAGGCAGTCTGACGTATTTTGGTTAGAAACTCTCTCACCGAGTAGCCAGAACCCTTAAGAGATGTCTTGGACTTCCAGACGTCAGATCTGATATCAGCGGTAGAAAATCTCACCAATATTGGGCGACGATGTTCCTTAGAGGGAGCTCCAAGGCGATGACAGTGCCTTATGTTATGCCGTGATATGTCATGTAGTCCCATCCTCTCATTCATAACTGCAAGAAGAGTTGTAGTGCAGTCTTCCTTGATAGCTTCGGGTACTCCTAAGAAGATGAGTGATTTGTGACGATGACGAGTCTCCATGGCATCAACTACTTTAACACACTCAGAAATTTGCTTCCGAAGAAGACCCAACATTGAAAACATCAGTTCCCGGAATGTTCTGAATTCCTCTGACACTCTCGCAACTGTCTCTTTGCTGTTACTACCAGAATGCAGTTGTGACTCCAACTGAGCCATCCTTTTCGAAAAGCTCTCTTCCAGGTTGTTCTGTGCTTCTTGTATATCTGATAATTGAGACATAGTAATAGATGTTGTGTCCAAAGTGATAATTAAATTATTCCTTGTGAAATTATGTTTTATTGTGCTGGCAGGTGGATGGGCTACCGGTCTTAGATCATATAAACACTGTGCAGATCTACACTTTAATATACTTTTTATATGGCAATTATAAAGATTTACTAATTAAATTAATTAATATTTTATGAGATCTTCAATGCGTGTGTTGACTTTTTAACCACCTACCCGAAAAAAAAAAAAAAAAAACTAAAAATATTTATATGTGTATTTATGACGTATGACTCATGTTTGATATATTTTCATTGTCAATGTAACCTCTATGCACTTCCCTTACAACATTTTTATATCACCCTAAGGTTGACTGGAAGAGAATGCGTTGGGCATTAAGTCTACCGATATACAAAGTGCATAAAGTAAAATAAATAAGATTTGTGTCAAATATTTTCTTTACAGTGCCGTTGTTCTGAATAACTTGCTCAATTAATCAGCGCTAATTACACCGGCAGAATGTATAGGGGAGGCGTACCGTATTCACTTCTTACACACTTCTTCTTAAGTAGAGGTCTAGGGTCAGCAGTGGAGTGTCAGATTAGACTGTCGATATGATAACTGCTATTTAACTGTAATAAATAATCTTGCACCTTTATGTAAATAACACCAAAATCTACAGTTTGCTAGTTCATTAAAAATTTGAATGAATAATTGTATATTTGTAAATATTTCAAAGATCATCACGTTGTCGTATCGTCTCATATAACAGGTTCATTAAAGTAGTTCAAATGTATATTTTATGTTCAACATATTACGTAGGTCATTCGGAATTTCAGCCATTAGTAATAGGTTACGCTGATAAAATTAATATTTAACTGAAACAATATGATTTTTTTAACTTCACTGTTTGTTAATACGTCATAATATTCTAATATGGCTCTTACGTAAAAATGGACTAATCGCCGTTTGAGAGTGGTAAACGTACGTTCATGACCTAAACGTTTTGTCACTCCCTCTGTTGATCAGTTAATACCTTGAACTAATTTCCAGCGCACGTGTCTCGCTCCTACTACGATCCCGGGTTCTTTAAGCGGGGTGTGAAAAAGCATCTCACTAGGCCGCCATAGCGTGGGTCGCCATACTGCACTGTCTTCATTCGCAGTGAGTATGGCGATCACCGCTCTTAGATTCTATTCATGCTTTCCATCAGGCAGAATAGAGTCACTTTGGTAGGTTTTAAAATAAAAAAAAAAGAAACTTAATGTGGCAGATATAATAAGGTAGGTGGGCAGGTATAACTCTCACTATACTGTATTGTCTGCATTCGCAATAAGTAATGCAACTACTCTTGGATTGTACTCATACTTTCCATCAGGCAGAGTAGAGTCACTTTGAGGTTCTATTTTAAAAAAAGTAAAGTATAATGTTCCACCACAAATGTGCCGACTCCACCGAGTATTAGAGTCTCATAAGAAACTGGTGGTGAGCAATTATTTTGTTGTTTTTCAGTGAATTGGTTGAGTTACACGATGGCTGAGGCCCATATGCCGGTTGTAAGGACAGGTCCCATGTCAAAACTATAGTACTTTCTTCAAAAGGCCATCTTAGACCCTATACTGTACTCGTATAGTTTTAATTTCCATGTGGTGACGGATTAAAAATACACAGTGTACCACCCCTATTCATCCCATGGGTGTCGTAAAAGGCGACTAAGGGAACAAAGTATGCAAGACAACATTATTACAAAGAGAAGGCAAACTTGAAACAAATCCTATTCCAACCCGTCTGGCCAGCGTGGTATAGTAGGCCAAAACCTCCTTGCTAAGGAGAGGCTTATGTCCAGCAGTGGACTGTTAAAAGCCGTTGATGACGACGATGATGACGATAGTTTTAATTTAATAAATGTTCTTGAACTTAAAAAAAGACACCTCCGTGTACTGTTTCGACACATATTCTCAGAATGAGTCTTAAGAAACTATTCGAGTTGTTGAGTCTCTGAGGTAGTAGAGCCACGCTGATTTCAGCACGAACGGGCCGGCTCGACCGCGGCAGTACTACCCTCTCACAGAAGACCAACCTAAAGCGCCAGCATCCGTGCTGTCGTGTTTCGTTGGCGAGTGTGAGACCGGAGGCCCATTGTTGCAGGGGTGACAGTTATTGTGATAACTGTGTGAGGCTTACACTGCTAGGATGACCTTTTACGTCCCCAAGCGGGGCGTGAAAAGGCATCTCACTAGGCCGCCATAGTGTGTGTCGCCACACTGCATTGTCTACATTTGTAATGAGTGTGGTGACCACAACTTTTGGATTCTATCCATGCTTTCCATCAGGCAGAGTGGAGTTACTTTGGAGGTTCTTAATAAAGACAAAATAAAAAACAAATCTATAAAGGATTTACATTCAAAAATAAATGTAATTTATCTTTTATAACGCTACCATTATCTACCTCCTTGGTCTAGTGGCCAACATATGCGACTGCCAATCAAGAAGTCTCGAGTTCGATGCCCGGTTCGGATCAAATGTTTGTATGATTTATAAATATTTGTTTCGAAGTTTGGGTGTTTTCTATGTATAATATGTATGTATTTACAAAAAAAAAGTATGTAAGTATTCTATCAGTCAGTCTAGTTATCATAGCACAAGCTCTGCTTAGTATGAAACTAGATGACGTTGTGTGTCGTTGAGTTTTTATTTATTTATTTATTTATTTACACTTTATGCACTTTGTACAGCGGCGGACTTAATGCCCAAGGCATTCTCTTCCAGTCAACCTTAAGGTGGTATAGAAATATTGTAAGGGAGGTGCACAGCGGTTATATTGACAATTAAGATATATAATATATGAGTACGTATACATACATGAACACATACAATACATACGTTATAAATACACATATAAATATACACATATATACATAAATATACACATACACACACATTTAGATTATATTCGTACACTATGACAACTTGACTGTAAGCTGAGCCAACTATCGATAAGACGATTCTTCAATCTCGTTAAAAAGGAGATTGTGTACATTCTTTTTGAATGTAAAACGGTTTGTGGACATCCTGACTTCGAGCGGGAGCGCATTCCAGAGTAGTACTGCCTGAACAAAGAAAGAAGAGTTCACGAAATCAGAGTTGTGAGAGGGACATAAGAGAAGCAGATTATTTTCTGAGCGAAGGTTTCTGACGTGGTTAGAGGATAGATAACGGAGGTACGGAGTCAGATATGTAGGTGAAAACGGTGAGTTGAGAAATGAGAATAGCGCAGTTAGTGCTCGCAGATTGCGGCGCTGGCGAATAGGTAACCATTTTAATTGGGAACGTAAAGCAGACACATGATCATACTTTCGAAGATTAAAAATGTATCGAATGCAGCTATTGAGAAGTCGGTCTAGTTTGTTAAGAAGGTCTGCATTCAGGTCGTTTTTCTTACAAGGAATTAAAAATAACCCGGAGTATGGAAGTTTGGAGGTGTTTCACACTCGTGCCTTAAATACATTAAGCCGACGATCCCGGTAGCCATTAATACCTATGGAAACCCGTTATTGGTAAGTAGAGTGTCCGTAAATATACTGACAACCAATTTAACCTTCAAGTCTAGTTCACCCTTTGAGTTGCGGAGGTCCTATGCCAGTCGCTCCCAGGGGAAAACAGATATTCAGATAGAACTGGTTGAACTAGTAACTGATCCCAAATAATCTTGGGAATAATAAACTTGGTGATCATTTGCTTGATTTTGGAGTGGGGAACTCAAAAGACATGATGTGCTTTTGACACTTGCGGTAACTGGTGTCCATTATAGGCTTGTAGTCTTAGCCTTGCAGCTTGTCGTAACCTTTGACAGTCCACTGCTGGAGGTTTCTCTTTAAAAAGATTTTTACCTACAATACAATGCTGACCAGAAATTTTGGTATAGGGTTTGTTTCAAGTTTTCCTTCTCATTGCAGTGATGAGTCGGGGTGCAAACACATAGCTGACATATTGTAGACCAAAACCTACTTTCTAAAGAGATGCCTATGTCCAGTAGTGGACTGTTAAAGGCTCTTGATAATGATGAAATAATATTCACCATCACTTAAAGTTTGACTCAGAAAAACTGTTCCAGCTTACCCACCCTTAAGTATTGTTTTGGTATTTGAAAACATTGAAATTAACAAATAATTTATTTAATATGTACATTTATATTATACTAGCTTTTGCCCACAACTTTGCTCGCATGGTATTTGGTCTGCCACATTAAGTTTCGTAACAGATCATTCTAAATTATCCTATATATACATATATCAATTTAAAATGATCTGTTACGAAACTTAATCTTATGAAACTTTAATATATATAATAAAAAAGTATCCTATGTTAATTCTAATACCTCCAAAAACATGTGTATAAAAATTCATGATGATCGGTTGAGTAGTTTTCGCGTCAAATCGTAAGAAACAAACTTATATTCGCAGGTATAACATTAGCAGGTATGCATCATGGCCGAGATCCTAAAACTATCAAAATAGTATGTAAGTAGTATTTTATTATATAACAAATTGAATTAATAACTTGAAAAAAATATTATATCAGGAAACTACTACTATACTCAACTATTTCGTCTACTAAATTGAATTTTTCGTTTTATAATTTTTATTCTTTAATGTGAAATTTTTGAACTAAATTATCATTTTAGTCGGTCCGCTTGACGATGTCGAGGGGGTTCCCACACGTTAAAAAAATATAAATTAATCCGGCGTGACGTCCGTGTGGTAACAGAATAAGAATACATAGTGTACCACCCCATTTTTTTTTATGCCAAAATCCCCACGGGTACCACCGCAAGGTGGTTATGTCGGACTCGAACCGACCAAAAACCGTACGCTGTCTCAGGTACCAGCAGCCGAGGAACCAGGTGTACCCCAGTAAGGAAATCCCTGGAACCTCGATGTACCCCGGGCCACCTATGACTTGTAGATGCCCCGGTGTGGAAGCCCCTGTATTCCCTTTTCTTCCTGCCCCCAAAAAGGCGAGCGCGGTCCATAGCGCTCGTATCGCTACCCTGGCCTGCTTCTGTTAGGGTGACAGATGGCCTCACCTGCCACCCTCAGGTCTGCGCTTATGGAGGTCGAAGATCGAGTGTTACCACCCATATTCATCCAGTAATTATCGTAAAAAGCGACTAAGGAAACAAAATATTAAGGAAAATATCACTACAAAGAGAAGGAAAACTTGAAATTCCAATCCGTCTGGCCAGCGTGGTATAGTAGGCCAAAACCTCTTTGCTAAGGAGAGGCCTATGTCCAATAGTGGACTGTAAAAGGCTGTTGAATGAGTGATTAATCTGTGGAGGTATTTCACAGACTGCTTAGTGACCTGAAGGAGGTTGTTTATGAGACGGCAATGTCTTAATCAAGGTTAAAACCGTTCTTGTTGAACGAATGTTTATATTGTGTGCCTCACATTTTATTCTTTTTATTATAATTTAATACAATTATTTTTCTAACAAGTACTTTGATTTAAATTAATTTGAATTTTGTAGAATTGACTTTTTTTTACTTCAGTGTTTCATCTATACCTACATACATAAAGTCACATCTATTTCCCAGAGGGGTAGGTGAAGACAATTGACAGTTATAAGTTATAAGTTTCCGGTTCTGACGTAACTGTTTTGCTTCTTCCAAATTCATCGGTTCCTGGTGCTTTTCACGTATCCCTTTTTCAGAACATCACCAATTTGGCCGCTAAATGTTCACCGTGAATGACCTGTTCTGACACTTCCACACACACTCGCTCTGTATTACATGACTCTTCTATCATCCATCCTCTCTACGTGGCCAAATCCTCAAAGCATGCTCATTTCAATCTTTATCACTAAATCTACTTTCAATACGCAACGTTCTATTGTCACTACATCACCATCACCATCATCAGCAGCCTTTCAAAGTCCTGTTAGACATAGGTCTCTCCTTAACAAGGACGTTATGGTCTACTATACCACATTGGCCACATGGGTTGGTATTGGCACACCGTGTGGTTTTAATCGGTCCGATTCCGACACACCACCCCGCCGTAAACCCCGATGGGGTGACGGGCGGAGGGCGATTCCACACGTTAAAAAAAGGGTTTGTTTCAAGTTTTCCTTCTTTTTATAGCGATGTTGTCTTGAATATTTTGTCACCTTAGTCGCCTCTTACGAAACCCATGTGAAGAATAAGGATGGTGAACACTCTGTAGGCTTAATCCGTCATCACACGGAGATCCACATCTTATCACTACATCTATATGTTATTGTTTTTATGGCAATTTCAAACTCAAATTCTATTGTATAAGAAATAAATCAAATTAAAATCTAATTAAATCACTTAAATTAAATAAATAAATAAATAATTTAAAATTCACTTTTATATTATTAGTACCACGACCAGAGACCCTAAAACTATTAAAATAGCATGTAAGTAGGTACCCATTTTATTTTATAATAAAATTAATTAACGAATTTAAAAAATATAATTAAATAACTACTGAAATACCCAGCTGTTCCATCTACTGAACTGAGTCCTTCGTTTTATAATTTATATTGTTTTATATTAATTTTTTGATTGAATTATTAAGTTGATTAATTATAACAGGTTTCAGAACACATAATAATCTTACTAAATTAAGAATATCCTTTTTTAAAATCAATTGAAAAAAAAGTTAAAAAAGCACACGCAAGAAATTGTACCTACATATTTTTTCGTTCGGTTAGAAATTAACACTCACCGTTTTCCGTAACACAGTCCCACTCAAATTTTAGATTGAAACACACCACAGAATAATTAACGTACACACACTCTTTACGATAGAAGTGCTAAAATAATACTAACTAAAGTATTAATAGCCATCATTACACGATCGGCTTGTCTGTGTTTGGAAACAATTGCTTCAAACAATCAGATGAGCACTTCTTTTCCACACATACTTCGGTACAAGTGTATACAAAATGTAATTGTGTGCGTGTGGTGACGGATTAAGAATACAATGTGCCACCATCTCTATTTGTCCCATGGGTGTCGTAAGAGGTGACTAAAGGGACAAATTATGCAGATATTAGTACTATAAAGAGAAGAAAAATTTGATACTTCTACCGGTCTGGCCTGTGTGGTATAGTAGGCTAATTCCATTTTTCTAAAGAGAGGCCCGTGTCCAGCAGTGGACTATGAAAGGCTGTTGATTTTTGTACTCATTAGAAATTCAATTGTAAGAAATTTCAATAATTTTTTTTTATATTTTAAGAGCCTGTCAAAGTGACTCTACTCTGCCTGATGGAAAGCATGAATAGAATCTAAGAGTTGTGGTCACTATACTCATTGTGAATGTAGACAATGTAGTATGGTGACTCATACTGTGGCGGCCCTGCAACCGTGAGCCTCCGGTCTCGCACTCACCAACAGAACACGACAGCACGTATGCTGTCGCTTTAGCTATCTTTTGTGGGAGGGTAGTACTGCTCCGGTCGAGCTAGCCAATTGCTCTACTCTAGTACTTCTATTTTTACCTAATTCTGCTAAAGTGACTCTACTCTGCCTGATGGAAAGCATGAATAGAATCCAAGAGTTGTAGTCACCATACTCATTGCGAATGCAGACAATGCAATATGGTAACTCAAACTATGGTGGCCTAGTAAGATTCTTTTTCACGCCTCGTTTGGTTACGTAAAAGGCATGACAGTCATCGTGGCAGTGTAAGACACATACTTAACACTCGGTCTTCTCGGTCTGGCCTTCGGTATCGCACTCACCAACAAAATACGACAGCACGGTTGCTGTCGCTTCAGGTTGATCTTCTGTGAGCGGTTAGTACTGCCCGGTCGAGCAGGCCACTTCGTGTTGATATCAGTGTAGCTCTACTACCGTAAATCCTTTATTAACGTAAATAAACTAATAATGAGACATTACGTAATTTTATTTTCACAAAAAAAACGATTTTAACAAATAAAATATCTTTTTATATCATTCGTTTCCTCAATTATGAGAGACCACAATATGCTCATTACAAAAATAATTAAATATTAAATACAAACAGTGGCCACAAACGACCTATGTACTTAAAGAAAAAAGGAAATAAATGAAATAATAAAAAAACCAACAATTTATAGTGCAAAAAGCAGCAAGCTAGTGGCAGTCACACATATACATGACCACACATATATACACATGCGCATGTATATACCAAATCATACACATATGTATACATATTTGTTCATATTCAAATGTTAGGTAGGTATGTGAATAATTATACAATTAAACTAAGTTAAACAAAAGAGCTTGAACATTATTTTTAATTTCTGCCAGACTATTAGAAAAATGTCTACGTCCCCGAAGGAAGGGGGAAGGTTACTCTAGCAATTGGTGCCTGTTTTCCTAGATTAATTCGGGGCCGTGGAACCGCAAATATAGTGCAAAGGTATCGTGAGATCGTGATTATCGGGAGATTGAGGTAATTTTGCTGAGGAAGTCTGAACAGTCAATGTGAGCACGAGACATCTTGTACAGGAATACTAATTCAGAGATCGTACGACGAGACTTACGGGATTTAATATTGAAATACGTTAGGTTATCTCTGTAAGTTCATAAATTTCTAACCCTAAAACTATATCGAAGTAATCTTTTTTGGATCTGTTCTTATTTTATTAATTTTTATTTGGTATATTGGGTTCCATATCATACTCCTATATTCTAAATGACTTCGAAGGTAGCTATTATATAAAAGTATTACGGTAGACGGCTGTTTAAGCCTCCTTTACACTACTAAGGAAGTTCCTAAGTAGCGAAGTACTCTAGAAACTTTGACTAAAGTCCAAAGTGTGTCACTCGTTCAACTTCGCGATGAACTCATTCGATCTGTGGTGTCAATAGCCTGCACACGTATGTAATGGACGTGCATATTTGTCACATGAATCTCAAATAATTGTCTCTGTTTGCAGAGTTTCCAGAAACATCATAATTTGCTCCTGTGACCATTGTATGTTGTAATAACTCCTCGCGAAGTTGGACGATGTTAGACGAATAGAATAGTGTAGAAAGGCACTTCAGTTTGTTTTGTTTTTTGTTTTGTTCGACTTCCACTTGTTGCCGGTTTCTGCGCCCGAGCCAAAGGGCACTAAGTTAGACGAAGTTGCATGAAGTGTTTTCACGAAGTACCTCGCTACACTATTTGACCGACTTCAGTCAGTTTTCATTCAGACGTCGTGAGTGCCGGTGCGTGATATAGGTTATAATTAATGCATGTGACACACAACATGTTTAAAGAATATTGTTTAGTGTTCAATATATAACTTGATAAGCGTTTTGCCCATCATTAAGCTTATTCTAAAATACACTCAAATACAGTTTTTGAGCTATTGTCTTTGCCTTTATCGCGTAACGTACCGAAATTAACCTAACACCCCCCACTCTCACCGGCACAGTGCTGCGGCGTTGAAAACCGTGCATTGTCTAACGTCGTTTCAGTTCGGCAGACTTCCGCACGGTGTTTGTGTGCGTGCGACTAGACGTCCGCGTGTAGACTGTACGGAACTCGCACGGATCGAGACGAATCTGAAATATTATAATTGCATAAGGTGATAAAAAATGCTATGCAATATCTTTATTTTATTGCTTTGGTATAAGTAAACAGTCTCTGAAAAATGATATCAAATAGACTTAGGCCATTACGCTTAATCTATTTTCCTTTTTTCTGTGCTTTCATCTCCATTTTGGCCATCTTCTTACTGACAGTTAGTGACTACCGCCACCCATGGATACTTGCAACCCAAGTGCGTTGCTTTGTCTCGTCCTTGCATCAGAGTATACCGAGATTTGGATTCCTAAACGGTGGAATTTTTTGCCCTTGTCTCTGATATTTGGGGAGACTCAACGGTTGGCTATGCACTTCTGACTGATGGATGAAGGTATCCATGTGGTGATGAATTAAGAATATAGAGTATCACCACCTATACTGATCCAATCGGCAAAGCAAGAGACGACTAAGGGATCAAACAACCTCAACCTGAACAACATCACTACAAAGAGTAGGAAAACTAGACAAAACCCATCCCAGACCAAACCCGTTACGCCAAAGTGGTACAGTAGACTAAAACCTCGTTTCGAAGGCTTATGTCCAACAATAGACTGGTAAAAGCGGTTGATAGTGGGTAATGGTAATCACATACCATAAGTTGATTCATTTGCTCGACGTCAGATCAAGTCACTTTTCTTATTGTTAAAGACATTTTTACATCGACAGTACTTCTAATTTTTAATTTATTCTCATATTAAAATACTAGGCACGTCTCAAATTGTTTTATGACAACCATTTTCTAGTTTTCTTAGAAAATTACTGTACAAGAATATTTATAACTATTTTATGAAGCAACGACAGTTAAAACGAAGGTTTATACACCATAGGTTTTAGTACAAACAGTGTTAAGAATATGTTAACATCTTTGTCTAAAAGAACTCCAATATCAAGCACTTTGTCCAGAAACTCTCCTGGAGACAATGGTGTAACATTCATATTGAAATAACAAGAGTAAGAGATTGAGGAGAAATCAGTCAAATTCCTGTTAAGTACGTAGCGTGCTTAAAAAAAATGTGGAATGTGTGGTGCTAGTATCGAGCTAGTCATCTGCCTGGCCTTTAATAATCACCAGGTTGTTTGGGGTCCACTATTAGTTTAATAGATTTTGCCTGAATATCAGTTCTTCCAAGGAGCGACTGGTATCGAACTTCCGTAACCCTGAGAGCAAGCGGAATTCGAAGGTTGAACTAGTTGTCAGTATATTTGAGGGCACTGACTTCCCAATAATGATTGTCACAGATGCTTATGCCAACCAGGATCGACAACTTGGCGTGCTTTCCGAGGCATGGGCGTCAAACATTGCCTACTTTCATACAACAACACTTTTTGGTCTGACCCGGGCATGGAACCCTTGATCGGCAATCGCAAAAGTCAACCGTTAGATCAACGAGATACGAGTATATTAAAGGTAATACTGAAGTAAACTTGTTCGCACTATGAGAACGCTGAATGAAGGCAGCTGACAGGTACATTAGTGGGTATAGCGGGCATACCTCTTGTTACTAAATACTCCTTCTAGTAAATAAATTAAGTTCAAGAATTAAACACGCTTCAGAAAGTCAGTTACAAATAAACATACATGTACAACGTGTCTTTAAAATACAATGAAAATTCATAGTTAATTAATACTTGCTTACCTGATTATCCACTCAGCACACAACATGTCATACGACATAACTGCGCCAGGCTATTGACGGGGAAGTCGCGAGGTACGCTGATTTCTCTATCAACTGTTAAAAATAAAACCGTATGTAACACACATTACCATCTGATCACAAACCAGACAGAGCCTGTGCTATGGTAACCAGAGTGCTGATAAAAATATGTATTTCTAATATATTTCGTCACTAACTACGAGATCAACAAGCACATTAAATAAATATGTTTACAGGACTTAATTGATAACCACCAAGGTTGTTATTTGTTTGGATTTACACATCTGTTGTTATCCAATAATCGTCTCATCAGATTGTAAGAGTGAGGGAACAGAGAGTGCACCTGTGTTACACACTTGTGGACTATAATATCTCCTACTTAGGTGGCTGGTCTCCGTTAAGATTGGCCGCTGAGGCTAAAATCAACTACGTGTACATCATCATCTACATCCGATCGCACGAGGTGGGCTAGATTTTCGGATGTCTGTGTGGATATTTTTAACATAGAACATGTTTTAACATAGAACCAAAACGGCTTGATAGATTTTAACCTTTGAGTCTTAATTGTGAAGGTATGGTATTTTTTGATGTATCATCATCATCATCTTCAACAGCCTTTTACAGTCTATTACTGGACATAGACTTTAATGTATACGACAACAAAAAAAAATATTGTGTATCATTTGTAGTGTTAGTAAATATATAATGAAGGAATAATAAGATACGGCTGCCCGCTAATCTTTCAGCAGAATTAATGTTGGTACTTCACGTTCATCATCATCATCTGAGCGTTAGTCCCGGTTGTGTCTGGGGACACCCGGTGTCCGCTGTTCGAGTCTTTTTTCCTCCACTTCGCACGATCTTGGGGATTCCGCGTGGTACGCAAATCATTGCTTACGATGTCAAGAAATCACTTCTTGGGTCTACTTCTCCTACCGGACCCGGCTGAGCAACTATAGTCTAACATTTGGTCCCTACATAGCGTGATGACTGTCGCAAAACTTGAGCATACCACTATAGGTACGATCACAACCATTGGTACTTCACGTTGTAATCACGAAATAGCATGCAAGATCCGTAAGAATTTTTAGAGATTTTCTTTTTAGAATACACCCGAGTCACTTACATACAATAGACCCACTTATGATGGATAATATAATTTTAGTCCATGGTATTCCCACGTAAGTCCCACGAAAAAGTATTTTTATAATACAAACTCGACGGGCCTTATTTAAAAACTTTTACCAATAAATATAATTTTATCCTTATCACTTATTTGTTTAACCATTTTCTCCAAAATTGACTTCAACGTCGCTGCTTTTAAGTATTTGTTATGGTGTTACCAGAAAACAAATACTTATATTTGTTTTCTGGTAACACCTGAAAAAAGAATTTGTTAAAATTTTATATTAAAAATAGACCTTTTCTTTCTCTCTCTTAATTTAAGAGCCAAGTGCTTGTCAGTGGAGTAAACGCCACTCTTCTCTGTCCTCTACGATCTGTTTAACCTCCTGATAGACCAAGACTCCCACGCATGTGTGCTAATCTAAGCCCTTATAAATATAAAAACTAATGAAAGGTGTCAAGGGACACCCGAATGGAACGAAGTTCCTTCCTATTAATTAGTGAAGGAATTTAAGTAAAGAAGTAAAAAGAGAGAGAGAGAGAGAGAGAGAGAGAGGGAAAGAGAGAGAGAGAGAGAGAGAGATGCGCACGCCGCACGGCTTACTACACTATTGCAAAAAGTATCGTGACATCTTTTCGTCTGAATTTTTTCCGCCTTCTCCGCAACGTGCGATAAGGAACTTCGCTCCAAAATTTTTATAAATGTGCTTTTTGTTTTTCTTCTGTACACTTCTGAAACTTTACAAGCATTCATGTTACGAACATAAAGAATACCCAGGTTCAGAGCAACAATTTGTGTGGATCGAACTCACAACACGCAGCGCAGCAATAAATGGCCAGCTGATCACTTAAATTACGCATTCCGTATAGTCTTATCATCTAGTGTGTACTTGGGTTGTAGAGGCCTTAGTTGTGTGGTGCAAAATAGTAGTTCAACCGTATCACGGTAGACTTAACACCGACTCAAATCTAGTCAGGGAAAAGACTTAGATGAAAGAAAACTTGTGTACACACTGAATTTGTTATCAAATTCATATATCTTACACAATTCATTAAATGTTTATTTAACTATCGCTGTGGTAGAGCTCATACCGTGATCTGACACAAAATCTGTGTTACCAAATGGTTGAGTTTACCAGAGGCTCAATTAAGTCCCCCAAAGCTGAGCGGGCGTATACTCACTTTCTTCGCGAAAACTCTTTCAATATTTCTCATAAAGATAACAGCTGGTTGAAAAACTCTGGCGCCCAAAAGCACATGGGTCAGCGCTTTAAAAGGTCCATCCGATGCTGCGCTGAAGACTTCCGGAGTGATATCAAATTTTACTGCATCTGCAAATGGATAAATAAAGGCTTATAAGATATTTGAAAAGATCATCAACTTAGGTCTTCGAAACTTCGGCTAGCAGCTAGTAATGTTATATACTACTCTGGTCTTCCAACTAGTCCCACCTTCTCCCTCTCTTTATACAACATCTACTAGTCTTAGGAGTCACCTTGTTAAAGTGGTAGATAGATGCTTTCGAACTAAATGCTGCCGCTCTTCCTTCCCGTGCCAATCAGTCGAAACCTGGCACTCAATACCAGTGCACGAGTTTCTCTCCCACTGTGATCCCAGCCGGGAGTGAAAAAGCATCTCACTAGGCCACCTCAGTATGGGTCACCATACTGCATTGTCTGCATTCATAATGAGTATGGGGAGCACCACTCTTGGATTCTACTCACGCTTTCTAGTAGGCAGAGGTTAGGCTCAATTTTAAATTTGAATCGAATTTGTCGGATTATAGAGTACTGCCTAAGATCCCCTATATCCCGGATTTTTTTACAGAAGAGTACCTTGTAATCTGACAAATTACAGACAAATCATAAAATTGTATATGTTGTTTTCTGGGCTTGTGACGACATTACTAGGTATGTATACGTATTGCACAATGAATAAACGCTAAGCTGCACCGTTATCACAAGTAGTCAAATTCAAACTAAGCAATCGGAATTGAAACAATACCTACGCGTCGAGCACAAGTTGTAACCTGTTCAATCATGCACGATCTACATTAGCGAAAATTGTTTGATTGATGTCGGATTACGTGGGGTCCGGATTAGACAGGGGCCGGATTACCGAGGGTCCACTGTAATTTATGTGGAAAAATACAATATTCATTTATTGCACTATCGTACACAAACATGACAATTTATATACACACGCACATTCGCGCAAGCGCCCTGCGCCGCCTAAACGAAACACCAGGCGCAGGCATACATTTTCGCCGCGCAGTAGAAAGAGAGGGGGATATTTTCTCTCCTACGCCGAATTTTCGATCAGATCGTGTGTCCTGACGCGATTTTAACAATTTTTAACCATCCCAAAAAACGCACACAAAGAAGCTTTCATTCAAAAAAAGCTAGAATATAACATTTATAATACGGTAGGAGATATGTTTCGGTACAAAA
The DNA here is from genome assembly GCA_949316085.1 of Hypercompe scribonia. Lineage (NCBI taxonomy): Eukaryota > Metazoa > Arthropoda > Insecta > Lepidoptera > Erebidae > Hypercompe > Hypercompe scribonia. The sequence goes on from OX438997.1 coordinate 6,143,297, forward strand.
TAATGGGCCGACTATATACTACTGAAAACTAGTCAATGTTCTTTGTTGCTTTTCACCGAGTGGTTAAGGTAGCCGGAAAGATTTAAAAAAATATCTTTCTTTACAAATTTAAACCACTTTTTAGTGTATTACTTCTGCTCGCAACGTACACAAGTAATTGATGTGAAGTATTTATACATTAAAATTTCACACCGAATTTGTGAACATTCTCGTTTTTATTATCACGGCTTTTATTGTTTTAGTCGCCATGACAGTTTGAAGTGTTTATTTAATGTGTTGTTTTCTTAAATATGTACATTATAGTGTACTTAAAATAGAATCAGATGTACAATTTTAATCTTCTATTATTACGTTTTAATTCTCAATGCGTGTTTTGAATATGTGTTTGAGCAATTGTTTAAAATTGAAAATTTATTCAATTACTAATTAGCGTCGGTACCGCCTCACATTATCGGACAAAGTTGTAATGTTTATTATAACTTTGTCCAAAAATGTTTGTTTATTACAAACTTGTAAATGTTTTTGTAAAATACAACTTTTGTAAATAGACAACTGCCGCACTAAGAATATTAGTCCAATCATTTGGTCAGAAAAAAGGGGAAACCTGGAAAGTTTTCCGGGAGTTTCGAAAATTGGTTATTCTGTGGATTTCGGTATGGTTTTTTCTAATTTTCACTCACAATGCCACTCGCGCCGCCATATTGAAAAAATGGCGCCTAATAACAGTTTTTTAAAAATAACTCTTTGCCGACGCATTTCACGAGAAAAATATTTGTACAAAATTGAAACTAGAATTTGTTTTTTTATAAAATCAACAGTTTTTGACGTACTCTCGGAAAACTTGCCAGTTAAAACTACCAAATGACTGGCATTGTGTCGTAAGGCACTTTGTAATGTACGTGTAATGGCCAAGGTAATGTAAAGAACACTCATAGTGTTGTATGTAGGGGTTTAACCTAAAACACTAAACGCAGTAGGTTGCGTCAAACACTTTTGAAGTTGCGGTGTTCCACAGGGGTCTGTCCTCGGACCACTCCTGTGGAATATGGGATATGACTGGGCCCTTCGAGGTCGTCTTCCCCCGGGCTGGGCGTAATTTGTTACGCAGATGACATACACACAGGTCACGGCTCGGGGAATGAACTTTGCAGGGGCGGCGCGCCTGGCCACCACGGGTGTCTCTCTGGTGGTCGGGCGTATTGAGGCGCTGGGATTGCGGGTGACCCTGGACAAGACGGAGGCCCTTTTGTTCCATGAGCCCCGTCGTGGTCCACCCTCCGGCGCCTCCATCGTAGTAAATTCGGTCCTCGTACCGGTTCAGGCCCAGATGAAGTATCTGGGCCTGATCCTTGACGGCAGGTGGCTCTTCGACGAGCACTTCCGACAGCTTTCTCCAAAGCTGGTCGGCGCTGCTTCTGCCCTTGGGCGACTTTTGCCCAATTTGGGTGGAGCCAGCGTCGCGACGAGAGGGCTATACACGGGGGTTGTCCGGTCAATGGCGCTGTATGGTGCACCAGTGTGGGCGGCGGCTCTGACCGCCCAGAATAGGACTCGCCTCTGGCGTCCTCAGAGGATATTGGCGGTTAGAGCCATACGCGGTTACTGCACTATAACGACGGAGGCGGCGTGCGCCTTGGCCGGAACTCCCCCGTGGGATTTGGAGGCGGAAGTGCTCGCCGAAGTTTATCGGCGAACGGCAGACTTCCGGGTGAGTAGCGGCATCCGGCCCCCGCCCGAAGAGATACGCGAGTGTCGAGAGGCCGCTCGTCGAGCCACAATGGCTCGTTGGTCGTCCCAGCTGGAGGCTCCACGTGCTGGCTTTGCCATCGTGGAGGCTCTCCAGCCGATCATCGCCGAGTGGGCGGGGCGACAGCACGGGACCCTTTCCTTCCGACTGACGCAGATCCTTTCCGGGCACGGTTACTTCGGGAAGTATCTGCACTCGGTCGCCAGGAGGGAATTGAGTCCCGCCTGTCACCACTGCGACTGCAGTGAGGACTCGGCTCAGCACACGCTGGCGGTTTGTTCCGCCTGGGCGGCGCAGCGTGGGGTCCTCACTGCAGTTATTGGAGGAGATCTCTCGCTACCGGCCGTCATACGCTCCATGGTCGGTAGCGACTGTTGTTTTACCGCGGTCGCAACCTTCTGCGAAGACGTAATTTCGCGGAAGGAGACGGCGGAGAGGGCCCGGGAGGACGACCTTCACTCGGACCCAATCCGCCGCCGGCGAACCGGGCGGCGGAGGCGCGCGTACCAGCGCCTCATGCCGCCTTGAGTGTGGCCGCGGGTGGACGGGACGGGTTTTCCCCTCCATCCGCTATAGTGGCCAACCGCGAGGAGGTGACGTCCGCGTGTGCCGTACGTCGCCTAAATGGAGAGGTTATCCGCAGAAGGTGCCCGCGCTAGCGGGCAGGCGCTAGGAGGGATCTGGATGTCGTAATAACAGCTGTTCCCGGATCCCTCCTATGTCAGGCGCAGAGTGGCACACCGTGTGGTTTTAGTCGGTCCGATTCCGACACACCACCCCGCCGCAAACCCCGGTGGAGTGACGGCCCGAGGGGGTTTACACACGTTAAAAAAAAAAAAAACACTTTTGAAGTTTTGTCATGTACAAATTCAGATTAGATTGACAACAAACATTGTGATTCAATCACTGTCATAACTATTGGACTTTAACATCATTATATAATAAATATTTAATACTAGCTTTTTTCAGCGATTTTGTTTGTGCGAAATAGTTACCATAGACACAATTTATTTTTTTAAGATACTGACTTCATAGTTTAAGCAGCAGCAGTCGTCACTTACCATTAGATGATATGTCTGTACGTCAACCGGCATCAACAGTCTATAACAGTCTACTGCTAGACATAGGCCTCTCTTTAGCATGGAGCTTTTGGCCCACTGTACCACGCTGATTAGACAGGTTGGTAAGGCGTTTTTTTTTTAGTTTTCCTTCTGTCAGTACGTTAGTTCCCTTCACTCATAATATAGTCAAAAGCTGGTCAAGGCAAGACTTAGAAGCCATTAAAGGTAGAAAAAAAAACATCTTACTAAGTTCTCTAGCAACGACATCGATCAGAAATGATTTTCCGTTTCCCACAGGACCTAAAAGCATCACGCCTTTGCTCTTCGTGGCTCAAGGTTGGATCTCACATCCGAGTATGCAGGAAAGCATTATACGTTGTTTAATGTCCGCGTAGCCAGGTGGTGGGAACCTGTAAATATCACATTAATGTCATTTGGTTTCAACCCCCACTCCCACCGTTGTACTTTTTGTTTTGGTTTCTATTCTCTCTGAGTTGCGCTAATACAGGTAGGTCAGGGGTGCTGGGCTAGAAAACCTCCACGTGGTGCACCCTGGAAACGTTGGCGATGGTGCTGTTCATCACTGCCAACGGCTAATATTCTAGCACGAAGAGGAAGCCATTTTCTTCGGCAATTCGGCCGAGACTTGGTCCAACAGAGCGGGCATTTTGTCGATTCCTCTGTTGGCTCTTCGCTCTTCGGAGCAATGAGGAGGAAAACCTCGATAAAAAATCATTATGGTGGGACCCTTTCATGGGTCGACGTTTCTCCACTTTCAATGGTGGAGAAAGGAGAACGGGCTCGGTGTGTACTCACACTGCCACCGAGCAGGCATTAAAAGATTTAATCTTCCTGCCACCGTTGTCACATCGTAATCCCGAAAGGAGTGTCGTGGTTATGTCTCGCGACACCAATCGGGGGCGAGGGTCTTGGCTTAGCCGCCCGGACTGCGAGGAAGAAAACCTCTTTAAAAAATTACCCCGAATCCCGTGTTCTGGTGCGTGACCAGGGGATGCATGGCTGATGGGTAGTTCAGTCGTAAGCGCACTCCCAGCCGAGGCACCTGCGGACCCCTCGGTTGGGTACAAACTTACGCTTGCCCGGGTATTGGGGGATCTCTGCCCGGGTCGACTTTTATTTCTCCCCCACGCGTGGGAATAGTTATGAATATGCAAATAAACAAAAATTTAAACAAAAAAGACGAAGAAAAGAAAGACGTAAGTAAGACGGGAAAGTCCAGGAATACGGACGACTTCTCGACCAATGATACGGAACGTGTGACGCCTGTCTCGCTCTCAGAATGTAATCTCGCTTCAGAGAGCCGTAGAAGATCGGATCGACTACGTTCGAGATCCGCTATTCCGACAGACAGAGGTGACTCTAGCACAACAACTGAGACGCTGGGAGCAATGGAGGTGGATATTCAGGACAGCCGAAAACGCGGACGCTCTACAGACGACGAAGGAGATACTTCTCAGGAGTGGCTGCCTCCCAAAGTGGCTAGTAGCCGCAGAGGGAGATCACGCACTCCAGTTTCGGTTCCCTCAGGCTCCGTATTCACTAAGGCGGCAGCCTACAGACGCGTCAGAGTGGAGGGCGAATATGTTGTGGAGGAGGAAATCGCTGATCTCCTGCAAAGAATTCGGACGCCGGCAGTGGAAGAATTGGCAGCCCAGGAACCGGTGTCTTTGCAGGAGGGGGCGAATGTAGCTGTGGCCATCATTAACAAGGTGGCCACGAAATCTACAAACCTTAAGGGTTCATTTGTTAGGGCCCTTAAGGACTCCTCCTCCACCATTGCAGGGGTTGTTACTACCCTCATTGGGGATGTAGCTCGCCTGCAGGCAGCTAACGACCGCCTGACGGGCCAGGTGGCTGAGTTGAGCACTCAATTTGCTCACTTTCGGGCCCAGACGGAACACCCTGAGCGACAGGGCCGGGTTTCAGAGCGACCTGCCCACAGTCACGATTCTGGTGACGTCTTTGATGCCCATCTGCGTCAAGTACTTGACGCAGTGGGGCGTCTGTTGGACGGACGTCTCGCGGGCCTTGAGGCGAGGCTACCTCCAGCCCCCGTAATTCGGCCGCCACTCGCAGCGGAGGGGGCGAAGGTCAACCGATTGAAGACGTCGCCTCCGACTCCGCTTCCCGTTGCGGGCGGTCGTGTATCGTATGCGGCGGCAACACTTACGTCCGCCCCTGTTGCTGCTGCGAAGACAGCTAAAGCGACAAAAGTGGCGACAAATGCGGCTGTGGCAAAGACGGCTGCTCCCAAGACTGGCCTAAAGGTTACAGCACAGACGAGAGCTGAGTTCCCTCCGCTTCCCACTCCGACACCTATATCTGGCCCCTCTACTTCTGCCCCCTCAAATGATGGGTGGCAGGTAGTCGGGTCGGTCAAGAAGTCCCGAAAGCGGGGTAAGAAGGCTACGCAAAAAGTAGTAGCCTCTTCCCCACAGTCGTCATCGGTGGCAGTGGCCACCCAAAAGAAGCCGCGTAAACTACAGACGCCAAAGACTGCGGCTGTGGTGATCACTGTGTCACCGGAGGCGGCAAATGGCGGGCTATCCTATGCGGCCGTATTCAAGAAGGCTCGGGATAGTCTCGCCAATCAATTTGGGACTGTAGGTGTCAAGATGCGCCTTGCCCAAACAGGAGCTCGAGTTTTAGAGTTCCCTGGGGCTGAAGGTATAAAGACGGCTGATACCTTTGCCGAAAAGCTGCGGACTATATTTTCAGATACGGATGGTGTAAAGATCGCCAGGCCCACCAAGTGTGCGGAATTGCGTATCTCGGGCCTGGACGACTCCGTGACGGTTGAGGATGTCCGCGTTGCGATTCGGGAGAAAACCGGGTGCAGCGTGGACAGCATCAGGGTTGGCACCATCCGTCCCGGTCCAGGAGGCCTTGGTGCGACGTGGATAAGCTGTCCCGTAGCGTCAGCCAAGATTTTGGGCGATGTCGGCAAGATCCTCGTCGGTTTCGTGAACGCCACAGTCACAGTTCTGGCGGCGAGACCGATGAGGTGTTTCAAATGCCTGGCTGCGGGACACACTCGCATCAAGTGCGATAGTTCTTTCGACTGCAGCGGATTGTGTTTCCGCTGCGGTCGACCGGGGCACAAGGCAGCGGAGTGCTCTGCTGCCCCTCACTGCCCAACGTGTGCGGCGGGCAATAGGCCTGCCAATCACCAGATGGGACAGGGGGGCTGCAAGCCTTGCCGCAGTTTTCGGCAAACGTCGGAGGCTAGCCAGTCGGCCCGGGCTGCCTCCGACGTAGTTCGTGCGTCAACCTCGTCGCCTATGGAGGGGGCTGTAGAGATGATTCTTTAATGGATCAGGTCTCCAGCCTCCTTGTCCAGACGAACCTGAACCGCTGTGCCGCGGCGCAGGACCTCTTCCTGCAAACCATGGCGCAGTGGTCGATTGGTGTTGCTGTAGCTGCGGAGCCCTATTATGTTCCTCCCCGTCCAAACTGGTTGGGTGACCGGGACGGCTCCGTGGCAGTCGTCGGCTCCATGGCGGCTCATTCCCCGCCCTTGTCGCTAAGAGACAAGGGCTCTGGATATGTTGCTGCTGAGTGGGGGGGGATTACCATATATGGTATATATTTCTCCCCCAACCGGAGTTTGAGCGACTTCGAGGTTTTCCTCAATAGCTTGGAGACCTCGATGCGGCGACTAGCGTCTGGGCACGTCCTAGTGCTGGGGGACTTCAACGCAAAATCCATTGCGTGGGGTTCCCCCAGGACGGACGCTAGGGGCGAGGCCGTAGAGGAGTGGGCGGCCTCGGTGGGCCTCTGTTTACTAAACAGGGGCTCCACCAACACGTGCGTGCGACAGCAGGGAGGGTCGATAGTGGACCTTTCGTTCGCTACCCCTGCCCTCGCCGCACGAGTAAGGAACTGGCGTGTCCTGGAAGAGGTTGAGACGCTCTCGGATCATCTCTACATCCGATTTGAGCTCTCCCGGACCCAGGACGCCAGTAGGGGTCACGCGGCGCGGCGTTCTTCTCGCTTTCCGCGGTGGGCTGTAGCCAAATTAAATAGGGACCTACTAAAGGAGGCGGCCATTATTCACTCTTGGCTGTCTCCGCAGGCCCCGGCCGAGGAGGTTGACATGGGGGCTGGTCGCTTCCGCGATGCGGTTACGCAGATCTGCGATGCGGCCATGCCCCGCATACGAGGTTGTCGGCCTCCACGGAAGGAGGTTTACTGGTGGTCCCAGGAGTTGGCGGACCTCCGTGTGGCCTGTACTCGTGCCCGGAGGTCCTACACCCGTAGTCGGCGGCGACACCGCGAAGAAGGCGGAGAGGACCAGCTTCATGAGGAGTACCGAGAGGCGCGGAAAACTCTGAAGCTGGCCATCAGCCGCGCCAAAGAAACTAAGCGTAAGGAGATGCTGGAGGGTCTCGATCGTGACCCCTGGGGTCGCCCTTATCGTGCGGCGCGACAAAAGCTCCGCACGTCGGGCCCCCCCCTTACAGAGACTCTCCAGCCCAGCTTCCTGCAGGAAGTGATCGAGGGCCTTTTCCCGCAGCGGGTGGAACACACACCCCCGTCGATGGCTTTCAAGGTCGGAGACGACGGGGGGAACGAGGACAGTGTTCCACCCGTCAGGGAATCGGAGGTAGGGGCGGTTGTTCTACGGATTCGCTCTAAGAACACCGCCCCCGGGCCGGACGGGATACCTGCCCGAGTGCTGGCCCGAGCCCTCGAACACATGTCGGACCGCCTCAGGGAAGTCCTGGACTCTAGTCCGGACGCTTCCCTGAGTGCTGGAAAAGCGGGAAGCTGGTCCTTTTAAGGAAGCCGGGACGGCCTGCCGATTCGGTAGCGGCCTATAGGCCCATCGTGTTGCTGGACGAGGCGGGTAAACTTTTTGAGAGGATACTCTCTGCTCGCATCGTCCGGCACCTCTGCGAGGTGGGCCCCGATCTGTCGGACGCCCAATTTGGTTTTCGAGCGGGGCGTTCGACAGTCGATGCTGTGTTGCGCCTGAGGGCCGTTACCGAAGAGGCGGTGAGCTGTGGCGGCGTGTTGTTGGCGGTGTCGTTGGACATTGCCAACGCATTTAATAGTCTGCCATTTAGCTGCATCAGGGAAGCACTCCACTACCACGGGGTGCCAGAGTACCTGAGGCGGCTTGTGGCAGACTATCTTGAGGAGCGTACCGTCATGTACGAGGACCGAGATGGTATTCTGAGGCAGCGGCCCATGTCGTGCGGTGTTCCACAGGGGTCTGTCCTCGGACCACTTCTGTGGAACATGGGATACGACTGGGCCCTTCGAGGTCATCTTCCTCCCGGGCTGGGTGTAATTTGTTACGCTGATGATACGTTAGTTACGGCCCGGGGAGCGAACTTTCAAGAGGCGGCGCGCCTGGCTACCACGGGAGTCTCTTTGGTGGTCGGGCGTATTGAGGCGCTGGGTTTACGGGTGGCCCTAAATAAGACGGAGGCCCTTTTATTCCATGGGCCCCGTCGTGGTCCGCCACCCGGCGCCTCTATCGTAGTCAATTCGGTCCTCGTACCGGTTCAGGCCCAGATGAAGTATCTGGGCCTGATCCTCGACGGCAGGTGGCTCTTCGACGAGCACTTCCGACAGCTTTCTCCAAAGCTGGTCGGCGCTGCTTCTGCCCTTGGGCGACTTTTGCCGAATTTGGGTGGAGCTAGCGTCGCGACAAGACGGCTATACACGGGGGTTGTCCGGTCAATGGCGCTGTATGGTGCACCGGTGTGGGCGGCGGCTCTGACCGCCCAGAATAGGGCTCGCCTCTGGCGCCCTCAGAGGATATTGGCGGTTAGAGCCATACGCGGTTACCGCACCGTATCGACGGAGGCGGCGTGCGCCTTAGCCGGTACTCCCCCGTGGGACTTGGAGGCGGAAGTGCTCGCCGAAGTTTATCGGCGAACGGCAGACTTCCGGGTGGGCAGCGGCATTCGGCCCCCACCCGAAGAGATACGCGAGTGGCGAGAGGCCGCTCGTCGAGCCACGATGGCTCGTTGGTCGTCCCGGCTGGAGGCTCCACGTGCTGGCTTTGCCGCCGTGGAGGCTCTCCAGCCGGTCATCGCCGAATGGGCGGGGCGGCAGCACGGGACCCTTTTCTTCCGACTGACGCAGATTCTTTCCGGGCATGGTTGCTTCGGGAAGTATCTGCATTCGGTCGCCAGGAGGGAATTGAGTCCCGCCTGTCACCACTGCGACTGCAGTGAGGACTCGGCTCAGCACACGCTGGCGGTTTGTTCCGCCTGGGCGGCGCAGCGTGGGGTCCTCACTGCAGTTATTGGAGAAGATCTCTCGCTACCGGCCGTCATACGCTCCATGGTCGGTAGCGACAGTTGTTTTACCGCGGTTGCAACCTTCTGCGAAGACGTAATTTCGCGGAAGGAGGTGGCGGAGAAGGCCCGGGAGGACAACCTCCACTCGGACCCAATTCGCCGCCGGCGAACCGGGCGGCGGAGGCGCGCGTACCAGCGCCTCATGCCGCCTTGAGTGTGGCCGCGGGTGGACGGGATGGGTTTTCCCCTCCATCCGCTATAGTGGCCAGCCGCGAGGAGGTGACGTGTGCGTGTGCCGGACGTCGCCTAAATGGAGAGTTTATCCGCAGATGGCGCCCGCGAAAGCGGGCAGGCGCTAGGAGGGATTAGGATGTCGTAATAACAGCTGTTCCCGGATCCCTCCTCTCTCAGGCGCAGAGTGGCACACCGTGTGGTTTTAGTCGGACCGATTCCGACACACCGCCCCGCCGTAAACCCCGGTGGGGTGACGGCCCGTGGGGGTTTCCACACGTTAAAAAAAAAAAAAAAAAATACAGGTAGGTCAAATATGTATTTAGTGAAAAATTATATTTTCAATTTCACATATATTTATAAAATATATTTATTTCAGGAAACGTTTGGGTGAAACGATCATGCTTATCACAAAATATTTAACCAAGTGGGAATTGAGTAGGGCGCCCTGCGACTCGTAGGACCGACGACTTGAAGAAAGTGACTTGCTGCAGATATATTTGGACTGCCTAGGACCGGGATGTGGACTGCCTAGGACCAGAATATTTACACGTTGTTTGGGTAGGTTTTTATCGAATAGTGGACGGCAATAGCTTAAAATCTGGGAATAGAAACCACGACAACTGGTTTAACAAACAGAATAGTATTGCACTTTTTCTTTTATTTAAAGTATATACAAATATATATATGTATATGTCAATAATAAAAGCAAGTGACCGTACTTACTTAGCATTCGGATCACGTATGTTGTAGTCGTAAGCAGCAAAGTTCATGTCGCCAAAAATATCACTTAATTTCGCTGTGGGTTTACTTATAATACCTAAATCAAAGATTTCCTATAAATAAAAGTAGCATATATATACACACAGACAAACAAACACGGAAGGAGTTAGCAATAGTAGGTAATAATTATCATCATCATCAACCAAAGGTAGTAGGGCCACGCTGATTTCAGCATGAACGGGCCGGCTCGTCCGGGCAGTGCTGCCCTCCCACAGAAGACCAGCCTAAGGCGACAGCATACAAGCATCGTAGCTACTATCGTATGCGATGCTATCGTACAATTCACGTATAAGTTATACTTAGCAACTTAAGATAAAAAGATTATTTAGATAATTTATTACCTGCATCTTTCATGCTTCTGTATAATGATCGCGTAAATTAAATCCTCATTATCAATGGCATGTACACTTGGTTCTATAAACAAATTATCTCTTTATTGTTATTACATGTGATTATTTATAGAAAAGAGAACAGTGTGACCCTTTTCTAGAAGCTTAGAGTTGCCAATTGACGTGCTGTCTGGTATTTCCTTGGTATCAGGAAGACTATCAGCCAAAAAGAAAAAAAAAATGTGTGTATACTTATTTACGCACGTTTCCTTGACGTAACAAGATAAAAATATAATCATTCCAAAAATTTTATCCTTTGTGTTATCCTATGTTTGTAGAGAAAAGGACACTCATAATAGAAAAAAAAGGTAGCTACTTAATACGTTGAAAGGAAATTTTGTTATTGCGCATTGTTTAGTAAAATAAATTTCACGGCAAAAAAGGTATAACATCAAAACTAAAATGTTAACTAGCTAATTTCATGGTGTCGGTTTTCCGTGACGGTGTGCACGTACATTGTAAAAATTTACTCTAATCATTTTCCCTCTTAGCAAGCCAAAAGCAGTATAACTTCAATTACAAAATCTTTTGACATTTTACAAGACGAGCTGAACTAATTCGTCATCACTTCTTTCAAATAATATACACTCGTGTTATAGATAAATTACACCGTTACACAGAATAAACGATCGTGTTCATCATATAATTATTAGTCCTGAGTGAGCATCGAACCCACGAACTCCAGTTTAACAGTCAGGACCACTAACAAGACCAACAGGTTCGTCAGAATAAAATAATATATCTGACGTATTTCAGTAAAATTGACAAAAAGGCTTTTTGTGTCGTGACGGATTAAGGTTACAGTGTGTCACCGTCCCTTTTTTTTCTCATGGCTACCGTAAGCAAAGAGGCATCACTGCAAAGAGACGGAAAACTTGAAATAAACCCTATACCAACCCGTCTGGTCAGCGTGGCATAGTAGGCCAAAAATTCCTTAAAAAGGAGAGGTAGGTCCAGCAATGGATTGTTAAAGGCTGTTGATGATGATGGCAATAGGGCAGAAAATATCTGGCATTTCTTCCTGGTTTACTTCTTCTTTTGTGGATAAATTAACTTGAGATAACATCAGCAAATGTTGTGACATTGTTCTCCGTTCTTAAGATACTGGTGGTGGTTTTATTTCTTTTTGCTAAAAATCAAACGTAAAGTCTAAACTTAAGAATGGTAAACAGTCTCAGTGAATGCAGAGTTCCCTCCTGCTCCTGGGGTGGACATTCAAAAAGCGATAATTCATTTGTGTCACTGAAGTTGCAAAGCAGAGTTCCCTTCATCTCTTATTGTTAGTGTGAATATTCAAAGGCGGCAATTCACTTGTGTCACTGAAATTGCAGGTATTCATGCCCGATGGTAACCTCTCTGTTCGCTTATTCACTATTTTATAAAAAGCCTAATTATGCAGACTAGAATACAGATCCAGTTTCTAAAATCTGTAAACCAATCACCATTGGTAGGAGAATGTCATTGTTCGATTCCCGTCAATAAACGATCTCTTATATGGGTTTTAATGCCCTTTATAAAACCTTACCTCTTTGCGTTTCTTTCTCTTTATAACTGCTGCCCACATCTTCTGCAAAAGCAATTCCATGTCTTCTTCTCGGGACTCCAAAGGGAAGTGATATGGTAGTACTATCTGAAGTAATATTTTAGTGTGTGTGTGAATACGTACAGGTCTGTAGTCGTGAAAATTGTATAATAACGAGGAAGTACTCAAGGTTTTGTGGATAATTTCAATAAAAAACATTTATTGACACTGAATTAAAGAAGGACGGAGAATATTACTTATGAATGGTCTCAGGGTTTCGATATATATTGATGTACACCTAGCTGATTTTAGCCTCAGCGGTCAGTCTTAACGAAAACCAGCGGAATACGCAGAAGGTATGGCAGTGCACAAGTATGAGCGCAAATACTAGTGCACTCTCTGTACCCTCATTCTCATAACCCGACACGACCGGAGAGAGATCAGGCGTAGGGCCGACAGCTTTATGTGCTCACTGAAGCACGGGCATTAGGACTCCAATTCCCAAACTCTGGACTTTTAATATACATTTCTGTTACCAGAAAAACTCAACACACTTTTGGGCCGACATCGAACCTGAGACCTCTTGATCGGCAGTCGTATACGCTAATCGCTAGATCAACGAGGCTTATTGTTATGTACTATCTATGAAATATATAAATGGATGTTTTATTAACGAACACGATGAAAATTGTATAAATTTGTGTACCACGATAAATCAACGTAATCACTAGACTCCTATAGTTTTAGGCAGTCGTTTTTACATGTCTGTTTTATTTTAAGATATTTATTATTTAAAAATGATGATGATTGATGATGATGATGATGCAGGGGTGACAGTTATCGTGGTAACTGTGTAAGCCTTACACTGTCACGATGACTGTCATGCCTTTTACGTCCCCAAGCGGGGTGTGAAAAAGCATCTCACTAGGCCGCCATAGTGTGGGTCACCATACTGCATTGTCTCTATTTGCAATCAGTATGGTGACCACAACTCTTGGATTCTATTCATGCTTTCCATCAGGCCGAGTAGAGTCACTTTGGCAGGCTATTAATATAAATATATATATATATTGACCCACACTATAAATATATATATATATATATATATATATATATATATATATATAAAATGGTCGCTTTCTGTACTTCTTCTTATTTATTTCTACATATTAATAATAAGTATTAAAAATATGCATGTTAGTAATATATCTATTTATTTAAAAAGGGGAACTGAAAACTTTCTTCACGTAACAGTTCCCCGACTTGATCGAAGGGAATTATTTACACTAGGGTGCCCAAAGTCACGATAGACAGAAGACTTAAAGTTGCTAGCAAATTATGGATGCGGACTTTTTTTTACGTGGAAACCCCCACGGGCCGTCACCCCACCGTGGTTTGCGGCAGGGTGTCGGAATTGGACCGACTAAAACAACACTCTGCGTCTTTAATAGGAGGGATCCGGGCACTGCTGTTATTAAGCCATCCGGATCTCTCCCAGCGCTTGTATGACTGCTTCGAGGGCGTAGCGGTTGCGAAAGCGACTGCTGTGCTTGAGGTCTCGGGTTCGATTCCCAGGTCGAACCAAATGTTTGTATGATCTGCAAATATGTGGTTCGAAGTCTTGGTGTCTATGTATAATTCCATGTATAATATGTATGTATTTACAAAAAAAGGTACATAAGTATTCTATCAGTCAGTCTAGTTATCATTTTTTTTTTTTTTAACGTGTGGGAACCCCCTCGAGCCGTCACCCCACCGAGGTTTACAGCGGGGTGGTGTGTCGGAATCGGACCGACTAAAACCACACGGTGTGTGTGTGAGATAGGAGCGATCCGGGAACCGCTGCTATTACGACATCCAGATCCCTCCTAGCGCCTGCCCGCTACCTCGGGCACCATCTGCGGATAAACTCTTTATTTTAGGCGACGTACGGCACACGCGGACGTCGCCTCGACCCCTGTGGAACACCACACGACATGGGCCGCCGCCTCAGAATATCATCTCGGTCCTCGTACATGACGGTACGCTTCTCAAGATAGTCTGCCACAAGCTGCCTCAGGTACTCTGGCACCCCGTGGTAGTGGAGGGCTTCCCTGATGCAGCTAAATGGCAGACTATTAGATGCGTTGGCGATGTCTAACGACACCGTCAACAGCACGCCGCCACAGCTCACCGCCTCTTCGGTAACGGCCCTCAGGCGCAGCACGGCATCGACCGTCGAACGCCCCGCCCGAAAACCAAATTGGGCGTCCGACAGATCGGGGCCCACCTCGCGGAGGTGCCGGACGATGCAGGCAGAGAGTATCCTCTCAAACAGTTTACCCGCCTCGTCCAGCAAGTCTAGTTATCATAGCACAAGCTCTGCTTAGTTTGAAACTAGATGGCGTTGTGTGTTAAATGTCCAAAATATTTATTATTATTATTTGGCACTCCTTGAGGATGCCTTCGTTCAGTAGTGGACGCCAATAAGCTGATGATAATAAATTCATAGATAAATAAGAAATGGTTTTCAGTATTTACCTCCATGTCAAAAGGTGTCATTCTGAGTTGTTGCAACACCGCGTCTACGTAAATATAATTGTTCACTAAGTAATATATAATATATAATATATAGTAATATATATCAATTCGTTTCGGAGCTCATACACCCTGAGTGTACCCAAAACAATTTAATTTAGTGCCATCTAACGCGAAAAAGACGAATTAATTAGCAAATACTGAACCTGTTCTATTTTCTGATTTCTATTTATCTATTAATCTAATTTTGAAACGATGACATTTCCTAGGATAATTAGTACGAGATCGGCAACCAATCATAAAGACCGGCCATATCTTTTGTAATTTTACGTATTAAGTCAATATCCTACAATATAGGCTGCATAGGGTTCCCAACAAGAACTTTGGTCCCCAAGTCAACTTCATCTACAAATGGTGCACTTGCTGAACGACGAAAACATACCGATTAGTGGCAATAGCCTCCGCTAGTACGTGAGACAAAAACATTGCCGAAAAGTGGACGTTTTTATGTTCTTCTGCCTACTCCTTCAGGGAAACAGGCGCGATTTTATGTAAGCATCCTAGAAAATTAGGAAAAAGATTTTCTGATGATCATGTTAAATTTACTTCTTCACCAACAAACAAATGATGTCCAATATATATGGTGACCGTTGTAGATGGACTCTGTTGAGATACGCATCTTACACCTTATTGATCAAATCGCAATACCTGGCGTAGTATCCTCCCAGTACTTGAGGGGGGAGAGCTCGTCCTTGAGGATGTTCTTTTGCTGTTGTTCGCTGGTGGGTAAAAATTGGAAGACTGACTTCTTTGTGTTTTTTAGTTAGATCCAATTCATAGGTGGTGCCACTGATTCTAAAATGGTAACATATCTGATGGATCTATCAGTCCATTGGGTAGTGACCCTGAATGTTAAGGGGTTGTGTGTTCATTTGTCATCCAGGACAAATAATTATATGATCATTTGTTCTTTATCTGGATGTAAGTCATCCATAACGTTATTTACTAGCTGCGCCCCGTGGTGTGCGTGTGGTTTGTTCACTATTTCTTTGTTTTGAATGTTGCCATCCCGTAACTCAATTTTTTTCTAAAGTAACCTTATTAACCCCTTATAACTTCAACTATTTGCTAGTGAAAGTCGCGTCAAAATCAATCTAGCCTAATAGAGATTGACGGAACAAACAAACAGACAGACATAGACAAAAAATTTAGAAATTGCTTTTTTAATGTAAGCACTAAAAATATTACAGTAAAAGCTCCTCATGTGAAACAGACAGACACTTCAATTTTATTTATTTGTGGAGATATAATAAGAAATTTGAAATTCTGTTTATCAGCTGTCCAGTACAAGTGTGGCTGGGTCAAGTTTAGGATCAGACAGCCACGTGTGAGATGTGTGAAGCTATTTGTCTTACGTTATGTTCTGACTCTGAAGAGCGGTAATGTTTTTATAACTTTTGAGTAGTACATGATCATTGGCGGTAGTAATACCTACCTACTGTAGTAATTTATTCCTATTTATTTTAACAATTAACATTGCTTTGAAAACATTAAAATTATACAATGTTTACATTACTTAATATTCAATATTATATATAAAATTAAAATCAACTTTTTACAATATATTATAAAAAATAGGGTCTTTTAAAACGACAAGTGTTCGGCTTGAAGAGCGGATGACTGACTTTACTTCTAAAACGATCTCTTAAAATTAATACAGCGTTCTTATTATTATGCGTTGGAGACAAGGAGCTATTTGTTCTAATGTTTCTAGGAACTTTTCAGAAATTTTGACATTCTGTTTAATTATGACAGTAGAGTTGTGTGTAATCTATGGTTATAAACAGAAGACGCATAATCTGTTTAGCTGTTTTTAGACGAATGTTCATTATTACAATATTTTCGGACATCTGACATACAACGCCATCTAGTTTCAAACTAAACAAAGCTTGTGCTTTGAAAGTTAGATTGACTTAAATAATACATATACTTAAATAATAAATAATTTTTTTTTATTTAATAAGAACCTGTCATAGTGGCTCTTATTCTGCCTGATGGAAAGCATGAATAGAATCCAAGAATGGTGGTCACCGTACTTTTTGTGAGTACAAGCAATGTAGTATAGAGACCCACACTATGGCGGCCTATTGAGATAGTTTTCCAAGTTCAACCTAAAGGACCTAGAATCATAGATATTTCATCATCACAACAAAAAAATGAAACGAACACAAAGAGTACCCAGACTCAGCACATTTGTGGATCACACAAACCGTTGCCTCATATTGACAAATCGAACTCTCAACACTTGGCGTAGTTCAAGAGGTGCCCACTTCAACCGCCACATCATCCGTGCACTCACCATCATCAAGGGAGTGAGCTCTCATTGTACCTCGGAGAGCACGTAAAGTCGTCGGACCGCCTGATCTCTTCCCGGTCCCGTCCCGTCGGCTTGTGAGAAACAGAGAATGCTGTTGAGCACACACTGTGCACTAATATCACCTGCTTAGTTGAATGGTGAGTACATAGTTAAGAGCATCAATAAAATAAAAAATATAACACTTATTCGTTTATTTATTTAAGTATATTAAATCACAAATTTATCTATAATATAGCCAAACCATAATTTTGTTTTCTTACTAAATATTTTTTCAAAAATAAATCGTTTTTGAGCAAATATATTTTTAATATTAAACAAATCCGACTGTTGTTCAAAGCAAGAGATAAGCTCATTTGATTAATTATTTTATTTTTATATATTTGTATAGAATTTGTGTTTAATATATAATGTGATAATACAATATACGTATCAATAAGAAAAGTATATCTGGAGAAACTGCCGTGTTTTTATGTAATATATTGTAATGTAATATAATGTATTGTATTGTAATGTAATGTATTGTAATGTAATATATTGTAATGTAATATAATGTTAAGTTACTTTGTGTGTACTTCAAAAACTCAATTTCCACAATGATTCAAGTTTTACAATTCAATTCAGAAATTGATTTTATTTAATTTTCGCGTTTTTTTTGTCCCTTATTTCTCATCGATACAACCACAATATGCCACAGCAAAGTATGACAGGGTATTATAGTTATAAATAAATGCCTTTCCTTCTTGCCCCATTTTCATTTACTTTTCATTTTTATTATATAACTTACGGTATCGATCTTATCCTATCTTGTAAAACAATATAACAAATTATATATAGAAATAGCTGGCGGACTTCAGTCCGCGGACTTGAGATTTACAACGACATCTGTTAAAGTAATAATTGAATATTATTCGGACTTTAGTATTGGTAATAGAGTTAAAAACTTCATATTTCTATATTTTTGAAGTGAAAACTTCTTTAGGCGCGTTGAGCGTTTTGGTAGAGGGTAAAATCCTCGGTTCGCGTCACCGACATGCTAATGATAATAGTATATCTATAGCTATGGAGAATATGATATTATATATGAAATTTATTATTATTATATATTATATATGATATTATATATTATATATAGCTATATATGAAACATAAAAAATTTCATATAATTTTTGCATATAGTTTTAATTACTCTCAACTTAATAGTTCCGTTTTCACTTCTATCGGCAGTCCCACGACTGCTACTGTTTTTTTTAATAAAATAGCTATGTGTTGAATCAACAGTCGGCTACTACATTGTGCAATAAATAAAATATATTTTTCCCATAAATTTATTTCTAACTTAATCTTATTTTTTATAGGAAGCAGTGACAAGCAACACTATAATTTCAGGGACTAAAACTTAACTACTAGACGGACAAACAGCCCCTCATTTATATGTTTATATATGGCGACTATTTATTACGATATCTACTTACATACTTACATCATATATCTATTTAAAACGGACTCGTATAACTCACAAGAGATATATTTGGTGCCAATTACACCAGTTCCTGATAAAGTGCCAGATAGTTATCTGGTATATGACACTGTTTAACAGATTGTTGTTGATATACATATGTTTATCTGATGTTTAACCAAAACTTGTGAAACCCAATTTGTAGTTTAACAAGTACACAAGTGCCGAATAGTCTATCAGACAGTTTCTAAGCTAGTGGTGAAAATGACCCTCGGTGTGTAAGTAACTTAATATTTAATTATTACTTTAGGAATTAACGTATACTATCACAGAATGGTCACACCCTGTGACCATGCTGTGTGTGACTGCGACCCTTTGCATGAGTTTTCTCTTTTTTTTACCTTCATACTTTTCACAAACAGCCTTATTTATCCTGGGTTGAACTTGATTTTGCAGTCCCTAACCGCTGGATCAACAAGTCCGCCATTTGTTCCATGAAAACGCTATATAATATGCACATATTAAGTTAGAGTGTCTTAATCTAAACCAACAAAACACTTCCCTGAATTAATATAAGACAACAGAATAAACTTTTGTATAGTGTATACATGCGTCAATGTAAAATGTTATTTATAAATATATGGCATTATTTTTGGTATTTCGTAAAACTGTCCAATTTTTATTACGCAGAAATTGTGAGGTATTTCTTTATGATATTACATTTACGAGTCTATGGACGCCTGCGATTCAGAAGTGACCTTTGAAGGGAGTACATCACTTTTTTATTTTTTAATAATTATGTACAATGGACACTAGTTTTACTTTCTTTATATCTCATAACATATTTAGACCTTGTGTACTACATTTTATTAACATTTTTAATAGGCCTTATTTGTTTTAATTTAGTAGATGTGCCGTCGAATTTGATATCCACATCACAGCCGCTTAGAGGATGAGATATTGTTGATGAAGAGTCTTCCTTCTTCTCATTGTAAGGGCTCATTGGAGTCACAAACCCACTGTCACTGATTTTTGTATCTTTTGCTGAAGTTTTGAGATTTAAAGACATGCTTTTTTTACTCTGAAATATACTAATGTCATCGATATACGAATTCGGTGATAATTTCTCATTTAATTTTTCGTCGAGTTTTCTTAGGTTTTCATCGAAATTATTTTTAAGTTGGTGTTCGATTAACCTCTCTTGTCGGATCTGTTCGTGGGTGCTAGCAAAGAATCCTGCACTTTTCTTCCCCAAATCGTTGAAAGATTCTGTTATATTTTCAATTTTGTGTCCTTCTTTCTTCTCTTCTAGAACCTTGGCTACGTGGTTACTTTTCACATTGGCTATCAGTCCTGAATGTACGGACTGGGATTTCTTCATCATAAATTGTCTTCGCTCATTTTCGATGTCTCTTGGAGAATCTTCTCTGTTAATTTTGGAGAACAGATTAGGCGTGCTGAGACCCGTTTTGAAAGTTTTCCTTGGGTCCGGTTTTTCTTCCTTCTCTTCTTCGTTATTAGAGAATTTATTGGAGAATATGTTGAAGGAGAGTTTTTTGGAATGATTTTGTACAATTCTCTTTATTTCGAGTGGTATGTCTTGCTTGTGATGTGCAGATATGTACCTGCTTAAGAGGTTAAGTTGCTGTTCGAGCGATTTGTTGATGGTTTCAAGACGGGTTTGGTTCTTTTGGTAGTTTGTTATGGCATCCATAGCTGACTGTAAACAGAAATAGAACAGAATTAATGCTAAATTCATGAAATGAAAAAAATGTCAGGTCATAGTCGGTAATAGTTATTGGTAGATATTAGACATTCAAGCCTATGCTACTGCTAAAATGAATTAAGAATACGGAGCTTATTGAAACTCAGAGAGACACCCATATTCAATCCGTGGATGTCGTAAGAGCTGGCTAAGGGAGTACTTCGCAGGACAATAGCACTGAAGAGAGTATTACATTAGGGAGAAATTCGTATGGTCAGAGTGGGCCAAAACCTAGATTCTAAAGAGAGCATCCGATAAATGACAACCGAAAACAGAACAAATAATGGTGTGTAAAGGGGGAATGGTAATCACTCACGTCGAGTTCCGAGGCCATGCGTGTGGTATCAGCCAATAGTGTGCGGTTATTCTCAGCAAGTGCCGCAAGGCGTGGCATTTCATCGCGCAACACGCCGTACTCCACCGCGTACTCGCTCAGCTGCCGGGAGATGTCCAGCATCACCACCTTTCATTAAAAGAACATCTTTATTTATCTTTCTTTTTTCTTTATTTTAGGGTTCAATTCCTGGATCAGACCAAATGTTTGTATGATCTGCAAATCTTTGTTTCGGAGTTTGAGTGTTTTCTATGTATGATATGTATGTACTTACAAATAATAAGTATGTAAGTATATCAGTCAGTCTAGTTATCATAGGACAAGCTCTGCTTAGTTTGAAACTAGATGGCGTTGTATGTCAAATGTCTGAAATATTATTTATTTATTTATTAGCGACCGCTGTCTACGGACACCTGCAACTCGAGTCTCTCCCCTTCTCACAAGGATCGAATAGACTTCAGAACCCTCAGTCAGATGAATTAAATGAATTCTTTTACACTTCTTTTTCACACCTAAAACTACCCAGAGACTCATCTTTCTACAGTGGATATTGCCCGGCAGAAATTGCTTTTTGGCAATACGGCCGCTATTTGTAAATGTTCATTAAATTGATATGCCCTTAAATATAATCTGTATTAACTAGTGTACATAAATGGACACTGTAATTACACAAATATAATTATTATCTGTGAGATTCTGTTGCCCATAGCAAAAGATGTACGACTTGAATAATTATTAATAGCAAAATGAGAGTATTTTATACGCCTTTACCTACCCTTCGAATATATAAGATGGTGGTGTGATAAATATCTTTGCAGCACTTCAGGTTCACTGACTAAACCTGATAAACCTTTTATGGTTTTCCATATTCATTGTCAAAAGAGGCTAAATCAAATATATTACACTTACCTTCTTCATAACCTTCTCATAAAGCCCTCTATCCAAATCTGGCAGCTTGTGTTTAAGGTATTCGGCAGCTTCTTCGCAACTCTCACACAACATGAGACCATCTTTGTGAGCCGAGAGCAGGGCGAGGGAGAAGGAAAATATTATGTCTAATGACTCTAAGAAGATTAGATCTGAAAGAGAATATTAATCTATATTATTTAAGTTCTTTTTCTTTTTTAATTTCAGTTTAATTTGAGGTTTTGGTCCAAGGACATATCATCTCCATCATATGTACCTTTATACATAGCAAACATGCCTAAATTAAATAGGCTAGATGACACCTTAGTCAAATTACTTACTTTTTGTCATCTGTCAAAACGACAATTTTGTATGAAAAATGTAATAAATACCAAATTGTGACGTCACTGTTTTAGACTACTCAATTGAACAATATATTTCACCGTGTATTTGATTGAAATTCGTAATAACTATAAAAAGCTATGTTAATTGTATTTCCCGAGATGTTTCGCGATATTAGCAGTAATGAAGTGGACATTGGTATTTATTTACGATACAGTCATCTACCTTATTACCATATTTTGGTGCACAGTAATCAGGTGACATTATTTTTAGCTGCTTCTGAACTTGGACAACTCATTATGCTTTGTATTGAACCTACATCGAATGAATTTACTTTCAGTTCTCTGAGCAAAGCCTACTGAACTATAAGTCAATTAAATCAAATTATCACTCAAATTTAATTTATGTTGCTTTCAAGAACTTACTAATATGGGATGTGGTATCAAGATGTAGTAACTCCTTAGGATGTTTTCATAAAATTGCCAATTAGTTACAAGATCTTATCCGTGTACTCAATTTTATAGATTTTCCCAAAATCCTGGTTAGCTTTTCCCAACGTAAGAGGTTAAGTTATTTCAAAAATGGTTGGTTCCCCGTAATAAGACAGCAGAACGTACCAAAGACCCTGACGACAAATCCCAGCGGGAACTGGCTGGTGAAGAGCGTCAGCATCCACGGAGCTGCATACAGCGCGGGGCTGATGTCCAGCGCCTCCAGCTTTGCGTGCAGCTCGGGCTCGTGGTCGCGGACAAGTCGAGATAGTTGGTATAGCTGCATGAGGAAAAGTATATGCCTCGTTCAATTATTTTCATGAGCACGATATCAGAATATTAGCAAAATTTTGAATTTATGAAATGAAATTATGAAATTTTAATCTTATTTAATTGTGTATATGATTGGCATTTGTTTGTCATGTTTCCATATTAATAAGTTTTGTAACTCCGATCATTTTTAAAGGCTTTTTTTAAGTTAGGCACACTTTTAGTTTTTTTTTTAACGTAATGATTAATTTAAGCTCTGAAATTTACACGTGGATATATCATACCATCTATTGAGTTCAACAACAAATGAGAACATGGCAATTAATATTTCCAACGGATTGTATTGCATTGCATTGATATACAGGAGAAAACTAATGGCGGGCACAGTATAGCACCTTGTGGGATGCCAGTCAATATAGTCCACCCAACTGCCTTCTATCATGAACTAATTTACGTATTTTGTAATACTACCATGTTAAACTAACTTGCTAGTCAAAGGCTATCAAATATTGCATTATCTTTTCAGAATTTCGTAACAGCGTTTTAAAGGTATACATGATCAAAAGCCTTCGCAATATCTAAATTATATTACTTACGCTGTGGGTAGATCAGATTAGATTGTTGACCGTACGACATGACATTGTGTTAGTAAAAAGACATGAACATGATCCTGCAATCTATGATATGGTAAAACGAATGTTCAATTGAGACCCATCACCTGTACTTGAAGGGCACTCATATCAGGCAGATATTGTTTACGAAGACCTCTTCTGAACATCAGGTGTCTGAGAAGTATAAAGGCTTCTGCTTCTTCCATCTATTAAAGTTAAAGAAATAATCATTATTAGCTTAATTGAAATAGTAGCTTAGTGTATGCTAATTTGGTTGATCTCGAAAATATATCTCTTTATTAACAGCCTTTGCTAATCCACTACCGGACGTAAGCTGCTCCTCAGCAAGGAGGTTTTGACCTGCCACGTTGGCATCTGGCCATCAGTCTGGTATAGGATTTGTTTCATCTTTTTTTTGTTTCCTTCGTAGTCGCCTCTTTCAACACCCGTAAGATAAACACGGGTGATGACATGACATTTGTATTGCTAATCCATCACCACATGGACTTTATATACATTTATACACGTGTATATTTTTACATTTTGTAAAAAATATTTAATAAATTATTAAAGTATTTTTCTATATATTAATAAAATTACGGTTCCGCTATAATCCATTTTAAATCCCACTTTTATACACACATATTTTAATTCTAATAAATCGACAGTTTTTTTTAAAAAATAAAATATTTAAAATGTTTCTCAAATATATAATATAATATGAGATGTATAATTTAACGAAAACTTTGACTTACATGTAAAAGAAGGACCCCAGCAACAAAGCTGAGACCTTGACAATATCCCACGTCGGGGTCCAACAGTGAGTACGCCTTCAGGATATTGTACAAAGAGAGCTGACCAGGACCTAATGCTGATGCAAAGTAAGAGTGTTTCGGGAAGGTTCGACCTGGTAAGAAAAAAAAACAATTGTTTTTAATTTAAAAAAGACAACTCCCGCATTAGACTACTCGTATGTCATGGAACACAGACTCAGAGTAACAACATGTGGATGTAGCAAATTAAAAAAAACTCACTACAGTAGAAAGTGATAATAAAAAAATTGCTTAAAGTAAAACGAATTGCTAAAGGATTTGTTTTAGGTTTTCATTCCCTTTGCAGTATTATTGCCTGTGTAGTTTACTCCTTTAATTACCTCTTACTACACCCACTGTATGAATAGGGTTGATGATACTCCATATTCTTCCATCACCATACTTTACTTTAGTTTTTTGTGATTCTGGTTCTACCAAATTGACTCTACTCTACCTGTAAGAATCATGAATAGAAATCAAGAGTGGTAGTTGCCATACTAATTGCGAATTCAGACAACGCAGTATGGCGACAGTACATTATCGTTGCGCAGGAGTCGAACCTTATTTATAAAAGAAATTAATCTCAAAATACGTACCTAAGTCAATGAGTATAGCGTGCTGATGTTTAGTGAGCCCTCCCAAGAGTGTCTTGTAGGGGGTGTGGTAATGGGGCCAGGACGTGATGTCGGGGGGGCCGGAGCGCAGACAGGCTTGCTCGGCCAGGAAGTACCACACACCACCACGGGACATTCGGGGCACACCTGGGAACCGTAATTTTTGGTTAGATTCATTTATTCTCAGATAGATAAATGAAATCCACTTACATGAGAATAAAAAATAACATTTACATAGTGGTCATCAAGAAAAGTAAATTTGTATTAATCAGTTAGTTGCTCTTCTTAATTTTGCAAGCGTTTATGACTACTACTCCGCCTCTAAGGATCGAGGCGTGATATAAAAATCAAATCTCTTGAAGGACAGATTAAAACATACTTAAAATGTGTTTACACAAAAGAAATATGACCAACTCTTGACAGTGTTTGTTAAACTTAAATGGGGTCAAATATAGTACTCAAGGAAAAATAAGTATATAAGCTCAACTAACCTTGCATAACAGCCTGTGTAAGCATGTGTTGATCAACTTTGGCCATAGGTTGAGAGGCGTCTCTTGAAAGTAAAGAGTCCCACATCAACGTGACCCCAGCATCACAGACCCCTAACTCATGATACTCCAATTTTATACGCCGAACCGCTGAAGACTCTTCGCTTTCTATAAATACAAGTAACATTAATATTTGTACTAATTATAAAAATATAAAGCTTATTATAGCTTGAACTAAGCTCAATCTATGATAGGCCAAACTAAGCTCATTTAAAACAGCTTATATTAAGCCTATTTCAATTATATAACACATAAAATAATGTAAGCTTATAAGTATTCTTTGCTTGTAATAAATAGCTAAGCTTAAATAACATACGCTAAACTAAGCTTATATTTTAAAATCAGTAAATAGATATAATAAAAATAAACATTATATTATGATATTAAATATTTCTTGTTGATGAAAACAACAGCCTGGAGAGCGACATATGCCATTGTAAGCTGCATTCGGGTTATTTATGAAATTCTGGATAAATCAGCCTTTATAATTAAATACTGCATTTTAAACAATTTGATGATTTAAAATTGTTTAATTGTTGCTAAAATTCGAGGTATAGGCTATAGATATGTAAGCACAGCTTTATCAAAATAGCTCCAAAAATTCTAGCTTTTAGATACTTAATGTATAAGAACATAAAAGCTAGAATAAGCTTAGAAATATTCTGACGATCTAGCTTTATCAAACGGCGAAAGCTGGCTAAAAAGATACCAATCAGCAACGTTACCTTTAAGTCTGTTATTCTCGTTCTCCATTCTAACTAGAAGTAATGTCTGCTTGATGGCTTTCTTCCATAGTCCTCGGAGTTCGCTTCTCGCCTTCCGTATACTCAGAAGTCTGGAGTAAGAAAGAGACTCACCTTTAAGTCTGGCGTTCTCTTTCTCCATTCTGACAAGCAGAATAGTCTGGTCTATGGCCATCTTCCATAGTTGCCTTAATTCTTCTTTGCTTCTTTTCTCTTTGGGTGACGATAATTTACACAGTAAGTTAGTTGACAAGTCACCTGAAATAAATAAATAAATATCCTTACACATGTTAGTCGACTGTCTAATTCCAAGGCAAAGCCTGTACCAGATTGCTGATAAACATACTTATATATTTTTAAATAAATACATATCATAGACAAATTACACCCAGATACAGAACAAATAATCGTACTCATCATACAAATATTTATCTTGGTTGGGATTGAACTGACGACCCCCGTCAGGCCCGTCGACCCCCAACAATGAAACTGCCTGATAAAAAGCATGAATAGAATCCAAGAGCTTAGAGAGAGAGAATTATTGCAAATGCAGAAAATGCAACATGGTGACCCACACTATGGCGGCCTAGTGAGATGCTTTTTCACGCCATGCTTGAGGACGTAAAAGGTATGAGAGTCATCGAATTTGAATTTTGACCTAGATGTTATTTAGAAGTTATATAAGAAGTCGCATTTAAAAAAAAATCAAAACTGACTCCACTTTTGGAACTGATAGCGTCGAAAATTTTCTCATGTAACAGATTCAGTCTTTTAAGCCGTTGATAATGGACTCCCGTAATAATTTGTATATTTCTTTTACTTTCTAGCCGATAGATCGTCCGTGTGGAACATCCATTAGAAAAACGAAGTGTTACCATCCTTTTCCTCCTATGGACGTTTAAGAGCCGACTAAAGGACCAAACGAAACAGGATAACACTAAGGAACTAAGGAAAACTTGGCGTAAATCCTGTACTGACTCATCTGCAGACTGCACAATTGACTTAGTGATTTAAGCGGTCACCACGCCGCTCTCTACTACGTTAAGTGTTGTGGGTTTAAATCCTACACGGGACTACACTTTGTGTGATCCATGAACTGTTGTTCCGTCTGAGTGTTCTAAGTGCCGTTTCTTGTATAATATGTTTGTAAAGTCCCCCACGACACAGGATTTATTCCGAGTGCGGGTGTCGTCTTTTAAAAAAAAATCAAACCAGCGTGGGACAGTAGGTCACAACCTAGAGATGGTGACACTTTGTATTCTTCTTTCCCTACTACTAAAATAACTCTGCCTGATGGAAAGCATGAATAGAATTCAAGAGTGGTGGTCGTGAATTTTTTATTTAGTTCCTTTCTAAAGAGAGACCTATGTCCAGCAGTGGACTGTTAGAGGCTGTTGATGACGATGATGATGCAACTTACCTTCCCCTTGCACCTCAGACGGTTGAACAATCTTTTCATAAATGGCTTGCCTCCACGTCGCGTCGTTCTCTGTACCAGGCTCATTGGCCGTTTGCCTAGAATCACTCACTTTTAGGAAGCTGTGGAATTATTAGATATATCAATTGATACATATAAAACTATTTGCTCTGACTCTGATTCTTTGCTCTGACCCTGATTCTTGCTTCTGACTCTTTGCTCTGATAATCAGAGTCTAACCACGCACGGCGGCTACAAACTTATTTTGGTTTATTTTAAGGCACTGCCAAAGTGACTCTACTCTGTCTGATGGAAAGCATGAATAGAATCCATTTTTTTATGTTGTAAATAAATAAATAAATATTTCGGACATTTGACACACAACGTCATTTAATTTCAAACTAAACAGAGCTTGTGCTGTGGTAACTAGACTGACTGATAGAATACTTAAACACTTTTTTTTGTAAATATTTCGAAACAAATATTTGTAGATCATACAAATATTTGGTCCGACCCGGGAATCGAAACCGAGACCTCAAGCACAGCAGTCGCATTCACAACCGCTGCGCCATCGAGGCAGTTGAAAAAAACGAATAAATACCTAAGAAAAACAAATTATTGGCAATTTCACACCTAAATGGGTATAGTTAAGGTTGAACCATTATGTGGAAGTTTATCAATTTTTACGCAAGCAGTGTTGTACGCGGGTAATTATTGAAACAAGCTAAAAACTCCCTATTACTTATAATTTACAAACCAGCAATTTATAATTTAATAATTTTTATTTAGTCAGTGACAAACACAACTACTAAGACTCGTCTAACGACACCTCAAACGCTAAAATCGACTGTAAATATTTTGGCAGAACCTGCCAAAGTGACTCTACTCTTTCAGATGGAAAGCATGAATAAAATCCAAGAGTTCCCATACTCATTACAAATGCAAACACTGCAGTATAGTGATCTACACTATTACGGCCTAGTGAAATGCTTTTCCACGCCCCACTTGGGGACGTAAAAGGCATGACACTCATCGTGGCAGTGTAAGGCTCACAAAGTTAACACGAAAACTGTGACCCCTACATCAGTGAGCCTCCGGTCTCGCACTCACCAACGGAACATGACAGCACGGATGCTGACTGTTTTTTTATAGAAGCCTACTAAATTGACTCTATTCTCCCTGATGGAAAGCATGAATAGAATCCAAGAATGGTGGTCGCCATACTCACTGCGAATGAAGACAATGCAGTATGGCAACTCACGCTATGGGGATCTAGTAAGATGTCACTTTAGGTTGGTCTTCTGTGAGAGAGTAGTATTGCCCCGGTCGAGCCCGTTCGCGCTGAAATCAGCGTGGCTCTACTACCTACTGTACTGTACTGTACTGTTCTGTTCTGTACTGTACTGTACTGTACTGTACTGTACTGTACTGTACTGTACTGTACTGTACTGTACTGTACTGTACTGTACTGTCAGCAAGATCCTACTTACATGTCCATCATAGGAGAATTGACGGGAGGAGTGCCATCTTTCGTATCTTCACTCTCTTCAGGAGACGGCGTCATATTTGTATTACCTGTTGATGATGCGGAATCTGGAAACCGATATAAATTTTTACCTCAATAACCAAACCTGTCAAATTTATGATATATACTTATAAACACATCAGATTTGCCTTAGTTTTGTACTGTCAGAATATTATATGTATATTTATCTCATCAATTATCATCAACAGCCTTCAACAGTCCACTGCTGGACATAGGAGTCTCCTTAGCAAGGAGGTTTTGGTATAATATACCACGCCGGACAGACATGTTGGTATAGGGTTTCTTTCAAATTTTCCTTCTCTTTGCAGTGATGTTGCCTTGCATATTTTGTTCCCTAAGTCGCCTCTTACAACACTCATGGGAAAATTAGGGGTGATAACACTTTATATTCTTAATCCGTCATCACACCACGCCAAGTGTATTTATCTAAGTACATATACATGTCTGAATGTATGTCTATGTTAATACTCATTGTATTATGTATTTATCATTGAAATTAGTCCAGTGTATATATACATATATATATATATATAAATTCCCTGGGTATTTGATACACTTTCAGTTTCTGTGCACGTA
Organism: Hypercompe scribonia; assembly: GCA_949316085.1. Lineage (NCBI taxonomy): Eukaryota > Metazoa > Arthropoda > Insecta > Lepidoptera > Erebidae > Hypercompe > Hypercompe scribonia. The sequence continues at coordinate 6,172,633 of OX438997.1, forward strand.
CCATGTCTGATTTTGCATTACCCTAAGGTTTGTGGCGACTGCCATATTCGTGGAAACAAGAACATATACTACAGCGCCACCTAGCGAAGACACATCGAACTACGGAGTATCTACCAATCCTGTATCGCGAATTCATGCGTCGAGGGTTCATTACTGTTCAATGTGCGGAGGGAACGGGTGTTACGAGCCTCCGACCAGGTGAGGTGATCATGCCTAGTGAGCCGCGCGACCCAGCGGTTGATGTCGGGATGTTGTGAAAACACTATACGTCGCGAGAATTTCTATATCGTGATTCAGGATTAGTAGTTGCTCCGTAATCCGATGTGTCTTAGCTAGATGGCGCTGTAGTATGTATTTTAGTTTGTTCTGTATGTGGAAGTCATCACAAGAGTAAAAATAATCTAGGTGTTACAGATACCTGTATCAATGACGGCTGGTGGTAAGCTTTTGCTTTTGACGACGTCTGGTGACAGCAGTTCCTGGTTTGAAGGTTCTGTTGAAGAATCTAACGTTACAGCTGTGGGTGTTGTGACGAGTGATGCTTCCTGTAGGTAGAAATTTAAGATCAATTGTTATAATTGCCAGCCTTATATATATTTAAAACGCAATTGAAATTGTCAGCAATTCTGGAAAAGACACAGAAATATCTCTTCTATAAGGCACATGAACCCTTTCCATTGCATACATCATCATCATCAAAGCCTTTAGTAGATCGCTACTCATCATATGCCTCTGAAAGGCCTTTTGACATATAATAGCCAGATGGATTGGTTTAATGTTTGTATTGAGTCTTCTTTCTCCTTGCAATACAGTTGTCCAGTTCGCTCTTCACCAGCTCTTAAGACACCCACAGGATGAATGAGGTTCTTCTAGAATATAATATGTGTATTTATTTCATCAAGGTGGTCTGACGGCCTGATGAAGGTCTCGGGAAGCTGCTGGATGCGGGCGGCACGGGACCGGTTGTTGTAGAGAAGCTTGGGCAGGCCTATGTCCAACAGTGGACGTCTTTTGGCTGAGAAGATGATGATGATAATGATTTATTTCATCAATCATCATTGTCAACAGCCTTTAACAGTCCACTGTTGGACATAGATGTTTACTTAGCAAGGAGGTTTTGGCCTACTACACCATGCTGGCTGTTGTCTTGCATATCTTGTTCCTTTAGTGTCCTCTTCAACACCCAAAGGAAGATTAGTCGTGATGACACTCTGTATTCTTAAATCCCTCACCACATTTACTTACCTTTTTGATAACAGGGGCGACGAGCCCTTCATCCCTGCTAGCTTTCCTTTTGAGGAGATCAAAGCTACTGGAAATAGACTTTCTCGCTTTGGAGAATATAGTACTGCCACCGAGGTATTGGTTCAGGAACTCGGACCTTGGTAAAAGAGAAAAAAATGCCTAATTATTTTGCTTATTGGTTTGATACTTTCTTTTGCTATACAGTAGTTGCGAGGTGTTTCCATGAAAAAGGGACGGAAATGTGTAACAACATGTTAGGAAACTAATTAATTGACGAATAAGCGATTGTGGGTTGTACAGTTGGCTTTCAGATGGTTAGTGATATACAAAACCGTGCTGTCGTGTTTCTTTGATGAGTGCGAGACCGGAGGCCCATTGATGCGAGGCTGACAGTTGTCGTGGTAAGTGTGTGCAATACAATGCTACGATGACTATCATGTCTTTTACGTCCCCAAGTGAGACGTAAAAAATCGTAATAGGCCGCCATAGTGTGGGACGCCATTCTGCATTGTCAGCATTCGCAATGAGTATGGTGATCACAACTTTTGAATTCTATTCATGCTTTCCATCAAACAGAATAGAGTCACTTTGGCAGGCTCCTAAAAAAAAAGACGTTTGTAAGACTTCTGCTTACCTGTTTTCTTGTGTGTCGTGAACATGCCGTTGTTGCTTCGCTTCACAGTGAGCTCTGAGCAACATCATTAAGAAAGCATTATGTTCACTGGTCTGAAAAAAATATAAAATTATCATATCAATCATATCACTATAATTGGGTAGATGACTGTATCGGAAATAAATACCAATGTCCATTTCATTAAAACTAACATCGCGAAACATCTCGACAAACACAATTAACATAGCTTTTTATTATTGTTACGAATTTCAATCAAATATACAGTGAAATATATCGTTCAATTGAGTAGTCTAAAACAGTGACGTCACAATTTTGTATTTAGTACATTTTTCATACAAAATTGCCGTTTTGACAGATGATAAAAGTAATTAATTTGACTAAGGTGTGGTCTAGCCTATTATAGAATAGAAAACGTATGCAATTAGTATGTGTTCAAACCTTATTTTGTAACCCCAACTCAAATATAACGTACAGCGGATAAGTTTGTAGACACTATTTTTGATTTTTTGAATTACGGAAGAAAGTTTAATAGAGTACTAGCTATATTCTAGTCTTACCTTCGTTGGTACAGCTTGATATAAAACAAATTTTTACGCCATCTATCGAAGTTAAGATAAACTAAATGTTATCTACATCGCACAATGAAAGTGCTCGCAGTGATAATACATACTAGGTTGTTAACACCAACGGTTGACGAGAGTCATCAAGAGTGTGGTCTTACCTCATACATATGGTTAGTACCACCTTGGTACTTTGTGATGATGAGATCCTGTTCATCCTCGGACAACTGCTCCATGCGACGAAGTATGAAAGCGTGAACCTTCTTGTCATTCATGCCTTTGGAGAAAAGAAGAAAATTTAGTTCAGAAGCATGTAAATTGGTGTCATTGGTAAAAAAAATTTAGGGTGATTTACATACATATCTATTTACTTTACAGATATACAAATATATATACATGTATTCATAAAAAACGTGTTCATATTCCTACCTACTCTATTTTTACACATACGAGTACACATGGTTTTGGTGTACATATGTTTGTTACTCTTTCACAAAAAAACTACTGGACGGATTCGGATGAAACTTTACAGTAATATAGGTTATATATCGGAATAACATATAGGCGAGAATTTGTAATGATTTTATTTAATTTTAGTCGTAATATAACGATACCTGCCAATTAAGTCAGAAAAAAACTGGCCTCTGAGAGCTATCTTGGTGTACGCTGCCTACCATTGAAGTTACACAAAGCTGTTTTGTTTGTCTTGAATATATTTTTACCTTTTACATATGTGGAAGCCACTATGACCAAAATTGCGAAACTTAATGTGGTTGACCTAATTCCACACGAGTGAAGCCGCAAGCAAAAGTTAGTGACAAATGATAGTACTTCACTAGCGTTTCACAAAAAGACATGGTTTTTGCTTGTCGGATTGCTTCAGACAAGTTGTTGCAAGTTGCAAAGTGTAACGTTTTGGGACTTCTAGCACCAAATCCTCCGGCAAGTTCAAGTGCCTGCCATGTGTGTGTAAGCTAAGGGGGTGTGTGAGGATAAAATAGAATTCAGTGGAAATATACAGATTCAGGTGAAAACATAATTGGTAGCCAGGTGGTCAACTTAGAACGACTTCTTTTTATAACAGCCTACCAAAGTGACTCTACCTGATGGAAAGAATAGAATCTAACCGTAATGGTCGCCATACTGATTGCTAATGCAGACAATGTAGTATGGTGGTCTAGAAATACTATGAGATATGATCATATTTGCGTAATCCAAATATGCACAGGTTTTGGAGTTGCTCAATCTTATTCAGTTGCTCTTCGGTGAGATCTCGAAAGCTGATATTGCCATGTTCAAGGATGGTAAGTAGAAGAGATTGTGCTAGCGCAATTGTAGTATTAGTGCAAAAGAAGAGACCTTCGCAGAGATAATTAATTGATATGTCCCTTGTCAGGATGGTTACTAATAAGGGACTTAGGTGACTTATTTCTGGATGAAATATAAAGTCTACTCACCTTCGATGTCATGACAAAGTCTATGGTACCAAAGCATTGGGCAATGTTCGCAGGTCATGTTCGGAGACTTTTCTCTCGTCTTTTTTATCAGTTCCGCGTGAGCGACGAAGGCTTGCCTGATGGCTGAAATACAAGTAATCATTATTAAGATTTGTGACAGTTCCATCTTTAGACTTTTTGATTTAGATTGCTTTGCAGGAGTCAATTTTAATTATAAACTGGTCATGTGTGTAAGATTAACCTTTTTATGTCTTAAGGCAACAGTCACAAAAAGATAGATGTCTTTCCTTCTCCTGTTTACTTCTGAATATGTAGTTAAGTATTTCAAAATTTCCAGCTGGTCGCTTAAATAGTCAAGAAATCGTTGATAATTAAACAAACTGACAATCACGTGGATGAATTTTGCTTGAATTTTTACGCGTTCTAGGCGTTTTAATAATATGTAGGCGTCCTTACACTTCAGGAACTACTAACTGTCCAAAAAAGTTTGCCGAAAACAACTGTATGTTTACTGTACAGCTGTTTACCAAAATTTGTCTTTCTACTTACCATTAATGACTTCCTGAGCAACCGATTCACTCTCACACTTGAACACGTAGCAGGCAAAACCTTCATTGTTGTCCCTGCAGACGAACCCGAAATGCTCCATGTTCAGACGTCCAAGTACACAGGAGGCAACATCTTTGAAAGCTCGGTGCAGTAGGATCTGTTTCCTATCTGGACTAATCAACCGAAGCTCGGACCGACCCACCTGGAGAAGACATTTATATACTTTTATTGATCTAGACTGTTTTCTTTTCAATAGAATATAATAGAATCCAAGAGTTGTGGTCACCATACTCATTGCAAATGCAGAGAATGGTGATTCACACTATGACAGCCTTGTGAGATGTTTTTTCACACCCCGCTTGGGGACGCAAAACGCATAACAGTCATCGTGACAGTGTAAGACTTACACAGTTACCACGATAAATGTCTATCTGTCTGTTTTTTGGATTATCGTAACAATTAACGAAACCAAAAGTGGGTGATGTAACATTCAGAATGTTAAACTTGAGTCAAAAACGAGATAAAGAAAGATTAGATTAAAGAGAAAAGAAAACGTACAAAGAGAAGGAGCCAAGGTGAGAACGGTAAGTATCAGACAACAAATAGGACTGAGATTTCTGTAGTTCGAAAAAACAGGGTTTGCATACACATACATATAGGATAAGAGAATGAGATTGATTCTAAAGTAATTCTATTTTGTTTGCCCACAAAAGTGTTCTATATGACATAACATCAACAAAGAAAACTCTAAATTGTACCTAATAGTTTTCTAGTGTATCTAATATAGATTTCAATACCCATCCAAGAATAAAAAAGACATTAAAAGACAAACCTGAAACAACATAGTTCTATTCTGTTCTCCAATTAGCTGCGCAATCGGTGTCTTTAAATTGATAGTTCCTATCGAAGCAGATCTGTCTCTCAAAAACGGTTTATTCTCACTCAATTTTCTTTTCTCAGAAAAAGCAGGCTTTCGATTTATCTCTTGAAAGTTCAGTGGTGCTGGACTATCTAGTCGCTTTTGTAAATCTTCAGTCTCCTTCTGCTGATCTGAAGAACATTCTGACGTGATTGTATTTATATCTATTCTTGAATTCTCTTCTTCTTTAACCGTATCTAAGTTATTTTTACCCGCATTGAGAATTAAGACGTTAGGTTCTAGTGGTGTTGGCGTTGGTTTCCTCAGTTGGGTTTCAGCGTGAACTCTTTCTTTAGTAAACGTGTCGAATTCTTCATCAATCTTCTTCGTGTCTTTGTTGATGAGAGTTTCTGCGCTGTTCCATGCTTTATCTGGTTCCAGAGGAGTTGTACTTGTGACTAAAACTTTTTTGCTGAAAAGGTCTGATGGATTTTCAGGTTTTGTTTCTTCTTCTAAGTTGTCTTTAGAGTCGTTGCTGTAAATTGAGGTCTGGAATGGAAGGAAAATAAATATACTGGTGATCTTTTAAGAATGTTTGATATGATTCACATATTTTATAAGTAAACTTACTCCAGTGGAGGACAAAAGGCTGTGTCTCCGCAACTTGATCGCCTTTTCAGCTTCGTGTAGGGCGAACTTGTGAAGTGCATCATCAATCAAGGAGTCTGGAACTTTCCGTTGAGATATACGCACTTTGCCTATATACAGTACCTGTAATATCAATTAAGAGGATTATCTATTGCTTAAAGCAGTCTACGTAATTCCTCCAGAAACAAAGTATCTTCAATTTCTTCATCAGTCAGGGTCTACACATCATCAAGTATAGCTTGTTTGTTATACACAAAACCAAATGTCACATTTGGACTCATCAAGTTAGAACAGAACATGTGGATGTACATGATGTACCAATTGGCACACTCATCGATAGCTTGGGTCAACACGTGGAGTCACTGATATGTCATTTCATTCATTCATCAATCCATTCTAACTGCGGTAAATATCTTAAGGCAAAAAAGGTTTTTACGATGAAATAAACAATTACTTATTAAATGAAGTGTTAAACAAAATCTGGCAACATTACATTTCTCATTAAGTTACGTTTGCAATAATATTTTTTTATTAAATAGGAGACCATTGAATACGACAAAATGAAGTCACCTGATGGCAAATGCCTGCCGGCACTCATTTAGTTGTTTGATTGCTTTTTACTTCTTAATCTATTTACTTATATACAGTGCTTGGATTAAGAAATGAACTTACCTCGAAGAAATGTGAGTCGGACGCCGAGAGATCAACACACAGCGAAGTTAAAGCAGAGGCGTTACTGTTGCTGCGGACCAATGGCGAATGGTTCTCACCCGTTCTGGAATTAATTATTACCAATATTAAGGTGTATGGTCCTAAAATAATACTCAATACTCAATACTCATTACTGAATACTTTATTGCTTTACCATAATGTCTCACAGATAGTCAACATAAAATAGTACAGTATCAATTATGGACCCTGTCGGGCACAGCATATATTTATTTTGTGTTGGTGGGAGAGAGGAAGATGCTTACGATTACATTTATATACCTATTCAATTACATACTCTTTGTTATATTTATTATTACAGGTTTTTTATACTTACTGTCAACGAATGCCTTTTATGTTGCAGTTTTAAATTTTAAATGTTCTATGTTCATGCCATATGTTTTATTGTCATGTCATTCTTATTTTATTGTATTATGTCATTATTATTATTTTATCTAATATCGATATTATTTTAATTTATTGTGTCATTATTTTATATTTCATTATTATTATACTTAATTATTAAAAATGCAGAAAATAATTATTTATTGTATTTTTATTAGGTATTTTTTTATTTACATGTGGTGTTATCATCTAAATATTCTTTTATACTATAATAACATTTATCAATTAGGAAAACCTTTACTTTTTTTACAAAAGTAATAAATTCATTCTCGTTTTTTATGCTATTAGGGAGTTTATTGTATACTTTAATAGACATAACTAAAGGGCTATTAGAGTGCATTGTCAGTCGTGAATGCAGTAGGTTTAGTCTGTCTTTGAGTCTATATGAATATTTTGTTTGTTTATCTTCGCGCTTGCTGTAGAATGCCGGGTATTTTCTGACGAACTTGCACACTTGCAGGATGTAAATACAAGGCAAAGAGAAGATTTTATGATTTTGGAAGTGGGTTTTACAGCTATCTATCTGTTTTATATTGACCAAAATTCGGATGAGTCTCTTTTGTAAAGTAAATAGGGTGGGTGCATCTGTACTATTACCCCACAATATTACTCCGTAGGATAGCCACGACTAGGCGTAGGCATAGTAGGTAGTGAGTGCTGTAGGTAAGTCTGTCAATTTCTTTACTTCTTGTAGGGCGTAAGCGAATTGGGAAATTTTTATTCTAACTTTTTTTATGTGTGATAATAAAGAAGAATGGTCCTACCAGGTGAGATGATTGCGCTTGGCGGACCGTGATGTATCGTTTGATGCGGGAAGTTACATATTTACTAATAATAAAATACTTTAATAACGCGATTTACGATTAGCACGCTCTTAATAGTTCGGGGTGTCTTCGTTAGATGGCGCTAAAGTCTGTTTTTGTTATATGTTTAACCACTATAGGTAATGTATTAAATGAGCATATTAAATTTCAAAAACATATTATTAATAGAAATAAATATTTTAAAAGAAATTAATGGATAGTAAAGTTTTATATGTAGATTCGTTTTTTTTCTAGAGGCTCTTTATAAATTTTTGTCACTTTTTTTTTCCTGTGCGGAAATTTCTCCGGATACCACCTATTGGTGGTTATGTCGGACTCGAACCGACCAAAAAACCGCACGTTGTCTCAGGTACCAGTAGCCGGGGGACCAGGTGTACCTTAGAAAGGAAATCCTTTACCGCCGCAATTACGGCATGCTCGGGTTTTGTGTCTCTTAAATAAAATAATACATAGTGATTTGACTGAGTACTTAATTCAGATATAGTATAGTAGCCTTAATTTTTTACAAACTAACGCAACTTCTAATATATGTTAGAAGTTAGAATAGAATACTAAGAATAAAAAAAAATACAGACTTCTATATGATGACAATGATGTTGGTGTATAATTCTATTCCAGCTCGTAAAATTACTTACAAATTAGAATTGCAGTTTCCCGGAAGACATACAGCCGTGCTACTCCAAGGTAGATGTTCTGAGGAAGAGTTCTGCTGCTGAAAACCCACGTTCCTCGTGACAGGGCCGTTTAGCAACGAGTTGGAGGAAGACCGGGGGCTCAGTGCCCCGGGGGACGGCTCCCGCATCTGGCTGAATAATTCTGTTACCTGAAACAAAGAGATGTGAATGTTTATTCTTTCGATTTCATTAGTGATGATTAGTAAAATTTTCAAACAACTTTTTCTTTTCTCTAAACTCCCTAACTAGCTACATATCCTGTAGGTCACAGGACACTTTAGAAACGGGCTCAAAGAACATCAAACTCAGAACAACAGTTTGTAGATGACATAAAGCGTTACCATGTGGGGATCGAGCGCACAACCCTCGGTGAGTGACCGAAACCACAACGCAACCCGTGCAGTCTAAGCTTAACCTACAGTTTTGAGCTGTTTACAGAACTGCACCACAAACGGACGGAACCTGTTGACAGTGGGATGTTTTTACAAGCAGCCACAGAGGTCGTCAAGGTATTATATAACGTATCAATTGAATCACTTGAGGCAATTAGTTTCTTGGTACTGATTAAAGTTTGTGTCATTTTCATTATAATTTATTGATATGAAATGAAAGACTCTGTGTCTTTTATTATTTAACTGCACAGATGGCGTATTGGTAGTAACGGACATCGCCGCTTCCTAATGTTCTCAGTGGGTAACATCAATCAATCAATCCTCACACAAGACTATACTTTGCGTGATTGTTGTTCTAAGTTAATTCTTTGTATTAGAACCCTAGATAAGCTCTCGCTGTTTCTTAAAAGATGGCGTACCGGCACTCTGTGCAAGGAATTTCGTACGGTAACGCATCAGCTAAGTATTACTATGTACCTCAAATTCTAATAGATATAGTTTACTGCAGTGTCAACCACGTATTTATTTACCTATTGTGAAAATGTCTACTTTTGTGCCAAAAAAAGTGTTTTGCGGGGAATTTTATTGCTTTATACTGCTAAAGCACACAGAATTCTTGTTGAAACATGGTGACAATGCTAATATGTGTTTGTAAGGTCCTTATTACACAGAGTATATTCTTGTAAGTATCAAATTTTATTTGGTGACTTTTTTTAAATCTTGCCAATTTAACTCTACTTTGCCTGATCGTGACCTACACCATGACGGGCTAATGAGGTGCTTTCTCACGCCCGCTTGGGGATGTAAACGGCAGAACAGTCATCGTGGCAGTGTAAGATTCACACTCTAACCACGATAACTGTCACTCCCGCATCAATGGGCCACCGGTCTCGCACACACCTACGAAACGTGATAGCACGGATTATATCGCTTTTAGTTGGTCTTCTGTAAGAGGGTATTACTGAACCGGTCGAGCAGACCCATTCGTGCTGAAATTAGCGTGGCTCTGCTACCTATATTAATTACGAGTACATTAGTGAATGAAATAAACTTTAATATGGAATTGCTTGGCGGTAAAAAGGCAATTCTGAAAGTTTCTGCAGTTCTTTCAATTTTATTAGTGGTTAGTTAACACTGTGAAGGACTTAGGCGAGATTATTTTATAACCGGCCACATTTCTTTTATAATATGATATATTAAATGCAATTTCGCAAACGTTTTGAAGTTCTACATCTTTATCGGTTTATATATAACTTAGCATTATATATATCAATGTTCTACAAAGACATTCTCTAAGCATTTCAAAGAGCTGAACAGAACAGATGAACAACAGACGTAATTAGCAGACTTGTTAAGGTTTTAGGACAATGGAACTATAAAAATAAATGACATATCTATTTGTGTCGATCTGAAATAGCCCATTTCCAAACAATTGATTCTTATGAGAGTAGATAAGGTAATTAAATACACTGTCATTCTTTTCAATTAATTTAAGGTTAGAGGTGTTTTCTTTTCTATAAGGTATTAAAGTACCTATAGATGGTGGAAATGTGTGTCAAATCAACGTGATCGCATCAGTTACAAGTTACCTTAAACAACTAGGTCGAGGTTAATTCTGCTTATATTAGGCTTGTGTAAACATCCAATCACTTCCTCTACAGGGTTGTCACGTGTTTGTGGTACAAATTTATATATATCTCGTGAACCACTGGTTCGAATTAAAAAAATCTTTTATTATGGGATAGTTCGTTTACCAAGACTGTACGAGTATGCTACTATTGGTGGTAGCGTGATGTTATACTTACTCAAACTACCACCAACAACTTTGCCAAATCCAAACTTATCTACCCTTTATCATTGAACTGCACTCTTAAAATTAAAACATTGTAAAGATCTCAATTTTTCTTTACAATGTCATTATTTATAAGCTGTTTCCCGTAAAATAATTCAGCAGAACAATCTTATGTCAATTTGGAGTCAGTCAATGTGTGACATATTGCCGCCTACCCTACAAAGAATACTGGCGTAAGCAACTCTTTTGTATCTTTTTACCAAGTGAGTGAGATTACCGAAGACCCAATCCTGTTTTGCTTTTACCAAGTGAGTAAGATTACCGAAAAACCGACCCTGTTTTTTATTTTACCGAATGAGTAAGATTACCGAAGAACCAACACTGCAATGTTTATCGGTACGTAAAGTAAGGCAAATCTCTTGAGACAGATGTCCAGGGTCAGCACTAGTCTACTAGCATCAAATGATCCTTCTAGTCATTTAACATCCTTGTTTAATTAAAAAATATATACTATTAAAAATAATTTAGTAAAATAAACATATTCATTGAACGAATTTTTCTTTTTTAGAAAGCCAATAGTTTCTGATTCTGTTAAAATAATATTAGACACACATAACACTTATATAGCTTAACTGAAATTTTATGATGCATTGTGTATTTTTTATTATTATTTTACTTTTGCCTTTTGATATTAATTAATTAACATTTCTCAAGCGAGACACCCCTTTTTTGTACGGCGATCCCCAAAGATATTACCAAAAGGTGGTTATGTCGGACACGAACCGACCAAAGACCACACGCCGCAGTATGCAAATCTCTGGCCTGCTTCTATTAGGGTGACAGATGGCCTCACCTGCCACCCTCAGGCTTGCCCTTATGGAGGACGGAGATCGTTTAACGATCTCCGGCGCCTGAGTCTTCTGCGGTACCTGGCCCGTTCGCGGGTTTAGCGGACCGGGAGAGTTCTGAACCTCTCTCAGTTCCGAAGCGTGACAGCCCTAACTTAAACAATATAAATTGATCAATCAACCTTGACAGTTAACAGTTGTTTACACTGTTCAATAGATGTCGCTATTCACAATTAGACAATGATACTAGAACGATAATTTATAATGGTCTGCATTTGATATTATGTAAATATGTATTGTCATATAAAACGATACGTATGACGTCATGGAAAATTACTCAGTTAGTTTATAAACACATGGTTAAGGACATAGATGTGTAAAATTGTCCTGTTATATGCCAATAATTTATAATATTAGACAAAAGTAAATTTTGTGAGTTTATATGTTCGGTGTCATCTCTCGTACTACTAGTCCGATTGTGATAATTCTTTCAATGTTAGAAAAGTATATTATCAGTGAACGATATAGGATCATCATTATCTCAGCCAAAAGTCGTCCACTGCTGGTCGGAAGCCTCCACCAAGGTTATCCACAATAACCAGTCCTTTACCGCCCGTATCCAACGGCTTCTCGCGTCTCTCTTTAGGTTGTAGGGCCACCTTGCGGGGGCCCTGTCAACGTTGCGTTTTTCCAGTACGCTGTCATCACTCAGGAAATTACAACATAGATTATAGAAATTGAATTTATGGCTTTTAGTGAAGGCTAAAAATAATGAATTATTTTGTCATAAATTTTATGTCTTTATCAAATCATTACAATGATAATTTCTAGTGGCATCAATTAGGTATAATTATTTAATAACATGCTGCCATAAAGTCCTTGAGTGACGACAGCGTAGTGGAAAATGCAACGCTGGGAGGGCCCCCACAAGGGGGCCCTACTTTTTAGCCTAAACTAAAATTCCACTAAATAGCGATATTTAGTTAATAATATCTTAGCCAAAGATATAATTTCTATGTAAAGAGTAAAGTAAATTTTACCCAAACAAGCACAATATTATAGTAAAATGATAACTATTGTATATTATTAGGCTTTTTTATTCATATATGTCGAGCAGTGGACTGCGATAGGCTAATGATGATGATGATTCATTATATTCTGCTAATTATTTGAAAAATTACAATGCCGTCTATTTCCCGACGTTTCGAACGGGCTACACCGCTCGCGGACACAGGTAGACTCTACGACTAAGAGTTAGTCTATCCGTGACCACGAACGATGTAACCTGTTCGAAGCTTTAGGAAATAGATAGAATTTAAGTAACGGCTCGACTGAAGCAGTACTAGACCTCTCACAGAAGACCAACCTAAAACGCTAGCATCCGTGCTGTCGTGTTTCGTTGGTGAGTGTGAGACCGGAGGTCCATCGATGCAGGGGTGACAGTTATCGTGGTAACCGTGTAAGCTTTACACTATCACGATGACTGTCATGCCTTTTACGTCCCCGAGCGGGGTGTGAAAAAGCATCTCACTAGGCCGCCATAGTGTGGGTCTACATACTGCATTGTGTGCATTTGCAATGAGTATGGTGATCACAACTCTTGGATTCTATTCATGCTTTCTATCAGGCAGAGTAGAGTCACTTTGGTAAGTTATTATTATTATAAAAAAAAATAGGATAAGCCTGAAAACTGTTGTTTTGAAATTGTTTTTTACACATTATTATTGTTATATACACTTATTCAGTTAATTACAACTACTATTCCTTATACCTACTGCTTTTGTATTTAGCGTTGACTTTACTCTTGTGGTTTTCCTTGTGAATGGTTGAAAATAATTGTACACTATAATTTTGTACTAGACAGACATAAATATTGACTTTCAGACATGTTTCTTTTAAAAGTAACTTTTTGAAACATGTTTCAAAGACTTTTATGTTATTTCACCTGGCCGACGTATACCCACTGCTAATAATATAAGTACGAAAGTCAGTCTGTTAAGCTTTCAAGGCTAAACTGCTGTATTGATTATAATGAGATTAAGATGGATATGCATTATTCTTTTTGAGAGATTCCATTGCGTGCGCTGAGTACACGGTTAAAGTTTCGCAAAAATAACGTGTCAAAGAATAGGCTAGATGACACCTTAGTCAAATTAGTTACTTTTTATCATCTGTCAAAACGACAATTTTGTATGAAAAATGTACTAAATACAAAATTGTGACGTCACTGTTTCAGACTACTCAATTGAACAATATATTTCACTGTATATTTGATTGAAATTCGTAATAATAATAAAAAGCTATGTTACCTGTATTTTTCGAGATGTTTCGCGATATTTGTTGTAAAGATGTTGACATTGGTATTTATTTACGATACAGTCATCTACCCAATCGTGCTCTTTTAAAAGTTCTATAAAAATCCGCGACAACATATATCTATCTTTAAAGGTTGGTTCACTATAACCTTTTTCTAGAAGGGGTCTGAATGTCGTAATAAAAACTGTTCCCGGATCCTTCCTATGTCAGGCGTAGAGTGGTACACCGTGTGGTTTTAGTCGGTCTGATGCCGACACACCACCCCGCTGTAAACCTCGGTGGGGTGACGGCTCGAGGGGATTTCCACTCGTTAAAGAAAAAAACTATAACCTTTATATACCTTTGTGAAGACTTCCACATTACAGCACAAAGAAAAATATACAACAGGGCCATCTAGCGAAGATACGTGGAACTACGAAAGTATGAACGAAACGTATGAATGTAATGAACTACGATGCAACTACTAATCCTGCATCGCGAAATAGAGAGTCGCGTGGCGATTAGCATACATATAACATCCCAACGTCAACCATTGGGCCGTGACCCGCCAGGTATGATCACCTCGCCTGGTCGGAGGATCCTCCCTTTGTGTCGGAGTGATATGACACCTCGTCCCTCCACACCATTATAAACAATTTTTTACACGCTATATAACATGACGTTAGAGGATCAGCTAGTTCTATTATATTTCTATAAAAGACCTTGGCAACTAATCTAATAGCACCCAGTCGTGACCGCCGTTTGTTATTCAAGACACTTATTGTGCGTGTATGTGCTACAATAGCACAAAATAACAGTTTACCTAACAATGAACATACCCTGTCCTGTGTTCATACTTTATATAATTTTTATTATTCTCTTTATTTCATTTATATATACATATTAATTACATTTTTAAATACACACAAAAGGAATACAAAAAAACATATTTAACAACATTGAGTACAGGGACCAAGACACCGGTGGTTAAGGCTCCAAAGACAGGAACCTCTTCACTATACGGGCTGTGTCAAGGAGGACTGCCTTCTGCATCAGACCCTAGATCCAACCTTCCAATGTGAGCCTCTTAAGGACTTGGTCGAGGCTCTTGGTTATCAATCCGTTATTATTATCATTATCAACCGCCTAAACTGCTAGACATAAGCCTCTCCTTAGCAAGGTTTTGGCCTACTATACCACGCTGGACAGACGGGTTGGAATAAGGTTTGTTTCAAGTTTTCTTTCTCTTTGTAGCGATATTTCCCTGAATATTTTGTTTCCCTAGTCACGTTTACGACACCCACGGAATGAATAGAGGTGGTAACACTATGTATTCTTAATCCGTCACCACACGGACTTTATATAATTAGCAAAACCTGATAGTTTGACGGTATGTATGGTGACGTAATAAGAATACTGAACGTCAGCGCCCTTTTCATACTGTGAGTGTGGTAAGAGCCGATTATGGGAGTAAAGACAAGGAAAACTTGAAACAGATCCTATACCAATATGTAATCATGGTATAGTAGGTCAAAACCGGCTTCCAAGGAGATTTTTATTTTATAAAGACCTAGCAAAGTGACTCTATTCTGCCTGATGGAAAGCATGAATAGAATCCAAGACTGGTGGTCACTGTACTCACTGCGAATGAAGACAATGCAGTATGGCGACACACGCTATGGTGGCCTAGTGAGATGTTTTTCACTCCCCCCTTTTTTTTCTGTCTAGTAGCTATGAAGGGCTTTTGATGATGGGATAAACAGAAATTGACTGCCTCGTTGGCTAAGTATTTAGCGTATGTGACTGCCGATCAAGAGGTCTTGAGTTCGATCCCCGGGTCGGGCTAAAAATGATAACGAGTTTTTCTGATTATAGAAAAGATTGCTATAAGTCTGGAGTTTAAAAGTTGGGGTCTTGAACCCTTTGCCGTGGAGAGTACGTAAAGCCGTTGGTCTCGAGATCTCTCTCCGGTTGTGTCAGATAACCATTGGATTATGAGAGTGAGGGAACAGAGGGTGCACCTGTGTTTGCACACACACTTGTGCACTATGATATCTCCTGCTGGCTGGTCTCCGTTGAGGCTGGCCGCTGTGGCCGAAGTCTTCGAGGAGTACATCATCATTATCAAACAGAAATTAATGAAACTTTTTTTTTGTTATTTTAAGAGCCTGCCAAAGTGACTCTACTCTGCCTGATGGAAGACTTTCTTTAATCCTTCGCGATTACACTGGCTTTAACCATGATCAGTGTACCATGATCTTTTCTTTTTTCATCAGCATTAAAAGGAGAAAAAATACGACGCACTTACGACTCCATAAGTTTTGTTCATCAATCATATTATTATAATCAATCTTCGTTGCGACCTTATGGTCAAGGTCAAGTACAAGAAATTATGTACATTCTATGTATTTTTTTGCGTTTATTAAATCTATAATATCCATTAACGTAACTAGTTATACTTTGTCAAACTTCGCTATAGCACGTTATAGTAAAACAATAAAAAAAATAAAAAAATATTTCAGATATTTGATACACAACGCCATCTAGTTTCAAACTAAGCAGAGCTTTTAATATGATAACAACATCCGTTGATATAACTTAGTTCGACCCGGGAATTGAACACGTGACCTCAAACACAGCAGTCGCATTCGCTTCCGAAGTGCCACTAAAGCAGTCAATCTCTGAAGCAAACCGTTTCGGGTCAAAATTGTGCACACGTGTGTGCGCAAACACAGGTGCACTCTTTGTTCCCTCACTATCACAATTCAACGAGACGGTTATCTGACACGACCTGGAAGATATTAGACGAGACACGGGGTTTAAAACTTCAGGCTGTTATTAAGTATTTATAAAAAAAGTCATATGCAACGGCATAGGAATCGAATACGAGACTTCTTTATCGACAGTCGCAGTCTAACCGCTAGACCAACGATGTAACACACCAATAGTACAAAGTGCAAGGGAATCTTGAACCATTCTAACATAGATTAAACCTGATCCAACAAGTACACAAAAAAAGTATATAAGTGTCCTTGAATGACCTTAATTGTATATCCATATCCTGTTTGTAAACAAAACATAATAAATAACACTAATAGGTGCATTTTAATTTATTTTTTTTTAAATAGAAGATAAAAACCAGGTCAAGGGAATCTCTTACCAGGTTGTTTTGACGTCATACAGGTTTTTTTACAGTTACATTTGAACTAATATTTATTCATTATCGTTATCTACAGCCTTTAACAGCCCACTGCTGGACATAGGCCTCTCTTTAGAAAGGAGATTTTGGCCTACTATACCACGCTGACTGGTTGGGATAGAGTTTGTTTCAAACTTTCCTACTCCTTGCAGTGATGTTGTCAATTTGTTCCCTTAGTCACCTCTTACGACACCCAAGGGATGAATAGGGGTGATGACTCTTAAATAGTAATTTCTTTGAACCGTCTTAAAAGTAAGGAGGTTCTTAATCCGACTTAATTCTTTTTTTTTATTTTAAGAGCCTGCCACAGTGACTATTCTGCGTGATGGAAAGCATGAATAGAATCCAAGAGTTGCGGTCACCATACTCATTGCGAATGCAGACAATGCAGTATGGTGACCCACACTGTGGCGGCCTAGTAAGACGCTTTTTCACGTCTCGCTTGGTGACGTAAAAGGCTAGTCGTGGCATTGTATTGCTCAAAATTCATTATTTTTGAATAATTTGGCTTCTTGATTGCAAAAGAATTACTAAATTCAGTTTAGTTTGGTTCACGAGTAATAAATATTATTTTTTAATTTTTACTTATAGAATGACTTGTCCTCAACTGACTGCTTCATTGGTGCAGAGCCTACACCGCTGGGGCTGACAGCTTATGCTTGTTGTAGGCACTAACTTAGAAAGAATTTTTGGAAACCCATAGAGGGTGAAGGGATAATAGTTACAAGATTCATCATTTTTAAAGATAGATAAGTAATAAGAAATAATCAGGTAAGCGAAACTGCAAGTAATGACAATGATCACTTTTTTGAAAAGTCCTAACCCCAGAAAGAGACACCTAATCTCCTCGAATAAAATATCCACGAATGGCGTAGCGATTTAAGCGGTTGGAACGCCGCTCTCTATAGCAGCGAGTGTTGTGGGTTCAAATCCCACACGGAACTACACTTTGTGTGATCCACAAATTGTTGATCCAAGTCTGAGTGTTCTCTGTGTTCGTTTCTTGTATGTTTGTAAAGAGTCCCGCGCGCGACACAGGGTGCATTTGTAACGCGGATGTTGCCTTTTAACAAAGAAAAAAGAAAAAGTGCTCCAAAAAAATTGAGTTTCCCTTTCGATATATGATATTTAGGGCATCTAACACACAACACCCTCTAATCCCTAAGCATAGCTTGTACTATGGGCACTAAACACCTACACTCCAAAACAAATATTTATATTTTTTTTTTTTTTTTAATGTGTGGAAACCCCCTTGAGCCGTCACCCCACCGAGGTTTACAGCGGGATCGGACCACCGGAATCGGACCGACTAAAATCAGTCGGTGTGCCACTCTGCGCCTGAGATAGGAGGGATCCGGGAACCGCTGCAAATATTTATAGATTTGACTCAGCCTGGAAACCGAGACCTCAAGCGCAGCAGTTGCACCAGTAAACATTATTAAACACGCTAATGATAATAAAGCTTACAGATAAACTAAACACCCCTGCAGTATATTTCTCAGTTTATTTGGCAGCTAAATAAATACTATATTGGCAGCGCGCCAGGCGTCCAAGTTGAGAACAAACTATTCTGTATTTTCGGCCTTAATATGCCATTTTCGACGTGGACTTTGCATCATCGAGTTTAAACACGTTTGATGTATCTTAGCTATGTTATTGTACCATTATCTGTGTGACGACACCGCCACTATTCAATCCGTGTCGTTAGCAGGCTAAGGGATCTCGCTATGCAGGTCAACAGCACTGACAAGTGAAGAAAAACTGGAAACGGACCTTATCTCTGTCTGGCAAAGGTGGTAGGCCATAATCTCTTTCCCACAGAGATTCTGATGATAACTGCTAGAGGTCGTTAATAATGATTGTATCTGTGCTATGATAAGAATTTACAGAAAATCGGTTTTTAGTTAATTGTTTTGTAGCATAGAGGGAATGAGGTTGGAACAGAGTGACGCCAAAATCTTGCAGCTAATTTTAGGGGTGAAGTCAAAGGTTGGCAAGGTACTTGTGACTCGTGAGTTGTAGGTTTCCATGGATAGTGTCATTCACTCACTTTATATCGAAGGAGTAAAGTTAGCGAAGACCCTCGTCTTTCCTATTTTTAACTCAAAGGGTTGCGATAACAATAACGTATAATGTAGGTAATTGCAGTTGAACCGGATATATCTTACGAAAGTCTCTTAGGAACTGTAAATATTATAAAGGTGAAAGTTTCTTCACACTAACGGCTGCACCAATTTTGATAAAATTTGATACAGAGGTAGCTGACATCTTGATAACTTTTATCGTGAAAAAAAAAAACACCTCCAGGTGCAGCTATTTTATCTCTTTGATTCGACCCTCGAGTCGAACCCTAGACCTCGGCGCAGTACTCGCACACGCTACCACTGTGCCACCGAAGCAGAACATACAAAGTATTTGACAAACACTCAATCGAATTTATGTCGTTTACAAATCCCTTATCACTTAAAGTAACAATTATTAACGCCGGTCGCAATTTTGTCTCACGTCGTCCTTGCATTGTATGCTTTTTACATTACAAAGCTCTTTAAAGCGACCGTAAATATGGGAACCGGAACAAACAAAGAGCACATGTTGATTCATAAATAAATTGAATTAAAAATACACCTCGCGGAAAACGTTCGACCTCGAGACAGATTCTGAGACATTTGTTAGTAAACATTAACGCTTCAATTTACCAGACACATACCATAGCAGTAGAATTCTTATAACATTGCAGATAAGATCAGACGAATTGCATTCCTTTAGACATATATACATTGATGATTATGCTCGCAAAACAATTTTTTTCATCATCAACAACAGCCTTTTACAGTCCACTGCTGGACATAGGCCTCTGCATAGCAAAGACCGAACCGGACCCCCATTGATGCAAGGGTGATAGTTATCGTGGTAACTGTGTAAGCCTTACATTGTCACGATGACTGTCATGCTTTTTACGTCCCCAAGCGGGGTGTAAAAAGCATCTCACTGGGCCGCCACAGTGTGGGTCGTCACCATATTGCATTGTCTGCATTTGCAATATGTATGGTGAGCATAACTCTTGGATTCTATTCATGCTTTTCATCAGAATAGAGTCACTTTGGCAGGCTTTTAACATAGAAAAAAAAACAAAGGAGATTTTGGCCTACTATACCACGCTGGCCGGACGGGTTGGAATAGGGTTTGTTTCAAGTTTTCCTTCTCTTTATAGAGATATTTGCCTGAATAGTTTGTTCCCTTAGTCGCCTCTTACGACACCCCATGGGATGAACAGCGGTGGTAACACTATGTATTCTTAATACGTCGCCACACGGCCGACGGCTTTTACAATATCCGTGCAAAGGTTGTCTAGAAGAGATCGCCGTGAGTGATAAGACCGCCTTTGTAATACCAGATGTAGGTCTCTATCTACGTCTGTACAAAATGCATACTATAGTGGTGGGCAATGAAGTTATATAAATAAATAAAAATATACATACTTATATAAATTACTTTATTTGTAGTTACATACACATCAAACACAGAATACACTCAAACTCCGAATCAAATATTTGCATATCATACAAACATTTCATGAAGTTAGTTTGTTAATAAATAAAATTGACATTTAGTCCGACCTGGGAGTCTAACCAGAGATCACACGACTCATATACATATATTTGATTAACACTGGATCAAAGTAATATCGCTTACGAATCCTTTACCACATATATGTAGTAACGTCAAAAACCATCAATAAAAACGGTTATGTGGTAAGTGATTACACACCCATTAATTCCCAACAAATCTCTCATTAATTTTATTGTTCATAGATTTTTTACGGGTACTTTTTTACATCCATATTAATATCACATTTTTTGTTTCTATATTAAGAGCCTGCCAAAGTGACTACTCCGCCTGATGGAAAGCCTGAATAGAATCCAAGAGTTTTGGTACTCATTGCAAATGCAGACAATGCAGTATAGTGACCCATAATATGGCAGCCTAGTGAAATGCTTTTTCACACCCCGCTTGGGGACGGCATGACAGTCATCGTGACAGTGTAAGGCTTACACCGTTACCACGATAACTGTCACTCCTGCATCAATGGGCCTCCGGTCTCACACTCACTTACGAAATACGACAACACGGATGCTAGCGCTTTAGGTTGGAAAATAAAGTATATATCGTGGTTATAAAGTCGTTTGTTATATGTCAGTGTGGTAACGGGTTAAGAATACGTAGTGTTACTACTACTATATATCGCGTGGGTCGTAAAAGCCAATTAATGGAGTAAAATACGCAGGACATTACTGCAGAGAGAAGGAAAACTTGATACAAACCCTTTACCAACCTATCTGGCCAGTGTGGTATAATAGGCCAAAATATCATTTCTTAAAAGAGGATGGATAGATTATTGAAGACTATGAACGTGTTGTGAGAATTTAAAAGTTATAATTTACATGTAAAGTTTGTAAACAGAGACAAATTTGTTTTGTTTAAATTACTTCTGTTATGCATTGTAAAATAAATAAATTTCGAACATTTACACACAACATCATCTTGTTTCAAATTAAGCAGAGCGTGTACTATGATAACTAGACTGACTGATAGAATACTTATGTACTTTTTTTTGTAAATACACTCATATTATATATAGAAAACACCCAAACTTCGAAACAAATATTTGCAGATCATACATACATTTGGTCTTACTTGGGAATCGAACCTGAGACCTCAAGCACAGCAGTCGCATTCACTACCGCTGCCACCGAGGCAGTTATGTTACATATTTGTAAATTTAAGTTGATAGCTGTTGCGCTAACGGGTGATTTTTATTGTAAACTAGCTTACCCCGCGAACTCTGTTCCGCCTTAGAGGCAATAAATAAGCAGATTTTAGATTTTGGACTGAAACGTCTCTATGTCCGTCTCCTGGTTCTAAGCTATTTCCCCACCAAGTTTCAGCTAAATCCGTTCACCCGTTCTTGAGTTGTAAGTGGTGTAACTAACACCACTTTCTACTATATATATAGATGTTATACGTTTAAAAGTAAAATGAACGATATTTGTATCAAAAATGTGGTAAATTATCATTGTCCATGTGGTGACGGATTAAGAATACGACGTGTCACTACCCCTATTCATCCCGTGGGTGTTGTAAGACCTGAATAAGGACGTAAACCACACTGCACAACAGCACTGCAAAAGTTCACAAACTGTACTGTCTAGAAGTGGACTATTATTGGCAACAGTAGAGAATACGACTGCTGTGCTTGAGGTCTCGGGTTCGATCCTAGGTCAGATCAAATGTTTGTGTGATCTGCAAATATTTTTATCAGAGTTTGGCTGTTTCCTATGTATAATTTGGATTTCCAAAAAAAAGTATATAAGTTTTTTGTCAGTCAGTCCAGTTATCACAGTACAAGCTCTGTTTAGTTTGAAACTACATGTTGTTTGTTAAATATTTGAAATATTTATTTATTTATTATTGAGGGCCGGTGATGTGATTTGACTTAATTTCGGTGTGACTGTTGAGGGCTGTCCGTGTGGTGACGGATTAAGAATACAAAGTATCACCTCTCCTTTTCATCCCATGGGTTTTATTAGTGGTGATTAAGGACATAAATTATATCGGACAACATCACTGCAAAGAGAAGGAGAATTTAAAACAAACCAACCCGTCTGGCCAGCGTGGTATAGTAGGCCAAAACCTCCTTGCTAAGGAGAGGCCTATGTTCAGCAGTGGACTGTTGAGAGGTGTTGACGTGTGATGTGACGTCATATAATACAACCATTTTTTGTTAATTATCGGAATGTTAGTGCATGCATATTAAGAGCAAATTATTGAGTCGATGCTATCTCATGGTAACACGGATGTCGATGGCTCAAAAGTTTAAATTGGTGTGTACAACATAAGACAAGTAGGTAAGCATACATATGTAGGTATATTTTATGTAAACTCACGCTTATATATACCCGAAGGAGTAGACAGAAGTATATTAAACACTGGTCGTAAACCAGCAGTACTTACGATTATTGAAAGGAAAGATAGGTAAGAAGGAAAGGCAAGGGCAGGACACCCTTAAGACACCCCAAAAAACTGAGGGAAGCAACTGTATTCTCATTCATACGATAAATGGTAAGGAAAATTTTGTTAATACGGGTTTTCTGTGATACCATGGTAACATACGGTGATATTAATGACGGTAACAATTTGATATTTATTAAAGTTTCTTTCTAAGAATTTGGTGTACTTTATAATAATGGTCATTTCTTTTAGCCAACTTAAAAGTAAGGAGAATTTTTTAATTCGATTTCATTCTTTTTTTTAAGAGCCTGAAACAGTGACTACTTTGCCTGATGAAAACATGAATAGAATTTAAGAGTTGTAATCACCATACTCATTGTGAATGCAAACAATGCAGTATGGCGACCCACACTATGGCGGCCTCGTAAAATGCTTTTTCAGGCCTCGCTTAAGGGTGTAAAAGGCATGACAGTCAACGTGTCATTGTATCGCACACACCTACCACGAAATCTGTCACCTTTGTATGAATGGGTCTTCGGTCTCACATTACCAACGAAACACGACAGCACGAATGCTATCGCTTTACCATAGGTTGGTCTTCTGCGCTGAAATTAGCGTGGCCCTACTACCTGAAGATCTTGACACACGACAATTTGACAATGCAACTAAATGAGTTATGTTTGTCAGGGCGTACAAAATGCACATTGACATGCTCCGTGCTATTCTTACCATATTCTTTATATTGATAACTGATGTGTCTGAGTGAGATCCGAACTGAGGTCGATTGGGTTTCGAAGTCATATTGGATCTGTCAAAAATAAATACAGCTGTAAGACATTGTTCGCGGATAAGATCTGATGAGAGCATTTACATAAATTAACTCTTATTGTAATCATGCCATAACATTTGTATGTTTTGAATTTTATATTTGGTTTGCTACATGTAGAAGAGAATGAATAACCTTGCTTCTAAACTTGAGCCTGGCACTCAGAACCAATAGAAATAAACAAAACTGGTCTAGGACGCTATACTGTGGGTCATCGTACTGCATTGTCTGCACTGGCAATGAGTATGGCGACCACCACTCTTAGGTTCTATTCATGCTTTACATCAAGCGGGGAAGAGTCACTTCGGTAGACATTTATTCTGTCTAAGTTTAATTAATCAATATTGATGATGTCACGTACTCCTAGCCGATTTCGGCTGGCCTGATCACTCTCAACGTAGACAAGGTAACTACGCAGGTGGTATTATGGTGCAGAAGTATGCGTACAGGTACACTATCTTTTCCCTCACTCGCATAGTCCGATGGGATGGTTATCCGACATGACTGGGAGAGATCATGTACAGAGCCGAAGACTACGTCTACGAAGCACGGAGGTTAAGACCCCAACTTCCAAACTCCTGGTTGTAAAACTGAATAATGCTTTTTGGCTCGACTTGCGAATGCAACCCGAGACTCCGTGATCGGTAGTGTACACTAACCACTTTGCTAACGAGCGGTATTTGGGAATACATCGTTTCTGTTATGCATTTATCTGCAGTTTGGTTACTATGGCACAAATTTTGCCTAGTTTCAGGTTAGACTGCCGTGTGTGAGTTATTCAAAGTTAATAATTATTATTATTTATATTTACTAACGTAGATATGTTTACTAATTTTTTATTCGATTTAAAAAGGCAACGCACGCGTTAGGAATGTATCCTGTGTAGATTATACATACATACAAGAAATGGACACAAAAAATGCGCACACGCAGCAACGATTTTTGGACCACACAAAGTGTAGTCCCGTGTGGAGTTTGAACTGACAACGCTCGGTGTAATAGAGAGCGGCATGAGGACCGCTTAAAGCATTGCGCCATCTGTGCAGTTTTTGATCACGTCATTATTGGACGAATACCCGACCAAATGGCATTACATAATATGTGACAAGTCTATTGCTCTTAAACGGATACGTATATATTTTTAAATAAACATAGATTCAAATTTCTAAATTTTACATTTTCAAGACCGGGATGGCAATATACTGTCCTTTTTCTTCTTATTATTAAAAGTATTTAAATTAAAATAATATTATTTAACTTACAATACGACTTATTGTTGAAGAGACAACAAAAAGTATACAAAAAAATGTTGTGAACATAATTGGGTAGATGACTGTATCGTAAATAAATACCAATGTCCGCTTCATTAAAACTAATATCGCGAAACATCTCGGAAAATACAATTAACATAGCTTTTTATTATTATTACGAATTTCAATCGAATATACAATGAACAATATTGTTCAATTGAGTAGTCTAAAACAGTGACGTGAGTGACAGTGACGTGACTGTCATGTCTTTTACGTAAGTGAGGCGTAAAAAATCGAAATAGGCCGCCATAGTGTGGGTCACTATACTGCATTGTCAGCATTCGCAATAAGTATGGTGACTACAACCTTTGGATTTTATTTATGCTTTCAATCAAGCAGAGTAGAGTCACTTCGGCAGGCTATTAAAATAAAAAAATAAATAAAGAAATAAATGTCTCGGTGGTGCAACGGTAATGAATGCGACTGCTATGCTTGAGGTCTCGGGTTCGATTCCCGGGTCGGACCAAATGTTTGTATGATCTGCAAATATTTGTTTCGAAGTTTGGGTGTTTTCTATGTATAATATGTATGTATTTACAAAAAAAAAATATATATGTATTCTATCAGTCAGTCTAGTTATCATAGCACAAGCTCTGCTTAGTTTGAAACTAGACGACGATGTTGGTTTTAAATGTCCGAAATATTTATTATTTAAAAAAAAAATAGATAATCAATTAAAAAACAGGTCTTTAGAAGTGAACCTTGCACTGTTGTCAATATTTAAAATAACTATTTACATTAAATCATTACATATACTAAATATCTTGCATGCATAAAGGTATTAGCATAATTATCACTAACTATATTAGTATTTGGTCTACCACATTAAGTTTCGTAACAGATCATTTTAGATATTTTTTTTAACATAGAAACAATCCTACGGTACGTCATCTTTGTGTAACTTCAATGGTTTCGGCAGCGTACGCCAAGATAACTCTCAGAGGCCAGATTTTTTTCCGACTTAATGTATTGTTATATTACGAACAAAATTGTATATAATCATTACAAATTGTAGCTTGTATGTTATTTCGATGTATAACCTATATTACTGTAAAGTTTCATCCAAATTCGTCTAGTAGTTTTTGCGTGAAAGAGTAACAAACATCCATACTCACAAACTTTCGTATTTATAATATGTATTAGTAGGTGATTAGATTTTTAAACAATGCATGGTTATGTTATTTCGTTGACAACAGTAGGTAAAATTATCGCACAGGTAGGTTATTAACAAATTTAAATTATATTGTTAGTTTTGGACGAATAAAGGAATAAAAATAACTCGTAATAATTATGAAAAACCCACGTAGAATTACGAAAACAAAACAAAATGACAAGTTAAGCCGACCCATTTATGCCGAAGCACATACAAATACTTATAAATGTAGCCAGACAAGCACATGCAATAAATTGAGCAGTCGTTTTTTGTCACATATTTTAAGGACCTACCAAAGTGACTCTACTCTACCTGATAGGAAGCATGAATAGAATCCAAGAGTTGTGGTCACCGTACTCATTGCGAATGCAGACAACGCAGTATGGTAACCTACACTATGGTGCCTTTCTGAGATACTTCTTCACGCCCCGCTTAGGGGACATAAAAAGTATAACAATCATCGTGGCAGCGTAAGGTTCACACACTTACCACGATACCTGTCACCCTGTATTAATAGGCCTCTGTTCTTGCACTCTCCGCTTGACACGTGGCAGGTGTGAAACATCTATTTCTTTTTTGTTGTAGAGATAATGAATTTCAAAGGATAACTTACAAAAAGGTATAGTATGTGTTACATTATATACTTTCAAATAGTGTAGTGAAAAAAGGTAGGTAGTAAAGCCACGCTGATTTCAGCTCGAGCGGGTCGGCTCGACCGGGGCAGTACTACCCTCCCACAGAAGACCAATCTAAAGCGCCAGCATCCGTGTTGTCGTGTTTCGTTGGTGAGTGTGAGACCGGAGGCCCATTGATGCAGGGGTGACAGTTATTGTGGTAACTGGGAAGCCTTACACTGTCACAATGGCTGTCATGCCTTTTACGTCCCCAAGCGGGGTGTGAAAAAGCATCTCACAAAACCACCATAGTGTGGGTCACCATACGGCATTGTCTGCATTTGCAATGAGTATGGTGACCACAATTATTAGATTCTATTCATGCTTTCCATCAGGCAGAGTAGAGTCACTTTGGCAGGCTCTTAATACAGAAAAAAAAATAGCGTAACGACTCGCGCGTCGTTAACACAGGAGCCAATCCGACTCTCCGCATTAGATTAATGCCATCAAATCAAAAAGTAAATTAACTACGCTAGTGTAACAGTTTGGTTACGTTTTGTTACATTAATTTAAATGCCCGGAGTTTGAAAGTTGGGGTTTTAACCCACGTCTTTCGGAGAACACGTAAAGCCGTCGATCCTGACGTCTTCCCGGTCATGTCGGATAGCCGTCCCATCGGATTGTGAGAACAGAGAGTGCACCTGTGTATGCACACATACTTATGCGCTATAATATGCGACTGCACGGTGGTTTAAGTGGTTGCCACGCCGCTCTCTACTGCGGGACGCACGGGACGCCACTTTGTGTGATCCACAAAGTGTTGTTCTGAGTCTGGGTGTTCTTTGTGTCCGTTTCATGTATGTTTGTAAAGTCATCCGCGACATAGAATTTAGGATTTATACCTTTTTTCTTTCTCCCAGGAGACCAAACTTTTTTTTTGTTGACGGGGTGGAAAGTCGCTTTGAATCACCGGTTCCTCAGGGACGATATTATCTCAGGTCCCCTCCAGAATCAACGCCGCGCCTAGTTAGACCCTATCACAGGATTTATACCTAGTGCGGGTGTTGTCTTTTCATAAAAAACAAATATCTTCTGTGTCTCCATTCAGACTGGCTCTGTGGCTGTAATCGACTAAGAGGCCATTACAACTACATTAATATTAAATAACACCTTAAATACGAGTGATTAATATAGTTATATGCTGTATCTTGTAAGGCTGATGATGAATAATAACCACGTTATCAAACTGAATGGATAATTTATTCAAATTTTGTGTAGAACTTTGAAAACCAGTCGGTTCTAATATCATAGTGTTAATTAACTCGCATAGCTACATCGACAGTATCGATTTCAAGGTCATCTACTATAAATTCAACAAATTTTCATTATCATTCAGATTATACACATTTGTGTGACGTCATTTTACACCTTCCGGATTTGGAAAAGATAATGTACATATGTGATACAGTGAGTGAAGATCGTTTTGAAGGTGTGAAGGTGGAGTTATCTTCGCAAGATGGCAGGCAGGAGCAGTTGCCTACATCCAGCAATGGGCTGCGATAAGGTGATAATGGCAATGATGGATGTATTAATGTTTTTTTTTTTTTTTCTATAATACGAGCCTGCCAAAGTGACTCTACTCTGCCTGATTGAAAGCATGAATAGAATCCATGAGTTGCTCACCATACTCATTGCAAATGCAGACAATGCAGTATGGTGACCCAAACTATGGCGGCCTTGTGAGATGCTTTTTCACACCCCGCTTGGGGACGTAAAAGGCATTACAGTCATCGTGACAGTGTAAGACTTACACAGTTACCACGATAACTGTCACACCTGCATTAATGGGCCTCCGTGTTGTCAATGTTACTTCGACATCTTAGATGGGTCAGTCTAGTGATTAGTGTCTTGAATGCTGAGGCAGGAGGTAGTGAGTCTAATTGCAAGACAAATGATAGTGTGATGAACACAACCTTTTGTTTAGTGTCCGTGTGTATTTAGATATATATAGGTATATTTATTAGCAGACTGCTCTAGTAGGTTTGAATACAGATTACCGTGGGTGAGATGCGCGACGCTCATACGAGTCATCCAAGACTCAGTAAGTACTAGATTACTTAAACCTTTGGACATCTTTGGGTGCAAGGAACACCACATCAAAGCATTTAAGAGTGCACTGCTGAACACTTTACTGGAATTCATTCACGTGTTTCACTCCTACTACGATGGCGGGTCGTTTAAGCGGGGCGTGAAAAAGCATCTCATTAGGCCGCCATAGCGTGGGTCGCCATATTACACTATCGTCATTAGCAGTGAGTATAGCGACCACCGCTCTTGGATTTTATTCATGCTTTCCATCAGGCAGAATAGAGTCACTTTGGTAAGTTGTAAATAAAGAAAAAAAAACATGCCTTTCCTTAGTAAGTTTTGGCCTACTTACGTACAACGTACACGATGTTTCATTTCAATAGGGTAGATGACTGTATCGTAAATAAATACCAATGTCCACTTCATTACAACTAATATCGCGAAACATCTCGGCAAATACAATTAACATAGCTTTTTATTATTATTACGAATTTCAATCAAATATACAGTGAAATATATTGTTCAATTGAGTAGTCTAAAACAGTGACGTCACAATTTGGTATTTAGTACATTTTTCATACAAAATTGTCGTTTTGACAGATGATAAAAAGTAACTAAGTTGGCTAAGGTGTCATCTAGCCTATTGGCCCAGTTGATGCTCCTGTTCCAGTGGTTTTTTTCAAACATAAGAATGTGTGAGTGTCCTACCACCCTCGTAACATATCTAACTGTTTAATACTTAATTAAAGAAAGAAAATGTTTTTTACTTATATTTTTTTTTTATTTTAAATACAGAACAAAATAGGTAAATGGAGGTTCTCAATACTGCCTTCTTTGTAGCTACAGTCTCATTCTCATTACCTTATTCAAGCCCTTACCCTAGGTCCCTCGCTTTAGCTATTACATATACCTGGAATTATAGCAGTTAGAAAAATGATGCTAGCAATAAGGTGATATGCAATTTTCGAGGTTAAGTAATAACCAAGAATAAATAAACCCGTATTTATGAAGAAAAAATTGATAACCGGTTTCGCTTCTTTGATATATAAGCGAATGTTATGCGGTTTTTAATAACATGCATTGATCGATTACGTATTGCCTTACGTATTTATATTTTTTGAAAAAAAAAAGGCTAGTAGTAATACTAGTTTTATCGATAACTATAAAGTTATGATAAACTATTACCAATAGATTGATAGTATCACATACATTATATTTTTCTTTTTGTTTACCTTATTCAATAAATTCATTAGACTAACAAACAATGCAATTATAACCTTTATAATCAATTGCAAACTACTTAACAATATTATAAATTAATAATATTGAGTATTATAATTACACAAATTTACATAGACTGTGGAGGAAGGGATTTCGTGTCTCCGACCCAAATGGTAGTTTCTCAGACTAGGTGGTGACCATGCTTAGTGGGCCGCGACCCTATAATTAATAATGGGATGTTGTGTATATGCTAATCGCCGCGAGAATTTCTACATCGCGATTTAGGATAAGTAGTTCTCCGTAGTTCCTTACCACGTAGTTCGATGTGTCTTCGCTAGATGGTGCTGTAGTATGTATTTTTGCTTGCGGTGTGTGTGGAAGTCACGACGTGGACTGTTATGTTGATAATATTAAGTGTGTTTGTACGAAGACGAATACTCGTATATATTACCTACATCCTTGAATATTTTGGCAGATGATGTTTTTAAGTTGAAAGAACCCAAAAAGGTCATAGAAATTTTAGTCTCAAGAGAATAGAAATTATTCATTTGCAAACTTAGAAACACGAAATAAGAAAACTATCACACAAGCGTAAGCACACGTCCGTATGGTGACGGATTACGAATACATAATGTCACCACCCGTATTCATCCTCTGGGTGTTGTTAGAGGCGGCTGAAGAGTAAATTACGTAAGACAACACCACTGAAACGAGAAGAAAAACTTGAAACAAACCTTACTCCAATCCATCTGGTCAGCGTGATACAGTAGGCCAAAACCGAGACAGGCCTATATCCAGTAGTGGACTGTTAAAGGCTATTGTCGAAGCGTAGCCACACGCAATAGCTAGTTTTAGAATAATTTGACATTAATTCCAAGAAATTATAAACTGACGAACGTTTTAAAAGCAAATCTACACAATTTTTCTTTTTTTTTTAAAGACAACGCCTGCACTAGGAATAAATCCTGTGTTTCGGGGGACTTTACGAACATACAAGAAACGGTCACAAAGAACACCCAGACTCAGAACAACAATTTATGGATCACACGAAGTGTTGTCCCATATGGGATTTGAACCCACAACACTCAGCGCAGTAGTGAGCGGTGTGGTGACCGCTTAAACCACTAGGCCAACCGTGCAGCAAATTGTATTCACAAGTTACGACTCCTATACAACTATAAAACAATATGTGATATTTCAAACGCTTATAACAAGTATTTAATATAATATTCGTGATAACAATGTCTGTTTTCAACTTGATCACCGAAAACAATGTCAAATAGATTATACAAAAATATATCGCCATGTGCTCATGCATATATTATGTCGCCTCAGTGCAAAGTCACCTTTTTCAGAATCATATGTCAGTTTGACTTTGATGACATAAGGGTACATGTTCACTTGGTTCATGTATATTTAATATTATTAAAGGTGATGTTGGAAATTTTCTCGTTTTCATTATGGTATATTGATTGCAATTTACTTGATTGGGCAGTTTAGGAGTAACCAATAAAGGAAGTGGTTATTCTACCGTTATGGTTTTGAAAAGGTTTACATTTTATATGAAGACATATTAAAATAATACCACTCAACTATGCAAAAGATATTATGGTGCATAAGTGAATGCGCTAACACAAGTACACTCTGGTCTCACTGGACGGGGAAGAGATTAAGCGCAGGACCGCTTTGCGTGCTCTCCTAGATACGGGGGTTGAAACCCCAATTGTCAAACTCCAAATTTTTAATAACACTTTTCTGGTCCAACCTAGGAATTCAACCATCCAATCTGTCAATCGGTAGTCACATACGCTAACCTCTAGACCAACGAGGCGGAGCTATGATAGTCACCTACCAGCAGATGACAGTTTTGACAGCTATACCATAAAAAAGAGCCATTACGTCATCTTTTTCTAGTCACGTTACAGTAGTCTGGAGGAACAGGTGTCAAGTCCTTCCAACACAAAGAAGGGAACCTCTGACTAGACGAGGTGCTTATAAATTGTGGTCCAAGCCCCAACGTTTGATGTTAGGATGTTGCATACATGCTAATTAGCTGCTAATATCTATATCAAGATACATGATTAGTTACTCAAATAATTCGGCGTAAATGACGCTACAGATTGTTTTCGTTTCCGCTGTATGTGGAAGTCGGCACAACACCATCTAAGTATCTTATTTCTAAGAATCAAAGGAAATGAATGTTTACTTTACCACGTTTTAAAAAAAATGTTCGATTATTTATGGAAGGTCTACGACGAGGTCCGCTATCAGACTATCAGACTATATAGACATTGACGATGGTCTATGGTTGGCGATCCTGCAGCCAAGCTATAGCTCGTGGTTTCGGTTCCAGGATAATTAATTGTGCTGTGTTTGGATGTAATTTATCGATAGCATGTATGTGTTAAGAAATATGTGTTTATCAGCAATCTGGTTACTGTAATATAGGCTCTGCGTAATTTGGAATCAGATGTCTCATGTGAGATGTGCAAGGTTATTTTCAAAGTTAAGTTTATAGACAACAAATATAACTGGAATCAGAACAGACCCTTGTCTGACCAAGTCACTTTCTCTAGGATATAATGACCAACTTGTTTTGGAAGGAATAGGTGTAACTACTTACTTTAATAGACAGGCAAAACGTAGATTTTATAGCAAAAATAATCTATAGAATATGTCAGGGCACAGTTATAACTCGAAAAGACTAAAGACCCAAAACTCTAGTAATACCACTTCAAAGTTGTGTCAATTTACAAACATTTAATAAACGCATAGGAAGCATTGTCGGACAAATTACAGAAATACACAAACAGACGTCATCCACATTGTTTTCCTTCCATTATGTAACGTAAATGAATACAATACACTATTACAACCTGGCACATATCTACGCAGTTCAATAATGTACTTATATAATTATAATATTAATCAATAGATAATATAATAAGCTATGTGATGACGTAATAAGAACACGATCACATTTGATCATTCCAAAGGTGTTCTGTGAGCCAACTAACTGCAAAAAAAAGGAAAAATTGACACAAGTTTTATACTAATAAATCCTGCCAGCGTGAATAGTAGACAAAAGCCCCATTTTCCAAGTAAAAGCCTATGTTCAGCAAAGGGCTAAAAAAGGGATCTAAAAAGGACGAGACAAAAAAGAAATTCAGTTAGAAATCCAAAAATGCGTAATATAAGCATGTGCAGTGGGTGTGACCACGACTCTGCCTTGACCATTTTTGTACCTATGCATTTCTAGATTTCCATCTAAATTATTTGCCTGTTTCATCCTCTTTTAAATACCTTCACCTTTGCTTGACTCAAAGGACTTAGAGATTGTTGATGATGACGGGCTAATCAGAGGGCTCGGGATTCCGGGCCAAATATTTTTGACTTTTGAGTTACCGTTGACTCACTTCGTTAAGCTACTCTTTCATGAGCCGAGGTGATCACTTTCCATTACGAAACCTTTCCACTCGTTTGCTCTCCTATGCCTACCCAATGAAATAATAATTAATAACTCCAAAATTCTTGAATTACATAATCAGGTTTTGGCTGAGTAATCGATTTGGGTCTGGCCTACTGCTATAACGAGATTAAAATCGTGATGAACGCAACTAAAATCGATTCAGTTCTATCCGTAAGTGCGTAGTTAATTTAGCTGAGTGAATACAACAGTCAAACCGAATTAATTAGGATTTTGTAAATCGCAATTATTGTGCGTAAAATTGAAAGTTAGTAAGATAATATCGTTCGAAATTTCTCTGAGGGATCGCATCAGGCATGACGTAATTCGGCAAAGAACCAAGGTCATCGACATAATCCACCAGAATAGCCAGCTGAAATGGCAGTGTGCTGGCGATATTCGCCGCCGAACTGACAAAGAAAATTTCCTGGGGTAAAAGAGTTCTAGAGTAGAGACCGTGTCTCGGCAAACGTAGTGTAGTATGCCCGCAGAGCGAGAGGAGCGAGGTTTTGCGTAAGATGGCTTGCAGAAGTTGCATGTGAGAAGCCCAATATCGATCAGAGTGGGTAGGAGGGGCAATGGAAGAGGTCTGTGTTCAGTAGTGGACTTCATTAGGCTGATGAAGATGGTGATTTAGAGACTTGTGTTTCTCATGATTTCCTGACATTGCCAACAGCCATTATCAATTCAGATCTAAAGCTCCAAAGTAACATGTACCTTCAGCAACTATTACTGACCCTCGTTATCAATAGACTTACTAGACTTCTGCTAAACACAAGCCTCTCCTTAGAAAGGAGGTTTAATCTAGTAAACCAGGCTGGCCAGATGGGTTGGTATACAATTTAAATCAAGTTTTCGTTCTCTTTACAGCGCTGTTGATCTACAGAGACACGGGATGAATAGGGATGGTGACCATTGTGTTTTTTCTTTTCCATATTAAGAGCCCGTCAAAGTGACTCTACTCTCCCTGATGGAAAGCATGAATAGAAATCCAAAAGTTATGGTCACCATACTCATTGCAAATGCAGACAATGCAGTATCGTGACCTACACTATGGCGGTTTTGTGAGATGCTTTTTCACACCCTGCTTGGGGACGTAAAAGGCATGACATCGTGACAGTGTAAGGCTTACACAGTTACCACGATAACTGTCACTCCTGCATCAATGTGTATTAATAATACGTCTGTCACCACACGGCACTTACCACCACTCTATGAAACGAATTACTTGAGTTTTCTCATGATTCTTCCCTCATTTATCATCCATACATACATAAAATCACGGCTGTTTCCCCGAAAGGTAGACAGAGGCATTTTAAACGTAAACTTTTCGCCAGTGTTGTGGTCCCACGTAATAAGTGGCGAGCCTTTTGCTGCTAATCAGGATGTTTGTTTGCCAGAATCTCATCTGTCGATCAGCGTCGATCAGCAGGATCATCACATACAGGTGAAGTTGGCATTTATCACCGATTATAGATTCTGACAAATAGTAAGAAATTCGAAGTCAAGACACGAATAAAGGAAGCCAAACAATTGGTGATACTTTCCAGGTATCTCTGGGAGCCGATAATTTCAATAAATTTGTTATTTATATCGCTTTAGTGGGCGTCCATTCAAAATTTTGGACAAAAGCCAACGAGATTCCAAGAAACCATGTTATTTCCTTTGTGAATTAATAAACTGCGGATAAACGAGAACTTGAAATACATTGTTTTACTAACAAATAAAAGGTTTTGAATCTATATGAGATTATAATTAGACTACGGTGAAGCCAATAGAAAGGTTAATATTTTTGATAGTCTATGTATATTTGTATTTTAAACCTTAGCACCTTAACTACTGAACAGATTTTGATGAAAAAGGTGTCAATAGATTCGTAATAATTGATCAAGTGACATGGACTATTTAAATTTTACAGGACGGCAATTGAATTTCAGATAGTAACCTAAAAAAAGTGAATTGAAATAATTATCACGTGTTTGGTATAAAAACAGGTCTTTGTGAGCACATTACATTGATACACAATACATCATACAGTTCGCGAGTTCTAGTCGTTTCAGTTAACGTTCCTAATTTTGACTTATTGCTACCGCAGTCTACTTTTTCTTAAAATGTGAGGATGCAGACATTAAACGGGTGTTGCATATACATGAGTATATATGTCTGATCGGAAAATAGAAAATAATTAAGTAAACAAATTAAGATGAAAAGACCATAATCCGAATACGTAAAATAAGAATTTAAAAAAAGGACGAATCCAGAAATGTATAGGTGCAAAAATAGTCAAACTAGAGCCGTGATCACACCTAATATATACCTACTATCACACTCGGTGTTCCTGGCACACACAATCATACTACGCATTACTTGATGTCTAACTGAATTACTTTCTTGTCTCGTATTTTTTAGACCCCTTTTTTACGTAATTAGGTTAGTTTTTAAAGTTTTTTTCGTTAGCTGTTACTACTGAAATGAAATATTTTGTCCATTCATCAGTCATCAAGAGCGTATATTATACGCGGTGACGATAGTTCAATGTCAGACTTAGGCCTATCTTTAGAAAGGTTTTGGTCTCCTATACCACGCTCCGTTAAACCGACGGATTAAGAATACATAGTGTTACCACCCCTATTCATCCCGCGGGTGTCGTAAAAGGTGACTAAGGGAACACAGTATGCAAGACAACATCATTACCAAGAGAAGGAAAACTTGAAACACACCCTATTCCAACCCGTCTGGCCAGCGTGGTATAGTAGACCAAAACCTCCTTGCCGAGGAGAGGCCTATGTCCAACAGTGGATTGTAAAATGCTGTTGATGATGATGGTGATGATACCACACTAGCCAGACGGGTAGGTATAGAGTTTGTATCAAGTTTTCTTTCCTTTATAGTCTGTTGTGCTGTTGTCCTGTGTAATTTGTTTCCGTAGTCTGGTCTTACGACATCCACGAGACGAATAGGGTTGGTGACACTCAGTATTCTTAATACGACACCACATGGATAGCATCAAACGTTATCAAACTAGGTTAGTCTGGGTAGTAGAGCCACCCTTGAGTGTGGCCGCGGGTGGATGGGACGGGTTTTCCCCTCCATCCGCTATAGTGGCCAGCCGCGAGGAGGCGACGTCCACGTGTGCCGTACGTCGCCTA
Source organism: Hypercompe scribonia (assembly GCA_949316085.1). Lineage (NCBI taxonomy): Eukaryota > Metazoa > Arthropoda > Insecta > Lepidoptera > Erebidae > Hypercompe > Hypercompe scribonia. The sequence continues at coordinate 6,209,558 of OX438997.1, forward strand.
AAAGGAGAGTTTATCCGCAGATGGTGCCCGCGTCAGCGGGCAGGTGCTAGGAGGGATCTGGATGTCGTAATAACAGCTGTTCCCGGATCCCTCCTACGTCAGGCGCAGAGTGGCACACCGTGTGGTTTTAGTCGGTCCGATTCCGACACACCACCCCGCCGTAAGCCGGCCCGACGGCCCGAGGGAGTTTCCACACGTTAAAAAAAAATAATAAAAGGTAGTAGAGCCACACTGATTTCAGCACGAGCGGGCCGGCTCGACCGGGGCAGTACTACCCTCCCACAGAAAACCAACCTAAAGCGCCGGCATCCGTGTTGTCGTGTTTCGTTGGTGAGTGTGAGACCGGAGGGCCATTGATGCTTAGGTGACAGTGTGAAGCTTACACTGTCATGATGACTGTCATGCCTTTTACGTCCTCGAGCGTGCTGTGAAAAAGCATCTCACAAGGCCGCCATGGTGTGGGTCACCTTACTGCTTTATCTGCATTTGCAATGAGTATGGTGACCACAACTCTTTGGATTCTATTCATGCTTTCTATCAGGCAGAGTAGAGTCACTTTGGCAGGCTCTTAATATAGAAAATATAGAAAAAAATGCAGTACAACTAGTGTAATAAGTTATTTTTTGAAGTGAAAACTTTTTTAGGCGCGTTGACCACTTTTAAGTGAAAAATCACCATCGTCACACGTCACGTCACGTCACACAAACAAAGCACGTTATACATGGCACTTTTTCACACCCCGCTCGGGGACGTAAAAGGCATGACAGTCATCGTGACAGTGTAAGGCTTACACAGTTACGCTATAACTGTCATTCCTGCATCAATTATAAGTTATTTACTTTTTAATAAAGAGAGGCGATCTGATGCATGATCAAATAATTGACTGCAATAATGTAGTATTTAATAGTTTTGTTATTATCAACTCATAATGCCAGTACTTTATTAACCTTAAGAAATGAGGACAACACCAAGTTGATTGATGTTCTTTTTACATTGTAACCGACTGAAAGATTAGATGCCTCTTATTTTTTCTCAAGATCTCTCTCTCAGTACGAACTTTCTTGTAGAAACACGCAAAGTTGACTGCACGTTTGGCCTAGTGGTTAAAGCGGTCGCCACGCCGCTCTCCACTGTGCTGAGTGTCGTGGGTTCAAATCCCACATAGGACAACACTTTGTGTGATCCATAAATTGTTATTCTGAGTCTGGGTGTTCCTTGTGTCCGTTTTTTGTATTTTTGTTAAGTCCCCCGCGACTCAGGATTTATTCATAGGGCGGGCGTGGTCTTTTTAAAAAATAAGAGAAAAGAGAACGGTTACGCACTGTGGAAAAAACTATGATTGGGAGAAACCCGTCGTATGACGAAGAGATTACTGCGTTGCCTAGATATTCTAACAGTGTCAACTATACTGAATATTGTTTTCTGGCAGATAACGTAGTGATTTTGGTCTCATCTCGCCCGCTTTCTATTATAATGAGCGTTATGGGCTCGATCCCCACATGGGACACCACTTTGACTGAGTCACGAATTGTTCTTCTGGGTCTGGATTATCTATCAGTATAATAATTTTTTGTAAAGTTAAGATATATTCCTAGTGCGTGAAGTTGTCTTTTGAAGTAAACACAACACACAAATTATTTAATTAATTTAATTAAATATATATTTTTCAAAATTATTAAGGAATGAAATTTAAAAATAAAACAAAGTCCACTCTCGAAAAAGTAAGAGTAATCTAATGATATTCGAAATTCAAAAAAAATATTTAAGAAAAAATCACTTTGAATTTGTCATAACACTTTTCAATTAATTAAGCGTTTCGCAATAATTTGCCGAATTTGAAATAGAAAAATTATAAGACCTAAGCGTCTCACTGGGCTGCTATAGTGTGGATTGCCAAAATGATTTTTTTTACATTCGCAATGAGTATTGCAACCACTACTCTTGGATTATATTCATGCTTTCCATCAGGTAGAGTAGGAACAAATAAACAAATGGAGACGCTTACTGCAGAGTAACTAAAAATACCTGTCCCTAGCTGTTACACTGATGCCTCAGGCCAATAAATTTTGACTGAACGAAGCTAGTTTCAAATAGATTTAAGCGATTTAGGGTCAGTTTCATCAGTTCCTTCTAAGTTTCAAATAGTTATCTACCATATAACTTTATTTAACAAATAAGGTTTGCTGATATATACATACATATCTGTTTATCTGACATACACGAGTATATATCTACCCAAGACATGTGATAGTAAAATCTGGAATTGAACTGCCCGAGTCTATCAGGGCCTTTATTAGCAATTGGTGAAACCAACCCTTAATGAAATAATAATGTAATTGCTACTTTATAAATGTTATTCCTGGAATAACATAGAAACTCTAGCTGGCGTTTACGTCAATTAATACGCCAATAACATCCTATAAGTTTGATGGCTTTTTCCTACACTATATGTAGCTTCTAGTAATTACTTATGGTATTAATACAATGTAAATACACTATTTGTACATAGATAAATATCTCGTTGTTCTAGCGGCTAGCGTATGCGACTGCTGATCTCTCGATTCCCGGCTTGGGTAGCAAAAGGTGGTATTGAAGTTAGAAGTTGAATTTCCCCGGTCGTGTCGGATAACCATCGTATTATGAAAGTGAGGAAACAGAGAGTGCACCTGTGTTAGCCCACACATTTATGCACCATGATAAAAATGCGTGTTATTTTTTACAGAACTGAAATAACTTTTCACAACATTTCAGTTAGAAACACATAGGCTGTACATGAGTTGTCATTGTTGTTAACAAGATGGCGTAGTTTCATATTGTTTTACGTTAAATCCGTCTGTATCCGTCAATAAAATATTGCTCTGCTGCTAAATACACTAGTAAGCTCACTCAAAACGTATCGTAATTTATATTTTAGAAGGATATAAACATATGTTCGGACCTCTGACACACAACGCTATCTAGTTTCCAACTGAAATGCTAAAGGTAGCATTTCACGTGCATATTAACTTGCAAAATAAGAATACAAAAAGATATATAAGACTAGGTTGTGATAAATCGACCTCTGATCAGAGAAATACAAGAATATTGAACAGAAATGTGATCAATGGTAAATCTTAAACTTGCCGTATGAAATGCAGTTTATTTCGTGCCCTCGTGGTAACAATGTAATTAGTACTCAAATTTTATTCGCAATGTATGATTGTTTATATAGATTGGGTAATAACGGTTCAAGTACAATCGTTTTCAAAGATGTATAGAAGCATTGAAACTATGAGCGCTCGCGCTCAAAGCGCGTCAAAAATTCCGAGCGCACCTGACACAGTTACATTGCACTTGTAATTCACTATCTGCTCTGTGATGGACGCCCTCGACTTTCCATTCTCGTTGCTAGTCTGTTATTGTCACGCCAGAGGTAGTGACAGAAGAGCAATCCGATGCTTAACTTAGATGATCGGTGAAATGCAACGAAAAATTGCTTGACATCGGTTTACTGAGAGACGGTATCAATCCTATTCAGCTGTTTGCCACATTTATACCAGAAATGACAGCACTTTTAGAGCTCCATACTCAGAGAAAACTTTCAGGAGTAAAGGAAAGAAAATTTATTACTACTAAATTAGTTTTTTCAGTTTTGGAATAATAGGTGTCAAACTTATAGAATGCAGGTACATTCTTTGACATGGCTTTGACAAATTTGACAGACATTTATCGTGTTGTGTGTGAATCTTGCACTGTCGCGATGACTGTCATTCATGCCTTTTACGTTCGACATAATGTGGGTCATCATACTGCATTGTCTGCAATGAGCATGTTGACCACAACTCTTGGATTCTGTTCATGCTTTTCATCAGGCAGAGTAAAGTCGAGTAAATATGATATCCATCACTTTGATCTTAATTTATCAAGCAATAAATCTCGAAGATTTTACTCTGTTCACTGTAAACTTACTAATAATTTAGAGTGGTTAGTTATAACAGATTATGATAGAACATATTTCTTAGTAGACTTAAAAATTTGGTTTTGTTTTCTTTTAATATTTGTAACATTATATATCTAGTCACTTTGGTAGGCTCAAAGTAGCTCAGCTTCAAATAAAAAAAAAATACACATAGATGCTCTTATTACTTGTTAAACACTGCTAGTAATAAACTAGCACGAGAAATACGATTATTTGTTCAGTATCTGAACGTAATCTATCAGCATCTGGTTGTCATAGCGGAGCTATGCCTAAATTGAGATCAGACGCATGTCAAGTATGATTATCATCTGTCTATGGTATTAGACTTTAAAGCATAGATCCAAACCGTGCGAGTCTATAGTCTATGCCAAATACAGACATAATTTTTAATAATAGAAAACCTCAACCTATTTAGTGTTAGCGATTGGATTATTAGAGTAACAGAAAAAAAATAACACATACTCACTTTTTAAAAAAGTCCAGAAAAAATATTGACAGCTGCTAATATGGTTACGCCACGTTCGCTTAAATAAGCATTGCAGACGTCTATACACTATATATATAATGTCATTAGCTTCAACGATAATAGTTTTTTAATTAAACACTTGAGAGATAATTAATTTTTAATATCTATATTTCAATCAATTAATACTAACCTATACATTTTTTTAATTATAAAACGATTTGAAATTTGAAAACCGTGTTCCATCTCCAAAATTCACTTCAAACTTATGAATTATAATATGGATGCTATATTACACTTATCACTTTTTTTGAAATTTAATTTTAAATTGGAATCAAGCACGATTGGTCAATATCCGTTCAATCAATCACCTTGCAGATGCAATATACTATAGTGTCCGTGAATCAGATGTTTTCTGTTTACACTGTACGATGCGGGGCGACACGCCGTTCAAATGTTGGCACGCATCTCATATTCTATTTTCAAAACATACCAACACGGTGAAATTCAAATTTGGAATTCAAGGGCTTTCTTCTATCAGGATATTAACACGTGCTTTTTTACATTTTTTTTAAAATTCGTGTTTTATCTGTAACGAATGTGTATAGAGTTTAAAATATGGAAGTAGATAAGGTCCATTTCACACGCGATGACAATTAGAACCGCTCCAAACCAGAATTGGAAGTCTGATGGGCTCGCGTAAACGGCCGCCTGCCGCGCCAGCGGAGTGATCACTGAGCTCAGCATGTTGTTGTTTTACTCTTGGCACAAAACAAACAAATTAATAAACCCTCGTCATTAACTCGAAGAGGTGTTCCTATTATGGCAAAATGTATCGACAATTCTTCAAATTCTCGTTTCGGTAATATATTCAAGGCTTGTTTTTATTTCACCTTTACTTATCGACTTGATTGACGTGTCGTTCGGCTTTTATAAAAATTCTATGCAATTAATTTTTTTAATAAAAAAATGTTTATTTCGATTGGTTTTAATTTGATAACACTTTATTATAGTGCCAGATTTTTCTTCAGTTGTTTCCTTAAACACACACACAATCTCCTGTTTCTTGTATATTGTGGTAAATGAGTTTCCTTTGATTCACATTCAATCGATGTATTGTTTATGTATTTGTAATATAGCACACACAGTTTATTGTTGGAAATTATTTAATTCATTTAATTAACAACATATATTTCAATATAATTAATAAATGAAATTTAAAAATAAAACAAAGTCCACTCTCGAAAAAGTAAACTTATTTAAGAAACACAACTCAATATATTTCACATTCGAACATTTAAAATTCAAAATTTTAAATAAAAGAAAAAAATCATTTTGAAATTTATGATCACACTTTTCAATTAATTAATCGTTTCGCAATAATTTGCCGAAATTGAAATGGAGACACTAAAAGGCAGTAATTCACGAAACTAACTGACTTTGGACTGATATGTACGACTGATATTGAATCTATATTTATATTCAATGAAGGTTCTTTTACGTAATAATATATGCGGGAAATTTGGCTTTTGTTGTCTATGATGATGAATGCGAATAATCGAACAATACTAATGTGTATTTAGAAAAAAAAACGACTCCTTTCCATATAAGTATAATATGTGTTTATCATTATGTTTCCACGTGTTTTTTTTTCCATCCATAACTTTACATTTTTATACGTAACATAATAATATATTTTTAATATTTGACATGTTTCATCTTCGTTTAAACTGTGGAAGTTATTACGTGAGCAGAGACGGAAAGATAAAAACAGTACGCATATTTATGCATATTAGCGCGTATTTACGGGTTTCCAGTGCCATATAGGTATCCAAGTTACATCTCGTTAAAAACAAATTACACATATTTATGCATATTAACGTGTTTTTGGGTTTTTAGTACCACAAAAGCATCTAAACATGCATCATTTCATTTTACCAAAGAAGCGCTCTACAGTCCTGCAGTGGGCTGTTGGAGATCGCTGTGGAATGAGCTCGTAATGTTAGAGTCATTTATCATAGGCACATTTTCTATCCAAGTCTAGCCCTTAGAATACGCAACTGATGATCAAGACATCTCTGCCTCGATTCCCAAGTCGGACCAAAAAGTGTTATTCTTAATAATAGCCCGATGTACGGCAATTGGTGGTGTTGTTCGCCGCTGCCTCGAAGAGCAAATTAGTCGTGGTTGTTATACGAGTAAAAACCTATGGCAATCGTTATTGAGAAGTCAGTACCCTCAAATATACTGAGCTAAGCTTAGAGTTCAGTTCGTCTTCAGAGTTGCCGAGGTCTGATGCCAGTCGCTTCGTGGCAAAACTGACATTTAAATAAAACTGGTTGAACTAGTAACCGACTCCAAATAATCTTGGGATTTATAAAAGCTGGGGTGATGAAGTAAAATATTTCCGTCCGTGTGGTAACGGATTAAGAATACATAGTCTTACCAACCCTATTCATCCCGTGAGTGTCGTAAGAGGCGACTAAGGGAACAAACTATTCAGGAAAATATCATTACAAAGAGAAGGAAAATTTGAAACAAACCCTATTCCCACCCGTCTGGCCAGCGTGGTATAGTAAGCCAAAACCTCCTTGCTAAGGAGAGGCCTATGTCCAGCAGTGGACTGTAAAAGGCTGTTGATGATATTAAAACTTTGGCGTATATAGTGACGACATGTACTTCCTGCATTAAATGTAAAAACAGTGTTTAACTTTGTCGTAAATTGTATTTAAATGCCAAACATGTCAGATACTGACATTTCAAGTTATTGGAAAACCTCTTTTTATGTATAATTGACAATTATTGTATGGTATTTCAACCAATATAGTTTCGTGCAGTGGCGCATTAAAAATACAAAATACATCCGTATCTATCCCGTGGGTGTCGTAAGAGCGTACTAAGAGAGGACACGAAACCAGCATTGAAAAGAGAAGAGGAAATTGAAACAAACATAAAAACAACGCGTTCGACCAGATCCTGTTTTCTAAGAGACGGCTGGACATAGACCTACCTAAGTGAAGTAGAGTAAAAATTAAAAAATGTAATAGCTATGTAGTTCGGCTACATCGGTTCACGGGTCAAGTCCGTGCCCACAGTTACGCGGAAGTAACCAAGGTTTTATGGATACTTTCAATATAAAAGAGTCATAATTATTAACATTCAATTAAAGAAGGACATGTATTAATGGTCTCTGAGTTTCGATATTTATTGATTTTTGTATTTAACACAAATGTTAGTACATAGTGATGTATTTTTAGTCGGTCACGGCGGCCAGTCTAGACGGAAACCAGCCAACTACGCAGGAGGTATTATGGTGCACAAGTGTGTGCGCAAACATAGGTGCACTCTCTGTTCCCTCACTCTCAAAATCCGATAGGACGGCTATCCGACATGACCGCGGAGAGATCAGGCGCAGGAACGACGGCTGTACGTTCTCTCCAAGGTAGGAGTGTTTCAAGGTTCTAATTTACAAATTCTGGGCTATTATCAAATATTTCTATAATCAGAAAAACTCAGTAAGACTTTTGGTCCGACCGTCTCCTGATCGGCAGTCGCATCCGCTATCCGCTAGACCAACGAGGCAGTTAGCATAATACACAGTTTACATGATAATAATACGATAATTTATTCTATATCTGGGTATAATTTATGTATATAATATGTATTTAGAAATTTAAAAGTACGAGATAACATGACTACACAGTTTTTCTTAGTGGTTTAAGCGATTACCACGATGCTCTCTGCTTCGCTGAGTGTTGTGGTATTAAACCCCACATGGAACAACACTTTGTGTGATCCACCAATTGTTGTTCTGAATCTGGGTGTTCTTTGTGTCCGTTTCTTGCATGTTTGTAAAGTCCAACGCGACACAGGATTTATTCCTAGTGTCATCGTTGTCTTTTTTTAAAAAAAGAGAAAAACTGAGAGACTGCCGCGGTAAAGCTATTGCATAGCATTTTTTTATGCAATTATAATACTTCGGAGCTCGTCTCGATCCGTGCGGCCTTCGTACAGTCTACACGCATACGTCTAGTCACCACACAAACAGCGTACCGAAGTCTGCCGAAATGAAACGAAGTTAGGCGATGCACGGCTTTCAACGCCGCACCACTGTGACGGTTGGTGTGGAGGGTGTTAGGTTTATTTTCGTTACGGAATTTCTTGATTCGGTCGTCGCGCTCGAAGCCCGCGATAAAAGCTATGCAATAGCTTATAAAAAGAGAAAAATAGCCGCGGCTCCGACCACGTATATGTCAGTTATCGTGATAAAAAGGAGCATATCTTATTTGCTTATAACGTATCATTCCACTGGTGAAATCTGTTTAAGAAACAAACAAGCTCACATTCGTATTTATGACATATATAAAGAATATTTAGAGAGTTTACTTTTGTAACAAAAGATCATTAAAAATTCAGTTGCGATCTACTCTCCATTTCATAAATGTCATTAAAGGTACGCTCGTAGTAAAATACGGCTAGCGGAATACTAATTCTACGTTCGTTCAGAATACAATATAATTACGTTACAGTCAACGCTGAATGTATAATATAATACCTAAAATATTTGCAAGGTAGTAGAGCCACGCTGGCTATAACATGAACGGGCCGGTTCCACCAGTGCAGTACCCTCTCACAGAAGACCAATCTAAAGCGACAGCATGTGTGCAGCAGTTTCGTGGTTGAGTGGGAGACCGGAAGGCCGTTGACGCAGGGGTGACAGTTATCGTGGCGTGTGAGTGTAACAATGCTACGATGACTGTCATGCCTTTTACGTCCCCAAACAGGGCGTGGAGAAACATCTCACTAGGGTGCCATAGTGTGTGTCGCCATATTGCATTTTTTGCATTTGCAATGGGTATGTTGACCACAACTCTTGGATTCTATTCAGGCTTTCCATTATGCAGCAGTCACTTTGGCAGGCTCTTAAAATAATAATAATAAAGAAAAATACTGCCACGATGACTCTCTTTCCTGTTACGTTTACAAGCGGGGCGTGAAACAGCATCTCACCAGGCCGCCATAGTGTGGGTCACCATACTGCATTGAGTATGATGACCACATCTCTTGGATTCGATGACTTTGGTAGTTCATTAAAAACAAAAAATAGCTACACGACCCTCGTAGTGATATAAGCGGTCATATCACCACCTTCTACTGCGATGAGTTGTGGGTTCGAGCGTCACATGGTGTGATACATCGCTTTGTGTCCATTTGTGTCTATTTCATGTATGTTTGTTAAGTCCCCCGCCACACAGGATATATTTCTAGTATGGCAGTTGTCTTTAATAGCAAAAAAATAATGACCCTATTAATTGCTGACAACAGCATACAAATTAGTTCAGTATTCTTCTAGTTTATCGCATATAGATAGACATACGCGCAGCGAACTGTTATTTATTAACCATATTACGTAAAACGATGAATAACTTCAGATCAGACACAGATCTATTTTAGTCAGGAAGATATTGCATAACGCTGTCTCCCTGGTTTGTTTGTTTTTAATGTCACATTAAAGCGACAGTGATGTATGGGTATAAACATACACGAAAGTTTGTATAAAAAACTGATAAAACTTATTTCAATATACAAACCAAGGTTGAACGCGTTTTAACATATAACGTTTGGGTTATTATGGAATTGTCGGACAGATTTAGTAACATTGTGGAGGGACGAGGTATCATATGTCCCTCCGACACAAAGAGAGGATCCTCCGACCAGGCGAGGTAATCATGCCTGATGGTCCACGGCCCAACGGTTGATGTTGGGATGTTGTATATATGCTAATTGCCACGCGAATCTCTATATCGCGATACAGGGTCAGTAGTTGCATTGTAGTTCATTACATTCATACGTTTCGTTCATACTTCGTAGTTCGATGTATCTTCGCTAGATGGTGCTGTTGTATATTTTTCTTTGTGCTATAATGTGGAAGTCGCCACAATATGTTAGTCGGGCCCGTTGGTCGTAGGAGTCGGAGGTCGTCGGTTCAATTCCGTTATGGGTAGTTGGGAGTCCTAAAAATTCCTGATCATTCTAATGATGACCCTGGAAATGTCTGTCGGTCTAACAGTCTGTCCACAGAGTTCTGTGAACAGACTGTTAGACCGACAGATATCACCCAATACTTGTGTTATGGAAGTTGATGGTAGTCATTCCACGTAATGAAGATGAGCCGTATCGTGGTAGATTTGAAGACGACTGCCTGCCTTAATGGCCTGCCAAAGTGCCTCTACTCTGCCTGCACAATACTCATTGCGAATGAACACCACATGAGATGTGTACACATCTCTGCATTGTCTGCATTTGCAATGAGTATGGTGACCACAACTCTTGGATTCTATTCATGCTTTCTATCAGGCAGAGTGGAGTCACTTTGGCACTCTTAATATAGAAAAAAAATAAGCCACACTGTAGCGGCCTAGAGAGATGTTTTTTTACGCCTCGCTTGAAAGCGTTCAAGGCATGAAAGTTATCGTGGCAGTGTGAGGCTCACACACTTACCACGATATCTGTCACTCCTGCATTAATAGGCCTACGGTCTCGCACTCCCCAACGAAACACGACCGCACGGATACTGTTGCTTTAGGTTGGTCTCCTGTAACCAGATCAGCGGGGGTACCTTTGTAGCGTCCCCCAGGAGAGGGTCTGACCAGGCATGGCGTTGATCTTGGAGGGGACCTGAAATAACATGGCCCGGGTCTCCTTCAGAGTAGGACGCCTGAGACCGGCCGCCGGAGTTGCTTTTAGTGGAAACACCACATACTCCTGGCTCATGTGTACGTGAGTAGCCGGAGATCCGAAGGGATTTTCCACCCCGTCAACGAAAAAAAAAGGCTGATCTGACCTGAACGAGGCGGCCCGTTCGTGTTGTCGACCGCCAGTGGATCTCTTGTTATTATGATAACTCTCAAGTTACTTTACTTAAAATAAAAACAACGAGAATCAATATAATTAATTCAATGTCCGTCTATGTAACAGACTTGGCTGGATGACCTTCAGTCAAAAAGATTTATAGAATTTATGGACAAGTATCATTAATATAACGTCATTGCCTGTTGGTCTAGACATATGTGTTAGCGTAAGCTACTGCCGATTAGGAAGTCTCGAATTATGGCCGATGAATATGAAAATTGAAACGCGAAAATTAGAAGAAGATTAAAATTGTCTTCGAAAATCTTTATAGGTGTACTGTTGGCTTAGTGGTTAGTGAATCTAACTGCTGAACCAGAGGCCATAGTTTCGATCCTCGCCCCGATAAAAATAATCATTTGTGTTTCGGGGGTAGTTTATATAGCATGTAAGTACTTAAAATTTTTTAAGTATATTTATCTTCATGTGGTAAAGAATAAAGAGTGTCACCTGAATATGGGTTATTCATCCCATGGGTGTCGTAAGAGGAGACTAAGGAAACACAATATGCAGGACAACATTACTGCCAAGAGAAGGCAAACTTGAAACAAACTCTATACCAACCCACCTTGCCTACGGGGTAGAGTAGGCCATAACCTCCTTTGTATAGAAAGGGTTTTGTCCAGTCCAGTCCAGTCCAGTGGACTGTTAAAGGTTAGAGATAGATGATAGGTAGATGATGAAGTATTTACATATCGGTAGTTTAGTTACTCAACGTACAGACTCTGTCTAGTTTGGAATACGACGACCATGTGTGGGGTATGTCCAGTTGTTACCATCAATGTTCCAGTGTATTCTCTGATAAGACTTAGCACAACAATACACAGAACACATAAGATACTTCTGTAGGTAGTAGAGCCACGCTGATTTCAGCACGAGCGGGCTGGCTGGATGGGGGCAGTACTACCCTACCACAGAAGACCAACCTAAAGCCCCAGCATCCGTGTTGTCGTGTTTCGTTGGTGAGTGTGAAGCCGGAGGCCCATTGATGCAGGTATAACAGTTATCGTGGTAACTGTGTAAGCCTTACACTGTCACGATGACTGTCATGCCTTTTACGTCCCCAAGCGGAGTGTGAAAAAGTATTTCACAAGGCTGCCATAGTGTGGGCCACCATACTGCATTGTCTGCATTTGCAATGAGTATGGTGACCACCACTCCTGGATTCAATTCATGCTTTCCATCAGGCAGAGTAGAGTCACTTTGGCAGGCTCTTGTTATAGAAAAAAAAATACTATAATGTGCAAGCTTCAAAACAAGACTTACCTCTTGCACCGTGGCCGCACGGAACAGGAAACAATTGAGAAGACCCTCCTTCTCATTGAGGAGTATGTAGAACAGCTCCTCAGGTCTACCGGGAACTTGACTGGCCCTGCATAACGAAAAAATTTATTAATAGTCCAATACACTAAAGAAATTTCGTTTTAATTTTGTTAAAGTAATAATATGACCTAGTCTCAAGAATTACTGTTTCGAATTGAATAGTTATTTTTGTGTTGGATAGACCATTCATCGTAGATTTAGGCTGTAACATAGCATCACGCTATCACCAATACAGGTCTTATGCCCGTGCCGTGTTTGGAGCGACCAAGAAGGATGTTGAATACCTTGGTTATCAAGCATGTACTATTTTTAGGAACTGCCTAACAATTGTATACAAAACTTTGAAAGAATATACACGCACAAAAACGCTTAGATGAATTGACGTATTACTTTTGGAAGTCGGTTAAGAAACCTTTGTAGTGCAAATCGAACTACGTTCAGTCGTGTCAAGGTCACGCTCTTCGATACGAATCACACGAATTAAATAAAACATGAGCTCTAAACACATAATATACACTTATTCATACACCTAGCGATTTTTTCTTTACACACCACTAGACTACTAGAAATATTCCAGTGTCGCGAGGGACTTTATAAACGTACATGAAGCAGACCCAAAGAACGTCCAGACTTAAGTATTGTGGATCACACAAAATGTTATCCTATTATTATTATCAACAGCCTTTTACAGTCCATATGTAAGATGTGTGAGGTTATTTATTATTTATTTATTTTTTCTGCGTCTGCATGTAATGGGATCAGACACAGAATCGTGCTCATTACACATTCATTTGTACCTCGGTGGGAATCGAGCTTAATACCGTCGGCTTACAAGACTTGATCACTAGACTAACCGACCCTTTCATACATCAACAATCTTCGATTTTAAACGTAAAACTATTCAAATACCAAACAATAAATTTAGACCAATTAAAATTGTTAAAAACTTGAACTGTGTTTACTGTTCAACTGTTCACTGTGTGTTGCCACTTACAGCAAAGACGTGGTCGCTCACTATGGGCTTGATAAGAAGGCTCAAAGTCACCCAAAGAGCAACGGAGACGGCAATGCTCGGAGTTTCTTTGCGTGATCGAATCGGGAATGAGAAGATCCGCAGACGAACCAAGGTCACGGATATTGCCAGTAAAATTGCTGAACTTAAGTGGCAGTGGACAGGGCACATTACACGCAGAAACGATGGCTGATAGGGCTATAAAGTTCAAGAGTGGTGACCGCGTACTGGGAAACGCAGCGTTGGTAGGCCCCCCACAAGGTGGTCCAACGATCTGATGAAGGGCGCGAAAAGCTGCTGGATGCGGGCGGCACGAGACCGGCTGTTGTGGAGAACCTTGGGGGAGTCCTATGTTCAGCATTTTACGTCTTTTGGCTGAGATGATGATAATGATGAACTGTCCAAGAGGGTCTATTATATTGACTTTTTTAAACATATCTTACAAACGGCCGTCTGGGCCCAAACTAGGCAAAGCTAGGCAGTCTGGTTACCATAGCACAGGCTATGGTAACCAGACTGCTGAAACATAAATATTCGTAAATACATAAATAATAAATAAATTACAATCAAACACAGAACAAATAGTCGTGCTCATCACACAAAGATTTATCCTGGGTGGGAATCGAACCCAAGATCCTATCAGTCTGGATTACTAACCGCTAGACTGACAAACCCATAATAATGTTAGGTATTAAAAGTCAATGGTCTGAACAATTTGTGTGTATTTAAAAAAAATGTGTTTAATAAATAAATATTTCGGACATTTGAAACACAACGTCATCCAATTTCAAACTAAACAGAGCTTGTGCTATGATAACTAGACTGACTGATAGAATACTTATATACTTTTCTTTTGTAAGTACACAAATATAACATAGAAAATATCCAAACCTCGAAACAAATATTTGCAGATCATTAAACATTTGGTCCGACCCGGGAATCCCGAGACCTCAAGCACAGAAGTCGCATTAACTACCGCTGCGCCACCAAGGTAGTTAAAACACCCAAGTTAATCAGCAGTCTGGTTACCATAACACAGGCTTTGCCTAGTTTGGGACCAGAAGGTCATGTGTGAGATGCGTGTACAAAAATGCAATAAAGCCACTTGGACAGTAAACAGTTAAAGTTTCTTACAAAATTAATTGTCTATATTTATAAGTTATTAATCTAAGGTTTTTCCCTAAGACGTCATTGGCTTGTAGCGTATATTTAAACCGAATTAAATTATTACGCAACCATAAAAAGAGAAACGATCAGAAGAAAAAAAAGATGAAGAAACAAAAACAAGAATAAATATTAAGACTTAAGTAGTGATGATACTTATAAATGTCTGACCGGCTCGGTGGCGTAGCGGTCCTTACCATATCGCGCGATATAACTGAATCCCACGCGGGCGAAGCCGCGGGCGGAAAGCTAGTGTATAGAATAAACCTCATTTCTCCCGAAAATAGGTATAACAAAAATATTGTAGATTAATTTCAGATCAAATAAAAACTGTAAGATGATGAAATAAGAAAGAGATACCGGTTTTAAACATGTGTGGGAAAGTTCCAAGTAATAGTAGCCGGTGCTGGATTAAGAATACGTAGTGTAACCACCCCTTTTCATCTCGGAGGCGTCGTAAAAGACGAATTAAGGGCATCACTGTAAAAAGAAGGAAACCTAGAACAAACCTTGTACCGATCCGTCTGGTCAGCGTGGTATAGTAGGCCAAAACCTCCTTGCTAAGGAGAGGTCTATGTCTAACGGTGAACTAGTACAGGTTGCTTATGTAATGTGACGTAAAATATGAGTCTATTCTAATATTTATCTATTGTAATTTGATTTTTACAGCCTTCGTAAGAAAAATCGTCATGTTTACGTGTCCAATCTGTTCTGTTTGGACACGACATGGCGTAGTTTTAAGCGCCATCCGCAGAGTACCATTTTAACTTTTTTATTTATTAGAACATGTACAAACTACATCTATAAGAGTTTATTCCGTGGCTAACAGAACAAATTCTTACAGGAAAACTTTCAATGGATTAACCAACAGCAAATTTTGCGGGGCCCATTGATGCAGGGGTGACAGTTGTAGTAAGTGTATGAGCATTACAATCCCACTACGACAGTAATGGTAACCACAACTCTTGAATTCTATTCATGCTTTCCATCAGGTTGAGTAGTAACTTTGTCAGGTTTTTAAAATTAAAAAAAAGACATACACTTGGCTTTTCAGTTCACAACGAATTTTCAACGAAACATTTGCCTGAAATACTTACTTACCTAATGATATCAACCAGTCTGTGGACGATGACGGGTTCAAAATTTCCATTGTAGGCCTTGAGACATCCATCTTCAATGGCTATACTGAGCTGTAACAACATATTAATTAGAAAAAATAATACATATGTGTTTATTTTTGTATAAGTTTACGTATGTAGTGATATTTTCATTGATAATGTAACCTCTGTGCACCTCCCTTACAATATTTCTATACCACCCTAACGTAGACTGGAAGAGAATGCCTCGGGCATTAAGTCCGCCGACGGACAAAGTGCATAAAGTGTAAATAAATAAATAAAATCAATAATTTAACAAAGCAACGAATAGCAATAACTATGTTATTTCTTAATTCTTATCTTTAAGAATGGTGAGTAAGGTTCAAATTTGAATGGAATGAAACGATAAGTTATTTTAACAAAACATGCCTGCTGTTGTCTTTGCGACGTACTTCTTTCTATAAATCTTTGAAGCAATTAATTAATATAGCCATTAACACTTTATTGTCTATAAAATTTTGAGCCATAACTGTCATTGAGAAGAATGAACACGATCGAAAATGAATCTCTTTTTATGATAAGTAGAATGGGCTCAAACCGATGGTCGCTGGAGCCGAGGTGTACTAGAGTGGATACCACGATTGGGCAAACGTAGTGTAGGACGCCCTGCAGCGCGATGGACCGGCGACTTAAAGAAGGTGGCTGGCAGCAGATGGATGCGAATTGCCCAAGACCGGGATGGTTGGCGTTCCTTGGGGGAGACCTTCGTTCAACAGTGGATGGTGATAGGTTGAATAGAATAGATAGAATGAGGTTTAGCGGGTCCGTGTGGTGACAGATTAAGGATACAGAGTGTCACCACTGCTATTCACAACCACGCAGGACAACGTCACTGTAAAAAGAACTTGAACAAACGATACTGTGGGCCAAAACCTCCTTTTCATGGAGAGGCCTACATCCAGAAGTGGAATATCGAGGACTGTTGGTGTGACTATAATTTAATTTTGGTGTGGTTTTTGTGGGCTATCGGGGTGATGAATTAACAATACAAAGTGTTACCTCCCCTAATCATTCAATGGGTGTTGTTAGAGGCGATCAAGCAAATAAGTTACTTAGGACAGCATCTACAGGTAGCGTGGTGGTCAAAATCTCCTTTCGAAAGAAAACTTATGTCCAGCAGTGGCCTTTTAAAAGCTGTTGATGAAGGTATAGCAGGCAAATATGCGTCTAAGTCTAGTTCACCCAAGGTACCTTCTTGTGTGCAATAACAGTACGCCATTCAATACCTATTATATACGCAATTGCGTCCTGATACCTATCAACGCTATATTAGTGTACCTACAATAATTGTAAATAAGAACCACCTAAACTGAAGTTTGCATTCAAAACTCATCCTTATGGTAAAGTTTTACCAAAATGGAATAACAATGAAATATCATAATGTCAATATGAAAGCAACAAGGTTTAAAATCAAGAAGTTGCGTATTCTTAGAAATAGGGCACTTAGAGATAAGAAAATTACTCATAATGTAGGGCGCTGAATAAATCCATAAAACTTGTGACTTGCGTTTTGCTTAGATGCTCGACTTGATGGTTAAATTTGCCGTGAGTTTTGATGTACTACAAATTTGATAAATGTTCAATCTCATATATATAGAATGAGAAATTTTGGTAAGGAACGGCAAAGTATCTACTGAAACAGCTGGCAGAATCAACCATTAGCTGAGGTCTCTCCTCAGGTTATCGTGACACGAAGCAACTGCATACATCTCCATGGCTTGATGAAAGAACACTTCGTACCTCCATTGCTGATCTAACGCATTTGCATTTAATGAATGATACGACGGTGCTTTGTTACATAGGAATATATGGAAAACACAAAGTGAGTGTCAGTAGAATGAATCGTTGATAACAATCGCCTGGCGAGAACGGTCTTTGGCGACGGCTTAACCTGCGGTTGCACAGCCACAAGTCATGACGATAATATAGTATTGTAATTGATATATGGTATTTATATGTGTATGTAGGTCTTTATATAGATTTATATCAACTTAAGTATGTATATGTTTGTATACATTTTAGTATATGATAAGTTTGTATATGTGTACTTCTTTTATTACATATCAACATCACCTGAAACGCACCTACTTTCTATTTTCTCTGCATCACCCAAAGATTGACTGGTGGAGAATGCTTTAGGCATTAAGTCCGCCTAAGTACATGAGGTGCATTATGTATAAAAGCTTAGGGTTACGGGTTACAGATTTCAGCATCTCTATTCATCCCATGGGTGCCTTAAGAGGTGACTAAAAGAGCAAAATACACAAGACGACAACACTACAAAACCACCCACAAGTCTGGCCAGTATATAGTCGGCAAAAAGTTTCTAATAATAGGCCTAAACCCAACAGTAGACTAACAAATGCTATGGATTATGATATTAGTAATAACGACATTTAAAATAATACCTTATCTCTGACACCTGTAGCTCGAATCTCTCTCAAAAGCCAGGGTAACATGGCGTTGGAAAAACGCCTGTCCATTGCGGTGAAACCCAGGTACATCATTGAAGTTAGTTTCGTCTTCATTTTGGATCAGAACTGGAGACAAAATGAGATAAAATTATTTATAAGAAATTCTGACTTGAAAAAAAATAAGAAATTTGTAATAATTCAAAAATCGGATTGGCTAAAAATAATAAACAGCCATCGTTTACGTCAATTAGACCAAAATTATGTAAATGCGGGTTTAACACGTGTCAAACTTCCCCTTCGGGAATAAAGTCATGAGTGTATGTCTGTAAAATATACTCTATATACAATAAGAGTGTCGTCATAGTGTGGGTCGCCATATTGAATTGTCTGCATTCATGAGTATGGCGACCAACACTCTTGGATTCTATTCATGCTTTCCATCAGGCAGAGTAGAGTCACTTTGGTAGGCCAACATAAATAAATAAATATTTCGGCAATCTGACACACAACGTCACCTAGCTACAGACTAAGCCGAGCTTGTACTGTGACAGCTAGATTGACTGATAGAATACTTATTTGTGTTGTTCTTCGTTGTGCCACTGAGGCAGTCTATTATTATTTTATCAAGTCTAAGTTCAGTTTGTTTGCATTAAAAGGTTTTGTCAAAGGCTTTCGACTTTGTTAATCACTTATCTTAACGACTGAATGTCAGTAATCGCTATGGTAATTTCACTATAAAGTAAAAATTGAGTTAATAATAATCGAAATATAATAGTCTTACGTATTATTGTAACCTATTGATGTGAGAACTCACATTTGTGGACGAGTAATATGACAGGAGTTCCACAAGGTAAAGAAAAGGGCCCACATATTATGTTTACGAGATTTGAAGCCATGTGATGAATATAATGTTATTTTATGTCCTGACCGCTAAGCTAGAGCCCGTGGGTTCGATTTTCACACAAGACAAATCTTTGTATGATAAACACGATCATTTGTTCTGTGTCTGGGTGTAATTTATCTAAGAATGTTTATCAACAATCCGGTTACCGTAGAACAGACTTTGCCTAGTGTGGGACCAGATGGCCGTGCATGAGATGAGGATATTATTATTTTGATATCCACTATAATTATAGTTCATACACTAAAGAAATAGGTAGTTACGGAAAAACTAAAAATATTTTACAACGTAAGAGTTATGAATATTTTAACAACTTTGACATGAAATAAAATCCTCTTAAATAAACAAGAATTTAACGAATCAGTTCACAAATAAGTTCTGAAGTAACGAACAAAAAAATACGTAGGAGCGTTGTGAACCTCTCCTTATTTTGAAGTCAGTGAAGATATTTGGCGGTTTTACTTACTTCGGACCTTAGATATGTTAATAAAGTAGATCAGAATTCAAATTAAAATGAATTTTTACTGCAAGAATTGATCTTCTGATGGCAGTCGCTCTACGTAAAATATCGAAGTGCAACCATTTCTATTTTATTTTTCTATTTTAAAACCCCGCCAAAAAGCCTACTCTGCCTGATAAAAGGTATAAATAGAATTAAAGAGTTGTGGTCACGATACTCATTGCGAATGCAGGCAATACTGAATGGTGACCCAGACTAAGGCGGCCTAGTAAGATGCTTTTTTACGTCTCGCTTGGGAACGTAGGACGTACGTAAAGGTATAACAGTCATCGTGGCGGTGTAAGGCTCACTCTTACCATGATAACTTTCATCCCTGCATCAATGGGCCTCCGGTCTCACACTCACCAACGAATCACGGGTGCCGTCACTTTAGGTTGGTCTTCTCTGAGAGCGTAATACTTTCCCGGTCGAGCCCACCCGTTTGTGCTTGTCAATGATGCTGTAGTACCTATTAACTACGTAGTAGACTGAAAGTCGACCCTAATCTAGTTTGGGAGAATGGTTCGGAAAATATAGCATCATTATTTTGTATCTAGTATATTTGACTCTACGCTTATTAATGAGTTTCTAGATTTTCCATTAAATCACTAGTGTACCCAAGACAATTTTGTGTATTTTTAATTAAAGGACCCTATTTAGTACTCTTTGTAACCTTAGATAAAATATGCCAGTTAAAGTTTCGTCGAAATCGGTTCATCCGTTTCGGAGATTAGTCATTAGTGATTAGGATAACAAACAGACGTTTTTTTTTAAATTACACACATATCACACCTATATCCCGATAGAGTTTGCAGAAGCGTACCAAACTTATATTTTCTAATCATTTGTTTAGGTACACTTAAGAAATAGGGGCAAAACCTATTGCAATTATCTGAACTTTGAACATTTAATGGCAAATCACAAAAACAGTAAAAATGTCCTCTAAAAACGCAACGAAAAACTTAAATTGCATTCTTGTAAGCCTAGAATACTAGAACTATCCAGAATAAGAAGTTGCATAATTGCATTTCTGTTTATCACTACTAAATAAATAAATCAAGTTAAAACACACTCTCTATGTATTATATTTACCTGTTTTAAGTTTAAAAAACCAACTATTTCACTTCATTCAACCAACAATATACACAAAATCAATAAAAGACACAAACAAAACACTGATTTTAGCTGGAACACAGTTACGAAGCCATTTTTCACCAATTAATACATATTATACGATACAAAGCTTCTAATAACTAAATACTACAATATTTAATTCATATTCACTCATATTTTTAAAACGATGTCTTTACAAGGCACTCGAACAGTAGGCGGTAACAAAAACATCGCGCGAACGAAACCGTAGACAGAAATCCTATAAATCTCGTGTCACTTTCTAATGTACGTGTCTGTATGAGATAGCAGTATGCACTGGAGTCAACACAAGTTAAACGGAGCGACATGAAATTTTTTCTACTAAAATTTCATGGCATTTGTTCACTCGAAACAATTTTCCTTCCCCATGTCTGTATTGTACTTATGTTGACATCTGTTTTATTAGTTCTGTCTCTGTCCCTCAAAATTAATTTATAATAGCGCCATCTATAAATTTGTAATGAAACTACTACCAATTTTGATTAGTGGTGTCCAAAACAATGAATTTGGAAATGATTTTAAATATTATGCAAATAAAATAAAGTAAATCACCTTAGCAAACACTATAAATCAGGAATCTGGTTCAGAAGGGTTACCATACAAGTTACCAAAATAAAACTACTGAAGTAAAATTTTTAGTGACATCTAGCGATTAACAGTCGTATTACGAATTACATTTTTTAAAATTGATTCTTAATAAAACTAATAGACGTCGCTGAAATTAAAAAAATAATTGTAAATAAATTACTTATGCAAGCTGTCATAATCAAAATAACGAGATTTATTATTTAATTTAGAAAGTTTTTTTACTAGATTACTGACTGGAGCATAAGTTTAAACTATGTTCATCTTTATTTATGGGTTAAACATAAATATTTGATCTAAATTACTGTCAAGCTCCGACGTAACTTCTTGTAAGTCCAATTAATCTACTTTATACTACAGAATCCAATATAGGTTACATAATAGGTTAAAATCTATTCTTACTATACTATAATTAATGCTACACAAGCAAGTATTACTTGTAGGGCTTTGTTCAATGGCTACATTTTGACGTCACAGTATTGATTACTCATCGTAAAATATGAAGACAGAAATAAAATCTTACACAAGGACATTTCAACCCACTTTCTTCTCGAAGAAACTTGTATTTATTGAACTCCAAGGTATCTAGTTAAAAGGGCGGGATAGCAATTAAAATTATATAAATTTAGAATCTTAAAACAGAATAATCAATTAATTAGTTCTAAAAGAAGTCACGCGACAGTAGCGCCACAGACATAAACAGTACAGATGTCACAGCTTGTGGTGTGCAAAAGACGACTATTTTTGTAAAAATGTGGGTATTTTACAGTAGTTAAATGATTTCTTAAATTAAAGTAGTGTAATGAAGTATGTTTATATATTTTGTGAGAAGTTTTATTTGCATATGTGATAAATATTGGACAATATCATAGCAAGATAAGGAATTAAGGTGAGATATTTGTTTTCTGCTAAATACTTACTTAATATGTTAAGAAATGGCCTACAAAAGACTAAATAAACACAACCTACTCTTATATTCTGATTTTAGGTGTATTTTAAGTTCAAAGTTATTATGTTCTCTTTGAATTCTTTTTAATCACTTTCAAAATGTTCGTAAAAAATTTTAAATGTACCAAAGAAATTCAACAAATGTTCAAATTACCTAAAATTATGTATATGACGGTGTTCATATTGTGTACAAATAATTATTAATTCTATCCAATTTTCAAGGTGACTAGTACAAGCTGAAATCAAATTTTAATTCTCACATAAATCGATTTTATTAAATACGTTTTTGTATTGACTGACAGTGGCGGGACACCGTGTGTTAAGAACACATGTCATGTTCTTTTTTTAAATTAACTTTTTAAAAGTGAAGTAGTCGTTTTTTTTTGATAATAAACTTTTTAATATTTATTTAAAATTTTATTTCAAATAATACGTGACTTGGTGTTTTAAAGATTTAGATCTCGGTTGTCACGGATTATTTTTATTTTAGTACTACCTATAGCTTGCGTGTTTCTAAGTTTGAAAACGACGAACTGCAATGCAACCGTTCATGTCTTATTTACCCCTTTGGGGATGAAATTTTTAAAAATTCATTCTTAGTGGGTGTTTAGTTTTGAATCTCACCATCAAAGCAACTAATTTCATATGTTACTCTAGTCCGCCCTTGCACTAAAGTGACTTCTTGGGAGTCAAACTGACTCAAACCACACAATATTCCATTTAGAGGAGTTGTTCGAAAACTGTGTTCCTAATATCCTAAGAGTCTAATCCGAACACTATGACGAATTCTCCGTACGGTGGTGGATTAAGAATACAAAATGTCACCGGCCCTATTCTTGCCATTGGTGCCGTAAGAGGCTACTAAGGTAACAAAATATGCAAGACAACATCACTGTAAAGAGCGTGTTATAGTAAGCCAAGAAGGTCCAGCAGTGGACTGCTAAAGGCTCTTGATGATGACGTATCTATAACTTAAGGCAAAAATTTGGGTACCAATTAATAAATAAAGACCCTCCGCGTTCGGTACGGTGGTGTTTAGTAAGGAATACGAAACCCTAAGGATCCTATCAAAGTAAACAATTTTGAGTGAACCAAATTTTAAATTCGTTCGGTTTAGTTCTGGGTTAAAAAACCTTGTAATAAAACCCTAAATTAGAGAACAATATCTTTCGTTGATATGTTTATTTCTAACTACCTACCTGTAATGATAATTATTGGTAAGATTAAGAATATGTAGTGTCACCATCTCTAATCACCCCGTGGGTGTCGTAAAAGGCGACTAAAGGAACCCACTATGCAGGAGAACACCACTGCTAAAAGAAGAAAAACTTGAAAAACCCTTTTTTATTAACGTGTGGAAACCCCCTCGTCGCCCCTCCGGGGTTTACGGCAAGGTGGTGTGTCGGAATCGGACCGACTAAAACCACACGGTGTGCCACTCTGCGCCTGACATAGGAGGGATCCGGGAACAGCTGTTATTGCGACATCCAGATCCAACTTGGAAGAAAACCCCTATATAGACTCGTCTGGCCAGCGTGTCAGCTCAAACCTCCTGTCTAAGGAGAGGCATACGTCCAGCATTGGACTGTTACAAGCTGTTGCCGTGATCTGATTATAATCTACCAGAATCCGTGCAACTTTGTGGGTCTTATTATAAAAAAGGAATAAGATTCCCCAGTTTTGCAACATATTCTGTTTACTTATTTAGACTTGATGCACTTTGTACATCGGCGGACTGAATGCCCAAGGCATTTTCTTCCAGTCAACCTTTGGGTGGTGGAGAAATATTGTAAGAAAGGTGCACGGAGGTTACATTATCAATGACTACACTACATAAGTAAACTCCGGCACAATGTGCTCACTAGTCAGGCAGTTGGTCTGTTCAACGCTCTGATTGCCCAGTATCCAGATGTCAATGTATTCTATACCAAAGTCTGTACTTTTTTAAATTTTTGTATACTTTTCCTAAGTGGAAGGTTTTAATATACCATGTGTGCATAAGTATTTATTACTACTGTAACATTATGACGTTGTAATGGCTCTCTGTACATGTTGGGCAAACTGTAAGTGCAGTCAGCAGTTGTTTAAATAAATAAATAAATAAATAAAAATGCTTCACGTCTATGGATGGTAGCGGAATGTTGCATACCCTTAGTCTTTCTCGATAAATGGAATATTATTCAATTAACTATGTCGTGGTTATTTAGATAGTGTAGTGGTACTGCGCTGAGTGTTTTAGGGTCAAACCACACATGGGACAAAATTGACATTGTCAACAGCCTTTAACAGACCACTGCTTGATATAGACCTCTCTGTAGAAAGGAGGCTTTGGCCTACTATACCACGCTATTGTTTACACTCCTCTATCCACCCATATAATCAACATACCTTTCTTCTTCTCTATGCTTTATGGTATCCAGGTTTCCAAAACAATATTAAAATGCAGACAAGTTAGTTTTTTTGGTTGACCACGCTAATCTAAAAAGTTACTGGTTTCAATTTTGTTTTAATTTCAAAAGAAACAGTAATTAATACATGATGGGTCGTGGGGGACATTATAAAAATAAAAGAAACGAACAAAAAACACCCAGACTCAGAACAACAATTTGTGGATCACACAAAGCGTTGTCCCCTTGTGGTGTTTGAATCCACAACACTCAGTGCATCAGAGAGCGGCGTGGCGACCTCTTAAACCACTCGGTTAACCGTGCAGTCATATTAAGAATATCTTGTAAGAAAAACCCTATTACACTTTTGACCTGACCTGACCAACAAGGCAGACACTTTTAATCATGTAATTAGTGTCTACATATATGTTTTCTATTTAATTTTAATTAATTTTTAATTTCAAAAATGATTTGTCCCTTACTGTGTCGTGGATGTCACTCGGTGTGTTTCTGGGTCCGGTGACCCTAGTGTTGGTTACGGAAATAGGCGTATGGGAGGGATGAGTACTGTAAAAAAGTGACGAGTAAATGATTAACTTTAAAAATGCCAGTTACATATATGTTCAAATGGATGTCTCCATCAGCAAAAATAGGTGAGTACCAGTATTACTTGTTACTCATACAATTATTTTTCAATTGTTCTAGAAACAACTTCAATTTATGATGCTTCAATTCTAGGATTGGTAGCGAAATTTTGTGTAGCCTTAGTTTTCTAATAATTCAATGGAATATTATTCAATTAACAAAATCGTGACTACAGACCCGTCAATGCAGAGTTGACAGTTATTGTGGTAAGTGTGTGTGCCTTGCCCTGTCACGATAACTGTCATGCCTTTCATGTACCTCAGGGGGACGTGAAAAGGCATTTCACTAAGCCGCCACAGTATGGGTCGCCATAGTCACTATACTGTATTATTTGAATTCGCAATAAGCATGGTGACCATATCTTGGTTTTTATTAATGTTTTCCATCAGGCAGAGTAGAGTCACTGTGGCAGACACTTAAAAAAAAGGAGGACAAACGAGCATGTTACCCAATGACAAGTGATTACCGTCATCCATGGACACTTGCATCTTAGGAGTCACCTTTAGGATGGACCGTTCGAAAGATATAATTTGGGTTACTCGACTTTCCTTTGAATTACACACTTGTATCATCGTGAAAAGCAGTGAAAGAATAGCTTAACACCAGTTTCTTGAGAAGTTATGATCACGTCGGTCTGTTTGTGCTGAAACATGACTTTATAACTATTTATCCTCATCATCAAGAGCTTTAATAGTCCACTGTGTCCACTAGTCCAATAGTCTCTCTATCGAAAGAAAAATTTTACACTGGCCAGATAGATTGGCACATAACAGCTGTTGCCGGATCCCTCCTATCTCTGGCGCAGAGTGACATAACATGTGGTTTTAGTTGGTCCGATTCCGACACAGCACCCTTTTTTTTTTTTTTTTTTGTTTTTTTTTTTTTTTTTTTTTATTGTGTGGAAACCCCCACGGGCCGTCACCCCACCGGGGTTTACGGCGGGGTGGTGTGTCGGAATCGGACCGACTAAAACCACACGGTGTGCCACTCTGCGCCTGAGATAGGAAGGATCCGGGAACCGCTGCTATTACGACATCCAGATCCCTCCTAGCGCCTGCCCGCTACCTCGGGCACTATCTGCGGATAAACTCTCTATTTTAGGCGACGTACGGCACACGCGGACGTCGCCTCCTCGCGGCTGGCCATTGTAGCGGATGGAGGGGAAAACCCGTCCCGTCCACCCGCGGCCACACTCAAGGCGGCATGAGGCGCTGGTATGCGCGCCTCCGCCGCCCGGCTCGCCGGCGGCGAATTGGGTCCGAGTGGATATCGTCCTCCCGGGCCTTCTCCGCCGCCTCCTTCCGCGAAATTACGTCTTCGCAGAAGGTTGCGACCGCGGTAAAACAACTGTCGCTACCGGCCATGGAGCGTATTACGGCCAGTAGCGAAAGATCTCCTCCAATAACTGCAGTAAGGACCCCACGCTGCGCCGCCCAGGCGGAACAAACCGCTAGCGTGTGCTGAGCCGAGTCCTCACTGCAGTCGCAGTGGTGACAGGCGGGACTCAATTCCCTCCTGGCGACCGAGTGCAGATACTTCCCGAAGCAACCGTGCCCGGAAAGGACCTGCGTCCGACACAGCACCCTTTTTTTTTTTTTTTTGTTGTCGGGGTGGAAAATCCCTTCGGATCCCCGACTCCTTGGGGACGCAGGAGCCAGGAGTATGTGGTGTTTCCACTAAAAACCACCCCGGCGGCCGGTCTCAGGCGTCCTTCTCTGAACGGGACCCGGACCATGTTATTTCAGGTCCCCTCCAGAATCAACGCCGCGCCTAGTCAGACCCTATCCTGGGGACGCCATAAAGGCAACCCCACCTATCAGTCCGGTTGTTATAATTTGTTGCGACCCGATCGCATTTTTGCTACCAGGCTGAAACAAATCATTCCATCGCAGACCGCAGCAACTAATCCGCCACCAGAGGACCCCACTCTCTGGCGACTCGCGGTCCCGTCGACGGCTCATAACGCCGCCGGCGTCTTCTTCGTTCGGGATCGGCCCTCTCCCGATCCCGTGCAGCGGTCTCTTTCTGGAGCATAACAGTTTCGCAGAAAGAGACCACTGCGGCCCAGCTTTCCTCACCCGCCAGCATGGCAGCAACGATTGCTGGCGGCGATAGGTCTCGTCCTATTTCATCGACTAGGGCTCCGCGTTCAGATGCCCACGCGGGGCAGTCTTCCAGCGTATGCTAGGCGGAGTCCCAGTCGGCTGCGCAGTGGTGACAGTGTGCCGTCTCCTCGCGTCCGATCTTATTCAGATACTCACCGAAGCAACCATGCCCGGTGAGTATCTGAATCAGTCGGTAGGTGACGCGACCTCCCTCCCTACCTACCCAAGCTTCGAGGTTGGGCAGAACGGCACCGACAGCGCGTTGGCGCGCATTTTGTGGCTGTTCTAGCCGCGCGCGCCATTGTGTCAATGCCTGTCGGTGGGCGCTCTGCCGCATTTCGAGCTCGTCCTGGTCTTCCCCACTCTCATCCCGGCGGATAGCGCGAATACGGTCATAGATCCTCGCGTCCATATCGGCCAGGATATCAAAGGGCAGAAAACGTGCCAGGACTGTTGCCGCCTCAGACGAGATGGTGCGGTATCCTCGTACGATCCGAATGGCCGCTACCCGCTGCGCTCGATTGAGCTTAGCTCTGCAGCGGGAGGAGGCCGATATGCGCTTGGCCCATATCGGCGCTCCGTAGAGGGTCATGGATCGTAGCACCGCACAGTAGAGGCGGCGCACTTCTTCTCGCGGGCCCCCTATGTTAGGCAACAGCCTTTGTAGGGAGCCCGCCACCCCCCGAACTCGTGGGATCATCCGCTCGAGATGCTCCTCGAAGCTCCAGCGACTGTCCAAGGTTAGGCCGAGGTACTTAATGTGTCGACCGACCTCGACCTCCGCTCCTTCCACTCTTATAAACGAGCTGGTAGGAACGACACCTCCGCGTTTCCTGTGGAACCACAGGGCTTCCGTCTTATGAGGTGCAACCCGTAGACCCAAATCGCTGATCGTTTGGACGACACAGGTCACCCCTAACTCGGCGAGCTCCAGGACTTCTCGGAAGCCATACCCCCTAGCCAGTACTAGAGTGTCGTCCGCGTAGCAGACGACACTCACTCCAAGGGGTAGACTGGTCCTCAGGACCGCATCATACGCGAGGTTCCACAAAAGGGGTCCTAAGACCGACCCCTGGGGAACCCCACATGTGACCTCCCTTTGAAGTACTTCACCGTCCCGACCTACATAGGATATGGACCTATCGCGAAGATAGGCCCCGATGATGTGCTGCAAGTAGAGGGGCAACTGGTGATATACCAGTGCCTCTCTAATTACCCACCACGGCAGGGAACCGACACAGCACCCTACCGTAAAGTGACGGCACGAGGGAATTTTCATACGTGAAAATAAAGGGTTTGTTTCAAGTTTTCCTTCTCTTTGCAGTAATATTGTCTTGCGTAATTTGCTCCCTTAGTCACCACACGACTGAAGTAACTATATCCATAGAGAACTATACAGCAGGTAACATATTGAATCGTAATCTCAATTTGTTAGTTTTCAATTTACATAGATATATATTCGGTAGGTATTCAGAAAATATTTTATATGAGATATTGTTCACGAAAAGAGCACACAATTCACACATTTTTTTTTTCAATTATTCCATTCAGGTCATGATCTAACCCTTGTCAAAGTCGAAAGCTATTTATATATGACGAACAGACTTGATAAAGTCCAGCAAAGCTTTCGATATTTGCTGAATAAATTATTATGGCAAAAAGATTTATGCTGGGAGAGCCATGGTGACTCTATTTCATCCATAACACGTTTCGAATTTTTGCATTTGGTATTTCGTCACGTACTGTTTAAAGAGGCGACTTAGAAAGCAAACAACACAAGAGAAGCATCTCTGCCAAGAGAAGGAATACTTGAAACAAACCCTGTACCAACCCGCCTGGTCAGCGTGGTATAGTAGGCCAAAACTTCCTTTTAAACGGGCTTTTGTCCAGCAGTGGACTGAAAAAGGCTGTAGATAATGATAAAACGTACTTCATTTTACACAAAAACAAACTTATTAAACGATTTCTCAACAAATGGGGTTGATATTAAAATATACGGTCAACACTACAATCAATTCAGTTCAGTTGCACTTTGAAGATAGTAAGCAGTTATTTTTCATTTCTAAAAGACAGAAATTATTTTGGTCCTTTAAGCGGGGTATGAAAAGGCATCTCACTAGGCCGCCATACTGCATTCGCAATGAGTATAGCGCCCACTCTTGGTCGTGCTTTCCATCACGCACAGTAGTCACTTTGAAAAAAAAAATTAACCACCTCCTAATACCTAGGACCCATGCTCAAACCTATTCTATTCCTACTATCACACACTCTACTGCTGGAAGGCCACTAGTGAATTCGCTGGTCACTGCTGCGCCATACGTAAACAAAATGATCATAAATTGCGGTAGATATTGGTTTTAGCCGGATTAGGATAATTTTTTATCGATATATTACAGTATCACCAACGAGATAATAATTAATTTCACTTTTATTTATTTATGATATATAATAAACTATATCTCTATCTATAAAAGGTCTAATGGTTAGTGATGACTGTCAAACCGCTGATCGTGGGTTCGATTCTCATCATCCCATCAACAGTCATTAGGAGGCATACTATACCACGCTGACCAGACAAGCCAACGTGCTTGCACCTACTTCTGTGTCTACTTACAGAGGCTAGGACATTGATTTATCATTAGTTTCGACACAGGACTCATCATCACTACCAATGACTGCACGGTTGGCCTATCGGTTTAAGCGATCGCCACTCCGCTCACTGCTGCACTGAGTGTTGTGGTTCAAACCCCACATGGGACAACACGTTCTGTGACCCACAAATTGAAGTCTCCCGCGACACAAGATTTATTCCTACTGTGGGCGTTGTCTTAAAAAAATAAGATCACTATCTATTAATGTAAGATAGTTATATGGTTAATGAAAACCGCTGATCGTGGGTTCGATTCTCATCATCACATCAACAGCCATTAACAATCCGCCATTGGACATAGAACTCTTCTCAGAAAGGAGGTTTTGGCATAGTATTCCTCGCTGGCCAGACGGGTTGGTGTTGGGTTTGTTTCAAGTTTTCTTTCTGATTGCAATGATATTGTCCTGTAACTTCTGCAATTGGATTCCCATACAGGACAAATAATTATGTTATGAGCACGACTGTATCGTTGTCATTTACTGACTAATAGAGATTATCGAAGTTTTAACGACGAGGTCCAGCATGCCCTCCTTTTTTGACTTTGGAGGAGCAATCAAAAGGTCAGTGATTTGGGGGTGAATTCTATCAAATGGCAGCAACACACATGTGTCTTGAGTTGCATGTGTTCGTGGAGGAAGGTAGTCACTTACCACCTCACCTGTCTGGTCCTTTCCCCGTAGGACAAGTAAGGCACTTTAAATTTCATCTCATCCAATCAATTCAGTCATAAACATTCATCCATCCACCCATCCAAACTTTCACATTTATAATATTGGTACCTACAGACAAGTAATATCTTTAGGTTACCTAGTAACAAGCAGAAAGCATAAGACGATAATCCTCTCATTAATAAAGAAATATGGCGCCATGTACGTCAAGAATCGGTTTCAACCGGATTAGTATTGGATATTGCAAATGACAGCTATTAACAATTGATCTTTATTTATGATGGATAATAAAAAAATATAACAATTGTGATTCAACGACAGCACTTGCAAAAAAACAATACGCTTCAAAGTCTATTAGCAAAGGACATAGGCTGACCAGACGAGTTGGTATAGGATTTTTTTTTCTATGTTAAGAACCTGCCAAAGTGACTCTACTCTGCCTGATGGAAAGCATGAACGGTATCAAAGAGTTGTGGTCACCATACTCATTGCAAATGCAGACAATGTAGTATAGTGATCCACACTACGACGGCCTAGTGAGATGCTTTTTCACGTCCCACCTGGGTACGTAAAAGACATGACGGTCATCATAGCATTGTATTGCACACACTACGACAACTGTCACCCCTGCATCAATGGGCCTCCCGTCTCGCACTCACCAACCAAACACCATAGCACGGATGCTGGCGCTTTAAGTTGGTCTTCTGTGGGAGGGTAGTACTACCCCGGTCGAGCCGGCCCGTTCGTACTGAAATTAGCGTGGCTCTACTACCTAAAATTGTATGAACAGAGGATATTGGCGGTTAGAGCCATACGTGCTTACCACACCCTGTCAACGGAGGCAGCATGGACCTGGGCCGGAATTCCACCATGGGATTTGAACGCCTGTAAGGGTCTGGATGTCGTAATCACAGCAATTCCCGGATGCCTCCTACCTCAGGTGCAGAGTGGCAGACAACTGTTATTATGCAATCCGATAAACAAAGTTCTAGTGAACCAACCTTAAAAGATAGACATACAAGTATGCTGTCGCGTATTTTTTTAGAAATTTTAAAGAAAATAATTTTTTCGTACATTACCTTTGAGAAACTTTAATTATTTAGGTACTGCAGTAACATTTTTCATTGATACTCCGCTTCTATTAGTCGTAGCGTGATGATATATAAGCTATCACCTTTCTCGATAAATAGGCTTTATAACACTGAATGATTTTTTCATATCGGACCAGAAGTTCTTGAGATTCAGCCAAACTAACAAACTCTTCTTCACAGAAGAAGGGTTTGTTGTCCGCTACAGTAGCCAGCCGCGAGGAGGCGACGTCCGCGTGTGCAGTACGTCGCCTAATTAGAGAGTTTATCCGCAGGTGGTGCCTGCGGCAGCGAGCAGGCGCTAGGAGGAATCTGGATGTCATAGTAACAGCTGTTCCCGGATCCCTCCTATGTCAGGCGCAGAGTGGCACACCGTGTGGTTTTAGTCGGTCCGATTCCGACACACCACCTCGCCGTAAACCCCGGTGGGCTGCGGCCCGAGGGGGTTTCATTTAGTTGATCTATAGTAATGTTATAAATAACGTTTGTGATAATGTTTATTACTTATTGATCTCGTAAAGCTTGTTGACATATCTTTTGCACTCCGTTGCCAAAGAGTAGTGTGCAAGCGATTTATTAAGTTTAGTAGGAAATATTATAAGCGGAGTTTTTAATTACTGTACCACACTGATCAGAAGAGTTAAAATAAGGTGTATCAAGCTATGCTTCTTTCTGCTGTGCTGTTGCCTTGTCCCTTAGTCAGCTCTTACGCTACCCATGAGCCACATAGAGATGGTGCCACTCCATATTCTTAATCCGTCACCATACAGCAATTATCACAATCTAAAATCAAGAAAATGATGTCTACCAATTATCGATTATAATTTTGTACTATTAAAGACATTAAATCCAATCTCATTTCTTCCAGAGGTCATGGAAAACCAAAAAGATTTCACCTCTTCCTCAACCATATCGTTCGTGGAGTCCAGCACGGAGGAGAAGTGCATACGGTCTCGTAGGAAGTCGTTTTTCAAGCGGCACGGTCTTCTGAAGATGAACCATAGTTCCAGCGATGCAGACATATCAACCATTGAATATGAACGGTAAATGTCATTGATTTTTTTATCTATAACTATACCCTGCGCGTTGCTACACCACTAAGTAAAATAAATTTGAAGGAATAAAAAAATATTCATATCAACTCAGAAACCTTCGTGGGCTCATGCACAACAACTTTGCCAAAGATAATCACATGATCAAATGCGTAGATTACGATTCTATAAAGGACATACAGACAGACAGACAGACAAACATTCATGTAACATTACCCGACACACAGGGTTAGTTTTAATATATTTAGGATGATTATGTCTCAGCTGATCACAGTTCTCATCCTCCCCCGAGCTTTTTTCCCAAAACTGGGTCTGTTTAGGCTAATCTCTGAAATTTTATTGGTCTATAGCTACTTACATAGGGTCTGTGCGTTAAAATTGTGTAGGTAGGTACTTAGACGTAAAAAAAGATGTTCCTGGTACAGATAATTTAGTAGCAAATTTAAAGCCTTTGACAAATATTGGGTTGGTCCTTCGAGGCATTGGCCCAAACTAGATTGGTGTCGAGTTTTAACGAAACGGCTGAATATCGGTGTTTTACTTGGCGTTTCGGTTTGGTGTTGCTTAATTTTGTTATGTGGTCACCTGCTCGATATGTATATGTTATCCGATCACGAAAGATTATGCTTTTGGAGTTATATTTTTACCTGACGAAGAAAGGCTATGTTTATCTGTTTCTCCAACCACGGATTTAGCTTTCGCAGTGTCAATGTCATGTACAATGTTACAGTCAGCGTTTCGAGTTAATCAATTGCCAGTGTGGCAACATTCATGAGCGATGGTAGTCATATCCTATCAGGAGACCTGTTCACTTCTATACTACATATAAGAAAGCTACTGTTTGTAGATTTGATTAAATGAGATCTATATTTATTAGTAGACTAGCTTGTGTCTGCAACTCCGTCCACGTACATGTCGGTTATCGCGGTATATAGTGTTCTGTGTTATTTTGATCTGTAAGCCTTAATTTTAAGAGATAAGGAGCCTGCCGAAGTGACTCTACTCTGCCTGATGGAAAGCATGAATAGAATATAAGAGTTGTAATCATCATACTGCAAATGCAGACAATGCAGTATGGTGACTCAGACTATGGCAGTCTTTGAGGATACTTTTTCACACCCCGCTTGGGGACGTAAAAGGCTTGACAGCCATCGTGACAGTGTAAGGCTTACACAGTTACCACGATAACTGTCACCCCTGCATCTATGGATAACTGTAACATTTCATCTCAATCCGTTCAGTAGCTTTGTCTGAAAGAGTAACAAACACTCATATATCTTCGTCAGCTTTCGCATTTCTCGTGTTAGTAAGATATCAGAGTGTTGAGTTTAAAATTATAGGTATACGTTACTTTAAGACTGTTGAACTTGACCTCGACTTTGTGACCACTTGACCTTGTGACATTATTTTGTCACTCTGTCACTGACTCAGGTACATCCTGAGTCTACTGAGGGGTAAAAATGCTAGTACGGCTATACTAGGCTGTATATAGCATACATCGTTGTCGCGGTACAGCCTCGATCTTGAAGCGGAGCAAATTAAAAACACGATCTAAAACAATCT
Source organism: Hypercompe scribonia (assembly GCA_949316085.1). Taxonomy (NCBI): domain Eukaryota; kingdom Metazoa; phylum Arthropoda; class Insecta; order Lepidoptera; family Erebidae; genus Hypercompe; species Hypercompe scribonia. The sequence goes on from OX438997.1 coordinate 6,244,201, forward strand.
TGCATCTTCTTTGTATTTTACAGTAGCTACATTGGTCGCTCGATTTAATAAATATTTATTATTATTTAATATTAATATCCTCACACATCTCACATGGTACTATGATCCTGAACTACACAGAGCCCATGTTATGGTAACCAGACTGCTGATAGACATACTTGTATATAACTAAATGCACGATAAAAACTGCACGATTGGCCTAGTGGTTTAAGCGGTTACCACGCCGCTCTCCACTTCGCTGAGTGTTGTGGGTTCAAATCCTACATGGAACAACACTTTGTGTAATCCACAAATTGTTGTTCTGAGTCTGGGTGTTCTTTGTGTCCGTTTCTTGTATGTTTGTAAAGTCCCCCGCGACATAAGATTTATTCCTAGTGCGGGTGTTGTCTTTTTAAAAAAAAAAAAAAGAAAAAAAAAAAAAATACAACCAAAAAAAAAATAGTAAATTAAAGCCGTATGCAGGTCCCGTGGCGCTGGCAAGAGATATAAGGGAGTGCACTTGCACCCCCCGACAGAAAAGAAAATACATAGAAAATACATATTTTTACTAATTTTATAAAAAAAATGATTTCATATGTAATACTTAGTATAATTCTATATTTTATATTGAATAATAGTACGTGTGGATGTAGATACACTCCCCTGGAAATTATTTTGGCGACGCCCATGGCAGAACTCGAATCTTGCTCATCACATGACAAGAAGTACAATGGACGACTTTCTTATGATCTGCAATAGGAAACCAGAATGCTATTCTCGCCAGCGATCATTACTGCCATGCTGGCAGATGAGGAGGGTTAGGATATAGTGGTCTCTTTCTGTAAAACTGTAATGCTCTAGAAAGAGATTGCTTAAGAGGATCGAGAGACGGTGGAGGACGTTCGCCAACTATAAACAGAGCCAGGTGCTACCTCTGCTGGCAGAATAGGGGAACTAGGGTAGATGATAACTTGGCGGCCTGATTGGGGATATTGACGAGGAAATTGTTGACGTGGACGTTTGTAACTTTCCTTAGAAATATGCATGTTAGGCGTGGTGTTGATTCGTGATTGTGATTGTGGAGGGAACTAAAATCAAGTGATCTGTGTCCTCTCTTGTGTTGTGTAACCACAACCACCTAGATCCTACGTCCCCAAGGAGCTGGAGATCTGAATGAATTACTGTTTCATAAACAAAAATGCAAAAATAAGGAAAACCGTACATTTTATGTAGTGTGTGTGTGTGTGTCTATGGTTATTAAAGAGATAGAGGTAGTCAGGGTCGTTATTGTTTTTTATAAGCTGTCGTAAAAGATAAAATACTAAAATTACGTTAATATTCGGTTATAGCCGGATTATCGATGGAAATATCTGTGGAACTGATAAGATAATCGATATCTTAATTTATAGACTGTAATAACATTTGTAATAACATGAATTGGCCGCTTTGTCGTCTCTGTCCTTGTGCGTGATCGGTGAACCTATCATCAACATCGGCAATAGACAGTTGCTGGACTCAGCCTCTCCTTAAAAAATAGAGGCATAAAGTTCTGGAGTGGCGACCGCGTACTGGGCCACGTAGCGTGGCTACTCACAAGATGGTTCGACGACCTGATGAATCACGTGAAGTCGCTGGATGCGGGCGGCACAGGACTGGCTATTGTGGAAAACTTTGGGGGAGGCTTATGTCCAGCAGTGGACGTCTTTTAGCTGAGATGATGATATCACCCTGACTAGAAGATTTGGTACAGGATTTGTGACACATTTTCCTTCTATTTGCAGTAGTGTTGTCCGCAATACGTGCCCGTGCCCGTGTCTCTTACGAGATTCAGAGGACGAATAGGAGTTGTGACATTGTATTCTTAATTTGTCACCACACCTCATGGTGATCCTACACCGATACGCAACTCTGCTTTTTTCAGGCCACTGTCTGCAATTTCTATCTGTATTGCAGACTACAGTTGGCGTTGAAAAACGTTTACTCCTTACTTCATCTACAGCCTTTTACAGTCCGCTGCTGGACATAGGCCTCTCCTTAGCAAGGAGGTTTTGGCCTACTATACCACGCTGGCCAGACGGGTTGGCATAGGGTTGGGTTTCCACACGTTAAAAAAAAGGGTTTGTTTCAAGTTTTCCTTCTCTTTGTAATAATGTTGTCTTGTATACTTGGTCCCTTTGTCGCCTTTTACGACACCCACGGGATGAATAGGGGTGGTAACACTATGTATTCTTAATCCATCGTCACACGGACTTATTAGAGTTTAATAGATGCTAAGTAAAGTGTATATCCTTCCTACGAGGTACTTCAAGTTTCGTTGCTTTTCACTACTCATTCTGGGGTGGTCATTCAAGGGGCGGCCTGTGGCTCTTGAGTCGCAGGTATCGCAGTTACTTGCTATCAGGGAACCTCCTCATTTACCTCTGTATGCCTTAAAAAACTATTACTATTTACTTCTATTGTTTATGAGAAATTGAGGAGTGAGACTGGACGGATGGCATAGTGGTCTCTGCTACTGAAAAACACGTTCTAAACGGTCGTCACGTCTACTATGCGTAGTGTTGTGGGTTCAAACTCCACATGGGACAACACTTTGTGTGATCCATAAATTGTTGTTCTAAGTCTGGGTTTTCTTTGCGTCCATTTCTTGTATATTTGTAAAGTCCTTTTCTACACAAGATTCTGGCCAGGGTATAGCCCTATATACAGGATATATTCTTAATGTGGGTCTCGTCTTTTTGAAGAAAAAAAACAATCTTATGTATGTATATTAATTGATTTTTAAAAAGAACATATTCACAAATGTACTATGACGTTTTAGGAAAAAAAAAACAATTTGAAATCATGTGTTTCTGTAACTGTGTAACTATATTTGTAATTGGGTAGATGACTGTATCGTAAACAAAAACCAATGTCCACTTCATTAAAATTAATATCGCGAAACATCTCGGCAAATACAATTACAGTAGTTTATTATTATTATTACGAATTTCAATCAAATATACAGTGAAATATATTGTTTAATTGAGTAGTCTAAAACAGTGACGTCACAATTTGGTATTTAGTACATTTTTCATACAAAATTGTCGTTTTGACAGATGATAAAAAGTAACTAATTTGACTAAGGTGTCATCTAGTCTTAGTATTAGATATATAAATTTACGATAAATCAGAAATAAATTCATTTCAATTCAACAGAACAGATGTTGCATAGTATTTTGCGTATACGCGTCTGTCACCTCACGTGTCACTCCTTTTCCTGTTCTATTTTAAACGCACTACTAGTCTACCAATACATTAAAACTGCGATCGATGCCTTATCAACATATTGAAACAGTATTGTTGCTATCCTAACCGATAGTCTGAAATATGAAAACAAAACAGAACGAACAATTTTCCTCGGTTCAGTGTTCTCTACAACGCGACGGTCAGTGCACGCGTATTGGCGCCAAAATGCTGCCATATTTGAATACAATCTGACGTTTAAATTAAGTGAAAGTGTTGTTTTGAAATTCGAACTTACCTGATTTGTCACCAGGTTGTGCTTCGCGTTAGTACATTTATGCGTTTTACTTATAGTAATTGGAAAATAGTGATGTATTTTGATATTTAATATCGACTAATAAACTAATTAAGATTTTAGAGTATCGAATAAAATAGTGCAAACTAAAATAGTTTTCGAGATAATTGAGTATATTCCCACGTGTTTATACCTGTGCCACTTATTATCCCGACATCCATTAATACACTAATCGTTGTCACGTGTAGACTGTTTGTCGGTTAGTTGAGTCTTGAGCACTATGGTTTCTAAGTAATGCTAGATAGGAAGCATTTTGCTAATTGATCTTCTAGGTATAGGAAGAGGCTACAATGCACATTTTTCTACGACATTTATAGAAATTCAGTAAGTTTATAGAAGAGCTAAAGTTGCCCGCTGTCTTTTTTAATATTAGAATTTTGGAATGACAGTAAGTTGTTGGCAACTGTCGTTTAAACTTCGAACGTTAAGCGTTTAGACGCTTAATCTCACTTAGGAGAGTTGATGGTTGTGAAAGTAAGCAATTCTATGGTGTTTAATGTGATCATGCATGATTGTGTGGTGATGATAATTAGTGAGATGTTTTAAAATTTACTTAAGATTTTCCTATATCTTCAATCTAAGGTCACACCATCAAATATCTTCTTCTCAGCACAAAATTTTCATTGTTGAACTAAGTCGATAACGAGATTCACCACAACTGATCTGGTATCATCTTCCTGTCAAACTTATTACACAAAAAGAAGGCTCATGAAGAAAGCAAATTGACCCTATATTTGCAGAAATTCAGCCTATATCATGTGGAACAGGACACCAAAATTTACGTTCAATGGTCCCACAATAGCTATTTGATGCTGTCCATTTGTTGGCTTCTCTTTCTGATCTTCCACTTTCGGTGACAGGCGTTTTTTCGGAAGGCTGGAAGTGTTCGACTATCAAAGCTTTTGGTAATTTATCACTCAATATTTATTCATAGTGTTGGTCACCATACTGTATTGCCTGCATTCGTAATGCTATGGTGGCCACAACTTTTAGATCCCATTCATGCTTTCCATCTGGCAGAGTAGAGCCACTTTGGCAGGCCGTTCAAATAGAAAAAAAAATACTAAATTACCAAAATACGCCATCCGTAAGATTATCAGCAAGATCAGCTCTTGAACCAACCAAAGAGGTCTATTCAACCTATTGCCGTCCACTGTTGAACGAAGGTCTCCCCCAAGGAACGCCAACGATCCCGGTCTTGAGCAAAGAGGTATAAGTTTATAAATCTATTTTAAAATTTCATAGAATCGGAAATCGGGGATTGGTCCTGTTCAAATTTAAAGAAAATTTACCATCTGTAGAGATGTAAAGAGATGATGAAAAATATAGACCAACGTAGTAAAGATATTTTGAATTTGTAGTTCTATAAATTCTAGGTCACCATAGTGCAGGTCGCCATATTGAATTGTCTGAATTCGCAATGCTTATGGTGCCACAATTTTTAGATTCTATTCTTACTTTCCATCAAGCTGAGTAGTCACTTTGGTAGACCCAGATTTAAAAAAAAGAATTTACATTTTATATTATTTCACTGCATATTAGAATTTTTTAGTAAAAAAAAGAATTAATACAAAAAGAAAGAAAATAATTTATTTTAGTAACTTGTTCACTATCTCTCTATTATTAATTAATATTGTTCGAACATTTTCAGTTCAGATCATTTTTATTTATACATAGCAGTAGTAGTAAGTTTTAGCTATATACGAAATCTACATTTTATCGATAATCGGCGGTAAGCAAGACAAAGTACATTATAAATGTGTGAAAGAGTCAGTGATGCGACCACCGCCTCTCTACGCGGTCACTTTCTGACCAACTTTTCACATCACCAATATTTTCTGACAAATTTTGTATGACATTGTCATTTTTCTCTTCGATTATAAGTTAGTTGCGTGTCCACGGGTGGTGATAGACACTTGCTATCACTTACCATGACTGTGATTGTCAGCGTTCAGCTGCTGAGTGTCGTAAGTGACGATATTGAGCTCTGCCTCCTTAGCCAAGGTGCAAGTACTTCACGTTGATTCTCTTTCTACAATCGATAACACCTATTCTCTTGTATTATTGGCTTAGATTTTGTATCGACTTAGCGTTGAGAGATGTAATTCCCTTACATTTGTTAGTTTTCTAATAACGTTGACGTTTGTAGAATATTAACTTGGCTAGGTCTGGCATACTTATCACCAGTCTAATACGTTGAATGATAGCTCTTTTAACGTTAACGCGCGCTCGTGTTACTCTAATATTGGTTGCACAGTCGTGTTTTTACCGCTTTGACCTTAATTGTACTCCATACACCTAAAGATTTCAGCTGTATCCTGGCACACTATGCTATGGCACATTGTGGATACCCAACTAATGCAAAAAGTAGATAAAAACCGTCTCCAGCGCAGATATTACATCATGTCTCCGAGCAGACAATAACTGCCAGTACAAGCTTTAAAATGGATACTTACCTCGTGAGCAATAATTTAGGGATCTAACATCCCTTGCCTTTCAATAGCTTTACTTACCGATGGGTATAAGTGTTTGCACGCTATGCACAGATGCTTTTCCGGTTTTTTTTTTTAAAAAGACAACTTCAGTAGGAATAAATCCTGTGTCACGGTGGACTTTACACATATTTAATTTACAAAGAACACTTAAAATAACGCTTTGTGGATCATACAAAGTATTCTCCCACGTGGGATTTGAACCCGTAACACTTAGCGCAGAAGAACGCGGCGTGGAGATCGTTTAAGTCACTACATCATACGTGCAGTCAGTAGTTATCTTTCAATGAAGTTGTTAACTATTTAAAGTGGATAAAACTACACTATGGAAGCCGTGACTCTTGACCCTTGACTTCTAGGACACGCAGGAGTTAGGGAAATGTACTATTTTCACTAAAAACCCCCCTTCGAATCGACGTCGTACTCAACAATGCCTTATCCCGAAAAAGTCAACGAATTCCCGCTGACAAAATAAGTAAACATATTGGACATTTGATACACAACGCCATCTAGTTTCAATGTAAGTAGATCTTGCACCATGATAACAAGATTGACTCATATAATACTTATATACTTCTTTTTTTTGTAAATATTACACATATGAAACACGACAACTCCGAAACAAATATTCGTAGATCAACATTTGGTCCTACCCGGGAATCGATCCCTCAAGCACAGCAGTCGCATTCGCTAACGCTAAGTTATCGAGGCAGTCGAATTAAACTCTATTTCGTTCAATTTTACCTTTATTCACGTAATCGTATTTTTTGACTTATTTAATCTATATCTATATATATAAAAGAAAGTGGTGTTAGTTACACCACTTATAACTCGAGAACGGCTGAACGGATTTAGCTGAAAATTGGTGGGGAGGTAGCATAGAACCAGGAGACGGACATAGGGTACTTTTTATCCCGTCAGAACGGATTTAAGTAAAAAAAAATCTGCTTATTATTATATTACTATAAGGCGGAACAGAGTTCGCGGGGTAAGCTAGTTACTTATATTTGATTCTCTATTTAATGAGTAACTTTGTCTTAACTTGATATGACCTTGATTGTGAGGTATTAAGTATCTATAACCGATATTAGCAACGAAACCATATAGGCTTCAGATTAACTTGAAAAATGCTCAGTTTCAAAAGTTGATTTTTTATTTACTTCTGCCTACCACTTCGAAGAAACAAGCGTGATATTATGTATTATACATACATGTATTACACACTCAGTTATCGTAGTTAAGTGTTTAAAAGTAATATAAAACAAGAAATACGTCTAGTAACCGTTAAACCTACCCAATCCGTCTGGCTGGTGGTAGTTCAAGAATACCTCTTCAAGGAGAGGTCTATGTCCAGCAGTGGACTATTAAATCTTGTATACTATAGTAATGGTAATAACCACACACATTACATAGCATACACGGCAGTCTGATCCTAAACTAGGCATAGCTGACACTTTGGTAATCAGACTGCTTTCAAACATAGAAATTTCTGAATTCATATATTATTAGTAAAAAATATTGTGTTGATGTGAATTGATAACACCCGCACTAGAAATAAATCCTGTGTCGCGGGGCACTCTACAAACATACACGAAACGGACATAAAGAACACCCAGACTCAGAACAACAATTTATGGATCACACAGTGTTGTCCCATGTGGAGTTTGAAGCCACAACACTCAGCGCCGTAGAGAGCGGCGTGGCGACCGCTTAAACCACTACACTAACCGTGCAGGCAATTCTAGGCTAACGATCCGACCCGTCAGTGCTGTAAGCACTAGATAGTGACGTCACATGTGACGTCATAGCATCCACAACGCTAACGGTGGTGAGTGTTGTGGAGTTTGAGTGTTTTCTATTTATAATATGTGTGTTTTTACAAAAAAAAAGTATATATGTATTTTACAATCTCTGCTTAGTTTGGGACTAGATGGCGTTGTGTGTCAGATGTCCGAAATAGTCATTTATTATTATTTATTTATCAATAGAATTGAAGTGTCTGTCTATACATTAAACAAACTGTGTTGCCTCAAGTGCTTATAGCTCTTAACACGATATTAAAACATAAACTACATTTTTTCGGTTTCTGTTTGTTTGTTTGTCCGGGCTAGTCTCTGAAACTGCAGAATCGATTTTATTAAGACTTTCACTAGGAGATAGAGGAGGTTACTGGGCAACATATAAGCTACTTTTTATCCTGAATTGCCCACGGGATCGGGATTTACGCAGCAAAAACCACGTTTCTAACGTAAAAATTCAAAATCGAACCCACGCAAACGAAGTCGCGAGTACAGCTAGTTCTAAATAGTGGATCTATATTTCGATAATCTTATTAATTAAAATGTATTACTCCTTTATCAAATTTGACCTTGTTTGAAGCGGTTTTGGGGTAGAATTAGTGTCTTAACTGATTATGAAGTAATCATTTTCAAATCTTCACTCAAGTATATATTGAGTTACTCTAAACATGATCAGCTTTTGAGTTGATCTTCGGAGCAGATTACCATATCTCTTAAATTTTATTGTAAAACTTAGATCAATTGATATTTTTTATGATTAATTGTTAAATGACCAAAGGAGTCACGTGTAAAGTGACAATCGCCGGCCGTGAAACCCAAGAGATACAAAAGTACGCTGTCCGCTTGATCAATATATTTGATTAATTCGGTTGAAGTTATGCGGGACAATTTTTTTTCAAACGTTTGGAAATCCACGCGGGCTGTCACCTCACCGGGGTTTACCGCGGGGTAGTGTCGAAATCGGACCGACTAAAACCACACGGTGTGCCACACTGCGCCTGACTTAGGAGGGATCCGGGAACAGCTGTTATTACGACGTCCAGATAACTCCTAGCGCCTGCCCGCTAACGCGGACACCGTCTGCGGATGAACTCTATTTAGGCGACGTACGGCAAACCAGTTCCAGCCTAGGATATTTCACTCTGGTAGACCCTGTGTTCAATATTCTTTTTCTTTTAAAACAGAACAAAACAGTATAAATCTAGTACTCCCAATAGGGGGGACGCAACTATAAATCAATTTATGATGCATCCTAGAGCACTACTGTAGTTCAGCTGAACATTAAATATAAATTATTTGACAATAGGTTGGTCAAACCGTACGACACACCATAGCATTTCCTAGAAAATGTACAGCGTCCATCGTTTTGACGTTTAATAAGAAGATACTGATTTAACTTGACAGTCGTCTACTCCATTTGTTTATCAATCGTCTAAGGACACCCCTGAAAAGATGTCAAAAAAATTTAAAGCAATAGAATGCTTATGGACTTCCCTACGCACAAAATCGCGATTCAATAAAAATATATATAACAGCGCCATCTCGTGTTGAAATAATGTACTATATTATATCCCTAAGATCACGATAGATGTCGCTACATGTTCTATTAGAATTCGTTTTGTAATTTACATAATTACGACATTAATACTGAAACAATGATTAACAAACATTACAGTATGTTCCGTTAATTACTTTTAGCTATTTATTACAGTGAAATGCTACTATTTTTAGTCGTACGGATCAATAATAATTATATTATATAGGTGCTAGCCAGTGTAACTGCAGTTTCACCTGCGTATAAGGTCTCTACTCCATTCCTACGTGTCGAAGCGTGATATTACATATTCTATAACTTTCGTCGATAAACACTCTTTGTTTCTACATATATTTACTTACTCTGTATTTTTACATCCCACAATGTTTGCCTCAAGTGGGAGTCGAACACCCACTAACTACTAAATTTCCTCTACAAAGCGTACAGCAGGCAATTACACACAAGGATCTAAATTTCTACTTAAATCTTTAAAACTTGCCGATATTAAAAAAGTATGCGCCTGCGCAGGTGTAAGTTGTCTGAACATAAAAAAGTTTCTTCTGAACAATTATGTTTACCGTACATTGTCTACTTAAAGCAGATAATAACTATAGACCGGGCTTCTTGGAGACCTTCGTTCAGCAGACGATAGGTCGATTAGAATAGTCATGACTCATTCTTGTGACAAGCAAATATCAACACTATAATTAACGCACTAAGGTTCAAATTCAAATGTCAATTAATTCTTCTTAGACCTTTGTCATTATAACGTAGTCATTACAGTTTTCATTAATTACAGAAACTCTAAACGTTTTCAAGTTTTTTTTTTTCTTTGTCCAAGTCCACTTCCCAAACTAGGTTGGGTTTGGGTTTAAGTCCGCTACGATACGGGTGTACTTCGATTTTCGCGTGGAGTGACAGCCAACAGGCCTTTACAACCCTAGTAATATTCATTAAGAAAGAATTTAGCAGTTTTTTTTTTTAAAAAAAAGACAACTTCGCTGAGTGTTATTGCTTCTTCTGAGTCTGAGTGTTCTTTGTGTCCGTTTCTTGTATGTTTGTAAAGTCTCCGCGACATAGGATTTATTCCTAGTGCGAGCGTTTTTTTTAAAAAAGAATAGACTCCTGTATCTGATTAGATTCGAAACAGTGATAAATTAGAGTATCATAGTAAATTGGTTAACTTACCTCTTTATTGCTAGGAGCCTAATTTTCCTAATTGTGATACTGCGAACTAAACCAATTACATTATTTCTAACAAGCTATTTTTAGCATCATATCAAATCAAATAAGTAAGTATACAAATCTAGGAGGTTATTTTTAACAATGTGATCATTGTCTTATGGAAATAGAACTATCTAACTAGTTATCAACAGTCCACTGTTGGACATAGGCCTTTTAGAAAGGAGGGTTTTTTCCTCAAATTTGTTTTGGAAATAACGAGAGGTACAAGTCTGAAATAGTTAGGAATTTGTATTTTATGTTTCTACATCTACTTTTAAGTGATTTCGGCCACGGCCACCAGTCTCAACGGAGACCAGCAACTCATCGTCATCATCATCAACACCCTTTAACAGTCCACCGCTGGACATAGGTCTCTTCCTTAGCACGGAGGTTTCTGTCTAGTATAGCACGCTGGCTAGATATGTTGATATAGGCCTTGTTTCAAGTTTTCATTCTCTTTGTAATGATGTTCTTTTGTCACAAGTGTGTGCGCAAACTCAAGTGTACTCTCTGTTCCCTCACTCTCACACTACGATGGAACGGTTATCCCACACGACCGGGGAGAGTTCAGGCGCAGGACCGATTACGTCTTCTTCGACGCACAGCTTACAAAAATATACGAGTACTTACTCAATAACACCAGAGCGAGCTTTTCATTCTGTTCTTCCATCTTCTTGACCGCCTGCTCAATCAAGAAATTAGTTATGTACAAGTATATATCGGTTTTTTATTACAATCTCCGAAATCTAACACACTGTCATCAAGTCCAAAATAAAGCAAACTACTATGGCTGTTAGAAAACTGATAAAAATAAACATATCATACAAGCATTTGGCACGACCTAGGAATCGAACCCGAAACCTTTTGAACGCCAGTCACGTAAGCTACACCTGCGCCACCGAGACAGTCAGTTTATCGTTATACAAGTTAGAATACGTCATATTTAATAAATACAATTGCACCTGATAATAGGTACGTTTAGGTATGTGTTAAAGTTAAAGCTAAACTATAGATGATAGTATACAAAGATTAAAAAATATATTACTGACTTCAACGACACTGACTGACTGACACTGACTTATACTGACTGACTAACTGACACTGACTTACACTAACTGACTAACTGACACTGACTGACTAACTGACACTGACTGACTGACTGACACTGACTGACTAACTGACACTGACTGACTGACTGACTGACTGACACCATAATGAAATTAATTAATAACTAGATATGTACATATGATAAGTTGATCAGTCACCTGTTAATCATAGTACAGACTGTGCTTAAGATCAGACAGTCATTTAAGAAAAGACTTAGGTTATAATCAGTTATAATTAATATTAGCATAATATTATAAATGCGAAAGTTTGTGAGTATGGTTTGTTACTCTTTCACGAAAGAACTACTGCACAGATTTGGATTAAACTTTACAGTAATATAGGTTTTACATCGGAATAACATACGAGTATAGTTTACAATTTGTAATGATTTTATGTAATCTTCGTCGTAATATAACGATACATGTCAATTAGTCGAAAAAAGATCTGGCCTCTTAGAGTTATCTTGGCGAACGCTGCCTAAACCATTGAAGTTACACAAAGATGATGTACCATAGGATTGTTTGTATGTTAAAAAAAAATATATTTATTTAAAATGATCTGTTGGGAAACTTAACGTGGCAGAGCAAATTCCACACGAGCGAAGCCGCAGGCAAAAGCTAGTAATCAATATTAGTAATTAGAGGGAAAAAAATAGGTAGGTTATTTTTTTTTTTTATATATTAAGAGACTGCCAAAGTGACTCTACTCTGTCTGATGGAAAGCATTAATAGAATCCAAGAGCTATGGTCACCATACTCATTACAAATGCAGACTATGCAGTATGGTGACTCACACTATGGCGGCCTTGTGAGATGCTTTTTCACACCCCGCTTGGGGACGTAAGAGGCATGACAGTCATCGTGACAGTGTAAGGCTTACAAAGTTGCCACGATAACTGTCACCCCTGCATCAATGGCCCTCCGGTCTCCGGTCGGTTAGATAAACAACAGCTTAGCAATTTTTTGTACCTTTGAACAGCGGAGTAAAGCTATTGGAGCTTCCCTCTTAAATTTAAGTATCGAGAAGGTAAGTAGGAGGAACTCAAGGGTCACTTGTGATCTTAAGTTACAAATGTCCATGGAGAGTGGTATTAACATATATCAACAGCCTTTTACAGTCCACTGCTGGACATAGACCTCTCCTTAGCAAGGAAGTTTTGGCCTACTATACCACGCTGGCCAGACGGGTTGGAATAGGGTTTGTTTAAAAATTTCCCTCTCTATGTAATGATATTTCCCTGAATAGTTTGTTCCCTTACTCACATCTTACGACACCCACGGTATGACTAGGGGTGGTAATATTATGTATTCTTAATCCAACACGGACGGATTAACTTACCATCTGTCAAAAAATAACTTGTAGAAAGTATTTCTTTAAAAGACAACATCGGCATTAGAAATAGGTCGTACGTCGCAGGGGACTTTACAAACATACATGAAACAGACTCGAAGAAACTCCAAAACTTACAAAAACAATTTGCAGACCACACAAAGTTTACACTCGGCGTGGCGACCGCTTCAACCACTACGCAATCTGTTCAGGCATTTAGGAACTTTCTACAAGCTGATTTGAAAGTTCACTGTTACATCCATTGTTGTGTTTTTTAATTGTTTTGTAACTGTATTGTTTAGTCAGCGTCTGCCTCGTTTGTTTAGCGATTGGTGTATGCAACTGCTGATCTCTGGTTGCATCAGAAAAGTGTTATTATGAGTTTTTCTTAACCCCCGTGCCTTGGAGAGCGCGTAAAGCAGTCGGTCCTGCGCCTGAATTCGCCCCAGTCGTGTCAGATAGCCGTCCCATTGGATTGTGAAAGAGGGAACAGAGAGTGCACCGTCGTTTTTTTTATCTGAGAGCTTGCTAAAGTGACTCTACTCTGCCTGATGGAAAGCATGAATAGAATCCAAAAGTTGTAGTCACTATAGTCATTGTGAATGCTGACAATGTGGTAGTGTGACCCACACAATGGCGGCCTATTAAGATGCTTTTTTACACCTCACTTGGGGACGTAAAAGGCATGACACTCATCGTGACAGTGTAAGGCTTACACAGTTACCACGATAACTGTCACCCCTGCATCAATGGGCCTCCGCACCTGTTTGCGTACACACTTGTGCATTACAGTCTCTCCTGTCTAGTTGACTGTTCTCCGTTAAAACCGGCAGCCGTGGCGGAGATTGGCTGGGAGTACATCATTTATTCAGCTTTTAATGTACAACTGGCATTATCAACATGACAATTACACCGTAATGGCCGTTGTGGAAGTGTTAATAATTAAACAGCTCGCCTACAAACATTATATTTGTTGAAATTGTCGAGTAAATGAGGTGATAACAACATGTTTATTCTTCTTTAACTGTCCAATCTTTTTTATATTAAGAGCCTGCCAAAGTGACTCTACTCTGCCTGATGGAAAGCATGAATAGAATCCAAGAGTGGTAGTCATCATACTCATAACGAATGCAGACAATGCAGTATTGTGACCCACATTATGGCGGCCTTGTGAAATGTTTTTCACACCCCGCTTGAGGACGTAAAAGGCAAGACAGTCACCGTGACAGTGTAAGGCTTACACTGTTACCACGATAACTGTCACCGATGCATCAATGGGCCTCCGGTCTCACACTCACCAACGAAACACAACAACACGGATGCTGGCGCTTTAGGTTGGTCTTCTGTGTGAGGGTAGTACTGCTCCGGTCGAGCCGGCCCGCTCGTACTGGAATCAGCGTGGCTCTACTACCTAGAAAAAAATTGATTCTATTATGGAATGCATTCCCACTTGAGGTCAGAAAAACAACTAATCGTAATGCTTTTAAAACCAAGGTCAGAGATAGTTATACAAGAGAGAGTTGGCAGATATTACCCCATAGTCTAATCATTTTATATTTTGTACTGTATGTTTATTGTTCGGTAAACTGCCTCAGTGGTGCAGTGGTAATGAATGCGACTGTTATGCTTGAGGTCTCGGGTTCGATTCCCGGGTCGGACCAATTGTTTGCATGAACTGTAAATGTTTGTTTCGAAGTTTGGGTGTTTTCTATGTAATATATATATATATATATATATGTATGCTATCAGTCAGTCTAGTTATCATAGCATAAGCTCTGCTTAGTTTGAAACTAGACGATGTTGGTTCTAAATATCCGAAATATTTATAAAAAAAAAAAATATATTTGTGTTTTCATCTATGTATACATTCTCTTTTATACCTTTTTTCTTTTTATATACATTGCTTCTCTTAAGGACACACGTACACCTGCCATGTCAGTTACTGAACCACCTAAAGGTTGACTGGTAGAGAATGCCAGAAGGCATTAAGTCCGCCTCATGCAAATGTAGGAAGTATTATAAAAAAAACTTAATAACATACATGTATTTTGATTTTTTCTTGTTCAGGGTGTACTCTACCCGGCGGAAAGCATGAATGAAATCCAAGAGTGGTGGTCATCATACTCATAACGAATGCAGACAATGCAGTATGGTGACCCACACTATGGCGAGCTAATAAGATGTTTTTTCACATACATACACAGTACAGTAGTACATTATAATAATATACATAAATCATGATAAATTGAAATAAGGCTACTGTTCGCTTTAAAACTTTTCACCCTTATTGGTAAAATAATTTACATAAATCTAAATGAGGTGTATCTTAGGACTTTGTCACACCCCACTATCAAAAGGCGGTAACTCAATTACGTCTTTTTGTGGTGGAGGCGTCTATGTGTAGTGATATTCGCTTACCAATAGGTGCCCTGTTTGCTGAATTGCCTCCCATACGACAAAAATATTTAAAAAATAATTTCGACACACCGTAGTTTTCAGAGTGTAGTGGCAAAATCATTTCATTTCTAATATTTTACACAAGCGTTCTTATATGTATGTAATATCAATGATATCAATCTTATCCATCTAAATATATATAAAAAAACGCGTGTGTACGTAACAACATAGTGTAATAATTTAAAAATCTTTGTACTAAAATGTTGACTAGCTAATTTCATGGTGTCGGTTTTTTGTAACGACGTGCGCGTGTATCCTAAACATTTACACTCATCTTTTCCTTGATACGCCAAAAGAAGTATAACTTTAAAAGAATAAATTAGTTTATGTATATAATACCTGCGCTAGAAACGCAAAAACATGTTTAAAAACGCTTTACACTTTTCCTACTTTGTATAATCACAATAAGTCACAGAAAAATGAAGTAGGGTAAAATGATAGTTTTTAACAGTAAGAATAACCTCGCACATCCCACACACGGTCGTCTGATCCCAAACTATACAAAGCCTATGGTAACCAGACTGCTGAAAGTTCCATTCGCTTATGGTTTCGCTCACGTATGTCACTTGTCGCGGTAAAAAGTAACCAGAACCCGTCCTCTTTATCAAAGTATCCACGACAAATTTCATTAAAATTGATTTTGTGATTTGGCCGTAAAAGTGTGACAGTTAACGTCCCATTTTTACGGTCAAATCACAAACACAAACACATTGTTCCAAACTTTTATTTCATGTTTTGTGTCTTCAACATACCAATTTTTGCAACTTGAGCTATTTTTTCTCCAAACAAACGTTTTATTTAATTGCCATAGAGTCATAAACTGTTGTGCCTTTTTAAACTATTATTTGCTTGGAATGTTAAGTTATTAAACCATTATTTATATCTTTTTAAGCAATATCTGTGTGGTGACAGATTAAAAAATGCAAAGTGTATACACCCCTGTTTATCCTGTGTGACACACACACAGGATAAATAGTAAGAGGTGACTGAAGGAACAAAACACGCAGTACAACATCACTGCAAAGAGAAGAAAACTTGATATAAACCCTCTTCCAACCCGTCTGGCCAGCGTGGTATTGTAGACAAAACCTTCTTACTAAACAGAGGCCTATGTCCAGCAGTGGACTATTAAAGGCTGTTGATGATGATGATGACATGATGAAGCAACATCTTATTTTTCTAATGCAGTATGCATTGTTTTCCATTTATGTAATTTCGTATGTGGTCATCCTGATTCATTCTTAGTTTCTTTGGGCTTGTCAAATGTTTGATTACTTTTCTATTCAAAGAACACAATTAAAGACATTTTATTGGAATATGAATAAAAAAATCCATTGTTCACAGGACAATTTTATTTCATTGTTTTATCGATGTAACTACTCATGATTCTTTGAAAACAACATACTCTATTATAAAGTCCAAACACGTTTTTAACGTTTCTGAGATGCATGCTTTCGTACACGAGTACTCAACACACAGTGACGTCATCAAACCTGTTAAAAGTCGTTCGCACTGCTTCATACCAGTTTACACCAGTTCGGAAAGGCCAGTGAACTTAAAGTGTGCTCCTAAAATCTATAATTTAGTGTTTTAATTTTAGTGCAAGTGCCTTTAATAACTAAATTTAATTTTATTTACAACTAAAGTCCAATATAAATCAATATTCATGTGCAAAAAAAGTGTTTTACAACTTATATAAGCGCCATTTTGATTATATTGCTCGTTGCAAACGTCAAGTGTTGAAAAAAGCGCGAAAATGTTCTTTCCTTTTTCTTTAGTAGTTGTTAGAAAGAGACGGGGCTACAATTGTTTTAGTTAACCATAGTAATGATTCAATACAAATGAGTGATGATTAAATTGTGCGAGAGGGAAATTATATGTATAAATATGTATATATATGTACATATACGAGTAAATACAATCAAATATTTGTTATTCTGAGCCTACCAATGTGATTACTCTGCCTGATGGAGAGCATGAATCCAGGAGTGGTGTTCACCATACTCATTGCGAATACAAACAATTAGGTATGGAGATCCACACTATGGCGGCTTAGAAAAATATATATAGTGAAGTTGTTCACAATATTTTTAAATTTGATACTATTCAGTACATTCGTGACTTTGCTGACGCGACTGTTTTGTTGCCAAAATGACGTTAATTTCTTTTAACATTTCTTATTTTAGACGTTCGTGATGTACAATAGACGATTTATCGTTGAAATAAATGTATGCTAGTAATATAGACGCGTCCGGGTGGTGACGGATTAAGCATACATAGTGTTAGCACCCCTATTCATCACGTGGGAGTCGTAAAAAGCGACTAAGGGAACAAAGTATGCAAGACAACATCATTACAAAGAGAAGAAAAACTTGAAACAAACCCTATTCCAACCCGTCTGGCCTGCGTGGTATAGTAGGCCAAAACCTCCTTGCTAAGGAGAGGCCTATGTCCAGCAGTGGACTGTAAAAGGCTGTTGATGATGATAATGATGAATTTAGACGTGTAATTTAAAAAAATTACAACTTTCAAGTGCGTGTCGTGTGGTGACAGTTTAAGAATACAGAGTCACTATTTCTATTTATCCCTTAGGTGACTGTAAAGAGAAGATAAATTTAACACAAACCCTATTCCAACCCGTCTGGCCAGCGTGGTATAGTAGGCCAAAACCTCCTTTCTAAGAGGCCTATAGAGGATATGATGTGATGAGTGCTTGCAAAATATGATTCTTAACGTTTTTGGAGTGTTTGATTTGCCTCCAACCTCCCTAAAAGCGTAAGAGACAGACAGACAGACAAATCATAATATTAGTACAAATATTTGGTTATATCATTGCTATTTCGTGAATACTCGTGGGAGCGATTAGTGGATACAACAATATGAGAATGTTTTGTAAATATCTGCAGTATGTTGTTACCTGTTCAGACATGGGACAGATTTATTCTAGATTTTGGAAAGTATGATCAGTAACAGAGTTCTGGGCGCTTAGTGTGAGTTTAGTTCTTGTCGGTTTGTTAGTCACGGTGACCGCGATCGGCGTTTGCGATTGGCCCGAATGGCTCTTCACCAATCGCAACGCGTAACACGGTTTCCGTCGAGAACGAACTGATGTGTAACAAACACACACTTGTATCAGGGCTTAGTCGATCCTATCATACTTTGGGGACCCTATCATATGATAAATCTTATTACTTTAAATAATGGGGAGGAATACGGGGTCACGAAAAACCGATATTTACCAACCTTTTCTTTGATTTTGCCTGATTTGCAAGGGTAACGGAGATCCCGAGATTCTGAGGAAGGGACTCAAAGGGAGGCCTCTCAATTGTGACTCTTCAGTTGTATGTGTCTTGTCCTTACTATCAAGTATTCAGCTTGTTCGTTTGCTCCCTGTCATCGTTATCAGCAACAGCCTTTAACAGATAACTGCCAGACATAGGTCTCTCCGTAGAAAGGAGGTTTTGGGCTACTATACCCCACTGGTCAAACGGGCTAATATTTATTGAGCTTTTTTTTGTGGCGACCATTTAAACCACTACGCCAATTGTGCAGTCAGACAGAACGATCTGACAGAGAATTGATATCAGGGAAAAATGACTTTAAAATTGAGTGACTGAAGCAAGAGTGACTCTTAAATTGTAGATGTCCATGAGTAGGGGCACTAACCATTATAAGCACCATCTACCATCTGTTTGTTTGCCTTTTTTATATGAACAGCCTGCCAAAGTGACTCTACTCTGCCTGATGAAAAGCATGAATAGATTCCAAAAGTTGTGGTCACCATACTCATTGCAAATGCAGCCAATGCAGTATGGTGACCCACACTATGGCGGCCTTGTGAGATGCTTTTTCACACACCGCTTGGGGACGTAAAAGGCATGACAGTCATCGTGACAGTATAAGGCTTACACAGTTACCACGATAACTGTCACCCCTGCATCAATGGGTGTCCAAAGTCAAAGTCAAAGTCAAATTCATTTATTCATTTAGGTCACAAAAGACACTTATGAACGTCATAAAAAAAACAATAAAAGATGAAAGATGAACAATCTGTCGATTAAAATTACAGCTAGCTGGGTTCGCAGATTGTTCATGGTAGAGTGGTGAGAAAAGAACCCAGGAAAGAAACTCACCACCACTCTTTTAACTCAAAATCTTTTAAATATTAAACTAGCAGTTACATTCACAATCATAGGTCTTAAAAAAAGAGCAATTCATTTCCAAACATCTAAATCTGTGACATAGTCTGAAACTGAGTAATAAGCCTTTTTGGACAACCTCAGCTTAACAAATTTCTTAAATTTACTAATAGATAATAATACTAATTTACTAATAGATAATAATACTGTCCAGTTTACCTTTTCTTTACAGCAACGTTGTCGTCACCCCTATTCATGCTATGAGTGTCATAAGAAAAGACTTAGGGTCTACTAAACAGGACAACATGACTGCAAAAGGAAAAGGCAAGCTTGCAACAAACTCTATACCAACCCGTCTGGCCAGCGTGGTATAGTATGCCAAAATCTCTTTTCGAACGAGAGTCCTATGTCCAGCTGTGGGCTATTAAAGACAAAAGATGCCGAACGTGACAAAGTAATAATATTTTGCATTAACAAGTCGCAAACTAAAACATGACTCAGTAGCGCTATTTTTTGCTATGCGTGACCATGTCATCAACAATTGTAGTGTGTAAAAATATGTTATATTTAGTAACTAATTATATATGTTTGTTACGTTTTCACAACGAAACTACTAAAGTGATTTACTGGAAATTTTGCGTACATGTTGTTTAGTTTTAATTTATGAGTGCTACCACATCATAATAACACTAAATGAATTTTAATAATATTTGGAATTTTATGATATGTTTTATGACAGTTACGGTGTACTGTAATGTAAGAATAACAAATTGCGTAATAAAAATAAACCATATTAATTTACTATCTTTGTATGTATATATATTTTTAAATATATAAATAGAAAACACTCAAACTCCGAAACAACTGGTAACTGTGTAAGCCTTACACTGTCACAATGACTGTCATGCCTTTTACGTCCCCAAGCGGGGCGTGAAAAAGCATCGCACAAGGCCGCCATAGTGTGGGTCACCATATTGCATTGTCTGCATTTGCAATGAGTATGGTGACAACAACTCTTGGATTCTATTCATGTTTTCCAACAGGCAGAGTAGTCACTGTGGCAGGCGCGTAATATAGAAAAAAGAACTGACGTTTACAGATCTTACTGACATTTGGACCTCTTGTTCGGCAGTGGTATACACTAAACCATAGACCAATGAGGATATTTTTGCATATATAAGTGGTTAAATACTTTCATTATTTAAATGTCTATCAATGATGTTAGGGATCGATCGGTCGTGTCGGATAACCATCGTATTATGAGAGTGAGGGAACAGAGAGTGCACTTGTGTTTGCGCACACACTTGTGCAATATCTCCTGCTGCTAGCCGCTGTGGCCGTAGTAGGCTACGAGTACATCCTCATTATGACCTATTAATAATTGTCCTAAGCCACATGTATGAGTGTATTTTATTGACGGCAAGATATAGAAATCGAATGAAGTTGTGATTGCGTAGCTTATTAATGGAAGTGGATTAAGAAGACAGTTCTGGTTGTCGTTTTCTGCTGCTAGGCTTGGCGGTACTATCTATCTCCCGCACATACGGTCGTATTTTTTTTTATTTAAGAGCCTGCCAAAGTGACTCTACTCTGCCTGATGGAAAACATGAATAGAATCCAAAAGTTGTAGTCACCATAGTCATTGCAAATGCTGACAATGTAGTATGGTGACCCACACTATGGCGGCTTATTAAGATGCTTTTTTACGCCTCACTTGGGGACGTAAAAGGCATGACAGTCATCGTAGCATTGTATTGCACACACTTACTTCGACAACTGTCACCCCTGCTTCAATGGGCCTCCAGTCTCGCACTTCCCAACGAAACACGACAGCACGAATGTTGTCGTTTTAGGTTGATCTTCTGTGGGAGGGTAGTATTGTCGCGGTCGAGCCGGCCCGTTCGTGCTGAAATCAGCGTGGCTCTACTACCTGTGTTTCTTCTGGATGTACGATTTCGTTACTATTGGTTGTCATCTTTCGGAAATACTCTTTGTTTTTGTTGAATAGCGTTTCTATCTTTTCTAAATTCACAAAAGTTAGAGCTTTTTTATATGTCTTGTTCAGTCTTGTTCTAAGTACAATGTTTGGTTTTTCGCAATGATATCCCATCAATGTAGGTCTTCTGTAGGTAATGAGTGTTTGTTAACTCAATTTAATGTATAATTTCGGTGTGATATACTTTCAGTTTTCCGGTGTACAATAATCTTCAGACTCCTAGATAAAATTTAATAGGTCTAGTTACATATATTCACACTATTAACAAAACTTTTCAGTGTTATGTTGCTAGTGTTAAATAATTAAAAGTAACCCAGTGAAAAAGACTGAAAAATTTTATAAAAAGAATTGTGTAGGATATAAAAAAAAAAAACAAAATGAACGATATGTTTCAAAGAATAAATGTGTTTGGTAAGAAGGAGAACAGAGGTAGTTTATACTCTATGGTGTCCTGCAGTGATCTGACTCCGGGCAGCGTGGAGATATGGCTGGATCTGCCGGATGAGATCAAGTATGATCCCTTACTGGCTCCCTTCAAGCAACGATACGAACAACAACATGGTAAGTTGAAGAATTTATTCATTGATAATTGAGCGAGGGGTAGTTTTATCACTTGCTGAGAATTTCAATGATAAACCATTCTACACTTATTTGTCAGATAAACCTATATATATTAGCAACCTATATTAATAGGGTGAGTCACGATTTAGGTAACATTTGAAAAAATAATATAAAACACCAATTTATATATTAATTAATTGACATTTATTTTTTAAAAATTACATCGTCTAAATGAACACCGTTTCGACGTTTGCACTCTTCTAATTGAGCACCGAAATTTTCGAATACTAGTCGGCAAAGAGGCCGTGAGATCTCTTCGCAGATTTTTTGTTTTAGTTGACATAGTGTACTTGGTTTATTGATGTAACTGCCTGATGGAAAACATAAATACAATCCAAAGAGTTGTAGTCATCACACTCACTGCAAATGCAGACAATGCAGTGTGGTGACCCATACTATGGCGGCCTAGTGAGATGCTTTTTCACGCCACGCTTGGGGACGTAAGAGGCATGACAGTCATTGTGGCAGTGTAAGGCTCGCACAGCTACCACAATAACTGTCACCCCTGCATCAATACAGAGTACTACTCCTATTCATCCCATAGGTGTCGTAATAGGCGACTAAGGAAGCTAAATACACAAGACAACCTCACTGCAAAGAGTCCTGGTTAGCGTGGTGTAGTAGGCTAAAACTTACTGTAAAAGGAAGGACCTGTATCCAGTAGTGGATTATTAAAGGTTGCTGATGGTTCTTTCAAGGTCCATAATCATCTGTGGTTCTGAAAATATTATTCAAAAATAGGAAACAGAAGATTTGAAGCTAAAATTGTCAAATACATGTTTAAAATAGTGTCTAAGATGAAAACAAACCTATAATTAAGTCCACGATGAACGCAGACCAAAATATAATTAAGTAACACAATTGTTGTCTTTGACAACTAGATGGCGCTGTATCAGTTATCTGAATCGCGTTGTTGTTTGTTTACCGGGCTCAGTGTAAAGGTTACCACGAGTGTATGTAACGATCAAATAAATAGCTTGTCAGATCAGCAGATCAGTTTACAGTGGTTTTATTTGGAAAGCAAGTAACCCCCTAGTGTACACAACACGTTAAGTGCTAGTACGGCATTTAACAAATAGCGTTTTAGATTTGAAAAAGTTAACGTGAAAACAACGAAAGAGTAATTAGGTAAAATTAATTATTATTTATCTATCATAGGTAAAATTGAAGAAGTGGATGTACCAAATGAAGGTGACAAAACCATATTCGATAAGAAACAAGACAAACAAGATATAGAAGCGAAGAAAGATGAAGCTAGTGAAGTTTTGAAAGATGCTTCGAACAAGTAAGAAACGGCTACATATATATTTTATGGGCACCAAGTAGAGCACTGTTTATACTTATTTCTCTTTATTAAAGCATCACTGACCGGTCTTTTGGTCTGGTGGTTAGTAATTCTGACTGTCAGAGGTCGTGGGTTCGACTCCCACCCAGTACAAACGTGATCATTTGTTCTATGTCTGGGTATAATTTATCTATAACAGTATTTAGAAATATATAAGTATGTTTAGCAGGGGTCCAGATGTCGTAATAACATCTGTTCCCGTATCTATACTATCCCAGGCGCAAAGTAGCATACCCTGTGGTTTTAGCCGGTCCGATTGCCATACACCATCCCGCTATAAACTCTGGTGGGATGGCGGCCCAAAGGGGGTTTCCACACGTTAAAAAAAAAGTCTTTGCCTAGTTTGCGATCAGTTAGCCGTGTGTGAGATGTATTAGAATATTATTATTACACATGCACTCACATCTTTTATCTTTGAAGGAGAAAACAGAGATTATATTTCAGAAACGTGTCTAGTTAATTTGATTGTAATCCTTGACAAAACTGTGATACGTCATTTGTTCCGTCTCTGGGTCTTAACGTACTTTGTATGTATTTAGAGATATACTAGCATATTTATAAATAAAATAAATGTGTCCGGTAGACAGAAATAGGCTTGTCTGTAGTCTGCTAAATGTGGACGTTTAATACGCCTCTGTCGCCCCCTTAGGAAAAAGACGCGAGTGCATGTAAAAGTTTGTGATGAAAGATGGGTTACTTAATCAGACCAGAAATGCTGAACGGATTTAGATATCATTTAGCGCAGAAATATATATATGGTCTGAAATAACATATATACCCCTTTTTATCATGGAAAGGGTGGTTGATAAAACTGAAATTGAATCTAGTGAAGTCGCGAATAATTACACAGTAACTGGTGATTATACCTCCTTTCCCAGGAGTCATATGTCCAGCAATGAATGTTGATGATAAAGCTAAGATTATCTTGGAATTAACAGGAGTTATCTTTTACAGGCTGTTAGCTCCTATGCACCACGATGATGACACTAAACAGAAGTCAACTAAAAGGAAACGAGTAAGTCAAATATTTCATTGTTTTTAGTTGATTTTGGTATTAAGAATATTTTCCATTTTCAGACATTAAACACGTAATTGCTCGAAAAAGAAATAGTGCATACTTCAATCCTTAAATATAGCTTTGAGATATATATTTTACATATGGACATCCTTCGTTTTTTTTATAGAAGCCTACCAATGTGACTCTACTCTGCCTGATGTAAAGCATGAATAGAATCCAAGAGTGGTCGCCATACTCTCTGAGAATGAAGATAATGCAGTATGGCGACTCTAGAGCCTCGTTACCACCTGTCATAGAGATCCAGCTATATTTTTAAAACTGTCGTATATTTGGTGTGATATAAGTTTTGATCTATTTCTTTTACAGATAAAAAAAGGTCTACGCATTATAAAGCTGTTCGCTTTGGTATCCAGTTGGGTTCTTCTGACAGTATCTCTTCTTCTGAACACGGAGAGATCAGATGTGGTGCTACATACTGCCGTCAGGGAGGATGGAAAAGGTAAATATTTAAAATAACATGCAGCGCAAACAAAAATTACATACTACAGCGCCATCTAGCGAAGGCACATCGAACTACGGAGCAACTACTAATCCTAAATCACGATATAGAAATTTTCGCAGCGATTAGCCCATACACAACATCCCGCCAGACATGATCACTTTACCTGGTCGGAAGATCCTCCCCTTGTGTTGGAGGGACATGATTTCCGTTCCTTCCATACTTAGAAAACAATCACAGCTTCCTGTGATTTGTTAACCGATTTATTTGTACGTAAGTTCAGGATAGTTTTTACTCATGCATTGTTGCAATATACTATTTTAAACATTTAAAATTTTTTTTATTGTTATATGGGTATGGTGTGTATATGTAAATGAACAAATAATCAATTTGTCAGTGCTTTTATTGCATTCCCAATAATATATACATGTCCCACATGTAATCTTTTAATGGTAAACTATACAAAGCCAGTATCATGGTAACTATTGATGCAGGGGTGACGGTTATCGTGACAAGTGTGTAAACCTTACGCTGCCACGATGACAGCTATGCCTTTATGCTTCCAAGCTGGACGTGAAAAGGTATCTCACTATAACTTACACCCAGATACAGAATAATTGATTTATCTTCGAAAGAAATTGAGCACACGACTTCTGGCTTAGCAATTAGAGTCACTAGCCTAAATCCAAATGCCACGTAAATGTTACACTCATTTGTTCAAGTCTAAGTTATGTTTTTTTATATAGACAGCATTCAGCCGTATTCATGTCGTTGGTGTCGTAAGAGCAAACCACGCAACGCAACAGTATGAAATATAGCAAAGAGAAGAAAAACTTGATACAAACCTTCTTCTAACCAGTCTGACCAACGTGATATTTAAGCCTAAAACCTCCTCTGAAAAGGCTTGCAAGGATGATGAAGCATGTATTTTCTTTCAGTATACGAGCTGCCATCAAGTAATGATAGGGTCAAAGTGCTCATCACACTCACGGGTCCCTTTGCCCAGACTGTCGCCAACGGGAGTGTCACCACACTCAAACTGTGGCTGCACAGGGCTGTGGAGTTACATCCTGGCTTGGAATTAGAACAGGTATGGAATTATTTCGTATTTTTCTACCTTTTGAGTTTATCAAGTTTGTTAAAAGAAGACCAACCTAAAGCGACAACATCCATGCTGTCAGGTTCCGTTAGTGAGTGCGAGATTGGAGGCCCATGGAGGCAGGGGTGACAGTCTTCGTGGTTACCGTGTGAGCCTTACACTTCCACAAAGACTGTCATGCCTTTCAGATTCCTTAGCGGTGCGTGAAAAAGTATCTCACTAGGCTACCACATTGTAGATCGCTATCCTGCATTGTCTGCATTTGCAATGAGTATAGTGACGACAACTCTTGGATTCAAATTCTGCAATATAGAAAAAAAAAAACTTTTATAAAACTATTTACCTTGTTTTCTACTCACTTTAAGGGGGAAATTTAAAAGCACCTTTTCGTACCGGGCAAATATCAAGTTTGTAGACCCAATGACTTATGCTAAGTACCCTACCAAGTATCTAAACTATCTTAGTATTCTTTTAAATATATTTTCAACTAGCTGACCCGGCGAACTTCGTACCGCTTTAGCGTAGCAATGATGCACGATTATAAAAATGATTGATGATGATTATAAATATATTTTTCTCCGTAAGAACCTTCTCCTAATAATAAGAAATACAACAAAAAAAGAATTAGTGAAATCGGTCCAGCCATTCACGCGTGATGCCGTGACCAAGAAAAACGGGTTTTATTTTTATATATATAGATTATAATTTTACTATTTACACGACTACCTATATTTTTTGTCTATTTTTTATTTACTACCTATCAAAGTGACTCTACTCTGCCTGATGGAAAGCATGAATAGCATCCAAGAGCGGTGGTCGCCGTACTCACTGCAAATGACGACAGTGTAATATGGCGACCCACGCTATAACGGCCTAATGAGATGCTTTTCCTTTATATTTGTAACTTATTAACAATGATTATCATCAATTGATTATTATCAAATTTATTAAAAGAAGACCAACCTAAAGCGACAGCGTCCATGTTGTCATGTTTCGTTGGTGAGTGTGAGACCGGAGGCCCATTGATGCAGGGGTGATAGTCATCGTGGTAACTGTGTGAGTGTTACACTGCCACAATAACTGTCATGAATCATGTCATGATGACTTGATTATTGAGTTTAGATAATTTTTTTTATACTTATATAACCATTGATCAATTAAACGAATAATTTATGACCAATGGCGCATATTAAATCGTTTTAATAGTCACAAATGTTGAAATGTAAGCGTTGTTTGTCCATCCATGTGTTGTTTAGTGTTGTATACTTTACGTTTTCATTGATACTGTTTACACTAGTGATTGAATATGTTTACTATTCGTGCATAATGCTCTCTCTCTCTCTCTCTCTCTCTCTCTCTCTCTCTCTCTCTCTCTCTCTCTCTCTCTCTCTCTCTCTCTCTCTCTCTCTCTCTCTCTCTCTCTCTCTCTGATATTCATTACCTGGTTATCGAAAGAGCAGACGAGACAGGATGACATAACTGCCAAGAAAAGAAAAACTTGGCTCAAACCCATTCAGTCACTCTGACCGGGTTTCTCGAAGAAAGGTAGGTACTTGAGTTATTTCACGGATTTCTATAGCCTTTTGGTACATAATTTGAAAGAAATCTCTATAAACACTAACAGTTGCAAAACTCCTGTTTCTCCAAGGATGTCACGAAAAAGTTTTCTCTTTTAGAGTTCAGTAGAATGGAGCATTCCCTTGCAGTCGGATGATATTATTGACTTTTCACCGAGCTCCACAGAAACCAAGACCTTGGAGTTGGCAGACAATTCACCGATTTTCCATAGCAGAGATATATACAGCAGGAACTATACCAAAGAGGATATGGCCGTTGTTGACCAAATTGCCAGCTGGGGTCAAATTGGAAAAAATGGTAAGAATTTTATAGTTTTGATTATATATTCCTTTAGAGGCCTCTAAAACCTCCTTTCCAAGAGACTAATGTCCAGCTGTGGCCTACTTAAAGCAACCAGCAGCAGACAAACCCATAGACGAGTATAAGATGAGCATGCAAAAAGCGCAATGTCTTCGTTATTTTTTCCCGACAATACTTGGGATCATGTAAACATACCACAATTTAGTCGATTGTTGATTTAAAATAGAATGTACAGATTAAAATGTCCCTATTTTCAATCGGTTCATGTTACGAAATTTCTTAATATTAAACGGTATAAGAACATTAATTGCGCGATTCAAGTGATCACTATATATTCCGCAGTTCGCCTTCACTTCAATAGATGGTGTTAAAGTATGTTTTTTAATGTGACGGATTAAGAATACATAGTGTTAAGGCCCCTATTCATCCCGCGGGTGTCGTAAAAGGCGACTAAGGGACCAAGTATACAAGACAACATCATTATAAAGAGAAGGAAAACTTGAAACAAACATTATTCCAACCCGTCGGGCCAACGTGGTATGGTAGGCCAAAACCTCCTAGCTAAGGAGAGGCCTATGTTCAGCAGTGGACTGTAAAAGGCTGTTGATGATGATGTTGCCACAGTCATATTATTGGCCTATTATTAAGCATATTTGAACAATAGTATGTAATGCAGGAGATCTCTTCATTTATTTTTAAAAAGCGTGTTTACTTTACGATAATGACTAATGTTTTGATTCTCAAAACATTATAAGGACTAGGTAAGCTTCATATATTCAAAAGGTAGCGTAAAAACATCTCAGAGTGGTCCGTACTCTAAGGTCAGCTCGAACTCAAATGTTTTTCCGTCGACAGTACGACAGTATCTATACCATAGGGATCAAACTTATTTAAAAATCCGTATCACAATTGGTGCATAGGGTTTCCACCAAGAACTTAGGACCACATGTCAACTTCACATGCAAGTGGTGCATCTGCTAATCGATAAACGAGGTTCTGGTATACACAACATCCCGGCTATATGCTCGCCAACTATTACGTGAAACGAAAAGACTGGCGAAAAGTAGGCGTTTAATATGCCTCTGCCTACCCCGCTTGGGAAACAGGCGTGATTTTATGAATCTTATATATATATGAGAAATAATGTGTTTGAAGTAAACAAATGAAAATAGTTTTTTAGAATAATTAGATTATTAATTTATTTATTTCGATTTATTTTTGCAGTAGGTGAATGGTTTTATTTGCGCCGATATATACCTGTGTTAAGCTTGTTATACACCCTTCCATTTCCATCCTTTTTTTACATTCAGGGACGGTAGTGACCCTCAGAATGAGTACGACAGCCAACAATACAGTACCAATCACCATCAGCTACCAAATGAACCCGTTGGATGTTGAAGAGGGCATCATTTACGCAGCCATACTTCTGGTTGCGTTGTATATGCTGATTATATTTGAGGTATTTATTTATTAGTTGCTTGGAAAATTTACAGCTAGAAATATCAGGTAATTAGAGCAGATCAGTCATCTGCCAGCCAATTACAAATTTCACTTCTAGTTTTTAGACTAATCCAGGATAATGTAAGCAAGTAGATCAGAAATAAAACAATAAAAATAGAAGCAAAAAACACACGATAAGCAAGTGCCAAACTTCGCAATGACTGCATACGCATGGTAGTAGAGCCACACTGACTTCAGCACGAGCGGGCCGGCTTGACCGGGGCAGTACTACCCTCCCACAGAAGACCAACCTAAAGCGACAGCATCCGTGCTGGAGTGTTTCGTTGGTGAGTGCAAGACCGGAGGCCCATAGATGCAAGGGTGACGGTTATCGTGGTAGCTGTGTAAGCCTTACACTGTCACGATGACAGTCATGCCTTTTAGGTCCTCAAGCGGGGTGTGAAAAAGCATCTCACAAGGCCGCCATAGTGTACACCATACTGCATTGTCTGCATTTGCAATCAGTATGGTGAGCGCAACTCTTGGATTCTATTCCTGCTTTCCATCAGGCACAGTAGAGTCACTTTGGCAGGCTCTATATAGGAAAAAAAACCCTAGATTAAATGTAAGCATGACACATAATGTCCATTTGAATGAATGGTGAAAGTGAAAGGTATGATTTTAAACCAATATTTAATTACTTAGACGATATTATATTCTTTAGGAATGTCTCTATTTGTTATACTTTCAATGTGGTGATGGATTAAGAACTGTCTCGTACCGTCGTACCTCTATTTCTCTTGTGGGTGTTATAAGAATACTATAAAGAAAAGGAAAACTTGAAACAAATTCCATTCCAACAGGTCTGACCAACGTTCTATAGTAGGCCAAAGCCGCCTTTCTGAGGAGAGGCCTACGTTAGGCAGTAGACTAAGGAGGACTCTTAATGTAATGTGATGATGTGGTATGCTTATCAACAGTCTTGTTACCATAGTACAAGTACAGGTTCTGCTACTTTACCATGTGTGAAATGTCTGAATTAAAAAAATAAAGACTTGAGGAGATTTCTTCTCAGTCTTCTGTATAGTCTATCCAGTTTTTCTTTGGTCAATTTTTTTCAATTAATTTTCTTGTGTGGTTTTCCAGATAGTGAACCGAACGATAGCTGCTCTTCTGTCTTCGTCTCTTGCAGTGGCAGTTCTAGCTCTCAGTGGAGCCAGACCTTCACTGACAGAGATTGTGTCCTGGCTGGATGTCGAAACATTACTTCTGCTGTTTAGTATGATGTTACTGGTCGCCATCTTGGCAGAAACTGGACTCTTTGATTATCTGGCTGTGTTGGCTTTTGAGGTGAGTAATTGATTGATTTGATCAGGATTGTTGAATTTTTTCATCATGTCTAGACAATTTACTTCTTGGCCTTTTCCCGAATTTATTTTACACCTACACCATATTTTTTTTTGTCATAGTTAATATGTATTCTTGACTTTTTGGCTTCTTTCCGAAACTATTTTACACCTATAGCTACCTTAAAACTTATCGTATAAAATCAAGAGTTAATGGTAGAAGCAGCAAAAGAGATTAGGTCACCTCATGACAAAGAACTACCATCACCCATGGTCCTTTACGACTCAAGAGACAAGTTTGTGGCCAATTTAAGTGTTGTCCAGAATGTGATGGACAGTGGTAGTTACTTGCCGTCAGTTAACCTGCCATTTACCCCTATTACCAGGAACAAAAGAACTAGATTAAGCATATACAGAAATTACCAAGAAGCTACAGTAAAATAGATTATGTTTCTAGATATAATTCTTGGTAAAATTCTTACTTAGAAGAGGTATTTCTTCCTCAAAGTTCTCGAATAATTCTCTCGATGTTCCCACAGTTTCAATTAATTATTCTGTTTACAGGTGACAGGCGGAAGAACGTGGCCTCTCATCAATTGCTTGTGTTTCTTTACTGCAGTGTTCTCGACCTTTTTGGATAACGTCACCACTGTGCTTCTGATGACACCAGTTACAATCAGGTAAGCAGTAGGTGTTCTTTTGTCTTAGTATTTAACACCAGAAAATGTTTTGACAATATAAAGACAACTCATAGAAGGAAAAATTCCACTATTTTATTTAATTAAGGCAGTATCTTGAAGAGTTTCTGGTTTTCTTCTGTGTTTTTGTTCACGTTTGAATTTTTTTGGTATCGGTCTGAACCATCCTGTTATATATTCCAGAGCATTGCTCTTCCATAGTATAAGCTTCAGTCTGAGTTCCTTTGTATGTATTACTTTCCTTTTAGAAAAGTATTGTTTATATCCTGGAGCTCACAGTATAAACTATGTTTAGTCTTATGGCGACTTTCACGTACAGCGCAAACAAAAAGAAATGGTACAACGCCATCTAAAGATGACACATCAAACTACAGAGTAATAAACTACAGAGCAACTACTAATCCTGTATCGCGATATTGAAATTCTCGCGGCGATTAGCATATAGACAACATCCCAACGTCAACCATTGGACCGAGGCCCGCCGGCCATGGTCACCTCGCCTGGTCGGAGGATCTACCCTTTGTGTTAGAGGGACATGACACCCCTCCCTTTGCAGTCCGACTAAAGATAGTTATACGTTTTGAAATGTTAATATGTTCCCGATATGGTGTGTCTTTTTACAAATCGATAACGTACAAAATTTTTAAACGATGGCATACCCTAATGTTTATTCTGTTTACGCTAAAAACTCACTCACGATCACAATCAAGAACACACGTGACTGCTACAAACGACCCGAGACAGGTGACACTCCGGTGCGGCTGGGAAGTGTCGTCTGGGGCGGGGCGCTGTTCTGCCTCTTACTGCGCAGGGCGGTGATAGGTGCGATAGCGTCTTGCCCCTGGGGTATGAGATGTCCGGGATGTACTTTACTTATGAGGTACGGCAGGGAGGACTCTAGAAGCCGCTTTCCTGGAGCTCCTCCCGACTGCCGAGGTAGGCCACCGCAGGGTTTAGTGGGTAGACAAGTTTTCCGGGAGTCCCACACACGCCCTTCGTCCCTCCGGAGGGTATGGTGCGAAAAGCATTCCCGCGTAAAAAATGAAAAAAAAAAGGTATTAAGAACATACCTTTGCCTGCCTGACGTTTCAGTTGTGTCAGCCTAAGACCACGTTCTTGTAAATTGGTCGAAACATCCGATAATTCATGAGTATTTCTGTATATATAATTACTTATTCAGTAACATAGATTTATTTTTAGCAGACATCTAGACGAAGGCAAAGATGAACACGATTTACTCTTTACAGACTCTGTGAAGTGACTCAATTGAATCCAGTACCAGTTCTGATGTCAATGGTGATCTTCAGCAACGTTGGAGGTGCGGCCACTCCAGTCGGAGATCCTCCTAACGTCATCATAGCCACACACCCTTCAATAGTGAAGGAGGTAAGTAGATTAGTAAGATTGGTAGAATGTGATTGATTCCGAAAATAAGGACATGAAGATAGCACAATATGGGAGAATAAATTTATGCCTGAATCCCTGACTTGACTCGCAGTTAGTTAAGTATACTTGATCAGAGTGAACTGTTTAGCGTTCAGGACAGTTTTGCAAGTTTCCTTTGTGATATATGTTAGACGTGTGGTGCTAGATTAAGAATACAGAGTGTCACTACCCCCATTTTTCCTGATGAGTGTCGTGAGAGTCGACTAAGGGAACAAAATATGCAAGACAACATAACTGCAAAGAGAAGGAAATCTTGAAAAACACTCTATACCAACCCGTCTGGCCAGCGTGGTATAATAGGCCAAAGCCTCGTTGTGAAAGAGAGGCTGGACTGTTGAAGGCTGTTGATACTATGTTAGAAATATCCATATTTTCAGACCTTAGAAAATACAGATGCTTTTGTCAAACCCACTATAAAAACCATCACCATTAAAAAAATGTACATCTTGACGTCAATATACTAGGAAATCTGATTCATTTTTTATGATATAAGAGGCAAACGATAAGACAGATTACCTGATGGAAAGTGACTATCGCAACTTATGTGGTAAAATCACACTCTTCGCCCTTGTTTTTGATTAAATATTTTTCCTTGTTTCAGAACATAAACTTCACCAATTTCACTCTCCACATGGGGGTTGGTATCCTCGCAGTATCTGTCCAGACTTACCTGCAGCTGAGGTACATGTTCAGGGATATCAACACACTGAGACACAGTGTACCGAGAGATATATTAGGTAATACATAGTGTTACCACCCCTATTCATCCCGTGGGTGTCGTAAGAGGCAACTAAGGGAACCAAATATGCAAGACAGCTTCATTACAAAGAGGGAAAACTTGAAACAAACCCTATTGCGACCCGTCTAGCCAGCTGGTATAGTAGGCCAAAACCTCCTTGCTAAGGAGAGGCCTATGTGCAGCAGTGGACTGTAAAAGGTTGCTGATGATATGTACTTATATAGTGGCAGTGAAAACGATGTCCTATGGGGCTATAAAATTCTGGAGTGGCGACCGCGTACTGGGAAACGCAGCGTTGGTAAACCTCCCACAAGGTGATCCGACGATCTGGCGAAGGTCAAGGGAAGCCGCTGCATGCGGGCAGTATGGGACCAGCTGTTGTGGAGAACCTTGTGGGAGGCCTATGTCCAGCAGAGGCCGTTTTTTGGTTGATATGATGATGATGATGTATTGATATACACTCTACAAGGTGGTCTGACGACCTGGTAAAGGTCGAGGGAAGCGGTTTGATATGGACACTACAGAATCAGTCTTTGTGAACGAACCTTGGGAGAGGCCTATATCCAGCCTTGGATGTCGTAATAACAGCTGTTCCCGGATCCCTCCTATGTCAGACGCAGAGTGGCACACCGTGTGGTTTTAGTCGGTCCGATTCCGACACACCACCCCGCCGTAAACCCCGGTGGGGTGACGGCCCGAGAGAGTTTCCACATGTTACAAAAGGGCCTATGTCCAGCAGTAAGTCCTTCGAATGAGATGATGACGCTAATACACCTGGATATAAAAGGTCTCTGAAGGTCATTTTGCCAACTATAGATTGAGTTTTACCACTATGTGATGCATGATGATATTGAAGCACGGAAAAACTCGAATGAATTGATGCGACATCTTGTAAATGATTTAAACTAAAGAGTATATGTTGTAACAATAAATAAATAAATACATGGATATTAAATTTGTATAAGTTGTGTAGTGTGGGCCATGAATTAGTTAACATTTGGAAAAATCGTATTAAAAAAACCAATTGACATATTATAAAAATTGTTTATTTACAAGAAAGCTAATTAGTTTGAATTTATTTTTAAAAAATTACATCGTCTAAATGACCACCGTTTCGACGTTTACACTCTTCTAAGCGAACACCGAAATTTTCAAGTACTCATCGGCAAAGAGACCGCGAGATTACCGATATCTCTTCGCTGATTTTTCTTTTGTGTTTGGTTTATTAATGTAGACACGATTCTTCAAATAACTCCATAAAAAGAAGGCAGCTGGGGATAGATCTGGACTTCTGGGTCGCCTCGTCTGGAAATCAGTTTTCCGGAAGCATATCTTTACCCTACGGCAATTAGTCATGTGTGAGACATGTGGCTCCATCTTGTCGAAACCATATGTTATGATTGTAGTAAGAACTCCCGTAACAAGTTTCCGCGGGATGCTAGGTTCAAATGTTAATGAATTCTTGGCTCACTCTATATAATAGTTGGCAGTAAGGATAACACTATTCGGGAATTAAAAATAAGAAAATTGAATGAGTATTTCTTTTGAAGGAGAAATTAGGTATCAATTGATTTAAATAGAAATCAAGCAATATTAATTATACGCAGAAATGTGGGTGAATTTGAGGATAAAGACAGAAGACCAACCTAAAGCGACAGCATCCGTGCTGTCGTGTTTCGTTGGTGAGTGCGAAACTGGAGGCGCATTGATGCAGGGGTGACAGTTGTCGTCTGGATGTCGTAACAGCAGCGGTTCCCGGATCCCTCCTATCTCAGGCGCAGAGTGGCACACCGTGTGGTTTTAGTCGGTCCGATTCCGACACACCACCCCGCCGTAAACCCCGGTGGGGTGACGGCCCGAGGGGGTTTCCACACGTTAAAAAAAAAAAGGG
Source organism: Hypercompe scribonia (assembly GCA_949316085.1). Lineage (NCBI taxonomy): Eukaryota > Metazoa > Arthropoda > Insecta > Lepidoptera > Erebidae > Hypercompe > Hypercompe scribonia. The sequence continues at coordinate 6,279,854 of OX438997.1, forward strand.
GGTGACAGTTGTCGTGCTAAGCAAGTAAACCGTAAGCCTTACACTATCACAATGACTGTTATGCCTTTTACGTTCACAAGTGAGGCGTAAAAAATAGTAATAGGCCGCCATAGTGTGGGTCACTATACTGCATTGTCTACATTCGCAATGAGTATGGTGACTACAATTTTGGGATTATATTCATGCTTTCCATCAATCAAAATAGAGTCACTTTGGCAGGCTATTAAAATATAAAAAAAAAAAAAAAAATAAACCTTATCGAAAATGGTACGATACAAGATAGATAAAACAAACTGTGATAATATATAATATATTTGATTATTTTATGACAGAACTAAGGCAGGAGATAGCAGTGTGGAGACGCGCAGCTGCCTCGCTCTCATCCTACTCTAGGGATGAAGATATCGTGAGGCGGGCGCTTGAGAAAAAGGTATTTGTTTCATATTATATCTAGACATTTTCAAATATGAAATTATTTGGTATCCGTGTGGTGGGTGCTGCGCTTGAGGTCACGGGTGCGATTCCCTGCAAAAATTTCTTTCAAAGTTTGGGTGTTTTCTATATATAATATGTAGGTATTTACAAAAAAAAGTATATAAGTATTCTATCAGTCAGTCTAGTTATCATAGCACAAGCTTTGCTTAGTTTGAAATTAGATGACGTTGTGTTTCAAATGCCCGAAATATTTATTTATTTATTAAAGAAAACGTGACACAAACCCTATGTCAACAAAGTTGACAAGCGGGGTATAGTAGGTCAAAATTTCCTTTTTCAGAAGAGACATTACACATAAAAATGTGTAAGCTTAAAATGACACTATACAGAAAAAAAAATTTATTAATTAAATTATTTTAATTTATTCATTTACCATTTTATTGTACAATTTTCTCTTATTTTGTATTAAAACTAATAATTGAACGCAATCAGATAATTTCAGTAATAAGAGGTTGTCGATGACGACCGTACCAACATACATTGTGTTACAGTCGTCAGCGCCTTCCACCCTTTTTTTTTGTACTGTGCGTAAATCCCCACGGATACCACCTACTGGTGGTTATGTCGGACTGGAACCGATCAAAAACCGCACACCATCTCAGGTACCAATAGCCAGGGGACCAGGTGCACGCTAGTAAGGAAATCCCTGGAACCTCGTCGTACCACGGGCCACTTACGGCTGCAAGTGGCCCCCTCCTGTAGCGCCTTCCATCCTAGACAATTATTTACCTAGGTGTAACTTTCAGTAAACAAATCAACAAAACAAAATTAAACAAATAACATAAATTGTATATGAAAGAAAATGTGTCTTCATTTTTAATATGGGTACTTCTTCGATCCACGTATTCTTGATATTTTTGAGTGTAATATGTATTTATTAACAATATAAAAATGGTATACTCGTATAACTATTTTGCCTGTCAATCTAGCTTTTACAGTAAAGCTAGATGGACTGCACGGTTGGACAAGTGGTTTAAGCGGTCGCCACGCCACTCTCTACCACGTTGAGTGTTGTGGGTTCAAACCCCACATGAGACAACATTTTGTGTGATCCATAAACTGTTGTTCTGAGTCTGGGTGTTCTTTGTGTCCGTTTCTTGTATGTTTGTAAAGTCCCCCGCGACACAGGATTTATTCCTAATGCGCTCGTTGTCTTTTTAAAGATAAAGAAAAAAAAGCGCTGCTTAGTTTCAAACTAGATGGCGTTACGAGTCAATTCCCAAAAAATATTAAGTGTCATATGTTTAATGATGGAAAATTCGAACGACTCCAGGTGGAAAAACTGAACCACGCGTTGTCCAGGAGAGAGGCTGGCGGAGGTGCTTCTAAAACAGATCCTATGTTCTGCTCTACTCTCGCATCGATGAAACAGAAGGTAAGTTCCAGGGTTCTATAGAGGAGAATAAAATATTGCACAGCAGTTTAGTACGTTATATACCGATTATATACTAAACTTACTACTAATGCTTACGTACTAGAGTACATCACATTAGTGATAATGTATAAATGGCAATCTTATAACCAAAAAACAATTTCTTACAGGGTTCAAATAGTAAAATCCACTGTAGAAAGACGTTTGGCTTAGGAGTTTAAGAGGCCGCCACACCGCTCTCTACCGCGCTGAATGTTGTGGGTTCAAACCCCACATGGGACAACACTTTGTGTGATCCACAAATTGTTGTTCTGAATCTGGGTGTTCTTTGTGTCCGTTTCTTGTATGTTTGTAAAGTCCCCCGCGACACAGGATTTACTCCTAGCACGGGCGTTGTCTATTTTAATAAAAAAGACGATTTTTGCTTTACGTCTAAGGCTCACCTCACCCCCACTATTTGTTTTTATATGATGTAGGAAGCAAACGAGCAGACAGATCCTGATGTAAATCTACCGCCGCCCACTTCTGAAAATTCAAAGAAGTACGAATATTATTATGGCAAGGTTGCCAACGCACTTTTCACTTTTAAAGTACAGTTGTTCATTGACGGTGGGAGTCACTTAACAACAAATAACTCATTTACTAGTTTGGCTCCTACGTCACTAATTATATAACTGTAAGATACGCCGCCATAGCGTGAGTCGCCATACTGCACTGTCTTCATTCGCAGTGAATATGGCGACCACCGATCTTGGATTCTATTCATGCTTTTCATCAGGCAGAATAGAGTCACCTTGGTACGTTCCTATATAAAAAAAATAATTATAAGACGTTGCCTAAAAACAAAACAAAAATACTGATACAAAAATAGTGTTTTAGCGGTCAACTTACAGTTTCCTACTGCGCTGAATGTTGTGGGTTCGATCCCACACGGGACATCACTTTGTGCTATTTAAAATTGTTGTTCTGAGTCTAGGTGTTCTTTGTGTCCGTTTCTTGTATGTTTGTAAAGTTGCCCGTAATACAGAACATATGCCTAGACCAGGTAGTCTTTTATAAAAAGAAAAAAAATAAGAAATTGTGTAATTGAAAAAAAATATTTACTAAGGTTTGGTATTTAAACTGTCTCGGTATCGCAGTGGTAGTGAATACGACTGCTCTGCTTGAGGTCTCGGGTTCGATTCCCGAGTCGGACCAAATGTTTGTATGATCTGCAAATATTCATTTCGAAGTTTGGGTGTTTTATATGTATATGTATTTACAAAAATTTGCTCCGTGTAGTCACGGATTAAGAATACATAATGTTACCACCCCTATTCATCCCGTGGGTGTCGTAAGAGGCGACTAAGGAAACAAACGATTCAGGAAAATATCATTACAAAGAGAAAGAAAACTTGAAACAAACCCTATTCCAACGCGTCAGGCCAGCGTGGTATAGAACGCCAAAACCTCCTTGTCAAGGAGAGGCCTATGTCCAGCAGTGGACTGTAAAAGGCTGTTGATATGATATTTACAAAAAAAAAATAGGTATATAAGTATTCTATCAGTCAGTCTAGTTATCATAGCACAAGCTCTGCTTAGTTTGAAACTAGATGACGTTGTGTGTCAAATGGAAATATTTATTTATTTCCAGTACCGCATCAGGGATAAGCAGTTACTCGTCAAGTCAGTCATCTGCGTGTCATTTGTCATCATAGTTTTCTTCTTGCATGCCATACCAGAATTACGTAAGTGTCTTATCGTCTCCTTTAAATAAGTAGCTTAATGTTTTGCGAAGATATTTCTTTCATTGCACTTCAGTCACTGAAGATCTAATTCTGTACTATTAGGAAGGGAAGTTTGGGATAACATCCCATACATGCCCTTGTGTCTTTAAATTGCAGGAGCTATGCCATTGGTGCAGAGGTGACAGTTATCGTGGTAACTGTGTGTGCCTTACACTGCCACGATGACTGTCATGCCTTTTACGTCCCCAAGCGGGGCGTGGAAAAGCATCCCACTAGGCTGCCATACTGCATTGTTTGCAGTTGCAATGAGTATGGTGACCATAACTCTTGGATTCTATTTATGCTTTCCATCAGGCAGAATGTTCTTGATATAAAAAACACCACACGCTTCTTGTAGCTTCTAGTGACCTTGTCATAAGGGGAGGCGTGTTAGCCGAACATATTTGGTGTTACTCTTTTATCAGCTGTCAATTTATCACAGTTCATACTCTGCCTAGTTTGTGATCAGATGAATCATGTGATCATGTGAAGTTATTATTATGTCTTATTTATAATGAAGATGATTATTCTGATAAATTATAATCCGTGTGCTGACGGATTAAGATTACAGAGTTTCAACATTCCTATTCATCCAGTGGATGTCGTATGATGCATCATTGCAAAGTGAAGGAAAACTTGGTAAAAACCCTATACTACGCACTTTTGACTACACGGTTGGTCTAGAGGTTTAAGCAGTCGCCACGCCGCTCTCTACTGTGTTGAATGTTGTGGGTGAACTCACCCATTCACACTCCGTGGTTGTCCTGAGTATGGGTGTTCTTTAAGTCCGTCCGACCAAAAAAAATAGTAAAAATCGATATTATGGGAGAATCTGATCGATAGCAAAACCTAGCATTATATATATTGATACCGAGATCAGCGCATATAGATGTTTGACTGCACGATTGGCCAAGTGGTTTAAGCAGTCGCCATGCCGCTCTCTACTGCTCTGAGTATTGTGGGATCAAACCCCACATGGGACAACATTTTGTGTGATCCACAAATAGTTGTTCTGAGTGTTCTTTGTATACGTTTCTTGTATGTTTGTAAAGTCCCCCGCGACGCAGGGTTTATTCCTAGTGCGGACGTTGCCTTAAAAAAAGTCAATAATAAATAACCAACCCGTCTGACCAGCGAGGTAGAGTAGGGCACAACTAGTGATGATGACTATGATGGGTTTGGTCCCCAGAACGCCTGTCGCTGGGCTGGACAGCACTGCTGGGCGCTCTGCTGCTGCTACTGCTGGCGGAGCGCGACGACCTGGAGCCCATCCTGGCGCGCGTCGAGTGGTCCACTCTGCTCTTCTTCGCGGCACTCTTTGTGCTCATGGAGGTAATTTGACTTCTCTGATTCGTCATGTCTTGAGACTCAGGGTTTTTCTGGAGAAAATAAAATAATATTTTCTGTTTCTTTTTTTTGTTTATTTGAGTATAGTGTGTTATAATTGTGACGTGATTTGATAATGCGTGTAAACGAAATATAATGGAGTGGAGGGGCTCAGCTAATTCTCCTGACAGCTTCCAGAATTCTTGGAGATGAATCTGAATTCCTTTTTACCCCATATACCGACCAACAATGACCCAAGTAAGGCACTGTTTTGTGATTTAATTTTTCCATGCAAGTTTAACTAAAAAAATTCAAGTTTAAATCATGGTTAGATTTCATTATAAATGTCACGAACTCATCTGAAGTCTTTATAACAGGGATCCTGTGGGTGATTCAATTCCCAGAATCCCTATCATGGATTATACGACTCAAAAAATTACTTCTCCAACTTTTCTGTAACTCTGTATGCAATTTGCCAGTAACGTGACTTTTTTTTGGAAAACGTGAACCATTTTTTTACTGATATTACATTCAATTTGCAGGCACTATCAAAACTGGGTCTAATATCCTGGATCGGTGCCATGACGGAATCGGTCATTCTTGGAGTTGGTGAGGAGTCGCGGTTAGCTGTTGCTATCATGCTTATATTATGGGTAAGTCTATCATCATCATCATCATCATCATCATCATCATCATTATCATCATCATGATCATCATCATCATCAAGATCATCATCATCATCATCATGATCATCATCATGATCATCATCATTAACAACAACCTTTAATAGTACACTGCTAGTTATAGGCCTCTCCTTATAATGGAAGTTAAGTAAGTGACATAGTCGAAAAACCATATTGTATTTTGTGTCAAGTACGTAACTCCATGGAAGAAATACCAGGGCCTCAAAGAAAACTCACATCATCATCAACAGCGTTTAGTAGTTCACTGCTGGACATAGGCCTACCGTTTGAAAAGATACTTTAGCCTTCTATACAACGCTGGCCAGCTGAATTGACGACCAGGTTGATGGTATTCGTGTCTAGTTTATAACCTGTCAATATATGGGCTATAGAGAAGCCCATTTCTATTATTGGAATATTTTGATAATGTGATGGTGAAATGGACAAGCGGCCATCTTGCGGATGTGTCCACGTCACTACACTGAAATAAAGCTCTGTGGTGTAACAGTTCCTGACCTGATAAAGTGGTTATTCAGTCCAGTGGACTATATTTATCTTCTCATTCATCAAGTAGGCATTTAAAATTAATTTCACACTATTTATTTCTTCCAGGTTTCTGGTATAGCGTCTGCTTTCGTAGACAATATTCCTTTATCTACTATGATGGTGAGGGTCACTGCAGCTTTAGCGGACCCTGCTGGATTAGGACTACCTTTAGCACCCTTGGCGTGGGCTCTTAGCTTCGGAGCCTGTCTTGGAGGTAAGAAACTGTAATGAGCTTTGTTTAACAATTGTGGTATTAATTGGGCCTGGATTCTATCATCTTGGACTGGAGTCGAGCCTTCATTTCATTAAGTTAGATGGCAATGAATACTCATAGGACTAGAACTTCCTATTATTTTCTCGTCTTCTACCGCCTGACCAAAATATGCAAGTGCTATATCCGATTGAATGTTTTCTTTTTAACTATATTAATAATAAGGACTTCACTCAACTTAGATACGGCCATCCGATTCTAAATACTGTGACAAATGGGTGGGTGGGCCACGAATTAGTTAACATTTCAAAAAATCGTAAAAAAAACCCATTAACCAAAATACGGCGTAATGATGGGCGGGATAACCTAATTCAGCTGAACGTTTGCGCGTCAATGATAATAAAAATACTTCTTTTTTTGTTGTCGGCTATCTGCCTTTTCTTCGCCTGAAGAATCCTGTAACGCTAGTTCAATACGAAAATAATAAAAAAAGTAATAAATGTCATTGTTTCCAGGAAATGGCACGTTAATTGGAGCCAGCGCCAACGTGGTATGCGCAGGAGTTGCCGAACAGCACGGCTACCGATTCACCTTCCTACAGTTCCTTAAAATCGGTTTCCCCATTATGATAGGAAACCTTATAGTTGCGTCCATATATCTTCTATTTTGCCATTGTTTCTTACAACTACATTAAAATAGGGCAATATGTTCAATACCTTAGGTATTAATAATTATATCACAAATACATATATAATTATATATATAAAATCTATAGTCAACAAACTGACTGTAACGGCCGTTATGAATTTCAAATTCAAATATTCGAATTGACGTTTGGTAATGTCAAAATTTGACACTTAATGTCTGCTTAGAGTCACCACAAACTGGTGATTATTAATCGGGCGATAGTTTAGTCGTCGTCTAAAGGTTTCCATCAAACTGTCAGTTGATCGTTCAGCTTTGTGGTAGTATGTGGATTTGCCTGTTTTGTATCACTATTATATCCCAGGGCAGACAGAAAATGAGTTCTAAAGTTAGTTTCAGTAACATCTGGACATCATTCGAAGTTTCTAGTCAGGAACTACTGTTCGACTATTCAGCTATGAAACGTATGTATGCACTTGCTTCGACGCACTAACTGTGTAATTAAACCACAGTCGGGCAACAGTTTAGTTGAATGAAATTATACCTTGGGTCATGCTGCGGCATTATTTGAATATTATTTATGAAAAAATTTGGATCAGTTCTTGAACCTTGTTTTTTCAACCAGTCGCGCTTAGCCCGACCGATAGGGACAATTATATTTAAAATTACACCGACCGGCAGAGATAACTAATAGAAGAGGATCTTCTAAAATGTAAATTATACTTATTCCTATCGGTAGGGATAGGTATGTATAAAATTACACTAAACCCTTCCGGTGGGTATAAATACTAGAGCTAAGTGTAACTAAAGATGTTCAACCACCTACAACTTGTCTCTAGCATACCTGCTCTCCTTCTCAACTACATGCAGCTTATGACTTTTGTCTCCATTTACCAAAGTAGCCCTTCTCCTCTCTTGTCTCCGATACATTTAAAAGCATTTTACTAGGCCGCCATAGTGTGGGTCACCATACTACATTGTCTGCATTCGCAATGATAATGGTGACCACAACTCTTGGAGTCTATTCATGCTTTTCATGAGGCAGAGTAAAGTTACTTTGGCAAGCTGTTAACGTAAAAAGAGAAATACCACATAAAAACATATTGTGGAATAGTTTGTATAAATGGTACTCAGAAAGTCAAATTACACAGAATGTTGTTTTTGAATCGTCTACTGCACACACTGCCATACAATTTCAAACTATTTGTCTGAACGATAAAACTGTCGGCTGATTAATAATGGCCAGTCTGCAACATCTTCAAAAAAGTCGGCCATGATAAATTCTTCATCATTGGTTTAGACGTCAATTTCTTTACTAGTCACAAGATGAGGTGCGTCTAGTTACTAGAAAATAACGAAGAAATCAAGTGTCAAAATATATACAGTTATCAAGGCGTTATTGATACAAAATCTTAATAAAAATTTGCTTTAATATTATACACAGAAAATCAGTATTAGACAATTCTTTCGTAGCTTTGTATTCCCCCCCTCTAACTGGGGGGTTCAAAGATAGGTACCGCGCTATTGTCGACCTTAAGTCACAATAATGTTAAAGTCGATTTTCCATTAAAACAAAAAAGTTGTACCTATTTACGTCTTATATTAAAAATCTCTGATAAATCGTATGTATATTATATTAAGCAAAAGTTGAATAATTAGTAGATTTATTAGAAAATGAATACGAATTTTGAATCATATAGGTATTTATGTATATTTCTATATACATACAATTACGTCCCATTTATGTGTGAAAATGAATATATCATAGGCATAGTATTGAATAATTAATGAAAGCTCACTAAATAATATTAATAATAGATGCATTATTGAATATTATTTTGAATAATAATAATAAAAAAAGCAATAAATTAGATTTTTTCAGGTTCGAGACAAAAAGCAATACTGTCAAATCTATTGCTATCTTCTTTTAACACATAAGAAAAGTCTACGTGAGAAAAGAGATAGAAATATTTCCTAATAGTTGATTTATAACTTTGCCTGTCTCAGTGAGTAAGGATACACGCACGCGCTCAACGTGACGTTTGCGATAAAAACTCTTATTAGAGTAACACACTAGTGTATTTTTTTTTCATCATAAAATCATTAATATTTTAAGTTAATGAAAGAAAATGAGATTATATTTGAATGCAAGTTTAGTTTTAAATATCGTAGTTTGAAAATAGTTTTAAGTTTACGAAAATACTCCTTAAATATGAAGACATATCGTTTATACATATTTTCGGAATGAACTTTTCTAATTTGTATTTATGTTTACTAAGCATGCGCCATTGCCCTCACTGTAGGACCAATGGTCCCATGTGCCTACAGTGATTTAAAGAACAACGATGTTTAGCTGTTATCCATTAATTAATTTTCACTAAGTGAGTCAATACCGAAGTCAATCCCAGCTCAAAGACACAGATGACTTGGTGCAGGTGTCCACGGCCTCCAGGTAATCGCTTATCATAAAAGTAAACAAAGTTTGTGCTGTGATATAAGAAGCAATGAATGAGATTTTTTCAGGTTCAAGATAAAAAGCAATACTATAAAATCTATTGCTATCTTCTTTTAACACACAAGAAAGTTATACGCAAGAAAAGAGATAGAAATATTTCCTAAGAGCTGATTTATAACTTTGTTGACCCGCTTGCGTGTTAACCATACCTTAAATATCTTCGCATTGGTGCAATTTTTAAAATTTTGGGTTTTATCCACTATAATATGCATATGTTATAAACACAAGCCTCCATCTTGAATTACTCTTTCTATTATATAGTTTGCTAGATCTCCGAACGACTCGTAACTGCATGAACTTTACAATCTTCAAACAATTTTAAACCGTATCTGCAGTTTTTAAAGTCTATATTGCCAAGTTTGATTACGATCTTGCGTCGCATATGGTGACCGCAGTTAAACTGCTGTACGTGCTAGCCTGCGTATGATAATGCGTGCAGTTCAATGGAATTCATCCTTAAACATTCAAGAACGGGATACGAGATTATTTTATACTACGTGAATTTTAATTACGTTACTTTCAAACCTAGAACCATGTTTTAACAACAAAGTAACATTATCGGAGTGCATTTCATCACTAACCAGTGAAAGAAGGTACAAATTAAGACTTGAACGCTGAATTTCGATGATTTATGTGGAGCGTTTGCCATCAGACCTCCACAACCTAAATACCATGCGATATCGAAGTTCTGTAGATAGACAGCAGTCTAGGTTTTCTGAGGCACAGAGAGGTCTCAATGTGTGAAGAGTGGTCACTAGACTGTCTTAGCTGGGATTGCTTACCTTCACAACGTGTTAACTTCTCAATTACCATTTAGTCACTAACCGGACATAAACTCTCTACATTGTCTATAGAACACTGCCAGTTTATCGGTTTGTGACATAATAAAACTTTTTGGGCTAATGGCGCGAATGCTTTAGTGGAAAATAATTTTGATTGTCTATTATTTCTTTTCAGAATTAATTACTAAATTAATAATAATTAACGGTATGCCATGAGTATTAGAGTTCGTCTATAAATTACGTCGCACTTTAGGAGGGATGAGAAAGTTTGACATTATGTGACAAGGGCTGTTCTAAGATAATGACGGCACATTTCAAAGCCTAATTACACAAGCTCCTGGCCCAGACATGGACAACTTATTATTGGAATGTCAATATTGTTTTTTTTGTGCATTTAAATTATTGGTGTGTTAATTCTGTGTGGTTTAGTATCAAGTCAGCTATATAATGAAATAGATTGAAACAGAAAAGCACACAAGAAACAGTCACATCCACTGCACGTGTGAGTGCACACAAGTGAGTGACAGGTGCAATGGCGGGAATCCTAGGTTGACATTAGACAAGTGTTGCTAGGTTAAAAAAAATCTTACACTCTTAATAAATGATTATCTATTTTACCTATCTTACGATCAGTATTTTTTTGTCTGTCTTAGGTACAAAAAAAGATTTTTAAAGGAAAGAATTTTAATGTACTTTTGTGTGTTAGGAAACTTTTATATAAGTTCTTTAGTTTTTTGCTCTTGAATTAGTTTTCCCTTTTCATTTGATTATTTATTTATTTACGTGACAACATCAACGATTGGTGTGACCGTAAATAAAATCATTTTTGATGCATGTTATTTTGATATTATTGGATTAAATTTAGTAAATATTTAAAATCAACTACTTATATTAGTGACAAATTGGTTGTCCACGTTCAGGTCAAGATTGATCGGTGTCCTTTCTTGATTTAATTCAATTATATCGAGATATGAAATTACAAAATATGTGACGTCATACTTAAGCGAAGTCACAGGTATAATCAGCTGTAACTACAGCGAGTGTGAGAGTCATAAAACCAAGAAATTCCTATAACGTTGTTTATAGACGACCCCTAATATGATTGTTAAATGTGACCATATCTTTTTGTAGCATATTAGATTATATGTGGTTGCTTATGTGAATAAGGGTACAAATAAATGAAATGTGATCATAAATAAGTTTTATTGTGAATTAAAAAAATTAAAAAAATATAATTGTTATTTGTTTGTTTTATTATATCTGTATTTTTAAATTATTTATATATGTAATTAATTGCGATCGACTATCAATACAATAAAATAATTTTCAAGTGCCAACCATGCGTAACAGATCATTTTTTTTTAATAAAAAGTATCCTATGTTACTTATAATACCTCCAAGAACATGTGTACAAAATTTCATGATGATCGGTTGAGTAGTTTTCGCGTGAAACCATTACAAACAAACTTACATTCGCCTTTATAATATTAGTAGAATTTACACTTAAGCTTATTATATACATTCATAATACATTTCTAAAAGATTAGATATATATCTAGGTCACGTACAGTGGACTCACTTATGGTGAAATACTGTTTGGTTTAAAATGGGTTCGACTCCAACATACAGCTCAGAGGTTTTTAGATTGCAAAAAATAGGTTGTATCACTCTGTATCGTAGTACCGATTACGATTACGATTACCCGTTTTTTATGCAGCTATTAAGAACGAAACATATGGAGGCATCACCAGTTGCTGTAGCTTTTGTATTTTGTTAGACTAAATTCGCCAAAGTCGCCATTAAAAATTGCCAGCAGACTCTCTGAAGTTCTTTTAGAATTTATAGAGGTCTAACAAAGGGACTGCACTCTGATGGAAAGCACGAATAGAACTTGTGAGTGGTGGTCGCCATACTCATTGCGATTGTGAGATACTTAAAGAATCCGGGATCGTAGTGGGAGGGAAACACGTGCACTGGTATCGAGTTTCAGGTTTGACTGATTTGCACAGGAAAGAAGAGGCGAAACGATTAAGTCGGGAGCGTATGTTTACCGTTCTAAAACGGTGACTTCAAAGGCCAGTTAGTTGTCCTGTAGAAGAAGGAAGAAGGTGGGACCAAGTTGGAAGAACTTGTCAAAAAATGCGCCATGATAAGGACGATTGAGGACTGCCATAGAGGTGATATTTCTTCTCAACTGCAGAGACTCAAAGGATTCAGTGTACCCAGGGGCTGTTGATTTTACACGCATCACATTACATCAACGGCTTTTAACAGTGTATTGTTGAATAAATCTCTCTTTAGAATGGATATTCTGGCTTACTATAGACTGATATTATCTAAGAAGTACATCAAAAACTACCTAGATTTTACAATATTTTTACATATACAGCCTTTTACAGTCCTCTGCTGGACATAGAACTCTCCTTAGCAAGGAGATTTTGGTCTACTATACCACGCTGGCTAGGCGTGATGGTATAAGGTTTGTTTCAAGATTTCCTTCTCTACGCAGTGATATCTTGCGTAGTTTACTCCTTTAATCGCCTCTTACGACACCCGTGTGATGCGTAGAGGAGGTAACACCACGTATTCTTAATCCGTAACCACACGGACAATAACAAGAATTTGACTCCCTTTTTAAAATTGGCTTTTAAATATGATTTCTCCTAACTGAAATTCTGGAAAGTCAACATTGTCACGATGGGAGACAAACTTATCTTTACACTGTCGAGTTTCAATGTTAGTTAAAGACCTTATCTTTCTATAAAACGTGGTCATCTCCTTTTAAGGTGGAAATTGGATCAGATTCTTCATACTATACTTTTTCCCTTTTTAAAACTTACGATATATTTTTGGAACGAAGTTCCTTACGGCAGGCTTGGAGGGGATAGGGATTTCGCTGCGGGACCGAACTGAAAAAAATGTGATAGTAAAACCGTAAGAAAAAATCCGTGGAAAAAGTGTGTGGAATAAATCTGTGGAATAAATCTGTGGAAAAAAGTGCGTGGAATAAAACCGTTAATTTCTATTATTTTTTTCTATTTTTCTATTTCTATGTAATTTTTAATTAATAATAATGTTGACAAAAAAAAATAAAGATACATATTTTTTTGTTATTTCAATTGAAATTTGAATTACGATGTTTTTTTTTATTTTAAAGAATTTATTATTTTATTATTTTAAGGAATTTATTATTTTATTTCCTAAAATACTGAATTTCCTAAATACTTTCTTGTACTTAAATAAAAACTAATCAGCAAAATTTAAGAGAAAAATCAAGAACACCTATATAAAATTGAGCACGATTTTATTTTGCAAATTGTGTCGATTCCACATTATCCGAAGGAACTTCGTTCCTACCTGGTGTCCCACGACACCATTTTTTATATTTTAAATATAGACAACTTCAGCACTAGGAATACATCCAGTATCGCAGACATATATGACAGAGACACAAAGGACACCCAGACTTAGAACAACAATTTGTAGTTCACAGAAAGTGTTGTAAGATTTGAACAAACAAACCTTTACCCAGTAGGAAGTGGTGAGGTGACCGCTTAAACCACTAGACCAAATGTATAGTCAATTTGAAAGAACGTGTCAATAAATTTCATTAAATGAGCAGGCTTCAATGTTATTCGTGGTTCATCTTTTCCATTTTATTCTTCATTTTGAACATTTTTCTCACTATATATGTCATCATGATCATCAACAGTCTCTAATAGTCCACTGCTGGACATGTACCTCTCCTTAGAAATTAAGTCTTGGCCTAATATACCACGCTGTCCAGACTATATTCTTCTTCTGTATGATCACTTGCCACTGTTATTACTATTGACGTACCTTGTAGAATATGAGCAGTCATAAGTCTCTGTGCTATTAGATGACTGGGGATTCTGTTCACCTTTAGTTGTATTAGCATAACGATGATTTAATCCAACTTCTGCTATTGCTGTATTGCTATCGTTTGGTTGATTTTCTGTAAAGGGGTTTATATATACGTCATCAACTTTTGGAGATATAGGTCGAGTGTTAGCATATTTTTCTTTTTCGATGTCCTTGACATCTATATAATGGTATTCTGGGACGTCATTATCAAATGTTTTTGGTTCATACATGGAATTCTGTATCATATACCCTTGGGTACTATTTTCTTCTGAATTCCTTGCTATTGCAGTTGAATAATTTATTGAGGAATAATAGTTTACGTTTATCAAATTGGTAGTGGTCTGAAATTAAAAAAAAAACTTGTTAAGTTTCATTGAGATTCAAATCGTTCATTCGTTTTTGTTTCACGTTTCCCTCCCACTACGATCCCGGGTCCTTTAAGCGGGGCGTGAAAAATGATCTCATTGAGCCGCCATAGCGAGGGTCGCCATACTATATTGTCTTCGTTCACAGTGAGAATGGCGACCACCGCTCTTGGATTCTATTCATGCTTTCCATCAGTCAGAATAGAGTCACTTTGGTAGGTTTCTAAAAAAAAATCATCATCATCATTATCAACGGTTTTTAACAGTACACTGCCTGCATAAACCGCTTATGTCCACCAGCGGACTGTTATATTTTTCGAGAAGAGGTTTTTCCTACTATATCACGCTGGCCAGACGGGTTGATATAGAGCTTGTTTAAGTTTCCTTCTTTTGCAGTGGTGTTGTCCTGCAAAGTTTGTTCCTCTTACGACACCCATGGGATAAATAGGGGTGGTGACACTCTGTGTTCTTAATCCACCACCATACGGATGAAAAGTTCTAGTCGTTTAATTGCTTCTATTGTAAATTATGTATGTCTACTACCTGTGAACTCTTAGCTGTCCGGTATTTGCAGCAGTAGAAAAGGAAACCCAGGGTCGCGACAATCAATATTGAAGCAACCATCGTACATGCGATGAGTATCGTATCACCTGAATCTAAAAATATTAGAAAAAAAAGAAAATACTACATAGTTTATTACGATTTGTGAGTTAGTGATTTTAAAACTTCGGAGTTTTTGTTGCATATCAATTTTTTGTTTCTAAATGTTTGTTGAATGAAAAACAAACAGAATGGACACACATCAAGGAAGAGAAGAAAAAAGGAGAATTGATACTGGTCTAACCAATAAAAAATTAATCAAGCCCAGGAAAGTATAAAATAAAGTACAAGCTCAGAAGCAATTTTAAGGTAATGATTTGTTGCGTAAATTGCAGGGATTCAATGGTGGTCACTTACAAAATGCTCCCACCCTTATTTGTAATGGTGGCGATGTCTGAAGATCATGAATGGCAATGTTTTACACATATTGAACCTTAGTATAACTCAGCTCAATAAAGACCTATGTACATAGCTTAAAATGTAGTCGCTGCCCGTTCCTGTACGATTAGATTTTCCAAACCAATCAATGGATTTTAATATGGTTTTCACCAGTGGACAGAGTAATTCAAGAGGAATGTTATATGAACAATATTTGCATGTTTTAGTAGGGAAAACTCGAAAATTTGAAAGACTTATAACTTATACAATTTAGAAAAACCAAAAATTATACAGTCGGATGGGTTGCTAGCTATGAATATAATTGTAATTAAAAGAATAAACTTCTGGAAACTATGATCCAACTACGCAAATAACGGATTTAAAAAGGATGGAAGAAGAAAATAATTTAGCTAATTGTGACCACGGCAACCGGTCTCAATGGAGACCAGTCAATTAAACAGGAGATATTATAATGTACAAGTGTGTGTATGCAAACATAGGTGCACACCTTTATTCCCTCACTCTCATAATCCAATGAAATGATTATCCAACACGACCGGGGAGAAATCAGATCCTGGACCGACGGCTTTATGTGCTCTCAGAAGCACAGAGCATTCCAAAATTTAATAATAGAGATACAGTAGATGCGTCCACGGCTCTATCTTGACCATTTTTGTACCTATGCATTTCTGGACTTCTATCTGAATATTTTTCTTGTTTTCATCCTTTTTAAAATTTCTTTTTGAAAATTTAAATACAAACATTTTATAAGTTTTTTTTCTCTATATTAAGAACCTGCCAATGTGACTCTACTCTGCGTGATGATAAGCATGAATAGAATCCAAGAGTTGTGGTCACCATACTCATTGTAAATGCAGCCAATGCAGTATGGTGACCCACACTATGGCGGCCTTGTGGGATACTTCTTCACCTTATTAAAATTTATATAACCTATGTCACCCGCGCCATTATGGTGAATCTGTTGATATCTTAGTTATTAATATCGGTTCAGTAGTTTAGACACCACGGTGCAACATATATGCAACATTATGCTAAAATCTTACCCTTGCTTTTGGCTTCAATATTCAGGTAAATATAAGGTCCTGACTTCGAAGAAAAAAAGTTAACTTACCCTTCTCTGTGTCTGGATATTCTGTCGTTGCTGAATCCATAGAATCAGATTTTCGATGCAATTTTATTATAGTTTTTAAACTTTTCGCTCTCTCCATGTTTTCAATATTTCTGACGTCTTCGCAAATTACTAAACTCTCTTTGTACTCTTCACTTAATGTGAAATTGTGACTTAGGATTTTAGTGTTTCCACTTTCTACTACAGTCGCTGTTGACAAATACAATATCTTTAAGTTCAGAGCCTTCAATATTCACAAAAATCGCAATAATTTTTATTTATTTTTTTTCTTAGAAGAGACGCCCGCACTAGGAATAAATCCTGTGTCACGAGGGACTTTACAAACATGCAAGAAACGGACACAAAGAACACTCAGACTAAGAAGTCCCCTGTGGGGTTGGAAGCCACCACACTCAGCGCAGTAGAGAGAGAGGCCCAGGAGACGCTATAAATATAAAACTTCTGCGTACGTAAAACGTATTTTTTTTAATCACACGTTCTGTTCTCTGTTTTTAGGCGATTCGCAATATATGAAAGAAAAATATGCAGTAGTTTAGAAAGAAGTTTTTTTTTTGTTTTCATAATTTATAATATCATGTGTAGACGCTATGACCTGTCGTCATTATATTTATACGCGACGCGGTAACATCATACGTTGGTCGTTGCCGCTTTTATCAGGATTATGAACGCTCATTTTCAATTAGTTCGTCCAGGCAGTCGGTCCTTGGCCACCTCGAATTGGTGTTATATTTTATGTTGCTCCGTGTAACTAATGCTTACGACGCAATATCGTAATAATAACATTATTGTTGTTTGTTAGATGTTTGTTTAGCAATGTTAGTATTTGATATACTAATTGCTTAATCTTACAGCATTTGTGTACTTGGCGAATGGTGTGAACAAACTTTATAGTGGGTACTTTACGTTTTGTAACGAGTCCTGCTTATTGTCAATATTAGCTTGTGCTGTGCACTATGTGTGAAATTCAGTAGATTATCAGTATTTTAAATTAATTAGATTATCGCTATCAAACAGTCATAATGCCGCGAATGACCTTCACATGTTAATTTACGAGTAACCATCAAAACGCATCTGTAGTTTTGAAGACATACCGAAATACGGAATCAATTGTGTATGTTCGACAGACTGCCGAATATTTGTAAGAGCGGTACAAAGATTACGAAACAACCAAAATAGCTACTTGCTTTTTCGAGTATTGACATGCATTCTGGCGGCTACTAAGCTAGTAGAGCAATTAAACACACTAGTAAAACCGTGTCTTTCATAAATAAAGTATAAAATAGAAGTGAATTTGGCAAGTGATTCTGATTAGTAATAAGAATGCAAAGTTTGCCAGTTTGATGTTACCAACATTGCAACGCTATCGATTACAGTTCAGCGATTCATGTTAACAATGGTGCTCTAAATCGGTATTATTTGGCATTTATGTTGTTTTTTTTCTTATAGAAACCTACCAAAGTGACTATTCTGGCTGATGGGAAAGCATGAATAGAATCCTAGAACGGTGGTCGCCGTACTCACTGCGAATGAAGACAACGCAGTATGGCGACCCACGCTATGGTGGCCTAGTGAGATGCTGCACGTTTCTGTACGTTTGTCATTTTTTTATATTGACCGATTTAAATTGAATTATCTAGTATTTGAGCCTTACTTTAAAAGCAGGGGGCATGTTATACATTTTGTTGACACTTTGAAAGAATAAAAAAAAATGAAACAAATCCTTACTTCCAACAAGCCAGCGAAGTTTCCTTTTGTCCCTAGCAATACAAGAAAGAGATAGGGATTCCCCGACAGTATACCAGTAATCAATGACCCAAGTAGTTCTGTTCTTTCCATATTGATCGACGATGTCTTTCACAGTAAGGCCTGATATAAGGAGCTCTGGGGAAATACCTGAAACAAAATAAATGCTACTTTTAAGAGCCATATAGCACAACAACACGGCCCATTGATGCAGGGGTGACAGTTATCGTGACAACTATGTGAGCCTTACACTGTCACGATGACTGTCATGCCTTTTACGCCCCCAAGCGTGGCATGAAAAAGCATCTCACAAGGCCGCCATAATGTGGGTCACCACACTCCATTGTCTGCATTTACAATGAGACTGGAGACCACAACTCTTTGGATTCTATTCATGCTTTCCATCAGGCAGAGTAAAGTCACTATGGCAATTTCTTCATACAGAAAAAAAAAGAAACAATATTAATATTAGTTTATACGCAGTTTGTTCGTGTATTTTATTACTGGTATAACTCGTAGATTAACATATAATATAATCTTTTTCTACAAAAATTGGGAGTACTCAACATATCATACAGGTGATCCCGAACCCCCACTTCCCATGTCGTCCCAAAGGCATAGATGTTTCGGAAACTTTCAGGTGCTAGGAATTTCCTTTTGGTTCCCCGGCGACTGATATCCGAGACAAGTAGTGTAGAGTCCGACTCAATCATTCCGTTGGCCGTACGGTGGATGGTATGGATGTTATTCTTAAATTTTAAAAATTAGCCTCGTTTGAAAATTTATTGGAGATCTCTTTATTTCACATTGTAAGTAGGAAACATAAAATGATGAATATAAATGTGGCGACTTCCACATACAGAACCAAGACATATTATAGCACCATCTACCGAAGACACATCGAACTACGGAGTAACTATTAATCCTGTATCACGATATAAAAGTTCTCGCTCCGATAAGAATGTATACATAGTCCCTACGATAACCCTTGTGGCATACTAAACCATTCTTTTATTTTTACTTACTTCCTTTTAGTAATATTTCTGCGATCACGTCTGACTTTCCAACGTCTACATTCAAAACACGTAACTTATATCGATGCTTCTTAATAGATTTTGTGTGGAATTGAACGGTATATTTCCATGGAGCCTCGTTTATTTCTGTAATATTTATGTTGAAGAAAATTAGAAATTTATAAATATATTTTTTTAAATAACCTACCATTAAACTTCTGAATGATGACTGAAATAATAGAGAAAGAATGAAAAATACGAGTTACAGTACATTCAAGAGGATGATTATGTATTATATGTATATGACAGAAACATTTCCTTTGGAAATAAAAATATTTTGTGACATCATCATCAACAATCTTTATTAGTGCACTGCTGGACATAGGCATTTTCTTAGAAAATCAGATGGGTACGTACCTTTGAATGAGCCAAGCTCCGGTTTCTCGTTGTCGTCATCAACAAAATGTATTGAGCCATATTCTTCACTTGTGGTCTCAAAATTAACTGTCAATATTTGATTTCGAAAGTATATGAACTGATAGTGTCTTACTGTTGTATCATCAATGCCATCCTGTACTGTTGGTCTCAGCTTTAGATGATTTATTGAGATATTGAAGTCATCTAAAAAAACATGTAATTAAAATCAAATAAAAGTACCTACCATTGATTTCGTTGTGGTTTTTTTTAAAGCCTACCAAAGTGACTACTCTGCCTGATGGAAAACATGAATAGAATTCAAGGGTTGTGGTCACCATACTCATTGCGAATGCAGACAATGCAGTATTGTAACCCACACTACGGTGGCCTTGTGCGTTGCTTTTTCGTGCCTCGCTTGGGGACGTAAAAGATATGACAGTCATCGTGGCAGTGTAAGGCTCACATAGTTATCACGATAACCGTCACCCTCGCATCATGTGATAAAAACTTATCAACTGCCTCTAACAGTCCACTGTTGGACATGAACCTCTCCGTAGAGAGGAGGTTTACCTAGGAGGCTTCCTATATCAATTTAAAGAATTGTAATATAATTTCTCACTCTCTGATTTTTATTTTTAGGGGTGTTACTTAATGAATTTCAAACTTTATTTACACTGGGTAGATATATACTCTCACACTCTTTTTTATAAATGATTAAATGAGGTTCTGATGCAATAAAAGAAAGTAAAATCATGAGACGTGAACGATGGACCGACGACTTGAAGAAGGTGGCTGGCAGCGGATGGATGTGAATTGCCCAAGACCGGGATGGTTGGCGTTCCTTAGAGGAGACCTTTGTTCAGCAGTGGACGGCGATAGGTTGATCGATTGCTGACGTGAACCGAGACAAAATGGTTGATGACACAAATTTGTATAATATGTTTTATTTCAAGGCGTGGTGCAGGGTCGTTTTCTACTATGGAGATGGTAGGTTTTTGGTCGATATAGTTTATTTTTCGTTTTGTTGGATGTTACCAGACAATTTACCTAAGAAGAGAAATTGTTTGTTCCCTTTGTCCAATTTACTATTTAATACATGCATAAATTCACTAACAGTAAAAGAAAACCACTGGCGGTTTATATAGGGTAGGCCAAGAATTCGTAAATCTAACATCCCGCGCAAACATGTTCGGGGAGTTCTTTGAATCGCTGCTACTGAAATTTGCTGGCATCAATTGTAGCAAATGATTTCAACAAGATGAAGCCACTTGTCACCCATCCAATGAGTCCCTGCCGGTGGTTAAAAACGCGTTTCCGAAAAAGCTGATTTCCAGACGAGGCGGCATTCCATGGCCATCCAGAAGTCTAGACGTATCCTCAGCAGATCTATTTTTTTTAATAATAATAATAATCTTTATTGACATAAAAATGGGTACACTTCAATTATAGAATACGCTGACACCCGCGCTAGTTAAAACTGCGTTGCAGGTGTCAGTGGCTTCCCCATGTACAGGTACAGTTTTACATAAAGTAGATAATTATTACTTTTTACAACAATGATAATAATTTAAGACTATTTTATAGATGGCATGCTTCTGTGTGTGTGTAAGTGTATGTGTGCGTGTGTGACTGTACGTGCGTGTGTGTGTGTGTGTTGCGTGTGTTTATAATACTTGTAATAATAATTTCTCTACACCATCATAATCCATACTGTGTAGCCAAATGTAGATTACTTTTTTTATTTTGTTATTATATAATGTTTATATGGTATTCATTTTATAAATCTTACAACATTTATTATATACGTAGAGAGCTAAAAAGTTGTACGTTCTACGAGCAAATTTTGTTTTAACATATGGCACGGGCCAGCGTGTAACGCGCTTATGTGTCTTAGGTAAGTTAGGGACTACTTTTCTGTGATATCTTCGTAATATTTTGTAGATAAATAATTTTCTAACCGATAACACTCCTGCGTGTTCATGTACAGAGGACGTAGGATATCGATACGGTAGAAATAAAAGCACTTTAAGCACCATTCTTTGTGCGCGTTCGAGCTTAATTAAACTGGTTTTTGCTGTACCTCCCCATACGCAAATGCAGTATCTGATTAAGCATTCACATACTCACCGGTACGTTTGTATCAATAGTAAGCCGCTGGTTACTGCTCGTAAGTTTTTAAATACATAGACCAATTTTCTAACTCTCGCTATTGTTGATGTGAGATGTATAGTCCAGGTAAGTCGATCGTCTACTGTAACTCCCAGATACTTTATATTGGGCACTCGAGAAAGTGTGGAGCAATCGCAGTCCAAATGGAATGCTTGTCTATTACATGAAAATGTATGTATTTTGAGCACATGTGATGTGTCAGGTTTCCCTATAGACGATTTGGCGAAGCAAATATATTTTGTCTTAAAGGTGTTTATCGACAAAAGACTATTTTCCTGCCAAGTTGTGACTTTAGCTAAGCCGATTTCTGCCAGTTCAAAAGCCGTGTTCCACGTTTGGCCATGAAAGATGAGAGCAGTATCATCAGCAAACATTAATAAATCTGTGTGTGGTGGATGAGATGAGTACATCTTGCACAAGTCATTGATGTAAATGAGAAATAATGTTGGCCCTAGCGTGCTACCCTGGGGCACCCCATAGCTGCAACTAGAGTCGAAACTTTCAAAGCCAGATACTCTAACACGTTGGTATCTATTGGTCAAGTAGTGAGTAGACCAATCATGAGCAATACCCCTTATGCCGATATTCACCAAATATATAAATATTACTACTATCAGTCACAACATCATATAAAACTTCTACAGTCTTTTTGATACAATTATGTTTGATTGTCAAGAGCAAAAATCTTTAAGTATTGCTATGGATTCTTAGAGAGTTTGTCTACGACGCTGTTGTCATGAGTATCAAAAACTACGTAATCGACCCGCGCAAAACCTTTTGTTTTAAAGTACTTACCATACACCCAATCTTTTATAAGCTTGAAAACAACTCTATATGGAAACATTAAGTTACTGTCCCTCGTCACGTGCATGTATGTGCAATCTATTGCGTGATCATTGTCTTCTGGTGTCATAGTTCTTTGAAAGAACGCTGGCTCGTCGTTTGTGAACCGGTCGGTTTCAAGTAGTATTGTATCTGAAATTGTATGTTTAAAAAATATTGTATATTATTTAAGTCTAATTTAAAAAGTAGAAGAGTTTCGCTGATTTCAGTACGACCGGGCCAATTCGGCCGAGGCTGTACTACCTTCTCACAGAAAACCAACCTAAAGCGACAGCATCCGTGCTGTCGTGTTTCGTTGGTGAGAGCGAAACCGGAGTCCCATTGATGCAGGAGTAACAGTTATCGTGGTAAGTATATGAATTTTCCACTGCTACGATGACTGTCTCCAAGCGGGGTGTGAAAAACCTTTTCACTTGGCCACCATAGCGTGGATCCCCATAATGCATTGTTTGTGTTCGCAATGAGTATGGTGACCACAACTCTTGGATTCTATTCATGCTTTCCATCAGGCAGAGTAGAGTCACTTTGGCAGGCTCTTAATATGATAAAAAATAAAATTAAACTAAATGTTATATTGTAAGGTTGGAGACACCATGTTTGAGTTCGATTTCGGTTTTGTGCTCATAATATTATACTCTTGAAGTGCTTTCAATTAGTGTAATTTGTGGCACTGTTCATATATTCATAGATTCAAACTAAAAGAATTGATAGAATAGTGACATTGTTTTTGTTTTGTTGCACAATGTCCATATGTTAAAAATTACCAAATATGTTAGTGTTAACTACAGTTATGCATGTAAGTTTCACATCTAGTAGATGTAATTTTGAGATATGTATAATATTCTATCTATGTAAGTGAGATTTCACATTAGTTTTGTAAATTATAATAAAAAGAAAAATTAGATCAGGGTCCATACATTTTTACCATTGATCCTTTGTAGTGATACCTCCAATATATTAATAAACTATTGCATAGTTTTTATCGCGGGCTTCGAGCGCGGCGACCGAATCACGAAATTATGTAACGAAAATAAACCTAACGCCCCTACTCCGACCGGCAAACTGGTGCGGCATTGAAAGCCATGCATCGTCTAACGTCTTTTCAGTTCGGCAGACTTTGGCACGGTGTTTGTGTGCGTGCGACTAGACGTATGCGTGTAGACTGTACGAAGCTAGCACGGATCGAGACGAGCTGCTCCGAAATATTGTAATTGCATAAGTTGATAAAAAAACGCTAAACAATAGCTTTACCGCGGTAGTCTCCGAGTGCTCGCGTATTTTTTTTTGTCCTCACCTCGTGAATCGTGGTAGCGTAAAAAAATACCGCCGAAATTTTCTCGGTCATTAATATTGCTGCAAAGCAGTTGAACTGTCTCGCCATCCACGAAGTAGTATGTCCCAAGCTCATCGTACGCTAGTTCCGGTGAGCCTGATAGATTGGTACTTATTTTTCTACCCGCTATTTCAATCTGAACTTTTTCTGTAAAGAATAAAACCGTTTCTTTTATATTATTCCCCAGACCAATGTAAGCATGCAACTCAAAAGACACAGGTTCAAAAGACCCCCATCCCACCTTCTAGAGTTAGATGGAATGAGCAGAAGTTTGGCCTAAATAAACCCCAGTTGCTCGAAGAAAATCAATATATAATTTTCATTGTATAGTAGGACTTATTCGCTATAAAATTATTCAAAGGGTGTATCAAAGGATAAATCTATTTAAAAAAACTACCCGTATCTAGTCTACTTGTAGTAGAAGAGTCTATTAGTGGCCACGAGTGGTACAACGCGTTCGAAACATCGGGAAATAGAAGGAAGCGTAACCTTTGAAATAATTTTATCGTGAATAAATTCCACTATGCCACAATAACTGTATTGTTATTTTTTTTTTGTTAGAAAAAAACAACGCCCGCACTAGGAATAAATCCTGTGTACAAACATACAAGAAACGGACACAAAGAACACACAGACTCAGAGCAACAATTTGTGGATCACACAGAGTTTGGTCTCACAACCTCGGCGCATAGAGAGCGGCGTGGCGACAGCTTAAACCACTAGGCCAACCGTGCAGTCAAAGTCTATATGTATATAAAAGTCGAAAAATGGTTTTAAGAACAGTTGAAATCAATAAAGTACAGTTAGACTGGTTTTCTGTGATGCCGAAGCACGGTTCCAATAATATCTTTTAATGGCCCTTCCCCTGATAACAAGACATCTGTAAGTTAAGAGTTACAAGTATGTGATACCGCCCTTAAAGCTTATAAACTAAAAATATCAAAATTTACTAAGAATTTCATAACTTACTTTGTTCGCCTACTACTCGAACGAAAAATGTAAGTTTCAAAACAGGACCCTTCGTTTCTATAGAGCAAAGCCATTTCCCGGTCATGTCACTCGTTACCCCTGAAAACTGTTAAGGAATTTCTCAACATTAAAGACAATGGAGTACTATTTTTTGGGCAATCCACTCACAGACACCAGAAGCACTCTGACTGCTGTAATCTTTACACTACTCTTTATCCAAAGGTTATCTGTAAGAGATCCCTACTGAAATGAGGCTGTCTCGATAATATCACTGCATCCTACAAAAGTTTTGAAGGAAATATCTTAAAATTATATTTTTTTTTATTTCTTAATCCAAACAGTACTATGTTTATTTGTGAAATCTACATGAAAATTTGTTCAATAATTACGGAGAAGTGGCTTTACTAACATGTGAGTAAACAGATTGACAGATAGATAAAAGGAATTCTAAATATCGCTATGATGTGTTCTAAAGGTAGGGCCAAGAATTGGTTAACATTTGAATCTAACGTCCCGTGCAAACACGCTACGAGAGTTCTTGGGACCGATGCTACTGGAATTTGCTGGCTACAATCGTAACACATGGTTTTAACACGATGGAGCCACTTGTCACACATCCAATGAGTTCCTGCCGGTGGTCAAAGACATGTTTAAGGAAAAGTTGATTTCCAAACGAGGTCACATTCTTTAGCTACCCAAAAATTGGGGTTGTTTGAAGAATCGTGTCAACATCAATAAACCAAATACACTACGTCAACTAAAAGAAAAATTAGCAGAGAGGTGTCGGTGATCTCGCGGTCTCTTTGCCGACGAGTTTCGGTGCTCGCTTAGAAGAGTGCAAACGTCGAAACGGTGGCCATTTAGACGATGTAATTTTCAAAAAATAAATTTTAACTAAGTAGCTTTCTCGTAAATAAACAATTTTCATAATGTATGAAATGGTTTTTTATACGATTTTTTCAAATGTTAACTAATTCGTGACTCACCTGTACTACTCTTCTGAAACAATTCCATTTTTATAACATCTCTTTCCACGCATAGACGCCATGTTTTGTTTTTCTCGAATGTACTTACATATATATCTACTAGATATCAGTAAACAGGTAACTAATTAGACAATTATATTATCCTGTTATAACATAACGAAACAGAAAATGAAACATTGTCATTATAATAGTAGTTTATACATATCACACTTGACCGTTTGATCCCAAAGTAATCGACCCTAAGCTCTGATAACCACACTGTTGAAGAAGATACTTATATATTTCAAAATTCATTAATTACACCCACACACAGAATCAATGATCGGTCATCACTCAGTTATTTATTGAGTTCCGTGAACGTCCGCAGTTGTTTTTTTTTTTTTTAAATTACAACGCCCGCACTGGGATTAAATCCTGTCGCGGAGAACTATACAAACACCCTCTCACTATGATTTCTTTAGGTTGAAATAGTGTGGGTCACAATACTGCACACTGTTTACAATTACTCAATTAGTATCCGCCACATCATCCAAAGCATCCTAATTCCAAAAAAACTAAAAAAAATCAGATTTTTTAGGAGATTACCTCGATTACGGAGTTTCCATGATCGACTGCGAACTTTGACGGGAACTTGTAGTCGTTCGATGAACTGCATCTGAAATTATTGATAAATTTATGGTAGTTTATTTATGTGCTTACATATAGCGACTTCAACATACAATTAAACAAAAATATACGTCAGTGCCATCTAACGCAAGCACACCGAACTACGGAATAATTTATAATCTTGTATATATACGATATACGATATGACAAGTTCAAACGACAATGAGCATAACATCCATACCATTAGCAGCCGTGGGCACAATTAAATGACTTTTACGCGTTTATCACTTCAATGACACCTCCGTTTTGGGTCACTTTTTGGCTTATACTGATCTTATCGTGATGTCTAATAGCGAATAACCATTCTGAAGAAATGGCCAACCAAAAAAAAAAACATTTCTCAAATTCAACTTGCGGTTTCTAAGACTAGCGCATTCAACCGATATGTACTATTTATAAACGAATGAATTGTTAAAGGTAACAATATTTTTTTGACATCTTACACACAACGCCATCTAGTTTTAAACTGAGTAACGCTTGTACTTTTAACTAGATTGACTGATAGAAACCTATGTACTTTTTTACTGTAAATACATCCACATTATATGTAGAAAATACCCAAATTCTTGAACAAATATTTACAGATCATATAAAAATTCAGGCACAGAGACCTAAGATAATTAAATAAGATTTCATCAATTAGTCATCATCATCACCACATACTATACCACGCTGGGCAGACAGTTTGGTAGCTTTCTTTCTCTTTACTCGTGTAAGTTTGGTAATCAGAGTAAATTTTCTAAAACAATACTAACGTGGCGTAGGTAGCGTCGTAGTCAATTAGTTGAATGTTTAAACTTTTATTTCGCAAAACCTTGAAAATTTTCTGCAATTCTTCGATACCATTCCATTTATGCATTACCTGTTTAAATTTCAGTTGTATATTAAAGTTGTTATTGGTGTATAGATCTAAAAAGAAAATGAAGGTAGAATGGGTTATAATGTTTTCAAAGATTCGTAAGTTTCCTCAACTGGCATTAGGCTTGCAGTGTCCGTGTGGTGATGGATTACGAGAATGTGAAGTATCACCAGTTTTATTACAAGTCTGTGGTGTGTGTGCTCGAGCCAATCACATGGATGGAGTTCGACAGAACACAAATAGCATGAAGACCCATGGAGATCCACGTGTGCTCAGTAGTTTTCTGAATTGAGAGTATAGCCGAATATATTGTCCGTGTGGTAACGGATTATGAATACATAGTGTTACCACTCCTATTCATCCCGTGGGTGTCGTAAAAGGCGACTAAGGGAACAAAGTATGCAAGACAACATCATTACAAAGAGAAGGAAAACTTGAAACAAACACTATTCTAACCCGTCTGGCCAGTGTGGTATAGTAGACCAAAACCTCCTTACTAAGGAGAGGCCTATGTCTAGTAGTGGACTGTAAAAGTCTGTTGAGGAGAGTATAGCTGTTAGCATGGTAGTGAGGTACCTGTTATTTTGATCTATCTCCATTCAATTCTTAAGATGTTATCGAGTTTTGCCTTCCATCTCTGGCATTACCCAAGGTACTCGGCACAGTATACTTGTAATTCGCTTTGATTTTACAAAAGGACCTCTTTCATAATTATCAACTTTTAACACAACCTCAGCCACTCCTTTGAAAGGTTTTGGTCTGCCACGGTTTTCAGACAAGTTGGTTTTGGATTTGTTTCGAGTTTTTCTTCACTTTGCAGTGTTGTGATCCTAAGTTTTACTCCCATATTCGGCTCTTATGACACCTACGGGATGAATATCGGTGGTGACACTTTATATTCTAAATCCATAACCACATTACACTATAATACATTCTAATCCATGTGACACTCATAGAACAGACCCAATATAATATAGAAATTAAATTCTATATAATTTCACAGAATTAACACTTACTGGAATGTACAGTTAAACTCAAATTCACAAATAAAAACAATACAAAACAAAACATAGTGTATTCATGAACCAATTTACACTGACACATCAATGTTCCTACCAAACTATGCCTTGGTTTACACTTTCCTTGTATTATGACTAATATAGAATTGATATTGAAACAATAATACCTACTCTTCGATTAAATGACACAATTGTTTATTTTGCTGGAATATTAAAATATCTGAAGTTAAACTGAAAGTTAGTGGTTGGCTACAACAACTTGATTACAACAAAAAAATGTAAATTTGCTTATGTTTCTAACATAAATCACTTCAATTTTGAATTTAGCACACATACAAACACACACACACCACTGCCCATTGACTTATCTACACACGCCACCATACTTATAAAGTATAATTAAAAGCATTGCAAGCAATCATGTAAAAATAGGGACATTTTGTATAGACGGTAATAACTTTTGTGCGACTGAACACTGGTTTCCCAGATACAGGCTTTTGGTCTAGTTAGATTCAGTAGATACACAAGTTAATATATTAAAAAACACTAGACTCAACTTTAATGTACAAGTGTAAGAAAATAATGTGTCAATATATCTTTTTTATTTCATTAAATACATAAAACTATTAGGTTGGTTAGCGTACGTTTCAAAAATTAAGAAAGTTCTACGCCTATTCAACTCAAATTTGGACATGATATATAACACTCTTTAGAAAAGGGTTTTTACTCATTTTTTGTAACCACAAAATTTTTGCCCAAAGACCTACGGGTAAGGGTAAGGGTAAGGGACTACCATGTCCTGCCCAGTCCTACTTGAGTTTGGTAGCTTTATGATATGTGTTTTGAAACGTAGTACTTTATTCTTTATTTATTATTGAGTCATAAGCCCTGTGAAATATTCGTCAATATTAAAAAGTATGAAGCATTATAGGATAATAGTTTAGGAGATTTTTTGATGTTTGTGCACATCCACCTCAATAAAACTAGAACATAATAAAGTTTATTGAACAACAATTAATACAGGTTCTATGTAAAAGTATATCAGTTGAATGACTCAGTACAAACAGTGACCTTATCGCAGGCATCTTTTAATTCAAGATATCCTTTAATTCAAGGTAATTCTTTTACGATGATATTTAGTGTAGATTAAAGAGTCTGAAGGAGTAGAGCTTTCAGATTCAACAAGACTCAGATCTCTGTCTGCCACCGCAACCTACAAGTATCTAAGTTTTTCACAGTCCTTGAGTATACCAGAATCTGGTGTAAAACAAATATTGCAGGAACGCTTCTTTCGCTACTTAAAATGTATATAAAAGTCTGTTATCAGGGGGTAACAAAGTGCAAGCTTATAATGGTTGGGTTATTTCGGTAGTACTCCGCTAGCTGAAACCGTCCCCTGCGATCCCCAAGCTGCTTCGGACTGCTTCTGCAGGACAGAATTCGGAACGAAGTGATTCATTAGAGAACAAAAGTAAAAGTCATAGCTCTTAAAGGTTTTAGTGGCAATGGGCTGGTCACATCTGTCGCAGAATCGATAACCAATGGAGTAAGTGTGTTCTGGACTAGAGACCGTGTCTAAGCAAATGTAGTGTGGGACGACATCTGACTAGATGGCGGAACGATTAGCGTAAGAAGCCCTGCGGCGACTGGATGCCAAAGCAGCAGATCTTTCCCTGTGCTGTGCCTTGGAAGAAGCCTATGTCCAGCAGGAGACTGCAAAGGGCTGATGACTATGAATAATATATATTTATCATAATATATGTTTTTCCAACATATCTGTATATTACGGTATAAGACATTTAGATTTACAATAGATCTTAAACGATAATTAGACTAAGTTACACTGGTTTAAAACTAAAGTTATAATATTTAATTTTATATTTTCTTTTATTCACGTATTTTTACATGTTAAGTTATTTAAAATTTAGTTCAAAAACTTTAAATACTGCTTGCCTGCGGTTGAATAAATCAGTGTTTCAGACAATAGCTTTTAGTCAAGCGATATTGGCCAATTGGGTATTTAAATAAGAATATAAAATAACTATTATAATTTAATAAGAAAATTTAAATACTATAAAGTTTTTACGTTAAAATGCAAATCCCAAAATGTAAATATTTCAAATAGACAATTTCATTGTTTCCAAAGTATTTTTTTGTGTCTGTGTAATTAAATTAACCCAAGTATTCAGATGAAGTGGTCATATATTTTTTGTGTTCATGTAATGTTATGTTAAGTAACCTGTTAATGCTATAAGGGCCTAAAAAAATAACGTCCATGCACAAATCTATGACTAACTTACTCGCGCATACTACGTCTTTCCTTCTGTTTTCTTACAGTGTGGGCTGCCCAGTACGTGCAGTTGTTGGAGTGAGTTTTAAAGACAATTATATTGATTTCTTAAAATTAATAGACTGACAGCTATACACACTTTTCTCCTTTCTTTTCTGTGCGGAATTACACCCGGATGCCACCTATGATACGGTGGTTATGTCGGACCAAAAACTGTCAGGTACTAGTAGCCAAGGAGATAGATGTATCCTAGAAAAGCAAGTCCTGGATAGTATTTTTATTTAACTCACAGAACAAATTTAATCCACAATATAACACTAGATGATATAAGTCAGATAATAATATGAGGGTTTATTCATGATAAAGACGCATTACTTGCAATAATTTAATAGTTTTGTCAAACTGTACAAGAATTTGTTTGAAGACATCATATTCATGTTTTATAAATTATTTATATTATGATTTTTGTTCTTCTGGTTTCTTATATATAACATTGATGACGATCATGTATTCCTAACCGATATCGGCCACAGAGGCCTATGTCAACGGACACCAGCCAACTTCACAGAAGAAATTATAGTGCACAAGAATGTGCGCTAACACAGGTGCACTTTCTGTTCCCTCACTCTCACAATCCAACGGGACCGATATCCGACACAACCGGGAGAGATCAGGTGCCAGACTGACGGTTTTACATGCTCTCTGAGGCACGAGGGTTAACACTAACTTACAAACTTCGGGCCGTTATTAGGTATTTCTGTCACTAGAAAAAGTCAATAATACTTTTCGTCCGAAGCAGGAATCGAACCCGAGACTTTTTGATCGGCAGTCGTATACGTTAACTGCTAGACTAACGAGGCAGTTGATTAGATAAACAAATTAGCTACTCATATGAATAATAAATAAGCTATTGCCTGAGGCTTTGTTAGCGTGATACTATTTCTGATTTCTAAGTTTAACAATGACAAACATCTATTACAGTTGTTACCTATTCATTTTACTGCTTTAGGGTGAAATTTCCAAAATATTTCCTCAGTATGTGCTTACAATACATAATAGCTGCCAATATTCAAGTTTAGAACCTCAGCGGTTAAGGTTTTGCGTTGATAGAACAGTTAGTCAGGGTTAGTGGCTCTATACTGACTGATAGTTCGATCAACAAACAATACGTATTAATATGTGTAGGGACGGGTGTTATATCCCTCCGACACAAAGGGAAGATCCTCCGACCAGGCCGGGTATGCCTGGCGGACCGCAGCTCAAAGATTAATGTTGGGATGTCGTGCATATGCCAATCGCCACGAGAATCTCTATTTCGCAATACAGGATTAGTATTATTCTTCGTAGTTCGATGTGTCTTCGCTAGATGGCGCTGTAGTATGTTTTTCTGTTTGTGCTGTATGTGGAAGTCGCCGAAAATACATATATATTCAATATACAATTGCGTCCCTATTGAATCCTTAAAACACACACACAAGAAACACATCATATCTTTAATATCAGAAGATTTAACATTCATCACACATTTAGTGCCATTGAAATACACAATGACAAACTAGCAAGTACCCAGTCGCGACAACTAAATGCCCCACCATGACTGGGAAACCAATCTTGAAGAACTGTAAGAAGGTAAACCCATAACCATGTCTTTCAGCCACTCCTGTGCATATTACGTTGGAACTTGCTCCTATCAAGGTTCCGTTACCTGAAAACAATATTCACAATGTGTATCAGAAGTTTACTGAGATTTACACAAGGTTTACACACGCTGATTTCAGCATGAACGGGCCAGCTCCATCGAAGCAGTACTACCTTCTCACAGAAGACCAACCTAAAGGAACAGCATCCGTGCTGTCGTGTTTCGTTGGTGAGTGTGAGACCGGAGGCCCATTGATGCAGGGGTGACAGTTGTCGTGGCAAATGTGTTCAATACAATGCTACGATGACTGTCATGTCATGCCTTTTACGTTTCCAAGCAGGGCATGAAAAATCATGTCACTAAGCCGCCATAAGGCATTGTCTCCATTCGCAATGAGTATGTTGGCCACAACTCTTGGATTCCATTCATGCTTTCCATCAAGCAGAGTAGAGTGACTTTGGAAAATATTGCAGATTTTTTTCTAACCGGCTTGAGGGGAATGTTATTGTAGTCTCACAGAAGATAGGTATCAGTAATTTACACATGTATTTCTTTTTACTGAGTCAGTGACACCCGTTGGCTCAATCCCGAAACACTTAAATATTGCTGAGAGGAAGAGCTGTAATGGCGTAGGTTTTTATGCAAAATAAAAAAATCTTCCCGAGTGCGTATTTCTGGAATGCTCAAACAATTTCAAACCCCATAAGATTCTGCTTTAGTATGAAAGTTATTACCGTCCTATAATTTAAACACTATAGCAGAACTTCCAAGAGTTCTGTAACTAAGGGTCCATAAACTCTTCATCAAAGAAACCGTTCAAACTACTTGACTAGATCCGTAACTTATGTTCAATGATGATCAAAAATAGAATACGTTTACCTCCTAAACAGACTCCAAAAGAGAGTGCCCAAATAAGCGGTGTCATAGGCAAGTTGAGTGTGGGATTCGTACCCAGTGACGTCACAACCCTGATCATCATAGTCGTCAGTGGAACGTTGTCAACAAAGGCTGATGTTATTCCTGATACCTAAAACAAATTATATCTTTAGATAGGATGGATACCAATTAAGCATTCCACCATTTTGATTTTACTCAGCATTACGTGGATAAATACAAATATCTA
Organism: Hypercompe scribonia; assembly: GCA_949316085.1. Taxonomy (NCBI): domain Eukaryota; kingdom Metazoa; phylum Arthropoda; class Insecta; order Lepidoptera; family Erebidae; genus Hypercompe; species Hypercompe scribonia. The sequence goes on from OX438997.1 coordinate 6,313,642, forward strand.
TATCCTCAAAGGGATAAAGACAGGTAGACAGAAGATTTCAGTATACCGGTGGATTTTGCCATGGAAAAATTGCCGGCTATTTGCAGACATTTGATACACAACGTCATCTAGTTTCAAACTAAGCAGAGCTTGTGCTATGATAACTAGACTGACTGATAGAATACTCATATACTTTTTTTTTGTAAATTCATACATATTACGAGTATACATACAAAACACCCAAACTTCGCAACAAATATTTACAAATCATACAAACATTTAGTCCGACCCGGGGATCGAACCCGAAACCTCAAGCAAAACAGTCGCATTCGCTACGCTGCGCCACCGAGGTAGTTAACTTATACCAAGTGCCGTGAAAATTGCACTTTAGAATGGGAAAATTAAGGCATGCAATGCAAGGGAAAATTGGTAAGAAGGCTAGATACTTAATATTAGGAAAATAATTCAGATAGATCAAGTATTATCGGCTATAATTACTTCAGCAGTCCAGGACCACGTACCTATAACTGGACCTGATTATCACTTAAATTTTTACTCCAACCATCTCCAAACAAGGAAGAGGTTGTCCTGTATGTTTTTTATCAGCACAGTTAAAAAAATATAATCAAGAAATGGACATTTTATTGACTGATTAATTTCTTGTATTATCGTAGGTTTTCATTCACAAGCAGAAAACCTAGAAGATTTTACCGTTCACAGTTCATAATATTTCTTTCTGGAAGTTTCTGTAAGTAACACTCTCATGTTGAATGAACTCAAATTTAATAAGAACACAGGCCGCTTTCCTGTTCAGACTGCTTTTTTCGACAGCCACGTACCCCCTCTGAAGAAACACTAAAATGGCATGGTGTGCAGGGAACGGGTGTCATGTCCTTCCGACACAAAGGGAGGTTCCTCCGACCAGGTGAGGTGATAATGCCTGGCGGGCCACGGTCCAACGGTTGATGTTGGTATGTTGTATATATGCTAATTGTCACGCGAATCTCTATTTCGCGATACAGGATTAGTAGTTGCTTCGTAGTTCATTGCATTCATATGTTTCGTTTATACTTCGTAGTTCGATGTATCTTCGTTAGATGGCGCTGTTGTACATTTTTCCTTGTGCTGTAATGTGGAAGTCGCCACACATGGTAAAGAAACATCTTGTTCAGAAATATAATACGTACCCACACCATCAGAATCAATGCAACAGCGAGACGATTCTGCTCATCCACTTTTAATATAAGAGCTTCAGTCCATCCTCCTATGAAGTCTATCAAGCCGAGTTTGGCTAAAGCCTGCAAACAGAGATCTAATTAGAAATCTCGTCTAGGATCTCTACTTGTATTTCACAAGTAGATCAAATAGTCTCGGATTCCATTCCCAGGTTGGGTCCAAGTTTTTTTGGTCACAGAAATACTTTATTTGTCGAAGCTACCTCGAAGGGCACGTCAAGTAGTCGTTCCTGCGCCTGATCTCTACCCGGTCGTTTCAGATAACCATCCTATCGGATAGTGAGAGTGAGGGAACAGAGAGTGCACCTATATTTACGCACATAATTGTGCACTATAATACCTCCTCCTTCTGAGCTGGTCTCCGTTGAGACTGGCTACTATGACCGAAATTAGCCAGGAGCACATGAAGATCATGATTATAATGAGCTACATTTTTTACGTTTAAGTTTTGCACCATTTCTTCAAATATACTTAAACAGGTAGTTGTGAAAAAATCCAAATTGGTTAATAAATGAACAAGTCCTGTGTTAACAAACAAAATAAAAATAAACAAATGGAGATTCTCTTTCTTTTTGAAGAATTTGCCAAGTTCGTTTTTAAGCATGAAAGCGAGACAGTCAAATTATGTGAATAGAATAACTTTGTTACTTCATGCAATATCTGTCAAAAACTCAATGACATGGAAGTAAGTTGTCTTTATTTATTAGGTATTTACTCAGTTTAGGTTTAATTTTCTACAAAATTTTGCTTAAATTACTCACCTCCATAAGAACGAAGAGCGCCGCAAAGAACAGTAAAGTTGACCATTCGATTTTGTGCAGCACTGGCTCCAGGTCGTTGCGATCTGCCAAAGTCAGCAGTAGCAAGGCACCGAGAAGCGCTGTCCAACCCAGGGATACGCGATCTGTTGAAGATATAAGTTATAAAAATCCGATCGGTCGTTGTCACTCAAGTTGAAAATTTCGAACAATCCAATGATAAAAACCTTAGGAGGTACTATCCTTCTTGAAGAGGGAAAATGAATTTGATTGCTCCACCTATTGAATTAGGGCTACCGTAAAAATTTTAGACAAGTCATTGTTAATTTCAGCACAAGCGGGCCGGCTCGATCGGAGCAGTACTAAATAAAATATTTCGGACATTTGACACACAACGTCATCTAGTTTCAAACTAAGCAAAGCTTGTGCTATGATAACTAGACTGACTGATAGAATACTTATACACTTATTTTTTTAGTAAATACATATGTACATATACATAGAAAAATCTACACTCCGAAACAAATATTTACAGATGATATAAACACTCGATCCGACCCAGGAATCGAACCTAAGACCTCAAGCACGGCAGTCGCGTTCGCTACCGCTGCACCATCGAAGTAGTCAAGTAGGGTACCTCTCATAGAAAAACAACCTGAAGCGACAGCATCTGTACATTTGCAATGAGTATGGTGACCACAACTCTTGGGTTCTATTCATGCTTTCCATCAGGCAGAGTAAAGATACTCTGGACTCTCAAAACCAAAGACCTTAACCGAGTAACTGTCGCACTGGAAATTTCCTTTTACAAACGCACAGACAAAACTTTCTGCAATGTTACAGAAATGGAATAAAATCAAGAGAAAATGACAATAATGATCTGATATCATTAAAAGAATGTTGATTTTTAGTTTGCTTTGTTCAAATTGTGATACTTACTGAATTCAGGTAGGGAATGCAGAAAGAACGCTATCACGACAAATCCAAGAGACACAGCACATTTCAGGAGAAGTGGCTTATCTCTGATCTGGTACTGTTAAATGAAAGACAACCTTATTCAACTAATATGTAAATCTAAAATAACTTTTACTAGTTTTTAATGATTTGTCAGAGTTGATCAAAGTGGTTTTTGATCTGCTTTAACCAGAAGTTGACTTCTTACAGATGAAAATGATATTAAAGTAAGGATGGTCAGAGTTCACCTTCACATCTGAATTTCTTTTTTTGTACTAATATAAACATAGAACATTGAAATATTAATCACCAACATCAAGACAGTCAAACAGTAGTATCTTCCTGAGGCCATTTTTATCAAATGATTTCAGACATTTGACACACAACGTCATCTAGTTTCAAACTAAGCAGAGCTTGTGTTATGATAACTAGACCGACTGATAGAATACTTGTATACTTTTTTTTTGTAAATACAAGCATAGAAAACATCCAAGCTTAGAAACAAATATTTGCAGATCATACAAACATTTGATATTTGAAAATTAATTCAAAAATCTGAAATCAGTTTGATATTTAATCATAATAATCCTCAATTATTACAGTCCAATGCTGGCTATAGGCCAGTTAGGAGGGATCTAGATGTCGTAATAACAGCTGTTCCCAGATCCCTCCTATGTCAGGTTTTAGTTGGTCCGATACCGACACACCACCCTGCCGTAAACCCCGATGGGGTGACGGCCCGAGGGGGTTTCCACACGTTAAAAAAAAAACAACAGGGTTTGTGTTAAATTTTCCTTCTCTTTGCAGTGATGTTATCCTGCCTAGTTTGCTCCCTTATTCATCTGTTACGACACCCACGGGATGAATAGGGGTGGTGACACTCCATACTCTAAATTCGTCACTACATGGATCATCATCATCATCATCATCAACAGCCTTTTACAGTCCACTGCTGGCTATAGGCTTCCCCTTCAAAAAGAGGTCTTAGCGTACTTTACCACGCTGGCCAGACGGGTTGATATAGGCTTTGTTTCAAGTTTTCCTTCTCTTTATAATGATGTTGTCTTGCATACTTTGTTCCCTTAGTCACCTTTTACGACACCCATGAGATGAATAGGGGTAGTAACACTATGTATTATTAAACCATCACCCCACGGACACATGAATCCAAAAAATTTGGACATGTGAGTTTAATTGTGTTCATTATTTAATATGTAACATGTATACCTTTTGTCTCATATCAGCGAGCATAGCTTCAAAGCAGACTTTTGGACAGGCTCTCTTCCTAGAGTCCAATACCAGGGCATCCAGTTCTGCAGTTAATTTGCGTATTTTACGCTCCAAGCACTTACGCACCACATGCTCGTCGCGAGATAAGTTCAAAAGAGAGTCTATTGCACGCTGCCAAATTGATATTTGATTTTTGAGACCTGAAAATATAAAGACGGTAATAACACAATTTAAAACTTTGAACACCCCCAATTCCGTCAGGTCAAGATTACCACACTATATACCAAAATACCACAGTAAAGGCAACTTCAAATCAATCGGAATTGTGTCAGTTAGTGAAATTTCGTCATCAACTAACAAATGAGCTGATAATATTCACAAATGCAAGCTTCTGCAGCTAAGAACTACCTCAATCACATTAGCTATCAAACGAAAAACCTGCATTACAATCGGTCTATTCGTTTAGAAGTTAAGATGCCACATGTAGACATATAGGCACGTTACTTCATACATTCGATTCGATAATTATGTTAGATGCTTAAGGTTATTCTAATTAGACTATCATTTTATTATAATATTTGGATCTTACCTAAAATCTCTCTAGATTCTGTCAACATCAATTTTGTGGTGTCTCTGAATATGAATCTAAGATGCAAATAGGTCTGGACACACACTAGCAAGACACCAAGAGTCATGTGAAGCGAGAAATTGGTGAAGTTTATGCCCTGGAGAAGAATATCAGGCATTACTTCCTTATTTATTCAATTAAATATCGCTGTTATCTGATTCGAAACTAGACAAAGCTTGTCTATTATTTATTAACCTGCCTCGGTGGCGCAGCAGTAGTGAATGCGACTGCTGTGCGTGACCTCAAGGTCACAGGTTCGATTCCCGGGTCGGACCAAATGTTTGTATGATCTGCAATTATTTCTTTCGAAGTTTGGGTGTTTTCTATGTATAATATGTATGTATTTACAAAAAAAAAGGATTTAAGTATTCTATCAGTCAGTTTAGTTATCATAGCACAAGCTCTGCTTAGTTTGAAACTAGATGACGCTGTTTGTGAAATGTCCGAAATATTTATTTATTTATTATTTATTTATTATGCACATACTAACTGACCCGTGCAACCTCATCTGCGTCTCCTGTTATGAAGAACTGACCTTAAAAGATAGGTTGTTGCAACAAATACTTTGGACATCTGGCACACAACGCCATCTAGTACCAAACTAAACAATTTTTGACACATTTTCCCTGATACTGCCGCTCCTTTGGTTGTAGTATGATGATAAATAGCTTTCCTCGATAACTGGGCTGTCTTACTGAAATAATTTTTCTAATCGGACCAGTTCTTCCTGAGATTAGCGCGTTCAACTAAACAAATAAACTCTCCAGCTTTTTAATATTATTAATCTTTTTGAATAAAATTATAATCAGACACAGAACGAGTGAAAAACACCTTGGCGTGTAGTTAATCAGTCATGGTTATTAACCGAGAGATTAATGGACAATAGGCCTACCGAGTTTAATTTTGTCGTAAGATGCTTACATCTTAGCTCAATAGGTGGCGTTGTACTTATCGGCTGAATCGCACTATAATTTTTTTCATGGTGATCAATTCATAAAACTCTAGATTTTTGTGTTTATTTGACAATATGTTAGAATTGTACTTTGTACAATATTTATGAAAAGCTTTATAAACGAAAGAAGTATAGAACACTATATTAAATAAATTATAACAATCATTGTTTATGAGGTCCTGGTAATGATGTACTAGCCGATTTTGGCCACGGCGGCCAGTCTCAATGGAAACCAACCAGCTACGCAGAAGATATTATAGTACATAAGTGTGTAAACACAGGTGCACTCTCTGTTCCCTCACTTTCACAATCGGATAAGATGGTTATCCGACACGACTAGGAAGAGATCAAGCGCCGGACCAACGGCTGTATGTTCTCCGAGGCACGGAATAAGGTCATACTTACAGCTTGAACAACAAGTTTATTAGAAACTATGATGACATTAGGTGGGTCACCAACAGGGGTGGCTGTGCCTCCCAAGTTACAGAACAGTACCATGGCCATTAGCACTGGAATTGGATCCATGTTCATTACTTCACAGAGCCTGGTGGAAGAGAAAGAGAGAATTAATCAAAAGATAATGACTTCACATCAACGGCCTTTTACAGTACACTGCTGGACATAGGCCTCTCTTTAGCAAGGAGGTTTTGGCCTACTATACCACGCTGGCCAGGCGGGTTGGAAATAGGGTTTGTTTCAAGTTTTTCTTCTTTTTGTAATAATGTTGTCTTGCATACTTTGTTCCCTTAGTCGACTATTACGACACCCACGGGATGAATAGGGGAAGTAACACTATGTATTCTTAATCCGTCACCACACGGACAATGACTTCACACTTATGATATAATGGATGTCTGATCCCAAACTAGGCAGAGTCTTTAATAGTCCGTCGCTAAACATAGATTTCTCCTTAGATAGGGCTGGTATAGTCTCTCTATAGAACCTCTTCTCTTCGGCTCTTCTTTCCTGTGCAAATCAGTTAAAGCCTGGAACTCATTAGCAGCACACGTGTTTCCCTCCCACTATGATCTCGAGTCCTTTAAGCGGGACGTGAAAAAGTCTTTCACTAGGGCGCCATACTACACTGTCTTCATTCGCAGTGAGTATGGCGGCCACCGTTCTTGGATTCTATTCATGCTTACCATCAGGCAGAACAGATTCACTTTGGTAGGTTTCTAAACAAAAAAAAATCACATACCGTATTGTGACTGGAGTCATGAAGAGCACTGTAGTGACGTTATCCAGCAGCAGAGACACCACAGAGGTGATGGCACACAGCACTGTTATCAGCGGCCAGATTCTGCCTCTAGCAAACTGAAATAAGAGAACATTAATTTTTGAATGTCATAGAATGCTCATAATTATGAGAGAGGTAGGGCATAGCGTGATATTTTCCGCTCAAAACTTGGAGCAGCCCGACTGGGGAAGGACCTCCGCCTTACAGAAGACCACAGCCAAATAGCACTGCATCTTCGGCAGTGCTGTATTCCTGTGGTGAGTAAGGTATCCAGAGCTCTAGAGAATTCGCTGTTTTGACAACGGGGGACTAGTGGTGCTTATAATACTGCTACTGGCTCGTGTGGGCGCGGAATGTGGGCGCGGCGGTCAGGAAGACCCGCTGAAACGGTTGTCCGCTGGCCGCCCGCAGGATAGATGGGGTCCCGAACCCAGGGATCACTACAACCTCCACCCTGGGAGGCTGAACCGCCAGCCTGCGAAAAATCCCTGCAGTAGCAGTCGTGCCGGAGGAGGAGACCGGAGTGGAACCCGACCGCTGCTGCAGGGGGGGAGCGGGGGCCCTTTCGTACGCCGCGCCGACAAATCGCACTACTCGCATCGACCATGAGTAGATTAGCACCGCCCCATTGCCCCCTTAGTTGTCAACACAGTGAATCCTCACAAACCAATTAAACCCCCCCAAAAAAAAAATGACGAAGAAAAATAGAAAAAATGTATCTACAGCGGCATCTTCTTCCACATATATGGACTTCTGCAACATCAGGGGACTTCACTCCAACCTGAACGCAGTCCATCTTCATCTGGAGATTGCGCAGCCGACCCTCTTATTTCTTACGGAGACGCAGATATCCTGCCCGGCCGATACATCATACCTACACTACCCCGGCTACAAACTCGAACACAAATTTCTGAGACGTGCCGGTGTATGCATGTACATCCGGGAGGATAACTGCTGTCGCCGTCTCCATTTTTATGAAGACAGGGACCTGTCAGTAATGTGGGTGCGCGTAGACTACGGAGGTGAGACTCGAATCTATGCGTGCCTATACAGGTCTCATAGCGGTGACAGGGAGACTAAAGCACTCTTTGAGCACCTGCAGGTGACGACTGACAAAGTTCTTGAGCGGTACCCTCGTGCTGAGTTGGTGATTTTAGGGGATTTTAATGCCCACCACTGTGAGTGGCTAAATTCTCGATCCACCGACTTTGCAGGCAGGTCTACTCATGAATTTGCTCTGGCCCATGGCCTCTCACAACTGGTACATTCTCCAACAAGAATACCTGATATTGAGAGCCATGCACACTCTTTGCTGGACTTTCTGCTGACGACGCGTCCGGACGACTACACTATTGCAGTGGACGCACCTCTCGGCTCGTCCGACCACTGCCTCGTCCGGACCGAAGTCCCATGCCCTCGGCATATTCCACCTCGCCCAGCCAATTTGCGCCACATGTGGCAATATAAATCAGCAGACTGGGATGGATTGCGTGAATTCTACGCATTATACCCGTGGAGGCAGCTTTGCTTCACGCCAGAAGATCCTGACTCCTGCGCAGCCGCTGTCACTGAGACGATCCTGGTGGGTATGGAGTATTTTATTCCCAACCCATCAGTAGCTGCGGGGGAAAAAAAGCGACCGTGGTTTAACCGGCTTTGCAAGGAAGCCAGGCTAGTCAAGCAGGCCGCCTATAGGGCTTGGACCACGGCCCGTACCAATAAGGATCCGAACATCTCTGATGTGAGACGCAAACTAAATGCTGCCTCGAGGTCCAGCAAAAAGACAATTGCCAGAGCCAAATTCGATTTCATCGGCAGGATTGGTGAGCGACTTACGAGCTATCCCTCTGGGAGTCGTGCGTTTTGGTCTCTTGCTAAGGCTGAAATTTCAGGAAGGAAATTTTTGCCAGTCGTCTTTACCACCATTGCGAAATGCCGATGGTAACTTGGCCCATAGTGCTAAAGAGAAAGCCGACCTACTTGGGCAACTCTTTGCCGTGAACTCGACCATGAACGAGGATGGAAGTGCGGTACCGCCTACTAACCCGCCGTGCCAACACACTTTGCCGGAAATACACATTTCGCAAAGAGAAGTGCGGCGGGAACTAAACTGTCTAGACGTTCATAAGTCGAGTGGGCCAGACGGCATACCTGCAGTGGTGCTCAAAAAGTGTGCCCCTGAGTTGTGCCCTGTACTAACGCGACTTTTCGCGATTTCCTACCGCAAAAGGCAAGTGCCGTCTTCGTGGAAGACTGCCCATGTGCATCCAGTGCCAAAAAAGGGTGATAGATCGGACCCATCGATTTACAGGCCTATAGCTATAACCTCCCTTCTCTCTAAGGTGATGGAGCGTGTAATCAACACACGGCTCCTCAGTTACCTGGAAGAGCACGATTTGATCAGCGACCGCCAGTACGGTTTCCGCCGCGGTCGCTCGACTGGTGATCTTCTAGTGTATCTCACTCACCGGTGGGCTTCAGCCATTGAGAGTCAAGGTGAGGCTTTGGCAGTTAGCCTGGATATAGCAAAGGCGTTCGATCGGGTCTGGCACAGGGGCCTTCTATCGAAGTTACCGTCCTACGGCCTGCCCGAGGGTTTGTGCAAATGGGTGGCTAGCTTTTTGTCTGGCAGACGCATAAAAGCCGTCGTCGACGGTAGCTGCTCCGAAAGCATGGACATAAACGCTGGTGTCCCGCAAGGCTCCGTGCTATCTCCAACACTATTCTTGCTGCATATCAATGATATGTTGACCATAGATAGCATTCATTGTTATGTGGATGACAGTACTGGAGATGCGTATTACACGGGCCGGGCTAACATCCCTCGTACCGCTGTAGTAGAAAATCGCGAACAACTTGTGTCTCAAATCGAGAGCACTTTACACAGAGTCTCCGATTGGGGTCGGGATAACCTGGTCCAATTTAACCCCTCTAAGACACAAGTTTGTGCGTTTACTGCTAAAAAAACCCCGTTCACTGTAGTTCCACAATTCCAGAATACACCCCTTACCATCTCACAGAGTATTGGGATCCTCGGTGTCGATATCTCCAGTGACGTCCAATTTCGGACTCATTTGGAGGGAAAGGTGAGGCTGGCATCAAAAAAGCTTGGTGTTCTGAATAGAGCGAAGCGATATTTCACACCGGCACAAAGGCTACTACTGTACAAAGCACAAGTTCGGCCTCACATGGAGTATTGCTGTCATCTCTGGGCGGGAGCACTGAAGTACCAGCTTGAGCCTTTCGATTCAGTCCAGAGACGTGCTGTGAGAATTGTCGACGATCCTGATCTCACGGACGGTATCGAGCCACTAAGTCTTAGGAGAGACTTTGCCTCCCTGTGTGTACTCTACCGTCTCTACAATGGGTTGTGTTCTGAAGAATTGTTTGATATGATGCCCACAGCCACATTCTACCATCGCACCGCTCGCCATCGTCAGGGAGCTCATCCACATACATTGGAACCTAAATGGTCGCGCACAGTGCGGTTTCAGAGAAATTTTCTCCCGCGAACAATCCCGTTATGGAATGAGCTCCCTGCCACGGTTTTCCCTGGGAACTACAGCATGGGGTTCTTCAAGAAGGGGGTTAATAGGTTTTTGAAGGGTCGGCAACGCGCACGTGATGCCCCTGGTGTCGCAGGCGTCCATAAGCTGCGGTAGCCGCTTACCATCAGGTGGGCCGTATGCTTGTTTGCCACCGTCGTGGTATAAAAAAAAAAAAAAAAAAATTAATTGATGTTAGAACTTTTGTGCTGAAATTTCAATTTAAAAGTAGAAGGAGACAAGAAAAGGGAAGACATTTATCTATAACGCAGTCGTTGCTTAAAAATTCGTCAATATCTATTAATAATACCAGTTAATAATAACTTAAGACACTTCACTAACGGCCATCTAATCCTCCTCTAGGCAAAGCCTGCTAACTTGAACGCTAATAAATAATTATCCTACTGTAATGTGATGTTTGTTACTCTTTCACGTAAAAAATACTAAAGGAAAAATTTGCTTGTGGCGACTTCCATATATAGCACAAATAAAAATATACAACAGCGCCGTCTAGCGAAGATACATCGAACTACGAAGTATGAACGAAACATATCAACTACTAATCCTGTATCGTGAAATAGAGATTCGCGTGGCAATTACCATATGTACAACATCCCAACATCAACCGTTGGGCCGCGGCCTGCCAGGCATGATCACCTCGCCTGGTCGGAGGATCTGCCCTTTGTGTCGGAGGGACATGGTACCTCGTTCCTCCACATAGCTTATACATGAGGAAAACGTATAGGCATAGATATACTGCAATTTATGACATATACACCAGCGGAGCCACGGTAAAAATCTGTTATTTATATATTTCTATATACTTATTATATTGGAAATCAATTTTACACAGATTTATAATCAACGATCTGACTCTTCATGCAATCATATTTTATCCTTGGTTAGTATCCTTATTGTATCCTTTAACCTCTAACTCAGAAGTTAGGATTCTTAACTATTAGATCAACAGACCAAACAAAGATTAATAATGTATTTTATTGAAGTGAAAACTTCTTTAGGCGCGTTGAGCGTTTTGGTAGAGGGTAAAATCCTCGGTTCGCGTCACCGACATGCTAATGATAATAGTATATCTATAGCTATGGAGAATATGATATTATATATTATATATGAAATTTATTATTATTATATGTTATATATGATATTATATATTATATATAGCTATATATGAAACAAAAAATTTCATATAATTTTTGCATATAGTTTTAATTACTCTCAACTTAATAGTTCCGTTTTCACTTCTATCGGCAGTCCCACGACTGCTACTGTTTTTTTATTTATTTATTTATTTATACTTTCTGCAAATAAAGTACATTGCATAAGGCGGACTTAATGCCGTAGGCATTTTCTTCCAGTCGACCTTTGGGTGATGTAGAGATGCGTGTAGCAGGTGTAACAATAGATTTAGTAGTGTTGACGTATTTTACAGGCATATTTGTATTTATAGATGCAGGGGTGACAGTATCGTGGTACCTCTATAAGCCTTATACTGTCACGATGACTGTCATGCCTTTTACGTCCCCAAGCGGGGTGTGAAAAAGCACACTAGGCTGCCATAGTGTGGGTCACCATACTGCATTGTCTGCATTTGTAATAAGTATGGTGACCACAACTCTTGGATTCTATTCATGCTTTCCATTAGGCAGAGTAGAGACACTTTGGCAGGCTCTTAATATAGAAAAAAAAATATTAACACTTAAAGTAAAGAGAAAGATAGTGTTGGAAGTTTTTGTTAGAAATAAAGTTTCATAGCCTGCGCTTTTGTCCGCAAATATTTCGGTTATCACGGTAAAAAGTTTTTCTATTTCCTGCCTCAAAAATCAAAAAAATTCAAAATATTAATTTCTTATTTAAATTGGTTCATTAGTTTAGCTGGAAAAGCGTAACACACACAAACAGGCAGGCAGACAGTAGTAGTAGTGGATAGTAGAAATAAAAACTCAAACAAATTAACTCTTCGCTACCAACAACTTAGTAGGTAAACGATGCTACCAGATGTCATGTTCTCAGTCAGTATGGTTATGGATGTATCGATGGCTGTAAAGTGTTGGTGCTAGTAAATAGTATGTAGGTGTGTGAAAAAGTGTGTTGCGAATCGATTGCCCCACTACACGAAACACCTTCCGTAAATTACCGAAGAGTTACCTGAAATGTGAGGACAGCAATATAGTCAAATATTCCTGTCTCTGTCATCAAAGCGACCAACATCATCATGCTGAACAGCAGCAAGAGCGTCTCCACATCTACCCACGTCACGAGCTCCGTCAGCGTCGGTCTTTCCCCAGCCATAGACAGGACAGCTAGAGATGCAGTAGACAATAAGAGAGCTGCCATAGTCCTGTTGATAATCTGAAAAGTGTACTTAATCAGTCGCATCTAACTATCAACATTAATAATAAATTGCTGGATTTATTTCCAGCGCTAGTTTATTAACTTTTTATGGTATTATTTAATTTATTGACTACCTCGGTGGCGCAGTGGTAGCGTATGTGACTGTTGTGCCTTCTGTATGTGCTGCCTGGTCAACATGCTATAGTAGGCTGTAACTTCATTTCTAAAACGTGCGAGAAATATAAGCTTCTCCTTAGAAAGGATATTAATATATAAATAAATAAATATTTTAGACATTTGACACACAAAGCAATCTAGTCCTAAACTAAGCAGAGCTTGTTCTATGGATACTAGACAACTGATATAATACATAGAAAAAATCCAAACTCCGAATTAAATATTTGCAGAACCTGCAACATTTGGGCCGACCTGGGAATTGAACCCGAGACCTCAAGCACAGCAGTCGCTTTGCTACCATTACGCCATTGAGGTAGACAGCACGCAGAGGCGGCATAATAATCTTGCATTGTGTTTTTAAAATCCTAACAATGACTTGGTTAAGTTCAGGAGTTCAAGTAATTAATTTTTAAAAGGTTCCAAACGATGATCACAAGGTGATTATAGATTTATACGCAGTTGATGACGATGATAAATATAGCCGGTGGACCTCAGGACCTCATCGTTACCGTACCAAAAGCTTATGACATAAATGAGAGAAATGTTTCGATTCATATTCTAGATCTTAAATTAACTTCTGATCAAGAGGGTTGGATCAAAATTAGATCACCTGGATGATTATAAATTTATCATCATCAATAGTCTTTAACAGTCCACTGCTGGACATAACCTTCTTCTTAGTAAGGATGTTTTGGCATACTATACCACGTTGGCCAGACGGATTGGTATTTGGTTTATCTATTTTTTTTTTGTTTTTTTTTCTGTTTGAAAAGACAATACTTACATTAGGAATATATCCTATATCACGGGGATTTACAAGAAACTAACACAAAGAACACCCAAACTCAGAACAACAATTTATGGATCACACAAAGTGTTTTTCCACGTGGGGTTTGAACCCCCAACACTAAGCGCAGTAGAGAGCGGCGCGGCGACCGCTTAAACCACTAGGCCAACCGTGCATTCAATTAAATACAAAAATAAACCCACCTCAAAGATAATAAGGACATATAATGCGCATAGCAGCACCAACGCATAAATTATTCCAGTGGTGGGATCGAGAGGGTCCACGGTATAACTCAAGGTGAAAGGCACACTTTTATTGGAGTTGGAGCTCATTCTCACTGCGTAGGTCGTCTTATTCACATATGTGGTATCTAGTTCCAGGACTACAGAACGAGTCTGGCTTTCTTGGAAGTCTATTTGATTTTCATTTTCAAGTATAAGTATCCATGGATGTGTGAACTGTAAAAAATCAAATATAAACGCCTTATCTCATAATACAGGCAAATTACATACTAACGCAAAATTATTGCGTTTAAAAGAATATGAAGATGAGTTTATAGGAGGCCCATTGATGCAGGGGTGACAGTTATCGTGGTAACTGTGTAAGCCTTACACTGTCACGATGACTGTCATGCCTTTTACGTCCCCAAGCGGGGTGTGAAAAAGCATCTCACAAGGCCGCCATAGTGTGGGTCACCATACTGCATTGTCTGCATTTGCAATGAGTATGGTGACCACAACTCTTGGATTCTAATCATGCTTTCCATCAGGCAGAGTAAAGTCACTTTGGCAGGATCAACTTATGTTAAGTGGCTACCGTCGCCCAAGGACATGTAGCAAAATCTAAAGCAACATGGCAATACTTCTTGGGTAAAATTATGGTTTACGGTTTAAAATCACTTTGTTTTGTCAAGCATTTTTCATAAAAGATAAAAATGAAATAAAATGCCTTGACAGGTACTGTTCCTAACTGATTTTAATGCAATGTCTTTAAAATAAAGAAATCTATTTTAACTTAATTGAGCCAATATAAAGGAAAGGTTTGCGTAGTTATTTTTTTTTTCGTGAATAAATCCTGTGTCACAGGGACTTTACAAACACAAGAAACGAACACAAAGAACACCCAGACTCTGAACAACAATTTGTGAATCACACAAAGTGTTGTCCTATGTGGGGTTTGAACCCACAACACTCAGTGAAGTAGAGGGGCGGCGTGACGACAGCTTAAACCACTTTTTTTCTTTTTCTGTTTTTTAAGGTGTGAACCCCCTCAGGCCGTGGCCCCATCGGGGTTTACGGCGGGGTGGTGTGTCGGAATCGGACCGACTAAAACCACACGGTGTGCCACTTTGCGCCTGACATAGGAGGGATCCGGGAACAGCTGCTATTACGACATCCAGCTCACCGCTTAAACCATTAGACAAATACTTACTTCAATTACATCAATATCATCTGCCCTTATAGGTCGTGTCACATCTTTCTTCAAATGCCACTTCTCAAGCCAGACGTGCATCGCTGTCATATTGGACTTGAGACTGTCATTTAACTTCTTCTCATACTGCTCTGATATAAATGGACCTGTCAGTTTCAGGTATATCGATAATTTTGCTTGCTCTGTGTTGAGGACGTAGTCTAGAAAGTGAGATACTGTTTTGTAGTGACATTCATATTTATTTTATAAATTTAAACAAACATTGCAGTTGCAAAAACATTGCAGTTACGTAAAATTTACATTGTTTAATATTATGTATAAAATATCTAAATACATATCTTATTTTTCTTTACTTTTTTAAAAAAAAGACGACGCCCGCACCAGGAATAAATCCTGTGTCGCTGGCGACTTTACAAACATACAAGAAATGGACACAAAGAGCACCCAGACTTAGAACAACAATTTGTGGATCAAACACAGCCTAGTCCGCTGTTGGAGAGTTTTTGAACCCATAATACTCAGCGCAGTAGAGAGCGGCGTGGCGACCGCTTAAACCACTAGGCCAACAGTGTAGTCAATTTTTTGTAATTTATCGCAAGTCGGTCGTCGTAGCTATGACGTATCTATTGTACCAAATACGTCACAAGAGCTACTCGCGTATGGGGAAGGCAGTACTATTATAGCGTTATGTTAGCACACACACGCCGCGCCGGCGCCTTGGCGCCGTCCCGATCGTATGAGAACGGGGAGTACTTTCCCGGTCCTACCGCTGACACATGCTCGCCGCGCTAATTTAACATTATATCCTTACGTTGTTTCACGTATCAGTCAATTTATTTATACTTTATTGTACATATATTTCAATTTATTTATTAACTAGGAAATAGTATGTACAAAGGCAAGCTTAATCCATACCAGAGTTTTTTTTCAGCGAACCTTAAGAGTGAATAGAGGATAGTATACAACGTAGAGGTAAAGTCATGTGTACTCGGAAAAAAGTAAATAATTTGAACAATGACAATATTCATATTAACAGCCTTTACAGTCCACTGCTGGACATAGGCCTCTCCTTAGCAAAGAGGTTTTGGCCTACTATACCACGCTGGCCAGGCGGGTTGGAATAAGGTTTGTACCAAGTTTTCCTTCTCTTTGTAATAGCGTTGTCTTGCATACTTTGTTCTCTTAGTCGCCTTTTACGACACTCACGGGATGAATAGGGGTGGTAACACTATGTATTCTTAATCAAGTGTAATTATACAATAAAATATACATGAATACAGTTATATCTACATACATACACTAAAAGCCAAGTTATTGATGGGAGAGATGCTCTCATCCTGAACAAATTCAGAGTTGCGCTATTACGTATTGCAAGCGGTAAGGTTTTCTATATTCGCACAGCTTTTTCACTGAAAGATTTATCGTAGCGACTTGTCCCATGGGAAGGAGTTCGAAGAAGAAAAGTAGACGAGAGCGACAGTTGTTTTTACTGGGGACAACGTGACTGAAACGTTCACGGAGATATGAAGGAAACTTGGGGTTGTGTAGCGTTGAAAATAGTAAGATAGGGATGTGGATATCTTGACGTCGTCGAATAAGGAGTTTTTATCACCCCTTCTATTCTAGTGGAACTTTTGTGTACGTATCATCTCTTGCGCACTTTGGATTTTCTTTCTTTCTTAATCTTTACACCTACATACATATTAGTATCTAAATTTGAAATGTTCGAGTCCCTTTCGTAGTCTTATTTAACAAACAAATATCTTTGCTCCAAAAACAATTTCTTCATGTGGAAACTTCTCAGGTCGTTAATCTACTAAGGTTTGGATTGTGTGTCGGTATAGAACTGTTTAAAATCACACTCTTTCTTAAAATAGGAGCATTTCGGAAACAGCTGGTATTAAGATTTTCCTCTTAATACGTAGATCGCATAATTAAACCCATGCTTGGGCTATTGAAACCTGGTCCCGGCAAACGTAGTGTAGGGCTCCCACAGGCCAGGTGGAGTGACAATTTGAGCAAGATGGCTGGCAGGAGTTGGATGTGAGTAGCCCAAAATCGATCAGAGTGGCGTGCAATGGGAGAGACCTATGTCCAGCAGTGGACTGCGACAGGCTAATAATGATGATTGGATTCTAAATTGTCTTGTCCAAGAATATTAATATTGTGATTTGAAAAGTGCAAAAGAAATTATAATATATCTACCTAAGATAATTAATTCAAACACCTTAGAGTTTTCTAATGGTCTGCCCGATAATAAGTGACAACCCATGGACATTTAATGGCCGGAGGTCGTGGGTTCGATTCGATACAAATATTATGTGATGAACACGAACATTTGCCATCGTAGACAAACACCGTGACACGTAATTTATATATATAGATTAAAATATGTAAAATATATAAGTATGTTTACGTACGTTTAAGTACAGGTTCTGTCTAGTTTGAAATCATATGTACTCATAATCATATGTATCATATGTAATAATATGTCCTATGGGTACTAGACAACTAATATACTTTCTTATCTGTACTTTTAAGCTATTGTATAGCTTTTACCGAGGGCTTCGAGCGCGGTGACCGAATGAAGAAATTCTGTAACGAAAATAAACCTAACACTCCCCACTCCGATCGGCACAGTGGTGCGGCGTTGAAAGCCGTGCATCGTCTACGAAACTAGCACGGATCGAGACGAGCTGCTTCGAAATATTATATTTACATAAGTTGATAAAAAATGCTTAGCAATATCTTTACCGCGGCAGTCCCCGAGTGCCACACGTATTTTTTTTTTAAAATACATACATGTTATACACAGAAAAGCTAGGAGTATGTAATGTTTCTCGACGACGTCGACATCGAATCGACGTCGCACTCAACTATGCCTTATCCCGAGAAAGTCAGAGAATGCCCACTGACAAAATAATTAAATAAATATATCGATTATTTGATAAAAAACGCCATCTAGCTTTAAACTAAGCAGAGCTTATACTACACACAAACATTTGGTCTGACCCAGGAATCGAACCCGAGACCTCAAACACAGCAGTCGCATACGTTACCATTGCGCCATCGAGACAGTCAATTGATATTTATATGTATATGTATTTATTATTTAAATAAAGATTCACACATAGATCTGACCATTTAGATCCATAAATTGATATTTGCATGTACAATCCAACTGTACACCGATGAGTGAGTGTGACACATGCGTGTTTCGGGAAAATGCAATATTTTTGACGATAATTTTGTAAACGTAATTTACATTGATATTATAACAAATTCAACTTAATTTTATTCTTATTTGTAGGTTTCGGGAATAACTATGACGTTTGTTTTTATGTCATACGGGAAAGGACATTACGCAAGTGTCCCCGTCCACCAACAGACATGAAACACTTATCATTCGAAATACTTCACAAGTACAGGGTTAGTGTTTATAGTTGATGCCTACGAAGGTGCCAGAAACAGCTTTGAACTTGATGAAACCAGGTGGGGCGTGCGTAGGCGCAAATAGTTTTACTAGCTAGCGACGCAATCCTTGCATATTTACAGAACTATTAAAATATCTTTGTGATTGACCTTGGCATGTCGAAGGACTGTTATTTAAGCAAATCATTTGTGGACAGTAAATAAATGGAAACGAAATAAATAATAAATAAATATTTCGGACATTTGACTGTGCTATGATAACTAGACTGACTGATAGGAATATTTATATACTTTTTTTTGTAAAAACATACATATTATACATAGAAAACACCCAAACTTCGAAACAAATATTTACAGATCCTACAAACATTTGATCCGACCCGGGAATCGAACCCGAGACCTTAAGCACAGCAGCTGCATTCACTACCGCTGCGCCACCGAGGCAGTTAGGCCACCGCGTACTGTGTTGTGTCCTCGTTCTGTTCTAAGGCAAAGATGACATATTTTACTACATATACAGTTTGCCTCAAAGTTTCCTGGCAATGGCTAATTATGTTTCACAGTATGGGATAATACAGATAGTCATCCCGGCTTTTTGTTTTTATAAATAGTTATTAGAATACATACAATAATTAATTGTTCATAGCTTTGCTCGATCCGCATCTATCCTTAATATCGTGGGCCGTGAGACTCTGTCCTGCCGAATCCACAATGTCTAACATTAAATGCTTAAGTTTGTGTGGTTTCTGTGTTATAACTTACTAACTCAGGCAAAAAGTTATGTAGAAGTATATATATAAATCAATTAATCAACAGCCTTCAGCAGTGTGCTGCTGGACTCCTTAAAAAGGAGGTTCTGGCCTGACCAAACGAGTTGGTACAAGATTTGTGTCAAGCTTTCCTTCTCTCTATAATGCTGTTGTCCTGTATAATTTGCTAGCTTAGTCGCCTCTTACGACACTCATGGGATAAATAAGGGTGGTGGCACTATAATATTAATTCATCACCACACGGATAATTGCGAATAAGTATCATCATCATCGTCATCAACAGCCTTTTACAGTCCACTGCTGGACATAGGCCTCTCCTTAGCAAGGAGGTTTTGGCCTACTATACCACGCTGGCCAGACGGATTGGAATAGGGTTTGTTTCAAGTTTTCCTTCTCTTTGTACTGATATTGTCTTGTATACTTTGTTCCCTTAGTCGCCTTTTACGATACCCACGGGATGAATAGGGGTGGTAAAACTATGTATTCTTAATCTGTCACCACACGGACAGAACAAGTATACATACGTCATTTTTTTATTTCAATTACTATTGAATAATACCACGGGTGTATGTCAGATATACTGACAAAAAGGCTAATTTTGTAGTTTTTCGTAAAGGAAACGAAGGAGATCTGTGAGACTCCCGGAGAACAGGTCTACCTACTAAACTCCGCAGCAGCCCATCTCGTGGCTTTTGGAGTTTTCCCTACCATACTCCACGACTGGGGTAAAACTGGGCAAACTAAAAACATACTACCTTTAACTTCTCCCGGAGCCACTGAGGAGTGTCGGGTGATTTCAACCTTCTCATCATGCATCAGAAACATTACAGTGAAGAAGATCCACATTCCTATCAGAAGAGTTATTTTCACCAAATGCATTGCTTTCGCCATCTGTAAATTGGTTTACACTTTAAATATTAATAAAGTTAAAGTCAAAATATCTGCCCGTACAGTCCATTACTGGACATATTCCAAATATTGAAATACACAGGAAAAATAAAAGAAATCAAATACTCTTTTATGTCAGACTTTCAAGTCATAGAACTCATAGATACAATACACAATAGCCATCATCAGTTTTGTCAAACATCATCAACAGCCTTTACTGCTGGACATAGGTTTCTTCTTAAAAAGGAGGTTTTGGCCTACTATACCACGCTGACCAGACGGGTTGGTATAGGATTTGTCAAGTTCTCCTTCTCTTTGTAGTGATGTTGTCCTGCATAATTTTGCTCCATTAGTCGCCATTTGCGACATCCACAGGACAATATTGATAGGTGACACTGTAATTCTTAATCCGTCACCACACGTCAAATATATAGCAAAATCCAAATTATTACATGCCTCTGCACGTCTATAATTACAATTAAATAAATACAATCTCACATACGGCAGTCTGATCCTAAGCTTGCTAGAACCTGTACTATAGTAACCAGACCGTTTATTGATGCAGGGGTGACAGTTATCGTAGCAAGTGTGCGCGTCTTACACTGCGTCTTTTACGTCCCCAAGCGGGATGTGAAAAAGCATCTCATTAGACCGCCACAGTGTAAGTCATCATACTACATTATCTGCATTGGTAATAAGCATCGTGACCACAATTTAGATTCTATTCACACTTTTCATTAGGGAGAGTTGAATCAATTTGGTAGGTTGGTAAAATATAAAAAAAACTGCTGATATAACATCCATACATATTTCTAAATACATATATATTATAGATAAGTTACACTTGAGCAATGGTCATGCTCATCACACAATATTTGTCGCAGATGGAAATCAAACCCACAACCACGAAGCTTGTCAAAGAAACAATAAATACAAAATGATGTTCAAACTGGATTTAAATTAAAATGACAAGTTCTACTTACTTTGGTTTTCTTTTTAGTTTTCTGCATTTCAATTTGATCACTGTAAAGAAAACATAAAAAATATTATCAGTCGCTAGTTAAAAGTAGGCTTAAGGGTACATAGGGTGGGCCACGAATTAGTTAACATTTAAAAAAATAGTATAAAAACCAATTTATATATTCTAAAAATTGATTATTTACAAAAATCTAATTAGTTACAATTTATGTTTTAAAATTATAGTGTCTAAATGGCCACCGTTTCGACTTTTACTCTTTTCTAAGCGAGCACCGATATTTTTGAATATTCGTCGGCAAAGAGACCGCGAGATCGCCTACATCTCTTTGGTCATTTTTTTTTGTTGACGTAGTGTATTTGATAATGTTACAACAGAACTGTTCCAGAGAGCCGGAGGCTTGAAGTAAGAGTGTAACCATTCCGTTCTTCAAAAAGAGTGATAAGACCATACTGAAGAACTACCAATTCACATCTCTTTTAAGCCACGTGTACCAGCTGTTTTCAAGACTCATCATGAATCACGAATTCCAATCACCGGCATAAGCTGAGTTTCAGTTTGGATATGACACCATAGATCACATCCACACAGCGTGGCGACTATCAGATAGTCAGTCCCTATATCTAATTTTTGTAGACTATGAGAAGGCCCTTGATTCGATCAAGATCTAGTTGGTTCTAGAGTCCTTGCAGCGGTACCAGGCATATTGAAAATACATCCAAGTGACGAAATATCTCTACGAAGCCGCAACTATGATCGTCCAAGTACAGAATCAGCAAACAAGACCGATACCATTGCATCAAAGAGTGAGACAAATGGACGTTAATTCCTCTTAATTATTCACAAATACAACGTCTCCATTGCATGCACCAGTTAGGTGGTGTCCAGCTCTATTCTTCTCTCATTTCCCTTTCTCTTTAATACTTACTAATAAGGTTTCGGTAGTCTGACTTGAAAAATCTGTTTTTAAGAGATTAATTTAATTTAAGCTGTTTATTTATTTATTGAACATATACGTACATATTTTCTTTTTTCTTTTCTTTATCATCAGGTTTGACTCTATTGAACATCGTTTCTTCTTCTCTCTGTTGGTGTCCATTGCTTCTTTCTGTGAGACGAGGTCCTGATTGGGGGGACAGACGTCTCGTTGTTGGGTTATCTGACTGAATCTGATCTAAAACACCTGAAACAAAGTGTAATCTTAGTAAAACCCTCTTAAAGAGAAGCCTATGTCCAGCAGTGGACTATTAAAGGGCAATGATGATGATTAGTGCAGTATTTAAGCATGATTCGGCATTATATTTTTAACTATCTGACAGTGGTATCTACACAGAATTTACATTTTGTTTGAAAAATTAAAATAGGCAACACCTTTTTTTTTAGAAGACAACGCCAGCATTATCCTGTGTCGCAGGGACTTTACAAACATACAAGAAAATGCAACATGCAATAATTTATGAATCACACAAAGTTTTGCCCCGTGTGGGGTTTCAACCCACAACTTTCGGTGCAGTAGGGAGCGGCGTGTCGATCGCTTAAACCACTACGCCATCCGTGCAGTCAAGCCAGTCAATTTTCATGTAGCACAAAATATTTCGACGGTAACATCACATCATAGCTGTTGAGCTACCTGTGTTCCCATTAAGGAATCATTTAGAATTTTGGACTTATGCATACAACAACCACCAGTTCTTAGAACTTTATTCTCAAAAAAAACGGTAAATTTGACCTCTAGTTTGTAAAAGTAACCACTCAAAAGTTAAAATCCATCAAAGGTGGTCCCTCAGTCCTGATAAGCGTTCTTGGCGATCGAGTGCAGATACTTTCCAAACCACCCGTGCCCGAAAGGACCCGCGTCAGTCGAAAGGAAAGGGTCCCGTGCTGTCACCCTGCCCACTCGGCGATGACCGGCTGGAGAGCTTCCACGGTAAGCACTTCCGCCTCCAAATCCCACGGAGTTGTACTGGCCAAGGCACACGCTGCCTCCGTGAAAATTCATCCCCTAGGCTGTGTCCAACATGTCATCCGCGTAACAAATGTCGTCCAGCCCAGCCAACTTCGTGAACCGAACACATCCTTGTCATCACAATCTGACGTAAACAAAATTAAAATTAAATAACTTACTGGTTAGTAAGTTATTTAGGTTGGTTAAACTCTTTAGTTTTTAATTAGCAACGTTTTCTAATCTGACAAAAATAAAAAAAACACGACCCCAATTTCTTATCTGTTACAAAATCCCCACGCTATCAAACTGTTACGTCACCATAATCCGGTTACGATAATATTTTCCTCTCTGAACCGAAAATTGATTACTGAAACCAGTGACGTGGTATCAACAATAAGCGTAATCTTACCTCGTTAAATTTAAGGTAAATCATTGATTTATTCAATCTATGATGTCATACAGTGATTCTATTGTTCTTACATTACTGCTTGTTACTAGTCAAAAGTAGTTAAGTAACCCTAGCCAGGTCAGTCTATGGATGGGTGACCATATCTTAACATATTCAGACCTCTCCGTACCTCGGAGAATACGTTCAATCGCCCGCCCTGGTGGCCATACAAACATCTGTGACGATCGTTACGGATACAGGCTACAGAACTTCGAAATCGACGAATACTTTGGTTGTGGAGGTCTAATGGCAGTCTAGTGGTTGGCTGAACTGTATATTTAGGCGACATATGACACACACGGACGTCGGAAACTGGTCCCGTCCACAAGTGGCCATACTCGAAGTAACATGAAGTGGTGTCAATATGCAACCGCTGCCGGGTTTGCTAGCAGCGCGTTGGACCTGAGTGGAAGTCGTCCTCCTGGTCATTTTCCATTGCCTCCTTCTGCGAAACGACATCTTCATAGGAGGACACTACGGTAAAACAGCTGTCGCTACCAGGCATGGAGCGTATGACGTGCGGTAGCGAGAGATTTCCTCCGATGACTGCAGTGAGGGGACGAGGGTTTACGGGAGCTGCGTTGCCCACCTAAGGCAGACCGACAGCGTGTGCTGTGCCGAGTCCTCACTGTAATCGCATTAGTGATAAGCAGGACTTAATTCCCTTATACTGACCGAGTGTAGGCACTTTCCGAAGCAACCGTGCTTGGCAAGGACTTGCGTCAGCCAGAACGAAAGGATCTGATGCTGATGTCCCCTGCCCACTCGTCGATGATTAGCTGGAGAGACTCGATAGCGGCAAAGCCAGCACGTGAAACCTCAAACTGGAACAACCACTCAGCCTTCATGGCTCGATGAGCAGTCTCACACAACTCTTCGGAAGTCAGCCGTCCGTCGATAAACTTCGGCGAGCACTTTCACCTCCAAATCCCACGGGGATGTTCCCGCCAAGGCGCATGCCGCCTCTGTCAGAACGGTGCGGTAACTGCATACGGCTCTAACCACCAACATCCTGTGAGGGTATCAGAGGCGAATTCAATTCGAGGCGGTCAGACCCGCCGCCCACACTGGTGCATCGTACAGTGCCATGGACTGGATAACCTCCGTGATACTTGAAACAAACCTTTATTTTCTAACATATGGAAACACCCACGGGTCGTCTTCAAACTGAGGTTTGTGGTGGGGTGGTGTGTCGGAGTCGGATCGACTTAAACCACACAGAACACTCGAATGGGAGGGATCCGGGTACTGCTGTTGTTAAACCATTTGGTAAACTCCCAGTGCCCACCCACTACTTGAAATAAGCCTTTTTTTCGTCGAAGTTACGCGCCAACGCATGGGCAAGTATCCCATCTGGTCTAGGGCGGTGTTCTTGGAGTGAATCGGTAAAACAACTGCCCCTATTTTCGATTCTCTAACGGGAAGAACATTATCCTCTTCGACCACTTCTTGCAGGAAGATGGGCTGAAGTGTATCTGTGTGGAACTCTTACCGCACTGCACGATAAGGGCGACCCCAGGGCTCACGATCGAGACCCTCCAGTATCTCCTTTCTTTTCACCTCTTTAACGCGGCTAATGGCCAGCTTCAGAGTTTTCTGTGCCTCTCGGTACTGCTCATGAAGCTGGTCCCCCTCGTTGTCTTCGCGGTGACATCACCGACTACGGATGTAGTACTTCCGGGCACGAGTACAGGCGGTGCGGAGGTCCCCTAACTCCCGGGACCACCAGTAAACCTCTGTCTGTGTTGTCACTGATCACGAAAGCGACACGCCCCCATGTCGACCTCCTCGGTTGGGTCTGCAGAGACAGCCAAGAGTGAATAATGGCTGCCTCCTCTAGTAGGTCCCTATTCAGCTTCAAAATAGTCCACCTTAGAAACCGACAAGAAGGTCGCACCGCGTGACCCGTACTAGACTTTTGGGTCCGGGAGGGCTAAATCAGATGTAGAGGTGATCCGAGAGTGTCTCAAGTTCTTCCAGGACACACCAGTTCCTTACTCATGTGGCGAGGGCTGGAATAGTGAACGAAAGATCCACTGCTGACCCCCGTTGCTGTTGCACACACGTGTTGGTGGAGCCTCTGTTCAATAAACAGAAACTCACCGAGGCCGCCCACTCCTCTACGGCCTCGCCCCTTGCGTCCGTCCTGGGGGAACCCCACAAAGACGTTAGTCGCCGCATCGAGGTCTCCAAGCTATTGTGGAAAGCCTCAAAGTCGCTCAAACTCCGGTTAGGGGAGAAGTTTATGTAGGTGATCCCCCATTCAGCAGTGCCCTTGTCTCTTAGCAACAAGAGCAGGAATGAGCCACCGTGGACACGAAACAAACCTTACACCAATCCGTCTGGTCAACATTGTTAGTGCCAAAACTTTCGTTTTAAGAAGAGTCCTATGTGCGTTGGTCGTTACCTTACCTACAGTATGAATAGGGGTGGTGACACTCGGTACTCTTAATCAGTCACCACATGGCTAAATGAACAAAAAGATAAGTATTATCTTAGACTTGGTATTCCACATATTTTGTAATATTACCAAAGGAAGGAAAACACATATACATAATTGTAGCTATTGCACCATAGATATACAAGTGACGTAACATTATTAATCTCAAATAATTGTCCCACAGGAACGAATCAATAATAATTTAAGAGGAAATCAATTCCGTATATAAGAGTAACATTACAAACAGACTGTACCAGTTGTTAAACATACAACGTTCAGTGCGTTGTCTATAAAATAAATATAATTAAAAGCATTATTTTAAAATAAAAAGTAACGAGAAATGGCAAAAATACTAGTGTCCATGGTGGTGAGTTTCTTTTGTTTATGGTGCGAGGTAAAAAGGAAACGACTATTAAAGTAATTAAAAAAAACACTGTCGACAGAACAAAAATAATAAAATTAAAGTTTAAAAATAGAGTGTTAATAAATTCGACACTTAGTCGTTAGATTCAAAGATACTTTTAAATTCGACTTTTAATGCTAAAAAAACCAAAAAAATCTCAATAAATATAAAATTCTAAACATTGTCCTTTTTAAGATAATATTTCTCTTTTCAGGTCATGACCATAGTTTTAAGTTGTCATGGAATGTCAGACCTGGACAGCTACTATAGCGACTCCTGTAAGTATATGTACACATAGATATGGCACATAATATGTTAAATACTTTATCAACTAACAACTGCCTTTAATGGTCCACTGCTGGACATAGGGTTTCCACCCTTCGAAACGAGGTGTAGGCTTACTGTACCACGCAGGCATCTGAACTTTTTTTTTCGAAACGCCCTCGGGCCATCAACCCACCGGAGTTAACGGCGGGGTGTTGTGTCGGAATCGGACCGACTAAAACCACACGGTGTGCCACTCTGTACCTGAGATAAAAGGGATTGGTTTGTGTTTCTTATTTGATTTCTTATTCTCTTAATCTTTGCACTGCTGTTTAGTTTGGTCCCTTAGTCGCCTCTAACAATGCCCATAACATGGATAAAGGTGGTGGCAATCTATTTTCCTAATCGTCACCACACGGATCTTTGAAATATACTTGGATTAATCATTTTTTTATTGCCTTTTTTTAGTTGAAATGCCAAAAATCTGCGAAGGGTTAACTTTTTGCCAGCACCAAGGGCTACATTACCCCACAGAAATCGTCGACAGCGTCCTTAAAAAGGTTTTAAAAGTAAGTGTATATTTTTTACAATTATATATTCATACATACCAACGTCTCGTTCCTAATTAGGGCTAGACATAGACGGTGAATCCCACGATTGTGACATGCGCCTAGAATTGGTTTTAACACTATGGTATAGCTACTTTCTATGCAATAACGAGTTCACACATCTTCACAGTCAGAAGTGGGTAACCAACAGTCATTATTAGCAAAAAGTTCCCCATTCGATTAACATGGAGGAGAAACCTAGGAAACTTTCCAAATTACAGTTACATGTTTCTAAAATTTTAATTATATAAGAAGAAAAAATGATTAATTTATGAATTTTATTTCAGAAACAAAAAAGGACTAACAAAATAAAAAATGTTTACCAGTCTCGCGTCTCCGACTCTCCGTTAGACCCTGAATGTGAAACGAATGAGATTAAAGTAAGAATTTTGTTTTATGGAAGTGCTATTTGTGAAGATCTAAAGTCTCTACAATCTAAAAAATTCTTTATCAAAACTGAACTAACGTGCCCACCTTTCCACAATCAAGACTAAATAGCAGATATATTCACTTACACAAATTTACCAAATGTCAGGTGACATGGGCAGTCGTTTTCCACCTTGATAAAGGTATCCCATCGAACTCATAGCTGGAATTCATAGTTATCAACATCACACAACCTTGAATAGTTCACTACTGGACATAGAGCTCGCCTTAGAAAGGAGTGTTTGGCGTACTACGCCATGCTGGCCAGACGTGTTGGTATGGGGTTTGTATCAAGTTTTACTTCTCTTTGCACTGATGTTGTCCTGAGTAGTTTGCTCTTTAACTACCTCTTACAACACCCACGGGACGAGAAGGGGGTGGTGACACTCTGTATTCTTAATACTTCACCACATGGATACCCGAAGTATATCACCTTACTCAACACTTTAAATTGTTTATTAAATTCATCACTGTGACTCACCTACACTTTCACACTTACAACTTGAACATAAATTATATTTTTTGCAGTTCAAACCGATTTATTACATCTTGGATCAGAATGAACAGCCACGTGTGGTTCTTCAGTCGAAGAAGCACAATGTCTGGCAGAGATATGACATCAGGTGGTGCGTGTGAGTACATTATTTCGTCATCGTCATTTTTACTTCATATTTTGTTGGAGGGCTTGCAACCTTTCCAGAAGTAAATTAATTCTGCAAGTTTTCACATCTTACCCTTTTTTACCATTGGTTTTATTTAGTACATTCTACCTCTCATTATACCTAAGGTGCTCGGCTAAATTATGTGAGTGAGAATTGTTATAATAATCCGACAAACTGTTCCAAATGTGCCTAAGCATTGTCCTTCACTTGATTTTGTAATAAATGACACCTTAATATTTTTTTATTTATTTCAGGAAGGTGGGACGAGTTCTCAGAACGTTAAACTTCAGGAATTTGATTCTGAGTACGGTTAATATGACATGCGACAATGTCACGTCAACCTTATACTTCCAGGTCCTCACACTGAACAATCTTGACATGGAATTAATATCGGTCAAGATGCCGGTATTTTGTCAAGCCAGATACGACTCACTGATAACAACATCCTCATAAAAACGGTAAAAAAAATCTTAACGGCTTAATTTCAAAATTTTGGAACGAAATTGTATTTTGGATTTGTGATGACTTGCACCCGCAAAGAATGGTACAATGCCATCTGACGAAGACACGCTGAACTACGGAGTAACTACTAATCCAGCATCACGCAGTGAAAGTTCTCGCACAGATGAGTAAACCTTCTCATCAACTTGGCAACAGGGCACCAACAACGGACAGATGACAAACCACCGATCGCTAGATAGCTAAGTTTAGAAGTATCTCCAGCAATTTAGCCCCGTAAGCGGCAGAGAAAACCAATGACCCTGGTGAACTGCGAGGAGTACCACTAAAAGGAGCCCAGGGCCCACCCGGGGTAAGAAGAACACGTCATGTCACATCACGTCACGCACAATCACTTTACCTGCTGGAGGATCCTGCCTTTGTTTTGTGGGAAAATAACACCAGTTCCTCGGTAAATTACTTCCAATTAGCAAGTGATTCACAATCCAAATAAGTGTCATATATTTTTTGCTCGAAAACGCCTTCTATTAAGGCACAATATGATTAAGAAAATGTGTTGTGTAATTAAGTTAAGACGATAAATTATTATTATTTTAAGGTCTAGATGTAAGGATGTAAGCTTAACAAAAGTACTTATTTAAAATTAAATTATTTATTGAATCTGAATGATTTTGTCTTATTTATTCACGTTCTTTATAGCTCTAAAAGCCTTTAACAGTCCACTGCTCAATTTTGACCTGGATTTGGTTTACTATAATAAATTTTAGTGCTCAATTCGGATACATTTTATTAGAATTGTTATAATTATGCGCTATATTATCTACTGCGTACTTGTCTGTTCTCCGTTGAGACTACTCACTGTGGCCAAAACAGGCTAGCAACACACACACTTACCGTTCCTATTTACCTACACTTACTTTTTGATGTACTCCCAATTTTCACACCTGTATATGAGAGGCAAGCGGTCAACCTCTTAAATCAGGCGATTAAAGAGGTAGATGGCTTACCTCTTATTATGCAAATATATCCAAATGTTACCTATGTTATTGGTACCGGCATGAATAAGAGAGAAAGACATAAAGTTATGTGTAACGTTGATGCACTCACTTACCTTGTTCCTTCTCATAATGCGTTTTAAACTGATCAAGTGCAGGATCATACTTTATCTCATCTGGCAACCCAAGCCAGAGTTGTAGCGCCCCAGCTGTCAGATCACTACTGGACACTAGAGAGTACTGACTCCGGGACAGATCGTTGACCCTATCAGGAACGCCTCGCCATTTCTTCACCTGCCCTAGAAGTTTCTCCATTACAAATATATGCTGCAGTTGTCACGATTTCATTGTACAGCAAACAGGGTTTAATTTATCTTGATTTTATGTAAACTGCTTTCCAAATTCTGTGAAATAAATAATTGCAGTTACGATACAGATTTAGGGTCTACTGGATATTCATTGATCAGAGTAATAATGACAATGATAAAGTCACAGTCAACTCAGTATATTTTATTATGGCAATTTTATTGACTGTTATATACGTACTTTTAGTTAACATCTCGTCGGATATCAGTTAGATCGTGTTTTGGAATCTTTTGGTCTTTTGGATCGATTTGATGCAAAGTGTTTACGATTATACTCAGAACACCAGCAACTCAAAAGTTACAAACGTATTGTCAGACCTCACCCTAGAGTTAAGAGGAAGAAATGATTTATTCAAGCCTCTAGTAAGCTGAATCAATCAGATAATCTATCACGTAAGCACTATTTATTTCTAGTTTCTATCAGTAGCAAGATATCTGTTTCATCTTTGCTTTAAAATCATCATCATCATCATCATCATCAACAGCCTTTTACAGTCCACTGCTGGACACTGGCCTCTCCTTGGCAAGGAAGTTTTGGCCCACTATACCGCGCTGGCCAATATTGTATGCGCTGGTTTGTTTCAAGTTTTCCTTCTCCTTGTAAAGATATTTTCCTGAATAATTTGTTCCCTTAGTTGCCTTTTACGACACTCACGGGATGAATAGGGATGATAACACTATGTATTCTTAATCCGTCACCGCATGGAATAAATTTTAAAATAATATAATAAAATTTAAAATAATAATAATCACGCACGATTGTTTGGTGCCAAATTAGGCAGAAAATGTACTGTGGGAACCAAACTGCTGATAAATATACTTATACGTACATTTCTAAGTAACGATGATGTACCCCTAACTAATTTCGGCTACTGCAGCTAGTCTCAACGAAGGATTCCACAACTCAAGTCCTAGGCGATGTCAAATCTCTTTAAAAAGACTGACTGAGGAGTCTCAATGTGCTGAGAATAGTCACTTACACATAGGCTGATCTGGTTCGCTTACTTAGCCACGACTCCCTCTTGACAGTTATAATTATTAAAAAAAAATACAATTTTACAAACCTTTAAACATGTAAGTATTAACTCCTATTTAAATTAAACACAACACTCTTAAAATGACAGTTCTCCAGTGAAAAATACCGCGAAAATTGCCTATGAACACTTTTTTTTTTAATTGCGACACAATTCTTTGGCATTCATACGCAGACTACGAAAAACTGAAAAGATTGGCAGCTGTCTGTATCTGTACCTAATACATATAAGTATATATAATTTCGTTTGCTTGTTTTATTATATATTTGTTTTATCAATTCGTGTTAACTGGCTAAATATACAGCATGGAAGGTGTACGAACACACCTTAGAATTAACTTGAGGACATTGTGTCTTGAAAATCATTTACTCAAACACGATCTCTCGAATGTAGATTAGGGTAAAGTAAATAAAACTTGTTACTGTTTGCTAAACTATTATAATTATATTTGTGACGTCATCCTATG
Source organism: Hypercompe scribonia (assembly GCA_949316085.1). Lineage (NCBI taxonomy): Eukaryota > Metazoa > Arthropoda > Insecta > Lepidoptera > Erebidae > Hypercompe > Hypercompe scribonia. The sequence continues at coordinate 6,345,485 of OX438997.1, forward strand.
ATTAACTCACCTACCATAGGAATATACCAGAATGAACCAGTTGAACTGGAGTGATACCACTCAAGGTCTTGCCAAAAACCCATCCGTAAGCCGACGGATTAAGTACATGGAGTGTCACCACCGATATTCATCTCATAAGTGTCATAAGAGCCCCATAAGGAAACAAACTACACAGGACCAACAACACTGAAGAGGGAAGGAAAACTTGAAACAAACTCTATACCAATCCGTCTGGTCATCGTCATATAGTAGCCCACAACCTCCTTTCGGAGGAAAAGTTTATGTCTAACAGTTAACTGTTTAAAACGGTAGATATGATATGACAGAAGACGGAGGTCAATCAATTCTTTTCTTTTTATTGAGTGAGTGTGATAGCCAGAGAACAAATCCCTCCTCTCCCTGGCTCTTGGTGGAGCTTGACATCTGCCAGGAGGGTGGTAGCCACTTCCCATCAAGTGGCCCACCTGCTCGTTTACTCCCTTTTACCATAAAAAGAAATTACTGAATAGTAAACCTACATATTGTAGATAAATAACAGCCCGGTACAAAACAAATGTCCTGGATGGGACTTGAAACTATAATCTCTGGTTTACAGGTTAATCAGTTAGTATTTGTAGAAAGTTTAAATGACATATATTCTTCGGCAATCAGGAATTACTCGCTTAATTGTCTCCAACGTCGCAACTATTGAAGGTGATGAACTTCCATACTATCGTCGGTTCCTTAATTTATCCCTTTAGGGGTGAAAATTCCAAAAAACCTTTCTTCGCCTTCTTCGAAATGACATTAGCTGCCAAAGGTTCAAATTTGTAATCCCAGGTATTGAGGCTGCTTACTTTTTTATGTATAGATTATCTGCAGTACATCTTCAACAAAATTTTACAGTCCACTACTGGACATAGGCCTCTCCTTAGCAAGGAGGTTTAGACTTACTATACCACGCTGGCCAGACGGATTGGAATAGGGTTTGTTTCAAATTTTCCTTCTCTTTGTAATGAGATTTACCTGAACAGTTCGTTCCCTTAGTCGCCTCTTATGACACCCACGGGATGAATAGTGGTGGTAACACTATGTATTCTTAATCCGTCACCACACGAACAATGACCTTGAAAAGCTGCAGAACATCAGAAATAAAGATATACTACAATGACCTTGAAAACTGTAGTAATCTGACAAATAAATGTCATCATATATAACTAAACTATCTAATCATAGTTGAAACAATAATGATAAATGAGATTATAAAATATGGTCCAGATAAGTTTCATTCTTTTATAGGTTACTTTTAGCTGTTTATTCAAGCGACATCATCAAATTATAAGTAGATTAGCTTTAAAACAAAGTAAATAATGTAAGCAGTTTACACAATTGTGTTAAGGGGACACTATTAAGCATCTATCTTTAAATGGATCATCGTTATTATCATCAAAGACCCACTGCAAAATAGTTCTGTTGTCAACTGTGGAGGAACGGGTGCCGTGTCCCTTCAACACAAACGGAGGATCCTCCACCAGGCGTAGCCTGACTGTTGTTGTGTTGAGAATTTCTATATCGTGATACAGACTAAGTAGTTACTTCGTAGTTCAGTGTGTTTTCGGTAGATGTCGCTGTAGTATATCATGTGCTTGCACTGTATGTTAGTCTCCATATTACTAATCGAACTATCCGATTTTATCATAACAGAAGTTACAAGGTGATAATTAATATGTGTGTGTATATGTATTATTAAGGCACTCTTTCCTTTAAATGTTCCTAAGTGACGTATGTGCTAAACATTGTTGGTATTCTAATAAGGGCTGAGTGCGAATCGTCTGTGTTTAATCGCTTAACTTTATATTTCACGTTAGCTTAGTACTAAGAACTGCGTTAAGAAGATTTACATGGAAATGTTCATACTTATGTCTGCGAAGTTATATTATGTGTGTGATGATTGCCACAAAACGGTTCGCAATGGAGAGAACGGTACAATCTTTAACACGTTCGCTAGTGCCTAAAATATACAAGAATTACTCTTCAGCGTACTGATTCTCCGTGCGATGTCAGTTACTCTAGTTCTCTGTCGAATAACCTCGTTACGAATTTTATCAGCTAGAGAAACACCCAGCATCGCACGCCCATCGCTCGCTGAGTTACTTTAAACTTATGGACCAGTCCAATGGAAGTAAGCCGACCATGTCTATAGATGAACCGATGGTCGCTGGAGCTGAAGTGTATTGGAGTGGAAACCACGATTGGGTAAACGTAGTGTAAAGCGTCCTGCGGCGCGATGGACCGACGACTTGAAGAAGGTGGCTGGTAGCGGATGGATGCGAATTGCCCAAGACCGGGATGGTTGGCGTTCCTTGGGTGAGACCTTCGTTCAGCAGTGGACGGCGATAGGTTGATTGATGACCCTTACGCTGGTAACGAATGTACGTAGAGTGTGTTTTCAGCACTAGAGTACCATAAATACTCGTATAAAACGCAACTGTTGTGTTCCGTACGGCAGTGCTAATAACATACACGTCATTTTCCCGACGAGCGTGCTGTTACCCTCGTGTTTCTTACGACAGTACTAATAATGCGTATATGCATTACGTAGGAAAATACTGAAAATGCAACTGTTGTGTAGCAAATATATTACTAAATATTGTGCACAGTCTTTAAAGTCTATGTTACTTACCAAACCCATTGACTGCGAGCGTCATCTATAATGCGATCGATGCCGAATTTTAACAATATCGACTTTAAATAATGTGCACAAGATTTAATATCATTTAAAAATTGTATAATTAGGTAGATGACTGTATCGTAAATAAATACCAATGTCCACTTCATTAAAACTAATGTCGCGAAACATCTTGGAAAATACAATTAACATAGCTTTTTATTATTACTACGAATTTCAATCAAATATATAGTAAAATATATAGTTCAATTGAGTGGTCTAAAACAGTGCCGTCACAATTTTGTATTTAGTACATTTTTCATACAAAACTGTCGTTTTGACAGATGATAAAAAGTAATTAATTTGACTAAGAGTGAATAATGGCTGCCTCCTCTAGTAGGTCCCTATTCAGCTTCAAAATAGTCCACCTTAGAAACCGACAAGAAGGTCGCACCGCGTGACCCGTAATAGACTTTTGGGTCCGGGAGGGCTGAATCAGATGTAGAGGTGATCCGAGAGTGTCTCAAGTTCTTCCAGGACACACCAGTTCCTTACTCATGTGGCGAGGGCTGGAATAGTGAACGAAAGATCCACTGCTGACCCTCGTTGCTGTTGCACACACGTGTTGGTGGAGCCTCTGTTCAATAAACAGAAACTCACCGAGGCCGCCCACTCCTCTACGGCCTCGCCCCTTGCGTCCGTCCTGGGGGAACCCCACAAAGACGTTAGTCGCCGCATCGAAGTCTCCAAGCTGTTATGGAAAGCCTCAAAGTCGCTCAAACTCCGGTTAGAGGAGAAGTATATGTAGGTGATCCCCCATTCAGCAGTGCCCTTGTCTCTTAGCGACAAGAGCAGGAATGAGCCACCGTGGACATGAAACAAACCTTACACCAATCCGTCTGATCAACATGGTTAGTGCCAAAACTTTCGTTTTAAGAAGAGTCCTATGTGCGTTGGTCGTTACCTTACCTACAGTATGAATAGGGGTGGTGACACTCCATACTCTTAATCAGTCTCCACATGGCTAAATGAACAAAAAGATAAGTATTATCTTAGACTTGGTATTCCACATATTTTGTAATATTACCAAAGGAAGGAAAACACATATACATAATTGTAGCTATTGCACCATAGATATACAAGTGACGTAACATTATTAATCTCAAATAATTGTCCCACAGGAACGGATCAATAATAATTTAAGAGGAAATCAATTCCTTATATAAGAGTAACATTACAAACAGACTGTACCAGTTGTTAAACATACAACGTTCAGTGCGTTGTCTATAAAATAAATATAATTAAAAGCATTATTTTAAAATAAAAAGTAACGAGAAATGGCAAAAATACTAGTGTCCATGGTGGTGAGTTTCTTTTGTTTATGGTGCGAGGTAAAAAGGAAACGACTATTAAAGTAATTAAAAAAAACACTGTCGACAGAATAAAAATAATAAAATTAAAGTTTAAAAATAGAGTGTTAATAAATTCGACACTTAGTCGTTAGATTCAAAGATACTTTTAAATTCGACTTTTAATGCTAAAAAAACCAAAAAAATCTCAATAAATATAAAATTCTAAACATTGTCCTTTTTAAGATAATGTTTCTCTTTTCAGGTCATGACCATAGTTTTAAGTTGTCATGGAATGTCAGACCTGGACAGCTACTATAGCGACTCCTGTAAGTATATGTACACATAGATATGGCACATAATATGTTAAATACTTTATCAACTAACAACTGCCTTTAATGGTCCACTGCTGGACATAGGGTTTCCCTTCGAAACGAGGTGTAGGCTTACTGTACCACGCAGGCATCTGAACTTTTTTTTAACGTTTGGAAACCCCCTCGGGCCATCACCCCACCGGAGTTAACGGCGGGGTGTTGTGTCGGAATCGGACCGACTAAAACCACACGGTGTGCCACTCTGCACCTGAGATAAAAGGGATTGGTTTGTGTTTCTTATTTGATTTCTTATTCTCTTAATCTTTGCACTGCTGTTTAGTTTGGTCCCTTAGTCGCCTCTAACAATGCCCATAACATGGATAAAGGTGGTGGCAATCTATTTTCCTAATCGTCACCACACGGATCTTTGAAATATACTTGGATTAATCATTTTTTTATTGCCTTTTTATAGTTGAAATGCCAAAAATCTGCGAAGGGTTAACTTTTTGCCAGCACCAAGGGCTACATTACCCCACAGAAATCGTCGATAGCGTCCTTAAAAAGGTTTTAAAAGTAAGTGTATATTTTTTACAATTATATATTCATACATACCAACGTCTCGTTCCTAATTAGGGCTAGACATAGACAGTGAATCCCACGATTGTGACATGCGCCTAGAATTGGTTTTAACACTATGGTATAGCTACTTTCTATGCAATAACGAGTTCACACATCTTCACAGTCAGAAGTGGGTAACCAACAGTCATTATCAGCAAAAAGTTCCCCATTCGATTAACATGGAGGAGAAACCTAGGAAACTTTCCAAATTACAGTTACATGTTTCTAAAATTTTAATTATATAAGAAGAAAAAATGATTAATTTATGAATTTTATTTCAGAAACAAAAAAGGACTAACAAAATAAAAAATGTTTACCAGTCTCGCGTCTTCGACTCTCCGTTAGACCCTGAATGTGAAACGAATGAGATTAAAGTAAGAATTTTGTTTTATGGAAGTGCTATTTGTGAAGATCTAAAGTCTCTATAATCTAAAAAATTCTTTATCAAAACTGAACTAACGTGCCCACCTTTCCACAATCAAGACTAAATAGCAGATATATTCACTTACACAAATTTACCAAATGTCAGGTGACATGGGCAGTCGTTTTCCACCTTGATAAAGGTATCCCATCGAACTCATAGCTGGAATTCATAGTTATCATCATCACACAACCTTGAATAGTTCACTACTGGACATAGAGCTCGCCTTAGAAAGGAGTGTTTGGCGTACTACGCCATGCTGGCCAGACGTGTTGGTATGGGGTTTGTATCAAGTTTTACTTCTCTTTGCACTGATGTTGTCCTGAGTAGTTTGCTCTTTAACTACCTCTTACAACACCCACGGGACGAGAAGGGGGTGTTGACACTCTATATTCTTAATACTTTACCACATGGATACCCGAAGTATATCACCTTACTCAACACTTTAAATTGTTTATTAAATTCATCACTGTGACTCACCTACACTTTCACACTTACAACTTGAACATAAATTATATTTTTTGCAGTTCAAACCGATTTATTACATCTTGGATCAGAATGAACAGCCACGTGTGGTTCTTCAGTCGAAGAAGCACAATGTCTGGCAGAGATATGACATCAGGTGGTGCATGTGAGTATATTACTTCATCATCGTCATATTTACTCCATATTTTGTTGGAGGGCTTGCAACCTTTCCAGAAGTAAATTAATTCCGCAAGTTCTCACATCTTACCCTTTTTTACCATTGGTTTTATTTAGTACATTCTACCTCTCATTATACCTAAGGTGCTCGGCTAAATTATGTGAGTGAGAATTGTTATAATAATCCGACAAACTGTTCCAAATGTGCCTAAGCATTGTCCTTCACTTGATTTTGTAATAAATGACACCTTAATATTTTTTTATTTATTTCAGGAAGGTGGGACGAGTTCTCAGAACGTTAAACTTCAGAAATTTGATTCTGAGTACGGTTAATATGACATGCGACAATGTCAAGTCAACCTTATACTTCCAGGTCCTCACACTGAACAATCTTGACATGGAATTAATATCGGTCGAGATGCCGGTATTTTGTCAAGCCAGATACGACTCACTGATAACAACATCCTCATAAAAACGGTAAAAAAAATCTTAACGGCTTAATTTCAAAATTTTGGAACGAAATTGTATTTTGGATTTGTGATGACTTGCACCCGCAAAGAATGGTACAATGCCATCTGACGAAGACACGCTGAACTACGGAGTAACTACTAATCCAGCATCACGCAGTGAAAGTTCTCGCACAGATGAGTATACCTTCTCATCAACTTGGCAACAGGGTACCAACAACGGACAGATGACAAACCACCGATCGCTAGATAGCTAAGTTTAGAAGTATCTCCAGCAATTTAGCCCCGTAAGCGGCGGAGAAAACCAATGACCCTGGTGAGCTGCGAGGAGTACCACTAAAAGGAGCCCAGGGCCCACCCGGGGTAAGAAGAACACGTCATGTCACATCACGTCACGCACAATCACTTTACCTGCTGGAGGATCCTGCCTTTGTTTTGTGGGAAAATAACACCAGTTCCTCGGTAAATTACTTCCAATTAGCAAGTGATTCACAATCCAAATAAGTGTCATATATTTTTTGCTCGAAAACGCCTTCTATTAAGGCACAATATGATTAAGAAAATGTGTTGTGTAATTAAGTTAAGACGATAAATTATTATTATTTTAAGGTCTAGATGTAAGGATGTAAGCTTAACAAAAGTACTTATTTAAAATTAAATTATTTATTGAATCTGAATGATTTTGTCTTATTTATTCACGTTCTTTATAGCTCTAAAAGCCTTTAACAGTCCACTGCTCAATTTTGACCTGGATTTGGTTTACTATAATAAATTTTAGTGCTCAATTCGGATACATTTTATTAGAATTGTTATAATTATGCGCTATATTATCTACTGCGTACTTGTCTGTTCTCCGTTGAGACTACTCACTGTGGCCAAAACAGGCTAGCAACACACACACTTACCGTTCCTATTTACCTACATTTACTTTTTGATGTACTCCCAATTTCTCTCTTAAATCAGGCGATTAAAGAGGTAGATGGCTTACCTCTTATTATGCAAATATATCCAAATGTTACCTATGTTATTGGTACCGGCATGAATAAGAGAGAAAGACATAAAGTTATGTGTAACGTTGATGCACTCACTTACCTTGTTCCTTCTCATAATGCGTTTTAAACTGATCAAGTGCAGGATCATACTTTATCTCATCTGGCAACCCAAGCCAGAGTTGTAGCGCCCCAGCTGTCAGATCACTACTGGACACTAGAGAGTACTGACTCCGGGACAGATCGTTGACCCTATCAGGAACGCCTCGCCATTTCTTCACCTGCCCTAGAAGTTTCTCCATTACAAATATATGCTGCAGTTGTCACGATTTCATTGTACAGCAAACAGGGTTTAATTTATCTTGATTTTATGTAAACTGCTTTCCAAATTCTGTGAAATAAATAATTGCAGTTACGATACAGATTTAGGGTCTACTGGATATTCATTGATCAGAGTAATAATGACAATGATAAAGTCACAGTCAACTCAGTATATTTTATTATGGCAATTTTATTGACTGTTATATACGTACTTTTAGTTAACATCTCGTCGGATATCAGTTAGATCGTGTTTTGGAATCTTTTGGTCTTTTGGATCGATTTGATGGAAAGTGTTTACGATTATACTCAGAACACCAGCAACTCAAAAGTTACAAACGTATTGTCAGACCTCACCCTAGAGTTAAGAGGAAGAAATGATTTATTCAGGCCTCTAGTAAGCTGAATCAATCAGATAATCTATCACGTAAGCACTATTTGTTTCTAGTTTCTATCAGTAGCAAGATATCTGTTTCATCTTTGCTTTAAAATCATCATCATCATCATCAACAGCCTTTTACAGTCCACTGCTGGACACTGGCCTCTCCTTGGCAAGGAAGTTTTGGCCCACTATACCGCGCTGGCCAATATTGTATGCGCTGGTTTGTTTCAAGTTTTCCTTCTCCTTGTAAAGATATTTTCCTGAATAATTTGTTCCCTTAGTTGCCTTTTACGACACTCACGGGATGAATAGGGATGATAACACTATGTATTCTTAATCCGTCACCGCATGGAATAAATTTTAAAATAATATAATAAAATTTAAAATAATAATAATCACGCACGATTGTTTGGTGCCAAATTAGGCAGAAAATGTACTGTGGGAACCAAACTGCTGATAAATATACTTATACGTACATTTCTAAGTAACGATGATGTACCCCTAACTAATTTCGGCTACTGCAGCTAGTCTCAACGAAGGATTCCACAACTCAAGTCCTAGGTGATGTCAAATCTCTTTAAAAAGACTGACTGAGGAGTCTCAATGTGTTGAGAATAGTCACTTACACATAGGCTGATCTGGTTCGCTTACTTAGCCACGACTCCCTCTTGACAGTTATAATTATTAAAAAAAAATATAATTTTACAAACCTTTAAACATGTAAGTATTAACTCCTATTTAAATTAAACACAACACTCTTAAAATGACAGTTCTCCAGTGAAAAATACCGCGAAAATTGCCTATGAACACTTTTTTTTTGAATTGCGACACAATTCTTTGGCATTCATACGCAGACTGCGAAAAACTGAAAAGATTGGCAGCTGTCTGTATCTGTACCTAATACATATAAGTATATATAATTTCGTTTGCTTGTTTTATTATATATTTGTTTTATCAATTCGTGTTAACTGGCTAAATATAAAGCATGGAAGGTGTACGAACACACCTTAGAATTAACTTGAGGACATTGTGTCTTGAAAATCATTTACTCAAACACGATCTCTCGAATGTAGATTAGGGTAAAGTAAATAAAACTTGTTACTGTTTGCTAAACTATTATAATTATATTTGTGACGTCATCCTATGATTAACTCACCTACCATAGGAATATACCAGAATGAACCAGTTGAACTGGAGTGATACCACTCAAGGTCTTGCCAAAAACCCATCCGTAAGCCGACGGATTAAGTACATGGAGTGTCACCACCGATATTCATCTCATAAGTGTCATAAGAGCCCCATAAGGAAACAAACTACACAGGACCAACAACACTGAAGAGGGAAGGAAAACTTGAAACAAACTCTATACCAATCCGTCTGGTCATCGTCATATAGTAGCCCACAACCTCCTTTCGGAGGAAAAGTTTATGTCTAACAGTTAACTGTTTAAAACGGTAGATATGATATGACAGAAGACGGAGGTCAATCAATTCTTTTCTTTTTATTGAGTGAGTGTGACAGCCAGAGAACAAATCCCTCCTCTCCCTGGCTCTTGGTGGAGCTTGACATCTGCCAGGAGGGTGGTAGCCACTTCCCATCAAGTGGCCCACCTGCTCGTTTACTCCCTTTTACCATAAAAAGAAATTACTGAATAGTAAACCTACATATTGTAGATAAATAACAGCCCGGTACAAAACAAATGTCCTGGATGGGACTTGAAACTATAATCTCTGGTTTACAGGTTAATCAGTTAGTATTTGTAGAAAGTTTAAATGACATATATTCTTCGGCAATCAGGAATTACTCGCTTAATTGTCTCCAACGTCGCAACTATTGAAGGTGATGAACTTCCATACTATCGTCGGTTCCTTAATTTATCCCTTTAGGGGTGAAAATTCCAAAAAACCTTTCTTCGCCTTCTTCGAAATGACATTAGCTGCCAAAGGTTCAAATTTGTAATCCCAGGTATTGAGGCTGCTTACTTTTTTATGTATAGATTATCTGCAGTACATCTTCAACAAAATTTTACAGTCCACTACTGGACATAGGCCTCTCCTTAGCAAGGAGGTTTAGACTTACTATACCACGCTGGCCAGACGGATTGGAATAGGGTTTGTTTCAAATTTTCCTTCTCTTTGTAATGAGATTTACCTGAACAGTTCGTTCCCTTAGTCGCCTCTTATGACACCCACGGGATGAATAGTGGTGGTAACACTATGTATTCTTAATCCGTCACCACACGAACAATGACCTTGAAAAGCTGCAGAACATCAGAAATAAAGATATACTACAATGACCTTGAAAACTGTAGTAATCTGACAAATAAATGTCATCATATATAACTAAACTATCTAATCATAGTTGAAACAATAATGATAAATGAGATTATAAAATATGGTCCAGATAAGTTTCATTCTTTTATAGGTTACTTTTAGCTGTTTATTCAAGCGACATCATCAAATTATAAGTAGATTAGCTTTAAAACAAAGTAAATAATGTAAGCAGTTTACACAATTGTGTTAAGGGGACACTATTAAGCATCTATCTTTAAATGGATCATCGTTATTATCATCAAAGACCCACTGCAAAATAGTTCTGTTGTCAACTGTGGAGGAACGGGTGCCGTGTCCCTTCAACACAAACGGAGGATCCTCCACCAGGCGTAGCCTGACTGTTGTTGTGTTGAGAATTTCTATATCGTGATACAGACTAAGTAGTTACTTCGTAGTTCAGTGTGTTTTCGGTAGATGTCGCTGTAGTATATCATGTGCTTGCACTGTATGTTAGTCTCCATATTACTAATCGAACTATCCGATTTTATCATAACAGAAGTTACAAGGTGATAATTAATATGTGTGTGTATATGTATTATTAAGGCACTCTTTCCTTTAAATGTTCCTAAGTGACGTATGTGCTAAACATTGTTGGTATTCTAATAAGGGCTGAGTGCGAATCGTCTGTGTTTAATCGCTTAACTTTATATTTCTCGTTAGCTTAGTACTAAGAACTGCGTTAAGAAGATTTACATGGAAATGTTCATACTTATGTCTGCGAAGTTATATTATGTGTGTGATGATTGCCACAAAACGGTTCGCAATGGAGAGAACGGTACAATCTTTAACACGTTCGCTAGTGCCTAAAATATACAAGAATTACTCTTCAGCGTCCTGATTCTCCGTGCGATGTCAGTTACTCTAGTTCTCTGTCGAATAACCTCGTTACGAATTTTATCAGCTAGAGAAACACCCAGCATCGCACGCCCATCGCTCGCTGAGTTACTTTAAACTTATGGACCAGTCCAATGGAAGTAAGCCGACCATGTCTATAGATGAACCGATGGTCGCTGGAGCTGAAGTGTATTGGAGTGGAAACCACGATTGGGTAAACGTAGTGTAAAGCGTCCTGCGGCGCGATGGACCGACGACTTGAAGAAGGTGGCTGGTAGCGGATGGATGCGAATTGCCCAAGACCGGGATGGTTGGCGTTCCTTGGGTGAGACCTTCGTTCAGCAGTGGACGGCGATAGGTTGATTGATGACCCTTACGCTGGTAACGAATGTACGTAGAGTGTGTTTTCAGCACTAGAGTACCATAAATACTCGTATAAAACGCAACTGTTGTGTTCCGTACGGCAGTGCTAATAACATACACGTCATTTTCCCGACGAGCGTGCTGTTACCCTCGTGTTTCTTACGACAGTACTAATAATGCGTATATGCATTACGTAGGAAAATACTGAAAATACAACTGTTGTGTAGCAAATATATTACTAAATATTGTGCACAGTCTTTAAAGTCTATGTTACTTACCAAACCCATTGACTGCGAGCGTCATCTATAATGCGATCGATGCCGAATTTTAACAATATCGACTTTAAATAATGTGCACAAGATTTAATATCATTTAAAAATTGTATAATTAGGTAGATGACTGTATCGTAAATAAATACCAATGTCCACTTCATTAAAACTAATGTCGCGAAACATCTTGGAAAATACAATTATCATAGCTTTTTATTATTACTACGAATTTCAATCAAATATATAGTAAAATATATAGTTCAATTGAGTGGTCTAAAACAGTGACGTCACAATTTTGTATTTAGTACATTTTTCATACAAAACTGTCGTTTTGACAGATGATAAAAAGTAATTAATTTGACTACGAGTGAATAATGGCTGCCTCCTCTAGTAGGTCCCTATTCAGCTTCAAAATAGTCCACCTTAGAAACCGACAAGAAGGTCGCACCGCGTGACCCATAATAGACTTTTGGGTCCGGGAGGGCTAAATCAGATGTAGAGGTGATCCGAGAGTGTCTCAAGTTCTTCCAGGACACACCAGTTCCTTACTCATGCGGCGAGGGCTCGGATAGCGAACGAAAGATAAACTGTCGACCCCCGTTGCTGTTGCACACAAGTGTTGGTGGAGCCTCTGTTCAATAAACAGAAACTCACCGAGGCCGCCCACTCCTCTACGGCCTCGCCCCTTGCGTCCGTCCTGGGGGAACCCCACAAAGACGTTAGTCGCCGCATCGAGGTCTCCAAGCTGTTGTGGAAAGCCTCAAAGTCGCTCAAACTCCGGTTAGGGGAGAAGTACATGTAGGTGATCCCCCATTCAGCAGTGCCCTTGTCTCTTAGCGACAAGAACAGGAATGAGCCACCGTGGACATGAAACAAACCTTACACCAATCCGTCTGGTCAACATGGTTAGTGCCAAAACTTTCGTTTTAAGAAGAGTCCTATGTGCGTTGGTCGTTACCTTACCTACAGTATGAATAGGGGTGGTGACACTCGGTACTCTTAATCAGTCACCACATGGCTAAATGAACAAAAAGATAAGTATTATCTTAGACTTGGTATTCCACATATTTTGTAATATTACCAAAGGAAGGAAAACACATATACATAATTGGAGCTATTGCACCATAGATATACAAGTGACGTAACATTATCAATCTCAAATAATTGTCCCACAGGAACGGATCAAAAATAATTTAAGAGGAAATCAATTCAGTATATAAGAGTAACATTACAAACAGTCTGTACCAGTTGTTAAACATACAACGTTCAGTGTGTTGTCTATAAAATAAATATAATTAAAAGCATTATTTTAAAATAAAAAGTAACGAGAAATGGCAAAACTACTAGTGTCCATAGTGGTGAGTTTCTTTTGTTTATGGTGCGAGGTAAAAAGAAATGACTATTAGAGTAATTAAAAAAAATTCGAATTTTAGCGCTAAAAACTAAAAAAAACTCAATAAATATAAAATTCTAAACATTGTCCTTTTTAATATAATATTTCTCTTTTCAGGTCATGACCATAGTTTTAAGTTGTCATGGAATGTCAGAGCTGGACAGCTACTATAGCGACTCCTGTAAGTATATGTATACATAGATATAGCACATTATATGCTAAATACTTCATCAACTAACAACTGCCTTTAATGGTCCACTGCTGGACATAGGGTTTCCACCCTTCGAAACGAGGTGTAGGCTTACTGTACCACGCAGGCATCTGAACTTTTTTTTTCGAAACGCCCTCGGGCCATCAACCCACCGGAGTTAACGGCGGGGTGTTGTGTCAGAATCGGACCGACTAAAACCACACGGTATGCCACTCTGCGCCTGAGATAGAAGGGATTGGTTTGTGTTTCTTATTTGATTTCTTAATTTCTTAATCTTTGCAATGCTGTTTAGTTTGGTCCTTTAGTCGCCTCTAACAATGCCCATAACATGGATAAAGGTGGTGGCAATCTATTTTCCTAATCGTCACCACACGGATCTTTGAAATATACTTGGATTAATCATTTTTTTATTGCCTTTTTATAGTTGAAATGCCAAAGATCTGCGAAGGGTTAACTTTTTGCCAGCACCAAGGACTACATTACCCCACAGAAATCGTCGATAGCGTCCTTAAAAAGGTTTTAAAAGTAAGTGTATATTTTTTACAATTATATATTCATACATACCAACGTCTCGTTCCTAATTAGGGCTAGACATAGACGGTGAATCCCACGATTGTGACATGCGCCTAGAATTGGTTTTAACACTATGGTATAGCTACTTTCTATGCAATAACGACACATCTTCACAGTCAAAAGTGGGTAACTAACAGTCATTATCAGCAAAAAGTTCCCCATCCGATTAACATGGAGGAGAAACCTAGGAAACTATCCAAATTGCAGTTAAATGTTGCCAAAATTTTAATTATATAAGAAGAAAAAGTGATTAATTTATGGCTTTTATTTCAGATTCAAAAAAGGACTAGCGAAATAAAAAATGATTACCAGTCTCGCGTCTCCGACTCTCCATTAGACCCTGAATGTGAAACGAATGAGATTAAAGTAAGAATTTTATATTATGAAAGTGTTATTTGTGAAGATCTAAAGTCTCTATAATCTAACAACTTCTTTGTCAAAACTGAACTAACGTGCCCACCTTTCCACAATCAAGACTCTAAATAGCAGATATATTCACTTACACAAATTTACCAAATGTCAGGTGACATGGGCAGTCGTTTTCCACCTTGATAAAGGTATCCCATCGAACTCATAGCTAGAATTCATGGTTATCATCATCACACAACCGTGAATAGTTCACTACTGGACATAGATCTCGCCTTAGAAAGGAGTCTTTGGCGTACTACGCCATGCTGGCCAGACGGGTTGGTATGGGATTTGTATCAAATTTTACTTCTCTTTGTACTGATGTTGCCCTGAGTAGTTTGCTCCTTAACTACCTCTTACGACACCCACGGGAAGAGTAGGGGGTGGTGACACTCTGTATTCTTAATACTTCACCACATGCATACCCGAAGTACATCACCTTACTCAACACTTCAAATTGTTTGTTAAACTCATCACTGTGACTCACCTACACTTTCACCTTGAACATAAATTACATTTTTTTTTGCAGTTCAAACCGATTTATTACATCTTGGATCAGAATAAACAACCACGTGTGGTTATTCAGTCGAAGAAGCACAATGTCTGGCAGAGATATGATATCAGGTGGTGCCTGTGAGTATATTACTTCATCATCGTCATATTTACTCCATATTTTGTTGGAGGGCTTGCAACCTTTCCAGAAGTAAATTAATTCCGCAAGTTCTCACATCTTACCCTTTTTTACCATTGGTTTTATTTAGTACATTCTACCTCTCATTATACCTAAGGTGCTCGGCTAAATTATGTGAGTGAGAATTGTTATAATAATCCGACAAACTGTTCCAAATGTGCCTAAGCATTGTCCTTCACTTGATTTTGTAATAAATGACACCTTAATATTTTTTTCTTTATTTCAGGAAGGTGGGACGAATTCTCAGAACGTTAAACTTCAGGAATTTGATTCTGAATAAGGTTAATATGACATGCGACAATGTCACGTCAACCTTATACTTCCAGGCCCTCACACTAAACAATCTTGACATGGAATTAATATCGGTCGAGATGCCGGTATTTTGTCAAGCCAGATACGACTCACTAATAACAACATCCTCATAAAAACGGTAAAAAAAAAATCTTAACGGCTTAATTTTAAAATTTTGGCACGAAATTGTATTTTGGATTTGTGATGACTTGCACCCGCAAAGAATGGTGCAATGCCATCTGACGAAGACACACTGAACTACGGAGTAACTACTAATCCAGCATCACGCAGTGAAAGTTCTCGCACAGATGAGTATACCTTCTCATCAACTTGGCAACAGGGCACCAACAACGGACAGATGACGACAGATAGCCGTGTTTAGAAGTATCTCCAGCAATTCAGTCCCGTAATCGGCGGAGAAAACCAATGACCCTGATGAACTGCGAGGAGTACCTCTAAAAGGAGCCCAGGACCCACCCGGGTGAGAAGAACACGTCACGTCACGTCACGCACAATGACTTTACCTGCTGGAGGATCCTGTCTTTCTTTTGAGGGAAAATAACACCAGTTCCTCGGTAAATTACTTCCAATAAGCAAGTGGTTCACAATCCAAATAAGTATCATATATTTTGGGCTCGAAAACACCTCGTATTAAAGCACAGTATGATCACGAAAATGTGTTGTGTAATTAAGTTAAGACGATAAATTATTATTATTTTAAATGTTTAGATGTAATGATGTAAACTTAACAAAAGTACTTATTTAAAATTAAATTATTTATTGAATCTGAATGATTTTGTCTTATTTATTCACGTTCTTTACAGCTTTAATTGCATTTAACAATCCACTGCTGAATTTTGACCCGGATTTGATCTACTATAATACGTTTTGGTGCTCATTTTGGATTCATTTTATTTGAATTGTTGGATTTTTTCCTTTATTACATTTTAGTTTCCTCTTGATTTAGTATAAATTGAGAAAAAGTACCATTTCTAAAGATAGAAAAACTAAGGGATGAAAAATTGAGTTTATTAAATTTCTCCATCGTGTAAAAGCTTAAGTTTGTGATATTCTTTACTTATTTTGCCTTTAACTACCACGTTTGACTGCCAATCAAGAGATCTCAGGTTTGATTTCCGGGTCTGATCAAAAGCGTCATTAACGTTATCTGGTTACAGAAGTACTTGTAAGTGTGACCTTTGGAAGTTGGGGTTTTAACACTCATGCGTCAGTAAGCATGTAAAGCCGTCAGCCATGCGCCTGATCTTTTCCCGGTCGTGTTGGATAACTATCCCAACGAATTGTGAGAGTAAGGGAACAGAGAGTACACCTGTATTCACGCACTCACTTGTGCGCTATATTATCTACTGCGTACTTGTCTGTTCTCCGTTGAGACTGCTCACTGTGGCCAAAACAGGCTAGCAACATACACACTTACCGTTCCTATTTACCTACATTTACTTTTTGATGTACTCCCAATTTTTACACCTGTATATGAGAGGCAAGCTATCAACCTCTTCAATCAGGCGATTAAAGAGGTAGCTGGCTTACCTCTTATTATGTAAATATATCCAAATGTTACCTATGTTATTGGTACCGGCATGAATAAGAGAGAAAGACATAAAGTTATGTGTAACGTTGATGCACTCACTTACCTTGTTCCTTCTCATAATGTGTTTTAAACTGATCAAGTGCAGGATCATACTTGATCTCATCCGGCAACCCAAGCCAGAGTTGTAGCGCGCCAGTTGTCAGATCACTACTGGACACTAGAGAGTACTGACTCCGGGACAGATCGTCGACCCTGTCAGGAACGCCTCGCCATTTCTTCACCTGCCCTAGAAGTTTCTCCATTACAAATATATGCTGCAGTTGTCACGATTTCATTGTACAGCAAACAGGGTTTAATTTATCTTGATTTTATGTAAACTGCTTTCCAAATTCTGTGAAATAAATAATTGCAGTTACGATACAGATTTAGGGTCTACTGGATATTCATTGATCAGAGTAATAATGACAATGATAAAGTCACAGTCAACTCAGTATATTTTATTATGACAATTTTATTGACTGTTATATACGTACTTTTAGTTAACATCTCGTCGGATATCAGTTAGATCGTGTTTTGGAATCTTTTGGTCTTTTGGATCGATTTGATGGAAAGTGTTTACGATTATACTCAGAACACCAGCAACTCAAAAGTTACAAACGTATTGTCAGACCTCACCCTAGAGTTAAGAGGAAGAAATGATTTATTCAGGCCTCTAGTAAGCTGAATCAATCAGATAATCTATCACGTAAGCACTATTTGTTTCTAGTTTCTATCAGTAGCAAGATATCTGTTTCATCTTTGCTTTAAAATCATCATCGTCATCATCAACAGCCTTTTACAGTCCACTGCTGGACACTGGCCTCTCCTTGGCAAGGAAGTTTTGGCCCACTATACCGCGCTGGCCAATATTGTATGCGCTGGTTTGTTTCAAGTTTTCCTTCTCCTTGTAAAGATATTTTCCTGAATAATTTGTTCCCTTAGTTGCCTTTTACGACACTCACGGGATGAATAGGGATGATAACACTATGTATTCTTAATCCGTCACCGCATGGAATAAATTTTAAAATAATATAATAAAATTTAAAATAATAATAATCACGCACGATTGTTTGGTGCCAAATTAGGCAGAAAATGTACTGTGGGAACCAAACTGCTGATAAATATACTTATACGTACATTTCTAAGTAACGATGATGTACCCCTAACTAATTTCGGCTACTGCAGCTAGGCTCAACGAAGGATTCCACAACTCAAGTCCTAGGCGATGTCAAATCTCTTTAAAAAGACTGACTGAGGAGTCTCAATGTGTTGAGAATAGTCACTTACCCATGGGCTGATCTGGTTCGCTTACCGCTTAGCCACGACTCTCTCTTGACAGTTATAATTATTAAAAAAAAATACAATTTTACAAACCTTTAAACATGTAAGTATTAACTCCTATTTAAATTAAACACAACACTCTTAAAATGACAGTTCTCCAGCGAAAAATACCGCGAAAATTGCCTATGAACACTTTTTTTTTTAATTGCGACACAATTCTTTGGCATTCATACGCAGACTGCGAAAAACTGAAAAGATTGGCAGCTGTCTGTATCTGTTCCTAATACATATAAGTATATATAATTTCGTTTGCTTGTTTTATTATATATTTGTTTTATCAATTCGTGTTAACTGGCTAAATATAAAGCATGGAAGGTGTACGAACACACCTTAGAATTAACTTGAGGACATTGTGTCTTAAAAATCATTTACTCAAACACGATCTCTCGAATGTAGATTAGGGTAAAGTAAATAAAACTTGTTACTGTTTGCTAAACTATTATAATTATATTTGTGACGTCATCCTATGATTAACTCACCTACCATAGGAATATACCAGAATGAACCAGTTGAACTGGAGTGATACCACTCAAGGTCTTGCCAAAAACCCATCCGTAAGCCGACGGATTAAGTACATGGAGTGTCACCACCGATATTCATCTCATAAGTGTCATAAGAGCCCCCTAAGGAAACAAACTACACAGGACCAACAACACTGAAGAGGGAAGGAAAACTTGAAACAAACTCTATACCAATCCGTCTGGTCATCGTCATATAGTAGCCCACAACCTCCTTTCAGAGGAAAAGTTTATGTCTAACAGTTAACTGTTTAAAACGGTTGATATGATGTGAAAGAAGATGGAGGGTAATCAATTCTTTTCTTTTTATCTAGTGAGTGTGATAGCCAGAGAACAAATCCCTCCTCTCCCTGGCTCTTGGTGGAGCTTGACATCTGCCAGGAGGGCGGTAGCCATTTTCCATCAAGTGGCCCACCTGCTCGTTTACTCCCTTTTACCATAAAAAGAAATTACTGAATAGTAAACCTACATATTGTAGATAAATAACAACCCGATACAAAACAAATTTCCTGGATGGGACTTGAAACTACGATCTCTGGCTTACAGGTTAATCAGTTAGTATTTGTAGAAAGTTTAAATGACATATATTCTTCGGCAATCAGGAATTACTGGCTTAATTATCTCCAACGTCGCAACTATTGAAGGTGATGAACTTCCATACTATCGTCGGTTCCTTAATTTATCCCTTTAGGGGTGACAATTCCAAAAAACCTTTCTTCGCTTTCTTCGAAATGACATTAGCTGCCAAAGGATCAAATTTGTAATCCCAGGTATTGAGACTGCTTACTTTTTTATGTATAGATTATCTGCAGTACATCTTCAACAAAATTTTACAGTCCACTACTGGACATAGCCCTCTCCTTAGCAAGGAGGTTTAGACTTACTATACCACGCTGGCCAGACGGATTGGAATAGGGTTTGTTTCAAATTTTCCTTCTCTTTGTAATGAGATTTACCTGAACAGTTCGTTCCCTTAGTCGCCTCTTATGACACCCACGGGATGAATAGTGGTGGTAACACTATGTATTCTTAATCCGTCACCACACGAACAATGACCTTGAAAAGCTGCAGAACATCAGAAATAAAGATATACTACAATGACCTTGAAAACTGTAGTAATCTGACAAATAAATGTCATCATATATAACTAAACTATCTAATCATAGTTGAAACAATAATGATAAATGAGATTATTAAATATGGTCCAGATAAGTTTCATTCTTTTATAGGTTACTTTTAGCTGTTTATTCAAGCGATATCATCAAATTATAAGTAGATTAGCTTTAAAACAAAGTAAATAATGTAAGCAGTTTACATAATTGTGTTAAGGTGACACTATCAAGCATCTATGTTTAAATGGATCATCATTATTATCATCAAAAACCTTCATACTGCAAAATAGTTATGTTGTCAACTGTGGGTTGATTTGTCAAATGATATGTGTGTGTATATGTATTATTAAGGCACTCTTTCCTTTAAATGTTTGTAAGTGACGTATGTGCTAAACATTGTTGGTATACTAATAACGGCTGAGTGCGAACCGTCTGTGTTTAATCGTTTAACTTTATATTTCTCGTTAGCTTAGTACTAAGAACTGCGTTAAGAAGATCTACATAGAAATGTTCATACTTATGTCTGCGAAGATATATTATGTGTGTGATGATTGCCACAAAACGGTTCGCAATGGAGAGAACGGTACAATCTTTAACACGTTCGCTAGTGCCTAAAATATACAAGAATTACTCTTCAGCGTACTGATTCTCCGTGCGATGTCAGTTACTCTAGTTCTCTGTCGAATAACCTCGTTACGAATTTTATCAGCTAGAGAAACACCTAGCATCGCACGCTCCATCGCTCGCTGAGTTACTTTAAACTTATGGACCAGTCCAATGGAAGTAAGCCGACCATGTCTACAGACGAACCGATGGTCACTGGAGCTGAAGTGTATTGGAGTGGAAACCACGATTGGGTAAACGTAGTGTAGGGCGTCATGCGGCGCGATGGACCGACGACTTGAAGAAGGTGGCTGGTAGCGGATGGATGCGAATTGCCCAAGACCAGGATGGTTGGCGTTCCTTGGGTGAGACCTTCGTTCAGTAGTGGACGGCGATAGGTTGATTGATGACCCTTACGCTGGTAACGAATGTACGTAGAGTGTGTTTTCAGCACTAGAGTACCGTAAATACTCGTATAAAACGCAACTATTGTGTTCCGTACGGCAGTGCTAATAACATAAACGTCATTTTCATGACGAGCGTTCTGTTACCCTCGTGTTTCTTACGACAGTACTAATAATGCGTATATGCATTACGTAGGAAAGTACTGAAAATACAACTGTTGTGTAGTAAATATATTACTAAATATTGTGCACAGTCTTTAAAGTCTATGTTACCTACCAAACACTTTGACTGCGAGCGTCCGTCATCTATAATGCGATCGATGCCGAATTTTAGCAATATTGACTTTAAATAATGTGCACAAGATTTAATATCATTTAAAAATTGTATAATTAGGTAGATGACTGTATCGTAAATAAATACCAATGTCCACTTCATTAAAACTAATATCGCGAAACATCTTGGAAAATACAATTACCATAGTTTTTTATTATTACTACGAATTTCAATCAAATGTGTAGTAAAATATATAGTTCAATTAAGTGGTCTAAAACAGTGACGTCACAATTTTGTATTTAGTACATTTTTCATACAAAACTGTCGTTTTGACAGATGATAAAAAGTAATTAATTTGACTAAGAGTGAATAATGGCTGCCTCCTCTAGTAGGTCCCTATTCAGCTTCAAAATAGTCCACCTTAGAAACCGACAAGAAGGTCGCACCGCGTGACCCGATATAGACTTTTGGGTCCGGGAGGGCTAAATCAGATGTAGAGGTGATCCGAGAGTGTCTCAAGTTTTTCCAGGACATACCAGCTCCTTACTCATGCGGCGAGGGCTGGGATAGTGAACGAAAGATCCACTGTCGACCCCCGTTGCTGTTGCACACACGTGTTGGTGGAGCCTCTGTTCAATAAACAGAAACTCACCGAGGCCGCCCACTCCTCTACGGCCTCGCCCCTTGCGTCCGTCCTGGGGGAACCCCACAAAGACGTTAGTCGCCGCATCGAGGTCTCCAAGCTGTTGTGGAAAGCCTCAAAGTCGCTCAAACTCCAGTTAGGGGAGAAGTATATGTAGGTGATCCCCCATTCAGCAGTGCCCTTGTCTCTTAGCGACAAGAACAGGAATGAGCCACCGTGGACATGAAACAAACCTTACACCAATCTGTCTGGTCAACATGGTTAGTGCCAAAACTTTCGTTTTAAGAAGAGTCCTATGTGCGTTGGTCGTTACCTTACCTACAGTATGAATAGGGGTGGTGACACTCGGTACTCTTAATCAGTCACCACATGGCTAAATGAACAAAAAGATAAGTATTTAAGAGAGGTAGGGCATAGCGCGATATTTTCCGCTCAAACATTAGAGCAGCCCGACTGGGGAAGGACCTCCGCCTTACAGAAGACCACAGCCAAATAGCACAGCGTTTTTCGGCAGTGCTGCGTTCCTGTGGTGATTAAGGTATCCAGAGCTCTAGAGGATTCGCTGTTTTGACAACGGGGGACCAGTGGTGCTTATAATACTGCTACTGGCTCGTGTGGGCGCGGGATGTGGGCGCGGTGGTCAGGAAGACCCGCTGAAACGGTTGTCCGCTGGCCGCCCGCAGGATAGATGGGTTCCCGAACCCAGGGATCACTACAACCTCCACCCTGGGAGGCCGAACCGCCAGCCTGCGAAAAATCCCTGCAGTAGTAGTCGTGCCGGAGGAGGAGACTGGAGTGGAACACGGTTGCTGCTGCAGGAGGGGAGCGGGGGCCCTTTCGTACGCCGCGCCGACAAATCGCACTACCCGCATCAACCATGTGCGGATTGGCACCGCCCCATTGCCCCCTTAGCTGTCAACACAGTAAATCCTCACAAACCAATTGAACCCCCCCAAAAAAAATGACAAAGAAAAGTAGAAAAAGAGTATCTACAGCGGCATCCTCTGCCACGTATATGGACTTCTGCAATATCAGGGGACTTCACTCCAACGCAGTCCACCTTCATCTAGAGATTGCGCAGCCGACCCTCTTATTTCTTACGGAGACACAGATATCCTGCCCGGCCGATACATCATACCTACACTACCCCGGCTACAAACTCGAACACAAATTCCTGAGACGTGCCGGTGTATGCATGTACATCCGGGAGGATATCTGCTGTCGCCGTCTTCATTTTTATGAAGACAGGGACCTGTCAGTAATGTGGGTGCGCGTAGACTACGGAGGTCAGACTCGAATCTATGCGTGCCTATACAGGTCTCATAGCGGCGACAGGGAGACTGGAGCACTCTTTGAGCACCTGCAAGTGACGACTGACAAAGTTCTTGAGCAGTACCCCCATGCTGAGTTGGTGATTTTAGGAGACTTTAATGCCCACCACTGTGAGTGGCTAAACTCTCGATCCACCGACTTTGCGGGAAGGTCTACTCATGAATTTGCTCTGGCCCATGGCCTCTCACAACTGGTACATTCCCCAACAAGAATACCCGATATTGAGAGCCATGCGCACTCTTTGCTGGACCTTCTGCTGACGACGCGTCTGGACGACTACACTATCACAGTGGACGCACCTCTCGGCTCATCTGACCACTGCCTCGTCCGGACCGTAGTCCCATGCGCGCGGCACATTCCACCGCGCCCAGCCGATTTGCGCCGCATGTGGCAATATAAATCAGCAGACTGGGATGGATTGCGTGAATTCTACGCATCGTACCCGTGGAGGCAGCTTTGTTTCGCGTCAGAAGACCCCGATCCCTGCGCAGCCGCTGTCACTGAGACGATCCTGGTGGGTATGGAGTATTTTATTCCTAACTCATCAGTAGCTGCGGGAAAACAAAAGCGACCGTGGTTTAACCGGCTCTGCAAGGAAGCCAGACTAGTCAAGCAGACTGCCTACAGGGCTTGGACCACGGCCCGTGCTAATAAGGATCCGAACATCTCTGATGTGAGAAGCAAACTAAATGCTGCCTCGAGATCCTGCAAAAAGACAATTGCCAGAGCCAAATTCGATTTCATCGGCGGGATTGGTGAGCGACTTACGGGCTACCCCTCTGGGAGTCGTGCCTTTTGGTCTCTTGCTAAGGCGGCCCAGGGAAACTTTTGCCGGTCGTCTTTACCACCATTGCGAAATGCCGATGGTAACTTGGCCCACAGTGCCAAAGAGAAAGCCGACCTACTTGGGCAACTCTTTGCCTCAAACTCGACCATGAACGAGGATGGAAGTGCGGTACCGCCTACTAACCCGCCGTGCCAACACTCTTTGCCGGAAATACACATTTCGCAAAGAGAAGTGCGGCGGGAACTAAACTGTCTAGACGTTCATAAGTCGAGTGGGCCAGACGGCATACCTGCAGTGGTGCTCAAGCAGTGTGCTCCTGAGTTGTGCCCTGTACTAACGCGACTTTTCGCGCTTTCCTACCGCAAAAGGCAAGTGCCGTCTTCGTGGAAGACTGCCCATGTGCATCCAGTGCCAAAAAAGGGTGATAGATCGGACCCATCGAATTACAGGCCTATAGCTATAACTTCCCTTCTCTCTAAGGTGATGGAGCGTGTAATCAACACACGGCTCCTCAGTTACCTAGAGGAGCACGATTTTATCAGCGACCGCTAGTATGGTTTCCGCCACGGTCGCTCGACTGGTGATCTTCTAGTGTATCTCACTCACCGGTGGGCTTCAGCCATTGAGAGTCAAGGTGAGGCTTTGGCAGTTAGCCTGGATATAGCAAAGGCGTTCGATCGGGTCTGGCACAGGGGTCTTCTATCGAAGTTACCATCCTACGGCCTGCCCGAGGGTTTGTGCAAGTGGGTGGCTAGCTTTTGTCCGGCAGACGCATAAAAGCCGTCGTCGATGGTAGCTGTTCCGAAAGCATGGACATAAACGCTGGTGTCCCGCAAGGCTCCGTGCTATCTCCAACGCTGTTCTTGCTGCATATCAATGATATGCTGTCCACGGATGGTATCCATTGTTATGCGGATGACAGTACTGGAGATGCGTATTACACGGGCCGAGCTAACATCCCTCGTACCGTTGTAGTAGAAAGTCGCAAACAACTTGTGTCTCAAATCAAGAGCACCTTACACAGGGTCTCCGATTGGGGTCGGGATAACCTGGTCCAATTTAACCCCTCTAAGACATAAGTCTGTGCGTTTACCGCTAAGAAAACCCCGTTCACTGTGGTTCCACAATTCCAGAATACACCCCTTACCATCTCACAGAGTATTGGAATCCTCGGTGTCGACATCTCCAGTGACGTCCAATTTCGAGCTCATTTGGAAGAGAAGGTCAAGCTGGCATCAAAAAAGCTTGGTGTTCTGAATAGAGCGAAGCGATACTTCACACCGGCACAAAGGCTACTACTTTACAAAACACAAGTTCGACCTCACATGGAGTATTGCTGTCATCTCTGGGCGGGAGCACAGAAGTACCAGCTTGAGCCTTTCGATTCAGTTCAGAGACGTGCTGTGAGAATAGTCGACGATCCTGATCTCACAGACGGTATCGAGCCACTAAGTCTTAGGAGAGACTTTGCCTCCTTGTGTGTGTTCTATCGTCTCTACAATGGGCTGTGTTCTGAAGAATTGTTTGATATGATGCCCACAGCCACTTTCTACCATCGCACCGCTCGCCATCGTCAGGGAGCTCATCCACATACATTGGAACCTAAATGGTCGCGCAGAGTGCGGTTTCAGAGAAATTTTCTCCCGCGAACAATCCCGTTATGGAATGAGCTCCCTGCCGAGGTTTTCCCTGGAAACTACAGTATGGGGCTCATCAAGAAGGGGCTAAATAGGTTTTTAAAGGGTCGGCAACGCGCACGTGATGCCCCTGGTGCCGCAGGCGTTCATAGGCAGCGGTAACCGCTTACCATCAGGCGGGCCGTATGCTTATTTGCCACCGTCGTGGTATAAAAAAAAAAATATTATCTTAGACTTGGTATTCCACAGAATTTTGTAATATTACCAAAGGAAGGAAAATACATAAACATAATTGTAGCTATTGCACTATAGATATACAAGTGAGGTAACATTATTAATCCAAATAATTGTCCCACAGGAACGGATCAATAATAATTTAAGAGGAAATCAATTCCGTATATAAGAGTAACATTACAAACAGACTGTACCAGTTGTTAAACATACAAAGTTCAGTCCGTTGCCTATAAAATAAATATAATTAAAAGCATTATTTTAAAATAAAAAGTAACGAGAAATGGCAAAAATACTAGTGTCCATGGTGGTGAGTTTCTTTTGTTTATGGTGCGAGGTAAAAAGGAAACGATTATTAAAGTAATTAAAAAAAAACACTGTCGACAGATAAAAAATAATAAAATTAAAGTTTAAAAATAGAGTGTTAATAAATTCGACACTTAGTTGTCAGATTCAAAGATATTTTTAAATTCGACTTTTAATGCTGAAAAACTAAAAAGTCTCAATAACTATAAAATTCTAAACATTGTCCTTTTTAAGATAATGTTTCTCTTTTCAGGTCATGACCATAGTTTTAAGTTGTCATGGAATGTCAGACCTGGACAGCTACTATAGCGACTCCTGTAAGTATATGTACACATAGATATGGCACATAATATGTTAAATACTTCATCAACTAACAACTGCCTTTAATGGTCCACTGCTGGACATAGGGTTTCCCTTCGAAACGAGGTGTAGGCTTACTGTACCACGCAGGCATCTGAACTTTTTTTTAACGTTTGGAAACCCCCTCGGGCCATCACCCCACCGGAGTTAACGGCAGGGTGTTGTGTCGGAATCGGACCGACTAAAACCACACGGTGTGCCACTCTGTACCTGAGATAAAAGGGATTGGTTTGTGTTTCTTATTTGATTTCTTATTCTCTTAATCTTTGCAATGCTATTTAGTTTGGTCCCTTAGTCGCCTCTAACAATGCCCATAACATGGATAAAGGTGGTGGCAATCTATTTGCCTAACCGCCACCAGACGGATCTTTAAAATATACTTGGATTAATCATTTTTTATTGCCTTTTTTTAGTTGAAATGCCAAAGATCTGCGAAGGGTTAACTTTTTGCCAGCACCAAGGACTACATTACCCCACAGAAATCGTCGATAGCGTCCTTAAAAAGGTTTTAAAAGTAAGTGTATATTTTTTACAATTATATATTCATACATACCAACGTCTCGTTCCTAATTAGGGCTAGACATAGACAGTGAATCCCACGATTGTGACATGCGCCTAGAATTGGTTTTAACACTATGGTATAGCTACTTTCTATGCAATAACGACACATCTTCACAGTCAAAAGTGGGTAACTAACAGTCATTATCAGCAAAAAGTTCCCCATCCGATTAACATGGAGGAGAAACCTAGGAAACTATCCAAATTGCAGTTAAATGTTGCCAAAATTTTAATTATATAAGAAGAAAAAGTGATTAATTTATGGATTTCATTTCAGATTCAAAAAAGGACTAGCGAAATAAAAAATGATTACCAATCTCGCGTCTCCGACTCTCCATTAGACCCTGAATGTGAAACGAATGAGATTAAAGTAAGAATTTTATATTATGAAAGTGTTATTTGTGAAGATCTAAAGTCTCTATAATCTAAAAACTTCTTTGTCAAAACTGAACTAACGTGCCCACCTTTCCACAATCAAGACTCTAAATAGCAGATATATTCACTTACACAAATTTACCAAATGTCAGGTGACATGGGCAGTCGTTTTCCACCTTGATAAAGGTATCCCATCGAACTCATAGCTGGAATTCATGGTTATCATCATCACACAACCGTGAATAGTTCACTACTGGACATAGATCTCGCCTTAGAAAGGAGTCTTTGGCGTACTACGCCATGCTGGCCAGACGGGTTGGTATGGGATTTGTATCAAGTTTTACTTCTCTTTGCACTGATGTTGCCCTGAGTAGTTTGCTCTTTAACTACCTCTTACGACACCCACGGGAAGAGTAGGGGGTGGTGACACTCTGTATTCTTAATACTTCACCACATGCATACCCGAAGTACATCACCTTACTCAACACTTCAAATTGTTTGTTAAACTCATCACTGTGACTCACCTACACTTTCACCTTGAACATAAATTACATTTTTTTTTGCAGTTCAAACCGATTTATTACATCTTGGATCAGAATAAACAACCACGTGTGGTTATTCAGTCGAAGAAGCACAATGTCTGGCAGAGATATGACATCAGGTGGTGCATGTGAGTATATTACTTCATCATCGTCATATTTACTCCATATTTTGTTGGAGGGCTTGCAACCTTTCCAGAAGTAAATTAATTCTGCAAGTTCTCACATCTTACCCTTTTTTACCATTGGTTTTATTTAGTACATTCTACCTCTCATTATACCTAAGGTGCTCGGCTAAATTATGTGAGTGAGAATTGTTATAATAATCCGACAAACTGTTCCAAATGTGCCTAAGCATTGTCCTTCACTTGATTTTGTAATAAATGACACCTTAATATTTTTTTTCTTTATTTCAGGAAGGTGGGACGAATTCTCAGAACGTTAAACTTCAGGAATTTGATTCTGAGTAAGGTTAATATGACATGCGACAATGTCACGTCAACCTTATACTTCCAGGTCCTCACACTAAACAATCTTGACATGGAATTAATATCGGTCGAGATGCCGGTATTTTGTCAAGCCAGATACGACTCACTGATAACAACATCCTCATAAAAACGGTAAAAAAAATCTTAACGGCTTAATTTCAAAATTTTGGCACGAAATTGTATTTTGGATTTGTAATGACTTGCACCCGCAAAGAATGGTGCAATGCCATCTGACGAAGACACACTGAACTACGGAGTAACTACTAATCCAGCATCACGCAGCGAAAGTTCTCGCACAGATGAGTATACCTTCTCATCAACTTGGCAACAGGGCACCAACAACGGACAGATGACAAACCACCGATCGCTAGATAGCTAAGTTTAGAAGTATCTCCAGCAATTTAGCCCCGTAAGCGGCGGAGAAAACCAATGACCCTGGTGAACTGCGAGGAGTACCACTAAAAGGAGCCCAGGGCCCACCCGGGGTAAGAAGAACACGTCATGTCACATCACGTCACGCACAATCACTTTACCTGCTGGAGGATCCACCTTTCTTTTGTGGGAAAATAACACCAGTTCCTCGGTAAATTACTTCCAATTAGCAAGTGATTCACAATCCAAATAAGTGTCATATATTTTTTGCTCGAAAACGCCTTCTATTAAGGCACAATATGATCACGAAAATGTGTTGTGTAATTAAGTTAAGACGATAAATTATTATTATTTTAAGGTCTAGATGTAATGATGTAAACTTAACAAAAGTACTTATTTAAAATTAAATTATTTATTGACTCTGAATAATGTTGTCTTATTTATGCACGTTCTTTATAGCTCTAAAAGCCTTTAACAGTCCACTGCTTAATTTTGACCTGGATTTGGTTTACTATAATAAATTTTAATGCTCAATTCGGATACATTTTAAGAATTGTTACTATAAATATTTTTTTTTGTTACTTTTTAGTTTCCTCTTGATTTAGTACAAATTGAGAAAAGCACCATTTCTAAAGATAGAAAAGCTAGGAGATTTTGTTTTCTATATTAAGAGCCTGCCAAAATAACTCTACTCTGCCTGATGGGAAGCATGAATAGAATCCAAGAGTTGTGGTCACTATACTCATTGCAAATGCAGACAATGCAGTATGGTGACCCACACTATGGCGTCCTTGTGAGATGCTTTTTCACACCCCGTTTGGGGACGTAAAAGACATGACAGTCATCGTGACAGTGTAAAGCTTAAACAGTTACCACGATAACTGTCACTCCTACATCAATGGGCCCCCGGATGAAAAATACAGTTTATTAAATTTCTCCATCGTGTAAAAGCTTAAGTTTGTGATATTCTTCACTTATGTTTGCCTTTAACTACCTCGTTTGACTGCCGATCAAGAGATGTCAGGTTCGATTTCCGGGTCTGATCAAAAGCGTCATTAACGTTATCTGGTTACAGAAATACTTAATAACAGCCCAGAGTCTGGAAGTTGGGGTCTTAACACTCATGCTTGCATGCTTACTGAGAAGCATGTAAAGCCGTCAGTCATGCGCCTGATCTTTTTCCGGTCGTGTTGGATAACTATCCCAACGAATTGTGAGAGTAAAGGAACAGAGAGTACACCTGTATTCACCCACACACTCGTGCGCTATATTATCTACTGCGTACTTGTCTGTTCTCCGTTGAGACTGCTCACTGTGGCCAAAACAGGCTAGCAACACACACACTTACCGTTCCTATTTACCTACAGTTACTTTTTGATGTACTCCCAATTTTCACACCTGTATATGAGAGGCAAGCTCTCAACCTCTTAAATCAGACGATTAAAGAGGTAGATGGCTTACCTCTTATTATGCAAATATATCCAAATGTTACCTATGTTATTGGTACCGGCATGAATAAGAGAGAAAGACATAAAGTTATGTGTATCGTTGATGCACTCACTGACCTTGTTCCTTCTCATAATGCGTTTTAAACTGATCAAGTGCAGGATCATACTTGATCTCATCTGGCAACCCAAGCCAGAGTTGTAGCGCGCCAGTTGTCAGATCACTACTGGACACTAGAGAGTACTGACTCCGGGACAGATCGTCGACGCTGTCAGGAACGCCTCGCCACTTCTTCAGCTGCCCTAGAAGTTTCTCCATAACAAATATATGTTGCAGTTGTCACGATTTCATTGTACAGCAAACAGGGTTTAATTTGTCTTCATTTTGTGTAAACTGCTTTTGAAATTCTGTGAAATAAATAATTTCAGTTACGATACAGATTGATAATTAGGGATCTACAGGATATTCATTGATCAGAGTGATAATGTCAATGATAAAAAGTCACAATCAACTCAATATACTTTAGTATAGCAATTTCATTGATTTTAATATTCATCCTTTTAGTTATTCGATTTATCGAAGTACCTAGAGTTCCTATCTAGCGTGTCGTCGGATATCAGTTACATCATCTTTTGGAAGCTTTGGTCTCTTGGATCGATTTGATGAAAACTGTTTACGATCATACTCAGAACACCAGCAAATCAAAATTTACAAACGTATTGTCAGACCTCACCCTAAAGTTAAGAGGTAGAAATGATTTATTCAGGCCTCCAGTAAGCTGAATCGATCAAATAATCTGTCACGTAAACACTGTTTAACTTCAATCCTTTGTGAGGCAATGGTTCACCCACGAATAATGAATCAGATTTCTAGTTTCTACCAGTAGTAAGGTAACTGTTTCATGTTTGCTTTAAAATCATTATCATCATCAACAGCCTTTTACAGTCCACTGCTGGACATTGGCCTCTCCTTGGCAAGGAAGTTTTGGCCTACTATACCACGCTAGGCAAACGGTTTGGAATAGGGTTTGTTTCAAGTTTTCCTTCTCCTTGTAATGATATTTTCCTGAATAATTTGTTCTCTTAGTTGCCTTTTACGACACCCACGGGGTGAATAGGGGTGGTAACACTATGTATTCTTAATCCGTCAGCACACGGAACAAAATATAAAATAATTGCTTGTGTCCCAAATTAGGCAGAAAATGTACTGTGGGAACCAAACTGCTGATAAATATACTTATAAGTACATTTCTAAGTAACGATGATGTACCCCTAACTAATTTCGGCTACGGCAGCTAGTCTCAACGAAGATTTCGACAACTCAAGTCCTAGGCGATGCCAAATCACTTTAAAAAGTCTGACTGAGGAGTCTCAATGTGTTGAGAATAGTCACTTACCCATGGGCTGATCTGGTTCGCTTACCGCTTAGCCACGACTCTCTCTTGACAGTTATAATTATTAAAAAAAATACAATTTTACAAACCTTTAAAAATGTAAAGTATTAACTCCTATTTAAATTAAACACAACACTCTTAAAATGACAGTTCTCCACCGAAAAATACCGCGAAAATTGCCTATGAACACTTTTTTTTTAATTGCGACACAATTCTTTGGCATTCATACGCAGACTGCTAAAAACTGAAAAGATTGTCCCCCCCCCCGGCCTGCTTCTGCTAGGCCCCCAGGCCTGCTCTTATGAGTGTCACCACCGATATTTATTTCATAAGTGTCATAAGAGCCCCCTAAGGAAACAAACTACACAGGACCAACAACACTGCAGAGGGAAGGAAAACTTGAAACAAACTCTATACCAATCCGTCTGGTCATCGTCATATAGTAGCCCACAACCTCCTTTCGGAGGAAAAGTTTATGTCTAACAGTTAACTGTTTAAAACGGTTGATATGATGTGAAAGAAGATGGAGGCTAATCAATTCTTTTCTTTTAATCTAGCGAGTGTGATAGCCAGAGAACAAATCCCTCCTCTCCCTGGCTCTTGGTGGAGCTTGACATCTGCCAGGAGGGCGGTAGCCATTTCCCATCAAGTGGCCCACCTGCTCGTTTAC
Organism: Hypercompe scribonia; assembly: GCA_949316085.1. Taxonomy (NCBI): domain Eukaryota; kingdom Metazoa; phylum Arthropoda; class Insecta; order Lepidoptera; family Erebidae; genus Hypercompe; species Hypercompe scribonia. Next base: position 6,377,978 of record OX438997.1, read on the forward strand.
TCCCTTTTACCATAAAAAGAAATTACTGAATAGTATACCTACATATTGTAGATAAATAACAGCCCGATACAAAACGAATTTCCTGGATGGGACTTGAAACTATAATCTCTGGCTTACAGGTTAATCAGTTAGTATTTGTAGAAAATTTAAATGACATATATTCTTCGGCAATCAGGAATTACTCGCTTAATTGTCTCCAACTATTGAAGGTGATGAACTTCCATACGATCGTTGGTTCCTTAATTTATCCCTTTAGGGGTGACAATTCCAAAAAACCTTTCTTCGCCGGCGATAACAAGAAGTGACATTAGCTGCCAAATATTCAAATTTGTAATCCCAGGTATTGAGACTGCTTACTTTTTTATGTAGTACCTGCAGTACATCTTCAACAAAATTTTACAGTCTACTCCTGGACATAGGTCTCTTCTTAGCAAGGAGGTTTTGGCTTACAATACCACGTTGGCCAGACGGATTGGAATAGGGTTTGTTTCAAGTTTTCCTTCTCTTTGTAATGAGATTTTCCTGAACAGTTTGTTCCCTTAGTCGCCTCTTACGACATCCACGTGATGAATAGGGGTGGTAACACTATGTATTCTTAATCTGTCACCACACAGACAATGACCTTGAAAAGCTGCAGTACATCAGAAATAAAGATATTCTACAATGACCTTGAAAACTGTAGTAATCTGACAAATAAATGTCATCATATATAACTGAACTATCTAATCATAGTTGAAACAATAATGATAAATGAGATTATAAAATATGGTCCAGATAAGTTTCATTCTTTTATAGGTTACTTTTAGCTATTTATTCAAGCGACATCATTAAATTATAAGTAGATTAGCTTTAAAACAAAGTAAATAGTGTAAGAAGTTTACACAATTTTATTGTGTTAAGGGGACACTATCAAGCATCTATCTTTAAATGGATCATTATCGTCATAATCAAAAACCTGCCCACTGCAAAATAATTCTGTTGTCAACTGTGGGTTAATTCCTGTGGAGGAACGGGTGCTGTGTCCCTTCAACACAAACGGAGGATCCTCCACCACCGTTGTCCAACTGTTGTTGTGTTGAGAATTTCTATATCGTGATACAGGCTAAGTAGTTACTTCGTAGTTCGGTGTGTTTTCGGTAGATGTCGCTGTAGTATATCATGTGCTTGCACTGTATGTTAGTCTCCATATTACTAATCGAGCTATCCGATTTTATCATAACAGAAGTTACAAGGTGATAATTAATATGTGTGTGTATATGTATTATTAAGGCACTCTTTCCTTTAAATGTTCGGAAGTGACGTATGTGCTAAACATTGTTGGTATACTAATAAGGGCTGAGTGTGATTCGTCTGTATTTAATCGTTTAACTTTAGATTTCTTGTTAGCTTAGTACTAAGAACTGTGTTAAGATCTACATAGAATGTTCATACTTATGTCTGCGAAGATATATTATGTGAGTGATGATTGCCACAAAACGGTTCGCAATGGAGAGAACGGTACAATCTTTAACACGTTCGCTAGTGCCTAAAATATACAAGAATTACTCTTCAGCGTACTGATTCTCCGTCCGATGTCAGTTACTCTAGTTCTCTGTCGAATAACCTCGTTACGAATTTTATCAGCCAGAGAAACACCTAGTATCACACGTTTTATCGCACGCTGAGCTACTTTAAACTTATGGACCAGTCTAATAGAAGTAGACCGGCCATGTCTCCAGACAAACCGATGGTCGCTGGAGCCGTGTACTAGAGTGGATACCACGATTGGGTAAACGTAGTGTAGGACGCCCTGCGGCGCGATAGACCGACGACTTGAAGAAGGTGGCTGGCAGCGGATGGATGCGAATTGCCCAAGACCGGAATGGTTGGCGTTCCTTGGGGATACCTTCGTTCAGCAGTGGACGGCGATAAGTTGATTGATGACTCTTACGCTGGTAACGAACGTACGTAGAGTGTGTTTTCAGCACTGGAATACCGTGAAAAGTCGACAGTGTGTATAAAACGCAACTGTTGTGTTCCGTGCGGCAGTGCTAATAACATACACGTCATTTTCCAAACGAGCGTGCTGTTACCCTCGTGTTTCTTACGACAGTACTAATAATGTGTATATGCATTACGTAGGAAAGTACTGAAAATACAACTGTTGTGTAGTAAATATATTACTAAATATTGTGCACAGTCTTTAAAGACTACAATTACCTACCCAACCGATTGACCGAGAGCGTCATCTGCAATGCGATCGATGCAGAATTTTAGCAATATCAACTTTACATAATGTGCACACGATTTAATATCTACGAAAATACAATTAACATAGCTTTTTATTATTACTACGAATTTCAATCAAATATATAGTAAAATATATAGTTCAATTGAGTGGTCTAAAACAGTGACGTCACAATTTTGTATTTAGTACATTTTTCATACAAAACTGTCGTTTTGACAGATGATAAAAAGTAATTAATTTGACTAAGGTGTCATTTAGCCTATTATTTGCGTTGTGAACCGTTCGGTGTAAATCATTCTTTAGTATTTGTTGAAGGGAATGTACGTAGGTTTTTGTTTCGTTATTTTCAACAATTAAACATCACAGAAACGCTAAAATCCTTCACCATCTTGGCCTTATGAGAATAACAGGATAACAAAAGAAAATCTTTTTCAGCAATTAATATAATCTAAGCAATCTACATACACATTTCGCTTTAAGACAATATAATCATTAATCTTTTAACGGCTCCTCCAAATAAAGTAAAGTATATATGTATGACTTTGAGGTTAAATTCATTTTTTTAGAGAAACATGTTAAATCCCTACTAATATTACAAATGCGAATGTAAGTTTGTTTGTTACTTATTTTTATTTATTTTTTCTGAATAATGGTGGCCACTTTTTTGTTAAACAGACTGTATATATATTTTGGACATTTGGTATGCTATCTACTCCCAAACTAAGCAGAGCTTGTACTATGGGTACCAGACAACTCTGGATGTCGTAATAGCAACTGTTCCCGAATCCCTCCTATGTCAGGCGCAGAGTGGTACACCGTGTGGTTTTAGTCGGTGCGATACCGAGACACCACCCCGCCGTAAGCCCCGGTGGGGTTGCCTGAGGGGTATCCACATGTTAAAAAAATGGGTACTAGACAACTAATATAAATACCTACATATATTCTTTTTTGTAAAAACATACATATTATACATAGAAAACACCCAAACTCCGAATCAAATATTTGCAGAACATGCAAACATTTAATATGACCTGGGAATGGAACCCGAGACCTCAAGCACAGCAGTCGCATACGCTACCACTGCGCCATTGAGGCAGCCAAAACTACTCAACCGATCATCATGAAATTTGATACACATGTTCTTGGAAGTATTAGAAGTAACATAGGATGCTTTGTATTACTCTCTCGCTCGGTAGCATGATCGCCGCCATGTTGCGGAGCGAGAGCGCGTGGAACTCCGCCGTCTCCTTTTGCGAGCAAGTTATACTTGCAAAGGAGATGTCGGAGCGGGACCGGGAGAGGTTTAGAACTCTCCCGGTCCGCCAGGCCCGGGTGTGTCCGGTATCACAGACGGCTCGGGCGCCGGAGATTGCAGAACGATCTCCGTCCTCCATAAGCGCTAGACTGGGGGTGATAGGTGAAGCCTTCCGTCACCCGAGCAGAAGTAGGCCAGGATAGCAGCGGGACGTGCTACGGAGCACACGCTCTTTTGGAGCAGAAAAGGGGTCATCTGCAAGCCGTAGGTAGATGGCCCGAGGTACGTCAGGGTTTCAGTGATTTCCTTTCTAGGGTACACCTGATTCCCCGGCTACTGGTACCTGAGACTGCGTACGGTTTTTGGTCGGTTCGAGTCCGACATAGCCACCAGTAGGTGGTATACGAGGGGATTCCCGCACAGAAAAAAAAAAAGGATGCTTTGTATTATATATATATATTTAAAATGATCTGTTACGAGCAAAAGCTAGTTACTACCAGCCAGTTACTTTTTTTAGTCAGGGTCTACCAAAGTGACTCTATTCTGCGTGCATGAATAAAATCCAAGAGTGGTGGTCGACAAACTTATTATGAACACAGACAATACAGTATGGTGACCCACACTATGGCGGCTTAGTTTATTTGATGTGCCAGTCTTATTATGTGTATCCAAATGTTACTATTTAATCAAGTTGAACCAGTAATTGTTGTAGTTTATTATATGATAACACTTTATTAAGACAGACCCATCTATTAAAGTGTCGCTCTTCCGCGTAAAAATTGATTTATTGGTAGAGAACACCTTGTGGAGGGAACGGGTTTCATGTCTCTCAAAGGGTCCTCCGACCAGGTGAGGTGATCATGCCTGGCGGGCCACGGCCCCACGTTTGATGTTGGGATGTTGTATATTTGCTAATTGCCACGTGATTCTCTATTTCGCGATACAGGATTAGCAGTTGTTTTGTAGTTCACTACTATACTTAGTAGTTCGATGTATCTTCGCTAGATGGCGCTGTTGTATATTTTTGTTTGTATGCGGAAGTCGCCACAACCTCATGTACAAAGCATTAACTTTAATTAGTCATTTTTAACTGACTCAGCATAACATATTTTTCTTTCTATATTATGAACCTGCCAAAGTGATTCTACTCTGCCTGATGGAAAGCATGAATAGAATCCAAGAGTTGTGGTCACCATAATCATTGCAAATGCAGACAACGCAGTATTGACCACGCAGTGGTGACCCACACTATGGCGGCTTTGTGAGATGCTTTTTTCACTTCCCACTTGGGAACGTAAAAGGGACGACAGTCATCGTGACAGTATAAGGCTTACACAGTAACCACGATAACTATCACCCCTGCATCAATAGGCCTCCGGTCTCAACTCACCAACGACAACACGGATGTTGGCGCTTTAGGTTGGTGTTCTGTGGGAGGGTAGTACTGCCCCGGTCGAGCCGGCCCGCTCGTGCTAAAATCAGCGTGGCTCTACTACCTAGAAAATATGACTGGGAGTTCGACGTATTGGTTGAAACGCTCACTTCAAGCTTTCTGTAGTAGAAGCTAAGTATTTCAAAATTTCGAACTCCACATATTACAACACTATGTGTGATCCACAAATTATTCTGAGTCTGTGTATACTTAGTATCCATTTAATATATATTTGTAAAGTCGCCACGACACAAGAATATTCAACCATCAAAACCAACAGAAATGCGATGGATTGACATTGATGGATTCAAATAACCACCTCATAACCTCGATCCTCAGCTGTGAGGGGTAACAGGCTAAGAATATTTGATAACACACACAACTTGTAACGCGTAATTTAGTACGTAATAAGTTTACCTTGAATATGAAGCATAAAGCTTCTACATATTGCAACTTGACACTGGATTTGAGTAGATTGGCAATGGAATTCCGTCCAGTTGCAAACCAACCAAGGTCAGTCAATTGTGCTTAACTTGATCTTGATCGTGATAAAAGCAATGCATAATTAAAACTTTAGTACCTACGTACATTTAAATGAATTACATTTGTTTAATAGTCTAAACTGCTTTGTTGGTATCGTGGTTAGCGTATGTGACTGCGCTTGAGGTCTCGGGTTTGATTCCCCGGTCTGGTCAAAAATTGATTGAGTTTTTCTGGTTATAAAAATACTTAATAAGAGGCCGGAGTTTAGAAGCCGGGGACTTAACCCCCGTGCCTGAAAGAGAACGTAAAGTTGTCTGATTCTGCTCTTGATCTCTCCGGTCGTGTCGGATAACCGGATAACCGAGAGTGTAGTGTGTGAGTGTAGAAACAGAGAGTGTTGGCTAGTCTCCGTTGAAACTGGCCGCCGTGGCCAACATCGACTAGACAGTACACCAAAAAGTCCAAATTATGGTAGAAAATACATACTACCTTAAATACCCGTAACTTTCTTCAGATTCGTTCCACCGTTTTAGGATATTTGAAGTACAAAATGGCCTATTAGTTTAGTGCTTAGTGAACCACTTGGACAATTCGCATCCATCCGCTGCCAGCCACCTTCTTCAAGTCGTCGGTCGCGCCGCAGGGCGCCCTAAACGCCAACCGTCCAATCGTAGTATCCACTCTAGTACACTTCGCATCCAGCGACCGTTGCCCAAGACTGAGCTGAGCTACTTTAAGCTTGTGGACCAGCCCAATAGAAGTGGGCCAGTCATGTCTCCAGACGAACCGATGTTCGCTGGAGCCGAAGTGTACTAGAGTGGATACCACGATTGGGTAAACGTAGTGTAGGGCGCCCTGCAGCGCGATGGACCGACAAGTTGAAGAAGGTGGCTAGCAGCGGATGGATGCGAATTGCCTAAGACCAGGATAGTTGGCGTTCTTTGGGGAAAACCTTCGTTCAGCAGTGGACGGTGATAGGTTGATTGATTGAACCACTTAGGTCTACTAAGCCACATCACACACAAGGCCGTGTGATCCCAACTTTAATAAAACATGCTATAATAACCAAAGTGCTGATAAACATACTAATACATCTCTAAATACTTACACATAATAGACAACCATCCAGACATATATCAAAAATTATCTTGTTCATCACACATTTCATCATCAACAGTTTCTAACAGCCTCCCCTTAGCAAGGAGGTCTACGTCCACTGTACCACGCTGTATAGGGTTTGTTTCAAGTTTTCCTTCTCTTTTCAGTGATGCTGTCTTCCATTTCTTGTCCTCTAGTCGTCTCTTACAACACCCATGGCAAGAATAGAGGTGGTGACCCTGTATTCTTAATCTGTCACGGAGATGTTACATTTATATCTCAGTAACACACTTAGGTTAAAGAAAAATCTGTTAAATTTCATTTTAATGACTTTAATTTGTAAATACAAAAAATATATATAAATTGTTCAATAATGACTAGAAACTAAAGTCTAAAGTAAATAAGTACATAATCTCAATACTTACAAAATACTGATTTTAAAGCCTTAATCTAAAACAGTGATTTCAATTATAAAGTAGAATGAAATATAATTAACTTCATTCTATACCAGTTAATGCAAAATACTTAGAAGAATACATCAAATTAATAACCAATTGACAGACTTATCGCTAAAAAACATTTAAAAAGTATTTATTTATTAATTGAAATCACTGTATTTTTTTTAAACAGTGACGTGTTAGTATTAACTAAATAAAATAAACATTCGAAATAGTGAACATATCACATCATTGTTCACATATTAAACAAAAACAAATTGAAAATAGAACATTGTTACAGTGTTACGTAAATATAAACACGTGTATATATACAGATAGTGAACAATATAATTGAAATAATACAAAATAACCCATTTTGTTGGTAAATAGGATAATGGCATAACTTTTGAATAGGCTATTGGACGAAGGAAATATGTCAGTTTTACTAAAATATTTGTTGTACGTTCATGAGCGCCGGGAGAGGTTATATTGTCTCTTTTTTCTATCTTTTTTTATAAGTGGGGGATGTCGGCGTATCCCCCTGTCAGAAAAGAAAATGCGTAGATGTAAAGATGTTTTTTTTTGGTGGGTAATGTTACCCAAGAGAGTGCAAAATGCCTTTAAACAATTTGTTGGCTCTCGTTCAGCTAATTTCTTGAAGAAGGGTATTAATAAATTGCCATTGTGTTGGCAAAGATGCATCGATTGTATGGGTAATCACTTTATTAATAGATATAAAACATGAAAAAAAAATACGTTAACTTATTTCATTAAAAATGTTAATTTCACAGATAAAAATCTAGATAATTCTATATTTTATAATAATGGTTAATAATATGTTTAGATGTAGATAGTTTATAGGTAGTAGAGCTACGCTGATTTCAGCATGAACGGGCCGGTTCGACCGCGGCAGTACTACTCTCCCACAGAACATCACAGTATGGTGACCCACACTATGATGGCCTAGTGAGATGCTTTTTCACACCCCACTTGGGGACGTAAAAGGCATGACAGTCATCGTGACAGTGTAAGGTTTGCACAGTTTCCACGATAACTGTCACTCCTGCATCAATAGGCCTCCGGTGTCACACACACCAACGAAACACGACAACACGGATGCTGGCGCTTTTATTCCCTTTACTTCCTGACTATTTTAACAATATCTTTTTAGCATACTACCATACTACACTGTACTGACAACAAACTATTGCACAGTTTGGCAGGAGTTTGTTACCTACATGAGGTATATTCAAGTAAGTAAACATTCGTTCATTTGATTTAAAATACGTGTTTGCTATAAGTATATAGTAAGAGACATGATGTGGTACTATATGGTAAGTGACCACCGCCGCCCATGGATACCTGCAGCCCCTGCCCTCACAGTAATAAGTAACATCGGTAACATCATTCACTCGATAAAAAGCAATGAGTGTTTAACACCAGTTTTCTATGAATTTTATTTTTTCGTATTTCTATGAAGTATTTCAAAACGATACGCTTCTATGCGTAATATTTATTTAAAAGCCTAAAACATTGTAAGATTTTTTATTTATAATTTCCAAAATAATTCAAAAAAAAATGTTCAACAAATTTCAAATAGAGTAAAAATGAACACATCTAGCTAAATGTGTTTGGAATACGTTGTTATGAAATATAACAACGCCATAAAGTAAAAAAAAATAAAAATAATTATAACACACACTCCGTGTGGTTATAGATTTAGAATACATAGTGTTACCACCATTATTCATCCCTTGGGTGTCGTAAGAGGCGACTAAGGGAACAACCTATTCAGGAAAATATCATAATACAAAGGAAAACTTGAAACAAACCTTATTCCAACCCGTTTGGCCAGCGTGGTATTATAGGCCAAAATTTCCTTGCTGTGTCCAACAGTGGACTGTTAAAGGCTGTTGTTGACACCCAGACAACAAACGACTATGCTTATCACACAAATTGTCCTAAATAGAAATCAAACCCATGACTTCTGCCTTGACAGTTAGGATTAGTAACTCACATGCTTCCTATACCTTCAAAAATAACATATAAGTTACGCCTATTTCCAAGAAAGCTAAGCAGAGATAATCAATCTCCACTTACTATGGTTCTGACACCTCTTTTGCTTCGTCCACATACATCAATCGCTGCATGCTTGTCGGTTTATGGTACTTTTCTCAGGGGCCTTCTCTAAAACACCAAAAATTTGGTCGCCGTGGACGACCACTTCCGATATTTCCATACACATTTGCTCTATATAATTCCTGTCGTGACTCTTCTATCAATCATCCACCTTCCTTTCAACGTGTTCATATCATAAAAATCACACTTAATCACTTACTCACATAAACACTTATCAAACATATTCGACCAAGACAACATAGAATTCAAAACGCAAAAAATCTGCAATGATAATGTTCATTAAAGTTGCTCTGGTGACCTTCACGGCCTTCCTGTTCCGACATGGATTAAAAATTCAGAGTGCCGCCACTTCTCTTCGACTGGGGGGTCAAACTAGGCTGGACAGCATCCTGGATGTCGTAATAGCAGCGGTTCCCGGATCCCTCCTATCTCAGGCGCAGAGTGGCACACCATGTGGTTTTAGTCGGTCCGATTCTGACACACCACCCCGCCGTAAACCCCGGTGGAGTGACGGCCCGAGGGGCTTTCCACACGTTAAAAAAAAGGCTGGACAGCATCACTACAGAGAGATGCATCACTGCAAAAACTTGGAACCCTGTACACACCTGTCTGGCGAGCGTGGTATAGTAGGCCACGTCCACCTTTGTAAGGAAAAGCCTATCTCCAGTAAAGGACTGTTACAGGCTGTTGATAATGTCTTCACACCAAGCAACCGATGGTAAGAGTTGATGTTGAGGAGCTCAGCATGCTTTTTTTTTGTTATTGTTTCATTTCATTTCCAGTCAGATAGATTTATGTTTTCAGCTATATGTTGTCCACAGCAAAATATTATGCACCTATCCTATTATGGAATTTAACAATTCCACAAAGTTATTCCACGGACAGAAACCATTCTCATCTATTTTGCATCCTTCCAACTCCAAGAGAGTGAACTCGGGTGGATTAATCATAGACAAACTCTTTCCCTCTCTCATTTGCTTTGTGGTTTGATATACATAATCAATTTTCAGGTAACTCTTATGGGAAATTTTATCTATCCACTTCTGAAACACAATTTTGCCACCCGCAGGCGCTTTTTCATACTGATCAGTAAGCATGTATGGTTTAACTTGTAAACTTTTTAATACAGTATATATATTTGCATCATGACCCATCAGAAGGGTAACTTTGTACTGCTTGCTTATAAGCAAATCGTTGATAAAAGTTAGTAATGGGCGTGCTACATCCTTTGCAACAATATTTGTATTAAATATCACATTGTGATAGCCTTTGCTTAATTTCATGATAACATTCCAATCTTCACTCGTCTCAAGCGCGCCCCATGCTACTTTATTGATTGGGAAACCTTCATAATTCTCCATGATAAAAGAATCTATAACCGATTTTGATACTTTGAGCGGGCCCTCTAAATTGGGCTTGAAGCCAACGTTAACAAATATTTTGTTTTTGTCATTAACTAAGTCACATTTTTTCTTAATCAAACAATACTTTGAAGCTTTATAATCTAAGATTTTCTCTAAACATTCTTCTGAAGTTTGGAAATTGAAAGCATTTAATAACTTCTGCATTTGTTCCACAGCGTCAACTTTAAATATTTTTGATGCATTATGTATAACTGGATTAAATATTGGATCTTTTTGTGGATTAGTAGTGTGGTGTATAGTTATATTACACAAAGGGAATGCCTTATTTATGAAAGCACTTGCCGATGCCATTGTTCGCTGTGCTATATTAGCATACACATAAAAAGATCTTTCATCCGGACAATTCTTTGTTAAAACACCTTCTTGAGTGAGCCAAGAGGAGAAAAACTCACCCATATAGCCTTCTAAAAGCGCGCCCTTAGCTGTCAAATAGCCATTTTTTTCTTTCCAATCCGGCCAAGGTTTTGGAGTGAATTCAAATAAGTTCCGAGACAAAGGAGTCCTCACATTATGCCTACTCAGTATAAGCACTTGTTCTATTTTTAAATTTTGACAATGACAAACTTGGAACGTAACAAAAAATAATAATATAATACGCGAAGACATTCTAAGTATTCAACTGATAAAGTCACACAACACAATGAAAATAATATTTAGGTATGCTTATCAGATATGGTATACTAATTTAAAAATAGAAACAAATTAATCAACATGAGTACTGCTTAAGGGAAAGTAAAATTATATAATACACATTAATGCAATCTCTATCGGTACATAGCATATTTAGAGGTCATGTTAACAATCTAGAATGCAACAAGATTCATCCATTTTCGTACCGAAAATTGTTCATCATACTATTAATAATGTGAAATATCCTGTAAACTTTATTCATAGTTTGTAGAAATATTTATTTGTTTTGATGAAAAAAATTAAAAAAGATTTGTTGACAAAAGAGAATGGCTTAGTTCAATGACACAATTTTTGACATTTCATAATCGTATTGCTGTAAGAGTGAGCACATACTTGTTACATCGATAATTATTCGATGAGTTTTAAAAATATTTTTTTAAATTAATAGAATTCGTTATAATATTAAATACGAGCAAATCATTAAAAGAGTATTAACTTATGAACGAACTGAGGCTCATTTTTTTATATTATAATAGAATAGTTATAAAATAATACAACTTAATACTCCAGCTTAATAACTAATATGCCTTAAAAATATTTTAGGTACTATATTAATGCATCTCTGAAGTAATAGTACTAAGTGGAGTACTTAGAGTAGAAAATCGTTGATGGAATAAAAACACTCTGCTACGAGCCTTCTTTAACATTAGGAAGCGATGTAATTTATGAATGGCCGTATTCGTTTCTATATTTATTGTATATACTTATGAAGTTCTCACATTTATTCATTAAACATTTTAAATACATTTCTCCAAGTTAAAATATTTATCGATACTTTGTTCACATATCCACATGCCTAAACTGAACGACGCACTGACATTTAACATTTACGAAGATAGCTTTTAGTTTATACACGCACTTTTAAAGACAGTAGTGTTTTTTTTATCACAGGAAGTACTATACATAAATAGTGTCTAAATGTACAATTTTTTAATACAATACACGATAGAAATAAAATTATTTCTATTTAATACGATTGTTAACGAAACGTTCTATCAAGAAATGTGTAAAAGAATCACTAAAAGCTTGCTTCGTAAATGCTCGTTTAAACGTTTAGTTTGTCAACAAGAATACTAGTTGCATTTGTGTTATTGTTATCGTGCTATGCCTTTATCGGTCAATGAAATTAAATTATCCATTTTATCTTCGTGAATTCAGGTGGTCGACCTTAAACAGAACTTGCCATATAAATAATTTCATATAAATAATTTAATAATTTGTACTACCCCTAACATTTAGGAGGATGAAAAATAGATGTTGGCCGATTCTCATAGATACCGGATAAGCACAAAAATTTCATCAAAATCGGTCAAGCCGTTTCGGAGGAGTATGGCAACGAAAACTGTGACACGAGAATTTTATATATTAGATATAACGAGCGTGCGATGCTGTGTTTTGCCCTGGCTGATAAAATTCATAACGAGGTTATTGGATAGAGAACTAACGTAAGTGACATCACATGGAGAATCAGCATGCTGAAGTGGAAGTAGGCCGGCCATGTCTCCAGACGAAACGATGGTCGCTGAAGCCGAAGTATACTAGAGTGGACACGGGCAAACTTGGTGTAGGGCGCCCTGTGGCGCGATGGACCGATGACTTGAAGAAGGTTGCGAATGGATGCGAATTGCCCAAGACCGGGATGGTTGGCATTCCTTGGAGGAGACCTTCGTTCTGCAGTGGACAGCGATGGGTTGATTGATGATGATGACTATTTTTACTAATTTTGAAAGTAAACACATGCTTTGCCTATGCTTTCACTGACAATTTCGTAGTACTGATTTGTTTATCGTAGTTTAAAAGTTGCCTGCATATTGGTTTAACGGTGCTATTGCCTTGGTTCTTATTACTTTGTACGTCTATTACCTGTAGCGAAGAGTAAATAAACAAAACAAAAAAAATATATAAAAGGACGATTATGCATTATGTATAACGCAAGCATTTTTAACACGCTTTTTTATTAGCTTGGCTTGTATCTGTGTAAATAACGGAATCCTTGAGCTTAATTTTCACCGGTTTCTAAAAATCTGATCAACTTGAAACTTTGCACACGTCTCAAGGACCGATGACAATGCGATAATTTGATAATAGATCTAGCATCATAACTATCCTCTCATAGATAGTGGCCAATAGAATGATTGTAATATTTAAAATATCGAGCACCCCAACATCCAGACCTTTCCCAGCGCATGCCCACTTGCGCGGGCACAATCTTTGGATAAAACTCTATTTAGGCGACGTACAGCACACACAGACGTCGCCTCCTCATGGTTGGCCACTGTAGCGGATAGACGGCAAACCCAAACTAGACAGAACCTATTCTATAGGAATCAGACTTTTGATAACCATACTTGTGTGCTTCTAAATATATAGATATTTTAATCGACTAGGTAGCAGAGCTACGCTGATTTTAGCACGAATGGGCCGGCTACCCTCTCACAGAAGACCAATCTAAAGCGACAGTATCCGTGCTGTCGCGTTTTGTTGGTGAGTGTGAGGCCGGAGGCCCATTGATGCGCGGGTGACAGTTATCGTGGTAAGCGTGGGAGTCTTACACTGCCATGATGACTGCCATGCCTTTTACGTCCCCTAGTGCAGCTTGAAAAAGCATCTCACTAGACCGCCACAGTGTTGGTCACCATGCTGCATTGTCTGCATTCACAATGAATACGGTGACTACAACTCTTGGATTTCATTCATGTTTTCCATCAGGCAGAGTAGTCACTTTGGATGTCTCTTAAAATAAATAAAAAGAGATAAATTTCGCTTAAAATATAACACCACAAAATATTGTGAGATGAACACAGATATTTGTTCTATGTTACAGATCAAATAAGCGTGCTCGTTACACACGTTTATTCTGGGTGGGAATTAAACCTACAAACTCAAACTTAGAGGTCAGGTCAACCACTAGGCCAAAATATTTGTTAATTAAAGAATATCTAGGAAAACTACCTCGGTGACAGTTGTGTTAGAGATTTCGGATTCGATTCCCGGGTCGAACGAAAATGATGTACTTATAATCTGCAAATATTTGTTAGTCAGTTTGAATGTTTTCTATGTAAAATATGTTTAAATTTACGAAAAAAAATATTTTTCTATATCAATCAACCTATCGCCGTTCACTGCTGGACGAAGATCTTTTTTTTTAACTTGTCGAAACTCCCTCGGGCCGTCACCTCACCGGGATTTACGGCGAGGTGGTGTATCAGAATCGGACCGACTAAAACCACACGGTGTGCCACTCTGCGCCTGACATAAAAGGCATCCGGAAAAACAGCTGTTCAACAACTCTATTTAGGCGACGTACGGCACACGCGGACGTCACCTTCTCGCGGCTGGCCACTATAGCGGATGGAGGGGAAAACCCGTTCCGTCCACCCGCGGCCACACTACGGTACGCGTGCCTCCGCCGCCGGGTTCGCCGGCGGCGAATTGGGTCCGAGTGGAGGTCGTCCTCCTGGGCCTTCTCCGCCGTCTTTTTCCGCGAAATTACATCTTCGCAGAAGGTTGTGACCGCGGTAAAACAACTGTCGCTACTGACCATGGAGCGTATGACGGCCGGTAGCGAGAGATCTCCTCCAATAACTGCAGTGAGGACCCCACGCTGCGCCGCCTATATAAATTAAGTATAAAGAAATAATTAACTATATATTCCTATTTATGACAATTTAAATATAAATATTCCTAATTCAAATTCATATTCTTCAGTACAATTTCTTAAAGACTTTAAGAAACTTTTAAAACAATTTATTTAACTAAAAGTAACTAGGTACAGAAGAACATAAGAGTGTATGTGGGTTAAAGACATACACCAAAAACCATTTACTTCACCTGCGATCTAGGTTTGTAATTAAGAAATAATTAGAAAGTTTTATTCATTTAAAATAATTTATTTATAACGATTTCTGAATTTGAATAATTAGTAAACCAATAATCTCATCATCACTAAACAGGTTACGTTAATGATTAGGTTGAATAACAGATAATACGAACTATGCTATTGACGAAAAAAAATCAAACATTCTTTTACTTTTATTTACTTGCCGAGAAAAACAAATGTCCTTTAATGTTTGAGCACTAAAGCAATTTTTTAAACTAAATGCCACTAAATATTTATTTCAATAAAATCTTGCCATGGACAAAATCCACTTTCATTAATTTTACAATTTTTCAATTCGAGTAAAACTCTTTGCGGTGGGTGTGCCAAAGACAATTTTTCACCATGCCTCAACTGTGAAAAGGTTGGGTACACATATTCCACTTTCAAAAAACTGTCAACTCCATTAGACCACTTTTGAAACACGAGTTTCCCGCCAATCGGATACGGTTCATGTTGATTTTTAACGTCAAAGTGTTTAAAATCTAAAGCTTTTAAAAGGACACAGAAATTAGAATCGTGTCCCACTAGCATTGTAAACTTAGGATGCCCACTTCTAAATATGTTGAACATATATTTAAGCAGTGGCTTGACGATGTCCTTCGATGCTAAGGGGCCGAAGCGGACGTCCAAATCGTGCTTGATAATCCGCGTCAGTAGCTCCCAATGGTCATCAGTGGTTATTTTTCCCCAAGCAACATTTTGAAGAGGAAACCCTTCATAAAAACTCATTATAAAAGCATCAACAATCTGATTTCCAATTAACAAAGAACCCTTTACATCAGGCCCTACTACTCCTTCATAAATTATTTGCGTTTTATTTTTGCTAAGATCACAAATCTTGTTTTGTTTGCATATTTCTGAATTTTCTATATTCAATATTCTATTTAGTTCTATAAACGACTCTGTTAAATCGACACCGTTTAGTATATTTTCCCTTTCGTTTTTAATTTGTCGCATGAAGTTTTCAGAATTATTTTGAAATAGTGTGCAGAAAAATGGAATAAAATGATTTTTATTTTTGTCACGATAGATGAAGATGTTACAAGATCGAAACGCACCGTCCACAAACGCTTGCGCTGTGTCTCTTGTTCGGGATAATGTATTTGGGTAAATGTGTACTTCCTCTTGCTTTGGACACCCTTTTATAAAGTCCTCACTTGCAAACCATTCCACAAAATATTCAGCCATATATCTCTCCATTAGAGCACCTTTTTGAGTTAATTCCCCGTCAGGCTGGTTGAATTTCGGCCATTTATTAGGTGAATAAATATTCAAATTAGTATTCAAAGGTGTCCGAGTATTGTGACGACTAAACACAAACACTTGATCTAGTTTGAGGCTGTTTAATTTGTTACCATTGCACAACGCGATGACACAAAATATGAACAAAAACCGCGCCATTTTGTAACTTTTTCTTTTTGATTAATTTTGTCACATTTATGTACAGTATATGGGTTGTATTGTTAAACTACTCGCCTTAGGGCGCAAAACTAGAATGAACAAATGAGTTGCTACACGTGTTTCATGACATTTAAGTCAAAACTGGATTTTGTGACGTCCATTACGTAATCGTGAATAAATTATTCGTTGTTTATTTTACAACAAAATGTTGAAATAAAATGTAGCGATAAATTAATAATAATAGCAATAACTGAACACAAAAATATCTTATTTGAAAATGATGGGGAAAGAAGATGCCGGGTCGCTTGCAACGACAGATTAATCACGTCGCAAGAATAGTAAATATGCCGGCTTCGCGCATTTGGCAGTCCCGCACTCCAACACTTTCTGATAGTAAAAAGTATCTATTTATTTAAATTTGATTGTGAAAATATTATTTTAATCAATGAAACTACAATTCTTAACACAAAAGAGTTACACCAAAAGTGTCTAAATAAAACATAAATTTTTAAAACTTTCTAAAAGAGGTCACATCACTATTTCTTGCATCACACTACACGCAATAGGTAATAAAAAATAAAAGGGAATTCCTTAACATTTGCATCGAGGATGATCTAATGAGCTCAAGGAAACCGAGCTTTACTCGGTAATATAGTGTAATAGTCGATTTGTAATTTCCCGACTTCTTTTGTTCCCATCCCTAATTTTGTCATATAGATAAGTGTCAAAACGGACCAATTAGACAAACATTTCATTACTTGAAAACATGGATAAAACAAAGTTTTCTAAAAATGAAACCTAGCTAGACCGATTTATCGTCCCCGGAACTCCCTGTATACTAAATTTCATAGAAATTGTTGGAGCCGTTTCCGAGATTCAGATAATATATACATATATATATATATTTACAAGCATTGCTCGTTAAAGGGTATTAGATAGATAAATATAAGATATCCTTGTCTTACTCTGTGATGCAATTGGATATTTCTTTGCTCTTTTCCTTGGACGGACATCTTTGTGGCTTCATGAAAACACTAAATAGTTCTCAGTGCAATAGAAGCGGCGTGGCAACCATTTAAACTACTTTCTCAACCGCGCAGACAGATAATATTTGAAATTAAAAAAGCAACACAAGCACGAAGACCCAGAAAAAGCGGCTTAGCCTTCCAGTCTGACTTTTTTCACTCACTCAAATCAAGTCAAATAAATGCTACTTAAAGAAAATTTCTCTAACCAAAAATTCGTAATGAGATAAACAAGGCTGTTATGTTCCAGAATAAGACCGCAGAATCAGCGCCAATCCTGAGTGTTAAAGACGTCGGCGGCGGTATAAACCGTCAACAGGACTACAGTCCCCTAGAGAGTGAGGCCAACTGGTGACACATTAATTACTGCGATAAAGGATGGGATAGAGTCTTGATCGAGGTCCTCCCAGAGTGGAACACTAAAGACCGACAGCCGGGGTGATTTTTAGTGGAAACACCACATGTTCCTGGTTACGTCCTCGAGAAACAGTAGATCTAACGGAGTTTTGACACCCGTCAATAAAAATAGAGACTGATGTGTCTCGTTCACCCAAGGTAGTTTAAAACAGATCGAATAGAAAAAAATATGAAAACACCTACTGTAAATAAACTGTTATAGTCAAGATGACTAAATGTTGCCATAAAAATATAATAAGGCGTTTTCTTGTTTAAATATTTCGAAAACATGATTAAACTTTTATACACATATAAATAAATTTTAACCCATATGATCTGTGTGGTGACAGATTAAGAGTATAGCGTGTCACCACCCTATTCATCCTAGTCATTGTCATAAGAGGCGATTAAGGGGGCGAATTAGATAAGATAATATCACAGCAAGGAGAAGGACAATGTATTGTTTTTTTTCCTATATTAAGAGCCTGCCAAAGTGATTGTACTCTGCCTGATGGAGAGCATGAATAGAATTTAAAATTTGTGGACGCCATATTCATTGCAAATGCAGACAATGCAGTATAGTGACCCACACTATGGCGGCCTAGTGAGATGCTTTTTCGTACCGCGCTTCGGAACGTAAAAAGGCACGACAGTCATCGCGGTAGTGTAAGGTTCAAACAGTTACTACGATAACTGTGACCCCTGCATCAAAGGGCTTCCAGTCTCCAGTTTAGGTTGGTCTTCTGTGGAAGGGTAGTACCGCCGCGGTAGAGCCAGCCCGTTCGTGCTGAAATCAACGTGGCTCTACTACAAAATACAAACCCTTTTTTTCTTTTAACGTGTTGAAACCCCCTCGGGCCATCACCCCACCGGGGTTTGCGGCGGGGTGGTGTGTCGCAATCGGACCGACTAAAACCGCACGGTGTGCCACTCTGCGCCTGAGATAGGATGGATCCTATAAGCCCTATACTAACTCATCTGGCGTGTGTGGTGTAGTAGGCCTGTGTCCAGCAGTGGACTATTAAAGGCTGTTGATGTGATGATGATGATGATGACTTGTTTGGTGTAATAAAAAAAAACAATGAACTTTTAAAAAGGTTATTGGAGATTGTTTTGATGTTTTGAATATTCCACTCCGTCTAACACATTGTCATTAGCGGCCTTCATTTGCGAAAGATTAACGATTATTTTGATAAGTCTTAATGACCCTTTTCTGGTCCCCCTCCTTTAGTCTTATTATCTACGTTCAAAACTGTTCGATTGTTAAAAATATTTTGGGTCGTACAACTAATTTGCGGAATAGATTGTCGCCTGTAGTATTTACAAACCAATGCTACCGTTGTTGTGATTCAAGATTTGTACGTGCCCATAGATGGACGGTGATAGTAACTATTCTAGATTTACAAGTGTCCATTGACGGACGGTGATAGTCACTATTCTAGATTTACAAGTGTTCATTGACGGACGGTGATAGTAACTATTCTAGATTTACAAGTGTTTATTGACGGACGGTGATAGTCACTATTCTAGATTTACAAGTGTTCATTGACGGACGGTGATAGTAACTATTCTAGATTTACAAGTGTTTATTGACGGACGGTGATAGTCACTATTCTAGATTTACAAGTGTTCATTGACGGACGGTGATAGTCACTATTCTAGATTTACAAGTGTTCATTGACGGACGGTGATAGTAACTATTCTAGATTTACAAGTGTTCATTGCGGGACGGTGATAGTAACTATTCTAGATTTACAAGTGTCCATTGAAGGACGGTGATAGTCACTATTCTAGATTTACAAGTGTTCATTGACGGACGGTGATAGTCACTATTCTAGATTTACAAGTGTTCATTGATGGACGGTGATAGTCACTATTCTAGATTTACATGTGTTCATTGACGGACGGTGATAATAACTATTCTAGATTTACAAGTGTTCATTGACGGACGTTGATAGTAACTATTCTAGATTTACAAGTGTTTATTGACGGATGGTGATAGTAACTATTCTAGATTTACAAGTGTTCATTGACGGACGGTGATAGTCACTATTCTAGATTTACAAGTGTTCATTGACGGACGGTGATAGTCACTATTCTAGATTTTCAAGTGTTCATTGACGGACGGTGATAGTCACTATTCTAGATTTACAAGTGTTCATTGACGGACGGTGATAGTAACTATTCTAGATTTACAAGTGTTCATTGACGGACGGTGATAGTAACTATACTAGATTTACAAGTGTTCATTGCCGACGGTCATAGTAACTATTCTAGGTTTACAAGTGTTCATTGACGGACGGTGATAGTCACTATTCTAGATTTACAAGTGTTCATTGACGGACGGTGATAGTCACTATTCTAGATTTACAAGTGTTCATTGATGGACGGTGATAGTCACTATTCTAGATTTACAAGTGTTCATTGATTGACGGTGATAGTCACTATTCTAGATTTACAAGTGTTCATTGATGAACGGTGATAGTCACTATTCTAGATTTACAAGTGTTCATTGACGGACGGTGATAGTAACTATTCTAGATTTACAAGTGTTCATTGATGGACGGTGATAGTCACTATTCTAGATTTACAAGTGTTCATTGACGGACGGTGATAGTCACTATTCTAGATTTACAAGTGTTCATTGATGGACGGTGATAGTCACTATTCTAGATTTACAAGTGTTCATTGACGGACGGTGATAATAACTATTCTAGATTTACAAATGTTCATTGACGGATGTTGATAGTAACTATTCTAGATTTACAAGTGTTTATTGACGGATGGTGATAGTAACTATTCTAGATTTACAAGTGATCATTGACGGACGGTGATAGTCACTATTCTAGATTTACAAGTGTTCATTGACGGACGGTGATAGTCACTATTCTAGATTTTCAAGTGTTCATTGACTGACGTTGATAGTCACTATTCTAGATTTACAAGTGTTCATTGACGGACGGTGATAATAACTATTCTAGATTTACAAGTGTTCATTGACGGACGGTGATAGTAACTATTCTAGATTTACAAGTGTTCATTGACGGACGGTGATAGTAACTATACTAGATTTACAAGTGTTCATTGCCGACGGTGATAGTAACTATTCTAGGTTTACAAGTGTTCATTGACGGACGGTGATAGTCACTATTCTAGATTTACAAGTGTTCATTGACGGACGGTGATAGTAACTATTCTAGATTTACAAGTGTTTATTGACGGACGGTGATAGTCACTATTCTAGATTTACAAGTGTTCATTGATGGACGGTGATAGTCACTATTCTAGATTTACAAGTGTTCATTGACAGACGGTGATAGTAACTATTCTAGATTTACAAGTGTTCATTGATGGACGGTGATAGTCACTATTCTAGATTTACAAGTGTTCATTGACGGACGGTGATAGTCACTATTCTAGATTTACAAGTGTTCATTGATGGACGGTGATAGTCACTATTCTAGATTTACAAGTGTTTATTGATTGACGGTGATAGTAACTATTCTAGATTTACAAGTGTTCATTGACGGACGGTGATAGTCACTATTCTAGATTTACAAGTGTTCATTGATGGACGGTGATAGTCACTATTCTAGATTTACAAGTGTTCATTGTCCGACGGTGATAGTAACTATTCTAGGTTTACAAGTGTTCATTGACGGACGGTGATAGTCACTATTCTAGATTTACAAGTGTTTATTGACGGATGGTGATAGTAACTATTCTAGATTTACAAGTGATCATTGACGGACGGTGATAGTCACTATTCTAGATTTACAAGTGTTCATTGACGGACGGTGATAGTCACTATTCTAGATTTTCAAGTGTTCATTGACGGACGGTGATAGTCACTATTCTAGATTTACAAGTGTTCATTGACGGACGGTGATAATAACTATTCTAGATTTACAAGTGTTCATTGACGGACGGTGATAGTAACTATTCTAGATTTACAAGTGTTCATTGACGGACGGTGATAGTAACTATACTAGATTTACAAGTGTTCATTGCCGACGGTGATAGTAACTATTCTAGGTTTACAAGTGTTCATTGACGGACGGTGATAGTCACTATTCTAGATTTACAAGTGTTCATTGACGGACGGTGATAGTCACTATTCTAGATTTACAAGTGTTCTTTGACGGACGGTGATAGTCACTATTCTAGATTTACAAGTGTTCATTGATTGACGGTGATAGTCACTATTCTAGATTTACAAGTGTTCATTGATGGACGGTGATAGTCACTATTCTAGATTTACAAGTGTTCATTGACAGACGGTGATAGTCACTATTCTAGATTTTCAAGTGTTCATTGACGGACGGTGATAGTCACTATTCTAGATTTATAAGTGTTCATTGACGGACGGTGATAGTCACTATTCTAGATTTTCAAGTGTTCATTGACGGACGGTGATAGTCACTATTCTAGATTTACAAGTGTTCATTGACGGACGGTGATAATAACTATTCTAGATTTACAAGTGTTCATTGACGGACGGTGATAGTAACTATTCTAGATTTACAAGTGTTTATTGATGGACGGTGATAGTCACTATTCTAGATTTACAAGTGTTCATTGACGGACGGTGATAATAACTATTCTAGATTTACAAGTGTTCATTGACGGACGGTGATAGTAACTATTCTAGATTTACAAGTGTTCATTGATGGACGGTGATAGTCACTATTCTAGATTTACAAGTGTTCATTGACGGACGGTGATAGTCACTATTCTAGATTTACAAGTGTTCATTGATGGACGGTGATAGTCACTATTCTAGATTTACAAGTGTTCATTGATTGACGGTGATAGTAACTATTCTAGATTTACAAGTGTTCATTGACGGACGGTGATAGTCACTATTCTAGATTTACAAGTGTTCATTGATGGACGGTGATAGTCACTATTCTAGATTTACAAGTGTTCATTGTCCGACGGTGATAGTAACTATTCTAGGTTTACAAGTGTTCATTGACGGACGGTGATAGTCACTATTCTAGATTTACAAGTGTCCATTGTCGGACGGTGATAGTCACTATTCTAGATTTACAAGTGTCCATTGTCGGACGGTGATAGTCACTATTCTAGATTTACAAGTGTCCATAGTCACTATTCTAGCCTGCAGGTGTCCACCGACGGTCGGTGATAGTCACTTTTTAGATTTGTAGGTACTAATGGACGGGCGGTGATAGTTACTTTTCTATATTTGCAGGTGGCTATTGACGAACGGAATTAGTCACTTTTCATAGGTGACTTGTTTGATCGGTTACCCTCTACTTCATAGAAAAGTGTATGCATAATTCACATACGGTAGACGTGAAACTTCTGAAAAGTAGCTTTAGATAACACATAGTATAGTAGCTTAGAACGCTCAGACCTGGAGCAAGCTTAGTACAATATAGTTATATCCACTGTGCAGGAAACGGCTCTCATGTCCCTCCGACACAAAGGGATGATTCTCCGACCAGGTGAGGTGATCATACCTGGCGGGCCACGGCCCAACGGTTGATGTTGGTATGTTGTATATATGCTAATTGCCACGTGAATCTCTATATCGCGATACAGGATTAGTAGTTGCATTGTAGTTCATTACATTTATACGTTTCGTTCAAACTTCGTAGTTCGATGTATCTTCGCTAGATGGCGCTGTTGTATATTTTTCTTTGTGTTGTAATGTACAAGCTGCCACATCGCGATACAGAATTAGTAGTTGCTTCGTAGTTCATTATTATACTTTGTAGTTCGATGTATCTTCGCTAGATGGCGCTGTTGTATATTTTTGTTTGTAATTGGAAGTCACCACATCCACTATCCCACTACACAAGGCGCATACATATGGACAATGCTTAGTAGACGAAAGTGGGCACGCACGAAGCATCGCACAAAGGAGACAGAGAATATAAAACACTGTGTAATGTATTGTATCTCTTCCTCTCGTCGATTTAATCATATATATTTATGTGTTTGTTGAAGTTTAAGTTTTGAATGACAACGATTCTAAGTTTCACATCAAAACCTTATTACGTAATTTAGAAAACTCTTAAGCAAATACAAGAAAAAATCTATGAAGACTGCACGGTTGGCTTAGTGGTTTAAGCGGTCGCACGCCGCTCTCTACTGCGTTGAGCGTTATGAGTTCACACCCCACAAGGATATCACTTTGTATGATCCACAAGTTGTTGTTCTCAGCCTGTGTTCTTTGTGTCCGTTTCTTGTGTGTTTGTAAAGTCAAATATACTGATGGTGTCTTTTAAAAAAAATCTATCGTACGCCTATAGGTACTCGTACATGCATTTCACTTACTTTAGAAGTGGTAGATTCAAATCGTTCAGTCTATATGAAACGTCAAGAAGTATCTACATAACAAGTTGTGACGTCACAAGAAAATGTTGCCAAACCATTGATCTCTAATATTTGGTTGAACAATTAAAAAATAATAAGGTACTTGAAATAATAACGAATATAAGTAGAGTTTCACAATTTTGTGTTATATTTAATTTCATAGTCTATTAAGCGATGTTTTGATAACTAAGATAACTTCCTAATATGTGATCGAAGATAAGAACTATGAACTTTGTTTCTACTTAGCTTCTGATCGATTATTACAGTAGAAAAAATAAAAAACTAATATAAAACTAAATAATTGGTAATCCTATTGCGGAATCTAGTGCTAAGTTTCCAATTAAAAAAAAGCAACTACAGTTTAGATGACCTTTATTTTTTCCTTCGAGATAAAAACATCCTTCAATCTTTCAAGCTGGCGAAAATTGTTTTTACGAGGTTAGCATTAATTGTATAGTAGAGGAAACACTAAAACTTTAGTTTAATAAAATCTTCCCACGGACAAAATCCACTTTCATTAATTTTACAGTCTTTTAATTCAAGTAAAACTCTTTGCGGTGGGTGTGCCAAAGACAATTTTTCACCATGCCTCAACTGTGAAAAGGTCGGATAAACATATTCCACTTTCAAAAAACTGTCAACGCCATTAGACCACTTTTGGAACACAAGTTTCCCGCCAATTGGGTACGGTTCATACTGATTTTCAACGTCAAAGTACTTAAAATCTAAAGCTTTTAAAACTACACAGAAATTAGAATCATGTCCGACAAGCATTGTAAACTTTGGATTTCCACTTCTTAATATATTGAACATGTATTTAAGCAGTGGCTTGCCGATGTCCTTCGATGCTAACGGGCCGAAGCGTACGTTTAAATTATGCTTGATAACCCGTGTCAGTAGCTCCCATTGGTCTTCAGTCCTTATCCTGCCCCAAGCAACATTTTCAAGAGGAAAACCTTCATAAAAACTCATTAGAAAGACATCAATGACCTTATTGCCAATTAATAAAGGACCCGCTACATCAGGCTCTTCGTGTTCTTCATAAACAATTTGCGTTTTGTTTTTGCTAAGATCACAGATCTTTTTCTGTTTGCAAAGATCTGAATTTTCTATATCCAATATTCTGTTAAGTTCTATATACGAGTCTGTTAAATCGACAGTTTTAAGTGTCTTGTTCATTTCGTCTTTAACTAATCGTATGAAGTTATCCGAACTATTTTGAAACACAGGATGGAAAACTGGATCGAAGACATCAATATCTTTATAGTGATAGGTGGAGATATTGCAAAATCGAAACGCAGTGTCCGCAAACGCTTTAGCCGTATCCCTCGTTCGAGATTTTGTGTTAGCATAAATATGTACCTCTTCTTGTTTCGGACAGCCTCTTATAAAATCTTCACTCGCCAACCATTCCGAAAAATATTCAGCCATGTAACTCTCCATTAAAACACCTTTTTGTGTTAATTCGGCATCGGGATCGTTAAATTTCGTCCATTTATTAGGTGAATAAACATCCAAGTTCGTAGACAGCGGTGTCCGAATATTGTGTCGACTTAATAACAGCACTTGTTCTAGTTTAAGGCCGTCCGATTTGTTACCTTTGCACAACGCGATTAAACAAAATATAAACAGAATTCGCGCCATTTCATAACTTTTTTTTATTCGATCACTTTAATTTTGACACATGAGTTTTTATCGGTACATTTATGTACAGTTTATTGATTGTATTATTGAACTACTCGCCTTAGTACGCAAAGCTAGACTAGCTGTGTCCGCTTAATGACTCAATAAACGTGTTTCATCATCGTTGAAAACAAAATAGGATGCTGTTACACCGTAACGTATTCGATAATTTTATTTGTTCGGTGTTTATTTTATGTTCACTTATGTTCACAATTGAGTCGTTATAGTATTTAAACATCAGTAGTAGTAAGTAAACTTACTTTGTATTAAGTTAGTAAAATGTCTTGATCTCAACATCTTTAGTATTATTATCTATTAGTAAATTTAAGAAATTTGTTAAGCTGAGGTTGTCCAAAAAGGCTTATTACTCAGTTTCAGACTATGTCACAGATTTAGATGTTTGGAAATGAATTGCTCTTTTTTTAAGACCTATGATTGTGAATGTAACTGCTAGTTTAATATTTAAAAGATTTTGAGTTAAAAGAGTGGTGGTGAGTTTCTTTCCTGGGTTCTTTTCTCACCACTCTACCATGAACAATCTGCGAACCCAGCTAGCTGTAATTTTAATCGACAGATTGTTCATCTTTCATCTTTTATTGTTTTTTTTTATGACGTTCATAAGTGTCTTTTGTGACCTAAATGAATAAATGAATTTGACTTTGACTTTGACTTTGACTTTGACTTTGACTCAAGTTGTTTGTGACGTGTACTTGAGTCATGCTTCGCCGCGTATGAGCCGGTTGTACTGGAGTGATACGATGACCTCACAAAAAACAGGTGTAAAGTAGAGTCCGACCCAAACTGGTTTTAAGCCGAAACCGTAAATCCGTAAAACTGATACGCTTTGATAGCTTTATGTGTAATTATTTCCACGTCAGGACATTAAAGGACTGTGAACATTATTCGCGGCATTATGAATGTAGCGATGACTCAATAAAATTAAAAGACTGATAATGCACTCGGTTTCAGACACATTCCACAATACGAGCCAATAATAAAACTTTTGAAAATAAAATTAGTGAGTCTAATATTTTACACCATTCCTGTTTACTGCGACAAAAGCAATTGGACTAAACAATTAATGTATCAATTAAAAAAATCAAGACAACATTTTCACGATCAACAATGATATTAGTATTACAGTAACTCACCATAAGAGCATCTACAAGGACACTGAATAGCTTAAATCATCGACCAAGGGCCGACTAACTGGATGGCCTAGTTTAAAATACATGTCTTATCCACGTCTTATACACATCCTGATGAAGCAATAATCAAATTGTTTCATCCGATTGGAGTAAAAGCAGCAACAACCAACGTGTGCTATTACTATGCCGCTTATACAGATGATCGCTACCTGAGATCGATATACTAAAACTGCCTTTACACATGATGTATAGCATCAAGAAATGTGAAAACATAAAAGTCCTGTTTCTAAACGATCATATTTCTTTCGTTCAAATTTTGTAAATCGTCTGAAAATAATGAAAACCCTAGAATCTAGTCTATATGTTAATCGTTGACATGCAAAACATAATTATATGTAACTAGCTGACCCGGCAAACGTTGTTTGCCATTTTTACTAAAATGGCTATTAAAAAATATGGGTTGATCGTAGAAGGGTGAAAATTGAGGATTGTATGTATTTTTGTATGTTGTATCATAAAAAAATAGAAATTAAAAATTTTGTCTGAAAAATAAAAAAAAAATTTAGGGTTGTACTACCCCTAACATTTAGGGGGATGAAAAATAGATGTTGGCCGATTCTCATAGATACCGGATAAGCACAAAAAATTTCATCAAAATCGGTTAAGCCGTTTCGGAGGAGTATGGCAACGAAAATTGTCACACGAGAATTTTATATATTAGATTAAACGTTACAGTTAATGTTTAATTCTGTATTTTATATTATTCTTAATAATAATAAATCTTATTATTATACACCAGATTAATTACAAAGTTAAATTAATAATAAGGAAGTACAAGTAGTAGCCTTATCGCTCAGAGACAAAAGACTTGTGTTAGTTTGTTATTGTTACTTTTAATGATATATGCTTTGTATTTTGCAAATTGGTAGGCCCCCACAAGGTGGTCCGACGACCTGGTGCAAGTCGCGGGAAGCTGCTGGATGTGGGCGGCACCTTACCGGCTGTTGTAGAGACCTTTGGGGGAGACCTATGTCCAGCAGTGGACGGCTTTTGGCTGCGATGATGATGACGATGATTTTGTGAGTTAATTAGCTTTATTCATTCGTTCAAACCCAATGCAATTAACAAATGGACAGTTGCGCGGGCGGGTAGCATAATGTTAACGGCGATATTTTCCGGACGGTGCACGATGATTTACGAATACTCGAGTTTCGGCTCGTCCGAAAGTTTCGGCCATATTTGATCGAAACCAAAACTATCGGTCGGTCACCAGTATAAAGTAATTCTATCATTGTTCAAATTTTTCAAATTCTCTACTAAAACTGACGTGAAATGATGCTCAGAGTGACAACGTACTTTTACCTCTTCCGTCGGAGTCTGTTCGCTCCCTCTACCATAAAAAACTAAATTAATAGAAGGATAACTGAACTATAATAGTAATTGCAACTAGTTTTTGAATGATTTTAAAATTTGTGGAGGGAACGGATGTCATATTCCACCAACACAAAGGAAGGAACCACCAATTAGGCGAGGTGATCATTCCTGGCGGGCCGCGACCTACAGTTAATAATAATAATCGCCGTGAGAATTTCTATATCGTGATGCAGGATTAGTAGTTGCTCCGTAGTTCGATGTGCCTTCAGTAGATGACGCTCTTTTTCGTTTTGCGCTGTATGTGGAAGTCGCCACATATTCAACTTGCGCGTACATTGTAATTGGTGACGTACGTTCACGTGAGATCGAAGGGTAATTAGATTCAAAGGTCTTCCTTCCATAACATGTTTAGACAAGTTTAAGTGTTCTTTACCGTCTTATAACTTATGTTAATCTCGTTAAAATTATCTTGAGCGGGTCATAAATGGAGCAATTCATTCTAGAAAGAGCTTGTCCTACGTATTTGCTAGTTTATCACTTCAACTAACTATTTCAACAGTACGGAAATACTTGTGTTACTTAATTGGTCGTTGGAAACTTATATTAAACATACTAAAGCAACTTGTGTTAAAATAACCCGTTTGAATTTTATGCACAATCAGTTTTTATGTGTATTACTCGTTTTGAAGGTATTTCGGACGTTTGACATGCAATGCCATCTAAACTAAGCAGAGCTTGTACTGTGATAGACTGGCTGATAGAATACTTATATACTTTTACATAGAAAAGACTCAAACTTCGAAATAAGAATTGGAACCCGAGACCTCAAACGGCAGTCACATTCACTACCTCTGTGCTTCCGAAGCAGTCAGTAGTATTTCAGTACAAATTTTTCATGAGGTGAATGGATCTGTTTTTTCCTATATCCTTGTTTCCAGATATTTTTATAGTTAAATACTGTACTACCTACATTTTGTATAACAGAATACTATTTCCTAACACTGCCTCGGTGGCGCAGTGGTAGTGAATGCGACTGCTGTGCTTTAGGTCTCGGGTTCGATTCCCGGGTTGGACCAAACGTTTGTAAGATCTGCAAATATTTGTTTCAAAGTTTGGGGTGTTTTCTAAGTATAATATATGTATATGTATTTACAAAAAAAGTATATAAGTATTCTATCAGTCAGTCTAGTTACCATAGCACAAGCTCTGCTTAGTTTGAAACTAGATGACGTTGTGTGTCAAATGTCTGAAATATTTATTTATTTATATATTTATTATCATTAGCCTATCGTTGTCCACTGCTGAACATAGGCCTCTCCCATTGCACGCCACTCTGATCGATTTTGGGCTAGCTGCACCCAACTCCTCTCAGCTACACAAATCGCCATTCCACTTGGCCTGTGGGCGCCTTACACTACGTTAGCCGAGACCAAATTTCAAAAATATCATAGCACGAGCTCTACTTAGTTTGAAACTAGGTGACATTGTGTGTTAAATGTCTGAAATATTTATTTATTATAACATACAAGGTTCTAACCTAGTTTGGGATCAGTATCAGTACATGTAACAAATATCTAAGGACTGTGTCTATATTTAACACCAATGTAAATAAGTAACTTATGTGACAATACAGAATTATTATTATCTTAATTAAGACGTGACAATGTAGTAAGCAAGCATTCATACTTTTGCCGATTTCTGGTTCTTCAAATTATACCTGAAATTTATAGCAGAGGCAGAAGATGGGCTTTCAGGCTCCTGTAAGAGGAGGAAGGCTTGGACTTCGATAACCTCACTTGCTTACTAAACTTAAGAACTTTTAAAGACTGAGGTGAAGAAATTGTTAAGGATTCAAAACTAAATAATAGAAATATGTAGCAGAATCACCGATCATGTCTTTAGACGAACCGATGCTCGCTGGAGCCGAAGTGTGTTAAAGTGGAGACCACGATTGGCGAAACGTAGTGTAGCGCGCCCTCGGTGCGATGGACCGACAAATTGAAGAAAGTGGCTGGCAGCGGATGAATGCGAATTGCCCAAGACCGGGGTAGTTGACGCTCCCTGGGTGAGACCTACATTCAGCAGTGGATGGCGATAGGTTGATTTGATTGATAGCAGAATTGGTTTAAGAAAGAAGAAAATGAGAATTTTGTGTTTTTTTTACCTCTTTCAAAAGAAACTATTAATAAATTTCGTGTAGCAACTTTCAGGCTACCAATCTCTAAGCAATGAATTCATTTGTGACAAACTACAGGTTTATATATGCAGTGTTTTCACAACGAGCCCCTTCCTGTCCTGACGTACTTTCACTCTAACTGTTCGTAAATACGGCCTTACGTATTGTAAAAATTTTACTGAGGTACGTAATAAAGGAACACAAATAAAGCAAGGATGAATTTTATGACTTCATAGTCATAAAATGCAGATTCAAAGACTCATGTCGTCGAATAATTTTATTAGACAACAAAACTCTTATTTATACTAATAGATTTTGTTGAAGCTCACGCAAATTCACGACACACAAGGCCGCTTGAAACCGAACTAGCAAAGCTTGTAACCATACTGCTGAGAAATATATGTAAATATTTCAAAATACATATTTATTACCCAGACCGAAACCCAGAAGCCTACCAAAGTGACTCTACTCTGCCTTTGTAAGCACGAATAGAAACCTGGAGTGGTGGTCGCCATACTCATTGCGAATGGCGACAATGCAGTATGGTGACACACGCTATGGCGACCTAGAATTGTTCATACTCCTTAAACTGGATGACAATCAAATCTACGACCACAACGCTTAGCAGTCAAGGTCACTAGACCAAAAGGCCAAACAAAAATTAAGACCACAGTTTATGTGGTATCGGTGTGATACACGCCCCGATTTGTTTAATATTCTGACGACAAGTTTGGTAACAACAGTTTTCTTTCATGAACTGTAAATATGATTTTGGCGTAAAATACTTTGAAAACACTTAATATGTGCTTGTTATTGCTCAATTATCTTATACAATTACGTATCAGCTGGATAGCATACCTACATTAAACGATAAACGCAGTATCTACATGCCACGTAAGAGTATAGATAAAAGTTTTTTTTTGCTTCAAAATTGATAGCCCAAAACTTGATATACGAAATTTATAAATAGCTTCACGTAATACAGAAAATAAACTCAAAAAGTTTGTTTTTCATTCAACACCAATTCTTTTCTCTTCTATAAGAACTGCCACACATTTTTGCTATTTAGTTTTGAACCCTCAGTAGGTATTTCTTAAACAAATGATCACGAAGTGTGGAACGATAGTCTACCCCAAGAAACGCAAACTATCCCGGCAATTAGCATCAATTCGCTGCCAGCCACCTTCTTCAATTCGTCGCTCCATCGTGCCGCTGACTGTCTTACACTACGTTTGTCTACGTGGAGACGTCCTGACTTCGTCTGTCATTACAGTTAGGATGAGTGCATCCTAACTGTAATGACAGACGAAGTTGGCTAAATACCTTAATCTTTAATGATTGTGGTATCGGTGACTTGAAGATATGACGCAGATCAGATGAATCCTTATATAGACCTCCCGATCGAAGTTGTGCCGGCTGAGTTGGATAGTTCGGCCAAGGTAGATGTATTCTTGCATAACCCCAATAGTAGCACCATCATGGGACTCAGGGATACATGCCTGTTATGCATGACTTTCGTCCTTTCGATGTTCATCCCTAGTCCCACTCGTTTTGAAGAATCGTTCAGACTGTTGGGCATTTCTTACAGATAATGCAGACATTCTGCCAGGATGACTATGTGATGACGACAGGATCCAATCGAGTGTCTTGAAGACGTTTTCCAATACATTGGTTTTTTTTTCTATATTAAGAGCCTGCCAAAGTGACTCTACTCTGCCTGATGAAAAGCATGAATAGAATCCAAGAGTTGTAGTCACCATACTCATTGCAAATGCAGAGAATGCAGTATGGTGTCACACTATGGCGGCCAAGTGAGATGATTTTTCACACCCCGCTTGGGGACGTAAAAGGCATGACAGTCATCGTGACAGTGTAAGGCTTACACAGTTACCACGATAACTGTCACCCCTGCATCAAACAGTTTCGGAGATATAACGTCTTCTTGTCTTATCCCTCGATGCAATTGCATTGGTCTTGTGTTCTTTTCATGTACTTATCAGTTGCGTTGTGGTTACCAGAATACCGAACCTCCTCTTACACATACTGTTAATCGTTATCGAATATAAAATACAGAATTATACTTGGTCTTTGCTTATGACATTGTCATTTTTTATGAAATGAAAGAAAATGTATTTTTTAATGTATTTTCTTTTTTAACAAGGGGTTGCAAGTGCACCCCCTTGCACCCTGCTTCCGGAATCCTTGGGTATTGACATCGGAACTGATTTTAGGAAGAATTTTTATTACAAGAATTGTTATTTTGGTCGAAACGGTATGTCTATTATTGGTCGTATTAATACACGAACCAATTTAAACCTCATAATGTTTATCGTAGCACGACTGAAGGTCTACAATAGGTACTTTATCTAAGACCAATGACACTTGAACGTCTAACTACGATAAAATTAATGTTTTTTAATAATAGCAATGACGTTTTGTGTGGATGACCTTTGTTAAAAATGAGTACTGAAATAATCCAACAGAATAACATTAAATATTATTTGGAAATCACATGACTGCCTCGGTGGCGCAGTGGTAGCGTACGCAACTGCTGTGCTTGAGGTCTCGGAAAAAAAAAACAGGGTAATTTTTTGGTCTAGTAATCTTGTCTGAATTGTCCGTAATTTCTCGCCAATACAACCACATTGGGCCACGGTAGAGCGTGGCGGGTACACCTAACGAATAATAATAATGATGACACAATTACAGCTTTAAGGGAAATCCCCTCTCCCTGTTATCAGTTTTATTATTTTAGTAAATTCCACTTCGATATAAACACATAATTATTGATAACTCTGAGACTTGAGGAAAATTCGTGGGCTTAATAATCTCGCTAGTGGTTTGTAATTATAACTGCTAAACGCCGTGGGTTCGATTTTCACCCAAGACAAATCTTCGTGTAATGAACACGCATTTGTTCTATACCTGGGTGTAATTTATTTATAACATACTAGCTTTTGCCTTCGGCTTCACTCGCGTGGAACTTGGTCTACCACATTAAATTTCGTAGCAGATTATCCACTTACTTCTAATACCTCCTAAAACATGTGTACAAAACTT
This sequence comes from Hypercompe scribonia, assembly GCA_949316085.1. NCBI lineage: Eukaryota > Metazoa > Arthropoda > Insecta > Lepidoptera > Erebidae > Hypercompe > Hypercompe scribonia. The sequence continues at coordinate 6,411,651 of OX438997.1, forward strand.
CATGATGATCGGTTGAGTAGTTTTCGCGTGAAACCGTAACATACAAACTTACATTCGCATTTATAATCTTAGTAGGGATATGTATTTAGAAATATATAAGTATGTTTATCAGCAATTTGGTCGCCATAGTACTGGCTCTGCTTACTTTCAGATCATACTGCTGTCTTGAGATGAATAATTTTAGAAAAATAAAAAGATATTCCAATAAAATAACCTTTTGGAATGCAAACATTTATTATATAATAATATTATCAACTACCAACAAAAAAATAATTATATATTTGAATAAGTGATCTATGGACACAAAGATATTTGCTGCATAGCAACGGCAAAAAAAATTTTTAACACATACAAGCCATACATTAACAATTTTTTAACTAGCTTGTTGAACTTTAAGAATTTTATACAAATCGGTCCATCAATTTTAGAGATACATACAGACATATAGCCGTGTAGCTATCTAATACTAAGAGAGTTTTTCAGTTCAGTTCGCTTTAACACCTGAAATTCGGGAACCACACGTGTGTTCACGGGTTATAAAGTAGGTCTATTTTTTTTAGAGCTTACTAAAGCGACTCTACTCTGCTGATGGAAAGCATGAATAGAATCCAAGAGTTGTGGTCACCATACTCATTGTGAACGTAGACAATGTTGTATGGTGACCCACACTATGGCGGGCTAGTGAGATGATTTTTCAAACCCCGCTTGGGGACGTAAAAGGCATGACAGTCATCGTGGCAGAGTAAGGCTCATACACTTAGATTATAACCTTGGCCAGGTGGATTTTTTACCAATTTTTGCATTAATTTTTCAAAGAATATTAAATGTTTTTAAAAGGTGGACCGACGACTTGGTTAAGCTCGTGAGTAAATACGGAGGCTTGTCCAGCAGTGGACGTTATTCGGCTGAGATATGATAATGGTGATTATATAGTAATGCCCTTTAGAGTCACAATACCAAACTATTAGTTGAGAGATTCATAAAAAACTATAAAATATCATACTATAATAATCATTTAAATAATGAATTTGGGAGATTTAACACCACATATAGTTTTAAACGAGAACGCCCGTATTAAGAATAAATCCTGTGTCGCAGGACTTTGTAAACATACAAGAAACGAACACAAAGAACACCCAGTCAGAACAACAATTTGTGGATCACACAGTGTTGTCCCGGTTGGGGTTTGAACTCACAACACTCAGCGCAGTAGAGAACGGCGTGGCGACCGCTTAAACCACTAGGCTTATAATAAGGTAGGTGATTGTATCGTAAATAAATATCAATATCCGTTTCATTACGGTAAATATCACAAAACACTTCGGCATATATAATTAACATAGTTTTGTATTACTATTACGAATTTAAATCAAATATATTGCGACTTCCACATACAGCGCAAACAGGCAAATATACTACAGCGCCATCTAGCGAAGACACATTGAACTACGGAGCAACTACAAATCCTGTATCGTGAAATAGAGATTCGCGTGGCGATTAGCAATATATACAACAACCCAACCGATGGGCTGTGGCCTACTTCCTTTGCGGCGGAGAGACATGACAACCGTTCCCTCTACATATACAGTGAAATATATTGTTCAATTGAGTAGTCTAAAACTATGACGTTACAAGTTTCTATTTAGTACATTTTTCATACAAAATTGTCGTTATGACAGATGCTATTTTCACAAATATATAAAAGAGAAATCTTACTTCATCATCCTTTAACAGTCCACTGCTGGACATACGCCACTCTTTAGAAAGGGAGTTTTAGCCTACTATACCACGCTGGCCAGACGAGTTGGTATAGGGTCTGTTTCAAGTTTTCCTTCTCTTTGTAGAGACATTTTCCTGAATAGTTTGTTACCATAGTCGCTTCTTATGACACCCACAGGATGAATAGGGGTGGTTACTTTCTTAATTCGTCACCACACGGACTAACTTAGTACAAGTTATAATTCTAATATTATAAATAAGAAAGTTTGCGAGGTTATATGGATGTTTCTCTGTGACTCAAAAAATTACTGAACAGATTTCGACCAACACTTTACTCGACAAAACTTTACAGTAATATAGCTTATACATTAGAAAACACATAGGCTAAATTCATCATGATAACCAGCAAACAAGCGGGCGGAACCACGGGCAAAGCAGAAGGTACCTTTGAGTATTAAATTGTAAGAGATCGTTTTTTTTACAGGTACCAAAAAAATACTAGAGCAGCAAGAAAGGCGCAATTTCCTGGCAACACAATGGGGCGATCCTCAGAATAAATTTGATCCGCTAAGCATTGAAACTAGGTTCCAACTAATGATCATTGAAGTAACTTCTCTTGTGTGATACAGAATGCAACGGTTGCTAAATAGTACATATTGGCATCGTTAGATGGCGTTGTTTTAAAATAAATTATTGTTAGCCTGTTCACACTTGCGTTTAACTGTACCTGTCGCTCACATATTATGGCGTATTTAGGGATAATGAGAGTTTTAACATTTGCGTTCAAGATTTTATAGATAATTTTACTATGAAGACTTGAAGTTTGTCAAGAACCTCAATGGCATATAAAACAATGATAAAATAAAAAAGTATGTACTGTGCTTCTAGCCAGTTTCAGCCACGAAGGCAAGTCTTAACGGAGACCAGCCTACTACGCAGGAGAAGCTATAGTGTACAAGAGTGTGCGCAAACACAGGTGCACTCTCTGTTCCCTCACTCTCACAATCCGATGAGACGGCTATTCGACACGGCTAGGGAGAGTTTAGGACAGGCCCGATGCCTTTACGTGCTCTTTGAAGCACGTAGGTTAAGATCTCAACTTCCAAACTCTGGGCTGTTATCAAATATTTCTATAACCTGAAAAACTTAACAATACTTTTTGACCTGACCTGGGAATCGAACTCGAGAACTATTGATCGCTAGACCAACGGATATGTACTTAATTACCAAATAAATGTGTACTTAGGTTGTAGAAAGAAACACTTTTCTGAGACTGGTTTTTAACCGAGTGATTCTTCTATCAGGGGATGAAGTAACCCCTTCCCCTTCACAAAAGGGAAGGTTTTACGACTCTAGCGCAATAAAACTGTTCCTTTATTACGTTAATCGTGCTTTGAAATTTTTTTCTTAGAAAAAAAATATTCCACAAGGGTACAGCATGTTTTTTCTATATACGTGCTTATAGGGTAATCACAACACCAATAACATACATCATTACGTAACTAATGCCTTATAACACAAAGTAACGCATAAAGTTACAGAACGTAACGTTCAAAGTAACGAAACGTAACGGACAATGTTACGAAACAAACGTAAGGTTACGAAACAAACGTAAGGTTACGAAACAAACGTAAGGTTACGAAACAAACGTAATGTTACGAAACAAACGTAAGGCTACGAAACCTCCGTAAAGTTACGAAACGACGTACAAATGTACATAGTTACGTTAGAAGGTTACCAAACGTCACGTACAAAGTTACGAATAACATACAAAGAGACGTACAAAACCAGGAGATCGCAATTATAACCTCTGTTTCATAGACATGCCATATTTCCTTAGCCTTTATTGGTCATGGGCCTTATTCCAGCTGTAGCCCTATCGAGTAAGGCCAGTTGATGATTTAGCCTTTCTTCCCGGGCGCGTCTAGCTTGTCCCAAAGCTCGGGTTTCAGCAAACTGCGTAACGAAAGTATCCACTGGCATATCGCCTGAAAAAAAAATGGTAGCCATTTACTTATTTTTATAGATGAGGATATCTTTGCCCAAAGTAAGTTGGAGTCGAACTTGAGTCAGATACGATACGGCTGAACTCAGATTTTTCACGTGGAGCGTTTGCCATCAGATCACCACAACCCAAGTACGAGGCCATATCGAAATCCTGTAGACTGCTGTTGAAATTTCAAGGTCTTCAACTATCTGTAAAAATTGCCAGATCTTCGTACGCCAACGGGGACTGAGTCCCTAACTTGGTCTCTGCGACACAGATGGGTGTCAATGTATTAAGAAGCAGAAAGACCTAACATTGGAATATACATATATTAGCTTCATCAACAGCCTTGAACAGTCCACTGCTGGACATAAAACTCTCCTTAAAAAAGAAAGTCTTGTCCTACTTTACAGCGCTGGCCAGATGGGTTAATATAGGGTTTGTTTCAAATTTTCTTTCTCTTTGGAATGGTGTTGTCCTGCATAATTTGCTTCCTTGGTAGCTTCTTACGACACCTAGGGGACGAATACGGGTGGTAACACTCAGTATTCTTAATCCGTCACCACACGAATGTATTTGCTTACCTGTAAGAAATTTCTCAGCGATGACCTCGGATGCCTCGTCAGCTTTCAATGCAGCATCCTTCAGATAATCCCTGATCCTGTACGGATCATACATCTCGGACAACTTCTGGTGTTTGCGATTCATCTCTTCGAAATTCATTTTCATCTGTACGATGGTTGAGATGTGATCAACCACTTCGGTTTTAATGTCATCAAGCATCTGTTGTTTCTCTAGATTTTCTTGGGCAATCTCTTCGATGCTGCTCATCAATTCCTCCGTCTCCTGTTCGAGTTCAACCATTTGTGGGTTGACTTCGATAATTTTATCCTGGAATTGTTTTTAATAATAACAATAAAAGGTTTGTTTCATACTCAAGAAGCTAATTGAGAGGGTCATAGCTTGGCGTATATGGGTAAGGTTCAATCGAATTGATACCACTGCCTCACAGAAGACTAATTTTTTTGCTACTTGCCACTGAATCAAACACTGGGTGTGTTTGATTCAAGTCTCTTGAGAAATGAAAGTTTAAAACGACAGTGACGTATGGTGATTGCAGAAGCTGATGAAATTCTATCTATGGTTGAATTAGCAGAAGTTTTCGACGTTAGTAACAAAACAATAATAAAATGGCATAAACAATAAAATGGCTAAGCAAAAATACTTGATAAACGAATGTCTCACGAAGTCAATGATCTTCAATATCATTTGTTTATTTTAAACGTTTTTGAACGTACGCATGAACGCGACTGATTATTGCGTCAGACACGGGTCGTCTTTCGGCCCGTACGAAATATTTCATAATATCTAACAACTTAATATAAACATCATTTTAAATTCAGACCACATAGTACTATGTTGTATTTGTATATAGGGTGGTTTGAATCTAACATCCCGCACAAACATGTTACGAGAGTTCTTGGGACCGATACTACTGGAATGTGCTGACTACAATCGTAACACATGGTTTCAACAAGATGGAGCCACTTGTCACACATCCAATGAGTCCCTGCCGGTGGTCAGACATGTTACCGGAAAAGCTGATTTCCAGACGAGGTGACATTCCATAGCCACCCAGAAGTCCAGATCTATCCTCAGCACTTCTTTTTGTGAGGTTATTTGAAGAATCGTTTCTACATCAATAAACTAAATACACTACGCCCAGTAAAAGAAAAAATCAGCGAAGAGATGTCGGCGATCTCACGGTCTCTTTGCCGACGAGTATTCGAAAATTTCGGTGTTCGCTTAGAAGAGTGTAAACATCGAAAAGGTGCTCATTTAGACGATGTAATTTTTAAAAAATTAATTCCAAATAATTAGCTTCCTTAATAAACAATAAATATTTCGGACATTTAACATACAACGCCATCTAGTTTCAAACTAAGCAGAGCTTGTACATGTGATAACTAGACTGACTGATAGAATACTTATATATTTGTTTTATGTAAATACATACATATTATGCATAGAAAACACCCAAACTCCGAAACAAATATTTGCAGATCATACAAACAATCGAACCCGAGACCTTAAGCTCAGCATTCGCTTTCGCTACCGCTACGCCATCGAGGCGGTCGGTTTTTTTATACGATTTCTTTCAAATGTCAACAAATTTGTGGCCCAACCTATATAACGTTTAATTAGAATTGGTAAAGTATTTATTGAAAATTGAGAGGGTGTTTTTGAATTTTTTTAAGAACTCGTGTTTTCCCATAATATAGAACACAGGGTATTTCCTCAATTATACACTATTGTTTTTCGATATGATTGTTTCAACACTTCATTTGGTATGCAGGTTCAAATATTAGAGATGGAGTTTTTTTTCTTTGAAAAAGGGCAACATCCACACTTCACAGGAGCCTTTACGAACTTACAAGAATGTTTATAAGTAGTATAACCCTTTAATCAGCTATCTATTTGAATTGTGTAAGTGTAAACAGTTGTGGACAATATTATAGTGTTATTAGAATAGAATAGAGTTGAATAAAGTTTATTGTACACCAAAACTTGTATAGATAATATAAAAGTGTAAAACATGGCCTTATCGCTAACAGCAATTTCTTTCAGGCAACCTTTGTCTGATAGGTACTTTATTTAATGTATATGAATACCCTTTACAATATGTAGTGCTGTATGAGAGCCATTCTTTAGTACAAATGGGATAGCTCTCTCAAGCTATGTGGAATATTGGTGGTGAGGAATCTTTTTGTTGCTTGCCACCACAGGAGTAAGGGTACCAGAGCCCAAATTCTCTTTTTCTAGGAGAGGGAGACTTGTCATACCTGGACAGTCAGATGACAACACTATAATATGATTTGGCTTTTATGTGTTGTCCTGATGATAAAGTACCTATTGTATGTTGTAGATACTTTTTTTTTTAAAGATCATCAACAAAGAATCAGCATTATCAACAGCTTTAACTGTTCACTGCTGGACATGGGCACCTCCTTAGCAAGGAGGTAACAAAGATTATTTACATAAAACTTTATTAAAATATAATAATGTCTATTTTTTTTGCTGCAATGATAATGATGATGAATTCCAGAAAACTACATGTTTACTGATGTGCTTAGCTGACTCAACAATAATTCAAAATGGTAATATATATAAAAATGAATGTTTTATTTATCCATATGTCCTGTTTAGAATCGTAAACTATAGATTTGATCATGTGATTATCTTCAGCAAACTTATTTTTCTTTTTAAAAAGACAACGCCCATGCTAGTAATAAATCTTGTGTTTCTGAGGACTTTACAAATATTCAAGAAACAGATACAACAAACAGCCAGACTCCCATGTTGTCCCATGTGGGGTTTGAATCCACAACACTCAGTAAAGAAAGGTGTGGCAACTGCGTAAACAACTAAGCTAACAGTGCAGTATTTGCCCCTATATCATAGGAAAAATGTATTTAATTATTTACCTGTAAATCAGTATTCTCTAATACATCTTGCAACTCTTCAATACTGCAGTCATTTAACTCGGGAAACATCAAAGACTGACCAGCGGTTTGAGATTGAGGACTTGTTTCATTGGATTTCACCAGTTCCTCTGTGTTGGTCAACTTCGGGATTGACTTCTGGAACTCTCTTATTATAGCTTGGACAACACGCCCCAGATCTGAGTGCAGGGTGTAATTCAACAGCCCAGGTGCCCTAATAACTTGGTTTGAATTTTCACCAATCCATGGATGCATTATAGGTGGATTAATGAAGATGGAAGGTTTCTCGTTAGGGAACTCAGGTCCTAGTACCACGGAGAGACTCATATTCTTGCCATGAACCAAGAATTCCACTCGGTACTCTGAGTTCTCTGACACTTCCAATACGTTATCGTTGAAGATTTTTAACGTATCAATTTGACGTTTTCTCATGTCTTGTTCACTATAATACTGACGGGGGAGCATCTTTTGGTATTAAAACTCTGAAAAGAAAATAAATGACTTTAAAAGTGGTACTGAAAACCTATTTGAATGAGTTCTACGCTAGTTTTGCTCTTTATTTTACATAATAAAAAACTTACCTGGATCGCTTTCAATTATAGCGCAAGCACAAATTACGAACTGGCGCAGTATTAACTCCTGAAAATATTTTTTTGCTCACAATAATATTTCGATCAATACTTTAGATACTACGTTGTCAATGTCAACATTGCAAACACTAAACATGTAAAAGTGCAACAAACATTGGTTGAATTTGATTTTCATGCAAAATTGACCAATGGTAGTGAAGTATTTTAGCAGTGTGGAACAGAAAACATTCTGTGCTAAACGTCATTTAGCTTCGTCAAATTTTGACAAGGCCGTCAAATTATGATGGCGCCACTATAGCACGTGGGTCAATTATTTAAAAAGAAAGCGCCTAAGTTGTTAAAGTACGATAGTAAATAATTAATAAAGAAATAATAATATATGATTTAAAAAAATTTCTTTGTTTCTCAAGATTATACAATCAATTAAAAGGAGAAATAAAATACTAATCACAAAAGATAAAAATAAAACAAAATGCTTTGACAGGTAGATTGATTTTAATGCAATATAGGTGAAATACCTACATTACATTTATTATTCATTTTTAAATTAGATTATCCATTTCAATGTAGGCTTGTAATGGTTGCTTTATTATGACTTTACCGGTTTATCATATAATTTCCAAGAAATAAATATAATAACTACGCAAACTGCGCAACCTCGTGTGTTTTTCTTACGAGGTATAGAATTTGTCTGTTTTTATCGGCTCCTTCATCGATAAATAAACTATTCAATACTACTTTTTTTTCAATTCGAATCAGCCATTTCAGAGAGTGGTCAAACGAACAAACTTATTAAACGTTGCTTTTATTTTTTAAATTTACGATGTGAATTATGACCACAGAGAACAAAAAAAAAAACGGTGTAAAACAATTTTCTTATTACCTTCCATTGAGCGAGTGAGAATACCAGAAGTCCAAGCCCAAGGAAGTTAATTTCTGTAAATTTTATAAACATCTTTCGAGTTACTGGTGTTTATGATGGACAGCAGTAGTCAGTTAACGTCTGCTCGTTTGCACCTATTGCTATGTAATAAGGCAACTTAATGCTTCAACTACACAGAGGAAGTCTTGGAACTTGATAAAAAACATAAATTGTGAAAATACATGTTGATAGGTATTATTAACTGGAAAAAAATTGCTTAAGTTGTCAATATAGTCAAATTGACAAATAATTTATCGCCATCGTAGAGCTGGTTTTTTCCTTAATAATATAGAATTTACAGAATTGTTTTTACGTGCTTTTTTGTTTACGCAAAAAATCTGAGCACGCTATTGCTGCCACACACGTATAGCGGAGTGGCTTAAGCGGTCCCTTGGCAAGTTCCTACTACTCTGAGGTTCCATCTGCTTCTTGGTTCGATCTCCATATAGAATAACATATCATATGAATCACAAATTGTTGTTCTGAGTCTGGGTACTTATTGTTTGTAAAGTCCCCCAACGGCACAGGGTTATATTACCAGGAAGTTGTCTCTTAAATAAAAAAAAACAAAATATCTAGCTAAATACGTGTGTTTTAAATTACGTTTATAAAGAAATGAATATTTTATTAAGTCATCTAGTGGTGACTGGTTAAGAATACAGAGTGTCACCGTCCCTATTTTTATTTATTTATTTATTTAAACTTATTGCACTTATTGTACAAAGGTGGACTTAATACCATGTGGCATTCTCTTCCAGTCGACCTTTAGGTGATGTAGAAATAAGATGCGGTAAGTACAAAGTTATTGAGTTTATAAATATACTTTAAATATAAATAATATACATGAACTTACTACTAAATAAAAATAAATGATAATACATTAATAATAAATGAATAAATACCTACTACATGCATATACACATTCTTTAATTTAATATTGTATGATACACAGTCTGGTACTAGGGTTGTTACTGTTCTGCCAACTCATTCCGGAGAAATTCGTGACTTTCGATTTGAAAGTAAGGTGGTTAGTGGACATCCTGATTTCGACAGAGAGCGTATTCCAGAGCAAAATTGACTGTACATAGAAGGAAGAGTTGATGAAGTTGGAGGTGTGAGGGGGCATAGAAGGAGCAGATTATTTGTTGCCCGAAGATTTCGATCTATTCAACCTGTGGAGTAAGATCCGATTGAAGGAACATATTATATAGGACAACAGCGCTACAAAGAGAAGAAAAAATTGAAATAAGTCCATAACAACCCGTCTGGTGTGTTTGTACGTTAGTTGCTTCTTCAGACTCAAACTGAAGTTTATCAGTTTTGATAAAATTCATTACATTTATCAAATAGACGATTTTTTATTCTGAAAAATAGAATTTCCATGAAGAGAATTACAAAAACCATTTTAGGTAACACTGCGGGGTGCAGCTAATTGACCATAATCTGTGGCAAAACACCTTTTTACACGATCGCAATTTAAAACAACACAAAAAATCTCGATAATGTCGATGTCATTGCTTAACGATTTTTAAAATAATTAAATTCACAAATTGTGTGGCAAATAGTTTTAGAATGTGCCATTAACTTTTGCTAAGTATTGTTTTGTCATGTTGAAACTTGTTTTTATATTCTTTAAATGTTCATTCAAAATGTAAATGGTTATTGTTATTTTATGTAATTATTAATATTATACCTATACAAATAAACAATTTGACATCAGACTGTGGTACGGTCAATTTTTCCTTTAGTTTTTTCGATCAAATTGACTTGCTTTAAAATGTAATCCTGGCAACAGTAAAAAATGTCCTTAACTTGACATTCAGTTTTTATTTCATTAAAATAAGTTTACTCTTCAAAAAATATTATAATTATAATGATAGTTTGAATTAATTAACGAAGAAAAAGTACGTCTTTTTTTATTTTAGTTAATAATTTGCATAATAGATGGCGTTTTAATAAATTATTCATTAAAAAGATAATTAAATTTGTACTAGCTAGTAAGAATTTTAGAAAAAAAAGTTGAAATTAAACTATAGGTAAATTTATAGTATTAAGCTTGTATAGTTAAATAATACTGTATAATAACTATGCAGTAAATTGAAAACAGTATTATTGATAGTTAGTGAAGCTTTTAAACAAAGTCCAATGACACAAAAAACAGATGTCGTTCTAATAAAAAAAAAATTTCATGCCGGCGTTATTGTAGTGGTGAGCGTTATTCCAGCAGAATGTTTATAAAAGTTTTGCTTTAGAGAGGCGAGTATAAGTTACTGTTTTTTTTTATCTGTGCGGAACTCCCTTCGGATACCACCTAGGTGGTTATATCGGACTCGAACCGACCAAAAACCACACCCCGTCTCAGGTACCACTAGTCGGGGAACCAGGTGCACCCTAGGGAAATTCCTAGAACTCTGATGTTACGCTTGCAAAATTTGATGTGTTTTCATTAGTATCTTTTTCAAGCTTCTACGTTGAGTCATTTTCATGATCTTGGCAAGACAACAACTTAAGAACAACAGTTAATACAATTTTGCTATTCGTTACCATTTAAAATATCACAAAAACGATCTATTCAGTATTTCGGGCTGGAACGATTTCATGGAAATTAAACTTTACGTTCAAACTTTACTGCAGCATAATCTGTTCCGAGCAACTTTAAACTTACAATTTGCATAAATTTTATGTTCTACTGCCACCTCTCTAGAGCACAAATTTCATTAACATTTAGCAGCGGTAAGTCACATGTCATATTCGAAGAAGCAAATTTTATTAGTCAGTATGTCAGCTAATAAAAAATGGTTATTCTCCTGGCAGACTTTCAGAGGCGAAGGTACCTGTGGTAAAATCGTTTATAATCCTGCTAATTACTGCTACAACATTTTTGGAAGGCGCTTGCACTCACTTAAGCGGGCCGGCTCGACCGGGGCAGTACTACCCTCCCACAGAAGACCAACCTAAAGCGCCAGCATTCGTGTTGTCGTGTGTCGTTGGTGAGTGTGAGACCGGAGGCCCATTGATGCAGGGGTGACAGTTATCGTGGTAACGGTGTAAGCCTTACACTACCACGATGACTATCATGCCTTTTATGTCCCCAAGCGGGGTGTGAAAAGCATCTTACAAGGCCGCCATAGTGTGGGTCATCATACTCCATTGTCTGCATTTGCAATGAGTGACCACAACTCTTGGATTCTATTCATGCTTTCCATCAGGCAGAGTAGAGTCACTTTGGCAGGCTCTTTGTATAGAAAAAAAAAAAAACTAACATGGTACGATTCTTCAGAACCTGGACTAGTAATACCCTTACACACATCCTGACTAGGCAGCAATCATATTATAGCAACTAGATAAGTGATAAACATAGTTATATGTTTCTAAATACATTTTACGTTATTGTGTTTTACTTTCCTTTCTTTTTCTGTGCGGATATGCCGACAGATACCACCGATAGGTGGTTATGTCGGACTCGAATCGACCAAAAATCGCACGCCGTCTCAGGTACCAGTAGCCGGGGAACCAGGTGCACCCTAGTAGAAAAATCCCTGGAACTTCGACGTACCTTGGGCCACCTACGGCTAGTACACGGCCTCGTGTGTTTTACTCCCCTAGGCACGAAATTTCAAAAATCTTTCCTTATAACATGATGTTGATGTTCTCGTAGACAATTTCAGCTATAGTGGCCAGCCTGAACGGGATCAGCCTATTACACTGGAGCTATTACAGTCACAAGTGTGTGTACTGTCTGTTTCTTTTTTTTTATTTATTTTAATAGCCTGCCAAAGTGACTCTACTCTGCTTGATGGAAAGCATGAATAGAATCCAAAACTTGTAGTCACCATACTCATTGCAAATGCTGACAATGCAGTATGGTGACCCACGCTATGGCGACCTATTAAGATTTTTTACGCCTCATTGGGGACGTAAAAGACATGACAGTCATCGTAGCATTGTATTGCACATATTTACCGCGGTAACTGTCACCCCTGCATCAATGGGCCTCCGGTCTCGCACTCACCAACGAAACACGACAGCATGGATGCTGTTACTTTAGGTTGGTCTTCTGTGGGAGGGTAGTACTGCCCCGGACGAGTTGGCCCGTTCATGCTGCAATCGGCGTGGCTTTACTACCACCCTCTTAAAATCCGATGGGACGATTATCTAACACGACTGGAGAAACATCAGTCGCAGTACTGACGGCCTTAGGAATTCTCTGAGGCATGGGCTTATGACATAAACAGCACCAGCTGTCAAAATGTCAAGCTTGTAACCAGTCCGTCACTCAAGGTAAGTCGTTTTATGTCTGTAGGTTTACATTTACGTTATCTACAAGGTCTTATATACGACCGTAGACCATAATTGTATATTAGTCAGTTTGAAATTTCTATTGCGCGATGTAGGATTAGTAGACGTCTACACCAGGGTCATCACACATGATAGTTAGTCATTATAGCATCCTTTTACAAATTCTCAATGTTGCAATCGTTGGGGGTGTACTTCTATTTGATTATACCATGGCGAAATTTCTTCTGCAACCTTATTGGCTTGTGTTAAGGTAATCGGCACATGAAATTGAAATAAGTTTGTCAAGTTAGTTGCGAAGTACATTTTTTTTTATTGAAGACAACGCCCACATTGGTAATTTATCTTGTAGAGTGGAAGACTCCAAACATACAATAAAGTGACATAAAGAACACCCAGATTCAGAACAACAGTCTGTGGATCACATAAAGTATAGGCCCGTTTCAACCCACAGCAGTCAGCGCAACAGAGAGCGGCGTGGCGACCGCTTAAGCTACTACGCCATCTGTGCAATCAAACTGTACGGCAGTGTCAATCAACCTATCGCCGTCCACTGCTGAACGAAGGTCTTCCTCAAAGAACACCAACGATCCCGCTCTTGGGCAATTCGCATCTATCCGCTGCCAGCCACCTTCTTCAAGTCGTCGGTCCATCACGCCGCAGCGCGCTACACTACGTTTACCCAATCGTGGTATCCACTCTAGTACACTGTGGCTCCAGCGACCATCGGTTCGTCTGGAGACATGGCCGGCCCACTTCCACTTCAGCATACTGATTCTCCGTGCGATGTCAGTTACTCTAGTTCTCTGACGGCTAATACAGTGTACGGCGACGGCAGTGTACAGTTAGTAAATACGTCTTGGATGATATACTCGACACTTTACTGTGGCCTATTGTGGCTGTATTGGTAAGAAATGAGCAAGAAAATTGACTAAAAAAAAATAGTCTTCAAAGCAACCAAAATGTAACTCATATTCCGTGTCAAAAATTGGTGCAGAACTTCATAAGTTTTTCAAAGTGTATTCAAAGCAACTAACATTTGATAAATATATACAAATATATGATGTGAGTGCCTTGGTAAGCACATTAAGCCGTCGGTCCTGTTTATAATAAACATCTATGACAATCGTTATTAGGAAGTCAGTGCCTTCAAGTATACTGACGACTTGTTCAACCTTCGAATTCAGTTCGCCGTCAGGGTTGTGGAGGTCCGATGCCAGTCGTCCGTCATAAACTACGGGAACGATTTGACTGGAATGATACCACTGCATCACAGAAAACTAGTGTTAAAGCAATTTTTTCGTTACTTTGCAACGGATGAGTGCGATTACCGGAGCCTCAATTTCCGCTTCACTTCTAGGGAGCAGGTTTCAAAGTCTGATAACGTAGTAATGACTCTTGAGTTGCAGGGAAAAGGAGGTTTTGACTGGGATAGACGCAAGCCAGATGACGTTACGTGCTCTCTGAGGCATGGGAGGATACAAACAAGGAGACGAGACTCTCCATGTGGTGATGGATTCCGAATATTGATTGTTACCACCTCTAGTCATCCCGTGGGTATCGAATGCTTGAACTATGGGAGTAGACTACGTCGGATAACATCACTGCAAAGAGAAAGTAAAACTTGAAACAAACCCCATTTCAACCCGTCTGGCCAGCATGTCCGTACTCTTAATCCATCACCACATGGACAGTCACGTCATCTCATTTGTATTCTCTCGATAACTTGGAAAACACGTAAAGCCATCGGTTCTGCACCTAATTGCTCCCCGGTCGTGTCGCATAACTATCTCATTGGATTGTGGAAGTGAGGGAACAGAGAGTGCACCTGTGTTTACACACTTGTCACTATAATATCTCTTGCGTTGTTGGCCGATGTTCGTTGAGAGTGATGAGTTGTTTAAAGTTTCACAGATGAACGGACAGAAAAATGAGATAAAGAATAATTAAAGTAGGGACGTGAACATTCATAATTGCAGCAAGATATATATATATAGATAATATATATATAGAAATGTCGCGGATATATCGAGGGTATAAAGTGGTATTCAATAAAAAGTTAAAGTCAACTGATCAATAAAATAAATAAGATTTTCTCTATTTTTTTTTTAAAAGACAACATATACATATATACAAATTCTGTGTCGCGTGAACTTTATACCATGTATGATATAGACTCAAAGAGTCCATAGCTTAGGCACAACAGTTTGTAGATTATACACATTATCATAGGTGTCGGGAGGAGGGTGCGAGAAGTTGCACTTGCACCCCCTGACAGAAAATGCTTCTGGCGACGCCTTTGTACACTGTTGTCTCATGTTGAGATTGAACACACAACACTCGGCGCTTTAGGAAGCGGCGAGGTGACCACGCCGACGTGTGTGCCGTCCATACAGTCAATGAATCTAGTACATTCATCCAGTTGATTTAAAGGTTATTTTGTGGTGATTTTGATGCTTATCCAAAGGTCGTGGATTTGATTTGACTGCACGGTTAGCCCAGGGGCTTAAGCGGTCGCCACGCCGCTCTACGCTGATTGTTGTGGGTTCAAACCCTACATGGGACAACACTTTGTGTGATCCATAAATTGTTGTTCTGAGTCTGGGTGTTCTTTGTGTCTGTTTCTTGTATGTTTGTAAGGTTCCCCGCGACACAGGATTTATACTCAGTGCGGGCGTAGTCTGAAAAAAGAAAGAAAAAAGAAAAGAAAGATTTCTACCGCCGACAAAATATTTGTGTGAAGAGAAATTATGCAAAAACATTTGTTCTATATATGGATTTTATTTATCTGATTACTTTAGTACAGCTTCTGTCTAGTTTGGGTTTAGACAGCCGTATATGTGATGCATATTATTGTAAATTTAAAAATATAAATCTTCACTTACGACAGTTAATATAATAGTACTAAAATAATAATCAGTATTAAAGCATTAAACAAAAAAAAAACGGACCCACCCATCTATTTCCAAACCTCGCACCTGCTGCTTACCGCCGACCGTGTAACCTCCTTTCATCCATACCATCCGAACCGCGACCTTGATAAATATTTTCTGTAATACCAATAGACAACTAATGTTTTTTGTCGACGCTCGGTCAACATGTCATCGCAGTCACCCCCACTTTCTACGTAGAGGGGACACGAATGAATTACTACAATCATGCTGCTCCGCCATTCATATACAAACGTACTTTCGACATAAACCTACGTCTGTCGCCAAAAAAAAAAAGTTAAAAATTCCCCCACATTCGGTTAAACGGTTAAAATAAAATTCGAAATTCAAGAAATCGAATTTTATTTTTTTTCAATTGTTTTTCGAAGTGTTGATTATTTTAATTTTTATTTAATTTTATTTTTCGTGTGTTTATTTTAATTAGGCTATAGCCGAATAGCCCTGTGTGGGGCTAAGGATTATTGAGATAACCCAAAAAATCGTGCTCTTTGCATAATAAAGTCGTTGCCGACGGCAATTTTTATGTAATCCAATGTAATAGTGTTGCATAAGAATCATTTTGGCCTCATATTTTGGCGGTTACGATAGTCAGCGATACGCCATGGAGACCGACGCTCTTTACAACTAAAAAAACAACTGTGTAATAAACTTTTAATTAAACAGTTCAGTGTTTGTGAAAAGTGTTGTGTTTTACAATTTTTTGCAAGTAAGTTGTTTTTTGCTTTGTTTTTATTTGTTGTGAAAGTTGTGTTTTAATATGTGTTTTGTATGTATGTGTTGTATGGCTGTCTCTAACTTAATACGTTGCCCAATTTTACTGTTAGATAATATACATTACGATACTATAACCTACTTTTTTTAAATATCATTCTTGTTGAATTAGTTGTTTAAATGTGTTATTTTGTAATAATGCTAATCAGTTTGGCAATTTTATCTCTGTAATTTATTGTATAATATCAAGATATATTATTTAAATTTTATTATTTACATGATGTATGAACTACTTGTCGTTGCTATTAACTTAGTTTTAAAAAAATAAAACAGCCAATTCGGGTTAAATAAAATTATTAGGTCAAATTATTTTTTTTTGCATAATTTGCATTTTAACAAATAAATTGTATTCAAATCTTTGTGTATCAACTCTATATCGTTAAGAAAGTTGGCAGACCAACAACTATTTCTTAAATCGAGCCTTGAAGTCTAGAATGCAATAACATTCCTACCATTTAGTTAGTCAATAGCGCGTTGATGTCTTTTATATGGTGGACACGCGCGGCATAATTTTTAACTGATTATCGAGCAATGCGGTGCAATACAGCCTACATTTAAGGTACTAGAGATCTGAGTAATGGATATCTGGAATATTCCAAAGGTCTCCTTAATTTTAGTAGTCTGGCCTTTCGTATAAAATAATTTCACAGAATCGAATTCTATATAAAGTAGAAATTATGATTCAAATTAATTGATAATTTAGATCATTGCATTGAAATTGATGTTATATTAAATTGTATTATTTTGACAATTGTAATTTGAGACATTCTCTATAATATTATCAATTTTTGGATATTCCATTATTATTTTAAGTTGCAATAAATTCCAATATTAAATATAGCTATAGAAGACTGAGGTCTCCTGACGGAAGTTTCTCTATATATATAAGAAGGCCTCAGCGATTTATATGAATATTCAAATACCTTTTCTTGTTTTTCTCAATATTGTTTTGAATTTTACTGATTTAACCTAGAAAAGACAATACTTCTCGAAACAAACGAGAAAGGAGGTTTTGGCCGACTATACCACGTTTTTTTTTTCTATATTAAGAGCGTGGCAAAGTGACTCTACTCTGCCTGATGGAAAGCATGAATAGAATACAGAAGTTGTGGTCACCATACTCATTGCAAATGTTGACAATGCAGTATGGTGACCCATACTATGGTGGCTTTGTAAGATGCTTGTTCACACCCCGTTTGGGGACGTAAAAGGCATGACAGTCATTGTGACAGTGTAAGGCTTACACAGTTACCACGATAACTGTCACCCCTGCATCAATGGGTATCAGTACACCCCTGTATCATAACGTTGGTCAGATAAGTTTATTTTAAGCTGTCTTCTCTTTGCAGTAATATTGTCCAGGGTACTTTTCTCCCTTATACTCTATATTTCTAATCCATCTTCACTTAACTTTAGTTCCGTACGTTACTATATTTATCTTAACGATCACTGTGTGTCTGAGGCGCGGGTTTGATTCCAAATAAGGCAGAACTGCGCTATGTTGACCAAACTGCTAATAAAAATACTTATATATTATTAAATACATAAAAGTTATAGACAAATTACATCCAGATTTCAGAACATATCGTGATGATCACGATATTATTTATCACATCATTATTAGATCAACAGCTGGGCATAGGCCTCTCTTTAGAAAGAAGGTTGATCACCACACTAACCAAACGGGTTGGTATACTCGTAAGTTTTGTTTCAAGTATTCCTTTCTCATAAATTATATTTGATATTGAGTGGAAATCGAACCCACGAAATCTGACCTACAAGAACAAAATTGACGCAAAAAAAGGATAAAGACACTCTTTGAACCACTTTGATTCTTGCGTCAAATTCGAGTTCAATTAATGCAGAATATCTTGTGATTATGTATACAAGAAACCCGCTGTATTTTTTTCTATTGTTCAGAGCGCACCTATCTAGTGATTAGTGCCGTGACTTAGCAGTCACCAGAGGCCATGGGTTCGATTCTTACCCATTAAAAATATTTGTGTGATAGGCACGATTGTGTATGGGTGTAATTTATCTATAATTTGCTGTACAATGCGCCACTAACTTCAATAAATTTGAAGGAAAAACATAGTAAAAAAAAAAAAAAACTATTCAGAAACTTTGATAAAGGTATCGACATGATCAAATGCGTAGTTTATGATTCTATAAAGGACATACGGACAGACAGACAGACAAATATTCATTTGTATGTCAATATGTATATATTTAGAAATGTTTAAGTGTGGTCAGTTTAATGAATTTTGTAAGCTATAGGTTTACGATTTAAAAAAAAAAACATTGACGTTTCTACTTTGGTTTATGGTCTAAACGGAACTTAAATTAAAACCTCTTAGGTTTTAATTAATTTAGTTAGTCAGATTTGCATATTTAATTAATAGTACCTATTGACCGCGATTTCGCTCGTATGACTATTTCTTATTTTGTATTTTATGTTTTAAAAAAAATAATCTTGCTTACAAACGTTTATCTGTTATTTTACTCTCTTCAGGTGAAATTGAAAATAATTATTCCTTAGCAGATGTTCAAGATGTCAAGTTTGTAGCCGCAATGGCCTCAAAAAAGGCCACAATGCCCCGAAGGGCACGTAAATCTGATTTCTCCTCGTTCTGATAACTGCCCCACAGCTGCACGGTTGGCCTAGTGGTTTTAGTGGTAGCCACGCGCTAAGTGTTGTGGGTTCAAACCCCACACGGGATGTACGATACACAAATTTTTGTTCCAAGTTTGGGTGTTCTTTGTGTCCGTTTCTTGTGTGTCTGTAAAGTCTCTCGTGACACAAGATTTATTCCTAGTGCGGGTGTAATCTTTTTTTTAAAAACAACAAAAATATATCAGTATATTTATCGGTGTAAGTATCTTTAACTACCTCGGTAGCGCAGCGGTAATGAATGTGACTGCTGTGCATGAGGTCTCGGGTTCGATTCCTGGGTCGGACCAAATATTTGTATGATCTGCAAATATTTGTTTCGACGTTTGACTATTTTCTATGTATAACATGTATGTATTTACCAAGAAAACACAACAAGTATTCTATCAGTCAGTCTAGTTATCATAACACAAGCTCTGCTTAGTTTGAAACTAGATGACGTTGTGTGTCAAATGTCCGAAATATTTATTTATTATTTGTTATTTTATAGGTAGTGTGATTACCATAGTAGAGTGTCTGCTTTTTGTGTCGTATGAGATGGGTGAGGTGACTATAAAAAAATAAGCAAATATAATATTATATTACAATTACAAAAACAGCTCTATCTACATATATTCATCTGTTAAAAAAACTGTGTATTCTCAAGAGCTCTTAACACAATACTAGAACATAGGCTGTCTTTTTTTTCGTCTGTCTGTCTATTTGTTTGGCAGAGCTAATCTCTGAAACGGCCGAATCGATTTTAATGGGACTTTCTCTAGGAGATAGAAGTGATTATTAGGCAACGTATAAATCACTTTTTAATGTAAGAACTCAAAATTTAAATCCAACGTACATGGAGTCGCGTGTACTGCTAGCATTAAATATAAAGGGGAACGAAGTGCCAGATTTAATCTTTATTTCTTTGTTAAAATACCAATTTATTTATTTATTTGAAATAATGATAAAACAAAGCAATTTTGCAAATTTAAAATAACCGATGTCACCGATATTACCAGTAAAATTGCTAAACTTAAGTGGCAATGAATGGGACACATTACTCGCAGAAATGATTTCTGATGGAGCCATAAAGTTCTGGAGAAACTCAGCGTTGGTAGGCCCACCACAGAGTTTTTTTTTTTTTTTGTTTTTTTTTGTTTTTTAAAAAGACAACGCCCGCACTAGGAATAAATCCTGTGTCGCGGGGGACTTTACAAACATACAAGAAACGGACACAAAGAACACCCAGACTCAGAACAACAGAGTGGTGCGACGACCTGTTGAAAGTCGTTGGATGCGGACGGCATGGCACCGGTTGTTATGGAGAACCTTAGGGGAGGCCTATGCCTAGCAGTGGACGTCTTTTGGCTGAGATGATGATGATGATGATTCGACGTTTTATTTGAATTGCACTAATCGTCATCACAAGTGGACTCTGTGGTAGTACTTAACGTAATTTGGTCTCATTACATGATGCATTTTTATTGTGTTTCCTTCGATTTACTACGTGATAACGAGTCGGAATCGAAGCAATTTAAACTCTCGGTGTTTGTACTTTCAGTAGTTAACATATATACTCAGCCTTAGCGCAAGGCGAATGATATAGACTATTTTGATTTGTTTTTGAAGTGAAAACTTCTTTAGGCGCGTTGAGCGTTTTGGTAGAGGGTAAAATCCTCGGTTCGCGTCACCGACATGCTAATGATAATAGTATATCTATAGCTATGGAGAATATGATATTATATATTATATATGAAATTTATTATTATTATATATTATATATGATATTATATATTATATATAGCTATATATGAAACATAAAAAATTTCATATAATTTTTGCATATAGTTTTAATTACTCTCAACTTAATAGTTCCGTTTTCACTTCTATCGGCAGTCCCACGACTGCTACTGTTTTTTTTTTGTATTTCGGATACCTCACGCTCAACGTCAACGTCAAAGAAAGCCGTATTGTTTTTTCATCCATTCCCTCTCCAGGAATAAATCCAGTATCGACTTTACAAACGTACAACAAACAGACTCAAAGAACATCCAGACTTAAAACAACTATTCATGGTTGTGTCCCATGAGTTGTTTACATGATTAAACAAAGTGTTGTGCATTCACAATGAGTATGGCGACCACCACTCTTGGATTCTGTTCATGTTTTCTATCAGGGAGAGTAGAATGACTTTGGTAGGTGAAACAAAAAAGAAAAGGGCAGAAAAGAAAAGGCAAGCTTAAAATAAACCTCATGCCACCCCGTGTGGTCAGCATGAAGGTGAAAATCTCTTTTATCAGAAAATGCCTATGTCCAGCTGTGGACCGCTAGACTGCTTAAACTACTATGCCATTCCCGCAGCCAGGCAGTTTTCATTGATAGCACACTCATATACATATTTTTTTTCGAATATAAATTAAACATTTCGGACATTTAACATACAACGTCATCTAGTTTCAAGCTAAACAGAGCTTGTGCTATAATAACTGGACTGAGTGATAGAATGTTTATATATTCTTTTTGGAAATAAATACATAGAAAATACCCAAACTTCGAAACAAATATTTGCAGACCATATAAACATTTAGTCCGAGCCGGGAATCGAACCTGAGACCTCGAGTAAGCAGTCGCATTAACTACCACTGCGCCAAAAGAGCATAAAAAAACCTATATTTCAAGAAATTCAATTACGTAGTTACGGACATTCATATACAGACTGACTGGTGAGATACCTTCAATATTTGAGGACGTGATAGTATGCGAACATATATCATGAAATAAAATAACATAAAAACGAAATAATAAATAACTTCTTAGTAAACTTCGTACACAGTACACAGAGAGCCCAGTATTTAACTGCGGAATACTTGGACACCGCGCGGACTTATTTTTTAGAGACATTTCGATAATAAATAAGCACCTGTTTTTTTATATCAAGTTAACGAGAATCGAGTACCGAGTACTCTCCATAAGTATGGAAGGTATCTCAGCAGTCACAGTGTATATGTGTCGTTAAATAGCTGGCACTGGATGGATGTGAGGTACAAAACACTTGAGTGCATGTATGTATCACATCCACAGCCTCTAACAGTCCACTACTGAATATAGGCCTCTCTTAGGAAGGAGGTTTCGGCCTACTCTACCACGCTGGTCAGATGAGTTGATTTCAAGTTTGCCAGTGCACAACTTTTTGCCAGTGTTAGAAAGATATATACGTATTTATAATATATTGTTTTGTAAGGCCTTAAGAAACACTAAGAAGCACCTACCATACTGATAGTTGGTGCTTCTTGGGGAGACCTTCGGTTAGAAGTGGACGGCGATAAGCTGAGGACCATACACACAATTAGTTTTTTTTTTTAATAAAAAACAAATAAATAAACATTTTGGACATTTGACACACAACGCCATCTAGTTTCAAACATAACAGAGCTTGTACTATGACAACTAGACTGGTAGATGGAATACTTGTGTACTTTTTTGAAAATAACATATCATACGTAGAAAACACCCAAACTCCGAAACAAATATTTGCAACAAACATTTGATCGGACCGGGGAATTGAAACTGAGATCTCAATTACAGCAGTCGCATTCGCTACCGTTGCATCACCGATTTAGTCACTAATTTACTGATATAATATTTTTAAAAATCAACCAAACATATCTACGTATCTTCTATACATAGAAGATTACGATTTTAGAAGTAATCAACGTACTTACCGTTTTTTGTTTGAGGCTAGAGGGCGTTGTGTTTCACATGATTGTTCTATGAAAGCTGTATTACCTATTAGAACACGTAAATACTCTTTTCTTTTGTAAATACATACATACTGCACAAAAAAATACTCCAACTTCGAAACAAATATTGGCAGATCATACTAACAGTTAGTCCGATCCGGGATTGAACACAAGATCTCAGCAGAATAGTCGCATACGCTACCACTGCGTCACAGTAGCAATCAATAGAATCTTACTGGGTGAAGCATAGACTTACGAAGAATTATATGTATACATGTATTTAATACTAAAAAAAAGTTGTAAGACTGTATTATGTCCATGTGGTGACGAATTAAGAACACAAACTGTCACCCCTATTCTTCTTATGGGTGTCGTAATAACGACTTAGTGAGCAAACCACTAAAATCACTGTGACGAGAAGGAAAATATGAAACTAATCCTATACTTGTCTGACCAGCGTGGTATGGTAGGCCAAAACATTCGCGGTGAGGCCTATGTCCACCAGTGGACTGGATGTGATGTTGATGATGTAGATGTACCCAAGTCTTTTTCCCTTAAGGAGTAAACAAGGGCATTTTATATTTGTACTTTTTTCCATATATATTTTAGTTATATCTACGTAACAGAAGGCAAAACTTGTCTGGAAAAGCACATAGGCTACTATTTCTACCAAAAAAAATAGTAAAAATTGATATTATGGGAGAATCTGATCGATGGCAAAAGTTATATACATATATTGATACCGAGATCAACGCATATAAATATTCGACTGCACCATTGGCCCAGTGGTTTAAGCAGTCGCCACGTCGCTCTCTACTGTGCTGAGTATTGTGGCATCAAACCCCACATGGGACAACGCTTTGTGTGATCCACAAGTTGTTGTTCAGAGTCTGGGTGTTCTTTGTGTCCATTTCTTGTATGTTTGTAAAGTCCCTCGCGATCCAGGATTTATTTTTAATGCGAGTTTTCTCGTGTAAAATTATACATATGTGGTGTTAAATCTTTCAAATTGATTATTTAAGTGATTATTATAGTAGAATATTTTATAGTTTTTTATGAATCTCTCAACTAATTGTTTGGTATTGTGACTCTAAAGGGCATTACTATGTAATCACCATTATCATATCTCAGCAGAATAATGTCCACTGCTGGACATAGGCCACCCCCAGTATAACATAACATAGTCCTGTAGTGCCCAAATCTTTACGCGACCTTTACCAGATTTAAAGATTAATCTAAGTCCCAGACTCAGATTAATGTTGTTTGTGTCCGTTTCTTGTATATTTGTAAAGTCCCCTGCGACCCAGGATTTATTCATAGCGCGGGCGTTGTCTGTTTCGAAAAAAAATCAGGTTTCCATATATTTAAAATGATGAGATACCAAACCAGTAACTTTTGAAATAATAGCCGAAAATACTTAGCGTTAAAAGTGAGGTGAAATTAACTTTGTGTGTCTGTCCGTTACACTTTAAATCGTTAAACCGATTTTAAAGAAACTTTGCTTGATAAGATATGAGATACTTTGATTTTTGAAGAACAATGGTGTCTTTTTACCAGACACGGGTGGAGTTAGGAGTATAAACTAGTAATAGACAATACTATGCCAAGTCATCATTTTTATATTTGTTAATATGACACAGTTCTAAACAAAATTGACTCTAATCCATTATGACGAAACGTGACCTACAATTTATAAAGTGTAAGTATCATTTTATATTTATAACTGTTATTAATTCATATAGTCGGAAGATGGCGACTGTTTTCTGTGCTGTGTGATAATTATTGTGAAAGTTGAAATATTAAATAATGTTAATCATGTTGATATAGTGGTCAATGACACATCCACTGCTAAACGAATGCCTCCTCCAAGAAGCCACATCGCCGATCTTGGGCAGCTTACATCCACCCGTCACTTTCTTCACATAATTGTCGTCTTAACAAAAACATACATACTAAACGGGTCCCAATGCTCAAGGAATCTACAGTGCCCATACGGAGGGGGGGAACATCTACAAGTCGTAGGTGGCCCGAGGTACGTCGGAGTTCCAGGGATTTCCCTAAAAGGGTGCACCTGGTTCCCCGACTATTGGTACCTTAGACGGCGTGCGGTTTTTGGTCGGTTCGAGTCCGACATAACCACCTTTCAGTGGTATCCGTGGGGATGTCCGCACAGAAAAAAAAATGGTTGTAGAGGAAACTGTTGTAGATGGTGACCCAGTCTTAAGTCCCTGTCTACTTTCAGTTCATTTTATATGAGGGTCTATACTAGTATGAATTATTAAAGGACTTTAGTACTGAATTTATTGAAATATAAGCTATAATAAACTGTTAATTATATACACTTATAAAATCACACCTGTTCCTCCAGAGAGGTAGGCACTGACATGTTAAAAGCTCACTTTTTGACAAAGTTGTGATCCCACGTAATAGGTGGCGAGCTTATTGCCGCTAATCGGGATGTCTTGTTTGTGCAGCACTTGCACGTGAGGTTGGACGCCTATAAACCTCCTACACCCATTTAATTACAGTCTGTGAACTTGGAGAATCACATACATAGGATAAATTATTTCCGCTATCAATAATCTATCGTAAAACATGTGTAGCGAAACGTGATCTCGAATAGAGTAGAAACATATGCCTAAAAAAAAATTGTCACGCACCATGCCTACTTGATCTGCAAAAACCCCGTACTTAGCAATATAACAACGTATTAACGTACTTAAATAGCTATTACATGCAAATGTAAAATGTAAAAAATATAATTATACGAATATATTTTAATATCTATGTAATGAAAATGTTAAGTTGTTTTATATATGTGAAACAAAAGACAGAAGTTCTGTTCCGATTACGCTCAACTTTCAACATGATCTAAAAATCGCCAAAAATGCTATTTTTATCTAAATAAACAACATTTTATTAGCTTGGTATGTATCTTTGAACGCGATTTTAACCTCTTTCAAAGCGACAGATTGGTTTAAAACAGTACACTTATGAAGGATAGATGACAATACAATAATTTGTATAGTTTGTATAGGGTCAAAATTCCTTTTAGTTTTTTTTTGTCTATATTAAGAGCCTACCAAAGTGACTCTACTCTGCCTGATGGAAAGTATGAATAGAATCCAAGAGCTGTGGTCACCATAGCCATTGCAAATGCAGATAATGCAGTATGGCGGCCTTGCGAGATGCTCTTTCACACTCCGCTTAGGGACGTAAAAGGCATGACAGTCATCGTGACAGTCTAAGACTTACACAGTTACCACGATAACTGTCACACCTGCATTAATAGAGTGTCGGTGTGCGAAGTTCGAAAAAAATGTTACTGCATGCATTAAATCAACCTGTCGCCGTCCACTGCCGAAGGTCTCCCTCAAGGAGCGCCAATCATCCCGATTTTTGGCAATTTGTTCACTTAGTGGAGACTACGAATGGACAAACGTACTTGAAGAAGACTGGCAGCAGATGGATGCGAATTACATACATAAAATCACGTCTATTACCCAAAGGGTGGGCAGAAGCAGTTAATCTCTATTTACTGCGATCCTGACACACCTCTTCGTCCTCTTTCATTAATCAGCAGGTTTTCACACTGCTCTTTTAAAACACCACCAATTCTTCATCACAAATGCACTCTAGAAATTTCTTTTATGAATCTTCCATCATCCAACGTCTCTAAATGGTCAAACTTTCTCGCTGTCTCTTCGTGTCTCGTACTTAGTACAAACTTAAAATGAATTAATGATATTATTAAAAAGCGTGACGACATTGCTTAACACTTATTCAAAGTTACAAAGAGTCGGTTGTAACAACTAGTGTATAATTACTTGTTTTACGCACTGAATATTATTAAGTAACGAATTGTGTGTAAGTTAGATAACAGTTTAATTGGTGACCCCAATAACTAAGACGCAGTATAAATACACACTCAAAACTTATAACCACAAATGAAATTTAGAACATCTTTAATGATTATCTGTTCAGCATTTAACAGTCAACTGTTGGATATAGGTTGGTCTACTATGCCACACTGGCAAGACGGGTGGATATTGGGTTTGTTGTCTGTCTTTTCGCAGTGTTACGATACCCACGGGATGAATAGGGGCGGTGACATTTGACACACATAGAAATTAACATCATCAACAGCCTTTTATAGTTAACTACTGGACATAGGCCTCTCCTTAACAAGGAGGTTTTGGCTTACTATACCACGTTGACCAGATGGGTTGGTATGGGGTTTGTTTCCTGCTGGATGTCGTAATAGCAGCTGTTCCCGGTTCCCTCCTCTCTTACGACACACCACCCCGCCGTAAACTATGGTGCGGTGACGGCCTGAGTTGGTTTCCACATGATAAAAAAAAAGGGTTTGTTGCCAGTTCTTCTTCTCTTTCAGTTAAGATAACTTACCATTAGATCAATTAGGACATAGGTATAATTTCAAGTATTCCTTCTATTTAAAATGGTGTTGTCTTATGCAATTTACTCTCTTATACACCCTTACAATACCCACAGGATGAACAAGCGTAGTAATACTACATATTCTTAATCCGTCACCGTTATCTGTTCGTAAATTACTTTTTATAAGTTGACTTCTCCCGTCAACCTTTTTCCAAACTAGATTAGGGTCGGTTTAAGGCTACTACGATACGGCTGAACTTCCATTTCAAAGTGGAGCGACTACCATCGGATCACTCAGTACTGGGCGATATCGAAGTTCTATAGAACGACTGTTATCATATTTTTAAGGCTTTAACTAACCGTATGATATAGATCGATTGCTCAACGTCCTTTCCGAGACACGGAGGAGTCTTAATGTGTTAAAAATAGCTATCCACCTGTAGATTGACCTGGCTAGGATCACTTTTATGTACATATATTTTCACTCCAGAACTTTATGGCCCTATCGACCATCGTTTCTGCATGTAACGTTTGCACTTTGCTAAGAAGGCACCAAAATTTTCGGAATACGCGTCCGTAAAGAGACTGTTAGATCGCCGAAATATCTTTGCTGATTTTTTTTTTAGTTGACGTAGTGTATTTGGTTTGTTGATGCAGACACGAATCTTCAACTAACCCCATAAAAAGAAGTCTGCTGGGGATCTGGACTTCCATGAGGAAGGTGACATTCCATGACCACTCAGTCATGGAATGTCACCTCGCCTGGAAATCAGTTTTTTCAGAAACATGTCTTTGACAACCGGCAGGGAGTCATTGGATTTGTGACAAGTGGCTCCATCTTGTTGAAACCATGTGTTACGATTGTAGCCAGCAAATTTCAGTAGCATTAGTCCCAAGAACTCCCGTAACATGTTTACGCGGGATGTTAGATTCAAATCTTAATGAATTCTTGGCCCACCTTATATTTTTGTAAAGTGCCCGTTACACAGGATTTATTTATAGTGCGGGAGTTGTTTTTTAAAAAAAAATCCAAAGCTAGGCAGTACCTGTATTACGGTGAGCAGATTGCTGCTAAATACATACATGTTATTAGACTCAAACGCAGCTAATCATGCTTAACGCACAATATTTATTCAAACCTATGACCTCTAGCTTAGCAATAAAATTAATCACTATGCACTTGAAAAGAGGTCTATCAAAATCTGAATCATAGATTGAACACAAATTGATATGTACTTAAGGTTTAAGTATCCAGTCTCTCATTTTTAAATTAATATCGATACAAAATTGACGACGATTTCTCGCAATATGCACACAAACGTTATCCTTCGTCATAATCAACAGCCTTTAATAGTCCACTGCTGGACATCAGTCTCTCCTTAGAAAGAAAGTATTGGCCTACTATACCACGCCGGCCAGACGGGTTGGTATACGGTTTATATCAAGTTTTTCTTCTCGTGGTGATGTTTTCTTGCGTAGTTTGCTCTCTCAGTCGCCTTTTACGACACCCAAATGATGGATAGGGGTAATGACACTCTTTATTCTTATGGGGACTTCCATATACAGCACGAACAAAAAATACATGCTACAGCGCCATCTAGCGAAGACACATCAAACTACGGAGTAATGAACTACAGTGCAACTACTAATCCTGTATCGCGAAATAGAGATTTTCGCGGCGATTAGCCTATACACAAGATCCCAACGTCAACCGTTGTGCCGTGGTCCGCCAGGCGTCCTCTTTTGTGTCCGAGAGACCTGACACCCGTTCCTCCACATTCTGAATCAGTCACCACACGGAAGACGTTATCCTTAAAAGCAAAGTTTTTTATAAAAAATCTGAACAGTTTTAGAGTATAAAATAAAAAATAATAAACCTCTCTCAATACCTGTTATATTTTTTTTTGTATTAAACCTACCAAAGTGACTCTATTCTGCCTGATGGAAAGCATGAATAGAATCCAAGAGCGGTGGTTGCCATACTCACTGCAAATGCCGACAGTGCAATATAGCGACCCACGCTATGGCGGCCTAATGAGATGCTTTTTCACGCCCCGCTTACAGGACCCGAGATCGTAGTGGGAGGGAAACATATACCTGATAATACCTGTTTTCCTGGTAAAAACAACTTGATAGTAAGTTTGTATGGTTCCATGAATTAAGGAACTGCTTAGTCGTAAGATTGCTTAATAGCTTAAACCAAAAACGACCATGAAAATTAACTTCTACTGAAAACCACAAACAAAATTTACTTGTTGTTAGTAACCGTATTTCAAAAAAAATATAACAGAAGGTCAAACCTCGTACTAAAAATTTGATCTCAATTTATTTCCCCAGGCCAAGTTGACATTCTAAAAACGTTAACGTTATTAGAACAGTCAGCGA
This sequence comes from Hypercompe scribonia, assembly GCA_949316085.1. Taxonomy (NCBI): domain Eukaryota; kingdom Metazoa; phylum Arthropoda; class Insecta; order Lepidoptera; family Erebidae; genus Hypercompe; species Hypercompe scribonia. Next base: position 6,441,563 of record OX438997.1, read on the forward strand.
TTTGCTAAGGTCACTAAATCACGCGGTCCAAACAAAATATTAGCCAACAATAGAGCATAGAGGCGATAGCGATTGTAGAAAGAGATTAGACGTGAAAAACTTGCGTCTCGGCTAAGGATTCGGTTCCGATTGACTCTCTATCTAAATACTGTCGCTGACTGTAATGTGATTATTGTCATATTGTAACCGAAAATTTAATCTTAATATACAACATAGTCCCAGCCGATTTAGAACACAATGGCCAGTCTTAACGGACAATAGCCAACTACGCAGGAAATGTTGCAGTGCACAAGTGTTTGCACAAAATACAGTTGTGCACTGCACTCTCTGTTTCCTCACTTCCACAACCCGATGAGACGGTTATCCGACACGACTGGAGACAGTTGAGATGCAGGATCGATGGCTTTACGTGTTCTCCGAGGCACGAGTTAAGACTCCAACTACCAAACTCCAGGATGTTATCCAGAAACTTTTACTACTTACTTACTGTCATAAGGTGATGTTATACAGCCCTTTTATTTATAAATAGACCATGAAACCAAAAAAGGAATCAGCAAAATTGAACCAGTCGATCACGTGTGATGCCATGACCGAGAGAAATTCGAATTTATATGGATGTATAGGATGTACCACGAATTAGTCAACATTTGAGAAAATCGTATAAAAAAAAAACATTTGATATTTTACAATAGTTATTTATTTACAAGAAAAGATATTAGTTGCAATCTATTTTTTTAAATTACACCGTCTAATTGACCACCGGTTCGATGTGTGCACTCTTCTAAGCGAGCACCGAAAGTTTCGAATACACGCAAAGAAACCGATTATTCTGCTGAGAATAGACCTGGACTTCTGGGTGGCCATGGAATGTGACCACGTCTGGAAATCAGCTCTTCCGGCAACATATGTTTGACCACCGGCGGGGACTCATCGGATGTGTGACAATCGGCTCCATCATATTGAAACCACGTGTTAGGATTGTAGTCAGCAAATTCCAGTAGCATCGATCTTAAGAACTCCCGTAACATGTTTACGCAGGATGTTAGATTCAAATGTTAACCAATTCTTGGCACACTCTATATATTAGAGATGTTTAGTTAGTTACTAGTGTTAATTTTCGTGTGGCGTCACCAGTGATTAAAATACAGGGTGTTGTAAGACACGGCGTCCAATGCAACAACCACCAGTTGCACGCGGAAGGTGGTACACGGGACCTTATATTACTGGCGCGGCTAATGAGGTTCCTGGCATGCGTAGAGTGGCTCGACGGCCACGAGAGGGGCGACGGGACTACCGTTGAAGTTCTCGCACTGAGTCAATGCAATGTCAGTCAATGCTGAACACCAGCAAACGGACGGCCCGACCCGCAGACACCAACTTATTGGGAGCGGGGGCCTTTAACCTGCATAGGAGACTGGCCACGAGGAGAAAACCTCTATAAAAAACCACAGGGGCAGGATGGCTCAAAGGGGGGTAAACGCTCTCGGTACTCTTCTGTCCAATCAGAAGAGACTAGACGAGTGACGGTAGGGGCCGAGGCTGGATTCATTAGGGAATCCAGGGGCGGGTCGGTCCACTGCTCGCGCAGGGACGGACAGGCATTAGTGCTGCCGCCGGTGAGAGAGGACTAGCCACCCTCTCGCGTTCCGTAATCAACAGGTGCTCATCAACGACCCAACTAGTGGCTCTAGGAGGGTACGCTGAGAACCTGTTGACCGGAGGGCTTGCCTTGATTGGCCGGCCCATGACAAGGACAGTCTATAACACCAGACAGCAAAGTCGTAAAAACCTGTGGATACTGGCCAACCTCCACAGTATATAGGCTTATCCGGGTGCAGGGGGCACCGCCCGGACGGACCGCATTTCCCCCATACTCGTGGGATTAGATATGGACTCTAACGAATGCAAAACCAAAACAATAACGGATCGATTTAACAATGATACTGGCTTAACGAAAACTGGAATTTTGAGATCAAGAGCGGAGAAGGCGGGAGAAGATGAAGGACGGCGGTTGCGGCCTCGGTCACAATCACTAAAAGTAGTCTTAAGTAGATCCACTACTCCGCTTCCTGTAGATGGAGGTGAGCGAGCGGAAGAGAGCGATAGCTCAGCCTCGATAAGGTCAGAGAAGGAGGCACGTCGACAGCCTCGGAAGCGCGGGAGTTCGCAACTCGAGGCCGAGGAAGAGTCTGGTCATGCGAAACGGGCACACAGTGTCAGTGACGCAAACCAGCCAGATACAGAGGGTAAAACTACCAAGCTGAGTTCCACAGAGATCGGCGCCCAAATGCTCTTTAGTCTGGCTGAGGTCCAGGAGATACTGGACAGACCTCGTAGCACCAAAGTGGAATTAACGAGCTCCATTCGCCAGGCTCTGGGAGTTTTGCAGGGTGGCATTAAGGAGCTCTGCAATCAAGCGGTGTCACGCGAGCGCGAAGAAGCGTCTGTCCGGAACCAGACGCAAACTTTATCCGATAGGATAGTAGAACTGACTAACCAGGTGAGGGATCTCTAACAGGAGATCGAATCCCTCACCCGGGTAAAGTCAGTGGCACCATCTCCGGCTACGATGCGAAGTGATGCGGCCACAAAGACAACAAGAGAAAACTCGTTGCCTTCTGTCAATGCCAAACAGGGCTCTACAAGTGGCTCAGCGGTGCCACTAGCCCTAGCAAGGGCAAACCAACCGGACTGGGAACAAATTGAGGTTATCATGAACCGCGAATTTGCCCGATTCCAGTCCGGGCTTTTTGATAGGTTTTTCCCAGAGAGAGGTGCTAGACCTCCTCTAGGTCAAGGACGGGCTCCAGTGGCGAAGCAGCCGGTTGCTGCAACCACAATTCTCTCTTCTTCTGGGAAAAAAAAGAAGAGTAAAAAAAAGAAGAAAAAGAAGAAGCTGAACGGGCCAACTGCGCAAGTGCTGATCCCTGCAAAACCCCTAATAAGGCAGGCATTGGGATCAGGGACCCTGATACAACCAGTAGTAAGGCAGGAAGGGGGAACCTGGGCCCAAGTTGTTGGGAGAAAAGCCCAGGCTACTGCTGTGAGACAGGGCACAGTTGCTGCACTCGCCCCGAAGGAGAAGAGGCCACAGTTACCACGACCTCCCAACAACGCCGCCGTCGTGGTCATGGTACCTCCAGAATCCAATAACTCACTTGCACAAATAATGCAAGCAGCAAAGTCCCGCGTAAAGTTGGCGGAACTAGGAATTACGGGCGGGATTCGGCAGCGTAAGGCGATCACAGGGGACCTTATACTGGAGATCCCCGGGCCAGATAGCGTTGTCAAAGCGGACGCTTTAGCCGAACGCTTGCGTGCAGTCATGGGCGACATGGATGTGCGATTTACGCGGCCGTGCAAAACCGAACTACGAGTGATGGATTTAGATGAATCCATCACTCCTACCGAAGTTGCAGAGGCAATAGCCGCAGCGGGTGGCTGCTCTCCGTCCGACATCAAGGTCGGAGAGATACGCAAAACGGCAGCCCGGTTGGGAACGGTTTGGGTGCGTGGCCCACTTGCGGTAGTACGACAAATCGCGGCCGCCCAACGTCTGCAGGTGGGTTGGGCGTTGGTCCGTACCGAAGCATTAGCACCGAGGCCCCTACAATGCTACCAGTGTCTTGAAATGGGGCACGTCAGGGTAAAATGCACGGGCCACGCTGACAGAAGTGGGCGTTGCTTCCGCTGTGGGGAATTAGGCCATAAGGCCCGAGCCTGCGCAGCGAGCGCACCGAAGTGTCCGGTGTGTCTCGACTACGGCCGGGCCGCCAACCATAGGCTGGGCAGCAAAAATTGCTGCCCTCCAAAGAGGAAGAAAACGGGACAGCTTCAGCCTCGGCCCGCTTCTGTTCAATCGGGGCAGTCCGTGTCGAGTGGTAACACGACGGGAGAGGCAATGAAAACTTAGGATTCCCACCCCACACAAGGATTTTACAGGGCAATCTCAATCACTGTCGCGCAGCACAGGACCTTCTGATCCAGACGCTTGCGGAGCAGTCGGTTGCCCTGGCAGTAATCGCAGAGCCCTACACAGTCCCAGATCATCCACGGTGGTTCGGGGCGGTCGATGGCTCAGTGGCCATATATTGGTCGGGGGGGGAAAACGGGGGGGGAAAGGTGCAGGCTTTGTGGCAGTGGAGTGGGGAGTGACAGTGGTGGTAGGCTGTTACTTCTCTCCCAATCGCGGCCTAGCCGAGTATGAGGCATACCTGCACGGGTTAGAAATTTGCATACGCAGCTACACTGCCCGTCCGGTATTCGTCTTGGGTGACTTAAACGCCCACTCAAGAGAGTGGGGCGATACCCGGGACGACGCGAGAGGAGAGACCATCCTGGAGTGGGCGGCTGGACTGGACCTCCGACTTCTCAATCGGGGTTCAGTCAGCACATGTGTGCGGTGGCAAGGGGAGTCAATTGTCGACCTGTCATGGACTACTCCCTCTGCAGTGCACATGGTATCGGGATGGCGGGTGGCGGAGGAAGTGGTTAGCCTCTCTGACCACCGGCACATCTTATTCGATGTGTCGCTCCGTCACCCAGAACGCCTACACCAGGAAAGAGAACCCCCGCGACGATGGTCCCTTAAGCGGCTCAACCGGGATATGGTCGTAGCCGCATCCCACGTCGCGGATTGGTCAGAGGAAAGGGTTTCGTTCGATCCAGAGGCACTGGCTGCCTGGTTTGGGAACATTATGGCGTCCATATGTGATGCCTCAATGCCCCGAGTCAAGGCGGCCAGAACAGGCTCGGTGTACTGGTAGAGCGCGGAGATCTCGCGGCTCAGAATGACAGTCGCGAGATTGCGCCGCCCGTACCTTCGAGCTCGGAGAAGACGGCGAGCCACAGTCGAGGAGATCGACAGAGCACGGCGGGAATATGGAGCTGCAGTAAAGGATCTCAGCGATGCAATCGCTGAGGCCAAAGCTCGGTCATGGAAAGAACTCATCGCGGGACTGGATAGGGATCCATGGGGGCGCTCATACAAAATGGTACTGGGCAAGCTCAAGCCATGGGTCCCACCGTTAACAGAAACTCTGGATCCGGAGTTTCTGGGAAGAGTGTTAGACACACTCTTCCCAAGGGTCCAGGACAGTCCTGCGATTCCTCCGTCCCAATCGGTCCGCCAAATGTGGTCCGAGGACTATGAGGTGACGGAGGGTGAACTTGACCGAGCCACGCGGCGGCTCGCTTCCCGCAACACCGCGCCTGGACCTGATGGCATTCCGGGTCGGGCGTTGGTGATAGCTCTGTCGGTACTGGGGGACAAACTGAGGCAGATTTTCACAGATTGTTTCCGCCTCGGTATCTTCCCCCTCGGCTGGAAAGAAGCAAGACTGGTGCTTTTAAAAAAGGACGGAAGGGCTGCAGATTCTCCCTCTGCGTTCCGACCGATATGCCTGCTGAACGAGTCAGGGAAACTCTTTGAGAGGATAATCTCTGACCGGATTAGCGGGCATCTGTCGCGAGTGGGCCCTGACCTATCGGACTGTCAGTTCGGATTCCGACGGGGACGTTCGACAGTAGATGCTGTTAGGTGCGTTCGATCCCTGTCGGAGTCGACAGTCCGATCGGGGGGGGTGGCGTTGGCGGTTAGCCTTGATATAGTCAACGCTTTCGGCACCCTCCCCTGGCGGGCAATTAAGGCGGCCCTCGAATATCACGAGGTGCCGCTCTATCTGCGAACCGTTATTGAGGCCTATCTGCGCGACAGGACGGTGAAGTTTATCGGTCGGAATGGAATGGAGAATCGAAAGGAAGTATGTTGCGGGGTTCCCCAGGGCTCGGTATTGGGCCCATTATTATGGAACCTCGCATACGATGCTGTCCTTCGCACCGGTCTGCCCTCTGGCCTAAGTGTCGTCTGCTATGCGGACGATACATTAATACTGGCTAGAGGGTCACACTTCGAGGAGGTGCTTTGGCTCGCCGAGCAGGGGGTGGCTAGTGTTGTGGAAAAGATACGTGAGCTGGGCCTGAGGGTGGCGTCTCATAAAACTGAGGCGATATGGTTCCATGGCCTGCGTAAGCGCCAGGAGCCACCCAGCTCATGTCTCCGGGTAGGTGACGCTGAAGTCCAGGTAGGCCAGTACATGAAGTACCTAGGCCTCATCCTGGACAGTCGGTGGAGCTTCGAAGAGCATTTCGGGCGATTGGTACCCCGAGTGCGAGGGGTAGCAGGTGCGCTGCATCGTTTGCTGCCCAATCTCGGGGGACCACGGGAAGAAGTTCGCCGCCTCTACATGGGGGTTGTTAGATCCATGGTCCTCTATGGGGCACCCGTCTGGTTTAATGATCTAGCGGGTGCCTCCCGCTGCCGGGCCCTACTCAGGAGCCTGCAGCGGCTGATGGCCATACGGATCGTGCGGGGCTACCGCACAATCTCCTATGAGGCGGCGACGATCCTGGCGCGATCTCCGCCCTTCGATATTCTGGCCGACATGGACGCAATGGTGTACGACCAAATTCGTTCTGTCGGTCGGAATGCTGAAGAGGCTGCGCCAGATCATGAGCCCGGAATGCTACGGCAGAACGCGCATAAGCAAGCTCTGGTGGCTTGGCAGGTACGGCTCGAAACTGAGGGCTGTGCTAGCCAACGCGCCGTCGGAGCCGTTCTGCCGAACTTCGAAGCGTGGATAGAGAGGACCGACTGTGTCACCTATCGATTGACCCAGATACTCACCGGGCACGGCTGCTTCGGTGAGTATCTGAATCGAATAGGACGGGAGGCTACGGCACAATGCCACCACTGCGAGTCCGAACGGGACTCCGCCCAGCACACGCTGGAGGACTGCCCTGCTTGGGAGTCTGAGCGTCGAGTCCTGGTCGGACGGATCGGACGTAACCTTTCACCGTCAGCATTGATCGCGGCAATGCTGGCGAGTCGTGAAGGATGGGAAGCCGCGATCTCCTTCTGTGAGCAGGTTATGCTCCGGAAGGAGACTGCAGAGCGAGATCGGGAAAGGGCCGATCCTGCTCGAAGGAGGCGGCGAAGGGGACGCGGCAGAGGTCGCTAGCTCCCTAATCGCCGCCTAAAGGTCGCTGCGGTCATATCTTGGGGCGTTGTGACTGCTGCAAACGACCCGAGTCAGGTGACACTCCGGTGCGGCCGGGGAGTGTCGTCTGGGGCGGGGCGCTGTTCTGCCTCTTACTGCGCAGGGCGATGGGAGGTGCGATAGCGTCTTGATCCTGGGGCATGAGGTGCCCGAGATGTACCTCACTTGTGAGGTACGGCAGGGAGGACTCTAGAAGCCGCTAATGCGTTCCTAGAGCACCTCCCAACTGCCGAGGTAGGCCGCCGCGGGATTTAGTGGGTAGACCGGTTTGTCGGGAGTCCCACACACGCCCTTCGTCCCTCCGGAGGGTATGGTGCGAAAAGCATTCCGCGCGTTAAAAAAAAAAAAAAAAAAAAAAAGGGTGTTGTAAGAGGCGACTAGAGGAACATAATGCGTTGGATAATATCACTGCAACAAGAGGGACAACTTGAACAAACCCCGCATGAACCCATCTGGCCAGCGTGGTATAGTAGACCGAAATTTCATTTCTAACGAGAGGTCCACGTCCAGCAGTGGACTATTTAAAACTGTCGATGTGATGATGTAATGTATTTAAGTTAATCAAAATTATGTTATCAGTTTGGGATCAGACAGCTGTGTATGAAATATGTTAATGCGATAAGAATCTTAAATAAAAAATCAACAATTTTTTTTTTAAATTTCGAAGTTCGTTGGCTTCATGTTGCCTCATAAAAAATGTGTTGTGTGTCATAAGACACAAAAACAGTTTTAATCCTGTTTTGGTTCGCTGGTTTTGAACTATTTGATGCATTGTGATGGATGAAGAATGCAGAGTGCCACCACCCCTACTTATCCCAAAGTCGACTAAGGGAACAAATTTGCAGGACAATATCCCTGCAAAGAGAAGGAAAACTTGTATTAAACTCTATCGTGTCTACTTAAAATCGTCTTTCCAGGGAGAGGTTTATGTCCCGCTCATCAACAGCCTTTTACAGTCCACTGCTGAACACAGGCCTCTCCTTAGCAAGTAGGTTTTGGCCTACTATACCACGCGGACCGGTTGGAATAGGGTATGTTTCAAGTTTTCCTGCTCTTCGTAGTGATATTTTCCTAAATATTTTGTTCTCTTAGTCTCGTTTACCACACCCACAAGATGAATAGGGGTGGTAACACTACGTATTCTTAATCCATTACCACACGGACCATGTCCAGTTGTAGACTATCAAATTTGATGATGACTCTGTGGTAGAATGCACAGTTGCCATTAGAAGAGTTACAGTTTCAATTCCTATATCTCAACAGCCTTTCACTGAACGTAAGCCTCTTCTTCGAAAGGAGGCTTTGGTCTACTATAACACGCTGGCCAGACGGGTCGATATTGGGTTTGTTTGAGTTGTCCCTCCGTTTGAAGTGATGTTCTTCTGCGTGGCATGTTCCTTTACTTGCCTTTTACGACATCCACGGGATGAATAGGGGTGTTGACGCTCTGTATTCTTAATCCATCACCATACGAATAACCTTAATTGGTGGATCAGTGTGGCGGCTTCTACACTATAACACAAAGAAAATATACAACAGCGCCATGTAGCGAAGATACATCGAACTATGAAGTATGAACGAAACGTATGAATGTAATGAACTACAATGCTAACTACTAATCCTGTATCGCGATATAGAGATTCGCGTTGCAATTAGCATATGTACAACATCCCAACATCAACCATTGGGCTGTGGCTCACCAGGCATGATCACCTCGCCTGGTCGGAGGATCCTCCCTTTGTGTCGGAGGGACATATGACACACGTCCCTCCACAATCAGTAATCATTGTGTTTTTAAGCACCTAAGATGTATTAATATAACTAAAACAAAATAAATCAATATAAAATGTCAAACGTGCCTACGAAATGTTCTTTATCGACACAGAATCGACGACCCATTTCACTAACCTTGTATGGCGGACACGCGACCTGAATACTGTATGGAGTACCACTAAACATGCGAACTTGCTCAAACAATTCGTATTGTTTGTGGCATTAATTTACTCTTCCGAAATACTAAATAAAATGGTGCACTTAAAATAGAGCCTTTTATGACACAGGCGGCGGGTCTAAGGGTCACTTGACGGAAAGTGACTACCGCCGCCCATTGGCATCTGGGACTAAAGAGACTAATTAGAGTTAGAGTTGTCAGTTGTGATTGCTTGTATGTATGATGCAAACAAATTACAAAAATATGTCTAAAAGAATGAAACAAAATGTTTTGTGTTGATTTTACACCTAGCCGATTTTGGTCACGGCGGCCAGCCTCAACAGGGTTTACTGCGCCGGAGGTATTGTAGTGTACAAGTATGGGCATATACACAGCTGTACTCTCTTTTCGTTCACAATGACAATCCGATGGGACAGTTACCCGACACGACCGGGGAGAGATCAGGCGTACGGCGCATGGGGATTAAAACCTCAACTTCCAAACTACAGGTGGCGATTAAAAATTTCTGTAACCAAAAAAACGTAATAACACTTTTTGATTTAATATTTATTTCTCAATTTGACTGCCTCGATGGCGTAGCGGTAGCGAAAGCGACTGCTGTGCTTGAGGTCTTGGGTTCGATGCCCGGGTCGGACTAAATGTTTGTATGATCTGCAAATATTTGTTTCGGAGTTTGAGTGTTTTCTCTGTATAATATGTATGTATTTACGCGAAAAAGTATATAGGTATTCTATCAGTCAGTCTAGTCATCATAGCACAAGCTCTGCTTAGTTTGAAACTAGATGACGTTGTGTGTTAAATGTCCGAAATATTTATTTATTTAATGTAGGTATTAACATAAACTATTTCACGTTGTTTAAAATATATTGCTTCATTATACCCATAGGCATACAAATTTTGTTAATCATTAAATCATGAATTCAATTAAGTAGCTTATATTAACTACATAAGTTGACTAATAAATAAATTAACAAGAATTAACTAACCAGAATTATTAATAACGTCAGTCGTAGAATAAATACTGTTTCAATAAAGAACTCAGTCAGCGGTAGAAAAAAAATTAAACAGAAACTCATTGAAAACTTTATTAAAACCTCTTTGAATCTAAATTTTTAATGTCTTGAGGCATAACCTCTTCCTATTAGTCCCATCTTTTTGTGTTTTTCTCTACAGGACATTACGTGCTGGCTTCGAAACTCACTGTTTTAGAGCCTCAGAGGCTCTCGAGCTATTCGACTCTACCTTTCCTTTTTTTTTCTATATAAAGAGCCTGCCAAAGTGACTCTACTCTGCCTGATGAAAAGCATGAATAGAGTTGTTGTTTGTCCAAAGAGTTGTTGTCATCATACTTATTGCAAATGCAGACAATGCAGTGTGGCGACCCACACTATGGCGGCCTTGTGAGATGCTTTTTCACACCCGGCTTGGAGACGTGAAAGGCATGACAATCATCGTGACAGTCTAAGCCTCACATAGTTATCACGATAACTATCACCCCTGCATCAATGGGCCTCCGGTGTCGCACTCACCAACAACACACGACAGCACTGATGCTGTCGCTTTAGGTTGGTCTTATGTGGGAGGGTAGTACTGCCCCGGTCGAGCCGGCCCGTTCGTGCTGAAATCAGCGTGGTTCTACTACCTTATAAATCTAATCCAAGCCAATCAGTCAAAACCTGGAACTTACTACCAGCCTCTTTTCCTCCCACTATGAGTCTGGGTTCTTTAAGCGAGGTGTGAAAGGCATCTCACTAGGCCATAGTGTGGGTCACCATACTGCATTGTCTGCGTTCACAATGAGTGACCACCACTTTTGATATCTATTCATGCTTTCCATTAGGTAGAGTACAGTCACTGTGGCAGGTCTTTAAAAGAATGTTTTTTTAAAAAGTGCTATGTAACAAGTACTTATACATATAAGATATGGGTACCATTTTATAGTTGATTCAAAATAATTGAAATAAGAAAACACAATTGCGTTCATGTGTGTGTTCGTTTTTACATATTTTACCAAATTGCTGGATCAATTAGCGTCTTTTGGTCTTTTTTTCTAGCATTTGTTGAACTTTTATTTTACTATTTTACATATATAATAAAATTCACGTAATGTGTACTTTTGTATATATTATCAATTATGAATGTAACCAAGTTTATTTAAGAAAAATATCCATACTAATATTATAAAACTGAAAATTTTGTTTGTTTGGTTGAATGCGTTAATCTTGGGAACTACTGGTCCGATTTGAAATTTTTTTACAGTGTTATAGCCCAATTATTGAGGAATTCTATCACCACGCTATGTCTAATAGAACCAGAGTAGAATAAAAATGTTGTAAAAATGCGACAATTATTAATTTTGAGAGCTGCGACGAATAGGAGACGAGACTAATTGGGTAGGTCAGCTAGTTAAGTATATGTTTATCAAGAGTTTTTTTACCTAGTATTGGCTCAGCCTAGTTTGGAGTCTGATGGTGGAGTGGGAAATGTGTTAAGTTATTTTTAATACTATAATTTAAAATACCTGCTTTGCCCGCAACCTCACTCGCGTGGAATTTGGTCTATCACATTAAATTTCTTAACAGAACATTTTAAATAAATATATTTTTTTATAAACATACAAACAATCCTATCAATGGTTTAGGCAGCGTACGCCAAGATAACTCTCAGAGGCTAGAATTTTGCCCGAATTAATTGACATGTATCGTATATCGTATATTACGATCAAAATTACATAAAATCATTACAAATTGTAACTTAAATGTTATTCCGATGTGTGATCTACATTACTGTAAAGTTTTATCCAAATCTGTTCAGTAGTTTTTTGTGAAAGAGTAACAAACATCCATACTCACAAACTTTCGCAATTATAATATTAGTAGGACTTAGAAAAATAAAACATTGGTTTGTTAGTACGTATACACATTTCATTACACATACAAACTCACAGTATAAACCAGTCTACGAGTAAATATCTCTTTAAAACTATATTCAAGGATTAAAATTGATATGACTAGATTTCACGCGTGGTTTCGCTCACATTGATAAAGAAAATGTGTCTAACTTGCTATTCTGGCATATAATCTATCTTTGCGATCAAATTACATCCAGATCCGTTCAGCCATTCCGCCAATATTGAGTAACAGACATCCATTTAAACTTTCGCATTTATAATAGTCGTAAGATTACTAATTATGACATTAACGGCCCATAGAAGATAAATGTGACATCAATACGTGAATGTTGTATGATTTTATTCTGACTGGAAATAGCTGTAACCTTTCGCAATAGACTTTTGAGAACGATAAAGGTAAAATGCGGAAAAAAGATGTTGTAAGATGCTTATGAATTAAAATGTAGATAAATTTTAGTATTTTTAACCACCATGTTTTAAACAATAGGAGGGTTGTAATGATTTTAAGGTATGTTTATGCCTATACTCTAGTAGTTAGTGACCCTGATTACTAAGGGCGTAAATTCGATTCCCACCCAGGGTAAATATTGTGTGATGAAAATGATTATTTGCTTAGTGTCTTGATGTAATTTGTCTATTATATATCTACAATATTTACATGTGGAGGGAGGAGTGTCATGTCCCTCCGACACAAAGGGAGGATCCTCCGACCAGGCGAGGTGATCATACCTGGCGGGTCACGTCCCAACGTTTGATATTGGGATGATAAATATATGCTAATTGCCACGTGAATCTCTATTTCGCGATACAGGATTAGTAGTTGCTTCATAGTTCATTACATTTATACGTTTCGTTCATACTTCGTAGTTCGACGTGTCTTCGCTAGATGGCGCTGTTGTATATTTTCTATTTTGTGCTGTAATGTGGAAGTCGCCACATACATATATATTTAGCAATATATAAGTACATTAATTTAGAAACTTGTGTAACCGGTGGATGAGAATAGTTCCTCCATTGAACGACAATCAGTCTATAATTTTCTGGTCAATTTTGTCTTATTCACGAAATACAATATAATTTTTATATGATATATGGCGATATCCGTATGATGATGGATTAAGAATACACATGTCACCATGCCGACTCATCCTGTGGGTGTGGCTGGGAAGAAAAACTTGATACAAACTCTATACCAAACTGTCTGGCCAGCGTGGTATAGTAGGCCAACACCTCCTTTCTAAGGAGAGACTTTTTTCCAGCAGTGGACTGTTAGAGGTAGGTGACGATGAAATGGGGACAAGAGACGAGCTACCTGAGTAACGCCAGTGGTAGTGACTACCGCCGTAGTTCCAGAGTCGTAACTGTACTTTCCAAAGAGGTATAGAGTTTCGAAAACTCCATGCAAATATTGTCTTTCTTGTAATTTTTGAGTGACCTGGATCATTTGTGACGAAGTATGGCTCTCCAACGGTAGCTGGATATCCACTACGCATAACTAAATCTGCAAGCTCAATTTCCACGCCCAAATCCGAATACCGATTGAACACAAAACTAGTTCAAGTTCATGGTATTGGTTGTATAACTCGCTGATTTCACTGTGTCGCAAGCGCATCATTGATATTGGCTGGTGCCTACCAAGATGAAATGTTTGTTTTACACGTCGGAGAATGTCTGAACCGATTATGATGTTGCTACACCGTATTCTAATACTGATAGATTTCTTAGTTTGGGGACGTAAAAAGAAAAATTAAAGGTATTTGATAAAAGGAATGTTACATTAGAATTAATTGGATAGATTGAGTGATTTAAGGGGGCAACCTTCTATTTCCTGCTGAGCTGAATGCAGTGGGATTTACCCTGATAAAATTTTGTGTGTGCCACAAGTTTGTCTTCGTTTTATGTGTGTTGGTGAAGGCCCTCGTGACACATGATATATTCGTATTCCTTGCTCGGGAGTTGTTTTTTTAAATAAATAAAAATAACTATGTTAGAAAAAATAAAACAAAATGCAATAATTGAGATGATACTACAAAATTTTGTGCCCTAACAATAATCTTAGTAGATAAAAACAGGCTAGTAACACCATGTATAACTTAGAAACGGATGGACTTATTTTTATGTAATTTTAATTTTTGAATGTCATCCTAAACACGAGAATAACTATTAATATATTTAAATAAAATCACTAAAAAAGTTATGAAGAAAAATTATTTTCTCATAAATTGTATATGAAATAAGATAAAGAGCCCAGATGTGTCCGAAAACGCAAGTAAATCTAAGAGCAATTACTAGTATCATCAACAGCTTTTTACAATCCACTGCTGGACATAGGTCGCTCCTTCGCAAGGAGGTTTTGGCCTACCACGCTGGCCAGACGGGTTGGAATAGTGTTTGTTTCAAATTTTCCTTCTCTTTGTAATGATGTTGTCTTGTATACTTAGTCCCTTAGTCGCCTTTTACGACACCGACGGGATGAATAGGGGTGGTAACACTATGTATTCTTAATCCGACACCACACGGACAAATTACTAGTAATAAAAAATAATAATATGATAACCTGCATCGCACCTCATACACGGCCGTCTGATCACAAGTTAAGCAGAGTCTGTGATATGGTAACCAGACTGCTTATAAACATACTTACATGCTTCTAAATACATACATATCATAGATAAATTACACCCAGACACAGAACAAATGATAGTGCATATCACACAAAGATATGTCCTGAGTAGGAATCGAACCCACGACCTTTGACTTAACAGTCAAGACTGCTAACTACTAGACCAATAGGTCCGTCCATCATCGCTGTTAACGTTATCAGCCTATCTCAGTCCACTGCTGGGCAAAAAGTGAACATATTTTCGGTTTCCCACATTCAGCTCCTGCAGCCATTTTACACAAAACGTCACGTGCACTGTTAAATATAACGTATGAATAAAGTGCAGCTATTTTTTGTTTCGGTTTTTTTGACATTTGACACACAACGCCCTCTAGTTTCAAACTAAGCAAAGCTTGTACTAGGTAACTGTTAAAAATACTATACACTTTTTCTTGTAAATACATACATATTATACATAGAAAACAAATATTTGCAGATCATACAAACATTTGGTCTGACTCGGGCATCGAACCCGAGACCTCAAGCTCGCAGTCGCATACGTTACCACTGAATCAGTTTTGTAAATTGACTACCTAGGTGGCGCAGTGGTAGCATATATGACTACTGTGCTCGAGGTCTCGGCTTCGATTCCCGGATCGGATTCAATGTTTGTATGATCTACAAATAGTTGTTTCGGAGTTGGGCGCTTTCTATGTGTAATATGTATGTGTTTACAAAACTTAATGTATTTAATCAGTTGTTTAGCACCCATAGTACAAGTTTTCCTTAGTTTGGAACTAGATGGCGTTGTGTGTCAGATGCCCGAAATATTATTATTATTAGTTTACAAAAACAGGTATTTAAGAGTAAAAATGTAATGTTTTTGTAAAATTAGTTTGTAGGTATTTCGTGTTGACCTCGATGACGCATTGACGAGGCATCTACTTTCTGCGTCTGCGCATTGCAATAATTTCGCTGACGGTGAAATTACAGCAAACAAATACAGTTTGAACGACATCAACGTACAAACAACAATGAAATTGTTTATTTAACTTGATTTATTTTATCGATTTCTGGCAAGTTACGTGACGCGGTCGTAGGTTCGATTCCCGCTCTATACCAGTGTACAGTGTATACCCGCATCAGTGTACAGTTGGACTGTATATGCAAATATCAATTTAAGGATCTAAATGGTCTAATCATAAATATCAATTGGCTGTCTCGGTGGTACAATGCTAGTGAATGCGACTGTTATGCTGAGGTCTGGGGTTCGATTCCCGGGTCGGACCAAATGTTTGTATGATCTGCAAATATTTGTTTTGGAGTTTGGGCGTTTTCTATGTCTAACATGTATGTATTTACAAAAAAAGTGTACAAGTATTCTATCAGTCAGTCTAGTTATCATAGCACAAGCTCTGCTTAGTTTGAAACTAGATGGCGTTGGTTGTCAAATGTCCGAAATATTTATTTATTATTTATATGTGTGAACATGATGTTTGTTTATGTTGGTTTAACTTTAAAATTGTATTCTTAAAAAGTATTCTTTAGTAAATAATTATTTTTTTGATATATTAAATAAAATTTATTTATACAATGCATTAAATTACAACTGATTTTTTAATTTTTATATTTTGTTTATCTAAATCCTTAAAATAGCTGGACTGATTTTGACGGGACTTTCACTGGTAAACAGCTGAGGTAGGAGTTCTGAACGTACTAAAGTGATTCTACTCTACTTCAAGAAAAGCAAATTCATTGCTAATGCAGGCAACGCAGTATGGTAATTCACACTATGGTGGCCAAGTGAGATGCTTTTTTACACACTGTTTGAGAATATAAAAGGCATGACAGTGTCAGATTCACACATTTAATGCAATAACTGTTACCCCTACATCAATAGGCCTCCGGTTCCGCACTCACGAACGAAACACGACAGCACGTATGTTGTCGCTTTAGGTTGGTCTTCTGTGAGAGTGTAGTACTCCCCCGGTCGAGCCGGCCCGTTCGTACTGAAATCAGCGTTTCTCTACTACCTTAAGAAAATTTAATATAAATTCCAACTAGTTAGCTTTTTTGTAAATAAATATTTTTCATAATATATCAAATGGTATTTTTCTGGTACTTTATGGTTCTGTATATAATAATATTAACTGTTATATTTTTAGTTAGACGCAAGTAATAAGAGTGGTTTACATTTCCTCATAACTAGGGTTGTCATTTTTTGGTGTGAAGTTCTTTGCCTTGCGTCCATAGACTGACGCAGAAGGTAACTGAATATTGACAAAGTAGCAAGGGCGACTAGAAGACTATTCCAAATTAAAAGTTTAATGGAGTTTCAAAAATGGACATTTGATTAAATTGTATTCAATTATTTAAGAATTAAATATAGCGAATTAATAAATGATTATAAATTAAATTAAAAAAAAAACATTTAAAATTAAATATATATTGAAACAAACACTTTTTTTTTGACGTGTGGCAACCCCCTTGGGCCGTCACCCCACCGGGGTTTATGGCGGGGTGGTGGATCGGAATCGGACCGACTAAAACCACACGGTGTGCCACTCTGCGCCTGACATAGGAGGGATCCGGGAACAGCTGTTATTACGACATCCAGATCCCTCCTAGATTGAAACAAACCCTATACCAAGTCGTTTTTGAGACTTTCTACTATTGTTGTGTACGGCTATATAATTTTAAGTTTATATTATGTTGATAATAAACATAAATTAAACAAAATTAAAAATTATGAAGCTTAAAATTTGTTTATTTTTTTGGTGAAATAGCACCATAGTGTGGGTCGCCCGTTATAGTGTGGGTCGTCCGTCATAGTGTGGGTCGTCGGTCATAGTGTGGGTCGCCCGCCATTGTGTGGGTCGCTCGTCATAGTGTGGGTCGCTCGCCATAGTGTTAGGCGTCCGCCATAGTGGGGTCGTCCGTCATAGTGTGGGTCGCCCGCCATAGTGTGGGTCGCTCGTCATAGTGTGGGTCGCCCGCCATAGTGTGAGTCGTCCGCCATAGCGTTGGTCACTATCGACCACCACTCTTGAATTCTATTCATACTTTCTATCAGGCAGAGTAGAGTCGTTTTGGTAGGCCCAGAATAAAAAAAAAGTAGCTAAATTTATTACTATTTTTTAAATACACTTTTTTATTGTGTGTAAAAACAAACAGTGTTACTGTATTGTTGAAATTTTAAATTTTAATCATATACATTTTGCCAATGTTTGGAAAAAACTTGAAGAAAATGAATTGAACGGGAATTTGTTAAAGACTTCGCATTACTCATTAGGCAATAGGGAACATGTACGTATTTTTTTTAAACGTTTCCTCTAGTTATTGACTCAGGGGTGATAGTTATCGTGGTAACTGTGTAAGCCTTACACTGTCACAATGACTGTCATGTCTTTCACGTCCCCAAGCGGGGTGTGAAAAAGCATCTCACAAGGCCGCCATAGTGTAGGTCACCATACTGCATTGTCTACATTTGCAATGAGTGTAGTAACCACAACTCTTGGATTCTATTCATGCTTTCCATCAGGCAGAGTAGAGTCACTTTGGCAGGCTCTTAATATAGAAAAAAGTTTTTCTTTATTACTAATCATGTTCAAATAATTCTTATAAAAAATTAGATAACATTTATTTAACTAGATTATGCGTTATAATAAAATTTTCTTTCAATGTATTAAATATCTCTGTTTCTATTATTTATGGTCTTCTCTACAAACCTAGGTAACACGAAGAATAAAATTTTCAGACAGATTTTTATCTTGTCACATACACACGTTTTTTTGTGTAAAATTAAGAATTGTTTGGCATTTCTTTTACAAATTAATCTTAACTCTATGTTGTCTATGATTAATTTGCCTTCTTATGGTGTATGTTTTATTAGTTGTTTGGTATATGCAATATGTATTTTTCGTCACAAAATGACGCTAAGTAATACCTATACTCGTATATTAACAATGTTAATCTCATTTTAACAGTAAATTGTTCTTATAAATAAAAAGATTTTATAAACCTGTGACATCCATATATAGCATAAATAAAAATATAGTACAACGCCATCTACCGAAGATACATGGAACTACGTAGTAAATAATCCTGTACCGCGATGTACAAATTCTCCCGTAGCTTAGCATACTTACAACTTTATAACATTAAGCATTGGGTCGCGGGCGAGCAGGCGTTATCACCTCGCCTTAGAGGATAATTCCTTTATGCTGGTGGGACATGGCACTTGAAGTGACAACACGCGTTGTGATGATATTATATTATTCAACAAAACATACGTGAATTCATTAACTTATGTTCTCATTGGTCTAAGAACGGCTTCCGTGCTTTCTTGCCGTTACAGAGCAGTCATTTGCTTATATAATTATTACGTGTTGACATTCGTCGCCGGCCTTATGATGGACCGTTACCAATGTAGTATTGATCCAGATTATAAATGTGTAAATTTATTTTATAGTCCAGCTAAGCACACTAAGGCTCATTATACCATTTTTAAGCCGTTTCAAAAATCGCTACCATAGCATGGATCGCTAGTCTATATTGTCTGTATTCGCAATGAGTAGGGCAACAAGCACGCTTGGGTTCTATTCATGTTTTCCATTAGGCTGAGTAGCGTCACTTTGCTTTGCTCAGAATGAAAGAAAGACCCCGCTTAGAGCCTACTATGGCAGGCTGCCAACAGACCACAACTCTAGTTCTAGAAGAAACTGTTGTCGGACTTCTTACGACCTCACCTACCCGTAACCAATGCGACAGATATTCGTATGACAACCGAAATCGACAGCTTAATGTGCTCTCCGAGGCACAGAGAGGTCATAATATCACCCATTCAATGGCAGACCCGGTTAAGATTGCCTAAGTTTGCAATATGTCAATTTATTTGGCTACCACTACTGGCTACAGCTACTGGGCCCTAATACTTAATATTCTTCAAGCTTCTTAGTGGTAAGTTATCCCAGGCTGTGAAACAATTGATTATTATGGCATAATAAAATTGATGATAATGTACTCTTAGCCGATTTCGGCCACAGTAATCTGTCTCTACAGAGCCAGCCACCTATGTACGATATATTACACTGCACAAGTGCGTGCGCAAACACAGGTGCACTCTCTGTTCTCTCACTCTCATAATCTGTTGGGACGGAAATCCGACACGACCGGAGCGAAATCACGTTTTACGTGCTCTTCGGGCACGGGGATTAACTTTCAAACTCTGGGCCGTTATTAAGAATTTATGTAACCAGAAAAGTCATTAACATTTTTTGAACCGACCCGGGCATTGAATCTAGTTCGTTAACCGCTAGATCAACGAATCCGATTAAAACTTAATCGCCATAGTGTGGATCACCATAATGTATTGTCTGAATTTGCAGTCAGTATGGTGACGACAACTCTTAGATTCTATTCATGCTTTCCATCAGCCAGAGTAGAGTCACTTTGGCAGGTTGTTAAAATAGAAAAAAAAGAAACTGTATCCAACCTTCATCAACTCAGAAAACGTATCATATACGTCAAAATTTTGTATCGTATCTATTGCGAAATAAAAATAGAGATCCTTAGTGACGCTACACATTTCGCAATCTTCAAATAAAATTGAGAAAACGTCGATGATGACGTATGTAGGCTAAACCAGATGTCAAGGGTGAGGTGTTAATCCAATTACATGTGTACATACAATGATGGTGCTAATTGTAATGGTATCTTGACCTCGGTGGTATGAATCAGTTACCTTGCGGTTTCTTCTGGGATATACCAATATTTATAGAACGGTGGTCTAGTGGTAAGTGACCCTGATGGCTGTGCTAGAGGTCGTGGGTTTCATTGCCATATAGGGGCAAATAGTTCTGTGATCGGCACGATCACTTATTATATTTGTTCTGATTTTTTATGATGTATTTTTGTTTTTTAAAACACAATTTCCTCGTTAGAAATACATCCTGTGTCGTTTAGACTTTACAAACATACAAGAAACGGACACAAAGAACACCCAGATTCAGGACAACAATTTGTGGATCGCACAGTGTTGTCCTATGTAGAGTTTGAACCCACAACGCAAAGGGCAGTAGAGAGCGGCGAGGCGATCGCTTTAACTACTACGCCATTCGTGTAGTCAAATATATAAGTATATTTCTCACACGCGTAAGTCTGATTTCAAAGATAGATGGAGCCTATGTCACAGTAAATAAAGTACTGGTAAACATCATATTATAGATAAATTACGTCCAGACACAAAGATTGACAAACCACTGTCCATACCTGGATGAAAAACGAACCCACGATCGGCGGTTTAGCAGTCAGGGTCACTAACCGTTAGACCAATAGGCTGTAATTAGAGGATGGATATTAGACATGTATTTACTTGTATTTATAATATTAATGTTATGCTAATCGCTTACGTAATAATGATGTAGTCAACTATTCCCGCAAAATATTATCACAGTACTTAAACTACTAATAGTAAATATATTTCTTAGAAAACAGATAACTGTGTAAAACCCTGAAGACTATTCAAGCAGTATTAAAGAGATGAGCGAAAAATTAGACGGTCAGTTGCATCTGAGCTGTGATGGCGGTCGTTTTAATTCAGTATTTTTAAACTAAAAGCCTTTTAGATCTATGGTTAGAGGAAAATTGTGTTGTTATTATATCAGTATAAGTGTTTTGGATTGACTTACAGTGTAAAAGCCAAAGAGGTAATCTTTATTTATTATAAACAGCCTTTAACCGTCCACTGCTGGACATAGGCCTCTCTTTAGCAAGGAGGTTTTGTCCTACTATACCACGCTGGCCAGACGGGTTGTAATAGTGTTTGTTTTCCTTCTCTTTGTAGTGATATTTTTCTGAATATTTTGTTCCCTTAGTCGCCTTTTACGACACCCACGGGATGAATAGGGGTGGTAACACTATGTATTCTTAATCCGTCACCACATGAACAAAAAGAGATCCTGGCCTACAATACTTGGTATTGTAGGCCAGGATCTCTTTTTGTTAAGTGTATAAGCCAGGTGGGTTGGTGTACAGTTTGTGTCAATTTTGACTCCTCTTTGATTTCAAATTCAAATTCAAAATATTTTATTGTGGATCATAAGTTACAAAGTGTTAAGGTCAGCTATGTCCTACCATTTGGGCATACAATATTTTATATCTCTTCGACACCCTTTGCCTAAATTTGGGTGGTGAAAATCTTTCTATCAATTCTAAATCTTTCGAATATTGAAAATATTTACAATTTGCATATCTGAAACTACTGAAAACAATTTGACTCATATTTTTTTTTACTCTTTCCCTACCAAAGTGACTCTACTCTGTGTGGTGAAAAATGTGAATAGAATCCAAGAGTGGTGGTCACGATCATTGCGAATGCAGATTATTTAGTATGGCGACCCATACTATATCGGCCTAGGCAGGCTATGGCCTTGATATGTATGTCGTAATAACATCTGTTCCCGCATCCCTCCTATGTCAGGCGCAGAGTGGCACACTGTGTGGTTTTAGTCGGTCCGATTCCGACACACCATCCCGCCGTAAACCCCGGTGGGGTGACGGACCAAGGGGGTTTCCACACTTTAAAAAAAAGGCATGTGTACACCAATATATCCGAAAGTATAGTACAGATTCATGGATAAACTACTCGTATATTACAGAATCTAATATTTACCATTTTTTTCTAAAAAAGCATCACTTGTAAAAACTTCAACTTTGCAGCATGGCCGCATTCTTGTCTACAGCAACAAACATTTGAACTGGTTACCCAACGGTTATATAACCAGCTGTAGAGGTTACTGGGCTAGTGATGAGTATAAGTTACGTGTGTTGACTGGTGATGGGGGTAAATGAAGTGTGATACGAATGGTGGTTCGGTTGTCATTTTAATGTGTTTTAAATTGTTGGGGTTGGGTTTCTCTTTTGAATAGTTAATTAAATGAAATGGGCTAATTTTTGTGTGATGAACACGATTGTTTGTTGTGTCTGGGTATAATTTATCCATCATCAACATCAAAAGCCTTTTACAATCCACTGCTGGACATCCTCTCCTTAGCAAGGAGGTTTTGGCCTACTATACACGCTGGCCAGACGGGTTGGAATAGGGTTTGTTCCAAGCTTTACTTCTCTTTTTATAACATAATATTTTTTATAATATAATGTTTATAATAGTTTATCCAGACATATAAATAAAATTGGAATGTCTGTTAGTAATATTGAAATAACCGCTTTTTACTACATGCATATGAATATACATACGATGCATACACCAAAATAACATTTTTACAATTTTTATCTATGTCTGTCTGTTTGTACTGGCTAATCCTTGGAACGGCTGGGCCGATTTCGACGGAACTTGCACTGACAGATAGCTGATGTTATAAAGAAAAACTTAGGCTATTCACATTTTAGAATTCTGGAATTATATAAAAGACGAAGTCGCGGGTGCTACTAGTCTATAATATGTATGTATTTAGAAACATATAAGTATGTTTATCAGCAGTCTAGGTACCATAGTACAGGCTCTGCCTGTTTGTAATTAGACGGCCGTGTGTGAGATGTGTGACGATATTATTATTAAAGTGACTGGTTGTGAAATACCTCAAAGAGAAAATTGAGATTTTGGGCTACAGTTAAGCCATGCTTCGTCACAAAGTGGCAGGGTCCGCTACTGTCGAGCCATGTCTAATAGGAAGCCAAACTTCTTCCAGGAAGAGACGAGAGAGAGGAGACAGGAAACTCAAAGTGCGTCAAAACACTTGTGATTTCTGTGAGTTGTATGTTCATGGATGGTAGTAATTAGTTGCCCTCAAGGGATTCGTCTGTATCCCATCCTAGGGTACCCAGTTTGTGTACCATAAAATTTTGGTATATGATATAGTTGTATCATCATGACTGCCTCGTTGGTCCAGCGGATGGCGTATGCGACAGTCCACTGCTGGACATGTACCTCAAACAAGGAGGTTTAGGCCTACTATATCACGATGGTCAGGAGAGTTAATTTTTTTTTTTTGTTATTTGTCAAAAAAGACAACTCCCGTATTAGGAATAAATCCTGTGTCGCGGGGGACTTTACAAACATACAAGGAACGGATACAAAGAACACCCAGACTCAGAACACCAATTTGTGGATCACACAAAATGTTGTCCCATGTAGGATTTGAACCCACAACACTCAGCGAAGTGGAGAGCGGCGTGGTGACCGCTTAAACCACTAGGCCAATCGTGCAGTTAATATAAAATTTGATTCAAGCTTTCCTTCTTTTTCAGTGACGTTGTCTTGTATGTAGTGTTCCCTTAGTCGCTAGAATACCCAAGTTAATAGTACAATCCGTCATCACACGGAGAACCGAACCGAAATACAGCTTTAAAATCTATCCGAAGCTATAACTGAATTCGATACGAATAGAACAGTTCTAATTAGACACGAACCACGTTACGACATGTGTTAGTATTATTTGTAGCTAAAATCGTTGAGCAATTTAACACTATTTTTGTTTATTATGACTGTTTCTATTTTAAATGTTAAGCAACTTGCGCTAAACAAATAAGCATTTATAATAATCACTTGTAAGTATATTGTTTTTTTTTGTTATTATGAGCTAATGCTATGGAAATAACGTAATTACTTTAAATATTTATAATGTTATTAAAAGTCGTAGTGCAAGCTAGTTTGTGTTTTTCTTTTAAAAATCACCACCCAGCCTATCGTAGTACAAAACAAGTATCTAATATCTAATATCTAATGTCTATATCTAATATCTATATCTATAAACAAGTATCAAAATAACTGACGTTGACTGAAAAGTGACTATATTGTATTGTAAACGATAACAGAATCAATGTACCTTTTTCTTTTTGACGGGGTAGAAAATCCCTTCGAATCTACGGCTCCTCAGGGACGCAGGAGCTAGGAGTATGTGGTGTTTCCACTAAAAACCACCCCGACCGCCGGTCTCAGGTGTCCTACTCTGAAGGGGACCCGGGCCATGTTATTTCAAGTCCCCTCCAGGATCAACGCCGTGCCTGGTCAGACCATCTCCTGGGGGACGCTACAACGGTATCCTCGCTGCTCTGGTTGCTATAGTTATGCTTGCGGTCTGATCGCGTTTATGCGATCAGGCCGCATTGCTGTCGCCGATCGCAGCGATTTATTCACCGCCAGAGGTCCCTATTCTCTGGCAGGTTGCGGTCTTGTCGGCGGCTGCTAACGCCGCCGACGTCTTCTCCGCTGGGGATCAGCCCTCTCCCGATCCCGTTCAACAGTCTCTTTCTGGAGCGTTACAGCTTCACAGAAAGAGACCACTGCGCCCCATCCCTCCTCACCCGCCAGCATGGCAGCAATGATAGCTGGCGGGAGAATCAATGTACCTAGAATTTATTATAATAGTACTTTTGCGGCATTTGTTAGATAGAAGGTAAATCTAAACTGAATGTTGGACGAGTTCCTGTTAAAACAATTGATCCTCTGATTTTGATTATACATATATTAATAAGTCTCTGTTTAACTAAATTAAGTAACTAACTAAATATTTCTGAAATTTAACACACAACGCCATCTAGTTTCAAGCTAAGCAGAGCTTGTACTACGATAACTAGACTGACTGATAGAATACTTATATAATTTTTTTTGTAAATACACACATGTTATACATAAAAAATACCCAAACTTTGAAACAAATATTTGCAGATGGTATGGGAACCGAGACTGATGTTTTAAAGTGCTCTCCGAGGTACTTAGGGGTCTCAAGGTGTCAAGAATGGGCACCCAAGCTTAGACTGACCTGGCTAGGATTGCTTAACTTTGCAATATGTTAACATACCCGATTATTACTAAGCCACGAGCTCTTTTACTGACTATATGAATAGTATGTTTTTTTTTATTTTAATAGCCCGCCAAAGTGACTCTACTCTGCCTGATTGAAAGCATGGAAGAGTTATGGTCACCATACTCATTGCGAATGCAAACAATGCAGTATAGTGACCCACACTATGGCCGCCCAGTAAAATGGTTTTTCACGCCTCGCTTGGGGACGTAAAGGGTGTGACAGTCACAACAACTGTCACCCGTGTATCAATGGACCTCCAGGCCTCCTCCGATGTTTATAAATATGTATTAAAAAACTAATATTGCCCTTTTCTTTGTTCCAGAAAAATGTGTTAGAACACCATTTAAAATGGCCGCCACAAAACTAAACTCCCCAGACGCCAATCAAGAGGCTTCCATCAAAACTGTGTCGGTCAACGTTAATGATAACTTTTGTGCAGTGTGTGACAATATTGATGAAAATATGAACAATAAATCTGAAAACGTGTCTGAAATATGTAAATTCTACGATGGCAAGAATATTTTAATAACTGGAGCTACAGGTGAGATTTTTTTACTTCTAATATGCAGTTATAGAGATCTTAAGAAGGTACAAAGACTCTATGTAGAGAACTTGAAAAAGTTAAGTCAATTCTCGTAGTTTTAAAACAATGCACCTATAATTTTTTTCTAAATTAAGAGCCTGCCAAAGTGACTCTATTCTGCCTGATGGAAAGCGTGAATAGAATCCAAGAGTTGTGGTCACCATACTCGTTACAAATGCAGACAACGCAGTATGGTGACCCACACTATGGCGGCCTTGTGAAATGCTTTTTCACACCCCCCTTGGGGACGTAAACGGCATGACAGTCATCGTGACAGTGTAAGGTTTACACAGTCACAACGATAACTGTCATCTCTGCTTCAATGGGCCTCCGGTCTCACACTCATCAACGAAACACGACAAGACGGATGCTGGCATTTTAAGTTGGTCTTGAGACAAGTAAAGATTTATAAATTATTTTAAGTAATACTTGTATAATATTAAATGGAAGCTACAAACTTCATACATAGTTATTTTCATCAATTTAAACGATTCAGATTTAAAAACTTACGTTTGTTTAAAAATAGGTAATATAATGTTAGGTAGTAGAGCCGCACAGATTTCAGCACGAATAGGCCGGTTCGACCAGGGAAGTACTACCCTCCCTCAGAAGATCATTCTAAAGCGACTGTATCCGTGCTGTCATGTTTCGTTGGTGAGTGTGAGACCGGAGCCCATTGATACAGGGGTGACAGTTATCATAGTAAGAGTGAGCAGTACACCAGCAAGACGACTGTCATGCCTTTTACGTCCACAAGCACGGCGTTTAGAAGCATCTTACTAGGCCGCCATAGTGTGAGTCACAATACTGTATTGCCTGCATACGTAATGAGGATGGTGACCACAACTTTTGAATTCTATTCATGCCTTCCATCGGTCAGAATAGTCACTTTGGCAGGCTCTTCAATTAGAAAAAAAATATAATTATTTTGTATTACAAGGTTTGCTTAGCTTTAGTTAACCTTATGTCAAGAGATTAATCCTTTTTAAAGGTTATTTTGCCACTTCATAGTTAGAAGTATTTATTTACCGTCAAGTACATAGGTTATATTTGTTTTCACTTGACATTATTCTAAGAGGCACATTATGATGTCATGTTTTTTGTTTTTTTTTTTAAATATTTCGTACTTTAGACACACAACGTCATCTAGTTTCAAACTAAGCAGAGCTTGTGCTATGATAACTGGACTGACTGATAGAATACTTATATACTTTTTTTTTGTAAATACATACATATTATACACAGAAAACATCCAAACTTCGAAACAAATATTTATAGGTCGTACAAACATTTGGTCTGACCCGGGAATCAAACCCGAGACCTCAAGCACAGCAGTCACATTCACTACCGCTGCGCCGCCAAAGTAGTTTTACATAATTAATATTCTCAAACTAAAACGCGTGGTACTCACAATTAAATGATGACAAAATGACTGCCTCGGGGTGAAGTGGTAGCGTATGCGACTGTTATGCTTGAGTTCTGGGAGTCGATTCCCGGGTCGAACCATATGTTTGCATGATCTGCTAATATTTGTTTCGTAGTTGAGTGTTTTCTATGTGTAATATATATGTACTTACAAATAAAAGTATACATGTAATTATATCAGCTACCTAGTACCCATAGTACAAGCTCTGTTTAGTTTGCGACTAGACGGCGTTGCGTCTCAAATGTTCGAAAATGTTAAGCTTAAAAAAAAAATGGCGATTTCAGCTGTCCTGGGTTTTATTCTCGTTCAGTGTAAATATAGAAATTTACGAGTTGTTTCTTAGGGATGTTACCCTGCGTAGATTGCTTTCTTAGTCGGCTCTTAGTGATGACACTTTGTATTCTTAATCCGTCACCACGTGCTCAGTGCCGGCAATAGCAACTAAAGCCACACTTTTTACCAGCAGACATAATATTACCCTGGTAAGCTACCAGAGGAATTTAATTCAGAAAAATCTTTTTTTTTTTATGGACTGTAATTTATTTATAATATTACAGGTTTTCTCGGCAAAATCTTGGTGGAGAAATTGCTAAGATGTTGTCCAGGCGTGGAGAATTTGTATCTTCTGGTACGGCAGAAGAGAGGGAAAGACATATATACAAGAATGGAAGAAATTTTCGAAGATCCTGTAAGTATTTCACTTTGTATCTAATATTAGCTACTAACTGCAATTTTTCTTTGAAATTACTTATACGTGTGTATAAATATTTCCATATATTCCATTATTTTCATCCATTTCTTCTCATCTCTTGTTATAAGAGACTCTCTCTCTCTAGTGACTCTCAAAGGAAATGATTTTTCTTCGTTTTTACAACACTTTTTTTTTATTCTTGGCCCACCAAAGTGACTCTACTCTGCCTGATGAAAAGCATAAATAGAATCCAAGAGTGGTCGCCATATTCATTACTAATACAGAAACAGTTTTATTGAAACTCGGCTCTTATTTGCCTCGGTGGCGCAGCAGTAGTGAATGCGACTACTGTACTTGAAGTCTCAGGTTCTGTTACCGGGTCGGATTAAATGTTTGTATGATCTACAAATATGTGTTCCGAAGTTGTTCAGCTTTTTGATGTGATGTTGTCCTAGTAGCATGTTCCCTTAGTCGCCTCTTACGACGCCCATGGGTTGAGTAATAACACTCTGATCTGTCGTAATAGCAGTTGTTCCCGGATTCCTCCTATGTCAGGCGCAGAGTGGCACACCGTGTGGTTTTAGTCAGTCCGATTCCGACACACCACCCCGCCTTAAACCACGGCGGAGTGACGGCCCGAGGGGGTTTTCACACGTTAAAAAAAAGGGATAATAACACTCTATATTCTTTATCCGTCGCCACTCGGATAACGGTAAATACAGTAAGATTAGATGTAAGTAAAGATAAGGTTTTGTTATTTATTAAATATATAATATTATAAGTTCAGACGCATGTGCCACATGTATTTTCTTAATCAGTATTTGATGTATCGTAATCAAAATGCATTTTAACACGTGTCGTTAACAGCTAATGATATAGTTTGTATAGCTGCTTATATAATACGTGTTACAATGCGCAACTTTCTTAATATATGTGTGTGTGATCTAGATTAATCTATAATATTTTTGCGTTTGAAAAAAAGTCTAATATGTAATTGTTATATCCTCACACAAGTCACACACGGCTGTGCTTGTTGTGTGGTACCCAAATTGTTGATAAATAGACATGTATATAACACATCAACAACCTTTTACAGTCCACTATTGGACATAGAGCTCTCCTAGCAGGTTTTGGCCTACTATTCCACGCTGGCTAGACGGATTGCAATAGGGTTTGTTTCGAGTTTTCCTTTTCTTTGTAATGATGTTGTCTTGTATACTTTGTTCCCTTAGTCGCCTTTTATGACACCCACGGGATGAATTGGGGTAGTAACACTATGTATTCTTAATCTGTCACCACACGGTTTAATGACTAATACATACATATTGTTTGGTGATAATTTACATAGATATAACTTTTTTGTTTTTCAACCGATTGAAGTAAAACAAACACTTAATATTAAGTGACGTTTACCGCAATAGATAAAAGAAAAACGTATCTAAAACGGTTAAGCCGTTTCTGAGATTAGTGCGCACAAACACATAGACAAAAAGATAAAAATCTAGAAACTTTTGGTTTCAGTTCTATTACTTTAATAAAGATTCCGTCCTTAGTTTTTCTTTAACATCTTTAATGACAACTACCTTTTACAATTGTATTATACTAGTTTTTCGATATATGTACGCGTGGAGTTCGGTCTGCCACATTAAGTTTCGTAACAAATCCTTTTAAATAAATATATTTTTGAAGTGAAAACTTCTTTAGGCGCGTTGAACGTTTTAGTAGAGGGTAAAATCCTCAGTTCGGGTCACCGACATGCTAATGATAATAGTATACTATAGCTATGGAGAATATGATATTATATATTATATATGAAATTTATTATTATTATATATTATATATGATATTATATATTATATATAGCTATATATGAAACATAAAAAATTTCATATAACTTTTGCATATAGTTTTAATTACTCTCAACTTAATAGTTTCGTTTTCACTTCTATCGGCAGTCCCACGACTGCTACTGTTTTTTTTTAATAAAAAAGTATCCTATGTTACTTCTAATACTTCCAAGAACATGTGTACAAAATTTCATAATAATCGGTTGAGCAGTTTTCGCGTGAAACCGTGACAAACAAACTTACATTCGCATTTATAATATTAAAAGAGAAGTATAGATAAATTACATCGAGACCACGGCACAAGTCATCATACAATGATTCGTCCTGAGTGCGAATCGAACCTTCGGTTAACCGGTCAGGATTATTAACCATCTGACCACCAAAATTGCCAGCTAAATATAAAATTACCGACTCTTTACCGGTTCGGTATAGATTACGATTAGGTATGAAATAAAATGCGTAAGTAAAAGGAGCAAATTGCGGATGATGGCGCAGTGGTAGCACATGTAACTACTGTGCTTGAGGTCTCGGGTTCGATTACCGGCTCGGACCAAATGTTTGCACGATCTGCAAATATTTGTTTTGGAGTTTGAGTGTTTTTTATGTATAAAAATATATGTGTATTTACATCAACTGTCTAGTACCCATAGCACAAGCTCTGCTTAGTGTGGAACTAGATGGCGTTGTGTGTCAAATGTCCCCTATATTTATTATTATTCTCTTTATTCCATATATAAACATATTAATTGTATTTTTAAATACATAAAAAAGAAAATAAAAATACATATTTAAAAATATAAAAAATAGTAGACCACCGACATCTGGCACAGGGATTAAGACACCGGTAGTCCTCAGTATATGAGTCGTGTCAAGTAGGACTGCCTTCTGCATCAGACCCTCAATCCAACCTTCTAACGTGAGCCTCTTAAGGTGTTGATCGAGGGTCGTGGCAATCAATCCGTGAACGAATATGATTATCGGAACAATGATCGCCGAATATACATTCCACATGTCGGCAATCTCGTGAGACAGATCCAAATATTTCAATTGTTTTTCATTTTTAACTTTACGAGATTCGCGTCATGAGGAACGGCGATATCAACAATCATCGTGCGGCGCTCTAATCGATCTATTACCACAATGTCAGGCTTTTATTATTATTTACTGCAAGAAAGGAAAAAGAAAGATGTTTATCTTTATTTTTTCACTTTTTTTTTCTGTGCTTAAATCCACCCGGATACCACCTACTGATGGTTATGTCGGATTCGAACCGACCAAAAACCGCACGCCGTCTCAGGTACCAGAAGCCAGGGAATCAGGTGTACCCTAAAAAGGAAATCCCGGAAACCCTGACGTACCTCGGGCCATCTACCTACGGCTTACAGATGACCCCTTTTCTGCTCCAAAAGAGCGTGTGCTCCGTAGCACATCCCGCTGCCATCCTGACCTGCTTCTGCTCGGGTGACGGATGGCCTCACTTATCACCCTCAGACTTGCGCTTATGGAGGACGCAGATCGTTCTGCGATCTCCGGCGCCAGAACCGTCTGTGATACCGGACACGTTCTTTTTTTTTTTTTGCAAGCATAACTTGCTCGCAAAAGGAGACGGCTGAGTTCCACACGCTCTCGCTCCGCAACATGGCGGTGACCATGCTACCGAGCGACAGAGTTCCTTTTTCACCTGTGACATTATTTATAAGTAAGATTATTTAGTTCGTGTGGTGACGAGTTAAGAATACAGTGTGCCACCAGCCCTATTCATCCCGTGGTGTCGTAAAAGACGACTAAGGGAATAAACTAACCAGGATAACATCACTACAAGAAAAAAAACTGAAAACAAACCCTCTAACGACTCGTCTGGCCAGCGTGGTACAGTAGACCAAAACCTCTTTTTTAAAGAGAAGTCTATGTCCAAAAATAGACTGTTTGAATCTATTGGTGTGAAGATTATTTATATGTAAAATATGTCCCTCATATTAACAGAAAACAATTATCTTTCTAGTTCATTAATTAAAAGACACATTCAAACTAGGTCAATATATAGGCAATTTCAATTTCGCTGCCGGCTACAATTGTAATACGAAATATGCATGTTTATTCATTATTGTATTACATTTGAATTAAACATCAAACTCAATGTCAAAAGTATCTCTAACAATACATGAACAACAACACCAAAAATCTATAATTTTAAAGAAATACACATGTATTTGTTATACGCGCTAATTAATGTATATGTTATATGTACTAATTAGAGAATTACTGTTTTTTTTTATCTATTCAATGACAAGCACACTTCAAAAACAATAGGCTATATGACACCTTAATCAAATTAGTTACTTTTTATCATCTGTCAAAACGACAATTTTGTGTGAAAAATGTACTAAATACAAAATTGTGACATCACTGTTTTAACAATATATTTCACTGTATATTTGATTGAAATTCGTAATAATAATAAAAACCTATGTTAATTGTATTTGTCGAGATGTTTCGCGATGTTAGTTTTAATGAAGTGGACATTGGTATTTATTTACGATACAGTCATCTACCCAATTCCTGTACATACTTCAGTATTTTTTTTATAGTTTGTGCAACCTTGATCTTTCTTAGTCGATTTATGAAGATGCGTTTCGCCTAATAGACTCTGAATAATTTAAAATCGAAGGTCTTAAGGTCGTAAAAATGCATAATTACATGGCAATATGTCAATTTAACATGACAGGATATGGCAACAAATTTCGATTAATTTTTGAACCTTGTATTGGTACTTTTAACCAAGTGCGGAAGAAAGAGAGTCGATTAGATGTTTTTCGATTGTATGTTTATATGTCGATATATTGGAGTTTACTCCTTAAGAATCGGTTTTTTGATATAAGGCGTCCGATATAAGAAAAATGTGAGGAGTAAAATCTACTGAACGAACGACCTCGTTACGTTTTTGGTGCTGCTGCACTGGTTTTGGTGCGGCTGCACTGGTTGTGAGTGTATTAAGACGTGTATAGAGTATGCTGCAAAGCAACTATATCTATATGTTATTTTCATTAATTTATTAATTTACCCTTTCATACGGTATCAATCTTTTTTCCGTTAATTTCAGTTAAATAAGCTTTTTTGCGTCTGTTTTGACAATTGTACTTAAGGAGTAAACTCCAGTCGTGCGTTGGAGCTGACATACACAATTTTTTCTTTACCACGCTTTGTTATCTAACGGAGGCTTGCCGCGTGCCTCGGAGAGCACATTGAACCGTCGGTCCTGCGCCTAATCTCTCTTCGGTCGTGTCGGATAATTATCCGATTAACGATTATAATCGTTCCATTAGATTGTGAGAGTGAAGGAGAGAGTGCACCTATGTTTGCGCACACACTTGTACCCTTTGGCGTAGTTGACTGGTTTCTATTGAGACTGGCTGCCGTGGCCGAAATCGCCTAGGTGTACATCATCATCACCAGTCTAAACGAGTTATTGGATTTTGCTTGGATAGTGTCTTTAGTTTCGTCTTAATTGTAAGAGACAATAGGTTTACAAAATCCATAGTAAGAACAGAGGTGGTGATACTGTATTCTTAATCTATCATCACACGGAGACCTGGTCATCAGTAGTAGAATCAACTTGCTGCAAGAATGATTTGATTTAAATCCTTTGTTTTACTTTTAAAACTGTCTTTTTGATGCCGATTGTTACTTTACTGTGAGTTTTTTAATATTATTTGTGATAAAAAGTATCTAGGTGTTAGACCAAGAGCGAGAGTGCGTGAAACTTCGTCGTCTCCTTCTGAGAGTAAGTTATACTTGCAAAGAAGAGGTTTAGAACTCTATCGGTCCGGCGACATCGCAGACGACTCGGGTCCGGAGATCGAACAACGATCTCCGTCCTCCATGACCGCAAGCCTGGGGGTAACGGGTGAGACCATCTGTCACCCTAGCAGAAACAGGCCTGGATGGTAGAGCGACTTTTTACGTAGCACGTGCGTTCTTTTGGGGACAGAAAAGGGGTCATCTGTAAGTCGTAGAATGCCCGTGGTACGTTGGGGTGCCAGGGATTGCGTTTCTAGGGTACACCTGGTTCCCCGGCTACTGGTACTTGAGACGGCATGCGGATTTTAGTCAGTTCGAGTCCGACATAACCACCAGTAAGTGGTATCCAGGGGAATTATAAACAGAAAAAAAGAAAAAAAAGATGTTAGACCAAGCTACAACTATATTTTTTCGAAATTTCATCCACTTATACGTTGTTCAGCTGCTTAGACGTAAAAAGGAAGTTCTCAATTCGGCTGTATTTCTTACGATTTGCATCTTAGAATTGCGTCTTTAGTAAACAGATTTGTTTTTTTTTTATTTGAAACGGTTTAAAATATTTTCTTCAAATTTGAATAGGACCAAATGTTTTACTGTTTTTGACTGTGACCTGCTCCGGGTTATAATCTATCTCAGAGTAAAAATTCATCTAAATCCATTCAGCCGTTTCTAGTGTGATTAAGTAACAAACGTCATAGTTATAATAATTACGGCAAAGTTTAGTTCTCAAGTACAGCGACTAAATAAAATTTATGTCCAATCTATCATAATTCAGAATTTGGCAATATTTGTCGATCAATTATTTATTTTATTTTTATTTGTTTATTGATATCCTTTATATGAGGTCAAGCAATAAAGTTAATTTGCTTACGTTTGATACTTCACTATGTTTTTCAGGGTTGCTCTAAGGTTATTTTTTTTTTATAGATATATGAGTAATCTAATTTTTAAAATTCTAATTAAACAAAGAAAATATTTTTTCATAGTTTTAATTGGCAATATTGTTTATACATAATAATAATAATAAATAAATAAATATTTCGGACATTTGACACACAACGTCTTTTAGTTTCAAACTAAGCAGAGCTTGTGCTATGATAACTGGACTGACTGACAGAATACTTATATACTTTTTTTATACAAAGAACACACAGACTGAGAACACCAATTTGTGGATCACACAAAGTGTTGTCCCATGTGAGGTTTGAACCCACAACACTCAGCGTAGTAGAGAGTGGCATGGCGACAGCTTAAGCTACTAAGCCAATGGTGCAGTCGGAAATTAAAGGTTGAAACTCAGTAAGAGATGTTATCGGAGACCAAACCCCGATTCTGGTGTAAGAAAGGTTGAGTAAAAGAGGCAAACATTTGTGACTTGCAGGCAAAATATAAAATATTTAATACAAATTGAATCGGCGACCTCCACTTTCCTGTCGAAGGTAGTCTTCAGTGAGCCTTACAGCTTTATTTGAGGTACACAATACACTTATCTGTCATGTATTTGTAAATCCTTTAGTCAATAATATTGAAGTGTAGAGGGAAACAAACACGACAGGCCAAGGTATGTTTACAAAGGACAGTTTTGTTGAACCAAACAATATTTGTTTAAAGTCCGTTTGACGAACTTAAACAATGACATACAACATTGTTTTATAGTGTTTTAAAAGTAAACATAGATGTTTCATAATTTGTATAACTTTTGCAGTTGGTTTCATTCATATTTAATTAGATATCGTTTATTGTTAGAAGAATTATATGTCATTTACGACAGCTCAGCTTATGGGTATGTGGAGGGAACGGCAAAATCTTTTTTTTTTCTATATTAAGAGCCTGCCAAAGTGACTCTACTCTGCCTGACGGAAAGCATGAATAGAATCCAAGAGTTATGGTCACCATACTCATTGCAAATGCAGACAATGCAGTATGGTGACTCACACTATGGCGGCCTTGTGAGATGCTTTTTCACACCCCGCTTGGGGATGTAAAAGGCATGACGGTCATCGCGACAGTGTAAGGTTTACACAGTTACCAAGATAACTGTCACCCTTGCATCAATGGGCCGATAATAAACGATTACTTGGCGAGTACAACGTGTGGTGATCTTGAGTGCTAAGCCAGTGTGGAGGAACGGATGTCATGTCCCTCCTACACAAAAGGAGGATTCCCCTACCAGGCGAGGTAATTTAAATTCCTTCCCAGTACGATCCCGGCTCTTTTAAGCGGGGCGTGAAGAAGTATCTCACTAGGCCGCCATAGCGTGGATCGTCACACTGTATTGTTTTTATTCTCAATGAGTATGGCAACCGTTCTTTGATTCTATTTACGCTTTCCATCAGGCAGAGTAAAGTCACTTTGGTAGGCTTCTATAAAAAAAAATATAAGAAGCTGTTGTGTAGGTAGCATGTGGGAAGTATGTGTGGGTGTGTGTTCAGAAATACACGCACGTAAAAATGGTACATATCCTACTTTCAAATAGTATAGAAATAGTTACGAATTGAAGTAATATTTTTGAAAGAAATTAAAAAAATTAAACTAATTAATTCTGTACTTCAGCTTTGTTACTTTATTTATTTTATTTTTATTAATCACTAGCTTTTACCCACGGTTTCGCTCGTGTAGAATTTGGTCTGGCACATTAAGTTTCGTAACAGATCATTTTAATTTTTTGAAGTGAAAACTTCTTTAGGCGCGTTGAGCGTTTTGGTAGAGGGTAAAATCCTCGGGTCACGTCACCGACATGCTAATGATAATAGTATATCTATAGCTATGGAGAATATGATATTATATATGAAATTTATTATTATTATATATTATATATGATATTATATATTATATATAGCTATATATGAAACATAAAAAATTTCATATAATTTTTGCATATAGTTTTAATTACTCTCAACTTAATAGTTCCGTTTTCACTTCTATCGGCAGTCCCACGACTGCTACTGTTTTTTTTTTAATAAAAACGTATCCTATGTTACTTTTAATATCTCAAAGAACCTGAGTACAAAATTTCATGATTATCGGTTGAGTAGTTTTCGCGTGATAAGGTTTCACAAACAAACTTACATTCACATGTATAATATTAGAAGGGATTACTGTTTTTATATTTTTAAAGTAACATTACTATTGTTGTTGATTCAATTTATTTTACAGCAACTATTATAACCTTGAAAAAAAAAATTAAAATATAAGGTTTACAATCATTTTCCTCGACCTTACGGTTTCTTCGTAAAAATAGTGGTAAGAAGTGGTAGTCGGAGGGAGTTAAGTCTGGTGAATATGGCGGGTGGGGTAGAACTTCCCATTGAAGTGTTTCCAGGTTTCGACTGGTTTTGCCACATGTGGACGACTATTTTTTTTTCTTTTATAAAAAGACAAGACCCACATTAGGAATCAATTCTGTGTAGCGGGGGACTTTACAAATATCCAAGAAACGGACACAAAGAACACCCAGACTAAGAACAACAATTTGTGGATCACACAAAATGTTATCCCATGTGGAATTTGAACCAACAATACTCAGCGCAGTAGAGAGTGGCGTGCCGACCACTAAAACCACTTTTTTTTTAACGTGTGGAAACCCCCTCTGGCCGTCACCCACCGGGGTTTACGGCGGGGTGGTGTGTCGGAATAGGACCGACTAAAACCACACGGTGTGCCACTCTGCGCCTGACATAGGAGTGATCCGGGAACAACCGTTATTACGACATTCAGATCCCTTCTAGCGCCTGTCCGTCCACCATCTACGGATAAACTCTTCATTTAGGCGACGTACGGCACACGCGGATCGCTAAAACCACTAGGCCAACCGTGCAACTATGACTGAACCACTTTGTCGTGTATCTGCTCGTATAGTGTTAAAGCTCGACTCAAACGCATCAACTGAAGTCGATAGCAACCTCTCGT
Organism: Hypercompe scribonia; assembly: GCA_949316085.1. Lineage (NCBI taxonomy): Eukaryota > Metazoa > Arthropoda > Insecta > Lepidoptera > Erebidae > Hypercompe > Hypercompe scribonia. The sequence continues at coordinate 6,479,165 of OX438997.1, forward strand.
GATACTTCGAACCTTGGATATTTAGTTTTAGAGACGATGTTGATGCGTGACCGGCCATATCCCACAATTGTTTACGCTTTGTATTGTCGTAGTGGATCGACTTTTCATCTCTAGTGATAATATGGTGCAGAAAATCCCTTCTCTGCCGTTGAAGCAACAATTCACACATGAGAAGACGTCGTTCAAAGTCTCTCGGCTTCAACTTATACGGCACCCAATATCCTTGCTTTTGGACCATTCCTAACGCTTTTAAACATTTTGAAAATATTAAAGCATCTTCTTGCAATGTTTGCCCGAGCTCTACTAGCACTTAACATGATGTTGATCAAGCAATGCCTTCAATTCTTCATCTTTAAACTTTGTCGGTGCTCCAGAAGGTTTTTTGTATACAAGGTCAGCGTTATTATTTTTAAAGCGCCTAAAACTTTTAATTCAACAGAACATTGTCACGATGTGTTTCAAGATGAATTCTTATCTTCTATATATCCATATCTATCTTATCTTATTCATATTTCTTTTGAATAAAACAGTGCAACAAAATACCCCGCAAAAACACTTTGATACAAAAGTAGACATTCTCACAATAGGTAATTGAACACATGATTAACACTGAGGTAAACTATGTCTACTAGAATTAGAGGTTACATATACAGTGGACCCTCGGCAATCCGGCCCCTGTCTAATCCGAACCCCCCGTAATCCGATATCAATCAAATAATTTTCGCTAACGTAGATCGTGCATGATTGAACAGGTTACAACTTGTGCTCGACGCGTAGGTATTGTTTCAATTCAGATTGATTAGTTTGAATTTGACTACGTGTGATAGCGGTGCAGCTCAGCGTTTATTCATTGTACAATACGTATACATACCTAGTGATGTCATCACAAGCCCAGAAGACAACATATAGAATTTTATCATTTGTCTGTAATTTATCGATTTGCAAGGTACTCTTTTGTAAACAAAAGCCGAGGGTCTTAGGCAGTACTCTATAATCCGACAAATTCGATAGTCCGACACTGCCCTGCAAAACATTTGTCGAATTACCGGGGGTCCACTGTTGTCCTACTTAGCTGATGCGTTACCGTACGAAATTCACAGAGAGCCGCTACGCCATCTTTTAAAACCATCGAGAATTTATTCAAGTCCTAATATTAATTATAACAAATGTGTTAATTAAATGTTTTTACCGACTGAATTAATTATAGACCTTGTTGTAAAAAAAATATAAATATAAATATCTATTAATTCTATTTGTAACATTAGTTATAAATAGTAAATTTTATACCTATTTATATATTTCTGTTTACACGATATACGGCGCGTGATCGTTAAATTAATCTTTATTACCACATTTTTATTGTTAATTAACTTTAATACGTTCGCGGCTTCCCTACGTTTTAAATATCACCATATATAAACCAAATACTAATTTAAATAGTTACGATATTGTTTTTATAATTGAAAAATTATCAAAGACCTTTAACAGTCCACTGCTGGATCTTCAGAAAGACGATTTTGGTCAATTATACCACACGGGCCAGGCGTGTTTCAAGTTTTCCTTCTTTTTGCTTAGCTTAGCTTAGTCGCCTTTTAAGACACCCATGGGCAGAATAGGGGTGATGACGCTGTATTCTTAATCCGTCACCACCCGTTAACTAATAATCAACAGCCTTTTACAGTCCACTGCTGGACATAGGCCTCTCCTTAGCAAGGAGGTTTTGGCCTACTGTACCACGCTGACCAGACGGGTTGGAATAGGATTTGTTTCAATTTTTTCTTCTCTTTGTAATGATGTTATTTTGCATATTTGGTTCCCTTAGGCGCCTTTTACGACACCCACGGGATGAATAGGTGTGGTAACACTATGTATTCTTAATACGTCACCACAGGGACTGTTGTCCGTGTTACTAATAATATGAGCTACTTATAATTTTACGTTGTCAAGAAAATCGTTATATAAAATTGAGTCTTTGCCTCTGGTGAGTGTGACTTTTGTGCACTTAGAAGCTTATTTTTAGAACTACTGTACGTACACCAGGATTCTATTATCGGAGATCTAGTTGCGATAATTGTTTAATTAAATTGCTTTCGTACAAACCCAAAATGTTGCTTACTTCAAGGTAAGGGCTGTATATTTGTCAAAAACAACACTATAATCATTGCAGTCAAAGTTAATTAAATCACATAATTACGAATGACTCTTTAAAATTACTCGTCAGATCGATGCATTCAGTAAAAAGTAATGAGAAAACGCACAAAAAAATACAGTGTAATTGAGAACCTCTTCCTTTTTTGAAGTCGGTTTAAAAAAATCTCTGTATATAAAACTGATTATAAATACGACGTACTCCCAGCCAATTTTAACCAGACAGTAGTAGAGACCAGTTGACGACGCAAGTGCACTCTCTGTTCCCTCACTGTCACAATGTGATGGAATGCTTATCCATCCTGACCGGGAGAGATCAAGCGCGGGGCCGAGACTCTACGAAGCATGAGGGTTAAGACCTCAACTTCCAAGCTTTGAGCTGTTATTAAATGTTTTTGTAACCAGAAAAACTCAATAATCGAACCTAGCGAATCTGACATGTGAAGACGATTCGTCTTTAGGGAATGGAATTTTTCTTCTCTCATCAATCCGATGCTCTCTAATCGATCTCAAACGAACACACACGAGTACCTATAAAAGAGCATCTATCTCGTCTAATATCTTGATATTGTTTTGGTTTCCAGGTATTCAGCCGGTTAAAAGAAGAAGTTCCAAAGTTCCGTCACAAGGTTGTCGTAGTGCCAGCAGATTGTGAAGCAGCTGGCCTTGGACTCACCATCACAGACAGACAGATGTTGACCGAAAAGGTGAGTTGATATTTTTTGAGAACCTGCCTAAGTGACTCTACTCTGCCTGATGGAAGGCATGAGTAGAATCCAAGAGTTGTGGTCACTATACTCATTGCAAATGCAGACGCTTGACGCAGTAAGATGCTTTTTTCACGCCTCGCTTGGGGACGTAAAAGGCATGACAGTCATCGTGGCATTGTATTGCACACACCAAGACAACTAGATTAAGAGATTACTAGTTAAAGTATATACAGTCGTCTACAAAAATATCGTTACTCGTTATTTCAGTAAGCTGAATAGAAATTAAAAGGTTATAATTTATTTACATGTTTACGATTGCGTGTACAAAAATCTAATTGATTATTTGTCGAGTACAAGGTATAGTTGTCTTGACTGCTCAGCCAGTGTGGAGGAACGGGTGTCATGTCCCTCCGATACAAAGAGTGTGTTCTCCGATCTGGCGGGGTGATCATGCCTGGCGGGTCACGGCACAACCGTTTATGTTAGGATGTTGTATATATGCTAATCGCCACGAGAATCTCTATTTCGCGATACAGGATTAGTAGTTACTCCGTAGTTCGTGTTACTCCGCAGTTCGATGTGTCTTCGCTAGATGGCATTGTAGTGTGTTTTTCTGTTTGCGCTGTATGTGGAAGTCGCCACACCAGCATTCGTTGACTCAAGTCATATTGATTCAAGGTAACGGTGATTATATTGGCCATGAGTACAAAAATTTATTCTGGTCTGGTTGTAAGGTATATATGTTAATAGCTTTTACACGCAGCTCCACCTGCGCATATGTCGGCTATCAGGGTTAAAAGAAAACTATGATACACACTGATAATGTAATTGATGAAAGAATTCTTTAAATTGGTTAAGCAGTTTAGTAGTGAAAGTGTAATAAACAGACTAAAAATCTCTATTACTGCTGTTAGTTAGGATACTATAGTAAGCTCTGCCTACTTTTAGATCAAATTCTCGTAAGTGAAGTAAAAAACCAAAATTTATTTTACAAAATCACTTTCCAGGTGAACATAATCTTCCATTCAGCTGCGACAGTGAAGTTTGATGAGCATCTAAGAGCGGCTCTAGTTACTAACGTGAGAGCACCCCTGCATCTCCTCAGATTGGCCAGGGATATGAAGAAACTTGACGTAAGCGTAATTTTTTCTATATTAAGAGCCTGCCAAAGTGGCTCTACTCTACCTGATAGAAAGCATGATTAAAATCTAAGAGTTATGGTCAGTAGAGGTGTGTGGAGATGCTCCCCCTCCCCCCTCTTGGGGATGTAAAAGGCATGACAATCATCGTGGCAGTGTAAGGCTCATACAGTTCCCACAATAACTGCATCAATGATCTTGTTCTCACCAACGAAACACGACAGCAAGCACAGATGCTGTCGCTTTAGGTTGGCCTTCTGTGGGAGAGTAGTACTGCTCCGGTCGAGCCGGCCCGTTCGTGATGAAATCAATGTGGCTCTACTACCTAATAATAATTAAAGAGTACAAATCTATAAGTAGGTATAACTGCGTAAAAGATGTTGTGGTTTAAGTGGGTCTTCTTACATTTGCTACTGCGCTATGTGTTGATTGACCCCAGATGGAATAACACTTTGTTTGATCCACAAATTTTTGTTCTAAGCCTGGGTGTTTTTTTTGTCCGTTTTATGGATGTTTGTAAACTTTCACACGACACAGGACATTTTCCTAGTGGCTAGTTCTCTTTTTTAATAGTTAAAATTTTTTAACCACATTTTTGAGGACGACTGACGGATTTAAGCCTACTTAAACAGAATTTCTGCAGTTACCAGGAGTCAATGTATTTAATTAAGCGCTAATTTTGTGAAGGCATTGAATAACAAAATTGTGTTGAATGCCCATGTCACTCCCACTCCAGGAGAAAATTGGAGAATCTACTCTCGAAGTGGTTGACGACTAGGTGTATCTAGGACTATCCAGTTAACTGTCTTTTGGCTGAAATGATGATGATGATGATGATTGAATAACACTTTTGCGTGTGCTGACGGATTAAGAATTCAGTATGTCAGCACTCCTGTTCAGTCAATGGGTGTCGTAAACTATACAAGACAACATCACTGCAAAGGGAAGGAAAACTTGATGCAAACCCTATAGGAACCAACCCATCTGGCCAGAGTGGAGGAGGAGAGGCCTTTGCCCAGCAGTGGACTATTAGAGGTTATTCGTGTGATGATTGTATAACATGTTTTTAAAGTTGTTAAGGAAATATTATATTAATTGAAGTATTATATATATATTTTTAACACGTTACATAACAGTGTGTTGTTATTAATAACCTTATTACGTAACATTAATGTGCACTTTACAATAACAACATTTTTTTTTTAGTTTTGCCGCGAATTCAGATAAAAAGAACATAAGTGTAGCTATTTGTATAAGTAATTTTATACTCTATCCCCAGGTACTAATGCACATATCAACAGCATACTCCAACTCACATCTACCAGTAATTGAGGAACGGTTCTACCCCTGCGAAGCCGACTGCGAACAGTTACATCAGATGATTGACAAATTATCAGACAACGAAATTAATGATATACTACCTACGTGAGTATAATAATATGTATAATAAAGCTTAAAAGAGCTGTGGGTGTCGTAAGAGGCGACTAAGAGATCAAACTACACAAAAAGAAGGTAAAGTGGAAACGAACCCTTTTTTTAACGTGTGGAAACCCCCACGAGCCGTCACCTCACCGGGGTTCGTGGTGGGGTGGTGTGTCGGAATCAGACCGACTAAAACCACATGGTGTGCCATTCTGCGCCTGAGATAGGAGGGATTCGGGAGCAGCTGTTATTATGACATCCAGATCATCCAGGTAAAACTCTCTATTTAGGCGACGTACGGCATACGCAGACGTTGCCTCTCGTCGAATGCAAAGAGAAGGAAAACTTGAGGCCAGCGTGGCCAAAACTTCCTTTCTATAAAGAGGCCTATGTCCAGCAATGGACTGACAAAGGTTGTTGATGTAATGTGTGATGTGAAGGAGTGGACGTTAAGCCGTCGGTCCCTGTTGCAATACGAATATCTTTGGCAAACGTTACGGCTACTTAAAACCTTCAATATTCTGACAAGAACCTATGCACCGAACTTCCATATTCCCTAGTAATTAGGTTATAGTCTGATGGCAGAAGCTTTACATAACAAACTGAAGTTCAGAAGTGTATATAAGAAGAAATGTTGACTGAATTCCGGGCATAGTTTGAGTGGATAAAGTTACAGAGCGTCCGTTTATAGGCATGTTTGTGTGTTTAAATGTAATTATCACAAAAACTGTTCGTCAAATATGAATAATTCTTCTTCTGTTGGTTAGAGTATTCATTTAGGAAGTTATATGCTTTTAGGTTAAGAGTTATTATCATAAATGTAGGGGGAATAGCTAAAATTGAATCTAGTACTAAAGAATTTTGATTAGACTTGTTGTATTATAATAATAATATTGCGGACATTGACACACAACGCCATCTAGTCCCAAACTAAGCAGAGCTTGTACTATGGGTACTAGACAGCCGATATAAATACATATACACTTTTTGTAAATACATACATATTATATATAGAAAACACCAAAACTCCGAAACTGGTAATGAATCTGAAACCTCAACTACAGCAGTCGCATACGCTACCACTGCGCCACCGAGGCAGTCGATTATTCGCTTCACACACACACACCCGCCTTTTATAGTTCATTGCTGAACATAAGCCAATAATAAAATACGTGTGGCACTCGGGGACTACCGCGGTAAAGCTATTGCTTAGCATTTTTTATCAACTTATGCAATTTGAATGTTTCGGAGCAGCTCGTCTCGATCCGTGCGAGCTACAGTCTACACGCATACGTCTAGTCGCACGCACACAAATACCGTGCCGAAGTCTGCCAAACTGAAACGACGTTAGACGATGCACGGCTTGCCTGTGCATCGTCTAACGTCGGATGCACTGTGCCGATCGGAGTTGGGGGTGTTAGGTTTATTTTCGTTATGGAATTTTTTGATACGATCGCCGCGCTCGAAGCCCGCGATAAAAGCTAATAGTTTAATAATAATTCGCTTAATAGACCTAATCTAAAATCAATGGTGTTTGTTTGTAAATGTATTTTTGCATCTTTGTATTTTTAAGTGTTTTATATTATTTTTTCAGTGTACTAGGACCATGGCCAAACACATACACATTCACAAAAGCGTTAGCAGAAAAGGAACTACGAATAAACGCAGGTGGCATGCCCATTGGTATATTTAGACCGGCAATAGGTAAGAAGATATGATATCTATCTATCTTTTCTAAGTAGTAGAGCCATGCTGATTTCAGCACGAGCGAGCCGGCTCGACCGGGACACTACTATCCTTCCACAGAAGACCAATCTAAAGCGCCAGCTTCTGTGTTGTTGTCTTTCGTTGGTGAGTGTGAGACCGGAGACCCATCGATGCAGGGGTGACAATTATCGTGGTAACTGTGTAAGCCTTACACTGTCACAATGACTGGCATGCCTTTTACGTCCCCAAGCAAGGTGTGAAAGAGCATCTCGCAAGGCCGCCATAGTATGGGTCTAAATACTGCATTATCTGCATTTGCAATGACTATGGTGACTAGAACTCTTGGATTCTATTCATACTTTCCATCAGGCAGAGTAGAGTCACTTTGGCAGGCTCTTAAGATAGGAAAAAAAATCTTCAGATTCTTATTCCTTTTCTCAAATTTGGGATAAGTACAATGAGTTTCTTTATCCATTTTGTCAATTTCGTCAGTTTCTTAACCATATCCTCTGTCACGCAGTTTATCTTATGTCACTCAACTTCCATACACAAAACTTTCTTCATTGCATTTTATTTTTTTTATTTTTTTATTATTTATGAGCCTGTTAAAGTGACTCTACTATACCAGGTGGAAAGTATGAATAGAATTCAGCGTTGTGGTCATCATACTCATTGCAAATGCAGACAATGCAGTATGGCGGCCTAGTGAGATGCTTTTTCACGTCCCGACGACGTAAAAGGCATGACAGTCGTCGTGACAGTGTACGGCTCATACATGAGCCTCCGGTTTCACATTTACCAATGAAACACGACAGCACGGATGCTGTCACTTTAGATTGGTCTTCTGCGAGAGAGTAGACCTACCCCGATCGATCCGACCTGTTCGTGCTGAAATCAGCGTGGCTGTACTACCTTATTATTATTATTATACTAATATTACCTCGTGATCATTTTTACATTACATAAACATATCAAGACAATGTGTTCCATAACTTTTCATTTATTCATGCTTTTACGTACAGAAATATTAAGTGTTAACACACTGCGTAGTCATTCTGTATTTTAAATATCGCTTGAACAAAATATGGTTTATATTTCAGTAATATCAACAACAAAGGAACCCATAAAAGGCTGGCTGGATAACATGTACGGACCCACGGGTGTCGTTGTTGGCAGTGGTAAGTTTCAATTAATCATATTCTTATTCAGTCAATGGACTATTCACAAAGCTATCTTGGTCTCATTATAACGTCTCCGAACCTTTTCTCATACTAGATCGGTGTCCGTTTTTAAGTACACCTTAAGTACACCTCCCATACACCTGAATTTGGCCGTTTTTAGTCGAGCGGCTGCCGTTAGACCTCTATAAAAAAAAAAAAAAGCGATATCAAGTTCTGTAGGAAGGCTTTTTGTTGAACTTTTTCGGATTACAACTATAAGCAACGGTTGCCAAAGATATTCGTGTAGCAGCGAAAATGAATTCAATTCTTAATCACCTGAAGGTCGACTGGGAAATAATGCCACATGGCATTAAGTCCGCTTTTGTACAACAAGAGCAATAAGTTGAAATAAATAAATAAATTCATACGTTTAGTTAGATACAAGACGTGATGTTGTCAGTGAACAAAAATAATATAACTCTTGTTAATGTCTTGTCTTCTAGTTAATAATAATATTTTATTTTACTGTTATTGCTCTTTTCTCATCTTTTGAATTTACAATTGAAGCGTGCCTTTTTGTTGCTGCCAGAGAAAAATATTTCTTTCTTCTCTGTATACTTACGTTTTTTATTCTCATTATAGTAGGTAGAGGTTTACTAATAAATTTTTACCCAACTTACGTAATAACACGTATTGTCAGTAATGCCATATATTTATAAATAACACTGTATAAAGTATGTTTCCAAATATTTTTTATATATTGATTTATCATACTCCTGGGCACGGGCCTATCAGAATAAGAGCGCTGCAGCCTCCTAGGCTGCACCAATACAATGAGATAGGCGCCTTCTGACACTGCTCAGGGCTGTATATTACTCGTGGCTAGTGCCACAGTGTAGTGATCTACACACATACATAAGAGAATGATCCATTGAAAATAAAATGCTGTATTTATTGTCCTCTGAATATCAAGACAAATGATTTTCTTTATTTCTTTTTTCTTTCTTTGATGGAGACATCCACATCCTGGTATAAAAAGCACTGATGTTTACTTATTAACTCTACAGCCACCGGTATCCTCAGAACGGTTCAATGTGATGAGAAAGTGTCAGCTGACATCGTGCCAGTAGACTCCGTGGTGAACTGTCTCATGGTAGCAGCTTGCAGTGTGCATAATGCTTATAAAGAAAGGTAAGAACTGTTTCAAGGTCACGTAAAGACTACATACTCCTGGCTTCTGCATCGTTGCAAAGGGCTTCGAGCATACACGTCGCGCAAAATTCATCCCATAAGAAAGTACAACTGCCGGTCAAGGTCTCTGGTCCAATTCCCGGGTCGGATCAAGAAGTGTTCTTGAATTTTTCTGGTTAGAGAAATATTTAATATCACCCCAGAGTTTTGTAAGTTGAGGTTTGAATCCCGTGCCTTGGTGAGGACATATAATGCCGTTGGTACTGCGTCTAATCTTCCCGGTCGTGTCCGACTGTCCCATTGGATTGTGAGAGTGAAGGAACATATAGTCAATCTATGTTTTTGCACACACTTGTGTATTGTTTCTCCTGCGTAATTGGTTGGTCTCCTTCGAGACTGGCCGCCGCCGTCTTAAATCGGTTGGGAGTACAATATCATATTATATAATATTCATATCTATATATATAAAAGAAAGTGGTGTTAGTTACACTACTTATAACTCAAGAACGGCTGAACGGATTCAGCTGAAAATTGATGGGGAGGTAGCTTAGAACCAGGAGACGGACATAGGATTTTTATCCCGTTCGGCCGCGTTTTAGTCCAAAATAAAAAATCTGCTTATTTATTGCCTCTAAGGCGGAACAGAGTTCGCGGGGTAAGCTAGTATGTATATAAATGTTATATTACATATAATACATATATAAAATTACGGGTATATACCACACTATATGTCTTAAGAAATTAAAAAGACAGTGATTACTGTATACAACTGTGATTTACATTATTAGCTTAGCTATTATAGTTTGCTTTCTACTCAAATAAAAAATATAAATAACACATAGGTTTTTTTTTTGACGGTATTTCAAATGTACTTTTAAATAAGTTTCAAAATGGGGCGTACGGGCGTCCAATGTTTCACAGGATAAATGGGTAATAAAACCTAACATGAGACAGATTTTGCGGCGCGTGTGAGCTTGTAGCCTTCAAGATACACAAGTGTGTAGCCGTCATATCGGCTTCGATATCTTTCCTAATTACAATTAAACAGAAGGAGCTGGGTTGAACCCTTTTTTTTCTGCGCGGAAGTCCCCACGGATACCACCGAAAGGTAGTTATGTCGGACTCGAATCGACCAAAAACCTGCACGCCGTCTCAGGTACCATTAATCCCTGAAATCCCTGGAAAGGTGGGTTGAACACTAGTAATTTTGATTTCAACGGTTTCCCGTGACCTTCATCAAGTCGTTAGATCACCTTGTAGGGAGTCTACCAACGTTCCGCTTTCCAGCGCGTGTCGTCACTCCAGAACTTTTGGATGCGACAGGTGTGGAAAGCCAAGGTTTTGAGAGAAATATATCCAGCAGTGAACGTCTTTTAGCTGACACCGGTTCTCTAAGAAGCGGTGCAATGATTCCGGGCGAAACCTCCCACTCCCCCTTCTAGCTAAGTTGATATTATACAAACGTGAACGTTATTAGAAAACTAACAAGCTAATTCACTTCGTCAAAAGAAAATGTTAACCAAGAATACAAGAGAATAGAGACGTTAGCGATTATAGAAAGAGAATCGACGCAAAATTCTTGCATTTGGGTTAAGGGGTGCCGAAGACCAGTTCTCTGACGGTCAAAAGCAAAAATACCATTTCTACAAAATAGAAAATGAACCACGCTATTAAGTAAGTTGGCACAGTTTGATTAATAATAATATTGCCGTCTTTTTTCCACAGTTCACCACCTCTGGAGCCGCCCATCTTCAACTACGTCAGTTCCGTGGAGAACAGGATCACGTGGGGGGACTTCATGTTACATAACATGACGAGACTGCACCGTCATCCGTTTTCTGAAGCTATCTGGTAAGTGAAGTCTATTATCAGATTATTGAAGGTATAGAATGCGAATGCATAGGAGTGTCAGTACATAGTAAGTGACTACCGCCGCTTATGGACACCAGCAACTTCAGGTATCCCTAACATGAACACAATCAATTTGTTATGTATTTTATATCCGAAGCTAAATTTGTGTCAGCGCCATCTGTCGATTATAAGCTAAACTATGCAGCAACTTCAAATCCTGCATGGCGCTATGCACTTTCTGCCACTGATTAATCAGTTTGTAAGTAAATAATATTACCTTAAATTCAAGTTCTCGATGTAGTCATGGATTAAGAATATGGTGTGCCACCACCCCCATTCATCTCGTGGGTGTCGTAAAAGGAGACTAAGGGAGCAAATTATGCTAACGTGTGGAAACCCTCTCGGGGCGTCACCTCACTGGGGTTTGCAGCGAGGTGGTGTGTCGGAATCGGACCGTCTAAAACCACACGGTGTGCCACTCTGGCCTGAGATAGCAGGAATCCGGGAACAGCTGTTATTACGACATCCGGACAAGCTAAAAACAAACCCTGTATTAACCCATCTGGTCAGCATGGTACAGTAGGCCAAAACCTTTGTAGCGTTCATAACCAATACACAGAGTTGGGTACACAAAAATGTTAAGTGGACACTCTGATTAACAATACGTGCAAACAACCTCTTGGAGACAAAATACTGTGAATATTGGAACCTCCTGAACAGTAAATCCATGTTGAATATATACTGTGTTTAATTGGACCATTCAAGTGGTAGATGCATCAGATAAAAATGTATTGTGGAGTAACACAAACATAGTAACTCCAAACTTTCTTCCTAAGAAGAGATTCATGTCCAGTAGTGGACTGTTACAGGCTGTTGATAATGCTGACCTTAAATTATAAATTTTTACTTTTCAGGTTCATCTCACTTCGGCTGACAAAGTCTGCGTTTCTTAACAAGATGAATATATTATTCCTACATCTTATACCAGCTGTATTAGTTGATGGACTAGCAGTATGTTTAGGACGAAAGCCAAAGTTAGTAATGCAAAAAAACTAACCCTTTTAAATATATGAAATTTAACACTTATTAAACAATGCTTATATGCGTATTGTTGGCATACGCACATGAAACAGCATGCGTCACGAATTAAAAATACAATAAGAGTTGACTGAGAAAGCAAATTATGCAGGATAACAGCATTGCAAAGAGAATGAATACTTGAGACACATTATACCAGCTTGATTTGCCAAGAACTTTAACTGCCTCGGTGGCGCAGCGGTAGTGAATGCATCTGCTGTGTTTGAGGTCTCGGGTTCGATTCGATCGATCGAGACCCGGGGGTCTCAGACCAAATGTTTGTATGATCTGCAAATATTTGTTTCGAAGTTTGGGTGTTTTCTATGTATAATTTGCATATATTTACAAAAAAAGTATATAAGTATTCTATCAGTCTGTCTAGTTATCATAGCACAAGCTCTGCTTAGTTTGAAACTAGATGACGTTGTGTGTTAAATGTCCGAAATATTTATTATTGGAGTTTACTTCTTAAGAATCGGTTATTTGATATAAAGCGCCCGGTATGAGAAAAATGTAAGGAGTAAAATCTACTCAACGAATGACCTCGTTACGTTATTGGTGCGGCTGCACTGGTTTTGGTGCGGCTGCACTGCTTTTTAATGGATTAAGACGTGTATAGAGTATGCTGCAAAGCGACTATATCTATATGTTATTTTCATTAAATGGTTAATTTACTCTTTCATACGGAATCAATCTTTTTTCAGTTAATTTCAGTTAAATAAGCTTTTTTTGCGTCTGTTTTGACAATCGTACTTAAGGAGTAAACTCCAGTCGTGCGTCGGAGCTGACACAAATAATTTTTTTATTATTTATATATCTATGTCCAGTAAGGCTACTAAAGATTATTAATGACGACCACGATAGTGGACTATTTTAATTTGCTATGGAGCAGAATAACTCTTCCGTTGATCATATAGGTTTCTTTCTATGTAGGTTGAGCACGCAAGTAGCTTGTTCTTATTTGTCAAGCCCTCTGTTGTTTCTTACCACTCTTACATATACTAATTACATATACATATACATTATACTAAGAATAACAACATCGATGCACAAGGAAATTTCAAATACAATTTCAATGATTTGCCTAAACCAGCGTCGTGTTTCTACTTCACACCATAAATACCATCTTCATAAAAACACGTGAAAATTTACCAAATCACAGGCAGTTTCAAGTCGAAATACCAAAAAATAGACATCGCGATAGGTGAAAGTAGATAGAAGATGCTCATAAAATAAAAACTAATGGGGCTACCTGAATCAAATTTTAATGTGACCAATTCGAAACTATTCCGCATCAAACAAAAAAAAATTAAGTAAACCGGTTCAGAAATCTCGTCGAAATCGGTGTAAGTACATACATAAAAGAAAAATATACCGGCCGAATTGAGAACCTCCACCTTTTTTTGAAGTCGGTTAAAAAGACAAACCATCCATCTCCGCCCTAAAGTGTACAACAATATTTGTCAAATACATACAGATATTATTAAGTTAACTACGAGAGAAGTAAAGCGACTGATAACACAGGTCTGCAAAAAAAAAAAATTTTGCCCTCCTTCTTATTATTATGATGTATTATTATAGATTTGATACTGCTAAAAAAGAATATAGTTTTGAAAATTATGTATCACGTACAGTTTTTTTGTAATAGAATTTATAAAGAAAACTCCTTTTTTATTTATAATTGAAATCGTAACTTTAATAATTGTGAGAATATTACATATAATTGGTATCAAATATTAAAAAAAAATCTATCTTGTTCTAACATGCAGTAGAATGTAGTATTTTACTTCGTAATTTTTTTCTTTTCATATTTTCCATCGGTGTTTCACGGCGAAATAACCAGTACAAGTCAGCAAGCATTGCTTCTGACCATTTCCTGTTATAACGATTCTCTATGTATAATATATCTTGATGAAATCTTTCTCCATACTCATCTGAGACTGCACCAAGATTTACGGGGAAGAAATCTAGATGAGAGTCCAAAAAATGAATTTTAAGGGACATGTTGCATTTTAACGCTTTGTAAGACACAAGAAACTCTTGAACAATATTTTTGTAATTGCCATTTTTTTTGTTCCCCAGAAAATTATGACATACTTCTACAAAAGCAGTCCAAGCTCTTTTTTCGGCGTCATTCAACTTAATTTTGAAATTTTCGTCCTTCATGAGCTGTCTTATTTGAGGACCTACAAAGATGCCCGTAGCGTTCTTGAACAAGTGTTGCAGCATATTTTCGGAAGCCAATTTTTATTCCTTTTGTCAACTGGAAACCCAAAATAACCTTCGTACGCAGTTTTGATTAGGCTTGATATTTTATTCTGTTGTAATTTCACCACATACGTAGCAAAATACGTTTGGTGAATTTTTGCAAGTTCTTGGCATTTTGAACCTACAACAAAATTAAATTAACTTCAAAATGTGAATATATATAATCTCTATGTTTTAGAATACTTATTAATTGTCACTACACATATCAATATAATTTATTACTTACCAAAATACGTTTAATAAAACGAAAACAATCACTTATTTTTTTTTTAACTAACTGAGCGCCACGGAGTCGCTTTCCGAACTGCGCAAGCGCGGTTTAATTGTTCAAAAACAATGTGAAACACTATCATTATATCTCTCTCTAACACAGTAAACCAGTTTTGCGTGGACATATGCGATTTAAGCTGATTGAAGCAGAGTTATAGATAGTGTTAGTACAAAAAATATGAGAGATAAACAGGAATTATAAGAAATAATAAAAAATACTTTAAAAAAAAACTACACGTGTCAGTAAAAAATGGAAAGCAGATTTGGATTCAGCATGTTTAACTCTTCATAGAAATCTATTTTTTATCTAAAGGAGGATTTTGTTGCAGACCAGTGTAACCGAATGGCTTTTGAATCTTTCATGATGAAAATGAATCGATTCTTTCATACCACGCACGGGTAATAGTAGCACAGGATAATACACACGTACACACTCACACACACATTCACATATGCATATGAAGACACGCTCTCAGCCACAGACTAACTTTTATAATGATTTTTTTCTTTTTTGTTTTTGTTTGTTTGGAACCTTGTTTTAATTTTATTTTATATTCTATTTGCACTAAACTTTATAAAATATTTAAATATTGCAAAATCTCATCTTGGTTGCCGCGACACAAGCCACGAGCTAATGGGGATACCATTGTTAAATTAAAACTTGTAATTTGTTTTTAAGTATAAATAAATAAATACTTTAAAACTTGAATACAAATTGTTCACAGGATGTTAAAAGTATACAAAAAAATACACAAGTTTTCTTCAGTTTTATCATACTTCTGTACAACGGAGCTCCAGTTCTGCAATGAGAAGACTCAGGAGCTTTGGAAGAAGACTTCAGAAGTTGATCAGAAGGTAGGAGAACGTTTTAGTCTAGGATCGTTGGAAGAAATTTTTAATATTCAAAAACATATTTCGAGGCTGACCTTGACCTCGTTTATATTAAGATGTCAAGGTTAAACTTCAGTGGGAAGAAACCGAATATGCCGGTGAAATAGCTAGCTTCTGAATTGACTGTATGGAGATTTTGAGGCACACATATTCCTAAGTTGATTTGCAATAATCACGTCATTGTAAGATTTTTTTTATTGAGAAGCCAAAAATAATGTGATAGTAAAACATAAAACATTAAAACAAGCAAAAAGAGTAAACAAATGAAAGGCCAAGGACACAAACCAATGTGCCTACAACTGTAATAAACTTTATTTCTTAATTTTTTACCATCAAGGGTGGTAGTTTTATTTTTGAATGATATCATTGGGAAAGTATACTCTCACATTTAGAAATAATTTGTCTAATCAATGTCAAATGTCAAACAACTTAGAATTTTCTATTTTCAAAGTCAGGTAACAGAAATGTTTATTGTTCCAGCTGTACCCATTCAGTATGGCAGAAATAAACTGGGATGAGTACTTCGACGAATACCTGGCCGGCATCAGACGATACCTATTCAAAGAGAGCGATGACACACTACCACACGCCAGGATTAAATGGAAAAGGTATTTTACTATTCCAATTATATCTTGACCAAAAGGACTCGAGTTTGCCGAACTCCATGTGGAACAGAATTTATTCTTTTTTAAAAAAAAAAAACAACGCTCGCACTAGGAACTAATGGTGTGTCACAAAGCACATCCAGACTCAGAGCAACAATTTATGGATTACACAAAGTGTTGTCCCATGTGGGGTTTGAATCAACAACACTCAACGCAGTAGAGCGGCGTGGCGACCGCTTAAATCACTAGGCCAAATGTGCAGTCAATTAAAAATATGGAGTGTCACCACCTCTAAACTGGGTGTCGTAAAAATCGACTAAGGCATCAAACTGCGCAGGATAGAACTGAAAAGAGAAGGCAAACTTGACACAAATCCTATCTGGCCACCAAATCACGTGACCAGCGTGGTATAGTAAGCCAAAACCTTTCTAAGGGACGTGGTAAAGGCTGGTGATGATTGATGATGATGAGGAAACGACTCAAGAGATTGCCATATGAGAAAAAGATCTAATACAATTAAAATATTTTCTTTTACAGATTATACTATCTACACCAGATAGCAAGATTTATTTTCCTCGTCATGGCGATCTACGTGTTATGGTCGACACTGTCATTACTTTGGTGATTACCTACGATCCCCATTTGTAAAAACGCTAAGCAAGAGAAAACGCTTTGTAAAACCAGGTTTTAAACAAAGTAAAATAGCAAATTGCAAATGCTAAAATAATATATTATTTTATTCACAATTTGAATATGTTTTGAATAGGGAATTTTTAATAACATAGTAAAAATCGATTTCCACTTACTTAGAATACGCGTCACAAGTTATCAATAGAAAAAAGATATACCTGTCAAAATTGACAGCTATTAAAAGCGCGCCAATTTCAAGTTGTCGGAACGCCCAAATATTGAGTTTAAGGTGTTCACAATTTCTTTTCTCAAAAATTATATCAGTGATAATTAAAACTAACAATATCAGTCAAACGTGACGCGTATTTCGACATAACTATTTATAAACAAAATTGTAATCAATAAATATAAACTTATTTTTTAAGTTTTAAAGATTTGAATATCAACATGTTTCCGTAAATGGTTCAATAGTAACAAAAGTATGAAATTTAATTTTAAGAATGACACAAACACATTACTTTTGTAAAAATGTAAAAATTACTAACTTAGTACTTAAATGTTGACTCTTTTGAAGGCTGTCAAGAAAATGGTGTACTAATATACGAAGTTTTAGTGTGTGTAAATATAAAATGTGGAGATAATAGCAAGTATTAGAAATAAAGATGTGTAATCAAGGCCAGTATTGGGCATTTTGCAGAAGTGCAAAGCTCTATCTTGGGTATAACTTAAAAATAATGTATAATAATAGGTTATCTGAGGTGCTAGATATGTTAGATACCTGCGTTTTGGTTTAACATCGTAAGTAATGTACATAAATCTGTATCGTTATAAGAGTAAGATTTTAATCAAGTTACCCTATAAGGTTCAGACCACCATTTTGTTTTTATATTGAAACGGGTGTCAAAATATTTTTCTATAGGTTATCGTCAGACGTAGTTGAATTAGTTTTGAATTCTATTGTTTTTTTCATAGAAAATAAACATATGAAACGATATTAAATATCGTCAAAAAACCATCGCCTAATAATTTTTATCGCGCTTCCGCCGCTGCTATCCTTGATTAATTAAATTAAAAAAAAGTTAATACCCCCAATCGAATTTCGATCTTTTTCATACGCTTTTCGGTGATTGTTTTTTTTTGAAGTGAAAACTTCTTTAGGCGCGTTGAGCGTTTTGGTAGAGGGTAAAATCCTCGGTTCGCGTCACCGACATGCTAATGATAATAGTATATCTATAGCTATAAATATATGATATTATATATTATATATGAAATTTATTATTATTATATATTATATATGATATTATATATTATATATAGCTATATATGAAACATAAAAAATTTCATATAATTTTTGCATATAGTTTTAATTACTCTCAACTTAATAGTTCCGTTTTCACTTCTATCGGCAGTCCCACGACTGCTATTTAATTATTTTTTATGTGTGGTTGTATTGTGTCACTTTGTCATAGTTGTTAAGGAAGGCATATTGGTGTTAATTTATTTTTAAGCCAAAATGTTTTGTAAAAAATATTTTAAGGGTAGGTTTTATATATATTAGGTAAAATGAATGTGACCAAAACCTAATTATTGTATTATCATATGAATAAAGTGTATACTGTAAATGGTATGTTTATTTTTAAATCGATTTGTGGTGCCAGGTAGGTATAATTTTTTTATTTATGGTATAAAGGGCAAACGACCAGGTATCATCTGATGATAAGTGACTACCCTCGCCCATGGACGTCAAACAAATAAAATTAGTTTTTGCTTTAGCCTTCTTGCCATACGCGGAAGTGATTTCATTATGGGACAGAAATACTCGTATGTAACAAAGAAGTCCAAAAGCAAGTGCGTTTGATTTCTAGATTTATTAGGGCGAGTGGCGCCCGTTATTTCGACGGGACTTTTTCAGAGACAAAAAAAAAAACGTTAATTAATTATAATATTAAAATTTCATAATTTTTGAATGAAAATTATTAACATCTATCGGCACTTCGAGCGGCCGCTGTGCGTTTTAACTGCTTATATATACCTAAACATTGCTGGCACGAACCTATAGGATTTTTCCCTACCATGTCTTTTAACGTGGTTATAGTAGTTTTAACTTCATCAAAAGGTGAACAAACGAGCAGACAAGACACTCGACAGTAAATAACAGCGGTAATCACTTACCGTGGTACAGCAATCCACCATGGACATCTGCAACTTGAAAATTGAAAGTAATTTAGTTTCAAAATTACAGAGAGACACCTTAATTTTTTTTTGTGCATAACCAGTTACTGTTTCAATTTCATACTACTGTGGTGTTATTAGTAATACTCACAGAAAATTCCAGAAAATAGAAGTTGCCATGGAAGGTAGAAACATAAGTTTATTTTCACGCACACAGAAACAATTAAAAACAAGACTAAGTTATTTGTACAGCACAGAAAAGTCAAGAGAAATGTAAATACAGAAAGATACGAATTAACACGTAAAATGATCTACGAAGTTAATGAACAATTTTTATGCAACACAATAGGTTTCGCGACCGAGGGCAGTATAATAACTACATAATTGCTCGCGCCGGCCGATGCGCTTGCACCGACCGACGGCGGTGACAGTAGGCCTCGTAAATTAAGGTGTGGTCCCGTTACGGTTAATAAAATATAAATATTTGATTTATTTAAATATTTATAAGAAGTGAAAGTCTAAATAGTAGAATAGTATGTTTATGTAAAATAATCGTTTTATATTGTAATAATAATAATATATAATGATAACTACGTAATTATATTAGTTAACGAAGTGTTGACATAGGAGGAAGATACCAATATGCCGTGTTGCGCCCGAAGGCCGTGAGTTGTGGCGGCGTGCTCTTGGAGGTGTCTTTGGACATTGCCAACGCGTTCAGTAGTCTGCCATCAGGGAAGTACTCCACTACCACAGGGTGCCAGAGTACCTGAGGCGGCATGTGGCAGACTATTTAGAGGACCGAGATGGTGTTCTAATGTGGTGGCTCATGTCGTGTGATGTTCCGCAGGGGTCTGTCCTCGAACCACTCCTGTGGGATGAACTCCTCCGAATATGGGATACGAATGGGCCCTTAGGGTCGATTTATACTAGCACAGAGTCGAAGCGCATCGAAGCGTCAAATTTTGTACAACTAAAGCGAAGCCGCACGAATGCGCGCGTATTCACAAGAACGCGCGCGTATTCGCACGAATGCGAGTCCGAGAGAATCTCAAGCATTATTTTTGGAATGTTTGTCACTATAATTTTTAGCTTTTAGATTAAATAGGCATTCATATTTTTGCACCAGGTAAATTAGTTTTTAGTCCGAGTCCATTGTGATTAACACCGAAGCAGGCCAATTTCCGACTGATGACGCGTTGGTTCGCTAGTAGGCGCGTGGATACACGAGAATGCGCGCGCACTCGCTCGCACGACTCAGCGTTGTTCGCGCGCAGACGCGCGAATTCGGACGAATGCGCGCGTCTTTTTAAAATCTCCGAAGTATTGTGTGCGTTACGCTGTGGAGTTAAGGTTGAATTTGTTATGTTCAGTTTTGGATAGACGCTTCGATGCGCTTCGACTCTGCGCTAGTATAAATCGACCCTTATAGGTCGTCTACCTTCAGTCATTTACGAGTACTCGCCTGGGTACAAGACATGTGACTCGCAAGCTAAATGGCTGCTAGAAGTAAAATTAATTTTAATAGCCTTAAATATACAAATGATGGAGGTGGAAGTTTTGTCACGTGGAACATACGCGTTAAGCTGCCGTTCAGCGGCGACCGAAGAATTTCTCGAAGCATAAATAAAAATACAATTATATTAGTTTAAATCTTTATTTATAAAAACAAAAAGCTGCACTAAATTCATTGGGTTAAAGACGAGATTCCAGTTAGTTACAAATTAAATGAAACTACACAAACAAGTATTAAATGCGCTTTGTTTTATTCGAAACACTAAACAAAAACACGTATACAATTTTGTTTAGTCGTCTTACAAAAATTCATGACGAATAATCAAAGAAGAGATCAAGTGTTTATCCCTTTATGAAAATATAACCAACTCGCGTTAAGGAAATAGTGACATAACGGTAAAGACCTGCACTCTGACCAGAGACGTGTTTTGCGTCGAATCATGCCATTATTTTGTTTTATTCACGTGACTTAACGTTGAGATGATGTCACTCCCATATATATGATTTGTTTTTAATAATATTTATGTTTGTAGAATATCAACTTGGCTAAGAAAGCTTTGTCTGTGTGGTGACAGATTAAGAATACATAGTGTTACCACCCCTATTCATTCCGTGGGTGTCGTAAGAGGCGACTAAGGGAACAAACTATTCAGGAAAATATCATTACAAAGAGAAGGAAAACTAGAAACAATCCCCATACCAAAACGTCTGGCCAGCGTGGGCCAAAACCTCCTTGCTAAGGAGAGGCCTATGCCCAGCAGTGGACTGTAAAGGGCTTTTGATGATAATGATAAGAAAGCTGGGGCAAGCTTTCGTATGTAACGATATCCTCTTGGAACCTAATTAGTCAATAGGAGAGGCTTGAATGCTGCATCACTATTTTTTTAAAGCGAATGGACCATAGTATCCTTACTGATTACCACAGACAACTAAAATTACATTTTATAGCTGTGTTATTTGTGGTGTGTTTCGAAAAAACATACAGTCACAAACACTATACACGGAAAATAAATCAAACACATATACATATACTTAGAAAATAGTTGCCAGTGTGCCATATTACTAAACTATATCACTAAGAAATGCATAAAAATATTGCCATATAAAAACATTAAATTTACAATACAAATATTGCCGCTGACAAGTCTTCACTGGATGGAATGAATACGACAGTCAAATGCATTACAAATACTGCCCAATGCTGAACAAATCTTTAATACATTTGTGTTAATTTCTGAATGTTGAGATGGTAGTGACTTCGATCCTCACCCAGAATAAATGATTGTGATGTGCATGTTGTGTCTGGGTGTAATTTATTCCTGGATGTCGTAATAACAGCTGTTCCCGGATCCCTCCTATGTCAGGCGCAGAGTGGCACACCGTGTGGTTTTACTCACCGTAAGCCCCGGTGGGGTGACGGCCTGAGGGGGATTCCACACGATAAAAAAAAAAAGGGTGTAATTTATTGATTATGGTCTCACACATGGTCGTCAACTAGGTAGAGGCTGTAATGTGGTAAATCATCAACATCAAAAGCCTTTTACAGTCTACTGCTGGACATAGGCCTCCCCTTAGCAAGGAGGCCTACTATTCCACGCTGGCCAGACGTGTTGGAATAGGGTTTGTTTCAAGTTTTCCTTCTCTTTGGAATGATGTCTTGTATACTTGGTGCCTTAGTCGCCTTTACGACACCCACGGGTAATAAACATACATATTTAATAAATATATATTTTATAAATATATATATTTCTAAATATATACAGATAGGTAAATTACAACAAGACACTGATATTATCGTATTTATGACATAATTATTTGCCTTGGGTAGTCATCAAACTTAGCTTAGGCTTACAAGTAACCGCTAGACGACCATGGGACCAGTTTACACAAGTATATTTAGCAGTAGCCCAGTTTCTGTAATATGCTTTGCCTAGTTTTTTTTTAACGTGTGGAAACCCCCTCGGGCCGTCACCCCACCGGGGTTTACGGCGGGGTGGTGTGTCGGAATCGGACCGACTAAAACCACACGGTGTGCCTCTCTGCGCCTGACATAGGAAGGATCCGGGAACAGCTGTTATTATGACATCCAGATCAAGGATCAGACAGGCCTGTATTAAGGGAAAAAAAAAGGTCAAAACTATAACCGTGTTTAAAGATTTGTTGAGCAATACAAACATTGAATCAAACTCGGCCATTTATAATATCACACGGTAAAAATCTATTAGAACATATCAATATTAAATTTAAATACTTGAATTTGGGAATGTATAATTTTGTTATTAGAATATACCTCTAATATGTTTTAATAATAATTCTATACATGTCTGGTATCTCTTATTTAGAAGAATTGTTTAATTTCATTGTTTTTAGTTATGTTGTCTCAAAAAGGAAGTTGTAACGTCATTAGTTAGATTTAAAAAACGGTTAATTCCCAACGGCCCATCCACAAAAAGTTCACAACGCCGTGAGATTTCACTTCAAAAGATGCACGTAATTTAGTTTCTAAATGGTATAATGTACTATTTATGGTCATACTAAATACACAATGATATATTCCTAATCTTACAATTGAGATTCCACAGTTTAATTCATTTAGTACACATAATAATATCAATATTTATATAAAAAAACTAGCTGACCCGGCGAACTTCGTACCGCCTTAGCGTAGCGTACCTTATTGCTTATAAAAATAATTTAATTGATAGTAAATATTATTTTTCTTCGTAAGAACCTTCTCCTAATAATAACAAATACAATAAAAAAAGAATTAGTGAAATCGGTCCAGCCATTCACGCGTGACGCCGTGACCAAGAAAAACGGGTTTCATTTTTATATATACAGATAGAAGATAACCTTCATACACTTGTCAATTTTTTGTCAAATATGGAGGGTAACGGCAGGTGGTTCAAGAGTCATTGTAAGTGACAATCACCGCCTATGAACTCCTGAGATTCGATACGAAGAGATGAGAGAAGATCAAAGAGATATGAGTTTGATACCACTCATATTTACCCACTAATTGAATGGAGGGAAAACGGATTTTTTGTTGTTAAAAAACATTTATAAATAAATAACCGGACATTGACACACAACGTCATCTAGTTTCAAACTAAGCAGAGTTTATGCTATGATAACTAGACTGACTGATAGAATACTTATATACCTTTTTTTTTGTAAATACATACATATTAGACATAGAAAACGCTCAAACTCCGAAACAAATATTGGTCTGACCCGGGAATTGAATCCGAGACCTTGCGCACAGCAGTCGCATACGCTACCACTGCGCCACCGAGGCAGTTGAACCACAAACATTTTTTTAATAATATCAGTATCAGGCAATAAACGTCTACTGCTGGACAGAGCCTTCTCTCAAGGTTCACCACTACAACAATTTGTAGTGGTCACCTACAAGGTGGTCTGACGACCTGGAGAAGGTCGCGGTAGACCATTGTGACAGGATCATCCATTAAAAACAGGCAAAAGTAAGTCAAGACTCAACTGGTATCTCTACAAAGCAATACTGGACAATAAAATAACAAATCTCGGTGCAAATTAGTTAAATATGGATCTAGTTACACTCTTAATGGTAAGTTACCGTGACATAAGCGATGCGATGTTATACTTAGTACAATTCTATTTAAACTAAGCCCATATGTTTTTCTTATATATTTTTGATCAGTTGACGGCCCACATCGGGGCGACAGGACGTTTTGTTTCGTTTAAAAAGGCCCAAAGCTACTAACAAAGCTGGAATACAAAATAAAATTATTTATAGTCTGTGTCTGTTATAACGAATATATTTTTCTCAGTTTTAGGCTTCCTAAAGGATCTATCCTTCTCATCATAAGCAAAAACACGATTTGTGACGTAATCAAAAGTGATGTCATGTCGAAAGGTTTGCCAGTATGGATATAAATCAACCTGGAAAACGAGCTCTGTTCGGTATTATTGTGTGATAGTCAATTCGCAATTTACCAATCTCTTTTGTTCTCATCCCTAATTTTGTCACATAGATAAGTGTCAAAACGGACATATTAGACAAACATTACATTGCTTGAAAACACGGATAAAACAACGTTTTCTAAAAATAACACCTAAGTAGATCGATTTATCGTCCCCGAAACCCCCTGCTTACTAAATTTCATGAAAATCGTTTGAGCCGTTTCTGAGATTAAGATTATATATTTTTTTTTATGTATTAGGAATAAATCCTGTGTCGCGGGGGACTTTTACAAACATACAAGAAACGGACACAAAGAACACCCAGATTCAGAACAACAATTTGTGGATCATACGAGTTGTCTCATGCGGGGTTTGAACTCACGACATTCAGTCAAGAATTGAGCGGCGTGGCGACCACTTAAACCACTAGGCCAACCGTGTATATTACAGCATCGCATCGCTTCGTCAGTTTTAAATATAAAGTTTAGTATAAAAATATTAAAATACACACACACAACGTTGCAGGTACTAATCGCTATCTTTGTTATTCTAAAGGTAAAATTTGTCCTCATTTATTGATAAAACTGTACGAAATATGTCATATAAATATGTAAAATTTGGTAGGTAGTAGAGCCACGCTAATTTCAGCACAAGCGGGCCGGCTCGGCCGGGGCAGTACTACCCTCCCACAGAAGACCAACCTAAAGCGCCAACATCCGTGTTGTCGTGTTTCGTCGGTGAGTGTGAGACCGGAAGCCCATTGATGCAGGGGTGATAGTTATCGTGGTAACTGTGTAAGCCTTACACTGTCACGATGACTGTCATGCCTTTTACGTCCCCAAGCGGGGTGTGAAAAAGTATCTCACAAGGCCGCTATAGTGTGGGTCACCATACTACATTGTCTCCAATTGCAATAAGTATGGTGACCACAACTCTTGGATTCTATTCATGTTTTCCATCAGGCAGAGTAGTCACTTTGGCAGGGTATTAATATATAAAAAAAAACGCAACCAAAATCGGTCCATCCGTTTAGGAGCTATGATAGATAGCCAAACATACACACATTAGTTATATTACACCTCCTTCAGAGTCAATTTAAACGCTATTCCACCAGTTTCTTTTAACATAGATTTATTTAAAAAGTAAATCTCACTTCAAACGTGTAACGTTAGATATTAAATTGCTTGTGATAATATACACGCTAGATGGCGTCCTAGTGTATAAAATCCAAGAGTGGTGGTCACCATACCCATTGACAATGCAGTATGGTGACCCACACTATGGCGGCTGAGTGTGTTGCTTTTTCACTTTTCATGCTCTCTCATTATATTTGTGCTCTCCATAAGGTAGTGTATTCATTTTGGTAGGCATTCAACAAGCAGGACCGGGGTAAGGTTCATTGCTGAACACTGGTTTTTTGCGAGGCCGTGTCATCAGTTCGGTTGACCAAATTATGACACATTGCATACAGTTTTATCAATAACGGTACAGTAATGTATACGCTATGAACATAAGCGATGTTCATTAACATTGCTTATTTTCAACTACATCTATTTCTAAAAAATTGTATAGTTGCCAATTGTCGAAATTTGAACGTTATTTGTGAAGAATTATAGGCCATTTTGCGATGATAATGTGATAATAACTTGTATATATCATCAGTGTTTTGAGACTTACGTGACTTTTACATATACAGTTTTTGTTGTACAACGGGACTTATTCACGATTATGTTACTGAAAAGCATACTATACCTTCTATTTCCCGACGTTTCAAAGGATTATGCCATTTTGTGATAATAATCTGATCAAACTTGTATATATCATCAGTGTTTTTAGACTTACGTGACTTGCACATAGTGTTTGTTGTATAGCGGGACTTATTAATGATTTATACCGCTCGTGGTCACGGGTGAACTCGTGTAGTCTACCCGTTCGAAACGTCGGGAAAATCCGGATATATAATTCTAACTTTGCATATATATTGTATATAATCACATTTTTAGAATACTTTGAGATATTTTTTGTTGGCACTTTATTTGTGATCTACAGATATACTAAATTTATTTCTTTTTTTTTCTATATTATGAGCCTACCAAAGTGACTCTACTCTGCCTGATGGAAAGCATGAATAGAATCCAAGAGTTGTGGTCACCATACTCATTGCAAATGCAGACAATGTAGTATGGTGACCCACACTATGGCGGCCTTGTGAGATGCTTTTTCACACCCCGTTTGGGGATGTAAAAGGCATGACAGTCATTGTGACAGTGTAAGGGTTACACAGTTACCACGATAACTGTCATCCCTGTATCAATGGGCCTTAAGTGTAAGTTTGATACTATTTTGAATTTAAACCTTATGAACGATGAGTTATAGTCCATTTTGTGATATTTGTGACAATGATATCTCGTTTACATAATTTTAAGATCTTTAGTTACTCATGATTCAATTATTATTTTTGGACATTTAATACAACGCCATCTATACCCAAACTAAGCAGAGCTTGTACTGTGGGTACTAGACAATTGATATAAATACATACATACTTTTTTTTTGTAAATTTGAAAACACCCAACTCCGAAACAAATATTTGTAAGCCATACAAACACTTGGTCCTGCCCGGGAATAGTTTTTGAGGACATTTAAGATATTTTTCTTGGCAATTATTAAGATTATTGTCGATAATTTGTTAGTAACGGGACCCCAATTAGATGCTTACATAGATACTTATAAAATTCTGAGTATGATATTAAAACTAACCGCTAGAAAGTAAATTAATATCAAACGGACTCGAGCTAGATTTTGTATAAATATAGAATGGTTAACAAACTAATGGTAAGCAAGTATCTTCATGGATAGCTCACTAGTCATATTTTCACTGTAGCCCTTTCACCCCCTGTGTTTTAGGAAGGAGGGAGCTTCAGTGGGATTAGTCAATCGGTGTAAAACTGTGAAAGGATTACTTAACATCGGTTCTCTGTGTATATATGTACAAATTAAGTATATTGTTTGAATTTCAGTCAAAACTGAAGAATAAAAAAATATGTGATGGCATTTTAAATCTTATAAATAAACTTATCTTAATATTATAAATTTAAAAAATATTACTAAATATCAAAAATTCATAATAACATTAATAAATGTTATTTATAAAGGTGAGATTTTTTTCTATTCAAACATAGCTGTCAGGTGTGCCCAATTTAAAAAAGTGATAAATATTAAAACAATAAAAAAAATATATAAGTCGAAGTTGTGAAATATGTCTTCCACTAGTCTTTTCATGAGGACTTTAAATTTCTACTCCTAACATAAAATACACAACCCTTTTCTGTATATTTTTTCTTATTTTGAAACGTTTCAGGAGCAATATACGATTTAGGAGCTGCCAAATTTAGCCATCCTTAACTTAAAATCTTCACAAGATATGTCGACGTCAATATATAGAAGATATGTGCGGTACTAGTGGTTGCGGTGTCCGGATATCCGTACACTAACGGATCTGGACGCAGGCCCGGATAGTTAATGTCTGGCAATGGCGACTCTGAAATTAGAAAAAGGTGTTATTATAATCAGTTTAAGGTCCATATATATTCCTTAAATTGTATGTAAGTTTTGATTTTTAGCTTATTTTGAAAATTACTCGACAAATCTAACTAAACTTTGCTTTTGCAAAATTAATAGACAGACTGAGCAAGCACTGAACTACATATTTGAATATATTTCTAAAATTAAGAAACAAAAAGCATTACAGCAAAGAGAAAATGGAAAATAAGTTTTAAAATGTATATTTTCGGATTTTGAATGTCCCTTTGCGTAATTAGGGATAATGTAGTTGGTTTACTTTTAACCTTCAACACTTCATTAAATACCAACAAAGAATTGCTTAACACCAGGTTAACTGGCCGTGGTAAAACTCCATTTGAGCCTGCATTTATTTTTGTACTGGCAAACAAGCAAACAGGTTCCATGATGGGACGTTTGTAACTTAGAATTTATAAGCGTGTTGACGTCTTCTGAAGTAGGAGTGTGTTCTTTTTTTTATATAAGACTACCAAAGTGACTATTCCGTCTGATGGAAAGCGTGAATAGAATCCAAGAGCGATGGTCGCCATACTCACTGTGAATGAAGACAGTGTAGTATAACGAGGCACGGGACGCTATTTGTGTCGAAGTTACGGATAGTCCGTATAGTCTTGTACCCACCCTAGAGTTATAAGTTAGCGACTTACCTCCGTAGCGCGTAGGTGACGTAGAGAGCTACGAGGGCTACGAGTGTAGGTTCAGAAGGCGCGAGGCTATGAGCTCCGCCGTAGTGGCCCGTACCGCACGCGGGCGGGCACACCGGGATTATCGACTCTATAAGCATGCGAATAAAGGTCATGCAATGCGATGTTGCAGAGTATATAAAACAGTATACGGTTTGTATCATAAACACTCGTAATAGGGCAGTTCTAAGAAAATATCTTATATTTTTAAGCTATCGTGGTCGCTATACAAAAGTTTTACTATAGTTTTCACGAATAGAGAGTGACTTAAGAGGAAAATTTATAATATGTATATTACATTGTACGTGTGTGAGACTGGGAAGGCTCTCTACCGTCTTTTTTTTAAGAGGTAGCCAAAGTGACTACTCTGCCTAATGGAAAGCATGAATAGAATCCAAGAGTTGCGGTCACCTCATTGCTATGGCGGCCTAGTGAGATACTTTTTCACGTCCTACTTGTTTGCTTGGGGAGATGAAAGGCATGACAGTCATCGTGGCAGTGTAAAGATCAGACGCTTACCACGATAATTGTTTTATAAAATATTACAGAAACAGAAATAGCAGAAACATAATAGAGAATATAACAGAAATTAATGCATTGACGTTAAGTTTCGGATTTAAAAAAAATGTAGACATAATAAGTGGCCTATACGCAACACAAATATAGATTAACTAATAATTCTTATGAAATTGTTTTAAGGTGGCGTTTATAGAAATAAATTTCAGCGCCATCTTGTGAAGGCAAATCTAATTATAATGACATTTACTACTGATCCTGTATCGCGCTATAAAAATTTCCCTTAGGGCCATAGTACACAGGGCACTAAAAGTGTAAAAATGTTTTCAGTGATAATAATAAGTTATTTATTTACTTAAAACAAGCTATGACGTCACATTTTGTTATTTCATACGTTAAAAAAGTTGTTCTTGAAGTACCTATGTAAAGAATTAGCTAACAACTTTAATTACAGTTATAGCCCACTGCTGGACTTAGACCTTTTTGGACGCAAGGAGAGGCTACTATATCACGGTGGCCAAGGGTGTGAGGTTTGTTCAAGGTGGTTCCCGGATCCCTCCTATCTCAGGCGGAGAGTGGCACACGTGTGGTTTTAGTCTGTCCGATTCCGACACACCACCCCGCCGTAAACCCCGTGGGGGTGACGGCCCGAGGGGATTTTCACACGTCAAAAAAAAGGGGGGGTTTGTCAAGGTTTTCCTTCTCTTTACAGTGATATTGTCGTACGTAATCTGTTCCCTTAGTCGCCTCTTAGGACACCCATGGGAGGAATAGGGTTGGTGACACTGTATTCTCAATCAATCACCACACGGGGATAATATACGTCAATAAATAATATCTTTGATACAAAACGTATACTGTTTAGACGCAAGATACATCAATTATGAAAAAATATTTATTCCTTATTACATTAAGCAATTATAAAGTGTAAATAAAATCAAATCAACTAGATTAAATGGGAATTCAAAGAAAGTTAGTGAGTAAAAATTTCATTTTGTAAGAATCATTAACAACCGTTAACAGTCCACTGCTGGACATAGACCTCTCTTAAAATAGGAGGTTTTAAATAACAAATATGTACGAAACACACACACACATAAAAGTATGTGTATCATACATTTAGTAAAACAATTGGATAGATGACTTTATCGTAAATAAATACCAATGTCCACTTCATTAAAACTAACATCGCGAAACATCTCGGCAAATACAATTAACATAGCTTTTTATTATTATAATGAATGTCAATCAAATATACAGTGAAATATATTGTTCAATTGAGTGGTCTAAAACTGACGTCACAATTTGGTATTTAGTACATTTTTCATACAAAATTATCGTTTTGACAAATGATAAAAAGTAACTAATTTGACTAAGGTGTCATCTAGTCTATGCTATCTAGTTGACTTGCTCCATTTTTTACCAATTCTTACATATTTAACTGAATTAAAAAAAAAACAATGCAAAAAAAAATTGTAAATGCAAATTCAAAAAATTGCAAAAACAAAACGTAAAAAAAACAAGCACTAAGATATTAATGGTAACGTACGTATGGGTATGTTATGTGGTTTAACTGAAATTTGTGTATCTGTTACTTTGACTGGTCTGTTGGTCTATGGTTTGTGACCCTGACTACAATGCTAGAGGTCGTGTGTTTGATCCCAGCCAGGATAAATGTTTGTGTGATGAGTATGATCATTTGTTGTGTCTGGATGTGATTTATCTATGATATATATGGATATAGAAACATATAAGAATGTTTATCCACAGTCTGGTTACCATAGTACAGGCTCTGTCCAGTTTCGGACAGCCTTCAATAGTCCACAGCTGGACATAGGGTTTCTTCTTTACAATGAAGCTTTGGCCTACTATACCACGCTGGTCAGATGGGTTGGTATAGGGTTTGTTTCAAGTTTCCCAGGAGTTGGCGGACCTCCGTGCGGCCTGTACTCGTGCCCGGAGGTCCTACACCCGTAGTCGGCGGCGACACTGCGAAGAAGGCGAGGAGGACCAGCTTCATGAGGAGTACCGAGAGGCGCGGAAAACTCTGAAGCTGGCCATAAGCCGCGCCAAAGAAATTAAGAGAAAGGAGATGCTGGAGGGTCTCGATCTTGATCCCTGGGGTCGCCCTCATCGTGCGGCGCGACAAAAACTCCGCGCGCGCGTCGGCCCCCCCAATTACAGAGACACTCTAGCCCAGCTTCCTGCGGGAAGTGGTCGAGGGCCTTTTCCCGCAGCGGGTGGAACACACACCCCCGTCGATGGCCTTCATGGTCGGAGACGACGGGGGGAAAGAGGACGATGTTCCGCCCGTCAGGGAATCGGAGGTAGGGGCGGTTGTTCTACGGATCCGCTCTAAGAACACCGCCCCCGGGCCGGACGGGATACCTGCCCGAGTGCTAGACCGAGCCCTCGAACACATGTCGGACCGCCTCAGGGAGGTCCTGGACGCTAGCTTGGCGTCCGGACGCTTCCCTGAGTGCTGGAAAAGCGGGAAGCTGGTCCTATTGAGGAAGCCGGGACGGCCAGCCGAATCGACAGCGGCCTATATACCCATCGTGTTGCTGGACGAGGCGGCTAAACTGTTTGAGAGGATACTCTCTGCCCGCATCGTCGGGCACCTCCGCGAGGTGGGCCCCGATCTGTCGGACGCCCAATTTGGTTTTCGGGCGGGGCGTTCGACGGTCGATGCCGTGCTGCGCCTGAGGGCCGTTACCGAAGAGGCGGTGAGCTGTGGCGGCGTGCTGTTGGTGGTGTCGTTGGACATCGCCAACGCATTTAATAGTCTGCCATTTAGCTGCATCAGGGAAGCACTCCACTACCACGGGGTGCCAAAGTACCTGAGGCGGCTTGTGGCAGACTATCTTGAGGAGCGTACCGTCATGTACGAGGACCGAGACGGTGTTCTGAGGCGGCGGCTCATGTCGTGCGGTGTTTCACGGGGTCTGTCCTCGGACCACTCCTGTGGAACATGGGATACGACTGGGCCCTTCGAGGCCGTCTTTCCCCCGGGCTGGGCGTAATTTGTTACGCAGATGACACATTGGTCACGGCCCGGGGGATGAACTTTCAAGAGGCGACGCGCCTGGCCACCACGGGTGTCTCTCTGGTGGTCGGGCGAATTGAGGCGCTGGGTTTGCGGGTGGCCCTGGACAAGACGGAGGCCCTTTTGTTCCATGGGCCCCGTCGTGGTCCACCCTCCGGCGCCTCCATCGTGGTCAATTCGGTCCTCGTACCGGTTCATGCCCAGATGAAGTATCTGGGCCTGATCCTCGACGGCAGGTGGCTCTTCGACGAGCACTTCCGACAGCTTTCTCCAAAGCTGGTCGGCACTGCTTCTGCCCTTGGGCGACTTTTGCCCAATCTGGGTGGAGCTAGCGTAGCGACGAGACGGCTATACACGGGGGTTGTTCGGTCAATGGCGCTATATGGTGCACCGGTGTGGGCGGCGGCTCTGACCGCCCAGAATAGGGCTCGCCTCTGGCGCCCTCAGAGGATATTGGCGGTTAGAGCCATACGCGGTTACCGCACCGTACCGACGGAGGCGGCGTGCGGCTTGGCCGGAACTCCCCCGTGGGATTTGGAGGCGAAAGTGCTCGCCGAAGTTTATCGGCGGACGGCTGACTTCCGGGCGGGTAGCGGCATACGACCCCCGCCCGAAGAGATACGCGAGTGGCGAGAGGCCGCTTGTCGAGCCACGATGGCTCGTTGGTCGTCCCGGCTGGAGGCCCCACGTGCTGATTTTGCCGCCGTGGAGGCTCTCCAGCCGGTTATCGCCGAGTGGGCAGGGCGGCAGCACGGGACCCTTTCCTTCCGACTGACGCAGGTCCTTTCCGGGCACGGTTGCATCGGGAAGTATCTGCACTCGGTCGCCAGGAGGGAATTGAGTCCCGCCTGTCACCACTGCGACTGCAATGAGGACTCGGCTCAGCACACGCTAGCGGTTTGTTCCGCTTGGGCGGTGCAGCGTGGGCTCCTTACTGCAGTTATTGGAGGAGATCTCTCGCTACCGACCGTCATCCGCTTCATGGCCGGTAGCGACAGTTGTTTTACCGCGGTCGCAACCTTCTGCAAAGACGTAATTTCGCGGAAGGAGGCGGCGGAGAAGGCCCGGGAGGACGATATCCACTCGGACCCAATTCGCCGCCGGCGAGCCGGGCGGCGGAGGCGCGCATACCAGCGCCTCATGCCGCCTTGAGTGTGGCCGCGGGTGGACGGGACGGGTTTTCCCCTCCATCCGCTATAATAGCCAGCCGCGAGAAGGTGACGTGCGCGTGTGCCGTACCTCGCCTAAATAGAGAGTTTGTAAGCAGATGGTGCCCGCGTTAGCGGGCAGGCGCTAGGAGGGATTTGGATGTCTTAGTAACAGCTGTTCCCGGATCCCTCCTATGTCAGGCGCAGAGTGGCACACCGTGTGGTTTTAGTCGGTCCGATTCCGACACACCACCCCGCCGTAAACCCCGGTGGGGTGACGGCTCGAGGGGGTTTCAACATGTTAAAAAAAAAAAGAAAAGGGTTTGTTTCAAGTTTCCCATCTCTTTGCAGTGATGTTGTCTTGCATATTTTGTTCAATTAGTCGCCTGTAACGGCATCCATGGGAATGGGGGACGGTGACACTTTATATTTTAATCCATCACCATAAGAAATGTACTTACGGAGTATGCTCAATAATTTAGTATACTTTCAACAAAATCAATCAATTATTGCACATCATTTTAGTTAAACCACTCACAAAAATTAACATTCACAATAACAAAAACCCAATACACTTAGAATATACAAATATTCAGTGCTAACTATTTAAAAACTTTATAAAAAAAGAAACAAAACTTATCTATGCATTAATAAGAGATATAAAGTGTTTAACTCACCGACCAGTTCAACTTGACCTTCATCGGTGCCCAGTTTATTCTGAGCCTTACACTTGAAGATACCATACTGACGTTTCTCAATGGTGATCACCCTGATGGTGGTATCTGTGAATTCATCGGCAGTCGCGAAGTGGGAGATCCTGGAAGTAGAGGATAATCCTACCAATGTCATAAATGCGAAAGTTTGTGAGTATGGCTGTTTGTTGTTCTTTCACGAAAAAACTACTGGACGGATTTGGATGAAACTTTACAGTAGTATAGATTATACATTGGAATAACATATAGGCTTCAATTTGTAATGATTGCTTGATCGAGCACCGTCTCCGGCATACTTTTTTTTTTTGTATGTGAATATCAAAATAATATCATTTTTGTCTAACACTCGGCCCGATGGAAAAATTAATATAATCCAAGAGTTGTGGTTACCATACTTATTGCGTATGCAGACAATGCAGTATGTTGACCTACACATGGAGGCCTAGTGAGATACTGTTTCGCGCCTCGCTTGGGGACGTAAAAGGCATGACAGTCATCAATGTATTGCACATACCAAGACAACTAGATTAAGAGATTACTAGTTTAAGTATATACAGTCGTCTACAGAAATATCGTTTCTCGTTAAGGCGTAAAAGATATCGTGGCAAATGTACAAAGTTTCCTAAAATTCGAAGAGATTTTAAAAACATGGGAGTCTGTTCTGGAGCGTGTGGACGGACGCTCATCGCTATGGCAGTGACGCTGCTCATTTGAATGCTACTTCCAATCACGTCAGGGTCATCACTGTGGAGGGATGAGTGTCATGTCCCTCCAACACAGAGGGAGGATCCTCCGACCAGGCGAGGTGATGTCTGGGGAGCCACGGCTGAAAGGTTGATGTTGGGATGTCGTATATATGCTAATCGCTACGAGAATCTCTATTTCGCGATACAGGATTAGTAGTTGCTCTGTAGTTCGATGTGTCTTCGCTAGATGGCGCTGTAGTAGTATTTTTTCTGTTTGGCGCTGTATGTGGAAGTCTCCACAAGTTATATCACTAAAGAAATGATTATCATGCAATTCTTTCATTTCTTTTCACCGAGTGAGTAAGTTTACCGGAGGCCGAAAGTTTAAGGGATCTTGAGTTACAATCGTCATTATTAAATTGATTAGTAAATACTCTTACCGGTAATGTTGGTTATTTGAGAGCTGCACTTCATCCTTTAGCCATGTGATGGCTGGAGGCGGGTATGCTTCCACGTGGCATTCTAAATCCATATCGTATTGCAGAGCCTAGAAAATATAAAATCATTAGTTTTTTATTGTTTAATAGGGTTCCCACCAAGAACTTGGATTCCAAGCTAACCTCAACTGCAAGGGTGCACCTGCTAATCAATGGAAGAGGCTCTGGCGAACAAAACATCCCCATTAGCAGCAATAGGTTCGCCACCTGTGTTACCTGGGACCTAAACTCTGGTAAAAAGTAGGCGCTTAATATGCCTCTGCCTACACCTCCACGGAAACGTGTGATTTTTTATTGTAATATTAAATATTTTAATGTTGTGTACTATCTGATACTATCAAATAGCATCTGTTTTATTATGGTTACGAAACTACCAATTCCTGAAATCATCCCTTCATAATTTGCTTGCCCACCCTTGTCTAGATGGCACCTTAGTCAAATTAGATACTCTTTAGCATCTGTCAAAATGACAATTTTGTATGAAAAATGTACTAAATAGAAACTTGTGATGTCACTATTTTAGACTACTCAATTGAACAATACATTTTACTGTATCTTTGATTTACGTTCGTAATAGTAATAAAAACTTGTGTTAATTATATTTGCTGAGGTGTTTTGCGTTATTCATTGTAATGAAGCCGGCATTGATATTTTACAACACAGTCATCTACCCTTTTGTCATTAAAAAGGGCTTTGGGACCTGCATACTTCGGTATATACGGGCCATGTTGACCGAAAGGTAAGGCCTCACAGAAAATCCGGTGTTAAGCGAACAAAAACCAGTAAAAAGCAACGTATTTTTTTTACTGAAGCACCTAATCCTTGTTTCGGGAAGAGATCTCAATGAGGAGTAACGCGTTTGTGACTTGAATTGCAGGTATCTATGAGCGGATGTCCTTATTATCAAGAATGGTGTTGCTGTACTTACTCAACTGAGGCAAGTCGCGTTTTTTCAGGCTCACAATACACAATCTCTATGGTTAATACTTCAGGTAACTATGCTCATCAATAGCCTTTAACAGTCCACTGCTGGACATAGGCCTCGCGTAGTGTAGTAGTAGTGTAGTGTAGTCGCGTAGTGTGGTATCGTAGCCCAAAACCTTTTCTAATGGTTTTGAGCTACGATACCACACTGACCAGATGGGTTGATATAGTTTGTTTTAAATTTTTCTTCTCGTTGTAGTGATGTCGTTCTGTGTAGTTTGCCCTTAGTCGCCTCTTACGACACCCATGGGATGAGTAGGGGTGATGACTCTCCGTATTCTTAATCCGACACCATAATTACTCTCTGTGTAGCTAATCAGAGGGTATAAAATACTTACCTGAGCTAATCGCGGCCTGGGTACTGTGACTACAGGGGCAAACTCTACTTCCAAGTTAATGTTACGCCTGGCGCCTTTGCCCACGCCATTTTCAGCCACACAGTAGTATGTACCACGGTCTTCTTTATGCACCTGGTTGATCTTCAGGGTATTGCCTCTGAAAATATTATGAAGAAAATGTACTTTATAACCGATTTCGGCCACTGTGGCCAGTCTCAACGAGGACCAGCTAAGGCAGAAGATATTATAGTACGCAAGTGTGTGCGTAAACACACGTGCACTTTCTGTTCCCCCACTTCCACAATCCGATGGGAGATCAGGCACAGAACCGATGTCTTTGCGTACTCTCCGAGGCGCGGCAGAGCCTCATCGTCCAAACTCCAGTCTGTTATTAAATATTTCTGTAACTAACTATTTAACTTTCTAATCCGACCGGGGAATCGAACCCGAGACCTTTTATTCGGCAGTTGCATACGCTAACCGCTAGACCAACGAGGCAGTTATTATACACTATTAAAAATCAGATCATAATCTCTAATTCATATCAAAGATGTGGTTGCTAGACAGCTCCTCGTAGTAATTCCTCGACAGTAGATATCGTTATTCCGAAACTGAAAGATGTGAAGATCTGAGCAAGATGGAGATTCTTATAAAGGGGAGTATGGGTATATGTCTTGGGGAAGTGGGATTTTAATTATACAATACCTGTAGATGGAGCCACCAGTGGGTAATATGGCGTTGTTTTCACGACGCCACGAGATCTTCGGCAATGGGAACCCACCAGCATAACAGTCCATTTGTACACCTATAGCGTTGAATAATTTTGTATAAGTATCAATTATTGAAATTTTCCTATTGGTATAGAATGTTTCATCAAAGATGGCACTGCTCGGATGGCAGAGCGGTTTAAGTGATCGCCTCGCCGCTTTCTACCATGTTGAGTGTTGTGGGTTCGAACCTTAGATTAGATAACACTTTGTGTGATCCACAAATTGTGGTTCTGAGTCAGGGTGTTCTTTGTATCCGTTTCTTGTATATTTGTAGTCTTTCGTGCCACAGGAATATTCCTAAAGCAGGTGTTGATTTATTAAAAAGAACCAGTAAAGAAAAATGTCTAATAGTAGATAACATGGATATCAAAACGAAGTAGGTAACAAAATCCTCTCGCCCCTCAACTGAAGGGAGGGGGGACTGAGGACTCTGATAACTGCATCATAAACAGTTTTCAACAGTCCACTGCTGGACATAACGTTTTCCCTCGAAAGGAGGTCTTAGTCCACCACTGGTCAGATGGGTTGGTATAGGGTTTGTTTCAAGGTTTCCTTCTTTCTGTAATGTTGTTGTTCTGTGTAGTTTGCTTCCTTAGCTGCCGCCGACACTCATGAGATGATTAGAGGTGGTGGTACCCTGTTCTTCATCCGTCACCACCATTGGAGTATTGCTTAAAAATTTTCCTTGTGGGGCTATAAATCTCCTCAGTCGTTACGGTTTATTTATACTGAAGTATTTCAAAAGGTTCATGGATATCTTTTTTAATTTGTTTTTTTTTTTAGTTACCACCACAGGGTACTTTGTAACTCCACTGAATCATTTAAAAGGAAGGAAAGAAATGCTTAATGCACGTGGTCAATTCGAGCTGGCCGTCTCGTCCCGTCATATAATAATAACATTATACCAAATTCACACAACAACACTGCCACAATGACTGTCATGCCTTTTACGTCGCCAAGTGGGCCGTGAAAAAGCATCTCACTAGGCCGCCATAGTGTGGGTCACCATACTGCATCGTCTGCATTTGCAATGAGTATGGTGACCACAACTCTTTGGATTCTATTCATGCTTTCCATCAGGCAGAGTAGAGTCACTTTGGCAGGCTCTTTATAGAGAAAAAAAATGCATCTAGTTCCAAACTAAGCAGAGCTCGTACTGTGGGTACTAGGTAATGATATAAATACATATATGTTATATATAGAAACACCGATTATCGACAACCTTTGACAGTCCACTGCTGGACATAAGCCTCCTTAGCAAGGAAGATTTTGCCCACAACACACACGAGTTGATATAGGGTTTGCTTAAAGTTTTCCTCTTCCTTTACAATGATGTCTTGCATACGTGTTACCTTAATCACTTCATACGACACCCATAGAAATGAGAAAGGGGAGAGGTTAAGAATAGGGGTGGTGAGACTCTGTACTCTTAATCCGTCACCACACACACACAGAGAAAAAACATTCAAAACAAATCAAACATCGCTCACGCACACATATTTGAGCACGAATCGAACCCGCGACTATTACTCTTACGTAAACCACTACGTCACGCGGCTGTTAAAATATTTATATAGATATATTAGAAGAGTAAAATACACAGCCTGATACTCACTCTCTCCCTCGCTCGCAACAAGAGATCTCGTCGAGTTGTCAGAGATGATAGGTGGAAGACGAACCTGGAGCTGCACTTCGGCTGTAATCTTGTTGCTAATCGACAACAATACTTGACACTGGTACCAGCCGGCATCGTTTTCTTGAATATCTTTAATCTGAAAAAAGAAAAATAAATTTCCACTAATATCATAACGTAACTCTGTGTGTCTGTTAGATTCTACTACTAAACCAATGAACTTTGGCATAAAGATTCACGTCTTTGCCTAATCAATATATATAACAAAAAAATATATAACTGTCTGTCTGTGATGATTTAAACGTCACTAAAACAGTAAATTTATTTGTTTTATTAGTCTGTCTATTTTTTGTCCAGGCTAATCTCTGGAACCGCTAAACTGATTTTAATGCGACTTTCACTAAGAGATATAGGAAGTTACTGGACAACATTTCGGCTACTTTTTATCCCAAGTTTCTCACGGGATCAGGATTTACGCAGCAAAAACCATGTCTAAACTAAAGAGAAACATAAAATTAGGGTAAAAATTCAAAATTCAAACCCTGCGCGGACATTGTTGTGGCCACCGTTGGCCAGTATTATATAAAGCGTTCACTATCCTTTCAGGAACAGTCATTTTTTTATGTAAGGTTCCCTATAACACTTTCATTAACCACTGATAATGTTCAGGCACCATTGCATTACCGTTTCAGTAGTTTAAGCGTAAATGCTCAACAAACAAACTAACAAAATGCATCATTTGCAAAGTCTCTTTAATCGACACACTTTCCTTTTTATTTTTTCATTCAATAAAGCCCTATTTTTCTACCCTAGATTACCCGATTGCCCCCTACTACGTAAACAGTAGTATACATATAAAAATAAACTTACCGATAGTGTATACCTGGCAGTGGCCTCATCAAAACGAAGGGAAAACCTGGAGTCCTTGATGATCAGAGCAGCGTTACTGGACAAGGGTATGGATTCCACTGTCTTGAAGCGATCATACTTCACCTGTGGAATTATTACAAAAAATATTAGCTATAACATTATTCATAATAATACAAGTAAATCTAAAAAAAAATAATTTTTTTGATGCTCTAATCTCTTATTGAAATTCAGATAAATTAAGGGGAAGTCCCTCTGCACTACTCAGCGTTAGAGAGTTCAAGAGGCACTTGCACATGATGACGCGTCGCCACACTGCATTATATGTTACACTTACATACTATAATTACATAGAGTAGTGACCTTTCGCCACACTGACGATCTGACCTTCAATTCAATTTTGTTTTTTAATAATATTAATATTTATCTTACCGTTTTATATTATTTTTTTTTATTAAATACCCGTCGAAATGACTTTACTGATGGAAAGCATGAATAAAATCAAATATTTCTGATCACCATACTCTTTGCGAATGCAATGCATACTCTTTGTTTAACTCGACTGAACTCGACTGCACGTTTGGCCTAATGGTTTAAGCTGTCGCCACGCCGTTCTCTACTGCGCTGAGTGTTGTGGGTTCAAACCCGACATGGGACAACACTTTGTGTGATCCACAAATTGTTGTTCTGAATCTGGGTGTTCTTAGTGTTCGTTTCTTGTATGTTTGTAAAGCCCCCGCGATACAAGATTTACTCTTATTGCGGGCGATGTCTTTTATAACGAGAAACGACAAAACGAGAAACTGTAAGTAGTAGCGCCACGCTGATTTCCACACGAACGAGTCTGCTCAACAATACTATCCTCTCACAGAACACCAACTTAAAGCGACAGCATTCATGCTTTCGTCTCGTTGGTGAGTTGCGAGACTGGATGCCCATTGATGCACGGGTGACAGTTATCGTGGTAAATATGTGAGCCATACACACAAGCCCGCCATAGTGTGGATCACCATACTGCATTGTCTGCATTTGCAATGAGTAATGAGTATAGCGACCACAACTCTTTTTCAGGGATTTCCTTTCTCGGGTACATCTGATTCCCCGGCTACTGGTACCTGAGACGGCGTGCGGTTTTTGGTCGGTTCGAGTCCGACATAACCACCAGTAGGTGGTATCGGAGGGGATTTCCGCACAGGAAAAAAAAAGTGACCACAACTCTCGGATTCTATTCATGCTTTCCATCAGGCGTCTTATTAGCAAGCTCTTAAAAAACTGTGCAGTTTGTTATGTTTAGCAAGACAAACAAGGAAAACTCAATTTAAAACAATAACTATACTGTTCAAGTCAAATGTAAACAAAGTTAAGTTAAAACATCTTTATATACATTATATAAACAACACAAATTGTACATAAAGACTTCCTTCAACAGATTATTAATTTATTCTTGAATAGGTGATGATGGACTAGTAATGTCTGGTTTAGCGTTCAGAGCGAGTGCTATTTACTTAGTCTGGCCATAAATACTGTTACACTTAATTATAAAAAAATATTACATTTGAATTTCGAATCTGTCATTTTTATACGATTGTTCATTGTGTTTTCTCATTTTGGCGCCAATACATTGTAAAATATTTTGCGATATTAAAATGGTGTGGGGTGATAAAGAGAACCGTCGCTGTGATAGCATTACACAAAGTAGGTATGGAGCCAAATGCAATTTTTAAAACTCTCCATACACTTGGTATTAGTAAAATGTTTGTGTACCGGGCTATTAATAGGTACAATGAGACCTCCTCTGTTTGTGACAGAAAAAGATCTGGCCGTCCACGTAGTGTTCGTACGAAAAAGGTGGTCAAAGCAGTAAGGGAAAGAATTCGAAGAAATCCTGTCCGAAAGCAAAAGATTTTATCTCGGGAAATGAAGATAGCACCTAGAACCATGTCGCGTATTTTAAAAGATGACTTAGGACTTGCAGCCTATAAGAGACGCACTGGCCATTTCTTAACTGATAATTTAAAGAAGAATAGGGTGGTAAAATCGAAACAACTACTGAAGCGGTACGCAAAGGGAGGTCACAGAAAAATTTTGTTTACGGATGAGAAAATTTTTACAATTGAGCAACATTTTAACAAACAAAATGACCGTATTTATGCTCAAAGCTCTAAGGAAGCTTCCCAATTAGTCGACAGAGTGCAACGTGGACATTATCCGACTTCAGTGATGGTTTGGTGGGGTGTTAGCTATGAAGGAGTGACTGAGCCATATTTTTGTGAAAAAGGTATCAAAACATCGGCACAAGTGTATCAAGATACCATTCTTGAGAAGGTAGTTAAGCCCCTTAACATCACCATGTTCAATAACCAAGTATGGTCCTTCCAGCAAGACTCGGCGCCGGGTCATAAAGCTCGGTCCACGCAGTCTTGGTTGGAATCGAACGTTTCGGACTTCATCAGAGCTGAAGACTGGCCGTCGTCTAGTCCCGATCTTAATCCGCTGGATTATGATTTGTGGTCAGTTTTAGAGAGTACAGCTTGCTCTAAACGCCATGATAATTTGGAGTCCCTAAAACAATCTATACGATTGGCAGTGAAGAATTTTCCCATGGAAAGAGTGCGTGCTTCTATTGATAACTGGCCTCATCGTTTAAAGGACTGTATTGCAGCCAATGGAGACCACTTCGAATAAGCTTTTTATATTTTTAATTGTTTTATATTTATGTATTAAACTGACACACTGTAAAAGTAATAAATGTTATTTGCAGTTAACAATTTTCTTTTTTCTTTATTACAATATTTATGGCAAGACTAGGTATATTCTTAGTTTAATGTACTTTAGAATTCCGTACGTATAATTCTAAGCTTCTTACACGACTACCAACTGTACGAATGGGATAGTGGTTTAAGCGGTCGCCTTGCTGTTCTATAC
This sequence comes from Hypercompe scribonia, assembly GCA_949316085.1. NCBI lineage: Eukaryota > Metazoa > Arthropoda > Insecta > Lepidoptera > Erebidae > Hypercompe > Hypercompe scribonia. The sequence continues at coordinate 6,522,254 of OX438997.1, forward strand.
TGAGCTGAGGGTTGTAGGTTCAAATCTCACATGGATAACACTTTGTATAATTAACAAATCGTTGTTCTAAGTCTATCCAGATACAGACAGAAGTAATGTTAAATTTGGGACTAGGTGGCGTTGAGTGAATGAAGAATATTGATGATGTTGATGTCCTCCCAGACGTATCCGTCGACGGGGATACACTGTTACTAACTATTAGTTCGACGTTCGTGAGCGCGAATGTGACTCGCAAAACCGAATTTAGTTTTAAAGATTCGGCCACAGATAGCGCAGTGGAGCTGCCCGCTATCATTATATGTGTAGTTATAGGAGGGCTTGGGTCGAGTTTTCAAAAGCTGGTGTTTGGCGTCAAAATGTTCGAAGCGAGCGCGTTCAAAATTATTAATGCCCGTTTTGACAGCGTTTCGCCACTCCGGTCTCCGAGTAGCAAGCTCCTCCCAAGAATCGCAAGAGATTCCACAGGATGTTAGGTGGCGTTTCAGAACATCTTTGTAGCGTAAATATTGTCCTCCGGGTTGGCGCTTTCCTGAGCTAAGCTCTGAATAAAAGACTGACTTTGGCAACCTTGAGGAGTCCATACGCACTAGGTGTCCAGCCCAGCGTAGTTGACACCTCACTAGCAGACTCTCCATACCGGTCATCTTAGTCCGACGAAGAACTTCAGAGTTAGAGACACGATCCTGCCATTTCAAACGAAGGATGGCACGGAGACACTTCATGTGAAAGACGTCAAGACGTTTGATGTCACCCTTGTACAGACACCAGGTCTCCTAGGCATACAGAAGCAGAGGTAGTATAATTACTCTATAGACGGCAAGTTTCGTGTGGAGCTTTAAGTCGTGAGACTTCCATACTCTTTGGTTCAGCCTACCAAAAGCAGCAGCAGCTTTAGCGATTCGCGCAGATATGTCAGACTCGAGACGATTGTCGCTACGAACTAGACTTCCTAAATGCCGAAAAGTATTGCCTTCGTCTAGTTTTTTTCCGCCTAAGTAGACAGCAGTGTCACTAGCAGATTTTCCCCTTGCAGGCTGTTTCAGAATCTGAGTTTTCGACGCGCTGATTACAAGGCTGAATTTTCGACAGGAGTCATCTAAATTGTCGATGTATCTTTGCAGATTCTCCATACTGTCAGCCATAAGGCAAACATCATCTGCATAAAGAATTTCCAGAGGTCCGCGTCCGCTGGACTTTATGTTTTGCTCTGAAACGGGACAAACACAAGAGTGGACTTGACCTTACCCGTTGGGTTCATGTTTCACTAAATCTTGACTGTTAACTTTTGTGTCGCGTAGGACTTTGTAGAAACGGACACAACGAATGGACGTTCTACTTCGACTTTGTATACATATAAGAAATGGACACAAAAAACACCTGTTCTTTGTGTCCATTCTTGACTTCAAGACTTGCCGGTTTACAAATTTTTAATATTTATTTTCACGTGGTCAGGTTTTTATTGTATTCAATAATTTACTTGTTTTAGTAATATAAATGGCAGTAGTATGTGTATAGTAGTCCAAAATCTCCTTTTTAAGGATAACTCATGTCCAGCAGGGGACTTTTAAAGACTGAGATGATGATGATAATAATTTTGTTTCTTTTTTTTTTTTTTACATACAACTCTCGCAATGTAAATGAATCCTGCGTCGCGGGGGACTTTGTAAAAATATAAAAAACGGGCACAAATAACAAGGCAAGTCTCATATACAATTCATAGGCTACAGAGCGTGCCAAAAAAAAATATATACGTAGGTTCGAAAGTGGGCTTTTTCTGGGACAGTCAGGTAACAACGCAACGAAGACCGGTAACATGTAAATAAATTTATTACTGACTGTTCAGCTGGACATGGATTCTATTCTTACGTATTAGTAGTTCTACGGTGAGCTAGGTTTTTTCCTGCTGGCTCGTTGATTAGTGACCCTGACTGCTAAGTCAATGGTCCTACTGCTGCCTATGGACATTTGCAACGCATTAGACAAAGTATTTTACCGCACTTTAAGAGCATCATCTCCATGTGGTGACGGATTAAGAATACGGAGTGTCACCGCTCCTATTCTTCTCATGGGTGTCGTAAGAAGCGACTAAGGGAACAAAATATACAAGACAACATCACTGCAAAAGAGAAGGAAAACTTGAAACAAACTCTATACCCAAGCGTCTGGCCCGCATGCTATAAGCCAAAACCTCCTCGCTAAGGAGAGGTCTATGTCTAACAATGGACTGTTGATATTGAAGGTACATCGAATAGAATGAAAAATTGGGTGGTTCTATAAAGTTATGGTATTGAAGCCTTCCTTTGTTTGCTGACAGACGCGTCCTGTTTCACCTGACTATCGTGTTGGTGTTCAGTCTTACGATCAACGCTTACGGAACCCTAAAATGCCTCCAACTCTATACGCCGCTATAAATAAATGTGCCAGTGTGTCACAATACAATTTAGTCTCATTATTTCTTAGTTCACGGTAGATGTGACAAACAAAATAAGAAAAAATAAATACAGTGGAACATAAAATTTCCTACTTTTTTGAAGTCGGTTAAAAATTGAAGAAAATGTAAGTGTTTTATCCTTTATAACATTATTACTGTTGCTTTCCTGCAATATGTGGGAGTGATATTGTAAAAAGGGACGGAAGTGTGTTACGAGAAATCGGGGAAGCGTGCGTTTTCTTTGTCTGTTAACTAGCTGATAGGCTCTATCGAAGTCATACAATGGTCTAACAAAATGGCCGCTGCTGGTATTCGCCAATATGTTTTCTAATCACAATTCACCTTCTAGCCTTACCAATGTCAAGATTATTTGGCGTCGGCTAGTTCTACCGGTTTTATTTGAATATCAATTTACACGGAGCGGCAGACATCGGACCTTGATAACCTTGAGCGCGAACTAAATTCGAAGGTTGAATTATTTAGGCCACTGCCTTCCCAATAACGATTGCCATAGATGTTCATTACAATCAGGACCAACGGCTTATCGGTTCTCACGGGCTGTTCCAAAAACCCAAAAACACGTTCTTACCCGACCGGGAATCAAACCTGAGAGCTCTTTATCGGCACTGGCTACGCTAACCCCTAGCCCAATAAGGTAACGCTTATTTCTGATCGGTGGTATAAAAACATACATTGTTTTTATTAAAGAATAATTGTAATGTGGAAATAGATACCCATATTATAAGAACTCCCTCATAAGCAAGTTTTCCGTTCTCACGAAATTCTGCCGGTACCTATTGGTCACAGCGTGATGTTATATAGCCTACAGTCGTCCTCGATAAATGCTACATTCAACACCAAAGGTCTTTTTTATTCGAACCTGTGGTTCCTGAGACTGACGCGCTCAACCAAACTAACTCTTCAGTTTCATAATATTAGTATAGATGTATACCTATACATACATAAAGTCATGCTTGTTTCCCAGAGCGGCAGCAGAGACAATTGATCTCCATTTAACATAGCCCTAAGTTCCTGGTACTTTTCACATATCCCTTCAGAGTAACACCAATTTGGTGGGTTAATGTTCACTGTTGTCGACCTCTTCCGACACTTCCTCATACATTCGCTCTATAAATTCCTTTCAAGCATGCTGTACTCAATCTTTCGACACTACATCTTCTTTCAGTCTGCAACATTTTCTTATCACCACATTCCTGACTCTTGTGACTAACATTTACACCACACACACTACTTACTTCTTAGGAAACTCATCTCTACCGCATTAATTCTACTTTCATACTCTGCCATACCTTAAATTCGCTACCATTCATAAAGGTTGGGGCCAGCAACAGCTCTTTGTGTGATCCACAAATTGCTGTTCTGAGTCTGGGTGTTCTTTGTGTCCGTTTCTTGTATTTTTGTAAAATCCCCCACGACACAAGATTTATTCTGAGAGCGGGTGTTCTCTTTTTTTAAAAAAGAAGACACGTTTTTATTGGCAAAGTGGCGACTTCCACATACAGCGCAAATAGAAAAACATACTACAGCACCATCTAGCGAAAATACATCGAACTACGGAGCAACTACTAATCCTGTATCGCGAAATAGAGACTCTCATGGCGATTAGCATATATACGACATCCCAACATCAACCGTTGGTCCGTGGCCCGCCAGACATCACCTCGCCTGGTTGGATGATCATCCCTTTGTGTTGGAGGTACATGACACAAGTACCTTCACAGCAACAAAGGAATGTAGAGTACTATTCATCTCGTTTCTCGCTTTCACTCTTCTTTCTATATCATCTTCAATTACTCTATTCCTTGTAAACATAGAAGCTAAATATACCTCATAGTATAAGAACCTACCTACCACTACACGAAACAAACCACAACTACACCACTTTTTGTTCAAACCTTTTTATGGCAGTAAAAAGTATTCAAACTGTTTTTGGAAGATATTATTTACACACACATTTAAGAATGAAGAAACAGCTTCTTTGTAGTCTAACAAAAAATGAATAACAAGACCCGAATATAAGGTTGGGGCAGACAGATGACGAGTGTTACACGGTGTTGTTGCAATTTGTAACATATATCTGTTTTGTAAATTCAACAGCAACTATTTTAAATTTAGCCGCCTTCTATACATGAAAGAATGAGGTAGATATTTCGACTACACAGATGCCATAGTGGTTGAAGAAGTGACCTCGTTGCTTCCTGCTAAGCCGAGTGTTATAGGTTTGAACCAAACATGGGGCAATATTTTGTGTGTTTCATGTATTTGTAAAGTCCCCCGCGCAAGACAAGATATAATTATAATTCTATTGTGTAGTTGTCCTTTTAAAAAAAAAACATGTTTTTGTCTACTCAATGTCTAAGACCGACCTGACGTCCAAATATTAAAAAAAAAATCTGTCATTTAAAGATCTACTCATGAATTGGAGACGCCTAGACTACTTGATATACAGCCATGGCCCAAAAGGTGAGGCTAAAAAATTTGTTTTAGATTCCTGACACCTTGATGTACCCGAAAATACCCCATGTATGTTAAGCAATTTTTGGTAGTTTTTGAGTTATGATTTTTATTTTTAATTTTGAAAATTTTCGACTTGACCGAATTAAATAATTTTTTTCTCAGAAATCATACATCTTTTTCCTTATTTTTTTTTTGTAACATTATTCTCATTACTTGTACTTTCATACATAAAATACCTTGCTTCCTACGTAAACGCTAAACGTATGATGAGTATTTAAGAACACGGATAATGCTCCCGTTGCTCTCCTCGCCGTTCCAGTTGCTCTCGATAAAGCCTTGCCGCCAAACTAGCGTTTCCTTGGGCAACACCGTAAAAATAGTGCATCTCTGCGTATTCACTCAAAGAATAGCTCATGTCCAAAGGCACAAAGATCCAAACCACAAGTTAATCGAAATGAAACACAAGTACAACTAATGCAGTCACAGATCGAATCAGAATCCGGTTAAAAAGCGAGGGCAGTTGGAGAAAATAGAATCGAAAACAATTATAAGAGCAGTAGCAACACGAGCGAAAACTGAATAAAAGAAGAGGCCGGCCTGCAAACGACGCTGTCTCACTCTCTTTTTTTCGGTACTCTAAAAAGACCGACTTGTGCTGTTAAATGACACCATACCGGGCTTAAACTAATTTTAAATTCCAAATTTATTAACTTTACTACATGTAAATTATGTAACGTCAAACCAAATTAACCTTAGAAATTAACAATAAGTGCTTTTAAAATAAATGAATAATTTAGTACATTCCACCTTTGTACGTTTGATGGCAGATTTCGGGTAAAATAGGCCTCTCAAGTATCACTTTTTTTGGATTATAATTAAAACTTAGGGACTTGTGCAGTTTTTAAAATTACTTAAAAGTCATGAAACTTTTTTTAATTTTTAATTTAAAGTTGAAAATTTAAATGTGATTCGCTTTCACCATAATTTTTTAATTTCGATCAATATTTTTGTAACTTACAATAATGGTAGGAAGCAGGGTATTTTATGTATGAAAGTACAAGTAATGAGAATAATGTTACAAAAAAAAAATAAGGAAAAAGATGTATGATTTCTGAGAAAAAAATATTTAGTTCGGTCAAGTCGAAAATTTTCAAAATTAAAAATAAAAATCATAACTCAAAAACTACCAAAAATTGCTTAACATACATGGGGTATTTTCGGGTACATCTAGGTGTCAGGAATCTAAAAAAATTTTTGAGCCTCACCTTTTGGGCCACCCTGTATGTATAATTTTTTCTTCATTTTTTTTTAACTTTAACAGCCGGCCAAAGTGACTCTCCTGTCTGATGGAAAGCATGAATAGGATCCACGAGCTGTGGTCACTATACTCATTGTGAACGCAGACAATGCAATATGGTGACCCACACTATGGCAGCCTAGTGAGATGCTTTTTCACCCTGGCTTGGCGACGTAAAAGGCATGACAGTCATCGTGGCAGTGTAATGCTCATACACTTGCCACGGTAACTCTCACCCCTGCGTCAATGGGCTTTCGGTATCACTCTAACTCTACCAACGAAACAAAACAGCACAGATGCTGTCGCTTTAAGTTGGTCTTATGGAAGAGAGTAGTACTGCCTTGGTCGAGCCTAATCCTTACAATTATATTTTATTATTAGAAATTTTCCTGAATAATTTGTTCCCTTAGTCGCTTCTCACGACACCCATGTGATGTATAACACTATGTATTCTTGATCCGTCACCACACGGACTAAGAAAATATAGAAAAATTAACAAACTATTCAGGAAAATATCACTATAAAGAGAAGGAAAACTTGAAACAAATATTATACCGACCCGTCTGGCCAGGATGGTATAGTAAGCTAAAACTTCCTTGTTACGGAGAGGCCTATGTCCAGCAGTGGATTGAAATTAACATAAAATAAACTAGGGTTGGACAAAACGAATATAATTTCCAATCCATAGTACTCAGGGACAATTATATTCTGCCAGTGTTAAAAAGAAACACTGAAAATCATTCAAAATCTGACCACAATAGACTGATAAATGCTATGAAAAATAACAAATTCACCAGCATAGCTAGTTAACTATTAAAATGAATATTGATAAATTATTTCATCATGCCGTCATCAACCCCACATCAATCAAAACACAAGATTAATTAGGGAACATCAAATGTCGTCTAGAGGGTATAGTTCATTTATCAAAACAATTGGTAACCTTTATAAGATAATTACTTTGTCTTACACAGCATAGTACTGCACTTTAAATAATGGGATAGGCAGAGGCAAATTAAATGCTTACTTTGCTAGTATTTTGGTTCCACATAATAGGTGGCGGGCCTATTGTCAGTACTCGTCTGTCATTGAGTGAACATGTTAAATTAATTTAAGTTTGAAATCTGTTTTTTTTTTTTTGTTTCTTTAAAAGACAATGCCCGCATTGGGAATAAATCCTGTGTCACGGGGGACTTTACAAACATACAAGAAACGGACACAAAGAACATCCAGACTCAGAACAACAATTTATGGATCACACAAAGTGTTGTCCCATGTAGGATTGGAACCCACAACGCTCAGGGAATTGGAGAGCAGCATGGCGACCGCTTAAACCACTAGGCTAATCGTGCAGTCACATTAAATTCACACAATCACGCAATCACATTAAATTACTGCCTCAGGACAGGCTGCACGGATGGGTTGGTGGTTTAAGCAGTCACCACGCCATTATCTACTGTGCTCAGTGTTGTGGATTCAAACAAAACTATGTGATCCACAAACTTTTGTTCGGAATATGGGTGTCCTTTGTGCCTGTTTCCTGTATGTTTGTAAAGTCCCTCACAGGAGTTATTCCTAGTGTGGGTGTGGTCTTTTAAAGAAAAAGAAAAAAAAAATCTCATCTATTTAATTGATTCAACAAAGTTGGAGGAACAAAATGTGTCCTCATAAACGCAGATGTACTGGGTTAATGAACACATAAGACCAGGCTCTGTTCGCAACCAGGCAACCATTCGCCAATAAAATACCTATGTTTGTAAGTATTGACATACATTTGAATGGCAAATGGATTCAGAAAGTAAATTGTAATAATTAATGTAAGCATTTTAACATTTAACTTTATTTGACATGTCCACTCAACATTTAGAATGCCTTATCCATAGATTCTCTCGCATTGAGGTTATGGTATCACCACTCTGAGTGATCCCACAACCTCACAGATCAAATATTTTTTTAGTTTCTTTTCACCGAGTGAGTAACATTATTAGAATTTTTAGGAGCTTTTTACTAAATGTCTATGAATTACTTTAAACAAGTAATTTTTGTATTTATATACATATTTATAATCTGAACCTCGGAAATAGCTCCAATGATTTTCATGAAATTTAGTAAGCAAGAGGTTTCAGGACCATAAATCAATCTACCTAGATTTTATGTTTGATAACATTGCTACATTTTTTCTGAAAAACACGGTTTTCAGAAAAAAATACCGAGCCAAGCTAGGTTTCCAGGTACTTACATCAAAAATCAATTTTTACATTTTTTGTCTGTCTATCTGTTTATTGTGATCTGCAATGGCTGGTGCACTTTTAACGGGACTTTCGTTGGGAGATAGGTAATATTATAAGGAGTGACTTATGCTACTTTAATTTCAGAAAAAAGGTAATAATAACCACAGATAATACTGCTAGGTGCAGATAGTATTTCATAAAATATTTACCGAAACCTAGTTTCTAATAAGACAAAATACTAACCCAAATAACTGGAAAATCTAATGCATAATGCACAGAGCAATCTAAGTCCACTTGCCCACCGATATCTCTAATCTGTTCCTGGGTTATGTGAGAGATGGTCGGTGTCCTCTGTGCTGATACTGGAACAATAGAAAGACAATGTTATTAATGGATTTCAATCATGATTCTTTTAGTTTTTGGATGCTCTGTGTCTGTTTCATGTATATTTGTGAAGTCTCCTGCAACATAGGAATAATCCTAGAGCAACTTTCATTTGTTTGTACAAGTTTATAATAAAACTAGAATAGCAATTACCAAGAAGACTAGACATATATGTATATGAAGTGATTTAAATCATCATTATCATCATCATCATCATCATCATCATCAACATCATCAACAGCTGGACAGGTATATAATATTATAAAACTGAAAATTGTGTTTGTATGAATGCAACATCAGGAACTCCTGATGTTGCATTCATACAAACACAATTTTCAGATTAAGAATTTCAATATTGAGAATTTTCTACAATACAGAAAGCTTTGAAATTCGTAACTCATAAATTCGAGGCGTAGTGAAAAGTGACAATATAGGCAGTATAAGATGAGACCTGTGCCTGATTCAATCTTACACTGGCTTGATTGAATTGGAGTTCCTAATTTGAATATTTCTATAATAGTAAAAGCTAACTTAAAAAAAAGGTTCTGACATATTGATAGCACAAAAGAATACTGGCTTGCTTAAATTGGGAGTTCCTAATTTGAATATTTCAATAATAAGAGTTAACAAAAAAAAAGTTCTAACATATTGATAACATAAAAGAAGTTTTAATATCATTAAGAAGTAATAAATGTTTAAATAAACTATTAAGATTGACGAGCAAAAATAATGGTGCCGGTGTTACTTGTGTTTGATCTTATTGAATCATATTAAAATATAATCACATAAATAAGATGTTTAAACGTCTTTTCAGAAACTACACAACATAAACAATAAAGATTGTGTACTGCAGTTAGTATTTATAAACGGTAAACAGAGATTGCGAAAACAGAATCGCCAAAAACAAGGCGTGGACATCTAGTTTTACTGTATCCTGTATCATTTTTACGCATTAAAATATTTTACTACATTATAGTTTTACACAATTTACTCACCGATTGTAGTTAAGCTGAGTAATAAAAATAAATAAATATGTTTTTTCGACTCCATTTTCATTGATACACGCATCACCAGATTAATACAATAACAGAAACAAACTTAAATTTTTTTCTTCCGTTTGAGTGATTCGACCGAATGAGAATGAGCGAATGAATGAAATTGTTGCCACAATGAAATATTGGGAGACTGAAAACACAATTTAGAACAATTTTCACTAACAAGTTATTACTCACTTTTAAGTAATCATTTAAAATTAGAGATGTACATAACGCAGGTATATTTATTTTTATGTATTGTCAGGGTCACAGTTGATTTTATTGTTGAAAGTATAAAACAATTAAAGTTTTAATGAAAATAACATCATAATCTTAGTTAGCTGTCTCTGTATAAGTACTGCAATAACTTTTATTTCGCAAATCCCGCTATGGATGAATTCAGAAAGTTTTTATATTTTCTATTTTATCAATATAAGTTACAAACTTCTGCCAAACTGTACAACAATTTGTTGGCAGATGAAAGATTTTTTTCACATAAAATTATTAATAATTTAACACACATTTTTAATTTTACACTTCCATTACAATTGTAATTTAATATATCATTTTAAATATGCCATTAAATATTAAAAACACAACTGAATCTTTCATTGGTTTTGAAGTTGTTCAACGTAAAGACTTGCCAGTAACCTAAAAATCAATTGGTTTTTTAATGCCACGGGTAATAGTGACAAAGTATAATATACACATACACACTCCCACACACACATTCACATACACACACAAAGACACACTCTCTACGACAGCTAACATTTATATTTTTTTCCGTTTTGTTTTGAACCTTGTTTTATTTTCTTTTATCAATGTTCTATTTCAACTAAACCTTATATTATAAAATATTTAAATATTGTAAAATCTCATGTTGGTTACCGCGACATAAGCCTCGAGCTTTGTGCGGAAACTATCGTTAAATCAAAACTTCCAATTGGGTATTTGCATGATTTTCCAATCCATTAAATAGTTATGTCTTATTATTTTTAAAAATCTTTTAAAATTTTTGAAAAAAAAATTTTTTTTTTATTTATAAACATTTAAACTATTTAACAATAAAAAAATGTTAAAATTTAAACGTATAGGTAGCTCCCTCTTGCGTATGTGACGTCATTGTGCATATTCCATTTAAATTTGTTATTTGTTATTTACGCTACTTTCAGTAAATTTTAATCTTAATGATAAAATATAATTAAACTCACTTTAAATAAAAACCAACTTAAAATTTTTTTCAATAATTTATTATTCGTCGTTTATCATGCATTCAAATGACGCGCCAATAATATGCACAATGACGTCAGACCAAACACATCACGTTTCACATCACGTGATTTTTACATCATATTTGACCACTTTTATTTATTTATTTATTTAAAAATTATTTGTAAAAATTAAATTTTAATCTTACGTAGGTATTTTATGTGTATCAAAGAATTTATTAACTGAACTTTATTTGAAAAATCATTTTCATGCAAATACCCAATTGGTTTTTAAATATAAAACAAATAAATAAATAAAAATATTGGTTGAGAATTAAGGTACAAATTCATTGTTTTATGGTACGGTGTTTTTGTAGACGTTGACCAGTTGGCATATTATTACTTTATGGATTTTACCTCTACTATTTAACTGTGACTGATAAAAACCATAGAGATAAGTATGGGTCGTGGAGTAAAATATGAACTTAAGTGTTTAAAGAAAAACACGTTAGGTTACGGTAATAATTAAATTTGAGGTTCTCTATTACATTTCTTTATAAACTCGAGAACCACAATAAAAATGATAACTTGTATTGTAGTGTATTTGTTAAAGTACAAAAATGTATTAGGATTTAATAAGGTTAATTTTTAAGAGAATATTGAATTAAGAGTTTATTAATAAAAATTAAAAAAATATGTAATTCAATAGATCTATCGATATAAAGCCTAATATAATTTTATTATAAATGAAGAAAAATTTACGAATCATTCATTTTATTTCTTCCTCCCCTAGGGTAAAGACAATGGGAGTTGGCTCTCGGCAATCTTACTCGCTTAGCGGTGTGTATACATAAAAAAAAACATACATATATTAATACATAGCTGTGAGTGACTTTATTAGAGTTTCAACAAGTCTACATCCCCTTAATTCTGAAGACGGAGAGAGAAGGGCATAATCACCATAATGCACCAGTCTTTATAGGTCTTTCGCAAGGGCGTGTTTTCGAGTACAGAGCCCACTCGAATAACGACGGGGATTTACCGTATTTTAACTTCGCCTGTCATTTTAACAGGCTTCCAGTTTTGACAGTTCTTGGCTTATGCTCTTATGTTTACGACCCGATCAGCATCTCGCAATGATTACCCGCCCGGGGTCTCGCAATAAATACCCGCCGGAGCATCGTAATAGCTAAAGCTGCCTCTGGTCTATGGTAGCAGGTGACAGTCGCATATGATCAGGTTATCAGTCTTGCCCCTTTGACATAAAGAAGTCACGTCTAGTAAATATGTTGAGATTAAAGTAAATGGAAAAGTTTATCAAAAAAACTTGATAAAGAATAAACCACGTACCTATTACGTAAATTGAATTATTTGTATTTAAACATAACATTATTATCTGGCCTCTATCTCTTTACTCGTAATAAATTCATAATAATTATCTTTTACAACAATTGTAATAGTATTATTATATAAAGGACATTTAGTTTTATTGAATCATAAACTTGACGATGACAATGCAACTGGAAGCCGACAAAGTTATCAGTTGCATTTATAAGTGTGATTATACTGATTTCACGCCTTCCAACCCTACGAATTAGTATAATTCCACATTAAATCGCAGCTAGTGAATCTAAGTCGGCCTTTTTTATATTGAAATTGATTTTAGGTCTTTTTTCCACATTTCACACAAATAGAACTGTTATTATCCTATTATATTTTTCACATAATCCGCGCAAGAGAATGACTCCATGACCCTGTGTTGTAAATGAATGAATGATCTTACAAAGATTTCATTCGATTATTACAATATTTTTTTTTAATTAAAAAAAGATATATACATGTTTATGGTGACCAACCAAAGCCTCGATTTCTACTAGTTACCGCCAAAAAGTCTACTCAATACTAATTGACCTAATTGTACATTATGACGTTCCAGAGATGTTAAATTGGGTTTTACAAGCGCGTAATGAGACCCGTCGGGTTTGGATTGTAGGAAAGAAAATGAAGTTTTCTTGAAGAGAAACAAGTTTTGTTAGTAGCTTTGTTACTGACTTATTATTAACATTCATATCCGTTTATTTTACAAACATTTATATTAACTTTGTTTTATGTACTTTCGGTTCTAGTTCTGGTTTCGGCTAAATTTTTTTATACTGAATTTTTTTTTGGGTACTTATTTATGTTCATATCTTTAGAAAGCTTATTTCATAGGTAAATTACTTTTGTAGATACACTGTTTTTCTTATCTGCTATCCCATCACATATTATGTCATTTCTAATGTTCATTTTAAGTACTTTTATCACAATATATGATATGAAGATAATTAGTATGTGTACATACGTAAATAATTCAACCTAATCTCTCATATTTCTCGTTGTAAGGTAGGTAAATCTATGTAATAGAGCCACGCTGATTTCAGCACGAGCGGACCAGCTCGACCGGGGCAGTACTATCCTCCCACAGATTAACCTAAAGCGCCAGCATCCGTGTTGTCGCGTTTCGTTGGTGAGTGTGAGACCGGTGGCCCACTGATGTAGGAGTGACAGTTATCGTGGTAACTGTGTAATCCTTACACTGTCACAATGACTGTTATGCTTTTTACGTCGTCAAGCGGGGTCTAAAGAAGCATCTCACTAGGCCGCCATAGTGTAGGTCACTATATTACATTGTCTGCATTTGCAATGAGGATGGTGACCAGATCTATTGGATTCTATTCATGCTTTTTATCAGCAGAGTAGAGTCACTTTAAAAGGTTCTAAACATTAAAAAAAGTATTCTTCGACTTCACGCACTCCAACTGTCATTAGAACTTTTCTTTAAGCTATTGTTAGACAATACTGGACCTGCTTTTTTAGAACATCTATTTAATCACTTCATATTCTGTGTAATACAAAAAACATTGAATAATATAGATACAAATATCTGACAAAAAACTGGTAAAGACATGCTCTCAAGGTTAAGGTAATTACTTTGTTACTTTTTACTGAGTAAACGAGATTACCTGAGGCCCTATCTAAGAACTCAACTTGGAATTCTAGGAGAAACAATTAACGTGGCAAAGAACTCGTACTTCTTATACTTATAAATATTTGTTTCAAGGTTTGGATGTTTTCTATGTATTTGTATGTATTTACAAAAAAAAAGGTATATAAGTATTCCATCAGTCAGTCTAGTTATCATAGCACAAGCTCTGGTTAGTTTGAAACTAGATGACGTTGTGTGTCAAATGTCCGAAATATTTATTATTATTATTAGGTATTATACTGTTGTCAATGGGGGCCGGTGGTCACTCACCATCAACTAAACTGTACGCTCCTTTGTTTAAACAATCCCTCCTTTTTAAAATCGATTACAAATGTAATTAAAATGGACTTTATGCCTACTAAATTTTTAGGGAAAATAAATTCGTTGCATTTATCTTTGTGGCTACTAAAAACAAGTCAATTAAATTATCAGAGATAATAATATCTTATTGACTGTCGTACAACATGCCAGTCACGTGTTTGGACGGTGACTTTTATTTTGATAAAATATGGGATTATTTACGTACTATCGCTGCCGATAAACTTTTGTTTTAGCTTTTCCCAGTTCCCACAAATACCAGAAGGTTATAGGTTAAAAAATGAAGGGTCCTACGATGAATCTAGGTGATTAAACTTACAAATTTTTAGATTTCTTTACGCTTCTCGGTTAAGCCGTAGCGCTACGGATCGCGTCTCCTGTGTGACGGATCAGAGAACGCTCGGTAGATGTGCCGAGTAGGAGAAAAAAAAAAAATTCTGTCCGACCAAACGGGCCGGCGAAGAACACAAAGAAAAAAAAGAATTCATTGCGCGAGGCAGAATGCATGATTGCGTAATTCGGGGAGAATCGTTTTGTAATCACTAGATGGCGTTGAATTATTTCATGTTTTCTGTAAATTAATGTCGACACAGATATACTAATAAATTATACGATTTACATAACCGTTCTTTGTAAATAGTAATATTCAGTGTTAAAAACTTATCATAAGAGTAAACTACATAACCTTTAAAGGAGAAGTACAAAGTAAAACTTGCAATAGTAAATACTTAGTCTACAAATATCCAACTGCAACCGCATTGTGATGAAATTGACAGCCAAGTCAATAGGAGAGTTCACTCTTACGAGGTAATATGGACTTTAACAGCTCAAGAACTGAGCTCAAATACAATTATTATACCAGCAATGATTTATCTTCCACCTAATTGCTCGAAGGATAAAGATGTCGACGAAATGCACACAAATTATGCAGTTTAGTAACCAAACTGCATGTACGAAATTCTGTTTACTGTAAAAGCGACCTAAAACGGATCCCCTGAAGTTCAAATTCATGGTCATATTGGAAGTAAGCGGGGGTTTTAACGTTATCGAAGTAACATAGCAGTATAATACTAATCTGTTGAATGTTACATTGTGATATAGACCGCCTTGGATAACGCATGTGAGTACAGTTATTATTTACCTTATATTTCTGTATTTTTAAAATATAACTTTACACTAGGAATATATTCTACTGTCATGCCTTTTACGTTCCCAAGCGGGGTGTGAAAAAGCATCTCACTAGACCGCCATAATGTGGATCACCATACTGCATTGTCTGCATTTGCAATGAGTATGGTGACCACAACTCTTGGATTCTATTCATACTTTCCATCAGGCAGAGTAAAGTCACTATGGCAGGTTCTTAATATAGCAAAAAAAAATATTCAATATTGCAAGGTATTTAACATACATACATGGAAGGACACAAAGAACATCCAAACTTAGAACAACACTTGAGAGAGAGAGAGAGTAGAGTGTTGTCCCATGTGGGGATCGCATTCACAAAATTGCGCTATAGCAAGCGGCAAGGTGACCGCTTAAACCTACGCTATTCTATCATTCATAATAAATTGAAAAAGATTATATTATGTATTGAAGACAATATTATAATATTAATTCTGTTTGTTGTATAAACTGAAAGAGGGTAAGAGAGAGATAGAGAGCGTACGTACAGAAGACGTAAAGAAATGTTTATATTATCTTGTCACGTAAAAAATATATCAGATGCTGGATATGACAGTTTTGTGAAAGACATGTTTCGACACAAACGGGCCAGGTTCGGCTAAAGTGATGCCACAGTCTCACAGAATTACGCAGTTCTTTATTGCTTCTCCTAAACTTGATTGAGGTCGGCTTTCAGTCTACTGATGAGCAGCGTGCTCTATTACTTTGCGTAGTAGAGCCACGCTGATTTGAGCACTAATGGGCCACACCAGTCTCCTACAGAAGACCAACCTAAAGCGACAGCATCCATGCTGTAGTATTTTGTTGGTGAGTGTTAGACGGGAGGCCCATTGATACAGGGATGACAGTTATCGTAATAAGTATGTGAACTTTATGCTGCCACGATGACTGTTTTGCCTTATACGTCCTCAAGCAGGGCGTGAAAAAGCATTCCACTAGGCCGCCATAGTGTGAGTCACCACACTGCATTGCCTGCATTACATTGACCACAACTCTTGGACTCTCTTCATGCTTTCCAACAGGCAGAGTAGATTCACTTTGGCAGACTCTTAAATTAAAAAAAATATGTTATTTTACGTGGGGCGACTGTAATCAGACCTCCACAAGCCAAGTACTAGGTGATATTGAAGTTCTGTTCAAAGACTGTTGTCGAACTATTCCAACTAACCGCAATGATTGCCACAGATGCTCGTATGATAAAAGATAAGAATATATCAATAATAAAATAACATTAATAACAGTAAATTAGGTACAAAACAATGTTACGTGAACAAAATAACTCTGATATTGATTATGATCATCAATGGTATTAATGCTTATATAATAGATATGAATGCTTATTTAATCCATACCAATAAAATTACTTGCCCAGAATAACTGATTCATCAATGCAGAATCTAAATTGCTAAGGCTATAAACTTGAAATTTTGAGAGTTGATACTTATTGTAATGTAACCACTCACTCAGAAAGGGTTTTTGGAAATTTCACTCGTAAGGGGATAAAATAAGGGATGCACAGTTGTCTGGAAGTTCAAAAACTCAGAAAATTCTGCACTAATTGAGCTCAAATATCGACACGCTTAAAGGACGCTGTTGCATATTTCTTTTAAGCACAACGTGCCACAGCGAAGCGAACGCTTCGCTGTGGCAGGGTACAGCTGGATTAACACATAGTTATTTTCAAAACCCTTATAAAACAATTAATAATACGAGAACAAAATAAGAGAAAAAAATATGCAAGAAAACATCACTGCAAAGAGAAGGAAATTTTGAAACAAATCCTATACCAATCAGTCTGGCTAGCATGGTATAGTAGGCCAAAACCTCCTTGCTAAGCAGAGGCCTATGTCCAACAGTGGACTGTTTGTTGATGATAATAGTGAATCTAGTTATGCATTCCGACCCCATACTCAGAACTGTGTTAGTACACTAAGGGCGCATCACGCCACCAACGCTGTCGATTAGCAATTTGACACCTACACCGATTTAGTATAATCATCATAAAACTAATGTAGACCAAACACATTAAATTAATTACCATGTACCAAGAAGCTACCCGTGGGTCCCATCACACGGACAGCACACACACACACTGTAATCCAGTATGTAAGCTAAGTTTAAGAATTAGATGATTCATTCTGGTCATTCTGTTCATTCTGTTAGTACCATCTTGCCAGTGACATACTGTCCTGCTAAAAACTTGTATTCTTAAATAAAGTATCTTTTTTGTGAACAACAAGTGTTCATATTTGACTATCTAGTGATAGATAAACATATTATCTTGTATATTATCACATAATGTTAAAACGTATATTTTTCTATTCGGAATCATATGTATGTACGAGATATATGTGCCTATCAGTTTTAATCACTTGTTTGTTTTTATACTCAAGTAAAATTATGTAGTTATTTAAATATTGTATCTACCTATCTTTATTACTACACTCGATTACACATTTTCGTGAGTAGTTTTAACTTATTGTCCGTGTGGTAACGGATTAAGAATACATAGTGTTACCACCTCTATTCATCCCGTGGGTGTCGTAAAAGGCGACTAAGGGAACAAAGTATGCAAGACAACATCATTACAAAGAGAAGGAAAACTGGAAACAAACCCTATTCCAACCCGTCTGGCCAGCGTGGTATAATAGGCTAAAACCTCCTTGCTAAGGAGGCTATGTCCAGCAGTGGACTGTAAAAGGCTGTTGATGAATTGTAGTTATCACTAGCTACTCTAAACTACGGCCTACTGTAGCTGTATTGATGAGAAACAAAGTCTAAAAAAAGGCTAAAAAACGCGAAATCTAGATAAAAAATATTTTTTGAAATGGGTTGTATATCGTGCCAAATTTGAGCTCAAGCACTGGATGCTTTTCTAGTTTTTGATGTGTACATATACCAACTTGATCTACTCCTAGCCGATTTCGATCACGATGGCCAGAGTCAATAGAAAACAGCCAAGTATGCAAGAGATATAGACCACAAGTGTGTGCGCAAACACAGGTACATTTTCTATTTCCGCACTCTCACAATCCGACGGGATGATTTTCCGACACGACCGGAGACCGTTCAGGCGCAGGCCCGACGCCTTTATGTGCTCGCTGAAGCCTAGAGGTTGAGACCCCAATTGCCCAATTCCGGGCTGCTATTAGGTATTTCTCTAACCGGAAAAACTCAATAACACTTCTTGATCCGACCTGGGAATTGAATCCGAGACCTCTTGATCAGCAATCACATGCGCTAACCGCTAAAGCAACGAGGCAGTTCCAGTTCAAAAACCAACTTAACAGATACATAGACTAACCTGACCCGCACAATTTCGTCTGGTTTCTTTCTTAATGGATATTTGGCTTTAATTAGTAGTACCGTGATGTTATATCCATATTTAGGCTATAGCTATAGCCTTCCGCGATGAATGGGCTATTCACTAATAAATAAAATATTTCAATTTGAACCATTAGATGACTGACCTCTGGGTCTATTGGTTAGTGGCCTTAACTGCTAAGGCAATGAGGACCTGTGGCCCTAATAAGCATACTTTTGTTACAGACAAAATGGAGGCTGTAGTA
The DNA here is from genome assembly GCA_949316085.1 of Hypercompe scribonia. NCBI lineage: Eukaryota > Metazoa > Arthropoda > Insecta > Lepidoptera > Erebidae > Hypercompe > Hypercompe scribonia. The sequence goes on from OX438997.1 coordinate 6,541,417, forward strand.
TTTGACGGAAAGACCATGTCCTTAAAGTACCAGAAGGACTACCCCATGCCTGTGATTTCAAAGGATGATGAGGTCATCGTGAAGATCGAATATGCCGGTATCTGTGGAACTGATCTACATATTATACAGGTTCGTACACTAAGATACTTCTGAAGCATTCTAGAGCAACATCTTCAGTTTTTCTATAACTGACCAGTGTCTGTAAATGTTATCATTATCGTCATCTCAGTTATAAGATATCCGCTTCTAGGCAACAACAACAGTAACCTTATTTCTTGCAACCCAGTATATAATTATTCACAACCAACAATACAAGGGCGGTTCAATAAGTACCCATGTAAGAAATGAATACACCATTTTTTTTTCAAAAACTGTTTTTCTTTTTTAACACACTCTCCTTTTAGAAAAAAAAACTTCTCCCAACTTTCCTGCCATTTTTTTAACCCTACCAAAAATAGGATTCGTCGAACTCTGCAAAATACGTCTCGTCTCTGTCTCGACAATGACTTTCTCGTTTGAGCTAAATTTTTTTCCTGAAAGCTTATTGGACTCTCTTTAGAAATGAAGTTTTGGCCTATTATACCACACTGGCCAGATGGGTTGGTATAGAGTTTGATCTGGATGTCGTAAGAGCAGCTGTTCCCGTATCCCTCCTATGTCAGGTGCAGAGTGGCACACCGTGTGGTTTTGGTCGATCCGATGCCGACACACCACCCCACCGTAAACCCCGGTGAGGTGGCGGCCCGAGGGGGTTTCCCCTCGTTAAAAAAAAAAGAGTTTGTTTCAATCCGTGATTATAAATTATAACTCATTAAAAATACTTTAATATTTACTTTCCAGGGCGAATTCCCAGCTAGCAAGGACCGTCCACTACCTCTGGGTCACGAGTCTTCTGGTGTTATCCATGCTGTGGGCAAGAAATCCATCTTCAAAGTTGGACAAAAAGTCGCCATTGACCCTAACTGGTAAATAAATTGAGATCCCTTGGCAAGTTCTTTATTGAATCAAGCAGATTCCCCTACATGCAGACTATTTATGCCGATTATTAAAACTATCATGTTTGAGCGCAAATGTCCATCTGGAGAGTTGCCCAGATTAAATTTCCTGTTGGTCTTGTAGTTAGGAAGTGACTTTTATACCACTGGTCGTGACTTCTTTTTCCACCATGGAAATAAGATGAGATAACTAATAGGATGACCATGCTTATTTGTTTTGTGTATGGATGTAATTTATCTATAGTGAAAGGCTGGTTACTATAAAACAGGATCCGCCTCGTTTGGGATCAGACGGCCGCGCGTGTGATGTACAAAGCCATTACTATTATTATTACCGTGGTTAGTCTAACCAGTTAAAGAGGAACCTTGAAGAAATTAGTAACATGTTTTTCTCTTCTCCAGTGCTTGTGATCTCTGCGATTTCTGCCGTAACGGAAACTACCAGTATTGTCTATCAGCTGGTATCAACAGCACTATTGGCATCTATAGAGATGGAGGCTGGGCACAATATTGTGTTGTACCTCAACAACAGGTCTTCGCGTTACCTGATGGCATTACTACTGAACAAGGTTTGTTAGAATACGATCCTTAATTAAAGGCAAAATGTGCAAATGAACAGAGGTGCCACCTGGTGGCAACTGATAATCTCTATCAATATATACCTGCAACTTAAGAGTGAAATTGGTTACTTCTGAAACAATTTCTCCAGAGTTGAAGAGTAAAATGTTCTGGATTATCGTATACACTTGGTGAAAAGCCAAGCAAGATAGTAGTAACCGAGTTAGTGAGATTTCTGGGCTTCAACACCCATCTCTGCCCTTGTGACTCCCTTTGACTCCTCATCAATTGTATACGTGTACCAAAGTACTTTTATTATACGATGTTGTACGACACATCTGTTACTAAAACATCAAGTGCCAAACTGTGGTGTGTGTGGTTAGGATCATGTCATGCTATTTACTCAAAGATCGAGTCTTGGATCTAAAAGATCAGATATATATATTTAATATGGTATTTATACTTGTCTTATTTTAGCTGGACTCACAGAGCCTTACTCTTGTGTCTCTCATGGCTTCAATCGAGCTGCTCCTATCAAAGTTGGCCAGAAAATCCTTATCATCGGAGCTGGAATTATTGGTGAGTACATTGAAGATACATTAATTTGTAAAAAGTCACGAGGGTTTTTGGAGCATTTAAACATTGAGTGGAATAATGCACAAATGTGAAAGGAGTTATTGGAAAATATTTTTGGCTTGTATCAATGTATTGACTTATATGAATATTAAAATACTTTTTTATCGCCATGCTTTTACGATTTCAATGAAAAGAGAAAATTGCTAAAATAATAAAAATATTCTGAAAAGATTTACCAAAGCTGTGTGTCTACTATACTGGTATAAGTAGTACCAAAGTCGGTACGTCTATACCATAATAAATTGTTATAAACTGTACCCTTATAAATTTCTCAAAATCAATTATATCTTTTCTTGAAGTCGGTAAAAAATAATATTTTTTTTTTTAGGTAATCTCTGGATCTCGACTCTGCACCATCATGGTCATAGGGAGGTGACGGTCTCTGAGATGAATGCAACCAGACTTGAAATTGTCAAAAGGCTGGGTGAGTTCTCATACAAGTGATTGTATTTCTTACTGTACTGTACTGTACTGTAATATATCCACCATGCCCCTTACTGAATTTTTCAAAGGTCAACTGGTAGATAATAACATGTGGTGTCCGCCTCGTGTAATACGAGTATATGTAATTACAGTTAGTTATAAGTAAATAAAGTAGGGCCACGTAATGTGAGTCCTATCCGTGTGGTGACGGATTAAGAATACTGTGTCACCACCTTTACTCATCCCGTGGATGTCGTAAGAGTCGACTAAGGGAGCAAACTGCGCAGGACAATATCACTGCAGAGAGAAGGAAAACTTGAAACAAACCCTTTACCAAACTGTCTGGCCAGCGTTGTATAGTAGCCCAAAAGCTCTTTGCTAAGGAAATGGTTGCGTCCAGCAGTGGACTGTCAAAGGCTGATGATAATGATGATGATGATGAACAAAAATCTTTGGTAGTAGTTGTGTAATTTTAAACTATGAATCAAGATTTTACCTGTTAAATAGTTTGCAAGAATGCAAAGATTTTGATCCCCACCATATCGTCCACATTAAAATATACTCGAAGTAAAAATGAAAAAAGTAATTAGAGTAATATTAATTTTCAGCATGGAATGCGTTATTTTTTAACCAAAAATCCTGTTGAAAACTAGTGCATTTGCCCCTCCGGTAAATCCCCTGGTAAAAAAGGAAATACATAGACAGTACATACTTTTAACTTATTTTTTTAAAAAAAAGTCGATTTCATAGGTAGTTTTATATTTTTTAATTGGTAAATAGTGTGTGTGGATGTAGATGCACCACTCTGAAAATAATTCTCGCGACGCTCATGCCTACTATATGGATAAATTTTATACATTTTATAGATACTGGCTTCAGGTTAGTCAAACCAGAAGTCTTGGCAGAAGAGAAGACCCTCTACGATGTCATCATTGACTGCACAGGTAATACGACATTGATATAATTGGTAATGGTGTTTAATAGTGGATTATAGGCACAAATTTGGACTTCCTGTGACCTTAGTTTTTAGAAATTCTGTGGGTGTACTCCCGTTGTCTCGACGCTTGACTGATCACATGAATTACGCCCGGCTTCTGGGAAAATTAATGCTCGTATATTTTGCTATGGACTATATTCTATGCACGGCTACCTATTACAAAGTCATCCATTATGAAATGAATTGCTAAAAACAACCTTTGAATCAAGTGTTAAATGATTGAGAGGCCTAGTGTAAGTTTATTTCACATCAACTCCATCGTCATGGCAAAGATGCTCGATGTTTTGATTGGTGAAGAGTTCCAATCGCAATAAAGAACGTGTTTGTCACGACGATGGAGTTGATGTAAAAGAAAACACTTGGCTCTCAGATCTCAACTACAGAGTTCGTAAATTTTTCTTATGTCGTCACAGGTGTCGGCAAAGTGATGGAGATTAGTTTCAACTACATGAGGCACGGCGGCAAATACATTCTCTTCGGTTGCTGTCCACCAACTCACCAAGTCAGGTACGAAAAATATTGCCTGCTCAACTTTCTCCAGAGAATAGGGTGCAATTGTCTAATAAGTGTCTGACGAGTGCTATCAATTTACTGGAGACTGCATTGCACTACATTTGGCGGCACTAGATTATGCTTTTAGATTAATTTCGTAGTTTGATTAAATGTAACTTTAGTATTAGAAATTAATCAATGATGAACCCTATTTTAAGTTTCAAAATCATTCATATTTTTCTGTTCAGTAGCCTTTCTAAAACATATTTTATTGCCATCTACCTTGTTTGATGTGTCTCCGTGATGGCAGATCACGCACGGCCGAGCACACATCAAACTACGGAGTAACTGCTAATCCTGCCTCGCGCCATTAAAGTTTTCTGAATCTGAGGTCTTGATCTTGCCTTTGTATCGAACTAATACACTTGTTATTAAAGAATAGTTAATATGGCGCTGACATAAATAAGATTGGAGTCAGAATCCATAATGATTAATTTATATATCATTTTTCAGCCTGAACCCATTTGAGATCTACAGCAAAGAATTGACTATCATCGGAGTGAAGATCAACCCATTCAGCTTCCCCAGCGCTATCGGTTGGCTTAAAGCTATGGGCAGCAGGTAATAAAACTTTCCATTGTGGTACACCATCGCATTAATTTCTCCTTTCATCTTTGCACAATTTTCGAGAGTGAAACAGTTTTTTGCTTCTTTCTTTTTCCTCAGTAGCCTCAGTTAGATTTAGGAGTGTAATTATTCAAATAACTTTCCAAACAAAAAGCATCTTAATCCAAATAGGTCTACATGCTTACACTGTGTTAAATTTCTAATATGCCTCTTTGAATAGGGTTAGACAACGTAAAACTCTATACGTACTTTATTATAGTATTATTATAGTATTGTTTACTTTAGTATAGTAGGCCAAAATGTCCTTCCTAAAGGGAGACCTATGTCCAGCAGCAGACTCTTAGATGCTGTTGATGATAATGGTGATGCTGACTTTATTGTGAACATTCTTTTCCCCAGATACGTGGACTATCACAAACTCGGAGTGAAGACCTACCGTCTTTCAGAGTACGAAGCAGCTTTAGAAGACCTGAAGACTGGATCCGTCGCTAAGGCCATCTTCAAGATAAATGCCGATTAAGTTTTGACTAATAAATTTTAATTTATTTTCTAAAATGGCTGTATTTTTTGTTTTCGTCTAGAAAACTGTCGAATTTTACGGCCGTTAGAATCCAAGCCATTGTGATGCCATAGTTGCTAGTATCGAGGTATTCTATTACAATTTTATATAGCTCCCTCACACCTTCCTTAACTCCAGAGATGGGTTGAAAGGACGACAGTGCACTTGTCTACTGAGTGATTATTGTCCATGGGCGATGGATGTTTCTCGTCATCAGGTGATCTGTTTTATTTATAGTCCAAGTGTTTGTAATATATATATGAATTGAGTACATTTTCATTCCTCAAGTTTTACCCTTTGGGTCAATTTTATTGTAGAATATATAGATAGATAGACTTTATTTTTTTTTTTCACAAAAGGGTTTACGAACATTATACAACAACAAAACTAACAACAATTGTGATGCAGAAAAGGTGGCCATATTGCTTATAGCAATTTCTTCCAGGCAACCTTTGGATGGTAGGAGTCGGAGTAAAAGTTCGAGTAACAAGTAAGGACTTTAGCTATGGAACATTTATATTTATCATACATAAATTCTACTTGTCTAATAAATACATTTACGAAATATTTATTAAAAGAAAATAAATAAAATATCACAAATACATACAGCATTAATAAACTACTTATATACATGCGTTAATATCCCAGTATGAGAGACAGATAATGTTCTGACAAAATAGCTTTGAACGTAGTAACAGATTGGGCACGTCTAATAGAAATCAATAAGGCATTCCATAAACGTACAGCTTCTATAGTAAATGAGTTTGTATAAAAATTTGTAGAATGTTTTGGTATTTCCAATCTCAAATTTACAGAAGACCTCATTCATTTTAAATGTGTGTCATGAAGAAACGTGTTTTTTAAGATAAAGATGGATTGAATAAAATATTGTACAGAAAGCTAAGGATATGAATATTCCGGCGAAATCAGATTAGAAGCCACTTGAGCTTATTACGAAAGGAAGAAATCAAGAAAATGATCATATCTACGCAGTCCAAATTTAATTGTATGCAAAAATTTTGAAGATGCTCAAGTTTATCGATGCACTTCAAGTTCCTGTTGGATGTGATACCAATTTTATAGAAGAAAACAATGAAGTACTGCCTTACTTTTACAAAAGCTTTTCCGTTTTATGGTCAGTTATAAATAAAACGATGGGTGCACAGGCAAGGATTCCACTAATAGATTTAATGATGACTATGGCAAAAAAATTTACAGAACAAATTTTTATTGATTATTCGACCAAGAAAACGCCCTTGGCAGCATGCCCTGCCTGTAGGTCTGCGAAAGCCGTTTTGTAGTCGCAAAGGCGATAGATTTTGACACCAAGACTGTCATAGTTCGTATACCTGAAATAATAAAAAAAATCTGTCGTAACTATAGCGGTATAAAGGTACTGCCTCAAGCAGCAGGCAAAAAACCTATTAGCAATTGGGCTTTCAAAGGCTGGGTATGTACATCGTTGCCATAAACAATTCTGGTGCTCCTCAGTGAGCAAGATTATCAAAGGTTGTCATTGCACTTGTGTCTTGGGTGAAAGGTAACTTGTCCGTCCGTTTACTCCTCCTGTTATGATATGTGTATTCGCATAAGTTGATTGGCTCAGACCGAAGTGACATCTTGACCTCAGTAAAGCTGGTGTTAAGAAATTCTTTCGATGTTTTTCACTGAATGACACTTACCACCAGATAACCTGACAGCATGTTTGTCCTGTTTGCCATATAAATATCGTGAAAACATTTATAGGCAGAAAAATATTTACATTGATCCAGGGATGACTGTTTTCATGGAAAGTATGTGAGTTTTACACAGCTACGATGACCGTCATGCCTTTTACGTCTCCAAACGGGACGTGAAAAAGCATCTCACGAATCTGCCATAGAGTGAGTTATCATACTGCATTGACTGCATACATAATGAGTTTAGTGACCACAACTCTTGAATTCTATTCATACTTTCCATCGGGCAGAGTCATGTCAGTCAGGCATCCATGGAGTCACTTTGGCAAGCTCTTAAAGAAAGTGTACCTGTCACCCATTGCTTTCATCCAATCCATGGACGTGTATAAGGTGAAGGGGTTGGTTTTTGCTGAGAGGATGGTTAACTCTTTGTAGAAGATCTGATACGGGTTGACCCTGGAAAGTAATTAGTTTTGTAAAAATGTACATTCACAAAAGACAAGATAAGTTTCTTGTGACGCTCCAACAAAAGTTGTATACCAAGAGAATCTTAATAGTGTGAATTATATCTACTGAAATGGGTGAAATTTCTAGTTTCTGATAGAATTTACTTTAACATAACATTAAAAGAGAAAGAAAGCGAAATTTTAAATTGTGCATAACTCGATGATGCTTGAAGTCGTCAGATTTCCATAAATAGGCAAAGTCGTGTCCCACATTCCACAGAAGTGGTCCTAGAACAGTCCTAGGAACACCATACGACGTGAAGAGACGTCTCAAAATATCGTCTCAGTCTTCGTACATGACGATGCGCTCCTCTAGATAGTCTGCTACTAGCCACTTCATACTCCTGGCTCCTGCTGGATGATGGGAGGAGCCGGCGATCCGAAGGGATTTTCCATCCCGACAACAAAAAACAAAAAAAAAAAAGTACGATGGACAGCCACCCCAACCTCTGATTGCCTGACGGGTAGAACATTAGTTTCGTTCTCCCCGTCGTCACTGACCAAGGACGTCCTCGGCAAGATGTGTGTTACACCCGCAGCGAGAAAAGGCTCTCAACCATTTTCTGCAGGAAGCTGGGCTGGAGAATCTGCGTGAAGGGGCACCCGAAGCTCGGAGTTTTCGTCGCAAACTTACACGACACAAATCCTATATCAACTTTTGTGGCCAGCGTGGTTAATTAGGCCAAAACTTTCTTTCTGAGGTCCAGCAGTGGGCTATTAAAGGTTGTTGTCAGTATGTACTTTAGTATCAATAAGTTTTCTAAAAACAAAAGTAATTTAAATGTGACTATTACGTGGCGTTATGTGTCTGAGGACAGCAACCGAATATTAAGTATTTTCCGCCGAATCTCATATAGTTTAAGCAGACTTCCAACACTTTTCCGACACCTGGAAAAAGGTCGAGTTTTAAAAAGTGAGTTTTCTTTGTTTGAGTTACGACATTTTATTGTTTAATATATTATCAAACGACGAGTAGGCACAAGTTGATTACACAGGCAACATGGCGGTTAATCCGTCACCTCTGCTTTTTACAGCGCTAAGTGTTGTGATAACACCAATTGTTATTCTGAGTGTGGATTTTCTTTGTGTCCTTGGTTTTATATCAATACCATAACAATGTGCTCTGGATCTCGATCAAAAATAAATGAAAAATAATAATGACGATAATGATGTACTCTTAGCTGATTTCAACCACGGTGGCCGGTCTCAACGGAGACCAACCAGCTACACAAGAGATATTATAGTCCACAAATGTGTACGCAAATACAGGTGTAGTCTCTGTTCGGCATAAGTATCCGACGCGACAAGGGAGAGATCAGGCGCTGGATTGATCGCTTAACGTGCTTGCCGAGGCACGGGAGTTAAAACCCTGTGGAGGAACGGGTGTCATGTCTTTCCAACACAAAGGGAGGATCCTGTGACCAGGTGAGGTTATTGTACCTGGCGAGTCGTGGAATGAATAATCATAATAATAATAATACAGCTCCATGAAAGATTCTGGATAAGTGTGCTTGTATGTACTCGTATGTAAACTATAGTTTATGCAACCCGCATCAAACTGTATCTCGCGACCTCCACCAGGTCTCGGTTGTCGTAGCGAGCCTTGGGAGAGGCCTATGTTCTACAACAGACATCCTTCGGTTGAGATGATGCTCATGAGGGTAAAATTATGTTACTATACCTGTACAGTCAATCATGAGATCGTATTCTATGTTATCTTGCTTTAAACAGTCGGGATGTATTAAACGATAACCAGTATCTGTAAGGAAATATAATTATAATATTGAAATCAATTTAAGGAGTTGATGAATAAAAATTACACTGAAAGAATTATAATACCAAGATGAAGGAAATAGGGTGCGGGTTATACTTTCATCTCTTACGGTACTGACAAAAAATAGAATAAAATAGATTCTGAAATATTATTCAGGACCTTCATCGTATCCATAGGGTGGGTTACGAACTAGTTAAGATTTGGAAAAATCATATAAAAAACCATTTAATATATTACAAACTTATTTATTTACAAAAAAAGCCACTTAGTTGGAATTTATTTTTTAAAAATTCTATCATCAAATGACCACTGTTTCGATGTTTTCACTCTTTTAAGCGAGCACCGAAATTTTCGAATACTCGTCGGCAAAGAGACCGTGAGATCGCCGACATTTCTCAGCTGATTTTTTTCTTTTAGTTGACGTAGTGTATCTGGTTCATTGATAAGACATGATTATTTAAATAACTCCATAAAAAGAAGTCTGCTGGGGATAGAACTGGCCTTCTGCGTGGCCATGGAATGTCGCCTCGTCTAGAAATCAATTTTTCCGGAAACATGCCTTTGACCACGGGCAGGGACGCATTTGATGTCTGAGTGGCTCTATCTTATTGAAACTATGTGTTACGATTGTAGCCAGCAAATTCCAGTAGCACCGGTCCCAAGAACTCCCGTAACGTTTTCACATGTTCAGAAGAATTAACAGTAACTGAATGGTCGCGAGAATCTTCGAAAAAGTAGTATCCAATGATTCCTTTTGCTGAAATTGCCGCCCACACAGTTACCTTGGGAGAATTAAGTAGCCACTCGTGTTTAGCTTTGGGATTTTCATTCCTTTAATACCTGCAATTCTGTTTGGTTACATGTCCAGTGAGTTTACACGTCCACAATACAAAAAAAAAAAATTACGCTTTGGAACGGGTGTCATGTCAAGCCTAGCGGGCCACGGCCTAACAGTTGATAGTAGGATGTGGTTTATATACTAATTCCCATGAGAATCTTTATTTCGCGATACAGGATTAGTAGTTATACTCCGTAGTTTTATGTATCTTCGCTACATGGCTCTGTAGTATGTTTTTCTGATTGCGCTGTTTGTGGAAGTTACCACAATGTATTGTAAAATCATAAATTCTTATTAATTAATTTTAGTTTGTTTATTTTTATGCATACAATGTGGCTATTAAATTACATACATATTAACTACGCAACAGTAAAAAAAAACAGTTAGTAATCATTTTTGATGACATCGTTATCAATAGACGTTGAAAGAAAGAAACTCTTTGATCAAAAATTTTATTGGACAAATGTTTTTTCGAATAACTTAGATAAGTATCTTGAGACTTAATAAAAAAATACCAGCTAGTACTAATAAAGACGTATCTTTCAACATATTTTATGTCTTCTTCTCTTAACTATCACAAACGAGAATTCATGTGAAACAAAACGTTGGACGACCCACCACGATAAAGCTACTCACGAAAAATTAGCAAGGCAGTAATCAAATAACAAAATGTTGCCAGGATCTTGGACTAACAAAAGTAATGATGAATTATTTTGTAATATTTTTTATCGTATGTCTGATAAGACTATTCTTGATACAAGAACTAAAAATTAATTATTACATAAACAAATATTACTAATAAACAGTCAATGAAGAGCTTACCGAGTTTTTTTAAGAGTTCCAACCGGTTTTTATTTATTTCACATACCGTTACGTCTCTGTGTCCTTGGTGGTGAAACGCAGCGGTAAAGAGGTTACCTGCATCAAAGAATGTATCATAGTATCAAATATAATCACACAAACCTCCCGGACAACGGACTGCCTCGGTGGCACAGTGAAGGCGTATGTAACAGCTGTGCTTGAGGTCTCGGGTACGATTCCCGGGTCGGACCAAATGTTAGTACGATCCGCAAATATTTGTTTCAAAGTTTCAGTGTTTTCTTCATCTAATATGTATGTATTTACCAAAAAAACCATAGTACAAGCTATGCTTAGTTTGGGACTAGATGGCGTTGTGTGTCAGATGTCCGAAATATTATTATTATAATCTGTGGTGTACCATAACATTATTAGAGTTCATTTTGCATTGTTTGCTTCACATATAGACTACAGCTGTTGAGGTTGTCAATTTATTTAAAATCTTACCAATTATGCCGGCACCAATTACAAGTACCTTCTGTCCAATTCTAAGCGGCGCTGCGCGATTAAGTGCGTGCACGACGCAAGAATATGGTTCTGCTAGAGCAGCTGAAATGAAATAGATTCATATTTCTGTCTTTTTCTAACTCATATAAGGTTTGTGTAATTCAACCTTTAATAAGCCAAACATTTTTTAACAGGTATTCCTCACTTATAAATAGATGAGTCACCTGATGGTAAGCAACTACGACTGTCCATAGAAACCGGCAACTCAAAAGACATTAGTGTGTTACCACCCTTTGAGAGGTGATTAGATTATTGGATCAAATAGGACCGCCGGTAATCTCAAGAAAGAATTACTTATCTATGGTTTACTGTAAGGACGTTGCAGTCGGCCCGTATGACCTTTTAACATTATTATGCTTCAGAATAAGAAAAAATATAACTCTACAATTAAATGTCTTTTTGACTCAGGATTGGTCCCCTTACAAGGTTAATTTATGATGATCTTTAAATACCTTGTTTCGTGGAAACACCTTTTGGTAGCTCATAGATCAGCTCCTGCGGTACACGACAGTACTGTGCCCAGCCTCCATCCCTAGCTACGCCAATGTAGGTGTTCAGACCACCGACTTGGCAGTGCTGATAAACTCCAAGACGACAAAACTCACCCAGATTGCAGGGTCTGTGGAGAAGAGGTATTATTAAATTAAAGTTATTGTTACGAGGATAGGATTGATTGTTACTGTGAGTTTTGAGGGACATCTACATCCAGTAACGCACGTTTTGAGCTGAGATGCACACTTCATATAGGATTTCGAAGTTTTCAAAAAGGTGAAAAGAAGTACTCACGAGCATGGGTAGATAGCGACTTTTTGGCCAGGTTTGAAAATTGAACTCTTCCCTACACTCGCGACGACTCCAGCAGACTCATGACCCAAGGGCAATGGGGGAGACTTGCGCGCCGGGAATTCCCCCTGAAAATGAAATGCACAAATTTTTTATACTCATAAGAGAACCATGATTTGGTACAGATGAGTCGGTTCAAGTGCACACCAAGGCCTCGCAGAAAATCGTGCTGATTAATATTTTCATTGGTTTTTAGTGAGTGAGTGAGTGCGTTAGGGTATAATATTATGTAGGAAGAAGAGTGCAATTTAATTATCATACATATCTCAAGATGAAGGGATTTCAGGGATTTTTCCCATGGACGGAGCAGCAGTAGTCACTTAACACGAGATGACTCGCCCGTTCGTTTACGCGCTATTCCATGCAAAGTATTTGTGGTTTGTACCTTAATAATATGGAGATCAGTGCCACAAATTCCAGAGTATTCTATTTTAACGATAACGTCATCGTCGTTTAAAATCTTTGGCTTGGGATAATCAGTAGTATGGTTCACTGACAACGCTTCCCCGTCAAAAAGTAGCGCCTCCATTGTATTTTTATTACTGGAACAAAATCAATAACCTTCAACAATCAACTGCTGGATGTAGGAGACCTTAGCAAGGAGGTTTTGGCCTACTATACCACGTTGGCCAGACAGGTTGGTATAGGATTTGTTTCAAGTTTATCTTCTCTTTGCTGTGATAATGCCTTGCATGTGTTGTTCCCTTAGTCGCCTCTTACAACACCCATGGGAAGAATAGGAATGGTGATACTGGAGGTTTGGCTTTTGGAACTTATACCATAGCTATAAATGGAACTTGTTTTAATTTTTTTAGTTCAATATTGACAATTAGTCTTAATTATTGTTTTTCACGTAACACTTTCGCAACACGTGATTTCTAAACAATTGTTGAGCTTTGAAATGCTACTCAATGTAGCGTAAACTTGTCGTTTTGTTATATTATTTAGACACATGAACCATGACTTACTAGATATACTTACACGACTTACAGGATACTGCCCTAAGAGCCCCACTCGAGTTTAATCAAGACAGATTGTCATGGCGACCGCAGTTGGTGTTGTGATAAGTGTAAAAGAGTAACATGTTTGCGCGGGATGTTAGATTCAAACGTTAACAAATTCTTGGCCCACCCTATATTTTTGTAAATAAACCATAACAAGATATAAATGCAAATAGCTTGGTAGCCGAGTAAAATAGTTTTACATTTCCGTTCATTTAGAATTTTGATATGAGTACCTAAATTATAGTTACTAATAAACTTTTGATTTAGTTAAAATAGTTGTGAATTTTGAAAAAGTAAAAAATTCAGTTTTTTAGCATTTCTGGGTAGGATTCATTCCATTTGTACAGGTTTTATTCGGCGTGTGGTTTTCGGTCGCCGTGCAGTTTTAGGTCGGAGTACGATTTTTGGTCGGTTTGAGTCGAACATAACCACCTGGTGGTATCCGTGGGGATTTCCAAACTGAAAAAAAAAAATAAAAAGGCAGATTTCATTTGCTTTTTGAAGTCAGTTTAGTATTTTTTTTTAAATTTAAATCGATTAAATGACATTTATATCAACTTTTGTTTCTCTTTGCAATTCCTTTGTCCTGCCTCTTTTTCTCTCTTATTTATTGCGGATAATATAATAATCAGCAACATCAGGAACATTTATATTTATCATACAGAAATTCTACTAATCTAAAATATCACAAATACATACAGAATTAATAAACTACTTATATTCATGCGTCTATGAGAGACAGATAATGCTCTGACAAAATAGCTTTGAACGTAGTAACAGATTGGGCAGGTCTGATAGAAATCAATAAGGCATTCCATAAACGTACAGCTTCTATAGTAAATGAGCTTGTATAAAAATTTGTAGAATGTTTTGGTATTTCCAATCTCAGGTTTTCAGAAGACCTCATTCAATTTAAATGTGTGTCATGAAGAAACGTGTTTTTTAAGATAAGGAGTAGATGGATTGAAAAAAATATTGTACAGAAAGCTAAGGATAAGAATATTCCGGCGAAATCAGATTAGAAGCCACTTGAGCCTGTTACGAAAGGAAGAAATCAAGAAAATGATCATATCTACGCAGTCCAAATATAAATTGTATGCAAAAGTTTTGAAGATGCTCAAGTTTATCGATGCACTTCAAGTTCCTGTTGGATGCGATACCAATTTTATAGAAGAAAACAATGAAGTACTGCCTTACTTTTACAAAAGCTTTTCCGTTTTATGGTTAGTTATAAATAAAACGATGGGTGCACAGGCAAGGATTCCACTAACAGATTTAATGATGACTATGGCAAAAACATTTACAGAACAAATTTTTATTGATTATTCGACCAAGAAAACGCCCTTGGCAGCATGCCCTGCCTGTAGGTCTGCGAAAGCCGTTTTGTAGTCGCAAAGGCGATAGATTTTGACACCAAGACTGTCATAGTTTGTATACCTGAAATAATAAAAAAATCTGTCGTAACTATAGCGGTATGAAAGTACTGCCTCAAGCAGCAGGCGAAAAATCTATTAGTAATTGGGCTTTCAAAGTCAGGGTATGTACATTGTTGCCATAAACAATTTTGGTGCTTCTCAGTGAGCAAGATTATCAAAGACTGTCATCGCACTTGTGTCTTGGGTGAGAGATAACTTGTCCGTCCGTCTACTCCTCCTGTTAAGATATATGTATTCGCATAAGTTCATTGGCTCAGATCGAAGTGACATCTTGACCTCACAAAAAGCTGGTGTTAAGAAATTCTTTCGATGTTTGTCACTGAGTGACACCAACAGATAACCTGACAGCATGTTTGTCCTATTTGCCATATAAATATCGTGAAAATATTTATAGGCAGAAAAATATTTACATTGATGCAGGGGTAACAGTTTTCGTGGAAAGTATGCGAGTCTTACACAGCTACGATGACTGTCATGCCTTTTATGTCTCCAAACGGGACGTGAAAAAGCATCTCACGAAGCCACCGTAGAGTGAGTCATCATACTGCATTGGCTGCATACATAATGAGTATAGTGACCACAACTCTTGGATTCTATTCATACTTTCCATCAGGCAGAGTAGTCACTTTGGCAAGCTCTTAAAGAAAATGTACCTGTCACCCATTGCTTTCATCCAATCCATGGACGTGTATAAGGTGAAGGGGTTGGTTTTTGCTGAGAGGATGGTTAACTCTTTGTAGAAGATCTGATACGGGTTCACCCTGGAAAGTAATGAAGTTTTGTAAAAATGTACATTCACAAAAGACAAGATAAGTTTCTTGTGACGCTCCAACAAAAGGTGTATCCAAGAGAATTGATAATCTTAATAGTGTGAATTATCTACTTAAATGAATGAAATTTCTAATTTCTGATAGAATTTACTTAAAGATAACATTAAAAGAGAAAGAAATTTAATTTGTGCCTAACTCGATGATGCTTGAAGTCGTCAGATTTCCATAAATAGGCAAAGTCGTGTCCCACGTTCCACAGAACTGGTCCTAGAACAGTCCTAGGAACACCACACGACATGACGAGACGTCTCAAAATATCGTCTCGGTCTTCGTACATGACGATGCGCTCCTCTAGATAGTCTGCTACTAGCCACCTCATACTCCTGGCTCCTGCCGGATGATGGGAGGAGCCGGCGATCCGAAGGGATTTTCCATCCTGACACCAAAAAAAATAACAAAAAAATGTACGGTGGACAGCCACCCCGACCTCTGATTGCCTGACGGGTAGAACATTAGTTTCGTTCTCCCCGTCGTCACTGACCAAGGACGTCCTCGGCAAGATGTGTTTTCCACCCGCAGCGAAAAAAGGCTCTCAACCATTTTCTGCAGGAAGCTGAGCTGGAGAATCTGCGTGAAGGGGCGCCCGAAGCTCGGAGTTTTCGTCGCAAACTTACACGACACAAATCCTATATCAACTTTTGTGGCCAGCGTGGTTAATTAGGCCAAAACTTTCTTTCTGAGGTCCAGCAGTGGGCTGTTAAAGGTTGTTGTCAATATGTACTTTAGTATCAATAAGTTTTCTAAAAACAAAAGTAATTTAAATGTGACTATTACGTGGCGTTATGTGTCTGAGGACAGCAACCGAATATTAAGTATTTTCCACCGAATCTCATATAGTTTAAGCAGACTTCCAACACTTTTCCGACACCTGGAAAAAGTTCGAGTTTTAAAAAGTGAGTTTTCTTTGTTTGAGTTACGACATTTTATTGTTTAATATATTATCAAACGACGAGTAGGCACAAGTTGATCACACAGGTAGCATGGCAGTTAATCCGTCACCTCTCTGCTTTTTACAGCGCTAAGTGTTGTGATAACACCAATTGATGTTCTGAGTGTGGATTTTCTTTGTGTCCTTGGTTTTATATCAATACAATAACAATGTGCTCTGGATCTCGATCAAAAATAAATGAAAATGATAATGACGATAATGATGTACTCTTAGCTGATTTCAACCACGGTGGCCGGTCTCAACGGAGACTAACCAGCTACACAACAGATATTATAGTCCACAAATGTGTACGCAAGTACAGGTGTAGTCTCTGTTCGGGATAAGTATACGACGCGACAGGGGAGAGATCAGGCGCTGGATTGATCGCTTAACGTGCTTGCCGAGGCACGGGAGTTAAAACCCTGTGGAGGAACGGGTGTCATGTCTTTCCAACACAAAGGGAGGATCTTGCGACCAGGTGAGGTTATTGTACCTGGTGGGTCGTAGAATGCATAATCATAATAATAATACAGCTCCATGAAAGATTCTGGATAAGTGTGCTGGTATGTATGTAAACTATAGTTTATGCAGCTCTCATCAAACTGTATCTCGTGATCTTCACCAGGTCTTGGTTGTCGTAGCGAGCCTTGGGAGAGGCCTATGTTCAACAACAGACATCCTTCGGTTGAGATGATGCTCATGAGGGTAAAATTATGTTACTATACCTGTACAGTCAATCATGAGATCGTATTCTATGTTATCTTGCTTTAAACAGTCGGGATGTATTAAACGATAACCAGTATCTGTAAGAAAATATAATTATAATATTGAAATCAATTTAAGGAGTTGATGAATAAAAATTACACTGAAAGAATTATAATACCAAGATGAAGGAAATAGGGTGCGGGTTATACTTTCATCTCTTACGGTACTGACAAAAAATAGAATAAAATAGATTCTGAAATATTATTCAGGACCTTCATCGTATCCATAGGGTGGGTCACGAATTAGTTAAGATTTGGAAAAAATCGTAATAAAAACTATTTCATATATTACAAAACTTACTTATTTACAAGAAAGTAACTTAGTTGGAATTTATTTTTTAAAAACTCTATCATCTACATGAGTACTGTTTCGATGTTTTCACTCTTAAGGGTGCACCGAAATTTTCGAAAAATATATTTTACGCTCTGGAGGGAACGGGTGTCATGTCATGCCTGGCGGGCCACGACCTAACGGTTGATGTTGGGATGTCGTGAGACATGAGAATCTTTATTTCGCGATACAGGATTAGTGGTTATACTCCGTAGAGATAAGATACATAGAAATGTATCTTCGCTACATGGCTCTGTAGTATGTTTTTCTGTTTGCGCTGTTTGTGGAAGTCACCACAATGTATTGTAAAATCATAAATTCTTATTAATTATTTTTAGTTTGTTTATTTTTATGCATACAATGTGGCTATTAAATTACATACATATTAACTACGCAACAGTAAAAAAAACAGTTAGTAAACATTTTTGATGACATTGTTATCAATACACGTTGAAAGAAAGAAACTCTTTGATCAAAAATTTTATTGGCCAAATGTTTTTTCGAATAACTTAGATAATTATCTTGAGACTTAATAAAAAGATACCAGCTAGTACTAATAAAGACATATCTTTCGACATATTTTATGTCTTCTTCTTTTAACTACCACAAACGAGAGCTCATGTGAAACAAAACGTTGGACGGCCCACCACGATGAAGCTACTCACGGCAAATTAGCTAGGTAGTAATCAAATAACAAAATGTTGCCAGGATCCTGGACTAATAAAAGCAGTGATAAATAATTTTGTAATATTTTTTATCGTATGTCTGATAAGACTATTCTTGATACAAGAACTAAAAATTAATTATTACATAAACAAATATTGCTAATAGACACTCAATGAAGAGCTTACCGAGTTTTTTTAAGAGTTCTAACCGGTTTTTATTTATTTCACATACCGTTACGTCTCTGTGTCCTTGGTGGTGAAAAGCAGCGGTAAAGAGGTTACCTGCATCAAAGAATATATCATAATATCAAATATAATCACACAAACCTCCCGGACAATGGACTGCCTCGATGGCACAGTGAAGGCGTATGTAACAGCTGTGCTTGAGGTTTCGGGTACGATTCCCGGGTCGGACCAAATGTTAGTACGATTCGCAAATATTTGTTTCGAAGTTTGAGTGTTTTCTTTATCTAATATGTATGTATTTACCAAAAAAAAAACATAGTACTAGCTGTGCTTAGTTTGGTGTCGTCGTTGTGTGTCAGATGTCCGAAATATTATTATTATAATCTGTGGCGTACCATAACATTACTAGAGTTCATTTTACATTGTTTGTTTTACATATAGAGTACAGTTGCTGAGGTTGTCAATTTATTTCAAATCTTACCAATTATGCCGGCACCAATTACAAGTACCTTCTGTCCAATTCTAAGCGGCGCTGCGCGATTGAGTGCGTGCACGACGCAAGAATATGGTTCTGCTAGAGCAGCTGAAATGAAATAGATTCATATTTCTATCTTTTTCTAACTCATATAAGGACAGTTACTTGTGTAGGTATACCTTTGTGTAATTTAACCTTTGGTGTAGGTTTACCCTTGAATAAACCAAACATTTTTTAACAGGTATTCCTCACTTATAAATAGATAAGTCCCCTGATGGTAAGCAACTACGACTGTCCATAGAAACCGGCAATTCAAGAGACACTAGTGTGTTACCGCCCTTTGAGTGGTGATTAGATTATTGGATCAAATAGGACCGCCGGTAACCTCAAGAAAGAATTACTTATCTATGGTTTACTGTAAGGACGTTGCAGACGGCCCGTAAGGCCTTTTAACATTATTATGCTTCAGAATAAAAAAAAATATAACTCTACAATTAAATGTCTTTTTGACTCAGGATTGGTCCCCTTACAAGGTTAATTTATGATGATCTTTAAATACCTTGTTTCGTGGAAACACCTTTTGGTAGCTCATAGATCAGCTCCTGCGGTACACGACAGTACTGTGCCCAGCCTCCATCCCTAGCTACGCCAATGTAGGTGTTCAGACCACCGACTTGGCAGTGCTGATAAACTCCAAGACGACAAAACTCACACAGATTGCAGGGTCTGTGGAGAAGAGGTATTATTAAATTAAAGTTATTGTTACGAGGATAGGATTGATTGTTACTGTGAGTTTTGAGGGACATCTACATCCAGTAACGCACGTTTTGAGCTGAGATGCACACTTCATATAGGATTTCGAAGTTTTCAAAAAGGTGAAAAGAAGTACTCACGAGCATGGGTAGATAGCGACTTTTTGGCCAGGTTTGAAAATTGAACTCTTCCCTACACTCGCGACGACTCCAGCAGACTCATGACCCAAGGGCAATGGGGGAGACTTGCGCGCCGGGAATTCCCCCTGAAAATGAAATGCACAAATTTTTTATACTCATAGGAGAACCATGATTTGGTACAGATGAGTCGGTTCAAGTGCACACCAAGGCCTCGCAGAAAATCGTGCTGATTAATATTTTCATTGGTTTTTAGTGAGTGAGTGAGTGCGTTAGGGGATAATATTATGTAGGAAGAAGAGCGCAATTTAATTATCATACATATCTCAAGATGAAGGGATTTCAGGGATTTTTCCCATGGACGGAGCAGCAGTAGTCACTTAACACGAGATGACTCGCCCGTTCGTTTACGCGCTATTCCATGCAAAGTATTTGTGGTTTGTACCTTAATAATATGGAGATCAGTGCCACAAATCCCAGAGTATTCTATTTTAACGATAACGTCATCGTCGTTTAAAATCTTTGGCTTGGGATAATCAGTAGTATGGTTCACTGACAACGCCTCCCCGTCAAAAAGTAGCGCCTCCATTGTATTTTTATTACTGGAACAAAATCAATTACCTTCAACAATCTACTGCTGGATGTAGGAGACCTTAGCAAGGAGGTTTTGGCCTACTATACCACGTTGGCCAGACAGGTTGGTATAGGATTTGTTTCAAGTTTATCTTCTCTTTGCTGTGATAATGCCTTGCATGTGTTGTTCCCTTAGTCGCCTCTTACAACACCCATGGGAAGAATAGGAATGGTGATACTGGAGGTTTGGCTTTTGGAACTTATACCATAGCTATAAATGGAACTTGTTTTAATTTTTTTAGTTCAATATTGACAATTAGTCTTAATTATTGTTTTTCACGTAACACTTTCGCAACACGTGATTTCTAAACAATTGTTGAGCTCTGAAATGCTACACAACGCAGCGTAAACTTGTCGTTTTGCTATATTATTTAGACACATGAACCATGACTTTATTTGGAATAGTGGCCTAAGAGCTCCATTCGAGTTTAATCAAGACAGATTGTCATGGCGACCGCAGTTGGTGTTGTGATAAGTGTAAAAGAGTAACATGTTTGCGCGGGATGTTAGATTCAAACGTTAACAAATTCTTGGCCCACCCTATATTTTTGTAAATAAACCATAACAAGATATAAATGCAAATAGCTTGGTAGCCGAGTAAAATAGTTTTACATTTCCGTTCATTTAGAATTTTGATATGAGTACCTAAATTATAGTTACTAATAAACTTTTGATTTAGTTAAAAAAGTTGTGCATTTTGAAAAAGTAAAAAATTCAGTTTTTTAGCATTTCTGGGTAGGATTCATTCCATTTGTACAGGTTTTATTCGGCGTGTGGTTTTCGGTCGCCGTGCAGTTTTTGGTCGGAGTACGATTTTTGGTCGGTTTGAGTCGAACATAACCACCTGGTGGTATCCGTGGGGATTTCCAAACTGAAAAAAAAAAATAAAAAGGCAGATTTCATTTGCTTTTTGAAGTCAGTTTAGTATTTTTTTTTTAATTTAAATCGATTAAATGACATTTATATCAACTTTTGTTTCTCTTTGCAATTCCTTTGTCCTGCCTCTTTTTCTCTCTTATTTATTGCGGATAATATAATAATCAGCAAATTTTTAAAGTTAAATACTCATGGCAATAATTGAGTTAGTAATGTCATGTTAAGTTTTAATAGTAGGTATAATAATCTTTGTAAACAAGATAATTTCATTTAATTAGCTGTGTGTTTTTTTAGCTTATTTTGACATTAGGAGCGTTTGCTGTGTCGCGACGGACAACATACAAGACATGGACTCAAAGAACACCCATACTCAGGACAATTCATGGATCACAGTGTTGTCAGATGTAGAATTTGTATCCATACCACTCAGCGCAGTGGAACGCAGCGTGGTGACAGCTTGAACCACTACGTCATCTGTTCGCACTAGTGCAATCTTGTATTGTTAACTATCTGAATTGAAATCTTTATATGTATGCTGATGTAGTTATCAGGTTATCACTAACTAAGCTAATGTTGAACTCCTGCCCTTATGAGATTAACTAGAAGGCTGTTAAATAACAAAAACACCGTCTGTAATCTGATCTAACTCTGGTTTATTGATCTTATTGTTTTACAAATTTCCATACATTAAATTATACGGTGTTGAACCAAACTATATCGCGATGTAACTCGACGTCCACGCCATCTATCGAGTAGTTAGT
The DNA here is from genome assembly GCA_949316085.1 of Hypercompe scribonia. Classification (NCBI taxonomy): domain Eukaryota; kingdom Metazoa; phylum Arthropoda; class Insecta; order Lepidoptera; family Erebidae; genus Hypercompe; species Hypercompe scribonia. Next base: position 6,563,488 of record OX438997.1, read on the forward strand.
AAGTGTGGCGACTTTCACATTATAGCACAAAGAAAAATATACAACAGCGCCATCTAGCGAAGATACATCGAACTAAGAAGTATGAACGAAATCATATGAATGTAATGAACTACAATGCAACTACTAATCCTGTATCGCGATATAGAGATTCGCGTGGCAATTAGCATAGATACAACATCCCATTTTCTTTTTTTTTTTTTTTTTTTTTTTTTTTTTTTTTTAACGTGTGGAAACCCCCTCGGGCCGTCACCCCACCGGGGTTTACGGCGGGGTGGTGTGTCGGAATCGGACCGACTAAAACCACACGGTGTGCCACTCTGCGCCTGAGATAGGAGGGATCCGGGAACCGCTGCTATTACGACATCCAGATCCCTCCCAGCGCCTGCCCGCTAATGCAGGCACCATCTATGAGTAAACTCTCTATTTTAGGCGACGTACGGCACACGCGGACGTCGCCTCCTCGCGGCTGGCCATTGTAGCGGATGGAGGGGAAAACCCGTCCCGTCCACCCGCGGCCACACTCAAGGCGGCATGAGGCGCTGGTATGCGCGCCTCCGCCGCCCGGCTCGCCGGCGGCGAATTGGGTCCGAGTGGATATTGTCCTCCCGGGCCTTCTCCGCCGCCTCCTTCCGCGAAATTACGTCTTCGCAGAAGGTTGCGACCGCGGTAAAACAACTGTCGCTACCGACCATGGAGCGTATTACGGCCGGTAGCGAGAGATCTCCTCCAATAACTGCAGTGAGGACCCCACGCTGCGCCGCCCAGGCGGAACAAACCGCCAGCGTGTGCTGAGCCGAGTCCTCACTGCAGTCGCAGTGGTGACAGGCGGGACTCAATTCCCTCCTGGCGACCGAGTGCAGATACTTCCCGAAGCAACCGTGCCCGGAAAGAATCTGCGTCAGTCGGAAGGAAAGGGTCCCGTGCTGCCGCCCTGCCCACTCGGCGATGACCGGCTGGAGAGCCTCCACGGCGGCAAAGCCAGCACGTGGAGCCTCCAGCCGGGACGACCAACGAGCCATCGTGGCTCGACGAGCGGCCTCTCGCCACTCGCGTATCTCTTCGGGCGGGGGCCGAATGCCGCTACCCACCCGAAAGTCTGCCGTTCGCTGATAAACTTCAGCGAGCACTTCCGCCTCCAAATCCCACGGGGGAGTTCCGGCCAACGCGCACGCCGCCTCCGTCGATACGGTGCGGTAACCGCGTATGGCTCTAACCGCCAATATCCTCTGAGGGCGTCAGAGGCGAGCCCTATTCTGGGCGGTCAGAGCCGCCGCCCACACCGGTGCACCATACAGTGCCATTGACCGAACAACCCCCGTGTATAGCCGTCTCGTTGCGACGCTGGCTCCACCCAAATTGGGCAAAAGTCACCCAAGAGCAGAAGCAGCGCCGACCAGCTTTGGAGTAAGCTGTCGGAAGTGCTCGTCGAAGAGCCACCTGCCGTCGAGGATCAGGCCCAGATACTTCATCTGGGCCTTAATCGGTACGAGGACCGAATTGACTACGATAGAGGCACCGGGGGGTGGACCACGACGGGGCCCATGAAACAAAAGGGCTTCCGTCTTATCTAGGGCCACCCGTAAACCCAGCGCCTCAATGCGCCCGACCACCAAAGAGACTCCTACGGTGGCCAGGCGCGCCGCCTCTTGAAAGTTCGTCCCTCGGGCCGTGACCAATGTGTCATCAGCGTAACAAATTACGCCCAGCCCGGGGGGAAGACGACCTCGAAGGGCCCAGTTGTATCCCATATTCCACAGGAGTGGTCCGAGGACGGACCCCTGTGGAACACCGCACGACATGGACCGCCGCCTCAGAATACCATCTCGGTCCTCGTACACGACGGTACGCTCCTCAAGATAGTCTGCCACAAGCCGCCTCAGGTACTCTGGCACCCCGTGGTAGTGGAGTGCTTCCCTGATGCAGCTAAATGGCAGACTATTAAATGCGTTGGCGATGTCCAACGACACCGCCAACAGCACGCCGCCGCAGCTCACTGCCTCTTCGGTAACGGCCCTCAGGCGCAGCACAGCATCGACCGTCGAACGCCCCGCCCGAAAACCAAATTGGGCGTCCGACAGATCGGGGCCCACCTCGCGGAGGTGCCGGACGATGCGGGCAGAGAGTATCCTCTCAAACAGTTTACCCGCCTCGTCCAGCAGCACAATGGGCCTATAGGCCGCCACCGAATCGGCAGGCCGTCCCGGCTTCCTTAATAGGACCAGCTTCCCGCTTTTCCAGCACTCAGGGAAGCGTCCGGACGACAAGCTAGCGTCCAAGATCTCCCTGAGGCGGTCCGACATGTGTTCGAGGGCACGGGCCAGCACACGGGCAGGTATCCCGTCTGGCCCAGGGGCGGTGTTCTTAGAGCGGATCCGTAGAACAACCGCCCCCACCTCCGATTCCCTGACGGGCGGAACATTGTCCTCGTTTCCCCCGTCGTCACCGGCCATGAAGACCATCGACGGGGGTGTGTGATCCACCCGCTGCGGGAAAAGGCCCTCGACCACTTCCCGCAGGAAGCTGGGCTGGAGGGTCTCTGTAAGGGGGGGGCCCGACGCGCGGAGCTTTTGTCGCGCCGCACGATAAGGGCGACCCCAGGGGTCACGATCGAGACCCTCCAGCATTTCCTTTCTCTTAATTTCTTTGGCGCGGCTGATGGCCAGCTTCAGAGTTTTCCGCGCCTCTCGGTACTCCTCATGAAGCTGGTCCTCCTCGCCTTCTTCACGGTGTCGCCGCCGACTACGGGTGTAGGACCTCCGGGCACGAGTACAGGCCGCGCGGAGGTCCGCCAACTCCTGGGACCACCAGTAAACCTCCTTCCGTGGAGGCCGGCAATCTCGGATGCGGGGCATGGCCGCATCACAGATTTGCGCAATGGCATCACGGAAGCGACCAGCCCCCATGTCGACCTCCTCGGTCGGGGCCTGCGGAGACAGCCAAGAGTGAACGATGGCCGCCTCCTCTAGTAGGTCCCTATTTAATTTGGCTACAGCCCACCGCGGAAAGCGAGAAGAACGCCGCGCCGCGTGACCCCTACTGTGGTCCTGGGTCCGGGAGAGCTCAAATCGGATGTAGAGGTGATCCGAGAGCGTCTCGACCTCTTCCAGGACGCGCCAGTTCCTTACTCGTGCGGCGAGGGCAGGGGTAGCGAACGAAAGGTCCACTATCGACCCTCCCTGCTGTCGCACGCACGTGTTGGTGGATCCTCTGTTCAGTAAACAGAGGCCCACCGAGGCCGCCCACTCCTCTACGGCCTCGCCCCTAGCGTCCGTCCTGGGGGAACCCCACGCAATGGACTTTGCGTTGAAGTCCCCCAGCACTAAGACGTGCCCAGACGTTAGACGCCGTATCGAGGTTTCCAAGTTGTTAAGGAAAACCTCGAAGTCGTTCAAACTCCGGTTGGGGGAGAAGTATACACCATATACAGTGATCCCCCCCCACTCGGCAGCAACATATCCAGTGCCCTTGTCTCTTAGCGACAAGGACGGGGAATGAGCCGCCGTGGAGCCGACGACTGCCACGGAACCGTCCCGGTCACCCAACCAGTTTGGACGGGGAGGAACATAATAGGGCTCCGCGGCTACGGCAACACCAATCGACCACTGTGCCATGGTTTGCAGGAAAAGGTCCTGCGCCGCAGCACAGTGGTTCAAGTTCGTCTGGACTAGGAGGCTGGAGACTTGGTCCATTACTGGACTGTCTCTACAGCCTCCTCCATGGGCGACGATGTCGACGCGCGAACGGCATCGGAGGCAGCCTGGGCCGACTGGCTAGCCCCCAACGTGCGCCGAGAATCGCGAGGAGGTTTGCAGCCCCCCTGCCCAATCTGATGATTGGCGGGCTTGTTACCCGCCGCACAAGCCGGGCAGTGAGGGGCGGCAGAGCACTCTGCCGCTTTGTGCCCCGGTCGACCGCAGCGGAAGCATAGTCCACTGCAGTCAAAACAACTCACGCACTTGGCGCGTGTGTGTCCGGATGCTAGGCATTTGAAGCACCTCATCGGTCTTGCCGCCAGAACAGTGACTCTGGCATTCACAAAACCGACGAGGATCCTGCCTGCGTCGCCCAAAACTTTGGCCGACGCTACCGGACAGCTGATCCACACTGCGCCAAGCCCTCCAGGACCGGGGCGGATGGTGCCGACCCTGATGTTGTCCGCGTTGCAAGCCGTCTTCTCGCTAATTGCAACGCGGACGTCCTCGGTCGTTACGGAGTCATCCAGGCCCGAAATACGCAACTCTGCGCACTTGACAGGCCTGGCGATCTTCACACCATCCGTGGCTGCAAAGATTCCTCTCAGTTTCTCGGCGAACCTGTCCGCCGTCTTTGCACCTTCAGCCCCGGGGAACTCGAGAACTCGAGCTCCCGTCTGAGCAAGGCGCAACCTGACCCCTTCAGTCCCGAAATCAGTGGCAAGACTATCCCGGGCCTTCTTAAATAAGGCCGCATAGGACAGCCCGCCACTAGCCGCCTCCGGTGTTACGGTGACTACTACAGCCGCGCTTTTAGGCACCTGCAGTTTGCGCGGCTTTTTCGCGGTAGCCACCGTAATCGACGGTGTCTGCGGGGTAGAGGCTGCTGTTTGTGCAGCCTTCTTACCCCGCTTTCGGGACTTCTTAGCTCCCCCGACTACCTGCCAACCATCGGTGCAGGGAGCACAGGTGGAGGTGCCAGGTACAGCGGTTGGAGTGGGGAGCGGAGGGAACTCCGCTCCAGCTTTTGCTACCGCCGTGGACCTTGACCTCGGTCTAGCCATCTTGGCTGCTGCCTTCGTCGCTCGTCGAGCCCTCGGAGCTGTTGCGGGAGCAGCAGGCAACGACGCCGCCGCCGCATAGGTCACGCGACCGCCCACAACGGGCAGCGCTGACGGTGCCAATGCGACCTTCGGCTTATGCACCGCGAGTGGCGGCCGGACAACGGGGGCTGGAGGCAACCTCGCCTCCAGGCCGGCGAAACGCCCGTCCATCATGCGCCACACTGCGTCTGTAATTCGGCGCAGATGGACATCTGAGATGGTACCGAGGTTGGAAGACGGAGCCGGCTGGGACGGAGACGGAGACGGAGCAGGCTGAGACGGCGACGGGGCCAGATCATCTTCCGAACGATGCGCCCGGAATTGAGCGAACTGAGCGCTCAGCTCAGCCACTTGCCCCGTCAGGCGATCGTTGGCTGCCTGGAGACGAGCCACGTCCCCGATGAGGGTCTCCACGACCCCCGCAATTGCGGAAGAGGAGTCCTTAAGGGCTCTCACAAAGGAGCCCTTGAGATTACTCGACTTGGTGGCCACTTTGTGAATAATGGCCACCGCCGCGTTTGCTATCTCCTGCTTGGAGGATGATGTTTGGGAAACTGAGTCCCCCACTATCAGCTCCCTGACTTTTAGCAAGAGATCAGCAATCTCCTCCTCCGCCAAGGTTTCGCCGTCTGCCCTTACTCGTCTATAGGCTTCCGCCTTACAGAAGACGGAGCCTGACGGGGCCGAGGCCGGGGTTCGTGACCTCCCTCTACGGCTGCTTGCTACCTTAGGAGGTAACATCTCCTGGGATGTGTCACTCTCCTCATCCCTGGAGCGTCCGCGTTTCCGGCTGTCGCACAGCTCCGTCTCCATGATGTCCAGTGCATCCGTCCTCGCACTGGAGTGCGTAGTGGATCTTGAACGAATCCGTTCAGATGTTCTTCGGCTCCCAGTAGCCATAATGGCTTCTGGGAGCCCCACCGAGGTAGGCGTTTCAATCGTTACGCTTTCCACTTCGGACGAGAGGTCGTCCAACCTTGCTTTTCCCTCCTTCGTGTTTTTCTTCTCCTTCTGTCCTTCTTTTTTATTATTTGGTGTAGTTTTTAAGTTTATAGATTCCATATGAGACCCACGAGAGGGGGAGAACTGAAGGTCGACCCGGGCAGAGATCCCCCAATACCCGGGCAAGCGTAAATTTATGCCCAACCGAGGGGTCCGCAGGTGCCTCGGCTGGGAGTGCGCTTGCGACTGAACTACCCATCAGCCATGCATCCCCTGGTCACGCACCAGAACACGAGATTCGGGGTATTTTTTTAGAGAGGTTTTCTTCCTCGCAGTCCGGGCGGTTAAGCCAAGACCCTCGCCCCCGATTGGAGTTGCGTGACTCTAACTCGGGACTACGATATGTCAACGGTGGCAAGGAGACTACGTCTCCTGATGCCTGCTCGGTGGCAGTGTAAGCGCACGCCGAGCCCGTCCTACCTTTTCCACCGCTGAGCGGAGGAACTCCGACCCTAGAAAGGGTCCCACCATCGTGATTTTTTACCGAGGTTTTCCTCCTCAATGCTCCGAAGAGCGAAGAACCAACAGAGGATCCGACGAATACGCCCGCTCTTTTGGACCAAGTCTCGGCCGAATTGCCGAAGACATGGTTTCCTCTTCGTGCTAGAATATAACATAAATTTATGAACTACCTGACTACTATTGTTTATTGGTCGTAAACAACCGTCTACCACTGGACAAAGCTGTATTGGACATATTTGATTAAAAAAAATTAAATTATTTTATACATACCGTTTAATAAATATTTTAATAAGTGCATCTAATTTATAACCACTTAGCACATAATTATTGCAGAGTGTCTTATTTAAATTGAATAATGTAAACCGAGACATTTTTGTGAGCCTAAAGGGGTGGAATATGGAAAATTTTGATTTTATACAAATTACATTTCGGAATATTTGATGTGACTGAGTCGAAAATAATTTTACAGAGCTAATGTCATTTGTAATAATAGACAATGTGTTAAAACTTTTTGGATCATTTTTTTTTAATACAGTTTCTGTTGTTATGAATACCTCAAACTTGACTCGAGCATTGGTTGAAAGCTTTATACTATGTACGAAGACTGATTTGACATTACTGAGCGATTAAGGATTAGGAATACAGTGTCTCTCCTCTTATTCTTCCCATGGGTGTTGTAAGAGGTGACTAAGGGACCAAATTATGCAGGACAACATCACTGCCAGGAGAAGGACAACTTCTTTAGGTAGTAGAGCCACGCTGATTTCAGCACGAACGAATCGGCTCGACCGGGGCAGTATTACCCTCCCACAGAAAACCAACCTAAAGCGACAGCATCCGTGATGTCGTGTTTCGTTGATGAGTGCGAGACCGGAGACCCATTGATGCAGAGGTGACAGTTATCATGGTAACTATGTGAACCTTACACTGCCACGATGTCTGTCATGCCTTTTACGTCCCCAAGGGGGCGTGATAAAGCATCTCACTAGGCCGCCATAGTGTAGGTCTCTATTCTGCATTGTCTGCAAATGAGTATGGTGACCACAACTTTTGGATTCTATTCATGCTTTCCATCAGGCAGAGTAGAGTCACTTTGGCAGGCTCTAAATTTAGACAATAAAAAAACCCTATACTAGTAGCGTAGTATAGTATGCTGAAACTTTCTTACTAAGGAAATGTCTATATCCAGCAGTGGACTATTAAAGACTGTTGATGATGATAATGATGATGATGATGATTATGAGTACGATTGACGTCAGCCACAATAAATAAATAATAAATAAAAAATATTTCGTACATTTGACACACAACGTCATCTAGTTTCAAACAAAGCAGAGCTCGTGCTATGATAACTAGACTGACTGATAGAATACTTATATACTTTTTTTTGTAAACACATACATATACATAGAAAACATTCTAACTTCAAAACAAATATTTGCAGATCATATAAACACAAGCACAACAGTCGCATTTACTACCGCTGCGCCACCGAGGCAGTTAACAATAAACAGAAGACTACATTTTTAAATATAAACAAAGAGTAGTGCAAAGAATAAAATATGTAGATGATAAGTTGTCTTTACTGTACACAAATAAAACAACAATATAGTCTTTTCGCCAGTTGATTCTCATTGTGGTCTTTTTCAGACTATTGTCTTCGTAGTTGATAATCGAAAGAAGCGAGTCTGGCAAGGTAAGGGTATCACTAGCAAAAGGAGTAAAAAATTATGTCAGTGAAGGAAGTAACTCAAAATAAAAATAATTGGTTATATTGTTGTTATAAGTAGTAAGTTAATCTACTTTGACGGTATTTTAAAGATGATTTTGGTCAAATTACTTTTGGCAACACTAAAAAACTTGCACTACTAAATAATTTATGCTCTCAATTGTTGGTACTTATTGGAACTTGTTCAGGTACTCTCTTAAAACATGTTCATAAATATAGAAGTAAACAAATTATAAAAGTATTTATGTTTAAAGTATATTTAGAAGTTCAAAAACTTTGCACCTACCGCATCCTATTTCTACATCTCCTGAAGGTCGACTGGGAGAGAATGCCACATGACATTAAGTCCGCTTTTATACAACAATAGGTTTAAATAAATAAATAAATAAAAGTATTATTAAAAGTGTAATTTATTACACTTGCGGAGGAACAGATGTCATGTCCCTCCAGCACGAATTGAGTATCCTCCGACTAGATAAGGTGATCATGCCCGGTGGGCCGCGGCTTGGTGGTTGATATTGGGAATTTGCATGTATGCTAATCACGATAAAAGATTTAAAGTTACTCAGTAGTTCGTTATGTCTTCAGTAGATGGTGCTGTATTATATCTTATATATCACTATTTAAATAGTGAAATAAAAGTACAAGTGTGTTTTATTTCACGAAGGAGCTATTGAGATTACTTCCTCTTTAAGAAGTCGCTGATAAATAAAACGATGGATAAATTCCATTACTTTATTAAAAACGCTCACAAAGACTTTTACAAAAAAAAAGTTGTCATCAACAATCGATTATTTTGAAAACAGCTTTCGAAACACGCCTGTTCTGCAGGTCCCCTAAAGCCGTCTCGTAGTCGCGGAGGCGATATTCCTTGACTCCAAGTTTCTCATAGTCTATATATCTGAAACAAAAACAATTCAAATCCATTTCAAGAAACTAGTAGTGAGAGATTGTGTCCGACCTTTCAATAAGGCCTTAAAACTACACCGCCCAAGACAGATAAAATGCATGTTGTGAGCCGAGACCCAATGCGGCTGTATTGATGATAGGTGGGATTCAATTTCCTCCAATCGACTAAGTGTAGTTATTGCCAGAAACAGAGAAAAGAAAAGCATGGAGCTGCTGTCCTGCACGGTCGACGACCATATTTAGAAATCAGTATCAGCCTATCTTATCCAAATTTCCATACCTAGGAAATTCGACAAGGCATCTGTATTAGCGCTAAGTAATACTTTTGTTGGTTCTCGCCGAGTGAGTAAGGTTACCTGGAGACCTAATCCGGGAAGAGTTGAGCTTCAAGGTCGAAAAAGGGAGGGATTAAGTGGCACTAAGAGTGTACAAGCTCAGTAGTAAGTTAGCATCACGTCTATACAGGTAGAAAAAAAATGTTTTTATATACCTTTCACCCATAGCTTGCAACCAGTCAATAGCAGTATGGAAGGTATAAGGGTTGATTTTCGCACCTATTATAGTCAATTCTTTATTAAAGATCTGGAACGGGTTCACTCTAGAAAGAAATAAAATTTTGTTAATATGTACGTAACACAGGTAGCGTCCCTGTGGCACTCCAACAAAACTTAAATACGAAGACAATTGATCATCTTCGAATAAATTCAATACTACAAATTGTATCATTAGATAACGTTTACAATTATTGATAAACTATACTTGAAGGCAATATAAATTGAAACAGAAAGTTATAAATTTAAAATTGTGGAAGATTCGACGCTGCGTGACTTTGCTTATGCGTTTGATACTGTTGATCAGTTATTGATGCAAGCATAAAGTAACGGATATCATTATCTTAGTTATTTTTTAAGGACGACCACCATCTTGGTGATCATGTTTTTCAAATGTTATGGCTCGCTAACGAACAAAAACATTTCAAATCTGGCTATTACTTGGCTTCATGTGTTGGGGGACAGCAGCCAAATACTACGTATTTTCCGCCATGTCTCACGAGGTTCATACAGGTTTCCATCACTTTGCCAACTCCTAGAAAAATAGTTTTACTTTTTAAAAATATAAAAACAGACAAATTCTATATTTCAATAAAACTGAATTTAAGTTAAGCAAAACTGAAGTGAATGCCATGGTGAAGCCGGTTAGGTGAAGTGAAAAAGTCGGAAGATGATGATGAATCCTTCAATCTTGATAAGAAATAAGAAAACAGACATCTCTTTAAATACGCTCTCAACTTTTTCCTCCGATCCCTTGTGATTCATAGCATACGGCAAGTGGTTTGCACCCCACTACGTTATTAAAACGTGGCAAAATGTAGACTTTTAATACGCCTCTGCCTACCTCTTCGGGAATATTGGTGTAATAATATGTATATAAATATGATATGTCTTTACCTGTGCAATCAAACACGGCATCGTATAGTAAATCTTCCTTCTCCAAAACTTCGGGCCCGATTAATCGGAAACCAGTTTCTGTTGATGTAATTTATACCATTGGTGACAAAAAACAATATTTTTAACCTACTCTAACTTTAACTCTCTAATCCATTTTCTTTCGTTAGGTTGTAAACGTGCAAGCATGTGCACGGGTTACCAGCTGCTAATTTCAGATTGTACTAATTCTTATTTTATTGCCAATAAAAATTAAGGAATAAAGAATACTTATTGCTTATTGCAAGTTCATTATTAACTGAAGCACTACAATAGAGGATGTTTTTATAAATATTATTATTACTGCAATATAGATAGTTAATGGAAAACTCACTGAGGTTCTCAGCTAGCTTAAGCCGCTCTTTATTCGACTCGCAAACTGTTACATTTCTTTGTCCTTGGTGGTGAAACGCAGAGGAAAAGAGGTTACCTGCACCATAGAATAAATCCCATTAATTAATTTAGTGATTAAAACTTCCAACCATATTCCACCATTTTCTAGGTGATTGACGCTGATTTCAGTACGAGCGGGCCGGCTCGACCGGGGCAGTACTACCCTCCCACAGAAAACCAACCTAAAGCGCCAGCATCCGTGTTGTCGTGCTTCGTTGGTGACTGTGAGACCGGAGGCCCATTGATGCAGGGGTGACAGTTATCGTGGTAACTGTGTAACCCTTACACAGCCACGATGACTGTCATGCCTTTTACGTCCCCAAGCGGGGTGTGAAGAAGCATCTCACAAGGCCGCCATAGTATGGGTCAATATACTGCATTGTCTACATTTGCGATGAGTATGGTGATCACAACTCTTGGATTTTATTCATGCTTTCCACCAGGCAGAGTAGAGTCACTTTGGCAGGCTCTTAATAAAACAAAAAAAAAACAATCTATTTTTTTTTAAGGTGTGGAAATCCCCTCGTGCCGTCACCCCACCGGAGTTCGCGGAGGGGTGGTGTGTCAAAATCGGTCCGACTAAAACCACACTGTGTGGCACTCTGCGCCTATATGGATACTATAGGAGGGATCTGGGAACAGTTGTTATTACGACATCTAGATATGCAACGAACAAATTCCAACCAATAACAAAAAAATCCTTTGTATTATAATACTTTTTACAAATGTATTCTAAACAAAATATAAAAAATAAAAGAAGAAGTGATTATGAATGATGATAACTTGATGATGATTTTGCAATTGAAAGAGTATACTTATTGCTTTGTTGTGCTCGTATATTGTGGTAACTTTCAGATACAGTGCCATCTAACGAAGACACATCGAACTACGGAGTTCTGAATTACGGAGCACCTAATAATCCTGAATCACGATATAGGATTTCTCGCGACTATTAGCATATCGATATGTAAGCAAGGATCCTTGCCTTGTGTTGGAGGGACATGACCCCCGTCTCTCCACGTACAAATATGGAATACATACATACAGAATACAATTTATCATGATATAAGTACATTAAGGTCGGTGGTATTGTTTTAAAATTCAATAATGATGGCCTTGATAAATGAAAAGTCTAACATAAATGACTTTTAAGAAATAACATTGTAATTGAAAATACTGTTGACGAGAGATTATACAGCTTTGATTGGTTAACAAATATGCTCACACTATTCTGTTTTCTGAAGTCGTCAAACTATTCAAAATCTTACCGATTATACCAGCGCCAACGATGAGTATCTTTTGTCCAATTCTAAGAGGCGCAGCCCGCTTTAATGTATGTACGACGCAAGAATATGGTTCTGCTAGGACACCTGGAAATAAATAGACATTTATAACAAAAACAAATTGCAATTCATGCAGTCACATAACCTTGTCTTGAAAAGTGGCAAACTTGACTGAATTCGCTGCATATTTAAAGAAAAAAACTACTCTCACCGAAAGAATCCCATGATAGCGTTTTTTATGTGAGGTTATAATATCACATCGACTTTTTTTTTCTTTTTTTTTTTAAGCGTGTTAAACTCCCTTCAGTCTATCACTCTACCAGGGTTTACGGCGGGGTGGTGTGTCGGAATAGGACTAACTAAAACCACACGGTGTTCCACTTTGCACCTGAGATAGGAGGGATCCGGGAACAGCTATTGTTACATCCAGATCCCTCCTAGCGCCTACACGCGGACACTATCTTCGAGTAAAATTCTCTATTTAGGCGACGTACGGTACACACGGACGTCACATCCTCGCGGCTGATCACTGTAGCATAGGGAGGTGAAAACCCGCTCACCCGCGGCCACAGATATCACTCCGACTTAGACAACCTCTGCACGCCGAGGTATGTCTCTTTGACGTTGCAAATAACCGGCATAAGGATAGGAATATATTGACTTTTGTAAACATTTCTCCTAAAACTCTGTTCCTTTCCTCTTCATTTCAGATATCCCACAAGTGACTCCCTTTAGTAAACAAATTAACAAAGGTTTTCAAGTACCTAGCCTAGTAGTAACATTTTCTGGTAGTAAATATATCTGGTCCTGCGGTACACGACAGTACTGTGCCCAGCCTCCTTCCTTGGCGATGCCAATGTAGTTATTCAGACCACCCACTAGGCAGTGCTGGTAAGTACCAAGACGGCAAAAATCACATAGGTTGCAAGGACTGCGGAGTAGACATAATGTTCAGTTAGTTATTGATTTAAAACAAGGTTTCGTATTATAACTGTATAATAATCAGCGACACTGTGGGGGAAGTCCCCAATGACACTGTAGAGGGAACGGGTATCATATCCCTACGACACAAAGGGAGGATCCTTCGACCAGGTGAGGTGATAATGCCTGGCGGGCCACGGCCCAACGGTTGATGTTGGGATGTTGTATATATGCTAATTGCCACGCGAATCTCTTAGGTTTAGTACTCCATAGTTTGATATATCTTCGCTAGATGGCGCTATTGTATATTTTTCTTTGTGCTGTAATGTGGAAGTCGCCACAGACACAAACCAGATCTTACAAAGTGCCCAGGCTACTCAATGGTTGGTTTGTAGAGTATAGTTAGAGCAATAAGTTCGTCTATGAACACGTAGAGCAGAAAGTTGTAAAGAACTATAATAAAGCAGTAGACGTGAGATGTCAGGTTCGACTTGCGGAAAAGAAAAAGAAAGTACTCACGAGCATGGATAAATAGCAACTCTTTGTCCAACCTTGAAAACTGAGCATTCACCCACAGTCTCAATAGTTCCAGTGGACTCATGACCCAAGGGCATTGGGGGAGACTTGCGTGCTGGGAATTCTCCCTGGAAAAAAGAGATATTACAGTTACGTGGAACCGCCATCCCTTAGCACAAACAATCCAAGTCAACCAGAGTGATAAAAAGACTTACAGAAATCTAGTGTTGAACAATTTTTCATTGCTCTTCACCCAATAAATGAGATTATCAGAATACAAACCAGCCCCTCCTCTAACTTTTGTGTGAGGGTACACTTAAATTGTTATTCTTGTGTTGCAAGAGTCCATGGACGGCTGTTTCCGCTAACATCAGATGAATCATCTGTTCCTTTGCCTAGTGAGGTTTTCAGAAAAATAAAATGTGGTTCATACCTTAATAATATGAAGATCAGTACCACAGACCCCGGCGTATTCAATTTTGACAATAACATCATCGTTTGCCACAAGTTGTGGCTTAGGGAAATCTGTACAATGCTTCACATTCAGCGCCAGTCCGTCGAAAACTAACGCCTCCATTGTACTTGGAACAGAATTATTTAAGTCAATATCGTAGTGTCTAAAATGGTTAAGGTTGACGTGGTTTCGCTCTGGCCAGTATCAGGGGTTTTAATGGCATAGTGAGCAACCACACAGATGGCGAACATGAATATCAAGGGTCTGTCGCCACCCAGGGCAACCAGCAGAATTATATTCAGGTATATTGCCACTTTTTGGCCTCCAATAATCTGATCCAGATTGTGAAAAGTAAAGAAAGAATTATTTTATTAATACCATCATCATCAACAGCCTTTAACAGTCCACTGCTGGACGTAGGCATCTCCTTAGCCAAGAAGTTTTTGATCTACTTGCTGGCCAGACGGATTGGTTCTATGGTTTTCACGTCGGGGTCATCATTGTGGAGGGAACGGGTCTCATGATCCTCCGACCAGGCGAGGTGATCATGCCTGGCGCACCGCGGCCCAATGATTGATGTTGGGATGTTGTATATATGCTAATTGGTACGTGAATCTCTATTTCGCGATACAGGATTAGTAGTTGCTCCGTTGTACATTATTATACTTTGTAGTTCGACGTATCTTCGCTAGATGGAGCTGTTGTATATTTTGTTTGTGCTATACGTGGAAGTCGCCACAGTTTGTTTGAAGTTTTTCTTTCTTTTGTAGTGATGTTGCCCTGTATACTTTGTTCCCTTAGTCGCTTCTGCCGACACTCACAGGATGAATATTGGTGGTGACACTGTTCTTCATCCGTCACCATATGGAGAATTGCTGAAGGAAAGAATGGCTTAAAAGCTTTTTCTGTGGGGCCTATAACTTCAGTCGTTACGGTTAATTTATACTGAGGCGTTTGAAAAGGTTTATAAATATCTTTTTTGATTTGTGTGTTTTTTGTGTTTTTTATTTCCATGTTACTAAAATAAGTAAGGTTAATCTTCGAGTTCACGTATTGTTAGAAGTCCATCAGTTGCCTGTGTCATAATAATAATTAAATAAATTGCCTTTAGTTTATACATACCATTTTTGTCTCTGATTACGGACGATTATTTTCAAAGCGTTTAGCGCAAACTTTTGTGAAGCAAACAAAGACATTTTTGTGAACCTAAAATTGATAAAAAACAAATATATAGTTTAGAAAAAAAAATACATTTCTGAATGTATATTGTGACTAAATCTATCTAAAATTTGACAGAGCTAATGTCATTCACAATGATATATATTTAGATAATTTACGAAAGAAGCGAAGAAACAAAATGTTATATATTTCTGGGCGCGCTTCAAAAACTCAAAAAGTTCTTTATGGATTGACCTCAAATTTCAACACGAAATACTACACGCTTTAAGATAGTGTTTATTCATATTAAAATGTTATTAGCTTGGTATATATCTGTTTTACTTTATAGAAACCTACCAAAGTGATTCTACTCGGCCTGACGGAAAGCCTGAATAGAATCCAAGAGTGGTGGTCGCCATACTCATTGCGAATTCAGACAATGCAGTATGGCGAACTACCCTATAGCGGTCTAATGAGATGCTTCTTCACGCCTCGCTTAAAGGAGCCGGGATCATAGTGGGATGGAAACACGTGCGCTGGTTCCAGTTCCAGGTGTAAACTGATTTACACAGGAAGGAAGAGCCGAATCGTTTAGTTCGGGAGCCTATTTAAATATATAACGCAATCTTTGAACGTGATTTTTACTTTTGGAACAGATGGTATACATGTAATTAAACCAATGTTGATACAGTTCCCTGCAAAATATAGCTACGCTACCGCTGAAAGGCGAATGTTGCCATTAATTATGAGTTGAGCATCTGCACAGTTGATCCTGCAGTGATTTATCTAGGTTCTCGACTGGAAGGAAGTACACGAAATCCTAAACATGTCCACGGTTAAAGACCTGATCAACAGCTACTAATCACAATTTCTAAAG
The DNA here is from genome assembly GCA_949316085.1 of Hypercompe scribonia. NCBI lineage: Eukaryota > Metazoa > Arthropoda > Insecta > Lepidoptera > Erebidae > Hypercompe > Hypercompe scribonia. Next base: position 6,579,471 of record OX438997.1, read on the forward strand.
TATCCAAACCAGCTAGTAGGTCAGTTCACCATTCCTGAAATAACTCGTCGATTGAAAAGGGACATATTTGACAAGTAAAGTCACCGATATCTGATTGACTACATATAATAAAGGATAGGCTCCACTGGGAGTTCTCTAACACCCTAAAACATATTTTGACTACACCACATCTGTTCATAGAGGTTTGGCTGTTTGGTGATCGACAAACTTACATAGCACTCAGACGCGAAAGGACTCTGGACGTTATTTGGACAGAAGAATATGATTGTTCGAAAATGACAGGGAAAATCCTAGTTACGATTATATGTTAACTGCCTCAGTGGCGCAGCTGTAGTAAATGTGACTGCAGTGCTTGAGGTCTCGGGTTCGCTTCCCGGGTCGGACCAAATGTTTATATGATCTACAAATATTTGTCTCGAAGTTCGGGTGTTTTCTGTGTATACTATGTATGTATTTACAAAAATAAAAGTATATAGGTATTTTATTTGTCAGTCTAGTTATCATAGCACAAGCTCTGCTTAGTTTGAAACTAGGTTGAGACGTGTGAGTTAAATGTCCGAAATATATATTATTATTGTTATTATTTTTTATTATTAGATGAAAAAAATGATTAGATTACGAAAAAAATCATAAAAAAGCTTGGTAGCCAGTTTTCATAAAATTATGGTAACACCATAAAGACGATTATTTGTTGATAACTAACAAAGAAACAAACACACTTCTGAAGATAATCACACTGTTTCACGATAAATTTATTATTTTTTGCTAATCACGTTATCGCATATAAATATTTTTCATCTTTTGGTTTGATTTTAGATAACAATAATAAGATTTATAGCTGGTTGGTTTCTTAATTATAGCTGATTTACGCTCTTTCTATTCTACTTGTTACAGAACTTTAAGCAAATATAATGCACCTTCCACATTAAAACGGTTTAAATTAGCAACACAAAAGCCCTCAAAAGCCAATAAAATATATAAAAATAAAGAAAAATGCCACTCCCCTAAAATTTTTTTTTCAGCCAATTTTTACTTTATTCATTTTTTTTTTTATTTATTCGTAGTGAATAGTCCTTTTTTCTAGGAATATAGTAGCATACATAGCCCGACATAATCATCACGGTGCTAGAGGATTTCCGCACGGAAAAAAAGAGACTGGGAACCCTTCTATCATTTTTTGTACTCTATAAGTTTTGTTCCCAATTTTCTAGGTAGCCGCGCTGATTTCAGCACGAGCGGGCCAGCTCAACCGGGGCAGTACTACCCTCCCATAGAAGACCAACCTAAAGCGCCAGTATCTGTGTTGTCGTGTTTCGTTGGTGAGTGTGAGACCAGAGACCCATTGATGCAGGGGTGACAGCTATCGTGGTAACTGTGTAAGCCTTACACTGTCATAATGACTGTCATGTCTTTTACGTCCTCAAGCGGGGTGTGTAAAACCATCTCACAAGGCCGCCATAGTGTGGGTCACCATCCTGCGTTGTCAGCATTTGCAATGAGTATGGTGACCACAACTCTTGGATTCTATTCATGCTTTCCATCAGGCAGACTAGAGTCACTTTGACAGGCTCTTAAGATAAAAAAATAATAAGTGCAGTACAATAAGTAATAACTGAATTATTCATTTAAAAAATTGTCTAAATATTTAAAAACGTAAATGTCATTGTTTCGGGATAAGCCTTAGTTAAGTTGTTCTTCAACAGATGGCGCTTTTTAATCTAAATTCAAGAAATAATATCTCGCACGAGTTTATGTTACATCAGGTTGCCTGATATTCTGGTTTAATACAGGAATGTGAACTGGTATTCCAAAAATATTTTTTTAAATATTGTCTATAAGTGAAATTTATTTTGTTCATATGTATTACGTGTGTCGATCGTGTGGTGACTGATCGAGAACACATTGTGTCACCACATCTAGTTCTTCCATGGGTATCGTAAGAGGCAACAAATTATGAAGTACAATAGCACTATGAAGAGAAGGAAAATTTGATACAAACTATTCCAACCTCAGGTCAGCGTGGTACAGTAGGCTAAAAACTCCTTTCTAAGGAGAGGTATATCTAGCAGTGGACAGTGGAAAATTATCACCATTGTTTCAGGTTAACTTAACGCCCTTAAACGTGTGTGTTAACTTTTTACTATGTTTTTTTTGGTAGTTGTAGTGAACATATGAGAGAAAGGAGTAAACAGACGTTAAGCTCTTGTGACTCCTGAGTTTCATGGGTCGTGGTAGTCCTTAACGATGATGAGCACGTGTCTGGGTCACTTATTTATAATATGTATTTAGAAATATACGAATCTGATTACTGTAGTACAAGCTCTGCCTAGTTTGGGATCAAATGGCCGGGTGTGAGATGGGAGCAAATATTATATTATACATTATACACATATATTCAGATGACAATTCTGTCATTTACCTTTTTTATCATACGAAGTCTTACAGCAGTCACGTATGGTATGACATCGCACCTACTCTATTTGCCAGCCAACTCTCGCACAACGTACATTAAATTTGGGTCAGATCAAAAAGCCATTCTTTTCTCAAAACCATTTCCATTGATTACGGGAAGGCCTGATTCCCAAACTAGTGTGAACTGTTTGTCGGGAATCAGTTCCTTGCCAAAAAGCAATTATACTATATCTTTTATAATTAGCAAATGGATCATACGTAAAACATACAAACATACTAATATAATAGATTTTGTTAAGATAACAGCGTGCTTTTTAATTTTTAAGTTTTTTTTTAGGATCAAATTCGCTCCTCACTCCTCATCAATATAACCACAGTGTGCCACAGTGAAGCGCGGCAAGGGTACCTACAACTAGTATGTTTACTTTGCTACTTTATAATCTTAGTATTGTGGGTATAATCTTTGAAATTTCGGATCAACCACAGATTAAAAAATATACTTTTCACAGAGTCTCATGAGTGTCGTTAACAGACGTGTTTAACCTCTACGAGGTTCGTGTCATCATCATCTCAACCAAAAGACGTCTACTGCTGGACATAGGCCTCCTTTGTTCTCCTCAACAACTGGTCCTATGCCGCCCGAATCCAACGCTTGCCCACGACCTTCACCAGGTCCTCGGGCACTTTATAGGAGGCCTATGGACGCTGCGATTTCCAGTACACGGTCGCTACTCCAGACCTTTACGACCTTTATTTAAGTCTATGGAAAGAAGAGTACAAGACGATTGAGCAGATCTATCGATCACGACTCCTCTCGGTAGAGTATACACAGCATGCGATGATACGCACCACATTAAGCCGAGCAGCCTGGGCCATATGTGAACTCATGGACATACAACACAAACCCTGTTGACAGGTAACGAACCGCTACCTACTACCTACTAACCCTGCAACGGCGGGAATAGATGCAGTTGACAATAACATGTCCCCTCCGCTAGTATACCGGACACTGTAGACAGTAATGTTTAATCGACAAGGCTCGGGGCAGCCTAGGGAACCCTATCCTCACTGAGGTGAACCACTGAACCGCGCGGACGTGCTTCCCATGGGTTTATCCGAGGACACGATTTATCCGGCACCGGCCTCGACGGATAAGTTGTAAATTCTAATGCATTGATCCTTCGAAAACCCTACCAATGCATCAAACGTGGGGATATCCGGAGCCTAATCACCAGCATGCCACTGTTAAAAGCATGACTTTCCGTTTGTGGTCAATTTATTTAGCACCACATGTAAAAGAAGAAACAACCATTTCGACACTGGGAACCTCAAAACCCTGAGGTGTATTTGTAAGGACTTACGCAGAATTCAGCAACTGTTCTCTCAGCTGACCCTCCGTCAATGGCTGGGGAACATTCATGATTGCTCCGACATCAGTATCCGTGATCCTTTCTTTGTTTTGATATCTCCTAGACAATAAATCACGAGTGAATAGTTTATTGCCGTCAAATCTAAATGCTCTAAAAAACTGGTTCGTCTCCTACAATGGGAAACAAATAACCTAATTTTTCTGTATCGGTCATGTCCACATGACGACGTACTAAACGAACTGTCAAAAAGGGAACGGATGTCCACAATATGATGATGATCCCTACTCGTATAATGTGGACATCCGTTCGGCTAGAAATGGGCCAGCCATTTTTGCCAATGACCCGAGAGGAGCGCCTGCCATACGGTGACCGCCTCAAATATCTGGTCGCCATAACCTACACACTGTACCCATAAATCATCTCGAATCTTGTAACGTCGTAGCCAAAAAGCATTCACAATGAACACATCAAATATTAATGATGCACCCACTCAGATCTGATGTGCTATTGTTTACCTAATGGCACAGTAACCGAAATATACGGTCATCGCTCCGTTTTTCAATAGCGGAGAAAGTTCTTTGAATCATCCCGGGAATTGCTTAACAGACAAAATAGGTGCGTTGGTTGTGCCGCTTTTTGATGCCACAATACATTTCATTGGAAGAAAGCATGGGAAAGCTACAATTAATCTAACTATAGTATTGATTTGAATGGTAATTGTGATGATGTGTGTGATGAAACTTAATGAAAGCGATAGAGGAAGGATAATGATGATGCTAAGAATGTATTCGGTGTTTTTAGGTTCTGTACCTCAAGAGAAAGAAACGAAACTCTTATAAGATCACCTTGTTGTCTGTTCGTCTGTCAAGTGGGTCTTGGCAGACGAGTTTCATATTAAATACTCAGATCTACTGTCCCTTGGAGCGGAAATCAAACTGTTAAGCCAACACAATCAGCCGTTTATGCTGCTTTCTGCAAATTTTCGAAACTCGCAAGGAAATCAAAACGTACAGGGTACTTCCCGTGAACATCTTACAGCATATTAGCATGTAGGTATATGTTAGTATACGAGTATTCGTATTAGCGTATTTTTTTTTAAAGACAACCCCCGCATGAGAATAAAAAAGCGGCAATACCAAGTGACTCTTGATTTGAAAGTGTCCCTTGACAATGTAGCATTAACTATCAGGTTATCTGCTACAAGGACATCATACCTGTAGATGTGATGATGATGATGACGTAATCTCATCCGATTTCGACCACGGCAGCCAGCGTCAATGGAGACCCGTCAACTACCCAGGAAATATGATAGTGCACAAGTGTGTGCGCAAACAGGTGCACTCTCTGTTCCCTCACTCTCATAATCCTGATAGGACGGTTATCTGACACGACAGGACAGTTAGTGCGTGCTCTCCGAGGCATGAGGTTAAGACCCCCAACACCAAACACTCGGCTGTTATTAACATTCCAGTAATCAAAAAAATTCAATAACACTTTTTGACCCAGGCCAGGAATCTGACCTGCGACTTCGTGATCAGCGGTGGTATACACTACCCACTAGACCAACGAGGCAGTTTGTCTGTAGACATTATTATTGTTATTAAATGTCTTGATGGATGACATTAAAATGCAACCAATGGTCTTTATGAATTGGATTGATAAAAATTAAATAAAATCTTGCACCCAACGCATAACAATGACACAATACGACATATTGTATTGGACTTATCGAAAAAGTAATGTATTATTCATTCGACAGGGATTGTAAACATTTTTTAGTGTAATATGACTATTTTTATTTAATAATAATAATAATAAGACCTATACCTTAAGAAGCTCACGTTAGACGACTGTCAAGGGTCTGATGCAGAAGGCAGTCTTACGACACGACCCGTGTATTGGGTAGGTTCCTGACTTTAGAGCTCTAACCACCGGTATCTTTGTCTCTGTACCCGATGTCGGTGGGCTACTATTGTTACATTGTAAATATTTATTTTGTTTCCCTTTTTTGTGTGTTTATATATGTAATGCATATGTACATATGTATACATGTAAATGAATTTTGTATACATATTTATATTATATATATTTAAAATAAGATAATTTTTATTTGCATAAACATGTGTGTATACACAGATAGGTATATAGAATATACATTACAAAGTTAACTTAACATTAAGGAAGTAGAAGAGGCGGCCTTATCGCTCAGAGGCAATTTCTTACAGGAAACCATGAAATGAAAATAAAATTATGGGTTGGAAATAATATATAATAAAAAAACGTAATATAGTAATTTTTGAGTTACCATAGATCAACTTTTGTTCCCTATATTTAGTTTCTTTTTTTTTGGAATTTAACGTAATTTGTTACATGTTTAAGCGGGGCGTGAAAAAACATCTCATTAGGCCGCCATAGCGTGGGTCGCCATACTGCATTGTCTTCATTCACAGTGAGTACGGTGACCACTGCTCTTGGATTCTATTCATGCTTCTCGTCAGGCAGAATAGAGTCACTTTGGTAGGTTGCTATAAAAAAAAAGTAAATTTGAAATTTAGCGCAATTTGTTAGATAGTAAAGAATTGTTAAACAAAATCTCTCTTAATGTAAGTGATTCCGTAGCCAAAGATAGTTAAACATAGAAACTGCATTAGTAATAATATTGCGCGAAAAGCTGTAATTGTATTCACGTCCACTTATACAGAAGTTATGGTTTTTGAACTAGATTTTATGTGTTACAGGAAATAATTTAGTAAGTCACCGTGTTAAATTTACTTGTCTACTTCAATTTAGTCACAATTTAATGGCAATCCAGTCGAAACAGTCACTGGGCTTAGTCATAATCTTGAGTAATAATGGAAATTAAGGTTAAATGTTCGTTACGAATGCCCTTTTATTTTCCTTCTAGCTGTTCTCTATGTATATCAATACTTTTTTGCGTTGTGAAGCATTGGACGCCCGTTCGGTGATGGATTAAGAATGAAACATTTAAATTTAAAATATTGTGACAGTACAAAATGTTGTCAACCCCTGGTGTTATTGTATGCATAACGAGATGCGGTATCTGGGTACAGTTAGAAAGGGTTCAGTTAAAATGTCACTAACAGTGAATCACCAACCACTACTATGTGAAAGTTTTCATAATTTATCCCTCTCTTTCTAACATATTCTCTATCCCTTTCTTATTTTTCAAATAAGTTTCACAAATGTCAAAAACTAGCTGACTCACGTATCTTTGTTTGCGTCTCTCTAAATGAAGAAATTTTTCCCAAAATATAGGCTGATTTTTTCTTTTAGTCGATGTCGCGTATTTGGTTTATTGATGTGCCATGGAATGTCGCTGTGTCTGGAAATCAGCTTATCCAGCAACATATCTTTGACCACGGGCAGGTTTGTTGAGTTGTTGAAACCATGTGTTACGATTGTAGCCAGCAAATTCCAATAGCATCGGTCTTAAGCACTCCCGTAACATGTTTGCGTGGGATGTTAGATTCAAATGTTAACGAATTTTTGGCCCAATCTCTATCACCATTTTAAATTGCTTTTCGGCTTCTGTTACTCGCAGTTAACCTACAGGCTGCCTCCAGACATAAGCAGTCCAAATTCAATAAAAAAACTTATTGAAACCAGTAGTTTTTGAGCTGAGGACGCTCAAATAACAAAATAAATGAAAATGTACTAATTTTTAAATTAATAAACGCATGGCAACTAATTATATTCTTTATATTTGATCAACAGTCGGTAACAGTCTACTGCTGGACCTAAGTCTATCCGTAGCAACGAGATGTTGGCCTACTATACCACGCTGGCTATACGGATTGGTATCGAGTTTGTTTCAAGTTTGCCTTCTCTTTGTAGGGCGTTGTTCTACGTAATTATTCTTAGTCGCCCCTTACAACACCCACAGGGTGAATTGGAATGGTGACACTCTGTATTTATATTGAATCTTATTAAATATTTTTGAAGTGAAACTTCTTTATCGGGGTTGGAAAAAAATTTAGTGTAACATTTTTTCGTTACGCGTCACATTTTTTCGTTACGCGCCATCTTTTTCTTATCCCTACCACGCGTGATTCGAAGTATACATTCTCCAGCGGAGTAGGGATTGGTAAATGTCTCCAATGTATTTTGCGGCCCGTTTTGAGTAGTTACATTTTTGAAATCCAGGTGCCGATTGCATCGACTTCGGACGGGTTTAAATTATTTTTTTGAAAAATAACGTCATAAAGAAGTTTCACTTCTTACGAGTGTACGCTAGTACACGCACATAATTTTTTGTTAATTTGTTTGTTTTACTAATACATTTTTAGTTTATACACAATATTCATTTCTAAAAATTGTAGAAAGTAAATATGGACACGCATGGCCAAAAAGTGGGTGGTGACGTTCTGTATTCTTAATCTGTCGCCACACGAAGAATTTTTATATTTTATATTCCTAATATTGACTTAACAAAAGTGTAGAAATCTAGAATTTTAATCAAATATGCTATAAAGTCAAACAAATAAGTTATCAGACCAATGTTACAAGAGTCTTAACAATGACATTTCAAGTTATATTGGTTTTTAAAGATGGTCGAAAATCACGCGATCTTCATTTAAAATGATATTCCGTTACAAAGACCTTATGAATGTGGAGCAATATCGACATGAGATAACAATGGTTATATGACATAGTGACATTTGAAAAGCAATCGATTACCGTACAAGGAAAATGAGAACTGAGAAACGGTTATTACATATGTTACTAAATACATATACAGAACGAATTATTGTGTTCTGCACACATGTGGGATAAACTCTTGTCTTGCCATATAGTTCAAGTATTGAGAACTCGAATATCTGAACATATACAATTCATCCCCTTGCATCCTTGCCTTGCCAGCATCCGTGTTATCGTGTTTCATTAGTGAGTGTGAGACCGAAGGCCCATTGATGCAGAGGTGACAGTTATCGTGGTAACTGTGTAAGCCTTACACTGTCATAATAATTGTCATGCCTTTTACGTCCCCAAGCGGGGTGTGAAAAAGCATCTCAGAAGGCCGTCACGGTGTGGGTCACCATACTGCATTGGTAAACACAAGTCTTAGATTCTGTTCATGCTTTCCATCAGGCAGAGTAGAGTCACTTTGACGGCTCTTAAGATAGATAGAATAGTCCACTGCTGGGCATAGACCTCCCCTTAGACAGGAGATTTGAGCCCACTATACCACGCTGGCCAGACAAGTTGGTACAGTTTATATTTTCCTTCTTCTTGCAATGATGTCGTCCTATACAATTTACTCCCTTAGTTGCCTCTTACGACACCCATGGGATTAACACAGGTGGCGACACTTTGTATTCTTAATCCGTCACCACACGGAAAATTACTTATCGCATATATATAAATAATATATCATCTATTAGTAAATTTAAGAAATTTGTTAAGCTGAGGTTGTCCAAAAAGGCTTATTACTCAGTTTCAGACTATGTCACAGATTTAGATGTTTGGAAATGAATTGCTCTTTTTTTAAGACCTATGATTGTGAATATAACTGCTATTTTAATATTTAAAAGATTTTGAGTTAAAAGAGTGGTGGTGAGTTTCTTTCCTGGGTTCTTTTCTCACCACTCTACCATGAACAATCTGCGAACCCAGCTAGCTATAATTTTAATCGACAGATTGTTCATCTTTCATCTTTTATTGTTTTTTTTTTATGACGTTCATAAGTGTCTTTTGTGACCTAAATGAATAAATGAATTTGACTTTGACTTTGACTTTGACTTCATATATATCATATCAGTAGCCTTTTACAGTCCACTGCTGAACGTAGGCCTCGCCCTAGCAAGGAGGTTTTGGTCTGCTATACCACACTGGCCAGACAGATTGGAATAGAGTTTGTTTCAAGTTTTCCTTCTCTTGGTAATGATGTTGTCTTGCATACTTTGTTCCTTTAGTCGCCTCTTACGACAGCCACGGGATGAATAGGGGTGGTAACACTATGTATTCTTAATACGTCACCACATGTTATAAAAAATAACTAATCAATAAATCAGACAGGCAGAAACAGAGTGTACTTCCCACGGCTCGGCTGGCGTAAAAGGTGACAAAGGGAACAAAATATGTAAGACAACATCACTGCAAAGAGAACGAAAACCTGAATCAAACTCCTTACCAACCCGTCTGACCAGCGTGATAGGCCAAAACCTCTTTTCTAAAGAGAGGCCTATGTCCAGCTATGGACTGAAGACTGTTGATGAAATTAAACAGTCAAGAGACTGTCTCATTGGACCATCCAAGTAAAACTTCAACCACTGATGCTGGAAATTTGAAATTTCGATAGCTAACACGTTTTTAAGTTGTAAGAACCCATTAAGGCAGGATATTAATTAGGGGTAAAATAAAGTTGTATGATAGTTCATTATTACAAAGTTAGAAATACAAAATAAGATACTATTATACGAAGCTGTGGGCAACCGCCAGTCCTAAATAGAGTGATAGACAATTATTATTTTTTTCTCATATGAATCATCTTAAATTGGAAAGTGTATAAGACCAAAGTCAACGCGTTACAAAGGGTTTCTCGAAACCAACTGTACTGTATGTGTCATATTATGCAGAGTATTTCTTGAGATAGGTGTGTCGCGAAATACAATCATTTTTTATACTCTTGACAAACCAGGCTCTACTTAGGCTGGTTTCAGCTAGTGAGGCGTATGTCCACTATCAAGTATAGGCCTCTCCTTATCAAGGAGGTTTTGGCCTACTACACCACGCTGGCCAGACGGGTTGGTATAGGTTTTATGTCGAATTTTCCTTCTATTCGTAGTTTTGGTTGTTGTATAGTTCAGTAGTACATAGTACAGTCTTTTATAGTCCACTACTGAAAATAGGCCTCTTCTTAGCAAGGAGGTGTTGGCCTACTATACCACGCTGGCCAGATGGGTTGGAATATGGTTTGTTTCAAGTTTTCCTTCTTTTTGGAATGATGTAGTCTTGCATACTTTCCCTTAGTCACCTTTTACGACACCCACGGGACGTATAGGGGTGGTAATACTATGTATTCTTAATCCGTTACCACACGGACATATAGTAAGTAGCGTCGTTAAACACCAACGGAATGTATAAGGATGGTAACACTCGTACTCTTAATCCGTCACCACCATTTGGAGAACTGGTCCAACCACACAAACGTCGGTCACTTGATTTTAAGTAGCTATCATTGTGCATAGACATCTGCCTTTCAAGAGTTACAAATACACTGCCGTATTCATTACGGCCTGACAAAAATAGAGGAAAAAGGGAGGGGGGTTAAGGCTGCTAACCTCACTTTTTATTTAAAAAAAAGACAACACCCATTTTAGGCATAACCTCTATCGCAGGGGACTTTATAAATATACAAGAAACGAACACAAAGCACACTCAGATTCAGAACTACAATTTGTTGACCACGCAGTGTTGTAGTGGGATTGAACCCACAACATTCAGCGCAGTAGACAACGGCGTGATAACCGCTTAAAGCACTAATCATGCAGTCGAAACTCGACTCACTCACTATTAAAAAAAGTAAAAAGCTACCAAAGCATTACTTAACTTCGGCTAATGTTTGTAGTTACGTGGGTAGCCTAATGGAGAACCATATGAGCGATTTGAAAGAAACCAAAATCTCTTGCAGATTAAGTTTCAAAACTAATTTAAAAATCATTACAGAGTTTGATTTGAAGAAATTATCATCACAAATAAGCTATTACGTACTCTTAGTGTCGCAATGATGGTACAATATAAGATATTTAATAAATAAATTACAGTTACACACTTACAATTTACGACTTAGTGAAGTTTACACAAAAAATAGTGTTGAATATTTCTGTGCTAAAATAAAGCTTAACTATTAACGACTCATGAGGTAAAGGTATGATTGTAAACAATTTACGCAATACAACATAATACATAAATACAGTTTTACATATTTTTTTTTTAAGAAAAAGCAAGGTCCGCACTATGAATAAATCCTGTATCGCGGGGGACTTTACAAAGAACATCCAATTACATAATATAAACACAAAATAATGATAATACCAACCCGTGGTGGCCAGGGTGGTATAGTAGGGTAGAGCCTCCATTCTAAGGAGAGGCCTATGTCCAACAGTGGACTGTCAAAGGTTCAAGTTCAAGTTGAGATTCAAGTCCTCATATTTACATACAAAAAAAAGTGTATAAATATTCTATAAGTCAATCTAGCTGTCATAGTATAAGCTCTGCTTAGTTTGAAGCTAGATGACGTTGCAGATAAGATAAAAAACCTCACACATCTCACACACGGCTGTCCCATTCCAAAATTAGGCAAAGCCTGTACCATAACAATTAGACTGCTGATATTACTATATTTATTATTCTATACTTATATATTTCTAAAGACATACGTATTATAGATAAATTACACCAAGATACAGAATAAGTAATTGTGTTCGTCACACAAATATTTGTCCTAAGTGGGAATCGAACCCAAGACTTCCTGATTAACATTTAGAGCCACTAACCACTCGACCAATAAGCCCGTCATGTCTTGTCAAGCTCGTTGTGTGTCAGACACCTGATTACTTATTTATTTATTAGATATATCCTGTCTCTGAAGACTTTACAAACATACATGAAACGGACAGAAAGAACGCCCGAACTTAGAACTGCAATTGAAATCATAATATTGAAATGTGTTGAAATATTTATAATTAATATTTTAACTGCCTCAGTGGCGCAGCGGTAGTGAATGCGACTGCTGTGCTTGAGGTCTCGGGTTCGTTTCCCGGACCAACCAAACGTTTGTATGATCTATAAATATTTATTTCGAAGTTTGGGTGTTTTCTATGTATAATGTCATACATATCTACAAAAAAAGTATATAAGTATTCTATCAGTCAGTAAACTGCCTGATAGAATACCTGGACTCCTGGACTTCCATAAATATAAGACCAAAATTAGCCAAATCGGTCCAACCGTTCATGAGTTTTAGGAAAACCAACGAACAGCAGTTCATTTTTACATAAAAAATTCATGTGACTGAAATTTGACTGCCTTGGTGGTGCAGCGGTAGCGAATGCTACTGCTTTTGGAGGTCTCGAGTTCTATTCGTGATTCGAGCCAAATATTTGTATGATCTGCAAGTATTTGTTTCGAAGTTGGATTATGGATGTTTTTCTCTCTAATATATGTATGTATTTACAAAAAATAGTATATATGTATTTATATGAGTCAGCCTAGTTATCATAGCACAAGCTCTGCTTAGTTTGAAACTAGATGACGTTGTGTGTTCAATGTCCGAAATATTTATTTATTTATATTTTAACAATTAAATTAACAAAAGCATTATTATAAAGTGTTGAGTAAGTAGTTTCATTTACAGACAGTGGTGTATTCGGTAGACTTGATAGATTGCCTGAACTTATTTCTGTATATGTTATGACGGCGCGCTGATTTTGTATTAGTTTTTATTATAAATTACTTTATTACTAAATACGAATTATTTTAATCATCACTTGATTTGTTAATTTAGTTTTAGTAAGTTGATTTTGTAAGAAAAACATTTAAATAATGTTAAAAATATAATAGAGTAGCAGGTGTCACCACTAGTAATGACAGCTGTCAGTTCGTTTGGAGTTGACAGCTGTCACGACGTGTACATATGCCAATCTATTGGCTCTTTAATTTTCCATTTCAATTAAAGCTTGTTGATCTATGCGATTTTTTATTAAATTTTATCACGATTAAATAATAAGACGATGAACAATACAAGTGTGTCTTTATTATGAAAGTTCCTGTTACACCGCCCACGATGGATAGCTACAACCAAGATCGCTATGACGCCCCCTTTGAACGCTCTGACATATATCTGTAAACGTGGAATTTGATCTGCTACATAAAGTTTCGTAACAGATTATTTAAAATAGATAGATGTTTTTTCTTTCTATATTAAGAGCCTGCCAAAGTGACTCTACTCTGCCTGATGGAAAGCATGAATAGAATCCAAGAGCTGTGGTCACCATACTCATTGTAAATGGAGACAATGCAGTATAGTGACCCACATTATGGCGGCCTTGTGAGATGCTTTTTCACACCCCGTTTGGGGACGTAAAAGGCGTGACAGTCATCGTGACAGTGTAAGGCTTACACAGTTACCACGATAACTGTCACCCCTGCTTCACCTCAGGTCTTTTTTAAATAAAAAATATCCTATGTTACTTCTAATACCTCCAAGAACATGTGTACAAAATTTCATGATGATCAGTTGAGTGGTTTTCGCGTGAAACCGAAACAAACAAACTTACATTCGCATTTATAATATTAGTTAGTATATATGTACATTTTTTTTATTAAATCTACAGCCCTCTAAAAATTTGCCGCTCTAGGTTTCTACCTACTAAGTTTATTGGTGAATCCACCACTGCAGAAGTCTCAAGCGTGTTGCCGCGCTTATTGACTCTCGCGCCCCTTTAGAATGAAGGGGAGGGGGCTGAATTGTGGTCGAACCTGTGCCTCTGCCCCTTATAGCTCTACCGCTTCAGGTCAACTGTAAATTCCCACTTGGGTGGTTCAAAAAGATCCGTAAAATATAAAAATCATGTCGTAAATGTTACAACAATTAATCATAATGTCTCGATATTGTTATAGAGATGTTTTTTAGTTATGGAGGCCAGACAGCATGGAGCCAATACGGTCATTGACATCAAGTTCATTTGGACAATGATCTCTTAACATTCTTGGGGAAATTAATCATCAATCATGGTTACCCAAGTCAGGTGATCATTCTTTCTTGTTTTATTATAATTATGGCTATATTGGTTACCGATGATGATCGACATGACGGTCAAGCGGTTAAAAGTAATAATTGCTGAGCCAGAAGTCGAGGGTTCTGGATACATTTTATGTCCTAGCCCACTTCCTATTATATTTTTTATAAGCATACCAAAGTGGCTCTACTCTGCTTGATCATCAACAGCCTTTTACAGTCCACTGCTGGACATAAGCCCCTCCTTAGCAAGGAGGTTTTGGCCTACTATACCACGCTGGCCAGACGGGTTGGAATAGGGTTTGTTTCAAGATTTCCTTCTCTTTGTAATGATGTTATCTTGCATATTTGGTTCCCTTAGTCGCCTTTTACGACACCCACGGGATGAATAGGGGTGGTAACACTATGTATTTTTAATCCATCACCACACGGACTCTGCTTGATAGAGAGCGTGAATCCAAGTGTCACCGCACTTATATTTTATATTGTAACTCTCACACAAAAACTACTGAACGGATTTGTATGAAACTTTACAGTAATATAGCTGACACACCAGAAAAATACAAAGATTAGTTATTATTATGATATCAAACGTATACGTGGTCGGAGCCGCATGCAAAAGGTAGTCTATAAGAGTATGTATTTAGAAATATATAAGAACAATTTAGTATTTATTTATTTACACTATGCATTTTGTACATCGGCGTACTTAATACCCGAGATATTCTCTTCCAGTCAACCTTAGGGTGGTGTAGAAATATTGTAAGGGTGGTTGGTGCACAGAGGTTGTTAGATTGACAACGAAAATATACCATACATGAGTACGTATACATATATGAACATATACAATACATACGTCATAAATATACATATACACACACATTTAGATTATATTCGTACACTATAACAACTCGACTATCAGCTGAGCCAACTATCGATTAGACGATTTTTCAATCTCGTTAAGAAGGAGATTATGTACATTATTTTTGGATGTAAAACGGTTTGTGGTTTGTGTTGTTGTCTATGACTGTAAAATTATATAAAACGAGATAGAATCACGTAGTTTGTATATATAAGTGTACAATAATGGTCGCATAGCACAGACTGTCTAATTTTGCATCAGACTACTGTGTGAGATGTGAAAACACAATTCTTATGAACAAAGAGAACAGCCTTATACTTTCGTCTTGACAGCTTCAAAAATAAACACCTGTAATGTGTTTAAGTACTCGTATTTTTACTTACAGACGTAACTGTAAGTAATAATAAATAATAATAATAAAGCTTATTTAATTCAACGCGTAAAATGTTTACACAATAGGCTAGATGACACCTTAGTTGAAATAGTTACTTTTTATCATCTGTCAAAACGACAATTTTGTATGAAAAATGTACTACATACAAAATTGTGACGTCACTGTTTTAGACTACTCAATTGAACAATATATTTCACTGTATATTTGATTGAAATTCGTAATAATAATAAAAAGCTATGTTAATTGTATTTGTCGAGATGTTTCGCGATATTAGTTTTAATGAAGTGGATATTGGTATTATTCACGATACAGTCATCTACCCAATTAAGTGACTTAATAAACGCAAATTAGCATCGATTACATTTTAATTATCTGTTCATTCAATTTAGCTGTCCTTAGCTCTTATCTGTCCATCCAACTTTCGCCTGCGCTCGCTACAATTTTGTATGTCCATCTGGCCTTTAATCGGCTCCTTGGTCTGGTACCTTTTTAATTTTTTATTTTGAGAGCCTGCCAAAGTGACTCTACTCTGCCTGATAGAAAGCATGAATAGAACCCAAAAGTTGTAGTCACCATACTCATTGCGAATGCTGTCGATGCAGTATGGTGACCCACACTATGGCGGGTTATAAGATGCTTTTTTACGCCTCACTTGGGGACATAAAGGCATGACAGTCATCGTAGCATTGTATTGTACACACCACGACAATTGTCACCCCTGCATCAATGGATCGCACTCGCCAATGAAACACGACAGCATGGATGCTATCGCTTTAGGTTGATCTGGTTGATCTTCTGTGTGAAGAGAGCACTACCCCGGTCGAGCCGGCCTGCTCATGCTGAAATCAGCGTGGCTCTACTACCTGGTACACCTCTTGATCCTGACCACTTTACTGACCTTAGGGTCCATCTATTGTCCTTGCAACGAGCTTAGTGACACGCCCACTTCTATTTAGCCTTCATTGAGAAAATAAGTCTGTTATAGAGGCTTATGTAAACATTATCTAATTACAAACAGTAGCGAAATCCGCTTCGAACCGGACAAAATACCGGCATACAATCTCTGTATGTGACCTAGTTTGTAATTTATTGTATATTTGCATATTATCTGTGGTAACTTGACCTGTTAAGTTTTAAGGACACAATTGTAGTGTCAGAATGTTTGTCATAAAGTAATATAGATAAAAAATCCTTTAGTCGTTCTAGTTTTTGACTACGTAGATTAAGTGGTCGCCACGCTACCTTCTACTGTGCTGTGTGTTGTGGGCTCAAATCCCATATGGGTCATCACTTTGTGTGATCCACAAATTGTTGTTCTAAGCCTGGGAGTTGTGTGTTCGTTTCTTGTATGTTTGTAAAGTCCTCCGCGACACAGGATTTATTCCAAGTGCGAGCCTTGACTTTAAAAAAAAAGTGATAATCTCGTAGACTCCCAGAAGAATCTCTCTCTCGTGGAATCCACTAGAATCTCGTTGAAGCACTTGGTGTGATCCAGAAATTTTTGTTCTAAGTCTAGGTGTTCCATGTCTCCATTATCAATGTCTGTGAAGTCACTCGCAAGAAAAGATAAATTCGTCGTCTGTGAGTTGTCTTTTAAAAGAAAAAGAAAGAAAGATAAATTTCCAAGTCTTTCCAGGTCCAATCTATAGCGAAACTGCTTGATTTATTGCTGTAAGCAGTAGCTTTTCAATTCAATATTAGCCAAATCATCATCATCAGCTTGCTGCAGTCTAATGCTGAACATAGACACGTCCCAAGGCATACCAGTTTCCACTTTTTAACTTTTTTTATTTTAAGAGGTTCCCAAAGTTACTCTACTCTGCCTGATGGAATCATTGCGAATGTCGACAATGCAGTAACATTACTCACACTATGGTGGCTTAATAAAATGCTTTTTCACGCCTCGCTTGGGGTCGTAAAAGACATGACAGTTATCGTGGCATTGTAAACACGAAACCACGGATGCTGTCGCTTTAGGTTGATATTCTGTGAGAGAGAGACTGCGGTCGAGCCGGCCTATTCGTGCTGAAATCAGCGTGGCTCTACTACCTATAAATAAATTGAATATACTCGTAATGTACATTTTCTCACCTTAATTTTTAAAAATAGTCATGCTGGTGTCAATGTACTCAAGTTAACATACCTTGCTGTGGTGATATATCATGATGACAAGTACGACACATATCTCACCTTTTTATCTTTTACCTTTTTCTTAAATAATTTAAACAGAGACAGAAAGAGTAAGACATTTTTTTATTATTCTTTGCGTCCGTCACAAGTATGTTTGTCGAGTTCTCTTCGACACAGGAATATTTCTGATGTTGGAGTTGTTTTAAAGTAAAAATAATTACTAGAAATACAGTTTAAAATAAATACATACAAACATACTATACATAAAAATAAAATCACGTCTGTTTCCCTGAAGAGGTAGAGGCATATTACACGTCCACTTTTCCCCAGTGTTTTGGTCCCCCAATAGGTCGCGAGTCTATTGCCGCTAATCGGGATGTTTTGTTTGCCAGAATCTTTTGTCACTAAATTCTTCGTGGGACCCATAAATGATTCATATAAAAATATGCATTTATTCCATCAAATATCGTGTTTTCTTTTCTTTAAAGTCGTTTGGTTATGTGACCTCTGACATATTCTCTAAAAATTCAGAAGATTTTATAAATTGGCAACTCTAAAACTTTTCTATTAAAATTCTTTGACACGCAGATTACTCACGGTAATTTGTTTTCTTTTCTTTTTTTGTTGTCAGTACCTACATAATTTAAAAGACGAGGTTACAGTCTGTGGAAATATTAGTGAAAAATCTACTAGTAATTACCATCTAGAACAGGGTTACCAGATTAAGACTTGACAATTATTACTATCTTATATTGATATTTATCAGCGTTTCTAATCTGTGTATTGGAAACATTATTGGACATTACTGTTTGTTTCTTGAACGTATAACTAATAATTTAATACTACAAAATATATCTGTCAGTTCAATAAGTTTATTGTGTAGAAAAATAGCAGTTGAAACTTTAATCTAAAATGTACTTTCTTTGTGTTATAAGGGGACTAACGAGTGGACTACCGCCGGTCATGGACACTAACACCTCAGAGTGCTTTGAGTATCTCCCTCTATAATCATAAGAAAATGGTATTGAAAGCAGAAAGAGAGCAGCAACTAGAGAAGCAACGAAAGAAATTTCTAACAACACATTTCTGTGAGACTAATAGCAATCCATGCCGAATGCCTCATGCGGTGGCAAGCAGTGAAGGGATTTTTTAACACTGGATTCCTGTGAGATCTTGAAAACAATCTGTGCCGAGTGCCGAGCTGCCGAGCCCTATGTAACCTAATGCAGTGAGAAACAGCGAAAAAACTTTATAATCCTGGATTTCTCTGAGATTTTGGTATTGGTCCACGGCGAAAACCGAGCTGTCTCTACCTGCCGAAGCTTAGTTCTCCCCCAATTTTCGCAATGATTCATAACAATTCTAATTGAAAAGAAATTCGGAAAATATTTTTTAGATGTTTACTATTTATATAAAATTGTAAAGGAAATATTCGACCAGGCAGAAGACCTTATCTATATAATGTATTTGTGCCTCTGGGAGCACTTAAAGCCACTAGTGCTGTGCTTGATCTCTCCCCGATCGTGTCGGATAGCTGTCCCATCGGATTGTGAGAGTAAGGGACTGGAGAGTGCACACGTGTGCACTATAATGTCTCCTGAGTAGGCTTGTCTTCGTTGAGACTGAACGCCGTGGCTGTTATCGGCTAAGAGTACATCAGTGTATGTATGTTTCTATAAAAGAATTTATTTAGAAAAGTTACTTATTGTAGTAACTGTTATATTTCGTTTCAAATAACTTAAGTTACATATGATTTTGATATTGCCCCGTTAACAGTAATTTCACAATGAATTCTTTAAAAGATTAACGATAAAACCTTTTTATAACACTGTTGAATGAATTATTGAGAAAAAATATTATTATTAAGTAATAATAATACCTTTTTCAGTATTTGTTTGTTTAATAATTACAAAGTTTTCAGGAAACAATAAAGAATATCAACATAGTGTTGTTTTTCAGCCTTGAAATCGGTACAATAATAAAACGAAATACGATTTTTTTCGGTCTTAAAAACGGATACGGTTCTTTGAGACGAACTCATATAACTAAAAAAAGTAGATTTATATTTTCTGACGTAACGCCATCTACCTTCAAACTAGGCAAAACTTGTACTATGACAGTTAGATTGATTAATAAATTACTTATACATATATACTTATTATGTATAGAAAACACCAAAACTCCGAAACAAACATTTACAGATCATACAAATATTTGGTCCGACCCGGGCATCAAACCCTAGACCGGCACAACAGTCACATACTCTACCACTGTGCCACCGAGGCAGTCAAAATATAATACGTAGGTACGTTTTTTTTAAATATTAAATATAAAACTTGCAAATGTATTTCTTAATAGCTCCAAAAAAGTTTAAAATCATACATCAAACGATTCATAATGAAACTAGTTGACCCGCGCGACTTTGTCTGCGTCTCATTAAAGGAAAAAATATTTGCAGTTTTAGCAACATGTTTCATTGAGGTTTGGCTCCTATTGGTCTTAGCGTGATGTTTTATAGCTTATATAATGAAATTGTTACCGTGTGATGCCGTGATCAAGGCAAATAGTGATTCATATACATATATACCTAGTCTTGCCATAAATATTGTAATAAAGAAAAAAGAAAATTGTTAACTGCAAATAACATTTATTACTTTTACAGTGTGTCAGTTTAATACATAAATATAAAACAATTAAAAATATAAAAAGCTTATTCGAAGTGGTCTCCATTGGCTGCAATACAGTCCTTTAAACGATGAGGCCAGTTATCAATAGAAGCACGCACTCTTTCCATGGGAAAATTCTTCACTGCCAATCGTATAGATTGTTTTAGGGACTCCAAATTATCATGGCGTTTAGAGCAAGCTGTACTCTCTAAAACTGACCACAAATCATAATCCAGCGGATTAAGATCGGGACTAGACGACGGCCAGTCTTCAGCTCTGATGAAGTCCGAAACGTTCGATTCCAACCAAGACTGCGTGGACCGAGCTTTATGACCCGGCGCCGAGTCTTGCTGGAAGGACCATACTTGGTTATTGAACATGGTGATGTTAAGGGGCTTAACTACCTTCTCAAGAATGGTATCTTGATACACTTGTGCCGATGTTTTGATACCTTTTTCACAAAAATATGGCTCAGTCACTCCTTCATAGCTAACACCCCACCAAACCATCACTGAAGTCGGATAATGTCCACGTTGCACTCTGTCGACTAATTGGGAAGCTTCCTTAGAGCTTTGAGCATAAATACGGTCATTTTGTTTGTTAAAATGTTGCTCAATTGTAAAAATTTTCTCATCCGTAAACAAAATTTTTCTGTGACCTCCCTTTGCGTACCGCTTCAGTAGTTGTTTCGATTTTACCACCCTATTCTTCTTTAAATTATCAGTTAAGAAATGGCCAGTGCGTCTCTTATAGGCTGCAAGTCCTAAGTCATCTTTTAAAATACGCGACATGGTTCTAGGTGCTATCTTCATTTCCCGAGATAAAATCTTTTGCTTTCGGACAGGATTTCTTCGAATTCTTTCCCTTACTGCTTTGACCACCTTTTTCGTACGAACACTACGTGGACGGCCAGATCTTTTTCTGTCACAAACAGAGGAGGTCTCATTGTACCTATTAATAGCCCGGTACACAAACATTTTACTAATACCAAGTGTATGGAGAGTTTTAAAAATTGCATTTGGCTCCATACCTACTTTGTGTAATGCTATCACAGCGATTCGGTTCTCTTTATCACCCCACACCATTTTAATATCGCAAAATATTTTACAATGTATTGGCGCCAAAATGAGAAAACACAATGAACAATCGTATAAAAATGACAGATTCGAAATTCAAATGTAATATTTTTTTATAATTAAGTGTAACAGTATTTATGGCCAGACTAAGTATTTATATAGATTAAAAAAGCGCGAAATATCAGTCCACCTTTTTTTTTCTTCTGTGCGGAAATCCCCCCGGATACCACCTACTTGTGGTTATGTCGGACTCGAACCGACCAAAAACCGCACCCCGTCTCAGGTACCAGTAGCCGGGGAATCAGGTGTACCCTAGAAAGGAATATCAATCCACCTAGCGCTGAATATAGGCTTTTCGTATCCAACTTCTGTCAGCCATCTTACACAAATCGTCACTCCACCTGGCCTGTAGACGACCTTTTTTTTTTTTTATTTTTTGTTGTCGGGGTAGAAAATCCCTTCGTATGTCCGACTCCTCGGGGACGCAGGAGCCAGGAGTATGTGGTGTTTCCACTAAAAACCACCCCGCCGGACTCATACGTCCTACTCTGAAGGAGACCCGGGTCATGTTATTTCAGGTCCCCTCCACAATCAACGACGTTCACCGAAACGTCAAGAGTCGAATAAATACATTTTATTCCGATTTTGTTATTTTTGACGGGTCTGTCCTGGTCGTATGGGAAGTGTGTGAGGTTTTTATTATTATTGGAGTTTGAATAAAACCAAGCAAAGTCATAGGATAGATTGAGTTATTCTGCGTACAGTTTTCAGTGAGTTATGTTTAGTATCCACGCTAAGAATGTCATTAATATGAAAATGTGATTACCTCTAGGTTTCATAGTACTCTCATTACCTATATAAATTAGTTCTACAGAACTGACATTGAATATTTAGAAACGATATAGGAGATTTGTTATGAAGATATATCTGAAGATAAAACGATTTAGGTCAATTTTTTATATTTTTATTAACAAATAATAATACATGTAACTATGTGGGGGTTATGTGTTATGCTTTTGACAGATATGTGAGACTGTGTGTCTATCTGTGGCATCATCAGTTCTAAACTGAAGGACCGATTATGATGCCTTCTTTTTCGAGACGAGAATAAACACAAATTTGATGAACCTCTTGCACTGATTTTGGGGAGTTGGCTCAAAGAATGTGTGCTTTGCTGGCTTCTCAGGTGGGTTTGAAGGTGGTATTTGTCCTGACATACTGTAAACGATAGTTTAATCCATGGATTGATTTATTATTTCTATGTTAGCCCTCTATGATAAATTAAAAAAAGAATTTTCCAGAAAGTTTTCAGCCAATCAATAAAATAAACCACCAAAAATACCAAAATTCATCAATCAGTTAAATAAAACGTCCGTGAAAGGGTCCATCAAATGCACAATTGCATGTCTAGAGCACGCATTGTCAAAGGTTTGGTATTCCGTTAAAAAAAAAAACAAAAGATTTTATCAATGTATTCACTTTGGAACACAAAGGATGCATCTTCAGATCGGTCTAGTGACACACATTCACATGTGTCATTCGGTCTCGTGGCATTGTGATCATTGCGTGTGTATGTTTTTTAAAAAAATAAATCGGTTCAGTAATGGCTCATTTAGTTTTCGGCCGCCATAATGTGTGGACGTTTTGAATTTTAAAATTGGAATCGCATTACCGTTATTCAATTCAAACTTAGATTTATATTATTTTTTCTTTTATTTCCATAGAAAAATGTTTTCAGAAAATATTATTTTAATTTTTCTTATTGGTACGGTGAATGCCGAATATTTTTTGAATAGAATAAATCACGTGGAATATTATAAAAATAGAACGCGTCCTTCGAAAGCTTTTTCAAGTTTCTCGACGAATTATTTTAATCAGAATTCAGTGTCGAAACCAGGCAAGGGTGAAAAAGTGCGATGTGGTACGCGAACAGTGGACTTCAACCCTCGTAGAACTGGCAAGATAGTTGGTGGTACCGAGACACCATATGGAGCTTTTCCTTGGCAAGTAGGTTTTCTTTCTTTTCTATTATACCTTACACATCTTTCAAACGGTCATTTGATCCCAAAATACTCTAATAATTATTGAATTAAATAATTACTGACTGCACGGTTGGCCTAGTGGTTTAAGCGCTCGCCACGGCGCTCTGTTCTACGCTGAGTGTTGTCGATTCAAATCACACGTAGGACAACACTTTGAATGATCCACAAATTGTTTTTCTGAGTCTGGGTGTTCTTTGTGTCCAGTTCTTGTATGTTTGTAAAGTCCCCCGCGACACAGGATTTATTCTTAGTGGGGACGTTGTCTTTTTTAAAGTAAAGTAAAGTAAGGGAGTAAAGCATTACGTACAAGAATATTATAATTTATTTTGGTAATTAAAATTTTCGACAACTGTCAACTGTCAATTTTTGGCGGGCTGTTGACTGTACTGACGTTTTATTGATAATACATTTTTAAAAACTACAATGGAATTATACGCTTAGTAACAAACGATAAAGATATTTTGATAAAAAATATATGAATATTATTTTTATTGATCTGTTCCATGGTTAATTTCTAATTTTTTCCTACTAACAATACATTATAGGTAGAGCTTGTAGTTACTAGATTGCTGATTAACATTCAAAAATATTTGTCTATACTTTTACACATTTATTCTAGTAAATGTTCGTACCTAACACTCAATCAATTGTTCTGGGTGTAAATCGAACCCATGTTTTCTGGCAATCAGGATTAACCACCATAACAAGAGGTCAGTCAGTTTACTTATCTAAACGTTAATTAATATTAAAATTTCTTCGAATTTTAAATCATTGTTATCGAAAAGAAAGCAAGAGATCGTAGATTCAATTTCCACCTATGAAAAATATCATCATCATCAACAGCATTTTACAGTCCGCTGCTGGACATGGGCCTCTCCTTAGCAAGGAGGTTTTGGCCTACTATACCACGCTGCTCAGACGGGTTGGAATAGGGTTTGTTTCAAGTTTTCATTCTCTTTATAATGATTTTGTCTTGCATACTTTGTTCCCTTAGTCGCCTTTTACGCCACCCACGGGATGAATAGGGGTGGTAACAACACAACACAGGTAGGACAAATAATGGTGTTCTAATTTCAATGATTATTGTTCTACATCTGGGCGTAGTTTATTTATAACTACCTATGCCCACGAGTGTTTGCGTGACATTTGAATTTTGTAATATTACCTTAGAGATGAGATTTTTGCTGCGTGAATTTCGATCCTATGGGCAATCCTAGGTAAGAAGTAGCCTATATATTACCCAGTAACCTCCTCTATCTCCCCCCTCCTCTAAGTCCCATTAAAATCGGTTTATCAGTTCCAGAAATTAGCTTGGACAAACGAAGAGACAGATAAAAAAATTAAAAAGTCTTTATTATGTTTAAAGAGCTTTAAGCACTTGAGAAAATAGTTTTTTGAAATCACAGACAAACACTTCAATTTTATTTATATATATTGATATCATAATTGAGGTGTAAAAGAGCATCTCACTAGGCCGCCATAGTGCAGGTCACTACATATACTGCATTGTCTGCATTAGCAATGAGTATGGTGACAACAACTCTTGGATTCTAGTCATGCTTTCCATCACGCAGAGTAGAGTAACTTTGGCAAGCTCTTAACATAGAAAAAAAAGTACTTCTTTCAGATTTTTTCACAACAAAACTACCAAATAATTCGTCTATATATGTACATCCTCTTTGTTTATCTAAAGGTTGCCTATTACATACTGCTTTCTAGCGACAAGTGCGCCATTTGTACATGGTCATAAATTTGACGTACGCTTGTAAAATACCAAATATATTGTGTTTTTAAACTTTCACAATTTTTACACATATATAGTTTACGATACCTTATATTTCCCGACGTTTCGAGCAGGTTACGCCACTCGTAGTCCCTAGAAGACTGTCTACCCGTGATTGATTAGTGTAACCAGTATCATATATTGATATGTTTATCAATGGTTTCATATATACAATGATGATTTTAAAAACAGATGGCTGAGTGTAGTGTCTCTGGTCATTATTACTGATAACCACTAACAAAACATTTTTTTTTTAATTAGGCAACGCCAGCAATATTTGTCAACGGCTTATAGTATGCTTGTAAAACCTCATAGTTAAAACACTTGCGATAGCTGTGAGGTACCGTCTTTACTTACCAACTCAGTACTTATAATATTTTGTCTCTGCTTCCCTGTTTGAAGAGATGTATACCAATTTTTATTTCATTTAGGGACAGTTACACCACGTGCAGATAATGTCCCTGCTATCAGGGTGCTATCAGTCTATACTTGACTGCACGGTTGGCCTAGTGATTTAAACGGCCCTGGATGTCGTAATAGCAGCAGTTTCCGGATCCCTTCTTTCTCAGGCGCAGAGTGGCACACCGTGTGGTTTTAGTCGGTCCGATTCCTACACACCATCCCGTCGTAAACCCCGGTGGGGTGACGGCCCGAGGGAGTTTCCATACGTTAAAAAAAAAAAGAAAAAGTGATTTAAACGGTCGCCACGCCGCTCTCCACTACGCTGAGTGTTGTGAGTTCAAGCCACACATGGGACAACACTTTCTGTTATCCGCAAATTGTTGTTCTAAGTCTGGGTGTTGTTTGTGTCCGTTTCTTGTATGTTTGTAAAGTCCTCCGCGACGCAGGATTTATTCCTAGTGCGGTCGTTGTCTTTTTAATGAAGAAAGAAGACCATTTTGAACTTACCTGCTAGATAAGTATAGATGTTGGTTTTACAAGCCTTGAATAGAGGCAAATATGTCAGTTATATAAACAGGAATCAACCACTTTTATGTGTCAAATACCATTTACAACCTTACTTACGCCAACCGGACTTAAGCCTTTCCCAAGAAACAAAATTTTACGATAACATCTTGTATGTCGGTTATCACGTTAAAATGAAGCCTGTATCCTCAAGAATCAAAGGATCTCAATTAGTTCAACAGTTTAGCTGTGTGGTTTTAGTCGGTCCGATTCCGAGACACACCACCCTGCCGTAAAGCCCGGTGGCGTGACGGCCCAAGGGGGTTTCCACGCGTAAAAAAGAAAAGGGTTTGTTTCAAGTTTTCCTTCTCTTTGTAATGATGTTGTCTTGTATACTTGGTCCCTTAGTCGCTTTTTACAACACCCTCGGGATGAATAGGTGTGGTAACACTATGTATTCTTAATCCGTCACCACACGAACGTCATGGCCAAATATATATATATCGTTAAAATACTAATTATTATTAATCAATCTATCAGCGTTCTCTGCTGAAAAATCCTGTTCCAAGGAGCGTCAATTATTCCGGACCTAGGCAGTCCACATCTATCCGCTGTCAGTCACATTCTTCAAGTCGTCAGTCCATCAGGTGACAGGGTGAACTACGCTATAGTTGCCTAATCGCGATCTCCACTCAATCACATGTCGGCCCCAGCGATCATCAATTTACCTGCCCCGTTACAACATGTTATAACTGGCTACATTTTATCTGTGACTTTATCTGCGTGGTGGTCAACATCAAACATTGTTGAGGTACAGTGAATCGAGATTCAGTACTCATTTTAAGGGTGATTTTGTAAAATTTGTTACAGTATTTTTACTGTCCCTATTCATAAATGCGAATGTAAGTTTGTTTGTTACGGTTTCACACGAAAACTACTCAACCGATCATCATGAAATTTTTTACACATTTTCTTGGAGGCATTAGAAGTAACATAGGATATTTTTAATTAAAAAAATGAAATATTTATTTGAAATGATCTGTTACGAAACTTAATGTGGCAGACCAAATACGCATACGAAGCCGTGGGCAAAAGCTAGTATCTAATCAAGAGTGTTTAGCGTAAACTTGAAAATGCTACTATCAAAGATAGTAAAATTCCATAGAACAACACCCATTAACCACTCTAAGAGTTGGAATTTTTTAAAAATCCATTCTTAGTGCACATTTACTCCATCTAGGTTTCATTAGGTAGTAGAGTCACGCTGATTTTAGCACGGCGGGCCGGCTCGACCGGAGCAGTACTACCCTCCCACAGGAGACCAACCTAAAGCGCCAGCATCTGTGCTGTCGTGTTTCGTTGGTGAGTGCGAGACCGGAGGCCCATTGATACAGGGGTGACGTTCCCAAGCGTGGCGTGAAAAAGCATCTCACTAGGCTGCCATGGTGTGCCACACTACATTGTCTGCATTCACAATGAGTGTGGTGACTACAACTCTTTGGATTCTATTCATGCTTTCCATCAGGCAGAGTAGAGCCACTTTGGCAGGCTCTTCATATAGGAAAATACCCTGGGAACATTGATATAAAATCAACTGTATGTTTATGGGTCAAGTAGTGAAACAGTTTGTTAGTTTCTTCTTTCCTTGATATAGATACAAACTTTTGATCTGATTACAAACAATCTAGATTTTTTTTTGGTGTAGGGGTGAAAAATCCCGTCGGATCTGGGGCTCCTCAGGGATGCAGGAGCCAGGAGTATGTGATGTTTCCATTAAAAACCATCCCGGCGGCCAATCCGAGGCGGTCAACTCTGAAGGGGACCCGAACCATACTATTTCAGGTCCCCTCCAGAATCAACGCTGCGCCTAGTCAGGCCCTATCCTGGGGACGCCACAGAGATTTCCCCAACTATTAGTCCAGTTGTTATAATTTGTTGCGGCCTGATTACATTTTTATGACCAGACCGCTATTCTATCGCCAACCGCAGCAACTAATTTGCCATTAGAGATCCCCGCTCCTGGCGGCTTGCGGTCTCGTCGACGGTTTTTAACGCCGTTGACGTCTTCTTCGCTCAGGATCGGCCCTCTTCCAATTCCGTTTGACAAATAGTACTTACAAATACGTTCTGTATAATTCATTTCATTGTTATCAATAATATGTGACGGGTTTTCGACTGACAGATACAAAATCGACAGACCTTCTGGTTTATTTACTAGTAGTTATCTTGTTTTATGTCTGGTCGTAATTTATCTACCTAATAAAGTTTCATTTACTACATACATATATAAAGTCATGCCTGTTTTCTCGAAGGGGTAGACAGAGATATACTAAACGTCCACTTTTCGCCAGTGTTTTGGTCCCGTGTAAAGCTGGCGAGCCTATTGCCGATGCGGTTTGTTTACCAGAGCCTTGTTCGTCGATCAGTGTACCACTATCAGGCGAGATTGCCTTGGAGCCCTAAGTTCTTGGTGGGAACCTTATGTACCTGATATTTATCTAGCATATAACACTATTCAAGAGATAAAAGTTGCTGATATATCATTTAGCTGACATATTAATTTATCTGGGAAATAAATTCAGAATAGTCTATCAGGGACTGTATCAGCAAGTAATGAAACTGGCTCAAGTTTTGCAAGATACAATTTATGTCTATACATAGCAGCTGAAGCATTATAAAGGATATTGGTTAACTTACGGAGCTACAATAATTTAAAAGTGGAATTACGAAGTTTTAAAAACACACTCCAATATTTCTTAACAAATTAACTTACAGACAAACAAAAATTACCGGACAAAAAATAACCGCAGAATATTACGTCCACGTAAACGAAATATGTAATGTATTATGTAACCAAAACTCAATTTTGTGTTTCATATCCCGCGCAAAATGAGCGCGAAAACGAAATGTCAAGTTGACATTCTTTGTTGCGTTCGGAAATAAATGGCGGGTAATTATGACAGCTTTCACTTTTTTGTAATGACGTTCCATGGTGTTTACATCGTAATATCTAGGTTATTTGTCAAGATTAATTCATTATTGATTCAGGATGTTTATTTTTGTATGACTTTTTTTCTGAGCTCTTATTTTTTGCGTGTGGCATGATGTAAGGTGATTATTGGTTATTATTTGATGTGTTTTTAAACCCGTTGAGCGGTAAATAAGAATCTTCTTGGGTTGGTGAAATAGCTTACGAAGTCTTACTGTGCTGCTTATATAAATTACGAATCTGTCGCATGTTTCAGTTTAGAAGAGATCGTCTAATTTGACTTTTATAGAATTTAATAACTTTTTCAAATTGAAGTTCATGAGTTAAATAATCTAAACATGCTTACATTAGGAATATATTATCTTGTTTCACGGGGGACTTTACAGACAAACATGAAACAGACACAAAGAACACCAAGACTCAGAAAAACAATTCGTGGATCACACACATAGCGTTTCCCCGTTTGGAGTTTGAACCCACAACACTCAGCGCACAAAGCGGCGTTGTGACGGCTTAAACCACTAGGCCACCCTTGCAATCACAGTCATGTTACGGTAGCAAATTATTACATTAACGAAGTAATATTAACTATTATTTCGTTGTGATGATACAGGTTAATGATGATACTTTTTGGTATAGGGTTAAACAGACAAGGTCTCCTAATTTTAAGTAGCTATCACTGCCCAGAGCCAGAGGCACAAAATAATACGTTGCCACCCTTTGAGTACCCTCTGAGAGGGAGAGGAGAATCAGTCAACCGTTGAAATGAAAGTAAGAATTTCTTCTGAGGCCATACATTACTCCGTTCGGACCGATCTGTTTGTGCCGAAACATCTTAGTCCCGTTTGGTTATCATATACATATACAGTAAGTTGTGTTACTGCCGGTACGATTGTCTGTACTTATTCTAGCACTAGAGAAGGATCCCTTTACCAACCCATACAGACGTTCCTGATTGGTTTAAGAGAAAATCTCTGTGAAATTACTTCGGTGGCGTAGTGATTTCGCAGATATTTTCTGACTGCTGTGCTTGAGGCTTTAGGTTGTTGGCCGAGTCAGTCCAAATGTTTGTATGATCTGCAAACATGTTTCAGAGTTTGAGTGTTTTTTTATATACAATATGTATGTATTTACATCAGTTGTCTACTACCCACAGTACAAGTTCTGCTTAGTTTGGAACTAGATGACATTGTGACAAGTGATTTTTCTCTTAACAACACTCAAAACCGGCCAATTACAATGATATATTAAATCATCTGGTGTACTATCCCTAAGTCGACTTTTGGGATTTTTACGATATTTATTTAATTTTTAATATTAACGGATGGACTGGATGCGGGTGGCACGGGGCCGGCTGTTGTGGAGAACCCTATGTCCAGCAGTGAACATTTTTTAGCTGAGATTGTATCATCAGTTAGTGTGGTCTAGCCATCACATCTGACTATAGATTCAGTTTAGATCAGGAAGTGGAAACACACCATATCAATTAGACAATTTTTTTTTAGACTAATATATCAAATTTAATATATACTTTTACTAATTACTGTAAGAAGCCATATTTAGCGTGACCTTGCGCGGATGACAAAGGATTGCCCTTGGCTCGTTGTGGACACAGCTGATAGATAATAACGTATTGTATTTCGAAAAATTTCTTTGAAGAAGTAACTGCATTTACTTATCCGTGTGGTGATGGATTAAGAATACGAGGTGTCACCAGCCCTATTCATCCCGCGGAAGTTGTAAGAGCTGATTAAGGGAAGAAATTGTACAGGACAACAGCATCACGAAGAGAAGGAAACTTAAAACCTATACCAATCCGTCTTGCCAGTGTCGCATGCTTAGTACGCCAAAAGCTCCTTTCTAAGTAGAGGCCTATTCGTCCCATGGGTGTCGTAAAAGCCGACTAAGAGAGCAAATTACGCAGGAAAATATCACTACAAAGAGAAGGGAAATTTGATACAAAAACTACCAACCCGTCAGCATGGTATTCTTAGCAACCGAGACCATTCTAAGGAGAGGCGTTTGTCCAATTGTGGACAACTAAAAGCTGTCGATGGCAGCGATACGTAGTGATACTTTCACTTTCACATTCTAAAAGGCATGTATCACGTGACCTTGGGTGGTTGACAAAGAGCTGTCCCTGGTTTATTGTGGACAGCTGGTAGATACTGGCGTATTGTGTTTCAAACATTTGTTTAAAGAAGAAAGTAGAATTAGTTACGAGTATTGTCTTTGACTGGTTGATTGATTTGATGGTAAGTGACATTGATTTGTTAAACCAGAGTCATGAACTCTACTCAATTCGAACCTTGTGGACGAAATCAAGGGTCCATAGGCAAGAAGTCAACAGCTCAACAATAATTGAAACGTGTGTATTCGATTCACGAATCTCTCCTAAAAACATTTCTCCAAAGTATGCCTATCCAATAATGCCAAAGTATCTAGCTTGCCTGATTGCTTTACAAGCAATCAATTATAACCAAACCATATCGCGATTCAGCCAACATTAAGAGCACCATCTATCGATTAAAATTTTAATATAAAATAAGATTACAAAAGTAAACGTATAACTATCTTGTCTAATAACACAACAAAATACAAATATTTTCTTAACATTCACGCCTTCATATCATAAAAAGGGTAAACAGAGTAACTTAATTGTATAAAGAAACTTATGATAGAATTATTGGCCTTAGCACCTTGGACAAGAAATTGTGCGAAAAGCGCGATGTGTCAGAGTTTGTATCTATATAACACGTCCATTTATATGTAATTTAAACTGCCTCTTTGGTCTAGCGGTTACCGTATGCGACTGCCGATCAAGAGGGTCTCGGGTTCAATTCCTGAGTCTGATCAAAAAGTGTTATTGAGCTTTTCTTGTTACAGAAATAGTTAATAACAGACTGGAGTTTGGAAATTGTGGTTTTAGCCCTCGTGTCTCGGTGAGCACGTAAAGGCGTCGGTCCTGCGCCTAATCTCACTTCGCTCGTGTAAAGATAACCATCCCAAGGAATTGTGAGAGTGAGGGGGCCCCCCCCTCACTCTCACAATTCCTTGTATACAGAGAGTGCACCTGTGTTTCCGCACACACTAGTGTACATATAATATCTCATGCGTAATTGGTCTCCGGTAAGACTGGCCGGCGTGGCCGAAATCGGTAAGAAAGTAGGCCATTTATTTAGAAATGTTAAGATATATTCATCAGGCTGCTGAGTCTGGCTATTAGAGTACAGATTCTGCCTATTTTGGAATCAGGTGGACAAGTAAACTCCTTCTACGTCTCATAAATTATTATTGTTAAAATTATCATTATTATCTACTTTCGAATACTATTAAAAGACATCGCCCGCACTAGGAATAAATCCTGTGTGACGGGGGACCTAACAAACATACAAGAAACGGACACAAATAATACCTAGACTTAGAACACCAATTTGTGGATCACACAAAGTGTTGTCCCATGTGAGGTTTGAACTCCCTACACTCAGCACAGGAGAGAGTGGTATAGTGATCGCTTAAACCACTAGGTCAATCGTGCAGTCAATGTCATTGGTCATGGACTCTCTCTCTATTAATTTAAGAACCAAGCCCTTGTCTGTGGAGCAATGTACTCTTCTCTGACCTTTGCAATCAGTTTAGCCTTCACTCATCTCGGTCCCCTGCGAATGTTGGGCTGGATATGGGTTCTGCTAATAGAAAAAAATGTCATTGCAATTACTTTAGTCAATTATATACCTACAGATGGTTTCGGCACCCATCTTATTAAGTCTCCCTTTATCAAACAAAATTGTTCGTGTGGTGACGGATTAAGAATACTGAGTTCCACTGAGTGTATACTTTCATGACATGGGTGTCGTAAGGGACGACTAAGGGAACAAATTACACTGGACAACATCAGTGCAAAGGGATAGATTTTTTTTTTATTCTTGGCCTACCAAAGTGACTCTACTCTGCCTGATGGAAAGCATGAATAAAACCCAAGTGTGGTGGTCGCCATACTCATTGTGAATGCAGACAATTCAGTACGGCGACCCACACTATGGCGGACTAGCGAGATGCTTTTTCACACCCCGCTTAAAGGATCGGGATCATAGTGGGAGGGAAACACTTGCGCTGGTAGATAGTTCCAAGTTTTAACTAATTTACACAGGAAGGAAGAGCCGTAGCGCTTAGTGCGGGAGCGTATATCTACCATTCAGAAACGGTAACTTCTGAAGCCCGCACTATACCAATCCGTCTAGCCAGCGTGGAATGTCAGGCCAGAGCCTCCTTTTCTAAGGAGAGGCCTATGTCTAACAGTGGACTGTTATACGCTGTTGATGATGGTGATTATTAAATAAACAATACGGTTCATTATTTCCAGGTAGAGATTCAAATGTTGGACGTGGATAATTTGAAATTTGAACACCATTGTGGGGGCGCTGTCATCGCAGAACGACTTGTGCTCTCCGCCGCCCATTGCTTCGATAAGGTTCGTATACTTAAACAGTATTTCTTTCTTAAACTGAGACCTTTTTTTTCTATATCTACTGCCAAAGTGACTCTACTCTGCCTGATGGAAAGCATGAACAGAATCCAAGAATTGTGGTGAACATACTCATTACAAACGCAGACAATGCAGTGTGGTGACACGCTGTATGGTGGCCTAGTGAGATGCTTTTTCACGCCCCGTTTGGAAACGTAAAAGGCATGGCAGTCATCGTGGCAGTGTAAGGCTCACACAGTTATCACGATAACTGTGACCCCTGCATCAATGGGCCTCCGGTCTCGTTCTTGCCAACGAAACACAACCTTATACACCTTATGTACTTTTTTTTTGTCTGTAAATGCTTGAAATCTGTACAAAGGTTGTCTGTAAGAGCTCGCCGTGAGCGATAAGACCGCCGATTGTTACATCTATATAGTTAGTCATTTATTTTTCTTTTCTTCCTATCGATATGTGACAATGAAGATAAATAAATAGAAAAAAGCCTAACGTAATGAATGACCTTTTGGTTTTTGATCTATCACCGTCCCTAGCATGCATATGAATACAGTAAAAAAACCCAAATCCATTCATAAGTGACAGATTTCTAACTTATTAGTAAACATAATTATATTAAAAAAATATAATCCTTTTTATTGTATTGTTACAAAAAAAAAAACTCGTCAAAGTAGTAGAGCCACGGTGATTTCAGCATGAGTAGACCAGCTCGACAAAGACAATACTACCCGCTTACAGAAGACTAACCTAAAGCGACAACATCTGTCGTCTTTTGTTGAAATTTTGAGTTTGTTGTTTGTTGAGTGCGAGACTGGGGCCTATTGACGCAGGGGTGACAGTTATCGCGATATGTGTGTGAGCTTTACACTGCCATAATGACTATCATGCCTTTCACGTTCCCAAGCGGGGTGTGAAAAAGCATCTCACTAGGCCGCCATACTGTGGGTTACCATACTATATTAACAAAGTTAACAACTAGACCCTATTTTTTTTTCTCTCCGGAAATCCAAGGATACCACCTCCTGGTGGTTATGCCGGATTCATATAACCGCTTTGTTATTAGATAAATTGAAGTTATTAGAAGTATATAAATTGAGTTTCTAATCTTTCTAGCAACCTTTAGAATTAGAACACATTCGGATAGTAGTTGGCGAGCATCGCTTACAGCTTCAAGATAAATTTGAGCACCGATTCCTTGCCGAGAAGGTGGTACGTCATCCGGACTTCAGAAAGGGTAAGATCATTAATACTGTTTATCTATTTTTTTTTATTTTTTAATTATCTCTATGGCATATTATTTCATAAGTTTGATCTCAGCTATTTATTTTTTACTTTTATTTAAATTAGTAAATAGGAATCAGAATTGCTTGCAAAACAGAAAATCTAATTTAGCATTGCTCTACATTACATTTATAGATTTTACACTTTTCATGCTTTTCACTGAATGAGTGAATTTCCCGGTACCCTAAACTTTTTTCGGGGATTAAGATTCAAAGAGAGACGTTACCTCAACTTCTACCTCTTTTTATGTGATTATTGAAAGAATCGTATTTACATCAATAAATCAAACACACTACGTCAACTAAAATAAAAAAGCAACGAAGAGATGTCGGCGATCTCACGGTCTCTGCCGACAATTCGAAACGCTCGCTTAGAAGAGTGCAAACGTCGAAACGGTGGTCATTTAGACAATGTAATTTTTATTAAAAAAAATTCAAGTAATTAGCTTTCTTGTAAATTAATAATGTTTATAATACATCAATTGTTTTTTTTATACGATTATATCAAATGTTAACTAATTCGTGGCCCGACCCATTTGTTAAAAAATATCAATGCATTTCAGATGGACCCCACAGCAACGATATAGCTATGATTCTTGTCTCGCGGTCCGGGAATGGAGTCCAGTTCAACTCTCATGTGCGTCCCATCTGCTTACCTGCAGAGGGAGTGGCTCCTGGAAAATGGTGCGCCGTCAGTGGTTGGGGCTTCCAGACAGGTACAGTACTACACTACTACAGTTCGTGTGGTGGTAGGTTATAGGATAGGTAGCATCACTACCTTGTTCATCCTGTAGATATCATTATAGCAGATTAAGGGAGAAAACTAAGAGACTAAGTTCTGGAGTGGCGACTACGTAATGGGAAACGCAGCGTTGATAGATCCCCCACAAGGTGGTTTGATGACCTGGCGAAGGACCCGGGAAGCCGCTAGATGTAAGCAGCACGGGACCGGCTGTTGTGGAGAACCTTGAGGAAAGCCTATGTACAGCAGTGAACGTCTTTTGGCTGAGATGATGATGATGATGAAGGGAGCAAACTACGCAGGATGACAGCACTGTACAGAGACGGAAAGCTTGACACAAATCCAGCCAGAAGCAGCCAGTTTATCCAGCGTGGCCTAGTAGGCTGAAAATTATTAACATAACTATATTTAAAGATTTTTTGACCATCTCTTTCAGAAAACACGGATAACTTTGCACCGATCCTAAGAGCAGCTGCAGTCCCAGTGATGGACCTTGCGACGTGTAGGAAGAATCAGGTCTTGGGTGGACGGCAGCAGACGATATTAGACTCTATGATATGCGCCGGTAAGAATAATGTCTATGTACTTAGTGTTTGGACATTTTAGTAGTTCATTCTGGTTGATATGTCCATTAGTCCGGTGGTTTTCGGATCAAATTCAATCCATTACAATCTATTATGTGATTAACACGACCATTTCTTATGTGTCTTGTGTAACCTCTCGTGTTATGTCCTATATTTGGTATAAGTACGTTTATCAGCAGCCTAATTACCATAGTACGGGATCTGCCTAGTTTTGACGTGTTGAAGTAATTACGACGACAAAACTGCCTTCTATTTTAATAAATAATAAAAAATAAACTTTTATAGTTTTTACGCTACATAACCAATTTAGTATATGCACAATTTAAATTATGATATTTAGGTACGTGCCTAGGTAGTCTCCGTTCCAAACATTACAGAATCTACAAATAAACATGAGGTGAGGTGATATACATCGAAAAAATTTAGTAGTGACTTACCAATAGATCGCCATATTTACAATAGAAGTAAATTTCAATATCAAGTAGGAGAATACTTTATTCTTATTAAAGTTATAGACATGACACTAAATCACACTTGTTAAAAACACTTTTTAAACACTGGAACGCTTACAACAATAATATAGTGAACGCTTGCACTTGAACTAGGTTTAACCTTATTATCTGGATGTCGTAATAGCAGCTGTTCCCGGATCCCTCCTACGTTAGGCGCAGAGTGGCACACCGTGTGGTTTTAGTCGGTCCGATTCCGACACACCGCCTCGCCGTAAACCCCGGTGAGGTGACGGCGCGAGGGGATTTCCACACGTTTTAAAAAAAAAAGGCTTGACCTTCCTAGATGTTAGTTTCTTCCAGGGACTTTATACATGCATTTATTTAGATTAATAATGAACTTTATCTATCGCTTACACAGATTTTACTATGCTAATATGTAACTACCCTCGTATTAAGAATTACATGATCAATGTTCGACGAAATAAAAGAAGGACCGCAATATCTATGAATCTTATAGAATCTACACTTATTTAAATTTTTCTACGTCATCATAATTTTCAAGTTTTATTTTTTTTTTAATTTTATTTAGTTTATTACAGGCCCCAAATAACATAAAAATCTATTTATAAAAAATGACTTTATTTTTTGTTGGACAAACCCTTATTTATCCGTCGTTTAACCCGGGTTAAAGTAGTTAGGTAAGTTGGTCTGAAATTCCGGAGTTAAATGACTTTAAGCGTGGCGTGAAGAAGCATCTCACTTGGCCGCCATAATCGTGGGTCACCATACTGCATTGTCTTCATTCACAGTGAGTATGGCGACGACCACTCTTGGATACTATTCATGCTTTCCATCAGACAGAATAGAGTCACTTCGGTAGGCTTCTTTTAAAAAAAAAACTTTGTCGATGCCTTATGCCTATAGAACACCATTTCAAATACAGACTCGTTCTAATATCGGTATTGGTTGATATTTCAGGAGTTCTCTCAGGAGGAGTAGACGCTTGCCGTGGAGATTCTGGTGGCCCGCTAGCTTGTATGGTTTCCAACAGCTGGCAGCTCCATGGAGTCGTGTCCTGGGGCTCTGGATGCGCTCGGAGGGCAAGACCTGGAGTTTACACCAGAGTTGCATCGTTCAGACAATGGATTACCAGTACTGCTAGTGCTTTAGGACATAAAATACCTTCTTAGTTTTGAATGAAGAGGATTATTTTAAGATTAGACCTGTAGGTAGTGTAATTTAAGCTGTAAAAATAGTCATCACAGATAGAGAAAACGTTAAGAGTTATAATTGTATGGTATAAATTTCTTATTATCCTCTTCTGTGGACGGACCTGTTGGTCTAGTGTAGGGTCAGTGAAAAACTTAGCGCCTTGGTGAAATATGTTTGCAATCAGTAGCGAACAGAGAAATTTGTCATAATACTAAAATGGAAGTCGGTGGAGCGACAAGAGGTTAGATTGTAACCCAATATTTGAATTTTCATGAGTTACTGCAGTTGCATGTCGATGGCGCTTAGGATCATCTTTAAATATCGAATAAGTAATATAATAATCGAGTAAATGTTGCCAGCGCAGGAGTAGGCTGACCAAAGCTAGTCGTGATATAGTTTCAAGGGTGGGTTATCCTGTATAAACGTAAAAAATCGTAGCATGAAAAAATTTCCGAGAGATGTCTATTGTTACATGCAAAAAAGTGGCATTACTTTTTTTTTAAATTTCAAAATAGAGCTTCACGTGTAGTCACTTATTTACCTACATCAATAAAAACCACACGGTGTGCCACTCTGTAGGAGGGAATGGAAGGGATCCTTGAACTTCTACTATTAAGCCATCCGGACCCCTCCCAGCGTACCATCTATGGGTAAACTCTCTATTTAGGCGACGTACGGCATACGCGGACGTCGTCTCTTCGCGGCTGGCCCTATTGAGGATTAACTTAACTTAACCTTCAAAGTGATTAAGCTGAACAGATGTTAAATTATGTCTTTTCAAAATAAAGTAGGAAGACAAGTTATCACTTTGAAATATCTATTTATTTATTTTTTTAGTGAAACTGTGGTCAACGAATAATTTTTGACAGAACGAAATCTATCGAGGTAACTAGTTTTTTAATTTTTTTCTTAGAGCCTGTTAGTGATCCTGCTCTGGATGCTAGAAAGCACGAACAGAATCCAAAAGTGGTCATCACCACACTCATTGTGAATACAGACAATGCAGTACTGTGACCCAAACTACGGCAACTTAGAAAGATGTTTTTCACGCCGAACTTGAAGGACCCGAGATCCTAGTGGGAGGGAAACCCTTGCGCTGGTAGAATGTTCCAGTTTTTGACTGATTGCCACAGGAAAGCGTATGTCTACCACTTAAAAACGATGACTTCCAAGTCCAGCACATGTTGTCCTGTAGAGGATGGAAGATTAAAATATATGTTGTGAGACAAACAAAATTTGTATTTTGATTCTGAAGCTAACAATTTTAAAACGACCGAAGTGTGTTTTTGATCAGTGTTGGCGACAGAAACGTAATCATTATTTTATGACCTGTATATTATTATTGGCTTATAATATTAGTAAGATATGAATCAAATTATATTATTATTTCATTTATTAACTATTAAGATTAATGTTGTTAATGCCAAAGGTTTATAGTTAGGTAAATTCTTGTTTATTTCAATTAAGCTAAGCTTTATACTTAATATCAATAATAAATATTGATTTTGAATATATTATTAATAAATTATTTGTACTCTTAAGTGTTCTTTTTATTTTATTTAAACAGCCTGCCAAAGCGACTCTACTCTGTCTAATGGAAAGCATGAATAGAATCCAAGAGTTGTAGTCACCATACTTACTGCGAATGCAGACAATGCAATATAGCGACACACACTATGGCGCCCTAGTGAGATGCTTCTTCGCACCCTGCTTCGAGACGTAAAAGGCATGACAGTCATCGTAGCATTGTAATGCTCACACACTTACCACGACAACTGTCACCCCTGCATCAATGGGCCTCCGGTCTTGCACTTCCTAACGAAACACGATAGCACGGATTGTGTCGCTTTAGGTTGCTCTTCTGTGGGAAGATAATACTGCCTCGGTCGAGCCGGCGCGTTCGTGCTGAAATCAGCGTGCCCTACTATCTATACAATGTTGTGTTAGGTTCGTGTTTGATTTAATTGATACTGGCTTTTACCCGTGAACTCAATTGCGTTCTAATGTTACATTTTTACTTTACTTACAACTCCCGTATTAGAAATATTCCTATATTGCGAGGAACTTTACAAACATACATTACATGAAAAGGAGACAAAAAACACCTAGGCTCAGAACAACAATTTATGGATCTCACAAAGTGTTGTCCCATGTAGGGTTTGAACTTAAACACAGCGCAGTGGAAAGCGGCGAGGAGATCGTTTAAGTTACTAACGCTATCCTTGTAGTCAAGTTTTTAGAAAAAGAGAGTTTAAAGAAATCAGAGAATCTTTTTTGTTTTTTTTTTTATTTCGTTCCAAATTGTCGTCACTCTCATTGCGATAGCAAACATTACAGTATGGCGACCTACGGCCTAGAAATCTATCTCTAGCAATTCTGAGGAGGAGGTGACTGCACGGATGGCCCAGCAGTTTTAGATAAAGTGTCACAGGGTATTTTACGAACATACAAGAAAGGAACACAGAGAACACCCATACTTAGAAAAACAATTTGTAGATCACACAAAGTGCTGTCCCATGTGGGGTTTGAATCCACAACACTCAGCGCAGTAGAGAGCGGCGTGGTGACCGCTTAAACCACTAAACCAACCGTGCAGTGTTATTTAGATTTCATTCATTTTATTTCACTTCATTTTAATTAACGATGTTGTGTTTTCCTCATTTTTTGTTTGCCTACGTTTCTGTCCAAATTAAGATGATTAATCTTAATAATGTTATAGCGCACAATAATACAGTGTGTTATACAATTAATCATTATTGTGAAAACTATCTAGCGTATCAAACAGTATACGTAAGATACGAGTACTTAACCGCAGTTAGAATATCCCCTCCCTGTAGTAAGTATTTGGTAACCTCAACCCGTCCTTAAAGTCAACGTGGCGACTGATTAAGAATACGTAGTGTCACTACTCCTTTTTATCCTGTGGGTGACGTAAAAGCCGACTAAAGGCACAAATCGCGCAGGTCAACTCTGCAAAGAGAAGGAAAACCTGATATAAAACTAATACCATCCGGACAGCGTAGTATAACAGGTCAAAACTTCTGTCTAGGGTGAGGCCTATGTCCAGCAGTGGACTGTTAAAGGGTGTCGATGAAACAAGGAAATAATTTATTAACACCGAATTTCTACGAGGTCAGTATCAAGCGGGCCGTGAAGGGGCGTCTCACTGGTCCGCTATAGTGTGGGTCATCACACTGCATTGTCTGTATTTGCAATGGTATGGTGACCTCAACTCTTGGATTCTATTCATGCTTTCCATCAGGCAGAGTAGAGTCACTTTGGCAGACTCTTAATATAGAAAAAAATTACTTCGATCTAGCCGACCTGACTGGGTTTTTTAATGTTGACTTTATCTGTGTCTATGATGCAGTAAATGCCAAAGGTCTTGAAGTGGACACGTGACCAATGATAATATGTAACATACTCGATTTATTTATAGTTTATAATAGTTATTGTCACACTTCTAACTAGGTCAGGGTTCTGTTTAATTGGTACAGAGATAAATTATAAAAAAAACAACAGGTTGCACTTCGAGAGTGCCGGCAGAAGTGAAAACTTGAAACGTTGTGAATTTTTGATATTTTGGAACGGTTAGGGAATAATTTTCGTTCACAGTGGTACGCTGCTCTACATAGTCTGCCAGAAGCTGCCTCAGGTACTTTGGCACCCCATGGTAGTGGAGTGCTTCCCTGATGCAGCTAAATGGCAGACTATTGATTGCGTTGGCGATATACAACGACACCGTCAATAGCACGCCGCTACAGGTCACCGCTTCTTCGGTCAGGGCCATCAGGCGCAACACGGCATCAAGCGTCGAACGTCCCGCTCAAAAACCGAATTGGGCGAGGGCAGGGGTAGCGAACGAAAGGTCTACTATCGACCCCCAACCTGCTGTCGCACGCACGTGTTGGTGGAGCCTCTGTTCAATAAACAGAGGCCCACCGAGGCCGCCCACTCCTCTACGGCATATTCTTAAACCCATAAATCAAACTTAAATCGACTTTTGATTTAAATGTTTAATTTTTTTTAGGTTTTTCGTCGGTAATAAATGCCTACCCTTGAGGATATTTATGCATTAAAATTTTAGTTGAAATAAAAAATATACCGATTATATTTTGCCTAGAAAAGAAAAACGTTAACATACAAAGTATATAATTTTCGAGTTAATAGTTTTTGCTAAAAACAAAAAGTTACTAACAGATGAACATATGCTAATTGTTATTTTTATTAGAGTTCCGTTGTAAACAATAAACCCTTTTTCTGTAAAGGTCGACGAGCGGACGGGTCACTTAATGGTAAGCTATTGCCTATCCTATTAATGTTATTAGTGCGAAAGTTTGTACGGATGTTTGTTACTCTTTCACGCAAAAACTACTAAACGGATTTAGATGAAACTTTATAGTAATATAGCTTATATATTAAAATAACACATAGGCTACTATTTACCATGATAACCGACATACACGCGGGTGGAATTGCAAAAGCTAGTGGATACATAAAACTTGAGAGCCACGAGCGTGTGGCCGCCTTTTGAACTCTACCTCTCCTCCACAAGCAGTGACGGAATCAGTTACTGGAGTTCAAGCTGAGGTTCTGGTAACTTCACCCACTCTGTGAAAAGCAACAAAAAAAAACAGTTTTAATCAATCATTTCCACTACGGAATCCACTTTTTACGTTGCCCAACACACTTACCCGTTTCATTTTACTATAATTCGCATACTAATAGATTTTTTACTCTCAAAAAATATATAAGAACTAATACTAGTTTTTCTACAGATTAAACATGCAATGTACGTCACTATTTTATGATTTTGGAATAGATAGGAATAAAAAAACGATTTCAAATAATTATAATTTGCATAAAACTGTAGAAGCGCATGTGCGTATTATATTTTAAATGCGCCCCTCTCCTGGATTGTGGGAATCCCCTTGGGTGTAGGTTTTTGTAACCTTCGGTAGAGAAATAATTACTGTTTTTTTTCTGAAGGCTGTGATAACACTCCGGTAGACCCAATCTATTTGTACCGAATGAAATGTATTATCGTGGTGGTATTAACGAGAAATGCGGCACAAAATGAACGCGAGAGTTAATTTAAAAATATTTGTAGGTTGTATCACATCACAGCTACTACCTTTCATAGTCCACTGCTAGACATATATTATATATAAATGGTGCTTGTATATCGTGTTTGAGTATTTGTACCGTACACAAATCGTCTCAATGTGTATAAATAGATATTGTGGAGGAACGAGTGTCATGTCCCTCCAATACAAAAGGGAGAACCCTCCGACCAGGCAAGGTGATCATGGCAGGCGAGCCGCAACCTTGCGGATGATGTTGAGAAGTTGTGTGTATGCTTATCGGAGCGAGAACTTCTATAAGTTTTTTTGTGTGATTTATGGTTGTTGGTCTCTGGTGACCTCTATAACCTTACCCGGACTGACAGTGAGCGCTGAGGGCTCTCAACTGGTCATTTAATTAAGTAGCATTGTCCAAGGGCACCCCCTGTGCGGTACGAACCTCGACATGGTGACCCAGACCTACGTTAAAACGGTTTACGAAGTGCGTACTCCTACCACGGCGGCGGGGTCGAATACGTGGGCGGTTGGTGGTCGCTTTCCAAGCATCTGTCACAGAGATCAATCTATATATTATGGAGTGTAATCTAGTACCCTGACAGGCTTCCTTCAGGTCCATTGTGCTGGCATTTAATTTATAAAAACCATCTTTACAGCCGGTGGTACCTCGTGTCAATATCTGAGCTTCATCATAATCATCATCATAGCTAAAAGAGTTCCACTGCTGGATATAGGCCTTACCAAGGTGCTCCACAACGCCATGTGCCGTATTACACGCAGAAACGATGGACGATAGGACCATAAAGTTCTGGAGTGGCGACCGTCTACTCGAAAATCTGAGCTTAGCCAGTACAAAGTATTTTGTATATGTAATGAATATATTGAGACGTAAAAAAGATACGTGTCATCCGATCGATCGCACCATACGGTCTTAGAAAATAATAGGCCGGATCGTCCGATTAGTACGGATGTGTTTTTGCATTAAACCAACAGAAAAATAAGTCCGCGTTGTCTGATAAATCGGACGAAGTAGGCGAACCTAGATACATCATATGTCTCGGAAGACTTTACAAACACATGAAACGGACACAAAGAACCCCCGAACTTAGAACTGCAATTGGAATCGTAATATTGAAATGTGTAAAATATTTATAATTAATATTTTAACTGCCTCGGTGGCTCATTGGTAGTGAATGCGACTATTGTACTTGAGATCACGGGTTCGATGCCCGGGTCGGACATAATATTTTCATGTTGTAAAAATGTTTGTTTCAGAGTTTGAGTGTTATCTATGTACAATATGTATGTATTTACAAATGAAAAGTGTATATGTATTTATATCACTTGTCTAGCAGCCATAGTACAATCTCTTCTTATTTTGGGCCTAGATAT
Organism: Hypercompe scribonia; assembly: GCA_949316085.1. Lineage (NCBI taxonomy): Eukaryota > Metazoa > Arthropoda > Insecta > Lepidoptera > Erebidae > Hypercompe > Hypercompe scribonia. The sequence continues at coordinate 6,624,086 of OX438997.1, forward strand.
TCTGACGATACTTGCATATTTTGAACTGTTATGATACCAAAGTAAGTATACATTGTAGCTCAACTTATACTGGTCACGCTTACCTAGTTACCTAGTATAACAAATTTGAACGGGATGTTATATTGGTAATAGATGTTTGACAAACATTTGTAGGTCAGTGTGCCAACTAATGTAAACATACTACTCACATTGTATGTTTATATTAATTTAATTATTTACTTTATTATTTTGTGTCGAAAATAATTCTTAATTTGTTTGTTTTATCGTAATATATTGTCTTGCCCTTTGCAGATAATTGGCTCCACGTTTTTTAAGGTTGTACGGTGATAAATGTGGTCGAGTAACCTGACATGTGGCCGTGTGGTGACACATCAAGATCGGACTATCACAACCTATATTTATCCCATGGGTGTCCAAGAACTTAGGGCCCCTTTTTTTTTCAGGCCCCTTTTTAGGGCCCCCTTTTTTTTTTTTTAAACTGTGGAAACCCCCTCGGGCCATCACCGGGGTTTACGGCGGGGTGGTGTGTCGGAATGTTTTTAGGGTCCCAAGTCACCTCACCTGCAAGTGGTGCATCTATTGACCGACGGACGAGGTTCTGGTAAGCAAAACATCCCGATTAGCAGTAATAGGTTCGCCACCTATTACTTGGGGCCAAAATGATGGTGAAAAGTAGACGTTTAATATGCCTCTGTCTAACGCTCTGGGAAAAAAAGCGTGATTTTATGTATATATGTAAAATATAAGATATAGATCATTCAACGGAACTGTTTTTCTGGTCAATTACATGCTAGTAAGTTTTTATGCTATAGGAAGCAAAAGAGAATGGGCAACTGCAATTCAAGAAGCATAAGAAATTTGTCACTTTTCGAAATCCCTCCCACATCCCCTAAGATATAAGAAGGTAAATCTCTCATTAAATTTATGTATAAGCATATTTAAATTTTCTATGATGTCCTATGCAAATCAGTCAAAACCTGGAACTCACTACCAGTTTACGTATTTCTCTCCCACTGTGATCCCGGGTTCCTTAAACGGAGTGTGAAAAAGTATCTCACTAGGCCGTGATAATGTGGGTGACCATACTGCATTATCTACATTCGCAATGAGTATAGTGACCAGCACTCTTGAATACTATTCGTACTTTCCATCAGGTACAGTAAAGTCACTGTGGCAGGTCCTAAAAGACGCTATGGCTAATATGTGACAAAGCGGAGCTCTTCAACGATTAGATAGATAGATAACTCCTTTTTGCACACCATAACTAGGAAATATACAATATAGAACACAAACAACAGTAGTACCGGGGTAGTACTACCCTCCCACAGAAGACCAACCTAAAGCGCCAACATCCGTGTTGTCGTGTTCCGTTGGTGAGTGCGAGACCGGAGGCCCATTGATGCAGGGGTGACATATCGCGGTAACTGTGTAAGCCACACTGTCACGATGACTGTTATGCCTTTTACGTCCCCAAGCGCGGTGTGAAAAAGCATGACAAAAGTGTGACCACGGCTCTTGGATTCTATTCATGCTTTCCATCAGGCAGAGTAGAGTCACTTTGGCAGGCTCTTAATATAGAAAAAAAAAACATCACACAACAACACAACGGGTGGTCTTATCGCAGTCTGTGATCTCTTCCAGGCAACCTTTAGATGGACTTTACTATATAATATTATGTAGTTTGTGGTGCACATTCCAATCCTCATATATGAACTACCGTAGAAGTTTAATATGTATTCGATGTAGATTTGACACAAAGCATAATGAGTTGGTCTGGTCCACTAACCACGATTTACCCGTAATGACATACGGAGTCGAGACGTGGACACTCACCATTCGACTGGTCCACAAGTTTAAAGTAAAGTTTCTCTGGCTGATAAAATTCGTAACGAAGTTATTCGACAGAGAACAGGAGTAACTGAAATCGCACGGAGAATCAGTATGCTGAAGTAGAAGTTGGCCGGCCTTGTTTCCAGACGAACTGATAGTCGCTGGAGCCGAAGTATACTAGAGTGGAGATCACGATTGGGCAAACATAGTGTAGGGAACCTTGCGGCGCGATGGACCGACGACTTGAAGAAGGGCAGCGGATGGATGCGAATTGCCCAAGACCGGAATGGTTGGCGCTCCTTGGGTGAGACCTGCATTCAGTATTTGCATTGATAATAGCTCAGTTTAGTATCAGCTAGAAAATTATGTCACCTGATTAGTAATTTAATTAGCATTTTAGTATTAATTAGTGTGTATGAAGGTACGATGGAGTTAACATGTCCTTGTTGGACCCACACTCCAAATTAAACTGTGATTTAAAAAAAAAGTTTAATTGCCAAAGTTTCTCCATTGTGGGATAATTTGTCCAAGTCGTAAATTGTTACTTTATTATTTAGCTTATCATGAGTTCGTTCTCATTATATAATTACTTTAGTTCTTGCAATAAAGTGTGCGATATCGTGGTCACGTTTACATACGACATCGGTACTGACCCCGGCTGGACTTGAACGATATGTACGGAAAAAAAACAAAAGTAAGTACACTACACAGTAACTAGATACTACCATTTTTCAGGGTTTCGTTCTTAAAAAGGTAAAAAGAAATATCTATAGGATCAATTTGTAGTACGACTGTCCGCCTATCAATCATATTTCTTAGGAACCGGTCATTATCTCACCATTCATCATCATAAACAGCATTTTACAGTCCACTGCTGGACATAGACCTCTCCTTAGCAAGCAGGTTTTGGCCTACTATACCACGCTGGCCAGACGGGTTGGAATAGGGTTTGTTTCAAGTTTTCCTTCTCTTTGTAATGATGTTGTCTTGCATACTTTGTTCCCTTAGTCGCCTCTTACAACACCCACGGGATGAATAGGGGTGGTAACACTACGTATTCTTAATCCATCACTACACGGACAACCTATATCTCACCATTATCTTAGTCGAAAGACGTCCAGTGCTGGACACAGGTCTCTCCATAGACTCTCCACAACAATCAGTCCTTCGGTTTGCGCTACCTACACCAGGTTTACGTACCACCTTGTTTACGCGGCTGAAGATCTGGTCTGACCTAAGCGTTTGGTCTCCTTAATCTTAGCCACTATAGTGAGAGAGTTCTCGTCTCATGGGTCCTAGCCACTAGTGTGTTGGTTCCTGTACCCAATTACAGCAATCAATTTTTTTTTAAGCCATTTGTTTTTTGATAATATTTTTTCTATAATCGTGTTGGAAATTTTCAGAGGCGGGCAGCACGGGACCGGCTGTTGTGGAGAACCTTGTGGGAGGCCTATGTCCAGCAGTGGACGTCTTTTGACTGAGATGATGGTGATGTAAAAATTATTATTTTTCATTATATCTATTGTATGTCTACGAAATTCATGGCTGTATTACGAAGTATTTTTTTCTGAGTAGATTAAGACATCGTAATGTCTAATTTGATAAATTAGTTAATTAAATAAATATTTCGGACATATGTCACACAACGTCATTTAGTTTCAAACTAAGCAGAGCTTGTGCTATGATAACTAGACTGACTAACAGAATACTTATATTCTTTTTTTTATAAATACGTACACATTATACATAGAAAACATCCAAACTTCGAAACAAATATTTGCAGATCGACCTGGGAATAGAACGCGAGACCTCAAGCACAGCAGTCGCATTCACTACAGCTGCGTCACCAATGCAGTTAAACAATACATTCAAAGAAAATGCTGTATTCAGGTGCCTGTGTGTGTATGTTTGATGAGTATTTGAAACTGTCGTATCTGTGGATTTTAAATATACATTTTGGGGTCAAAATAAGAGACATACACGCAAGAATATTCCGCATGTAAATGCCTAAAAAGACACAAATGCCTACAAATATTAAACATTTACGAGTATATGCATGCAAATGTATATTTGCACTGTGAGTGAACCGTGAGTCAACGCCCGACCTTTCACAATTTAGGTCGTCAGAATTCTAGTTTTAAACATATGATAGCTAATACTGTTCTTTTGGACTGGCTGGCTGGCAGGCTGGACTTAAATTATCATGAATGTTATGGCCTAGTGATTAAAACGGTCTCCTTGCCGCTTCTTACCCCGCTTAGTGTTGTAGATTCGATCCCCACACGCATTTTGTGAGATCCGAAGTTGTTGCTCTGAGCCTGTTTTTTTTTGTGTCTGTTTCATGCATGTTTGTAAATCTAAGTGCGGAGGTAATCTCAAAAAATATTCTAAATCGACTTCAGAAAAAAGGTTCGGCATTTATATGTTTGAAAGGAAATAGCAAAATTGTCAGCAAATTTTTATATACAATTACGTGCATGAGCAAAAAGATTACATTTGTGAAAAAAAAAAGTTAGGGAGTCTTCATTCAGCAATTATAGTCGAATCACTTGTCCCTCGCTAAGGTTTAGGGATGCGAGTTCGTCTACACACGACAAAACGTACTAACTCGATATCTTCAGATTTATTTGTTGACAGTCACCGCTGGCGGACAGCGACCCAGCAACAGCTGTAAGCGCTACCCCGCCCCGCGTCCCGCAAACCATTGGAAGGGTCAAATTTACTTCAGTTACGCTACAGTTGCTATGTTGCCCAGGCAGTGTGTCAAGCTGGTTTCTAAAAAGAGGTCTTCTAACTTTGGTGGAATAGAACGCCAGCCGAATGCAGCTCGAAAACCAGACCTGTATGTAGATCATCCAAACTATTATTTTTTTTTTAAATGGAGACAACGCCCGCACTCGGAATAAATCCTGTGTTGCGTGGAGCTTACAAACACACACAAGAAACAGACACAAAGAACACTCAGACTTAGAACAACAATTTGTGGATCACACAAAGTGTTGTCTCATGTGGGGTTTGAACCCACAACACTTAGCGTAGCAGAGAGCGGCGTGGCGACTGCTTAAATCACTAGGCCATCCGTGCAATCATTGTGTACATTTAATTGATTGTGATTTTGTGAGTTCGATTCTCTCGAATTGCCTCATTTATAAACTGAAAACTCATTTTATGGTAGATATGGTATGTTATATCTATCCTCAGACTTATAAATTAGCCACGCTTGGGTTTGAAGCAAATATATAATGCCTAAGTATGAAACATCAGGCCCATTGATGCAGGGGTGACAGTTATCGTGGTAACTGTGTAAGCCTTACACTGTCACGATAACTGTCATGCCTTTTACGTCCCTAAGCAGTGTGTGAAAAAACATCTCACAAGGCCGGCATAGTGTAGGTCACCATACTGCATTGTCTGTATTTGCAATGAGTATGGTGACCACAACTCTTGGATTCTACTCATGCTTTCCATCAGGTAGAGTAGAATCACTTTGGCAGGCTCTTAATATAGAAAAAAAAACATGGAATGAAGAATATGGGTATCGGTCAGCCTGCTGATTGCTGCTGGTTAGTGACCCACACTGCTAAGCCGGAGTTCGATTCCCATCTAGGAAAAATATTGTGTGGTGATATACTCTTAGTCGATTTCGGCCACAGCGCACCGTCTCAACGTAAACCTGACAACTGCGCGTGCGCGGGAGATATTATAGTGCACGAATGTGTCCCCATAGATGCACTCTGTTGTCTCACTCTCACAATCCGATAGGAAGGTTATCCAACACGACCGGTAAGACATCAGACGTGCTCTCCAAGGCACGGTGGTTAAGACCCCAACTTCCAAACTAATTATTTCTGAAACCAGAAAAAAGAATTAAACTTTTTAACCCCACTCGGGAATCGAACCGGAAACCTCTTGATCGGTAGTCGCATACGCTAACCGCTAGATCAATGAGGCATTGACTGGTTGGTTGGGGAAGTTAGAATAATATTAATAAATAATAAATAAATATTTCGGACACGCATCACCATCTAGTCCCAAACTAAGCAGAGCTTGGATATAAATATATTCATATTATACATAGAAAACACCCAAACTCCGAAACAAATATTCGCAGATCATGCAAACACTTAGTTCGACTTAGGAATTGAACCCGAGACCTCAAGCACAGCAGTCGCATACACTACCACTGCCACACCGAGGCAGTTTGAGGTCAGACAAAATAGCACAGGTTTTGTCTATTTTGGGACCAGACAGCCGTGTGGAAGATGTTTGAAGATATTTTTATTATTTTACAACAATGTAGGCACATTGAATTGATACTTATTACAGTTATTTATCTGTGGTATATAACTACACATTGTGTGGGCTTCTTACTACTATACAATGTTTATCACCTGCCGTTACTCGATCTATTTAAACCACACATACATCGATTGCTTCTTTAAGCTCATCATTATTTCATTCTGTTTATTAAAGACACTTTCCGCGTTAGGAATAAAGCCAGTGCCGCAGGAAATTTTACCTGTTTACATAAAATGGACACAAAGAACACCCAAACCCAGAATAACAGTTTGTATGTTTCACAATGTGTCGTACCATATGGGGTTTGAACCGCTGAAATCACCACGCTACCCGTGTATTAAATACATATTGTATTACTAGACTTATGGTATATAGGGTGAGCCAGGAATTCGTTAACATTTGAATCTAACATCCAGTACAAACATGTTACGGTGAGTTCTTATAAATTTGCTGGCTACAATCGTAACACATGGTTTCAACAAGATGAAGCTTGTCACACATCCAATGAGTCCTTACCTTACCTTACCTTAATGGTGGTTAAAGATACCGGAAAAGCTGATTACCAGACGAGCCGACATTCCATGGCCACCCAGACGTCCAGATCTATCCCCAGCAGACTTCTTTTTGTGCGGTTATTTGAAGAATCGTGTCTAGATCAATAAACTGAATACACTATGTCAATTAAAAGAAAAAGAAGCGAAGAGATGTCGGTGATCTCGCGGTCTCTTTGCCGAGCAGTATTCGAAAATTTCGGTGCTCGCTTCGAAGTGTGCAAACGTCGTAACGGTGGTCATTTAGACGAGGTAATTTTAATAATACTTCAAATGGGTTTTTTCATACAATACTGCATTGTGTTCGAACCATTGTTTTAGGTAGCTATTTAGGTATATAAGATAAATGGATATTACCTTAATATTTATTGAAATATAATATATGTATATACAGTATTGTACAGCAGTTGAATTTTAAGGCAGTTAATGTGATGTGACGTGATGTTGGAGTATCACAGTATTTAATATTCTAATAGAATGAAGAGTTTGTCCGTGAAGTGGTGGGTTAAGAAGAGGGAGTGTCAGAACCCCTAGTCATCTCGTGGGTATCGTAAGAGCAGACTTAGAGAAATAATTATACAAGACAATAATTCTACACCAAGCCTAGAGTGGTATAATAAGCCAGAGACCGGAAGCCCATTGATGTAGACGTGACAGTCATCGTGGTAAACGTGTGAGTCTTACACTGCCGCAATAAGTGTCATGCTTTTCACATCCCTTAGCGGGGCGTGAAAAAACATCTCACTAGGGCGCCATAGTGTGAGTCACTATACTGCATTGTCTGCGTTTGCAGTGAGTATGATGACCACAACTCTTGGATTCTATTCATGCTTTCCATCAGGCGGAGTAGTCACTTTGGTAGGTGCTTAACATAGAAAAAAAAGAGATCTGTTGCTGTTATGTTTGAAACTGACAGACAAATTTATTTTTATTATTAGATAGAGCTTGACTCCTTATATCGTGACGAATTTCTGTCACTAGATAAGAGTATTGTGATATTTACTTCTGTTGTGAACATACGCGTGACGGGTTGAATTATAATTAATTATTAATAATTATTATTTGTTTTAATTATTTTCCGCTGAAATCTAAAGTGTTGTGTAGTGGACCATGAACGTAAACATTGACCATTTGGATTGCACAACGTTTACTGAATTGTAAGTTTTTTTTCTTTTTTCGATATTTCTACCATTTGACACGCAATGTCATCTAGCTTCAAACTAATTAACTTGTACTATGACAGCTAGATTGACTAATAGAATACATTTTTTTAAATACTTACATATTATACATAGAAATCACCCAAACCCCGACACAGATATTTACAGAATATATAAATATTTGTTGCGAAACGGGAATTGATCCCCAAAATTTATGCACAGCAGTCGCACACGCTACTACAGCACCAACAAGGCAGTCAAATTATTTTTAGGAACATGTATTTTTGGGGTTTTCCGTCTTCATCCCACCATAATCTTTCCTTAACTCATCCCAGTGCTAATGGTTTTTAGATCCACAATTTTTATACACACACAGTTTTGCTTCGAACTGACTACACCGTGTAGTGTACCCGTGACCGCGAACCGTTTGCAATATCGAGAAATAGAAAGCATCGTAACATTTTCAAATATTTTTTACTACATTTTTCATTGATACTCCACCCCTTTTGGTCATGGCGTGATAATATATAGCCTATAGCCTTTCCCGATAACTGGGCTAACTAAAACAGAAAGAAATTTTCAAAATGGATTATTAGTTCCTGAGATTAGCGCGTACAAACAAACAAACTCTTTATTTGTATAATATTAGTATAGATATTTAAAGATTACACTTCAACTCTTACTTACTAAGGAGCTGTATCTTTCAATATATGACAAATATTAGACGTGCCTATAAAATTTGAGGGTTGCCCTCAGTTTTTTTAAGACCAATAGGGTCTTCAAATCTTCTTGTCTTCAAGTCTTCAAATCCTGACATGGTGACAATGAGACTACTTCGAAATGAAGAATGGATGAGAGTATGCACTTTCGAATACAAAAAATTTTACTTAAAGCGACAGCATTCTTGCTGTTAAGGATTAGACGGCCGTGTGTGAGATATGTGAGATTGTTAATATTATACTCGGCAGAATCCCACCGACGAAGATCAGATACAAAGAGCCATTAGATAGTAGTTACATTAATTTCAACACGAACGAGTCGGCTCGACCGGGGCACTACTACCCTCTCACTAAAAACAACCTAAAGCGACAGCATCCGTGCTGTCGTATTTCGTTGGTGAGTGCGAGACCAACGACCCATCGATGCAGGAATGATAGTTGTCGTGGTAATTGTGTGAGCAACACAATGCTACGATGACTATCATACCTTTTACGTCCTCAAACGAGGCTTGAAGAAGCATCTCACTAGGGCACCATAGTGTTTGTCACCATATTGCATTGTCTGCATTCGCAACGAGGATGATGACCACAACACTTTGATTCTATTCATGCTTTCCATCAGGTAGAGTAGAGTCACTTTGACAGGTTCTTAATATAAAAAAGAAAAAAGATCTATGTCCAGCAGGGGACTATTTAAGGGTGTTGATGTTATGTTTCAAACTGAGAGACGGAATTTAGTTTATCTGTATATTAATACGTGACACAAAAACTTTGGACCCCTTTTTACGAAAATTACGACCACGAAGGAGTATGAAATTCGGCACACTTATAGTTTATATATAGGAGAAGTGCAGAACACTAATATTTTTTAATAATAATGCTAATAAAGTACACTAAATCAACAAATAAAACATTACACACACTACCATGCATTTGACACACACAAACAAGTATTTATTGTTACACGCATACATACTCTGTGGTCAAATTGTTTCTTTTGTTTATCATTTTGTCTATAGACATAGAGTACTGACATAAACATAGATTACTGTCTTATACGTTTACTGTGGTCTTACTGAACGACCAACAGAAAAGTTTTATTTGTCCCATTTAATATAAAAATACCACGTCAAATACCGCTCGCTTATACAAACTTATGCAATATAAGTTGTGTTTTATTATGGTCGAATTTCGACCACTGGGCGACCACTAGTTGTTATTAATAGATAAAACTTGCTCTTTACATCGTAAGGAATTTCTGATACTAGATAAGAGTATTGTGACACTTACTTCTGTTGCGAATACGCGTGATGAGTTTATTTATAATAAAAAAAAAGAAATATAAGAAAACATACAACCTTCATTTAGAGGTTGGTTAAGAAACACGTGTTTGACTGTTCGGGAATCGAAAAAGTAAAGTGGGCAATTTTTTATTGAAATGACATCCTTATAAGATCCAGATAGCTCAGGCACTAAAAGCTAATGATTTAAATTTGCGCAAGTCGTATACCGAAACAATGTTAGAAAGATTTAGTAATTTTGACATCTTATTTTCTGACAAAGCCAATTTTAACCTCAACGGACATGTAAATAAACAGAATAGCAAGTATTGGAGCAGTCAAAATCCCAAAGCTAAACACGAGAGGCCACTTCATTCTACTAAGGTTGGACCCTACTTTTTCGAAGGTTATCGCGGCCGTTCAGTTATTGTTAATTCTGCTAAACGTGTGAAAATATTACGGGAGATCTTGGGACCGATACTACTGAAATGTGCTGGCTTTAGAAACTTCATCATTAACAATATTCTATAATAATCCACTGCTGAAATAGGCTTTACAAACCAGCTTGGAGTCGACTTTAAGTCTACTACGATACGGTTGAATTTAGATCGTTTTCGCGGAGCAACTGCGTCAGACCAGCACAATCCTAGTACGGAACGAGTGTCCCTCCAACACATTGGGAGGATTATCCGACCGGGCGAGGTGATCGTGCCTATCGGGCCTATAGATGTTAGAATGTTGTCTATATGACAATTGACGCGAGAATTTCTATATCGCAATGCAGGATTATTAGTTATTCTGATATCAAAGTTATATAGAAAAACTCTTGTCACAGAAACTACGGGTAATTAGTGGTTTCAAATGAATTTATGTATACGTTAAATTATGGTTACAAACAAGTTTAGTTTAATATTTACTTTGTTAGTGTATTTCTTGAGATTTATCAGTAATTTGCAAATCACGTGATTACGTATATAATTGTTATTTATTAGGTACTTAATATAATGTTATTTTGTATTTAAACTAAGCACACAGAAATTATTTACTGTCGTCAATAGCAATTCAGTTTCCTACGGGACTTCTTTTCGTACAAAGGAGGCTTGGCCTTCTGTACCACGTTGGCCAGACGGGTTGGTGCAGTGCTCTTTGCAGTACAGTACTTACAACACCCATGGGATGAACAGGGTTGATGATGATGATTGTGGCGACTTCCACATTACAGCACAAAAAAAAATATACAACAGCGCCATCTAGCGAAGATACATCGAACTACGAAGTATGAACGAAACGCATGAATGTAATGAACTACAATGCAACTACTAATCCTGTATCGCGATATAGAGATTCGCGTAACAATTAGCATATATACAACATCCCAACATCAACCGTTCGGCCATATTAATCCATCACCACATTGATATGTGGTGATCATGGTGAAGTATATTATATTATGCGTATCAATTAATTCATAATCAATAAACACTCTTCGTAGCGTTGGTCTAAAAGTTACTTCTACTATGTTCTAAAGACGCGTTTGCGACTGACAATTAAAAGGTCTCGGGTTCGATTCACGGGTCGGGTCAAATAGTGTTAGTTTAATTTTTCTAGTTATAGAAATATTTAATGACAGCCTGGAGTTTTGAAATTGGGGTTTTAACCCCTCTCGTGCAACTGATTAAATCGCAGTCCACTGCTGGACATAGGCCTCTCCCATTGCATGCTACTCTGATCGATTTTGGGCTTCTGTTATTTTTCTTTTTTTGTTTTCCTTCTGTTTTTTCCATTACTCTTATTGTAATAAAGAATTAGTCTGTCACTGAGTGAGAAGTAAAACAAAATAAAATAAATAGGCTGAGGTACGCATAAAGCCATTTTAATATTTTTTTGGTATACTTACATGTTGTTACAAATACATATACATATGTCTTATGTTATTATCAAGCGTTTATGTTCAATGTTTATTTTTTTTATTTTGCTTAAAGTGAGATTTAAAATAAATAATAAATAAATATTTCGGACGTTTAACACACAATGCCATCTAGTTTTAACTAAGCAGAGCTTATGTTACGACAACTAGACTGACTGATAGAATACTTATATACTTTTTTTGTAAATACATACATATTATACACTGAAATACCCAAACTCCGAAACAAATATTTGTAGACCTTACAAACATTTGGTACGACCCGGGATCGAACCCGAGACCTCAAGTCGAAAATGATAATGAAAACTCCACACAACTCACATACGGTCGTCTAATTTGAAAGTAAGCAGACCCTGTGCTATGATAACCACACTACTGACCAACATATTGAAATATTTCCAAATACATATATATTATAAACAAATTACACCCAGATACAGAACAAATTATCATTCTCATCACATAATTATTTACACTGGGTGGGAATCGAACCCATGACCTCCGATATAGCAGTCGGGGTCACTAACTACTAGACTTTAAACCTTAGTCCTATTACTTATGACTTAAAATTACATGTTACTGTATTTCAGGGTATATTCTCTTTATAAACATTACCATTATATATTATATATTATGAATTTTTAATTTATTAGAAGACCTTGAATAATATGTCGTTGGTTTTTTTCAAATCACTTTACTCAAACTATTGTACATCATTACAGACCACTCTTTCCCATCTTTCTGGCAATAATCGAATCCTCCATCAAAAAAACGATTCATCTTTTAACGCAATCTATGAATCTTGTATAACTTCGTCCTTGTCTCTGAAAAAGAGTAATTTTACCCGTTTTTCAAATATATTTCATTGATACACAGTTCCTATTAGTCATAGCGTGATGTTATATAGCCCGTGGTCTTACTTGACAAATATGCTATTCAATACAAACAGATTTTTTTTTATTCCAGCCAGTAGTACCTGAGATTAATGCATTTATTATTTGATAATCAAACCACGCTGCAACATCTATAGACACACAATCTAAGTTATTGCGTAATTTGTCCTTTTTCGCGATACCCTCCGTTTTGTATTTATGTTAAAATAATTGTATTATGTAGACATAATTAATATTAAAATTTAGTCTGCGCATAAATTTGGTCAAATACAAACGTGGTTTTTGTAGTATTCAATATAATTGGTTGTGTGATGTGTTTGTATCCGAAAGAATAAAAAAAATGTGTAGTGTTGTATTTTTTGAAAATTAAACAAACATTGAGTGAAATTGTAAGTAATACACTGAATATTATTTTAGTTTTAAAATTATTTATTTAAAAAGGAATGAGCAAATGTAACATCCTTGATTTTTTTTTAAATTGAAAGTAAAGGACAAATAATCAAAACTTGAAATTCAATTATTACAATTTTCTATTGTTCTGTCATATTGAAACGATCCTTTGTGAATATTGAACCAGGTATGGTTCAAATTGTTAAAATTTAATTTGGTAATAGACAAGGTAATCTAATACATACCGAGGTTTAAAGACTTGACGGCAAATATTAAGGTAATTACACGGGTTGATGCCATATGGTATCAACCCCTCTGGCCAGCGTGGTATTATAGCATACCAAAGCCTCCTTTCTAAGAGACCTAGGATTAACAGTGGATTTTTAAAGCCTGTCAAATCTGAAATAAAACTTTACTATATAAGTGTCTAAATATTTTCTGTTAGATAAATTCAAAAATTATTAATTGTCATGACTTTTACGTCTCCAAGCGAGGCGTGGAAATGCATCTCACTAGGCCGCTATAGTGTGGGTCACCATTGTCTGCATTCATAATGAGTATGGTGACCTCTTGGATTCTATTTATGCTTTCCATCAGGCAGAGTCACTTTCCCAGGTTATTTAAATAAAAATAAATAAATGAAAAGGTGAACTTTTACATTTGTTTTAAAAAGTCTATTGTAATACAAACTCAAGTCATGAATTTCTGTTGTACTGTATTACTTGCCTTTATCGGTTTGAAATATAAAGTAGTATAGTATACAATAATGTAAGGAATACATAATTATAAGACAAATAGGGGTAGGCAGAAGCATATTAAACACCCATTTTTCGTCAGTATTTGGTCCCACGTAATAAGAGCCTATTGCCGCTAACGGGGATGTTTTGTTTGCTAGAGCACAGCACTTGCAGGTGAGGTTTACTTGGAACCGTAAGTCCTTGGTGGGAACCCTATGTACCCTTTTCGTAAGGGAATCTGATAAATTTACTTTGTTTATGGCAAAATATGGTTAATTTATAATTTACTAGCTTACTCCGCGAACTCTGTTCCGCCTTAGAGGCAATAAGGCAGATTTTTGATTATGGCCTGAAACTCGGTCGAACGGGATAAAAAGTATCCTATGTCCGTCTCCTGGTTCTAAGCGACCTCCCCACCAATTTTCAGCGAAATTCGTTCTTCTGTTCTTGAGTTATAAGTGGTGTAACTAACACCACTTTCTTTTATATATATAGATTACTTAGGTAAGAACATTCTCCATCAGTATTGGTACACATACCTTCAGAAATATTTTAACACCAACTTCGTACGTAATTTTCTCCTTTTGATTAAATAATAATAATAAATAAACAAGTACTATATAACTGATATAAATACATATATACTGTTTTTGTAAATACACAGGTTTTATACATTGAAATAATACAAAATCCGAAATAAATATTTCAAGATCATGCAAACATTTAATTCGACCCGGGAATCGAACCCGAGCCCTCAAGCACAGCAGTCGCATACGCTATCACTGTGCCTCTGCCGCAGATAATTGAAAAAAGGAAGATATGATACTCTTCTTCGTAACTATATCACTCTCCCCACTGTTGAAGGACGTGACCTCCTCAAAACATTCTTCAAACGTTCGCTTTCCATTTGTTAAGGTCAGCAGCACGTATGGTTTCGCAAATCTTTTCCTTGGATGTACGACATCACAATAGCTAGTTTCTTCATCCTGACGATTTTCTTCCTGGTACCAGGAGCTTATGTATGGCAGAGAAATACGAGTAAGTTTGAAAGACAGCTGTCGCTCTAGAAATGTATTCTGTGCTGCGCGGGAAGTTTTTTTTTCTATCTTAAGAGCCTGCCAAAGTGACTCTACTCTGCCTGATGGAAAGCATGAATAGAATCCAAGAGTTGTGGTTACCATACTCATTGCAAATGCTGACAACGCAGTATGGTGACCCACACTCTGGTGGCCCTGTGAGATGCTTTTTCACACCCCGCTCGGGGACGTAAAAGGTATGACAGTCATTGTGACAGTGTGAGGCTTACACAGTTACCACGATAACTGTCACCCCTGCATCAATGGGCCTCCAGTCTCACACTCACTAACGAAATCCCACAACACGGATGCTGGCGCTTTAGGCTAGTCTTCGGTGGTAGTTTACGGAAATACGTAAAATAGATACAAAGAATACCTAGTATCAAAATACAGGTTTGTGGATCACACAAAGGGTAGTGGGACACGCTGTAGGAAACGGTGAGGTGACAACGTGAAATACTACGCTATCGCAGCATCTGTACAATTAAAATCTATTTCCTTGGTCTTTCATAGCACGGCCATTTTGCGTTTATAGTAAAAATGGTGACAAAATGCCTAGGTGGCGCAGTGGTAGTGAATGCGACCGCTGTGCTTGAGGTATCAGATTCGATGCCCGGGTCGGACCAAATGTTTGTATGATCTGCGAATATTTGTTTCGAAGTTTGGGTGTTTTTTTTGTATAATATGTATGCATTTACAAAAAAAAGTATATAAGTATTCTATCAGTCAGTCTAGTTATCATAGCACAAGCTCTGCTTAGTTTGAAACTAGATGACGTTGTGTGTCAAAAGTCCTAAATATTTATTTCCTTATTTATTATTATTATTGTTATTTATTAACAATGTTGCCAATTAAAACTCTGAAAAAATTAATCTTTTTTTGAAAATGTCTGCAATATTTATTTCTTTTACTCTAATATTTTGTATTATCTTGATTTGAATCATCAATCAACCTATCGCCATCCACTGCTGAACGAAGGTCCCTCCCAAGGAACACCAACATCCCTGTCTTGGGCAATTGTATTATCTTATGACTTCTGAAAAACCGAACGACAAAATTAACTCGAAGACGAGTTAAACTGGTACTGAATCTTTAATATTTTCGACTCTAAAATATTTTCTAACGAGTATCTTCATTCAATTTTGATAAACAATAAAAAACAAGACATTAAATATCTTCACTGATTCTATAATTTTTAAAATCCATAATTTATTAGTTAATTAAAATATGTAAATGAGAAAATGATAAAACTATTACGAGTATATAGATATAATTGAGAAGTAAACAATATCTTTTTTTTTGTTGATGGGTTCGCAAATCCTTTCGGATCTCCGACTCCTCGGGGACACAGGAGCCAGGAGTAGGATATAGTGTTTCCACTAAAACCACCCCGGCGGCCGGTCTCAGGCGTCCTACTCTGAAGGGGACCCGGGTCATGTTATTTCAGGTTCTCTCCAGGGTCAATACCGTACCTGGTCAGACCCTCTCCCGGGGGACGCTACAGAGGTACCTCAAAAATAAACAATACCTAGCACTTTATCAATGGTCGTGTGGAGGGAACAGGTATCATATCCCTCTGACACAAAGGGAGGATCCTCCGACCAGGCGAGGTGATCATGCCTGGCGGGCCACGGCCGAACGGTTGATGTTGGGATGTTGTATATATGCTAATTGCCACGCGAATCTCTATATCGCGATACAGGATTAGTAGTTACATTGTAGTTCATTACATTCATACGTTTCGTTCATACTTCGTAGTTCAATGTATCTTCGCTAGATGGTGCTGTTACATTTTTCGTTTGTGCTGTAATGTGGAATCGCCACAGTCGTTAAAAGTCCACTGCTGAACAAAGACCTCTCCTCAGTTTTGGCCGACTATAGCACGATGGCTAGATGGGATGGAATAGTTTGTTGTAAGTGTTCCTTCCCTTTGTAGTGCTGGTGGTCCTGCATATTTAACTCGCCACACCCAAGGGACGAATAGAAATAGTATGCCGTATTCTTATTAAAATTTTGATTTATTATAGTTAAAGCCAGCTCAGCCAAGATATAATTGTTTCACGTTGAATCTCTTTTTATAATCGCTAACGCCACAATTGTCTTGTATCATTTTGTTTTGATCACGTGACTGACATATTGAGATGATGTCATTTCAATTCTTTTGTTTTCTACTAACGTTTACGTCTGTAGAATGTCAACTTGGTTATGGAGTAGTTAGCTGGTAATAGTTCCGTCAATTCATTTGGCTTTTGATGTGCTATCAGCTGACTTCGGCTCAGCGGCAGGCACAATAGAGACCGGTCAATAATTCAGGAGATATACACATAATTGTGCTGACGTATACACACACAGGTGCCTCTGTTACCTCACAATCCGATGAGACGGCTATCCATCACGACTAGGTAAAGGTACCAAGGTACAGGGTTTAAACTTTCAGACACCGTTAATAAGCATTTCTATAATTAGAAAAACTCAATAACGCTTTAAAGCTAGACCTGGAGAATCGAACCCGAGTTTCTTAATCGTCAGTCGCATACGCAAACCATTAGACCAACGATCTATCTAGGGCGCATAGCTAATATACTTATCTATATGTTAGTCCCGTAGAGAGACGCACACCCTCGAGTAAGACATATTTTTCCATTCTTTGTTTTTTGTGCTAATTAAACGATCATAAATTATTATCCTATCAAATACGTTAGGTATAAAAATTACAAGTCACGCAACGTAGCTATTATATTGCAAAAATTCGCGGAATCCAATGTTACTAGTTACTGGACCAATTATTGTCAGATGTCTATGTTGAATATCTTATATTAATACATAAAGATCTAATGTTTCTAATTCCACTTGTTTATAATAACGATAAAGTTAAAAAAAATTAATCAATAAATGAAATATGGCCCTTATTTCTCTGATTTGAACTTAAAACCCAAGTTGTCATATAATATTGACTGGATGGTTGGCCTGGAAGGATCTGGACGTCGTAATAGCAGTTGTTTCCGGATCCCTCCCTTGTCAGGCACAGAGTGGCACACCATGTGGTTTTAGTCGGTCCGATTCCGACACACCACCCTGCCGTAAACCCCGGTGGGGTGACGGCCTGAGGGGATTACTATTCGTTAAAAGAAAAAAGAAAGTGGTTCATGTGAGCGTATGATGCTTCTTCACGCTCTGCTTGAGGAGGTAAAAGGCAAGACGGTCGTCGTGGTAGTATAAAGCTCCCACACTTATTACGATAACTGTCATTTTTGTATAAATGGGCTACCGGTCTCGCACTCACCAACGAAACACGACACGGCAATAGGCTCACCACATATTACGTGGGACCAAATACAGCCGAAAAGTGGACGTTCAATATGCCTCTGTCTATTCCCCCGGGGAAATAGGTGTGATTTTATGTATGGGTGTATGTATTTATAAATATATTTGCATGTTTATCACCAGGCTGGTTACCTTAGTACAGGTTTTTCCTAAATTAGGATCCGTGTGTGAGATGTGTGAGTTTATTATTATCCTAGGAGGAAACTAGAGAAGATCTATGTCACCAGACATACTTAACCTTATCATTAATGCAATAAAACATGCAATGCAAACAACACCCGCACTTAGAATAAATCCTGTGTCATTGAGGACTTTACAAACATACAAGAAACGGACTCAAAGAACACCCAGACTCAGAACAACAATCTATAGGTCACACAAAGTGTTGTCCCAAGTGGTGTTTGAGAACCTTCAACATTCAGTGCAGTAGACCAACCGCGCAGTCGTCTTCTAATGTGATTTCAGGAGCCTTTTTGAAGGTTCAGTCCTTAACTACCAATAGAAGCATTTATTCATTTATTTAATTCGTTTTCTTTTGATTTTAAATAATGTGTAAGGTTTAACAACATTGAGTTCGACCTTCCCTCGACACATTTTCTAAATAATTGTTTCCTAACATTCTATACACTGAATATTGTGCATAAAGTGAAAATATATTAGTAAAATAAACTTTTTTAAACTATTAACAAAAAAACAATGCATAATAAAATGCCGTCTGCATATAAATACGTAAGAATTTATACTTCTTTGGTGTGAAAAGATATCATTTTTCTAAAAAATTTTGTCCTTCGCCATGCTTGTACAGAAAACCAGACTTTACTTTATGCTTTATACTTTATTGTACAAACGAAAATAATGATTATACATGTATATGTTAAATGTTACAATGGACGACATTTTTTAAGACATTCATCATATTTTGGGTTGAGTACTGTACTCCTAGATAGGCAGCTAAGTTACCTGTAGTAAGGAAAGGACACTAATCATGAAAAAAGGTATCTAATATATTAAAAAAAAATATCTAGTTAAATAAATTTCGCGCTAAAAGAGGTATAACCTCAAAACTAAATCATTGACTGGCTAATGTCATGTGTGTGCACATCGTAAATTTACTCTCATCATTTTTCCCTAACGTGCCAACTTGAATTGTAACCTTATGGTCGCCAGTAACTACAAGTACAACGATCGAAGTTTTACCATACCGTTGTAAACTTAAGCAGACTCTAACCTACTCGTAGTTTGAGAGAAAGGTTCGGAGCAAGAAGAGTGAGACTGCACGGTTGGCCTAGTGGTTTAAGCGGTCGCATCGCCGCTCTCTAATGCGCTGAGTGGGTTCAAACTCACATGGGACAACACTTTGTGTCATCCACATATTGTTGTTCTGAGTCTGGGTGTTCTTTGTATCTGTTTCTTGTGTTTGTAAAGTCCCCCGCGACACAGGATTTATTCCTAGAGCGGGATGACCTTTTGAAAAAAAAATACGCACATACTTAATATATAACACGTATAATAATATACAGTTTATTTATACAATTTAAAAACATAAATATTCATTTAATAGTGTGGTGAATATATGTAAATTTAATTGATTGTGTGGGTTCAAACCTTATATGGGACATCACTTTGTGTGATTTATAAATTATTGTTCTGAGTCTGTGTGTTATTTGAGTCTGTTTCTTGCATGTTTGTTAAGTCCCCCGCGACACAGGATTTATTCGTAATGCGGGTGTTGTCTTTTCAAATTAAAAAAAAAACAGACAGGTTCATCAGTAATATCAGTTTAGAAAAACAAAACTTCGTTTTTCAAATCGGTTAAAATATCTCTACAACATTCAAAGCCATGACAAATTACATATAACCTCAATGTTAAACGTATCCGTATCACAAATTCAAAAAATTTTTTGTTTTTCTAAGACGTCATTTGTATACCTGTCAATTTGGATGTTAATCGAAATTATAACTTTAATGGAGGTTGAATAGATTAAAATGATTTATACCTACGTTATAACCGTTTTGCTATTTAGTTATTGATAAAGTAACGCCCCGAGCTAATGATGATTGCACGTCCTTCTGGTCAGAGGGGAAAGAGGTTTTAAATCCGGTTGTGATGATTACGTCATGTTTGAACATTGAGTCTTATGGGTTATTTAACATTCTGAGTTAAGTGGTAACCGAGAAGGTTGATACACTGTAAACTTAAGTAATGTTAGCCAGGTCAGTCTTACCATTAACATATTGAAACTCCTCCGCGCCTCGGAGGGCACATTCAGCCGTCGGTCTTCGTTGCCATATGAACATCTCAGGCAATCATTAGGGAAGTTGGAGGCTCCTTTCGAGAGAATTTCGATATTTCCTAGTACTTAGGTTGTGGAGATCCAATAGCAGTGGCGTTAAAAACTTAAATTCAGTATAAACTCAACATCATAGTAGACCTAACGAAAAATGTTCAGAAGAAAAAAAAATTAATATGTTGAACTGAATAAAGAAAATAAATTATGTTACTAATAGCCTGTTTAAATTATCTGGTCTGCTTGAGCTGCTGTTTACACTCTTTAATCCAACTGAACAAGCATTTTTTTCTTTTTTTCTATTTTAAAGGCCTGCCAAAGTGACTCTACTCTGCCTGATGTAAGGCAGAAATAGAATCCAAAAGTGTCACCATACTCATTGCGAACGCTGACAGTATGGTGACTCACACTATGGCAACCTAGTGAGATGTTTAGGTGGAGATGAGATGATATTTCTGGCTTTTCATTTTATCACATTTAAATTCTTATACTTTATGATGGGAAAGTCCCTTTTTGACACATTGGTATGCGTTGGCTCGGAATGATATCACGATCTCAGGATCTCAGAGAACATTACATAATGTAACATAAAACCACGTCGTTTTCCCAAAGCGATAAGCAGAGGCAATAATTTTTTATTTTTACATAAATCAATATTCCCCCGATTTTGAAAGTAAGGGAACAGAGAGTGCACCTGTGTTTGCGCACACACTAGTACACTACAATATTGCCTGTGTATTTGATTGGTTTCCGTTGAAACTAACCACTGTGGCTGAAAACGCCCAGGAGTACATTTCTAAAGGCTTTAGATGTGTGCTGTAATGGCTGTCCCACAGATCAATTCACCTTTTTTTTCGCGGGGAATGCATTTCGCACCATATCCTCCGTAGGGGGACGAAGTGTGGGACTCCCGGAAAACCGGTCTACCCACTAAACTCAACCTACCTCAGCAGTCGGAGAAGGACTCCAGGAACGCATTAGCGGCTTTTGTAGAGATCAATCAAACTAATAAAAAAAAAAATGAATGGTGTCGTGGGACACCAGGTAGGAACGAAGTTCCTTCGGATAATATGGAATCGACACAATTTGCAAAAAAAATCGTGCTCAATTTTATGTAGGTTTTCTTGATTTTTCTCTTAAATTTTGCTGATTAGTTTTTATTTAAGTACAAGAAAGTATTTAGGAAATTCAGTATTTCAGGAAATAAAATAATAAATTCCTTAAAATAATAAAATAGCACACATGACGCGCTTTCGCGCCTGCGCACGTCTCATTTAACGGATTTATTCCACGCACTTTTTTCCATAGATTTATTCCACAGATTTATTCCACGCACTTTTTCCACTTACGGTTTTACCATCACATTTTTTTCATTTCGGTTCCGCAGCGAAATCCCTATCCCCTCCAAGCCTGCCGTAAGGAACTTCGTTCCAAAAAATTAAACGAGACAGTCCTACAAATAAAATGAGAATTATCCTCATAGAAAATCTCATATATCCTTGCCTTTTATGTATATGTTTATAATTACATACATATATTTTTCTAATTTAAATAAATTAAACCATCTCGGATGATTTGTTAAACAGGTCAAGCCAGTATTTAAAAACATGCGTCACCTCACGTGTTCTAATAACCATATACAACGGAAACATAAACCACGATATTTTGCCCTATCACACACGTACGCGGCCTTGTCTGCGTGTCTCTAAAGGAATATGATTTCTCCATTTTTAATTATAGCTCCAGACATAGTTATACTATGGGCTCTAGACTGCTGGTAAACAAACTTAAATAGTTCTAAATACACTTATTTTTTAATGATCTGACAAAGAGGCTACTCTGAAAGAAGCATGAATAGAATGCAAGAGTTGTGGTCACTATACTCATTGTGAATGTAGACAATTCAATATGGTGGACTCACACTATGGCAGCCGAGTGAGATGCTTTTTCACGCCCTGCCCACGCCAAAGTAATCATCGTGGCAATATAAGATTCATACAGAGAATCAGTACGCTAAAGTGGAAGTGGGCCGACTATGTCTCCAGAGGAACTTATGGTCGCTGGCGCCGAAGTGTACTAGAGTGGATACCACGATTAGACAAACGTAGTGTAGGGCGTCATGCGGTGCGATGGACCGATGACTTGTAGAAGGTGGCTGGCAGCGGATGGATGCGAGTTGCCCAAGATCGGGATCGTTGGCGTTCCTTGGGGGAGACCTTCGTTCAGCAGTGGACGGCGATAGGTTGATTGAGGATTCTTACCACGATAACTGTGACCCCTGCGTCAATGGGCCTCTGGTCTCACACTCACCAATGAAAGATGACAGCACAGATTCTGGCGCTTTAGGTTCGTCTTCTGTGAGAGGGTACTACTGCCGCAGTTGAGCAGAGCCATTTGTGCTGAATTAAACGTGTGGCTCTACTACCTAAAGTATACATATATATTATGGATAAATAACACTCGGCTTCAAACCCACGACTTGACTTAGTAGTCAGATTTATTAACCAGTTTACCAACAGGCCCATCGAACACACATTTATATCATTAATAAGGATAAATATTATGAATTTATGATGTTTTTAAGTCACGTTTTTCGTCGTGAAATAGTTCGCGAAGTTTACGCAATATGTCTTCTCAAATAATAGCTTTATGTCATATAAGCAGAATAATAATTATTATCAATAAATACTCTGAGCATTGACCCCTTATCAGAATATAACAATGTGGCAACACTCGTGCTATGTCTATCTTAAGGCATGTTTATTTAGGTCTAAATACAGGATGGGTCACGAATTAGTAAACATTTGAAAAAATCGTACAAGAAACCGTTTGATTTAATACAAAAATTGTTTATTTACAAGAAAGCTAATTAGTTGGATGTCATAAAAGACCACTGTTTCGAAGTAGCACTCTCCTAAGCGAGCATCGAAATTTTCGATTACTCGTCGGCAAAGATACTGATGCTGATTTTTTCTTTTAGTTGATGTAGTATATTTGGTTTATTGATGTAGATGCGATTCTTCAAATAATCTCATAAAAAGTCGTCTGCTGGGGATAGATCTGGACTTCTGAGTGACCACGGGGTGACACCTCGTCTTGAAATCAACTTCTCTGGAAACATGTCTTTGACCACCAGCAGAAACTCATTGTATGTGTGAAAAGTGGCTCCATTTTGTCGAAACCATGTGTTACGATTGTAGCCAGCAAATTCCAGGAGCATTGGTCCCAAAAACCGTAAGATGTTTGCGCGGGACGTTAGATTCAAATGTTAACGAATTATTGAAATAATATATAATTATTCCTCACCAACTCGCCAATGTATGGATCACCACGCTGTATAGTCTGCATTCGAGATAAGGATGGTGACCACCACTCTTGGATTCTACTTAAGCTTTCCATTAGGGAGGTAAACCCACTTTGGCAGGCGTCTATATAAAAAGTCTATATTGAGACTGACTGCAAAGGCCAAAATCGTCATAATTTTATAAATTCTAACGTATTTACTACTTTTGATTTGTTGATATCCGTAGACCACGGTAGTCATCTAACATCACTTCACTTTATTAATCATTTACCCTTATATACCATTAAATCATATTTGTATACATAGGTACATATATCAGACAGACATATTAACAGTATTAGAGGTGTATTTAACACCTACATTGTGTTAAAAGCAATTTGAGTTCTACTTACGAGTAGGTAA
This sequence comes from Hypercompe scribonia, assembly GCA_949316085.1. Lineage (NCBI taxonomy): Eukaryota > Metazoa > Arthropoda > Insecta > Lepidoptera > Erebidae > Hypercompe > Hypercompe scribonia. The sequence continues at coordinate 6,648,266 of OX438997.1, forward strand.
GAAGGGAAGGCAATGATAGAGGGTTACAACTTATATCATAGTTCAAATAAGTCACAGTCACGTAATTTTAACTCGAGTTGGCCTTTACCAAATAGAGTAGTTGACTGTACCATTAATGAATACCAATACCAATCACAAAATATGTCGAAAAATGTATTATAACTTTTTATTACTATTACGACTTTAAATGAAATAAATGTTAATAAATATCTTTCAACTGAGTAGTCTAAAGCAGTGACGTCACAAGTTTTTATTCAGTACACTTTAATTGTCGTCTTGACAGATGATAAAAAGTAACTTTTCTAGGTAGTAGAGCCACGCTGAATTCAGCACGAGCGGGCCGGCTCGACCGGGTAGTACTAACCTCCCACAGAAAACCAACTTAAAGCGCCAGCATTCGTGTTGTCGTGTTTCGATGTTGAGTGTGTGACCAGACACCCAATGATGCAGGTGTGACGATGACTGTCATGCCTTTTACGTCTCCAAGTGGGGTGTGAAAAAGCATCTCACAAGGCTCCATAGTGTGGGTTACCATAATGCATTGTCTGCATTTACAATGAGTATGGTGACCACAACTCTTGATTTCTATTCATGCTTTCCATTAGGCAGAGAAGTCACTTTAGCAGGCTTATAATATTAAAAAAATAAATAAAAAACTAATTTGACTAAAGTGTCATCTAACCTATTGAGTTTATGAAGTATTCTTTGTATCTAAGATTTTTGTACACTTTTATGTGAGTCAGAACTCTTTACTCGAGTGACAAGGGAAGGTTAGATTTTTCGCGCGAATCTTGTTGGCATGTAATATGCTTTATTACCTCATATCTTCTAAACCTCTCCACGGATTTATTTAATTAATATGTCGTTAGATTTGTCTTGGTAACCCATGTGATAGATAGGTGACAAAAAAAACAATGTGACGATTGTGAAACGCTACAGTTTCAAGTAAAAATTTTTTTTTAGACACCCATAAAGGAGTGTATGCACATAAGAAATTATGATTTAGCGTAACAAGATAAGTCTTTCTGAAAATTTTGAAATTCACTTTTCAATGTAATCTGTGCTTGAGGTCTCCGGTTCGATTCCCGTGTGGGACCAAACGTTTGTATGATCTGCAAATATTTGTTTCGAAGTTTGGGAGTTTTCTATGTATAATACTTATGTATTTACAAAAAAAAAGTAGGTATATAAGTATTCTATCAGTAAGCCTAGTTATCATAGCACAAGCTCTGCTTAGTTTGAAACTAGATGACGTGTGTGTCAAATGTCCGAAATATTTATTTATTAAAAAAAAAATCTACGATCCTATTTAACAGCCACCACACAAACAATACAGCATTCACAAAATTACCGCTATTAACAGTCCACAGCTAGACATAGACCTCTTCTTAGACAGAAAACAAGTTTTAGCCTACTACACCACGTTGGGCAGAGGGATATTCTTAAAGGATACCGCCTATTGACAGTGCTATGTAGTTTACTCCTCTGTCAGCTCTTACAACACCAACGGGATGAATAAAGCAAAGCGGAAAGCGAATATACTCGTATACCAAAATAGAATGTAAGACCGGAGGCCCATTGATGCAGGGGCGCCATTTATCGTGGTAACTGTGTAAGCCTTACACTGTCACGATGACTGTCCTACCTTTTACGTCCCTAAACGGGGAGTGAAAAAGCATCTCACAAGGCCGCCGTAGTGTGAGTCACCATACTACATTGTCTGCATTTGCAATGAGTATGGTCACCACAACTCTTGGATTCAATTCATGCATTCCATCAGGCAGAGTTGAGTCACTTTGGCAGGCTCTTAATATAGAAAAAAATGACGTACGAGCGCGCTAGGAATAAATCTTACGACGCGGGGTACTTTACAAACATAGAAACGAACACAAAGAACACCCAGACTCAGAACAACAATTTGTGGATCACACAAGAGCGGCGTGGCGACCGCTTAAACCACTAGGCCAACGGTGCACTCAAAGAAGACACTTCGTACTCTTAATCTGTCACAACACGGAAAGCGGATATTCAGCAAAACAGAATGACGTATTTAAAAATACAGGTCCTGTATCTCGCAATAAAAGTTGTCACGTGAATTAGCTACAATTTGAATCAGCAACTAAGACTATAATTTATGTATGTCTTAATCAATCAAATATATTGAACAGATGATCGATTATGCTATTGAGGTATTATTTTATCCTGCTAACTTGCGCAGTTTTCGTTCGTTTCTACGCAGTCACTTTTTTGTGAAACATACCGGTATTAATGTTTTATTTTTTATATTATTCGCTACAGAACTACAGACCTCTGTTCGTGTGACGATGGATTAAGAATACGTTGTATCAGAATGCTTATTTACCTATGGATCTCGTTCACACTGACGACGGGAGTGCACAGAGAAGGAGTACTTGAAACAAACATTATTCTGAATTAGAATCTAAAATCTGACCAGATTGGTACAATAAACCAAAGTCAAACAAGAGACCAATGTCCTGCAGAGAAATATTAAAAACTATTAATACCGAAAAAAACACAGAACTAAAGACAAATAGCGCCTGAACGAAATTATATAGCATTAATTTGTTAAACAGAATCATCAACAGCCTTTTACAGTCCACTGCTGGACATAGGACTCTCCTTAACAAGGAGGTTTTGGCCTACTATTCCACATTGGCCAGATGGGTTGGAATAGGGTTTGTTTCAAGTTTTCTTTCTCTTTGTAATGATGTTGTCTTTTATACTTGGTTCCTTAGTCGCCTTTTACGACACCCACAGGATGAATACGGGTGGTAACACCATGTATTCTTAATCCGTCACCACACGGACATGTTCAACAGAGTGTTCCTGTTAAATCATAATACTGTTAGAAGGATGATTTGAACGTAGTAATGTCTTTCCCAAACTTGTTTGTGGTCAGTTTTCAGTCCACTACAACATGGCTGAACTTTGAATTTGCATGGAGTGACTACCATCAGATCTTCACAACTCAAGCACTGCCTCGTTGGTCTAGCGGTTGGTGTATACCACTACTGATAAAGAAGTCTCAGGTTCGATTTTCGTATCGCTCCACAAAGTGTTATAGGGTATTTCTGAGGATTGAAATGCGTAATCACAGCCGGGAGTTTAAAAGTTGGAGTTTTAACTGTTGACCCTGCGCCTTTTTTTTATATTACGAGCCTGTCAAAGTGACTCTACCCTACCTGATGGAAAGCATGAATAGAATCCAAGAGTTGTGGTCACCATACTCATTGCAAATGTAGACAATACAGTATGGCGACCCACACTATCGCGGCCGTGTAAGATGCTTTTTCACACCCCGCTTGGTAACGTAAAAGGCATGACAGTCATCGTGACAGTGTAAGGCTTACACAGTTACCACGATAACTGTCACCTCTGCATCAATGGGCCTCCGGTCTCACACTCACCTAAGAAACACGACAACACGGATGCTGGCGCTTTAGCTTGGTTTTCTGTGGGAGGGTAGTACTACCCCGGTCGAGCAGGCCCGCTCGTGCTGAAATCAGCGTGGCCCTACTACCTATAAAACTTGATTTCTCCTTATTCGTGTCGTTTAACAGTTCCGTCGGATTATGAGAGTAAGTTAATAAAGAGTCTACCTGTGTTTGCATACACACGTGTGCGCTATAATATCTTCTGTGTATTTAGCAAGTCTCTGTTAAGACCGACTGCCGTGACCGAAATCTGCTAGACGTACACACTTGGCAATAGCGAAATTTTGTAGATAGACGATTGTCAGACTTATTAGGGCTTCAATTAACCGCAATTCTTGCCACAGACATGCGTATGGTGACAAGGATACATTTGCATAGTGATGAATTAAGAATCTGGAGTATCAACACACCAATTCATCCCGTGGGTGTCGTAAGAGCCGACTGAGAAAGCAAATTACACACGATAAGAGCACTGGAAAGAGAAAAAAAATTTAAAACAAACCCTGTTCTGACCTGTTTGATCAGTGTTGATGATAATGATAAAAATATATTGAAGCATCTACCAGCAGGTTATACATCTTCGTATATATAAAATGAATGGGTGTTCGTTAGCCTTAATAAGACTGAGGAATGACTAGACCGATTTGGCTAATGTTGGCCTCGATATACATATGTGATAGGAAGTGGCAGTGGAGTAGATAGAGGCATGTTAAACGACCAGTTTTCGTAAGTATTTTGGTCCCATGATTCAACACGTCTCACTGCAAAAGTCTCGTACGACGATCAGCAGGTACAGTCCATGGACAGTTTAGATTCTGAGAAAATATGGCAAAATTCAAAATTTTGCAAAAAATGTATTGCGAGATCTTGCGAGACGCAGACGAAGCTGCGTGACTCAACTAACAAATTAATACTTTTTAACATAACACATGTTAATATTATTTATTTTTGATTGTTACAGGTACACCAAAAACTGTGTTTCAAATACCAAGACTATTAACTTAAATTCGTGAGTGAACGATTAAATCCATAACGTCGAGTATTAGACGGGGAATTCCCTTTTTGTAACTTTTTGCTTCCTACTTTCGTATTATCTTTATGTTAAAATCAAATAGTTTAAGAGGAGAGAAAATTCAAGATGCATTCGCTGAACCGTAAGTATTATTTTGTTTTTAAAGTAATAATAAAGATTGAAAGGTCGCTTTTAATATTATGCTTTACTTTCCTTTCGTAAACATATTTTTTCCTTTCGTAATCACCTTTTTATTTAGGTGGAAGGTGGACTTAATGCCATGAGGCATTCTCTTCCAGTCAGCCTTAAGGTGGTGTAGAAATGAGATTTTATGATTTCCAGCCTTTGTATGATGACTAGCCCGATAGCTAACATTTTTCGTGTGCTCAAAATTAGTGATTTAATATTATGGAAACTTAACAGTTTAGTAGAAAAAAACCTGTGACAAACTCTTTAAATACAAATCTTGTGGGATAACGCTTCTTTATATTAAAGAGAAGATATCTTATATTAATTATGACTCGTAATTTAATCTTAAATTACATTGTTATTTCCAACCACATACACAATCGTGTACTTGGGTTGTACGTGATCTTTGTTTTATTTTTTCTCATCTTACAACAATACCACGTAAAACCGAAATATTATCCGCGTGGCGAAGAGTACGTTCTTATCACTTCTATTTATCTCGTAAGTATCGTAAAAATCGACTAAGGGAGCAAACAGCACCGCAAAGAGAAGGAAAAATTAAAAGAAATCAAGCCGATCAACCTAAAGCGACAGCATCCGTCTTGTCCTGTTTCGTTGGTGAGTGTGAGACCCATTGACGCAGGGGTGACAGTTGTCGTGGTAAGTGTGTGCAATACAATGCCACGATGACTGCCATGCCTTTTATGTCCTCAAGTGAGGCGTGAAAAAGTGTCTTACTAGGCCGCTATAGTGTTGGTTACCATACTGAATTGTCTAATTGAATTGTGACCTCAACTTTTGGATTCTATTCATACTTTCCATCAGGCAGAGTAGAGTCACTTTAGCAGGTTTTTGAAATAAAATAAATAAACCGTTGGGGAGTGTAATATACATATTACGACAAAGTTTCGCTTCTAAGCAGACGCCTATGTCCAGCAGTGGACTATAAAAGGCTGTAGATGATGACCGTAAGCTGGATTAGGGATGTGTTAGTGTAGAAATGAATTAAATCATCACCACGGCGTCATTGAATTTGAAAAATGATGATTAGACTGACTGATTGAATACTTATATACTTTTTTTTGTAAATACATACACATTATACATAAAAAACACCCAAACTTCTAAACAAATATTCGCAGATCATACAAACATTTGATTTGACCCGAGAATCGAACCCGAAACCTCCAGCACAGCAGTCGCTTTCGTTACCACTGCACCACGGAGGCACTCCAATAATGAAATATGTTATTTTCTTCAGCATATTTTTGTCCACTAATGAACGAAGACCTCCCCAACGAGCGTCAACCATCCCAGTTTTGAGCAGTCTCAGGCATCCGACCACCATCGAGGCAGTCTGTCATCCAAACAATGTTTTGTGTAACTTCTAATTATCATAATATCAAGTTTATTTTTTATTTTATTATAGTTTTGACGTCATTCAATTACAAATGAATCTGGGAACTCCTTGGTAATCATGACTCGTCTATTTGTCTATGGAATATTTATAAGATGCACAGTTTAAAACTAATTATCTTTTGTATAATCAATCAGTCTGTGATCCATTAGGCATTACCAAAGTTAGTGATCTCTAAAACAAAAGATATTATATAGACTTGCGGTTCAAATTAAGTTTGGTGTTAAAGTCCATTTTAAGTAGAAATATTATACAACGATCCAAACACTGATCTGTATAATAAAATACTTTGTTTGGTGAAGAATGTTAAATCCCTAATAACAATACTTTGGCGTGTAAACCAGTGTAGTTGGACTCTGATTTAAAACAAAAATTATTCCTAAAAAGGTTTTCGTAATCTGGTTTATATGAAGAGTAGAATTTATCCTACATGCTGACACCAGACATTATTAATTCTAGTGTTAATAAGTGTATCAACTTGTAGATCAAGATAAAACGATTTTATATAGCGCAATATCCGAAAAGTGACGGAGTAAGAATACATAGTGTTACCACCGCTATTCATCCCGTGGGTGTCGTAACAGGCGACTAAGGGAACGAAGTATGCAAGACAACGTCATTACAAAGAGAAGGAAAACTTGAAACAAACCCTATTCCAACCCGTCTGGCCAGCGTGGAATAGTAGGACAAAACCTCCTTGTTGATGTTGATGATATACCGCAAAATGTCAAGAGTCATTTCGTGCTATATAAAACCTTTACTGCGGCTAAAATTCAAGATTACAGTGGACTTGGTCTTCTAGGAATACAGTTCTTGCAGGTCGTAGAAGGCAGAAATCTCTTACAAAGAAAATTATCAAAAATAATTATACTCATTTGATACCTCCTCTTTGTGTCGTTATCCTAAATTCTGAGGGTCACAACCACTACTTGGAGCCATAGTACGAGTGACAGTTCATCATCCGTTCTTGTCTTGCGCAATGGGTTCTAGTGGTGAGAGAAAAACACACTTGGTCTAATTAACACTGCACGGTTGACCTTGTGGTTTAAGCGGTCGCCACGCCGCTCCCCACTGCGCTGAGTGTTGTGAGATCAAACCCCATACGTGACACCGCTTTGTGTGATCTATAAATTGTTGTTCTGAATCTGGGTGTTCTTTGTGTCCATTTCTTGTATATTTAAGTCTCCCGCGACACAAAATTTATTCCCAGTAAGGGCGTTGTCTTTTTATAAAACGAAAAAAAAAATTGTCTATGCGGTCACGGTTTAAGAATACCGATGCTTTTAATCATCCTGTGGGTGTCGTAAGAGCTGATTAGGGAGCAAACTACGCAGAAAAACAGCAATGCAAGGAGAAGGAAACTTAATACCACTGTTGGGCTTACACTTCTCCTTAGAAAGGATGTCTTGGCCTACTATACCACGCTAACCAGACGGCCTTTTGTACTACGTAGTTTACGAGTACTCCCTTAATCGACTTTTAATACACCCACGTGACAAATATGAGTGGTGACACTCTGTATTGTTAATCGGTGACGACACGGACGGACAATTACAGCACTGGGATAATATCCTACAAAGTGAGGAACGTATAACGTTATACAAATACAAAGACACACAGAGACACGCAATTGTGGATCACAAAAATGTTAACTCATATATGAATCGAACCCAAAACACTTAGCGCTTGGTCTCAGCGATCACCTCGATGCTTCGTAGGACGCCTACTATGCCATCCGTGAAGTAGTGTAATTAAAGTTTGTCAACAGTCTCGATAGATGGCGCTTCCTAGATCGTAATATGATTGTGTTCCACCCATATGTTTATATTCGTAAAATAATTTCGTAAAAATGATAGTAAGTATCTCGATTATGTTGAATTTAGTTGAACATGAACGAGATAAGTGCGATCCTCTAATATATAATCAATAGTAAAAGAACCTCAAAGTTGACCTCCAACTACATACACGTCTACTCTACACCAGAGGTCGAATTATAAAGTGAGGAACGTATAACGTTATACAGATACAAAGACACACAGAGACACGCAATTGTGGATCACAAAAATGTTAACTCAAATATGAATCGAACCCAAAACACTTAGCGCTTGGTCTCAGCGATCACCTCGATGCTTCGTAGGACGCCTACTATGCCATCCGTGAAGTAGTATAATTAAAGTTTGTCAACAGTCTCGATAGATGGCGCTTCCTAGATCGCGATATGATTGTGTTCCACCCATATGTTTATATACGTAAAATAATTTCGTAAAAATGATCGTAAGTATCTCGATTATGTTGAATTTAGTTGAACATGAACGAGATAAGTGTGATCCTCTAATATATAATCAATAGTAAAAGAACCTCAAAGTTGACCTCCAACTACATACACATCTACTCTCTCACCAGAGGTCGAATTATATTAGTAGTTTTTGTCTAAGACATTTATGTTTAACATTAATAGGTAGCAGAACTACCCTCATTTTGTAATAAACGGGCCGGCTCGTCCGTGGCAGTGCAGTACTACCCTCTCACAGAAGACCAACCAAAAGTGAGTGTGAGACCGCAGGTCCATTGATATTAGCATCTCACTAAACCACCATAGCGTGGGTTACCATACTGCGTTGTCTGAATTCGCACTAAGTATGATGACCACAACTCTTAGATTCTATTCATAGATAGCGTAGTTACACAGGTTCTTAAAAAAGAAAACTCGACATGGAAGAGAATACTTTATCTGTCAGTTGTTAATAAATTGGTTAGCACATTTTAACGTTTAGACCAATTAACTGTAAAATCTCTCAGTTCAAATCATATAATACAAGTTTACTCTTCATAGAATATTTTCAGTGTTTCTTTAAATAAATAAATATAACACTAAAAAGCTTTCATTGCACGAGGTCAATATTCGAAATGTGATCGAAATAAAATGTTTTTAATAATACCTGTTTGTTTTAACAACAATTTACTTTGTCTATTGAAATACAAGGGTAGTAAATAAATGAATAATTCTTTATAGTAAGAATACAGAGTGTCAACACCCCTGTTTTTGTGAGGAAATCCCCACGTATACCACCGAAAGGTGGTTATGTTGGACTCGAAGCGACCAAAAACTGCACGCCGTCTCAGGTACCAGTAGCTAAGGAACCAGTAACACGGGCGACGCACGGCATGTAGATGATGTGTAAACACCCCTATTCATCCCGTGAGCAAACTACTCAGTACAGCATCACTGTAAAGAGAAAACCCTATAACAAACAACCTCCTGTCTAAGGAGATGCCTATGTCCTGCAGTGGATTGTTAGAAGGCTATTGACGTGGACGATGTATTTTATAATGATTTTGTTTGAAAAAAGTAATTGACTGCACGGTTCGCCTGGTGGTTCTACTGCGCTGAGTGTGGTGGGTTCAAACCCCACGTGGGACAACACTTTGTGTGATTCACAAATTGTTGTTCTGAGCCTGGGTGTTTTTTGTGTTCGTTTCTTGTATGTTTGTAAAGTCCCCCGCGACACACAATTTATCCCTAGTGCGGCTGTAGCCTTTAAAAAAAATATAGCATTCCATAGACATGTAGACAGATATTAAGATTTTAACTGCAATCTGTTAATCAGATTCGGGGTATTTCCTAAGTATTTGAATGGAAAGGTTTTTATAAGTACTGAATAAATTTACATGGCGTTCACTTTATGAACCAATTTTTTTTTTCAATTTTGTCATATTTAGTTCATTTGAAGGTACATGAGTCCAAAACTGTAACTTATAGAGTACTTGCGTTTACCGGCGGCGCACCTGTGTGAATATCGGTTTTCGATATGTCCTTCCTCAAGAGTTAAAGTATCTAAATGTCAAAGTTTATTAAAATTGGTACAGCAGTTTCACTGTTAAGACGTAGACAGACAGTACTTTTGCATCCATTATAATATTATAAACATTTTGGAATCAACGAGAAATATATTAAAAAAAATAATTATGGCCGTACATAATTAATTAATTTTTTCAAATGACTCTTTGTATTCTACTTATAAAATTTTTTATTTTTACTATAAACTTGTTTTTATTACCTATTTTTTTTTTAATAGTTTTTATTTCATTTCATTTTTGTTTTAATACTTCATGTATTTTTTTAGGTTTTAACTTTTTATTTTCACGTATTTACCTGAACACCGTACACTATGTTGACTCCCTCGATGGCGTAGCGGAAGCCAAAGCGACCGCTGTGCTTGAGGTTACGGATTCGATTCCCCGGTCGGACCAAATAATTGTACGAACTACAAATATGTTTTTCGGAGTTTGGGTGTTTACTATGTATAATACTTATATATCTATTTACAAAGAAAAAGTATACTATACGTATTTATACCAGTTGTCTAGTACCTATAGTACAAGCTCTGCTTAGTTTGGGACTAGATGGCGTATGTGTCAAGTGTCCGAAGTATTATTATTATGTTAATAGTAATAATGTTGCTTGTGTGTAACTGAATTCAATGTAGGCTTACAAATTAGATTACCATAGCTAATCTAAAATCCAATATAAATAATTATTTTTAACACGTACTTACGCAAATTATTTTAAGGCGACTAAGAACTTCTCTTGTGTGAACCGTGACTTTAAAAACACTAATGAAACGTACACAAAACACTCCGATTTAGAACAATTTGTGGATCACACAAAGTGTTGTCCCACAACACCACGCCCACCACGAATTTGAAAAATGATGATTAGAGTGACTGATAGAATACTTATATACTGTTTTTTTTGTAAATACATATATAATATATAATACATAGTAAAGCACCCAAATTCCGAAATAAATATTTGCAGATCATACAAACCTTTGATCCGATCCGGGAATCAAACCCGAGACCTCAAACATAGCAGTCGCCTTCGCTGCCACTGCACCACCGAGGCACATAAAAATGAAAAACATGTTGAATAAAATAAAATATTATTTTCTTCAACGCATTTTTGTCCACAAATGAACGAAGACGTCCCCAAAGAGCGTCAACTATCCTGGTTTTGAGCAGTCTCAGGCATCCCACCACCATGGTGGCAGTCTGTCATCCAAACAATGTTTTGTGTAACTTTTAATTATCATATCAAGTTTATTTTTTATTTTATTTTAGTTTATCCTGCAAAGTGAGGAACATATAACGTTATACAGATACAAAGACAAACAGAGACACGCAATTGTGGATCACAAAAATGTTAACTCATATATGAATCGAACCCAAAACACTTAGCGCTTGGTCTCAGCGATCACCTCGATGCTTCGTAGGACGCCTACTATGCCATCCGTGAAGTAGTGTAATTAAAGTTTGTCAACAGTCTCGATAGATGGCGCTTCCTAGATCGCGATATGATTGTGTTCCACCCATATGTTTATATACGTAAAATAATTTCGTAAAAATGATCGTAAGTATCTCGATTATGTTGAATTTAGTTGAACATAAACGAGATAAGTGCGATCCTCTAATATATAATCAATAGTAAAAGAACCTCAAAGTTGACCTCCAACTACATACACGTCTACTCTACACCAGAGGTCGAATTATATTAGTAATATAATTCGACCTCTGGTATTAATACAGACAGTACTTTTTCATCCATTATAATATTATAAACATTTTGGAATCAACGAGAAATATATTAAAAAAAATAATTATGGCCGTACATAATTAATTAATTTTTTTAAATGACTCTTTGTATTCTACTTATAAAATTTTTTATTTTTACTATAAACTTGTTTTTATTACCTATTTTTTTTTAATAGTTTTTATTTCATTTCATTTTTGTTTTAATACTTCATGTATTTTTTTAGGTTTTAACTTTTTATTTTCACGTATTTACCTGAACACCGTACACTATGTTGACTCCCTCGATGGCGTAGCGGAAGCCAAAGCGACCGCTGTGCTTGAGGTTACGGATTCGATTCCCCGGTCGGACCAAATAATTGTACGAACTACAAATATGTTTTTCGGAGTTTGGGTGTTTACTATGTATAATACTTATATATCTATTTACAAAGAAAAAGTATACTATACGTATTTATACCAGTTGTCTAGTACCTATAGTACAAGCTCTGCTTAGTTTGGGACTAGATGGCGTATGTGTCAAGTGTCCGAAGTATTATTATTATGTTAATAGTAATAATGTTGCTTGTGTGTAACTGAATTCAATGTAGGCTTACAAATTAGATTACCATAGCTAATCTAAAATCCAATATAAATAATTATTTTCAACACGTACTTACGCAAATTATTTTAAGGCGACTAAGAACTTCTCTTGTGTGAACCGTGACTTTAAAAACACAAATGAAACGTACACAAAACACTCAGATTTAGAACAATTTGTGGATCCCACAAAGTGTTGTCCCACAACACCACGCTCACCACGAATTTGAAAAATGATGATTAGAGTGACTGATAGAATACTTATATACTGTTTCTTTTGTAAATACATATATAATATATAATACATAGTAAAGCACCCAAATTCCGAAATAAATATTTGCAGATCATACAAACCTTTGATCCGATCCGGGAATCGAACCCGAGACCTCAAACATAGCAGTCGCCTTCGCTGCCACTGCACCACCGAGGCACATAAAAATGAAAAAAATGTTGAATAAAATAAAATATTATTTTCTTCAACGCATTTTTGTCCACAAATGAACGAAGACGTCCCCAAAGAGCGTCAACTATCCTGGTTTTGAGCAGTCTCAGGCATCCCACCACCATGGTGGCAGTCTGTCATCCAAACAATGTTTTGTGTAACTTTTAATTATCATATCAAGTTTATTTTTTATTTTATTTTAGTTTATCCTGCAAAGTGAGGAACGTGTAACGTTATACAGATACAAAGACACACAGAGACACGCAATTGTGGATCACAAAAATGTTAACTCATATATGAATCGAACCCAAAACACTTAGCGCTTGGTCTCAGCGATCACCTCGATGCTTCGTAGGACGCCTACTATGCCATCCGTGAAGTAGTATAATTAAAGTTTGTCAACAGTCTCGATAGATGGCGCTTCCTAGATCGCGATATGATTGTGTTCCACCCATATGTTTATATACGTAAAATAATTTCGTAAAAATGATCGTAAGTATCTCGATTATGTTGAATTTAGTTGAACATGAACGAGATAAGTGTGATCCTCTAATATATAATCAATAGTAAAAGAACCTCAAAGTTGACCTCCAACTACATACACGTCTACTCTCTCACCAGAGGTCGAATTATATTAGTAGTTTTTGTCTAAGACATTTATGTTTAACATCAATAGGTAGCAGAACTACCCTCATTTTGTAATAAACGGGCCGGCTCGTCCGTGGCAGTGCAGTACTACCCTCTCACAGAAGAACAACCAAAAGTGAGTGTGAGACCGCAGGTCCATTGATATTAGCATCTCACTAGACCACCATAGCGTGGGTTACCATACTGCGTTGTCTGAATTCGCACTATGTATGATGACCACAACTCTTAGATTCTATTCATAGATAGCGTAGTTACACAGGTTCTTAAAAAAGAAAACTCGACATGGAAGAGAATACTTTATCTGTCAGTTGTCAATAAATTGGTTAGCACATTTTAACGTTTAGACCAATTAACTGTAAAATCTCTCAGTTCAAATCATATAATACAAGTTTACTCTTCATAGAATATTTTCAGTGTTTCTTTAAATAAATAAATATAACACTAAAAAGCTTTCATTGCACGAGGTCAATATTCCAAATGTGATCGAAATAAAATGTTTTTAATAATACCTGTTTGTTTTAACAACAATTTACTTTGTCTATTGAAATACAAGGGTAGTAAATAAATGAATAATTCTTTATAGTAAGAATACAGAGTGTCAACACCCCTGTTTTTGTGAGGAAATCCCCACGTATACCACCGAAAGGTGGTTATGTTGGACTCGAAGCGACCAAAAACTGCACGCCGTCTCAAGTACCAGTAGCTAAGGAACCAGTAACACGGGCGACGCACGGCATGTAGATGATGTGTAAACACCCCTATTCATCCCGTGAGCAAACTACTCAGTACAGCATCACTGTAAAGAGAAAACCCTATAACAAACAACCTCCTGTCTAAGGAGATGCCTATGTCCTGCAGTGGATTGTTAGAAGGCTATTGACGTGGACGATGTATTTTAGAATGATTTTGTTTGAAAAAAGTAATTGACTGCACGGTTCGCCTGGTGGTTCTACTGCGCTGAGTGTGGTGGGTTCAAACCCCACGTGGGACAACACTTTGTGTGATTCACAAATTGTTGTTCTGAGCCTGGGTGTTCTTTGTGTTCGTTTCTTGTATGTTTGTAAAGTCCCCCGCGACACACAATTTATTCCTAGTGCGGCTGTAGTCTTTAAAAAAAATATAGCATTCCATAGACATGTAGACAGATATTAAGATTTTAACTGCAATCTGTTAATCAGATTCGGGGTATTTCCTAAGTATTTGAATGGAAAGGTTTTTATAAGTACTGAATAAATTTACATGGCGTTCACTTTATGAACCAATTTTTTTTTTCAATTTTGTCATATTTAGTTCATTTGAAGGTACATGAGTCCAAAACTGTAACTTATAGAGTACTTGCGTTTACCGGCGGCGCACCTGTGTGAATATCGGTTTTCGATATGTCCTTCCTCAAGAGTTAAAGTATCTAAATGTCAAAGTTTATTAAAATTGGTACAGCAGTTTCACTGTTAAGACGTAGACAGACAGTACTTTTTCATCCATTATAATATTACAAACATTTTGGAATCAACGAGAAATATATTAAAAAAAATATTTATGGCCGTACATAATTAATTAATTTTTTTAAATGACTCTTTGTATTCTACTTATAAATTTTTTTATTTTTACTATAAACTTGTTTTTATTACCTATTTTTTTTTTAATAGTTTTTATTTCATTTCATTTTTGTTTTAATACTCTATGTATTTTTTTAGGTTTTAACTTTTATTTTCACGTATTTACCTGAACACCGTACACTATGTTGACTCCCTCGATGGCGTAGCGGAAGCCAAAGCGACCGCTGTGCTTGAGGTTACGGATTCGATTCCCCGGTCGGACCAAATAATTGTACGAACTACAAATATGTTTTTCGGAGTTTGGGTGTTTACTATGTATAATACTTATATATCTATTTACAAAGAAAAAGTATACTATACGTATTTATACCAGTTGTCTAGTACCCATAGTACAAGCTCTGCTTAGTTTGGGACTAGATGGCGTATGTGTCAAGTGTCCGAAGTATTATTATTATGTTAATACTAATAATGTTGCTTGTGTGTAACTGGATTCAATGTAGGCTTACAAATTAGATTACCATAGCTAATCTAAAATCCAATATAAATAATTATTTTTAACACGTACTTACCAAAATTATTTTAAGGCGACTAAGAACTTCTCTTGTGTGAACCGTGACTTTAAAAACACAAATGAAACGTACACAAAACACTCAGATTTAGAACAACAATTTGTTAATCAGATTCGGGGTATTTCCTAAGTATTTGAATGGAAAGGTTTTTATAAGTACTGAATAAATTTACATGGCGTTCACTTTATGAACCAATTTTTCTTTTCAATTTTGTCATATTTAGTTCATTTGAAGGTACATGAGTCCAAAAGTGTAACTTATAGAGTACTTGCGTTTACCGGCGGCGCAACTGTGTGAATATCGGTTTTCGATATGTCCTTCCTCAAGAGTTAAAGTATCTAAATGTCAAAGTTTATTAAAATTGGTACAGCAGTTTCACCGTTAAGACGTAGACAGACAGTACTTTTGCATCCATTATAATATTATAAACATTTTGGAATCAACGAGAAATATATTAAAAAAAATAATTATGGCCGTACATAATTAATTCATTTTTTCAAATGACTCTTTGTATTCTACTTATAAAATTTTTTATTTTTACTATAAACTTGTTTTTATTACCTATTTTTTTTTTAATAGTTTTTATTTCATTTCATTTTTGTTTTAATACTTCATGTATTTTTTTAGGTTTTAACTTTTTATTTTCACGTATTTACCTGAACACCGTACACTATGTTGACTCCCTCGATGGCGTAGCGGAAGCCAAAGCGACCGCTGTGCTTGAGGTTACGGATTCGATTCCCCGGTCGGACCAAATAATTGTACGAACTACAAATATGTTTTTCGGAGTTTGGGTGTTTACTATGTATAATACTTATATATCTATTTACAAAGAAAAAGTATACTATACGTATTTATACCAGTTGTCTAGTACCTATAGTACAAGCTCTGCTTAGTTTGGGACTAGATGGCGTATGTGTCAAGTGTCCGAAGTATTATTATTATGTTAATAGTAATAATGTTGCTTGTGTGTAACTGAATTCAATGTAGGCTTACAAATTAGATTACCATAGCTAATCTAAAATCCAATATAAATAATTATTTTTAACACGTACTTACGCAAATTATTTTAAGGCGACTAAGAACTTCTCTTGTGTGAACCGTGACTTTAAAAACACTAATGAAACGTACACAAAACACTCCGATTTAGAACAATTTGTGGATCACACAAAGTGTTGTCCCACAACACCACGCCCACCACGAATTTGAAAAATGATGATTAGAGTGACTGATAGAATACTTATATACTGTTTTTTTTGTAAATACATATATAATATATAATACATAGTAAAGCACCCCAATTCCGAAATAAATATTTGCAGATCATACAAACCTTTGATCCGATCCGGGAATCAAACCCGAGACCTCAAACATAGCAGTCGCCTTCGCTGCCACTGCACCACCGAGGCACATAAAAATGAAAAACATGTTGAATAAAATAAAATATTATTTTCTTCAACGCATTTTTGTCCACAAATGAACGAAGACGTCCCCAAAGAGCGTCAACTATCCTGGTTTTGAGCAGTCTCAGGCATCCCACCACCATGGTGGCAGTCTGTCATCCAAACAATGTTTTGTGTAACTTTTAATTATCATATCAAGTTTATTTTTTATTTTATTTTAGTTTATCCTGCAAAGTGAGGAACATATAACGTTATACAGATACAAAGACAAACAGAGACACGCAATTGTGGATCACAAAAATGTTAACTCATATATGAATCGAACCCAAAACACTTAGCGCTTGGTCTCAGCGATCACCTCGATGCTTCGTAGGACGCCTACTATGCCATCCGTGAAGTAGTGTAATTAAAGTTTGTCAACAGTCTCGATAGATGGCGCTTCCTAGATCGCGATATGATTGTGTTCCACCCATATGTTTATATACGTAAAATAATTTCGTAAAAATGATCGTAAGTATCTCGATTATGTTGAATTTAGTTGAACATAAACGAGATAAGTGCGATCCTCTAATATATAATCAATAGTAAAAGAACCTCAAAGTTGACCTCCAACTACATACACGTCTACTCTACACCAGAGGTCGAATTATATTAGTAGTTTTTGTCTAAGACATTTATGTTTAACATCAATAGGTAGCAGAACTACCCTCATTTTGTAATAAACGGGCCGGCTCGTCCGTGGCAGTGCAGTACTACCCTCTCACAGAAGACCAACCTAAAGCGAGTGTGAGACCGCAGGTCCATTGATATTAGCATCTCACTAGACCACCATAGCGTGGGTTACCATACTGCGTTGTCTGAATTCGCACTAAGTATGATGACCACAACTCTTAGATTCTATTCATAGATAGCGTAGTTACACAGGTTCTTAAAAAAGAAAACTCGACATGGAAGAGAATACTTTATCTGTCAGTTGTTAATAAATTGGTTAGCACATTTTAACGTTTAGACCAATTAACTGTAAAATCTCTCAGTTCAAATCATATAATACAAGTTTACTCTTCATAGAATATTTTCAGTGTTTCTTTAAATAAATAAATATAACACTAAAAAGCTTTCATTGCACGAGGTCAATATTCGAAATGTGATCGAAATAAAATGTTTTTAATAATACCTGTTTGTTTTAACAAAAATTTACTTTGTCTATTGAAATACAAGGGTAGTAAATAAATGAATAATTCTTTATAGTAAGAATACAGAGTGTCAACACCCCTGTTTTTGTGAGGAAATCCCCACGTATACCACCGAAAGGTGGTTATGTTGGACTCGAAGCGACCAAAAACTGCACGCCGTCTCAGGTACCAGTAGCTAAGGAACCAGTAACACGGGCGACGCACGGCATGTAGATGATGTGTAAACACCCCTATTCATCCCGTGAGCAAACTACTCAGTACAGCATCACTGTAAAGAGAAAACCCTATAACAAACAACCTCCTGTCTAAGGAGATGCCTATGTCCTGCAGTGGATTGTTAGAAGGCTATTGACGTGGACGATGTATTTTAGAATGATTTTGTTTGAAAAAAGTAATTGACTGCACGGTTCGCCTGGTGGTTCTACTGCGCTGAGTGTGGTGGGTTCAAACCCCACGTGGGACAACACTTTGTGTGATTCACAAATTGTTGTTCTGAGCCTGGGTGTTCTTTGTGTTCGTTTCTTGTATGTTTGTAAAGTCCCCCGCGACACACAATTTATTCCTAGTGCGGCTGTAGTCTTTAAAAAAAATATAGCATTCCATAGACATGTAGACAGATATTAAGATTTTAACTGCAATCTGTTAATCAGATTCGGGGTATTTCCTAAGTATTTGAATGGAAAGGTTTTTATAAGTACTGAATAAATTTACATGGCGTTCACTTTATGAACCAATTTTTTTTTTCAATTTTGTCATATTTAGTTCATTTGAAGGTACATGAGTCCAAAACTGTAACTTATAGAGTACTTGCGTTTACCGGCGGCGCACCTGTGTGAATATCGGTTTTCGATATGTCCTTCCTCAAGAGTTAAAGTATCTAAATGTCAAAGTTTATTAAAATTGGTACAGCAGTTTCACCGTTAAGACGTAGACAGACAGTACTTTTGCATCCATTATAATATTACAAACATTTTGGAATAAACGAAAAATGTATTTAAAAAATAATTATGGCCGTACATAATTAATTTATTTTTTTAAATGACTCTTTGTATTCTACTTATAACATTTTTTATTTTTACCATAAACTTGTTTTTATTATCTATTTTTTTTTAATAGTTTTTATTTCATTTCATTTTTGTTTTAATACTTCTTGTAGTTTTTTACGTTTTTACTTTTTATTTTCACGTATTTACCTGAACACCGTACACAATGTTGACTCCCTCGATGGCGTAGCGGAAGCCAAAGCGACCGCTGTGCTTGAGGTTACGGATTCGTTTCCCCGGTCGGACCAAATAATTGTACGAACTACAAATATGTTTTTCGGAGTTTGGGTGTTTACTATGTATAATACTTATATATCTATTTACAAAGAAAAAGTATACTATACGTATTTATACCAGTTGTCTAGTACCCATAGTACAAGCTCTGCTTAGTTTGGGACTAGATGGCGTATGTGTCAAGTGTCCGAAGTATTATTATTATGTTAATATTAATAATGTTGCTTGTGTGTAATGGAATTCAATGTAGGCTTACAAATTAGATTACCATAGCTAATCTAAAATCCAATACAAATAATTATTTTTAACACATACTTACGCAAATTATTTTAAGGCGACTAAGAACTTCTCTTGTGTGAACCGTGACTTTAAAAACACAAATGAAACGTACACAAAACACTCAGATTTAGAACAACAATTTGTGGATCACACAAAGTGTTGTCCCACGTGGGGTTTGAACCCACCACACTCAGCGCAGTAGAACCACCAGGCGAACCGTGCAGTCAATTACTTTTTTCAAACAAAATCATTCTAAAATACATCGTCCACGTCAATAGCCTTCTAACAATCCACTGCAGGACATAGGCATCTCCTTAGACAGGAGGTTGTTTGTTATAGGGTTTTCTCTTTACAGTGATGCTGTACTGAGTAGTTTGCTCACGGGATGAATAGGGGTGTTTACACATCATCTACATGCCGTGCGTCGCCCGTGTTACTGGTTCCTTAGCTACTGGTACCTGAGACGGCGTGCAGTTTTTGGTCGCTTCGAGTCCAACATAACCACCTTTCGGTGGTATACGTGGGGATTTCCTCACAAAAACAGGGGTGTTGACACTCTGTATTCTTACTATAAAGAATTATTCATTTATTTACTACCCTTGTATTTCAATAGACAAAGTAAATTGTTGTTAAAACAAACAGGTATTATTAAAAACATTTTATTTCGATCACATTTCGAATATTGACCTCGTGCAATGAAAGCTTTTTAGTGTTATATTTATTTATTTAAAGAAACACTGAAAATATTCCATGAAGAGTAAACTTGTATTATATGATTTGAACTGAGAGATTTTACAGTTAATTGGTCTAAACGTTAAAATGTGCTAACCAATTTATTAACAACTGACAGATAAAGTATTCTCTTCCATGTCGAGTTTTCTTTTTTAAGAACCTGTGTAACTACGCTATCTATGAATAGAATCTAAGAGTTGTGGTCATCATACATAGTGCGAATTCAGACAACGCAGTATGGTAACCCACGCTATGGTGGTCTAGTGAGATGCTAATACCCGTCCGACCGTCTTCTTAATAACTGCATTCGATTTGTTTATAATCTCCGTAAATATGACCATGTATCCTCTTTCCGTTCGCAGCTCAACTGGCTACCAATTCGTCTACGCCGAAAATTACGCGCGCTCTCTGTCCTATACTCTATACTCAATAACCCATCTTCGCCAACATATTTAAAATGCTATTTCCAACTCATATGTAGCAATCACGACAGAAAGCTTCGGTCCTCTAACAATCTTCTCCTTCGTTGCCCCTCCCATACATCTGAGTTTGTTGGCTCATCTTTCTTTGTGCAGTCTGTTCTTCTCTGGAATGAGCTTCCCCTCGAGGTCAGGATGGCTACCAACGGTTTTTCTTTCAAAAAAAAAGTGAAGCAGTGTCTACTGAAGCAACTGTCAGAATCCACCAATACATGATTATCATCTTATACTTGTTATGATATTTATTTGTGTATGTATGTATGTATGTATATAGATTTATATCCACTTAAGTATGTATATGTATCTATTTATGTATTTATATAAATTTTAGTATATGATAAGTTTGTACATATATGTTTATTTCTGTTATTCAACATCACCTGAAACGCACCTACTTCCTATTTTCTCTGCATCACCCAAAGGTCGACTGGTAGAGAATGCCTTAGGCATTAAGTCCGCCTATGTACATAAAGTGCATGATGTATAATAAATAAAATAAATAAATAAATATTATAAACATCTTGGAATCAACGAGAAATATATTAAAAAAAATAATTATGGCCGTACATAATTAATTAATTTTTTTAAATGACTCTTTGTATTCTACTTATAAAATTTTTTATTTTTACCATAAACTTGTTTTTATTATCTATTTTTTTTTAATAGTTTTTATTTCATTTCATTTTTGTTTTAATACTTCTTGTAGTTTTTTACGTTTTTACTTTTTATTTTCACGTATTTACCTGAACACCGTACACTATGTTGACTCCCTCGATGGCGTAGCGGAAGCCAAAGCGACCGCTGTGCTTGAGGTTACGGATTCGATTCCCCGGTCGGACCAAATAATTGTACGAACTACAAATATGTTTTTCGGAGTTTGGGTGTTTACTATGTATAATACTTATATATCTATTTACAAAGAAAAAGTATACTATACGTATTTATACCAGTTATCTAGTACCCATAGTACAAGCTCTGCGTAGTTTGGGACTAGATGGCGTATGTGTCAAGTGTCCGAAGTATTATTATTATGTTAATAGTAATAATGTTGCTTGTGTGTAACTGAATTCAATGTAGGCTTACAAATTAGATTACCATAGCTAATCTAAAATCCAATATAAATAATTATTTTCAACACGTACTTACGCAAATTATTTTAAGGCGACTAAGAACTTCTCTTGTGTGAACTGTGACTTTAAAAACACAAAGGAAACGTACACAAAACACTCAGATTTAGAACAACAATTTGTGGATCACACAAAGTGTTGTCCCACAACACCACGCCCACCACGAATTTGAAAAATGATGATTAGAGTGACTGATAGAATACTTATACACTGTTTTTTTTGTAAATACATATATAATATATAATACATAGTGAAGCACCCAAATTCCGAAATAAATATTTGCAGATCATACAAACCTTTGATCCGATCCGGGAATTGAACCCGAGACCTCAAACATAGCAGTCGCCTTCGCTGCCACTGCACCACCGAGGCACATAAAAATGAAAAACATGTTGAATAAAATAAAATATTATTTTCTTCAACGTATTTTTGTCCACAAATGAACGAAGACGTCCCCAAAGAGCGTCCACCATCCCGGTTTTGAGCAGTCTCAGGCACCCGACCACCATGGTGGCAGTCTGTCATCCAAACAATGTTTTGTGTAACTTTTAATTATCATATCAAGTTTATTTTTTATTTTATTTTAGTTTATCCTGCAAAGTGAGGAACGTATAACGTTATACAGATACAAAGACACACAGAGACACGCAATTGTGGATCACAAAAATGTTAACTCATATATGAATCGAACCCAAAACACTTAGCGCTTGGTCTGAGCGATAACCTCGATGCTTCGTAGGACGCCTACTATGCCATCCGTGAAGTACTGTAATTAAAGTTTGTCAACAGTCTCGATAGATGGCGCTGCCCAGATCGCGATATGATTGTGTTCCACCCATATGTTTATATACGTAAAATAATTTCGTAAAAATGATCGTAAGTATCTCGATAATGTTGAATTTAGTTAAACATGAACGAGATAAGTGCGATCCTCTAATATATAATCAATAGTAAAAGAACCTCAAAGTTGACCTCCAACTACATACACGTCTACTCTCTCACCAGAGGTCGAATTATATTAGTAGTTTTTGTCTAAGACATTTATGTTTAACATTAATAGGTAGCAGAACTACCCTCATTTTGTAATAAACGGGCCGGCTCATCCGTGGCAGTGCAGTACTACCCTCTCACAGAAGACCAACCAAAAGTGAGTGTGAGACCGCAGGTCCATTGATATTAGCATCTCACTAGACCACCATAGCGTGGGTTACCATACTGCGTTGTCTGAATTCGCACTAAGTATGATGACCACAACTCTTAGATTCTATTCATAGATAGCGTAGTTACACAGGTTCTTAAAAAAGAAAACTCGACATGGAAGAGAATACTTTATCTGTCAGTTGTTAATAAATTGGTTAGCACATTTTAACGTTTAGACCAATTAACTGTAAAATCTCTCAGTTCAAATCATATAATACAAGTTTACTCTTCATAGAATATTTTCAGTGTTTCTTTAAATAAATAAATATAACACTAAAAAGCTTTCATTGCACGAGGTCAATATTCGAAATGTGATCGAAATAAAATGCTTTTAATAATACCTGTTTGTTTTAACAACAATTTACTTTGTCTATTGAAATACAAGGGTAGTAAATAAATGAATAATTCTTTATAGTAAGAATACAGAGTGTCAACACCCCTGTTTTTGTGAGGAAATCCCCACGTATACCACCGAAAGGTGGTTATGTTGGACTCGAAGCGACCAAAAACTGCACGCCGTCTCAGGTACCAGTAGCTAAGGAACCAGTAACACGGGCGACGCACGGCATGTAGATGATGTGTAAACACCCCTATTCATCCCGTGAGCAAACTACTCAGTACAGCATCACTGTAAAGAGAAAACCCTATAACAAACAACCTCCTGTCTAAGGAGATGCCTATGTCCTGCAGTGGATTGTTAGAAGGCTATTGACGTGGACGATGTATTTTAGAATGGTTTTCTTTGAAAAAAGTAATTGACTGCACGGTTCGCCTGGTGGTTCTACTGCGCTGAGTGTGGTGGGTTCAAACCCCACGTGGGACAACACTTTGTGTGATTCACAAATTGTTGTTCTGAGCCTGGGTGTTCTTTGTGTTCGTTTCTTGTATGTTTGTAAAGTCCCCCGCGACACAGAATTCATCCCTAGTGCGGCTGCAGTCTTTAAAAAAAATATAGCATTCCAGAGACATGTAGACAGATATTAAGATTTTAACTGCAATCTGTTTATCAGATTCGGGGTATTTCCTAAGTATTTGAATGGAAAGGTTTTTATAAGTACTGAATAAATTTACATGGCGTTCACTTTATGAACCAATTTTTTTTTTCAATTTCGTCATATTTAGTTCATTTGCACTTCGACTTCCTTCCTGGGTACCGCACAGTTGACATTATATTTGTTTGCTCCGGGTAATAATTGCAAGTTTCATGGCAGAAGGTGTTTCTTTGTGATAGTATTTGTAGTATGGTATTCTATAACGATTGTGTTCAAGTTTCCAAATAGTGACTATCCATATAACAGTGTAATAGCGAAATAATCTTATTTAAAATATTCATCAAAATAATATACCGTCAACAAGCAACTATCTGGGTGTATAATACAATTACGCGTAAGCGACGCGCTGTCCACGGCGCTTATGACGTTTTTACCGCGATATCGCGGACGTTCGCTTTCGAGCTTTAGAACTGTGAGGCTTATAATATTTTTACTTCCCTACTAAGTTTATCTATTTAAGAAGTAAAGAAATATTGTTAGGCAACGTATCTGTCGTTTGCTGAGAAAACAAGAACGACGAAATTACATCAAGTTGAATTTCAAAATATAACACACTTATTCGTGCCTAAAAATGCCATTGAAAAGAACTCCGCCAACTACGTCAAAGGATATCGTTTCAGATATGAACATAAGCTCAGCTCCGTTTACGGATACCGACAATGAGAGTTCTAATACTGCTACGAGCAGAACTCGTCCTCGCAAGCGCCAGCATGATGATGACCTGCATGCTTATATGACTGAGACCAAAAAAACCTTTGCCGCAATGAAAAACCAACAAAATTCAATACAGAGTGCTATTAATAATATTCTTACTCAAAATAGCGACATAATGAAGTCTATGGAATTTATTTCAAAGCAATATGAAGAGATGAAGGATAGAATGACAAAAATGGATACAGAACGTCGTGAACATTTAGCTTACATCCAAATGTTAGAAGCAAAGGTGGATAATTTGGAAAGAACACAGAAGCAGACTTGTATTGAGATACGAAATATTCCTATCCCGGATGCTGGGTCAGGGAAAGACTTACTGTGCTTAGTGAAGAAAGTTGGGAACACCATCAATACCCCAATTGAAGAACACCACGTAAAAGATCTGTATCGTCGAAACACCGACAGGGATGGAAACGGTCCTATTATCGTTGATTTCTCTTCTGTTATAATGAAAGAAAAAGTATTATCGTCCGTTAAAAAATATAATCGCATGAACAAGCAGAACAGACTCAGCACATCTCACCTCGAATTTGGGGGTGAGCCTAAGCCTATATTTGTCGGTGAATGTCTTACACAGAAGGCAAGAAAGACGTTTCACATAGCCCGTGAGTTCAGTAAGAAGAACAGTTATGAATTCTGCTGGACTGCTCATGGAAGAATCTATCTTCGCAAGAAGACTGGTGCCCGCTCCTATCGCATCGACTCTGTAAGCGATTTGGATCGTCTGGATACCCACCAAGAACTATGACTGAAATATATAGTATGGTACTCTTGTTTTGTTGTTTGCATGTTATATTTAGTTTATTTATATTGTACTTACCATCTATCAAAACGTAATTATAAGTTTAACCAGTTTTGTTTACCACAAACACATATTTATCTTTATTGTGTAATCATGTCATTTGTAATTCTACACAGTAATTCTACTTCATATTTGCCGAGACAGACGTTACTATATTTGTACTCACAATTAAGCAGACTACACACCGACGTTACACTTACATTCACAGCTAATATGTCTAATTCTTTCTGTATATTGCAAGTTTATGGCGGGACTGTGGGCGGGAACCGCTCGTTTACAAAAATAAAAGGATCCATTATCTCATTACATTACGGTGATGACTCAGTTTAATGATATATTCAATGATATTGATGCTGTTAAAACATCTAAATCACTAATATGTTCGCCTGATAACCTTATAGAACACGTAAGTGCGCCCCAAACATCATTGACTATATTACATACCAATATCCGTAGTATAAATTGCAACTTTGGTGAGTTGATTGTTTTCCTGGAGAGAATAACTATCGAATGTCATATTATCGTACTGACAGAATGTTGGCTGAGTAAAACAGCGGCTACTCCGGCAATTCATGGCTATGTGTCGTATAGGTCAAATTTTTCTAACCAAAATGATGGCGTAATAGTGTATATTAAATCTGACATCGAACATACTGTAGTGACCCCCCTAATAACTGATGCAAACTGCCTTATCCTCAAATCTGGTTGTGAATACGCTATGGTGGCTGTCTATCGGTCACCCTCACAGAAAAATATCAATGGCTTTTGTGATGGGCTTGACCAGTGCATTATGTCGTTAAATTCAATTAAAACTGTGATAATAGTGGGTGATATGAATATTAATATTTCGCCAGACAATAGGGACGCAAACACCATTAAATATCTGGATCTAATGGCGTATTATGGTTTTTTACCTGCTCACCAAATTCCGACTCGAAACGACAACTGCATTGATCATGTCATGCTGAGATCAAACAGATATGCCGTAACTTGTGTACTAGACTCTCTTATAACCGACCACGCTCCTGTAGTAGTTAGTTTGGCCTTACAAATAAGAAGAAACAATTCCTGCACAACTCGTCTCAAAATCAACTATCCCGCTATAACCGAAGAGCTAGCACATACTGATTACACTTCAATTCACACTGCCACAAGCGCAAATTATGCGGTAACTGGTTTATCCAACATTATTATAAAAGTCTTAACAACTCACTCCACAAAAGTGACAATCCCAAATCGCAAACGAATTATCAAGCCTTGGATAACTTCGGGATTGTTGAGATGTATCAGGCATAGGGATAGGTTACACAAAAATTCCAAAAATCATCCGAATAACGCAATACTCCAGGTAACCTACACTAGATATCGTAACTATTGCAATAATTTACTTCAAAAACTAAAAGTAGAATATGAAAAAAATGAATTAAATAAAAACAAAGGAAACCCTAAAGGCACATGGAAGACAATAAAAGAAATCACCAATTTCAAACAATCAACCCCTGTTTGTGATCCACTGCTGTCTCTGACTCAAGATCCACAATCATCAGTCAATGTCGTTAACGATCATTTTGCTAGTGTGGGTTCTGTTCTAGCTAACGCTATCTTGGAGGGTCATAAAACTCAGGAACAGCTGCACATGCCCTTGAACCTGGATGGGAATCAGGCTGTCGGTCATTCTATGGCGTTATTGAGTACGGATTGCGGTGAGATTGACTCAATTATCACTAGTCTGAAAAATGAAACTGCTACAGGCATTGATAATATATCTACCCTAATCTTCAAAACTTCAAAATTGAGCCTATTACCTCCACTCACATCTGTATTTAATCTATGCCTGGCAACTGGTACTTTTCCGGATATTCTGAAAACGGCCCTTGTGCACCCTATCCATAAGAGTGGTAGTAGGGATGATGTTGACAATTACCGACCCATTTCTGTGTTGACGGTCTTATCCAAAATCCTAGAGAAACTGCTCAATGCTAGACTAAGAAAATATCTCCAGAGGAACAAAATAATTGCACCAAATCAATTTGGTTTCATCAAAGATAAGTCTACTGAAGACGCAACGTTACTATTAACGGAGACGGTGGCGAAACATCTAGATGGTTCGTCAAAGGTCCTTGGTCTATTTCTGGATTTAACTAAGGCATTTGACACCATCTCTATTCCTCTGTTGCTACTCAAATTGGAACGTATTGGGGTGCGAGGCATTGTACTGGATATGTTTCGCTCATACTTGACTAACCGTACTCAGTGTGTCAAAATAGGAAACTGTGTTAGTGATCTTCGACCACTTAATTTCGGCTTACCACAGGGCAGTGTTTTGTCGCCTTCTCTGTTCCTGGTATACGTTAATGGCCTATGCAATAAACTCCTTACAAACTGTAGCATCATATCCTATGCTGATGACACGGCTTTGATCGTACATGGCCGCACCTGGGAGGAAACTCAGGTGTACACGGAAAATGCACTCAGAGAAGTGATGCTCTGGCTGAGGACAAATCTTCTGACATTGAATTTGCACAAAACAAAGTATATTACCTTCTGCCATAGGCTAAACGCCCAGCCACCACCTGACTTCAACATTAAAACCCACACTTGTCTCGAACAGAACACTTGCTCTTGTCCCAATCTATTACAGACGACTACAATGACATATCTCGGCATCGTTATCGATAGGCATTTGAACTGGTCGGAACATGTGGATGCGCTAACTGTCCGAGTGAGAAAGCTTATACCGGTATTTAGGAAACTGAGACGTTCAGCAGACATAGATACTCTGTTTATGGTATACTATGCCCTAGCACAGAGTATAATCCAGTATTGTATTGTAACTTGGGGTGGAGCCGCGAAAACCATTCTGCTTCCATTGGAGCGGGCTCAGAGAGGTATTCTCAAGATAATACTTGGTAAGCCCAGAAGATACAGTACTGACCAGCTTTATAGTGACTGTCCGACTCTTTCAGTTAGACAACTTTTTGTAAAGACGCTAATACTTCGCAAGCATCAGTCCACCAGTTTCAAGCCTATCTTGAAGCGCTCGACAAACAGAATCCACCCGGTACCTGCCCATAAAACATCTCTCGCACGGCGCCAGTACTATGTCCTGGGCAATCTTCTTTACAACGTTGCCAATGCAGATAATAAAATTTACCCATTGACGTCCCATAAGCTCAAAAAAGTTATTACACGATGGCTCAAAGGTTTGAACTATGACTCCTTGGAGAATATAGTTAATCGCCGAACATTTAATTAGCTAACATACACCTTATATCTCACACACATGTACTAATACATTCACACCCACATCCACCCACATACACTCACACACACACACACACACACACACATACACACACACACACACTCCCACTTGTGGTAAATAAGTGAATGAATATAATCATGTGAACTTGGAAATCTATTGCATTTTAATCATTTTAAATCCCTTTTGTGCGATTTATGTTATTTGTTGAGTTTGTCTCGTTGATTGCGATTGTTGCTTGAAGTTATAACTAGGTAAATAATTTATCTAGGGTGGAAGGCGCTGACGACTGTAACACAATGTATATTAGTACGGTCGTCATCGATAACCTCTTATTATCGATTATCTGGTTGCATTAAATTGTTAATTTTAATTAAATTAAGAGAAAATTGTATAACGGAGTGGTAAATGAATAAATAATCCAAAAGTGTAACTTATAGAGTACTTGCGTTTACCGGCGGCGCACCTGTGTGAATATCGGTTTTCGATTTGTCCTTCCTCAAGAGTTAAAGTATCTAAATGTCAAAGTTTATTAAAATTGGTACAGCAGTTTCACTGTTAAGACGTAGACAGACAGTACTTTTGCATCCATTATAATATTACAAACATTTTGGAATAAACGAAAAATATATTAAAAAAAATAATTATAGCCGTACATAATTAATTTATTTTTTTAAATGACTCTTTGTATTCTACTTATAACATTTTTTATTTTTACCATAAACTTGTTTTTATTATCTATTTTTTTTTAATAGTTTTTATTTCATTTCATTTTTGTTTTAATACTTCTTGTAGTTTTTTACGTTTTTACTTTTTATTTTCACGTATTTACCTGAACACCGTACACAATGTTGACTCCCTCGATGGCGTAGCGGAAGCCAAAGCGACCGCTGTGCTTGAGGCTACGGATTCGTTTCCCCGGTCGGACCAAATAATTGTACGAACTACAAATATGTTTTTCGGAGTTTGGGTGTTTACTATGTATAATACTTATATATCTATTTACAAAGAAAAAGTATACTATACGTATTTATACCAGTTGTCTAGTACCCATAGTACAAGCTCTGCTTAGTTTGGGACTAGATGGCGTATGTGTCAAGTGTCCGAAGTATTATTATTATGTTAATACTAATAATGTTGCTTGTGTGTAATGAAATTCGATGTAGGCTTACAAATTAGATTACCATAGCTAATCTAAAATCCAATATAAATAATTATTTTTAACACATACTTACGCAAATTATTTTAAGGCGACTAAGAACTTCTCTTGTGTGAACCGTGACTTTAAAAACACAAATGAAACGTACACAAAACACTCAGATTTAGAACAACAATTTGTGGATCACACAAAGTGTTGTCCCACAACACCACGCCCACCACGAATTTGAAAAATGATGATTAGACTGACTGATAGAATACTTATACACTGTTTTTTTTGTAAATACATATATAATATATAATACATAGTGAAGCACCCACATTCCGAAATAAATATTTGCAGATCATACAAACCTTTGATCTGATCCGGGAATCGAACCCGAGACCTCAAACATAGCAGTCGCCTTCGCTGCCACTGCATCACCTAGGTACATAAAAATGAAAAACATGTTGAATAAAATAAAATATTATTTTCTTCAACGTATTTTTGTCCACAAATGAACGAAGACGTCCCCAAAGAGCGTCAACCATCCCGGTTTTGAGCAGTCTCAGGCATCCCACCACCATGGTGGCAGTCTGTCATCCAAACAATGTTTTGTGTAACTTTTAATTATCATATCAAGTTTATTTTTTATTTTATTTTAGTTTATCCTGCAAAGTGAGGAACGTATAACGTTATACAGATACAAAGACACACAGAGACATGCAATTGTGGATCACAAAAATGTTAACTCATATATGAATCGAACCCAAAACACTTAGCGCTTGGTCTCAGCGATCACCTCGATGCTTCGTAGGACGCCTACTATGCCATCCGTGAAGTACTGTAATTAAAGTTTGTCAACAGTCTCGATAGATGGCGCTTCCTAGATCGCGATATGATTGTGTTCCACCCATATGTTTATATACGTAAAATAATTTCGTAAAAATGATCGTAAGTATCTCGATAATGTTGAATTTAGTTAAACATGAACGAGATAAGTGCGATCCTCTAATATATAATCAATAGTAAAAGAACCTCAAAGTTGACCTCCAACTACATACACGTCTACTCTACACCAGAGGTCGAATTATATTAGTAGTTTTTGTCTAAGACATTTATGTTTAACATCGATAGGTAGCAGAACTACCCTCATTTTGTAATAAACGGGCCGGCTCGTCCGTGGCAGTGCAGTACTACCCTCTCACAGAAGACCAACCAAAAGTGAGTGTGAGACCGCAGGTCCATTGATATTAGCATCTCACTAGACCACCATAGCGTGGGTTACCATACTGCGTTGTCTGAATTCGCACTAAGTATGATGACCACAACTCTTAGATTCTATTCATAGATAGCGTAGTTACACAGGTTCTTAAAAAAGAAAACTCGACATGGAAGAGAATACTTTATCTGTCAGTTGTTAATAAATTGGTTAGCACATTTTAACGTTTAGACCAATTAACTGTAAAATCTCTCAGTTCAAATCATATAATACAAGTTTACTCTTCATAGAATATTTTCAGTGTTTCTTTAAATAAATAAATATAACACTAAAAAGCTTTCATTGCACGAGGTCAATATTCGAAATGTGATCGAAATAAAATGTTTTTAATAATACCTGTTTGTTTTAACAACAATTTACTTTGTCTATTGAAATACAAGGGTAGTAAATAAATGAATAATTCTTTATAGTAAGAATACAGAGTGTCAACACCCCTGTTTTTGTGAGGAAATCCCCACGTATACCACCGAAAGGTGGTTATGTTGGACTCGAAGCGACCAAAAACTGCACGCCGTCTCAGGTACCAGTAGCTAAGGAACCAGTAACACGGGCGACGCACGGCATGTAGATGATGTGTAAACACCCCTATTCATCCCGTGAGCAAACTACTCAGTACAGCATCACTGTAAAGAGAAAACCCTATAACAAACAACCTCCTGTCTAAGGAGATGCCTATGTCCTGCAGTGGATTGTTAGAAGGCTATTGACGTGGACGATGTATTTTAGAATGGTTTTGTTTGAAAAAAGTAATTGACTGCACGGTTCGCCTGGTGGTTCTACTGCGCTGAGTGTGGTGGGTTCAAACCCCACGTGGGACAACACTTTGTGTGATTCACAAATTGTTGTTCTGAGCCTGGGTGTTCTTTGTGTTCGTTTCTTGTATGTTTAAAAAGTCCCCCGCGACACACAATTTATTCCTAGTGCGGCTGTAGTCTTTAAAAAAAATATAGCATTCCATAGACATGTAGACAGATATTAAGATTTTAACTGCAATCTGTTAATCAGATTCGGGGTATTTCCTAAGTATTTGAATGGAAAGGTTTTTATAAGTACTGAATAAATTTACATGGCGTTCACTTTATGAACCAATTTTTTTTTTCAATTTTGTCATATTTAGTTCATTTGAAGGTACATGAGTCCAAAAGTGTAACTTATAGAGTACTTGCGTTTACCGGCGGCGCACCTGTGTGAATATCGGTTTTCGATATGTCCTTCCTCAAGAGTTAAAGTATCTAAATGTCAAAGTTTATTAAAATTGGTACAGCAGTTTCACTGTTAAGACGTAGACAGACAGTATTTTTTCATCCTTTATAATATTATAAACATTTTGGAATCAACGAGAAATATATTAAAAAAAATAATTATGGCCGTACATAATTAATTAATTTTTTTAAATGACTCTTTGTATTCTACTTATAAAATTTTTTATTTTTACTATAAACTTGTTTTTATTACCTATTTCTTTTTTAATAGTTTTTATTTCATTTCATTTTTGTTTTAATACTTCATGAATTTTTTTAGGTTTTAACTTTTTATTTTCACGTATTTACCTGAACACCGTACACTATGTTGACTCCCTCGATGGCGTAGCGGAAGCCAAAGCGACCGCTGTGCTTGAGGTTACGGATTCGATTCCCCGGTCGGACCAAATAATTGTACGAACTACAAATATGTTTTTCGGAGTTTGGGTGTTTACTATGTATAATACTTATATATCTATTTACAAAGAAAAAGTATACTATACGTATTTATACCAGTTGTCTAGTACCCATAGTACAAGCTCTGCTTAGTTTGGGACTAGATGGCGTATGTGTCAAGTGTCTGAAGTATTATTATTATGTTAATAGTAATAATGTTGCTTGTGTGTAACTGAATTCAATGTAGGCTTACAAATTAGATTACCATAGCTAATCTAAAATCCAATATAAATAATTATTTTTAACACGTACTTACCAAAATTATTTTAAGGCGACTAAGTACTTCTCTTGTGTGAACCGTGACTTTAAAAACACAAATGAAACGTACACAAAACACTCAGATTTAGAACAACAATTTGTTAATCAGATTCGGGGTATTTCCTAAGTATTTGAATGGAAAGGTTTTTATAAGTACTGAATAAATTTACATGGCGTTCACTTTATGAACCAATTTTTTTTTCAATTTTGTCATATTTAGTTCATTTGAAGGTACATGAGTCCAAAAGTGTAACTTATAGAGTACTTGCGTTTACCGGCGGCGCACCTGTGTGAATATCGGTTTTCGATATGTCCTTCCTCAAGAGTTAAAGTATCTAAATGTCAAAGTTTATTAAAATTGGTACAACATTTCACTGTTAAGACGTAGACAGACAGTACTTTTTCATCCATTATAATATTATAAACATTTTGGAATCAACGAGAAATATATTAAAAAAAATAATTATGGCCGTACATAATTAATTAATTTTTTTAAATGACTCTTTGTATTCTACTTATAAAATTTTTTATTTTTACTATAAACTTGTTTTTATTACCTATTTTTTTTTTAATAGTTTTTATTTCATTTCATTTTTGTTTTAATACTTCATGTATTTTTTTAGGTTTTAACTTTTTATTTTCACGTATTTACCTGTACACCGTACACTATGTTGACTCCCTCGATGGCGTAGCGGAAGCCAAAGCGACCGCTGTGCTTGAGGTTACGGATTCGATTCCCCGGTCGGACCAAATAATTGTACAAACTACAAATATGTTTTTCGGAGTTTGGGTGTTTACTATGTATAATACTTATATATCTATTTACAAAGAAAAAGTATACTATACGTATTTATACCAGTTGTCTAGTACCCATAGTACAAGCTCTGCTTAGTTTGGGACTAGATGGCGTATGTGTCAAGTGTCCGAAGTATAATTATTATGTTAATATTAATAATGTTGCTTGTGTGTAATGGAATTCAATGTAGGCTTACAAATTAGATTACCATAGCTAATCTAAAATCCAATACAAATAATTATTTTTAACACATACTTACGCAAATTATTTTAAGGCGACTAAGAACTTCTCTTGTGTGAACCGTGACTTAAAAAACACAAATGAAACGTACACAAAACACTCAGATTTAGAACAACAATTTGTGGATCACACAAAGTGTTGTCCCACAACACCACGCCCACCACGAATTTGAAAAATGCTGATTAGACTGACTGATAGAATACTTATACACTGTTTTTTTTGTAAATACATATATAATATATAATACATAGTAAAGCACCCAAATTCCGAAATAAATATTTGCAGATCATACAAACCTTTGATCCGATCCGGGAATCGAACCCGAGACCTCAAACATAGCAGTCGCCTTCGCTGCCACTGCACCACCGAGGCACATAAAAATGAAAAACATGTTGAATAAAATAAAATATTATTTCCTTCAACGTATTTTTGTACACAAATGAACGAAGACGTCCCCAAAGAGCGTCAACTATCCTGGTTTTGAGCAGTCTCAGGCATCCCACCACCATGGTGGCAGTCTGTCATCCAAACAATGTTTTGTGTAACTTTTAATTATCATATCAAGTTTATTTTTTATTTTATTTTAGTTTATCCTGCAAAGTGAGGAACGTGTAACGTTATACAGATACAAAGACACACAGAGACATGCAATTGTGGATCACAAAAATGTTAACTCATATATGAATCGAACCCAAAACACTTAGCGCTTGGTCTCAGCGATCACCTCGATGCTTCGTAGGACGCCTACTATGCCATCCGTGAAGTACTGTAATTAAAGTTTGTCAACAGTCTCGATAGATGGCGCTTCCTAGATCGCGATATGATTGTGTTCCACCCATATGTTTATATACGTAAAATAATTTCGTAAAAATGATCGTAAGTATCTCGATAATGTTGAATTTAGTTAAACATGAACGAGATAAGTGCGATCCTCTAATATATAATCAATAGTAAAAGAACCTCAAAGTTGACCTCCAACTACATACACGTCTACTCTACACCAGAGGTCGAATTATATTAGTAGTTTTTGTCTAAGACATTTATGTTTAACATCGATAGGTAGCAGAACTACCCTCATTTTGTAATAAACGGGCCGGCTCGTCCGTGGCAGTGCAGTACTACCCTCTCACAGAAGACCAACCAAAAGTGAGTGTGAGACCGCAGGTCCATTGATATTAGCATCTCACTAGACCACCATAGCGTGGGTTACCATACTGCGTTGTCTGAATTCGCACTAAGTATGATGACCACAACTCTTAGATTCTATTCATAGATAGCGTAGTTACACAGGTTCTTAAAAAAGAAAACTCGACATGGAAGAGAATACTTTATCTGTCAGTTGTTAATAAATTGGTTAGCACATTTTAACGTTTAGACCAATTAACTGTAAAATCTCTCAGTTCAAATCATATAATACAAGTTTACTCTTCATAGAATATTTTCAGTGTTTCTTTAAATAAATAAATATAACACTAAAAAGCTTTCATTGCACGAGGTCAATATTCGAAATGTGATCGAAATAAAATGTTTTTAATAATACCTGTTTGTTTTAACAACAATTTACTTTGTCTATTGAAATACAAGGGTAGTAAATAAATGAATAATTCTTTATAGTAAGAATACAGAGTGTCAACACCCCTGTTTTTGTGAGGAAATCCCCACGTATACCACCGAAAGGTGGTTATGTTGGACTCGAAGCGACCAAAAACTGCACGCCGTCTCAGGTACCAGTAGCTAAGGAACCAGTAACACGGGCGACGCACGGCATGTAGATGATGTGTAAACACCCCTATTCATCCCGTGAGCAAACTACTCAGTACAGCATCACTGTAAAGAGAAAACCCTATAACAAACAACCTCCTGTCTAAGGAGATGCCTATGTCCTGCAGTGGATTGTTAGAAGGCTATTGACGTGGACGATGTATTTTAGAATGGTTTTGTTTGAAAAAAGTAATTGACTGCACGGTTCGCCTGGTGGTTCTACTGCGCTGAGTGTGGTGGGTTCAAACCCCACGTGGGACAACACTTTGTGTGATTCACAAATTGTTGTTCTGAGCCTGGGTGTTCTTTGTGTTCGTTTCTTGTATGTTTAAAAAGTCCCCCGCGACACACAATTTATTCCTAGTGCGGCTGTAGTCTTTAAAAAAAATATAGCATTCCATAGACATGTAGACAGATATTAAGATTTTAACTGCAATCTGTTAATCAGATTCGGGGTATTTCCTAAGTATTTGAATGGAAAGGTTTTTATAAGTACTGAATAAATTTACATGGCGTTCACTTTATGAACCAATTTTTTTTTTCAATTTTGTCATATTTAGTTCATTTGAAGGTACATGAGTCCAAAAGTGTAACTTATAGAGTACTTGCGTTTACCGGCGGCGCACCTGTGTGAATATCGGTTTTCGATATGTCCTTCCTCAAGAGTTAAAGTATCTAAATGTCAAAGTTTATTAAAATTGGTACAGCAGTTTCACTGTTAAGACGTAGACAGACAGTATTTTTTCATCCTTTATAATATTATAAACATTTTGGAATCAACGAGAAATATATTAAAAAAAATAATTATGGCCGTACATAATTAATTAATTTTTTTAAATGACTCTTTGTATTCTACTTATAAAATTTTTTATTTTTACTATAAACTTGTTTTTATTACCTATTTCTTTTTTAATAGTTTTTATTTCATTTCATTTTTGTTTTAATACTTCATGAATTTTTTTAGGTTTTAACTTTTTATTTTCACGTATTTACCTGAACACCGTACACTATGTTGACTCCCTCGATGGCGTAGCGGAAGCCAAAGCGACCGCTGTGCTTGAGGTTACGGATTCGATTCCCCGGTCGGACCAAATAATTGTACGAACTACAAATATGTTTTTCGGAGTTTGGGTGTTTACTATGTATAATACTTATATATCTATTTACAAAGAAAAAGTATACTATACGTATTTATACCAGTTGTCTAGTACCCATAGTACAAGCTCTGCTTAGTTTGGGACTAGATGGCGTATGTGTCAAGTGTCTGAAGTATTATTATTATGTTAATAGTAATAATGTTGCTTGTGTGTAACTGAATTCAATGTAGGCTTACAAATTAGATTACCATAGCTAATCTAAAATCCAATATAAATAATTATTTTTAACACGTACTTACCAAAATTATTTTAAGGCGACTAAGTACTTCTCTTGTGTGAACCGTGACTTTAAAAACACAAATGAAACGTACACAAAACACTCAGATTTAGAACAACAATTTGTTAATCAGATTCGGGGTATTTCCTAAGTATTTGAATGGAAAGGTTTTTATAAGTACTGAATAAATTTACATGGCGTTCACTTTATGAACCAATTTTTTTTTCAATTTTGTCATATTTAGTTCATTTGAAGGTACATGAGTCCAAAAGTGTAACTTATAGAGTACTTGCGTTTACCGGCGGCGCACCTGTGTGAATATCGGTTTTCGATATGTCCTTCCTCAAGAGTTAAAGTATCTAAATGTCAAAGTTTATTAAAATTGGTACAACATTTCACTGTTAAGACGTAGACAGACAGTACTTTTTCATCCATTATAATATTATAAACATTTTGGAATCAACGAGAAATATATTAAAAAAAATAATTATGGCCGTACATAATTAATTAATTTTTTTAAATGACTCTTTGTATTCTACTTATAAAATTTTTTATTTTTACTATAAACTTGTTTTTATTACCTATTTTTTTTTTAATAGTTTTTATTTCATTTCATTTTTGTTTTAATACTTCATGTATTTTTTTAGGTTTTAACTTTTTATTTTCACGTATTTACCTGTACACCGTACACTATGTTGACTCCCTCGATGGCGTAGCGGAAGCCAAAGCGACCGCTGTGCTTGAGGTTACGGATTCGATTCCCCGGTCGGACCAAATAATTGTACAAACTACAAATATGTTTTT
Source organism: Hypercompe scribonia (assembly GCA_949316085.1). Taxonomy (NCBI): domain Eukaryota; kingdom Metazoa; phylum Arthropoda; class Insecta; order Lepidoptera; family Erebidae; genus Hypercompe; species Hypercompe scribonia. The sequence continues at coordinate 6,686,592 of OX438997.1, forward strand.
CGGAGTTTGGGTGTTTACTATGTATAATACTTATATATCTATTTACAAAGAAAAAGTATACTATACGTATTTATACCAGTTGTCTAGTACCCATAGTACAAGCTCTGCTTAGTTTGGGACTAGATGGCGTATGTGTCAAGTGTCCGAAGTATAATTATTATGTTAATATTAATAATGTTGCTTGTGTGTAATGGAATTCAATGTAGGCTTACAAATTAGATTACCATAGCTAATCTAAAATCCAATACAAATAATTATTTTTAACACATACTTACGCAAATTATTTTAAGGCGACTAAGAACTTCTCTTGTGTGAACCGTGACTTAAAAAACACAAATGAAACGTACACAAAACACTCAGATTTAGAACAACAATTTGTGGATCACACAAAGTGTTGTCCCACAACACCACGCCCACCACGAATTTGAAAAATGCTGATTAGACTGACTGATAGAATACTTATACACTGTTTTTTTTGTAAATACATATATAATATATAATACATAGTAAAGCACCCAAATTCCGAAATAAATATTTGCAGATCATACAAACCTTTGATCCGATCCGGGAATCGAACCCGAGACCTCAAACATAGCAGTCGCCTTCGCTGCCACTGCACCACCGAGGCACATAAAAATGAAAAACATGTTGAATAAAATAAAATATTATTTTCTTCAACGTATTTTTGTACACAAATGAACGAAGACGTCCCCAAAGAGCGTCAACTATCCTGGTTTTGAGCAGTCTCAGGCATCCCACCACCATGGTGGCAGTCTGTCATCCAAACAATGTTTTGTGTAACTTTTAATTATCATATCAAGTTTATTTTTTATTTTATTTTAGTTTATCCTGCAAAGTGAGGAACGTGTAACGTTATACAGATACAAAGACACACAGAGACACGCAATTGTGGATCACAAAAATGTTAACTCATATATGAATCGAACCCAAAACACTTAGCGCTTGGTCTCAGCGATCACCTCGATGCTTCGTAGGACGCCTACTATGCCATCCGTGAAGTACTGTAATTAAAGTTTGTCAACAGTCTCGATAGATGGCGCTTCCTAGATCGCGATATGATTGTGTTCCTCCCATATGTTTATATACGTAAAATAATTTTGTAAAAATGATCGTAAGTATATATCTCGATTATGTTGAATTTAGTTGAACATGAACGAGATAAGTGTGATCTTCTAATATATAATCAATAGTAAAAGAACCTCAAAGTTGACCTCCAACTACATACACGTCTACTCTCTCACCAGAGGTCGAATTATATTAGTAGTTTTTGTCTAAGACATTTATGTTTAACATCAATAGGTAGCAGAACTATCCTCATTTTGTAATAAACGGGCCGGCTCGTCCGTGGCAGTGCAGTACTACCCTCTCACAGAAGACCAACCAAAAGTGAGTGTGAGACCGCAGGTCCATTGATATTAGCATCTCACTAGACCACCATAGCGTGGGTTACCATACTGCGTTGTCTGAATTCGCACTAAGTATGATGACCACAACTCTTAGATTCTATTCATAGATAGCGTAGTTACACAGGTTCTTAAAAAAGAAAACTCGACATGGAAGAGAATACTTTATCTGTCAGTTGTTAATAAATTGGTTAGCACATTTTAACGTTTAGACCAATTAACTCTAAAATCTCTCAGTTCAAATCGTATAATACAAGTTTACTCTTCATAGAATATTTTCAGTGTTTCTTTAAATAAATAAATATAACACTAAAAAGCTTTCATTGCACGAAGTCAATATTCGAAATGTGATCGAAATAAAATGTTTTTAATAATACCTGTTTGTTTTAACAACAATTTACTTTGTCTATTGAAATACAACGGTAGTAAATAAATAAATAATTTTTTATAGTAAGAATACAGAGTGTCAACACCCCTGTTTTTGTGAGGAAATCCCCACGTATACCACCGAAAGGTGGTTATGTTGGACTCGAAGCGACCAAAAACTGCACGCCGTCTCAGGTACCAGTAGCTAAGGAACCAGTAACACGGGCGACGCACGGCATGTAGATGATGTGTAAACACCCCTATTCATCCCGTGAGCAAACTACTCAGTACAGCATCACTGTAAAGAGAAAACCCTATAACAAACAACCTCCTGTCTAAGGAGATGCCTATGTCCTGCAGTGGATTGTTAGAAGGCTATTGACGTGGACGATGTATTTTAGAATGGTTTTGTTTGAAAAAAGTAATTGACTGCACGGTTCGCCTGGTGGTTCTACTGCGCTGAGTGTGGTGGGTTCAAACCCCACGTGGGACAACACTTTGTGTGATTCACAAATTGTTGTTCTGAGCCTGGGTGTTCTTTGTGTTCGTTTCTTGTATGTTTGTAAAGTCCCCCGCGACACACAATTTATCCCTAGTGCGGCTGCAGTCTTTAAAAAAAATATAGCATTCCATAGACATGTAGACAGATATTAAGATTTTAACTGCAATCTGTTAATCAGATTCGGGGTATTTCCTAAGTATTTGAATGGAAAGGTTTTTATAAGTACTGAATAAATTTACATGGCGTTCACTTTATGAACCAATTTTTTTTTACAATTTTGTTATATTTAGTTCATTTGAAGGTACATGAGTCCAAAAGTGTAACTTATAGAGTACTTGCGTTTACCGGCGGCGCACCTGTGTGAATATCGGTTTTCGATATGTCCTTCCTCAAGAGTTAAAGTATCTAAATGTCAAAGTTTATTAAAATTGGTACAGCAGTTTCACTGTTAAGACGTAGACAGACAGTACTTTTGCATCCATTATAATATTATAAACATTTTGGAATCAACGAGAAATATATTAAAAAAAATAATTATGGCCGTACATCATTAATTTATTTTTTTAAATGACTCTTTGTATTCTACTTATAACATTTTTTATTTTTACCATAAACTTGTTTTTATTATCTATTTTTTTTTAAAGTTTTTATTTCATTTCATTTTTGTTTTAATACTTCTTGTAGTTTTTTACGTTTTTACTTTTTATTTTCACGTATTTACCTGAACACCGTACACAATGTTGACTCCCTCGATGGCGTAGCGGAAGCCAAAGCGACCGCTGTGCTTGAGGTTACGGATTCGTTTCCCCGGTCGGACCAAATAATTGTACGAACTACAAATATGTTTTTCGGAGTTTGGGTGTTTACTATGTATAATACTTATATATCTATTTACAAAGAAAAAGTATACTATACGTATTTATACCAGTTGTCTAGTACCCATAGTACAAGCTCTGCTTAGTTTGGGACTAGATGGCGTATGTGTCAAGTGTCCAAAGTATTATTATTATGTTAATACTAATAATGTTGCTTGTGTGTAACTGAATTCAATGTAGGCTTACAAATTAGATTACCATAGCTAATCTAAAATCCAATATAAATAATTATTTTTAACCCATACTTACGCAAATTATTTTAAGGCGACTAAGAACTTTGCTTGTGTGAACCGTGACTTTAAAAACACAAATGAAACGTACACAAAACACTCAGATTTAGAACAACAATTTGTGGATCACACAAAGTGTTGTCCCACAACACCACGCCCACCATGAATTTGAAAAATGATGATTAGACTGACTGATAGAATACTTATACACTGTTTTTTTTGTAAATACATATATAATATATAATACATAGTGAAGCACCCAAATTCCGAAATAAATATTTGCAGATCATACAAACCTTTGATCCGATCCGGGAATCGAACCCGAGACCTCAAACATAGCAGTCGCCTTCGCTGCCACTGCATCACCGAGGCACATAAAAATGAAAAACATGTTGAATAAAATAAAATATTATTTTCTTCAACGTATTTTTGTCCACAAATGAACGAAGACGTCCCCAAAGAGCGTCAACCATCCCGGTTTTGAGCAGTCTCAGGCATCCCACCACCATGGTGGCAGTCTGTCATCCAAACAATGTTTTGTGTAACTTTTAATTATCATATCAAGTTTATTTTTTATTTTATTTTAGTTTATCCTGCAAAGTGAGGAACGTGTAACGTTATACAGATACAAAGACACACAGAGACACGCAATTGTGGATCACAAAAATGTTAACTCATATATGAATCGAACCCAAAACACTTAGCGCTTGGTCTCAGCGATCACCTCGATGCTTCGTAGGACGCCTACTATGCCATCCGTGAAGTAGTATAATTAAAGTTTGTCAACAGTCTCGATAGATGGCGCTTCCTAGATCGCGATATGATTGTGTTCCACCCATATGTTTATATACGTAAAATAATTTCGTAAAAATGATCGTAAGTATCTCGATTATGTTGAATTTAGTTGAACATGAACGAGATAAGTGTGATCCTCTAATATATAATCAATAGTAAAAGAACCTGAAAGTTGACCTCCAACTACATACACGTCTACTCTCTCACCAGAGGTCGAATTATATTAGTAGTTTTTGTCTAAGACATTTATGTTTAACATCGATAGGTAGCAGAACTACCCTCATTTCGTAATAAACGGGCCGGCTCGTCCGTGGCAGTGCAGTACTACCCTCTCACAGAAGACCAACCTAAAGTGATTGTGAGACCGCAGGTCCATTGATATTAGCATCTCACTAGACCACCATAGCGTGGGTTACCATACTGCGTTGTCTGAATTCGCACTATGTATGATGACCACAACTCTTAGATTCTATTCATAGATAGCGTAGTTACACAGGTTCTTAAAAAAGAAAACTCGACATGGAAGAGAATACTTTATCTGTCAGTTGTCAATAAATTGGTTAGCACATTTTAACGTTTAGACCAATTAACTGTAAAATCTCTCAGTTCAAATCATATAATACAAGTTTACTCTTCATAGAATATTTTCAGTGTTTCTTTAAATAAATAAATATAACACTAAAAAGCTTTCATTGCACGAGGTCAATATTCGAAATGTGATCGAAATAAAATGTTTTTAATAATACCTGTTTGTTTTAACAACAATTTACTGTGTCTATTGAAATACAAGGGTAGTAAATAAATGAATATTTTTTTATAGTAAGAATACAGAGTGTCAACACCCCTGTTTTTGTGAGGAAATCCCCACGTATACCACCGAAAGGTGGTTATGTTGGACTCGAAGCGACTAAAAACTGCACGCCGTCTCAGGTACCAGTAGCTAAGGAACCAGTAACACGGGCGACGCACGGCATGTAGATGATGTGTAAACATCCCTATTCATCCCGTGTGCAAACTACTCAGTACAGCATCACTGTAAAGAGAAAACCCTATAACAAACAACCTCCTGTCTAAGGAGATGCCTATGTCCTGCAGTGGATTGTTAGAAGGCTATTGACGTGGACGATGTATTTTAGAATGGTTTTGTTTGAAAAAAGTAATTGACTGCACGGTTCGCTTGGTGGTTCTACTGCGCTGAGTGTGGTGGGTTCAAACCCCACGTGGGACAACACTTTGTGTGATTCACAAATTGTTGTTCTGAGCCTGGGTGTTCTTTGTGTTCGTTTCTTGTATGTTTGTAAAGTCCCCCGCGACACACAATTTATCCCTGGTGCGGCTGCAGTCTTTAAAAAAAATATAGCATTCCATAGACATGTAGACAGATATTAAGATTTTAACTGCAATCTGTTAATCAGATTCGGGGTATTTCCTAAGTATTTGAATGGAAAGGTTTTTATAAGTACTGAATAAATTTACATGGCGTTCACTTTATGAACCAATTTTTTTTTACAATTTTGTCATATTTAGTTCATTTGAAGGTACATGAGTCCAAAAGTGTAACTTATAGAGTACTTGCGTTTACCGGCGGCGCACCTGTGTGAATATCGGTTTTCGATATGTCCTTCCTCAAGAGTTAAAGTATCTAAATGTCAAAGTTTATTAAAATTGGTACAGCAGTTTCACTGTTAAGACGTAGACAGACAGTACTTTTGCATCCATTATAATATTATAAACATTTTGGAATCAACGAGAAATATATTAAAAAAAATAATTATGGCCGTACATCATTAATTTATTTTTTTAAATGACTCTTTGTATTCTACTTATAACATTTTTTATTTTTACCATAAACTTGTTTTTATTATCTATTTTTTTTAATAGTTTTTATTTCATTTCATTTTTGTTTTAATACTTCTTGTAGTTTTTTACGTTTTTACTTTTTATTTTCACGTATTTACCTGAACACCGTACACAATGTTGACTCCCTCGATGGCGTAGCGGAAGCCAAAGCGACCGCTGTGCTTGAGGTTACGGATTCGTTTCCCCGGTCGGACCAAATAATTGTACGAACTACAAATATGTTTTTCGGAGTTTGGGTGTTTACTATGTATAATACTTATATATCTATTTACAAAGAAAAAGTATACTATACGTATTTATACCAGTTGTCTAGTACCCATAGTACAAGCTCTGCTTAGTTTGGGACTAGATGGCGTATGTGTCAAGTGTCCGAAGTATTATTATTATGTTAATACTAATAATGTTGCTTGTGTGTAACTGAATTCAATGTAGGCTTACAAATTAGATTACCATAGCTAATCTAAAATCCAATATAAATAATTATTTTTAACCCATACTTACGCAAATTATTTTAAGGCGACTAAGAACTTTGCTTGTGTGAACCGTGACTTTAAAAACACAAATGAAACGTACACAAAACACTCAGATTTAGAACAACAATTTGTGGATCACACAAAGTGTTGTCCCACAACACCACGCCCACCATGAATTTGAAAAATGATGATTAGACTGACTGATAGAATACTTATACACTGTTTTTTTTGTAAATACATATATAATATATAATACATAGTGAAGCACCCAAATTCCGAAATAAATATTTGCAGATCATACAAACCTTTGATCCGATCCGGGAATCGAACCCGAGACCTCAAACATAGCAGTCGCCTTCGCTGCCACTGCATCACCGAGGCACATAAAAATGAAAAACATGTTGAATAAAATAAAATATTATTTTCTTCAACGTATTTTTGTCCACAAATGAACGAAGACGTCCCCAAAGAGCGTCAACCATCCCGGTTTTGAGCAGTCTCAGGCATCCCACCACCATGGTGGCAGTCTGTCATCCAAACAATGTTTTGTGTAACTTTTAATTATCATATCAAGTTTATTTTTTATTTTATTTTAGTTTATCCTGCAAAGTGAGGAACGTGTAACGTTATACAGATACAAAGACACACAGAGACACGCAATTGTGGATCACAAAAATGTTAACTCATATATGAATCGAACCCAAAACACTTAGCGCTTGGTCTCAGCGATCACCTCGATGCTTCGTAGGACGCCTACTATGCCATCCGTGAAGTAGTATAATTAAAGTTTGTCAACAGTCTCGATAGATGGCGCTTCCTAGATCGCGATATGATTGTGTTCCACCCATATGTTTATATACGTAAAATAATTTCGTAAAAATGATCGTAAGTATCTCGATTATGTTGAATTTAGTTGAACATGAACGAGATAAGTGTGATCCTCTAATATATAATCAATAGTAAAAGAACCTGAAAGTTGACCTCCAACTACATACACGTCTACTCTCTCACCAGAGGTCGAATTATATTAGTAGTTTTTGTCTAAGACATTTATGTTTAACATCGATAGGTAGCAGAACTACCCTCATTTCGTAATAAACGGGCCGGCTCGTCCGTGGCAGTGCAGTACTACCCTCTCACAGAAGACCAACCTAAAGTGATTGTGAGACCGCAGGTCCATTGATATTAGCATCTCACTAGACCACCATAGCGTGGGTTACCATACTGCGTTGTCTGAATTCGCACTAAGTATGATGACCACAACTCTTAGATTCTATTCATAGATAGCGTAGTTACACAGGTTCTTAAAAAAGAAAACTCGACATGGAAGAGAATACTTTATCTGTCAGTTGTCAATAAATTGGTTAGCACATTTTAACGTTTAGACCAATTAACTGTAAAATCTCTCAGTTCAAATCATATAATACAAGTTTACTCTTCATAGAATATTTTCAGTGTTTCTTTAAATAAATAAATATAACACTAAAAAGCTTTCATTGCACGAGGTCAATATTCGAAATGTGATCGAAATAAAATGTTTTTAATAATACCTGTTTGTTTTAACAACAATTTACTGTGTCTATTGAAATACAAGGGTAGTAAATAAATGAATATTTTTTTATAGTAAGAATACAGAGTGTCAACACCCCTGTTTTTGTGAGGAAATCCCCACGTATACCACCGAAAGGTGGTTATGTTGGACTCGAAGCGACTAAAAACTGCACGCCGTCTCAGGTACCAGTAGCTAAGGAACCAGTAACACGGGCGACGCACGGCATGTAGATGATGTGTAAACATCCCTATTCATCCCGTGTGCAAACTACTCAGTACAGCATCACTGTAAAGAGAAAACCCTATAACAAACAACCTCCTGTCTAAGGAGATGCCTATGTCCTGCAGTGGATTGTTAGAAGGCTATTGACGTGGACGATGTATTTTAGAATGGTTTTGTTTGAAAAAAGTAATTGACTGCACGGTTCGCCTGGTGGTTCTACTGCGCTGAGTGTGGTGGGTTCAAACCCCACGTGGGACAACACTTTGTGTGATTCACAAATTGTTGTTCTGAGCCTGGGTGTTCTTTGTGTTCGTTTCTTGTATGTTTGTAAAGTCCCCCGCGACACACAATTTATCCCTGGTGCGGCTGCAGTCTTTAAAAAAAATATAGCATTCCATAGACATGTAGACAGATATTAAGATTTTAACTGCAATCTGTTAATCAGATTCGGGGTATTTCCTAAGTATTTGAATGGAAAGGTTTTTATAAGTACTGAATAAATTTACATGGCGTTCACTTTATGAACCAATTTTTTTTTACAATTTTGTCATATTTAGTTCATTTGAAGGTACATGAGTCCAAAAGTGTAACTTATAGAGTACTTGCGTTTACCGGCGGCGCACCTGTGTGAATATCGGTTTTCGATATGTCCTTCCTCAAGAGTTAAAGTATCTAAATGTCAAAGTTTATTAAAATTGGTACAGCAGTTTCACTGTTAAGACGTAGACAGACAGTACTTTTGCATCCATTATAATATTATAAACATTTTGGAATCAACGAGAAATATATTAAAAAAAATAATTATGGCCGTACATCATTAATTTATTTTTTTAAATGACTCTTTGTATTCTACTTATAACATTTTTTATTTTTACCATAAACTTGTTTTTATTATCTATTTTTTTTAATAGTTTTTATTTCATTTCATTTTTGTTTTAATACTTCTTGTAGTTTTTTACGTTTTTACTTTTTATTTTCACGTATTTACCTGAACACCGTACACAATGTTGACTCCCTGGATGGCGTAGCGGAAGCCAAAGCGACCGCTGTGCTTGAGGTTACGGATTCGTTTCCCCGGTCGGACCAAATAATTGTAAGAACTACAAATATGTTTTTCGGAGTTTGGGTGTTTACTATGTATAATACTTATATATCTATTTACAAAGAAAAAGTATACTATACGTATTTATACCAGTTGTCTAGTACCCATAGTACAAGCTCTGCTTAGTTTGGGACTAGATGGCGTATGTGTCAAGTGTCCGAAGTATTATTATTATGTTAATACTAATAATGTTGCTTGTGTGTAACTGAATTCAATGTAGGCTTACAAATTAGATTACCATAGCTAATCTAAAATCCAATATAAATAATTATTTTTAACCCATACTTACGCAAATTATTTTAAGGCGACTAAGAACTTTGCTTGTGTGAACCGTGACTTTAAAAACACAAATGAAACGTACACAAAACACTCAGATTTAGAACAACAATTTGTGGATCACACAAAGTGTTGTCCCACAACACCACGCCCACCATGAATTTGAAAAATGATGATTAGACTGACTGATAGAATACTTATACACTGTTTTTTTTGTAAATACATATATAATATATAATACATAGTGAAGCACCCAAATTCCGAAATAAATATTTGCAGATCATACAAACCTTTGATCCGATCCGGGAATCGAACCCGAGACCTCAAACATAGCAGTCGCCTTCGCTGCCACTGCACCACCGAGGCACATAAAAATGAAAAACATGTTGAATAAAATAAAATATTATTTTCTTCAACGTATTTTTGTCCACAAATGAACGAAGACGTCCCCAAAGAGCGTCAACCATCCCGGTTTTGAGCAGTCTCAGGCATCCCACCACCATGGTGGCAGTCTGTCATCCAAACAATGTTTTGTGTAACTTTTAATTATCATATCAAGTTTATTTTTTATTTTATTTTAGTTTATCCTGCAAAGTGAGGAACGTGTAACGTTATACAGATACAAAGACACACAGAGACACGCAATTGTGGATCACAAAAATGTTAACTCAAATATGAATCGAACCCAAAACACTTAGCGCTTGGTCTCAGCGATCACCTCGATGCTTCGTAGGACGCCTACTATGCCATCCGTGAAGTAGTATAATTAAAGTTTGTCAACAGTCTCGATAGATGGCGCTTCCTAGATCGCGATATGATTGTGTTCCACCCATATGTTTATATACGTAAAATAATTTCGTAAAAATGATCGTAAGTATCTCGATTATGTTGAATTTAGTTGAACATGAACGAGATAAGTGTGATCCTCTAATATATAATCAATAGTAAAAGAACCTGAAAGTTGACCTCCAACTACATACACGTCTACTCTCTCACCAGAGGTCGAATTATATTAGTAGTTTTTGTTTAAGACATTTATGTTTAACATCGATAGGTAGCAGAACTACCCTCATTTCGTAATAAACGGGCCGGCTCGTCCGTGGCAGTGCAGTACTACCCTCTCACAGAAGACCAACCTAAAGTGATTGTGAGACCGCAGGTCCATTGATATTAGCATCTCACTAGACCACCATAGCGTGGGTTACCATACTGCGTTGTCTGAATTCGCACTAAGTATGATGACCACAACTCTTAGATTCTATTCATAGATAGCGTAGTTACACAGGTTCTTAAAAAAGAAAACTCGACATGGAAGAGAATACTTTATCTGTCAGTTGTTAATAAATTAGTTAGCACATTTTAACGTTTAGACCAATTAACTGTAAAATCTCTCAGTTCAAATCATATAATACAAGTTTACTCTTCATAGAATATTTTCAGTGTTTCTTTAAATAAATAAATATAACACTAAAAAGCTTTCATTGCACGAGGTCAATATTCGAAATGTGATCGAAATAAAATGTTTTTAATAATACCTGTTTGTTTTAACAACAATTTACTGTGTCTATTGAAATACAAGGGTAGTAAATAAATGAATAATTTTTTATAGTAAGAATACAGAGTGTCAACACCCCTGTTTTTGTGAGGAAATCCCCACGTATACCACCGAAAGGTGGTTATGTTGGGCTCGAAGCGACCAAAAACTGCACGCCGTCTCAGGTACCAGTAGCTAAGGAACCAGTAACACGGGCGACGCACGGCATGTAGATGATGTGTAAACACCCCTATTCATCCCGTGAGCAAACTACTCAGTACAGCATCACTGTAAAGAGAAAACCCTATAACAAACAACCTCCTGTCTAAGGAGATGCCTATGTCCTGCAGTGGATTGTTAGAAGGCTATTGACGTGGACGATGTATTTTAGAATGATTTTGTTTGAAAAAAGTAATTGACTGCACGGTTCGCCTGGTGGTTCTACTGCGCTGAGTGTGGTGGGTTCAAACCCCACGTGGGACAACACTTTGTGTGATTCACAAATTGTTGTTCTGAGCCTGGGTGTTCTTTGTGTTCGTTTCTTGTATGTTTGTAAAGTCCCCCGCGACACACAATTTATCCCTGGTGCGGCTGCAGTCTTTAAAAAAAATATAGCATTCCATAGACATGTAGACAGATATTAAGATTTTAACTGCAATCTGTTAATCAGATTCGGGGTATTTCCTAAGTATTTGAATGGAAAGGTTTTTATAAGTACTGAATAAATTTACATGGCGTTCCTTTTATGAACCAATTTTTGTTTTCAATTTTGTCATATTTAGTTCATTTGAAGGTACATGAGTCCAAAAGTGTAACTTATAGAGTACTTGCGTTTACCGGCGGCGCACCTGTGTGAATATCGGTTTTCGATATGTCCTTCCTCAAGAGTTAAAGTATCTAAATGTCAAAATTTATTAAAATTGGTACAGCAGTTTCACTGTTAAGACGTAGACAGACAGTACTTTTGCATCCATTATAATATTATAAACATTTTGGAATCAACGAGAAATATATTAAAAAAAATAATTATGGCCGTACATCATTAATTTATTTTTTTAAATGACTCTTTGTATTCTACTTATAACATTTTTTATTTTTACCATAAACTTGTTTTTATTATCTATTTTTTTTAATAGTTTTTATTTCATTTCATTTTTGTTTTAATACTTCTTGTAGTTTTTTACGTTTTTACTTTTTATTTTCACGTATTTACCTGAACACCGTACACAATGTTGACTCCCTCGATGGCGTAGCGGAAGCCAAAGCGACCGCTGTGCTTGAGGTTACGGATTCGTTTCCCCGGTCGGACCAAATAATTGTACGAACTACAAATATGTTTTTCGGAGTTTGGGTGTTTACTATGTATAATACTTATATATCTATTTACAAAGAAAAAGTATACTATACGTATTTATACCAGTTGTCTAGTACCCATAGTACAAGCTCTGCTTAGTTTGGGACTAGATGGCGTATGTGTCAAGTGTCCGAAGTATTATTATTATGTTAATACTAATAATGTTGCTTGTGTGTAACTGAATTCAATGTAGGCTTACAAATTAAATTACCATAGCTAATCTAAAATCCAATATAAATAATTATTTTTAACACATACTTACGCAAATTATTTTAAGGCGACTAAGAACTTCTCTTGTGTGAACCGTGACTTTAAAAACACAAATGAAACGTACACAAAACACTCAGATTTAGAACAACAATTTGTGGATCACACAAAGTATTGTCCCACAACACCACGCCCACCACGAATTTGAAAAATGATGATTAGACTGACTGATAGAATACTTATACACTGTTTTTTTTGTAAATACATATATAATATATAATACATAGTGAAGCACCCAAATTCCGAAATAAATATTTGCAGATCATACAAACCTTTGATCCGATCCGGGAATCGAACCCGAGACCTCAAACATAGCAGTCGCCTTCGCTGCCACTGCACCACCGAGGCACATAAAAATGAAAAACATGTTGAATAAAATAAAATATTATTTTCTTCAACGTATTTTTGTCCACAAATGAACGAAGACGTCCCCAAAGAGCGTCAACTATCCTGGTTTTGAGCAGTCTCAGGCATCCCACCACCATGGTGGCAGTCTGTCATCCAAACAATGTTTTGTGTAACTTTTAATTATCATATCAAGTTTATTTTTTATTTTATTTTAGTTTATCCTGCAAAGTGAGGAACGTATAACGTTATACAGATACAAAGACACACAGAGACACGCAATTGTGGATCACAAAAATGTTAACTCATATATGAATCGAACCCAAAACACTTAGCGCTTGGTCGTTTTTGTTTAAGACATTTATGTTTAACATCGATAGGTAGCAGAACTACCCTCATTTCGTAATAAACGGGCCGGCTCGTCCGTGGCAGTGCAGTACTACCCTCTCACAGAAGACCAACCTAAAGTGATTGTGAGACCGCAGGTCCATTGATATTAGCATCTCACTAGACCACCATAGCGTGGGTTACCATACTGCGTTGTCTGAATTCGCACTAAGTATGATGACCACAACTCTTAGATTCTATTCATAGATAGCGTAGTTACACAGGTTCTTAAAAAAGAAAACTCGACATGGAAGAGAATACTTTATCTGTCAGTTGTTAATAAATTGGTTAGCACATTTTAACGTTTAGACCAATTAACTGTAAAATCTCTCAGTTCAAATCATATAATACAAGTTTACTCTTCATAGAATATTTTCAGTGTTTCTTTAAATAAATAAATATAACACTAAAAAGCTTTCATTGCACGAAGTCAATATTCGAAATGTGATCGAAATAAAATGTTTTTAATAATACCTGTTTGTTTTAACAACAATTTACTTTGTCTATTGAAATACAAGGGTAGTAAATAAATGAATAATTCTTTATAGTAAGAATACAGAGTGTCAACACCCCTGTTTTTGTGAGGAAATCCCCACGTATACCACCGAAAGGTGGTTATGTTGGACTCGAAGCGACCAAAAACTGCACGCCGTCTCAGGTACCAGTAGCTAAGGAACCAGTAACACGGGCGACGCACGGCATGTAGATGATGTGTAAACACCCCTATTCATCCCGTGAGCAAACTACTCAGTACAGCATCACTGTAAAGAGAAAACCCTATAACAAACAACCTCCTGTCTAAGGAGATGCCTATGTCCTGCAGTGGATTGTTAGAAGGCTATTGACGTGGACGATGTATTTTAGAATGGTTTTGTTTGAAAAAAGTAATTGACTGCACGGTTCGCCTGGTGGTTCTACTGCGCTGAGTGTGGTGGGTTCAAACCCCACGTGGGACAACACTTTGTGTGATTCACAAATTGTTGTTCTGAGCCTGGGTGTTCTTTGTGTTCGTTTCTTGTATGTTTGTAAAGTCCCCCGCGACACACAATTTATTCCTAGTGCGGCTGTAGTCTTTAAAAAAAATATAGCATTCCATAGACATGTAGACAGATATTAAGATTTTAACTGCAATCTGTTAATCAGATTCGGGGTATTTCCTAAGTATTTGAATGAAAAGGTTTTTATAAGTACTGAATAAATTTACATGGCGTTCACTTTATGAACCAATTTTTTTTTACAATTTTGTCATATTTAGTTCATTTGAAGGTACATGAGTCCAAAAGTGTAACTTATAGAGTACTTGCGTTTACCGGCGGCGCACCTGTGTGAATATCGGTTTTCGATATGTCCTTCCTCAAGAGTTAAAGTATCTAAATGTCAAAGTTTATTAAAATTGGTACAGCAGTTTCACTGTTAAGACGTAGACAGACAGTACTTTTGCATCCATTATAATATTATAAACATTTTGGAATCAACGAGAAATATATTAAAAAAAATAATTATGGCCGTACATCATTAATTTATTTTTTTAAATGACTCTTTGTATTCTACTTATAACATTTTTTATTTTTACCATAAACTTGTTTTTATTATCTATTTTTTTTTAAAGTTTTTATTTCATTTCATTTTTGTTTTAATACTTCTTGTAGTTTTTTACGTTTTTACTTTTTATTTTCACGTATTTACCTGAACACCGTACACCATGTTGACTCCCTCGATGGCGTAGCGGAAGCCAAAGCGACCGCTGTGCTTGAGGTTACGGATTCGTTTCCCCGGTCGGACCAAATAATTGTACGAACTACAAATATGTTTTTCGGAGTTTGGGTGTTTACTATGTATAATACTTATATATCTATTTACAAAGAAAAAGTATACTATACGTATTTATACCAGTTGTCTAGTACCCATAGTACAAGCTCTGCTTAGTTTGGGACTAGATGGCGTATGTGTCAAGTGTCCGAAGTATTATTATTATGTTAATACTAATAATGTTGCTTGTGTGTAATTGAATTCAATGTAGGCTTACAAATTAGATTACCAGAGCTAATCTAAAATTCAATATAAATAATTATTTTTAACACATACTTACGCAAATTATTTTAAGGCGACTAAGAACTTCTCTTGTGTGAACCGTGACTTTAAAAACACAAATGGAACGAACACAAAACACTCAGATTTAGAACAACAATTTGTGGATCACACAAAGTGTTGTCCCACAACACCACGCCCACCACGAATTTGAAAAATGATGATTAGACTGACTGATAGAATACTCATACACTGTTTTTTTTGTAAATACATATATAATATATAATACATAGTGAAGCACCCAAATTCCGAAATAAATATTTGCAGATCATACAAACCTTTGATCTGATCCGGGAATCGAACCCGAGACCTCAAACATAGCAGTAGCCTTCGCTGCCACTGCACCACCGAGGCACATAAAATGAAAAAAATGTTGAATGAAATAAAATATTATTTTCTTCAACGTATTTTTGTCCACAAATGAACGAAGACGTCCCCAAAGAGCGTCAACCATCCCGGTTTTGAGCAGTCTCAGGCATCCCACCACCATGGTGGCAGTCTGTCATCCAAACAATGTTTTGTGTAACTTTTAATTATCATATCAAGTTTATTTTTTATTTTATTTTAGTTTATCCTGCAAAGTGAGGAACGTGTAACGTTATACAGATACAAAGACACACAGAGACACGCAATTGTGGATCACAAAAATGTTAACTCAAATATGAATCGAACCCAAAACACTTAGCGCTTGGTCTCAGCGATCACCTCGATGCTTCGTAGGACGCCTACTATGCCATCCGTGAAGTAGTATAATTAAAGTTTGTCAACAGTCTCGATAGATGGCGCTTCCTAGATCGCGATATGATTGTGTTCCACCCATATGTTTATATATGTAAAATAATTTCGTAAAAATGATCGTAAGTATCTCGATTATGTTGAATTTAGTTGAACATGAACGAGATAAGTGTGATCCTCTAATATATAATCAATAGTAAAAGAACCTCAAAGTTGACCTCCAACTACATACACGTCTACTCTCTCACCAGAGGTCGAATTATATTAGTAGTTTTTGTCTAAGACATTTATGTTTAACATCTATAGGTAGCAGAACTACCCTCATTTTGTAATAAACGGGCCGGCTCGTCCGTGGCAGTGCAGTACTACCCTCTCACAGAAGACCAACCAAAAGTGAGTGTGAGACCGCAGGTCCATTGATATTAGCATCTCACTAGACCACCATAGCGTGGGTTACCATACTGCGTTGTCTGAATTCGCACTAAGTATGATGACCACAACCCTTAGATTCTATTCATAGATAGCGTAGTTACACAGGTTCTTAAAAAAGAAAACTCGACATGGAAGAGAATACTTTATCTGTCAGTTGTTAATAAATTGGTTAGCACATTTTAACGTTTAGACCAATTAACTGTAAAATCTCTCAGTTCAAATCATATAATACAAGTTTACTCTTCATAGAATATTTTCAGTGTTTCTTTAAATAAATAAATATAACACTAAAAAGCTTTCATTGCACGAGGTCAATATTCGAAATGTGATCGAAATAAAATGTTTTTAATAATACCTGTTTGTTTTAACAAAAATTTACTTTGTCTATTGAAATACAAGGGTAGTAAATAAATGAATAATTCTTTATAGTAAGAATACAGAGTGTCAACACCCCTGTTTTTGTGAGGAAATCCCCACGTATACCACCGAAAGGTGGTTATGTTGGACTCGAAGCGACCAAAAACTGCACGCCGTCTCAGGTACCAGTAGCTAAGGAACCAGTAACACGGGCGACGCACGGCATGTAGATGATGTGTAAACACCCCTATTCATCCCGTGAGCAAACTACTCAGTACAGCATCACTGTAAAGAGAAAACCCTATAACAAACAACCTCCTGTCTAAGGAGATGCCTATGTCCTGCAGTGGATTGTTAGAAGGCTATTGACGTGGACGATGTATTTTAGAATGGTTTTGTTTGAAAAAAGTAATTGACTGCACGGTTCGCCTGGTGGTTCTACTGCGCTGAGTGTGGTGGGTTCAAACCCCACGTGGGACAACACTTTGTGTGATTCACAAATTGTTGTTCTGAGCCTGGGTGTTCTTTGTGTTCGTTTCTTGTATGTTTGTAAAGTCCCCCGCGACACACAATTTATTCCTAGTGCGGCTGTAGTCTTTAAAAAAAATATAGCATTCCATAGACATGTAGACAGATATTAAGATTTTAACTGCAATCTGTTAATCAGATTCGGGGTATTTCCTAAGTATTTGAATGGAAAGGTTTTTATAAGTACTGAATAAATTTACATGGCGTTCACTTTATGAACCAATTTTTTTTTTCAATTTTGTCATATTTAGTTCATTTGAAGGTACATGAGTCCAAAAGTGTAACTTATAGAGTACTTGCGTTTACCGGCGGCGCACCTGTGTGAATATCGGTTTTCGATTTGTCCTTCCTCAAGAGTTAAAGTATCTAAATGTCAAAGTTTATTAAAATTGGTACAGCAGTTTCACTGTTAAGACGTAGACAGACAGTACTTTTGCATCCATTATAATATTACAAACATTTTGGAATAAACGAAAAATATATTTAAAAAAATAATTGTGGCCGTACATAATTTATTTATTTTTTTAAATGACTCTTTGTATTCTACTTATAACATTTTTTATTTTTACCATAAACTTGTTTTTATTATCTATTTTTTTTTAATAGTTTTTATTTCATTTCATTTTTGTTTTAATACTTCTTGTAGTTTTTTACGTTTTACACAATGTTGACTCCCTCGATGGCGTAGCGGAAGCCAAAGCGACCGCTGTGCTTGAGGTTACGGATTCGATTCCCCGGTCGGACCAAATAATTGTACGAACTACAAATATGTTTTTCGGAGTTTGGGTGTTTACTATGTATAATACTTATATATCTATTTACAAAGAAAAAGTATACTATACGTATTTATACCAGTTGTCTAGTACCCATAGTACAAGCTCTGCTTAGTTTGGGACTAGACGGCGTATGTGTCAAGTGTCCGAAGTATTATTATTATGTTAATATTAATAATGTTGCTTGTGTGTAATGGAATTCAATGTAGGCTTACAAATTAGATTACCATAGCTAATCTAAAATCCAATATAAATAATTATTTTTAACACGTACTTACGCAAATTATTTTAAGGCGACTAAGAACTTCTCTTGTGTGAACCGTGACTTTAAAAACACAAATGAAACGTACACAAAACACTCAGATTTAGAACAACAATTTGTGGATCACACAAAGTGTTGTCCCACAACACCACGCCCACCACGAATTTGAAAAATGATGATTAGAGTGACTGATAGAATACTTATATACTCGTTTTTTTGTAAATACATATATAATATATAATACATAGTAAAGCACCCAAATTCCGAAATAAATATTTGCAGATCATACAAACCTTTGATCCGATCCGGGAATCGAACCCGAAACCTCAAACATAGCAGTCGCCTTCGCTGCCACTGCACCACCGAGGCACATAAAAATGAAAAAAATGTTGAATAAAATAAAATATTATTTTCTTCAACGTATTTTTGTCCACAAATGAACGAAGACGTCCACAAAGAGCGTCAACCATCCCGGTTTTGAGCAGTCTCAGGCATCCGACCACCATGGTGGCAGTCTGTCATCCAAACAATGTTTTGTGTAACTTTTAATTATCATATCAAGTTTATTTTTTATTTTATTTTAGTTTATCCTGCAAAGTGAGGAACGTATAACGTTATACAGATACAAAGACACACAGAGACACGCAATTGTGGATCACAAAAATGTTAACTCATATATGAATCGAACCCAAAACACTTAGCGCTTGGTCTCAGCGATCACCTCGATGCTTCGTAGGACGCCTACTATGCCATCCGTGAAGTACTGTAATTAAAGTTTGTCAACAGTCTCGATAGATGGCGCTTCCTAGATCGCGATATGATTGTGTTGCACCCATATGTTTATATACGTAAAATAATTTCGTAAAAATGATCGTAAGTATCTCGATTATGTTGAATTTAGTTGAACATGAACGAGATAAGTGTGATCCTCTAATATATAATCAATAGTAAAAGAACCTCAAAGTTGACCTCCAACTACATACACGTCTACTCTCTCACCAGAGGTCGAATTATATTAGTAGTTTTTGTCTAAGACATTTATGTTTAACATCAATAGGTAGCAGAACTACCCTCATTTTGTAATAAACGGGCCGGCTCATCCGTGGCAGTGCAGTACTACCCTCTCACAGAAGACCAACCAAAAGTGAGTGTGAGACCGCAGGTCCATTGATATTAGCATCTCACTAGACCACCATAGCGTGGGTTACCATACTGCGTTGTCTGAATTCGCACTAAGTATGATGACCACAACTCTTAGATTCTATTCATAGATAGCGTAGTTACACAGGTTCTTAAAAAAGAAAACTCGACATGGAAGAGAATACTTTATCTGTCAGTTGTTAATAAATTAGTTAGCACATTTTAACGTTTAGACCAATTAACTGTAAAATCTCTCAGTTCAAATCATATAATACAAGTTTACTCTTCATAGAATATTTTCAGTGTTTCTTTAAATAAATAAATATAACACTAAAAAGCTTTCATTGCACGAGGTCAATATTCGAAATATGATCGAAATAAAATGTTTTTAATAATACCTGTTTGTTTTAACAACAATTTACTTTGTCTATTGAAATACAAGGGTAGTAAATAAATGAATAATTCTTTATAGTAAGAATACAGAGTGTCAACACCCCTGTTTTTGTGAGGAAATCCCCACGTATACCACCGAAAGGTGGTTATGTTGGGCTCGAAGCGACCAAAAACTGCACGCCGTCTCAGGTACCAGTAGCTAAGGAACCAGTAACACGGGCGACGCACGGCATGTAGATGATGTGTAAACACCCCTATTCATCCCGTGAGCAAACTACTCAGTACAGCATCACTGTAAAGAGAAAACCCTATAACAAACAACCTCCTGTCTAAGGAGATGCCTATGTCCTGCAGTGGATTGTTAGAAGGCTATTGACGTGGACGATGTATTTTAGAATGGTTTTGTTTGAAAAAAGTAATTGACTGCACGGTTCGCCTGGTGGTTCTACTGCGCTGAGTGTGGTGGGTTCAAACCCCACGTGGGACAACACTTTGTGTGATTCACAAATTGTTGTTCTGAGCCTGGGTGTTCTTTGTGTTCGTTTCTTGTATGTTTGTAAAGTCCCCCGCGACACACAATTTATCCCTAGTGCGGCTGCAGTCTTTAAAAAAAATATAGCATTCCATAGACACGTAGACAGATATTAAGATTTTAACTGCAATCTGTTAATCAGATTCGGGGTATTTCCTAAGTATTTGAATGGAAAGGTTTTTATAAGTACTGAATAAATTTACATGGCGTTCACTTTATGAACCAATTTTTTTTTACAATTTTGTCATATTTAGTTCATTTGAAGGTACATGAGTCCAAAAGTGTAACTTATAGAGTACTTGCGTTTACCGGCGGCGCACCTGTGTGAATATCGGTTTTCGATATGTCCTTCCTCAAGAGTTAAAGTATCTAAATGTCAAAGTTTATTAAAATTGGTACAGCAGTTTCACTGTTAAGACGTAGACAGACAGTACTTTTGCATCCATTATAATATTATAAACATTTTGGAATCAACGAGAAATATATTAAAAAAAATAATTATGGCCGTACATCATTAATTTATTTTTTTAAATGACTCTTTGTATTCTACTTATAACATTTTTTATTTTTACCATAAACTTGTTTTTATTATCTATTTTTTTTAATAGTTTTTATTTCATTTCATTTTTGTTTTAATACTTCTTGTAGTTTTTTACGTTTTTACTTTTTATTTTCACGTATTTACCTGAACACCGTACACAATGTTGACTCCCTCGATGGCGTAGCGGAAGCCAAAGCGACCGCTGTGCTTGAGGTTACGGATTCGTTTCCCCGGTCGGACCAAATAATTGTACGAACTACAAATATGTTTTTCGGAGTTTGGGTGTTTACTATGTATAATACTTATATATCTATTTACAAAGAAAAAGTATACTATACGTATTTATACCAGTTGTCTAGTACCAATAGTACAAGCTCTGCTTAGTTTGGGACTAGATGGCGTATGTGTCAAGTGTCCGAAGTATTATTATTATGTTAATACTAATAATGTTGCTTGTGTGTAATGGAATTCAATGTAGGCTTACAAATTAGATTACCATAGCTAATCTAAAGTCCAATATAAATAATTATTTTCACACACATTTACACAAATTTACAGACAGCTAAGAACTTCTCTTGTGTGAACCGTGACTTTAAAAACACAAATGAAACGTACACAAAAAACACTCAGATTTAAAACAACAATTTGTGGATCACACAAAGTGTTGTCCCACAACACCACGCAGTAAGAAGTGGTGAAGTGTCTGTTTAAACCACTATGCTACCCATGTCGTTAAAACCACTGACCTCTAAAATATAGGTTACAATGAGTACACATAATTGTGTTTAAATGTTTGTTAGTATTAGAATCAATAAGAGTGTACATAAAATCTAATGTATTTATCCCAACACATTATTATGAGAAGTTCAATTGAACAAACAAATATTAAATACAATATAATGCTAATATGACTGTGTGACTGCCTCTGTGGCGCAGTTCTGGCCTATACAACTGCTGTGCGGGCTAAATTCCTGGGTCGAACCAAATGTTCGTATGATCCGTAAATATTTGCTTCGAAATTTGGGAGTTTTCTTTAGGCAGAGTACAGTCACTTTGGTAGGTTTATATAAAAAAAAATCGCTGCGTTCTGTAGGAGTCTAGTGTCAACAAAAACTGTTTCAAAAACGTGGCGAACTTGTTTTTTTTAATAGACGCAGACAATGTAGTGCGGTTTAACTAGTTAAATAACTAATTTAAATTGGTGTATGTGTTTAAATGAAATTTAAATTTGTTCAAAGAAGTCTTATACAGCTGTTTAAACCAAAAATGAATAATGTATAATGAAACAGCTTTGTTCTTCAAGAAAAATATAATCTTGTGTTAACTGCGACTGCATTGTGGTTTAAGCGGTCGCCACACTGTGTACTACTGCGCTAAGCGTTGTGGGTTCAAACCCCATATGGGAAAACACTTTGTCTCATCCACAAATTGTTATTCTGAGTCTGGGTGTTCTTTGTATCCGTTTTTTGTGTTTGTAAAGTCCCCGCGACACAGGTGTAAACGGGATGATTTAAAAAGCTTTACACGCTTAACTCGGTTCAAGTACTTAAAGGATTAATCGAATGAGGAAACACATACAGACATACGTATACGTATACAATGGAAGTGCACTTTCATGACGGCACGTATGAGGAAGTGGTTCAAGCGATCGCCACACCACGTACCAGTGCACTAAGTGTTGTTAATCTAAATCCCACATGTAAGAACACATTGTGTGATCCACACATTGTTATTCTAAGCCTGGGTGTTCTTTGTGTTCGATACAAGATTTGTGACTGGTGTGGGAGGAGTTTCTTGAAAAAAAAATAAAAAAATTTCAAAATGAAAACCACGAAATAAGAAATAAGGACACCAATAGCTACATTTTTTAAATGAATTGAAATTGGAACTTTCTCATTATTTTTCACGCCTCGTTTGGTTACGTAAAAGGCGTGACAGTCATCGTGGTGTTATATTGCACATACTTACCACGACAACTGTAACCTGTGCATCAATGGGCCATCACTCACACTCACCAACGAAACACGACAGCGCAGATGCTGTCACTTTAGGTCAACAACCTACAATATTCATAGCGGTCCATTTCTCAACGAACTACCCAAGGTTTGACGGGTAGATAATGTAATGATAAGTCCGCTTTATGCAATATAAACTGAGAAAATGACAAATAAACAAGCAACAGTTATATTTCCACTCATTTTTAGTCATACTATGAAATCTATAAAACTGAATGGCGTCTTAGTCAGCATTTTGCACGTTCAAATTTTCCATTGTGGTATTGTGGAATTTTTATAAAACAATAATGGCAGGTTGTATAAAAGTTGTCTAGCCTTGAGATAATACACACTTTATATCATAACTGGCGAGTTCGTCTAGCGGTTAGTGAGCGTGTCTGCTATGTCAAAGGTAGTGGCTTTGATTCTCACACAAGACGAATTTAGGAAAAGTTTGAGGTGTGGTATATACATAGGGTCTGCATGTCGTAATAACAGCTGTTCCCCGATCCTTCCTATGTCAGGCGCAGAGTGGCACACCGTGTGGTTTTAGTCGGTCCGATTCCGACACACCAACCCGCCGTAAACTCCGGTGTAACCCGTTCGAAACATCGGGAAATAGAAGGTATCGTAACCTAACTAAATAATTTGACTGCACGATTGGCCTAGTGGTTTAAGCGGTCGCCACGTCGCTCTCCACTTTGCTGAGTCTTGTGGGTTCAAATTCTACATGGGAACACTTTGTGTGATCCACAAATTGTTGTTCTGAATCTGGGTGTTGTTTGTGTCCGTTTCTTGTATGTGTGTAAAGTCCCCCGCGACACAGGATTTATTCCTAATGTGGGCGTTGTCTTTATAAGAAAAAAAATTGTGTGCGAATAAGCTCCGATATACAATAAAAGTACTATTTAAAAATAAGATAACAGACAATATCATTTAACATCTGCTAGTATATTTGAACCGCTCAGATCGTATACCGTCCCGTTGCGTCCGATGTCTTTTTTTTGTACGTATGAGAACCCCCTCGGGTGGACACCCCACCCGAGTTTACGGGTGGTAGTGTGTCGGAATCGGACCGACTAAAACCACACGGTGTACCACTCTGCGCCTGAAATATAAGAGATCCGGGAACTGCTTTTATTAAGCTATCCAGACCCATTCGTCCGATATCTGCCCAACTTTGATTGTTAATATCAGTTTCAAATGAAATGACGTCACAGATGGAATCTCGCACACTCATCATAATCGTTTTACGTCACAACTCAGTATATAACTACATAATCTTACAATGCCCATATTTATGTTACGGTCGGCGCATCTCGTCAGCCGTATATTGCCGTCCGATCGAGAATGTTCTAAGGTATTAAGGTAAAGGTGTGTTTAAATTAATTACAAATACTTAACTTATTATATTATAAATATTTTAGTGGAAAATAGCTGCAGCAGATTAGGAAATAATTGGAGCAGAAAAGGGGTCATCTGCAAGCCGTAGGTAGATGGCCCGAGGTACGTCAGGGTTTCAGGGATTTCCTTTCTAGGGTACACCGGATTCCCCGGCTACTGGTACCTGAGATGGCGTGCGGTTTTTGGTCGGTTCGAGTCCGACATAACCACCAGTAGGTGGTATTCGGGGGGATTTCCGCACAGAAAAAAAAATAATTGGAAAATAGCTTAACAATATTGATTAAATTATTTGATTTATTTTTGTTTTTAATGTAAAGTGTGCAATGTTTTGAGTAATTAACTTTAGTCATGATGTCTATTTTAAATATAATTCAAGTTTCAGTGATATTGACTATTCTGGTATTTCGTAATTTTTAGTGAAAATATCCATTTGAACTGTACTAATAACATAATATTATATAACTGTATTTTACAACAGATTAATTAAAAATGTTACTTAAAGTAGGCCGTCCGTGCAGGTATCCGTTTTCGTATATTAAGAATAAATCTTGTGTCGCGAGGACTTTACAAACATACAAGAATACAAGAAACGGACACAAAGAACACCCAGACTCAGAACAACAATTTGTGGATAACACAAAGTGTTGTTCGATGTGGGGTTTGAACCCACAACAGTTAGTGTAATAGAGAGCGGTGTGGCGACCGCTTAAACCACTAGGCCAACTGCAGACAAGATTTTTTTGAGAAAAATTTTTTTCATTGCGTTTCGCCTCTTTGGTGCGGGCCTCCCCCAGTACTCAGTTAATTAAGTGGCCAACTTACAGTCGTTTAGTGTTTGAGTCTTGCAACAAAGAGCGCTGTAATTTAGAAATGTATTAAATAGATTTGTTCACATCAAAAGGACATAGGTAACCATGCCGGTTGAATACCTGAGAAATCAATAAATAGGTCTCGATTTATAAGAAAATTTGTCGTTTTTAATGTTACCTCCGTACGAAATACCTCCTCGTACGAAACCGCAACAGCTAGTTATAAATAAAACTACAACCAACAGTCTAAACACAGCCTATCTTAATCGTAATTTGGAAATCCCGTGCACTGACCGAAGGCTTGTTGGTGCGTTTTGTTTATGCTAAAACTTTCCATTGCGATTTTACAATCGAATTATAATTAAAACCTTCGAGAACACAAAGACATGGAAGTATAACTAAACGTCATTACTGTCTATTTTTTTTTTGAATGTGGAAACCCCAATGGAGTTTTAAAATTGGTCTTCAAAGATTTATACGATGCGATTAAATGCATTTTTATGACTGTATTAAAAAAGTTTATAGTAATGGATTGTTACTAACATGTTACACCAAATGTTGTAGGTTCGATTCCTATATATATCCGACTTACTTTTTCTGGTGCGGGCAAAGTGAGTGGTTTTACTGATGATAAGTGCACTGCAACTCTAGAAGCAGAAGTGTGCTGTAACCTCTACCTCTCCCCTCCCCGTCTCCTACCCAGAAACAGCTGCATAGGTTCGTTTGTTGGGTTGAACACGTGAATCTCAGGAACTAAAGGTCCAATTTAAAGAAACATTTCAGTTTTAGATATCTTATTTATCAAGGAAGGCTATAAGCTATACATCATTACGCTACGACTAATAGGAACGGATTAGCAATAAAAATTGCCTCAAAATCAGGCTTTTGTAAGCTTCCATTGCGTGCGTTGCGTAAACGGTAACCGTTTCGCAAAAATAATGTACGACACAATTGTTTTAAAGTTATAAAGTACGACAGAATATATCTGTCTTTTAAAGTCAACTGCGTAAACAAATATATATATTAGGAGACGCAGTTCAAGTTGAACTGGTCAGTACATAACATGTCCATACAGGTCTAGAGTGTAGTACATGATACGGCTCTGCTTTATTAGCAATACAGATTGTAGGTATGTGTGCCTATCTACCTTCATCATCATTATCGACAGCCTTTTACAGTGCACTGCTGGACATGGGCCTCTCCTTAGCAAGGAGGTTTTGGACTACTAAACCACGCTGGCCAGACGGGTTGGAATTGGGTTTGTTTCAAGTTTTCCTGAGTACTGACCCCAGTTGGACTTGAACGATGTTTTGAAAAAAAAAACAAAAGTAAGTAACACACTACACAGCAACTAGATGCTACCATTTTCCAGGGTTTCGTTTTTAAAAAGTAAAAAAGAAATAGGATCGATTTGTGGTACGACTGTCCGCCTATCAATCATATTTCTTAGGAACTGGTCATTATCTCACTATTCAACATCATCAACAGTCTTTTACAGTCCACTGCTGGACATAGACCTCTCTTTAGCAAGGAGGTTTTGGCCTACTATACCACGCTGGCCAGACGGGTTGGAATAGTTTTGTTTCAAGCTTTCCTTCTCTTTGTAATGATGTTGTCTTGCATACTTTGTTCCCTTAGTCGCCTTTTACGACACCCACGGGATGAATAGAGGTGGTAACACTATGTATTCTTAATCCGTCACCATACGGACAGTAAATAAACAAATAATACTAGGAAATGTATAAACCACATAAATGCTATGAATGTATTACATTTAAATCTACTATGAGTCTATTCTGATGAGTCATCTTCATAGAACAGATCAGATCCAGTGGTTTTCACACGACATAGTTGGCAAACAACACTGTATTTACATTTTTATTATTTAAATCGCAGTAAAACAACAAGTTTTATTCTCAAATAGGCAGTTTTATATTCGAGTACTGTTGTTAGAGATGCCTCTGTAACCACGGTACGGGTATATACCGGCGACCTTGACTTTTTCGAGCTATTACAGTCTTAGTCATATGGTCGCCAGTTGGGGTATTATTTACCCTTGCTCTCTCACCCTTTTCCTAACTCATATTTATTTGTTTCCCATTTGGAAACTGTTAAATGAACTCACAGATGACTTGACATCGGGCAGAGTTTATAACTGGCTGCCGTAACAGAATGCAGCAACCGTTTGCAGTGTTATAATTTTTTTTAAAGTATTTCGTACATTTGACACACCACGTCGTCTAGTTTCAAACTAAGCAGCGCTTGTGCTATTATAACTAGCCCATTCAGTGCTCCTCACTCGGATTCGAGTAATAGCCGTATGCCATAACCAAACTAGCCAGAACAAAATGAATGGAACGCTTGCACGGATCCGAGTGGGCGGCACCGTTACTATGGCCGCCCCACTCGGATCCGAGTGAGAAGCACTAAATGGGCTAGACTGAGTAAACACCCAAACTTCGAAATAAGTGTTTGGAGATCATACAAACAGTTGGTCCGACTACGGAATCGAACCCGAGACCTTAAGCACAGCAGTCGCATTCACTACGCTGTGCCACCGAGACAGTTTGGTTTGATAGCAAATAATAAAGATAAACTAGCTTATCCATGTTAAAATGGATTAAAAATACGCTCTGTCATCACTTCTATAAATCCCGTCCCGTGAGGGAAATCCGTATGACAACAGCACTGCAAAGAGATGGCAAACGAACCACAGACTAGTCTGTCTATCCAGCGTATTATATCAGGTCAAAACCTCCTTTCTATGTCAAAGCAGTTGTTTATTAAAAACTGTTGATGCGATGAGCTGTACTCTGTCATAACTGTCGCATATTTTATTTGTAACGACCAGAAATACAGAAATAAACTGACACGATAAATAACCTCGAAGTGGATTGCATATCGTGTGACAGTTTCAGCTCAATCGTTGTAAATCAATTTAATAATTTATATAACACATTTATTTTTATATGATTTAGAGCTAGCATTCCTTTTAATATTATAAATGCGAATGTAAGTTTGTTTGTCACGGTTTCACGCAAAAACCACTCAACCAATCATCGTGAAATTTTGTACACATGTTCTTGGAGGTATTAGAAGTAACATAGGGTACTTATTAATATAATAATCTATAAACATAGCAATTGATGTGAACACAATACAGTTAGCATTTATTCTAACCTACTTTCTCTCAAAAGTATGAACAATGAATTAAATACGTAGATCAACTAAACGGCTATGTTAAAACTTTGAAGTTTGACCGTAACGCAATCTCTAGTGTAACTATTATCAATGGCATTTTAATGGAGTCAATAATTAACTCAATTGTAGTTGAATTTCGACCTTTGGCCGTCCAAAACAGACTAAAATCTTGACAGAGACCTTTATTCGATATCACAAAAACCTTGGAAAAATCTTTATTTACACAATATCCGTTAAAAAGTTCTAGAAGCGCAAACACTTTCTCAATTGACATTGAGTTTACTTATTAAATAACTTGTACAAAATCTTACGTTTGTATACGATTCAATATTTAAACAAACAGCTTTCGAACTTTACAAAACGCAGGCCTGGAGGTGGCAGGTGAGGCATCTGTCACCCTAGCAGAAGCAGGCCGGGGTAACGATGCGAGCGTTATGAACTGCGCGCGCCCTTTTGAGGGCAGAAACCGCGTGGTTCCCACACGAAAGGGGGCCATCTAAAGCCGTAGGTGGCTCGAAGTGGTCCTTTAAGCGGGGCGTGAAAAAACATCTCATTAGGCCGCCATAGCGTGGGTCGCCATATTGCTCTGTCGTCATTAGCAGTGAGAATGGCTTCCACCACTCTTTGATTCTATTTATGCTTTCCATCAGGCAGAGTAGAGTCACTTTGGTGGGTTCTAAATAAAAAAAAAAAGTACGTTGGAGTTTCAGGGATTTCTTTACCAAGGTGTACCTGGTTCCCCAGCTATTGGTATTCGAGACGACGTGTTGTTATTGGTCAGTTCGTGTCCGACATAACCACCTGCCGGTGGTATCCGTGGAGATTCCGCACAGGGAAAAAGGACATTACAAGCATATATGAAACGGACACAGAACACCCAAATATAGAACTACAATTAGTGTTGTCCCACATGGGGATCGAACTCACAACACTGAGCGTTTAGGCAGCGGCTAGGTGACCGCTGTAATCACGACCCCATTTTTTATATTTGAAACCTGCCAAAGTGACTCTATTTTTAACTATGTTTGCATATATAAGTACGTATCATATTTTTAAAACACCTACTTCCTGTTTTCTCTGTATTACTCGAAGGTTGACTGGTGGTGAATACTATTTATATACATTCCACTTCTGTACTTTGTGTGTATTACGTTTAAATATATAAATAAATATTGTTATTCATTATAATATAAGGTGGGCCACGAATTAGTTAACATTTGAAAAAATCGTATAAAAAAAATCATGTGATATATTATAATAATTGCTTTTTTACATGAAAGCAAATTAGTTGCAATTTTTTTTTTAAAAATTACATTGTCTAAATGACCACCGTTTCGACGTTTGTACTCTTCTAAGTGAGCACCGAAATTTTCGAATTCTCATCGGCAAAGACGTCGCGAGATCGCCGACACCTCTTCGCTGATTTTTTCTTTTAGTTGATGTAATATATGTGTATCGGTATGGTGTTCCACACGATGGCCTGGCCTAGCAAAACCCTTTTCACATCTCTCTTGGGGATGTAAAAGGCATGACAGTCATCGTAGCATTGTATTGCACACGCTTACCACGACAATTGTCACCTCTGCATCAATGGGCCTTCAGTCTTGCACTCATCAACGAAACACAACGGATGCTGTCGCTTTGGATTGATCTTCTGGGAGAGGGTAGTACTGCCCTGATCAAGCCGGCCTGTTTGTGCTGAAATCAGCGTGGCTCTACAGCCTATAAGTCTTCAAATCTATCAATTATAATAGTCCTTTGGATTCCTCCACTAGTCAATATTTCATCCAGGGCTTTCGATTACATTTATTATAACTTGGTTAAATCATCAGCTCACTCAGAAGCACACAACCAAATGGTCTTGCAAACATAAATAATTGATTATAATTACAATCAATTAAATTTACATATATTCACTACACTATTAAATGAATATTTATGCTTTTAAATTGTATAAATAAACTGTATGTTATTATATGCGCTATATAAGTATGTGTGTATATATATATTTTTTAAAAGACCACCCGCGCTTGGAATAAATCTTGTGTCGTCGAGGACTTTACAAACATACAAGAAACGGACACAAACAACACCCAGACTCAGAACAACAATTTGTTGATGACACAAAGTGTTGTCCCACGTGGGGTTTGAACCCACTCAGCGAAGTAGACAGCGGCGTGGCGATCGCTTAAACCACTAGGTCGACCGTGCAGTCACTAGGCCAACCGTGCAGTATATATTATCTGTGTGGTGATGGATTAAGAACACAGAGTGTAACCACCCTCATTTATGTCATGGTGTCGTAAGAGGCGACTAAGAGAAGAAACTAGGGAGGTTAAGGTCACTACGAAAAGAAGGCAACCTTAAGTCATCTGACCAGCGTGGTATAATCGGCCAAAACCTTCTCTCTAAGGAGAGGATAAAGGCTAAAGGACAAAGCTGTACACATTACAGTATAACCCAGAATACTACGCTAATTAAATCAATATATTTATTACCGTACACATTTAATTACCTTTTATAGGCGCACGGCAAAAACCTTATAATTCACGTCGAACAGTAAGCCAACTACGTCACATCCGCAAACTAAAAAAAAACATTATGTCTCTGACATTTCTGAACGAAATTAAAAAGTACATACGTCACTTTCTTTAATGAACGTCAGTGTAAGGAGGAAGTATTGAGAAATGGTTGCATAATTTACTGATAACGGGTTTGATTCCGGAAAAAAATATTCTTTATATTGATTGAGGGGTGAACGGACAGACGGGTCACTAACACTGGAAGTAACTACCACTGTCCTTCATTATTAAAAGTTATTAGTCCACTGTTGGACATGAGGCTTTCCTTCGAAAGGACACAACAACAACATGAATTCCTTAACTGAAGATACACAAGAGCATTGTCACTCTTTGAGATTCCCTTTTTTTTCTATTTCAAGAGCCTGCTAAAGTGACTCTACTCTGCCTACTGGAAAGCATAAATAGAATCCAAGAGCTGTGGTCACCATACTCATTGCAAATGCAGACAATGCAGTATGGTGACCCACATTATGGTGGCCTTGTGAGATGCTTTTTCACACCCCGCTTGGGGAGGTAAAAGGCATGATAGTCGTCGTGACAGTGTAAGGCTTACACAGTTACCACGATAACTGTCACCCCTGCTTTAATCAAGTTTAAGTGGTCGCCACGCTACTCTCTACTGCGCTGAGTGCTGTGCGTTCCAACCCTACATGGGATTACACTTTGTGTAATTCATAAATTGTTGTTCTGAGTCCTGGTGTTTTTTATGTCCGTTTCTGGTATGTTTGTAACGTCCCCCGGGACACAGGATTTTTCATAGTACGGGCGTTGTCTTTTTAAAAAAAAAGAAGAAAGAAAAAAAGACATATATAAAACCTCGCTTATTTCCCCGGAGAGGTCAGCAGAGGTATATTAAACGCCTATTTTTCACCAGCGTTTTGGTCCAATGCAACAGTTGGCGAGCCTATTGCCGCTAATCGGGATGCTTTATTTGTCAGAGTCTCGTCAAATAGATATAGGTAGTAGAGCCACGCTGATTTCAGCACGAACGGGCCGGCTCGACCGGGGCAGTACTACCCTCCCACAGAAAACCAACCTAAAGCGCCAGCATCTGTGCTGTCGTGTTTAGTTGGTGAGTGTGAGATCGGAGGCCTATTGATGCAGGGGTGAGAGTTATCGTGGTAACTGTGTAAGTCTTCCACTGTCACGATAACTGTCATGCCTTTTACGTCTCCAAGCGGGGTGTGAAAAAGCATCTCACACGGCCGGCATAGTGTGGGTCACAATACTGCATTTTCTGCATTTGCAATAAGTGTGGTGACCACAACTGTTGGATTCTATTCATGCCTTCCATCAGGCAGAGTAGAGTCACTTTGACAGGCTCTTAAGATAGAAAAAGAAAGCTAAGCTGTAAAATAATGTACAGGACTTTGTTATCAAAATTAGACACTCGAAGTAATAAATAATTACGGTACGAAATCAATTTATTACTCTCCTAAAAGTGCATTTGACATCACTACCCACAAATTTACTACAAAAGGATGTAACGACTTAATTAAATAATATTTCTAAACGCCTTCAGGTCTTCTAAATGAGGTCATGAATGAATGTTTGATTGTATAAAATATATATTTAGAATAAAAACATTCACAAACAATATTTTGATTTATTGTCAAAGAGAAATCATATTTCTTCTTATATCTTCTCTTCTTATACTTGTTGCGTGTGCACTATTTCTGTGATAATGGATCAGTTTAATATCTAGCGGGATACCTTCTTCAACGAGTTCTGAGCTCAGATAATTTATCAACCTATCGCAGTCCACTGCTGAACGAAGGTCCTTCCAAAGGAGCGCCAACCGTCCTGGTCTTGGGCAATCCGCATCCATCCGCTGTCAGCCAATTTCTTTTAATTTTTGGTATATTAATTAAGAAATGACAATAATTGTGGCAAAAAAATCTATAAATATTTGTGTTGCAGCTGTTCGGCAATACCTTACCGCGTGCAATACGCAGCAGCCCTTCTTTAAGTGCGTTCCAGAAGAGAAATGGATTATTTTCTGTCCCTGTAATAATCAGACCCTTAGTATAACATTTTTTTTTATTCTTGGCCTACCAAAGTGACTCTACTCTCTCGAATGCATACTCGAATCCCATTGATGAAAAAAAAAAAATTTTGCGTGAACCGACATCAACACGGACAGAGCAACAGTCAGTCAAATAAATCTCCTTATCAAAGTTTTTGGATATTACCCCCTCACAGAGAACCATTGATAAGTAATTCATTCATTATATTTCACCGAACGAATAAGATCATTGGACACCTTACTCCTTCTTAGCTTAGAGGGAGGATTGGCAACTTCTTTTTGAGTTGCAAGTGACCAGAGACTGGCTCGGTGGCGCAGTGGTAGCGTATGTGACTGCTGTATTTGAGATATCGGGTTCTATTCCCGGGTCGGATCTGCTTGTGTGATCTGCAAATATTAGTTTTGAAGTTTGGGTGTTTTCTATCTATAACAAGCTCTGCTTAGTTTGAAACTAGATGACGTTGTGTGCCAGAAGTCCGAAATATTTTTTATTTATTAAACCTTTGTAGATTGCAACACTGCTTCTACCCATAATGAAACCTGATTACAAATACAACATTACTAATATGCGTTGCATAAACATAGTTAAAACCACAGAAATAGCCTTCTGGAAAACCAGGATTGTACCGTCTCTATCACACTTTTACACTTTTAAATAAGACCGAAGGAGAAAGAGCTAAATGCGTCATGATCGTGAATATATTTATATTTCAATGAATTTAATAAAGAGAATACATTATTCAATATAGTCTGTGCATGAGAATGAAGCTTTATAATATACGAGTATTCATACAAAGTTACATGCTCTTACTGCTTCATCAACGCAGTCTAAACCTCATCCTACGTACAAACTCATCCGCGTGGCGACGGATTAAAAATACGATGTGTCACCAGCCCTACTCCTCCCGTGGGTATCGTAAGAGGCGACTAAGAGACATTACGCAGGACAACATCACTGCAAGGAGAAGGGAAACTTGAAACGAACCCTACACCAGGTTTGGCAAGCGTGGTATAGTAGGTCAAAACCTCCATGCCAAGGAAAGGTCCAGCAGAGGCATTATTGGGCAGCTGATGCATTTCTTTACGACAACTCTAAGGAGTACATCTCAAATCGCGTGGAACTTCATCAGCCGAAGCAGCGAGGTGCCCGTTTAAAGCACTAAGCTATCCATGCAGTCATTTTCATGTAATAAGCATGCAATAAGTAAATATTTATATAAAAAAAACCCTTAAATAAGAGAAGTTCGTCATCAACATCATCAACAGCCTTTTACAATCCACTGCTGGACATAGGTCTCTCCTTAGCAAGGAGGTTTTGGCCTACTATACCACGGTGGCCAGACTGGTTGGAATAGTGTTTGTTTTAAGTTTTCCTTTTCTTTGTAATGATGTTATCTTGTATATTTGGTTCCTTAGGCGCCTTTTACGACAGCACGGGATGAATAGGGGTGGTAACACTATGTATTCTTAATCCGTCACCACACGGGCGGAGTTCGTCATTTGCAAGTAATAATCACACGTGCGACGGTGCAAGCAATAGCTCTTCTATATATCTTGATTGGCCTATTGATCTGATAGTTTGTGATCCTGATTATTAAGACAGAAGTCGTGGGTTCGATTCCCAGGTAGAACAAATAATTTTGTGATCATTTGTTCGGTATATCGATCCTCGACCCTCGGCCTCCGATCTCACACTCACCAACGAAACACGACAGCACAGATGCTGGCGCTTTAGGTTGGTTTTCTGTAGGAGGGTAGTACTGCCCCGGTCGAGCCGGCCCGTTCGTGCTGAAATCAGCGTGGCTCTACTACCTATATCTATTTGACGAGACTCTGGTAAATAAAACAACTCGATAAGCGACGATACGCTCGCCAACTGTTACATTGGACCAAAACGCTGGTGAAAAGTGGGCGTTTAATATACCTCTGCTGACCTCTCCGGGGAAATAAGCGAGGTTTTATATATGTCTTTTTTTCTTTCTTCTTTTTTTTTTAAAAAGACAACGCCCGTACTATGAACAAATCCTGTGTCCCGGGGGACGTTACAAACATACCAGAAACGGACTAAAAAACACCAGGACTCAGAACAACAATTTATGAATTACACAAAGTGTAATCCCATGTGGGGTTTGAACCCACAACACTCAGCGCAGTAGAGAGTAGCGTGGCGACCACTTAAACTACTAGATTAACCGCGCAGTCTCTTTCGTGGCGTAATTTCCAAAACCGACTCAGAGTGCTTGCCACAAAAGCAATCCTCACCTGCTTACCCTGTTTCAAATTTTATTTGAGATCGGTGCAGTTAGTTTTCTTCTTGCGTTCCATCTGTCACTCGTCATCATAACATTGTGACATCAAAAGGCATCACCAGTCAAAATTTAACGTTTGTAGCCGCAGCAGTCGCAGTCCGCGTATGCTGCACGTCGCCTAAATAGACAGTTTATCTTGCTTGTGAGCGTTTAAAGAAGTCCGGATGTTTTAATAACAGCAATTTCTGGATCCTATTCCAGTCACAGTGACACACCGTGTAGTTTTAATCGGTCCGATGCCGATACACTTCCCAGTGGGAGTGGTAGTGGCCCGCAGGAGGTGTTCACAACTAAAAATGATGAATTAGTCAGTCAAAGTAAGTCATTTTATGTGTACAAGTATGTCCGTCTGTGTTTTATTATTTCACTGTATATTTTAAATACTTGACCCGAAATGGACGTGTCAAGTTCTTTCTATCGGAGCGATATTGCGATTGACACTGGATTTCGGTGCATCTGTGTGCATCAGTGCAGGTGGAGCTGTGTGCGTGTGGCAAATATATATTTATAAATGTATTTAAATATTGCATTAAGTGTAATATTATTCAAAGTGTACATTTGTGCAAATACTTCCTGGACGAGTATTATTATTAAAAAAACATGGTTGAAAAATTCGGACCCGACACCTGATATTTGTTATTTCTGAATACTGTATTAGTATTTTATCACTATCAATCTCCTTAGATTAACATATTGTCGCTTTTACGGCTAGTAATTTGTGCAACGCCGTTCCTGGAGCATGTTAATGAAGTTCAATCGCGAGCAGACGACGCAACCATGGTCGCGTGTGGCAGACGTTGCATCGCCTAAATGGGAATTCAGCTGAAGGTGGGTTCTTCCCCTTCTGTTGTTGACAGGTGCTCGAAATGGTTCAACAGGCCTAACAAAATAATTTTTCTCGTCGAAACTCTTTCTATAATCGTTAACACCTGTATTCACTTCTATTATTCTGCTTTGACCACGTGACTTTACGTTGAGATGACGTCACTCTCATACATTTGATTTGTTTTCTAACCTACGTTTGTAAAATGTCAACTTGGCTAAGCGTTTTATGTCTTAATATAGTCAGTTCTCGCATCGTTCCTATTTTAAGCACAGACTGGCAGAAAATGTCGTCTTAGTCGATCCGATTCCTACACACCACAACCCGTGAAAGGGTAACGGCCCGAAGAAGTTTCCACATGTATAAAAGACCAATGGAAATCAGCACATTAGTGTACCATTTGTCCTTAGAGCTTATCCACCGTAGCTGTAGCCAATATTATAACCCAAACAACAATACCTGTGGAGATACATTTAAATTGTACTCAAAATGGCTATCAAGTCTGTATGGCCTTGAATATTTTCAAAACATAAAATGACACGCCGAAACTATGTGTTAACATTGAATAATATATTGAGCAATGTCCCTGGGTTGAATAAACGTATCCGAGTCACATAAAAATACCTAAAAAACATCCGTAATATAAATTGTAAGAGTAATAAAACTAAATTACTTTTAATAGACAATTAAAATCTTAACAATGGTGCTTAACTTACATTTTTAAAGATTCACCGAATCAAAACAAAAAAATGGGCATTTTTCAAATGGAATTATGAATTTGTAGAATCCGCTATTCTTTTGTTTTTATTCTCAAATGTAAAAAAAAAAACTATTAAAAAAAATACCTCAATTGTAAGTAGTCCACTGTTAGAGACAGGTTTTCCTCTTACATCTTAAATCAAACTGCCTCGGTGGTCTGACGGTTAGCGTATGTGACTGCCGATCAAGTGGACTTGGATTCGAGTCTCTGCTTTGAAATGTTTCGCGTTTTGACGGATTAAGAATACATAGTGACGTAAGAGGCGACTAAGGCAACAAAATATTCAGGAAAATGTCATTACAAAGAGAAGGAAAACTTGAAACAAACCCTATTCCAACCCGTCTGGCTAGCGTGGTATAGTAGCCCAAAACCTCCTTGCTAAGGCTCTCCTATGTCCAGCAGTGGACTGTAAAAGGCTGCTGACGATGAGAAATGTTTATTACAGCCCGAAGTTTGGAAGTTTTGGTTCTATGACGTTAAGCTGTCGGTCTTACGCTTGATTCCCTCCCTGATCTTGTCGGATAACCATGCCATTGTATTGTAAGAATGAAGGAACAGAGAGTGCGCTTGTGTTTATACACACTCTTGCGTAGTTGTCTGTATTTACATATCCTTTATATCAACATTTACAAATGAAATACAATTAATTTCGTTCTGCTACCATTTTTTTGTCTGATATTGCTTTCATGTGTAATTAAAGTAGCTATCTACTATTATCGTAATATAACTATTCAATATATATTATTAAAATAGTAAAATAATAA
Source organism: Hypercompe scribonia (assembly GCA_949316085.1). NCBI lineage: Eukaryota > Metazoa > Arthropoda > Insecta > Lepidoptera > Erebidae > Hypercompe > Hypercompe scribonia. The sequence goes on from OX438997.1 coordinate 6,724,609, forward strand.
TAGAAAGTTATAATAAACTAGCTTTAACCCGCGGCTTCGCTCGCGTGGAATTTGGTCTGCCACATAAGTTTCGTAACAGATCATTTTAAATATATATATGTTTTTTTTAATAAACAGTATCCTATGTTACTTCTAATACCTTCAAGAACATGTGTACAAAATTTTATGTTGATCTGTTGAGTAGTTTTCAGGTGAAACCGTAATAAACAAACTTACATTCGCATTTATGGCAGCCGCCATGTAACGACTCACTCACTATGTCAACACGCGGGAGCAGTGTGACGTTGCAGTTCTGTGAGTTATGGAGTTACAGAAATAAGTGCTTTTCATATTTGTGATAAGGTACATATTTGTGTGAGTGTGTTAATACCTTTTTTACCTTAGTAGGGATAGTTACAGTTTAATACAAATTGTATCAGATTAAATTTTTCGCCTTAGGGGTGGCTCCCTTCATATTTGTACGAGACCACACACATAGTAAACTAACTAAAAAATGGAGCTCTCAGGGAGCAAATGTGGAAAAAATTTAGCAAAATTTAAAAACCGCCTTAAAACTCTTGAACTTTTCGATCGGTTTTAAATAATAATAATAATAATTTTTAATTACTTTCAACAGTTACTCTTTACCTCAATCACTAAGGCCTTAGTCATCCAAACTGATGGATTCCAGGAAGTAATAGTACTACCATGGTCAGGGTTAGCTCAATTAATGGTGTAACACCAAAAATATTGTGGGCAGCCGCCATATAACGACTCACTCACTATGTCAACACGCGGGAGCAGTGTGACGTTGTAGCTCTGCGAGTTATGGAGTTACAGAAATAAGTGTTTTCATTCTTTGTGATAAGTTACATATTTGTATGAATGTGTCAGGCATGTCTGACCTTTAAGTAAGTGCCTTTTTAAAGTTAGTAACATGTTTTTAATTCGCAATTTCTTTTTTTTGAAGTTATTTTTCTTTTGGCACGTTAGGGAAAAATGATGAGAGTGAATTCTTACATTGCGCGCGCACACCATTGTAAAAAACCGACACCATGAAATTACGTGGGTCGCCATACTGTGTTATCTGCATTCGCAATCAGTATGATGACTACCACTCTTGGATTCTATTCATGCTTTCCATCAGGCAGATTAGAGTCACTGTAAACGACCGGTGACGCTCCGATGCGGCCGGAGGGTGTCGTCTGAGGCAGGGTGGTCCTCTTACTGTGTAGGATATTAGGAGGTGTGACAGCATCTTGCTCTAGGGGTGACTCTGGTTACCCCAGAATGTTCCTCAGTCGTAAGTTACGGCAGGGAGGACTCTAGAAGCCGGTGATGCGTGCCGGGACTCCCGACTGTTGAGGAGATCTCCGCGAATCCCACACATGGCATTCGTCTCGCTATGGAGAGTATGGTGTGAAAAGCATTCTCCGCGTTACAAACGAAAGAATAATCCAAAGAATGTAAATTTAGAAAGATGTTTATTCTTTTATGCTGAAGAAATATAACCTCTTATGTGAGTACAGTAAGTACACACACGTTTTTCTTTTGTTAGGTTAATTAACAGTTAAGGGGGGTGTAGGGTGGGGGTTGAGGATCAAAATGTATTATATACACAGTCGTCTTTTCCGCCGTAGAGTTAAACAGAGGCATATTAAACATCCACATTGTGGCGACTATTATTTAATCCGACTTTCGGTACAGATTACAAACTTTTATCATCTACCAAGTACAAATATCTATTAGTATGAGCTGAAGAGACTGTTTGTCTGTTTGATTAAACGTGTTAATCTCAGGAGCAATTGGGCCGATTCGGAAAATTATATATATCATCACGCTACAAGGAGTTTACGCTGAGTACCGATACAAAATGTTACTAAAACGGGAAAAAATTATTACTTTTGATAGTTTCCAGTGGGTGTACTGCGTAAACGGTTAGAGTTTCGCGAAAACTATGTATGACAGAATTGTTCTCCTTTAAAAGTGCTAAAAACAAGTCCATGAAAGAATATATCTATTTTTCATCGTTGGCTCACTATAACTTTTTTTATGGTAAGCAAATTTATTCATTGCGTTTAATATCACGCTACAGACAAAAGAAGACGCTAACAAGGTTGCACGGGACAGCTCGTTACTTGGGAGGGGTCTGGAGAGGAGGGGTCTGGATGGTTTAACAACAGCAGTTCCCGAACACCTCCTATTCCAGGCGCAGAGTTCCACACCGTGTGGGTTAGCTGATTACTAAGTAAACATACACATACATATTATATATGAATAAATTAGACACAGAACACATCACACGAAATTCGTGCAACTAATCGAACCCACAGCCTCTAGCTTAGCAGTCGGGCTCGCTAACCGCTAGACCATCACTTAAAAAAATGCTACTAAACGCGAAGTTCTAGAACGCTCTAAACTTAAGGTCAACGTCCACAGAAGGCGTGCTGTTCGTAACATTGCCTTGAAACTGAACTTGAACTTCTGAACATGATCTGATGTAGACGGTGTGGCGACTCTACCGGCCATGTTTGCGCAATAGTCAACCTCGTACTGTACATATAACTGTGTCTGACTATTACCACTTCACGTGTAAACCGCTGAAGCGATTTAGAGACAGTGTGAGTCGCGGGATGGTACTTAACTTCATCATCATCATCATCATCTCAACCAAAATACGTCCACTGCTGGACTTAGGCCTCCCCAAAGGTTTTCCACAACAGCCGGTCTCGTGCCACCCGCATCCAGCAGCTTCCCGCGACCTTCACCAGGTTGTCGGGCCACCTTCTGGGGGGACCTACCTTTCCCAGTACGCGGTCGCCACTCCAGAACTTTACGGCCCCATCGGCCATCATTTCTGCGTGTAATATGCCCCGCCCACTGCCACTTAAGTTTAGCAATTTTACTGGCAATATCGGTGACCTAGGTTCGTCTGCAGATCTCCTCATTCCTGATTTGATCACGCAAAGAAACTCCGAACATTGCCCTCTCCAATGCTCTTTGAGTGACTTCATATCGGACTTAACTTGGTTTTTGTTTTTTTTTTTATTTCGAATCAGTAACTCGATTTTATTGAAATTTCTCCTTGTGTAAATTTTTAGGGTGCGAGTTGGTTAATATTAATAGAGATTAAGAAACAGGGTCGCGTTTCATTCTCAAGCGCTACATTTATGAAATTAATAGACAGTTTTTAGTATAATATTTGATTACGGTTATAAGGCACAAATCGAATCACGTCTATTGGAATGTTAATAAACATTTTGTGACGTACATTGTATAAAAAGCAGACGAGAATAAAAACTTGGACGATTCAGCAATTATAGAAATTATTGGATAGACTCAATTACGGTGGGCCGTTATTCAAAATTGAGGTTTGGCAAATGTATGTACAATGTTGGTAATAATAATAAATATTTCGGACATTTGACACACAACGTCATCTAGTTTCAAACTAAGCAGAGCTTGTGCTATAATAACTAGACTGACTGATAGAATACTTATACACTTTTTTTGTAAATACATACATATTATACATAGAAAATATTCAAATTTCGAAAGAGATATTTGCAGATCATACAAACATTTGGTCCGACCCGGGAATCGAACCCGAGACCTCAAGCACAGCAGTCGCATTCACTACCGCTGCGCCATCGAGGCAGTTATGTTATCTTATGTTAAGAAATCTGTCTTAATACAAAAAGTATTACATTATTTTATATTCTGCTGAGTCTTTTCCTAATTTGATTGTAGACGGCTTCAAGGTACCAAGACATGACTTCAAAAAAGAGCGTTGTCGAACTTTTTAGAGTTGCGACCGGGTCCGTGTTGACAGTCATCGAGAACTATAGACAGAGCCAGCTACGATTTTTTTAAGACAATCCCCACATTAACCCCACAAACATACAAGAATCGGACGTAAAGAACACTTAAACTCAGAGTTGATTGCCTCGGTGGCGCAGTGGTAGCGTATGCGACAGCTGTGTTTGAGGTCTCGGGTTCGATTCCCGGGTCGGATCAAATGTTTGTATGACCTTCAAGTATTTTTTTTAGAGTTCGGCTGTTTTCTATGTATAATATGTATGTATTTACAAAAAAAAAATCTCATGGGGTTTATACCAGTTGTCTAGTACCCATAGTACAAGCTCTGCTTAGTTTGGGACTAGATGGTGTCTTGACTTGGTGTCTTGTCTTGGTGTCTGACTTGTGTGTCAGGTGTTCAAAATATCACTCTCTTATATATTATAAATACTCAATACTCTTTATATATTTATAATATATAAAGAGTAATCATTTGTGGATCACGCAAAGTGTTTGCCCATGTGGAGTTTGAACCCACAATACTCAGTGCAGTAGGGAGTGGCATGACGACCAGTTAGACCAACACGCCATCCATGCAGTCTATTGTTTAACTTTGTATTGTGTCAACCTGCTTGGTATCGCTTAGCTACGAGATTCAAAAAAAATGTTACAACGAACTCTTGGATTCTACTCATGCCTTCCATCAGGCAGAGTAGAGTCACTTTGGCAGACTCATTAAAATAAAAAAAAAACATGAGCTATAATATTCAGTTCATATATTTGCAGTGTAAATAGGCTCTGTTTCTTTGTTTTCTTTTAAGGCATTGTACACAATACACTTAAGACTAGACCGCAGGACGTATTGAGGTATTTACGTCACAATGTTGCCATTAAAAGAATTATTTACTGTTTCATTTAAAAGTCAAATCAATTAATTATTGACTTAGTTTAAGGCAGTTAGCTTTCTAGAAAATGTTAAATGAAATATAGTTGAAGCGTTGTGATACTCAGCCCTGGGGGCCTGGTAGTTAGTGACCCTAACTGCTAAGTAGAAAATCGTAGGTTAGCCGTTCGGTTCCTACCAAGGACAAATATTTCTGTGATGAGAACGATCATTTACTCTCTGTCTTTATGTAATTTGCCTATAATATGTATACATTTAGAAATAAATAAATAAAATAATATTCAGAACATTTAACACACAACGTCATCTAGTTTCAAACTAAACAGAACTTGTGCTATGATAACCAAACTGACTAATAGAATACTTATATACTTTTTTTTTGTAAATACATACACATAAAACATCTAAACTTCAAAACAAATATTTACAGATCAAATAAACATTTGGTCCGATCCGGGAATCGAACGCGAGACCTCAGGAACAGCAGTCGCATTCACTACCGCTACGCCACCGAAGCAGTTAAAAATTATGTGAATATGTTTGTCAGTTGTTTGATTGTCATAGTATAAGCTTTGTCTAGTTCAGAATCAGACAGCCGTGTATGAGAACTCCGAGTTGATTATTATTACTTATAAATTGACCGATAATTGTAGTTTTAAATGAGATATTAATTTAATAAGAATAGTTTTCTCGATATGTTAATGATGACGTATTCTTAGCCGATTTCGGCCACGACGGATTCAGCGGAGACCAGATAACTAAGCCAAAAGATATCACAGTACATAAGTGTGTACGCGAACACAAGTGCACTCTCTGTTCTCTTCTAGGAGGGATCTGGATGTCGTAATAGCAGCGGTTCCGGGATCCTTCCTATCTCAGGCGCAGAGTGGCACACCGTGTGGTTTTAGTCGGTCCGATTCCGACACACCACCCCGCCGTAAACCCCGGTGGGTGACGGCCCGAGGGGGTTTCCATGCGTAAAACTCTCTGTTCTCTCACAATCCGTTGGGACGGTTATAAGACACGACCGGAGAGGAATCAGGCCCAAGACTAACAGTTTTAGTTTTAGAAGAAATGATAATATGGGTGAGTGGTTAGTAAGCAAGTGAACTGGTTATCTGGTGGAAAGTGCACATAACGCGTACATCCAGGAGTCACAAGCGCCTTACCGGCTTTTGACGTGGGAGTGCATTCTTTTCTAGAAGGTTGTACCAATCTGGAAAAACCGAAGGTGAAAATTTGTTTACAGATTTATTTTCGCAACATTTTTCAATGTTACTCGGCTCCTATTGGGCGTAGCGTGATGTCATCTAACCCATACCTTTGCTTGATAACCGGGCTATCACACATCAAAAAGTTTTTACAATACAAACTAGTAGTTTCTGAGTTTAGTGCGTTCAAAGAAACAAACTCTTCAGCTTTATTAATATGTATAGATTATTACGCTAATTGTCATTGAATGTATTATCGTGTTATGTAGATTATTTATGACGTCATGTTTTGATATCGTCAAGCCATTCGGGTTTTAACCGACTTAAAAAAAAAGTATAGGTACCAAATTAGTCATATTTTGTTTTTATATTTCAGACTTCTGTTATTTATGAACTGATTTCGGTTATTTCTGTGTAGGAGAGTCTATTCTTGTTAGCTTTTATTCAAATTTAAAGGAAAAATAAATCTCTTAAGTTAGGAAACTAATGAATAAGGAAGTTATTGGAATTTAAAATAGTAATATTTCGGCACTGACACACGACGCCATCTAGTCCTAAACTAAGTAGATCTTGTATTATGGGTAGTAAACAATTGTTATACATACGCATATTTTTTTTTATTTTCATTCTGCTTTGTAAAAGTGACTACTCTGCCTGATGGAAAACATGAATAGAAACCATACTCATTGCGAATGCAGACAATGCAGTATGGTGACCAACACTATGGAGGCCTAGTTATTTTTATTAATAAATACACACATACAGAAAACACCCAAACTCCGAAAGAAATATATAAAAATCATACAAACATTTGGTGCGACCCGAGAATCAAATCGAAGAATTTTAGCACAGCAGTTGCATACGCTACCACTGCGCCACCGAGGCAGTCAAAATAATGGTATTTTTATAAAAGGGATAAACGAGCAGACACTTCACGTGATGGATAGTGACTACCATCATCCTTGGACACCTGAAACTCTGAAAACACAACTATGTTGCCACCTTTTCAGTTCTTCTAAACAGAATCAGGTCAAGTTAAGGTCCAGTAACTTCACACGCTCGTTGAAAAACAATGTAAGAATTATTTAACATCAGGAATCGGTTAGGCCGTGGTGTGACCCTGGTTACTGACCCGGAAGTGACGCACCATGGCTTTTCAAAATCTGACAATGATGATCTGAAATTTGACATGCAACATTATCTAGTCTCAAACTAAGCATAGCTTGTACTATGGGCACTAGACAAGTGATATAAATACATATTTACTTTTTTTGTTGTAAATATATACATATTATATATAGAAAACAACTAAACTCTGAAACAAATACATGCAGATCATGCAAACATTTAGTTCGACCCGGGAATTAAACCCGAGACCTTAAGCACAGCAGTCACATATGCTACTACCGTGCCAACGAGGCAGTCTAGTTTTGAACCATAAACGACAATCTTCAAAATAAAGTTTGATCTCAGCAATTGATGATTACGAAACAAAGTAACTTTGAACAAGTGATTTTATTTTATATTACCTATATGTTTATTCTTTACGTGATAGTTTGATCACAAATGTAGTCTATAAGTCTATAGTCTCTGACTTCATTTGTGTTCTAAAATGACACTAGTGACAGCTGTCACGGAGATCAAGCTACATTTTAAGAACTATAATTTAGTAGACTTTTATTTCGCCTGTCATTTAATTTCGTCAAGTTAAATAATTTATTTGCAACGCACAACGGTATTTTGACATTATCGAAATGAAAAACGATAAAGAAGTAATAAAATGGCGACCGTTCAAATACTCGGAACAATAAAATTATATGATGACCAGGTAGTCATAAACACAATAATTATTATTTTAAGAAAATAACTGCGGGCGTGCTAACATTACAAGGTCGGCCATTTTGAAAATATAACCCTGTCAGTTTTAGTTGAGTTACGGACAGTCGTCAAGAGGTATTCGTATATTACAAAGTAAGCGTGAGTTTGGTCATCTTTCTTCTCATAAAGCTCAACCAAGAGGGCAACGGGCGGTTCTAGATCAGCACTGACATGTAACACATCTTCTATTGTGTACTTTATACGATGTTTAGTTTAATTTAATGTTGTAAAGTTCGTATTATATGTACTGACATTGTAATTGCACTTGTTACCTGTGCCACCATGTGAACCACCATACAACCATTCATCCCTTACTTTACCCTCCTTAAGGGATATTTTCAAGTCTCTTCTTGTTGGATGCTTACAACATGAATATCATTATAAGTATAGCGTTCAGGTTACAGGCTCTGCCTAGTTTGAGATGAGACTGCCTTCTGTTAAATGTCAAGTATTTTATTAATTTGATTTGAACAAAAAGGTTAAGACATCGTGTAATACCTCTTTTTATTGTCATTACGTCATTCCTATCATCTTTATACAGTTTGATTAATTATTTATATTTAAATGTAACGTTACTGATGTTAAAGTTTTTTGTTATTCTTTATAAAATGTAAATGTCTAACCTTTTAAAGTATTATTATAAATATTTTGACATATACGTTGAAAAACCGCGTAGTCATGTACAAAAAAAATTGCCAGCTGTCAAAAAATAATGCCAGCTGTCAAAAAATTATGCAGAGCAATATTTTTTATTTTTTTGCTGTTGCGTGTATGAAGTTAAATAGTTTTTTTATCGTAGTTAACTATCCGAATACCAGAATCATCAACAGCCTCTAACAGTCCACTACTGGACTGCCTCTTCTTATTTATAACTGTGTGAGCCTTACACTACTACGATGACTGTCATGCCTTTTACGTCCCCAAGCGCGGCGTGAAAAAGCATCTCACTAGGCCACCATAGTGTGGATCACCGTACTGTATTGCCCGAATTCGCAATGAGTACGGTGACCACAACTCTTTCGATTCTATTCATGCTTTGCAAGAAAGGAGGTTTCGGCCTGCTATACCACGCTGGCCAGACAGAAAGGGTTTGTTTTCTTCTCTTTGCCGTGTTGTTGTCCTGCGAAGTTTGTTAACTTAGTCAGCTTTTACGACACTCATGGCATGAATAGCTACAGTGACACTTCGTGTTCTTAATCCATCACCATTAAGTGCAAAATAGAGAATTACGTTTTTCTATATTCTATATTAAGAGCCTGCCAAAGTGACTCTACTCTGCCTGATGGAAAGCATGAATAGAATCCAAGAGTTGTGGTCACTATACTCATTGCAAATGCAGACAATGCAGTATGATGACCTACACTTGGTACACAGCTTGGTAACTATCGGTATAACTTAATTTTTTCCGTAAAACCTTTAAGGTTTGTTTCAAGTTTTTCTTCTCCGTGAAGTGATATTTTTTGGTCCCTTAATTACCTGCTACAACACTCATGGAAAGAATTGGTATGGTAACACTGTATTCTTAATCCGTCACCACACGAACTAACCCGTACATCTGTTTGAACCTTAATTGAGACACTTTCAATTCTCGTGTTAAGCAACGTAGCCAGATCAGTCTATGGATGGGTGACCATTTTAACATACTGTGATCCTTCGAGGGTAAAAATTTGATGACACTCTTTCTATAGAATTGCGATATTGTCTGGTATTTAAGTTGTGAAGCTTTGATGGTAAGCGCTCCACGTAAAAAATCGAAGTAACCTAACCGCCATAGGAACGTGCTTCAATACAAATGGACCACTTCAACTGAAGAGATAAAAAACTCTTTCGAGCTTTTCAGTAAGTGAGGATATAAGAATTCCCCACCCCTCCAATCTGTTGGAAATCTCACAGGAGACCGATCACTGATGATTCATAAGTTACAGGCATCCATGGACTGCAGCAATCACTTGCCACGCTATAAAAAAGAAACTACTTTTAAAAGCTACTGTATTATGAAGACAGGACCGTTAAGTAAGGACTTCGGACTATTTAATGGTATCCTCCACCATAAATATTAGTCGTTTACTGCCTTACTTCAAGGCGATCTTCCAATTCCGGCAACGATAACTATTAAACAGAACATTAATTCTTCTTGAGAGATAAACAAGTTGTGATGGTATCTTAAATTAAAGTCCAACAAACAATCTAGATGAACGCTGTGCAAGTTGTAATCATTAAATGTTGCCAATAAATAAAAGAGGTAAAAATGAAAGATCTATATTTGTCTATGGTGCCCTTCCAAATTTAAATTTTTAGTATTACCTGTTTGATGGATTAGTTCTAATGGGTATTGTCTTATACTGAAAGGAATTAAAATTGGGCAAAAGTGGGACATGAGATTTTATATAATCAATGTTAGTCCGACTATAGTCCCATTTACGATTTAATTTTGGATAATCTTACACATATGAATATAAAATTAAATAGATTTGTGTATGTTTTAAAAACCTGAAAAAATGCACGGGTTAAAGTCAAATTTGTTCAGCATCCGTGCTGTCGTGTTTCGTTGGTGAGTGCGAGACCGGAGGCCCATTGATGCAGGGGTGACAGTTATCGTGATAACTATGTGAGGCTTACGCTGCCACGATGACTGTCATGCCTTTTACGTCCCCAAGCGTGGCGTGAAAAAGCATCTCACTAGGCCGCCATAGTATGGGTCACCACACTGCATTGTCTGCATTTGCAATGAGTATGGTGGCCACAACTCTTTGGATTCTATTCATGCTTTCCATCAGGCAGAGTAGAGTCACTTTGGCAGGCTCTTCATATAGAAAAAGTTTTAAAAATATAAAAACGCCTGATGTCCGTGTTAAGGTTGTGTGGAAGAAATGGCCGTGAATGATAAGATTGCCGAATGTTACATTTATATATTTTGTAACTCATTTCTTCTTTTTTTATTTATGTACAGTTATTAATCAATAAATAAAAATTTTAATAAAGAAAAATTATTAAAGAAATAAAATATTTTTAAGTTTTTTTACCTGACTACGACAAAGCCAAAAGGAAGCGTGAGAGTTTTAACAGTTTATGTATGTTTGTACTTTCCACTTAACACCTAAACTACCGAACCGATTACAATAAATGAGATGACAATAGATTCGTAATACTGACACGGATGACATAGGCTATACAGTGGTTATGTAGTCCAGTTACAGTTTTTTAAGCTTTTTCTTGTCCTAGGTAACAAAACGTGAAGAAGGGTAATAATTTTGACAGTTTATGTATGTTTGTATGTTTCACTTGGCGATTAAATTACTGAACCGATTTTAATACACGAGGTATCAATAATAGTCCGGTTGACTTAGGCTATTCAGTTTTTTTGTCAACGAGTTATAGTTTTTTAAACTTTTTCTTGTTCTAATTGTTTATGATCTTCATTTCTCATAGATAACCAATTAGGGTACAATTTACTTTTTCGCTGTCTTTAGACGGTGATAGTTGCTTACCATCAGCCTTATGATATATCGAGAGGTTGAGAAATTTTCTTTTTCTTTTTAAAAAAGACAATTTCTGCTTTACTAACAAATCCTGTGTCGCGAGGCATTTACAAACATACATAAATAAAGTGTTGTCTCATATGGGGTTTGAACCTACGACACTCACTCTCAGTAGAAAACGGCGTGCCGACCGCCTAAACAACTACGCCATCTGTGCAGTCATCAATTACATGATTCCTCGAATTATCACAGTTCTATGATACTGGGAGGATGTTAGTATCTTATGATTAAATTATGGTAGATACGGTTTTCCCAAATTAATTAAACATTAAATCCTTTTTAAAGGAACTAAACAAGTTTTGACGTATATTTCGTGTTGTTACGGATTTAAAAAACCGACAGAATGTCACCCCCCTTTTGATGCGATGAGTGACGTAAGAGGTGACTAAAAAAACAAGCTAAGAAAACTTGTAACAAACACTATACCAACCTGTTTGGTCAGTGCTGTATAGTATGCCAAAACCTCTTTCCGAAGGAGAGAATCGTAAGAACAACAGCTCAATCAAGGAATAATCATTACTTTCTATTAATCAGGAAGTATTCTTTCTACCACCTTGATCCTGTAAGATTGAAAAGCCCTGTATGTGATTTTTTTTTCCATTTACTTTGCTTGAATTATAAATTATTATTAAAAAAATCTAGTCTAGTGTTCCATTTACTAAAATAGTAATCCTCACGCACGTAATAAAAAAATCATGAATGGTCTATGACACGGACTTATTTACGTTGCAACTCTACTTTATACACAAAACAGTAAGCAGAATTATTAAATAAACTGGTTCTGATACGTCGCCATATGTGGCGTAGTGTGTGTGCTTGCGAAATTTATATATAAATGGCGTATCACCGCGCGAATTTCATTAGATTCACGTAAGGTGCAGCATGCGTTGCACTGCCATTAATGCATATTTATAAAAGCGCGCGCTTTTCAATTGTTCCCGCGTAAATCGAACTGATTTGAAAAAATTCAAATTCAGAAATTATTCGTCGTCGAGAACACATTGAAATTTGACTGTCTGTGAAATAAAAAAAACATTTAATTGTTTATGATTTGTTTCTTGTAAACAATTTGTTTTTAAAAATAGAATTTCGAGTATTTTTTATGACATGTGACATTGAAAACTAGATGAGTCGTTACCGGATCAATTAAAAGAGCGGAATTAATATTAGGACCCAGATATCAATAAGTTATTAGAAATATCAACCTTTTGGGTGTGAGGACGTGTATTTTGTTCATCATGAAAGACTTAGTGCAAATCTGGAATAGTGTTACGAACAGGAGGTATTCGTCAGTGAATACGAGTGAGTTAAAAGATTTATCGAATAATCGACCAAAGAAATCGGATATCGAAGCATATGAGGCTAACTTGGCTGAATGTGAAGCATTAAACTGTAAATTTAATGATGATTTGGAGTTTAACAACAGAAAAGATGCTATCATCAACCGTTTGTTCGAAAGACGGAGAAAGGGGCAGATTGGGAGGCAGCCAAAATGTAAGTTATTTTCTTTTATTTTTTTTTCTCGCTTTAATAAGAAAGTAAGCATAGGTGTTCTAAAAATGAAATAAATGAAATTGTATTTTAAACTAATTGATAATTAAAATGGGTACTTTAGTTTATTTTAAAAAATATGGATAAACGTGAATTAAGGGAAGTGAATCGAAATTTACCTTAGAATTTTTTATTTGTGTTGTTTTTTTTTTTATTAGTTTCTATTAAAGATTTTTATATTTTTCTATCTCCTGTGTGCTGTTTAATTAAATTTTTATTAAAAAACTAAATCCTTAAAATAATTACAAAATAAATAATTAATATGCGTAAAGAATTTAGAAATGAACTGTAAAAATGTCAATAAATACATACATGAATATTAAAGAGTATTCAAATGTTTATACGATATAAAATATATTAGTATTCTAGATAAAAAAAAATATATTAATATACATTAAAAAAAAAAACTGTTTTTACTCTATGAAACATTAAATAAAAACATTGTTCAATGTGTTGTCAATGGTTCGATTATTTTAATGACATGAATTTCATACAGGTTTTTTTTGTACAGCCTTTTAAGTGTCACAGACCTTACAACCTGTTAATGAACCTTTTTATTGAAAGACTTATACAAAATTTTCTATCTTTCAAATAATTTGTATTTCGAACACAAGGTTTCAAAGAAAAAAAAACAGATTGCCCCCAATTTGAATAAAGGTTATTCAAACTTGAAATAAAGTTTTATTGAATTTTAGTTTGTGATAAATTTAAATAAGATTATGATAAGATAAAGCAATATGTAGCAATTTTCATTCATTGTTCAGTATTTTGTCCACGTAGAGTAATCCCCCATTGTACATTTGTAATGCAAAACCCCAAATAATTATCAAAACAATTAATCCCTCGTATATAGCCGCTTTGAAAAGTCAGATATAATTTTTTTTTTTGTTTTTATAAACTATGATACTAGCTAACAACAAAAATAACTTGATTTGACTTGAATACACATTATGGTAATCAGAGTGCTGATAAACAAACTCATTTATTTCTAAATATATATAAAACTGCCTCAGTGGAGCAACTATAGTAATACGATTGCTGGATTGGACAAAATGTTTGTATGATCTGCAAATATTTGTTTCGAAGTTTAGGTATTTTCTATGTATAATATGTATGTATTTACAAAAAAAAAGTACATAAGTATTCTATCAGTCAGTCTAGTTATCATAGCACAAGCTCTGCTTAGTTTGAAACTAGATGACGTTGTGTGTCAAATGTCCGAAATATTTATTTATTTACATATGTATTATATACAAATTACATTGACACAGAATAAATAATGGTGTTTCTCACACCATTCGTTTGACTCAGTGGCGCAGTGGTAAAGCATGCGATTGCTGTGGATGAAGTCTCAGGTTCGATTACCGGGTCGGACTAAATGTTTGTATGATCAACATCTATCTGTAAAAAAAGTGTATGAGTATGCTAAGTTTAAAGCTAGATGGCGTTGAATGTCTGGTGTTCGATTATTTATTTATTTACAATTAGGTATATTTTGTCTTAGGTGGGAATCAGAGGAGTATACCAACTCAGCCGGCCAGTATTTTTTTTTCCATATTAAGAATCTGTAGTAAGTAACTCTACTCTGCCTGATGGAAAGCATAAACAGAATGCAAACAATGCAGTATGGTGACCCGTAAAATGGTGGCCTAGTAAGATGCTTTTTCGCGCCTCGCTTGGGGACGTAAAAGGCAAGACAGTCAGTAAGGCTCACACAGTTATCACGATAACTGTGAACCTGCATCAATGGGCCTCCGTTCTCGCACTCACCAGTGAAACACGACAGCGCGGATGCTGTCGTTTTAGGATAGTATAGTAGGTCAAAACCTTTCTAAGAAGAAGCTTATGCTTCAGCTGTGGACTGTTAAAGGCCTGTTGTTTGTACTACTTCTCATAAAATCGTAAAACACGTGAACTAAACCTGTTTTTAACCATTACTTAAATTAATCGCTTTTGATCTCGAGATACGCACGTTTTGATCATGTTTTTTAATAACTTGAAACTAATCTAATTGTTATTTACATCCTTTTGGGATTTGTTTTTTTGTTCTTAAGTTCGTTGTTCACGAAAAAAATTTTTTAAATACCTACAGTTTAATGTTGTAAAAATAAACACACATAAATACATTTTGTTTAAAATATAATTAGTTACTAACATTATTAGAAGTTGTAATTAATATAAAAAATAAAAAGTAACGACCTATTTATTAAAGTAATTTTTGTGCTGTATTCTCGATTTTTCCAAAGAGAATCAACGTTCCAAGCTGTTTATAATTGCATCTCTATGTTTTGCATTCTTTTAAAAAAATAAACGTGTTTGAAAATCTATGGTTTCAATGACGACCATAACCTTGTTTATGATATCGTTCATTTTCT
Source organism: Hypercompe scribonia (assembly GCA_949316085.1). Taxonomy (NCBI): domain Eukaryota; kingdom Metazoa; phylum Arthropoda; class Insecta; order Lepidoptera; family Erebidae; genus Hypercompe; species Hypercompe scribonia. The sequence goes on from OX438997.1 coordinate 6,739,844, forward strand.
TTTTTTAAACTACATTTTTAAGTATTTGGATACAGAACTTTGTACACAGAAATAAAAATAATAATAAATTGTTTATCGATTAAAAATAAAGGGAAATGTTTTTTATGGACAAATAGCCTGTTAGGGAACCGAACCGTGAAATACTTTATGTACCCTTGTGTTTATTATTGGAACGAAGTTTCTCATCACCGGTTGACGAGGGAGCTTAACCGAGAAGAAATGTTACACGTTACAAAAATGCGTTACGAGAAATCGTAAGAGAAAGAGAAAATGAAGGAGACCGATAATTATTCTCTGTGCGTGTATATTTAGTCCTGTTACTCGTACGCGACACCATAACTTCAACGCAATATAATTATTGATATATGTTTACTAAACCATCGGAGAAAAACGTATAGATATAAGAAAGTTATTATTATTATTCAGAATCTATTCGCAAATTATTTTACGTCAACATAACCTCAAAAAAATGAAAAACCGCGATATCTCGACCAAAAATTACATGTTTCTTAGGACTTTGTTTCAAACGCGTGTCCCTCAACGCGTTCGTCTTTAATTTTTTTAATTTTCGAACTCTTGACATGCATAGATTAAAAATTTTAAATATGTTTACGCGCCATTAAATTGTTTCCGTATTATTTTTTTATGAGACCGAAATGACTTTTGAGTTAAAAATAGATATTTATTTTTTTAATATATTACACTAATTATAGCTACGTATTTAAAGTACCAAATGATTTATAAATTTAATGTCACTTGTTTGGAATTTTCCAAGTCAAAGGCTGTAATAATACAGGAAATACAGTCGATGTATTGAATTTGTCTTTATGGTACAGACTTTTCTTTTTTCTAGTACTTATGTCAACAAAGAAATGTTGAAGGAAACTTGTTAGAATTTCAACCGTGTGTGTTGTGTGATAATAAAAAACTCTTTATTTGTACACCGTATTACAGAGTTTCCAGAGAGTACGTACAATGTCAGATATATAGAATACAAAGGGCGGCCATTTTGTCAAAAGAAATCTCTTTCAGACAACCTTAGGATGGATCAAAATGTTTCGGAGAGATTTTGTTAGTTGATAGTGTAACGAGTTTTGACGAGATATTTGCCAATAATTAGTGATACGTGATTTTAAGTATGCATTAGCGATTTGTTTGTAAGTGTATACATACCGGTATATGTAGATATGAGTTTATTTACTTTTTTAATTTATCTGTGTATATATGTGTGGATATATTTAGGTGTACTTGTTTTCCCGGAGGGGTACGCAGAGTCATATTAAACGTTATCTTTTAGCCATTGTTTTCATCTCACGTAACAAAGACCGAGTCTATTGGCGCTTATCGGGATGTTATGTTTGCCAGAGTCGTCTGTCGATCAATAGGTGCACCTTTTGGAACCCTATACACTTAATTATAATAAATAATTATTCTTTAAATTAACAGAGCTTGTAATATTCAAGAACACGAAATAAAATTAATAACATTATTGTTACGAAATACATAAAATTAAAACATATGACCTAGATATTTTAGCGGTAATTGAATGTTTTTTTGTACTTTAGATTATTTATTACTTTTCATATATTTAATTTGATATAATGTAATAAAAAATATAAACTTATCAAATATTTAATCTAATTTGTTTTTGTTTTAAATTTTTAATTGTTTTTATTTTGTGTTAACTTTATTATGGTCATTGGCCCTGTCCTAGCGGATTTTCTAATTGCAGCTATTTCTCAAATTTAAATACACATATGTCCATAAAATCGCGGGGTAGGCAGAGGCATATTAAACTTCCACTTTTCGGTGATATTTTGGTCCCACGTAATAAGTGGCGGGCCTATTGCCGCTCATTGGGATGTTTTCTTTGCCAGAGTCTCGTCTGTCAATCAGCAGGACCCCACTTGCAGGTTTTGGCAGTTTTTATTGGGAATCCTATGCACCTCTAATACTATTTCTGATCTTATTTAAATTTGAAAGAAAAACCCCTGAGAATGAAAATTAAGGTATGTAGAATACATTGTTTATTATTCATCCTCCATCGACATCACTAATACTTTTTTAAAAGTCAAAGAGTCTTAAGTTTTTTTTTAACTGTGATAAATTATACGGAGGTTAACATATATTTTTAAATAGCTTATCTTATATTTGATAAAATCTAATCACTACTATTTCCGCGTAAGGCAATACGGATGGAAGTAAACAAACTTGTTCTGTGAACCATCAACTACAATTAATTTGATAGCACCTGTTTCTTGTTTTCACTAAATCCAATTTTATGATATTTCTACCATAGATATTCTTGTTCTACGACTCTATAACACCATCGTCAATTGTGTTGTTTATGGCCGTTGTGTATCATAGACCACAAAGGATTTCATGTTAACCCACCGAATCATTTTTGAAATTGGAATTTAGTTTTCAATGAAATCGTTTTTACAAAAACCTGTTCGGTGTTCCGCCTTTTTTTGACATGTAGTTTTTTTTTCGAATGTTGTTTTTTAGAAATATAATAGTTATTTTTTTAATAACAAGGTAGTAATGGAATTTAAAATTCAAATTAGATCATTTTCTCTAAAATCAATGTTTAACATTCGAAATTGTAACCATTTAAAATCTTTTTATTTGTTTACGAATGAGAATGATTAAAAGAAGAAAATCAAAAGAACTACCAAAATTAAATGTCACTTGCATAATAGACTTGTTTATCATAATAGACTTGTTTATCATAATAGACTTGTTTATTGCTCTAAGAATATTGATTTATTTTCGTTGGATCACATTTTGTAGATACTACCGATGGGTTTATATTCCTTAGAATCTTATTACTGTTGCAAAATAAATGCAAAAGTTTATATAGAGTTTTGGTACTCCTTCACGCCAAAACGGCTGAACGAATCGAAATGAAACATCACACATTATAGATTGAAATTAGAATTCAAAAACTGGATATTAGGAGACGTGAAGCTTATAATTTCTGGTGTACTAGCTCCATTGTCTCTGGCTGTAGCCAAAACCGCTATAGGTCTGAGAGAGAGACCAGACTTGCTATGTTTGTTTTGCAATTAAAAAAAATACAAAACTTTTTAAAAATAACAGAGTTCTGAGATAAAAAAAATAACATTCAGCTCAATTTAAAAACCATTATAAATGTTTTCTTTACCTATTTATAGGTTAATTTCTTATAAATCTTCCAAATTCTATCAATCGCACGTAATTAACGTAAAAAAACATATTTATTTTCTACTAAATTTTACTTTCCCGGTGATAGCTTATAGCAACAAGTATCTCAAAATGACTACATCGTTAATTATGTATATTACCTAAATATTTAAAAAAAATCCAATCATACAGTCAATTCTTATTTTATCAATGTTAGACTAACCTAAAGACACGATCTTAAAAGACCTGTTATTGAAAACGTTAGAATAAAAAAGCAATTAAAAAGATAAATTAAGTCATAGACGCTTAGCATAGTCGTATCAATTCTACCGTCGAGATTTTTCTACAAAAAAAGAAACTATTAAGTTTATTCAGTATCTATTAAATGAGGCAAGGATAACCTAATTGTTTTTTAACATTTTTTATATATATCATTAAGTTAATTATTGTTAAATACGTTATATTTTAACCAACTTGTGACTGTTGGTTCAATTTTAATTTGTTTGTTATTGTATTCGGTACATTTTTTAATAATAATGTTTTTTGTTTTTTTTTTTGTTTTCACAAAATTCTTTTTACTAATTCCTAATTCCGTGTAACAACCGGATGATAACTTTTTTGAAATATATGAAATAATTGTAGACAATAACATTTTTAATAAACAAAAACAAACAAAAAAAATATATAATTTTTATATCTTATATATGGCAATTAATTTTACTACTTTTATATAGAACGTCTCACGAAAGAAGTCCAGCAGACAGAATGTTGCCAGCCTTTACTATACGATTTCCCAAAAACCTTAAATTGGTAGAGGAATATAAAAAATCGAATTAAGTCTAAGAAAAGAGTTTAAATAAAACAGTTTAATTTTTTTTATATATAATAGTCATCCATCTATCGACATCAGACTCTGTTTCACTACCAATTGCTGTAGGTATTATAATGCGGTCTGTTTCTTTATACATCAGTCCATCGTTACTAAACTACGTATCTTCTGATCTTTCAAATGTAAACACGAAGTGGAATCATACCTGCAAGCTTTCTTCGTCAATTTAAACCTGTTTTCGGGACTTTATTTTGTTTTATCAGGTCAACTTTTTTCATACAGACATTGCTGTATTTCAGTTTTAAAATAAAGTAGTCGATAAAGTTTAGGTAAATATCGTAATCTTAAACAAAATATAGTCATTTTAATAGATACTAACACAAAAAGAGTAGCCGCCATGACAGGTTCATATCTGTCATGGCGGCTACTCTCTTAAAAATATTGTTTATTGGTATCAAAAAGTCCTAATTCCACTGTTCTGCTTCACAAAACTCCTTCACCTTCAATATTATGTTTCGCCCGGCATTTTAAAATTTAAGGCATCGTAAACAACATATCGTAAATGACTAAAAACCTGACCAACCTGTCACGCTAGTTCTAATATTGCTGTGAACTGCTTTCGTGAGACGGTGTGTGATATACCTTTGATAACATTAGACCATAATACCAAAACAGGTTTGGAATACTGTCATCTGGAATACTACAACATGGTCCGAAAAACTTATTGAATAAATTTGACGTTGACTTAAGCCAAGTTACGGGCAAAAGTAACATATATTTTGAAGTTTATCGTAGAATCATTGTGATTTTTTTTTTCTAAAGCATGGTTATCTGTGGTATAATTTAAATACAATTAATTTACATAATCATATCAAGATTTGATTAAATTAATTTCTTTATTACTATACTAATTCGTTTTATTACTTGGCATTCTACAACGTTTATAAGATTTAAGTGATTATCCGTCGTATTTTCATCATTTCGTCGTCATCATTTCGGTTGAGAAGTCAAAAGACTACTATCCAAAACTTGTTATGTTAGAAGCTGAATCCAATTACGCGGTAAAAATTAAAAAGATTATTAACGTCATGATTTTTTTATAGGAATAAAAAATAAAAATCTGAATCGTTTTGACCTATATCTATAAAATCTTTTTTTTTTTCATTTAATTACACTAATGGCTATAACAGGTTGTGTTTATTTTTTTTTGGTTGAAAGGATCTCCGAAACTATTAATTCAATTTATATGGTTTTTTTGCATTTGATAGCTTAATTCTTGGTTCCTAAATTTTTTTGTTAAGTAATGTATTTATTTTTTGTATATTTTGTTCTCATACAAAAACTATCATAAACTTCAACTTCAGCCTTGCTTCTGTCGTTTTCCATAACTCCTGTGAGTTTTAGAACTCAGTGAACATATAAACGTAGAACATCGTCACAAAATCCAAAGTTCCAAACATAAAAAAATCATCCTAGTCTCTGGTAATAATAAAACCTTCTTACATTTTTTTGTGTAGTAACCCACACAGAACCAATTTAAACTTAGAATGTCGAAATCACATCGACTAAAACAACCCAATCATCCACCATCAGGCCTTTTGGTAAAGTCTCAGACGTGTAAACGAAGAAATTCCTGTTAAAATAATTGTCCCGCCATTTTGAAATTTCTTTACCGCAATTGACATTTACATATTAAAATATAAATTAATTCAAGATCATTTATTGTCAGATTAATTATCTGTATTTTAAGTTCATTGTCATTATTTTTTTTTATTTTTTTATTTTGAATGAGAAACCGGAAATATTCGAATTTGTATTGACCCATATTATGCGAGATAAAAAAATATCTTGATGTAAATTATTTCTTTTTGAAATAATTTTAAATGCATCCAAGTTAATGAAATTGTGTTGCATAAATATTAAAACTCCGGGCTCTTCAAAGAAATAATTGAAAAAGAAATATCCCGTACGAGAAATATATACTCTTTGGTAAATACTTTAAAAAAAAACATACATGAAACGAAGACTTAGACTCGGAGGTGGAATTTGTGACTCACACAAAGTGTTGTCCCATGTAAAATCAATCTTACAAGAATCAACCCAATAGGAGCGACGAGGGAACTGCTTTAACCACTTCACCATTCGTTCCAGTCTTGTTCGATATATGTTAGTTTAAATACAATAATTTTTTTTTTTTTTAATTTTGCTTGACATCTTATACTGTGATCAAGGAACATGAAAGTTTAAAAATTAATACAATTTTTTTCTATAACTACTTCATCGCAGAGTTTTCTAGAAAGTCCATTTAAATTAACCGTCGGAAAATACGAAGGTTCTTACGTCACTCTATCATTAGTAAGAAACTCGACAATATCAACAGTATCATTCCTACGTCATGACTCCGTAATAACTGCTGTCAACCTGTTACTTACAATACACGTCACATTTATTATCTGTGGAATTTTTATAACAGGAACTACCTTATAATCGCACTTTTTTAATTATGGTAATTCGTTTTCGAATTCGTGTTTGAAATCTGTTATTTTTGATTCGGATTTTTTTTTTAATTGATTATTTTTTTAGCCTCGGTCTATAATAATAATAGTTTAAGACATAGCCTTGTAAGCAAGTACGTTACAAAGATTTAAAAAACGAAGAACAAGTTGTTGTGTGATTCGTCACAAAATTATTTGTGTTTTTGGTATATATGCGTTTGGGTGTAATTTATCTATAATATGTAATTACGAGGTTAGTGTGATATAGTAGACCAGAACCTCCTTTCGAAGAAGAGGCCTATGACCAGTCTTGGACAGTTAAAATCTGTTGTTGACATCTGTTTGTCCCCTAGCTGATTTTTAGCCTATTACTGGGTTTTGAAACGGATCACACTTGACATTTCTTACGACTAGATCAACGCAAGATAACAACGTGGGAATTTACTGTAAAAATATTTATGTATAATACTAATTATTATTTCTCTTTGTTCATTTAATAAATTATTTCTTTGTCTTATTAATTGTAAGTTTATGTGTGATGGTAGAAAATGTATGTATAAAAATGCACCTGGATTTCTTTTGATCACGCCATCACGTGTATAACCGTTAATTCTTTTAGTATTTGATGGTCCATTTAATAGATAGATAGATAGTTAGATAGTAAGACTAATGGGATCAAAACTTAATGATAACTGTTGCAAAAACCGAAACAATGTATGCCTTTTCACGAACGCAAACAAAATGGCGCGGGTCGTTTAGTAACAATTAAAATGTATTCTTTCTTAATATCTAGTCTATGGATGTTGTGATTTATGTAAATGTCATTAAATAAAGTTTTATTCACGTCTAGTTCGCTCATGTCTAGTTTTTTCTCTATTTTACTGGTAATTAATAAAGAATACTCAACTAATGCAGTAAAAAATACAACATTCAATACCAGAAGTACCTTTTTTTTACTAGACTAAAGGTCTTTTGTTTATTAAGCATTATACATTTATATATATGCTAGGAATCAAGTAAGCCTTGATTCCTAGCATATATATAATAATAAGGGAAAAATATTTTGTTTAATGTGTTAAAATGAAGGTACAAAAAAGCAACTTGGTAGGTGCTTTTTTTTTTATTTTTTTAACGTGTGGAAACCCCCTCGGGCCGTCACCCAACCGGGGTTTACGGCGGGGTGGTGTGTCGGAATCGGACCGACTAAAACCACACGGTGTGCCACTCTGCGCCTGAGATAGGAGGGATCCGGGAACCGCTGCTATTACGACATCCAGATCCCTCCTAGCGCCTGCCCTCTAAAGCGGGCACCATCTGCGGATAAACTCTCTATTTAGGCGACGTACGGCACACGTGCACATCACCTCCTCGCAACTTGGTAGGTGCTGGCCGAGCCATCTATGTTTTTGTGTGCGACCTATATTAAAAAAGGAGAACCATTGATTTTAAAACCGTAACATGTTTTTATAACAGCCAGCCAAGTTTGCCAGTACTTTGATAGACTTCCTTTCTAGGATAATAAAATAATAATATATTTAAATACCACCACTATATATGTTACACTCATTACGAATGTAGACAAAGCTGCTGCAATCTCTTTACTAGATAGTAGAGCCACGCTGATTTCAGCACAAGCAGGCCGACTTAACCGGGGCAGTACTACCCTCCCACAGAAGACCAACCTAAAGCGACAGCATCCGTGCTGTCATGTTTCGTTGGTGAGTGTGAGACCGGAGGCCTATTGATACAGGGGTAACAGTTATCGTGGTAACTGTGTAAACCTTACACTGTCACAATGACTGTCATGGCTTTTGTGTGCCCAAGCGTGGTGTGAAAAAACATCTCACAAGGCCGCCATAGTGTGGGTCACCATACTGCATTGTCTGCATTTATACGGTGACCACAACTCTTGGATTCTAATCATGGTTTCCATCAGGCAGAGTAGTCACTTTGGCAGGCTCTTAATATGTCCAGTAGTAGACTATCAAGAGCTGTTAATAATGCCGATGATACATTCTACTTTCTGATAAGTTTATCAGGGTCATCATTGTGTCACAAACTACCATAGACTGCATTCTTCAACGCCAATGGCATGTAAAGTCTATAGTTTATGATTCATGCATTACTTAACTGAGAATTATAATGTTTTTACGGAAAACTAAGCAGGTTCTCTTTGTGTGCACGCATAATTTAATTAATTGCATTGAACGCTTTGTTTTGTTGCTTAAGCAATTTATAACGACTTTAATTATTATAATTAAAAGCAAATCGACATTAAGCGTGGGTAAAAATAGTTTTTTTTTCCAAAGACAACGCTCCTACTATTAATAAATCCTGTGTCGCGGGGGACTTTACAAACATACAAGAAACGGACTCACAGAACACCCAGACTCAGAACAACAATTTATTGATCACACAAAGTGTTGTTCCATGTAGGGTTTAAGCCAACAACACTCAGCACAGTAGAGAGCGGCGTAACGACCGCTTAAACCGCTACGCCGACCACGCAGTCCAAAATTAGGGTTGCCACTAGTTATAATACTGCAAACCCTTTTGTCTGGTTTCTTTAAATCCTTTTAGAAAGTCGTCAATTTACTAGAAGGTAAGCTTAGACAGAGAAAGAAGAAACATCATAAAGAGAACGTAAACGAACAGGTATCTGCATATCCTTCTTGTTATTGCAAGCGTCAGATTAAATCAAACCAGGAAAAACGTATCGACTGGTCATTTAAAATACGAAAACTGCAATAAATTAATATAACGGTAGTGAAGTGACAACCCTGAAAAACTGTATATTATACTAATTTGTGATAGAATAAATTATAGAATAGACGTAGTAAGGTCACAAGAGACTAATATCAATGAGTAATAAAAATAAACTCACAAATCTCATACATAGCTGTCTAATTCCAAACTAGAAGGAGTGTACTATCGTAAACAGACTACTGATATACGTACTTATACGTCATCAACAGCCTTTAACCGTCCACTGCTGGACGTAGACCCCTCCTTAGCAAGGAGGTTTTGTCCTACTGTACCTCGCTAGGTTTCTTTCAAGTTTTCCTTTTTTTTTATATTCAACCTACCAAAGTGAGTCTATTCTGCCTGATGGAAAGCATGAATAAAATCCAAGAGCAGTGGTCGCCATACTCTCTGCGAATGACGACAGTGTAATATGGCGACCCACGCTATGGCGGCCTAATGAGATGCTTTTTCACGCCCCGCTTAAAGGATCCGGGATCGTAGTGGGAGGGAAACACGTGCGCTGGTAATGAGTTCCAGGCTTTAACCGATCTGTACAGGAAGGAAGAGCCGAACCGTTTAGTTCGGGAGCGTATGTCTACCATTTTGAAACGGTGGCTTCCAAGGCCAGCACGAGTTGTCCTATAGAGGAAGTCCTTCTCTTTGTCGTGTTGTTGTCCTGCGAAGTTAGCTTCTTTAGTCGGCTCTTGCGACACTCATGGGAAGAATGGGTATTCTTATCTCCATATTAGTTAACAATAGCGTATTTGGTTTATTGATGTACTCGTAGACACGATTCTTCAAATAACCCCATAAAAGAAGCAGCTGGTTTTAGTCGGTCCGATCCTGACACACCAAACCCCTTTTTTTTTGTTTTAACGTGTAAAAACCTCTTCGGGCCCTCACCCCACCGGGTTTTATACAGACCGACTAAAACTACATGGTGTGCCACTCTGCGCCTAACATAGGAAGGATCCGGGAACAGCTGCTATTACAACATCTAGATCCCTCCAAGCCCTTGTCCGCTACTGCGGGCATCATCTGCGGGTAAGCTCTCTATTTAGGTGACACACCACCACGTCGCAAACTCCGGTGGGATGACGGCCCGTGGGCATTTCTACACTTTAAAAAAGATCAAAATATCTTTTCTAAAGAGAGGTCTGTGTCCAGCAGTGGATCATTAAGGGTTGTTAATGATAAGTGATAAATAAACACTTTGAAAAACAAATAATTTCTCGCATCAATATTGATTTCCTAGTTGTGTTCAGTGTCAAGGTCATGAGCTGGCTTCATCATTCAGGAAACCAGTCGTAATCGCTTGTAAGAATTTAGACCGCGACACGCAAATGTAACCAGTTTTTTTTTATTTCCGTAAGGAAATTGATTTAGATATTATGTTTACTTACGTTAAAACATTAAAATTACATCAACAACAATTTATTAGGACAGTTTTTATTTGACATTGAGTCATCATCATCAACAGACTTTAACAGGCCACTGCTGGACATAGCGTCTCTTTAACAAGGAGACTTTGGCTTGCTATACCACGCCGGCCAGACGGGTTGGTATCAGATTTGTTTTAAATTTTCCTTCTATTTGCAGTGATATTGTTTCCTTAGTCGCCTCTTACGACACCTATGGGACGAATAGGGGTGTTGACGCTCTGTACTCTGAATCCGTCACCAAACGACCTTAAATTCAAGTTTTGTTCCTATTGAGCTCAAACTTTGACACGATACGTAACCTACTTTTAAAATTGTTTTCAAATCTTTGCGTTAATTTGGTCATTTCTCATCAATGCAGCCACACACGCGCCACAGCAAAGTTTGGTAGGGTATAACAAGCGTGTTATATAATTGGACGTACCTACATATTTATCGTGTTACGGTGTTGAGAATATGGTAGATGACCGTTATGTCAAATTAGTATCTTTTTATCAAACGTCAAAACAATTGACGTTGTACTTTTTTTATAAATACTCAGATGTGACGTCATACTTTGAGATTGTCAAACCATTTTCATTTGATGTTTATTTTTTCCTATGAAAGCATTAAATTTATAATGGACGACAGTTCAGTCTGCATTTTAAGATGTTACGTTTAGTTATTATATCTGAAAACTTGGATTTGGAAAATTGTAAAGAGAAAGTGTTTCGTTTGGCTGTAATCAAAAATCTCTATAACTGCTGAACCGATTTTGATATTACAATCAGTATTAGAAAGCTACTTTATGAATCTACATATTACTTATTTTCGTTTTGTTATAAATTCCAAATTTCTACTAAAAAATTAACGAAATATTACGCTAAATGTAAAGTCACGACCTAGAATCGACACTAGTACAGAAGCCGTACGACACACAGCGCTACATATTCAATTTCCACCGGAAATAACAATAAAATATTTTCCACCTAGGTGATACCCGCCATATTGAGTTGATACAGAATCTCTACAATTTGTTCACATTAATTGCATATAGATTATACATACATAATTTACATTTATCTACATGCTTGGGTATGCTATTAAAATGTTTGAAACTAATCGTCGTATCCGTATGGTGACGATATGAGAATACGGATTATCGCCATAACTATGTGTCCGTAGGAGTCGCAAGAGACAACTAAGGGAGCAATCTACATTCTGTATAGTTCACTCCATTAGTCGGTACAAATATTTATCCCATGGATGTCGTAAGACGTGGTTAAGGCAGCTACCCAGGACAACATCACTGCAAAAGGGAACTTGCCACAAACCTTCTGGCCAGCGTGGTATCATTATCAACAGCCTTTTAAAGTCCACTGCTACACATAGACCTCTCCTTAGCAAGGAGGTTTTGGCCTACTATACCACGCTGGCCAGACGTGTTGGAATAGGGTTTGTTTCAAGTTTTCCTTCTCTTTGTAATGATGTTGTCTTGTATACTTTGTTCCCTTGGTCGCCTCTTACGACACATACAGGATGAATAGGGGTGGTAACACTATGTATTCTTAAGCCGTCACCACACGGGCATATAGTAGTATAGTAGGTAGTACACAGCGTGGTATAGTAGGCCAAAACCTTTTCTTACAAATCTATGTCCAGCTGTGGACTATTTAAAGGTTATTGATGATGAATGATAAGTCCGTGTGGTGACGGATTAAGAAAACATAGTGCCACCACTCCTATTCATCCCGTGGGTGTCGTAAAAGGCGACTAAGGGAACCAAATATGCAAGACAACATCATTACAAAGAGAAGGAAAACTTGAAACAAACCCTATTCCAACCCGTCTGGCCAGCGTGGTACAGTAGACCAAAACCTCCTTGCTAAGGAGAGGCCTATGTCCAGCAGTGGACTGTAAAAGGCTGTTGATGATGATGATGAATAGCTGTAAATGTTTTTTTATTATCTTTTTTGTACCTAAGTAATCAAACACTTTTGATAATCTGAAAAATTTGATAATTATACGTAAAAAAATCCATAAGCAATTTTCTATAAATTTCGTTCGGCATACTTGTGAATAATTTACGTATTAAATTATCATGGTTACCTTAGATTATGTCATTAGGCCGATTACAGAGGCTCAAAGCGACGTCTACAAGTACCTCATCTATGCTACACCGCCATTTTGGAATTCGCCAATTTGTCATTTCAATTGTATAAAACGAGATTCGATTGTTAATTTTAAGAGTTTATTTATGTATTGTGATAGGTTTAAAGTTGTAACATGACCTTTATTTTAATATACATTGCTTATTTTATTATTATTTTAATGGCAAAACCGGTTGACTTAAAATAAGTGTTTGATTCTATTTTTAAAGTAATATGTAAAAGGCCTTATAACCTTTTCATGGTCGTGAATTGCCGTTAAAACAAATTCTTTAGGGATATTAGTAAATATGAACTTTTGTCCACGGTCTACTAGGAAATAGTTAACTTCAACAATGGGAGGACAGCTTACGGTTCGACAGGAATCTTACAGCGGTTCACGGTTAGGTTTTGTAAATCCTCACCTCTAACTCTTAAGATGCCTATGAGCGGTGTAATCACTTACCGACACCTGACTCGTCTATTCACCTCCTTTCCGGTTACCACCTAATTTATAGACCTTTTTTTTCTTTTTGTTTTATGCAGAGAATGCTTTTCGCATCATACCCTCCGTAAGGGCACGAAAGACGTGTATGGAACGACCGGATCTTATGTTAGACAAAATCTGTCAAATTAAGTAAAAATTTCTTTTCTTCGAACCTTTTTCCCCAAATTTGGTTGGATTCAATTTTAAGTCTACTGTAATACGGCTGAGATTTGATTACACACGCAAAGCGCCAACCCTATCCAGTCTTGGGTTGCGGCCAAGTACAAGGCGATATCGAAGTTCTGTAGAAAGACTGATGTATGTTTTAGAGCTCCAATTACGCGTAATGATTGCCACAGATATACGTGTACGACAATCGTGACTGACACCGCGATACGACGGCATAACGTGCTCTCCGACACCCGAGAATTCTCAAAATCTACAAAATTTTGCGACTGCTTTTACTACGAAATAAAATGGATCCCTCTACGATCCCGGGTCTTTTAAGCGGGGCGTGAAAAAGCATCTCACTAGACCGCTATAGCGTGGGTCGCCATACTGCACTGTCTTTATTTGCAATGAGTTTTTTTTTCTTTTTTTTTTTAACGTGTGGAAACCCCCTCGAGCCGTCACCCCACCGGGGTTTATGGCGGGGTGGTGTGTCGGAATCGGTCCGACTAAAACCACACGGTGTGCCACTTTGCACCTGAGATAAGAGGGATCCAGGAACAGCTGTTATTACGACATCCAGAGCCCTCCTAGCGCCTGCCCGTTTCATTTGCAATGAGTACGGCGAACCCTGACTTGGGTTCTATTCATGCTTTCCATAAGGCAGGATAGAGACACTTTCGTAAATTAATTATTTAAAAAAAAAGTATTTAATAAATATGTATGTTGCCATTATTTTATTACAAAAGGAACTGAACAAGGTATAATATCTTGACCTACCTTAATATTTTCAAAACCTTCTGTTTTAATTATTTTTAAAGGTCAGACGATTTTTATCCACGTAATATCCTGTAATTAGTAGAATATTCAAATTAACCTATCGCCGCACATTGCTGAATGAAGGTCTCCCCAAGGAACACCAATCATCCTGGTCTTAGGCAATTTGCTGCCAGCCACCTTCTTCAAGTCGTCGGTCCATTACGCCGCAGGGAATAAATAGAATATAACCCATCAATTGAAGCTTTAAAGTCCACTACTGGACATGAGGCTCTCCTTAAAAAAGCAGATTTTGGCATACTATACCACACTTGTCAAACGGGTTGGTATAGAGTCCGATTCCGACACACCACCTCCGTAAACCCCGGTGGAGTGATGGCCCAAGGGGGTTTCAACATGTTAAAAAAAAGAGTTTACGTAAAGTTTTCTATGCGGGTAAGTTTTCTTACGATTGAATGAAGGAATGAATGTATGAATGACGAATGAATGAATCAATGTATTAAGGAATGAATTGTAAAACTCCGTATTCTTAATATAGATTAGAATACAAAGAATTACTATTCATCACGTTCCAAATTGGCCGTATAGTGACAGCACTTAACCTATAGTCAATTCTCAATATTCAATACTTTATTGCACCATATCGTTACAGAGATCTTGTATTATGTTTTACCAGTATGTATGGAACTCATTAGGCACGGCAGAGTAGAGTGTGCAAAAGTAACTTATCAATAAGTATTGAAAATTACATGTAAATTAATACTATACACTATACACATGCAAACATACCTATACTTATTTAATATCATCATCATCATCATCGTCTCAGCCAAAAGATGTCCACTGCTGGACATCTCCAACCATGATGGGGGAGGGTTTGCCATAATCGCCAAGCTTGGCATGGGTTTGGCGATCGCAGTGAGACAGTGTACTTAGTAGAACGCGGCTGCCCATCCTATGGTGTACTATCCCTTAGTCAACTTTCACGACACCCACGGGAGGAGATGGGGTGGTGCTATTCTTAACCGGCACCACACGGCCCTCTATTTAATATAATATATTACTTAAATTTAATATTAATACATTTTTTTTATTATTAACCTGTATCTGAGAATTACCGAATCAAAAAAAAATATATTAAGCAGTACAAAACGAATAAAACACACTATTTATATTATAATGAACCTTAAACTATACAGTTTAAAGATGAATTTGTTTTACAATAAATAAATATAGGTATTGATAACTTATCCAAAATGCTTAGATTTATATATTTGTAGAAAAAAATCAACCAGACAACATTAATTTATTGTCTTTGTCTCAATATGCACATCGCCGATATCTTGATAATCTATAAAAAATATATTAGCATGCTAAAAATATAATATAATACCGTATAATTAAAACAGTAGAGATTTATAATCTAGTCTAGTTCTGGTCTTCTAATCAAATCGAAAAAATCAAAATCACACAGATCTCAAGATTTTCGAGGTCATTTTGGATGTTTTCACGGTAAGCTAGCTGAATTGTCAGTAATCCATTGATAGCAATCTTTCGTTGCTCTTCATTGTATGAGCGGGGATCCGAAAACCCTCCTTCCCCTATTTATACGTGGAAGACTAAAAGTGCAGCGTACACCACTTGTGATTCTAGAATCGTTAATGTTGACTGCAAGACATAGGAGGACCTTACGATCAGATACGGTCGAATTGTTGGCAGTTTTATATATTTTGATCGGCACGAGAACTTCTATAACACGATACAGGATTAATGACTCTGTAGTTTGGTGTCTCTTCAGTAGATGTCGCTGTGGTATGTTTTTGTTTGCGCTGTATGTGAAAGTCGCATACTTACTTATGATAAGATGCCTCGTCTATTCACTTGCCCTCTACACCATAATAATCAACAGCCTTAAATAGTCCACTGCTGGACATAGTTCTCTGTTTAGAAAGGAGGTTTTGGCCTGCTATACCACGCTGGCCAGATGGGTTGGTATAAGGTTTGTTTCAAATGGGCAGGCGCTAGGAGGGATCTGGATGTCGTAATAGCAGCGGTTCCCGGATCCCTCCTATCTCAGGCGCAGAGTGGCACACCGTGTGGTTTTAGTCGGTCCGATTCCGACACACCACCCCGCCGTAAGCCCCGGTGGGGTGACGGCCCGAGGGGGTTTCCACACGTTAAAAAAAAAAAAAAAAAAAAAAAAGGTTTGTTTCAAATATTTCTTCTCTTTGCTGTTGTCGTTATTGTCCTGTCATGTGAAGTCGTTAATCTCGTACATCATATGGATAGTTCTAAGTACATCACTAAACCATAAAGGTATTAATGGTAAATGGCTTCCGTTGTCCATGCAATTCAAGAGACTAGTGCCGGCCTTTGAGTGATCCGTGTGAGTATTCAATTTGCATGGTTATGATACCTTCTATTTTCCGACGTTTCGAACAGATCACACCGCTCGTGTTCACGGGAAATAGGAGGTATCGTAACCTTGTTGAATGATTCTTTGGCGTATAAGTCCCGTTGTACAACAAAACTGTATATTTAAAAATCGTGAAAGTGTAAGCAGCTCTATTAACATACTCGTACTTGCAAATTATATTCAGGTAAATTTGGTACCATATCTCACTAATCTATGTATTATGCAAGAAATAGTATTTAATAAAATATTTTTTATGTTTCTTGACTTTATCTTAGACTATAATACACCTATTCGTATCTATAAAGACAAATTTATGCTAATCATGTGTGTATTAGTGTTTAAAATACGAAACAAACAAGTTTGTCCGAATATTTATAAATAGATACCAGAAAACGTCTAACTAGTATTTAATGTGTGCCGAAATACATATATGTATAAACTGTAAATGTATTTAAAAACTAAATAATAATATAGGGTGGATCACGAATTAGTTAACATTTAAAAAAATCGTATATAAGAACCATTTGATAGATTTTAAAAATTATGTATTTACAAGAAAACTCTAGTCTAAATGTCGAATGTCGAAAAGCCTAAATGACCACCGTTTCGACATGAGCGCTCTTCTAAGCGAGCACCGAAATTTTTGAATACTCATCGGCAAAGAGACCGTGAGATCGCCGACGTTTCCTCGCTGATTTTGTCTTTTATTTGACGTATTGGCGTACTTGACGTATTTGGCGTATTTGGTTTATTAATGTAGATTCTTCAAATAACCCCATTAAAAGAAGTCTGCTTTGGATAGATCTGAATTTCTGGGTGGCCATGGAATATCGCCTCGTCTGGAAATCAACTTTTCCGGAAACATGTCTTTGACCACCGGCAGGGACTCATTGGATATGTGACAAGTGACTCCATCCTGTTGAAACCATGTGTTATGATTGTAGCCAGCAATTCCACTAGCATCGGTCCCAAAAACTCCTGTGACATTTTCACATATTGAGCAGAATTTATCACCTTACTGCATTATTTACCTTTGGAATAAGTATGGTGATCATAACTCTTGGATTCAGTTCATGCTTTCCATCAGTCAGAGTAAAGTCACTTTGGCAGGTACTTGATATAAAAAAACCTCTGTACCGACTGGTTTGGCGAGCGGGTTACAGTAGACCTTTCCAAGGAAAGGTCTATGTTCAGTAGTGAACGGTTATAAGCTGATAAGATGTGATGACGATTACTAGATTATTAATGACAAAAAAACACAAGCGAAAATGTAGCGGTAAAACCCTAAGGCGGCAACGGTGTCTTCAGTAACGGTGATACCTTTATCTTACATAGCTACTTTTGTTTTTTCTAATAACAGGTATTACGATTTTGTGCTCGGTACAGTTTCTTTAGTTAAAAATCACCGCTATGGTGTAGTCAGTAAAAAGTTCGATTAACTTTTGACCTTACACTAACGCTATTTACAAACTACAGTTAAAAAGTTCGCCGGGAAAGTTATTCTTGTAGACATAGCTGGGTTAAATTCATCTATAGTATGTCATCAACATCATCAACAGCCTTTTACAATCCACTGCTGGACATAGGCCTCTCCTTAGCAAGGAGGTTATCCCTATATATATATATGTATCTATATATATATATGTATTCTTAATACATCACCACATGGACAATAGTATGTATTATATGTATTTAGAAATATATAAGTATGTTTATCAGCAGGCTCTGCGGACAGCCATGTGTGAGATTTCTGAGGTTATTTATTTATTTTACTCACAATTATAAACCTCCTTTCTAAGGAGATACCTATGCCCAGCAGTGGACTGTTAAATATTGCGTCTGCGTCTCTTAAATGTAATAAATTTTCCTTGTCTATGCACTATGTTAATTATCCGTGTGGTGACGAGTTAAGTATACATAGTGTTACCACCCCTTTTCATCCTGTAGGTGTCGTAAGAGGCGACTAAGGGAACAAAGTATGCAAGACAACATCATTACAAAGAGAAGGCAAACTTTAAACAAACCCAGTTTCAACCTGTCTTGCCAGCTTAGTATAGTTAGGTCAAAACCTCCTTGCTAAGGAGAGGCCTGTGTCCAATAGTGGACTGTAGGAGACTGTTAAAGATGAATGATAAATTCACTATGTTTATGGATGTTCTACTCCTTTTGCATGCTACTAAGCATAAGTCTGGACGTATTTATAACAGTAATTCTCGGGCCCTTTCTAGTTTTAGTTGGTCCAATTTCGACAAGTTCTCTGCCGCAAACCTCATTGGAGTTACGACCCAAGAGAGTTTTAATACGTTAAAATAAAAGATATTATGTAGTTTATAATCTTCCTTGATAAATGGTCTTAATAATGACACGTTAAACTATACAAACAAACCCTTAAGTTTAATAATATTAGTGGCTGCATAGTGTGAGCGTAATGACTGAAGCTGTCGCCACGCCGCTCTCCACTGCGTCGAGCGTTGTGAGTTCAAACCTCAAATAGGAAAACACTTTGTGTGATCCACAAACTATTTTTTCGAGTTTAAATGTTCTTTGCGTCTGTTTTATGTATGCCGCGGCACAAGTCATACTCTAAATGCGGGTGTTTTCATAAAACACAAAATCATATAGATTTTAATTGTGAAGACTTGCCCTTGAGTATGATATACGCTGCAGTAATTGTTGATCAAGAGATTATGTAATATGAGGTAGTTATGTCAACATTGCGAAATATTCCGATAAATTACTATGTATTGTGGAAATTCACCGTGGATATGTACTCTGAAACAGTCACGTAACATAGCCGCTATGTACATTTTTTAATATTTTTCATAGTGTTTAGACGACAAACCTGTCAACACACCTGTCAAAGTGACTACTCTGCGTGATGGAAAGCATGAATAGAACCAAAGAGTTGTGGTCACTATCCTCATTGCGAACGCCGACAATACAATAGCGAACCACACTATGTCGACGTAGTGAGATGCTTTTTCACGCCTCGCTTGGGGACGTAAAAGACGCAATAACTGTCACCCCTGCGTTAATGGGCCTCGGGTCTCACGCTCACCAACGAAACACGACAGTACGGATGCCGTCGTTTTATTGTAGTCTTCTATGAGAGGGTCTGCCCCGATCACTCGACCCGTTCGTGCTGAAGTCAGCGTGGCTCTACTACGTATCTTCATTATAATATACATGTCTTTCGTTTAAACTCATCCAAGTGTATTAAATATATATTTATGTATGATTAAATAAGGTTACCACGGTACGTAGAGAAGAGGCGAACCGTTTAGTTCAGGAGTGTATCTCTACCATTCTGAAACGATAACTGCCAAGGACTAGCATGTGATGTCCTGTAGAGGAAGGAAGTCCTGTAAAAATCTATTAATCCATGAAAATTATTTATAAAGTAAAATAAAAATTAATAGGGGTAGCTTGTAATTTTGTCTGAAATTTAAAAGTGTTTATATTAGGCGTAAAACAGAAATAATTTATTTGTTATTTTTTAAAACCCACAATTAATTAATGATGTCTTCTAATCTCTTCTTCTTCTAGTTATTATAGAACTTAAATAGGGTGTAATGTGGAACTTTGGTGCATAGGGTTTACACCAAGATCTTAGGGCCTCAAGTCAATCTCATCTGCAAGTGACGGACCTGCTGATCGATGGACGAAGCTCTGACAAATAAGATATCCCGATCAGCGGCAATATGCTCACCACCTTCTTCGTGGACCAAAACACTGGCAAAAAGTGGGCGTTTAATATGCCTCTGCCTATCCCTTCTGAAAAATAGGTGTGATTTTATGTATGTAGAACTGTTTATAGTTTCTTAGAGTTGGCCGTCTTTTTATTTTCTTTTAATAGTCTGCTGTACTCTCCTTTTAAAAGCCTCTTCTAAGAAAGGAGGTTTTGGCCTACTATACAATAATATTATATAGAAGTTGAGATTTAAAAAAAATAGGTCAAGGTCAAACCAACCGACAACTAACCTCTAAGCGACTAATCGCCCATAGCTTATTGCATCTCAAGTGCGTTAATTGAAATCGACCCTTAACATCAGGGGAAAGAGTTTAACGAAATGATTGTGTAACACCGTTATCATTCCAGCAATAAAAAAGTAATGTAATTCGTAAAAATAAATATTAATATTATTCCAACGTTTCGTATAACTTTTTATGCTAAATTATTCCAAACCGGTATCGCAATGATTCAGAAAAATGCATTCGATTTAATTTACTATTGTATGGTAATAATTTCCTGCCAATGAACTCATTAACATTAAATTTACGATAATTATGGTTTTTTAAAATAGTAAATAAAAAAAATTTCGTCGAAGAAGAAGTCCGTGTGGTGACGGATTAAGAATACATAGTGTTACCACCCCTATTCATCCCGTGGGTATCGTAACAGGCGACTAAGGGAACCATATATACAAGACAACATCATTACAAAGAGAAGGAAAACTTGAAACAAACCCTATTCCAACCCGTCTGACCAGCGTGGTATAGTAGGCCAAAACCTCCTTGCTAAGGAGAGGTCTATGTCCAGCAGTGGACTGTAAAAGGCTGTTGAAGAAAGAATTTATGTCTGTAAGTTTATGGTAAATAACATCAGAATGGGTTAAGTTGTTTTTAAGATACTATCATTTGTTCTGTGTCTGGATGTGATTTAAATCTGTTATTGAGTTTCATGATCATCACATCAACAGAGTTTAATAGCCCACTGCTGGACATAGACCTCTCATTACAAATCAGGTTTCAGCCACGTTGGACAGACTGGCAGGTATCTTTCAAGTAATTCTTTCTCTTTGCAGTGATTTTGTCCTGTGTAATATGTCTCTTAGTCGCTTCTTACGACACCCATGGGATGAATAGGGGTGATGGGTAGGTATTCTTAATCCATCACCACACGGAGAATTGCCGACCCTTCAGTTCGATACTGCACGGCTGTTCTAGTGGCTCAACTCCTGCTCTCTACTACGCTGAGTGTTGTGGGATCAAACCCCACATGGAACAACACTTTGTGTGATCCACAAATTGTTGTTCTGAGTCTAGGTGTTCTTTGTTATTCTTAATAATTAACGTTGTCCGTTCTGATCACGTCTTCTTAATCCGTCACCACATGAACCCGTACTTAATTGGAATTAAACGGCTGTCAGTGACATGTGTCAAAAAAAGAACTGTCAGTGACGTCAATGTTTACTGAAAGGTATATTAATTAATACATCGATAATCGATATTTAATGGTAGTCAAAATTAAACTTCGATCAATTATCGATATATTAAATTTATTATTCGATTGTTTTTGTCGAGATCTTTACTTTTTGTTGTTTTAATGTACTCGTAGATGATTGACTTAAATTAACATTAATCATGATGATGAGGTAGGTATAGTATGGTAGAGAAAAGTATATAAGTGTTCTATCAGTCAGTCTAGTTATCATAGCACAAGCTCTGCTTAGTTTGAAACTAGATGACGTTGTGCGTCAAATGTCCGATTTTGTTTTTTGTGTTTGACACAAATAATTTTACTTTTAAAGATAGTATAATATTTATTTTCAACCAGGTCTAACACTCATACTCCAATAACGCCAAAATCTTTAATTTATTGTCTATGCATGACAGTTAATCATCTAAATCGTTTAAGAGAAGCATCTTTTTATAGAAACTGGGTAATTCCAAGTTTAGGATTAAAATAGAACTGTTATATGTTATTAAATCAAAATATATAAAAAATATTGATAAAAATAACTCGATTGACGCAAGAACTGAACCGAAATAAATGGATGTTTTGTTGAAACTTCTTTTTTGTCACTAAAAGTCTTGCTTTTGTCTGCGGCTTTGCTTTTAATATATTATTTTTATTTCTAGTTAATGTGCTAAAATAGTGCATCCAAAGTCTTGTAAAAATGTGTATTTACGCTTACAAGAATCTGTTCGATTCTTGTAAGCGTAACAATTAGGTTGCAATCTAGTGTCTGCAAGGTCTTGTAATGTGTAGGTGAATATACGCTTGTAAGCGAAACAATTATAATAAAATATATGCTTTACAAAATAGGGCTTATATTTTTTAGTCTTAAAATTTTTTGGTCCCATTGGGATATAGTATAAACATTATCAAGTTAACAAGAGAGCCATGTTATTAGGCAGTACTCTAATTTCTTTTACTAATCGGACTGAACAGCGGCAACACACCAGCAACTCTTGAGTTTCTGAGCAAAGGCGACGGAAGGACGCTATACCTACCACAATAATATATTTTCGTTTAATTACTCCCAAAAAAACTTTAACAGTCTACTGCTGGACATAGGCCTCTCCTTAGAGAAGGTTTTGGGCTACTATACCACCCTTTAACGCTTAAAAATAATCGTCAATTCCAAAGTACTTTTCAAGCAATTATAACAATTCTTAGGTAAATTTCCATGTTGTTTTAATTTAGTTTTTCTATGAAAGACCAACTAAGCGTATCTAACTATTATAGTAAACAAGATTAAATTTCTGATTTAAAATGTAAATTACACAATGAAAACACAATACAAATTATATACCAGTTTTTATGATTAACATGAGAATTACACTAATTTTACAAAAAAACGTAAAAAATATTACACTATGGCCATACTCAACAATTATATCTTGTGATCTATACTTTTTGTATTTTCGTCAAATATCAATAAGCCTTTAACGACTTCTACAACGAAATAAAAGCACAAGTCAGCGCCATCTAACGAAGACATGTTGAACTACAAAGTAATTGCAAATCCTGTACCTCGATATAAAAATTTCTTGCGCTGATTAGACTGTTAAAACGATTGCCCGCCAAGCATGATCACCTTGCCTGATCGGGTGATCCTACCTTTGTGTTGGAGGGACATGACACTCGTTCCTCCATAGGGTGTGTCGATTGAAATGTGACATTTTAAGCAGTAGGGTTGGGGAGGACTGTTGCTAGTCGCACCGTGGTAAACTATTCTCAAATCTTGGAAATAATAAAGACTAGCCAGATTATTTATTATCTTAATTATATTCCGTGTGCTGATAGATTAAAAATGTGGAGTAAAACCACCCCTATTTGCCTTGTAAGAGTCGACTAGGGCAGTTGGCCTATACAGAACACTATAAAGGGAAAGAAAACTTGAAATAAACCGTATACATACATACACAATATCGGTTTGTTTGGATAGTAGGTCAAAACCTCCTTTCTAAGGAGAAGAGTATTTTCAGCAGTTAACTCCTAAAGGCTGTTGATGATGATGCCATTGCCAGCGATGTTTTTATTTCCTAAACAACACATTTACAACAAACAAATTCCCAGACATAATATTATAACTGCAACGTACCATTACGAACAAAACAACAAAATGACTCACTAGTTCGTGCAAAAAACAAAGTTCTAGCAAACTCTACACCATAGACTGAAAACGAAATGGCGGCAAAAAGTTTTAAATTTGTTTACGTCAAAATACCGAACTAATCTTAAAATGATTGGTAATATTCAGATTATTGTTAGCTAAAAATAATCGCCTTCTAAATATAAATCGCGTGATGACAGGAAAGATACAGTAAATATGACGTCTACGGTAAATTAATACAGATAAAAAAGTTTGTATGGCAGACGCTAGAAGCTTCGAACTATATTTATGTAAGAAAAATGCTTCGTCAGAAGGAAGCCTACTCGAACCCACTGATATTACAACTCCCAAAAAAATCAATTGAACGAATTCTTTTGTTGTTTTTCATCGAGTGAATGAGGTTATCGGATCCCAAATCCCTCTTACTCTAGGGGAAGGAACTCCCAGGACGGCAACGCACTTGTAACTCCGGATTTGAAGGTGATTACGGGCGGTAGCAAGCATACGGGGTGTCGTCACTTGTAGTTGTTGTAAGACCCGACTAATACAGCACACGACACAGGACACCAGTACTACAAAGTTGAGAAAAACTTTAAAACAAACCCTTTTTTTAACGTGTGGAAACCCCCTCGGGCCGTCCCTCCACCGGGGTTTACGGCGGGGTGGTGTGTCGGAATCGGACCGACTAAAACCACACGGTGTGCCATTCTGCGCCTGACATAGGAGGGATCCGGGAACAGTTGTTATTACGACATCCAGATCATTTAAAGCAAACCCTACACTAACCCGTCTAAGTAGACCAAAGCTCCTTGTTTAAAAAAGGCATATATCCAGCAGTTAATGAAATAAAAGGCTCTAATAAAATAATACTATTTGTTAAAAAATATATGGGCTTTTAAAATTACCTGTTTATTTAGATACAGCGCTTAATACCTAAGAAATAAAAAGAATTTTATAATAAGTTAATAGCGGAATTGTACTCATGACTAATATTTATATTCAAAACCTTCCATTAGGTTCTGGAAATACTTATTATAAAGCCAATCAAGGATGTTTTGATGTTGATGTCTGTGCTAAGCTTTATACAGTTATATAAACCAGTGGTCGCCTACTGGTCGAATTTCGACCATAATAAAACACAGCTTACAGTACATAAATTTGTATAAGCGAGCGGTATTTCACATGGTATTTTTTATAATAAATCGCTCAAATAAAACTTTTCTGTTCGACATTCAGTAAGGCCACGGTAAACATATAAAACAGTAATCTATGTCTATGTCAGTACTCTATGTCTATAGACAAAATGATAAACAAAAGAAACAATTTCACCACAGAGTATGTATACGTGTAAGAAATACTTGTTTGTGTGTGTCAAATGCATGGTAGTGTGTGTAATGTTTTATTTATCGATTTAATGTACTTTATAAGCATTATTATTGAAAAATATTAGCTTTCTGCACTTCTCCTACACATAAACTATAAGTGTGCTCAATTTCATACTCCTCCGTCCGCACAATTTTCGTATAAAGGAGTCCAAAGTTTTTGCTTCACGTATTAATATATAGATAAATAGCTTTAATGTACGCCAGTGGCGGCCTTATTGCTCGAATGCGATCTCTAACAGGCAACCAGTACAAAGGACGAAACGTATAAGGTAGTGTCTGGTGCATTGAGTGTGGGTATATAATTACTATTTTTATATAATGAAGGGCCTTTTGGTCTACTGGGTAGTGAATCTGAGTGTTACACCAGAGATTACCACGCCGGATAAATAAAGAAATGAAGAACACGATTATTTGATCTACGTCTAAATGTAACTTGTAATTTATTTATAACACCGGGGTTTGCGGTGGGGTAGTGTGTCGGAATTGGGCCGATTAAAACCACACGGTGTGCCAATCGCAGCCTGGAATGGCAGGGATCCGTTAACTCTTGTTATTAAGCCCCTCTGAGTGCCTGCCCTCTCTGACGTGGGCATTATTTACGGGTAAACTCTCCATGGCATGGTATGGCACACGGGAATGAGCTTGAGGTCAAAAAGATCGTTTAATAAGATGAGGACATAGAATTACTATCTTACTAACTATCGTTCCAACTTCCTCGATATACTTGTCTGAATTTCATTGTCTGATTGACCAACATGAACAGCTTTAAGTAGTCCACAGCTGGACAAAGGCCTAAGAAAAGAGATTTCGCCTAATTTATCACGCCGGCTAGACTTTGTTAGCCTTGTATCAAAGATTTGTTTCGAGTTTTCCATCTCTTTCATCAACAGCCTTTTGCCTCATGGAAAACCTTACAATCCACTGCTGGACCTATGTCCAGATTGTAAGGTTCTCCATATGGATACTGTGCTTCACCGAACTGATGCTTGCGGCAAATGTTTCTAATCTTTGAAGTTAATTAAAATAGTGGAGATGAGACCTCTTTAAATTTTGATTTCATCAACAGCCTTTTACAATCCGCTGCTGGATATAGGCCTCTCCTTAGCAAGGAGGTTTTGGCCTACTATACCAAGCCAGACGGGTTGGAATAGGGTTTATTCCAAGTTTTCCTTCTCTTTATAATGATGTTGTCTTGTATACTTGGTTCCTTAGTCGCCTTTTACGACAGCCACGGGATGAATAGGGGTGGTAACACTATGTATTCTTAATCCGTCACCACACGGACACTTCCTGCTCTTTGCAATGTTGTGTATTTTGCGCCCTTAGTCGCCTCTTGCGACACCCGCGGAATAAATAGGGAAGACACTCTGTATTCTTAACCATTTACGACACAAATCTTTACTTGGTTCGTTTATCATTAGCTTACCTCAACGCCTTGGGCTGTTAGAAGTCGTTAAATTGTATTTATCGGGTATAACGGATACCTAGATTAAATACAATTAACACTGAATTAATAATTTCAAATGAAATTGGTTTTGTATCGTCTTGACGGAGATGACCCAAATAATATAACCATTTGTGGTTAAGATATCAGTAAACAAACACATTGATGTCTTTAAAAAGTAATTAATTTTAACAAAATACGTAATCGGTTTTAATGTTAAATGATCACAATTTAATGTAATAATATGCTTTTATCGTTTCTTAATTCTCTACCTTTAGAGGTGGTATTTCAGCTTAAATTTGAATAGGACACAAATGTGTAGTATGTCCTCCCAAGTCCAAGAGTAATTTTACTTTTTACATTCGTACAATAACAAGAAATAATCTCACATATCTCACACGCGGCTGTCTGATTTCAAATTTTGCAAAACCTGTGTTGGACCATTCAGACTGCTAGTAAACATACGTAAATATATACATACTATAGATAAATTACACCCAATCACAGAACAAATAATCATACTTGTCACATAAATATTTGCTTTTAGTGAGAATCGAACTCACGACCATCACCGTAGCATTTAAAGCCAATAACCACTTTTTTTTTAACGTGTGGAAACCCCCTCGGGCCGTCACCCCACCGGGGTTTACGGAGTAATCGGAACGACTAAAACCACACGGTGTGCCACTCTGCGCCTGACATAGGCCCTCCTATCCGGGAACAGCTGTTATTACGACATCCAGATCCCTTCTATAAAAAAAAAACCATTAACCACTAGACCAACCGAACCGTCAATTCCATCCTTTTGACGGTACACTATAAAAACACATAAGGACATACAAAAACATATGCTGATATAAATTAAAGGTGTAGAAATTAGGCTTAATTTAGCACATTACCAGTCTTAAACAGTCCACTGCTGGACATGTGGACTGTATCACGCTGGCAACGCGGGTCAGTTATAAGATTTGCTTCAAGCTCTTCACTTTACAGTACTGGTGGTTGAATATAGGGTGACACTCGACATTCTTAATCCGTCATCCGGATACCTGTACCTGTGTATGTCTGGCAGTCTATTTATATACTTTATATTACGTAATGTACCAATCAAATCAACTCTGTAAAGTTGTCAAACATGAATTTATATTTGCACAATAATATAATCATTATTCGATGACTTTATCGTACTCTTAGAGACATTTGTACAATTATAAATAAAAAATAAGCGCGTAGGCTACAAATAGAAGGTACTATTACATATTTACATAGGTTTACGAACTTTGTACATCGTTTAAGTATTTGTAAATACTTGTATCATCATTGTTTTTTTCCTGCCAAAGTGACTCTACTCTGCCTGATGGAAAGCATGAGTAGAATCCAAGAGTTGTAGTCACTACACTCATTGCAAATGCAGATAATGCAGTATGGTGATGCACACTATGGCGGCCTAGTCAGATCCTTTTTCACGCACCGATAGCGTGAAAGGAAAGACAGTCATTGCGGCAGCGTAAGTTTCACACTGTTACCATGATAACTGTCACCCTTGCATCAATGGGCCTTCGGTCTTTGTTTACTGGCCACTAAACACATAGGGGACGTTTAAGCATTACATAAGGCAATTTTTGAAGATTTTTCATCCTCACTTCCCTCTATGAAACGCACCAAGTTCTTTATTTAAATAAATAAACAATGTTACGTAACGCATTGTTCGAAAATGTAACGCATCGTAACGTTATACAAGGTCCCCCCTTCCCCAAATTGTGTTACATGCCCTTAATTTTGTCATCTGCAAGGCAAGAGACTCAATATCGTTGCCACCTTTTGAGTGATCCCTTCTTACATATAGAGTACTGGTTTCTGAAAACCTACTCACTGAAAAGCCACATAAACATAGGTTAACACTGGGTTTCTGTGTGAGACGGTGATAACACTCGATAGAACAAACTCAGTTGTGGCAAAGCATGAACTCGTAGACGTAATGAAATGTCTTTTAAAGTGCAATATATAATCAATGCATTTATTCTACAAACGGATCCGTTCCGAAACTTGTGAACGTCGTCAATGAATACGGCTAAAACAACATGATTCGGCACTTTAAGTGTGAAGGTTAACATAAAAACTTTTGTATAATCTGACACAAGCAGTGTACAATGTTTGCAGTGTCAATATTTATATCAATGAAAGTCACTGGTCACTCAACTGTTCCGTTAACGACCTTTTTTATATTAAGAACCTGCCAAAGTGACTTCTCAGCCTGACGGAAACCATGAATATAATCCAAGAATTATGGTCATCATACTCATTGCAAAAGCAAACAATACAGTATGGTGTCCAACACTACGGCGGCCTAGTGAGATGCCTTTTCACGCTCCGCTTATGGACATAAAAGGCACTACAGTTATCGTGGTAGTGTAAGTCTCACACGGTTACCACGATAACTGTCACCCCTGTATCAAAGGGCCTCCGGTCTGACACTCACCGACGAAACACAACAGCACGGATGTTGTCGTTTTAGGTTGGTTTTTCGAGAGGGTAGTACTGCCACGGTCGAGCCGTTCGTGCGGAAATCAGCGTGACTCTACTACCTCCAATGGTTCTACTACCTTTTTTAAAAATAGATATTGTTTTATATACACTTATATGGAAGTTAGAAGTTTGTTATTTAACACTTTATTAGTAATTGTTACTCCTTGAGTTTACGCCTTTTACGTTCTCAAGCGGAACATGAAAAGGCATCTCACTAGGCCGCCGTAGTGTGGGTCACCATACTGCATTGTCTACATTTCTAATTGATTACCATCAGGCAGAGTAGAGTTATTTTAGTAAGCTCTTAAAAAAAACATATGTAGAAAGGAAACAGCGCCTTTAACCATCTTTTCTTAATATTTATTTAAATAAAATATATTTATAAACATGTGTTTGGTACCTAAACTCGATTTGAAGTCGGCTCCAAGCTAAAATAACACGTGCCGATTTGCTATTTATAACTTTAGTTATAAAATGCCAAATTCATTAACCATTTGATATTCATATTTAAATTTTAAATAGAAATTAATCTCTACCAATATTTGGCATCATCTGTCTTGTACGTTGTCGTGTTTAAACACGTTATGGAACACATCATCGCTATGAAACATTCTGGTTAAGATGTCCAATCCATGTTCCATTGTATGTCTTTTTTCTATATTTTTCTATATATATATTTCTATATTAGAGCCTGCCAAAGTGACTCTACTCTACTTGATGGCAAGCATGAATAGAATCCAAGAGCTGTTGTCACCATACTCATAGCAAATGCAGACGATGCAGTATGGTGACCCCACTATGGTGGCCTTGTGAGATGCTTTTTCACACCCCGCTTGGGGACGTAAAAGACATGACAGTCATCGTGACAGTGTAAGGCTTACACAGTTACCACGATAACTGTCACCCCTGCATCAATGGGCATATGTTCAACGATTACACCGTCAAGTATGGATCGATTTTGAAAATTCTTTTTGTATTTGAAAGGGTATAGTTTCGAGATAGTCCAATAATCGCCATGTGATCTAATGATGAGATCCCAAGTAAGTCGAAGGTGTCTTTCGATTTTGGCAGAAACGTATAAACAATTGTGGCTGAGACTATGTTAAGTTTAGATTTGATATCGTTTCAAAATTAAAAAGAACATGAAGGATAACCTTCTTGAGAGGGTGGAGTTACTCAAGCAATATTACACACCCTTATAGGCTGTAAATAGCAAACTGTGTGGAACCCCCTTATAGGCTGCTTTTTACGGCCTATAAGGGGGTTCCGTCCATTTCCTCTGCCATTATAATTTTATTAGTTTATAAGCACTGCTCCACTCCTAAGGGTTTTAGCGTGATATTATATGGTATACAATCTACTCAAGACGTGGGTTTACACACGCAAAAAAGATAATTTCTCAAGTTTGTGCAAGCAACAAAAAATCATACTTAACTCTTAAGTGTTAAAAAGTGAAGATATTAATCAACATTTGTATGTTCGTATGCCCATTTATGTGTGTAAAAAGCTGAACCTTTAAGATGACTTTAATAAATTACCGGCAAATATTTGGGGAAATACTTTTAAGGTATTATATATCAAAAAGTGGTCAAGGCCCACAGACTACAAACAAATAAAGAAGTCAAAAACTCGAGACATTAAATGCTTATTTTTGAAATGAATAATCAAAAATTCAATGTTACCTGCCTTTATGTTGTACAACCAGATCAGAAAATTATCTTTTTTTTTCTTTTTTGCGTTAATTTTAAACGAAAATTCAAATATCAAGTGTGAACCATGTTGCGACCCCAATGTGTCACATGGACCAGAGTGCTACCACCCCCTCACAGAAATCCCGTGGTAACTAATCTTTCTTTTGTTTTTTAACGAGCTCTCAGGCTTTTTACCACCTTCCCCTATTCCCGAATGGGAGTGAAGATTAAAAAGGAAATAAACCCTTGTCGTACTTGCGCTGTAGTCGTCCATAGGCGACGTTATTCACTTACAGTATATGTACCCCTATAGTGGTATACCCATGGTATACCCTAAAAAAAAATCTTACAAGCCGCATTGTTACCATTAATATCTGACAATAAAATACCCATGTCCATTAATAAATCTATCGCTCACAACATCTATGCGAAACCTCAAACACCATCTTTTACATGACAGACAGACAGACACCCAAACTTATATACCATTTTATTTTGCTGACTGTATTTTTAAAAAAGGTTCCGTTTATTTAACATTTTATTTTGAGTATGGTCAGTCAACTTGACGTCCATATTTAAAGACCGATTAAAAGTAACATCACGCGAAAGGATGTAATCTGCGACTCTGTATATATAAGGTGGGCCAAGAATTCGTTAACATTTGAATCTAACATCCCGCGCAAACATGTTACGGGAGTTCTTGGGACCGACGCTACTGTAATTTGCTGCTGACACATGGTTTTCACAAGATGGAGCCACTTGTCACACATCCAATGAATCCCTGCCACTGGTCATGTTGTCAGAAAAGCTGATTTCCAGACGGGGCGACATTCCATGACCGCCCAGGAGTCCAGATCTATCCCTAGCAGACTTCTTTTATCGGGATATTGGAAGAATCAATAAATCATATTATTAACTAATTCGTGAGCCACCCTATACACCAAAAAAGACAACACCCGTATTAGGAATACATCCTGTATCGTTTGGACTTTACAAACATACAAGAAACGGACACAAAGAATACCTAGACACAGAACAACAATTTGTGGATCACACAAAGTGTTAAAGTGAAGTTTGAACCCACAACACTCAGTGCAGTGGAGAGTAGCGTGGCGACTGCTTAAAATACTACACCATATTCAAAGTGTTTGTATGTTTATTGATATCTGAACCGCAAGTAACTTCTAAATTATTTCGGCTATCTATAACAAGACGATAACAAACAGATGCCCATTACTTTATATCTCGTTAACTCTTATCTAGGGACCTCTGTCGAAATTTAAAACAAAAACTTTTGTATTAACAAATAATATGTCAATATAAGGTAATGATCTTGTCCCAGTGACTTCTAAACCATAGGGTCGACCCCGGCCCTTGAAGGTGATGATGTATACTCCTGGCTGATTCCGGCCACGGTGGCCAGTCTCAACGTAGACCTACCAACTGCCCAGCCACATTGAAGCCCATTGCTACAGGGGTGACAGTGATCGTGGTAACTGTGTAAGCCTTACACTGTCACGATGACTGTCATGCTTTTTACGTCCCCAAGCGGGGTGTGAAAAAGCATCTCACAAGGCCACCATAGTCTGGGTCACCATACTGCCTTGTCTGCATTTGCAATGAGTATGGTGACCACAACTCTTGGATACTATTCATGCTTTCCATCAAGCAGAGTAGAGTTATTTTGGCAGGCTCTTAATATAGAAAAAAAAATGCGCAGGATATATTGTAGTGCACGAGTGTGTGCGCAAACCAGGTACACTCTCTGTTCCGTCGCTTTCACAATCCGATAGAATGACTATACGATACGACCGGGGAGAAATCAGGCGCAGGACCAATGATATTATAGACTCTCTTAGGCACGGGGGTTAAGCTGCCAAACTCTGGCCTTAAACGTTTCGATAATCTTTAAAAACTCAATAACATTTTTTGGCCCGACCTGGGAATCGAACCTGAGACCTCCTGATCGGCAGTGGCATACATTAACTGCTAAACCAAGACCACTATTATTTATTATTATATTATTACGTTATATTACAGACAATATAGGTTCAGACGTAAGACGAATAATCATGCTTATCATACATACATTTGTCTTGGGTGGGATTCGAGCCTACGACTACTGGATTAGTAACTAGGGTAACTAACCACCATACCAACAGACCAGTCATTTCTTATAATTCCTACTAATATTATAAAAGTGAATGTTTGTTTGTTTGTCACGGTTTCACGCGAAAATTACTCAACCGATCATCATGAAATTTCGTACACATGTTCGTGGAGGTATTAGAAGTAACATAGGATACTTTTTATTAAAAGAAATTAATATAAAAGTATTTAAAATGATCTATTACGAAACTTAATGTAGCAGAGCAAATTCCACGCGAGTGCAAAGGGCAAAAACTAGTATTATAAATTATGTAGCTTATGAATCAAAATTTTTAATTTTTTATTCAAAATCCGTGACAACGGGTACTATAAAAAAAAATGATTATGACAAGTTGCTCTGAGCGATGAAATATATGTAATTATCGACATATGGCTATAGACAACCAGTTTTTTTTTTAATATTCTATACCAGAAAGTTTTTTTATGCGAAAGGTCATGATCAATGAAACTATCAAGAATAATTATGTTAAACTAATGATACATAATCAATATTAATATTAGAAACTGTAGGGTTCGTTTGTTTGATTGAAGTGCTCTCAGGAACTGCTGGTTCGAATTTAATATTTTTTTTGATGTTTAATGTTATATAATATCACGCTAAGACCAATAGGAGTGGAAATTAATATTAAATATTGCAAAAAGAGGAAAACTTTACGCCTTTCGTGGACCGCGAATAAGATACATTTTGAAAAAAATGTGTAAAAAACCATTTGATATATTATACAAATTGTTTATGTACAAGAAAGCTAATTAGCTGAAATTTATTTTCTAAAAATTACATTGTCTAAATGACCACCGTTTCGACGTTTGCACTCTTCTAAGCGAGCACCGACATTTTCGAGTATTATATTTGGTTTATTGACGTAGACACGATTCTTCAAATAATTCAATTAAAATAAGTCTACTGGAGATAGATTTGGACTTCTGGGTGGTCAATGTCGCCTCGTCTGGAAATCAGCTTTTTCGGCAACATGTCTTTGACATTGGATGTGTGACAAATGATTCCATCTTGTTGAAATCAAGTTACGACTGTAACCAGCAAATACCAGTAGCATCGGTCCCAAGAACACCCGCAACGTGTTTGCGCGGGATGTTAGATTCAAATGTTAACGAATTCTTGGCTCACCTATATGACACGTTAATAATAAAAAACAAAATCATTTAAATGTTATTAGTGAAACTCAGTCAAACATTATTAAATCTTAGTTGACATATATTTTTTTGTCTATGGTATGGTTTAAAAAGTATCAATAAAAAAGTTATGTCAAAATTTCATAGTAATCAATTTGACAGGCCTATTGGTCCAGTGGTCATTGGTCCTTCCTGCTGCTCAGAGATCGTGGGTTTGATTCAAACTCGGGACAAATAACTGTATAATGTAAAGTTACCTGAAAGAAATTGACAATAAGGCCCTTTATACACTATATATCTGACATTGTATGTACTCTCTTTTAACACTCTGCAAGACGGTGTCCAAATAACGAGTTTTCTATCCAAGTGTCTAAAGAACACGTTAATTTAATCTTTTTTTTTAAGTTGGCAATGAGGCTGGTTACCATAGATTTAGGCTATTTATTTTATAGTTATATAAACGACAACCATCTTTGGGAAAGTACGAATGGCGTAGTCAAGCGGTCACTTCGTCACTTCCTACTGAGTGTTATAGGTATGGGTTCGCATGTGGGGCGCAACGCTTTGTGTGCGTTGTGTGGACTCCTCCACGACACAGAGTGATGTTATCTAGTGTGGGAGGTCTCAATAAAAACGCGGTTAAATACCATTACTACATATTATAAACATCGGTTTAAAATACAAGCTAACCTTACGAATACACGTGCGTAATATAATTTGCATGCTAATTTGTTCTTTCCCAATGATTCACGCAGACCAATAGGCAGGTCATTTAAACTAGATAATAAAATAAACCATATACATATATTTCCTCATTTCTAAACAGAATCTATTAAGGCCTAACCAAGACTGTGACATTGCCTTGCTTTTTTAACCACACATTTGGTCAAACTGGTCACGAAAACGTCTCAAGTTCATCCAACAATTTGCAAAACTGATTAAAGCCATGTTTGATTGATTTCGCTTCCGAATTACATCATTACCAATCTAATCTTGTAAAGGTTGTGGTCCCAGGGGCAGGAGAAGGTCGTCTTCAAGGAATGTTTTCGAACACAAATGGGTTGACTAGGACGGAGTGACAACATTGTTTTAAAATTGCTTCAGAGCAGTGGTAGCGTATGCGACTACGCTAAGGTCTCAGGTTTGATGCCCGGTTCGGGCTAAATATTTGCACGATTTGATAATTCTCGCGGCGATCAGCAAATAGACATCATCCCAACATCAATCGTAGGGTCACGGGACGTCAGGCAGGATCACAAGACATTACACCCGTTTCCTCCACAGGGTTATGACCAGCAGTGGATTATTAAAAGCCATTTATGTGATAAATTATACCACTCCCAGAGACACCAAAAAGAATTGTGCCCATCCCATAGTTACGTGGTGGTAATAAACCCACAAACTCCGACTTAACAATTGGGATCACTAGTTAATGACCTACTTGTCAGAATAAATGAGATTAAAAAGTGATAATAGTCTCATATATGTATCAAACACGCACATAGAAATGCTTCAATATACGAATTCACAAACTGGTTTGATAATTACAACATGTGGGTCACCTTTAACTCATGACAATACGACACGGCATAGATGTTTACGGCGACCACCTCGCTGTTTCTACTGAGTTTTGTCGGTTCGAAGTCCAAGGGTCAAAACTGTGTATTCCACATATTGTTATACTGAGTCTGGAGGTTCTTTTTGTCCTTTTCATTCCTAGTGCGAGAGTTACCTTAAAAATGAATTGTTTGTACATATCTTCTTAATCAATTTAGGTATTAATCCTGTGTCATTTCTTGTATCGACAACTTCTGCACTGTAGGAGAGTCATGCTTCTTGTCATTGTCTCACAAAAAAAAAAATTAAAAATTTTACTAGTGAGTGAAGTTACCAGGACACAACCTACCCAACCTCCTCCCCCCCCCCCTCTTTAATTCTTTAGGATGGTTGTGACTAGTTACACATACCCACAGGGGTCGTTATACAAACCTGTCTAGCTAGCGTAAGCCAAAATCTCTTTTCTATAAAGAGGCCTATGTCCCACAGTCGACTGTTTGGCTGTCGGTGTAATGTGTTTTTTCATTCAAGTCCAATACCAATTTTCCTTTACACATCTTAAATTTTTATATGTTAAAGATTATATCATTATTTTTTACGCTAAAAGCATTGAAAGATAAAAAAAATTAAATCTGTCATCTCATTTAAATCAATTCTTATCATTGTCCTTAAACATAAATGGGCCGGAAATTAAACGCGAATACTTTTGGCAACCGGAAATCTATCATTGCTAGGTTAAACGATGACCGTGGTATCCCTGCCAAGCCTCCAATGGACATTGCGCAACGATATAACACCTAAACTGTATTAAGTATAAACTGGTTTTTACCGCCTACTTCTTTCCAAACTTATTTTAATACTAGCTTTTATTTATGATTTCACTCGAGTTTTGGTTGATTTTTAAGTATGCTAATATTGGTTTACAAGTAAAATAGAAAAGTTTTCATCAATGTTATCACGCTTCATTACATACCCACATTTTCTAAGAAAGTCAATCTATTAAGCGTGACTTGTTTCTATATCAAATTAATTCAGAAAATTTCTTTTAGTAACTTTACAGATAGGGCGTCATCATTTACAAGTCCTCTATTGGACTTGAAACTCTTATTTAAATGCACTGACTGCACGGTTGGCCTAGTGGTTTACGCGGTCGCCACGCCGCTCTCTACTGCGCTGAGTGTTGTGGGTTCAAATCCTACATAGGACAACACTTTGTGTGATCCATAAATTGTTGTTCTGAGTCTGGGTGTTCTTTGTGTCCGTTTTTTGTATCTTTGTAAAGTCCCCCGCGACACAGGATATTTATTCCTAATGCGCTCGTTGTCTTTTCTACATAGTTGATGTCAACTTTTCCTTCTCTTTGCAATACCGTTGTCCTGTGTAGTTTGCTGCCTAAGTCAGCCCTTACAATACCCACAGGATGAATTGAAGTGGTGACGCTCTGTATTCTTAAACCGACACGACACGGCGACAGAACGTTTGAGTTGGTTCAATATTTAAGCCGTTTCCCTTGTTTTTTATTACTCAATTTCACCTAAAATATTCTTTGAATGTTCTAGAAGTAATTGAAGGTGAATTTCACATCGGCGTATAAAATTTCATCAAACATTTCAAAACAATTGTGTAACGCAAAAACGACTCTTTCGCCTTGAATATTAAGTTCATTATTTAGTAAATTCTTTCTAGATGGTTCTATCGTTTTCTTCATACTAAATTGGTCTGGTCAAACTTGTTTTTTTTTTATACTGTGCCTACTAAAGTGACTCTATCTGCCGGATGGAAAAGCATGAATAAAATCCAAGGGTGGTGGTCACCATACTCATTGCGAATGCAGACAATTCAGTATAAGGATCATAGTATGGCGGCCTGATTTAATGTTTAGCGATACTTACTGCTGTCTCAAAGTTCAAAGGTTCGATTTCCAAGACAAATAATTGACAAGAATCGAACCCGTAACATATAGAGCAGCGAGGAAACTGACGTTACTGTTAGAAATTTTTAAGTATTCAAACATGTTATAAAAATTATGACATCGTATATCTCACACACGGCAATTTGATCCGAAACTAGGGAGAATCTGCACTAATATGGTCTGGATCCCCTTCAGAGAAGGAAGCCTGAGACCGGCCGCTGGGGTGGTTTTTAGTGGAAATTCTAAATACTCCTGGCTCCTGTGTCCCTGAGGAGCTGGATCTCCGAAGGGATTTTCCACCACGACAACAAAAAAAAAGTCAGCCTGCACTATGGTAACCAGACTGTTGATAGACATACTTATGTATTACCAATACTTTTTAAGTTGCATATTATAGATACATGACCCACAAATCATAGTTATGGACGTAGATGGGAACCCCCGTCGATCCCGACCAGAGATTTTCTTCCAAAGTCCGACAAAATAACCCCACTCGTCATTCTGCATGTGACATTTGAGGGGATTTCCCTACAGAAAACAAACAAGGGTTTGGGAATCGAACTCGCTATCTCTAGCTCAACAGTCATGGTTACTAATCACTTCATCAAGTCTCAATAAATACTCGTACATCGAAGTCAGCAATCCATGAAGGCAGTCAAGTCACGTATAATAACTGCTATTAACTTGTAATATAATTATTTTAATAATTGTTTCACAGTAATAACATGTTATATCACGTTAAGAACACCTTTTCCGGTAACAGATGAGCAAGGTTACATATTTACTTACAAGATAAATTACCATCTGAAGATATACTACAAAATATATTAGGTAGGTAGTAGAGTCACGCTGATTTCAGCACGAACGGGCCGGCTTGACCGAGGCAGTACTACCCTCTCACAGAAGATCAACTTAAAACGACAGCATCCATGCCGTCGTGTTTCGTTGTTGAGTGTGAGACCGGAGGCCCATTGATGCAAGGTTGACAGTTATATCACTGTGTGAGCCTTACACTTCCACGATAACTGCCATGCCTTTTACGAAGCGGGACGTGAAATAGCATCTCACTAGGCCGCCTTAGTGTGGGTCACCACACTGCATTGTCTGCATTTGCAATGAGTATAGTGACCTCTTGGATTCTATTCATGCTTTCCATTAGGCAGAGTAGAGTCACTTTTGCAGGTTGCCGTAATCTTGTTAATCTGTCTATCATGAGGGAATTGTTGAACATTAATATTATTCGTTAAGTAGTTACATAAGTGGCCTATGTCCATCAGAGGAATACTAAAGCTCGTTTAAATATACTCACATGCCCTAGCGAATCAGGCTTTAGTGTCCTCGGTCACTGACCTTCTATATTAAATGTTTCCCATCAAAAGAATATGCTGAATTACTTCATTAATGACGAAGTTCTGAAGTAATAAACATAAAAACTAAATACAAGTGTGGCGACTTTTACATTTAGCACAAACAAAAATATACAACAGCTCCATCTAGCGAAGATATATCGAACTACGAATGATAATAATGAGCTACGACGCAACTATTAATCCTGTATCGCGAAATAGAGATTCGCGTGGCAAATTAGCATATATACAACATCCCAACGTTAACCGTCGGGCCGTGGCCCGCCAGGCATGATCATCTCGCCTGGTCGGGGAATCCTCCTTTCGTGTCGGAGAGATATGAGACCCGTGCCCTCCACACAACCAGATTGAAAGCCTACTTTTAATTTGAATAATGAAAAAAAAATAAACAAAAGATATATCCTCAGCTCTGGTTATTTCTTACCACCAGATAAGTCATGGTAACTGTTAATAGGAACCATCTATGGCCACACGTCACTGTATTGTGTACTGCATGGTATGCGGTGTGGCAATGTGTCATTATTTTTATGAAATAATTTGAAGAACTTCTACTAAATTGTCGCTCGTGACATTTGTCTGTCATTTAAAACTATAATGATAATATATAGAAGCTTTACTACCGCACATAGTGGAAACTGACCTTTATACTATGTTTACATACAAAGTAAAAGGCGTGACATAATAAGTCTACACAAACATTGACGAGTTTGTTTCTTTGCTTGAGCCGCTTATCTCAGAAACTGCTGGATTGATTTGAAAAATTCTTTTAGTCTTAGATAGACTGTTTATCGAGTAAGGCTATAAAACATCACGCTACAACATATAGGAGCGGAGTATTAATGAAAATTATATGTATGTATATATGATACGTAAACGAACATGCGTATAGTATGATATGAAACGTCGATGTATGATTTTCACATTTTTTATTTATTTTGAGATATAGAGATTCTTTTTTTCTTTCTTTCTTTCTTTGTAATTGTTTTTTTTTAATTTCAGCTTTACCTTACTACACTAGAAAGAGACCTTTATTAATCGAGTATGCGTTTCACTGGAGAGTAAGGTTATCAGAACCAAAAACTACCTCTTTCTTTTTTCAGAGGGAGGGAAAGATACTTTCTTTCATAGAGTATCATCTGTGGTTCATGAGTTCTAAGTGCTCATGTTTAGACACTGTCAACGAACCTTCCTGCTCATGTGCCTCTAAACTATATTGTAATTGGCAATCACCATACTAATAATTGACTGCACGGATATCGCAATGGTTCAAGCGGTCACCAAACCGCTCTCTACTGCGCTGAGTGTTGTGGGTTCAAACCCCACACGCGACAACACTTTGTGTGATCCACAAATTGTTGTTCTGAGTCTGGGTGTTCCTTGCGTCCGTTCCTTGTATGTTTGTAAAGTCCCGGCACAAGATATATTGGTGAAAAAAAATATTTATGTATGTTTATAATTGTTTCAGGTCTCTTTATGCTGCTGATGCTGGGATTCTTCGCTCTAGCATCTGGCTGCTTCATTCTCTTCTTGAAACCATACGATTACTTCTTCTCAAAGGTGAGATAATATTGTCGTCGTGTTATCCGGCCTTTTTATTTGTAACTTCCACACGTAATAACATAAACATTTTCGCTTATAAGTATTTTATAGATTGTCACCACCCCCACTCTTCCCATGGGTGTTGTAGGAGGCGAACAATTGAACAAAATATGCAAGACAACATTATTGTAAAGAAAAGAAAAACTTGAAATAAATCATCAATCCGTTTGGCCAGTGTGGTATAGTAGGCCATAACTTCCTTACTAAGGAGAGGCCTATGTCCAGCAGTGGACTGTAAAAGACTGTTGATGATGATGATGAAATCCATATGGTGATAGATTAAGAAGGCGGAGTGGCACTGTCCCTATTCAAACAGTGAGTGTTATAAGACGTCGGGTCTTACGACACCCCGGTGCAGTTTGCACCCCACACAAGGAAGCAAGCTGCTCAAGTCAAAGGGAAGGAAAACTTTTTCTTTTTTAACATGTAGAAACCCCTTTGCCCGTCACCCACCGGGAGGGATCCAGGAACAGTTGTAATTACGACATCCGGATCAAAGAGAAGGAAAACCGAAACAAATCTCGTACCAACTCATCTATCCAGTGAGATATTTAAACCTTCTCCAAGAAGAGACCTATATCTCGCAGTATTTTATTAAAAGATATTTGAAACAGTTGCCTTGGTGGTCTATCGGTTAGCGTATATGACTGCCGATCAAGAGGTATCGGGTTGGATTCTCGGGTCGAGTCAAAAAGTGTTATTGAATTTTTTTACAGAATAACTAATGGTTTGAAAGTTGGTATTTTAACCCCCATGCCTCGAAGAGCATGTTAACCCATCGGTTCTAAGCCTGATTCCTCCCCGGTCTTGTAGGATAACTATCCCATCGGATTGTGAGAGTGAGGGAACAGAAAGTGCACCTGTGTTTGCGCACACACTTTTACACTATAATATTTCTTGCGTAGTTAGCTGGTGTTCATTGAGACTGGTTCTGGTTTTTATATATTAATTTATAGATTATATTAACCAAGTGGTTTATTGATTCGTTTCCAGAAATCAGTTCTATCAGACGGTGGTGAGATATTTGAAATGTGGAGGAAACCTGAAGTGGAACTATACTTGAAGGTCTACCTGTTCAACGTTACTAACGCCGAGGAGTATATGGCGGGTACTGACGACAAGGTGAAAGTGAAGGAAATTGGCCCTTATGTTTATAGGTATGTAAACCATTTTGTATTTTTGCTGGAAGTAAATCAATTAAAAAAATTATCATACTTCTTCCGACACCAGTGTCAACCTGAGGTTTGTCAGCATCAGATCTACGACACACATATTATCTTGTATGAATTGATAATGTCACAAAGTATGTCCAAAAACTATCTCAATTATGAAGTTTTTCCAACAAAAAACACCGCATAACAATCGGTCCATTTATTTAGGAGCTACGATGCTTCTGACAGACTAACAGACACATCAAACTACGATTAAGAAATTATCTTAAATCTATTTTACGTTTGCTTTCGTACAACTCGTAGAAATCGCATTCATAAGGAGTGTCTTTTTTTGGGACTAATCCCACTCACATGCCCACCACTATTACTCTGGTACACCAGGTTCAATAGCATGACCCATGATCACACTGAGTTGTGACTCTCGGGAAATCCCCGGCAAAATTAAACCGTCTAGGAATCCTTAACGAAATTAATCAGAAGAATACTGGAGCAGTTGGCAATGTAACAAGTTCACTTTCTTTTTCTTAGTACCTAACATTTAACATATGGCGGCTACCTCTCTTCTGCCATGTCATGCCGAATGGTCACAAAAATAGTGTATGTGTGTGGTGTGTGGTTTAAGCGATCACCTCGCCATTTCCACCTTTGCTGAGTGTTGTGGGTTCGCTTCCCACATGAAACAACACTTTTTGTGATACACGAATTGTTTTTCTTAGTCTAGGTGTTTTTTATAATAACTGCTTCGGTTGCGCAGTGGTAGCGTATGCGACTGCTGTGCTTGAGGTCTCGAGTTCGACTCCGGGTTGGACCAAATCTTTGTACGATCTGCGAGAACTTCTTTCGAAGTTTTGGTGTTTTCTATGTATAGTATAGTACAAGCTCTGCTTAGTTTGCAACTAGATGGCGTTGTGCGTCAAATGTCTGCAGTATTATTAAATTATACATTATCTTGACTGACAGATATTCTTCTAAATATCTTTTTCTATCCCCAGGGAGCACTTGGAACACAAAGTGCAGAAGTTCAACGAGAACGGGACCGTGTCTGTGATTCCTCACCATCCTCTGAGCTGGGTGGAGGAGCTCTCAGAAGGAAACAAAGAAGATGATATGCTGTTCTTAGTCAATATCGCTTTGCTGGTAAGTTCTGTTATTCTTCTTGTATCATCATTATCATCAGCCCGTAACAGTCCACAGCTGGACATAAGCCCTCTCTTCTGTCTCTTATATATATTGTGTTAAAGAAAATAAGTATATAAATAAATAACCTCACATATCTCACACACGGCTGTCTTATTCAAAATTAGGCAGAGCCTGTGCGATGGTAACCAGAGTGCTAACATACGTAAATATTTCTAAATACATACGTATTATAGATAAATGACACCTAGAAACAGAACAAATACTCGTATTCATCGCACAAATTTGTGCTTGATGGGAAACAAACCCATTACAGATAAAATAGATAACCTATCCATTGTTATATACAGAAACAGTTGTCGTGGTTAGTGTGTGCAATACAATGCTACGATGCAATCTATACTAGGTATCGGGTAGTAGAGTCACGCTAATATCAGCACGAACGCGCTGGCGCGACCGAGGTAGTGCTACCCTCACAGAAGACCAACCTCTTTAGGTGGTGACAGCATCCGTGCTGCCGTGTTTCGTTGGTGAGTGCGAGACCGGAGGCCCATTGACGCAAGGGTGATAGTTACCGTGGTGTGTGAGCCCTACACAGACACGATGACTGTCATGCCTTTTACGTCCCCAAGTGAGGCGTAAAAAAGCATCTTAATAGGCCGCAATAGTGTGGATCACTATACTGCATTGTCAGCATTCACAATGAGTATAGTGACTACAGCTTTT
The DNA here is from genome assembly GCA_949316085.1 of Hypercompe scribonia. Classification (NCBI taxonomy): domain Eukaryota; kingdom Metazoa; phylum Arthropoda; class Insecta; order Lepidoptera; family Erebidae; genus Hypercompe; species Hypercompe scribonia. Next base: position 6,783,650 of record OX438997.1, read on the forward strand.
GGATTCTATTCATGCTTCCCATCAGGCAGAGTAGTCACTTTGGCAGGCTCTTAAAATATAAAAGAAAACCAATAGAACAGTATCCGACACAAATGGGAAGAACCCGGCCGCAGGGCCGACGGCTTTATGTGTTCAAATCTAAAATAAAATACATCGACATTCATAGGTACCTTATTTGCATTTTCGCAACAATTGTTTACGACTAATCGTCGAAGGTTTTGGATGCTCGAAAAGGTCGGTGACAGTCTCCTAAGGAAATTTCAACACACACCACACCGAGTTCCGTCTGTCCATTTTGTAATCACGGTTCATTTTGTTACTAAATGCTACGACCTAAATTCTGACACATACTTATAACAATCAATAATTAACTTTTGTAAAAGCGTAAAGCGTTTACACTACCACGATGACTGCCATGCCTTCTAAGTCTCCAAGCGGGGAGTGAAGATGCATCTCACTAGGCCCCTATAGTGTGGGTCACCATACTAAATTGTCTGCATTTGCAATGAGTATGATAACGACAACTCGTGGATTCAATTCATGCTTTCCATAAAGCAGAGTAGAGTCACTTTGGCAGGCTCTTAAAGTAGAAAAAAAAAGCCTCATTAACTTAAGTGAGTCTACGTAATAAGCGATAAGATTGGTGTTTCAAATCAAATTTGAATAGGACGAATTGACACTACATCATCTCAAATAAATAAGAATTTTCCGAATCGGTTTATAAATGACGGAGGCCTGACAAATATACCAAAACAATCAAATCTATTTGTGTGTCTAGTGGTTAGCAATTCTGACTACTAAGTCCACAGACTTAGCCAGACAGACTTAATTCCCACCCAGGACTTATACTACAGTACAGTACAGTACAAAGTACGATGATTGGTTTCTGTGTTTGGATGTTATTTGTAAATATATAATATATAAACTGACACACAACGCCATCTAGTCTCGAACTAAGCAAAGCTTGTACTGTAAGTACTTTACAACTGATATATATACATATATACAATTTTCTTTTTGTAAACTCCTTCATATGTATATGTGTTTGGACGTTTTCTATGTATATATATAGAAAATTCCAATCCAAACTTCATTAAGCTAAAGATTTGGTGCGAACTGGGAATAGAACCTGAGACCTCAAGCACAGCAATCGAATACGCCACCACTGCACCACCGAGATAGTCAACCAACCTCTAAATACATACGTATTACATATAATATGTATGTTTTTAGAGTTATATCAGTAGACACGTTGATCAGCAGTCTGGTCAGCTCTGCCAAGTTTAGGATCTGACCGGCTGTGTGTGAGATGAGAGGAGTTTTTAATAGTATACACTCCAGAATCCCACCAGTGAAGATCAGACACAAAGAGCCTCTTCATCATTATAGCATGTTGCAGTTCACATAGGTCACGTTATAATTAATTCTGTTATATACAAAGATCGGGATGTCCCAGCTGCAGGGAATATGGAGAGATCGCAACATTGCCCGCAAAACGAAAATGCGACTTGTGAAGACCTTGATATTCTCCATATTCAGTTATGGGGCAGAAACATGGACACTGAGGAAAGCTGACCGCAACCGCATCGATGCCTTTGAAATGTGGTGTTGGAGGCGAATGCTTCAGATCCCATGGACGGCCTTCCGCACAAATGTGTCTATCCTACAGGAACTCAAAGTAAAGACCCGACTCTCATCTATTTGCCTTCGAAGAGTACTTGAGTTCTTTGGTCACATCGCCAGGAAAGAAGGGAGCAACCTCGAGCAACTTATGGTCACCGGAAAGGTTGACGGCAGGAGACCAAGAGGACGTAACCCAACTAGGTGGACTGACCAGATCCGAACAGCCTTGGAGACCAACTTACACGTTGCCCTCCATTCGGCCAAGGAGAGGAATAAGTGGCGTGCAACTGTTCGGAGCGGGATCATCCCTCAACTAGGGAATCACGACCCTCAGTAATGAGGATAACGACGCGAGGAGGAGGATATACAATTAGGGTGATAATTATTACAACTGTTATACGAGGAGTATGACAGATATAACGCGGGACTATTTAGTTATTAGTGTTTGTTATACTTAAAAAATTATACTGATGAACTTTTGACATTAAGATAGACAGTATCAAGAAAAAGTAAATACATGTGGCGACTTCCACATACAGCGCAAGACACGCCCGTCAGACATTGTGACATCAGTCTGGTCTTAAATCAGGTAGAGCCTGTTCTATAGTAACCAGTATTTTGAGACCGACGGTCCATTGATGCAGGGGTGACAGTTATCGTGGTAACTGTGTAAGCCTTACACTGTCACGATGACTGTCATGCCTTTTACATCTCCAAACGGGGTGTGAAAAAGCATCTCACAAGGCCGCCATAGTGTGGGTCACCATACTGCAATGTCTGCATTTGCAATGAGTATGGTGACCACAACTCTCGGATTCTATTCATGCATTCCATCAGGTACAGTAGAGTCACTTTGGTAGGCTCTTAATATAGAAAAAATAAAAACTACCGTGTGTGAGATATCAGAAAAGAACTTGTATACGCTATGTTACGAGTATGTTCGAATTCTTAAGTTACAACATTTATAGACATATCTTTAGATATTTATGTAAATTATATACGGAACTGTAGCCTTAATTGCCTGTAATGCATAGGCTTTTAACGTCGAAGGTCACAGTTCGGTTCCCGTTCAATAAACCTATTTGTATTCGAGAGTAACACACCTATTATTCACATAGGTTTTACTGTTTGTTTACCAGTTAGTATTTTGTTAAGTTTTCATGGTAATACTACTCAATCAGTAATCATGAAATTTTCGAATCATTTTTTTATTTTTTTTTATTTAAAAGTGCGCCAAATTTCTCTGGATTGAAAGTAGTCAATGACTATGGTGACCCATAGTATTGTGGCTTAATGAGATGCTTTTCACGCCCCGCTTGAGGGCATAAAAGGCATGACAGTCATCTTGGCAGTGTAAGCCTCATACACTTATCACGATAACTGTCACTTCTGCATCAATGGGCCTCCAGTTTCGCACTCACCAACTGAACACAATGGCAGGGATGCAGTCGCTTTAGGTTGATCTTCTGTGAGTGGGTAGTAGGTAGTAGGTCGTGTAGTTACTGCACCGGTCGACCTGACTTGATTAAATTCTTATATTTGCCAATAGGGACCATTTATCCAGCAACAAACGCACTTGTAGTTCTTGAATTACATGTATACATCCATGAATGGCAGCAGTCACTTGTCGTCAGGTGACACAACTGCTCGTTTGCCTTAAAAAATAAAGAAAACTGTCTTTCCAGAGTATCGCTAATGTTGCTTCCAAGAAGAACCCCTTCACTCGTTTCGGGTTGAACAACGTGATCTCATTCACGAACTCGCAACCATTCGTCAAGATGACAGCCAAAGAATTCATGATGGGATATAAGTCCGAACTCATGACTCTGGGAAACACCTTCTTACCTGGATGGATCTACTTCGACAAACTGGGGCTCATTGATCGGGTAAGTCTACTTTTATGATCTATCATCACAGCACATCAGTAAATTTTAATCGTCCACTCCTAACCTAAATCTATTTCAAAGGATGTTTTGGCGTACTCTGCCAGGTTGGTCAGACAAGTTGATATTAGGTTTATTTCTAGTTTTTCTGCTCTTTATCTTCATATTACCATTGCATAAGTATCGAATGCTTCACTTAAATCGAAATCTGCTCTAAAGCTTTCGAATTAGTCAGATGAGGAGCACCTGATAGGGACACGGAAAGCCACTTCACTCCTTGACAAAGAACCCCTGTCTGGCCTAAATTATACACACGTATTTGAAATACAGGCATGAGTAATGGAACTAAGTAACAAAGTTTATATACAAACCAATTGTGCAACACAATAGCTTCTGCTATTCTGGCTAACCTGTTTGTCTAGTGGTCAGTGCTTGCTAAACAAGAGATCGAGTTTCGTTTCCCACTCAGACTCAGGCTTTTTATTATATTTATGTATTTAGATATACATAAATGTTTACTAGTAGTTTGGTTACTATAGCACAGACACTGTCTAATTTGAAATCAGATGATATTTTATGATATTTATCAAGCAATTATTATTCCTAAGCTTATTCTAACCTGAATCATTATTCCATAGATGTATGACTTCGATGGCGACTATGAGACAGTGTTCACTGGTTCTGATGATGTCCGCAAGTCCGGGCTCATTGACACCTATCGAGGATCGACAGACTTACCACAATGGCACGGCAAACACTGTTCGAATGTTCAGTATGCGTCTGATGGCACAAAGTTCGTTGGGGGGGCATCGAATAACGAAAGTGTTCTGTTTTACAGGAAGAGTTTATGTCGAGCCGCCCCTTTGGTAAGTTTATAACAATACAAGTTGATTTTCACCATCTTTTAAGACTTAACTTCAGTCATAGTTGTAATGCTGTGGTTATTAAAAACGTAATTTTTGCATAAAGTGAATTTCTGTAAAAGTGTTTTGATAGTAGAAAGTAATTTAATTTAAATTAAAATGAAGATAAAAAGAAAGAAGCTTGTAAAACCAGATATGTCACCACAGATGCAAATATTAAGAGCCCCAAGTGATAATAAGCATGGCAAAAAAATGGTGAATCTTACTGAAATTCACTCTAAATGGTAGAAAACCCACATAGTACATTATAAATCTTTATTTATTTATTTATTTGGAAACATATTAGCTGTATTACATATCTCATGAGTGAAATTAAACATTATAATGGACTCTTAACCAACAATAAAATTTTCCCACCAATGAGGCAGCCCACTTAATACGTAGGAGTAAAAAGAAAAGTGCAAACTAGCTTACAGAACAAAGTTGAATTGGATTTATAAGAATCAGTATAATCTTATAGTAATCTAGATAAGAATGGCTTCAATATTAATCTATTAATCTGTTGCAAAAATCATTCTGCTGAGTTAGAGATCGTGGCTTTGATTCCCACTGAGAGTAGATATTTTATGATAAGCATGAACATTTGTAGTGTCTAATAATATGCATTCTCATCGGCAACCCGGTTTCCATGACATAGTAGATACTATATCATGGAAACCGGGTTGCTTCAAAATAGACAGATGCCTATTTTGCTTAAGCTTGGATATGTCAAGTATGTTTATCCAGAAAATCCTAATTCGTTGTATCAAATCCTTGATAAATTTAAGAGTATCAGTGTAAATAACAGAAGGTGTTTTGTCCCTCAGATTCCAGTAGATGAAGGCGTAAAGAGGGGTCTCCATGGATACAAATACACGTTTCCTGAACACATGATGGATAATGGAAAATATATCAAGGAAAACGAGTGTTTCTGTAGAGAAGGTACGTATTTGAAACGTATAAATATCCACTGAGGGCTTAGATTTCCTAACAGCAAACGAACTGCTATTGCCTTCGCTCCCTAATAAGTGATATTCTTTTCTTCCCATTGCCTTTTTTATCTATCTTTCCCTTTCAACAAATTTCCTATTGCCCATTGTACCCGAAAGTTCCAGTCTAATGGCAAATTAAATTTATTAAATGCAATCAAGATGATTTTGAATGTAAAATAACAATTGATTGTCTTTATCAGGTGTATGCCTCCCAGAAGGTCTGATTGACGTCGCTGACTGCTACTATGGTTTTCCAATTGCGTTGTCATATCCTCACTTTTGGAAGGCGGATAAAATTGCTTTCAGCAAGGTCGAGGGTATGACGCCGAGCAAAGAGGAACATGAGACTGCGTAAGTTTGAAATTTTTTATTCTAATTTAATTTAGATGATATTCCCTGATATCCATTTAATGAAATCCAAATAGACTGTGTAGGGAAGGTTGCAGCGTACTATATATGCTTTTCATATTAAATATGTATTTCATCTTTATGACTGGCAAGCAGTGACTACCATCATCCATGCACTTAAGAGCCCAGACTTTATTAGATGAGTAAAATCGAGTTGGGCCCACTTTATATTCATGTAAACATAGAAAACGTTGCATGTTTTTCTTTTTTTCCATCAGAAAATTACGAATCATCTTCTGATTTAATTTGTTCGTTTTAATTACAATTATCTGACACTGAACTTTCTTTTTCAGTTTTTGGATCGAACGACAATCAGGCCTACCGTTGGAAGTGAGCTCCAAGTTCCAGATTAACATGGCACTAGGCGATATCTCCATGATTAGAAATGTTGAGAGGTTCTCTAACATGTTTTTACCCCTGCTTTGGTTTGATATCGTAAGTATCTGTTTACTGAACTTTAAAATGTGTAGTGTGCCATTTTCTGACACTTTTATGGATATTTATAGCATGATTACATATCTCTGTTAGTTCATTTATTATTCCATCATTACCATCAACAGACCTTAATAATTCACTTGTGGACATAGGCTTTTCTTTAGAAGAAGAGGCTTTGACCTTCTTTACCATGCTGTTCTGAAGGATACGTATTAGGTTTACGTCAAGTGTTCTTTCTCTTTGCAATACTATTGTTCTGTGTAATGTGTACCCTTTATCGATTCTTACGATTCACACGGGATAGATAGGGTAGTAGATATGGATTGTTTAATCACTCTAGAAGAAATAGTTTTTGTTTCTGAAATTACTTTACTAATAGTTCTGAATTATTAATTTCTAATGTAGATTTTGCTAAATGTATATCAATCACTTCTTTTACAGAAAATGTACAAACTACCCCAATCACTGCAACAGCGCTTCAATCTCTACCTAAATGTTCTTCCAGTCGTCGAACAAACCGCGATGTACGCTCTCTTCATAACTGGTGCTGTCTTCATCTTAACAACAGTGTACATGCTAACCTTCAAAGTCATGTTCAGAAAATCTAGAGACTTCGAAAACTGGAAGGAGAAAGATGGAGTTTACGCTCCTTGTGAAGTACCTTTAAGCGACACGGACACCGATGTAGAAAACAATAAATCACTTCTCAAATTTCACAGCGAGAAGATAAAAGAATTTAGTACAAAGCTTAGTGACAGAGTATACGATACAGTGGGCAGCGTAAAAGATAAAATGGTTGGAGAAATAAATAATGTTAAACATGTCTTTGATAAAAAGGATTGCAAAAGCAATGACCAAAGTTACGCCGAAGTTAAGCAGAGTGATAGCGAAGACGATTGCAAATATCTTGAAATTTTAGATGACGGTTCAGATTTGGTGTTCAATCAAAAATATGAAACAAGAAGAACGGAGAAGTTAAACGATTTGGAATCACAGAGCAGGATAAACTCATAGAACATTGTGAATGATTTAGAACTACTTTAGACAATACAGTTGATGTTATTGATGTGTTTCTACTACTATTATGTCATATGTAAATCGAAGAAACGTGTGACGATGAGTTTTAATATTACAAGTGCACTAGGATATTTACTCAGTACGAGGTTAACCTCCTGGTCCTATAATAAATAATTCTTTTGATGTTCCACTCACCCATTTTGGGTAAATTCTTACCATGGATGTGACTGGTATCCACGGAGCTAAAGTTTTAATATTTTGCATCAGTTTCTGGTTCAATTTTCATTATTACAACTTGAGGGATAATTTAATTTCGAGATATTATTAATAAGATGTGATATATATTTTGCATCGTTTAAGTTGTAATTAATGTTAAAACATTTATGGTATCTTGTGATTTATTATGTCACAAATTTTAGTATCAACATTGGCAAAAACCATATATTCTTACTTTTGCAAAAATAGACCTTTTCGCGTGAAGAAAATAGTGACGCGGCCTGTCAAATCAGTTTTCAAGAAATTATTATTTCGTTCAAAACTTGAAACATGGTTCGTCGGCCATATTGATACGTCACTATTTTTTTAACGCGAATGAATCATACGTTTCATGAATTCATGCTTCTGCAGTCTATGAGTTCTGCAGAGAGTGGTACTCAGCCACTGCAAATGAAATTATTGTTACTGTACTAAAAACACTCTCTTCTCTTTGAACCAAAGTAAAAGATAGAAGAGAAATTTTTAGCTGCAAGTGCAGTATGAGTCTAAATAAGGCAAGACCCTTTAAAGTACCCAAATGTTGCTTTAAATAAGGTCTTGTCTTGTATAGATTAAGAATTTTTATGCTTTGAGAAATACTAGTATTTAAATACGCTAGGAGGCCTCGCTCAGGCCATTATATATAAGAAACTCTTGCCCATTACATAACCACATCTACCTGTTATTTGTACGATTATATGCAGCTATTTTACCATAGAATTTAATAATGTATAATGGAAGTTTAATCGTTTTAATTGTTGTAGAAAATGCTCATACACAATAAAATACGGGTTACTTTGGACCTGTGTGTTGGATTATATAGATACCATAGACATAGAATTGGCTTGGCATAGATTTGGCTTGACTAAAGTGATGGCCTTGCAATGTGAGATAATGAGAGTGAGATAACCCTTCCCACAGATTATCACTTAAAGGATCGCAATTTCCTTGCGTCTCTTGTATTGCAGGTGTCCATAAGTGATGGCAACCACTTGTCATCAAGTCACTCGTTTGCTCTTTAACCTCATTTGTTAATAGATAATCCAAGTTGAAGTAACCCTCTCAGACAATTTTGAACAAAGTCAAAATATAAAATTGACGCAAAATAAAATATTGCACGCTACTTAAAATACTTATCATTTTACATTATTGACTTTATTGAATTGTTAATCCGAAATATTAAATTGGTTTGTCTATGTCAGTTGGCAGTATTGTCCTATGCCAAACTAAAATTCTTGCCAACATTAAAAATGAATTTCGTTTTTTTTTTATTATTTAAGATGATGGAAACTATGGCTGATTAAGGACGTAGGCCTAGACTTGAGGCCGTTTCTGAATTAATGTAATATAATAATATTTTATAGCCTCTCAGAGTCCGTCTAGGTTTAATTTGCAACACTCTATTGTGATATTTATATTAATTTTAAGTTAATTTTATATTTAAAATCGAATTTATATTTTTCTACAATTATTTATTGTTGAATGAAATAATCTATGTATGATAATTTATATTTATTTTTGAAATGTTTGGTTCAACAATAAATATTTGTGACTAGTTTATAAATATTAAGTAATTAAATTTAATCTTAAATTATAATATGAACAAAAGTATTCCCTATGTTTGGTACTTGGTCGATAATTTTGTAAATATAATTAATTATTGAAATTAAATTGTTTTTTTAAATTTGATTTTATTGTTTTTGTTTTATTTGTTTAACAAGAAATTGGAAACAGTTTATTATTTAATGCTTCCATATTAAAGTCCTTAAAACATAGCTTGATCTCTGACAGATTTCTACGAAACCAAAGACCCTATATTGTCATTGTTACAGTTTTTTCACAAATGAAGTGCGATCCCTAATAATGTTATAAATCCGAATGTAATTTTGTTTATTTGTTTATTACGGTTTCACGTGAAAACTACTGAACCGATCATAATGAAATTTTGTGCACATGTTTTTGGAGGTATTACAAGTAACATAGGATACTATTTATTAAAAATTTTTTTTTCTAAAATGATCTGTTACGAAACTAAGCGTGACAGACCAAATTCCACGTGCGCATCCGTGGGCAAAATACAATATAAATATAAAAAATTCACACCTAGAATGGACCTCAAAGTTCCAGAATGACACTAGTGACAACTATCTTAATATTTTAAGGACTATAATAAAAAGGAGTAGGTAGATTCTTGGAAATTGATGAACATGTGGTACCGCGTCATTGATCCCATTAAAAATTGCATCCCTGTAGTAGGTTAGCCTTTTTTACTCATTTGCCGTCATTACCTAAACATGCCAACAAGACAGGTGGAGTGACGTTTTGCGCAAGATGGCTGGTAGGAGTTGGATGCGAGAGGTCCAAAATCTATCAAGTGACGTGCAACGGGAGAGACCTATATTCAGTAGTGGAATGTGAGAGGTTAATGATGATGACGTAACTAAAGATCTGGTTATACTGAATTCCACAGATCTGGATGTCTTAAAAGCTCTTTAAACCTCAAGCTGTAACCCAAAACCAGAATCAATATTTAACTGTATTGACGCATAGTGGTTGAAGCCGTCGCCCCACCGTTTCCTACTCCTCTGAGCGTTCTGGGTTCAACTTCACATGGAACTACACTTTGTGTGATCCGTAACATGAATGCTTGTAGAATTCTCATCGACACAAGATATTTCTAATGGGAAGTTATCCTTGTAAAGAAAAACCAAAGGCCGGAGCATTGTGTCGACATGAAGTTGATAGCCAACTTTTTAACCTTACCAATACGAGTGGAAAATAAAAGATACTAAATGTTAAAATAAACACATTTTAATAAAAAAAATAATAAAAACAAAAAAACGAAAGTCGAACATCTTAATTTAAAAGACACTAATTCTTAACTTAAAAAGGAGAAAATATTAAATCATTCTCTATTAAAAAGTATTAAATTAGTCTATGTAACTGTAAGGTTCGCTCATTTTTATCCGATTGTGCCAGAAAGAGGGTTTGTTTCTTTTTTCTTTTTTTTATTCTTGGCGTACAAAGCGATTCTACTCTGCCTGGTGGAAAGTATGACGAGACGAGATGATCCACACTATGGTGGCCTAGCCACACTATGGATGAAATTATGTATGTATTTTTCTTACTCATAATCTGTAGCCTAAACGGCGTCATTAGATTCCATTTAATTGTAAGTGACACTGAGTACATGAAAATTAAGTATTTATAAATTTTAAGTAACTATGCAGGACGACATCACTACAAGGTGAAGGAATACTTGAAATTAGCCCTTTCTTTAACGTGTGGAAAACCCTACAGGTCGTTACTCTACTGGGGTTTGCGGCGAGTGGTCTGTCGGAATCGGACCTACTAAAACCACACAATATACCACTCTGCGTTTGCAATAGGAGGAATCCGGGAACTGGTGTTATTAAACCATCAGGACTTGAAATAAACCCTTTTTTTTAATATGTGGAAACCCCCTCGGGCCGTCACACCACCGGGGCTTACGACGGGGTGGTGTGTCGGAATCGGACCGCTTAAAACCACACGATGTGCCACTCTGCACCTGTCATAGGAGGGATCCGGAAACCGTTGCTATTACGACATCCAGATCCCTCCTGATCCAGATCCCTCCTAGAACTTGAAATAAACCCTATATCAACCCGTCTGGCCAGCGTGGTATAGTAGACCAAACCTCGTTGCTATGGAGACGCCTATGTCCAGTAGTAGACAGCTAAAAGCTGTGGATGATACATTTCCACGCAGTCGACTATTTTTCCTCAATAATTAGCGTATTTATTTGATCCAGCACCACAATTGGTGATAAAAAATATGGAATGATAATTCTTCATCATCCAAAGTACATTTTTCTTCGTTTACAGTAATATTTTAGTTGGTTTTAAGGAGAGGTGTTCCAGCAGTGGACTACTGAAGGTTGTTGTGCGATATAAAGATTTTAAAACATAGAACTTAACCTTCCTTACTACTACTACTTACTAAACCTAACCTTAAAAGTGTTCACTTAGGTCGTAATATCATAATAATGAGTTACTTTCTTGAAAATCCAGTAGAAGATGGCTCCGTAGAATACCAACTGGAAAATTTTGTCCACTATTACCATTCTGAAACATAATAAAAACTATTTGAGTCACTTTCCTAGCCTTTTTACTTCCAAGATTATTGGAGTCGGTTGCTAGATCAACCGGCTATACCTGAATACCAGTTTATCGATGCAGCAACTGGTATCAGACTCTCGCAGTCCTGAGTGCGAACTGAATTCGAAGGTTGAGTTAGTTCTCAGTGTATTTGAGGGTACTGACATTCATAGATGCCGTAGGTGTTCATGACAAACGGGACCGACGGCTTAGCATGCTCTCCAAGGCACGGGCGTCAATCACCTTCCAACCACCTTAAGAATTTCTTGTAAGAAAAACGCTATACTTTTGGCTCGATCCTGGCATCGAACCTGAAACCTCTTGATACGCATTGATCTCGTCATGGTATTTGCATACGCTATGCGCTAGACCAACGAGGCAGTTCATGATGATAAAAACTATTTTAATTATTTGATTAAATTAGTGTATGTTATTGTATGGTATAGGGGTAACGGGTAATCGATCACCTGACGGTAAGCGACCATCATCGCCCATGGATACATGAAAACTTAAGAGACTTAAGCGTCTTCTTCCCCATAATCAAATGGGGCAAGGGGGTTCTGGTCACCAGTCGTAAACGGACACATCCCAAAGAGTTGTATAGTAACAGTTTTTTTTGGGTCATGATTCCAGTCCAGCAGGCTCATTTGTGCCTAACCACAAGTTCATTTACTAATAATCTATTCATTTGTTCCAGAAAATCACTGAAACAGCTGTTTCACTCTCTCTCTAGTAGGTAGGTAATGAGGAATTTTGTAATCGTTTTAATTGGAAACCATCAGTATTAAACAGAATTTTTAAGTAAACGTATTGTAAGGTGCTCAGCTATACAATGGGTCATGGACTTGAAGAAAGTAGCTGGTAAGAGATGGATACGCATTGCCCAAAATCGGGTACAATAAGCTGAAAGTGATATACACAAAGTCATGGGTACAGCTAATTCTAGTCTTAAATCCAAATACCTTCTAGAATGAACTTTAGCTGCTGGTAGATCTTCATCTTTCTCTTTCAGCAAATATTTTCTCCCACCTATACAGCAGTTAGTCAAGTAAGTAGGTATATCAATACTCTCCAGTTCATAATAGAAGCTGTCTCTATCTACTTCTTTCAGCGAGGAGCGAAGAGCCACAAAGTTCTTATTGTCGAAAGTCCATTGCTGTGTTGTGTAGTATCTTAAGGCCATATCAGCATTGTAAATGCGGCGTTGGATCTTTACCAACCTGAAAATAAAATTTATCCTCATATATTCGAGTATTGAAGCTTATACAAAGTAATTATGACAACCCGTCTGGAAAGCGTGGTATAGCCTGATCGAAAGCATGAATAAAATCCAAAGAGTTGTGGTCACCACACTCATTGCAAATGTGGACAATGCAGTATGGTGACCCACACTATGGCGGCCTAGTGAGATGCTTTTTCACGCCACGTGTGGAGACGTAAAACGCTTGACAGTCATCGTGGCAGTGTAAGACTCACATAGTTATCACGATAACTGTAACCCTACATTAATGGGCCTCTGGTCTCGCACTCACCAACGAAACACGACAGCATGGAAGCTGACGCTTTAAGTTGGTCTTCTGTGGGAGGGTAGTACTGCCCCGGTCGAGCCCGTTAGCCGTTAGTCGAAACAGCCTTTATCAGTCCATCACTGGACATAGGCCTTTCCTTAGCAAGGAGGTTTTGGCCTGCTATACCACGCTGGCCAGACGGGTTGGTATGTTTCAAGTTTGCCTTCTCTTTGTAGTGATGTTGACTTGTCTAGTGCGAATGCCGTGTTAGAACTATATAGTATAATAAGCTTTCATTCTGCTGATATTAATGTAGTCTTAGACTCTTTGCTATGAAAAAATTTTTTTTAATATTCCAAACTATTTTTCTGCATATATCATAGCGGAAACATGATTTACTTTTAAACATAATTATTATAACATTTAGTACAGAAAACAAACGGTAATAGCATTGTGTTTTCCCACGTATTCAGGGTATTTTAGTTGCACCGTCTCTTTCTTCGAACAGGTTGTGGCGACTTCCACATTACAGCACAAAGAAAAAAATATACAACAGCGCCATCTAGCTAAGATACATCGAACTACGAAGCATGAACGAAAAGTATGAATGTAATGAACTACGAAGCACATACCTGTATCGTGAAATAGAGATTCGTGTGGCAATTAGCATATATACAACATCCCAACATTAACCGTTGGGCCGTGGTTCGCCAGGCATGATCACCTCGCCTGGTCGGAGAATCCTCCCTTTGTGTCGGAGGCATATGACACCCGTACCCTCCACAAGGTTATGCTTGCGAAGGAAATAGCGGAGCGGGACTGGGAGAGGTGTTTGAACTCTCTCGGTACGCCAGGCCCGGGAACGGGCTAGTTACCGCAAAAGACTCAGGTGCCAGAGATCATTATACGATCTCCATAAGTGAAGGCCTGGGGATGACAGTTGAGGCCATCTGTCACCTTAACAGAAGCAGTCTGGGGTGACGATGCAAGCGCTACGGACTGCGCGCAACTTTTTAGTAAGGGAACCATGAGGTTTCCACACTCATCTAAAGCCGTAGGTGGCCCGAGGTACGTCGGGATCCAGGTATTTCCTTACTAGGGTGCACCTGGTTACCCAACCGCTCACCGTTTCAGGTACCAGTAGCTGGGTAACCAGGTACTGGTACCTGAGACGGCGTGCGGTTTTTGGTCAGTTCGAGTCCGACATAATCACCTTCTGGAGATCCCTGTGGGGATTTCCGCACAGGGAAAAAGGGATATTTTAGTGTGTTTTTTTATCTTCCCTTTTTGAGTAAACTAGTAATAAACAACATTATAATTTTAGATTTATGCTACTAAAGGCGGCACAAGACGATACTTGCAGTCATTTCTTATACAACAGATACTTACATAGGCTTTTTACCCAGCAACCAGAGTATTGTATCCACTAAAATGGCTGGCAATAAATGCTGAATCAAAACCTGAAAAGACAGAAAGAAAAATGGATGAGCAACACCGCACTTACAGTTTTCATTCAACAGATTAGAACGCATCATCAACAGCTTTGAACAGTCCACTGCTGGACATAAATCTCTCCTTCGAAAGAAAGTTTTGGCCTACTATATCACACTGGTCAGACGGATTTATTCAAGTTTGCCTTCTGTTTACAGTGATGTTGTCTCACGTAGTTTCTACCTGTAGTCATCTCTTACGACATCCTTTGGATAAATAGCGATGTTGACACTCTATATTCTTAATCCATAACCTCATGGATAACCAGGTTTAGAGACCTGCTGTTCAGCAACCGGGCTACAAACCCCTTCCCCCTTGCCTTTATCTTTAAGGGGAGGGCCTCAAACTTTTGAGATGAAGGAGTCCATGGATGACGGCCTCTATTCACTCCGTGACCCGTCCCCACATTTAAGTATCTCCTTAATACCATAAGCACTTAGCCGTGTCATCATCACCATTATTGTCATAATTAGACTTTATTGGTTCCTAGCTGGAGCTTTCTCCTTATTTTTTTAGGTTTTTACTATTTACAAATTATTTTTATAAACAAAACCTTACCTTCACATAATGTAATTTTACGCTTTCAGTTATCTGCCCACCAACGCACCACAGCACCCCATCCAGTGGAAATTGTGACCCGAGATCTTTCGCCATCTTAACGAGATCATCCATTCTCATGCTGTTCAGTTTCCCAGCGCAGCAGTTGTATATTGGTACATCATCTGTTGGGTCCAATCTGAAAACAGAGATAAGTAGAGTTATAAAGATAAGTAGAGATATATAGAGTTATAACTTCAAGTGGTGGTGGATAAGAAATACGGAGTGTCCCCACCCCTTTTTATTCCGTGGCTGCCCTGCTCGTTAATTACAAATTAAGTTGATGAACAGTCTTTGGCTGCATGTTCCAAGGTATAACGAAGCCAGTGACGATGACCGGTGAAACCCTGTCGTTGGTCGCTCGGAGCTAGACCTCCTCAGGTGTCACCTGGAGTCTTATCTGGTCTGAAGAGTGCAACAGTCCAGCCTCGCAAAACAAGGAAGACCAATACTGCCCCAGGACCTGACCCTTTTCAGGGACAGCGAAATACACACCGCTAACAGGGGGTAACCCACCCTGATCTAGCCTCCATGCGTCCCTTACGGGACGATGTGTCGACTTCTACGCCAACCGGTGGGATCGATGTAGTATCCTATAGGCCCTATGTTGGCAACAAAAAATGATAACCCTATACTATAACCCTATACTATCAACTAAAATCACCTGGCCTTTGGCAGGGTTTTAATTACTGAAAGCCAATTTAAGTGTTTGTACATATGTCCGTGTGGTGACGGATTAAGAATATATAGTTTTACCACCACTATTCATCCCGTGGGTATCGTAAAAGGCGACTAAGGGAACAAAAATATGCAAAACAACATCATTACAAAGAGAAGGAAAACTTGAAACAAACCCGATTCCAACTCGTCTCGCCCGCGTGGTATAGTAAGCCAAAACCTCCTTGCTAAGGAGAGGCCTATGTCCAGTAGTGGACTGTAAAAGGCTGTTCATGATGATGATGATGATGACATATACCTCTTCGTCCCTCGGATCCAGGCTGCAGCAACAATATTCTTAACACACGCGTCAACTGGAATGAAGTCACTGACGACATCTGGTTTTGTGTGGATAGTCCTCATGATGCCTTGAAAAAAGAAGATATTTGTGAACTCACGGTAATGCCTTTGGTAGGGTAGACAGAGGTGTATTAAACGGGCAAATGTGTCCAAGTGTAATTTTCGTGTAGTCGCATCCCGTTCCAATTTACTCAGATCTTTTAAGGACGGATTTTATCGAAGTTTTCTCCAACAGATGTAGTAATTCAAGAGGAAGGGTTTTGGTGGGTTGAAGATGTGTGCATTCGATAATGTATAGTACATTACACCTGTGCAAAGCCGCGGTAGGTTACTAGTATGTAGTAAAAACCTATTGTCATTAAACAGACAAATTTAGAAGGCAGTTAAATAAAACAACTAGCTGACCCACGCAACTTCGTCTACGTGTTTTATTATAGGACAACTCGTGCTGGCCTTGGAAGATACCGTTTCAGAATGGTAGACATACGCTCCCAAACTAAACGATTCGGCTCTTCCTTCCTGTGCAAATCAGTTAAAGCCTGGAATTCATTACCAGCGCACGTGTTTCCCTCCCACTACGATCCCGGGTCCTTTAAGCGGGGCGTGAAAAAGCATCTCACTAGACGGCCATAGCGTGGGTCGCCATACTGCACTGTCTTCATTAACATTGAGTACGGCGACCATCGCTCTTGGATTCTATTCATGCTTTCCATCAGGCAGAATAGAGTCACTTTGGTAGGCTGCTATAAAAAAAATTATATGTACTTATAACGGTTTAGCGTGAAGTACCTGGAACCCGAACTTTGCTCGGTATTTTGGTACAAACTTCTTTTGTTCCTATCCCTAATTTAGCACATAGATAAGTGTCAAAACGGGGTTATTAGACAACGCCATCTAGTGAAATATTTAGGTTTTGCGTTGCTGTGTCGGTCAATCAGCATTTATCTTCGTATTCTAATGAATTTGTAGCATTTTCATTGCTTAAAAACACGGGTAAAATAACGTTTTCTAAAAATGAATCCTAGCAAGATTGATTTATCGTCCCGGATACATATATGAAAATCTTTGGAGCTGTTTCCGAAATTCAGATTATATATATACAAGAATTGCTCGTAGATATTTTTATATTTCCGTCGCGGATATTTTTATAGAACTTCTAAAGGGAAATTCTATGATACATCAGTTCTGCTGAACTTTAATTTGCATAACCTTTACGCGCACGCAATGAAAGCTCTCATAAGGAACCATTTTCCACCGTGATGATATATAACCTTCTCGATAACTGGGCTATCTAACACTGAAAGATTTTTTAAATCGAACCAGTACTTCCCGAGATTAGCGCATTCAACCAAACCAACAAACTTTTCAAGTTTATAATATATTTTTGGAACGAAGTTCCTTATGGCAGGCTTGGAGGGGATAGGGATTTCGCTGCGGGACCGAACAGAAAAAAATGTGATAGTAAAACCGTAAGTGGAAAAAGTGCGTGGAATAAACCTGTGGAAAAAAGTGCGTGGAATAAAACCGTTAAATGAGACGTGCGCAGGCGCGAAAGCGCGTCATGTGTGCTATTTTATTATTTTAAGGAATTTATTATTTTATTTCCTAAAATACTGAATTTCCTAAATACTTTCTTGTACTTAAATAAAAACTATTTGGCAAAATTTAAGAGAAAAATCAAGAAAATCTACATAAAATTGAGCACGATTTTTTTTGCAAATTGTGTCGATTCCACATTATCCGAAGGAACTTCGTTCCTACCTGGTGTCCCACGACACCATTCAATTTTTATTTAAGTGCCTGCCAAAGTGACTACACTGTCTGATGGGAAACATGAATGCAATTCAAGAATACACACAAAAAAAAAACACATAAACAAAAAATTGCAATCTAGTGAAACTCATAAAGAAAAATAATTGCGCAGGCGCTTCAACACCTATTATTATTACTCTATTATTTACTTAGCAATATCACTCATAATTACATATTTATTTAGTAGTAAGTTCATGTATATTATCCATGTTTAAAGTATATTCATAAGCTCAATAACTTTGCACCTATTGCATCTTATTTCTACATCACCTGAAGGTCGACTGGAAGAGAATGCTACATGGGATTAAGTCCATCTTTGTACAAGTGCAATAAGTTTAAGTAAATAAGTAAAAAATAAAAAAACACTGGCAGTTGTAAGAATTTTGTATATCTTATTTACTTCTTTTATGATTAAAAGTCTAGTTGTAGAGCCTAGTCTGACAGACATGGACTAGCTCAACCAGATTGCTGTCATGGTTTAACAAAAGTTCTTTGTGAGGTAATTTTAGAAAAAATAAAAATATTTTCAAAAATATTTACCATTAAAATATATCTCAAGTTATTTGCAAACTCACCGAAGCTAAAACACAAATTTTTCGATAAAAAGAAAACACAAAAAGATTCTCTCCGGCGGGGAATCGAACCCCGGTCTCCCGCGTGACAGGCGGGGATACTGACCACTATACTACCGAAGACTTGTTAGCCCACGCTAAATAAGTGTTCTTATGTTGCAATTATGTATGTATGTAAGTATTCTTTTTACCTTTTCCACAAGCTACAAATATTCCAGCAGGTCCATTAAAATTCTCCACCCAACCAGACATCGGTTCTGATGAACTGGATATTACTGAAATAATATTTTTATCTATAAATTGAATATGAAGATGAATAAGACACTTAATATAACGATTTTTATTATAGAATAACAATCTTAGGTAGTCTTTTGTCGCCATTTCATTTAGTTTCAATTTAATTTCCAGTAAAACATGCAATTTTTCACATAAATAAACAAATTTTCAAGCTACGTAGTCATCACGAGAGTTAAGCAAACTTACCAATAGATGGCCTTACAATCACGATTGGCAATCGTCCTTTGTTCTCAGAGACTACATGTTCAGTCAACTGTTTACTAAACGTATAAGTGTTAGGAATTTCTCCTAAATACCTAAAAAAAAACAGAACGCAATAAAATAAATTACAACATTAAAATTTATATAAACACAATTACTATTTGACTACATTGTGGAGTGCATTTGCAAAAATTTCATAAAGGCGTCAATAGATGACGCCGTTCTAAAATAAAATAAGTTTTCGAAAAGGCGTTGCAGAATGTTGATAGAAAATTATTATTTTCATATTATTTAATAGACTAAAGAACAACTTTAATAGTCCACTACTGGATATAAGGCTTAGACAGGAGGTTTTGACCAACTAGCCCACGCTGGTCTGACAGGATTGATTCAATTTTTCTTCTGTTTGCAATATATTATCCTGATTATTCTGCTCCCTTAGCTCTTACAACACTCAAGGGATGAATAGAGATGGTGACAATATTAATTCTTAATCTATCATCACACGGATAAATTGCCTATTATACCACATATCACATCAACAGCCTTTGTCAGTCAAGTGCTGAACAAAGGCTTCTCCTTAAAAAAATCTTTTTAAATCATAATAATATAAAATACACATTATTATGAAATATGACCAGAATGTAGCTCTAGATGGCGTTGTTCACAATTAAAAGATGTTTAAGCTTACTTGGGTGTCAAAACCGTCAACGTGTGGTTATCAACTGAATCACAAATGGCCAACGTCTCCCTCCAGTCAGCTACAGGAGGATACAATACCTCTTCTATTGGATCTCTATTCGTGTTAGAGTACGAGGTAGATACGTGAACGAACGCCTGTGAACGAACGAACGAAAACATGTGATCTGACAGGAGTAGAAAATGAACCATACCTCACTAATTGTAAAATCTAAAATTCCGTTTGAACAGTAGCGAGGGGCACGTAGAGGAATCCTATTGTACCTTGTTTGACTTATTTGTCACTATTCTAATCGCAACAGATCGCTTTACAGAGCTTCGACAATGTTGTTTTTATGTCGAACAATTTTATAGGAATAATGGTTAAATATTTGAAGTGAAACTTCTTTATCGGGGTTGGAAAAAAATTTAGTGTAACATTTTTTCGTTACGCGTCACATTTTTTCGTTACGCGCCATCTTTTTCTTATCCCTACCACACGTGATTCGAAGTATACTTTTTCCAGTGGAGTAGGGATTGGTAAATGTCTCCAATGTATTTTGCGGCCCGTTTTGAGTAGTTACATTTTTGAAATCCAGGTGGCGATTCGACTTCGGACGGGTTTAAATTATTTTTTTGAAAAATAACGTCATAAAGAAGTTTCACTTCTTACGAGTGTACGCTAGTACACGCACACATTTTTTTGTCACTATTCTAACCGCAACGGATCCTTTTACAGAGCTTCGACAATGTTCTTTTTGTGTTGAACAATTTTATAGAAATAATGGTTAATTATTTAAAGTATGTATGCATATGTCATGTATATCCATGTGGTAATTTAATAAAGAAATGGATGAGGGTGTGGCGACTTCCATGTTACAGCCCAAACAAAAATATAACAGCGCCATCTAGCGAAGGTACATGGAATTACCAATAGTGAAGTTACATCGAACTACAAAGTATAAAAGCAACTACTAATCCTATATTGCGAAAAAGGTAATTGCAAAAGGCGGGATTTGCAATAGATTTAAGAAAATGGCGCCCTACGAATTTGACGTAAAGAAGTGCATGTCAGAAAAATAAATGAAAATTTATACCACGACGGTGGCAAACAAGCATACGGCCCGCCTGATGGTAAGCGGTTACCGCAGCCTATGAACGCCTGCGGCACCAGGGGCGTCACGTGCGCGTTGCCGACCCTTTAAAATAATATTGTTCATGTTTACGTGATATTTTAACAATAAATAACTTTTGTCAATAATGTTTTTTTGTAACTAGAGATCACCAAACGCTTATTTTGATTGTTTTAAAAGTTTTATTTCAATGTACACTATAGGTATGCTAGACGTCTATTTTTGTCACATATCTACATTTAAAGAAATAAAAATTGTGTGTGTCACTTCCGACAGTTTACTGGCTGGAGGCTGGAGTTTACTCCAATGTTTGGATAAAATATTTTCTAGAACAGTGACATCTATGAAGTAAGTTCAATATTATTACAGAGCGTGATAAACAGTCATATTTTAAATTTAGTGAATAAGGTACTGAATCGTTAGCATTACGCTAGATGGCGCTATTTTTGAATAACTATCTAAATTTAAACGCGACCATTACACTAAAATAATTGAACTTTTTTTAAAAACCTTTTTTTAAAAAGTTCAATTATTCCATATTTCCATTCCATCCATTCCATCACACAGCGTGGAATTTAACTGAAGTACACATGTACTTTACTGATAAAATCGGAGTACGCAGTTAAGAATTAGACCTAAGACCTTTCTACTAGGCATATTTTCTATTCTTCGTGCCCCAGGGCGCCAGGGCGGGCACTACTAGAATATATAAATTTAGATACTTACACACAATTTTTTTGTTTCTTTCGCCAATGCGAGTGTGTCTAAAGTGCCTTTTAAATTCATCTGAATGGCAAACTTCAAAGGGTCATCGAACCTGAAAATATAAAGACGAAAGCTTGGACATGTTTGTTAGTCTTTCACGTCAAAACAGCTGAAGGTATCTGGGTTAAATTTGGCGCAGAGATAGATTACAGTCTGGAATAGGGTGTGAACGTGTTCGTCAAATTAGCCCGACCTTATGGAATTTGATTAAGAGATTGCCCCGGGCGAATAAAATTTGGTCACGTAATTTTTACCAGTCTATTTTACTCTTTGACACAAATATACCTTACCTCGTTTTTAATGTATCTCTTATGTATTAAAGTTACGAGACACTTGTTAGCGGCCGGCTCAGCTGACATGTTATAACGGGTTATGTGTCGAGAATTACAAAACATACGAACAATGTGACGACTGCCTTAGTGATGTAGTGGTAGCGTATGCAACTGCTGTATTTGAGGTCTCGGGTTCGATTCCCGGGACGGACCAAACGTTTCCATGATCTACAAATATTTGTTTCGGAGTTTGGGTGTTTGTGTATTTAAAAATAATTGTATATATGTATTAATATCAGTTGTCTAGTACCCATAGTACAAGCTCTGCTCAGCTTGGGATTTGATGGTTTTGTGTGTCAAATGTCTGAAATATTTTTTTTTTTAAATATTTGTTGCTTTAGATAGAAAATATTAATTATTATTCATTATTACACACATAAATAATAATTTGGTACTATCTATTTCTCAAAATGGATGTAGAAGTGGGGCCCGTGGCACTAAAGAGCTCCTTCTCATAGACAGGACCATTAGCCAACAGGTACGTCGTAGTCGTAAGAACCTGGCGACATGTTGGATAGACTATAAGAAGGCTTATGACTCAGTTCCACATACATGGCTTTTGAAAGTGCTAGAGTTGTATAAAATTGATGCAACTCTGTGCACTTTCTTAAAGTCGTGTATGAGTCAATGGAGCATTATTATTCATTATTATTATTATTAATAAAACCCCATAGCATACGAGATACCAATGGTTTTCAGGAGCCGAGCTCAATTTCTTTCATTGCCTCCAAACATTTCAACTTTAAAACCTATCAACAGCCTTTTACAGTCCACTGCTGGACATAGGTCTCTCCTTAGCAAGGAGGTTTTGGCCTATTATAATATCACGCTGGCCAGACGGGTTGGAATAGGATTTGTTTCAAGTTAATAATCTGCCATTTAGCTGTATCAGGGAAGCACTCCACTACCACGGAGTGCCAGAGTACCTGAGGCGTCCGCGTCCTCACTGTAGTTATTGGAAGAGATCTCTCGCTCCCGGCCGTTATACACTCCATGGTCGGTAGCGACAGTTGTTTTACCACGGTAGCAACCTTCTGCGAAGACGTAATTTCCGGAAGGAGAACCTAATTCACCGCCGGCGAACCGGGCGGCGAAGTCGCGCGTACCAACGCCTTATGCCGTCTTCAGTGTGGCCGCGGGTGGACGGGACGGGTTTTCCCCTCCACCCGCTATAATGGCCAGGCGCGAGGAGGTGACGTGCGCGTGGCCGTACGTCGCCTAAATAGAGAGTTTATCCGCAAATGGTGCCCGCGTTAGCGGGCAGGCGCTAGGAGGGATCTGGATGTCGTAATAACAGCTGTTCCCGGATCCCTCCTATGTCAGGCGCAGAGTGGCACACCGTGTGGTTTTAGTCGGTCTGATTCCGACACACGCGACTCGGACTATGTCGTCGGTCCATCTAGTGGGGGCCTACCTACGCTTCGTGTTCCGGCACGTGGTCACCACTCGAGAACCTTTCTTCCCCAACGGTTGTCGGTTCTACGAGCGATGTAGCTTGCCCATTGCCACCTCAACTTGCTTATTCGAAGAGCTATGTCGGTAACCTTAGTTTTCCTGCGGATTTCCTCGTTCCGGATCCTATCACGCAAGGAAATGCCGAGCATAACCCTTTCCATAGCTCGTTGAGTGACTTTGAGTGTCACCTTGAGTGGCATAATAATATATTGCCGGACATGGACAATTTTGAAATTTTTAATCAGACTTTTGACACACAACGTCATCTAGTTTCAAACTAAGCAAAGCTTGTGCTGTGATAACTAGACTGACTGATAGAATACTTATATACTTTTTTTTTATAAATATGCATATTGTACATAGAAGACACCCAAACTCCAAATATTTGCAGGTAATACAAACATTTGATAAGACCCGGCAATCGAACCTCATGCACAACAGTCGCATACGCTACCACTGCGTCACTGTGACAGTCAAATCACTAGAATGGGTGAGTACAACGAAATTTATACCTGACGCTTGCTGCAACGTGGAATATGATGTCGACTTCGTTGATAAGAATATCTCGATCCCCTGGAGATATACCTGTAAAAAACACATGAAGGTGAAAGCCGTTTAAAATGGCCGTTTTAACATAAGTGGATATGTGACTAAAATAAAACACGTAACAAACAAAAACAAAAATGAAATATTTGGCCTCGTTTACAAGGTACATTATTTTCCGATCCGTATTTTGCACTGAAACGCTACATTTACTTTATATATATTTTTTATTAATTTATTATGAATTAGATTAGAACGCTAATTATTTTTTTGCTTTAGTGAAACTCTACAGTTTAAATTAATATAAAAAAATAATAAGTTGAAAATCATGTCCATTTTTTTAATTACTTTTGTTATTCGTTTTAGGAATAACAGAATTCGGTATTAATTATTAATTGTCAAAACTCGTCTGAGTTAGTATAGTCTTATAGCGAGCCAATCACACTCAAATATGAGTCGGCCATTTTGTATTATTATAGTATTTTTCTTATTTTTTTTTCTCTAACCTACGTTAGAGACGTTATTTTGTACATTCAGAGTACATGCATTCTTTTGATTTCCTGTCGCGTACTATATCTTAAAACCGGGCAATGTGGAAAGCATCAGGAACCAACGTGTATGCGCATGCAGCAATTGATGAATGTGGACAAAACAAAAGAAGTCTTTTGGTTCGACCGAGGAGGTCAGTCATCTCCCCGTCTAAGAAATAGGCGTGACATAATGTGTATGCTAGAGCATCAACTACATCATCGCTTTAAATGACACCGAAGTCAAACGTCCGTGTGGTGATGGATTAAGAATATATAGTGTTACCACCCCTATTCATCCCGTGGGTGTCGTAAGAGGCGACTAAGGGAACAAATATTCAGGCAAATATTGCTATAAAGAGAAGGAAAACTTGAAACAAATCAAAACCCGTCTGGCCAGCGTGGTATAGTAGGCCAAAACCTCCTTGTTAAGGAGAGGCCTGTGTCCAGCAGCGGACTGTAAAAGGTTGTTGATGAGGTCAAACGAGAAATCTGAAGAATAAATCATAGATATATCACACCAACAATCGTTAAATCACCAGACTTAAGTCCTTTTTGGTGCACTAACAGACACGCGATAATACTACTATATTTGTACTAATTTTTTTTTTATAGAGGCCTACCAAAGTGGCTCTACTCTGCCTGATGAAAAACAGGAATATAATGCAAGAGTGGTGGTCGCCATACTCATTGCGAATGCAGACAATACAGTATGGCAGCGACAATACAGTATCTTTTCTCTCGAATACAAAATGGCCGACTCATATTTGATTGTGATTGGCTCGCTATAGTCTGAGTTTTGACAATTAATAATTACCACCGAATTCTGCTACTTATTACAAAAATGAATAACGAAAATGACTAAAATAATGGACATAATTGCCAACTTAATTTTTTTTTATATTTTTAATGTTTAATTTGAAATATTTTTACCGAATTTAACGGTAATTAAGAACAACTTGACAAAAAGTTCACCTATTATTAAATACAATTACTAATATATTTATTGTGATGAGTTTTGTCACGTAGTTTGTGATGCGGACAAATTATTTTGTAAGGAAAATATTGGAGATGGATCAGAGAAAATCATAACTTTTTTCTTGTCAATGAACACATAAATCCGTATAACATAACCAAACATATGTCAGAGTATTAAAAAGTATCTTTTACGTAATAAACATAATTTTATCATGGAAAATTTTAAGTGGACAAATTTTGTTTTCTAAGTGGTTATTATAAACGATTCTCATCCATAAGAGTGATACTACCCTCCTACAGAAGACCAACCTAAAGTGACAGCATCCGTGATGTCGTGTTTCGTTGGTGAGTGCGAGACCGGAGCCCCATTGATGTAGGGGTGACAGTTATCGTGATAACTGTATGAGCCTTACACTGCCGCGATGACTGTCATGGCTTTTACGTCCTCAAGCGGTGCGTGAAAAAGCACCTCACTAGGCCGGCATAGTGTAGGTCACCATACCGCGTTGTCTGCATTTGCAATGAGTATGGTGACCACAACTCTTGGATTCTATTCATGCCTTCTATCAGGCAGAGTAGTCACTTTGATAGGCTCTTACTATAGAAAAAAAAATGCATAGGCTGCGGTGATCGCTTACCATAAAGAGCAGTCACATAATAAGAACCCGTCAATTGTGAAATTAAGAAACAAACAAATTATTACGGGCAAATTGAAAAAACTGTTCAGATTGTTCCCCCCACCCCCTCTTACTTTATCATAAAAATGATCTTACCAAGTGCCGGTTCCATGACATCTCCAGATATGACGAAAACTTTCGAGCCGAAGACCTCGGGCTTTTCTGATCTCAGTCGATTAAAACACTAGAAGAAAATCATTCCAATCATTAATATGATACGAAGAACTATAAAAGTACTTTAAATTTATAGCGTATATGCCATCATCATCCTCATCAATAGTCTCTCCAGGTCTGCTCCGCCTGGGCATAGCAACGTGGTACCCTCACCACTGTTATTGGAGAAGATCTCTCGCTATGCCACAGAGCGCATGACGGCCGGTAGCGAAAGGTCTCCTCCAATAGCCGTTTTACCGCAGTCACAACCTTCTGCGAAGACGTCATTTCGTAGAAGGAGGTAGCGCAGAATACCCGGGAGGACGATCGACGCCACCGGCGAACCAGACAGTGCAGGTGTGTTTGTCAACTCACTATGCCACCCTGAGTGTGGCCACAGGTGGACGGGACCGGTTTCACTCTCCATCTGCTACAGTGGCCTGCCGCGAAGAGGTGATGTGCAAGTGTGACTTAGGACGATGGATCTGGATGTCATAAACCTGTTCCCGGATCTTAGTATCTCAAGTATAAAGTGACTCCCTGTGTGTTTTTAGTCGGTCTAATTTCAACAAAAAACACACCAACCCGCCGCAAACCCCGGTGCGGTAACGAACCTAGGGGTTTTCTAGGATTCCAAAAAGAAAAAGGATTTTGTGTCAAGTTCTTGTCGACTCCTATGATACTCGCAGGTTGATTGAGGTCAGTAACACACAGATAGACAGCAAAACATAGAATACTTACAAGGGAGGAATAAAGGTCCTCTAATCTGTCTTCTGGTTTCTTGTTTTTCTTGCATCTTAACAAAAGGTATATCTTGTTTAATTCCGTGCAGGAATACAACAATTTTTCTATCAACACTTTGCCGATAAAGCCTGAAGACAAGAACGAAAATATCTGTTTAAGTTTCTAGGCCATAACCAGGCCTCTGTAGTGGTCTTCTGAGTTAGAAAAAGAAGAAATCTAATACATAAATGCTTACCTGAACCTCCGGTAATGAAAATAGTCTTTCCTTTATAAAATTCTGGTATAGTAGGAATACCTGACAAATCTCTTTCTTCTAGAAAACCCATGATCTTCTCTTAGTTTACCTGTAAAAGAAGAAACTGAGAATGAAGTTGAACTCCTGGTATAATAGCAAAGGTGTTGAAATTGTGATAAAATGGTATCAGGTTTGAACCACGTATGATTTTCTCCTAACCCATCTCAGCTACGGCGGCCAGTGGCAACAGAGACCAATCAACTACGCAGGAGATATTATAGTCCACAAGTGTGTGCGCAAACAGAAGTGCACACTCTGTTCTCTCACTTTCACAATGCGATAGGACGGTTACCCGACAAGACCAGGCAAGACTTGCACTTCCAAGTTGTTATCAAGCATATCCATAATTAGAAAAACTCAATAACATTTTTTGTGGCCGACTCGGGAATCGAACCCGAGATCTCTCGATCGACAGTTGTATGCGCTAACCGCTAGATCAACAAAGCAGTCGAATCCCATTGTAATACACTACCGACTAAGGACGGAACTATATCCTCAAAATTCCACGTCTCGTTACCATATTTTTATATTACCCTTTTTTTATTATTACTAGAAGAGAGGGGGTCTCTTGGAATACCCTATACCCTTCTTAACTTTAATATCGTTTTACGATTCTGTCCTAAAATAAACCTTTCAATTGAAAATAAATACACTTTACTATAACATGTAAATTAGTTTCAACCAATTTCAATAAACGCAGGCTTTTAATGCGACTGTTTTTTGTTTTGTTTGTGTTACTCATAACTTTTAACTGGATAAATCGATTTTGATAATGCTTTTTATATTTGAAAGCTGATGATTGTCGCGTTGTCTCATTTCAAGTTGAGTGAGATCTGACAAGTAATTTTTAAGTTATCTGTAACAATGCGTATTAAATTGACTTCGTCTATATTTATTTATTTATTTATTTACACTTTATGCACTTTGTACAGCGGCGGACTTAATACCCAAGGTATTCTCTTGCAGTCAACCTTAGGGTGGTATAGAAACATTGTAAGGGAGATGCACAGAGGTTATATTGACAATTAAAATATACAATACATGAGTACACATACATACATGAACACATACAATACATACGTCATAAATACACACATATATACACACATTTAGATTATATTCGTACACTATGACAACTTGACTATAAGCTGAACCAACTATCGATAAAACGATTCTCCAATCTCGTTAAGAAGGAGATTATGTACATTCTTTCTGAATGTAAAACGGTTTGTGGTCATCCTGCGAGCGGGAACGCATTCCAGAGTATTGATGACGTTTTCTATTTGTCGATGTAAAAGGAACGACAGACGAGGCTCTGACAAACAAAACATCCCAATTAGCTGCAATAGGCTTGCCACTTGTTATGTGAAACCAAAACACTACCAAACGGTGTTTAATATACCTCTGCGTATCCCTCCGAGGAAACAGGCGTGATTTTATGTACGTATGTTTATCAGCAACTTGCACAATACAAGCTCTGACTAGTTTGAGAGTCGTGCATGAATATTATAATTACTTCAAAAGTATATTCCCAGAAAACCAACCTAAAGCGATAGCATCCGAGTGCGAGATAGCATCCATTGATGGAGGTGTGACAATTATCGTGATATTTATATAAACTTTAGACAGCCTACTGTCAGCGTAAATAGCATCTCACTAGGCCGCCATAGTGTGGATCACCATTCCTGCATTCGCAATGAACATGGCGATACCTCATGGCTTCCATTCATGCGTCCCATAAGGCAGAGTAGCTACTTTGTAAGACCCTTAAAATTCATAAATAAAAATACAATATACTGACCTGGACTCACACTACTTCCTCAGTCGAATACCAAGACATTAACTAAACTAAAACTTATATTCTTGAATAAATAACTTTCACTGTATATATTTAACAATACAAAATGATTGAATATTAACGTGTTAACCTTTGTATTAGTAGTATTTCTTTGATTGTGTTGTACTTTCCATATAAATGAAGTTTGTATTACAAAATAAAACAATGACAGTTAAGCATCCTCTACAGAGTGTTGTAAAAGGAACTCTAAAAACTTTTTGTGTAGCCGACATATTGTTTACCTAATATTGTAAAGCTGAAGAGTTTGTTTGTTTTGTTTGTTTGAGCGCGCGAAGATTAGCGCTAATCTCAGGAACTACAGGTCGGTTTTGAAACTTTTTTTTTGTATTGGATAGCCTATTTATCGAGGAAGGCTATAGGCTATATATAATCACGCTAAGATCAATAGGAACGGAGCACCAATGAAGAATGTTTCAAAATCGGGAGACTGTTCCTATTGAGGGCTTCCGCTGTTTGCGCTGCGTAAACGGTTAACGTTTCGCATAAATCATGTATGACAGAATTGTTCCCTTACTCACCTATATAAACGAAGTCGTGGGTTAAAGTAAGCGTCAGCCCAAAGTAACTATTCCACGCGGACGAAATTGCGGGCGGAAGCTAGTTGTTTAATAAAAGTAATACTGAATACTAAGAATCGCTGTTAACACTCTTAGGTGTCGTCAGAGTTAATAGAGAAACTTCACTAGATAAAGAGAATTGAAACTTGAAGCAAACCCTTTTTTTTAACGTTTTTAACCTCCTCGGGCCGTCACCCCACCGGGGTTTACGGCCGGGTGATGTGTCGGAATCAGACCGACTAAAACCACATGGTGTGCCACTCCGCGCCTAAAATAGGAGGGATCCGGGAACAGCTGTTATTACGACATCCAGATCCCACCTAGTGCCTGTCCATACCGCGGACACCATCTGCGGGTAAACTCTCTATTTAGGTGACATACGGCACGCCTGGACGTCGCCCCCTTGCGGCTGGCCACTGTAGCATATGGAGGGGAAAACCCGTCCCATCCACCCACGGCCACACTCAAGGCGGCATGAGGCACTGGTACGTGCGCCTCCGTTGCCCGGTTCGCTGGCAGCGAATTAGGTCCGAGTGGAGATCGTACTCCCAGGCCTTCTCCGCTGCCTCCTTCTGTGAAATTACGTCTTTGCTGAAGGTTGCGCATGGTACAACAACTGTCCCTACCGACCATGGAACATTTGACGGCCGGTAGCGAGAGATCTCCTCCAATAACTGCAGTGAGGACCCCACGCTACACCGCCCAGGCGGAACAAACCGCTAGCGTGTGCTGAGCTACCCTTTTTTTTTTTTTTTTTTTATCGTGTGGAAACCCCCTCGAGCCGTCACCCCACCGGGGTTTACGGCGGGGTGGTGTGTCGGAATCGGACCGACTAAAACCACACGGTGTGCCACTCTGCGCCTGACATAGGAGGGATCCGGGAACAGCTGCTATTACGTCATCCAGATCCCTCCTAGCGCCTGCCCGCTACCGCGGGCACCTTCTACGGATAACCTCTCCATTTAGGCGACGTACGGCACACGCGGACGTCGCCTCCTCGCGACTGGCCAATATAGCGGATGGAGGGGAAAACCCGTCCCGTCCACCCGCGGCCACACTCAAGGCGGCATGAGGCGCTGGTATGCACGCCTCCGCCGCCCGGCTCGCCGGCGGCGAATTGGGTCCGAGTGGAGATTGTCCTCCCGGGCCCTCTCCGCCGCCTCCTTCCGCGAAATTACATCTTCGCAGAAGGTTGCGACCGCGGTAAAACAGCTATCGCTACCGACCATGGAGCGTATGACGGCCGGTAGCGAGAGATCTCCTCCAATAACTGCAGTGAGGACCCCACGCTGCGCCGCCCAAGCGGAACAAACCGCTAGCGTGTGCTGAGCCGAGTCCTCACTGCAGTCGCAGTGGTGACAGGCGGGACTCAATTCCCTCCTGGCGACCGAGTGCAGATACTTCCCAAAGCAACCGTGCCCGGAAAGGATCTGCGTCAGTCGGAAGGAAAGGGTCCCGTGCTGTCGCCCCGCCCACTCAGCGATGACCGGCTGGAGAGCCTCCACGGCGGCAAAGCCAGCACGTGGAGCCTCCAGCCGGGACGACCAACGAGCCATCGTGGCTCGACGAGCGGCCTCTCGCCACTCGCGCATCTCTTCAGGCGGGGGCCGCATGCCGCTACCCGCCCGGAAGTCAGCCGTCCGCCGATAAACTTCGGCGAGCACTTCCGCCTCCAAGTCCCACGGCGGAGTTCCGGCCAAGGCACACGCCGCCTCCGTCGATACGGTGCGGTAACCGCGTATGGCTCTAACCGCCAATATCCTCTGAGGGCGCCAAAGGCGAGCCCTATTCTGGGCGGTCAGAGCCGCCGCCCACACCGGTGCACCATACAGTGCCATTGACCGGACAACCCCCGTGTATAGCCGTCTCGTCGCGACGCTGGCTCCACCCAAATTCGGCAAAAGTCGCCCGAGGGCAGAGGCAGTGCCGACCAGCTTTGGAGAAAGCTGTCGGAAGTGCTCGTCGAAGAGCCACCTCCCGTCGAGGATCAGGCCCAGGTACTTCATCTGGGCCTGAACCGGTACGAGGACCGAATTGACTACGATAGAGGCGCCGGGTGGGGGACCACGCCGGGGCCCATGGAACAAAAGGGCCTCCGTCTTTTCTAGGGCCACCCGTAACCCCAGCGCCTCAATACGCCCGACCACCAAAGAGACTCCCGTGGTGGCCAGGCGCGCCGCCTCTTGGAAGTTCGCTCCCCGGGCCGTGACCAATGTATCATCGGCGTAACAAATTACACCCAGCCCGGGGGGAAGACGACCTCGAAGGGCCCAGTCGTATCCCATGTTCCACAGAAGTGGTCCGAGGACAGACCCCTGTGGAACACCGCACGACATGAGCCGCCGCCGCAGAACACCATCTCGGTCCTCGTACATGACGGTGCGCTCCTCAAGATAGTCTGCCACAAGCCGCCTCAGGTACTCTGGCACCCCATGGTATTGGAGTGCTTCCCTGATGCAGCTAAATGGCAGACTATTAAATGCGTTGGCGATGTCCAACGACACCGCCAACAGCACGCCACCACAGCTCACCGCCTCTTCGGTAACGGCCCTGAGGCGTAGCACGGCATCGACTGTCGAACGCCCCGCT
Organism: Hypercompe scribonia; assembly: GCA_949316085.1. NCBI lineage: Eukaryota > Metazoa > Arthropoda > Insecta > Lepidoptera > Erebidae > Hypercompe > Hypercompe scribonia. Next base: position 6,816,083 of record OX438997.1, read on the forward strand.
CGAAAACCGAATTGGGCGTCCGACAGATCGGGACCCACCTCGCAGAGGTGCCGAACGATGCGGGCAGAGAGTATCCTCTCAAACAACTTACCCGCCTCGTCCAACAACACGATGGGCCTATAGGCCGCTACCGAATCGGCTGGCCGTCCCGGCTTTCTTAATAGGACCAGCTTCCCGCTTTTCCAGCACTCAGGGAAGCGTCCGGACGCCAGGCTAGCGTCCAAGACCTCCCTGAGACGGTCCGACATGTGTTCGAGGGCTCGGGCCAGCACTCGGGCAGGTATCCCGTCTGGCCCGGGGGCGGTGTTCTTAGAGCGGATCCGTAGAACAACCGCCCCTACCTCCGATTCCCTGACGGGCGGAACATTATCCTCGGTCCCCCCGTCTTCTCTGACCATTATGGCCATCGACGGGGGTGTGTGCTCCACCCGCTGCGGGAAAAGGCCCTCGACCACTTCCCGCAGGAAGCTGGGCTGGAGTGTCTCTGTAAGGGGGGGGCCCGACGTGCGGAGCTTTTGTCGCACCGCACGATAAGGGCGACCCCAGGGGTCACGATCGAGACCCTCCAGCATCTCCTTACGCTTAATTTCTTTGGCGCGGCTGATGGCCAGCTTCAGAGTTTTCCGCGCCTCTCGGTACTCCTCATGAAGCTGGTCCTCCCCGCCTTCTTCGCGGTGTCGCCGCCGACTACGGGTGTAGGACCTCCGGGCACGAGTACAGGCCGCGCGGAGGTCCGCCAACTCCTGGGACCACCAGTAAACCTCCTTCCGTGGAGGCCGATAACCTCGGATGCGGGGCATGGCCGCATCGCAGATTTGCGTAATCGCATCACGGAAACGACCAGCCCCCATGTCGACCTCCTCGGTCGGAGCCTGCGGAGACAGCCAAGAGTGAATAATGGCTGCCTCCTCTAGTAGGTCCCTATTCAGTTTGGCTACAGCCCACCGCGGAAAGCGAAAAGAACGCCGCGCCGCGTGACCCCTACTGGGGTCCTGGATCCGGGAGAGCTCAAATCGAATGTAGAGGTGATCCGAGAGCGTCTCAACCTCTTCCAGGACATACCAGTTCCTTACTCGTGCGGCGAGGGCAGGGGTAGCGAACGAAAGATCCACTATCGACCCTCCCTGCTGTCGCACGCACGTGTTGGTGGAGCCCCTGTTTAATAAACAGAGGCCCACCGAGGCCGCCCACTCCTCTACGGCCTCACCCCTGGCGTCCGTCCTGGGGGAACCCCACGCAATGGACTTTGCGTTGAAGTCCCCCAGCACTAAGACGTGCCCAGACGTTAGTCGCCGCATCGAGGTTTCCAAGTTGTTAAGGAAAACCTCGAAGTCGCTCAAACTCCGGTTGGGGGAGAAGTATACACCATATACGGTGATCCCCCCCCACTCAGCAGCAACATATCCAGTACCCTTGTCTCTTAGCGACAAGGGTGGGGAATGAGCCGCCGTGGAGCCGACGACTGCCACGGAGCCGTCCCGGTCACTCAACCAGTTTGGTCGAGGAGGAACGTAATAGGGTTCCGCGGCTACGGCAACACCGATCGACCACTGTGCTATAGTTTGCAAGAAGAGGTCCTGTGCCGCAGCACAGTGGTTGAGGTTCGTCTGGACAAAGAGGTTGGAGACTTGGTCCATTATTGAACCGTCTCTACAACCTCTTCCATGGGCAACGATGCTGACGTGCGGACAACATCGGAGGCAGCCTGGGTCGACTGGCTAGCCCCCGACACTTGTCGAGAATCGCGGGGAGGTTTGCACCCCACTTGCCCAATCTGGTGATTGGCGGGCTTGTTACCCGCCGCACATACCGGGCAGTGAGGGGCGGCAGAACACACTGTCGCCTTGTGCCCCGGTCGACCGCAGCGGAAACATAGTTCGCTGCAGTCAAAACAACTTACGCACTTGGCGCGTGTGTGTCCCGATGCCAGACATTTGTAGCATCTCATCGGTCTCGCCGCCAGGACTGTAATCCTAGCGCTGACGAAACCGACGAGTAGTCTGCCGGCGTCGGCCAGAATTTTGGCCGACGGTACGGGACAGCTGACCCACACTGCGCCAAGCCCTCCTGGACCGGGGCGGATGGTGCCGACCTTGATGTTCTCCACGTTGCAGCCTGTTCTCTCTATAACTGCAGCGCGGACATCCTCAGCCGTTACGGAATCGTCCAGGCCCGAGATACGCAATTCAGCGCACTTGGTGGGCCTGGCGATCTTAACACCATCAGTGGCTGCAAAAATTCCCCGCAGCTTCTCGGCGAAAGAGTCCGCCGTCTTTGCACCTTCAGCCCCAGGGAACTCGAGGATCCGAGCTCCCGTTTGGGCGAGGCGCATTCTAACACCCACCGTCCCGAAGTCGTGTGTGAGACTGTCCCGGGCCTTCTTGAAGATAGCCGCGTAGGACAGCCCACCATTAGCCGCCTCCGGTGACATGGTGACCACTACCGCCGCAGTTTTGGGCGCTTGCAGTTTGCGCGGTTTCTTTGTGGCGGCCATCGCCACCGATGGCGACTGCGGGGTAGAAGCTGCTTTTTGGGCAGCCTTTTTACCCCGCTTTCGGGACTTCTTAGCCCCCCCAACTACCTGCCAACCATCCGTGGACGGAGCAGATGTGGAGGGAGCAGATGTGGTGGTGCCAGGTACAGCGGCTGGAGTGGGGAGCGGAGGGAATTCTGCTCTAGACTTGACCGCCGTTTTGGGCCCTGATCGCTGTGCACCCGTCTTAGGTACTGCTTTAGCCGCCTGTCGTGTCCTCGGAGCGGCCGCAGGAATAGCAGACACTGACGCCGCAGGAATAGCAGACACTGACGCCGCAGGAACAGCTGACACCGACGCCGCCGCCGCATAGGACACACGACCGCCCACAACGAGCAGCGACGTCAGCGCCGATGCGGCCTTTGGTCTATGTGCCGCGAGCGGCGGCCGGACAACAGGGGCTGGAGGTAGTCTCGCCTCTAGGCCAGCGAGACGTCCGTCCATCATGCGCCACACTGCGTCTGTGATTTGGCGCAGGTGGGCATCAGCGATGGTACCGGGATTGACAGGGGCAAGCGATGGAGACGGGCCTTCTCGCTCAGGGCGAACCGCCCGGAATTGGGCAAACTGCGCGCTCAGCTCAGCCACCTCCCGTGTGAGATGGTCGTTGGCCGCTTGGAGACGAGCCACGTCCCCAATAAGGGTCTCAACAACCCCCGCAACTGCAGAAGAGGAGTCCTTAAGGGCCTTTACAAAAGCACCCTTAAGGTTACTCGACTTGGTGGCTACCTTGTGGATGATAGCCACCGCTGCTTTCGCTCTCTCTTGCATGCACGATGGCGTTTGGGGAACGGAATCCCCTACCATCGGCTCCTTGATCTTAAGCAAGAGATCTGCGATCTCCTCCTCTGCAAGTGCTTCGCCGTCCGCCCTAACCCGCCTATAGGCTTCCGCCTTACAGAAGACGGAGCCTGACGGGATCGAGACCGAAGTTCGCGACCTTCCTCTACGGCTGCTGGCGACTTTAGGAGGCAACATCTCCTGAGACGTGTCACTCTCCTCGTCTCTGGAGCGCCCGCGTTTTCGGGAGTCGCACAGCGCCGTTTCCATCAGGTCACCTCCTGTGCCATCTGACGAACATGCAGATCTGGAACGCAATCGTTCCGATGTTCTGCGGCTCCCAGCAGTCGTAATGACTTCTGGGAGCCTCGTTGACATAGGCGTTCCAACTGATGCGTCTTTTAAGTTGGACGAGAAGTCTTGCACTCTTACGCTTTTCTCGTTCTTCTCGTTCTTCTCCTTCTTCTCCTTCTCTCCTTCTACATTTAGGTTTTTATTTTTCATTTGAGATTCCATATTAGACCCACGAGTGGGGGAGAACTATAAGTCGACCCGGGCAGAGATCCCCAATACCCGGGCAAGCGTACATTTATGCCCAACCGAGGGGTCCGCAGGTGCCTCGGCTGGGGGTGCGCTTGCGACTGAACAGCCCATCAGCCATGCATCCCCTGGTCACGCATCAGAACACGGGATTCGGGGTAATTTTTTATAGAGGTTTTCTTCCTCGCAGTCCGGGCGGCTAAGCCAAGACCCTCGCCCCCGATTGGTGTCGCGAGACATAACCACGACACTCCTTTCGGGATTACGATGTGACAACGGTGGCAGGAAGATTGAATCTTCCAATGCCTGCTCGGTGGCAGTGTGAGTACACACCGAGCCCGTTCTCCTTTCTCCACCATTGAAAGTGGAGAAACGTCGACCCATGAAAGGGTCCCACCATAATGATTTTTTATCGAGGTTTTCCTCCTCATTGCTCCGAAGAGCGAAGAGCCAACAGAGGAATCGACAAATATGCCCGCTCTGTTGGACCAAGTCTCGGCCGAATTGCCGTAGAAAATGGCTTCCTCTTCGTGCTAGAATATTAGCCGTTGGCAGTGATGAACACCATCGCCAACGTTACCAGGGTGCACCACGTGGAGGTTTTCTAGCCAAGCACCCCGTGCTGAGCTACCCTACACCAACTTATCCGACGAGTATCCTAGTCTAGCAAACCAAAATCTCTTCTGTAAAAAGAAACCTATGGCTAGCAATACTAAAAGCTGTTGATGTTATGTCCTATTTCATGTTACTAACTTCGAAATCGCCAATTTCTGTGCAACCATTCATGAGATTGTTTTATATCAAGTTTGTAGCCTCCCTGCAAATAATTTTAAAGATACAAATTTTAGCAAAAAATCTGGATGTTACAGCAGTATCGTGCATTCAGTTTTCCGCCTTTAAATCCTCTTTTTTTTTGGAGAAAACTTCCACAGAAATATTTTTGAATCATGTCTTAACTTCCAGAAAAACTCAATACATCATTGACCGGTAGAGTTTTGCATACATTTATAACTTTCTATGCATAGTAATATATTAGCTGACCCGTGTAACCTCGCTCGCGTCTCCTATTACACATAGTGTGATGTTATCTATATATCTATTTATATAAAAGAAAGTGGTGTTAGTTACACCACTTATAACTCAAGAACGGTTGAACGGATTTAGCTGAAAATTGGTGGAGAGGTAGCTTAGAACCAGGAGACGGACATAGAATACTTTTTATCCCGTTGGAACGGGTTTAAGTAAGTAAAAAAAATAATCTGCTTATTTATTGCCTCTAAGGCGGAACAGAGTTCGCGGGGTAAGCTAGTATATATATAAAAGAAAGTGGTGTTAGTTACACCACTTATAACTCAAGAACGGAAGAACGGATTTAGCTGAAAATTGGTGGTGAGGTAGCTTAGAACCAGGAGACGGACATAGAATACTTTTTATCCTGTTAGAACGGGTTTAAGTAAGTAAAAAAAATAATCTGCTTATTTATTGCCTCTAAGGCGGAACAGAGTTCGTGGGGTAAGCTAGTTTAGTATAAATAAATTTGTTTACCATTAACACGGTTATAGTAAGCAAACCTGCACGGTTGGCCTAGTGGTTTAAGCGGTCGTTACGCCGCTCTGTACTGCGCTGAGTGCTGTGGGTTCAAACCTATATGATAGAATAGTTTTTGTGATCCATAAATTGTTCTGTCTGGATGTTCTTTGTGTCCGTTTCTTGTATATTTGTAAAGTCTCCCGCGATACAGGTTTTATTCCTGGTGCGGGCGTTGTCTTTAAAAAAAAACCTTTACAGACAGCGAGACTTTTAAAGAGCAAGCAATATATTTGCAAAACTTTTGACATTAACGTGGCGCACACAATATAAGCCGTCAAAAGCAAAAATATTCAGTCGTTTTTGCAATATTTTTCATTGATACTCTGCATTTCCATCACCCTTTTGGTCATAAATTAACATGCACAAAAAATAACATCTTGAACGATTAGGGAGGATATGGAGTGAAACATAAATTAGGAAATAAAATTATATATATTAGGTATTACTTAAGGGGTAGGGGGTTAAGGACTTGAAAGGTTCAAGGTCTTGCAGCATTGTCTTTGTTTTGGACGAACCAATATTTGGATTCCCCTCTGGAGTGCAGCACTGCGGGTTTATTATATCCGAAGACGGTTAAAGAAGGTTCCTTTCTTCCTGTGCAAACCAGTTAAAACCTCATTAAACACAAGGGTCTCCTTTCCACTATGATGCCGGGTCGTTTAAACTGGGTGTAAAAAAGGATCTCACTAGGCCGCCATAGCGTGGATCACCACATCTTCATTCGAAGTAAGCATGGCGACCACTGTTCTTGGATTCTATTCATGCTTTCCATCAGGCAGAATAGAGTCACTTTAGAAGATTTTTTTTAAAAAGGAAAACTCAACCAGTGGCGTAACGGTTGGGAGAAAACGTTAAGGGATTGAGTGAAATATGATATTTTAAAATTTACGCAAATGTTACACGCTAACACTATTTTAAAGTAAGTAAAATATGCGTACCTAAAATCGTTTTAATTTTTATTCAAATTTTAATTTTGTAAATAAATATTTAATAAACATTGATTATTTCATTTATTTATAAATAGTAAAAAATAAAAAAAAAATATCCAGTCTATCTAACTAAATTTCTCGATCAACGTTCTTACCCTGTCGCAACACTATGGTTCGGTGCATTCTAAGTTTGACCAAGAAACATCTAATCACAGCGCATTAGACACGTCCCGCGCGTCCCGTACATACTCCGGAATTTTGTGAAGTCGAATCACAACAAATTTTCAATAATGCGGTGTCTATTAGAAGGTAATCTATGCATGGAAAGTATAGGTCACTCTATATTTTTAACTCGTCGCCAAACAGAGGTCAATTGTCTAAAAGAACCTAAGAAACGAAATAAGTTTATATTTAATGTATAAATGAACACATTTAAACGAAATATCATTAGAATTGTAAATTATGTAATTATTATTCATGTAATGCACTTTTATTTTACTTGTTTGAATTGTAAATGATTCAATTCCTGAGAAAAACAAGTTAGTGAACTTATTTAACTTTGAAAGTCATTGTCATAAAGTGTCATCATCACTATCATGACTTTAGCTGAAAGGTACTGCTGGATATAGACATCCCCTAAGGCTTTCTACAACAACCGGCCATGAGCTGCCCGCATCATGATGAACATAGGACGCAGATATGATGAACTGTATTTTTTATTTCTTAATATATCTTAGGAAAGGTACCTTTTTCAACGCAATAAAATATTTTTTTAATTTGGTTCATAAATTACGTAGTTATAAAGTAAGTTACGAATAAATTAAAAACAAAACAGATTAAGTATCTTTTCCTTGTAATTAGATAACTCTGCAACGGTTACTGAGACATATTTTGATGGTTTTATGTCATGTAAATTTTTTTGTAGATATTTTTGCCGCGACGCTACTTCGCAGAACGATGCGGTAGAGAAGGTTTGGGAGGACGAGATTCACTCGAACCCATTTCACCACCAGCAAACCGGGTAGCTGAGTCACGTTTACCAGCACCTCATGTAACCTTAAGTGTCTGAGGATTGACAGAACAGGTCCCTCGATCCGCTATAATGGCCAGCCACGAGTAGGTGACGTTCGCGTGAGCTGTCTGCACCTAAATGGAGAATGTGGGGCTCACGCCAACAGGCAGGCGCTAGAAGGGGTCTGAATGACATGTCCAAATTACAGCTGTTCCCGGATCTCTCCTATCTCAGGCGCAAAACAGCACACCATGTGTTTTTAGTTGATCCGATTCCAATACACCGCCTCGTCGCAAACCCCGATGGGGTTACAGGACCAGGAGTTTCCACTTGATAAAAAATAAGAATTTGTATCAAGTTTTCCTTCCCTTTATAGCCCTGTTGTCCTGTGTGGTTTGCTCCCTCAGTCGGCTCTTACAACATCCACGGCATGAATAGAGGAGATGCGATTATTGTTGCCATAACATAAATAGAATTGACTGGCCTGTTGGTCTAAAGGTAAGTGCCCCTGAGCTCGTGATCTTTGAATCTTTAACGGTAATATCTTTTCTGCGTATTGTTCAGTAGTTTATTTTTAGGCAGTGGATATTTTATTTTTTAATAGTATAAAATTACCGAATTTTATATAAACCTACAGTCATAATATGCAACTAAAGAAAGTACTCATGCGCTTAATTGTAAAATTCTTTTAATTAAAACTTGCTAAACATATAAAATAGATGTTTCTTTATCTAGAAACACTAATATGACATTGCAGGAATTTGACTTAATCACTTTTTTTTCTTTGCCTTTTTAAATAATTTAATTAACAAAAAATCTAAAGTTAATTTAGTGAAATGGCAATTATAAATGACGATGCTAATTTATGACACAATAATTACAACCAGTAAGACCCTGTTTAATCTATTTTAAAACAAACAACACAGATAATCTATATATGAAATGCCAAATTCTCCTGTCGAGGAAACGCCAAAGAAACAAATATTAACCGTATTTATTGACAGCAGTGTTGACAATGATACTTCAATGTCAACCGTATTTGTTGACAACTATATTGACACTAATACTTCTATCAGTGTCAACACAACTGTCAGTAAGGACAGTTGATATTTCTTTGTTTTAAGGTTAATTAATTCTATAAAACCTATAAATATTTTTACTCAAATAAAAATACTTAATATTTAAAAAAATAAACATTTATTTGAAACATTATATACCTACACGATTATAGGATAGTTTAGAGAATATTCTTAATAAAATTTAAGTTTAAAAACCACCATAGCATGAGACCCCAGAACGTATACTGCACAATCTTGTCGAGGATCGCCATTCTGAAATTAAAAAAATATTTTACAATTTTCATGTGGACCAAACGAAGGAATGAGTCATGAGTCGCTTTGAGTCCCATACTATACTGGGGAGTTGTTCCACCAGTCAACTTGTAAACACTGGGAGTTAGCTCTCTGTTTTTTTTAACCTTTTTTGAAGTTAGGTATTATAGCCACACTGATTTCAGCACAAGCGGGCCGGCTCGACCGGGACAGTACTACCCTCCCACAGAAGACCAACCTAAAGCTCCAGCATCCGTGTTGTCGTGTTTTGTTGGTGAGTGTGAGACCGGAGGCCCATTGATGCAGGGTTGACAGTCACCGTGGTAACTGTGTAAGACTTACACTGCCACGATGACTGTCATGCCTTTTACGTTCCCAAGTGGAGTGTTAAAAAGCATCTCACTAGGCTATCAAAGTGTGGGTCGCCATACTACATTGTCTGCGTGTGCAGTGAGTATAAAGACCACGACTCTTGGATTCTATTCATGCTTTCCATCAGGCAGAGTAGAGTCACTTTGGAAGGTTCTTGATGTAGAAACAAAAATACGTGTGGCACTCGAGGACTGCCGTGGTAAAGCTATTACATAGCATTTTTTATCAACTTATGCAATTATAATATTTCGGAGCAGCTCGTCTCGATCCGTGCGAGCTTCCTACATTCTACACGCATACGTCTAGTCGCACGCACACAAACACCGTGCCGAAGTCTGCCGAAGTGAAACGATGTTAGACGATGCACGGACTTCAACGCCGCACGACTGTGACGATAGGAGTGGGGGGTAATAATTATGTGTGAATTACATCTTACCTTTTGTAATGGATTTTAGCCTTAGGCAGATCTTCATCTTTTTCCTTTAACAAGTATCTTCTTCCACCAAGAACTGAGTTGTAGAAGAATTGGTATTGATCAACTTCTTCCATTTCATAGTAGAAATGTTTGAGATCTTCTTTCTATAAAATCAAACAAAACTATGAGTAGAAAACTTTTTTCGGGTAGGTGGTTAAAAGTCAACACACGCATTGAAGATCTCATAAAATATTAATTAATTTAATTAGTAAATCTTTATAATTTCCATATAAAAAGTATATTAAAGTGTAGATCTGCACAGTGTTTATATGATCTAAGACCGGTAGCCCATCCACCTGCCAGCACAATAAAACATAATTTCACAAGGAATAATTTAATTATCACTTTGGACACAACATCTATTACTATGTCTCAATTATCAGATATACAAGAAGCACAGAACAACCTGGAAGAGAGCTTTTCGAAAAGGATGGCTCAGTTGGAGTCACAACTGCATTCTGGTAGTAACAGCAAAGAGACAGTTGCGAGAGTGTCAGAGGAATTCAGAACATTCCGGGAACTGATGTTTTCAATGTTGGGTCTTCTTCGGAAGCAAATTTCTGAGTGTGTTAAAGTAGTTGATGCCATGGAGACTCGTCATCGTCACAAATCACTCATCTTCTTAGGAGTACCCGAAGCTATCAAGGAAGACTGCACTACAACTCTTCTTGCAGTTATGAATGAGAGGATGGGACTACATGACATATCACGGCATAACATAAGGCACTGTCATCGCCTTGGAGCTCCCTCTAAGGAACATCGTCGCCCAATATTGGTGAGATTTTCTACCGCTGATATCAGATCTGACGTCTGGAAGTCCAAGACATCTCTTAAGGGTTCTGGCTACTCGGTGAGAGAGTTTCTAACCAAAATACGTCAGACTGCCTTTACCATGGCTCGACAACATTTCGGTATGTCGGCCTGTTGGACTCAAAACGGCAACATAGTTATCAAAGCGAGTGACAACAGCCGATATAAAATTACATCCACTGACGACTTGAAACCACTGCTAGTCAAATTTCCAAAGGGATCATCCAGGAGCAAGAGTGATTCCACTAATGCGAGCTCAGATAATGGTAACAAAAGTTCACGAAGACGCTAGTTGTATGTAACATCATTGTTAGTCACCTTGCAGGTACAACGGTACTTTGATTTTGTTTTTATGGTTTACATAATCACATCTGACGGTTAGTTTAGTGTATTATACCTTCAACAATTACTAAAATAACTTTCGTGCTTTTCTTATAATGTTTATAATTGTGTTGTGACAGTTAACGCACCTGTCAAATCGACAATTCGCCCTTTGCTCAGCGTTCACCATTCATAACGGGTGCGTTCCGTTTCTTACAATGTTACATTGGAACACAGAGCAGTGAACTATGTTTAGCATAACCATTTGTGCTCTTTAGATTTTTATTTTTGTTTCTTACTCTTTTTAAATTTTACTTTGATTCGTTTGTATAATTTATGGTGACGGGTAATTCTTACCTATTAGTATTTTAGTGATTATGTTTTACCTTTCGTTTTGTGATAGTCTTATTTTGTAAGCTGGCGGGTGGTGTAGAAATACGCATCAGTTTCGAGCAGGGTATTTATAAATTGGGCTTATAAACATATAATTATATTATATCTGTATAAAATATTATTATTATTTATTTATTCGTGTAATATTTCTTACATCATATTGAAATTTAAAAATTTTATTTAATGTGTACTCGTTTGTAATGATGATGGATGATAATGATTTTTATTTTTCTGCAAATGACTCCACTGGAGATGAGAGCTTCAATTCCCTACCTGACACCTTGGGTGAACAATTACGTCTGTCATTTAATAATCAATCACGATCGTTATTAAATGTGTGTCATATTAACGCTCAAAGTGTCCCCAGTCACTTTAGTGAATTTACTGAAACTTTCTCTGACAATAATGTGCATGCCATCCTGATTTCGGAAACTTGGTTAAAGCCGCATCTTGTTTCCACCTCTTATTCACTCACTGGTTTCGTACTCATTCGAAACGACCGGCCTGAGCCGAGAAGGGGTGGTGGGGTTGCCATCTACCTACGTGGGTGTTTACCCTACAAAATCCTCGCCACTTCCTCTTCCGATCTTTCTTCCACTGCTGAATATCTTTTTCTTGAAGTCTGTGTCAAGGGATCTAACGTCTTACTAGGGGTCGTTTATTGTCCCCCCGCTGTTAATTACTTCTCCAGTCTGGAAACAGTTCTGGAATCTTTAGGGTCAGAATATACACACCACATCATTATGGGCGATTTTAATACTGATCTCCTAGCATCTTGTTCGCTCCGTACTCGTAATCTGCTCCATATCATCCAATCCACTAGCCTCCATGTCCTCCCTCTTCAACCAACTCACCACAACATGGAGCACCAGGATACTTGGCTTGACCTAATGCTGACCTCTGCTCCAAACCTAGTCTATTCCCATGGTCAACATTCTGCTCCTGGATTTTCCCATCATGACTTAATTTTCCTCTCTTATATCTTAAAACCTCCTAAATCCCCTCCCAAAATTCTGCATATTCGTAATTTCAGACGAATGGACCTCGAAAGACTGTGTACAGATGCTTCTGCTTTAGACTGGACCAACTTGGCAACAGCTACAGACATAAATGATAAGGTCAGTATTTTTAATGACACAGTTCTGAAATTGTACGATAGACACGCACCTGTGAGGAGAGTAAAGTTGAAGCGCCCCCCTGCACCATGGATGACTGCGGCAATTCGAACAGCTATGAAACGCAGGGACCGTTTTTACAACAGATATAGGAGGAATCGCTGTGAGGAGAATTGGGATCTTTTTAAGACCGCTAGGAATCGGTGTAATCAGGTGATACGTAACGCCAAACGCCGCCACATAATTCAAAACTTAGAAATCTCTTCAACTTCCAATATGTGGAAGTTCCTTGGAACGCTGGGCATTGGAAAGCAGCAACGTCCTGAAGTTAAGACGACAATTGGTTTAGATGACATCAACGTTCACTTTTCAACCACACCTCAGATGGATCATCAAATCAAAAGTCAAACCTTGAGCTACATATCCAGTTTAACCCATCCTAACATCAATTCCTTTGATTTTTCTCCAGTATCTTCTGAGGACATCAAAAAGATTATCCTGTCCATTCGTTCCAATGCTGTAGGATGTGACGGCGTTAGCCGATACATGATCGTTACTATCCTAGATCACATTCTGCCAGCAATATCTCACATCGTTAACTTTTCACTTGACTCTGCAACCTATCCCTCACTCTGGCGTAAGGCCTTCATTATCCCTCTACCTAAGAGACCTGACCCCTCGCTCCCGGAACACTTCCGACCCATTTCTATACTTCCCTTTCTTTCTAAAGTTCTTGAAGCCTGTGTTCATAAACAACTCTCGCACTTTGTTTATAAACATAATCTCCTTAGTCCGCTACAATCTGGCTTTAGACCCGGTCATAGCACAACCACTGCTCTCCTCAAAGTGACTAGCGATATTAGGGAAGGTATGGAGGACACCAAAGTCACAGTGCTGGCTTTGGTAGATTTCTCGAGTGCTTTCGATACCGTTTGTCATGAAGTCCTACTGGCCATCCTCTCCTATCTTATGATCTCCTCAGAAGTTCTGGAATGGTTCTCTTCCTATCTTCAGGGACGTCAACAGTGTGTTCACATTGATGACTTATCGTCGAGTTGGTGTGAGCTTCTCACCGGTGTCCCTCAAGGCGGTATATTATCTCCCTTATTATTTTCAATTTTTATTAATCTCGTAACCCAACACCTTCAGTGTGCGTATCACCTGTACGCTGATGACCTACAGATTTATACAATGGCTAGAGTTGAAAATATATCAGATGCCATCAAGAAAATCAACAAGGACTTAGAATCCATAAGAAGTTGGTCTACGAAATTTGGTTTGTCGGTAAATCCAACTAAGTGTCAAGTGATTGTCGTGGGGAGCAAACAAATGCACAGTAGGTTGGGCGTGGCGACTATCCCACCTGTTGTTTATGACAACCTGACTATACCTCTGAGTACAGTAGTAAAGAACCTGGGCCTATATATCGACTCGACACTTGATTGGCGTGCACAAGTTGCACACGTGAGCCAGAAAGTTACCTCGTGCCTCCGCGCTTTGTACCGTCTGAAAAATTTTCTCCCTATTAAAACCAAGGCTACACTTATGCAGTCCCTAATTATTCCCCTGATCGATTACGGTGATGTGTGCTATTTTGACCTGAATGCAGACCTCCTCAATAAACTAGATCGCCTTCTCAATAACTGCATTCGATTCGTTTACAATCTTCGCAAGTATGATCATGTGTCTGCTTTACGTTCCCAGCTACAATGGCTCCCAATTCGACAACGCCGTAGTTTACGTGCACTCACTTCTCTTTTTTCTTTCCTCAACTCTCCATCGCTACCTGAATACCTTGCTCCTCACTTTCGTCTCTTATGTTCCACCCATGATCGAAATCTTCGGTCAAAAAACAACATGCTTCTTCTATGCCCCCCTCACACCTCCAACTTTATCAATTCATCCTTCTTGGTGCAGTCAGTTCTTCTGTGGAATGCACTTCCCGCCGGTATCAGGATGGCCTCAAATCGCCACACATTTAAGGCAAAAGTACGTGATCTACTTCGTAACAATTTGGTGGAATCGTCGTAACGATAGTACCCGAGTAAGCATTTATATGGAATATTGCATTAATTTTGTATACATGTATTATATGTTTATGTATTATATATGTATTGTTTATGTAAAATATTGTATTGTTAGTAACGTATGTCATGTCAACTTTTTTATTTTATCTCTGCACCTACCGCATCGTGTTTCTACACCAGCTGAAGGTTGACTGGGAGAGAATGCCCCATGGCATTAAGTCCGCCTTTGTACAACATGTGCATTAAGTATAAATAAATAAATAAATAAATAAATAAATTCACTAGTAGAAATAGAAGTAATATCAGGTTTCACGACTGCCCCATTTTTCCAGAATACTCGTCTCTTTTGACTCTCCCGTACTACTAAAATATATCCTGTGTCACGGGGAACTTTACAAAGTATATGGTGGATTGACGCCCCGAGGGGGTTTCCACACGTAAAAAAAAGGAAATAAAAACGGTTTGTTTCAAGTTGGTCCGGATGACTAACGACAGCAGTTCCCGAATCCCTCCTATTGCAACTCGTAGAGTGGCACAACGTGTAGTGTAGTCGCCTCGATTTTACACACCACCCCGTCACAAACCCCGATGGGGTGACGGCCCGTGGGTTTACCACACTTACAAAAAAAGAGTTTCCTTCAAGTCTACTAACCTTAATACATGAACGTAATCGCAGTAAATTTTTATTGTTAAATGTCCATTGCTTGGTAACATAATATTCCAAAGCCTGGTTTGCTATGTAGATGCGCCGTTGGACTTTCACCAACCTGAATTTGAAAAAATATCGTGTTTAAAAGTACTAATTTATGAGTAGAAGGCCTTATGTTATATGGCTTCGACGCTTTGTGATTTTAACTCTAAAAATGATGAACTTCCATACAACTATTCATCTCTCATTTGACCCCCATAGGGATATAATTGCCAAAAAACCTTCCTTAGTAATAATAATAATAATAATTAATATTTCTGATATTTAACACACAACGTCATCTAGTTTCAAACTAAGCAGAGCTTGTGCTATGATAACTAGACTGACTGATAGAATACTTATATACTTTTTTTTTGTAAATAGATATCACATTCATACTCTGAAACAAATATTGACAAATCATACAAACATTTGGTCCGACCCGGGAATCGAATCCAAGACCTCAATCACAACAGTCGCATTCACTACCGTTGCGCCACCGATGCAGTCGAGTTGTCGACAATATGTCTCAGGTAGATTCGTTGTAGTCAATATATCTCAGATAGAGTATGTGTCGTACAGAAATTATATCTGTGGTTTTAAGGATTATTTATGGGGTTATTCTAAGTTAAGGGGTTTATAAATACGTGTGTATACGTACATGGGTTTCCGTCCAAGTAGCCAAAGGAGTGTATCAACCAAAATCGCTGGCAATAGATGTAGAAATATTACCTGGAAATCAAATGCTAACTTAATAATCGTTTAATCCTAGAGAAGTCCTACAATCAGCAATTTTACATGGGTTATGGATGTCGAAAGGCGGTTGTTCCACATAAAAACCAAAATTTAACCATTTCGAAGTAGACTTATATTCGATCCCAAACTAGTTTAAGAAAAAACACTCAGAGGACGAAAGATTAAAGAATAATAGTGTTTCAACTCTTTATATGCTGATAATCGTTTACTATCAGATAAACAACATGAATAGCTTATTGAGCTAATACTCCCAAGTGCAGAACATACCAGGTAGTAAAGCCACACTGATTTCAGCATGAACAGGCCGGCTCGACCGGGGCAGTACTACCCTCCCACAAAAGACCAACCTAAAGCGACAGCATCCGTGCTGTCGTGTTTCGTTGGTAAGTGCGAGACCGGCGGCCCATTGATGCAAAGGTGACAGTTGTCGTGGTAAATGTGTGCAATACAATGCTACGATGACTGTCATGTCTTCATTGTCCACAAGTGAGGCGTAAAAAATCGTAATAGACCGCCATATAGTAGGTCACCATACTGTATTGTCAGCATTCGCAATGAGTATGGTGACTACAACTTTTGGATTCTATTCATGCTTTCCATCAAGCAGAGTAGAGTCACTTTGGCAGGCTATTAAAAAAGAAAATTGCTCTATGTATCGTGTAAGTTATCTATAATATATATGTATTTAGTAATGTATAAGTATATTTATAAGCAGTCTATTGACCATAGTGCAGGATTTGAGTAGTTTGGGACCAAATTATTGCTTAGATACGTAAAAAAAATAATTTCTAATGGCATAGGATCTGTTAGAAAGTGATTACTGCCACCCACGGACGCAAGCACGTTGGACCCTATTGAACCTTTTACCTCTGTAATTAGGAGGGTAAGAGTAAAAAGCAAAAGAAAAAAATTCTCAACGTCAGTTTTTTCTGTGATCGTTGTATGACTCCGGTCGAACCAGCATACATACATACGAAAAAGGAGATGATATAGTCCACTACTGGATATGGGCCTCTCTAACAAGGAGGTTGTATCACAACGCTGGCCTGGCTAGCGTTTGCGTCAAGGTTTCCTTCTTTTTGCAGTGTCCTGCATATTTAGCTTACCTTAATATAGTTGATAGTCTTCGAAGTGGTGATGCCACCACCCGCGTGCCATAACATGTCATTGAGAGGCATGGAGGCGTAGATCTCCCTCCCCATATCCACCATCTCTCCCATGGTGATGGTGTTCGTTTGGCCGGCACAGCAATTGTAGATTGAAACGTTATCGGATGGTTCTAACCTGAATGCACAGGATATATAATTAATAAATAAAATAGTCCTTGTGGTGATGGAATAAGAATGTATTGTGTCGTCTCTATTCACATCATGGGTGTCGTATAATCCGATACTCTCACATTCACTGAGTGTTGTACTGCCCCGTTCGAATGGCCCCATTCGTGCTGAAATCAACGTGGTTCTCCTACCTTCTATACAAGCTTTATTTATTTGAGTTCAGATATAAAGAAAAAAACGATATTCACTCCTCAATTGCTTTATTAAATATGTGAGGTGATATCTGTTCATTTACTTGCTATACCATAAATGGTTCTCTATGTGGATACTGTACTTCACCGCACTGATGCTTGCTACTGTGGAGGAAACGAGGTGTCATGTCCCTCCGACACAAAGGGAGAATCTTCCGACCAGGTGAGGTGATCATGCCTGGCGGGCTACGGCCCAACGGTTGATGTTGGGATGTTGTATATGTGCTAATTGCCACGTAAATCTCTATTTCGCGATACAGGATTAGTAGTTGCATCATAGTTTATTACATTCATATGTTTCGTTCATACTTTGTAGTTCGATGTATATTCGCTAGATGGTGCTGTTGTATATTTTTCTTTGTGCTGTATTGTGGAAGCCACCACACTACAATAGCTACAAATATTTCTAACTTTTAAAGTTAATTAAAATAGTGGAGATGAGACCTCTTTAAATTTTGATTTAAAGAGATCTAATCTCATCAATGACTATTCATATATCAGAGATTCTGTCACATAATTGAGTGTCAATGAATTCTTACTTCTGTGTTCCTCTCAACCATCCAGCCACCACCATACTCTTGATAGAGATATCTACGGGTATATAGTCAGCTATGAGGTTCGGGTCACTGTATATAGATCTCATAATACCTGAAAATAATAATAATATTCTCAATTTTTTAATGACATTAGAGCTAGAAGAAGAGGGGAGTCACGTGATGATAAGGAACCACCTCCCTATAGACATCTCTGTTCCAAAAACTACAATTGTGTTGCCACTCTTTGAACCATTCTCCACCAGAATCAGGAGTAGGAGATAGCCTTCTGGACGTGAATAACATAGAATCACACTACTTCGTGTTCTCATGACCTGCACCAAAAAAAGGGTCACTAAATCCTGAAAAAGAATACGAAGGTAGGTGGAAAGTTAGAAAGCCAATAAGAGAGCTTGGAAAGAGGTACCACAGTCTAGAGTGATTCTCGAAAACGGGAGTGATACTATGGGATCTCGAAGTCTCAGGCCTGATCTAATTGCCTCAGCAATTAAAGCAACGGTCTTCGAAATTTACCTTTCCCACTGGCTACAAGAAGTCCCACGGGTCCATTGAAGTTTTCGATCCATCCAGGCATCGGCTCGTCTACGCTTGATATAACTGGAAATCAGAAAATTTAATAGTTATAAGTGAAACTCGAGGTATTTGAAAAGTAGAAGACGACACAACGTCTACTATATATAAGGAAAACTGAACTGCCTTGTTGGTCTAATGGTTGACGTAAGCGACTGAGAATAAAAGAAATCTTGGGTTCAATTGCCAGGAAATGTTACTGAGTTTTCCTAAGTACAAAAATGCTATATAAAAATATCGGTCCTGCATCTGATCTCTTACCGGTCGTATCGAATAATCATGTCATCGGGTTGTGACAGTGCAGGAACAGAGAGTACACCTGTGTTGGAGTACACACTTGTACACTATAATATGTCCTATGTACATCACAATGAAAACCTATTTGGCTGGTTTATTAGTCTTGTTGTTAGTCGCACTGACTATTAAGCCAGAGATCGAGGGTTCTATTCCCACCCAGGACAAATAGTTGTTTAATGAACACAATCATTTGTTCTGTTTCGATATATACAACTATCTTTATCAAAATTCTGGTTACCATAGCCCAGGTGCTGGCCAATATTGAAGCAGACAGGACAGTCCTTGCCCAAGACCCTTTTTTTATTACTGGTCTCTAATTTGCTTCGTTAGATGGAATCCAGGACTGGAATGTTCGTCACGTAAACTCCATATTAGCTGCACTTACTGGATACACTTAGCTCCAAACTCACGGTCTTTCTCTATCACAGTTTACTCTTTTGATGATGGTGATAATATAAATAAAATTTCCCTCACCTATTGATGGTCTGATGATGACAACAGGCAGCTGTCCCCTACATTCGTAAACAACATGTTCTGCCAACTGTTTTGAGAACGCATAAGTGTTTGGAACTTCACCAAGGTATCTGAAAACAGAAATATTTCACCACAATTATTCTCCAAATATGAAACCGTCTACCAAAACCAAAATTCGTATGGTATTATTTTTAAAAGCCTGCCAAAGTGACTCTACTTGGCTTGATGGAAAGTATGGTGACCCACATTATGGTGGCCTATAACGGTTTTTTACGCCTCACTTGGGAACGTAAAAGACATGACAGTCATCGTAGCATTGTATTGCACACATTTACCACGACAACTGTCACCCCTGCATCAATGGGCCTCCGTTCTTACATTCACCAACGAAACACGACAGCACGGATGCTGTCGTTTTAGGTTGGTCTTCTGTGGGAGGGTAGTACTGCCCCGGACGAGCCGGCCCGTTCATGCTGAAATCAGCGTGTCTCTACTACCTGGTAAATATCGGATAAGAATACAGAGTGTCTTCACCCTATTTGGCGACTAAAAGACCAAATACGCTGGATAACAGCACTGCAAGGAGAAGGAAAACTTGAAACAAATTCTATTTCAACCCATTTGTAAAGCGTTTTATTTTTCCTGTATTAATAACCTGCCACATTGACTCTATTCTGTCTGGTGGAAAGTATGAATAGGATCCTAGAGTTGTGGTTACCACATTCATTGTAAATGCAGGCAATGCAGTATGGTGGCCCACACTATGGCGGCATAGTGAGTTGCTTTGTCAGTTCATCCCCGGTAGAACACGTAAACGGTATGCCGTAAAAGCCTTTATAAAAGTGGACGTGGTAGAAAAAAAAACGAATATTATAGATAAAAGATAACTATAGATGTTACTAAAATACAAAAACTCACTGATAAGTATTATGTTTATAGAGAAATCAAAATACATACACAATATACATATGAATCTAATATATAAATACTTAGTCAGGTACTATCGTTGTGAATGATTAATTGTGTTCTACTTACTTTGGAGTAAGAACTTTGAGGGTATGCTCATCAACCTTTTCACACACCTCCAGCGTGTCTCTCACATCTGCATGAGGGGGGTACATGATCTCTTCTATAATCTCTCTATTCGTGTTTGAGTAGGACGTGGATACATGGATGAAAGCCTACAAAAGACGTAACAAATGGTGATTTAAATGGTAAAGTAGATCGATGGAGAATAGGGGACGGAACTGATAGAATGCTGAGCAGTTGAAAATGCCTACCCAAATTTTTTTTAAGAACCTACCAAAGTGACTCTATTCATTGCAAATGCAGACAATGCACTATAGTGACCCACACTATGGTAGCCTAGTGAGATGCTTTTTCACGCCCCGCTTGGGGACGTGAAAAGGCATGAGTCATCGTGACAGTGTAAGGCTCACGCGTTATAACCATAACCGTGACCCTTACATCAATGGGCCTCCGGTCTCGCACTCACCAACGAAACATGACAGCACAGATGCTGTCGCTTTAGGTCGGTCTTCTGTGAGAGGGTAGTACTGCCATTCGTGCTGAAATCAGTGTGGTACTACCACCTCAGAGACCATAACGTTTCCAATCACATAATGTTGGTTAAAAGTAATCATCGTTACACAAGGTTGTTTGATTCAAGTTAGACAAAGACTGTACTATAGTGACCAGATTAATTGTACTCACACAGGGAACATTGTCCGTGTGGTGACGGATTAAGAATATATAGTGTTACCACCTCTATTCGTACCGTGGGTGTCGTAAAAGGCGACTAAGGGACCAAATATTCAAGACAACATCATTACAAAGAGAAGGAAAACTTGAAACAAACCCTATTCCAACCGGTCTGGTCAGCGTGGTATAGTAGTTCAAAACCTCCTTGCTAAGGAGAGACCTACGTCTAGCAGTGGACTGTAAAAGGCTGTTGATGATGATGATGACACAAAGAACAAATGATTGTGTTTACTACATAGTTAAATGTACAAAAGTAGAAATTAAACCACATTATTTATTTCATCGTAAGTCTGCACTGGTTGAATCTGTTTAAGTTTTATAGATTTTTGGTCGCTCAGCGTCACACATCAATATTTAGCACATACGAATATACAACGACGACACTAATACTCGTACATAATTATATATTTTTTTCTTTTTAAAAATTGAACTCTTGCACTAGGAATGTGTCCACGTGTGCGGCACGTCGCCTAAAGAGAGAGTTCACTTGAGGGTGGCAGAGGACTGAGACGGATCGGATGGTTTACCAACAGCAGTTCCCGGATTTCTTCTATTCCAGGCGTAAAGTGGCACACCGTGTGGTTTTAGTAATTCCGATTTTGTCATACTACCCCGCCACATACACCGGTAAAGTGCCGGCCCGAGGTGTTTTCAAAATTAAAACAAAAAGTCGTGCGTCACGGGTGTCTTTATGGGCATACATGAAATGGACATAAAGAACACCCAAACTCCGAACAATAATTTGTGGATCGCACTTCTCCTTGTGGTGATGGATTAGAAATACGGAGTGTCAATACTCTTATTCTCCCATGGGTGTCGTAAGAGGTGATTAAGGAAGCAAATTACACAGGACAACATCACGGCAAAGAGAAGGAAAACTTGATACAAACACTATACCACGCTGGCCAGACGAGTTTCTCTTACAGAAAAATGAAAGAAAAATGACTTCGTAAAGAGAAATGAAAACTCTATACCAACCGGTCTGGCCGGCGTGGTATAGTAGACCAAAATATTCACTCTCAAGAGAGACACAGGCTCTTGCTGATGAATAAGCTATAATAATAAGTAATAGCTTAACGATTTACTTACAAGGAGATTCCTCATTTCTTTAGCGAGATCCACCATTTCAATGGTACCTCGAAGATTCATTTTCACAGCATAAGGCAGGGGATCGTCAAATCTGGAAGTTGATTAAATTGTAAATGTGTTCCTAACTGTACGATGCCACACTTCGTTGAGGCACATTGTTCTTGCTTTGATGACACATGAAAAGCAAAATGGAAACAAATAACAGATATATAGGGAGCATAATCCATGCAAAAAGTGTCGAGTTTCTGAAGTATCCACTATAGGTTATTTTTTAAAAAAAAATATAAGTATATAAACACATAGTTTAAAACGAAATCAATGTATATTAAAAACTCGGTATTTTTATACGCTCTTATTACTAATATTGACTAAACTTTAATAGATATATCAATGATACACTACGGAATTGTATATATATTTTTTTTTGTTGTCGGGGTGGAAAATCCCTTCAAATGTCCGACTCCTCGGGGACGCAGGAGCCAGGAGTATGTGGTGTTTCCACTAAAAACCACCCCGGCGGCCAGTCTGTATAGTATATCTAAGAAACATCTACAAATAGTTCAGTATATGTCTATATAGTATGATATACGAGTAGCTGTGGGTCAATTAAGATTTAATGTATTTGTGGAATATATTTTCAAAGTAACTTTGACCAATTTAATATCAATCTTTATCCAGTTAAATACGTTAAATATGTTGTACAATTAATGTAGATTAAATTTGCCTCTTGCACCATATCATTCAAATGTGTATCCTAGAAGATATCACAGTATTAAAATGCACAGGCAGAGTGACCAACGACGACCCCGTACGAAGCTGGAGCGCGTCGCTGTTTTTATATTTGAGAATTGTTTTCTTTTTTATTTTTGCATATACAACACAGGAAGAAGCCTTCCGCCTGTTTCTAGAAGAGGTAGGCTGGACGGACGGACTTCTAGGTGACCTCTGGAGTTCCAGGTGCGCATGGACGCCGGTAGTCGCTTGGCATCAGGTGACCCGTCTGCCCATTTGTCCTCTATGCTTCCGCCTACATTCGTCGACTGCTGAACGAAGGCCTGAACCAAAGAGCGCCAACCATCCTGATCATGTGCTGTTCATCCAGTGTCAGACATTTTTCTTAGTCCTACACTACTCGTATTTTTGTCTAATCACGGTGCCCACTCTAACACATGTTAGCTCCAGCGACAACCACTCTGCGTGGAGACATGAACGGCCCACTTCCACTTCAGCGTGCCGATTCTCCGCATGATATTGGTTACACCATTTCTCTGTAGAATTGTTTCGTTACGAATTCTACCGACTAGAGAAACACCCAGTTTCACATTCTCCATCACACGCTGAGCGATTTTAAACTTGCGGAACAGTGCAATGGTCATTTTGTCCCTACCAAAAAGAAAATAAACTCACCTTACGCTGGCTGCTACATGAAACACAATATTGACGCGGTTGATGAGGAGGGTCCGGTCTTCATCAGATAGTCCTGTAAAGATCAACAACATTCTCATGTCAACACAATTTGAATTAATCATTTATATCATCAATCATCATCAACAGCCTTTTACAGTCCACTGCTGGACATAAGCCTCTCCTTAGCAAGGAGGTTTTGGCCTACTATACCACACTGGCCAGACGGGTTGGAATAGGGTTTGTTTCAAGTTTTCCTTCTCTTTCTAAATAGTTTATTCCCTAAGGAAGGCGTTTGATATGTCCAACATGATATATTTACTATTAAAATCCTAGGTAGTAGAGCGACGTTAATTTCAACACGAGCGGGCCGGCTCGACCGGGGCAGTACTACCCTTCCACAGAAGATCAACCTAAAGCGGCAGCATACGTGCTGTCATGTTTCGTTGGTGAGTGCGAGACTGGAGGCGCATTGATGCAGGGGTGACAGTTGTCGTGGTAAGTGTGTACAATACAATGTCACGATGACTGTCATACCTTTTACGTCCCCAAGTACCTTTTTACTAGGCCGCCATAGCGTAGGTCGCCATACTGCAATGTCTGCATTCGCAATGAGTATAGTGATCACAACTCTTTGATTCTATTTATGCTTTCCATCAGGCAGATTAGAGCCACTTTGGTAGGCTCTTAAAACAAAAACAAAAAATATAATATTTTGTTGATTTTGTTAATTTTACCAAGTTTATTATTGTTTATATTTTAAAGTCTATTTCTGGTACTTTTATACCCTTAAATTTTCTTCTGCTTGTAATTTTGTTCAGTTAGTTAATTTTCTATCATGTTTTTTATTTTATTGTTATTTTCTCTTGTCATTGAAGCCCTCAAATCAATACCCCTTGTTTTCAATAATCACCAGCCTTTAACAGTCCACTGCTGACTTCTCCTTAGCAAGGAAGTTTTGACCTACTATACCACGCTAGCCTGATGGGATGCTTTCAACCATTGTCATTAATTGGGTATATTTTTCGTTGAAGATCCTAAATACACATACATACACATACACAAACTTTTTTTCTATATTAAGAGCCTGCCAAAGTGACTCTACTCTGCCTGATGGAAAGCATGAATAGAATCCAAGAGTTGTGGTCACCATACTCATTGCAAGCTTGATAATTGATTAAAAATGCTCTTAATTGGCAATCGTTAGTTCAGCTTCAGATACTCGCCTGATTTTTAAACCTCTCGTACCATAAAAAGTACAACAACATATATTCGTAGTACAATACTTTCTTCTAAACTTAGATCGAAAACTGAATCTACGACCTCCGGTTCACCAGTAAGCCAGTCAAAAAGGTGATGATGCAACTCTAGAATCATTTAAAGAAATATTATGATTATGCTCACCAAGCCCGGGTTCTGTTACATCTCCAGCGACGACAAAGACTTTGGATTCGAAACAACCAGGTTTCTCCTTTTTCAGCCTTGCGAAACACTGTAACAAACGACAGGATCTTTTAATAGGCTGGTATTCCACAGAGAAGAAGCATCCACTTTAGGTTCATATCACATTACCAGACTCTAATAGTCCACAGCTGGACATAGGCCTCTCCTTAGAGAGGATGTTTTGGCCTAATATACCACACTGGCAGACTTTGTTTCAAGTTTGAGTATAAGTATGAGAATAACGAGCATTAGTCGTCATGTACGAAGTGGGTACAGATGTACAGAAGTGGTGAAACTGTGTTCTTAATCCGTCACACGAAAACTCGTATAGTTTGATTTAGAGCCCAAAATACTTATTTTTAAACTCGGTGGCGCAGCGGTACTGAATGTGACTGCTGACCAAATGTTTTTATTATCTCTAAATATTTGTTTCGAAGTTTGGGTCTTTTTCATGTATAATGTGTATATATTTACAAAAGAAAAGTATATAAGTATTCTATCAGTCAGTCTAGTTATCATAGTACAAGCTCTGCTTAGTTTGAAACTAGATGACGTTGTGTGTCATATGTCCGATACATTTATTTATTATAATTATTTAACCTACGCTTTGGGTTAACCTATTTAAATTTGACGCCCCGTTTTTGCGATAGTCTGGAATATAAAGAAACTGTTTTATATAAAGAGACTAGACGTTAGTTGACCTTAGTCGTTGTGAAAGAAATTATTCAAATTTGATGTCGATCTATTCTCGATTTCAAAAAAGATATTCGCGGAAACAATATTAAACCTCCAAATATCCATTGTGATCGAAAACTAAATCGATAATATACCCGACTTAGTAATATGTTACTAATTTTAGTTAGATTTATGCACTGTTTGTACTAAATTGCACATCGGCAGACTTAATGCCCAGAACATTCTCTTCCAATCGATCTTCGGGTAGCGTAGAAATCGGATAAGGAAGGTACATAAGAGTTTCGTATTATGTAGTCAATTAATATGCGCATAGTTTATAATATACTTAAACTTCTACATCTATACTAATATTATAAAGAGGAAACCTTTGTATTTTTGTATTTTTGTATGTTTGTATTGAATAGGCTCAAAACTACTGGACCGATTTCAAAATTTCTTTTAACATTACTTAGAGAGATTCTTCCGAATCCGTATAGGCTATATTTTATCCCGGAAAATAAATAGGATTTTTCGTGAAAATAGTGGAGTAAGTCGTCGAAAAAACTGCCGTACGTTAACGATTCTCGCGAACGCTGCCTAAATGGTTAGAGATGTATGGTTGATTTCTATAGAAAAGTTGTAGAACTCAATAATGCCTACAAAAAAATCCGCGATAGTATAAACCAAACATTTATATTTTAGCCATTATAACCACTTTTCCATAGAATAAAAGTAATTAAAATTATTAGCCTATTTATTGATCATATTATCGTCAAATACTAATCCTTATCCAAATAAACTATTTATTGAGCAAAATTGTTTCAATAGCTATAAATTACTTTTTATTTTATTCCAATCGGACAATCCATTCAAAAGATATTACGAATTTAAAATTGTAATTGGTATTAAAATGAATGATGCCCGCCGGCCGATATGTGCGCACGACTCACACGGCGAAACCGCAGGGGAGGGGGGTGCACATCTATGAAGCAGGTTGCTGCGCGGCTCACTCGCGCGGTCGGCTCTCTACGCAGCGGACGCGGCCAAATCGAGTAAATTTACTGAATTAATGCACTTATTAAAATTGATTTCGGAACTATTTAGATACTCATTATCAAAAGTTCTTATACTCAAAAATACTTATAAATAATTTCATTCAATATTTCTTAAATATATTTGCTTTATAGTCGTCTCAAATATTAAAGAAAAATCATTCGAATTATTTTACAATAATAAAAGAGTTAAGCAGGTACAAAACAAAAAAATGTAACACGAATAAAAAACCTATAAAAACATACATACAAAACATTTTTTTTTTTTTCAGAGAGCTTAAAAAATAAATGACCACCCGTGCGAAGCCAGAGCGGGTCGCTAGTAACTAATAAAGCACGTTAAAATTACTAAACTAATTTCGTAGCTAGCATTGAAATAAACGTAGTGACACCCAGAAGGTTCTCGGAACAAATATTCGCTCTAAACTCAGTTTCACTCTACTTTCGATTTCATAAGTTAATTATAATAGCAATAAAAGACACTAGTCGATCTATCACCACTTAATAATAATACTTTTATTATTAAGTGGTGATCGATCGATTAGAGCGTTGCGCAATGACTGTCGATATCGCCGTTCCTCATGACGAGAATCTCGTGATAGTTGAAAAAGAAAAACAATTGAAGTATTTGGATCTTTCTCACGAGATTGCCGATATGTAGAATGTGGATTCGGTGATCATTGTTCTGATAATTATATCTGTTCACGGATTGATAGCCAAGAGCCTCGACCAACACCTTAAGAGGCTTACGCTGGAAGGCTCCTTAACACGGCCCGTATAGTGAGGATGTTCCTGTCTTTGGAGCCATAACCACCCGTACCTGTAACCACCATAACTGTACCCAATGTCGGTGGTCTACTATTTTTTATATTTTTAAATATCTTTTTTTGTATTCCTTTAATAAAAGACACTAATTGATCTATCACCACTTAATAATAATACTTTTACTGTAAGTAGTGATCACCACTTATAAATATTCTCGTTATAATATATTACTTGTAACCTACTCTAAAATATTCAAACACCTGATGTCCGTGTTAAGGTCGTGTGGAAGAAATGGCCGAGAGCGATAAGATCGTCAATTGTTACATCTATTATCTTTTGTGACTCATTTCTATTTTTATTTTATTTTATCTAACATATAAAATTCTCGTGTCACAGTTTTCGTTGCCATACTCCTCCGAAACGGCTTGACCGATTTTGATGAAATTTTTTGTTCTTATCCGGTATCTATGAGAATCGGCCAACATCTATTTTTCATCCCCCTAAATGTTAGGGGTAGTACAACCCTAAATTTTTTTTTTTATTTTTTAGACAAAATTTTTAATTTCTATTTTTTTATGATACAACATACAGAAATACATACAATCCTCAATTTTCACCTTTCTACGATCAACGCTTATTTTTTAATAGCCATTTTAGTAATGTAATCATTTTTCATCCCGTTCAAATTACTTAGAAATAATTTATATGGCAAGGCAACGTTTGCCGGGTCAGCTAATGTATACAATAAAGAGAAATAAATATGCATAAATTTTTGTCACAAACATTATTGTTTTTGTGTAACATGAGACAGTGTTACGTCACGAGAAGATATCTAAATATGAATACTCAGTTATACGCTTCTCTTTTTAAACTGTTATTTTTATTTTTTTTTTAAGTTTGTACGTTAATAAAAGTACTTTAAGTCTAATTTTTAACCTGTGGGAACCCCCTCGAGCCGTTACTTTACCGGAGTTTACGGCGGGTTGGTATATCGGAATCGGACCGACTAAAACCACACAGTGTGCCACTCTGCGACTGGTACAGGAGGGACCCGAAAACAGCTGCTATTACGACATCCAGATCCCACATAGCGCCTGCCCGCTAAAACGAACACCATCTATGAGTAAACTCTCTATTTTAGGCGACGTACGGCACACGCGGACGTCGCCTCCTGGCGATTGGTCATTGTAGCGGATGGAAGTGAAAACCCGTCCCGTGCACCTGCGGCCACACTCAAGGTGGCATGAGGCGCTGGTATGTGCGCCTCCGCCGCCTGGCTCGCCAGCGGCGAATTGGGTCCGAGTGGATATTGTCCTCCCAGAGAAGGCCCCCTCTGCCGCCTCCTTCCGCGAAATTACATCTTCGCAGAAGGTTGCAACCGCGGTAAAACAAGTATCGCTACCAGGCATGGAGCATATGACGGCCGGTAGCCAGAGACCTCCTCTAATAACTGCAGCGAGGACTCCACGCTGCGCCGTCCAGGCAGAACAAACCGCTAGCGTGTGAAACTAGTCTAAGCCTGTGCTATGGTAACCAGATTGCTGATAAACATACTTATATATGTATTTCTAAATACATATATATTATAGATAAACTACATCCAGACACAGAACAAATGATCGTGTTGTGAACCCACGACCTATAGCTTAGCAATTAGGATCACTAATCACTAGAACAACAAGCCCGTTAAAAAATGAAATAGAAACTCATATATAGTAACAAAAATCCGTGTGGTGACGGATTAAGAATACATAGTGTTACCACCTCTATTCATCCCGTGGGTGTCGTAAAAGGCGACTAAGGGAACAAAGTATGCAAGACGACATCATTACAAAGAGAAGGAAAACTTGAAACAAACTCTACTCCAAGATGTTTGGCCAGCGTGGTATAGTAGGTCAAAACCTCCTTGCTAAAGAGAGGTCTATGTCCAGCAGTGGACTGTAAAATGCTATTGATGGTATATTAGAAAACCAAAGATCCTTACGTCAGATGAATATAATGCCGCCAGCCTGTCTTCTGATTTGACACCCTTCTTGTTTCTTATCAGAAGGTATATTCTATCCAGGTCGGAGCAAGAGTAGAGAAGTTTTTCTGTGAGGACCTTGCCCATGAAACCTGGAAAAAGAAACAGTCTGTTATTATGCTGTAAGTATGATGTACGGTGAGACATTTTGGGTTAGTAGTTAGTGGTCCTGGCTACTATTCCAGAAATCATGGGTTCCATTCCTATACACGACATACCAGATCAACAGTACCTAAAAATATATGTGTGTAGATCAGTAGTCTGTCTACAATAGTACAGGCTCTGCCTAGTTTGAGAACAGACAACCGTGAACGACATGTATGAGAATGTTATGTTACATCAACGATGTGGCAACTTCCACATTACAGCACAAACAAAAATATACAACAGCGCCATCTAGCAAAAATACAACGAACTACGAAGTATGAACAAAACGTTTGAATGTAAAGATTATTACAGATCATTTTAAATTGACTGCCTCGGTGGCGCAGTGGTAAACGTTTGCGACTGCTGTGCTTAAGGTCTCGAGTTCGAATCCCGGGTCGGACCATATGTTTGTATGATCTGCAGATATTTGTTTCGGAGTTTGGGTGTTTTCTATGTATAATATATATGTATTTACAAAAAAAAACTATATAATATGTATGTATTTACAAAAAACTACGATTACGAACTAATTCTGTGTAATGCGCGTAATAAGAAGAAGAAGAATTAATCCTCTAATTAGAAGAAGGCAAACCTCTTATATCCTTGCATACAATGTAATGCAACGTTTTGTATCCGTGCCTTAAGGCAAATGAGAGGCGACAATCACCATCAGACAGTATTATACTGCTAAGGAAAACGGTTTAAAATAAAAAATAAAACCACGTAAAACCTGTAGTGGTATAAACCCACACTTGTGCCATTTTAAATAAAGTTTCATAAATATAGGTAGGTAGGTAACAAAATGTAGAGACAAGTAGCTCAACACGAGTATCAAAACAACTTGAAAACATAGCAAAAAATACTATATCATTTTTTTATCAACGTCGCCCATTGATGCAGGGGTGACAGTTATCGTGGTAACTGTGTGAGCCTTACACTGCCACGATGACTGTCATGGCTTTTACGTCCCCAAGCGGGGTGTGAAAAAGCATCTCACAAGACCGCCATAGTGTGGGTCATCATACTGCATTGTCTGCATTTGCGATGAGCATGGTGACCACAATTCTTGGATTCTATTCATGCTTTCCATCAGGCAGAGTAGAGTCACTTTGGCAGGTTCTTAATCTCGAAAAAAAAAAAGTTTTGTTCTACTTGCTTTTGCCCGCGGCTTCGTTCGCGTTGAATAAGGTCTGCCACATTAAGTTTCATTACAGATCATTTTAAATTGACTGCCTCGGTGGCGCAGTGGTAAACGTTTGCGACTGCTGTGCTTAAGGTCTCGGGTTCGATTCCCGGGTCGGACCATATGTTTGTATGATCTGCAGATATTTGTTTCGGAGTTTGGGTGTTTTCTTTGTATATGTATGTATTTACAAAAAAAAGTACATATGTATTTATATCAGTTGGGGACTAGATGGTGTTTTATGCGAAGTGTCCGAAATATTTATTTGTATAAAAGTAT
Source organism: Hypercompe scribonia (assembly GCA_949316085.1). Classification (NCBI taxonomy): domain Eukaryota; kingdom Metazoa; phylum Arthropoda; class Insecta; order Lepidoptera; family Erebidae; genus Hypercompe; species Hypercompe scribonia. The sequence goes on from OX438997.1 coordinate 6,846,999, forward strand.
TCTAGGTTACTTCTAATACCTTCAAGAATATGTGTACAAAATTTCATGATGATCGGTTAAGTAGTTTTCACGTTATACCGTAACAAATAAACTTACATTCGCAATTATAATTTTAGTAGGATTGTTTTTGTTTGCGAAATCAGATTATTTTGTGCGTGATAATGATGATTAAAAACTTCTTTAATATAAACACATTTGACCTGAATCTTTTATGTAATTAAATATTTACTTGGTTCAATAATACGTACGATTTATACCGCCACAACTCATGTACGAGTAGGTCGCGTGGTTTGTGTTTTTGTTTGCTAAGGCAGAAGTCATTAGTGTATGATGTGATATTTACTTGTGTATGTATGTATATATATAGATTTATATCAACTTAAGTATGTATACGTATGTATTTATGTATTTGTGTGTAAATGTTAGTATATGATAAGTTTGTATAGGTCTATTTCTTTTATTCAACATCACCTGAAACGCACCTACTTCCTATTTTCTCTGCATCACCCAAAGGTTGACTGGTAGAGAATGCCTTAGGCATTAAGTCCGCCTATGTACATAAAGTGCATGATGTATAAAGAAATAAATAAATTAGTTCTAATAGGAAAAATGTTCTATGATAAGCATGGTTTGTTCTATGTTTGAGTGTAATTTATTCATAGGGTGGGCCAAGAATTCGTGAACATATGAATCTAACATCCCGCGCAAACATGTTACGGGAGTACTTGAGACCGATACTACTGGAATTTTTTTTGCTACAATCGTAACATATGGTTTTAACAAGATTGAGCCACTTGTTACACATCCAATGAGTCCCTGCCGGTGGTCGAAGACATGTTTCCGGAAAAGCTGATTTCCAGACGAGGCGATATTCCATGGCCACCCAGAAGTCCAGATTTATCCCCAGCAGGCTTCTTTTTATGAGTTTTTTGAAAAATCGTGTCTACATCAATAAACCAAATCCACTACGTCAATTAAAAGAAGAAATCAGCGATGAGATGTCGGCGATCTCGCGGTCTCTTTACCGACGAATATTCAAAAAATCTCGGTGCTCGCTTAGGAGAGGGTAAACGTCGAAACGGTGGTCGTTTAGACGATATAATATTTAAGAAACAAATTCCAACTAATTAACTTTCTTGTTAATAAACAATTTTTCTAATACATCAAATGGTTTTCTCAAAACGGTTTTTCAAATGTTAACTAGTTCTTGGGTCACCCTATATAATATGTACATATGTGTTTAGAAATATGTAAGTATGATGTGCCAATATATATTCGTCTTAATACATTCTGCCTTTAAAAGGCATCCAAAATGTATTTTAAGTAAGAATAAATGATCAGAATGAAATAATTAACAGTAATCAATTTCTCAAATTCATTGATCATGTATATTCATCAGTTAATTAGTTATTCAGTCATCAACAGCCTTTTACAGTCCACTCCTGGATATAGGCCTCTCCTTAGCAAGGAGGTTTTGGCCTACTATACCACGCTGGCCAGACGAGTTGGAATAGGGTTTGTTTTAAGTTTTCCTTCTCTTTGTAATGATGTTGTCTTGCATATTTGGTTCCCTTAGTCGCCTTTTACGACACTTCAGTATACACAATATACACAATAATACACAATCTTTAGGAAAAAATCTTAGAATAACAACCGGTCCTGGGTTGCACGCGTCCGACGATTACCCACGACCTTCACCAGGTCGTCCGCCCACCTTGTGGGTAGCCTCTTAACACTGCATTATCCGATACGCATTCACCACTCGAGAACTTTACAGACTCGGCTATCATTATAATGTGCCCTGCCATTTAAGTTTACCAATAATCCGGACAATGTTAATGACCTTATTTCGTCCCCGGATATCCTCATTCCTGATCCGATCACGTAGAGAAATTCCGAGAAATACCCTTTCCATTGCTCTTTGAATGACTTTGGACCTTTTTATGAAGGTTATTACGTGTGATCACGTCTCTGGTCAAAGACTTGTCTCGGACACTACGATGCGGACGTGAATACGTCACCCATCTCTCGAAATGCTGTTCAACATAGTTGAATTCGACGGTTGACCTCTTTTTCGAAGATGGACCTACCTGACTGGGTAGTGTGTCCTAGGTCAACAACTTCGCACGTAGAGTGCCCAATTTTTAGTAGAGTAATTGCGTCATGGATACTCGACATAATTTTTTGTCTTGTTTTTGTTAGAGACTTGTTTCGGATACTGCGTTATTTGGGACGTGAAAACGTCAACTCAAAATGGTTGAATTCGACGGTTGACCTCTTTTTCGAAGATGGACCTACCTGACTGGGTCGTCTGTCCTAGGCACACGTATGGTCAACAACTTCGAACGTAGAGTCTCCCAATTTTTTTAGTGAAGTGTTTGCGTCGTGGATACTCTACACATTTTTTGTCTTATCCATGTTCCATTTAAGACCCACTGGTTTAGAGATCTTACTAGGGTATTTCTAAATCAAAAAAAGGGATAGTTCTCAATGCGACTGTATTTTTTTTTCCTATGTTGCCAACCTCAAAACTTTGTCATTTACAAACCAATTTCAAAATCCTTGTGGTAGAATTATGGGTCCGATAGACAACATCTTATATGATTCACAAATTAGTCTCAGTTTGTGTGTTCTTTGTGTTCGTTTCATGTATGTGTGTAAAGTCCTCCACGATAATTAAGGTCAGTGCTACTTTTAAAAGTTAGATATTTATTGTATACCGCAAATCGCTAGAGAGTGGGGGCCTCTGGGGATAGAATAGTTGCTACAGTAGGGGATAGGATGGGCCTGAACGGTATAACCCTGCGGTTGGGCCGCCACGTCAGAACTGTGGGGAGAAATATTTTTCCTCCAGGAAAAATTTGAGACGGGACCTGAAATCATGTGGTCCAGGCCCAAAGAGTAGGGTGCCAGAGACCGGCCGTCGGGGCAGTGGGAACACCACATACTCCTGACTCCTGTACCCCAATGAGCAGGAGATTCGAAAGGAATTTTCCACCTCGTCAACAAAACAAGAAAAAAAGGTATTTACTGCATGATTTTAATTGTGATATTTCATGTGTAACGTTATAAGCAATAATGTATTTTTTAACAATACAATTGTTAAATTAAACAACTGTAGAAAACAAAGTTATGCATAAGAATAAAAAGATAAGGAAGTCACATGGATATTTGAATAAACATAATTCTTGAAGATACATAGTATATTAAATAAACAATAAATAAATATTTCGCACATTTGACACACAGCGCCATCTAGCTTCAAACTAAGAAAAGCTTGTACTATGATAATTATAATTAGACTGACTGATAGAATACTTACATTCTTTTTTTTATATATAGAAAACACCCAAACTCCGAAACAAATATTTGCAGATCCTACAAACATTTGGTCTGACCCGGGAATCGAAACCGAGACCTCAAGCACAACAGTCGCTTTCGCTACCGCTACACCATCGAGGCACTCATATTTTTTTTGGTTTAGACAAATGAGCAGACTTAAATGAACTCACACTAGGCCCACTACTAGCCAGACCCTACCAAGTAACCAGTTGGTTTATTTCTTAAAGTAATTTGGATATTTTTTATTATTTTAAGAGCCTGGCAAAGGGACTCTACTCTGCCTGATGAATAGAATCCAAGAGTTGTGGTCACCATACTCAACGCAAATGCAGACAATGCAGTATGGTGACCCACACTATGGCGGTCTTGTGAGATGCTTTTTCACACCCCGCTTGGGGACGTAAAAGGCATGACAATCATCGTGGCATTGTATTGCACACACTTACCACGACAGTACATATGCTGTCGTTTCAGGTTGATCTTCTGTGGGAGGGTAGTACTGCCCTGGTCGAACCGGCCCGTTCGTGCTGAAATCAGCGTGGGTCTGCTACCTACCACGACTGACCGATCTGTTGTCGGTTGAGGGGGGGAAACCAGTTTAGACCGATCGAAAAATCGTCTTTTTTATTGCATGAATCGTTAGTATAACTATTCAAGAATATGTGGTCAAAATTTCAAAGCAAAATTCCCATTAGTTCGAATGCAATGAGGACTAAGTGACAGCACTTGGAACAGAGCCTGAACCGCAACCTGCCCCATTACACCCCAACGTTCAAAAAGAAATTCTGCCGTAATACTCTGCCGATGTACGAAGATTTATAGAGAGACGATCTGCTGACGAGATGCTTAGGCGGTCATACGCAGAATGTGAACTAAAGTTTCAATTCAACCGTTTGGCGACTGGCTCCAAAGCATCTATGTATATGCTGGTTTAAAAGAAGTCGAGGTTACAACATTCTTGGGAAGGAAATTCAGCGCTTCTAATGCTGATGAATGAATTAAATCTCGTCGTTGGCTCACAGAGCTTCAATTATGCCGAAAGCATGGACAGAAACCGCGTGAAGAGACAGAATAGGCGCAGCTCATTGGAGACGAAGGAAGCTCGTATAGCTCGTCAAGTGGAGTTGCAAGCTAAGAATGACGCATATGAGCAAGAAGAGGGATTGCTATATAGTGCTGGAATAGCTGGTTAACCGGTGAGCATTTTTTATAATTAATTACTGCCTTGAATTTCTCGTTTTCGCTACATTTTATTTCAAACGCATTTTTCTCGAAACGACTTTTTTTCGACTAGCGTACATTATAGCTCAAAAAGTTATTGATCAATCGTTCTGAAATTTGGTGTAGATATTCAATCCCACTTAATATGATCCAAATTCGGGGATTATATTGTTATTAAAAATATTTTTCTTAATGCAAGAAAGATGAAAAAATATAGTATGAAAACATGACATTGTGTTCAAACACCTCAAAAACATACAATTTTCAATTAGTTTGATCAAAATTATTACATTATTCTTAGAAAATATGTTTTTAATGAAAAAAAAATCCTGATGATTACAGTTAAAAATTGCGACGTCAGGGATGTACGCCAGCCAAATGCTCGGATGGCAATCGTCCATGGACTGCACGAGGTAACTTCACTATTTCCGGCGGAAATCATTTGAAAAAATTTTAAAGTGTACTTGAAAACATAAATAAAATATCCTCCAAATTTAAACAATTCGTGATTATTCCTTCCTGGTTAAATAAAATCATGAAAAACAGCAAAATTTCGTCCTCATAAACTGGTTTCCCCCCTTAAGTCTCCGATACGGCTGAACTTAGATTTTGTGAGTGGAGCGACTACTAGACCTCCAAAAGTACTATGCAATATTGAAGTTCTGTAAATAGACCGTTGCTGGACTTTTTAAGGTTCCAATTACCCATAACGATTGCCATAAGTGTAGCATGATCAAAAATAACTCGATGAGACTGAATCACAACTACACAGCATTAGCGCAATAAAATAATAATAATAATTGACTGCCTTGTTGGCGCAGTGGTAACGTATGGGACTGCTGTGCTTGAGGTCTCAGGTCCGATTCTCGTTTCGGACTATATGTTTGCATGATTTGCAAATATAAAAATAAAATTCAAACAAAATCAAACAAATTTCAAAGAGCATACGGAAGATAACACTGCGTATGACAAAGAGGTTCATAGACTTTATTTGAACTGTGTCGGCGAATATAAAATAGAAACATGTGATTGGCTAATACATACGTCACAGGCATCATTCACTAATCGTTTTGTGCATCGTATTGCGCGCCTTTTTTTCTATTGGTTATAAACAAAATATGTTAATAAATAAGAATTGTAATTATATTGCTTATTTAAATGTTTTTTACAGCAGATAATGATTACTACCGGCAAACACATTAATTTTTTTTCATAATTTGAACAATAGGCAGCATTAATTCAATTATTTTATATTCGAAGACTTCCCGATTCTAGAAAGTAGCGTTAGTTAATGTAAAACTTTACTTTGATCTGTAACGAGTCCCTCTAATTTTATGAAAAGTAACGATATTCATTGTGTTGTGCAGTGTGTGTGAAATTGAGTGTTGTGCTTGCTTGCAAGTCCTTAAATTATTTTGTTTTACCAAAATCGACATTCATAATGCCGCGAGTGACCTTTACAGCCGTGGAATATACTGACATGGTTTTAATTTACATGGAATGCCATCAAAACGCATCTCTTGCTTTGCGGACATACCGTGAGAGGTATGGAACCACTCGTGTATGTCCTACAGACAGCCGAATTTTCTTAAGGGTGGAACGAAAGTTACGAGACAATCAAAGTTGGTGAGTTGAGTTTGCTGCTCGAACACCAATCGCTCTTGAAGAATATGTGTTGGACCATTTCACGCGTAATCCTATATGCAATTTACGTAGGGCTGCTCATCAATTTGGTGTTGTTGTATTGGTTCGATGTATCTTCGCTAGATGGCGCTGTTTTATATTTTTCTTTGTTCTGTAATGTGGAAGTCGCTACAAGCATAAAAAGGTCCATGATATCTTAAAGGTTGATAAACGACGACCTTCCAAGTTAGATAGATAGAGATAAGATAACATAGTGTTACTTGTTAGTTACTGTTTTGCCAAAAGCTAGGTGCCACCCTGTATATGTATAGGTATTTATATCAGCTATCTAGTACCCATAGTACAAGCTCTGCTTAATCTAGGACTAGATGGTGTTGTGTGTCAAACAGAGAAGACTGCCATGACTGCGATATGTGCATCGAATGCATACCGTTTCACTATCAAGATGCACAAGGCGTGACATTCTCACTATTGGAATCAGCTCCAACTCATGGGAAGACTTCGCCAGTAACCGCTACAGTTGCTGGAACTCTTTAGCAGAGGGCTGTAAACCGCGTGACGAGAGCTGGTTTCCGACTCTAGACAAAAATGCGAAAGGAGACGAAAAGGTTCCTTAATCTAATCGAAGGGTTTTGGCCTTCTGCAGCACGCTGGCCAGACGTTTCGAGTTTTCCTTTCTTTTGGTTTTTTTTTACTGCCTCCTAGTCGAGCCTAGCCGTCGCCCTCCCACCCCACCCTTACCTCCACATCCTATTCTCAGGTGTTAGATTGGGTGTGTCGGCCTGCACAGGCTCATACCACCCCGGCACCTGGGCAGTTAGGAACCCGACGCACATTGAGATCGGCGAAGGGATTCAAGCTTAGGGCACACCTTATTTTTAAGCACACCCTCCCGGCCTTACCCCGGCTGGGAGGCCAAGCACACTCACACCCCCGGGTTGTCCCACCCGGGGACTAGGACTGTTTGCTGCTGCTGTTGCCACGTTGTCGCACCGCGCAGCACAACAACCGCCGAAAACCGCCGAAATGGCCCTCGCGGGCCCTTCCGCGGGGTCCACTCTGGAACGTCTAGGAGTGGACATAAACGCCATCATCGATGACCCCGAGGTCATGGAGATCATTCGGAGGAAATTCCTCTTGAAGATAACCGAGGAAAAAACTCAGGATATGGAGACAGAAACGTCTCCAGAGTCCGAGGCAAACTCGGGCGACGAAGGAGCGGACCAATCTGGGGGCTCCGACGCCAGCGAGGACGAGTCCTCCTCGTCCTCCACGTCCTCGTCCTCTTCTAAAGAGTCCGGTTTTACGGTCGTTTCCACTAGGAAACGCGCCCGTAAAAGCAAGAGGGGGCCAAACAAGGCCCCAAAGCTGTCAGAGGGAAAGGATACCTCGGCAGCACCCGCCCCAGTTCGCGCCTCTCCGAGGCCTAAGGGCAACAACTCTCCCTCAGGGAGGTCCACGCCCGCTATCGCCGACGCCTCGGCGGCCGCGCCGAAGATCCCCGCCCCTCCACCGATATTCATCCAAGAGAAATCGAGATGGACGGCGATCTCCACCTGGTGCAACGAGCGCCGCATCCGCTACCACTCTGCCCGTAGCACCCAACAGGGCATCAAAGTTGCCCTAGCCACCGCGAGCGACCACAGGGCGCTCTCGAAGCTCCTTCGGGAGAGGGACGTGTCTTACCACACGTACACTCTGCCGGAGGACAAGAAGCTCCGTGTCGTTGTTCGCAACGTGCCCAGGGAGATCTCCACCGAGGAGATCAAACAATCCCTGACACCCAACTACCCGGTGCATGAGGTACACCGGATGGTGAAAGGCCGCACCAATGTTGTATACGACATGGTGTTGGTAACGCTTGACGACAGCCCCGCCGGCAAGGACATCTTTAAGATGTCGTCCATCTGCGGGCTGTCGGGCATAACCGTGGAGCCACCTCACCGTAGAAGTGGCATCTCACAATGCCACCGCTGCCAGCTCTATGGGCATTCGGCGCGTAACTGTTTCGCGCGCCCCAGGTGCGTCAAGTGCCTGGAAGACCACGCGACGGACCAGTGCAAAAGGCCCAAAGACAGGGCCAAATGCACTGAGCCAGTCGCGTGCGTACTGTGTGGCGAAACAGGCCACCCCGCCAATTATAGAGGTTGCCCGAGGGCGCCTAAAACCCCCAAGGCGAAAGGACCTCAGCGTCCCCGCCCGGTCGTCCCTGCTGCTGCTGCTGCTGCTGCAGGGACTGGGGGGAGCTTTACAGCTGCTCCTCTGCCGAAAACGAACGCCTGGGCCACTCCCAGGAAGACCGGGGAGACCTTCCCACCTCTGCCCGTGCGGAAGACGATGCAGGCCCCCATACCTGCCCCAGTACCCGCAAAGGCAGCCCCTGTCGAGCGGCCCACAAAGCCTCTCCAGGGAGGGCCCAAGCCGCTCGTCGTCGACTACAGGAGCCAACTACCGCAAACGATCGACCCGGACCTATCCCTAGTGGCAAGGTTCGCGAGTGCGATCGACTTTAGCGAGCTACGTCATCTCGCTAGTCAAATCCGTCAAAATGAGGGCAATCCGTTGGCCCTCCTCAGTGTTAGTGTTAGGTACTCGAGCGTACTCGAGAAGCTAGGCGCGTTTAAATGCAACCCATAATGGATTGCACACCAACACGCAGAGTCAAACCCCGATCACTCAAGCTAGGGTACATCAACGCCAACGGCATCGGTAGGCAACGAGATGAAGTTGGCGTTTTTCTTAGGGCACACCAACTCGACATATTACTAGTGCAAGAGACCTTTCTGAAACCCTCGCAGAGAAACCCAAACGTTGCGAACTACTCTGTGGTCCGCAACGATAGGATTGACTCTGCGCTAGGGGGAACTCTCATATACTACAAAAGGTCCCTTCACTGCGTACCTATGGATCCGCCTGCGCTGACTAGCATCGAGGCTTCGGTCTGTCGAATAGGCATGACCGGACACCAACCGATCACGCTAGTTTCAGCCTATCTGTCACCCAATCGGCAACTACTCGAGAGCGACCTCCGAGCGCTGCTAGAACTGAGCGACGCCGTGATAATCGGCGGCGACCTTAACGCCAAGAACACCATTTGGAACTGTCACCAGTCCAACGCCAAAGGCAGAGCCTTGGAGTCGCTCTCGAATAGACTAGCGTTCGACATCATCGCCCCGCTCGAACCGACCCACTATCCGCACAACGTGTCTCACCGACCCGACATTCTGGACGTGGCGCTCCTAAGGAACATAAACCTACGTTTGTGTTCAGTAGAGGTGCTACACGAGTTAACTTCAGACCACAGACCTGTGGTCGTGGAGTTCGCACCCAGACTGGGTCCCATCGACACAGGTCATCGTACCCCCACTAGACGAACCACGGACTGGAGGCGCCTCGGGACAAAACTCGAGGCAACCTCGTCCGTGCATCTAGATAGGATACCCGACCACATAAATAGCCAAGAGGACACCACGATGGCGATCGACAACCTCACAGCTCACGTGCAATCGTTAATTAACGAATGCACTCGGGAGGCACCGGCGACGAACGATCGCCGCTGGGACCTACCCGATGACGTACGTGAGCTGCTGAGGCGGAAGAACGCCGCCGTACGAGCCTACGACAGATATCCATGCGACGCCAACAAGATCAGGTTACGAAGCTTAGAAAGAGCGGTCAAGTCACGCATCGATCAAATGCGCCAAGACAGGTGGGATAGGACACTACAAGACCTCGAACCTACCCACCTTGCCTTCTGGCAACTATCCCGCTCGCTTAAGAGAGACACCGTCACCGTTATGCCTCCTCTAAGCAGACCTAACCTTCCACCGGCATTCGACGATATCGAAAAGGCAGAGTGCCTGGCCGAGAGTCTAGAGAATCAGTGCACGCCCAGCGTAATACACTGCGACTCGGACCAAATAGCCGAAGTTGATTCGGAAGTAGAGCGCATAATGTCCTCACTTCCTACATCAACACTAGCCTCAACTTCAACGCCGACGGGGACGACAGACGAACAAGACCTTGACACGGTCACCCCCGAAGAAGTCGAAACGATCGTCAAGGGCCTACACGCTCGCAAGGCGCCCGGTTCGGACGGTATCACAAACAGGGTTATAAAACTCTTTCCGGAGAGGCTACTGGTCCTGCTGACGTTCATCTTCAACGCAGCGCTCAAGAACAACATCTTTCCACAACAGTGGAAAGAAGCCGTTGTTATTGGGATACCCAAACCTGGCAAACCAAAGTCCGAACCGACCAGTTATAGACCGATCAGTCTGCTTAAAGGATTAGGCAAGCTATACGAGCGTCTAATCTACAATAGGCTGAAAGCGTATGCCGATGCTAATCTTCTCGTCCCCCACGAGCAATTCGGTTTCCGAACCGAACACTCGTGCGTCCACCAAGTCCACCGCATCGTTGAATACACCAGCGATCGGCTTCAACGCAACCTGTTTACAGGAATCCTCTTCTTCGACGTAGCGAAAGCTTTCGACAAAGTGTGGCACAACGGCTTATTATTTAAGCTGTCCACCATGGGAGTGCCACACGGACTCGTGCTCATCATACGAGACTACTTGTCGAATCGAAGCTTCCGCTACCGAGTAGAAGGGTCAATGTCCTCCACTCACCCCATTCGAGCCGGTGTCCCACAAGGGTCCGTGCTCTCCCCCCTACTCTTCACGCTGTATACTAGCGACATTCCGAAGCATCGGTATGTGCAGACGGCACTATTCGCAGACGACACGGCTATCTACTGCTCGGGGGTAAACCCCTCGACAGTAGCCAAAAAACTCCAGACCGCAGCCAACGCACTGGGCGTTTGGTTCCGGAAATGGAGGATAGAGGTCAACCCCGAGAAAAGCCAGGCGGTGCTGTTTCACAGAAGACAGCTAAGCTTGTATCCTTTGGAGAAGACCCCTCAGATTAGGATGTTCGGCAAGTCTATCCCTTGGGCTAGGCAGGCCAAATACCTAGGCATAACCCTTGACGACCGTCTATCCTTCGGCCCCCACATCAAGGCAGTCCGCAACCGGGCTGCCTTCGTGCTAGGACGTTTACACAGTTTAATTAACGCGCGTTCGAAATTAAACTTAAAAAACAAAGTTCGATTATACACTGCATGCATACGTCCTATAATGACGTACGGTAGTGTAGTATTCGCACATGTTAGGCCACACAGGATCCATAGGCTTCAAACACTACAAAATAGCTTCATGCGCAAAGCTACGGGAGCACCGTGGTATGTACGCAACGTCGATCTTCACATCGACCTCAGATTGCCGACCATCAAGCAATTCATTAAACAGTGCTCCCTTAGCTACTTTGACTCTGCTCCGACTCACCCCAACCCTCTAGTGGTTGCGGCCGTAAACTACATACCGAGTAAAATCTCAAAAATACGTCGACCCAAACACGCGTTAGGGGAGTTAGACGACGACATTACACGCGCTCAACGCAGAGCGGACACACTAATTACGAACCGTCCGCGTTTTCGTCCCCGCCGGCGGGGGCGGAACACGCGCCGCGTAAACCGTCAACAAAACATGGGAGTAGGCCGCCCCACTGTTTCAGCAACACCCCAAGCCGAGGTTCGTACCCCGCAGGGGGTGCCCTTGGGCAATGTTGTTTAATAAATGGCCGGTTGAGAGCCCTCAGCGCTCACCGTAACTAAACCGGGTAAAGTTGTAGAGGCCATCTGAGGCCAACAGCTAAATATCATTTCAAAAAAAAAAAAAAAAAAAAAAAGATTTGAAATCTTAACTTTACCCTCAAAACACTCATACATCGGAAGGTTGTAGTTGGGACTTAGAAAATTTATCGTTCAGAAAAAAAAAAGTAAGTTTTAGTTATAAACCATGGGAGAGAATTATTTTAGATTTTTTTAGTTATAAAATCAACAATAATGTTAATAAAAACACATTTATTAATATGAATACATTATACTCATTAATTGTATATTTTTGTGTAATAACGCAACTAATTTATTTATAAATATCTTATCCTTGAAAAACGTATTTAATTTTAAATAAAAAAAATGAAAAAATAACGCAGTGATAAAATTTTTATTTAAATTATACGTTTTCTCTTGAATTTATTGGTATTCCAACGTATGTATCATCTGAAATTATCATTCTATACATACTGTTATCAAAATTAAAATGAAAAAAAAAATGTTATTAAAATTTTTTGAACTATCCGAATTGGTATGGAATACTCCTCTACATAAAAGGAGTGGGGGTAAATTTAATGGGAGATTACATCATATGAGGTTTTTGAGGTTCAAAGCCGTATAGGATAATTTTTACCACCACCATTGAACTATCCGAATTGGTATGGAATACTCCTCTACATAAAAGGAGTGGGGGTAAATTTAATGGGAGATTACATCATATTATGAGGTTTTTGAGGTTCAAAGCTGTATAGGATAATTTTTATATGATTTGAGGTTTTTGAGGATCAAATGTTAATTCTATAGTTCTGATTTTACCCTCAAAGTTGTAAAACCGTCCGTAAGTACAATTTTGAGGTAAAAACTGAGACTACTTTCTATGTTAAATCCAATCTAAACAAAATCAAGCTGACCCTCGAAAACCTCATTGAAGATTTTGAGGGTAAAATATGAATTTACTTTTTGACTCGGGTTGGCAATTGAAACTCAGAAAACTGATGTTCAAGTCTCTCATGAAGCTACGAGTACTACTCTAGTTGAACAGTTAAGAGATTTCAATTACATAGTTTCATTGATTGTTTGGTATGACATACTTTTTCAAATTAACGTCGTTAGTAAATCTCTACAATCACCAGTTATAGATCTTAGTAAATGTAGAGAAATGTTGAAAAAATGCTGCACTTTCTTAGAAGAATATAGAAATACAGGCTTTAAAAGCGCCATTTCAATTCAAAGGAATCGGCTGACGAACTGGAAGTCGAACCTGTAACCGAAGTCGTAAGTGTCAAGCTGATGAAATTGCCCGCGACGAGCCTATTGTTTCTCCTGAAAAGAAATTTGAGGTAGAATTTTTCAAACTCTCTTGGACTCTACATTAATTTCAGTTAATGAAAGATTTGAACAGTTAAATGAGGACTCTGATTGCTGGTCTTTTTTGTACAATATGATACAGATTCCTGAAAAACCCAACCTTGTCGAGCCCTTTAGTGATCTCCAATTGAAATTAACTGTGGATTCTAAATCAGATATTGTCTGTTGTGTGGTAAGTTCATAAGCCTTAAATCTTTTGATTTCTTTCTTTTGATCTTTGGAAGACTAGACCAATCCAGCCCCCTCTCTAATTTGGACAGAGGGAATCAAAGGGTGGTAAAGCACTTATGACTTTGTAAGAAGTCCAGTGATTGCTGTAAGTCCTTGGACTACTTTAGTGTTTAACCATCAAATTGGTTTGTCTTTTATAGGTACCATAAACAATGTTCAGTGGTATAGTTGACTAAAACCTTCTTTCTAAAGAGAACCCTATGTCCAGCAATGGAGTGTTGAAAACTGTTGATTATGAGGCAGCATTCTTCGTTAATGAGGGCAATGTTCATAATTAATGTTCAAGGTTTATAATTAATTATGTCATTGAAAACAATAAAAGTTCTAAGGTCAATTAATACAAAAAAAAAAATTTGCGTAAGCATTTAAATGAATTAAAGGCCGTTTTGGTTGTTGACTCCGACCGAGCAAGAGGACGTGGGTTCGAATCACGAACGAATAATTGTGTGATGGGTACCAGTCCAACACTGTTTTTTTCTTTACTAAATAGATTTAAAGTTTCATAACTTATTTAACATATAGGGTGGGCCAAGAAATCGTTAACATTTGAATCTAACATCCCGCACAAATGTGCTACGGGAGTTCTTGGAACTGATGCTACTGGAATTCGCTGGCTTCAAGTATAACACATGGTTTCAACAAGATGGAGCCACTTGTTATACATCCAATGAGTTCCTGCCGGTAATCAAAGATATATATCCAGGTAAGTTGATTTCCAGACGAGGCGACATTCCAAGGCTATCCGGAAGTCCAGATCTGTCTCCAGCATATTTTTTTCTATGGGGTTTTTTGAATAAACCAAATATACTAAGTCAATTACTAGAAAAAATCAGCGAAGAGATGTCGGCGATCTGCAAACGTCAAAACGGTGGCCATATAGACGGCGTAATTTTTAAAAAATAAATTTCAACTAATTAAGTTTTTTATAAATAAACATATTTTATAATTTATCAAATGGTTTATTTTATACGATTTTTTCAAATATTAACTAATTCATGGCCCACAAGGTTAACGAAGCGAGCTCTAAAACTGGAATACAATCGGTACATTTTACCTAAAAATTATACAAACTACGAGGTCAACTACGAGGCTTCGGTCCTCAACGAGCACTTCCGACAGCTTACTCCAAAGCTGGTCGGCGCTGCTTCTGCCCTTGGGCGAGTTTTGCCCTGGGTGGAGCCAGCGTCACGACGAGACGGTTATACACGGGGTTGTCTGGTCAATGGCCCTGTATGGTGCACCGGTGTGGGCGGCGGCTCTGACCGCTCAGAATAGGGCTCGCCTCTGGCACCCTCAGAGGATATTGGCGGTTAGAGCCATACGTGGTTACCGCTCCGTATCGACATTGCATAAAATGTCCACCATTAGTGTGTAAAAACCACACCTGCAATTGGTAAACCTGCTGGTCGGCAGGCGAGGCCTAGGCAAACAAAACATCCCTACTAGCGGCAATAGGTTCACCACTTATTACGTGCGACCTAACCACTGGCGAATAGAGGACGTTTAATATGCCTCTGCCTACCTCTCCAGAGAAACAGACTTGATGTTATACAAACTCTAAATTTGACATTTAACATAACAACTTGAATTTATTTCCAGACGTTTAATTAATATTAATCTATATTATCAAAAAATTTTTGTAAAAAATACATAAAACCGAATTAAACTACTGACGTCATATATTTAAAAAACTAGAATTAAAATCTATGCTAATGTCAAATGAGGTTTGGAATCGGTATCCACAGGCAAAAAAGGTTGTAAGGTCAATATAACGTCAAAACCTACAAACACAATAAGGTATTTGAAAGCCAAATGAATTTTTCTTCTATCTATGTAGAAGTTTGGATACAATAATAGTCATGATAATAAATCACATGGGAGTATCATCATCTTATTCACCCCATAGGTGTCGTAAGAGTCGGCTAAAGGCGCAAACTGCGCAAGGCAACAGCACAAGAAAAGAAAAACACAAATTCTACGCCGACTGTAAATGCGGATACGTAATTCAAGTTTATGTTTAATTAATGGCAGTACGCGTGATCGTAAAAAAAGATTGAATTTAAACAAAAAATGACTTGAACAAAACAGCCTAAACCGCTGAGATGTCAGCCTTGAAATGTTTACAGCTAACACTTTTCATGTTGTCAGCAACCACTTAGAAAGGCTTTTAGTTATTTTCACCCCCATAGGGGTTAAATAAGCAATGAGTTGTTGTAAGTTGTTTCTTCATTTTCAAATAAATAATAATCACACGTGCAGTAGCTAGTATATATTTATCATGATTTCGCTCATAATATAAGAAACGCACAAAATTTTCTTTAATTTTAGCAAAATAAGTGTAACTTTAATGAAATAAATAAACTAAATTGCATGTACCAAATAAGGAGTAACAACCACAAATAATGAGAACAAAAATTTATTTATTTTTAAATTTGGATGTCCGTGTATACGGATATCCGGATATACGGACACCACTAGTTGCACCAGATTACAAGGACACCACAGCTAAGCGGAACGATCTATTTTGGTTCGAGGACGCGTGCGTGAACCCGCCCCATTTGCCCATGAGTACACTTATGGTGGTATGAAATATTCATGATACCTGGGTCAAATACTTGGTGGGCCAAGTCAACTCCACTGACCACTACACCGACTGTCAAGACTCCAAAGAGTATCCATAAGGTTTATCTATGATCTCTTTCAATGTAGATCAGATGCTGACATATTTTTAGACTGCCATAGCGTAATTCGAGACATATTTGTTTTATTTCTTTTTATTTTTCTGACTATATTTGTATGACGTTTCTGTTTTTAGTGTTTTAATTAATCACACTAACACTGGCCTAATTACTTAGACTTATATCTAATGAATAAATTGAATGGAATGGAAAAATCCCTCATAAATAAAATATCACCTGGTTATTGAAAAAAAACCAATCTAGTTTTCATTCCGCATAGAATTGTGAAAAATAAAACTTACCAGAACCGCCCGTGATGAAAATAGTTTTTCCTTTATAAAACTCCGGGATTCCGGGCACCGTACTTAAATCTCGCTCCTCTAAAAAGCCCATTTTTCAATTTATAATTTTATAAAATACCAACACTCAACATCCAATGTGTTACACTATAAAATGTAAATAAGAAATTAAAAAAAAATTGAATTTCGAATGTCTTTTTCTTTTTAAATTTTCTTTTTTAATACAATGTAAAATTATATATGGATGGCTGTGTTTACGCCTCAAGCCGGTCGACCGAAGTGTCGTACTACTTTTGTAAATTGATACCTTGTTAACCACGTCATAACTTACTTAAGGCGTATATATTTTTTTTTGTATAAAATGTACGACGAACCAAGAAACTAGTTGTTGAAACATGTCCTCATAATTTATAAATTTACTTTGAACATGACCCTCGAACCCGCCGTATGCTGACTTACTTCAAAACAATAATTAATGTTATTTTTTTGTAATTGCTGACGTTCGACTCCAAGCATGTTAATTTAACTTAAAAGACTTTTTTTTTAACATGTGGAAACCCCCTCGGGCCGTCACCCCACCGGGGTTTACGGCAGGGTGGTGTGTCGGAATCGGACCGACTAAAACCACACGGTGTGCCACTCTGCGCCTGACATAGGAGAGATCCGGGAATAGCTGTTATTACGACATCCAGGTTGCTTGAAAAAAAAATAAAAATAATATTATTATAAACAAATACATACATGTAACATTATAATTACGTCACAAGTTAAGGGTCTGTCATTGTCTTACAATGGGTGATTTTTGTAAATAATATATATTTGAATTCATGGGGTGATGGACTGTTTTGGTTACGGTTTCGGCTAGTTTCTGTCAAAAAATCTAGTGTCAGCCTAAGGTTCGGTTTCGGCCAGAAGTGGTCAAAGGTTTCGGCTGCACTGAAATTCGAGGTGGTCCATGTGGTGACGGATTGAGAATACATAGTGTTACCACCCCTATTTATCCCGTGGGTGTCGTAAAAGGCGACTAAGGGAGCAAAGTATGTAAGACAACATCATTACAAAGAGAAGAAAACTTGAAACAAACCCTATTCCAACCTGGCTGGCCAGCGTGGTACAGTAGGCCAAAACCTCCTTGCTAAAGAGAGGATAATGATGATGATGAAACTCGAGTGTTCGTAAATTATCGTGCTTCGGCGAACTTCGCGGCTAACTCATGCTCGCCCGCTCGCGTTTCCGTCCATTGTTATTCACATTGAGTTTCACATACAGACTTTGTTAGAATCCAGTGTGTATGTTAATCGTTTATTTTATATTTATGGTAAACCTTAGTAGGCTTATCATAAAATACTAATATATATTGGGTTCTACATTCTCAGATTAACTGCCTCGTTGGTCTAATGGTTAGCGCATGCGACTTCCGATCAAGAGATCTCGGAATGAATTCTCATGTCAGGTCCAAAAGGGTTATTGAGTTTTCTAGTTACAAAAATACTGTATAGCAGCCCGGCATTTGGCAGTTAAGAGCATGTAAACCCGTGCTGTACCTGATCTCTCCCTGATCGTGTCGGATAACCGTCCCATTGGATTGTAAGAGTGAGAATGAGAGTGCATGTGGCAACTTCCATATACGGGACAAACAAAAAATATATAACAGCGCCATCTAGCGAAGATACATCGAACTAAGATACTAAGATACATCGCGGCCAGCCGCGAGGAGGCGACGTCCGCGTGTGCCGTACGTCACCTAATTAGAGAGTTTACCCGCAGATGGTGCCCGCAGTAGCGGGCAGGCGCTTGGAGGGATCTGGATGTCGTAATAGCAGCTGTTCCCGAATCCCTCCTACGTTAGGCGCAGAGTGGCACACCGTGTGGTTTTAGTCGGTCCGATTCCGACACACCACCTCGCCGTAAACCCCGCTGGGGTCATGGCCCTAGGGGGTCTCTACAAGTTAAAAAAAAAAAAGAAAAAAAAAAGTGGTTTAAGTGGTCGCCACGACGCACTACTTCGCTGAATATTATGAGTTTAAACTCCACATGGAACAACACTTTGTGTGATCGACGAATTGTTGTTCTGGTGTTCTTTGTGTTTGTTTCTTGTACGTTACGTTTGTAAGTCCCCCGCGACACAGAATTTTTCCAGTGCGGACGTTGTCTTTTTAAACACTAAAAAATTAAAAAAACTAGATTGTTTGTTAGTTAATGTAAATTGAGTTATACAGGTTTTAGACAGACATGATTCACACCACACAACTAATATTGAAGTCATTATGTTTTTTAAGAGTGGTCATTATACTACTGAACCCCTCATAGCAGAAGCTAGTTGCTTTGTACGCCATTTAAGATAATACTCTAGAAGAGAAGAACTCTCTATCGTCAACTGGTGGTACCGTATGCTACTGCTGTGTTTGAGGTCTCGTGTCGGATCAAATGTTTGTATTATCTGCAAATATTTGTTTCGAATTAGATGACGTTGTGTGTCAAATATTCGAAATATTATTATTATTATCAGTAACCTAGACTGTTTCAATCAATCAATCAATCAATCAACTTTTATTTGTGAATATGTTTTGTATAGGTTGGGCCAAGAATTCGTTAAAATTTGAATCTGAAATTCCGCACAAACGTGTTACGGAAGTTCTTAGGACCGATGCCGCTGAAATTTGCTAGCTACAGTCGTAACATATGGTTTCTACAACATGGAGCCACTTGTCACACATCCAATGAGTCCCTGCCGGTGGTTAAAGACATGTTTCTGGACAAGCTGATTTCAGGAGAAATGACATTCTATGGCCACCCAAAAGTCCAGATCTATCCACATGGGGTTATTTGAAGAATCGTGTCTACATCAATAAACCAAATACACTATGTCAACTAAAAGAAAAATCAGCGAAGAGATGTCGGCTATCTCGCGGTCTCTTTGCCGACGAGTATTCGAAAATTTCAGTGCTCGTTTAGAAGAATGGAAATGTCGAATAATGTAATTTTTGAAAAATAAATTCCAACCTTCCTGTAAATAAACAATTTTTATAATATATCATTGATTTTTATGAGAAATGATTTTTATACGATTTTTTCAAATGTTGCTAATTCGTGGCCCAACCTAAACAATAAGTTCTTATAGTATAAAACTGTGACGAGACCAAATTCCACCACTAGTTATGCAAATATCATAAATGATATTAGGTACATTAGTTAGCAGTAGGTAGATACACAATTATTTTGAATTTTTATGGCGACTTACACATACAGCGCAAACAAAAAGACATAACAACGCCATCTACCAAAGATATATCGAACTACGGAGCAACTACTAATCCTGTATCGCGATAATGAAATTCTCGAGGCAATTAGCAAATACAGTTGGGCCGCGGCCCGCCAGGCACGATCACCTCGCCTGGTCGGAGTTCCTTTGTATTTAAGGGAAATGGCACCCCTTCCTCCGCAGTCTCAATAAAATTACACAAAACAAAAAATATAACTCAAAAATTTCTTAAATGTCCATATAAGATCAGTTCTGAAAATACTTTGTTTTTAAACACTATTTGTGTTATACAACGTGATTATAAGTAACTTAAGGAAATAATAGCATAAACGTCAAACAAAAATAACAAGCCATTAGATTGTGTCGACACATTTATCTTCCAGATAAACCATAACGCTATAACATATCAGTGAAACAAAACAGTTTTTATTGATGAGAAACATCGACAGAGGTCTTTGTTCCGCAAAACTTTCGTTTGAAGGATATTCGTTTGGACGTATGTCCAGAAGTAGCCCTCAACGTCTGTTAATGATTGGTATCATTGAAAATTCCCACAAGGTGAGTATTTAGTGTAATTGGGACGTCAAATCTCAATTAGCGAACCATCAAAAACAATTTAAAACGATACCAAATGTAAAATTATGCGTTATTGACAAAGAACAATAGAAGAAAAGCGTTTAAATATACACAAGTTAAGAAACTGATTAATCATTGCGTTAGAATTTTAAATTATTTGATTATTGCATATGTGACACAAATACAGTTGTATAAAGATATAATTCAGTCAAAATTGCGATCGGAAAAATATTTTTGTATTGGATTGGGTAGATGACTGTATCGTAAATAAATACCAATGTCCACTTCATTAAAATTAATGGCGCGAAACACCGCGGCAAATACAGTTAACATAGCTTTTTATTATTATTACGAATTTCAATCAAATATACAGTGAAATACATTGTTCAATTGAGTAGTCTAAAACAGTGACGTCACAATTTGGTATTTAGTACACTTTTCATACAAAATTGTCGTTTTGACAGATGATAAAAAGTAACTAATTTGACTGAGGTGTCATCTAGCCTATTTCCTAAACAATCAACAACTAATGTGATTATGTCGTATTGTGACCGAATAATGAATCAGTAATCTGCTAGTCGTAGTAATACTTCATTGTTTTACTATTAAAATTTCTTTTTTGACAGCTGTGAGATCGAAGGTAGACCGGACTTGAATTGAGATCGAACTTTTACGAAATTGGTTTTCACGAACAAAAGATTCACTTCACTAATTTGTTCAAATGAATAACGAATCTTTATTCTGCATATTATCATCTTTTTTATTATTGTTTCAGGTAGTAGAGCCACGCTGATTTCAGCACGAACAGGCCGTCTCAACCAGGCAGTACTACCCTCTCACAGAAGATCAACCTAAAGCGACAGCATCCGTGCTGTCGTGTTTCGTTGGTGAGTGCGAGACCGGAGGCCCATTGATGCAGGGGTGACAGTTATCGTGGTAACTGTGAGCCTTACACTGCCACTATGACTTTCATGCTTCTTACGTCCCCAAGCGTGGCGTGTAAAAGTATCTCACTAGGCCGCCATGTGAGTCTCCAAACTACATTGTCTGTATTTGCAATGAGAGCGATGACTACAACTCTTGGATTCTGTTCATACTTTCCATCAGGCAGAGAAGGGTCACTTTGACAGGTTTTTAATAGAACTCTTATATATATTTTTTTGTAAATACATACATATTATACATAGAAAACACTTAAACTTCGAAACAAATATTTGCAGATCATACAAATATTTGGTCCGACCCGGGCATCGAACCCGAGAACTCAAGCACAGCAGTCGCATTCACTACCACTGCGCCACCGAGGCAATAAAATACATATGTATTGTTTTTTTTTAGTAAATTAAATAAAATGTATAAAAGCTTTGTTACATTTAATACAACATTATATCCAGGTAATTAAAGAAAGTAAGAAGGTAGGTACCATGTAGTATCGGCTAAGAATAGCACCACCCCATCTCCCCCGTGGGTGTCGTAAAAATCGAATAAGAGATCGTACACTAGAGGATGGGCGTTCTATTGAGTACACCATCTCACTTCGATCGCCAACCCACATGCCAAACGTGGTGATTATGGCAACCCCATTGACGGCCTATGTCCATCATCGGACGTCTTTTGGCTGAGATGATGATGATTGAATTTAAGAAATATCATTTCTGGGTACGTTATTGAACAATTTAAGCAATCAAACACACCATAATTTAGACTATGATTGCTCTTTGCCATATTAAGTAAGCACTTGTACTTATTTCATTCAAATATTCAGAAATCACATGATTTGTGCTTAAAAAATCACACTTTCCATTCATCACTGTATCATGTTAGCAACTCAATATGTATCGAGTGTGTAACGAACTCGACGCGCGTAGGTGACTCGCTTTCCGGTCGTATGAAGAGAAAATACCATTATATAATAATATCGAACCTTGAACGTGAAAATCTTCTTAGAAATGTATCTAAACACGATCTGTTCAAGGTCAAGTCAATGTTTAATAATAACAACTTGATTTTAATAGTAAATAATCTTGACGAACCACTTGACTTACCAGATGTATAGAAATGTATAATTTTTCCATTGCCCAACATGAAAACAAGTAATTTTAAATGCATAACGAAGAAAAAACAACAATCTATGGAATCATTTATATTCTTAATATATAAAAATGATAAGTTCATTAGCTTATGCTTCCATAACTCAAAAATATTTCGTTTAAGTTGCAAGACAAGAATGTAAAAAATGGACATGTAATTTCAATGTCACCACGTGACTAGTTGAACTTTGTCATTGGGCCGCGTAATCCGAATAAAAACTTTTTGCGACGTTCGATTAAACGCGCGGCAAAATATTTATTTAATCTGTTTTAAATGGCGCGTAAACAAATACAAAGTATTTGTTTACGCGCCATTATAATCTTGGTTATAATGAAATCTATGAAAATCAATAGAAAATTGATGCAAGGATGAGATTTATCGTGGTTACTGTGTAAGCCTTACACTGTCACAATGACTGTCATGCCTTTTACGTCCCTAAGCGGGGTGTGAAAAAGCATATTACAAGGCTGCCATAGTGTGGGTCACCATACTGCGTTGTCAGAATTTCCAATGAGTATGGTGACCACAACTGTTGGATTCATGGTTTCCATCAGGAAGAGTAGAGTCACTTTGGCAGGCTCTTAAGAAAGAAGAAAAAAGAAAAACTTTGAAGAATATAGGAAAAATTGTGACTAAAAATATTTTTTGATGTTTATACTGTCACTATTACTAGCAGTAACTAAATACTCACCGATTCACTCATATTGTTATAGTATCTACCATAAAAAAGTTGTTACTAAATTACATTAGTCGTGGTCACAACTTGATTTAGTGCATACCTAATTCTCTTATGGCCACCATAGCGTGGGTCGCCATATTGCACTGTCGGCATTCGCAGTGAGTATGGCAACCACCGCTCTTGGATTCTATTCATGCTTTCCATCAGGCAGAATAGAGTCACTTTGGTAGGTTTAACATTAGAAAAAAAGAATACATACCTGACAGGCTTAACAGTAGTGGTAACTGACTATTAAGCCGAAGGTTGAGTATTCCGTTCCCACCCAATGCCGCTAAAGTGTGGGTCGCCGTACACTGTAGTCTGCATTCGCAACGAGTATGGTGACCATCACTCTTGGATTCATGCTTTCCATCTTAGAGTCACTTTGATAGCCCTTTATAAAAAAAATAATCATAGTACAAGCTCTGCTTAGATTGAGACTAGATGGCGTTGTATGTCAGTTGTCCGAAAATATTAAATATTATAACCAATTCGTTGTCAGTGTGGTGACGGATTAAGAATACATAGTGTTACCACCCCTATTCATCCCGTGGGTGTCGTAAAAGGCGACTAAGGGAACAAAGTATGTAAGACAACATCATTACAAAGAGAAGAAAACTTGAAACAAACCCTATTCCAACCCGCCTGGCCAGCGTGGTATAGTAGGCCAAAACCTCTTTGCTAAGGAGAGGCCTATGTCCAGCAGTGGACTGTAAAAGGCTGTTGATGATAATGACGATGAAGCAATTCACAAACGACAAATACCGTGGATAATACCGCGGGGCGTAGCTAGTTTTTAATAACGTGCAATGAGGTCGATGTCCTTACGTTAAAGATATTCAATAAAAATTAATAAAACGGGTCTTTATTAAAGTAAAAAAGCTCCAAACAACAGTCTTTAGAATCTTAATCGGTTTGTCTGTGTGTTTGTGACCGCTAGTCTCAGAAGTGGCTTAACCGATTTGGATGTGGTTTATTATGGTAAAGTTCAATCAACATAAATGTGTGTCAATGAACTCTTTAAGTGTACACGGATAACTTTTTTAATTTATACATATTAATATTTACGAATGTTGGCACGGAATTATACTATATTTTTCCAATCGTTTTTTTACACACTTAGGTAACTCTCCGATGCAGCTGGAGAGTGTTGTCCGGGGTAGAGCGCTGTTCTGCTTCTAACTATGTATGAGTGGTGTGACAGAGTTCTGCCCTGGGGCAAAGAATGTAGGCAGTGCAATATGGTGACTCACACTATGGTGGCCTAGTGAGATGCTTTTTCACATCCCGCTTGGGGACGTAAAAGGCATGACAGACATCATGGCGATATAAGACTTACACTCTTACCATGATAATTTTTACCCCTGCATCAATGGGCCTCCGGGCATGGAGTATGATGACCACCACTCTTGGATTCTATTCATGCTTTCCGTCAGAAAGAGTAGAGTTATTTGATAGGCTTCTATAAAAACAGTAGCCTAAGTTAATCTGCAGTGAATGGCCCGTCAAAATCAGTGTTTAGTATAAAACTGTGGATTTAAAATGACAAACAGACACAGTAATTATATTTATTTATATAGATATAATATTCTTTCGTATGCCATACATGTTTGTATGTTTTGTCCGTGTGGTGACGGATTAAGAATACATAGTGTTACCACCCCTATTCATCCCGTGGGTGTCGTAAAAGACGACTAAGGGAAGAAACTAATCAGGAAAATATCATTACAAAAAGAAGGAAAACTGGAAACCTATTCCAACCCGTCTGGCCAGCGTGGTATAGTAGGCCAAAACCTCCTTGCTAAGGAGAGGCCCGTGTCCAGCAGTGGACTGTAAGAGGCTGTTGATGATACCATACATGTTGAAAAAGGGGTATAAAGAATTGTCTTCATAAACTAATCTCAAACACCGGGATGAGTGTCACTTTTTTCTATAAAAAGACAACGCCCGCACTAGGAATAAAATCCTGTGTCGCGGGGGACTTTACAAACATACATAAAACGGACACAAAAAAACACCCAGACTCAGACCCAGATTAATTAGTATTTAATTAATAATATTTCGGACATTTGACACACAACGTCATCTAGTTTCAAACTAAGCAGAGCTTGTGCTGTGATAACTGGACTGACTGATAGAATACTTATATACTTTTTTTGTAAATACACACATACTATACATATAAAAACACCCAAATCGACTTGGGAATCAAACCCGAGACCTCAAGCGCAGCAGTCGCATTCACTACTGCTGCGCCACCGAGGCAGTTAAACCGATTAATTATGTGGTGTGAATCATGTCTGTCTAAAACCTGTATAACTGAATTTACATTTAACAAACAATCTAGTTTTTTTTTGTTTTTTAGTGTTTAAAAAAACAACGTCCGCTCTGGGAAAAATCCTGTGCCGCGGGGAACTTTACAAACGTACAAGAAACAAACACAAAGAACACCAGAACAACAATTCATGAGTCACACAAAGTGTTGTTCCATGTGGAGTTTGAACTCACAATGTTCAGCGAAGTACTGCGTCGTGGCGACCGCTTAAACCACTGGATCAATCGTGCCGTCGCATTAGGTGATGTGTGTGCTCGTTTGCCCGCTCTGTCATAAAAAAAAGAAATATACATTTACTAGTGGAGCTGTTCAACTTCTACTGCGACTCTAAAAGAAACAGTTTCACACATTTTTTGAATATATTTCGTTTACGCTTGCATCCTATTCGCTGTAGATAATAAGATATTCAAATTAAAAAAAAATTACGATGCGAACCAGTAGTTTGTTTATTTTTATTCTTATCTCTTTATTTTATACACAAAACAAAAAATAAAAAGGAAAACGCGTAACAAAATATGTAAATCTAACAATCGGTGGTCTCATCGCTCACGGCGATTATTTCCAGACAACCTTAACACGGACATCAGGTGGTTCAATATCTTAGATTAATTTACACACAAGTAACGTATTATAACGAGAATTTTTAAATAGCAATAAAGACTACACTTTCATTTACACCATTACCAACACACATATACACCTTTTTTTGTGCGGGAATCCCCATGGATACCATCGAAATGTGGTTATGTCGGACACGAACCGACCAAAAACCGCACGCCGTCTCAGGTACCAATAGCCAGGGGACTAGGTGCACACTAGTAAGGATATCCCTGGAACCCTGACGGAACATCTACGGCTGCAAGTGACCCCTCCACACATATACACCCACACAAATACATACATATATACGTATAGGTGTATACTATATATACTGAAATGATAAGCATTCACAATACAAATAGTAATAATGTATTTTCACAAATTAACTACATTAAGATAACAACAGCAGTTCTGCAGATTAACGCGTTCAATCAAACTAACTCTTAACTTTACGGAAACAGTATACATTTTTTGGATAAACCAACGCAATTTTGCGAATCAGCGTTATTTGCGGATGTGTCCTTTAGTGTCGAAAGCAGGAAATTCGCGAGGCAACGCATAAGTTTGTAACCTTCGTAAGTATTTTGTTTCATATATTGACCTTGAACCATATAGTCGCTTTACTAAAGGGCAAACCTTGAACAGTAATTCCTTTCTACAGTACTTAACTAGATCTGTAAAGAACTGGTCTGAATAAACTTCTTTTTTTTCTTTTTTATAGCAACCTACCAAAGTAATTCTATTCTGCCTGATGGAAAGCATGAATAGAACCCAAGAGCGGTGGTCGCCGTACTCACTGCGAATGAAGATTGCAGTATGGCGACCCACGCTATGGCGGCCTAGTGAGATGCTTTTTCACGCCCCGCTTAAAGGACCCGGGATCGTAGTGGGAGGGAAACACGTGTGCTGGAAATGAATTAAAGTCTTTAACTCATTTGCATAGGAAGGAAGAGCCGAACCGTTTACTCAATTAATTAATTAATTTACTCAATATCATTTAATAATAATAATATACTACTGCTAATATAATTTACTTACTACTTTTAATTAACTAACGAAAATAGTATCATGGACTTCAAGGTACTTTGTTATGTTACATTAAACATATAATGACTACATTACATTAAATATATAATGTACTCTTTTTGTGTAATGTATATTAGCTACTGCTATTGCTCATGGCTTCCCTTGTGTGTTACATAACGCAAAAGCATAAGCTAAAAACAGTCGACACTGGAAGCGTATTTGTGACAGATGAAATGAAACACGGGAAATCCCCGTTGTCGCTCGAGTGCGTTAAACCTAGCGCGGTTGTCCTAGACCGTGGTCCCAATCACGCTCACAGCACTCATAGCATACCAACGTGCGGTCCAATTCGTCCTTTTCACGCTCACCGTAAGCGTTGTGGATGCTATGACGTCACATGTGACGTCACTACCTAGTGTTTACAGTACTGACGAGTCGGATCGTTAGCATCGTGAGCATTGACGTTATTTTGCGCCATTTATTTGATTCTATGAATCTGTGACTGCGGAAAATGCTTGAAATACAAGCATTTTACCATCTTCATCGGCTACACCACATACTCCACTCATGTTTATGTCAAAAAATGCTCTATTAGGTTATGTTCAACTTTTTGAATTCGTAAGCACACTCACAAGTGGTCCGAATTATTAATACTGCTAACAGACTTTGGCGCGCTCACTAAATCGGACCACATGTTAGCAGTTCAAACGTCGTAAATGCTGTGAGCACAATTCGAACCGCAGTCCTACTCAACTTGCCCGAAGGCCGATCCTTGAAAGGCATGTATCCAGCTCTGGATTATTAGATGCTGTTGATGAAACGATGATGGAGATGTAAATGAATGACACACCAACAAAAACAGAAATACTTCGCCTTAAGAATAAATAAGCATTCTGTAAAACTGCCAGGCTTGCAATTATTCTATTTCTTACAATGCACAATCATTAATTTCCTTCGTTTTAATTCTTGGATTAAAACTGTAGCGACGCAACCTGCCTCTTTTTTGCTGACCGTTTGAAAAATTCCTTTGGATATCCGGCTCCTCGGTGACGCAAGAGCCAGGAGTACGCGGTGTTTCCACTAAAGACCAACCTGACGAGCTGTCTCAGGCGTCCTACACTGAAGCGGACTCAGACCATATTATTCACCCCTCTAGGATCAATGCTGTGTCAAGTCAATCCCTATTCTAGGGAAGCCGCAGGGGTTTCCCCGCCTATGGCACCGGTTGTTCTAATTCGCTGCGGTCCGATCGCATTTTTGCGACGACATAACGTTCCTTATATGCTTACTTTCATTCTACATGCAATGTTTATGTGACCAAATTTACTTGTGTAGAGTGGTGTCTGCACCCGCCTTGAGCTCAGACGTTCCCTAGACGCGTGTGCTCCTGGTCTTCAAGCTCTACTGACTGCACTAAGTACTAATAAGCGCACATAACTAGAATACGTAACACGATACCGTATAATTCCATACAGTTTCGATAATTTACTATAATTTGTATCTATTCTCTGAGTATGTTAATCGTTTGCCTCGGTAGTGCAGTGATAGCGTCTGCGACTGCTGTGCTTGAGGTCTCGAGTTCGAGGCCTGGGTCGGAATAAATGTTTGTGTGATCTGTTAATATTTGTTTCGGAGTTTGAGTGGTTTATATGTATGTATGTATTATATCAGTTGTCTAGTACCGATAGTACAAGCTCTGCTTAGTTTGGTACTAGATGGCGTTGTGTGTCAAATGTGTGTAACATTTATTTTGTATGTTGTTGTTATAAACATTCTGTCAATCTGTTATCAAATATACATCGTATTTTATAGTTCCCACTGCTGTAAGTGTTATGTGCCACTTACATATTTCACACACAGCGCCATCTAGTTCCAAGACTAGATAACGTTGTGCGTCAGATGTTTGAAAAATATTATTGTTGTTACACCAGGTAGTAGGGCCACGCTGATTTCAGGATGAACAAGCCGACTCGACCGGGGCAGTACTACTCTCTCACAGAAGATCAACTTAAAGCGACAGCATCCGTGCTGTCGTGTTTCGTTGGTGAGTGTGAGACCGGAGACCCATTGATGCAGGGGTGATAGTTGTCGTGGTGAGTGTGCACAATACAATGCTACGATCACTGTCAGGTCACTCAAGTGAGACGTAAAAAAGCATCTTAATAAGCCGCCATAGTGTTGGTCACCATACTGCATTGTCAGCATTCGTAATGGGTATAGTGACTACGGTGTAAATGTAGACAATGAAATATGGTGACACTCACTATGGTGCCTGTAGGGGGTTTAAACGGCGATAGCTTCGCATCGAGTATGAAATCCAACTGCCGCGCGCGCACGTCATCCTTAAGGAATGCCTGTCGTCGCACGGCCGGTTGCCGTGACGTCACGCTTGATCGACGTTGCTTCGATCGTTAGCTATATGCAATATGAATATGTGTGTCCGTCATTATCAATGTAAATTACAATAACACAACATACAAAACAAGAAACATATCACGTCACTGTACTCTAGTGAGATACTTCTTCAAGTCCCGCTTGGGGACGTAACATGACAGTCATCGTGGCAGTGTAAGGCTCGCATAGTTACCACGATAAATGTCATCCCTGCATCAATGGGCCTCCGGTCTCACACTCAGCAACGAAACACGACAGCACGGATGCTGTCGCTTTAGGTTGGTCTTCTGTGAGAGGGTTGTACTGCCCCGGTTGAGCCGGTCCGTTTGTACTGAAATCAGCGTGGCTATAAAATTGATGATATTGTTTATGAATATTCACAGTAGTTCTTTAAATATAGCTTGATCCCTGTGACAGCTGTCACTAGTGTCATTTTAGAACTTACGCGGTACATTTTAGGTATGAATTTTTATATTTACTGCACTATATTTGTGATAAAACTGGCACGTCAAAAATGAAAATATAGGTGATTCTAAAAAAAAAAATTGCATGTTTAAACTTACTTTGTCGTCTGAGCCACCTGTCACTGAGATCAAGCCATATTTTAGAACTGTAAAAAGTATTTATGATAAAATATGTCAATAAAACTCTTTTGTCTATTATTTGCATCTTGTCATTTATTTACTACGTTATCTGTAATCATTTATTTATGCAATCGATTTCGTGTGTACACGATCAATTATATTCATATTTTTTTTGTACAATTTTGATGTGTTGTTTATAAATAAATTGTCTGTGATTCTTAAATATTTGATATATATACATAATGGCTAAAAAAATTAAGAAAAAGGTTAGTATTTTGTCTTTAAACTGTGGATAATATGATGTCTTTGTTTTTACGTGTTGGAAGATTTCTCTGCCCTTGGAAAAGCCAAGGACTGTGTTAGATTCGCTGGGTTGTGCTAAACTTAAGTGGCACATTACACGCAAAATCGATGGCCGATGGGCCGTAAAGTTCTGGTGTGGCGACCGTGTACTGCGAAACGCAGCGTTGGTAGGCCCCTCACAAGGTGGTCCGACGACCTGGTGAAGGTCGCGGGAAGCTGCTGGATTCAGGCAGCAAACGACCGGCTGTTGTGGAGAACTTTGAGGGAGGCCTATGTCCAGTAGTGGACGTATTTTGGCTGAGATGATGATGATGATGATGATGTGTTAGATTCTTCCTTAAAACATCCCAGTGTTTCGCTATTTACTTTTTTTTGTATGTACGGCAATTTCCACGTGTGCCACTGGTGGTTATGTTGCACTTGGACCGGTCAAAAAGCGAGCTCTATCTCTGATACCCGTTGTCGGGAAACCTATGATTGGAGAAATGATAACTTAGACTCTATCGTAATCTTGGAGCAGGCAATGTCCTGTTTCATCTTAGTCTAGTCCTATCACTCCCACTCCTCTGCGAAACACATGTCTTTCAACTGTATACTGACTTTTTCCTTAGAAGTTTAGAGCCCTTGTAGATCATCAAAGATCGTCAAAGGCCTTTATCTCGAGTAGAGAGGAACGCATACAATAATTATATACAAGGTGACCTAGGCTGAAGTAATCAAAACTTTAGCTGTGCCCGCGACTTTGTTCGTATAGGATAAGAATTTAGAATTTTGATATCGTGGTTTTTGCTACGTAAATCCTGGTCTCGTTGGAAATTCTATAAAATAATAAATAGGCTATGTGTTGCCCAGTAACCTCTTTCATCTCCTAGTGACAGTCTCATTAAATCGGTTCAGCGGTTCCAGAGATTAGCTCCGACGAACAGGTAGATAAACAAAATTTTTAAAAAAGGTAGTTTTTTTTTTAATATCATGTAAAAAATTGTAAGCACTTGAGAAAACATGGTTTTTCTTTAAATCACAGATAGATACTTCAATTTTATTTATACGTATGGATATGCATGGATGACATAATGATTTAACCAGACCGTATGTCAGACCACCTCAAGGAGGTATTGGACGCTTACTTGGCGTCCGGGTGCTACCCTGAGTGCTGGCAGAGCAGGTAGCTGGTCCTGTTACGGAAGACGAGACGGGTAAATTGTTTGAGAGGGTACTCTCTGCCCACATCGTTTGCCACCTCTGCAAGATGACCCTCGACGCCGTGCTACGCCTGAGGAGCGTAACCGAAAATGTAGTGAGCGACGCCACTACAGGCATGCTGTTGGCGGTGTCGTTGGACATTGCCAACGCATTCAATATCTTGGCATCTAGCTACATCAGGGAAGCAAAGCACTACCATGAAGTGCCGGAATACCTGAAGCGACTAGTGGCATCATGTATGAAGACATATGTAGTTGCCATTTTTGGCATCAGCTCATGTCATGCAGTGTTCCGCAGGAGGTAAAACGTGAACAACAACTGGACGTAATTTGTTACGCCAATGGCACGCTAGTCATAGTCCGGCAACCGAACTTCCAAGAGGTAGTTGGACGCATTGAGGCGCTGGACTTACGGGTGGCCTTACATAAGACGGAGGCCCTCTTGTTGCATGGGTTCCATCGTTGTCCGCCCCCTAATACCTCTATCTTTATCATAGTCAATTCGGACCTTGTACCGGCTTAGGTGCAGATGAAGTATCTGAAATTGGTCCTTTACGGAAGGTGGCTTTTCAACGAACGCTCCTCATAGCGTGGTTCAAGATTGATCGACGATAGGAGCCGTCGACCATACGGTGCACCTGTATGGGCGGCGGCTCTGACCGTCCAGAATAGGGCACGCATCTGGTGTCCCCAGACGGAGTGGAACTCCTTCATAGGATTTGGGGGCGGAAGTGCTCGCCGTAGTTTATCGGCGGACGGTTGAGTTCCGATGATGATCACCTTGCCTCGTGCCTGGTCGAAGGAGATATGACTTGTATCGTCCATATAAATTAGTATAAATGAGAATTAAGTGTCATTTTGTCTTGTTTACAGGTTGCAGAACCACCAGGTACATACAATATTTTTCAGATAAGTAAAACTCATATACTTGTATAGTAGGCCAAAACCTCCTGCTAAGGAAAGGCCTATAACCAGCAGTGAATTATTAAATACTGTTGATGATAATAATGATGAACTGAAACATGTTTCTGAACTAACAAACTTGAAATAGGAAGACTTAAAAACAAAAGAAATTGTATAAAAAACCATCATCTCCTAACGTCTTGGCCAATTTTATTTACAGTCAAAAGTGTAACATTTCAAATGATTCTTTCTTGCCTTGTTCTTATCATGGCTACAGACTACCTAACAATATGGCATAAAAATAAACATTTAGTACTAGAAAGCCGTCCGTGTGGTGGACGGATTAGGAATACATAGTGTACTAAGGGAACAAAGTATGCAAGACAACATCATTACAAAGAGAAGAAAAACTTGGAACAAACCGTATTCCAACCCGTCTGGCCAGTGTGGTATAGTAGGTCAAAACCTCCTTGCTAAGGAGAGGCCTGTGTCCAGCAGTGGACTGTAAAGGCTGTTGATGATATTGATGATGACTAGAAAGTATTTTACGAGTAGACTATAGTCCATTCGCTTTAAGAGAATAGTGATGCATAGATGGAGTCCAGCAATCTGACCAATCATGTTTCAAATTTTCTTACGATATGACAATTTCTGGGAACCTGATTGGTCAGGGTCTAAATCTGCTGGACTAATTAAGTTCGAAGTTTATATACACATGTCAATTCCTGTGGCCCAATTGAGACGCAAATCGTAAAAAGGACAATAATTTTATAGCGTGAGGATCTTAGAACATAAAATATACTTGTATCACGAATAGTTTCTAACATACTTAATCTGAATTACTGCTTCCAGCACCTGAGGTGATAGAAGAAGTCCTGGCTACTACGGAGTTGGAACCAGAGCCCGAGGAAGTCCAGTTCACTGATACCTCCTATTCTAGTGCTTCCTTTGAATACATACCGCCCCTACCTGTTGAAGGTTAATTTATTTCACTACGTGGTGTTAGGGGCATACGAGCAGATACGAGCATCTGAAGGCAAGTGACGAACGCCGCTCTTTGTTCATATACAAATCAAAATACACAAGTGTTCTTCCCCCTTTTGGGTTTTTTTTATGAAACAGAAAGAAATAGTAAATTAAACTAAGTTTATAGGTTGAGAAAATTTTAATAGCGTGATCGAGACGTAAATTATTTAAACGTAATTATCTATGAACTGCCTCGGTGGCGCAGCGTTAGTGAATGCGACTGAGGTCTCGATTTTAACCCAGGACGGACCAAATGTTTGTATGTTCTGCAAATATTTGTTTCGAAGTTTGAGTGTTTTCTATGTATAACATGTATGTATTTACAAAAAAAAAGTATGTAAGTATTCTATCAGTCAGTCCAGTTGTCATACCACAAGCTCTGCTTAGTTTGAAACAAGATGACGTTGTGTGTCAAATTATTTTTATTTATTTATTTATGAGACAAAGATTATTTTATTCTGGAATTCTACTATAAGTTGTGTGGTTCATTTAAACTAATTTAGTTATTACTTAAACTATTTATTGGTCGTCGACGACGCTCAGGATTTTGCGAGAAATGTTTGTTCATCAATTTGTGCAGTAATAAAAATTGTGTAATGCATAACTGGGGAACGGTTTAAGAACCTTTGTTTTATTAAAAATCGGTTGTCTGTAAAGTCAGTTTACCGACGACAGTTGAACGTGACAACGTCATAAGAAAATACTGATGGAATGGCTGCATTTTTCAAAAGAAAATTTTAATCTTCATACTTGACGAAAACATGTAAATGTATTATTGTATAGCAGCTGTCCACGCGGACGCATCGCTCACTCAAATAGGAGAGAGACAGATGTCGAACGCTGCCGAACGCGGAGGCTGATTGTGCCTCTTTGTCGCTCGTTCCGCGCTCTCGCTTGCACTTCAAGCCTTAAATGGAACGCCTCAGAGTGAGGTAACGTCGCATAACTCATGTGCGTGCAGCCGGCTCCATCGAATTATAAGACGTTGTCACGTCAGAAACTTCTTTTTGTCTCTCCTTTCTCTTCCCAATCTTAATCAAATTAAGAAGATTCAATACACTTGTCCTAAACCATTCTTTATCCTCTAAATATATGTTTATACATTTATTGTACCTTTTTTGCTCGGCGAATGCTTTTCGCACCTACCTTCAGTAGAGGACAAAAGGTGTGTGTGGGACTCCCAATGAACCGGTCGACAGACTAAGCCCCACGGCGCCCTACGCATATATTATACCTACAACTACCGAAGTTTTGTCAATTCTTGTATCCATGGAAATAGACATTAATGTGTCTCTGATGAGTGAGTGCAGTTTACAAATATTGTAATCGTAAAAATTGATGCAAACCCCATAAAAGTGGGTAAGTTATGTATCGAATATCAATTAGTACGTGATATATGATCGTAAGTGGTTTTATTTTTGTTATAAGTGGCAATTTGTGACGAAATAGTAGGGTATTGACTACATTATTGCGACAGTATTTCGTATACCTATTAATGTGTTTTTATTGAATGCAAATTTCTATTGTAAACGTAAATTGAAAGGAACATGGAACTGAAATTATCGTAAATTATTGTAATACGCAAGTTGGTGGTGTGTTTAATTGTGTTTACTGATCCGTGTTCGTGAGTGTGTGTGTGAAAACTCAGATTCAGGATAACAATTTATGTATCACACAAAGTGTTGTCCCATGTGGGGCTTGAACTCGCGACACTCAACGCAGCTCTACTGCGGCTTGGCGACCGCTTAAAACACTAGGCCAACCGTACAGTCAATTCTGCTGTTTATTAATTTAATTACACAAATCATTATACTTTCTCGGAGTCTTTTTACCCGAAGTCAGTTGGGTCGACTTTAAATCTTCTGTGATACGGTTGACTTTCGATTTTTACACAACCGTTAAGTGCTAGGCCATGTTGAACTTTAGGAGTACTGTAATAGAATTCTTTATGGCTTTAACTATCCGTAATGATAACCAAAGATGACCTTATTGCCACCGGGATCGATGGCTTAACGAGGTTTCCGAGACACAAAACATTATTACACTCAATAGATAGAAATGGACACAAGCAGTTTATAGTTTTATGATTCATTTCATTTTCACTTTTTATAGTGACTTACGCTTTACGATCAATAATCATGACTTTAAACATTCTGACGTTTCGACAAGGTTTTACTTAACGTGGTCATTTCTAGCCAAGTTCCGACCTACGATTAGACAATGACTGCTATACCTGAAAAGAGCGCGTTCTGTCGTAACTCTTACCTTAATATCCATGGGCGGGAGTTGCTTGCCAACAGATGACTTGTGTGTTTGTTAAACATTTATATTATAAAAAAGAATGTTTCGTTTTAAATACTTTCTTCTGATGTAACTGTTTCTCTTTTTAGTTGAGAAAAAAGGCAAAAGAAGGAGGAGAAAGAAGCTAGATGTAAGTTATTCTTTTTATCACCTTTGTCTTTAATTTATTCAAATTTGCTTCCACTGCTGGACATAAGCCTTAGCCTCTCTTTAGAAACACTGTCTAACTTCCAACTAGTACCACTTTTGAGTTAATTTATCTTTATTATATACACACAAAAAGAAAAGATGTGTCGCAAAACATCGAAATGTAACAATCGAAGGTGGTACCGCTCACGGCGATTTCTTCCAGACAACCTTAACACGACCATCAGGTGTTTAAAAATCACTTCAGCTGTAGATACAGTTTAAATTCTATCAATTTTCTCCTCTATATTTGTTTATTAAATCTTTTTTAAAGAATAACTGTAATTTTAGCAAAAAATTAACGAGGTTTCGTAACAAAAGAAAATAATGGCATTACTTTACTTGGTCTTCTGTGAGACCATAGCTGTTTACGACCAAAACTATTATTTAAACATTTTTTTTGTTGTTTCAATATTTACAAACATATTTACCCTACACTTCGATAGGTGGCGTTGTACTGCCTGCCTGAATCGCGCTATAGTTTCTTTACCAGCAGCTGTATAACGTACTTTAGATTCATTAATAAAAAAAAGATAGATCAGATAACAGATGCGGTTTAATTTTGGACCCTTCTAGTACATCCTAATAGATCAACCAGGTCATATTTACACTAGTCGTAACAATAGTGTTACTCCGGGTGAGCAGGCTAATAAAGACCGACTAAACAACATCTTAGATTGTTGATCTATTTTGACATCGGCCCGTGTAGTGACGGTTTTATTTATTTATTTTTTTATTTATTTATACATCATGCACTTTATGTACATAGGCGGACTTAAAGCCTAAGGCATTCTCTACCAGTCAACCTTTGGGTGATGCAGAGAAAATAGGAAGTAGGTGCGTTTCAGGTGTTGAAAAGTAGAAGTAGACATATACAAACTTTCATATACTAAAATTAATACAAATACATAAATACATACATATACATACTTAAGTTGATGTAAGTCTATATACATATGTACATACACAAATAAATATCATAACAAGTATAAAATGATAATCATGTATTGGTTGATTCTGCCAGCTGTTTCAGTAAATACTACAACTGTTTTACACTACGAAGTCACCACCCCTATTCATCTCATGTGTGGTCAGACGACAAAGGGAGCAAAACCACACAGCACAATATCATTGGAAAGGGAAGGAAAACTTGAAACAAATCCTATACCAAACCCATCTGGCCAGCGTTGAATAGTAGACCAAAACCTTAATTATTCAACAGAGGCCTATGTCCAGCAGTGGGTTAAAGGCTGTTGATGATGATGATTGTGACACTCTTGATAAGAGGATGGTCAGAAAAGGGTGAGTATAATATACACAATTGCTTTTACAGGGTAAGGAGTCAACTCTGATCAAGAAATCCGTCAGCGAGATCAACTGGTCTCACGAGTCGTTACCTGTGATTGATTCAGGTTATTATTTTTACTTTTTTACAAATAATAAAATAATAATTGCTAGGTAGTAGAGCCACGCTGATTTCAGCACGAGCGGGCCGGCTCGACCGGGGACAGCATTCGTGCTCTCGTGTTTCATTGGTGAGTGTGAGACCAGAGGGCCATTGATGCAGGGATGACAGTTATCGTGGTAACTGTGTCAGCCTTACACTGTCACGATGACTGTCCTGCCTTTTACGTCCCTAAGCGGGGTGTGAAAAAGCATCTTACAAGGCCGGCATAGTGTGGGTCGCCATACTGCATTGCCTGCATTTGCAATGAGTATGGTGACCACACCTCTTGGATTTTATTCATGCTTGCCATCAGGCAGAGTAGACTCACTTTGGCAGGTTCTTAATGTAGAAAAAAATAAAAATATTTTTAATGTCTCATAAAAATAAAATGTACGTCCATGGAGGTCCTAGACCCCACACTAAGATTCTCTGTGTTGTGGGGTCTAGACTCTTTCGTTGGTTAGACTTATTGACAATGTTAAAGTTGTGAGTTCTGGTGTGGTATGTTATTGTGTGAAATCATGACTTCACATAAAAACACATCATCATTAATGTGTTGTGTGTGTGTGTTAGTGTGATGTGATGTAGTGTGATGTGTTTTGATGTGACGTTATGAGGTGAGACGTGTTGGTTCTGTCATTATGAAGAATTAGTTTTATACAATCAACTGTAAAGTACAAAGACCTCCTCCAAGGAGCGTCAACTATCCCCACCTTAGGCAATCCACATCGATTTGCTGCCAGCCACTTTCTACAAATCGTCGGTCCATTGTACCGCACGTCTTACAGTACGTTTGCCTAATCAATCTCCACTCTAACGCATTTAGATTCCAGCTCTCGGTTAGTCTTGAGACATGACCGGACATGTCTGCTTGTGATGTGTTTAATTCTTGGGAAGAAAGTAACGTCTAAGGAGCAAGCTAAGCCCAGTTTCATCAAGAATTGTTTTTTTCACTTTTTCACCCAATTTATTAATGCATTGTAATCTATAATTGCATATTAAAAATAATATTTAAAAAAAAAAAGAAATCCTAGTTTCACCAGTTTCCGGTAAGGTTTTAGATTTGTTATCTTCCATATAACACTTTTTTTTGTGTAGTTGTAATGGAATAGGCGTTTGTCTTCCATCTCACCTGATGGAAAGTGTAAATAAAGACGAAGGTGGTACATGCCCATCCAAAAGAAACCTGTTCATTCTAGTCTACTCACTCTACTCACTACGCTATTTAGAAGATAAAGATTTCTGTTGTATATTTATTTATATGTATATATGCATGAGCGCCAGGAAGGGGGTGGAAGAAGGTGCACTTTCACGCCGTGGCAGAAAAGAAAATATATAGAAAACACATTTTTTTTAATTATTTCATAAAAAAGGCGATTTTATAGGTAAAGACCAAGTTAGCAGCCCCCTGAATAATTCCAATTACGCTCATGTATGTATATATGTAAACAAATTCACTCCACTTATTAATAATAAAGTCAATTTCTTCAAAATTATTGAGTTTTACCATATGAAACTGTAGACATTTTTGGAAATAGTCTTTTTCAATATAACTTAGAATATGGTAACGTTGTCTGGCGGCCATATTGTGCAGTACACTCGTTGCGTTTGCAAAACCCTTTCTTTGGCAATTGGTGTATTCTAATGGTTTGCGTAGACAGTTTCAGTCTTATGATAAAAGACTGACACACAGACGGGACGCATTGTTTGCGATTAAAGTTTTAAAATGTAAAATTGACCCTTCACGTATTTTTGCCCTATTCGACTTTCATACCCTATTGCTTCTCAATGCTATTACTCCACATTGTCCATCACTGGGAAGAATTGTGTTAGGAACCAACTCACCTTACGCAAGATTGTGATTTAATCAATTACTGCAGTGACGTTATTGATTTGCTTGTGAAGGGACGGGTGTCATGTCCCTCCAGCATAAAGGGAGGATCCTCCGACCAGGCGAGGAGATAATGCCTGGCGGGTCGCGGTCGAACGCTTGATGTTGGGATATTGTACATATGTTAATCACCGTGAAAATCTTTATATCGCGGTTCAGGGTTAGTAGTTCTTCTGCAGTTCATTACTTCATAGTTCAATGTGTATTCGGTAGATGACGTTTTAGAATGTTTTTTTGTTTGCGCTATATGTAGAAGTCGCCACATGTTCTTTGACTCTTTACATAAATTGAAGACCATCATAATAACCTCTGAGGATATAGGAAACGTATAATTTATACACACGTCAATACACACATAGATACAAAGATACAGACACAGTACAGACATGGCAATCCACACACACACAAACACAGTTGCTATAAACATTCTATGAATCTATTGTCACACATCGTATTTTATAATTGCTACTGCTGTAAGCATTATCTGCCACTTACGTATTTCTTTAACTCTTTCCTTGTTTTTTGTATACAAATAAAAAATAGCTTGCAGTAAACATGTAGGTAATTAACACGATGTGTCTACCTACAAGTGTTTGTAACACGCTATTATGACTTTTGTGAGTGTGCTATATTATTAGTTTAAGTGTAAACATGTGTTAGTGAAACTCATAAATAAATAAGTAATATATGTATATTTGATATACATGTCTTTAGCCAAGACTTTTGATATTGCAATCTTTAGAATTTTGGCAGATAACTTGAGGTTAGTCTAACAGAGACTTGATTCGAGGAGCGGCTGGAAATTGATCTCAAGGTTTATATAAAATTAGCATATTTTTTTTATGAGCAGACGAGAAGGTGTTTACCAAACCCGAAGACAAAGTTGAACAGAAGCCGAAAAAAGGGAAAGGGAAGAAGGGAAAGGAAAAAGAAGAAATCCCGGAGTTTGCAAAGGTAAGAATGAAAAGTGATTCGGCAATATTTTCAGTTTTTGAAAAGTGTCGTGGCTTTTTTTATTGAGGCAAACAAGTAAGTGGTCACCTGATGGTAAGTGACTACCCCGGGCCCCTTGGATTTATACGATTCCAGAGACCCAATGGCTTTGTGATTTGGGCTGTAATGACCTCCCACACTCGGTAGAAACCAACGAGAAAATGGTATGACACAAACTTTTCTGTGAAAACGTGGTATCTCTTCCTCAGTAAATTATCCTGTACTAGTGACTTACGTGGTGGTCTATGTAGGCGACAAGTACGACACGATTCGACGCGACACATGATGCAATGCGAAGTGATGCTAAACGTGACAGGTGTCTAACTTGAGCGACGAATACGACACGACGCGTCGTTCCACGACACGATGTAATATGACAATTTTGTTTGAAGGTTCATATTTGTCACACAATTATCACATTACTTCATTTTAAAAAAGAAGATATAGAAATAAACACGGAAAGGAGACAGACATAATATTTTTACAAAGAAACGTATTTCGCAAGTTCACTTTGCATAACTAAACTTAAGGAACAATTCTAAATGGTTAAACAATATAGTGGACTATTAACCCTCTTCGTTTAATTACATTATTGCTGCTTTTAAGTGATTACCCCATTGATGCAGGGGTGACAGTTATCGTGGTAACTGTGTAAGCCTTACACAGTCACCCCACTGTCCCCAAGCGGGGTGTCAAAAAGCATCTCACAAGGCCGCCATAGTGTGGGTCATCATACAGTATTGTCTGCAATTGCAATGAGTATGGTGACCACAACTCTTGGATTCTATTCATGCTTTCTATCAGGCAGAGTAGAGTCACTTTGGCAGGCTCTTAATGAAAAAAAGAATAAGTCTCAATTTCAATTGAAAACAACACATTTATAAACACGACGGCTGAGACGGTCAACGCTTCTTAATCAATCATGGTGTCTCGTCTAGTCGCCCACAAAACAAGAATGAGTTGCGTCGCATCTTGCCGCAGACACTCACATACTAGACTAGTAGGGTATGGTGTTGATCGCGTTCGTAGCGCGTCACGTCGCGTCGTATTTGTCGCTCACCTAGGACATACCGATACTTAGTTATTTTTTTTTTTCTAAAATTGGCAGTTCTACTGCTTAGGAAGTTTCATATATAAGCTTTTCTCCGATATAGACTGGGATTTCCTAAACTCCTCAATCGAAAAAAAAATTATTCGTAATCAACCAGGCTTTCCCAGCTCAGGTAGATGGCCAGAGATACGTCGGCGTTCGGTACACCTGGTTCCCCGGTTATTGATACCTGAGATAGTGTACGGTTTTTGGTCGGTTCGAGTCCGACATAACCACCAGTAGGTGGTATCCAGGGGGATTTCCGCATAGAAAAAAAAAGGTTGTCCCAGCGGCTCCACCCGCGTGTATATGTATATCGCGGTACAAAATAGCTTATTACTTGCCAATAACGTAGCCTTCCATTGGTGAAAGAATTTTTAAAATCGTTGCGGTGGTTTAGGTGTGTAAGCGTAACAAACAAACTCATATTCACATTTACAATATTAGTTACACAAAACAATTTGTAGGTTAGTTTTTAAAGTTACATTGAAGACTATAAATAACAAAGAAAACAACAAAAAATGAATGTATTTGAAACACAGTTATGTAAACGAAACGTCAATACGAGTTGTTCATCATGTGCCTCGAAAAAATTAGGGTTCCGTAATGAAATTTCAAGTTAAAACCTTTATTGAGACGATTTTTTCGGATTCCTTAATACATTATTAATTAATTGTTAACTTGGAGAGATTATTAGGTTAACTTAGTGGTTTAAGCGGTCACCTGTCGCTTTTGTCAGTCTGCGCCGCACTCAGTGTTGTGAATTCGATTTCCCCATGGGAGATAATCCAAAAACTGTTGTCCTGACCAATGACTCGAGTCTGGATGTTCTTTGGTCTATTTAATGTTTGTTTTTAAAGTCCCTACGACACGGGATATATTCTTAATGCCAGAGTTGTTTTAAAAGAAAAAAACAAATACGAGCGTTACCAGGACAAATTTTACAATCTATTATAACTTACAGTTAACAAAATGGAAGAGCCTGATATGTAAGTATAGATAAAACTATAAAAACAAATATGTTACAAAACACATTCACCATTACACATAATAAATTGTTTACACAAAAATAGATTTTAACTCACAATGATTTTAACGCACAAATTGCTTTGGTATGGTATAGTATTGGTATGTTCTATTTTTTCAAGCTAACCTCATAGAATATACACAATACCGCACTTTAGTGCACCTATTTCATTATCCAAATCAGATAAATAAGGCTGAAAAATTTTCTTTTTTTACGGTTGTCGGCAACAATCAATCAGATTACTTAAATCTATTATATATTCGTGTTGTACGGAATAGAAAAATAATTGACACATTAAATAAATTACTGTCAGTGTGGTGACGAATTAAGAGCGCCACCATCCCCACTCTTCCCATGTGTGTTGTAAGAGGCGACTAAGGGAACAAAATATGCAAGAGAAGATCACTGCAAAAAGAGAAAGTCAACTTAAAAGAAAAACCTTACATGCACCCTATATGAATGCTTGCTAAAGGGGTTTATGTCCAGCAGTAGACTGCTAAAGGCTGTTGATGATGATGATAAATAAACTACTAGCTATTGTCCGCGACTTCACTGGCATGATTCTTTCTTATTTCTTGTTTTTAACTTTGAAAATGACGCACTTCCATGCCAACTGTTCATCTAGTTAAGCATGTTAAATATGTATTACAGGTTTCCTCCTTCCACTTTTTCCTTTATTTTGCACCCTTCGGGGTGAGATTTCAAGGAATCCTTTCGTAGCGTGTTTACAACATAACTTTTATGATGCTTACATCAGCCTCAATTAAAATTTTTACCCCAGCTATTTGGAAAATCAGTCGCAGATAACGAACAATATTATTTAACATGCAGAACCCAGCACGTAAAAAAGCTTCTAACTTAGCCGTTTTATCGTTTCTTACCTCTGTAAAGGGTAGTAAACATTGTTGTTTTATTACTGTTTACAGTTGCCATAATAACTGGTAAAACTCACCCCCCCCCATGATATTCGAAGCCATTTTAATTCCCCTTCACTAACAAAACACACGATTTTTTGAAGAACCCCAAATTTTAGATTTAAAGTTTTAAAATTGCAAATAAGTTGTGTGTGCAAGTGAAAATGCAAAATATTGATCTAAGTAAACTGTTGCAAAGCTCGCCTCCTATTGAACCTTTGGTAAGTGATGGTGCGTGTCTTCGTTCACGTGATCTTTCGTCGTCACAAACTGGAGTATGGAAGTTGGAAGTATTTCACGCCCGTGCCTTGGGAAGTACGTTAAGCCGTCGATTCTGATTATCATGAGCATCTATAGCTATCGTTATTGAGGAGTCAGTGCCCTCAAATACGAATCCAGTTACAAAAGTCCGATGCCAGTCGCTCCTAAGAAACACTAGGGGCAAAAACAAAACCTGGGACTGATTCCAAACTAGGAAAGTGAACATGAATGAATAATCAAAAATAGTTTCATATATATTTTTTTGGACTTTCAAATTTTGTTCCCATTTCAATCTAATCAACTTAACGCCATCCACTGCTGAACGCACGTCTCCCTCAAGGAGTGCCAACAATCCACCTTCCA
Source organism: Hypercompe scribonia (assembly GCA_949316085.1). NCBI lineage: Eukaryota > Metazoa > Arthropoda > Insecta > Lepidoptera > Erebidae > Hypercompe > Hypercompe scribonia. The sequence continues at coordinate 6,890,949 of OX438997.1, forward strand.
CCTTCTTCAAGTCGTCGGTCCCTCGCGCTGCAGGTTGCCCTACACTACACTTACCCAATCGTGGTCTCCACTCTAGCACACTTCGGCTCCAGCGACCATAGGTTCGTGTGGAGATATGACCGGCCCACTTTTGCTTCAGCGTACTGATTCTCCATGCTGTCAGTTACTTCAGTTTAAGGCTTTGTCCCCTTACTTTGTCCCCTTTTAAGCAATAAAAAATTCAAAGTTTTAACTGAGTATTATTAACCGTGCTTCAGCCAAAAGAATGGAAGAAAATGAACAGAAAAGAGCGGGAAAACTGGATGACAGCAAGAATAGAACAGTGGAGAATGGAGAAGGAAGCGGAGAAGTTAGTCTTTATCTTCTTTTTGTGACTATTCTTCGACTAGACGGAGAAGTTTTACAACAGTTTTTAGTTTGTTTTATGGTGACAAATGAGCAGGGCACCTAGAACTTCAGAGTTTTACTAATCCCTTTCCATCCCAACCTTAATCAGTGGAATAGGTGGTACGGTAACCCCAGTTGCTATGTGAAAAGCAACACAAGGAGTGCTTAACGTCGGTTTCCTGAGAAATCATGGTGTCACTCCGATCAAGCTAGCACTTTTGTACCATAGCATGGTTCTTTTCCATGTAACATGTGCATAAGATTTCATTTTATGCTTTTGTGTTTCTCGCTTTTAATGTAGTGTAGTTTTTTATTATCATCTGCTGCGACGATTGAATAGAAACTTGATTTCACCATAAAAGCTATGTAGTGTTTCATTAGTTGGTAATTTTTTATTGTATAATAAGTAATGAACAGATAAATCACATGCTGGTAAGCTAGTAAGGTAAGTCCACGTTCACCCAAAGACAAAAAATCTCGAACAAAGTGGTACGTACGTACGTCAGCGTACAGGATAGTGATATGACCCACATTACCCCAGGACATGCCCTTTTTCAAAGGCAGGGGACAAACCACCCTGACCTAGCTTCCACACGCGACTACGAAGAGGATAGTGATCTTAAATCTAAGATTTGTAACTTGAAGTACTGAATTGGCATTGCCAGCCACATTCACCTTGTACTAGTCACCACTCAGCACTAAAGCTGACATGCTAGTAGCTGCGATCTGCTTAACCACAAAGCGCTCTCAGCAGTGACTTTGAAGGCAAAATCCAACAACATCTACAACGGTAGAAACACAAGTATGCCCTCTATTCAAAACAAAAGAAAAGTAGGAAGGTGACAGTATTAGTTGGTGACCTCAGTCACTCACAGTAAAAGGCAATGACAAAATGTCTTTACATTAGTTTTCCTGAGACAATGGTGTAACTCCCAATTTGTTATACTTCCAACTCGTCCAAATCACTCCTGATTTCGCTACGAGTACGATGCCTTCCTGCAACTTCTCGAGTCTCACAACTCGATGTGTTCGTGGGTTATTACTGTTGATCATAGTATACAGGATTTGCAGTAGTAGACGTGTGAGAAAGACAAGAATCATAAGTACCGAAGTTTCGCTATATAATGACTGGCTAATTTGTTTTTTTTTTATGATTAGGCAAGCAATCTTAGCTGGAGCCAAGGAGAAGAGACTGGCTTATGCTCGTGAAAGAAATGAGCAGTTGGCGCGAGACGTGAATGATCAGGAAATAAGAAGAGATATCCTGCAGAAGACTTGCACGCTGTTCTATAGTATGTTGGCTCAACTTTTCTTTTTCTTTAAGGCAACTCCTACACCAGGATCATCATCATCAACAGCTTTTAGCAGTCCACTGCTGGACATAGACCTCTCGTTAACAAGGATGTTTCGGCCTACTATATCACGCTGACCAGACGAGTTGGTATGGGGTTTGTTTCAAGTTTTCCTTCTTATTGCAATGATGTTGTCTTGCATATTTTGTTACCTAAGTCGCCTCTTACGACAGCAATGAGAAGAGTAGTGCTGGTGATACTCTGTAGTCTTAATCCACCACCGTACGGACTAAGGTATGTGTAACGGATGTGGATGGATCACATAAAGTGTTGTACCATGTAGGTTTTGTATCCATAGCATGCAACTAGGCAATGTCTGTGCTGTGATAACCAGACTGCTGGAAAAGGTAGTTTTATATTTATAAATACATATATTATAGATAACCTGGGTGAATATTGATATCACAATCTGCAGCTTGTGAATAACAAACAAGCACAAAAGTGCGTTGCTACTGAACATACAACTTTTGAACATCAACCGTGGGCTCGCAGACTACTAAGGATGGTCGAGGATCCCCTGCAACTCATGAGCCACTTACGCGTTTCTGACCTTTGTGGTAGACATGCTCAATTTTTTCTCTGTGCCTTCCAAAGTGTCTGCTCTGTCTGATGGAAAGTGTGAATAAAATCGAAGAGTGGCGACCCACGCTATGGCGAGCTTGTATTGCGTATTCATTGCATTTAATTCTTCTATTTCAGGATACGAAAAAGAAAAAGATATTGCAATGCAAAAGAAGCAGGCTCATGAAGAGGTTTGTGGATTTATTTCCAAACATCATCAGCAAGCTATCATCATCACCACCAACAGCCTCTATACTCCACTGTAGGACATATTATACCTCTTCTTAGAAATGAGGTTTTGGGTATTATAAATTCTTTTTGCTGAAGTATGAGTTGTTCTTCTTATTCTCCGTGTGGTGAAGGATTAAAAATACGAAGTGCCACCATCACTCTTCACCCCGTAGCTGTCGCAAGAACCGACTAAGGAAGCAAAGTCCGCAGTACAACAACACTGCTACGAGAAGGACAACTTGAAACAAACCTCATTCCGATCAGCTGGATATAGTAGCCTAAAACCTCCTTGCTGAAGAGAAGCCTATGTACAGCAGTGGACTATAAAAGGTGATGATTAGTCAGCACAGTTCCAATGTACTGCTTCACCATAAATAAGATTAAGAGTTTTTATTTATGATTATTCATCAGTGGTCGCAGTATCTCCGCTGTGATGGCCTCCCAGACCCTCGAGTGGTACCACAGATCCAGACCTACCTACATTTATGGCAACACCTCAAGGTGGTTGATGCTCAAGAGCTGGAAAAGAGATGCATAGAAGTGTTACCGGTAAGAATTCATAAAATTTCTTGCGATCATCCAAGTTTATGCCAAACACGATTTAAATACTCGTACACCTCCCTTCTAGGTTCGATATATACTTTTATGACTTTTTTTTGACGGGATAGAAAGTCTCTTCGGATCTCCGTTTCCTTAGTGACCCAGAAACCAGGAGCATATGATGTTTCTGTGAATTAATCGCCCATGAACGTCGCTAGAAGTATTTTCAGCGGAATCATCTGCATCCACGAATACTGTTAACCAATATAATATATAGAATTGTACTAGGTCCTGGCTATTAATTCGATTTTTTTATGAAATAAGTTTCAAATATCAACTTTTCTATGTGTTCTCTTTTCAGTCAGGCATTATGCGTCGCCTAATAGATTGCCAGTCGTCTCCGTGAGACCTGTAGAATACCCATGTCAAAATGTTTACTCTACTGTATATGTATAAACTAACTTTACTGTACAAAAATAAAGGTTTACGAGAACATTAATACAGGGGTGTCATCGTGGTAACCGTGTGAGCCTTACACTGCCACAATGACTGTCATGTCTTTTCACATCTCCAAGCGGGACGTGAAAAAGCATCTCACTAGACCGTCATAGTGTGGATCACCAAACTGCATTGTCTGCATTTGCAATGAGTATGGTGACCACAACTCTTGGATTCTAGTCATGCTTTCCATCAGGCAGAGTAGAGTCACTTTGGCAGGTTCTTAATATAGAATAAACACTAATCGTGTTATTTTGATATCTCTGCTTGTTTCAGATGCTGGAGATGTTAGAACAACTGGTGCAGAAAACCAAGCAATTCACTCCACGACAGATTAATAATTACAATGAGGTATCTATACTCAAATGAATCTATCACCGTCCATTACTGAACGAAGGTTTCCCCCAAGGAGCGCCAATCATCCCGGTCTTGAGAAATTCGGATCCATCCGATGCCAGCCACGTTCTTCAAGTCATCGGATCATCACGCCGCAGGGCGCCCTAAACTAAGTTTGCCCAGTCGTGGTCTCCTCTCTAGCACACTTGGGCTCCAGCGACCATTGGTTCGTCTGGAGACATAACCAGCCCACTTCCACTTCAGCGTACTGATTCTCCGTGTGATGTCAGTTACTCCCATTCTCTGCCGAATAACGTTGTTACGAATCTAACAGCCAGAGAAACATCCATCATCGGACGCTGAGCTACTTTTAATTTGTGGAGCAGTCCAATGGTGAGTGTCTACGTCTCGGCTCCGTATGTCATTACGGGTACGACACACTGGTCAAATACCTTGGTGTTTAATAATTATGGAATCTGCGACTCAAAGATGTGATGCAGCTTTCTGTATGCTGGTCAGCCCAAGCGAATCCTCCTATCACCCTCCCGATCGAAGTTGTGCCAACTAAGTTTAATAGTTTGCCCGTTTCCTTGTACAACCTCGATAGCAGCGCTATTTACGGTTACGGGACTCGGGGATAGATGCCTATTTTGCATGATTTTCGTTTTCTTGATGTTCATCCCCAGTCCCACTCGTTTTGAAGAATCGTCCAGACTGCCAGCATTTCTTTCAGATCGTACAGAGATTCCGCCAGGATGATTATTTCACCTGTACCTAAGTATGGATAATATTTTGTAACTCATAGGTTAAAGATACTAAAGACCCCATTGGGTTTTCAGTGATAGCCGCTAGTACAATTTGAGTCTCAGAATACGTACTACAAAAACTAGTAGTAGGTCTAATGGTTGGTGATCCTGACTGCCATGCTAAATGTGGATGTGGATTAAATTCCCACTTAGAACTAATAATATACGATGAGCTCTATCATCATCAACAGCCTTTAATAATCGACTACTGTACAAAATCCTCACTTTACCAAGGAGGTTTTGGCCCACTATACCACGCTGGTCTAGTAGTAGGTCCAATGGTTGGTGACCCTGACTGCCATGCTAAATGTGGATGTGGGTTGAATTCCCACTTAGAACTAATAATATATGATGAGCTCTATCATCATCAACAGCCTTTAACAGTCGACTACTGTACAAAAGCCTCACTTTAGCAAAGAGGTTTTGGCCTACTATACCACACTGGTCAGTTGGTACAGCGTTTCTTTAAAGTTTTCTTTCCCTTTGTAGTGATTTTGCCTTGCATACTTTAATCCCTTAGACGCCTCTTACGACACCCATGGGACGAGTAGGGGTGATACTCTGTTTTCCTAATTTTTTTTTTATATATTCAAACTTAATGCACATATTGTACAAAGGCGGGCTTAATCCGTCACCACGCGGATTCATTTTGTTCTGTGTCTTAATATAATTTAGCAGGTAAAATATGTACGTATTTATAAATAAGTAACTATTTTTCTAACAATCTGGTTGCCATTGTACAGGCACCATACCTTGGCATCACACCACACATTTGTTTTATTGTCTCGTTTCCAAAAACACTCTCCTCTTTTTAGGTCAGGCTTGCTCTCCGCGCTCAGCTGAGTGACGCAATCCAGTTAGCATCATACTTCCTCCTCCGGGACTTGGAGAAATATCTCACAATGGAAAGTACAAAGCTGGCGACTTATGAAAAGGCCTTTAACGGACTCAGACTTAACATTTGGGTGGTTATAAAGCAACCAACCAAGAAACGGAAGCCTATTGAACCTGAACGGTAATTGTTTTTTTTTCGGTGTTAGCTAACTAAGCTAATGTTGAACTCCTGCCCTAATGAGGTTTACTAGAGGGTTGTTAAATAACAAAAACACCGTCTGTAATCTGATCTAACTCTGGTTTATTGATCTTTTTTTCTTATAAATTTCAATACATTATATTATACTAGGTGGAACCAAACTATATCGTGATGTAATTCGACGTGCACGCCATCTATCGAGTAGTTAGTAAGGTTCCACATAAATTTATGAACTACCTGATAATAATTGTTTATTGGCCGTAAACATTCGGCTTTTTTTAACAGTATATGAGGCAAACGAGCATGCGGTCTACCTCTCAGACCATACAAACAAGGGAGATTTGCTTATTACATTAAATGGTTCGTGTGCTGATGTCTCCAGGTTTCACATACTAGTTTACACCAACACAAAAACAATATCAATGAGTACGGTACACATGCTCACATTTCTCACACATACTAAGAAATTTGCATCCATACTAATATTCTAATGAATGTAATAATGGTGACGTACACCGAGCCAATTTTGATGGCGGTGGACAGTCTCAGTCAAACATAGGTGCACTTTCTGTTCCCTCACTCTCACAAACCAATGGGACGGTTATTCGACACGGCCGGGAAGAGATCAGACGGAGTACCAATGGTTTTACGTGCTCTCAGAGGCACGAGGATTTAAACCTCAACCTCTAAACTCCGGGCGGTTATTAAGTATTTCTATAATCAAAAAACTCAATAACACTTTTTGTCCCGATCCGGGAATCGAACCCGAGACCTCTTGATCGGCAGTCGCATAAGCTTACTAGAACAACTAGACAACGAATAACTTTATGAGATTAATAATATATTATTATTCTCGTTGTTTGCTCTAAGTACACATTAATTACATTTTTAAACACATTTTTTTTTTAAATTTAAAAATTTAAAAAAACACAAACAGGTTATTATTTTTAAAGCAAATATGAATCGTTACAAATTTTGTCTTTTAAAATAATAAATACATATTATAAAATCTTGCGGTATATAAGTAGGTTTAGTCATAAAATATCGATAACCGTAGATAATTACGCAACATAACCTGGAGGTTAACAACTGCCATATCCCGAAAGTATTTTGTCATGAAAAGTAACAGTAAAATCGTCATCCATTGCGCTGTGAACGCTATTAATATTTAATAGATTTGATATTAGCTAGCAATGGTGTCAATACATATAATGAACTTAGGACTTCATCTCGTGTTTGCCATGAAGTAATATTTTATTAAGGTTTATTGCAAACAATAACATTTTCTCAGTGTTTACATTTAAAACGAGATGCCAACCTTCTTATAATTTACTTTGTTGTTGGTTTTGTTACATACGACCACTGAACGACTTCATATTTTGTTAAATTCGTTAGATTTTTTTCTTTTTAAAATGACAACGCCCGCGGTGGACTTTATAAACATACAAGAAACGGACACAAAGAACACCCAGACTCAGAACAACAATTTGTGAATCACACAAATTGTTGTCCTATGTGGGAGATTTGAACCCACAACACTCAGCGAAGTGGTAAGCGGCGTGGCGACCGCATAAACCACTAGGCCAACCGTGGAGTCATAAATTACTAAAGTTAACGCCGTACCACATTCTAAAATTGAGACTAAGGCGATATTAGGGCATGAAGCCCGTTTTTGGCCTGATATATTCGTAAAGTCCACGCCCCCTTGCCTTATCTCCATTATTTGTATGATCTGAGAGTCGCCTGACGGTAAGGGACTACCACTGTCAATGACAAATGTAACTCTATTAGGTAGTAGAGCCACGTTGATTTCAGCACGTACGGGCCGGCTCGACCGGTGTAGAACTACCCTCCCACAGAAGATCAACCTAAAGCGCCAGCATTCGTGTTGTCGTGTTTCGTTGGTGAGTGTGAGACCGGAGGTCCATTGATGCAGGGTTGACAGTTTTCACTAGACCGCCATAGTGTGAGTCACCACACTGCATTGTCTTCATCTATTTATCCATCAGGCAGAGTAGAGTCACTTTGGCAGGCTCTTCATATAGAAAAAAAAAACATAAGAGCCACAAGTGTGGAAGTGTGGAAGGAGGGAAAGAAAATTTGTTTTTAGTATATCTTATATATCTATCAACGTAATTATTACTTACACATAAAACAAGATCTTGGAGTAAACAATGTAACATAGAAGAAACAAGGTTATATCGTTTTATGCTCGTATATAATTAAATACAATGTCGCACAATGTATTAAATTACGCATTTATAACACAATAATCAACAACCTTCAACAGCCCACTGCTGGACATAGGCCTCTCCATAGCAAGGAGATTTTGGACTACTATACCACACTGACGAGTTGCCATAGGGTTTGTTTCAAGTTTTCCTTCTGTTTGCATTCATCAACAGCCTTTACAGTCCACTGCTGGACATAGGCCTCTCCTTAGCAAGGAGGTTTTGGCCTACTATATTATATCACGTTGGCCAGACGGGTTGGAAAAGGATTTGTTCCAAGTTTTCCTTCTCTTTGTAATGATGTTGTCTTGTGTACGTTATTCCCTTAGTCGCATTTTACGACACCCACGGGATGAATAGGGTTGGTAAAACTATGTATTCTTCCTACTAATCCTACTAATCCTTTTATTTGCCTTAAATAATAATAAATATTTTTTTCGGACATTTAACGCACAAACTTTCAAGCACAAGCACTTTCAAACTAAGCAGAACTTGGCCTATGATAACTAACCTGACTGATAGAATACCTTTATTCCTTGTTTTTTGTAAATACATACATATTAAATATAGAAAACACCTGAACTCTGAAACAAATATTTGCAGATTATACAAACATTTGATCCGACCCGGGGTCAAACCCGAGAGCTCTAGCACAGCAGTCGCTTTCGCTACCGCTTCACCATCGAGGCAGTCGGCATATATACAATAAATATTTTGTAGTGCATAGTTAATTGCCTGTTATGGGTGTCGCCCATGGGATGAATAGGGGTGGCGAAATTCTGTATTCTAAATCCGTGAATGCTTCTCTTCTGAATCTAGCTTTTGAATGTTATGCTACACAAATGTGCTGGCTCTATCGAAGTTATAACACGGCCTCTCAAAAAACTGATGTTAAGCAAATTTTACATTGCACAAAGGACAGCAACACTGGAGCTGCTTTGGAGCTACTGTATTTACTTATATATCAACAGTCTTGTACAGTACACTGCTAGACTTAGGCCTCTCCTTAGCAAGGAGGTTTTGGCCTGCTATACCACGCTGGCCAAACGTTGGAATAGGGTTTGTTTCAAGTTTTCCTTCTCTTTGTAATGATATTTTCCTGAATAGTTTGTTCCCTTAGTCGTCTGTATTTACTTATCTTTGAATAATTCTTGTACTCGTTCGTCCCTTATTCTATAACAATAATTAATATAGTTTCAAAAGACTAAAAAACACGTTTACAAACATTTGAAGCTACTAAAAGTGTGTTAAAGATGGATGTACTGTATAAGACACCGTCACATCAACAGTCCACAGCTGGACATAGGCCTCTCTTTAGCAGAGAAGTTTTGGCCTATATAACGCTGGCCAAACAGGTTAGTATAAAATTTATTTCAAAGTTTTCCTCCTTTTGCGTTGGTGTTGTTTCTGGATAACGCACGGAGGCACGGAAGTTAAGACCTCAATTTCCAAACTCTAAACTGTTTTTAAGCATTACTATAAGTAGGAAAACTCAATAACCCCGATGATCTGACCCGCCAATCAAACTCGAGATCGGTTGTCGCATACGCTGACCGTTAGATCAACGAACATGTATATTATAGATAAGATGACTTTGACGCAGTACAAACAATCATTCTCATTATACAATATTTTCATTGAATGGGAATCAAATTCATGTCTTGACAGTCAAGGCCACCACTAGATCAACAGATCCGTCTTAGTAATCAAACCTGTTACTAGCCTTTCACAGTGCAGGCTGCACGCCTGTAGAACTCCTTACTGGAGGCTATTAGGTGAGCACAGTCGTTGAATGCTCTTAAGAAACTCGTCAAGGATCACTATTTACCTCTGTAACAACTATATGCTGTATGTGTATGTGTATGTATGTATGTTTATGTATGTATTCCTATTTATATACCTACTAGCTGACCCGGCAAACGTTGCTTTGCCATATAAATTATTTCTAAGTAATTTGAGCGGGATGAAAAATGATTAAATTACTAAAATGGCTATTAAAAAATAAGGGTTGATCGTAGAAGGGTGACAATTGAGGATTGTATGTATTTTTGTATGTTGTATCATAAAAAAATAGAAATTAAAAATTTGTCTAAAAATAAAAATGCCGATAGAAGTGAAAACGGAACTATTAAGTTGAGAGTAATTAAAACTATATGCAAAAATTATATGAAATTTTTTATGTTTCATATATAGCTATATATAATATATAATATTATATATAATATATAATAATAATAAATTTCATATATAATATATAATAATAATAAATTTCATATATAATATATAATATCATATTCTCCATAGCTATAGATATACTAAATATTACACTGGTCTACAGTGGTTTTGTTGCCCTAGATATAAGATTGATTTTGGATATATTTATACTCACAATTCATGAAATTATGAATGATTTTGTAAGATTTGCTTTCGTTTTTTTTTAAATACTTATTTTTATTTTACATTACAAAAATCGGAAAACGAGAAACAAAATAACAGATATATTTATAATGTCAGTTTTATTTGGATAAAAATATGATATATCGAAGTAAATAGAGAGGAAAATTTGGAAAACATGTTATATTTCCATAAAACGCCTTTTAAGAGCTTTTCTTTGATAATTTTTCCGGGGACAATCTCTTTTTAAAGACCAGCAGTAATCTGCCATCATATGACAGTCCCATCGACCCTGATATCTTTCTTCCATTACTTTCAGATCCTGGTGGAACCGCTCTCCTTGTTCCTCACTATAATTTCCTAAATTATCTGGAAATTTATCCAAATGATTGCGGAGATAGTGTAACTTGATACTCATATTTGCTCCTAGAGTCTGAAAGTTTGTCAGCATATTTTGTACAATTTCTTCATAATTTGGTGCTTTATGGTTACCTAGGAAATTTTCGACTACCAACACAAAACTTTCCCAAGCTTCACTTTCCGGAACAGTCATAACTTTAATAAAATCTGCGTCTTTTATCAATTGCCGTATTTGAGGACCATCAAATATTCCACCTTTCAACTTTTCCATACTAAGCTTCGGAAATTTTCGACAAATGTATTTAAAACAATCCCCTTCCTTGTCCAAAGCTTTAACGAATTGCTTTATCATTCCTAACTTAATATGTAATGGTGGAAGTATGATTTTGTCTCTGTTCACCAACGGTTCCCTTATTACATTGGCTTTACCGACAGTTAGAGTATTTCTTGCAGGCCAAACATCTTGTTCCCAATGAAGTTGCTTTGCTCTACTGTCCCACATACAAAGGAAGCAAGGGTATTTCGTGTATCCACTTTGTTGACCAAGTAAAAAATTAACCATTTTCAAATCTACACAGATCGGCCATTGATGCTCCGAGTATTTAATTTTTTCTAAAACTAATTTTACATTTTCATATTCTTCTTTGAGTTTTGTTGAATGGGCAATTGGAATTGATGCAAATTTATTTCCATTGTGCAGTAAGACGCATTTTAAACTTCTTTTACAGCTGTCAATAAAAAGACGCCACTCAGTAGGTTTGTATTCTTTCAAGCCCATGTCTAAAAGCAGCTTCGCAATATCAGTACAGTATACCAGTCCTTCATTTTCATCAAAAAATTGTAATAGCTCACTTTCTCGCGTTCTGTATGTTGTAATTGTTACTGTTGATGCCAATAAATTTTTTTCTTTTAATCTTGAGGCTAACAGTTCTGATTCCTGTTTTGATAAATTTAGATCCCGTATCAAATCACTGAGTTCATTTTGAGAAAATAACTTTGGCGTAGATGTTTCACCCTCCCATTCACTTCCACTGGTAGACTGTTTCGATTTCTGTGAATTCGGCAACATCATTGTTTCTGAGGGCATGCGAATCACTTTTGAAACGTAAACAGGCCGAGGGAGAGTTTCACTGTGTAAAACAGGACATTTTGTAGACTGTAAGTCTGGATATCTCCACGTTTGGTTTCGATTAAAACCTTTAGCATCTACTACGCAAATATAACAATCATCGACATGATTCTTAGGCTCCATCCAGATCATAGGAATACCAAAGTCTAATCCAGAACGTTCTCCTTTTTTCCACAACCGCAAAGACTCAACACAGGACTTACAAACTTTATTCGGAACCCATGATTTATCTAATTTGTCCATTTTAAAACCGAAATATTCAGCATAAGTCTCCTTAACAAAGTCTGTGATATTTCGTTTTTGTTTTTTTAATATATAAATACCACAAATATAACAAAATAAATCACTACTATATTTACACTTTCTTCGTGACGAACTCATGTTTAAAAAGACAAGACAAATATATTAGAATGAACACTCAGCAATTGAATCAAAATATTAACATATGACAACTTATCCAGATTCACGTGTAAGTACTTCAATATTATCAAATAACTGAGTTATCAGCTGTTTTGCGGAGCAAGGAGTCTGAGAGTGGAGATCACGTGATGTTTGTATGCGCAAAAAAGTTGCGCAGAAGCTTAATCAGGACTGGGAAAACAAATTTTAGTACTAACAAGCTGATAATTGTTCAAAATATAAGATACGTAAAAATCATAAAAAAAAGAGCACATTCAGTATTTTCATGAATATATTCGTAATTTAGGTACTCGAAAACATAAAAATTTGCAAAAATATCCAAGGCAACACCAAAAAATTTTTTTTTTGTAGAGCTGTGTTATCATTAGCATGTCGGTAACGCGAACCGAGGATTTTACCCTCTACCAAAACGCTCAACACGCCTAAAGAAGTTTTCACTTCAAAAAATATTTAAAGTTGTACTACCCCTAACATTTGGGGGGATGAAAAATAGATGTTGGCCGATTCTCATAGATACCGGATAAGCACAAAAAATTTCATCAAAATCGGTCAAGCCGTTTCGAAGGAGTATGGCAACGAAAACTGTTACACGAGAATTTTATATATTAGATGTAAGTGTGTAGTGTGCGATAGCACCTTGCCTTGAGGTATGATGTGCCTGGGATGTATCTCAATTATGAGGTACGGCAGGGAGGACTCCAGAAACCGCTAATGCGTTTCTGGAGGCAAGGCGAGGCATTCTCCGCGTAAAAAAAAATGTATGAATATGTATTCGTATATATGTATGTGTAGATTGCACGGTTGGCTTAGTGGTTTAAGCGGTCGCCACGCCGCTCTCCACTTCGCTAAGTGTTGTGGGTTCAAATCCCACATGGGACAACACTTTGTGTGATCCACAAATTGTTGTTCTGAGTCTGGGTGTTCTTTGTGTCCGTTTATTGTATGTTTGTAAAGTCCCCTGCGACGCAGGATTTCTTTCTATGGCAGGCGTTATCTTTTAAAAAATTGAATAGAAATAAATAGTTATGCTACGTAACGGTAGCTAATATACGTGCACAAACTACATAATACTGTACAGTACAGTCCGTCTAAAGGTTGCCTGGAAGAGATCGCAGACTGCGATAAGGCCGCCCATTGCACCACTGTTTTTTTGTTTGTATTCTACATTGTATGTTTCCTAGTTATGGTGTGCAATAAAGAGTACCTATCTATCTGTCATCTATCTATTATTGTGTAGTATCACACGATTGCTGTCAACAAACCTTGGTCGGTTTGGAAAGGTTTTTATTTGCCCTTGTATACTGCTACAACAAAGGCACGTCAATAGGTCATACCTAATAACTTTGACCTGGTTCTTTGCTAATTGTTTGTTAATTACAAGCAGGCAAAATGTTGTATCATAATTATTTTAATTAATTCATCATTTTCTAAATTGAGTGCACATTTCAATAAGTATGGGACTGATGCTGTAAGTGGTCTGTCTGTGGGGATTGGACTTCTTAACGAATACTTTAAAAACAGCACTGCACTGGCAGACAGACGGAGTTAAATTTGGCATTTATAGCTGACCCGTGCAATCTTGTTTGCATCTCCTTCTACCTGTATTATTAATCCGGTACCACACGGTCCAAACCACAACATCCTCTTCACTTTCACAGGTTCCAAATCGAAGAGATCTGAAAACATCTTAATATTTATTTAGACAGTCTGTCTAACTCTTTGTCGTCATTTCGGTTCTTTCCAGTGTACCGGTACAATTGTCATTCCCAGCGCTGAAAGTGACGGTGACACTGCCGAAAATCGTCGACGGTTCTTGCGTGTGCGTACGCGCAGCCAAATCTATGATAGACTTGTTGAGCGAGAGCTCTCGTTCTTACCACGCTTCTGCTGTATTACCCAATAAGGATGTAGGTATGTATGTATATTTATTACATTGTTTACGGTGTAGAGGAGTGATGCCAATGAACAGACGGCTTGATGGTAAGTGATTACTGCCGCCTGGATGCCGCATGCATGCATAGTGTGATTACCCATACTGTGACGGCCTAGTGAGATACTTTTGCACGCCACGCTTGGGGACGTAAAAGGCATCACAGTCATCGTGGCGGTGTAAGCCTCACATATGAGATCACCATCAAATGATACACATATCGTTTATATACGTATTATATGTTTTGTGCTCATCCAATCATGGGCATTCACAGCTAACATAAGTGGTACTTGTACCATTTAAATTAAAACGTAAGGAAGATACCAATTTAAAAAAAAAAATGTATTAGATAAAAAAAAAATAATAATAAAAATAGCGTGGGTCACCATACTGCACTGTCTTCATTCGCAGTGAGTACGGGGACCACCGCTCTTGGACTCTATTCATGCTTTCGATCAGTCAGAGTCACTTTGGTAGGTTTATATAAAAAAAAAAAAAACAAATGTATTTAAAAAATACATTTAAAGACGACAACATACTACGGACTACTCAAATCTAAACTTAAGTGAACTTTTGCTTATCCAAGCCTAGGTTCAAGATAGTCCACGATTTTTTTCTTAAAACTGGGTAAATTATCACCAAAAATGTACAAATATAAGGAACGAGAAAGTTCACCGTTAGTGATAGATAATATCAGGTTTATAGAATGTTTTATTCCCATAAAAACAATTTACAGTTCACTTTGATAAGTTACATTTTTAAAATGAACATCGCTTAGTGTCATCTTGTAACGAAGCATACATTCACTAATTACATAAATAAATATATCGAACATTTAACACAATGCCATCTAGTTTCAAACTAAGCAGGGTACTATGATAACTAGAATGACTAATATACTTTTTCTTGTAAATACATATTGTGGCGACTTCCACATTACAGTACAAAGAAAAATATACAACAGCGCCATCTAGCGAAGATACATCGAACTACGAAGTAGGAACGAAACGTAATTAACTACAATGCAACTACTAATCCTGTATCGCGATATAGAGATTCGCGTGGGAATTAGCATATATACAACATCCCAACATTAACCGTTGGGCCGTGGCACACCAGGCATGATCACCTCGCCTGATCAGAGGATCCTCCCTTTGTGTCGGAGGGGCATGAAACCCGTTTCCTCCACAGTGCACTTGTATTTGCACATACTCTCCTGTGTAGTTTACAGTCCTCCGTTAACACTGACCTGGCAGAAAACACTCAAATTCCGAAACAAATATTTGCGGATCATACAAAGCACGCACAACAGTCGTTTTCGCTTCCGCTACGCCATCGAGGCAGTCCACTAATTAAAAACTAACTACATGCAACATAAAAACCTAATCATAAACAATAGAACAAAAAAAAACTACAATACAAACAAACTAATGATTCTTTCCTATTCTTTAATTAATTGAATGTAAAATAATAAAACTGGCTTCCTATAATGAAATAACTGCTATAATATTAATTAAATACCTATATTAATCTGCCTGTATGGTGACGGATGTCCGTGTGGTGATGGATTAAGAATACATAGTGTTACCACCCCTATACATCCCGTGGCTGTCGTAAAAGGCCACTAAGGTAACAAAGTATACAAGACAACATCATTACAAAGAGAATGAAAACTTGGAACAAACCCTTTTTATTTTATTTTTTTTTAACTTGTGGAAACCCCCTCGGGCCGTCACCCCACCGGGGTTTACGGCGGAGTGGTGTGTCGGAATCGGACCGACTAAAACCACACGGTGTGCCACTCTGCGCCTGACATAGGATGGATCCGGGAACAGCTGCTATTACGACATCCAGTTGGAACAAACCCTATTCCAACCCGTCTGGCCAGCGTGGTATAGTAGGCCAAAACCTTCTTGCTAAGGAGAAGTCTATGTCCAACAGTGGATTGTAAAAGGCTGTTGATGGATGTTTATTTTTGCAAGTAAATATTTAATAGATATTTCGGCATATAAATGATATACGACAATTCCTTGACTCACTCTGAGAAGAAATAGCGAAA
Source organism: Hypercompe scribonia (assembly GCA_949316085.1). NCBI lineage: Eukaryota > Metazoa > Arthropoda > Insecta > Lepidoptera > Erebidae > Hypercompe > Hypercompe scribonia. The sequence goes on from OX438997.1 coordinate 6,907,216, forward strand.
TAAACCACATACATCTAATCTCTTATTTAAGTGCGTGAACATTAATCTAATGAAAGTTAAGTGAGTATATTATAGGGTCTCGGTTGATCTTCTAAAGTACCATAATTTTGAGTCGGTCTGTCCATACCGATGGGGTACGAGCCCCAGCCATCGTGACACCCAACCAGCATTGATCAAGATTAACCGACTGACCCGAAACTTGACGCTATCGCCGTAAGACTTTTAGGTAGGCCGTGGGAACGCTCAAAACCACCAAAAAGATACGAAATAAGAACTGATATTACAAGCATATACTATGCTCACCTTTATGTTTATAAAAAAAAATTACAATTCGACTTCTAGGTAAGAAAACAAAACAAAAAATAACAAATGAAAAAAAAAAAGCTCTTAACCACAACGCCCGCACTTGTAATAAGCCCTGTGCCGCGGGGGACTTAGATAAACATACAAGAAACGAACACAAAGAACACCTAGACTCAGAACAACAATTTGTGGATCACACAAAGTGTTGTTCCGTCTGAGATTTGAACCCACAATACCCAGCGTAGTAGAGAGCGACGTGGTGACCGCTTAAACCACTACGCCAACCGTGCAATCAATTAAATATGAAATACAAAAATAAACTTAAATGAACGCGAATGCGGTAACAGAGAGCGCCAATTCGCAGCAAACTTGTCATTTAAATAATCCAAAACTGTGTAGTAAGCGTTTTCACATAGTTTCAGTGATTAAGTACTTAAAAAAAAATTAGGATACCAAGCGTCAGCACCCCTATTCAGCCCATGGGTGTCGTAAAAGGCGACTAAGAAAATAAATCACACAGGACAGTATCACTGCAAAAAAAAAGAAAACTTAAAAAAAAACCGTATTCCAATCCGTCTAGCTAGGGTATAGCATGCTTTTGTCCAGCAGTGGACCATGAAAAACTGTCGATGAAGGACTTAAATTTGTTAACACTTATTTTTTAATAAAACTTTAATATTTGTTACCAGATCTATTCGATTTCAATGAAAAAGAGCTTAAAGATATGATTGTCACGAAAAAGCAGCAAGACGATATGAGAGTCAAGTTCTTCAAAGCAATTAGAGAGAAGACCTACGAACTTGAACGGTTCCTGAAAGCTAATCAGTGAGTTTTAATTGTTTTAATAGCGCATCAGCTCTTACTTAAAAGCAGTTTGTACAAATACTTTACGACTAGTGGTGTATTTGAATTCCTTCTCAAGAGAAATAGTCGTGAAAAGAGCTCAGTCAATTGCCATATGTCTGGGTGTAATATATCTGTAATATACGTGTTTAGAAATGCACATACAAGTATGTTTACAAGCAGACTCTTTACTATACCACAGTTTCTGCCTAGTTTAAACCGCCATGTGTTACATGTCTCAGTGTGGTGACGGATTAAGAATATACCTTTAATCTTCACATGGGTGTTATAAGAGGCGACTAAGGGAACAAAATAGGCAAGACAACATTACTGCAAAGAAAAAAAACTCGAAACAAAACCTATTCCAACCTGTCTGGGCAACGCGGTATAGTAGGCTAAAACCCCCTCGCTAAGGAGAGGCCTATGTCCAGCAGTAGACTGTAAAAAGCTGTTAATGATGATGATAGTGTAACATGTATGAATTTGTGCAGATTCAGGCTGCCCTGTTTATTGTTCAACATGAATCTTCTTCAACCATCACTGAATAAATTAAGTCAGTCTATATACTGCCGTAATCATTTCATTTTAAAACCAGATACACTAAAAATGAGAAGGAGAAAGAAGAGTTGGATAACCTAAACATGCAAGAACCACCAGCAGTGGAAGAACCAAGGCAATGTCAGGTGACAATAAATGGTAAGGAATTATTGTCTATTATGATAATTTACTTTTTTACTACGGAGACGTGGTCGCTCACAATGGGCCTTATAGAAGGTTCAAAATCGAATTTTCTCTGCGTGATCGAATCAGGAATGAGGATATCCGCAGGCGAACCACGGTCACCGACATTGCACGGAGAATTACCAAACTTAAGTGGCAATGGGAAGGGCATTTTGCTCTCAGACAAGACGCCCGATAGAGCCAAAAAGTTCTGGAGTGGCAACCACTTATTAGCTAGACAGAGCTTGGATAGGCTCCTAAGGTGATCCGGCGACTTGACCAATGACTGAAGGTCGTGGGAAACCGTTGGATGTCAATAGCTTAGAGCAGTTGTTGTTGAGAGCGTTATGGGACGCCAGCAATGGACGTCTTTCGGCTGAATTGATGATGATGGCTTACTTTGAAGCAGCAATGTGATGTTTCATGGTCTTTAACCATCCCAGATAAATAGAATATTTAACACTAGAGAAGTTTCCCTAGTGAAACCTGTAGTTTCTGAGATTAATTTGCTTAACCGAAGTGTAAAGTTTTATAATATTCAAATACATATTATGAACACTAACTGACACACGCAACTACGTCATTAACTAGGAAATGAATAAATTTTCCCGCCTTATTAACGCTTTTCATAAATGCTCAGTTCTTATTGGTTTGAGCGTGATATTATTCGGTCTATAGCTTTCTTCGATAAGTGAGCTATCTATTATCAAAAACTTTTCTTAATTCGAGCCAGTAAATCCCGATATTAACGCATCTAACCGAAAAAAGTCGGTGGTGTGATTTAAAATGATGTGCACCTTCGTACATTTCATTTAAACAGAATACTCGTATATGTGGAGGGACGTGTGTCATATGTCCCCGACTAGGCGAGGCGATCACGCCTGGCGGGCCACGGCCCAACGCTTGACGTTGGGATGTTGTACATATGCTAATTGCCACGCGAATCTCCATATCGCGATACAGGATTAGTAGTTGCATTGTAGTTCATTACATTCATACGTTTCGTTCATACTTCGTAGTTCGCTGCATCTTCGCTAGATGGCGATGTTGTACATTTTATATACATATTTATATATATGACTCTTCTTTTCTATAAAATACTTTTTTTTTGTTACAGAAAAAGCTTTCAAGAAATATTTGAAAGGATGTAGATCGAGAACCAGAACTGGAGAGCTTAATTTAAGAAAGTACAGGTACGCATAACTCATATTGTAATACTATCGAAAGGTCATGCTGCGGTTTAGCAAATGTCGTAACTATGTAGACCCGCAGCGTAATTCTCCAACGGTATGCGTATATTTATAAATAATTTTTCTATACGTGTGTTTGTCACCTAACTCCTACTAAACGGCTGGACCGATTTAAATGAAATTTTGTGTGTATTTCAATGGATTTGTGGATGATTTGAAAGCACAATGGATGTGAGTAGGTGGCGTTGCTGTCGTTATTTTAAATCTAAGGCAGTACGTAGTTCACCAGGTCAGCTAGTGTACTTACATATATAGAAGCTAGACCGAAGTAATATCAGGGCCTTGTAGAAAATCGATATATAAGATTATTGGAAAATATCCCTCTAATTCAGGAGGGGGATGTTAGAGAGCAGAAATGCGTTTGTTGCTATTGTGAGTGTATACCAGGCATCCATTAGCCACTCGTGAGTCACTGAGTAACTGCCTCGGTGGCCCAGCCGTAGTGAATGTTACTGCTGTGCTTGAGGTCTCGGGTTCGATTCCCGGGTCGGACCAAATGTTTGTATGATCTGCAAATATTTATTTCGAAGTTTGGGTGTTTTCTATGTATAATATGTATGTATTTGCAAAAAAAGTATACAAGTATTCTATCAGTCTGTCTGGTTATCATAGCACAAGCTCTGCTTAGTTTGAAACTAGATGACGTTGTGCGTCAAATGTCTGAAACATTTATTTATTTTTTATTTATTTACCTTTAGGGGATAAGTCTGCTCGTTTACCTCCCTTTTTCTTTGACAAAAGTAACATGCAGTTGTAGTGTTAGCAACTCGGCATGTAGACTGGTTTGTGGATAGTAGCGGTTAGCATATGTGACTGCCGATCAAGAGGTCTCAGGTTCAATTCCAGAGTCGGGTTAAAATGTGTTGTTGGGTTTTACCTGGAGTAGGAGTCGGTGTTGTTACACGTCCGTGCCTCGGACAGCACGTTAAGCAGTCGACCCCGATTGTAATGAACATCTATGGCAATCGTTATTGAGAAGTCAGAGCCCTCAAATTTTCTCCCGCGAACAATCCCGTTATGGAATGAGCTCCCTGCCGAGGCGCCCTGGCAACTACAGTATGGGGCTCTTCAAGAAGGAGGTAAATAGGTTTTTAAAGGGTCGGCAACGCGCACGTGATGCCCCTGGTGCCGCAGGCCTCTATAGGCTGCGGTAACCGCTTACCATCAGGCGGGCCGTATGCTTGTTTGCTACCGTCGCGGTATATAAAAAAAAAATACTGACAGCTAGTTTCACCTTGGAATTCCGTTCAACCTCAGGGTTGCAAAGGTCCGATGCCAGTAGAAAGACTGATATTCAGGTAAAACTGGTTGAACTAGTAGACGAACCGAAATAATGTTGGATAATTTTGGCAAAGGCTAAAAGTAATATGGGCAAGTAATCATTGCCTGTTAAATGATGATGATGATTACAGGCCAATTGACCTGGTGATTAGTGACTCTCCCTGCTAAATGAGAGGGTGTATGATGAACATGATCACCTGTTCTGTACTGTGTTGGGGTGTTTTTATCTATAATGTGTACGTATTTAGATATAGACGAATATAAGTGTGCTTAGCAGCAGTCAGCCAGGGATACTAATTTTGGAAATAACCCCTTTGTTGCTTTGCTTCAGGATATGCGGTGGAACACTCAACCTGGATCTGATCATCACTCCTCCTCAACCGAAGTATATGATGTACTCTGTCATACTGACTGCATGTAAGTAGGAATGCTGAGCAGTTCAAAACATAAAAGTGTTCATTAGCAAATGTGATGAACCATTTATGGCATAGTTTTCTTGAATGCACCAGGTAGTAGAGCCACGCTGATTTCAGCATGAACGGATCGACTCGTCCGGGGCAGTACTACCCTCCCACAGAAGACCAACGTAAAGTGACAGCATCCGTGTTGTCGTGTTTCGTTGATGAGTGTGAGACCGGAGTGTGGACTTATTGATGCAGGGGTGAGAGTTATCGTGTTAACTGTGTAAGCCTTACACTGTCACAATGACTATCATGCCTTTTACGTCCCCAAGCGAGTGTAAAAAGCATCTCACAAGGCCGCCATAGTGTAGGACCATACTGCGTTGTCAGCATTTGCAATGAGTATGGTGACCACAACTCTTGGATTCTATTCATGCTTTCTATCAGGCAGAGTAGAGGCACTTTGGCAGGCTTTTATTAAAAAAAATATCTAATTATTTACTGGTCATTTTTTATAAAATTAGAAGTTCTACAAGAGACGTATTTCGTCACAAAAGAGCTGCCTAGATTACTGTGATACCACAGCCTCACAGAAAGCCAATTTTAAGAAAACTTTCGTTTTACAAAAAAAGCTTTTGAGATTCCCCCCTCCTCATTCCACAGAATCATGAGTATCTGGTATCTTCATTTGGGCAGAGAAAAACAACGGAAGAATTATTAACGCCTTTTGTATGTGAGGCCGTGGCATCGAATACGTTAAACCGCTCCATGACTCTTCCATGTTTGCAGTTCGTTAAAAAAATAAAAATTAAAAAAAATCCTTTTAATTACGAAATTCTTAAGCCATAGAAACATTTTGTGTAAGTCTAATCTTCTCTGTCGGAAGACTCTTTTTCAGTCTCTTCCAAAAGACCACTCTCTCTGACTCTTCTTTCGGCCAAACTATGTAGGTTTTTGTTAACATCAAGTAATGTAGAGTATTTGGACGCATGCGCCGCGGAATGTCTTCTAGGAGAACTAATATTAGATCTTCTCGACGGGTTTCTAGAAGCCTGAAAAGAAAAGAAGTTTATTAATTTCACGCCTGTACGTATAAATAGAGATGGTAACACTCTGTATTCTCAATTCATCACCACACGGACGTTGTGAGAGCCGGGTAAAGTAATCCATGTTGTCGTGTTGGTGAGTGTGAGACCAGAGGCCCATCGATGCATGAGTGACAGTTATCGTGGTGTGTGAGCCTTTCAACGTACCGATGACTCATGCTTTTTACGTCCCTAAGCGGTGCATGAAAAAGCATCTCAATAGGCCGGTATAGTGTGGGTCACCATACTGCATTGTTTGTATTTGTAATGAGTTGGTGACCATAACTCTTGGATTCCATTCGTGCTTTCTATCAGGCAGAATAGAGCCACTTTAGCAGGTTCTTAACTAAAGAAAGAAAAACTCGGTACTAAAATATAATTACCTATGCTGAGCCAAGTGCATTTCAAATTGACACCAACGGCTGATCAGAAACCGTTGCGAGAGAACCAGCATGATGAACCTCGACCGGTCCATGCACTGCACTATGTTCTCCAAAATTGACAGGCCCACCTGAAAATAGAAAAAGTGAATCATTTTTCATCATGATCGACAGTCTGCAATAGTCCGCGACTGAATATGAGAGTCTCCTTAGAAAAAAGTTTTTTGCCCTACTAGCCTGGCCAGACAAGTTGGTATTGGGTTTATTTCAAATATTGCTTCTCTTTACAGAGCTCTGGTATTGCGTAATTTGCTCCTTTATGAGGATACGATACCCATGGAACAAACAGAAGATGGACTTCGTATTCTTAATTAGTCACTATACGGCCATTTGTTTGTTATTTTCCTTAAACTCTTAATCGTTCGTTAATAAACGGATTCCAATCGTTATTTAAGAATGTGTGAATATACTTAATCATAGTTATTTTTTATAAACGTGTGAAAGTGTGTGTCAAAGTATCATGATGATGTACTTTTAGCCGGACTCAATGCAGACCATGCAGCTACGCGGGAGACATTATAGTGCAGAAGTGTGTTCGCAAACACAGATGCTCTCTCTGTTTCCTCACTCTCACAATCCAATGGGACGTCTATCTGACACGACCGGGAAGGTTCAGACACAAGATCAACAGCTTTACATGCTCTCCGAGGCACGAAGTTTCGTTTGTCTAGTGGTTAGCGTGTGCAACTGCCGATCGAGAGATCTCTTGTTCGATACCCGTGGCCCAATAAGTATCATTGAGTTTTCTGGTTACGGAAATACTTAATAACAGCCCGGAGCTTAGAACTTCAAATCAAACAACCTGTATTGAGTAGGCCTAGTTGATTTGAATTGTTTGTTTTTCAGCAATTTCATGAAATACACAGCCGAATTTACACCCTCTTTTAAGGAAACTTCTATCACAATGACAACGTGACAATTAAGAAACAAAGAATACAGTTAATCCATAATAACTTGTCATGAGAAAGTTTTTAAAAATTAACTTTGTTTATCTACCGGACCGGATTGACCGCCATCCCATGGATTGGAGGTGACAATTATCGTGATAAGTGTGTGAGCCTTACACTACCACGATGACTGTCATGCCTTTTACGTCTCCGAGCGACGCGTGAAAATGTATCTCACTAGGCCACCACTGTGTAGCTCACCATACTCCATTGTCTGCATTCGCAATGAGTACGATGACCACAGCTCTTGGATTCTATTCATGCATCTTTTGGCAGGCTCTAAAAAAATATGTCACATCTGTCTTTAAAGACTATATGTCTCCTCATAAAATGTCAAGAAAAACTTATAGAATAGGAAAAGAAACTCACTTGAAAATCCCTCTCATGTAGACATGCGCTAATGCTGCAATCGGTCTCCATTTGAGGCAACAGATGATCCAGCACCCAATCACGATCTTCATTGCAGTATGATACGAAGACGTCATAATTGAATATGGTGCCATCTGAAGTAAAGACATCTTTTAGGATCAGAAATCAACTGTTAAGTCAAATCAATGTTAATTAGTAAACCTCAAAACATACGTTATGTAGAAAATTTTGTTGTATCAGTTAAACGTCCACTACTGGACACAAATCTTACTCAGGCCCTTGCAAGAACACTCGTTGGTAACGGCCCTATACTTTAAAAATCTTTCGGAACAATAGACTTGTAATTTTGTGCCCCTGTCAGCCTGCAATCTTTCTTTCCAGTGAACTTGCGTTTTTTTGACCCAATCGACTTCTATCGAATCGAGATTATTGAGTCTGATCGAACTGAGACTTTATACACCAGTTACTTACCATGAGTTAGCCCCTCTGATCATTTTTTAAACAACAAAATATGAAAATAAAACTTACCATCAATAATTTTCTTTTTCCTTATAAATCTCAAAAAGGCGGAATTTTTCATCGAAATATATAAATAATCCAAATATCTTCTGACAGGTGGCAATAACATAACAGCTATCATCGTAAACGGTATCACGATTAATACAAGCATAATATTTTTGCTAACGTCTAGACTATCAGTCATACTGTTCAAATCTCTTTTAAGAGTTACGCAGTCTTGAACGCTAGCAATTGATACAAAAACACCATCAGGAACCCTCAAGCACGTAAAGGCTGGTTTATTGTGATCAATCAAACGGAATCGGCCAGTTTCTTTTACTTTCGTTTTTCCTTTGAGCACAACTGGTCTCCTATCAAATATGATTCTGTTAAAATCATTATAACCTACGTGATGTAAATTTTCTGTAGGATTTATCTCTTTGATCTTTGTGTCATTAAATTTATTTTCATTTGCTGCAGCCATCTCGAAAAATTCTCTCACATCGCAGTAGCATACAATAAAATTGTTAGACAATCCAATGAAATCAATTCCACTCATGTCTTGAATCATAGTAGGTGATAGAACATTTATATTATTATCACTCAAACGGAGGAACCTCAGGTTTGGCATCAAAGAAAAAGTCCTATTCGTCCAACTGATTATTCTATTCGTTCTCAAATCTAAGATTTGTAAGTTGGTCAGAGATGAGGCAACATACAGTGGTACGTGGACAATTTCATTTCTAGACAATTGAAGAATTTCTAACCTACTAAAGTTTTCAAATATATTAAGGGATTTAAGACCCGTTCCACTAGCGTACAATATACGAAGTGTGCTCTCTAGACCACCTAAACTGGTAGGTCTAGCTAAAATCTCATTATTATTGGATATATCAAGAATTTCTAATGGCGTTTCTGAGAAAATTCTAGTTGGTAAGTCTGTTAAACCTGTATTACATATTGACAGACTTTTCAGTTTCTTAAATCCCATAATCATGCCGCGGTGATCGGGACTAAGGCTGGTGTGTGATAGATCTAGTGATTCTAAATTAACCAAGTTTTCAAATGCTAAAAAGGCGTCTGTTTTTAAGGTGTCTAATTGTCCATCTTGATCTGTTGGATTGTTTCTGCTCAAATCCAAGTGGAGTAAGTTATGCTGTCCAATGAACACTTCAGGGTGTATATGAAAGATCTCATTTTCTCCCAAATATAGAGCTTCTAATTTTGGCATTCCAGAAAAAATATACGGATGCAAAATTTTTATAACGCACGCTCTTAAATCTAGTTCTTTAAGGTTAGGGAATACAGTCTGTTTCAGGCTAGATGACCACGTTTTATTTATGTCTGAAAAGAGAAAAAAATTCTGGCTGAATTCAATGACATTAAAAGATGATGAAATATATTTCGGAGATGCCTAACGAAGATGCGGTGTGGGAGTCGGCCCAAAGCGCCTAGGAAAAACCTCTTTTTCTCTAAACTTATATACTGGAACTGTTAAGAGATTAACAGTAATATTTATTCCTTGGTGTTGAGAATTATGATGATGTAATCAGCGGTGAATAGTGAAACTCTTTTTTTAAGGTTGATAAAGTAGAAGATTTGGTTGTACATGTTATCCAGAACACCATTTGACAGTCATTTACTGTCACTTTAATTTATTGGGAGTTGCCCGAAAATTCACTACAAAGGACGAGCATTGTAAGTCATGGTACTTTTACAAAAGTTAATAATGTATTTGGTGCCTTGATATTGCTATACACTGCGAGGACCAGTCATCTTTGTGTCAAGATTTCCTTCTTCTTGCAGTGCTGTTGTCTTACAGTTTGATCTCTTAGTCGGCTCTTACGACACCCACGGGATGAACAGGCGTAGTGGAACTTCATATTCTTAACTTTAAAATTTTAGAATTATCATACAATCTATTTAGTCTTACCATTACTTTTTGTACTAATAGGCACATTTATTGGAGCTATTTCAGTGACATCGCGAACTGCCTCATTGTTAGTCTCATAAATCAGAGAAGTAGTATCATCAAAATTGTTACCGTAAAAACTCATATACTCCACCGTTTCTGATAGAAAGCGACCACCACCGATGCCCATTTGGTACATCTGAAAAAAAAACATTTGGTATTCTGCTCAGCATAAGTAGAAGCCTATTTAAGCGAGTGAATCTTGGAAATGACTTTCTTGGTAATGATTTTTTATTGGTAAAGACGACTAATGGGTAGTTGGGGCATCTGGTGGTGATTAATGCTGTTCGTTAACACCCGATATCATAAGAGATATAAATGAGTGACGACCTTTTTAATTCCTCCACTCGTCCAATAAGGAAGGGAAAGCGTGGAGCCCCTGGTTACTGTGTTCACTCGATGACATGTAGTGACAGAATTGAATATCACTATCATCTACAGCTTTAAGGATTCCACTGCTGGACATAACCCTGTCCCTCGAAACTAGGTTTTGGCCTACTATACCACGCTGGCTAGCTGGATTAGTATAGGGTTTATTCAAGTTTCTAGATGGCTTAATAACCCAGCTGGCTTAAAATTCCACATGGATTAATAACAGCAGTTCCCAGATCCCTTTCATTCCAGGCGTAGAGTGGCACACCGTTTAGTTTTAGTCAATCCGATTCCGATGCACCAATCCGCCATAAACCCTGGTGGGGTGACGGCCCAAGAAGGTTTCCACATGAAAAAACAAGGGTTTATTCAAGTTTTCCTTCTCTATGCAGTTATTTTATCCTGCGTTTAGTTCCTACACTTTTACAACATCCAGGGGATGAATCGAGGTGCTGACACATTGTGTCAATCTATCACCACAGTGACTATTAACATCGGTTGTCTGTAAGTCAGTGGATCACTCCAGTTAAAACGGGTAACAGTACAGATGTCTGACTTTACCACAGAAAATTACGAATCAATGAAAGTGGAAGAGACTGGAAAATAGAGCGTAGGTCCCTACAAAGTGGTCCGACGACCTAATGAAGGTCGTGGGAAGCAATTACATACGGTTTGCTCGAAATCGGTTATTGTTATTCATTACCAGCGCACGTGTTTCCCTCCCACTACGATCCCGGGTCCTTTAAGCGGGACCTGAAAAAGCATCTCATTAGGCCGCCATAGTGTGGGTCGCCATAATACACTGTCGTCGTTCGCAGTGAGTATGGCGACCACCGCTTTTGGATTCTATTCATGCTTTCCATCAGGTAGCATAGAGTTACTTTGATAGGTTGTAAATAAAAAAAAAAGAAAAAGAAAATGGTGGAGAGCCTTGGAGGTATCCTTTGTCCAGCGGTGGACATCTTTAGGGTAAGATAATGATGATGTATATATTAATTCGCTTGTTACCTGTGGGATTTCGGTGAGAGCGCTGTTCGCAAAACTTATATATTTAATAGGCAAGTAACTCCGGGTTCTGTGGGCCGTCAATTCCCGCAATACCTGCGCAGGATTCTTAGTGTAAGACAAATCTAGAGAGTAATTGTGTTCACCTGAAATGTTTGAAAAACATATTATTAGCAATAATAACATTATATAGCTGAAGAGGTTGTTTGTTTTGGTCTAATAATTACTTTTGTGGAGGGAACGAGTGTCATATCCCTCCGACACAAAGGAAGGATCTTCCAACCAGGCGAGGTGATCATACCTGGCGGGCCACGACCCAACGGTTGACGTTGGGATGTTGTATATATGCTAATTGCCACGCGAATCTCTATATCGCGATACGGGATTAGTAGTTGCATTGTAGTTCATTACATTCATACGTTTCGTTCGTACTTCGTAGTTCGATGTATCTTCGCTAGATGGCGCTGTTGTATATTTTTCTTTGTGCTGTAATGTGGAAATCGCCACACTTTGTTTAACTACAGAATCAAACTGAAAAAACATTTTTGTACTGAATAACTCTTATATCGAGGAAGGTTATTGACTATCACGCTACGAGTAAAAGAAGAGAAATATAATAATGTACCACGTACACAACGCCATCTAGTCCCAAACTAAGTAGAACTTGTACTATGGGTACTACATAACTGGAACTACTACATACTTTTTTTTGTAAATACATACATATTTTACATAGAAATCATCTAAACTCAGGTATAAACATTTACAGATCATACAAACAATTAGTCTGACCCGCAATCGAACCCGAGATCTCAGTCTTATGCCTTATGCCATCGAGGCAGCCGATTAGTACATCCAGAGACTTGATGCGCAATTTATACTAAATACAAAATTATCGATACCGGTATTAAGTAGTGTAACGTCTTACGTATTTTAATTACGTGGACTAAGTGCAGTTAGTAGAGCTTGAAGGTAAGGAGCACGTGCCATTACGCTACCGAGGCAGTTGTCAGTATCAATATCAATGCCTTGAAACGCAAATACCGGCAGTATCAATGAACAATATTGCAAAAAGGGGGAAAAATTATGACTTTTGAGACACGCAGATCAGTTTTTGGTATCGGTTTTTATTAAATAAGTAATACTAGAGGTCTCATTGCGGTTGAATGTCATTTAGTTTGAATACTTTTGTAAACAGTGTTACGGGTCTATTTATCTAGATCTCACACACCACACTATGATCCCACACTAGGCTGAGCCTGTACTGTGGAAAATATACAGCTGATAAACATACTTAAATATAAGGTGGGCCACGAATCCGTTAACATTTGAATTTGACGTTCCGTGAAAACATGTTACGGGATCTCTTGGAACCGATGCTACTGGAATTTGCTGACTACAATTGTAACACATGGTTTCTGAAAGATGGAGTCTTCTCATGGATGTCACTTGTCTGGTGGTGGCGGTTTCTAATTTCTAAATACTAAAGTTTCTTAATACAGATAAATTAACAAGGTCTTTCGAAATGCAAATTTCTTTATACATCGTACAACTGTTTGTCCTGAACTCCGCCTTAGCAGTCAATGTTACTAGACTAACAGATCCTTCAAAATTTGTATTTCAGAAATCGTTAGTACTCGAAAGGAAACTCAAAAAGTTTTCAACCGACCGAGTTCAGACTTTAACACAATGCAACTACAATGTTTCGCAGCAAAGCATCGACAGTGAGATTGATATAAGTCAGTCGGTAGAACTTTTGTTATAAAATCGGTAGATAGAACTATTATTATAAAGTCAGTTGGTAGAACTTACTGCGGTCAACATTCAATGCACCCGATCTATTGACCCATGTTTGTCTGTCGGTCATGTGACCGGTGAGGCAGTTTCTTCTTGCTGAAGTTCGGGATATCTCACAAGATATGATAACAGGTAGATAGCAGCATGTTCTAGTAACATAAAGAATTATAAATAAATAATAAAATCGAAGTAATACACTCTACATCTTAGCCTTTTTAATGTATCGACCAGCATTTATTGAAATTTCGTTGCAAAGAATTGCGTTATATGACAAATTGAACTCTACACTGGACCCCTTAAAGTGTAGATAGGCATTTTCACATAATTTAACACAGTCTGATCGATTTTGGGCTTCTCACATCCAACTCCTGCCAGCCATCTTGCGCAAATTGTCACACCACCTGGCCGGTGCACGTTCTACATTATGTTTGCCGAGACACGGAGAAAAAAACTATTTCACTTTAATTATGTAAATAAAACTCAAAAATAATAATTATAAGTAAAGTTAATTTTGTAAAGGGATTATTTTTATTATTAACTATTGTAAAATAAGGTGTATAAATCAAACAGTCTAACTCTAAAACATGCCGTATCAGCTCCTTTGAGGTTTTCCGTGGATCAGTGTCATCTCTAATATAATATATATATACAGTAGCGCTCAAAAGTATTTTGACAACTCAATTTTATTCCATATCACAAAAAATGATAACAAAATTGTTTCCAATCAAAGATTATATTTGAAGTAATGATACGTTTTACAAATTAAGACACTTAAATGTAATGTATTTCTACCCAAACAGAAAACATAAAGAAAAATTATTTACGACACGGCTCAAAAGTATTTTGACAAGGCAAGTTTTTTATTTTATAAAAAAAAAATATATATTATTTTTGATATTAACTATTACTACTTTGTTGCATATCCATTAGCTTTCAAGACCGCTTCACAACACGCCGGCATCGAGTCAACTAGTTTCTGCAAACGATCAATGGGTATTCGGCTCCATTCGTTACTTAGTGCTTCATATAAAGTATTTTTATTTGAATAGTTTCGACATCTTACGCGGCGATTCAGTTCTTCCCAAAGATGCTCTGTCGGGTTTAAATCGGCACTTTGACTTGGCCAGTCGAGAATTTTGATTTTAGCGAGTTTCATGAAGTCGTTGACATGTTTCGATTTTTACTTTGGGTCATTGTCTTGTTGAAAATACCAACCAGGTGCCATATTTGCTTTAGCATAGGGTAGCATTTGTTGCTTTAATATATCTGCGTACATAAATCGATCCATAGTACCTTCTATCCTAACTAAAGGTCCGACTCCGCGGCGGAAAAAGCATCCCCAGACCATAATATTGCCACCTCCATGCTTTACTGTGGGTATTTGGTATCGAACATCAAATCTTTTGTTTACAGGACGTCGCACGTACCGTATACCATCAGATGACAATAAATTAAATTTGCTTTCGTCACTCCACAACACCTTGGACCATTCTGAACGCGTCCATAATCTGAACCGTTTCGCAAACGCAAGGCGCAGCTTCCTATTCCTTGCGGAAATTAGAGGTTTCTTAGTTGGTCGTCGTCCATGTAATCCGAAGTCCTTTAGTCTACGTTTTATAGTTGAAACGTGTAAATTCACGCCCTAATTTTCCTGTAACTCGTTTTTTATTTGCACAGCCGTTTTTCGGACATCACTTGTCGATAACCTTTTTATCAAATGGTCTTCCTTAGCGGATGTTTTTTTCGGACGGCCACTTCGAGGCTTATTTTCAATAGTTTTACGTTTATTATAAGCTTTGTTCCACGAACTAACAAGTTGTCGTGACACTTTAAAACTTCGAGCAACTTCTGCTTGCGTCATTCCACTTTGTAGGGCAGTTATCACGGCATTTTTAATATCATTTGAATATTCTTTAGTCTTAGGTATGTTGATAAATGTGGAGTAATTATACCTTATAGACAAAAATATATGCAGTGTGAGTAGAACCGCTGCCAGCAAGGAACTGAATAGTTGTCAAAATACTTTTGAGCGCATGTATAGACGCGTTTTGTTTTTAACAAAGAAAGAAAACAAACAAGTTCCAACTTGTAACTTACAGAGGATGAAATACATCATAAATAATAATATTAAAAAATACTAAAATTATTTTGAAGTACTCAGTAAAAAGATAACTGCAAAAGTAGTCTGGTCAAAATACTTTTGAGCGCTACTGTATATGTAAACACACAAATACTACTAAATTAACACATTAATTGAGTCTATAACATAAGGATAGATATCTATTTATGCCTTGGAGCCAGGTTGCCATTCCATTGACGTTGCCCCCTCTGCGGCAGGCCACTGGCGCTGGTAGAGCGCTGTTTACGGGATCCAAGTGAAGTTTTTCACTCGATTTTCCCCGAGATAATTTCAACACAGGAGGTTGTGATTGCTTTAAAATTACTTTCACTAACTTTGAGGTTTTGGTAAAGATGATGTGCAGGGCCAAGGCTTTTTTTCATTCGCAGCAATCACTTTAGCCCAAATAGACCATCCCGTGGTACTGCCCTGTCCACTTTAATATAACTGGCAGAAGTCACTACAGTGGCTATTCAGTGGTTAAGCTTCAAAGCCAGCAGGTGAAGCTTCTAACCGCGTCAACTAACCCAGAGTGGGTCGGTGACCGACGTCAGGCAACTCGGTGTAATGAGCATTTTTGGCTCCAACCACTATCACACTGTAAAAGCGCCAGGGTAGCAGGTCGACTAAGGCTATTGACTCTTCGTTACCCACCTCCCAAAGAAGGGTTGCCAACATTATCGATAAACTTAGGGATTAAAGTTTATCAGTTTGATAAGATTACGAAATAACTTAATTTATGTAATCAAGAAAGTATGAAATCGAAATTGACACGGTAATCGCAAAAAGTCTTTATATTTTTATTAATTAATGGTCTTTAAAAAAAATTACTTTAATTATGACAATTAATATACATATATGATGATGATTATGATGAAATAATAGTCTTATCATCACAATAATATCATTTATCACATATTATTAGTATACACGTGGCTAAATACATTTCATCTACCACAAACAGATGAATCTCACAAATCACATTATCCCCAAATCATCAACAACGCAAAACAACCGTTTAAGTGATCAAGTTGGTAAGGAATTAACAAACTTACAATAAAATCTTGAAAAACATTTTCAGTGTCATCTGTTCGTCCAATTATCTTGAGTCAAACACATGATATGTTTCAATAACAGTTCATTGTAAAACAAATCACAAACACAGAACTCAAAATCACGTCACTTAATACATTATTCACAAAACCTGCAAAAACTATTTAAAAATGACGTAGTTTTTAATAAAATAAATGGCCGATACACACACGCATTACACAATTACCAAACCGTATTGAATTCTTGACAGATTAGCTCAATGTTTATATCTTATCACAAACTGATGATAGATACGAGCTTATTGTCCATTTTGTTTAGATATCTAATAAACAAGTAAATTTGTAAAAGTCATACACTCCACCGTTTCTGATAGAAGGCGAGCACCACCGATGCCTATTTGATATCATCAACAGCCTTTTACAGTCCACTGCTGGACATATAGGCCTCTCCTTAGCAAGCAGGTTTTGGCCTACTATACCACGCTGGCCAGACGGGTTGGAATAGGGTTTGTTTCAAGTTTTCCTTCTCTTTGTAATGATATTTTCCTGAATAGTTTCTTCTCTTAGTCGCTTCTTACGACACCCACGGGATGAATAGGGGTGGTAACACTATGTATTCTTGATCCGTCACCACACGGACAATTTTGATATATCTGAAAAAAAATCAGGCCTATCTGCTCAGCATAAGGAGAGATTTGGTTTGTGTGTCGGATGTCTGACACGTTATTATATTATATTTATTTCATTGCTATGTCAAATATAATACATAATGCGTACAGTGTACAAAACGTTCACATTTTAAATTTAAAGGAAAAGTGACTGTCAGAACTGCGCAATTAAGAGCAATGTTGTTCGACGTCCAGTTGGCCTTTGATTTTTTATTTATCCTTATGATCAATCAACAACAATCTTATCTTTAAAGAATCAAATTGTCTGTCGCAAAAAGAAAATGGCCTAAACGCTTTATTACGGCCTTATTGACAGTGATATTGTCTTGCGTAATTTGACTCTATTGGTCGCCTTTACGACAACCATGGGGCGAATATGACAGTCCGTCTCTTAATGCATCATAACATGGAGAATAGCACACTGAGCATAGATTTAGTATATACAATACTTAATCCAATTTATCTTATCCGTGCTGTAAAATTATCAAATTGATAAATAATCATATTTTTCGTATTTGAATGACGCTTATGCGTATATCAATTATGTATATACCTAGTCTTGCCATAAATATTGTAATAAAGAAAAAAGAAAATTGTTAACTGCAAATAACATTTATTACTTTTACAGTGTGTCAGTTTAATACATAAATATAAAACAATTAAAAATATAAAAAGCTTATTCGAAGTGGTCTCCATTGGCTGCAATACAGTCCTTTAAACGATGAGGCCAGTTATCAATAGAAGCACGCACTCTTTCCATGGGAAAATTCTTCACTGCCAATCGTATAGATTGTTTTAGGGACTCCAAATTATCATGGCGTTTAGAGCAAGCTGTACTCTCTAAAACTGACCACAAATCATAATCCAGCGGATTAAGATCGGGACTAGACGACGGCCAGTCTTCAGCTCTGATGAAGTCCGAAACGTTCGATTCCAACCAAGACTGCGTGGACCGAGCTTTATGACCCGGCGCCGAGTCTTGCTGGAAGGACCATACTTGGTTATTGAACATGGTGATGTTAAGGGGCTTAACTACCTTCTCAAGAATGGTATCTTGATACACTTGTGCCGATGTTTTGATACCTTTTTCACAAAAATATGGCTCAGTCACTCCTTCATAGCTAACACCCCACCAAACCATCACTGAAGTCGGATAATGTCCACGTTGCACTCTGTCGACTAATTGGGAAGCTTCCTTAGAGCTTTGAGCATAAATACGGTCATTTTGTTTGTTAAAATGTTGCTCAATTGTAAAAATTTTCTCATCCGTAAACAAAATTTTTCTGTGACCTCCCTTTGCGTACCGCTTCAGTAGTTGTTTCGATTTTACCACCCTATTCTTCTTTAAATTATCAGTTAAGAAATGGCCAGTGCGTCTCTTATAGGCTGCAAGTCCTAAGTCATCTTTTAAAATACGCGACATGGTTCTAGGTGCTATCTTCATTTCCCGAGATAAAATCTTTTGCTTTCGGACAGGATTTCTTCGAATTCTTTCCCTTACTGCTTTGACCACCTTTTTCGTACGAACACTACGTGGACGGCCAGATCTTTTTCTGTCACAAACAGAGGAGGTCTCATTGTACCTATTAATAGCCCGGTACACAAACATTTTACTAATACCAAGTGTATGGAGAGTTTTAAAAATTGCATTTGGCTCCATACCTACTTTGTGTAATGCTATCACAGCGATTCGGTTCTCTTTATCACCCCACACCATTTTAATATCGCAAAATATTTTACAATGTATTGGCGCCAAAATGAGAAAACACAATGAACAATCGTATAAAAATGACAGATTCGAAATTCAAATGTAATATTTTTTTATAATTAAGTGTAACAGTATTTATGGCCAGACTAAGTATATATAAGTGTTATGCATTCATACGTTTAAATCTGTATTTTGACCGATTACGCCTCATGAATGTAATAAGTGACGCCTAAGGGAACAAAATACGTAGAAAAACTTCACTGCGAATAAAAGAAAAACTTGAAACTATTTTATACCCATCTGTTTGGTTTTGAGTAGACCAAAGCCTCGTTTCTAATGAGTGGCTGATGTCCAGCAGTGGACTGTTTAAGGCTGTTGAAGATTGATGATGTGGAACATCTATCTAACCTATATAGTATATCATAATACAGTATAGCGATGCGTCGCCATGCGTAAGTGATTTTGTTATATATATATATGCAATATTTTTAATTCATCATCATCAACAGCCTTTTATAGTCCACTGCTGGACATAGCCTTAGCAAAGAGGTTTTGGTCTACTATACCACGCTGGCCAAACGGGTTGGAATAGGATTTGTTTCGAGTTTTCCTTCTCTTTGTAATGATGTTGTTTGGCATACTTTGTTCCCTTAGTCGCCTTTTACGACACCCACAAGATGAATAGAGGTGGTAACACTATGTATTCTTAATCCGTCACCGCACAGACATATTGGATAATATTTTTAATTGTATACATATCATTAGTTTTTGCTCACGTCTATGTCCAAATTCACAAATAGATAATTAATAAAGACACAAATTAATGTAATAACATTTCTACTAACTGAGGGAGTGAGACTGTCTCTTTGGAGTAGTGGTAGCGTGTGGAACTCCTGTACTTAAGGATTGGCTTGGATACCTGGGTAGGACCAATTCTTTGTACGATCTGCGTATAAAAGAAATATGTATTTTTGTCAATTTTTTAATATTTCATTCTATTTAATTTTGGACTAGACGACGGTGTGTTCATTAGCCGAAAATTTAACACCGAAATATACTTGCATATAAATAATTTCTCGTCTTCAGTCCAGTTACCCAAAGCTCTGCAACCGATGAAGTATCAAGTCCAATATCGAGCGCCATCACCCCCTCCCCCAGGGGTTACACGCACTCCTGAAGAGATTGAGCAGGAGATCAAGAAGGTTGAAGCACAGTATGAGAAGCTCGCTCTAATGTTAATTGAGTAAGTATACTTTTGAAACACGTTCCCCTGAGAGAACGTAAAGCTGACGATCCTGCGCCTGAACTCTCCGCGGTCGGATAACCGTCTCATCGGATTGTTCGAGTGAGGGAACAGAGAGTGCACCTGTGTTTACACACTTGTGCACTATAATATCTCCTGCGTAGTTCGCTGGTCTCCGTCGCGACTGGACGCCGTGAACGAAATCGGCTAGGAGTACGTCAGCATCATCATATCTTTGAGTAATGTAACGACAGTCATACTACTCTTACTGTATCATCACAGTTCGTAGGTATACTTAGATTTTTTTTATAGTAACCTACCAAAGTGACTCTACTCTGCCTGAAGGAAAGCATGAATAGAATCCAAGAGCGGTGGTCACCGTACTCACTGCGAATGAAGACAGTGCAGTATGGCGACCCACGCTATGGCGGCCTAGTGAGATGCTTTTTCACGCCCCGCTTAAAGAACCCGGGATCGTAGTGGGAGGGAAACACGTGCGCTAGTAATGAATTCCAGGCTTTAACTGTTTTGCACAAGAAGGAAGAGCCGAACCGTTTAGTTCGGGACCGTACGTCTATCATTCTAAAACGTTGACTTCCAAGGCCACCACGAGTTGTCCTGTCGAGAAACGGAGAGGATGGGATCAGTTGGAAGAGATTTCGTTTATCTTACATACATATGTTTCGTAACATCTGTTTGACCTTTTTGTTTAGTGATAAGTGACCCTGACTGCTAACCTAGAGAGGGGTCGTAGGCTCCTTACCTATTCAGGATAAAAATTATATGATGAGTACGATAATTTGTTTTGTATCTACATGGACTCAAAGAGTGAAGTTTGAGACCTCCTTCCCATACGCTTACTCTCTTAATAATCTAAATTGACACCAGTTTCCTCTGGGGCCAAGCCTGGTGCCAAATAGTTCGAATTTTCTAGCTATGTAATCCAGTGTAGAACATACATGTTTAATAGGCTTCCTCAAGAGGTGATGTGGACGGAACCTCCGGTCGTGTGCCAGTGGCAGGAGGCTCGCAAACTCTGGACGACCAACTATGTCAACGATTATAAGTTCAATGAAGATAAGTTGACTGTACAGTTTAGAACTGGCGTTTTATGTAAGTATTTGTGACGTCACTACTATTGGTAACTATCCGGCATTCGGCCTACCCACCTGATTTCACTTTTCGGCCGGGTACCGTTTTCGGTATTAGCCAGATAGGTAGGCCAGTCTATGTAGTAACCATAGTACCATAGTAATATTGGATAGTAAATTTAGGTAGACGTATAACAGTTATTGTTGAGTGTGAAATGAGAAGTTCTTACCTGAATGAGAAGTCGGATAGAAGTTTCTGATTGGTTGAAATCAATCAGTCGTTTCTGTACAAAAATATTGTTATGTTATGTATTTCATAAACGTATTTTTTCTTTCATTTTTATGTTTCATTGGTTTATTAATACTGATGACTTCTTGACTATGTCCAGAAAAAACGACTCTCACTTCAATGATATGGTCTGTTGCTGATGTATGTTATCAACAACCTTGCCTCTTCTTAGCAAGGAAATTTAGGTCTACTATATCACACTGGCCAGAGAAGCTGATATAGGACTTATTTCAAATTTCCCTTCTCTTTGCAGTGATGTTATCTTGCATATTTTGTTACCTTAGTTGCTTCTTACAACACGCCCATGGAAGAGTAGGGGTGGCGACAGTCTGAATTCATATACTGTCACTATACGAAATGTAATATTTATGTAAAAACACATTTAAGTAAATACTGTCTGTTGTTGTCCAGGGCCTATTGGTATAGCTGCGTTAAAGTACAGCAACTTGCCTTACCAGGGGTGGGACATGAAGCCGGATCCTGATTCGTAAGTATATATATTTACCAAAGACATGCCAGGTTGGTGGTACAGCCACGCTGATTTCAGCACGAACGGGCCGGCTCGACCGGAGCAGTATTACTCTCTCACAGAAGATGAACCTAAAGTAACATCTTCCGTGCTATCGTGTTTCGTTGGTGAGTGTGAGACCGGAGGTCCATTGATGCCAGGGGGGACAGTTATCGTCGTAAGTGTGTGCGTTTACACTACCGCAATGACTGTCATATCTTTTACGGCCCGGTGTGAAAAAGCATCTCACCCGGTCGCCATAGTGTAGGTCACTATACTGCATTGTCCACATTCCTAATGGTGTATAGTGATCTCAACTCATGAATTCTAATCATTGTACGGAGTGTATTAGGAGACGAATTAAAACACCGAAATCATAATTAAGACTGAACATTTATTCATATTAAACATTGCTTAAATATAATTAGGATAATGGGGTTACACGTGTACATTATAAATGATGAAATAATTAACATGGATTACATGGGTTATGCACTTACACACTACATCATACTTTCCATCAGACAAAATTACTTTTAGAAGTATTTAAATAAAAAAAAACCTATTGGTAAGTCGCGCTTAACACATGTGTTATCAACCATAAAATTTGCCTCCTTCCTTCTCGCGCATTATGAATATATCCACGAAGGAGTTTTACAAATATACAAGAAATGGACACAAAGAGCAACCAGACTCGGAATAACAACACAAAATGTTGTCCCATGTGAAGTTTAAACCCATTATAATCAATAGAGAGCGGCGTGATCATCGCTTGAATCACTACACCACGTGTGCAATCATAAGTTTGGGCATACGATAATTTGATAACCTCACCAAGTTGGTGAAAAGCAAATATTCTCTAATACAGCTCTTATGTTAACACCATTCTGCTCTATTACCGACAGATTTAAAATACCATTTCCAGCAAAGGTGTTCTGATTACTGTGACCGGCCTCTGTGTGACTGTGACCTGGCTGTGCCTGGGCAACTTTGTGCGTCTGAAGTTCATCGCCAACTCCCCCACTGCGGCGCTCAGGGAACACTTCAACAAACCGTATTCCGTCACAAAAATGGTTCAGGTAAATAATAATTTCACGATAAATTACACACACAGCCATATAATTTGTAATTTATTTTAATTTTTTCCTGTTGACATGTAGCAATGAAGATAAAATAAAGTAAATACCTAAAATGTATGTTATTCTTGAATTGTTATTTAATTTAATCTTTCATTAACAGCCTTTTACAGTCCACGGCTGGACATAGGCCTCTCCTTAGCAAGGAGGTTTTGGCCTACTATACCACGCTGTCCAGACAGGTTGGAATAGAGTTTGTTTCAAGTTTTCCTTCTCTTTGTAATGATGTTGTCTTGTATACTTGGTCCCTTAGTCGCCTTTTACGACACCCACGGGATGAATAGGGGTGGTAACACTATGTATTCTTAATCTTTCAATGAGATTTAATTATTGATATAGTAAATTATCTCAAATGTATTTTAGAAAAAAAATATTAGCAAAGTAAAGTCAAATTTTAAATAGACACATGCGATTGCCTCGGTGACGCAGTGGTAGCGCATGCGACTGCTGTGCAGAGCTCTCGTGTTCGATTCCCGGGTCGGACCACATGTTTGTATGATCTGTAAATATTTGTTTCGAAGTTTGGGTGTTTTCTTTGTATAATATGCATATATTTACAAAAAAAAGGTATTCTATCAGTCAGTCTAGTTATCATAGTACAAGCTCTGCTTAGTTTGAAACTAGATGGGGTTATGACAAATGTTTGTCTATTTATTTACTTAAGATTGAAAATCAAAACTGTTCCCACTATAGATCTAATTCTACTAACATATTAAATTAAAAAAAGCTATTCCAATGTTTAACTTTTAGCATTGATAAAAATACTCTTACTTACTTTATTTATTTATATATTTATTTACAAATTTAAGCACAAATATGTACATGCATCGACGGACTTAATGCCTGAGACGTTTTCTGTCAGTCAACTGATTGGTCGATGCGGAGAAAAGATGACATAGGTGCACTTAAGTATAAGTAGCAATTGACAGCCGTAAATGAATAACATATAATTGTCTTCTCCAGTTGATGCGCGAAGCTGGTTGCGATTTCTTCCCAGAATTCGACGCGCACGACCATGTAGAAGGATCCTCACACAAAGAATGGGTGATGGAGAGACACCATTACAATGCAATGGCGTTCCTTTCCAGAGCTTATAACTTTCAATGGAGCAGGTAAGAAGATTTTTTTTAGAGCCTGCCGTAGTGACTACTGTGCCTGATGGAAAGCATGAATAGAATCCGAGAGTTAGGATCACCATACTAATTGCGAATGCAGACCATGCAGTAAGATGCTTTTTTCCGCAAGTGATCGGATCAAATGTTTGTATGATCTGCAAATATTTGTTTCGAAGTTTGGGTGTTTTCTATGTTTTCTATGTATAATATGTACATATTTACAAAAAAAAAGTATTTATGTATTCTATCAGTCAGTCTAGTTATCATAGCACAAGGTCTGCTTAGTTTGAAACTAGATGGCGCTGTGTGTCAAACGCCCGAAATAATATATACCAAAAAGCACAATCCACGTCAATGTCATTTCCTTGTAAAATAACAAATATTTGAGTAATTTTTAACTTTTTTTTGTAGATGGAACGCAGAAGCGAACTCTCGTACAATGATTATGCAGATGCGAGAAGTCGTCGATCCGAAAAGAGAGGTACCAGTGATTAAACTATCTCTCCCCACTCACAAAAATCCCCTCCCACTTACTTAACATCACAAATTCAACTATTGAGCAACAACCACAACAAAAATAAACGTTCTGCTAATAAACTCCTTCTACTCTGTCCTTCTCACTCCACTGAGTTTGCCGGTTCTTCATTCTTCGTGCAGGCTATCCTTTCTTGGAACGCGCTTCCCCTCGAAGTCAAGATGGCTAAGAGTCGCGACTTGTTTAAAATGAAAGTGAAGAAGCTTTTACTGGCTGAATTAGCGACGTCTTAGTTCATCATCTGGTATTATTTTATACTGGTAATATGTATGCACGGATATGTATGAGTTATATGCATGTGTTATATATTTATGTGTTTATGTAAGTGTATTTGCTTATTTATGGTCAAATTAGTCTATATATACTAAATACTCTGTCAATTCCTTCTTATCCTTAAGTGCACCTACCTTGTTTTCTCTGCATCGCCCAATCGGTTGACTGGTGGAAAATGCCTTAGGCATTAAGTCTGCCGATGCTTGTATTTGTGAATAAAGTTGTAAATAAATAAATAAATTATCACTTTTCAAATTCAGCCTATTGTCGCCCACTGCTGGACGAGTCTCCCCTAAAGAGCGTCAATGGTCCTGGTCTTGAACAGTCTGCATCCGTCCATTGTCCTCAAGTCGTCGAATTTATCTCTTCTTTTTATTCCTTGTTTTCAGTGTTACATATGACCTTATAATGCCTCACACACTTTGGTTACACTGCTTCGTTGGTCTAGTGGTTAGATCCTCGGGTTCGATGCCCGGGTCTTTCTGATTACAGAAATACTTGACAGTCCGGAGTTTGAAAGTGGGTCTTAACTCCCGTGCCTCAAAGAGCAAGTAAAGCCATCGGTCTTGCGACAGATCTGTCTCCGGTCCTGTCCGATAGCCGTCCCATCGGATTGTGAGAGTGAGGGAACAGAGAGTGCACCTGTGTTTGCGCCCACACTTGTGCACTATAGTATATCTTGCGTAGTTGGGTGGTCTATGTTAAGTTGACTAGGTAGTAGAGCCACGCTGATTTCAGCACGAGCGAGCCGGCTCGACCGGGGCAGTACTACCCTCCCACAGAAGACCAACCTGAAGCGCCAGCATTCGTGTTGTCGTGTTTCGTTGGTGAGTGTGAGACCGGAGGCCCATTGGTGCAGGTGTGACAGTTATCGTGGTAACTGTGTAAGCCTTACACTATCACAATGACTGTTATGCCTTTTACGTCCCCAAGCGGGGTGTGAGAAAGCATCTCACAAGGCCGCCATAGTGTGGGTCACCATACTGCATTGTCTGCATTTGCAATGAGTATGGTGACCACAACTCTTGGATTCTATTCATGCTTTCCATCAGGCAGAGTAGAGTCACTTTGGTAGGCTCTTGGAACAGAAAAAAAAAAAGACTTGCCGTCGTGGTCGAATTTACAGACAGAGTTACTCTATCACTTCTAATATCAATATTAGTTTATTTTTAGTGTTCAATTTAATATACCAAGAAATCAGATAAAATATAATATAGATTGTATTATCTACAATCATTACTATATCTACACGATATTTCATACTTCAAACATTTAGAAATATTACTCATTTTAAGTACTAATATGAATTTAAAAAAAATTGGACGCTGTCATGACTACTGCCGCCAGAAGTCAAAACTTAAAACTGTATTTCGACCATTGTTTGGAGTCGTTAGAAAACTAATCCATTTTCCCCTTTTAGTAAATAATGCTATTTTCGCATCAGATATGCGCAGCAATAACTACCTCGCCCGCTGCAAAGTTTCTGATCCCTCTGAGACATCCCACATCGAATACATTACCAGCAGGCACACGCGCCTCAACCGAGCGTAAATACAGCGAGTTCCATAATTTTTGTTCACCTAAAAAGTGTTCAACGCGCCTAAAGATTGCTTAAAAAAGTGATTCGTCACGGCAAATCGTAACAATTTAGTCTGGCAACTATTGCAACAATTATTTAAAACACTTATGTGTAGGTGAGTAAAAAGGTAATTAAAGTGTCTAAGTCAAATCCGCCGCCGGTGACAGACACTGCCACAAAAAAGGTACGTAAATTGCAGCCGCCTAAAACAGCGGCTGTAGTGGTTACCGTGTCACCGGAAGCAGCACAAGGTGGGCTAACTTACGCAGATGTTTTTAAGAAGGCGCGAAATAGCCTAACCAGTGAATTCGGAGCCTCAGGAGTAAGAATACGCCTCGCCCAAACGGGAGCTCGAATCCTCGAGTTCCCCGGGGTCGAAGGTATTAAGGTTGCCGATACCTTTGCTGAGAAACTGCGAAGTATATTTCCAGTGACGGATGGTATCAAGATCGCCAGGCCCACTAAGTGTGCGGAACTACGCATTTCGGGTCTGGACGACTCTGTAACATCAGAGGATGTCCGCGTTGCTATTCAAGAGAAGACAGGAAGTAACGAGGACACCAATATCAGGGTTGGTATCATCCGCCCTGGTCCAGGAGGGCTTGGTTCTGTGTGGGTAAGCTGTCCCGTAGCGTTGGCTAAAATTTTGGGCGACGCTGGTAAGGTCCTCATCGGTTTTGTGAACGCCAAGGTCACAGTTTTGGCGTCAAGACCGATGAGGTGCTACAAATGCCTAGCGTCGGGACACACACGCGCCAAGTGCGCAAGTTGCTTTGACTGCAGCGGACTGTGCTTCCGTTGTGGTCAACCGGGGCATAAAGTTGCGGAATGTTCTGCCGCTCCTCATTGCCCACTTTGTGCGACGAGCAATAAACCTGCCAATCATCAGATGGGGCAAGGGGGTTATAAACCACCCAGTCCTCATGGCACTTCGAGGGCTAGCCAATCGGCCCTGGCTGCCCCTGCTGTAATTCGTGCGTCATCGCCGTCGCCTATGGAGGAGGTTGTAGAGACAATCCGGTAATGGACCAAGTCTCCAACCTCCTTGTCCAGACGAACCTAAACCACTGTGCCGTGGCACAGGACCTCTTTCTACAAACCACGGCACAGTGGTCAATTGGGGTTGCCGTAGCCGCGGAGCCTTATTATGTTCCTCCCCGACCAAATTGGCTGGGTGATCGGGACGGTACCGTGGCAGTCGTCGGCTCCACGGTGGCTCATTCCCCGCCCTTGTCGCTAAAAGACAAGGAAACTGGATATGTTGCTGCCGAGTGGGGGCGGATCATCATATATGGTGTGTACTTTTCCCCCAACCGGAGTTTGAGCGACTTCGAGGATTTCCTTAATAACTTGGAAGCCTCGATGCGGCGATTAACGTCTGGGCACGTCCTTGTTCTGGGGGACTTCAACGCAAAGTCCGTTACGTGGGGTTCCCCCAGAACGGATGCAAGGGGTGAGGCCGTAGAGGAGTGGGCGGCCTCGGTGGGCCTCTGTTTATTAAACAGAGGCTCTACCAACACGTGCGTGCGACAGCAGGGGGGGTCGATAGTGGACTACTTTCATTCGCTACCCCTGCCCTCGCCGCACGAGTAAGGAACTGGCGTGTCCTGGAAGAGGTTGAGACGCTCTCGGATCACCTATATATCCGATTTGAGCTCTCCCGGACTCAGGACCCCAGTAGAGGTCACGCGGCGCGGCGTTCTCCTCGCTTTCCGCGGTGGGCTATTTCGAAGCTGAATAGGGACCTCCTAGAGGAGGCGGCCATAATTTATTCTTGGCTGTCTCCGCAGGCCTCAGCCGAGGAGGTCGATATGGGGGCTGGTCGCTTTCGTGATGCGATTACGCAAATCTGCGATGCGGCCATGCCCCGCATCCGAAGTTGTCGACCTCCACGGAAGGAGGTTTACTGGTGGTCCCAGGAGTTGGCGGACCTTCGCGCGGCCTGTACTCGTGCCCGGAGGTCTTATACCCGCAATCGGCAGCGTCACCGCGAAGATGGCGAGGAGGACGAGAATCTTTTGTATGTGCATAAAAATCTGTGTAAATTTAAGAAAAATAGTGATCTCCATCAATTTAATTTAAGAAATAAAAATAAACTTGCCTTGCACACTACTAGGCTCCATAAAATATCGAATTCGTTTGTGGGTCAATGTATACAATTTTATAACAAATTACCAAACAACATAGTATTATTATCTATTAGTAAATTTAAGAAATTTGTTAAGCTGAGGTTGTCCAAAAAGGCTTATTACTCAGTTTCAGACTATGTCACAGATTTAGATGTTTGGAAATGAATTGCTCTTTTTTTAAGACCTATGATTTTGAATGTAACTGCTAGTTTAATATTTAAAAGATTTTGAGTTAAAAGAGTGGTGGTGAGTTTCTTTCCTGGGTTCTTTTCTCACCACTCTACCATGAACAATCTGCGAACCCAGCTAGCTGTAATTTTAATCGACAGATTGTTCATCTTTCATCTTTTATTGTTTTTTTTATGACGTTCATAAGTGTCTTTTGTGACCTAAATGAATAAATGAATTTGACTTTGACTTTGACTTTGGACCAGCTTCATGAGGAGTACCGAGAGGCGCGGAAAACTCTGAAGCTGGCCATTAGCCGCGCCAAAGAAGTGAAAAGAAAGGAGATGCTGGAGAGTCTCGATCGTGACCCCTGGGGTCGCCCTTATCGTGCGGCGCGACAAAAGCTTCGCACGTCGGGCCCCCCCCTTACAGAGACACTCCAGCTCAGCTTCCTGCAGGAAGTGGTCGAGGGGCTTTTCCCGCAGCGGATGGAACACACACCCCCGTCAATGGCCTCCTTGGTCAGAGACGACGGGGGAGGGAACGAGGATAATGTTCCGCCCGTCAGGGAATCGGAGATAGGGGCGGTTGTTCTACGGATTCGCTGTAAAAACACCGCCCCTGGGCCAGATGGGATACCTGCCCGAGTGTTGGCGCGAACCCTCGACCACATGTCAGATCGCCTCGGGCAAGTCCTAGACGCCAGCTTGGCGTCCGGGCGCTTTCCTGAGGGCTGGAAGAGCGGGAAGCTGGTCCTACTACAGAAGCCAGGACGGCCTGCCGATTCGATTGCGGCCTATAGGCCCATCGTGTTGCTGGACGAGGCGGGTAAATTGTTTGAAAGGATACTCTCTGCCCGCATCGTCCGGCACCTCTGCGAAGTGGGTCCCGATCTGTCGGATGCCCAATATGGGTTTCGAGCCGGGCGTTCGACAGTCGATGCTGTATTGCGCCTGAGGGCCGTGACCGAAGAGGCGGTGAGCTGTGGCGGCGTGCTATTGGCGGTGTCGTTGGACATCGCCAACGCATTCAATAGTCTGCCATTTAGCTGCATCAGAGAAGCACTCCACTACCATGGGGTGCCAAAGTACCTGAGGCGGCTTGTGGCAGACTATCTCGAGGAGCGTACCGTCATGTACGAGGACCGAGATGGTATTTTGAGGCGGCGGCCCATGTCGTGCGGTGTTCCACAGGGGTCCGTCCTCGGACCACTCCTGTGGAACATGGGATACGACTGGGCCCTTCGAGGTCGTCTGCCCCCCGGGTTGGGCGTAATTTGTTACGCGGATGACACATTGGTCACAGCCCGGGGGATGAACTTTCAAGAAGCAGCGCGCCTGGCTACCACGGGTGTCTCTCTGGTGGTCGGGCGTATTGAGGCGCTGGGTTTGCGGGTGGCCCTAGACAAAACGGAGGCCCTTTTGTTCCATGGGCCCCGTCGTGGTCCACCCCCCGGGGCCTCCATTGTGGTCAATTCGGTCCTCGTACCGGTTCAGGCCCAGATGAAGTATCTGGGCCTGACCCTCGACGGCAGGTGGCTCTTCGACGAGCACTTCCGACTGCTTTCTCCAAAGCTGGTCGGCGCTGCTTCTGCCCTTGGGCGACTTTTGCGCAATTTGGGTGGAGCCAGCGTTGCGACGAGACGGCTATATACGGGGGTTGTTCGGGCGTTGTATGGTGCACCGGTGTGGGCGGCAGCTCTGACCGCCCAGAATAGAGCTCGCCTCTGGCGCCCTCAGAGGATATTGGCGGTTAGAGCTATACGTGGTTACCGCACCGTATCGACGGAGGCGGCATGCGCCTTGGCCGGAACTCCCCCGTGGGATTTGGAGGCGGAAGTGCTCGCCGAAGTTTATCGGCGCACGGCTGACTTCCGGGCGGGTAGCGGCATGCGGCCCCCGCCCGAAGATATACGCGAGTGGCGAGAGGCCGCTCGTCGAGCCACGATGGCTCGTTGGTCGTCCCGGCTGGAGGCTCCACGTGCTGGCTTTGCCACCGTGGAGGCTCTCCAGCCGGTCATCTCCGAGTGGGCGGGGCGACAGCACGGGACCCTTTCCTTCCGACTGACGCAGATCCTTTCCGGGCACGGTTGTTTCGGGAAGTATTTGCACTCGGTCGCCAGGAGGGAATTGAGTCCCGCCTGTCACCACTGCGACTGCAGTGAGGACTCGGCTCAGCACACGCTAGCGGTTTGTTTCGCCTGGGCAGCGCAGCGTGGGGTCCTTACTGCAGTTATTGGAGGAGATCTCTCGCTACCGGCCGTCATACGCTCCATGGCCGGTAGCGGCAATTGTTTTACCGCGGTCGCAACCTTCTGCGAAGATGTAATTTCGCAGAAGGGGGCGGCGGAGAGGGCACGGGAGAACGACCTTCACTCGGACCCAATTCGCCGCCGGCGAACCGGGCGGCGGAGGCGCACGTACCAGCGCCTCATGCCGCCTTGAGTGTGGCCGCGGGTGGACGGGATGGGTTTTCCCCTCTACCCGCTATAGTGGCCAGCCGCGAGGAGGCGACGTCCACGTGTGCTGTACGTCGCCTAAATAGAGAGTTTATACGCAGATGGTGCCCGCTTTAGTGGGCACGCGCTAGGAAGGATCTGGATGTCGTAATACCAGCTGTCCCCGGATCCCTCCTATGTCAGGCACAGAGTGGCACACCGTGTGGTTTTAGTCGGTCCGATTCCGACACACCACCCCGCCGTAAACCCCGGTGGGGTGACGGCTCGAGGGGGTTTCCACACCATAAAAAAAAAAAAAAAAAGGTGAGTAAAAAGGTAGGCATTTATTGCCAACCTTTTTAATTTGACGTTACCGCGAATGGTTCACTACAATAGTATAGCCCCGTGATCTTTTTTTTTGAACGTGTGGAAACCCCCTCGTGCCGTCACCCCACCGGGGTTTACGGCAGGGTGGTGTGTCGGAATCGGACCGACTAAAACCACACGGTGTGCCACTCTGCGCCTGATAGGAGGGATCCGGAAACCGCTGGTATTACGACATCCAGATCATAGCCCCGTGATCTACTGTAACCCACACTTCCCAACCTAGGGTGGTAGCTCTGTTTTGATATCTACTAAATTCCTTTTGCACATATAAACAGATTTTAACGAAATTTGGCATGAAGATACTTTAATTTCTGAGGAAGGATAAAACCTAGAATATTTTTAAGTGAACTACAAAGTGACTCTGCTCTGCTTGATGGAAAGCACGAATAGAATCTAAAAGTGGTGGCGTGGCAAGTATGG
Organism: Hypercompe scribonia; assembly: GCA_949316085.1. Lineage (NCBI taxonomy): Eukaryota > Metazoa > Arthropoda > Insecta > Lepidoptera > Erebidae > Hypercompe > Hypercompe scribonia. Next base: position 6,939,356 of record OX438997.1, read on the forward strand.
TGACCCACACTTCATTGGCCTAAAATTGTTTTTCTTTAAATAAGTTCTAAATACACTTGGTCTTTTTTATTAACCTTGAGAATAAAGAACAAAATAAATTCAGAGATTATCGTCTCTTCTTAAATCCAAATTATCTTCAAGTACCTTTTGCCGCGATAACCGACATACACTCAGATAAAGCCACAGGCAAAAATTAGTACATATTAAAATACACAACTTTATTCCGTATGTTTTTATTTCAGTCAAAGTTGTCACTTCTGCACGTGACCCCACAGCAAGCTACCATACTTAAATGCAATGAAATGACACAAGAAATCAACTACGACCCAATGGTCGGCTTCCCGGTAAGAGTTATTACTTTCTAGGTATTTAGATTAGACAATTAGATTTTATTCGCGTGATGAGTGTCACGATCAGTATTCATTCCGTGGGTGTCGTAAGAGCCGACTTAGGCCGTGGTCCGAATCACGCTCACAGCGCTCATTGCGTACCAAAGTGCGGTCCGATTCGTGCTTTTCACGCTCACCGTTAGCGTTGTCGGTGCTATGACGTCATAAGTGACGTCACTACCTAATGCTTACAGTACAGACGGGTCGGATCGTTAGCATCGTGAGCATTGACGTTATTTTGCGCCATTTATTTGATTCTATTAATCTATGACTGCGGCAAATGCTTGAACTACAAGCATTTTACCATCTTCATCGGCTACACCACATACTCCACTCATGTTTATGTCAAAAAATGCTCTGCTACGTTATGTTCAACTTTTTGAATTCGTAAGTACACTCACAAGTGGTCCGAATTATTAATACTGCTAACAGACGTTGGCGAGCTCACTAAATCGGACCACACGTTAGCAGTTTAAACGTCGTAAGTGCTGTGAGTACAATTCGGACCGCAACCTTAGGCACCAAACTATGTAGCACTAGCACTGCAAAGAGAAGGAAAATTTAGCATAAATCCTTTTTTTTTAACGTGTAGTAACCCAATCAGGCCGTCACTCCACCGGAGTTTGCGACGGGGCGGTGTGTCGGAATCGGACCGACTAAAACCACACGGTGTGTCATACCAACCCGTCTGGCGAGTGTGGTATAGTAAGGTGAAACCTCTAAAAAGAGGCCTATGTCCAGCAGTGGACTGTTATAGGGTGTTGTTGATGATAATTGATGAAGTAAATTTACATATTCTTCTTTTTTATTCTGTCCTAACCTAAAAACTGAATATTGAGTGGATTAATGGTATTTCTTATTGAAAATATTTAGATATAATGCTTACGTTCAACAGAGTAAAATAGTTTTTAATTATGTACCTTTTTTGAGAGGGAGGGGGGATGAATCTCTGAAATGATGAAATGGTACTGTATTTGCAGGAAAAAATCACACATTTCGTCAGTCTGTTCTGCCATGCAAAATTTTAAATATACACGCATAATATAACATTCATTCAATAACAAATACTATGTACTTAGCTCATGTCAAGATTATAAAATGTCAAAGATAAATAATGTCAAATATTTCAGTTGATTATTTAAAAAAATATTAACATAGAATATAGCATACGACTAAATATTATCAAGTATCAGAGATATTGTCCATTTTTAGATGTCCCTTGTCATATCTGGCTCGTCAGGGACGCAGGAGTCGAGATTATGTGGTGTTTCCACTAAAAACCCGGCGGCCGACCTCAGGCATCCTACTCTGAAGGGGACCCGGACCATATTATTTCACAATCCCTCTAGGGTCATCGCCGCTCTTAGTCAGGCCCTATCCTAGGGAAGCCACAGAAGCTTCCTTGCCTATCGATCCAGTTATTATAATTTGTTGCTATTCTGTCGCCAACTGCAGTAACTAATCTGCCATCAGGCGTCCCCACTTTCTGGCGGCTCACGATCCCATCTTCTCTTGGGATCAGCCCTCTGCCGGTCCCGTTCAGCGGTCTCTTTGTGGAGCATAACAGCTTCGCAGAAAGAGACTACTGTGCCCCAATTTAATGTCACACCTAAGAACTCTTGTCAGTTCTTAAATACTATTCACATATCGTGATTTCTTATACATACTCGTAAGTTTATCTATATTCAAGTGAAATGATAAATTCAGAAAAGCATTGAATTGGTCAAAAGTTGTCGGACAATTGTAAAATCATCAGATAAACAACATATACTAACTTCATGCAACTATTTTTACAGTTCTACCCGGATCTATTCACTTTGAACATGAGTTACGGCTCCGTCGACGCCAGAAGAATTACATTCAACATGAAGTACCGACTTGTCCAGACGGTTTATGAACTGCTACAGGAATTGAAAGTTTTAAGCTTTTCTTAGAAAGAAAATATGTAGAATTCCACATATTATGCACCGAAACTACTTATTTAGGGATATCCATAAATTAAGTCACATGAAAACAAAAAATAAGATGTGCGGGTAGTAGCGAAATACATGTGTCATGGAGTCTTTGACTTCTCATTGCCTGCAAAAGAATGAACTTTTTTTTCTACTTTAAAAGCCTGCCAAAGTGACACACACTACTCTGCCTGATTGAAAGCATAAATAGAATCCAATAGTTGTGGTCACCATACTCATTGTGAACGCAGACAATAAAGTATATTCGCCTAGTGAGATGCTTCTTTACGCCCCGCTTGAAGACGTAAAGAAATGACAGTCATCAGTGTAACGCTCTCACTCTTACCACGATAACTGTGACCCCTGCATCAATGGGCTGCCGGTCTCGCACTCACCTACGAAACACAATAGCACGGATGGTTGTTGGTTGGTCTTCTCTGGGAGGGTAGTACTGCCACGGTCAAGCCGCCCGAATCTTGTAAACTAACGAAATAACATCATTCCAATCCTATTTATTACAGGAAGATCGGTTTTGTTAGTATCTTTTCCCGTCAAGATTTCTTTTACTATTAAAAAGTTATTGAAGTTCTTTTGGCGCGTTCGGGAAAAACTATAAGAGTAAATTTACATCATGCGCGCGCACAGTCTTAAAAACAGACACCGTGAAATAGCTAGTCAAAATTTTAGATATTTAAATAAAATTAATTTAAATGGATAATGCGCTATAATAAAAGTTTCTTTCAATGTATAAAATATCTTTTTTTTAATATTGTTAGTGTCGTTTTCTCTACAAGCATAGGATAACGTAAAGAGTAAAACTTTTAAAAATATTTTTATCTTGTTACGGCAAAAAAGTATAACTTCTTACGTGCGTACATAAGTACACACGTGTTTCTTCTTCCATTTCTTCCCTCCCCCCTCCTTATTTGTGACATAATTTATGGATGTCTACTTTACTCACTTTACTTCTGTCTTCTAGCCGTCACTTAGCTCTCTAGAATGAATCTCATACATCGTCACCCATTCTTATTTTCTTAAACAATACAATTATTCACCCTTACAAACATTATAGTTTTTTTTAAATATATTGTCATGACGAGAAGGTAGTTTATAAGTATTGAATTGCAATAAACGCTTTGAATATTTATTCCAACGATTTTATTATACGCGCTGACACTGCAGCAGCTCGGAGGCCAGCACCTACTTATCATTGATCCCACTGGAACAGTTGCTGTATCGTATGCTTTCATCTTGTTACCAACCCCTCTAGCCAGCGTGGTATAGAAGACTAAACATCTTGAGTGAGACTTATGTCCAGCAGTGGACTATTACATCATCAACAGCCCTTTACAGTCCACTACTAGACATAGGCCTCTCCTTAGCAAGGAGGTTTTGGCCTACTATACCACGCTTGCCAGACGGGTTGGAATAGGGTTGATAATGATCTGAGGCGGAAGTGCTCGCCGAAGTTTATCGGCGGACGGTTAACTTCCGGGCGGGTAGCGGCATACGGCCCCCGCCCGAAGAGATACGCGAGTGGCGAGAAGCCGCTCGTCGAGCCACGATGGCTCGTTGGTCGTCCCGGCTGGAGACTCCACGTGCTGGCTTTGCCGCCGTGGAGGCTCTCCAGCCGGTCATCACCGAGTGGGCAGGGCGGCAGCACGGGACCCTTTCCTTCCGACTGACGCAGGTCCTTTCCGGGCACGGTTGCTTCGGGAAGTATCTGCACTCGGTCGCCAGGAGGGAATTGAGTCCCGCCTGTCACCACTGCGACTGCAGTGAGGACTCGGCTCAGCACACGCTAGCGGTTTGTTCCGCCTGGGCGGCGCAGCGTGGGGTCCTTACTGCAGTTATTGGAGGAGATCTCTCGCTACCGGCCGTCATACGCTCCATGGCCGGTAGCGACAGTTGTTTTACCGCGGTCGCAACCTTCTGCGAAGACGTAATTTCGCGGAAGGAGGCGGCGGAGAAGGCCCGGGAGGACGATATCCACTCGGACCCAATTCGCCGCCGGCGAGCCGGGCGGCGGAGGCGCGCATACCAGCGCCTCATGCCGCCTTGAGTGTGGCCGCGGGTGGACGGGACGGGTTTTTCCCCTCCATCCGCTACAATGGCCAGCCGCGAGGAGGCGACGTCCGCGTGTGCTGTACGTCGCCTAAAATAGAGAGTTTATCCGCAGATGGTGCCCGAGGTAGCGGGCAGGCGCTAGGAGGGATCTGTATGTCGTAATAGCAGCGGTTCCCGGATTCCTCCTATCTCAGGCGCAGAGTGGCACACCGTGTGGTTTTAGTCGGTCCGATTCCGACACACCACCCCGCCGTAAACCCCGGTGGGGTGACGGCCCGTGGGGGTTTCCACACGTTAAAAAAAAAAAAAAGGGTTGATAATGATAATATATTTCATCATACAGGTTTTTTGTAATATAAAACCTGCCAAAGTGACTTTACTCTGAGAGTTGTGGTCACCATACTTATTACGAATGCAGACAAAGCAGTATGGTGACCCACACTATTGCGACGAGATGAGATTTTTACACATCGCTTGAAGGACTCAGGATCATAGTAAGAGGGAGACAAGTGCACTGGCAGTGAGTTCAAGGTTTTAACTGATTGGCACAGGAAGAAAGAGCCTAAAAGATTAACTCGAGAGCGTATGTCTACCACTCTAAAGCGGTGGATGCTAAGTCCAGCACGTGTTGTCGAATAGAGGAAGGAAGGTGGGACAATTTGAAGAGTTCATCCGAATACTCCATGATAAAGGCGATAGAGGCGACATCTGTTCGCAACTGCAACGCCTCAAAAGACTTGATGGCTTCCAGAATGTCACTTCAAACGATTGAGCGCAGCAAATACTGCACAGATCCAAAGATGAGAACAGGACAGACAAACAGAACTCCATGCAGGAGCGAAAAGGCTAAAGATGACACAGATGCTCGGTGGAATAAATAAAACACATTATTTCTATAAACAATTTATACTATATTTTATCGGATAAAAAAAAACTAAAAACTACAAGTAGTAAAAAAAAATACAGCGACAATCGCTTACTAAAACCACGGAAAAAATTATTTTACAAAAAAAATTTCGGTATTTTTTAACAATTTTTACGATTTCTTTTGATATTTTTTCATTGGCAGTATGTTATATACAATTATATATATATATATCTATATGTATATTATCTTACTTTTGCGTGCGTCCATCAATAAATCATTATAATTGTCTAGTCGCTCAATCAATAAAAGCATCGATTAAATATCGATTAATCATAAAATAATATTTAATAACAATCGAGTCGATTTTCATTTGAAAAAATATATCTATCGACATTTTAAAGAAAAACACATAATAATCAACGCACACAAAAGTTCTAAGCAAATAGTATTTAATTGCATTTGTCAAGACTCGTTTGATAAAAAATATTTTTGAGTCCACATTGGGCCAAAACACGAACTTAACCCCTTACAGGCCATGGCCTGGATAACAGAACTAGACGTTTCGTTTACGTTTGTCATTAAATAAGATATTGAACGGACTTTATGAATATGTACGCTCGTAACAAACATACATAAGTTATTACTCGTAAGAGATTTTCGCTTTTACTTCCGTATATATTTCGGGGAATCCCCAATAGTTTCAGCAGAACGTTCCGTTTAAAAGGGTCAAGTCAGGTTCCAAACAAGTCAGGCTTCTCCGAAATACATCGCAGTAAAATCTTGTTATTCTAATAAAACACCTATTGCCATAACCATGTTTTTTTAAATGCGTGTAAAGAAACGCGTCAGGACTGTATCTAGGCCACATCCTCACTAAGTTTACCATACATCATATAAATATTATAATTCCAAAGTCACATTAAATTAAAACAAATGTCTAAATGTGATTTTGAACACTGAGGAATGACTTTTTAATCACTGGCGAATACAAAAACAAATCGATAAGATCGCAAGTTACACATTACAAATTTTCCCCTCACAGTCGTCTATTTAAATTAAAACATCAAAAGTCAGTCCTCAGTTGTGGACTAAGGATAGCGGTAGTGGCCTGGAAATTGATTATTTATTCGCCCAACCGCTATCCCCGAGACCGTTTAGAGAAATGGCTAACCGACGTTATTGACTAATACTATTCCTAAGATTTTTAAATTTCCAAAATTAAAACTTCAGGCCTTCGAAATGGCCTGGCAATGGTAATTCAGGTAAAACCAACCTTTTTTTTTTCTTTTTTTTAAGATGTAGAAGGCTATAACGGTTTAACCGTTGCTCTAAATGTGGTTAAATTAAAATCCAAGAATTCGATGGATCTAAACATATTAAAGTTCCATATAACCTAAATTCAATGGATTGTGCCCCTAATGTTAAATTAAAAGCAATTTCATTTCTGATATTAAATTAATAGCTATAATCTACATAGATTAACGTGATTTACTTAATATTTACAATAAATGATAAAAATGTTAATTATATTGAAATTGAAGAGTTAAAATTTTTTTCATAATACAATAAAATCGAATCCACATCAGTTGAAACAAGTGTTTGTTAATAGTTGTTATTTGAGAATTGAAGATAGCAACACTATAATCGTCTGGGGTACATTGACACCCCGAAGAAATGGAAATTGTGATGGTCAATGCCCAAATAAGGTAAAATTATTTCGTACAATTGTGATAGTGGAGGTGACTCATACCCGAAAAGTTGATAGACTTGAATTGTCTTAGAAAGCTCTGGAAAACGGAGCATCATATTAGCCAAAAAAACCTATATCGCCACGCTCTATATGACCTCACAATTTAACTAAATCCCCTAAGGAATTGAAATAGAGAATCCTAGCGGCACGTGCCAAAAATAATCGCTTGAGATATCTTGATATTTTTTTTACTTCTAAACCAGTCATTTGCAACCAAAATAGTAGGGTTTTTTTATTTGTGGTAGTTTTCAGTTAGTCTTGTCATAAAATTTGCAACACTAGTAGTAATAATCACTGTATAATTGTCTATGAGGGGAATACCCGGACCCTTGACTGTGGTTACGAACCAAGGTTTATTTTATACCTTTAGATGGAGTAGATTGTTTATGGAGTCAACTACGCTTTTTTGGTATTTTATTAAGTATCTATGATTAGTTTAGGCATAAAAAAAGGCCCCAGAAATCTGGTAACGAGTTTTTTTAGATTTAAGAAGCATACCCAAGATTTTTGTGTCAGTATACAGACAGAAAATTCCTTGAGCTATGCACAAGTTTTTAACCATGAAATGAGTGTTTCATAGTAAGAAGTTAAAATTTCTACTGGGGTAGTTATTGTACATGAAAATTGGACTAAAGATACATCGAATCTAAGCTTACAGCCGATAGACCTAAAGTCCATAACGCTTTAAATAGTGACACATGGGTCAAGCCATCACGTTGAGCAATCAGGTTTTAAAGTTTCGTAAGAAAAGATCGTTTTATTTACTCACTATTTCCTTAACCCGAACCAAATATAGTTAAAAAATTTTAGAAGTTACTGTTTTTGATAGAGAAGGAAACGAGGTTATAATAGTGAGTGATTACCGTCATTCATGGAGCCTTGAACTTTAATGCCCAAGAGTGAAAAATTATAACATAGCTCCAACGGTCTGTTGTAACATATCATCGCAAGTTCTGGAGCGATAGTTGATATTCTTTCTAAACGCAATGAAATTCGAATTATTTTTAACTTGTAGTATAAAAATTACTCTTTAATAGCGAGGTGTTTCATTTATATTTGTTTTTATTTCTAATGTTTTAGGAAAGTATGAATTCAGAGCTCTTAACAAACTTTACTTACCTGAATATTACACGATTTCAACTAAAGAAAGTTTGAAAGTTATATCATAAAATTGTTTTCAACTAATTGATAATTTTATATGGAAATAAGATTATGTGTTATCTAATAGTGAATTTCAATTGTTTATTTAAATCTAGATGTTGGAATGTTTCCTTCATGATCAAGAGCATGTATAGTCAATCAAAGGCTTATTCAAATTCTACACGGAGTTCCACAAGGCACTAATCCAGTACCGTGTAAATTCTAAACAGAATTTTTGATATTCCTTGGCTGTAACAATTACCTGTAAGTTAAAGCAAATAAACTCTAGCGTGTTCTACTCCAATTGTGTTTGCATCTAATGTTTTATTTCAACCATTTTTTAAGAATATATTTCAAATAAAAGCTCAGGTATATTTTTAAAAACATGGACTTTTTGTTCAATTATTTTGACAGATCAATCTTAAATTTTTGCTCGACTCGAAAGGCCAATTTATATGTATGTAAGATTTAATACAATTTGGGCTAAATGGATAGGATTTTAGATTAATTTATTAGTGCTCATATAATCCAAAAACTGACAACTGACATTCAGATTTCGTTAAGGATATCTTGGCTGTTACTAAATTGGTTGGAGACAAAAATAGTAAACTTACGTTCATATATTAGTGTTGCCGGGCAATATTCGATTAAATATTCTTTAACATCACTTTTTTCTCTTTTTACCTACTTTTAATCTTTTCTTGGCGTTTTTTTTTAACATGATAACAACACATCAACTGTGTATGTTGTCTTCTGTAGCATAATAATCATTATTATTAAACTTTCTAATGACACATTTAACACTCTCAATTACAGGAAAACTATTAAAGATGCTCATATATTGTGAATTTATTTGCCAAAAGTACAAATTCAATTCTAAACTACTAACTAGAAACTAAACTGCTAAGGATGATTTTGCCGTCCCTTTCTCTCGTCCACAGACTATAATGGGCCTAACTTATAACTTTGATGGACCTGTTGGTCTGGTGGTTAATGGTTCTGATGTTAAGCTGGAGGTCGGAGATGGGCACAATCATTTGTTGTCTGGGTTTAATTTATTTATAATATGTAATATTCAATTATGTTTACCAGCAGTCTGGTTCCCATACCATAGGCTCTGAATAATTTGAGTTTACACAGCCATGTGTGAGATATGAGGATATTTATTAATTAATTTATTTATGAAACATTGGACGCAAACACTGTCAAATTTGAATAAAACCAAGCATTAAAATATGAGCTATATTCATTTATTTACACTGAAGCCAGCGACATTTTGATTTTATTTATATGAAGTCATAAAAAAGCTTGGCGCGTAGCCTATACTTTTAATAGGTATCGATGACGTCACCTATACTAATTCAAAAATTTGCGACAACGCCATCTATTATTCGTTGCCGCAAACTCTAGAAAAGACTGTCTTCACTATTTCTAAATGGTCATCATCGTCATTTTCGGGTTCAATAAAGTCATTTAAATTAAAAAAATAACATTAAAATTAGCGAATAAGCTTGCTATACCTTCGAAATTCAAACGTGTATGAATCTAAGGTATTTTCGATCAAGAATTAGTTACGTCAAAACCGCATTCTATCTCTGATGTCTATGGTTCTACGGACACGAGTCTATACTTAATAATACCATAGACAAAACATGTAACCAATGAGAATTTGATTATCAGAACTTTAAGGAGATCCTTGTCTATGGTAAGGTCCTATAGGAAGTTGTCATCGCACTAGAGCACGTAACTATCAACAAATATCAACACAGATGTTTTATAAGTTGCTCAGATACATCCATTTTGGTTAAATCCGCAAACTCCGCGGATTTTCCCCTTTGTAATATTTCAATTGTACTTCTGGACTCCAGTTGCTTGATGTGTTGCATTAACTTGGCCTCTGACATTGGCTGCAATGGCCTGGCTACCACCAAATTCGTGTTTTTGAGTGCTCTGGCGAGGGTTTTCAGGAACTTTGACCACTGTCGCTCGTTGGAGGTGGCTTCGGGAGTGTTCACGAGAAGTGACGCTTTCTCAATTAATGCGCAGACGCAGCTTAGTGTAAACTGTAAAAAAGTTTATTATTTGAAGGTGTACGTATTTCAGTATTTGTCACCTGTAAGGTAAGGAGCAGAACCACCACGACAAGGAGATAAGAAGTTAAAAGAAAGTAGACATCTGGTACCTTCATCTTTTAACTGTAAAAGATTTGCATGTTATAAAAAAATTCGCTGTGATTTAAAATATTACTAAGTCATACATTTATCAGTTTCCTCGTGATCCTCTCCAAGCTAAATGCGGTGTGCACGATTAAACCCAATTGAAATTTACTATCAATTCTAAATATACTATATACTAAATACTATACAATAGTTACTAGTCAGAAAGGTACTATGATATGACGTCACAATCAGCAGTAAAGTAGAGACCAGAAAGGCAAGAGAATCTGCAAGTCACATACTTCGGCGAATGCTCATATGCAGGAGTGCAAAATATTGATGTATATTGGACGAGGTCGGTAACCAGATTAACGAAGGATCAAATACTTACAGGAGTGGTGAGGGCGTAGGGTGTTCTTGCTGGGTCGAAGGCTTCTGCTAACATACTGCACGATTCCAATATGGGCGACCAGCCAGTTGTATTCTGAATGTAACTGTGAAAGGAGATGATAAATAAATGTAACTACGAACTCTGTGTGAGTGCAGTTTTTAGACGTTTCATCATCACCAGCCTATCGCAGTCCACTGCTGGACATAAGCATCTCTCGTTGCAGACAGTGTCTGTTACCATAGACTTCGACCCTTAAATAGCTTATATAATCATCATCATCAATAATAATCTTTAACAGTCCACTGCTGGACATTTGCCTCACCTTAGGCCCAAGGTTTTAGCCTACTATACCACGCTGGCCAGTCGGGTTGATGTAGTTTGTTTCAAGTTTTCCTTCTCTTTGCAGTGACGTTGTCTTGCGTAGTTCACTCCCTTAATCGCCTCTTACGGAATGAATGCGGGTGGTGACACTCCATAATCTTAATCCGTCACCACATAAATACAAATTATATTAGATACAAATACAACAGGTTAGTAAACGGGTAGACACAAATGTGTAGCGGTAAATAAGTACTGGTACATGGGTAAATACAAACAGGTAGCGGTAAATAGGTAGTGGTACATGGATAAATACAAACAGGTAGCGATAAATAGGTAGTGGTACATGGATAAATACAAACAGGTAGCGGTTAATAGGTAGTGGTACATGGATAAATACAAACAGGTAGCGGTTAATAGGTACTGCTACATGAGTAAATACAAACAGGAGGCGGTTAATAGCTAGTGGTACATGGGTAAATACAAACAGGTAGCGGTTAATAGGTAGTGGTACATGGATAAATACAAACAGGTAGCGGTGAATAGGTACTAGTACATGGATAAATGCAAACAGGTAGCGGTGAATAGGTAGTGGTACATGGATAAATGCAAACAGGTAGCGGTGAATAGGTAGTGGTACATAGATAAATACAAACAGGTAACGGTGAATAGGTACTGGTACATGGATAAATGCAAACAGGTAGCGGTGAATAGGTAGTGGTATATGTATAAATACAAACAGGTAGCGGTTAATAGGTACTGTTACATGGATAAATGCAAACAGGTAGCGGTGAATAACTTATTACGGTTACGGTACGGTACGGTTAATAGGTAGATACAAACAGGTAGTGGTAAATAGATTAGGTAACTAGAAGGAGGTAAACTGATCGACTTAAAATGAGCACAAGGTGTGTATAAACAAACGTGGTTGCACGGATAGCGTAGTGGTTTAAGCGGTCACTTCGCTGTTTTCTACTGCATTAAGTGTTGTAAGTTCAATTTGGGACGTTTTGTGTGATGAATAAGATCATTTGTTCTGTTTCTGAGTGTAATTTATCTATAATATGTATGTATTTACAAATATATAAGTATGTTTATCAGCAACCTAGTTATTATAGTACAAGCTTTGGGATCAGACGGTCGTGTCTGAGATGTGTAAGAATATTATTGTATTGTATTTATGTAAGATTACACAAAAATTGAAAGTATGTTTATTGGAAAATGTCACTATATAGTTTAAAATATCTTTCAGACAAAACTTAATGAAAAATATTATATATGAATATGAGAGACATACGAATTGTAAAACTTAAGCATGACATTATAAGCATATAAAATCAAAATGTACATTTAGTAAGCAGTAAATCAATTGATTCAAAGTCCTCAGCAACACAGGATATATTTGTGGAGGTACAGGTGCCATGTCACTCCAATAAAAAGGGAAGATCCTCCAACCAGGCGAGGCGATCATGCCTGGTGTGCTGCGGTCCGTCGATTGAAGTTGGGAAGTTGTATATTTACAAATCGGCACGAGAATTCTCTACATCACGATACAGGATTAGCAGCTATTCCGTAGTTCAAGGTGTCTTCGGTAGATGGCGTTGTAGTATATTTTTATTGTGCTATATGTGGAAGTCACCATACATTTCTAGTACAGCAGTTGTGTTTGTGCTTACCTCCGGTAGTGTGGCGCGAGAGGGGCGAGGTTCTTGGCGTCTCGTCGTGCTACGGGCGCGAGTGCGCGAAGCACGCGTGCCCACAGCGTGCGGAGTCGTGCATGGGTTGGGCACACGCGGGACACGAACCGTGATACCAGGGTCTGGAGACAATGAAGACACACGTCACACAATCGACTTCTTTTATGCAAAGGTCAAAATCCACAATTTATATGATGTATAATCATGACTAAAATGATCGATGACTAAAATTGTAGGGAAGTAAATAATGTATTAGTACAATACTTATATTGTATCATCATCATCAACGACCTTCAGATAATACACTACAGAACATAGGTCTCTTTTTAGAAAGGAGATTTTGGTATTTTATACCACGTTAGTCAGACAGATTGGTATAGGATTGGCATCAAGTTTCCTTTCTCTTTGCAATGTTGTTGTCCTGCACTGTTTGCCCCCTTAGTCGGCTCTTACATCACTCACGGGGTGATTAGGAGTAATGACATTACGTTCTATATGTTTAATCTGTAAAAACAAGGACACGACAATACTATAACGATATAAATGTAATTTATTCATTTTAAAAGATTCTGAGGATAAACTTAGATTTCTCATTAGCGTTTAACACCCTTCGATTCCACTCTTCTATCAAAACTAAAAGAAATAGGAATGAAGGGAGACTGATGTGTGTTTATATATACGTTTAACAGTTTCACAGACTAGGATGAAAAATTAGGTAATGTAAAAATAAATTCAGTAGTAAAATAATATTGCATTTGTATGGTGTGCCACAGGGTAGTATTGTAGAGCCTGCTCTTACAAATCTATTTGTATAATCTCTATCTTGAAAAACTATCAAACTGTGAACTAATAGCAAATGCCTATGACATTGTATTAATAATTTCTATAGAGCTGTGTTTGCAGGCTACTTGTTTTTCTAAAAAACTATTTGATTAACATAAATCTGGAAATACACAATATTTCTTTTTATATCCTTATCTTCTCTTCTACCGTTGGTAGTAACCCTAACTAACATTATAAATGTGAGTTTGTTTGTTACACTTTCATGTCTAAACAACTAAACCGAGTGAGTGACATAGGCTTCTTTTTATCGCCATAACCGTCATACACACTAGCAGAACTGTGAGCAAAAGCTAGTAACTGGATATCTCAACTTACCTTCCCTTTCCTAACAGAGAGTATTTGTTGCAACCGATCACTGTGCAATAGACCCGCGAACATTTTGTTCAGCAGATCATCTTTATCTTCATCTAGAAGGTTCTTTACTGGCGCTGGTTTCTGATTCACAGCCAAATTCACAACCTGAAAAAGCAAATTATTGAGTAAAATTTGTAATTACTGCAGAAAAAGAAGAAATTATCGACCTTTTATGGTTCTCCTCCCTCTCTTTTTCTCTATTTTCCATCTCTCTCTTCATGAGTCGCTTCATCAAACATTAATGATACTAATCCTGGAATAGATTTCCACCCAGGATAAATAACTAAGTGATTATCACGATCATATTGTTCTGAGTCTATAAGTAATTTATTCATCGTACTAAAATATGTAAGTTTGTATTGATGTTTGTTACCCTTTCACGAAAAAACTACTGGACGGATTTGGATGAAACTTTACAGTAATATAGGTCGGCATAACATATTTGTAACGATTTTATGTAATTTTGGTCGTAATATAACGATACATGTCAATTAAATCGGAAAAAAATCTGGCCCCCGAGAGTTAACTTGGCGTACGCTACCTAAACCATTGAAGATTCACAAATGATGTACCGTAATTATTTAAAATAATCTGTTACGAAACTTAATATTGCAGACCAAATTCCAAGCGAACGAAGTCGCGAGCATTTGCTCGCGACTTCGTTCGCTTGGAATAGCTAGCTAATTTTTAATTAGCTAGCTTAAAAATATTGAAGCATGTTTATCACCAGTCTGGTTACCATATCACAGGCTCTGCTTAATTTGGGATTAGGACTACCATGTGTGAGATATTTAAAGTTATTATTTTTGCAAAAAAAAATCACCACATATCCGTAGAAGATATCGACTATTTAATGAAAAACTAATCTCTCCCGTATATCTGTGATTATGCGTGATACTTTGAAGACGTGTGGTGACGGATTAAAAATACATAGTGTTACCACCCCTATTCATCCCGTGGGTGTCGTAAAAGGCGACTAAGGGACCAAGTATACAAGACAACAGTCAACAAAGAGAAGGTAAACTTGAAACAAACTCTATTCCAACCCGTCTGGCCAGCGTGGTATAGTAGGTCAAAACCTCCTTGCTGAGAGGGCCTATGTCCAGCAGTGGATTGTAAAAGGCTGTTGATGCCTTGAAGACACTCTCAAGATTGTACCTCCCTGAACGGATCACGTAATAGGGATCCAAATACTTTATACAGTATCTTTTTGTGTGATCCACATATTATAATCCCTATTCAATCCATGGGTGTCGTAAGAGCCAAGTAACGAAGCAAGGAAACCTTACCAACCAGTCTGGCCAGGGTAGTATAGTAGGCCAAAACCTTGCTTTCTTTGCAGAGGTCTATGTCCAGCAGTGGACTGTTAAAGGCTGTTGATGATGAAGATAACATCATTAATCCACAAACCTGTCTTTTATCAATACTCTCATTCTTCGGACTGTCCTGCTTGGGCCTCCGCTGCACTGACTCAATGTTCTTGAGGAACAGGTTCGATACATCTTGCTGTTCGTTCTCCGCCTCCTTCTGCGCCGCTTCTAGCTGCTTCTGTTTCTCTTCTCTTTCCTGTAAGCAAGAGAATAATTGATTAGTAATGATCCTGACTGCTAAACCAGAGATAATGGGAATCATTCACAGCTGGGGTGAGGTATTATTTCTGTTTGATCTGGATGTCGTAATAACAGCTGTTCCCGGATCCCTCCTATGTCAGGCGCAGAGTGGCACACCGTGTGGTTTTAGTCGCTCCGATTCCGACACACCACCCCGCCGTAAACCCCGGTAGGGTGGCGGCCCGAAGGGGTTCCGCACGTTAAAAAAAAAGGTATTATTTCTGTTTGGATTTAATTTATCTATCATATATATGTAGTTAGGGGTTCCTTGGTAAGTGATAGTCAAGTAGGTACATATAACCAATGACTGCACGATTGGCCTATTGGTTTAAGCGGTCGCCACGCCGCACTCCAGGTTCGCTGAGTGTTGTGGGTTCAAGTCCTACATGGGACAACACTTTTTGTGATCTACAAACTGTTGTTCTGAGTCTGGGTGTTCTTTGTGCCCGTTTCTTGTATGTTTGTAAAGTCCCACGCGACACAGGATTTATTCCTAATGCGGGCGTTTTTTATAAAAAAAATAATTACAAAGTTAAATAATCATGGCCAGGTTAGTTTATGGATGAGGAATGATTTGAGATTCTGAGACCTCACCGTGTCTTGGAGAGTACGTTAAGAGTCCTAATAACATCAACATCGCTTAGTACTTTAGAGTGGAGATGTGATGGCAGTCGCTCCAAATACAAAACCAAAGTTCAGTCGTATCCTGGTAGATTTAAAACCGACCCCACCCTCGTTTGAGACCTCGGCTCTAGATCTTCAAAACTACGCAAGAGGTTTTCACAAATAGAACGAGTGATGCAAGAGAAAGGCTTATAAGTACTATATATGTATATTATAACAGAGAAATCTGTTTCGTTGGTCCAGCGGTTAGCGTATGCGACTGCCGATCAAGAGATCTCGGGTTCGATTACCGGGTCAGGCCAAACACTATTGTTTTCCTGATCACAGAAATTGGTACTGAGCCTAATCTCTCGTCGGTCGTGTCGGATAACTGTCCCATCGGATTGTGCGAGCGAGGGAACAGAGGGTGCACCTCAGTCTGCGCACACACTCATGCACTATGATGTCTCCTGTGTAGTCGGTTGGCCTCCGTAGAGACTGGCCATCACCATTTAGAACAAAACATGCCTTAGTGCTTCCACTCACCTTTAATATCAACGCATTAGATATCGCCAGAGGGTCATTGAGTTCCTCCAACCTCAGTAAGATCAAGTATAACGCTTCTATATCGAGGAGTAACTGCTTTGTCCGCTTCATCTCTCTAGGGACCTGTCGATTTAAATTAGTCGTATAGTAATGACCTTTTTGTATTTACTTCAATGGTAAGGTATTATTAGTGTTGATAAACTTTTAAACAGCCAGACCAACTGTTGATGAGGGAATTCGTATGTATATTGACGCCGAAACTCTAATTGCGTGATACAGGATTTCGATTCAGTTCACAGCGTCTTTAATGCTTTTAAATGCCTCGGTGGCGCAGTGGTACTATATAAGACTGCTGTGCTAAAGGTCTCGGGTTCTCTAAGAATTAAAAAAAAATTCACTTATGGATTGATTTGAATTCTTTTTATGGGGTGATATGGTTAGAACATGATTCAACGTTAAGTCCATGGTGTAAAACTCCATATATTTATTAAGTAAAATTGTTAAAATTCATATGAAGAGTTAACTCACCTCCTGCGGGTGTGTGGTGCTGGCTACACTAGAAGCCCTCGACATCCTGGAGGGGGCGGTCTCATTCCCCACCACTTCCACGTCTATTATTTTTCTAGGGGCTGTCACACTGCCGCACTGTAAATTACAAATGACAACATTTTCTCATATAATAAAGATAGTTATATATCTCTCAAATTAGATCCTAAGTTCCTTAGAGGAGGCTAACTACCCCCTTTCTTTTTTCTTATCTGTGTGGCAATCTCCCCGGATACCACTCGCTGGTGCTTATGTCGGACTAGAACCAATCAAAAACTGCATATCATCTCAGGTACTAGTAGTCGGGGAACCAGCTACACCCTAGCAAGAAAACCCCTGTAGGGTTAATGTGGACGAATGAGTGTCATGTCCCCTCCTATACAGATGGAGGATCCTCCGACTAGGTGAGGTAATCGTGCCTGGTGGACTGCGGCCCAACCTTTGACGTTGAGATGTTGTATATATGCTGATCGCCGCGAGAATTTCTATACCGTGATACAGGTTGCTCCGTAGTTCGATGTGACTTTGCTAGATGGCGCTGTAGTGTGTATTTTGTTTGCGCTGTATGTGTAAGTCGCCACCAGAGACAAAAACTCTTAGCATTTGAACATGATAGCTACCCACAATGCAAAACGGGGGTTCATCAACAACTTTTAATGGTCCACTGCTGGACATAAAACTCTCTTTCAAAAGGAGTTTTTTGGCCATAACAGAGGGTTACTACAAATTAAATATGTAGACAAAAGGATATGTTCTTGTTTTCTACGGTTTCACCTATAAGTATGAATGGTTGTATGAAAGTTATTGGCGAAAGTTATCACAAATACATACTTGTAATTTCCCAAGTGAATTTTCAAACTGTGTCGGGACGTATGTCCGAGGAGTTCCGCTATCCTCACTTGTAGAGTTGTGTCTATTTGAATTGTGTCTCTCCCGATGTGTGTGACTCTCTTGCTTCACACCTGAAACCAATACAATACATATTAGCCAATTATTCAGAACTTAATCATTTATCCAAGTAGAGCGACGCTGATTTCAGCACGAACGGACCGGCTTGACCGGGGCAGTACTACCCTCCCACAAAGACCAACCTAAAGCGACAGCATCCGTGCTGGCGTGTTTCGTCGGTGAGTGTGAGACCGGAGGCCTACTGATGCAGGGGTCACAGTTCGTGGTGTGTGAGTCTGACACTGCCACGATAACTGTCATGGCTTTTACGACCCCAAGCGGGGCGTGAAAAAGCATCTCACTAGGCCGCCCTAGAGTCACCATACTGCATTGCGCACATGCCAAAAGTGTTGTCCCATATAAGGATCGAACCCACAACACTTATCTGTGCCACGACGGCCAGCTTCGGAGACCAGTCAGGAAATGTCATAGTGCACAAATGTGTGCGCAAACACAGGTGCAACTTCTGTTCCCTCACTCGCATAATCCAATAAGATGGCTATCCGACACAACCGGGTAGAGATCACACTCAGGATCGACGGCTCTACGTGTTCATCGTTTTATTCCGGGTCAGAATCAAACCCAATGGCTCCGGTAAGGCCAGAAAATGATCTAATATGCTTACCTCCACTATAGAATGGGTGGTTCTGCTGGTTCGCCTTATGCGCTTCTTTGATACCTTCCTTCTCTTTGCTAGCTTGTCTTTCTAAGAACACCTGAAGCAAAGCAAAGAAATCATCAAATCCTTCATTAATTCGAAATCTGTTTGATAAGTTACGGATTTTTTTTTAATATTTCGGACACTTGACACACAACGTCATCTAGTTTCAAACTAAGCAGAGCTTGTGCTATGATAACTAGACTGACTATAATACTTATATACTTTTGTTATGTAAATACATACATATTATACATAGAAAACACTCGAACTCCGGAATAAACATTTGTAGACCATAAAAACATTTGGTGCGACCCGGGAAACGAACCCGAGACCAATACAGCAGTCGTATTGGCTACCGCTCCATCACTCAGGTAGTCTAAATATTACTAATACAATAAAGGCAAGTTTGTAAAGATATTTATTACTCTTTTATGCAAAAACTGTTAAACAGATTTGGATGAAATTAGACACAGAGATAGATTATGATCTGAAATAGCATATAGGCTACTTTTTATCTATAAAAAAATGTAGTGTTGCCGTGGGATGAACAAGGTACAACTACAATTGCGAATAACACCGCGGGGCACAGCTAGTTCATAGTGTCTACTAACTGCGCCCGCAGTTTTTGTTTCTTATGAATCGGATATTGTTCAGTTTCGATTTTTTTATAGTATTACCCTACTTTTTCTGAAACATAAGTATCCTAAGTTATTCCTTATAAAATCAGCTATCTGCCAGTGATAGTTACGCTAAAATCGGTACGGCCGTTTCAGAAATTAACCGGACCAAACAAATTGAAAAAACTTTTAAAATTGTTTATACTTTTATGTGCATTCAGTAAAAGCCTCCTAATTTAAAATTACATATAAATTACCATTATGTATATATATATAGATCGCCACTATAAATTCGTTACTTTTTTACAGTTCCTGACTTTTCCTGACGATATTACTACTGTACGAAGTTATTAAACATTTCTATAATCAGAAAAACTCAAAACACTTTTTGACCCAATCCAGGATCGAACCCGAGACCTAACAAGGGAATAGTACCCTAACGAAAAATCGGTCACATACCGTATAATAGAAGTCATGTATATAGGGTGTTCCAGTATTGAGTTGCAGCATCTGAATGTTGATCAGCCACTGTTTCTCGCGCTGAGTCATCAGCCCAGCGTATTCGTCGTCACTTCCGCTTACGTCATCACCGTTTATAGAATGTCTGAAATATAGGAATTTAAGTTTTAGTACTTAGATGATAAGGTTGAATTTAGATTGACAAAGGTTTAGGCTAATATTTTGGTTAATTATATGCCTCCTTTCGTAATAGAGGGAATTATTTACGTCTTTATAGGCTTATCTAATAATAATTAGGCTATATATTGCACACACACACGTCTCTCATTACAAAACAGACACAACCTGTGCTATGATAACCAGACTTCATTTCTAAATACACACACATAATATACATAAATTAGACAGAACAAACAAAAATTTCATCACACATATATTTGCTGTGGATGAAAATCGAACCCAAAATCTCCAGCTTAGCACTGAGGGTCCTCATCATTAGATCAACTGGCCCGCTAAAAGGTGATCTATATGTTTGTAACTCTTCACGCAAAAACAGCTAACCGGTTCTGGATGAATTTTGTCACAGAGATAGATAATAACCCGGAATAGCACCTACTTATTATCTCGAAAAATGTAATGTTCCAGAGATGAACAAGCTACAACAACAACCACGGGTAACACAGCGGGTCGCAGCTAGTATAATAGTTAATCATCATGAAAGCTTTTAAAGTCCACTACTGAATGTAAGTCTCTCTTTAGAAAGGTTTTGGCCTACTATTCCACCCTAACCTGAGGGGTTGGTTTAGGGTTTTGTTTTAAATTTTCCTTCTCTTTGCAGCACTGTTGCCTTACATACTTTTCTCCCTTAATACTAGGTACTAGATACTAGGTACTAGATACTAGGTACTAAGTACCAGGTACTAGATACTAGGTACTGTGTATTAGATACGTAATCTATAATAATAAAACCGTTAATACAAGCTTGTCTAAAACCGAGCAATAGCAAAAGAGCAATCTATTCGCTGCCTAATGCCTGAAATCGTGTGGACAGCGGGCATTGTCTATGCCAATATAATTAAAATAAATCTATTAACGTCTACCCACATTTATTTTTTAATTTAGAGCCTGCTAAAGTCTCCCTGCTAAACTCTGCCTGATGAAAAGCATGAATAGAATCCAAGAGTTGTGGTCACCATACTCATTGCAAATGCAGACAATGCAGTATGGTGACCCACACTATGGCGGCCTTGTGAGATGCTTTTTCACACCCCGTTTGGGGACGTAAAAGGCATGACAGTCATCGTGACAGTGTAAGGCTTACACAGTTACCACGATAACTGTCACCCCTGCATCAATGGGCATTTATGTAATATTACTGTACTAAGATATAGTTTGTAACTTGTTAATAGTGATGGCCTTGATGCACGGTAAATCTCGAATGAGATTATGATGGCATCAAACTCTTTTATAAATAAAAAAAAAAAGAACTTACCTATTATTAAACGTCCCGTTGTGCCTTTGATTGAACATGGGATGGTTAAACTGGCTATTTGTGTATACATTTCTATTGTTTTGCAACATTGGATGATGGTTCGCATTGTGAAAACTGTTCATATTGTTAAACTGTAGCATCGGGTGTGTGTTCTGTATCAGCTGCACCAAGTTCTGTGACGTCATATTCTGTTGTTTCGAGTTGTTGTAAACCCGAGTCTTTTGCATTTTCTGCTCTTTCTGCGGTTGTTGTAACTTTTGCTGCATGTTTTGATGTTTCTGTTGTTGGTTTATGCTGTTGAGTTGGTGGTTGGGGGATTTTAGATTGTTGATAGGTTGCTGTTGCTGGTTCTTCATGATCATCTGTTGGTTTATCATCATGTTTTGTTGGTTTAGAGGTTGATTGACCGGTGTATTTAATGGCTGGTCTTGTTTTGTGGGTATCGATGGGGTCTGAAAATTAAAAATGGTAAATGTATATTATCTGAGTGTGTAGCACTAGCTTAATGTTTTTCATTATGTAACTATGACTTCATCGTTAAGACATCACTCGAATCTTATAAATATAATTCCGTAAATGTTAAATCGATATGATAGCCTCACAGAAAACCTCTTTTTTTTTTGTTTTGTGGTGCCAAGAGCTCAAACCAGGAGGGATTAGGCTCCGATAACCGCTAAAGTCTGCGGAAGTGGACTCTAAGGGTGATCATACAGTTGGTGACTCTTCAGTTGTACAAACGTTACCCCTATACTGAAAAACCCTAGGCGAACTATTGTCGACAATTTTGTAATTTTTTGGGGCCAGCAGCGAAGTAGTCATCAGAAACTACTCAACCACCAGGCATAGTAAGCCACCATGGTGTGGGTTGCCACTGAATTATCTGCATTCGCAATAAGTACGGACACGACCACTCTTGGATTCTATTCATGCTTTCCATCAGACAGAGTCACTTTAATGTGCTCAAAATTAAAAAAAAATTACAGTTATCACACAAAAAAAATATAACTAAAGTACGAATTCAGATAATAAATGAGACTTACTCGATAATTAGTGTTGTATTGTCCCATATTAGGGTTGAAATTCTGCCTGGGCATATTGATCCCCGGAGGTGGCACAATCATTCGAGATGCTTGACCCATCATATGTTGAAATTGGTTCATGTTCGGTGGAAACTGGTTACCGTTCATCATCTGTCCCATATTCTGATTCATTTGATTAACATTCTGACCCATCTGGTTACTATTCTGGCCAATATGATTCATCTGGTCAATACTCCGACCGATAGGATTCAACGAGTGGTTAATTTGATCCATGGGTCGACCTATTTGATTCACATTAGGTCCTATGTGATTCATATTTTGACTCATGTTATTTGTTTGTCCTAATGCGTTCATAGGTAATGTTTGTCCTTGAATATTCATGTTCTGCCCCACGATTTGGTTGTTCTGACCCACCAATTGGCTGTTTTGACCCACCATTTGGCTGTTTTGACCCACCATTTGGCTGTTTTGACTCACCATTTGGCTGTTTTGACCCACCATTTGGTTGTTTTGACCCACCATTTGGCTGTTTTGACCCATCTGATGTACTGATAAGTTCTGTGTGAGTTGGTTCATCATATTACCTGGGCCCATGTTGTTTTGAAATTGATTATTTTTTAAAAAAGGTGTATTATGATTTATGTGATTTTGATGAGTCATCTGGTTCATAAATTTATTCAGCGGTTGGTTCATTTGGCTTAGACCGTGATTCATAGTTTGCTGTGGGGCGAATGGTAACGGTACTGGTGCTTGAAGACCAGGCGGTCTCTGAAGTATGACAGGTGGAAATCTTGGCTGTTGACAAAATGATAAAGAAATTAATCTATATTTAGTAATAGGTTTTATACACCACCACAAACCAAACAGAACCGCTGTTTGGTTTGTGGTGGCAAAATATAGTGGTGTACACTATAATATCACCTGTGGAGTTAGCTGGTCTCCGTTAAGACTTGTTACCGTGGCCAAAGTCAGCTAGCAGTACATCATCATACCTACTCTGCTTAGTGACCACTCTACCTTGATCATTTCAAAGTCTTTATGCTAAAAAGTACAAAAAACTCACTTGAAAATAATTTTGGTTGTTGAAGTTTTGTTGTTGTTGTTTCTGTCGCAACTGGCGCTCCAACTCCTCAACAGTACACACATTCTTGAGACTTGGGACCAGGGGCTAGAACAATGTACATAAATTGTATTTCAGCTTACTTGTATTATGACTTGACTCGACGGACCTGTCGACCATGTATAATAATAATATTTACACCATGCTATCTAGTCCCAAACTAAGTAGAGCTTCTACTGTGGATACTAGACAATGGTATCCATAGGCTACCATTGTCGAGGCCAAGCGGCGAGCGATTGCATAAGGCTAGATGATACCTTAATCAAATTAGTTACCGTTTATCATCTGTCAAAACGACAATTTTGTATGAAAAATGTACTAAATAGCAAATTGTGACGTCACTGTTTTAGACTACTCAATTGAACAATATATTTCACTGTATATTTGATTGAAATTCGTAATAATAATAAAAAGTTATGTTAATTGTATTTGCCGAGATGTTACGCGATATTAGTTTTAATGAAGTGGACATTGGTATTTATTTACGATGCAGTCATCTACCCATATGTATATATATGTCGCCGCTTCCTACTGCATCGAAGTATTCTGGATTGGAACCCCACATGTGACGACACTTTATGTAATCCACAAATCGTTGTTCTACGTCTGAGTGTTCTTTGTGTACGTTTCAAGTATTATGCGTCAATGCAGTCTTTAAAAAAAATGGTAGCGGAACAGCTATTTAGACGAAGTGTGATCGTCGGCAATCATCGTGTCTGGTCGGAGGCGCGTGCGCAGATTCGGTTTCAATCTACTCCCACCCGGCAGTGTATTGTCTGCTCACACCCGACGGACACTCTGCCCTATTCGATTTGAGCTATATAACTAATTTTTATCGTGTTACTGCTCTAACACTGTTGTTTATTTACTAAACACTTGTGCTATCTTTTGTGCTTGTCTAAGCTTCTCCTCTTCTGTGTAACTAACCCTTTGAAACTGTACTTTGAGTACCATTGATTAAACAATACTCATGTATATTTCGTGTACGAGCCTCTCCCATGGACTGAAACACATATATGATAAATAGTTCTGGTGAGTTTCTTCTCAATGCTCACCCAAAGAGTATGGAGCATCAAATTCACGGTAACTACCAGAATTTGTGGTACTTGTAAGGTGTTGGTGCTGTTTGACGGAGCCAGAGTGAATTGCCGGGACCCCGACTTTCACTTGACCAGTTCATTTTTTTTTGTATAACAAGAAAACGTCCTAGCGGCTGTAGTCACTTCACATACAGACACAAATTCTGATGTAGTGATTAACGACATCCGAAGAAGTTTTCCGTTATTTCGACGGGGCCCACTGAACGACGTGAGAAGAAAAAAATAGCTACTGCATCAACGTGGATACTATCACGATACGCAAGAGGTCGTCTTTCGCTATAGAGAACGGCCCAAGTCTAAAAATATAAGCGGGAGATTACGTTAGGTACTAGCTACACTCGACTGACTCATTGCCGACCACTCAGCTGAGTCTACTACACGACAAGTGACTATCCTTTCAAGGTTACCGAACAGAGTATATGAACAGTTGATTGCCTTACCGCCGGTGGTGCGACAGGAAACGTTTGAGGATCATGACGCCAGACACTGGAACTGAAAGACCGTGAGTGTGGCGCGTCCGTCTCATCCAAAACTAGCTGGGACAGTGATGCTTCTGTAAATGTGAAAAAAATACCTAAATTAAATATGTATTTTTTCATTATAAATTTTAAATGATTTTTGATATATTCCTAGCCGATTTCGACCACGGCGACCAGTCTCAACAGAGATTAGCCAGCCAGGAGATATTATAGTGCACAAGTTTGTGCGCAAACACAGGTGCACTTTCTGTTCCCTCACTCTCACAAGACGATGGGACGGCTATCCAACACAACGGGAGAGAAATCAGGTGTAGGACCGACGGTTTTACGTACTCTCCGAGATACAGGGGTTAAGACCCCAACATCCAAACTCCAGGATGTTATTAAGTTTTTTTAGATCGAAAAACTCAATAACACGTCTGGTCCGACCTGGGAATCGAACCCAAGACCAATTGATCAGCAGTCGCAGACGCTAGACCAACGAGACTGTTAATAATATCAGTGTGACAGAGTAAATCAATTATGAATAGCGACGCGTCACCACATCGTTACAAGTTACACATAGTCTGTCCCTTAGCTACTTCACATCAAGAATAGAAGGTTAATGAGCGAACTGCCTAGCAATGGCAAGGTTTACTCCTGATACAAAACGAGTACTCACCAAGTTCCGTCTTGGCAATGTCATCGATACCGGAATTGTGTCGGCGACTGCTCTCCAACTGCTCAGCCAGCTGCTCATGCTCCACCTCCCAGTCAAACTCATCAGCTGTACAAAAGAAACATTGTTAAGTCAGAGTTCGTGGACATACCCAGGCCGCCTAGCGTGGGTCGCCATACTCCACTGTCTTCGTTCGCAGTGAGTGCGGCGACCACCGCTCTTGGATTCTATTCATGTTTTCCATCAGGCAGAATAGAGTCACTTTGGTAGGCCTCTTATAAAAAAAATAAAATAAAATATATCTTTATATCATATCATCATCATCATATCTTTGTGTGGACACGACCATTTGTTCTGTATCTAAGTGTAATGTCTCCACAATGTTTATCAATATTCTGGTTACCATGAAAGAGGTTTTGCCTAGTTTGAAAGCAGACGGCCGTGGGTGATATGTGTGAGGATAACATCCAACATCATCTGTATCAGCCTATTGCCGTCCGCTGCTGGATATATCCTCCTATCGCACATCACTCTGATAGTTTGAGCCTCTCCCATTCAAAATCTGTCAGCCATCTTGGACAAATCGTCACTACACCGTGCCTGTGGGTGTCCTACACTACGTATGCCAACACGCAGTCTCCATTCCAGAATTATTTTACCCCAACGGTCGTCGATTCTGCAGCTATATTAATATGATTTTTATATATATTAGACTTTTTGACACATCTGGTCAGTGTGGTATAGTAAGCCAAAACCTCCTTGCTAAGAAGAGACTTATGTCCAGCAGTGGACTGTTAAAAGCTAATAAAAGCTGATAAGGGCTCTTTAATAAATATGTATACCTATCAGTGAAAAAACTCTTTATATACCATTACAAGTAAGAGGACTGTGCAATTGGTAAAATTTGTCGTTTTTTTTTCTTTTTTTGCAAGACAACGCCCGCACTAGGAATAAATCCTGTGTCGTGGGGGACTTTACAAACATACAAGAAACGGACACAAAGAACATCCAGACTCAGAACAACAATTTATGGATCACACAAAGTGTTGTCCCATGTGGGGTTTGAACCCACAACACTCAGCCCAGTAGAGAGAGGCGTGGCGAGCGCTTAAACCGCTAGGCCAAGAGTTATATTATACTAGCTTTTGCTGTGGCTTCGCTCGCGTGGAATTTGGTCTGCCATATTAAGTTAGGCAACATTTTATATAATTTTTTTTTTTAATAAAAAGTATCCTGTTACTCCTAATACCTCCAAGAACATGTGTACAAAACTTCATGATGATCGGTTGAGTAGTTTTGGCGTGAAACCGTAACAAACAAACTTACATCGTATTTATAATAGTATAGTAGGGATATATGTATAAGTTAATTATTGAAGAAAAAAAAAACAACCCATTATTTTTTTTTCTTCTCTTAGTATTAAAGTGTATAATGATGATTGGAGTTAAATTTTACTTCAACTGTCATTGAATACTTTCACTTTTGAGTGAGAAAAAAAGAGAAGAAATACCAAGCGCAATGATTAAGGAGAATGGACAATCTACCTTTTTTATTTTAAGGACCTACCAAAGCGACTCTACTCTGCTTGATGGAAATAGTTTTCTGCTTAGCAAGAAGGTTTTGGCCTACTAAACCATGCCCCAGACGGGTTGGTATAGGATTTATTACGTTTTCTTTCCCTTTGCAGTGATGTTGTCTTGTATATTTAGCTTCCTAAGCAACCTTTTTCGACACCCATCAGAAGATTTGGGGTAGTGACATCGTACTCTAATTCGTCACCACCACACGCAGTGTGATGCAAGCATAAATTGCATGCATGCTTAATATCTAAGCACCCAAACACATATTTATAACAATACCATCACACATAGCCGTGTGATACCAAAACAGAGCCAGAACATATGGTTATGCTCTTTACAAAATTGTTTGTCCTGAGTGGGTTTAGCAGTCAGGATAACCGATGCAGCAACAGACTGGTTAAGGAGAAGATAATGTCTTCAAATGCAGGAATTTGAATTAGTAATCACTATACGAATATTAGCTGACATAGCCTCGTCTGCGACCGCAACTGCGTGCCTATTGGGCGTAGCGAGATGATATAGCCTTCCTCGACAAATGCCCTATTTAAGACTAAAATAACATTTCAAATTGGACCAGCAGCTAATGAGATCAGCGCATTCCACCGAACATACAATGAATAATGATTCAGTTTGAATTTTTTTCATTGCTGGATATCTTATATATCGAAGAAAGACATAAGCTATATACTATCACGCTACGGCCAATAGGAGCGCAGTATCAGTAAAAAATGTTGCAAAATAGATGAAAAATTATTCATTTTGAGCGCTGTTTTTGCGTGTGCCGCGTAAGCGATTACATTTACGGGCAAATCATGTATGACAGAACTGTTCAAGTTTAAAAGTTCTAAAAAAAAAAGAAAAGACGAATGTTTGTCTTTTAAGATCGGCACTATAACCTTTTTTATGTAGGTAGGTTTTTATGTAGGTATTTAGGTATTCAAATTTGAACACGCTGTATATATTACGCTATCAATAGGCGACGCATACGAAATTGCGCAGGTCAGCTAGTTGGTTAATATACCTACTGTGTTATGGTTAAGCTAAAAAAACACCAAATATATATTTGACATATCAAAGCCCACAACACACTTGAAACAAATTGCACAAATTTCAAAGCCACGGCCAGACATGCGAGACTCGGCGAGTATTACGTTAAGGCGATTATTCGAGTATTATTTTAAGCCGAATAGCAAGTAGTGATGAGTGCTTATTCACCGAGCATCGATTATAAGCGATCGTTCATCTAATCCTCGGTAAGTACGCTTCAAACGTACACGAATGTTCCCGAAAACTGGACATTCGGACAGGGCCTTCATTAAAAGACAACACCCGCTCTAGGTGTGCTACTGTGGCGAATTCCACATTATGGCACAAACGAAAATATATAACAGCGCCATCTAGCGAAGATACATTGAACTACAAAGTATAAACGAAATATATGAATGTAATGAAATACAATGCTACTACTAATCCTGCATCGCGATATAGAGATTCGCGTGGCAATTAGCATATATACAACATCCCAACATCAACCGTTGGGCCGTGGCCCACCAGGCATGATCACCTCGCCTGGTCAGGGGATCTTCCCTTTGTGTCGGAGGGACATATGATACCCGTCCCTCCACACTACTATGTCGCGGGATACTGAACAAACTAACACAAAGTACACCTAAACCTTTTACGTTAAGCGGGGCGTAAAAAGCATCTCATCAGGCCGTCATAGTGTGGGTCACCATACTGCATTGTCTGCATTTGCAATGAGTATGGTGATCACAACTCTTGGATTCTATTCATGCTTTCTATCAGGCAGAGTAGAGTCACTTTGGCAGGTTCTTAAATTAAAAAAAAAACACTCTGAACAAAAATTTGTGTATCACACAAGGAGCCACACCCTTTGTGTGATACTACAACACTAATGGAATCGGCAAAGTAACTCCTTAAACTACCATGTACTACGCCATTAGTGCAGTTGGCCAGCGCGACCACGAGTATTCGTCAATCGGCAATAGATCTGCATTCGGCAAGTCCCTGCACATCTGATGGCGACTCAACATTTGCAGGGTTAATCAAAGCGCTACTATCCCTCCCTATGGTTTAGTACCCCCACTGGCCCTAGCCAAGATGCAACTATTTCGCGTTCAATCTCTTTCTACCATAGAGACCGCCGTTCTCTTCTATTATTTGATGTTGCGATGACGTCATTGTTCGTAGAATGTCAACTTGGCTAGGGTCTCTGATCTCCATCACCAAGCAAGCAAAGCAAGCATCTTAATACGAATACTCACAACCTTGGCCAAAGGTTTCATCGTTAAGGGCATCATATTCGTCTTCCGACGGCTCCCCGCCTCCTTCATCGTCATTTATGTTCTGAAAAAAAAAATGCATTAATTTCAAGTTCCTTCAAAGTTTACTACACAAAGGAAGATCCGTTTGTTATTTTATTAATTTTGTTTTGTGTTCAAAGTTGTACAAGGTCAGTGATTGGATTGTATTGCGCAGAAATTACAAATTCTTACACTACACAAAATGATTACTCTTCACTGTTAGGTGGGGTAAGCGCAGACCGGTCATGACTACAGTCGCCCTTGGACACTTGTAACCCAATAGACACAGGGACAGTGTTGTTCTTTGAAAGTCTCTTTCTCTACAAAGCTGAGGGGCAACAAAAGAATTGAAAAAACACCTCACTAGGCCGCCATACTGAATTGTCGACTACCAACCACTCTAGGGTTCAATACATGCTTCCATCAGTTAGGATAGAGTCACTTTGGTAGGACAAGAAAAAAAAAAAGAATTGTGAAATGATCGAAGCCACCACCCCTACTCATCACGTGGGTAGTAAAAGGTGACACAGAAGTCATTGTAATCGAAAGATCGGAAAAGGAGATACAGAACAGCGCTACAAAGAGAACTAAAACTTGATACAAGCCGTGTATCATACCACGCTGGCCAGATAGGTTGCATATGGGTATAAAAAGAATAAGTTAAAAGAAGTCCTATCCCAACTGGCCAGCGTGGTATAGTAGACTAAAAACTAATTTCTGAGGTGAAGTCTACGTCCAGCAGTGGACTATTAAAGGCTGTGATATCATTCAAGTTGAGTTCTAGAGCAAACAAGCTAGATGATTCCCTTAATTGACTCAAAGGATGGAAACACAAGTATACATGTCAGGGGTAGTCAATTATCATCAGGTATACTCTTCTTTGTCTTATATCATAAAAAAATATGGATTGGATATTTCTGACATTATTCTGCTGTAACTCATTGGCTTCCTCATCACATAGGTATTACAAAATAAATCATTTCTTGATTACATTTATAACAAGTAATATAAAATTTCAAGGAAAGTGGAAAATTCCACTTGTGAATTCCAATTAGTAAGCAATTATGAGTTTATAAAGGAAAAAGTACAATGTCAATTCATACTTTTCAACATCGGGTGACCGAAGAATATGAAGTGTTACTATGATGTCGTAAGAGTCGACTAAGCGTGGTATAGTGAGGAAATACCTGCTTTCCACGGAAGTCATGTTCAGCAATGGACTATGAATGCTGATGACGTATGTGACGTAGAAGTCAGAACTATTACTGACCAGTTTCAGTTAAAACTACTTTTGAGTAGAGTATAATATTTACAATAGATTAGGGTTGACCTTAATTTACTGATCACATAAAGGGTAAATACAGTTAATATTGACAGTTAAATTTTCCATAATACAAATTAGTCTATGTGCTCCTACAGACTATTTTATCTCTGTACCAAATTTCATTCAAATGTGTTCAGCAATTATGGTGTAATTGAGTTATAAACATCCATATATCCATCCTCACAAACATTCATATTCATGGGCGAAATATTTTCAGGGGGGTAAATTTACATCTACACACACTTGAAACATGCATGCATCTTTACCAACACAGTGCATGAGACAACAAATTCTTTGAAGGCATTTTGTACTACCTCCGAGGTAACATAACACACCGGCTGGTGTAGTCAAGTAAAAAATGTTTGCTATGTATTTTCTTTTCTGACAGGGCGTGCAAATGTATCCCCCTTGCAGTGCCCATGTTCACATTGTTTATATTTTGTAAGTAGTAGGCAAATGAGTAATGAAGATTGTAGTCTATGATCAAACTTCACAATAGTTCTTTCTACTGCAAAATTTATATTATATCTACTTGTCTATGTTTCTTGTCTAATAATCTATATATATAAAAGAAAGTGGTGTTAGTTACACCACTTATAACTCAAGAACGGCTGAACGGATTTAGCTGAGAATTGGTGGGGAGGTAGCTAAGAACCAGGAGACGGACATAGGATACTTTTTATCCCGTTTGACCACGTTTCAGTCCAAAATCAAAAATCTGCTTATTTATTGCCTCTAAGGTGAAACAGAGTTCGCGGGGTAAGCTAGTATGTTTATAAACAAGACCAGTATTTTTGTTTATGACTCCCATAATGTAATTTTAAGACATTTATTTTCGTTTAAATGATAATAACAAATTTTTTGGCTCCTAAGTTAAGATTATTTTTTATTTACAAAATGTATTTATTTAAGTTTGAACATTATAATTCTAATGGTACAAAGTTTCTTTCTTCTTATTTTACTTATTATAAATATAACCAATTTGGTGCACTGTAATGTCTATATTTATTTAAATAAATTGAATAAGTATTTTAGACCAGCCAGTAGCAGAGGACTAAAGAAGTGATCATATTTCAGACATTTAACAGACAACGCCACCTGGTTATCATACCTCCGCTTAGTTTGAAACTACAAACTAAGCAGAGTTATGATAACCAGACAGACTGACTGCCAGACCAGAATACTTATACATACACCTAAAACACCAAAAGAAATATTTGCAGATCCAACAAACATTTAGTCCGATCCCGGCATCCAACCCGAGACCTCAAGCACAGCACTTTTGCTACCGCTACGCCATCAAGGAAACCAATAGGAATAGGCTCAATATTGAGAAAATCATATAAGAATCTTGTAAGATACAATAAAAGATTTTTTTATTGTTATTTTCACTGCTGTATTACAAGAAAACAATATAAGTGTTCAACTTCTTACTAATAAACATGAGAAGTATCTGGAAAAGCATTGTTCACATATTATTATTTTTTTTTGTAAAATACCAAGAGAGAGAGAGATACCACTAAGAATCACATTTCCAAGTTCAAAGTATGTGACTATGCACACTCCATCACTATTTACACATATGGTGCAACTTGTATACGCTCTCATACTGCACACGCTAATAATTTATGATTAAATATCTTCATAAAGCACACAGATTCAAGTGAATGCAAGATTATACACCAAAAACTTCTGTATACATAAAATGTGTGTTTTGCAGACCGATATCGCATGTTTCACAACAAGTATGACTCAGAAATTACTAAAAATATAATATTTTTACATACACATATATTTTGCAATGGTTCAACATTTTAAACAGATTTTTGGCGCGTGAAACGATTATATGCGTGTAAAAACTTAGTTTAAACCTTTTATTACCTGTATTATGTATTTATCTGCAAGTGTTTTGTGAAACAAACAAATGACATGCAGAAATAATTAAACGTATAGGTAAGTATAGTATGCAAACCTCGTAATGTTAAGCATCTATACACTTCACAGCCATTAATAGATCACATTTAAGATCTTTATATCTGTAGTTTGGTGCATAGCGCCTAAATAACTTATAGAAAGTGAGAATACTTAATCGTCTAATGAGTTTGAAGCATTGAAAGTGGCGTGCTGGCAAACATCTATTACACAAATATAAGGTTATCATATATCAAAATGATTGTCTCTTTGCATAGAGTGATAATTAAACTCACCGATAACGAAGTATCGAACCCGAAGAAAGAATCTGCCATTGGAATTTTTCATATATCATGGACACAAATGACATGACTTGTCACGATACATATGTCGCAATAGCGATCGCGGCCATGACATTTTATGTAGAGTAGGGAGGTACTCGGTTTTCCAGTTATTAGTTTGCTGATATTAATGTTTGATTAGTATTTTTTTGTAACTTCAACTCACGATAGTTTTGTGAAAAGAATATTCTAAGAAAGCAAAATAAGAGTGTTTAAGTCCCATATCTACCACAAAATAAAACATATTTAATTTATCCGAATTACAATTTTTCATATCATTTAACTTAAGTGGTAAGTGGTATGTCAGGTACTTTATGAAACAAAAGCATAGCAAAGTAATTAACAAAGCATGTCATCATTTATTCTTATCTTTATTGGTATGTAATGAATTTTTATTGCCTTTTTAATATGCAAACCAGTGTTACACACTCCATAAATATAGCTTTTACCTAATTTTTTATCTAATTTCGTTCAGAAAACAATAGTTTACATCATTTGACGTATTATTTGACAGCATCAGTAACATCAAATTTAAATGCTTAAATGTTCTCTGTGCAGAAGTAAAATAAACATCAACCCAGCAGCTGATGACAGACTGTCAGTCGTTATCTCTCATTGCACTGATTTCCAATAAAAAAGTTAAGTGCAGAAATTTGTAATATATGTGTTTGTGGTAATTGTGATCCTTTTTTGGTGTTAATATTGTTGAAAAAAGAATAATTATTACTCGAAAGGAAATTATATTGCAAAAGTTATTATTTTGAATTTTCCCGAAGCTATTTAAAAATCTTGGGCTGCAGTAACAGGTAAACTAGTAAAGTCATTTTTTACAATAATTATTAAATTTAATTTACATGAATTTTTTAAATTAATAATATGTAAATAAATAAACCTACGTGTTGTAAATAACATTGAAACATAATTTTACATAATTAGAACTAAAGGGGACTTTGGTCTATCATAATAATAAATTTATTACACTGGCTACGATAGTGCACAATGATTAGCGATAATATTTTTAAAAGCCCATAGGGAATTTTTTAGTTTTTTTTTATGGTAAAAGTTTGCATAATTAGCTATTTTCAAATAATTGTTTATAGCTGTATTAGCATAGTTTTTTGTTACTGTATTTTGAGATTGAATCTTAATCAGTCAAGTCCAAACTGACAGTCTTTTGCTGTATCATCAAAAGTTTAATTAAATATTTATGTGAATGAGCCGTAATTACTGGCCATGGGACTAATCTCTGTCACACATCCACTGCTATAACTCCTGTGGATCAAGATCAATAGTAGGGACTCATGAACACACAGAGTAATGACACTCTGAAAACCCTTGGCAAAATTTAATAAATTAGAAAACTTGGATCAGAAGAAAATTATTGTCGCTGGTCTACTTCTTATCTATATATACTAATTTAGAATTAAGCTCTATACTTATTTGGCCTTTTTCCTCATTCCTTCTCACACTCAGGTAGTCACATTTTGGGGATTCGCTTTTCCTGGTGTGTATAAATAAACATCAATAATCATCATCATCTCGGCTGAAAGATGTCCACAGCTGGACATAGGTCCGCCCCTAGGTTGGCAACAACAACTGGTCCTATCCTGGCTCCTATTATCAAAAATTACAAGTACCTCAAACAATATTAATTTTTTTATATTTTATACATTATTAAAATTATAGTTCGCAAAAGAATATAAAAAAATATTAAATAACACATAAAATAAGAAAGACAGTCAGACTTAAGACTTCCAAAAGACTTAAAGATGTAAAAACTTAAGACTGTATTTTGAGATTTGAAATTATAATGTTAAAAATTAAGATTTCATAATGTTTCAATTAAAAACATTAAAAAATTTAAAATTTTACATCTATTAATACTCCGAGTAATGAGTGTAAATATATATGTGTACCTATGCCGCCATAGCGTGGGTCGCCATACTGCATTGTCGGCATTCGCAATGACTATGGCGACCACCACTCTTGGATTCTATTCATGCTTTCCATTAGGCGGAGTAGAGTCATTTTGGAAGGCTGCCATAAAAAAAAAACAAATTGATTCATCATGGGCACCGGGATGTGCATACTAGGGAGTGCAGTTGCACACGCTTATAGAAAAGAAAGTACATAGAAAAATATATAAGTCAATTTCATACAAAAAACCCTTATTAAATTCTATAGTTTATATTGATTATCTTTTTTGATTTTTATATACAAGCACTAGAACATGTTCGAAACTTCGGGAAATAAAAGGTATCGTAACCTTTTTAAATTATTTTATCGCGAATAAGTCCGCTATACAACAAAACCTTGAGTTACAACAAAAACTAGTTAAAACAAATTAGAATTTCGTAAAAATAGTTGCAAAATATATACAAATGTATGTAAAAAAAAAACACAAATACATCGTGTACATACAATGACGTGAGCCAATACCATTTTCCCCTAACAAACGCGGCTGTAGGTTTTCACTGTAAATATTAACAATACAAACGACACACTTATTTTCTGAGTATTTTGTTTCTCACATAATGTTGTCTTAAAATGAAATGACAATAATATAGTCATGTATGAAATTACATTCCAGTGAAGAATATGATGTATCACCAACCTTATCCATCCCGTGAGTGTCGTAAGAGCTAATTGAGCTAACTACATCGGACAATAGCCCTGTAAAGACAAGGAAAACTTGAAAAAAATCCTATACCAAACTGCCAAACAGTTTGGTTTGATGCCAAACAGTGCGGTTTAACAGGCCAAAACCTCCTTTCTAAGAAGAGACCTCTATCCAGCAGTAAACTGTAAAACGTTGTGAATGTAATGTGGTATTGTCAAAGATCTAGTGCCAGTGATAACTTAGGTTTTAAAAATGGGGGAAATGCTCTCGTTTTTAAAGATGCAGACGAAGTTGCATGGATTTGAATTTAGCATATATTATGGTACAAAAAAAAACAGAAGAAAAACTTGAAAGAAACCCTATCCTAACTAGCCAGCGTGGTATAGTGGGATAAACCATCCTTTCTAAGGAAAGGCCTATGTCCAGCAGTGGACAGTGATGATGATGGTACAAAAGTCTATGACTATAGTGGTAGTAATAGTAGAGCCAAGCTGATTTCAGCATGAACGGGCCGGCTCGGCAACCTAAAGCGACAGCATCCGTGCTGTCGTGTTTCGTTGGTGAGTGCGAGACCGGAGACGCGTTGATGCAAGGGTGACAGTTGTCGTAGTAAGTGTGTGTAATACAATGCTACGATGATTGTCATGTCTTTTACATCCCCAAGTGAGGTGTAAATAATCGTAATAGGCCGCCATACTGCATTGTCAGCATTCGCAATGTATGGTGACTACAAATTTTGGATTCTATTCATGATTTCCATCAAGCAGAGTAGAGTCACTTTGGCAGGATATTAAAATAAAAAAAAATCTCTAAAGTTGCATGGTATATTATAGTATTGCGTAAATATTTGAATGTATTAACATTCCAGAGTCACAGCATGACATTAACCTTTGAATATTTAGTAATAATTAATTATTTATAACTTAAGCAAACAATAATTAAAGATGTAACAGAACTCATTTTTCATGTATCGACTGTTTAAAACTTACTTAACAATCGAGATTTCGATCTTATGTTTTCAATCGGGTTTAAAAATGAAGGAGATTCTAAAAACTTGGTTTTTTTTTGTAAGCTCAGAACTCCATTATCATAAACACAAAATCCTTTTTTTTTCTCACAGAAGAGTAACCCTAACTGGCAGCATCAGTGCTGACGTGTTTCGTTGGTGAGCGTGAGACCGGAGGTCCAATGATGCAGGGGTGACAGTTATCGAGGTGTGTGAGCCTTACACTGCCACGATGACTGTCATGCCTTTTACGTTCCCAAGCGCGACGTGAAGAAGCATCTCACTAGGCCGCCATAGTATGGGTCACCATACTGCATTGTCTGCATTCACGATGAGTATGGTGACCGTAACTCTTGGGTTCTATTCATGCTTTCCATTAGGCAAAGTAGAGTCACTTTGACAGGCTCTTAATATAGAAAGAAAAAAAATCTCCTGAACAGTGAGTTGGTCTCCATTAAAACTGGCTGCCGTACCCTGAACTGGCTAGGAGAACATCAACTTTTTATAAGACATGACCGTCTCCGTCTATCGTGTGGTGACGGATTAAGCATACAAAGTGTTACCCCTTCTAATCATTTCATGAGTATGATAAGAATCAACTAAGACATCTAAATACGCAGGACAACAGCTCTGCTAGAGGGAAAACTTGAAAGAAATCTTTTTTTTTCTTTTTTTTAACGTATGGCAACCCCCTCGGGCCGTCACCCACCGGGGTTTACGGCGCGGTGGTGTGTCGGAATCGGACCGACTAAAACCACACGGTGTGCCACTCTGTGCCTGACATAGGAGGTATCCAGGAACAGCTGCTATTACGATATCCAGATCAAACTTGAAACAAACTCTGTCACAACCCATCTGGACAGCGTGGTAGCGTAGGCCACAAACTCTTTTCTAACGAGAGGGCTATGTCCAGCAGTTTACTATTAAAGGCCATTGATAATTCAAGGACACATTACATTGTTACCATGTCCTAACAATGGAACTGTACTCCCATGACATGTTAGACGGCTATTTTACTTTACTTTACGTCTTGTATCTTATCAGAGTAATTAAAACAATTGTTTAGAAAAACGTGTAGAAAATATACACTCGTAATATATCGTATTTTTTAATTCAACGCATAGTTGCGTCTTAGGGGCCGTTAGTGATAGACGTCAAGTGCTAACATAACCCTGTTAATTCTAATTCTGAGTGCTACTTTTGTATCATTTCTGTAATTATCGACAAGTTTATGTACGGTGTAACGTATCATTATTTGACATCTGTGCATAAATCTAAGTGAGCATTATTTTTAATTAATTTATTCACTTACTTTTAACTTTCATTTTTGTATCTATTTGCTAACGAAGGCAACTTCGTGTGCGCCTCTGATCGCAATAAATTTTCTGCATTTTTGAGCCTTTGCTTGATAAATAGACTATCCAACGCCAATTTTTGAATACAAACCAGCAGTTCCTGGGATAAGCGAATTCAAACAAACTATAAGCTATAAATAAGTAAAGATTTCGTTCCATTTCATTGAGGGAATGAGTTTACATGACGGGCAATACTCCCATCCACCTTTTAGCAGAGATAAGCAGATACAAAAATAATTTTCAGTTAAATAAATTTTAATATTTCTTTCCTTACAGCAAAATGTCTTGTCAAGTGACAGTGTCCCAAGGTGCGTTACAAGGTAAAGAGTGCAAGACTTTTTACGGCAAGAAGTACTACAGCTTTGAGGGTATACCATACGCCAAACCGCCTATAGGAAGACTTCGATTTAGGGTATATATCTTAAGTAGCTCGTAAACAACACTGTAAATAGAAGAAAACTTGAAACAAACCTTATAATAACAACTATGGCCAGTGCTTTTTTTCTATATTAAGAGCCTACCGAAGTGACTCTACTCTGCCTGATGGAAAGCATGAATAGAATCCAAGAGTTGTGGTCACCATACTCATTGCAAATGCAGACAATGCAGCGGCGGCCTAGTTAGATGCTTTTTCACGCCCCGCTTGGCGATGTAAAAGGCATGACAGTGTGAGGTTCACAGTTACCACGATAGCTGTCACCCCTGCATCAATAGACCTCCGGTCTTACGCTCACCAACGAAATACGACAGCTTAGATGCTGGCTTTAGGTTGGTCTTCTGTGGGGTGATAGTACTGCCCTGGTCGAGCCGGCACATTGGTGCTGCCGGCTCTACTACTTAATCTAAATACCTGAGTGTGGTATGACAAAAACTTCTTCTTCAAAAGTGGCCTATATCTAGCTACACTAATGGAGTCTGATGATAATGATGAAATCGTAGAAAGTTTGATTTCTATCACAGGCCAGGTCTATTCTGCAGTTTAGGTGTGAATCCCTGACATAGAGTGTACTCGACTTATCGGGCCTACTATTTAGTGGACTACAACACATTGATTGAGTGCCCTATGTTCGACTGCCTTGGTGGCTCGGCGGTAGTGAATTCGAATGCTGTGTTTGAGGTCCCTTTTTTTGGAACAATTACGTCTTACGAAATTTTCTGATCACTTTCAGGATCCTCAGGAACCAGAAAACTGGACGGGGATCCGTGACGCAACTAAACCAGGAAATAAGTGCTGTCAGCTAAATCCTTATGGCGACACTGCTTTCGAAGGTTCTGAAGATAGTCTTTATCTTAATGTATACACACCAGTGTTGCCAGTTGAAAAAATAGTAAAACTACCAGTTTTCTTTTTCGTTCATGGCGGTCGACTTATATTTGGTCACGGGCATTATTACCAACCAGATTATATATTGAAACATGATGTTGTATTAGTAACTATTAACTACAGATTAAATATCTTAGGCTTTTTCTGTCTAAATACTCCAGAAGTACCCGGAAACGCTGGCTTAAAAGATTGCGTTATGGCTTTAAGATGGGTTAAAAAAAATATCGAATTTTTTAATGGGGATTCAGATAATATATCGGCTATGGGTGAAAGCGCGGGAGCAGCAATAGCAATGTCATTTATGACATCTAAAATGGCGGACGGGTTATATCATAAAGTTATTGCTCAATCAGGTGTGTCAATAAGTGACTTGTATATGACTGACGGCATTGATTGTATAGAAAAAGCTAGTATGGTCGCGTCGAATTTAGGGAAAGAACTATCCGATCCCAAAAGCTTGTACGAATTTTTAGTCGATGTTCCTATTGAAGATTTAATAATAGCTTTTAGTGCTGTAGAATTGAGTAGGCCGCCCTCCGTAATCGCTGCTTACTTTGTACCTGTAGTTGAGAAGAAATTTGATGGCGTTGAAAACTTTTTCATCGAAACTCCACGCGTTGATATACCATTGAATCGTTTTAATAAAGTACCTCTATTAATTGGCATGAATTCACACGAGGGTGCATTATTTTTACAAAGAGATTCGGAAGGTAATGTAATTTTTGAAAAGGATTTCTACTTCTTCGTGCCCACACATTTGCATGTAGAACGCGGTGATAAACGAGTTGCCATAATAGAAAAAAAACTCCGTGAATTTTATTTAGGTAATAAAGAGGTGAGCGAAAAAACTAAGTCGGAATATATCAATATGATTACAGATCGTTACTTTAATTTCGATATAATGCATAATATTGAACTGATATCGAAATTTTCTCCGAATGTTTATGCATACAGGTTTCAATATAATGGTAAAATGAACACTAGAGTTATGGCGAGTTTAGGGTTGGAAGGCGGCAGCCACGGTGATATGGTGCAATACCAGTTTTATAGAAAAGGCAAACATGACAGAGCTACAGAAAAAGATTTACAAATTGTGGAGATGCTGAGCGAGGCTTGGTGTAACTTTGCTAAAAATG
This sequence comes from Hypercompe scribonia, assembly GCA_949316085.1. Taxonomy (NCBI): domain Eukaryota; kingdom Metazoa; phylum Arthropoda; class Insecta; order Lepidoptera; family Erebidae; genus Hypercompe; species Hypercompe scribonia. The sequence goes on from OX438997.1 coordinate 6,980,081, forward strand.
GGTGAGTGTTATTTGTTCTTTTATCCAAGTTGAAAAATTATTAGTGATGAGGAATCTATGTTCTGGAAAGTTTGGGCCAGCTCGACGAGGGTAATCAGAACCTCGAGAAGACTTCTTATTTTGAGAATGCTTTTCGTACCATATCTTCGGATGGGGAGACAGATGGTATGTGTGGGACTCCCAGAGAACTGTTCTACGGCTTTGGCGGCTTCTGAGATCCTCCCTACCTTGTACCTCATGAAAGGAATGACTGTAATAACCCCCGGGACGGGACGCCACCGCACCTCTCATTATTATACACAGTAAGAGACGCTACAGCACCTCACCTAAGACGACACCCTCGGCCGCACCGTGGTGTCACCAGTCTCGGGTCATTTGCACCGATCAAAACTTCAACTTTTTGCAACTCATGAGGCGGAAGTAAAGAATTGTTCAATCAGTTTTCAGTATGGCCGTAGTATCTTTCCGATCGAACCAGCTCTTATGTGTCAATGCATGGCCTCCTACTTTTAAACACATTTTTGATTAGAAAGTCCGGACTTTTCTGTACCAGCTTAGACGTAAGGTTTTACTCTATTTAATTTTCTTTACTTCTTGCAGAAGACCGTAATCTTATTTATAATAGGATGAAATTACTGACATGACCTTCGGACTTACCGTATGTAGTATATTTCCAGAACGCCATCTTGGAGTGGTCAGAAAACAAAATGGCTGCCGTACACACTGACAGAAAAACAAGTGCTAGTTATAGATCGTAACATAGAATTAGTCCGAAGTCCTGACGCACATCGGATGAAATTTTGGCAAGGAATTGTTGGGGAATCTTCAAAGTTATAAAATTTATGTTTGTAATAAAAAATAGCTTTAAGGGTAAAACCAAAGCTTAATTATAATTTATCGGTACGTGGTAACGATGATCATAATTATTAATAAAACAGTAAACAAAAGGGTACCTGTAATTTTTGAATAGGATAGTATAAAACTGTTTAACACATCCGCCGTAAAGGATGATGCCCACCGAGTGGCCCACATCGGAACGGATCTCACAATTTTTAAACGCTTAATCGCACGCTCAATCTGCGTTGCTCGCTTTAACAATACAGATTTGAAAACTGCGTACACGATTTAATATCTTTTAGAGATTGAAAAATCTGTTCCAATGCAAACTATTCGGTGGATGGTAAAAATGTACGCTTTCTGTTAGATCAACTTAAAAAGTATATTTATTGGCGTTTGTAATGTAAAAGGTGATATTACAATAATATTAAGTGATTTATTATTTAACAAATGTATAATAAAAATGACAAAACCGAAAAGTATTGAAAGGTACTTTGAATAGTGTTCCATTAAAAGTTGGTCAAAAGCCATTTATACTGATAATCATTAATTACCAGTGACATTGACCTCAAATGGCTTTTAAACTGATGTTCTTAGTACTTTTCAATTAAAAGTGATTTTGACCAACCTGTTCAGTCAAAAGCACTTTTTATTGACAATGTCATTGATTAGTGATTTTCATTTGTGATAAAAAGTACCTATTGCTAATAAACTTTAACTTAATATAACATCAGTTACTTGGCTTTTTTTCTGACCAGTGCTTTTCATTGAATGGAAATTTATATGACTGGAAGTTTTATTTTTAATGTGACCTGAACATATTTTTATAATATATTTTTTTATTAATATTAAATATTAATGGATAGCCGTGAAAATAAAATTTTTCAAGTATCGAATACATTATGCGGGGCATAATAATTATGATATGGATTTTGATATTTTTTACTTTAATGTTCTATTTTTGTGAATTTTTTTTTTACCATAGAAAATAAATGTATGGAACATATGTTTTGAGGTATTTTTTTTACATATACCCACTTAGCTTGTATTAAAATGGTGTGATTATGTTTCATCATCATCATCAACAGCTTTTAATAGTCCACTGCTGGACATAGCCTCTCCTTCTATAGGAGGTTTTGACCTATTATATCACGCTGGCCAAATAGGATATTGTAAGCTTGCCTTCCTTTTGTAGTAATGTGGACCACATTACTACAAAAGTAAGGCACTACTAAATGTATTTAGGCATCTGAAAATAGTTTAAAGCCAGACTCACCACTTGTTGAAAAAGTGTGAAATTATCTGCCATATGAACTACAGATTCGGTTTCACGAGTCCTAAATAGACATACTGCAACGTGATGAACAAGGCACTAAATATATCCAGACATTTGAAAATAGTTTAAAGCCAGACTCACCACTTGTTGAAAAAGTGTGAAATTATCTGCCATATGAACTACAGATTCGGTTTCACGAGTCCTAAATAGACATACTGCAACGTGATGAACAAGGCACTAAATATATCCAGACATTTGAAAATAGTTTAAAGCCAGACTCACCACTTGTTGAAAAAGTGTGAAATTATCTGCCATATGAACTACAGATTCGGTTTCACGAGTCCTAAATAGACATACTGCAACGTGATGAACAAGGCACTAAATATATCCAGACATTTGAAAATAGTTTAAAGCCAGACTCGCCACTTGTTGAAAAAGTCTCAATGAACTTATCTGCCAGATGAACTACAGATTTCGGTTTTACGAGTCCTAAATAGACATATGACAGCGTGATGAATAAGGCACTAAATGTATCTAGACTTTTGAAAAATAGTTTAAAGCCAGACTCACCACTTGTTGAAAAAGTGTGAAATTATCTGCCATATGAACTACAGATTCGGTTTCACGAGTCCTAAATAGACATACTGCAACGTGATGAACAAGGCACTAAATATATCCAGACATTTGAAAATAGTTAAAAGCCAGACTCGCCACTTGTTGAAAAAGTCTCAATGAACTTATCTGCTAGATGAACTACAGATTTCGGTTTCACAAGTCCTAAATAGACATATGTTAGTTATAAACCAACTAGCTTAATGGAGAGACCAATCTCTTTTCTATACGATATTCAACCGTTATGTCTATGACGATATTTAATTCATAGAAGAGAGAAGCGTTTTTCCGAAATACGACTAGCGTTGGTTAGAGTGAGAGACGAGGAACCTGCCTGCCACTGGCGTATACGTGAGAGAAAGGGAAGACCGACTGGCACGTAACGTTATGTAACGAACTTACTCTCCTATAAAAAGTTATCACTTCAAAAATTTTATTTATTAATGCAATTTGATTTCTATAAATTCACTATAACCTTTTCCTTAAGACAAACACGTCTGTTATTGTGACCAAACAGACTTACAGTCAGACAGTGACAGTAGTGACACTAAATTTAAATAAATAGGCTTAACCATTTAATTTAATTACTGAATATTATTCAGATCGCTAGTTCAACGGCGCCGTATAGTGCCCTCTGCACTGTTAATTGAATGACTAATTACGTTATGTTTCAGCAAATTTTATCTGTTAAATAGTTTTATATGGCAGATAGCTGTAAGAAATGTGTTATTGTATTTGCAACTCGAATACAGTCGAAGGGTAGAGATCGCGCCAGGATCGCCGCCGTCTTACAGGTGAGAGAGAGGACAATGGATCTAACCACCCCCATGTAGAGGCGGCGAACTTCTTCCCGTGGTCCCCCGAGATTGGGCAAAAGACAATGCAGCACACCTGCTATCCCTCGCCCTTGGGAGACTTATCGCCCAAAATGCTTCATTTACTTGTCCACCTGGATTTCAGTGTCACCTACACGAAGGCTTAAGGTGGGCCTGGCGCCTAAATAGGCCATGGCATCATATCGCCTCATTTTTTTTTGGGCGCCACCCTATGAGACAGGTCAGCTCACAGATCTTTTCGACGACACAAGTCACCCCCTGCTCGGCGAACCGAAGCACCTCCTCAAAGCGTGACCTTTTGGCCAGTATAGGTGTGTCATCCGCATAGCAGACACATGCTATTGATACCTGCCAGCGCAACGCGGGCAGGGAGCTGTCATTGACATACTGACTATCCTTGTAGAAGCAAGAATAAGAATGCAATTAAAGCAGCTGATAGCTTAACGAAGTGTTTTTTTTTCTTTTATCGTTTTTAAAATAATATGTTCAGGATGTTTCGGTTTTTATACTAAATAAGACCAACCTTCTAACGTTTACGATGGCTTGATTTATTACTTGCGTTTTAATTGTATATACCTTGTGTTAGAATAAAGAATAATAAATACACATTTTTTTTTTAAATATCTTCTTAAATTGCATTATGATTTCTAATAACTAAAGTATACATAAACATGAAAGAAACATTTTTAAATGACGTCCGTATATTATATAAATAGGAACTATAGTAGAATAATTATTATAAAACAATTCAAAATTATATCAAAGAACACTTCAATCATATAACCCGCATCACATCGCTCCTGGTGCAAAGGTGAACATGATAATGGCAGCCAAAATCATTCCAAGAAACCTGTTAAAACGACATTAAACTACTGCACTTCTGGAGGAAACTGTGTAAGTTACGAGAGCCCAAAAGTCGCTGAATTCAAATGCGAAAACCAGAAGCCACCACCAATACTAATATCAAATACTGGCAGCAGTGTCTCACTGTGTATATCTCACAAATGACCTCTGCATCAGGCACAAGTCGTAGCGGGAATTCTCAATCTTATTAACTAGATTTCTTAAGTGACTCATAAAAATTCACAAACTTGTTAACTCCAACGTTTGTCGGTAAGTCAGTCACTGTTGGATCGTTTGCCCTGATGAGTTGTTCAGCGACTCCATTTGTGGTCGTCGGTTCTATCTTTATATTATTTAACATTTTTTCCCTGCGTTCTTTGATGTATAGATCCTGCCAGAATTCTGATTTTTCTTTATCTTGATTTGATTCAAGAGATAGTTCTGAATTTATGTTCAGATAGTTCAAGCTGTCTTTGGATACTGGTGACCAGAGTACAGATAAGTAAAATTCTTTTGCAGGTGTTGGATTCCTGGAACAGAAGAAAATAAAATTTGACTGATTTACATATATTTGTGGATCTCTTTTCGCAGCTGAACATTTACTTAAAGTATCAACGTATCCACGAAGAAAAAGTAGATTGGTTTGCAAAATGCCCTTCTGAGTGCCTGAGGAGTGGAGTGCTACTATCTATCGGGTCTTATTTTACATTACTTATTACTTTTGCTGACCTTGGAAGTCACCGTTTTAGAATGGTAGAGACACGCTGCCGAACTGAACGGTTCGGCACTTTCTTCCTATGTAAATTAGTTAAATCCTGGAACTCACTACCAGCGCACGTGATTGCAGGGTCCTTTAAGCAGGGCGTAAAAAAGCATCTCACTATGCCACTATAACGTGTGCCACCATTGTCTGTATTGGCAATAAGCATGGCGACTACCGCTATTGGATTCTATTCACGCTTTCCATGAGGCAGAGTAGGGTCAATTTGGAAGGCTTTTATAAAAAAGGAACTATTATTATTGTACACATTAGGGGCAAACCGGCAGACGAATAACGTGATGGTAAACGACTACCGCCCTTAAGGTGCTTTAAAGATACAGCAGGATAAAGACATGAGCGTATGTATGTACCCATGTATGAATATATATACCAAATATAACAAAAGAAATGTTTGACAAACTTACCCGGTCTTCGCAAAATTTGTCCACAATCTTAACATACGTTCCCTCATTTCAACATCCCGGCCACTGTGCACTACATCTTCTTGATATTTGCTTCTGAATAAGTACCCCAGTTCATCAGCATTCAACGCATCTTTCAAATTTGTGTGTTTTTTGCGGCTAATGTTAAATGCACCAATATAATTAAAGTTGTAATAGTAAACAGGTTGCTTATCAACTTCTACTAAATATTTAATGTATTTGACAGTGTCAGCTTTGACCACTCGGTCAGATGCTAAATGCGAGTACCCATCCAAACTTTTACTGTCACTATCGTTTGCTATCGCGTACAGTTGCTTCAGTTTTTGTACAATTGCTAAAGATTCTTTTGAATTATTCGCAACATTAATCTCTTCAGGAATAAATACTTGCAGATCCCCACTTACTTTTCCAGATGAAAACTCCAAACCACATGTACCAACCATGATAGGGACGTCTGCTATCCGACCTGATCGTACCAAGTCACTGAATGGCTCAATAATAAATGCTTCGACGTTAGCAAAATAGTTTTCAATGACAGGACCAAAGGGACTAAAATTACCAAGGAAGTCATCTTTGGATATCATGTCGTCATATCCTTTCACTAGTTCTATAGCAGAACATTTTTGTAAATATTCTAAAATCTTTTCGGGATCGGAAGATTTGCAGCCTAACATTTTAGCAAGATTTGCGGCAGTTTCCTCAGGGTTTTTCTGAAGAGCCCAGAAGTTAAGTGCTGTTCCTGATTGAATGATTGCTTTGCTTATCAATTTCTTTGTGAGTGGACTAATTGTTAAATAGCTAACAGCAGCGCCACCGGCACCTTGACCAAAAACAGTTATATTTTCAGGATCCCCTCCAAAATTATGGATATTACTTTTTACCCACTTAATAGCGGCTGTAATATCTTTCATACCAGCATTTCCTGGGACTTCAGGAGTATTTAAACTGAGGAATCCAAAAACACCAGATCTATAATTCAGCGTGACTATAACCACATCCTTAGCTACTAAATAATCAGGGCCTAAGTCGATGCTTCCCGAACCAAATTTGAAACCGTCTCCTTGAATAAAAATCATGACTGGCAGAGCTGCTTTGTCTAAGTTAGGAGTGTAAACATTGAGGAATAAGCAGTCTTCATCCCCAAAGTAATTTCTGTTACCAAAATAATCCACCTTTGAATGAGGGTTATTGTTTCCTTCTGAAGTAGCATCGCGAATACCTTGCCATGCCTCGGGTGCTTGAGGATCCTGAAGAATAAAAATAACAACTTGCATGTGAAATACAGCAAAAATTCATGCGAGTAATTATACTCACAATTGATTCAAGGAAACTTAAAAAAGTATTCAAGAGTTCTAACCAAGCCAAGTCAGCCGGAGTGGTACAGCAGGGCGAAATCTCCTTTCAAGAGGGGCCTTTGTCTACGGACTATTAAAGACTGTTGATGATGATGAAGAGTTCTTACCTTAAACCTCAAAGCCCCTATTGGAGGTTTAGCATATGGTACACCTTGGAAACTGTAGAAGGTTATGCCGATGGGATTTGTCACAACACAGCCCCGAAGCTGGCCCTGTGCGACTGACACAGTGGGTGCAGTAGCCATTCTGGACTTTATATTCTGAAAATAATAGGTCAAATAAAACAAAATTATACGTTTCTTGCTAGTATAGACATGATTAGTCTTTTAGGAGATAATGGGGAAAGGGTAAAGTTGTTCTTTGTTAATGAAGTGATGGTGACCCTGTAGATAAAGTAGTCGAATTCCTTAACGAAGAAACCAATCTGTCTTTTAATTTGTTTTTGCTCAAAGTAGGAAGGAGCAGATGGAATCATGATGGTTTTTTTTCTTTATTTTAAGAGTCTGCCAAAGTGACTCTATTCTACCCGATGGAAAGCTTGAATAGAAACCAAGAGTCTTAGTCACTTTACTCATTGTGAATGCAGATAATGCAGTATGTGAAATGATGACAGTCATCGTGGCAGCTAACACACTAACCACGATAACTGTCACCCCTGCATTAATGGGCCTCCGGTCTCGTTCTCACCAACGCACACGTGTACCATACCACCATAGCAATGATGCTGTCGCATTAGGTTGATTTTCTGTGAGAGGGTAGTACTGCCTCGGTCGAGCCCTCGCGCTCTTGCTGCAATCAGTGTGACTCTACTATCTTACAAATGGTGAGGTACTCTCAGCCAATTTTGGCTATTGCGGCCAGTATCAACGAAGACCACCCAACTACGCAGGAGATATTACAGTGTACAAGAGTGTGCACAAATACAGGTGCAATATCTGTTCCCTCACTCCCCTAATCCGATGGAACGACTATCCGATAAGACCAGAAAGAGATCAGGCGCAGGACCGACGACTTGACGTGCTTTTCAAGGCACAAGAGTTCAGACCCGAACTTCACAAACTCCTGGCTGTTATTAAGCATGTCAGAAAAACTCATTGTCACCTTTTGGTTCGACCCATCAATCGAACCTGAGACCTCTTGTTTGGTAGTCACATGCGCTAACTGTTAGACTGACGAGGTGTACATTATTTTCGACAGGTTAGAGGGAATTATAAGCATATCTAAGCATAGTATTAATAAAATGCGAAAATGGTCAGATGCATCATGAACTGGAGTTTTTATGGTTACACATTATTATAGGTATTTTTATGTGAGTTTAATAGTAGTAGAGCCACGCTGATTTCAGCATGAGCGGGCCGACTCGACCGGGTCAGTACTACCTTCCCACAGAAGACCAACCTAAAGCACCAGCATCCGTGTTGTCGTGTTTCGTTGGTGAGTGTGAGACCGGAGGCCCATTGATGCAGGTGTGACAGTTATCGTGGTAACTGTGTAAGCCTTACACTGTCACGATGACTGTCATGCCTTTTACGTCCCCAAGCGGGATGTGAAAAAGCATCTCACAAGGCCGCCATAGTGCATTGTCTGCATTTGCAATGAGTATGGTGACCGCTGCTCTCGGATTCTATTCATGCTTTCCATCAGGCAGAGTAGAGTCACTTTAGCAGGCTCTTTATATAGAAAAAAAAATAACAAATTCATAATATGCAAAAACTTTTGCACTTAACAATCCATACAATTAGTCTTATCGTTTAAACGTTTGATTTTTATGATTAATTTAAAATTGCCCACAATCTGTTTAAAATCTAGCGAATATACAAAAATTTAGGTACCAACTCACTTATCTATTATAGTTAACCATTAATCATTTTTAAAATATTCATAATCACATACTTGCATTAATTATCACGTATTTGTACGCATAGATTTTAATTTTATCATATCTTTTGTTGATCAGTGACTAATCGATTTTTGGCAATTACTATATTTACACACACGCTTAGAGCAGAGCCTAAGTGGCGCCTAATCAGATTGCAGAGTTAAAAAGAAACTCGTTCTACACTTATCACAAAAGCTACGTTTAACATCTTGGTATACGGATCTTACGATACCCATGATGTAAATAGGAGTTTTAAAAAAAAAAAGACAACGCCCGCACTAGGAATAAATCCTGTGTCGCGGGGGACTTTACAAACAAGAAACGGACACTAAGAACACCCAGACTCAGAACAACAATTTGTGGATCACACAAAGTGTTGTTCCATGTGGGATTTGACTCAGTCCCACAACACTCAGCTAAGCAGAGTGCGGTGTGGCGACCGCTTAAACCACTAGACCAACCGTGCAGTCGAAGGAGTAATGACACTTTGCGTACTTATTCTTAATTTCACACGAATCTTTTTGATAAATAGATCTCAATTCAATGTAAATTTATAACAAAACCTATATGCTAAATACAAGTACTCTAATTTGGATTCGTTTTTAAAACACTTCAAGCAGATTTTCAATTTTATTTTTGCTACAAATTTGCGCCATTTTTCTTATCTAAGAGGGTGTGAGTACTTCCCGGTGATTATATTCAAGTTTGAAAAAGAAATTATACCCCTAAGCACTTAAAATTTAGTAATGAAGGATACTATAATAAAAAAGTTGAGAGGTGTCAAGGGACATCCGGTTGGAACGAAGTCCCTTTCGATTAATTAGTGAAGGAATTGTAATATTTTTTATTTATTTCTTTGAAGTTACAAAAAACAAAAATAATCGTCGCGACACTACACTGTTCAAAGCAAAATAGAAAGACGAATCGAAAATAATTGGCTTGCTTTCTATGAGAGAGAGAGAGACAGACAGAGAAACATGCGCACGCCGCACGGCTTACTACACTACAGCAAAAAGTGTCGTGACAACTTTTCGTCTGAATTTTTTCCGTCTAGCCTCCTTCGCAACGCGCGATAAGGAACTTCGTTCCAAAATCTTACACATCTGACTAAAACATAAAAAAAATAATCGTGCTTTTGTCACAAATAATTGAGCTAGATCGGATCGAATCCACTAGACCAACTGGCCTGTCGAGTCAATTTGTAATTTATGACAATAGGCTAGATGACACCTTAGTTAAATTAGTTACTTTTTATCATCTGTCAAAACGACAATTTTGTATGAAAAATGTACTAAATACAAAATTGTGACGTCACTGTTTTAGAATATATTTCTCTGTATATTTGATCATCTGTCAAAACGACAATTTTGTATGAAAAATGTACTAAATACAAAATTGTGACGTCACTGTTTTAGAATATATTTCTCTGTATATTTAATTGAACAATATATCTCTGTATATTTGATTGAAATTCGTAATAATAATAAAAAGCCATGTTAATTGTATTTTCCGAGATGTCTCGCGATATTAGTTGTAATGAAGTGGACATTGGTATTTATTTACGATACAGTCATCTGCCAAATTAACTCTTGTCTTTCGCGACTTAATGACAATTAGAATATTGTGTGGTAACTTATAATACCATTGACTAAACACTATTTTTTTTTTTTTGTGTTATACGAATCTGCGATCAGCCAGGCTATAAGCAGATGGGTTTTGCGGTTTGGCTTGTAGAGTCTCCATTGAGAACACTACTCTTAACTTTCACAGTTTATTTTATCCTAGAATGGTAGGATATCTTTTCTTTTAAGGCGTTTTTGGTAGGTGCGGGTTAGCAGAGCTGTAGCCAAGGTATTGGGGTGGTTCTCCAGCCTCTTTTGATATGTCCGGCTGATATTTAGGACTTCTTCGTGGACTGTATTCATGTTTGAATAGTGGTGGACTTCAGGATTAGTCATAAACCATGGGGCATTGCATATGGTGCGTAGTATGATATTTTGCATTCTTTGCAGGATCTGAATATTGGTAGAGCTCGCGCTACCACATAGTTGTATGCCGTACATCCAAACTGGTTTCAAAGACTATTTAAAACCGTAAAAAATAAAATGTTTTTTCGTACACATTATAGCATCACCTATGATTATCTAATCTATTTAGCGGCATCTATTTAATATTGTTTTCACGAGCGACAACCCATCCTATTATCTTGAAATAATACTTGAATCAAAATCGATAACAACGCAAGACTAGCTGTCGCCACATTCAAAACTCATATTTATTTAAAACTAGGTTTATTCTATCACGTTTCACTATTTTTAATCTTATATATAAAATTCTCGTGTCACAATGTTAGTTACCTTACTCCTCCGAAACGGCTTTACCGGTTTTTACCAAATTTTATATGCATATCCAGTAGGTCTGAGAATCGGATTCCATTTTTTTTTAATTTTTGGACTATTTTTTTTGTTTTTATTTTTCTATAATATAATGTGGCGTTAAAAAATACATACAACCCTAAATTTTTACCCTTTTATCACAAACCTCTATTTTTAATAGCCATTTTAGTAATTCAATCATTTTTCATCCCGCTCAAATTACCTAGAAACAATTTATATGTCAAAACAACGTTTGCCGGGTCAGCTAGTAATTAAACAATTATATTTTAAATAAATCTAATTTGACATAATGACTATAGCGTGGTTACATGTGGTTACAAGTGTCATGGTTTTTCATTGCAAAACTATTTGAATTTATTACCATTCAAGAGTCATCGCATGCCATTAACCTTTGACCACATCAACAGACCTTAACAGTCCACTACTGGCCATAGATCTCTTTTCAGGAAGAAGTCTTTGACCTCTCCGGTCAGACGGGTAAGTATTGGTTTGTTTCAGCTTTTTTTTTCTCTTCGCAGTGCAGTTGTCCTGCGTATACATGCTACCTTAGTCGCTTCTTACGACACCCACGCGATGAATAGGGGTGGTGACTCTCCGTATTCTTAATCACACGGAAAATGAGTAAATCTGTGTAAGATTTACACTGTCACAATGACTGTCATGCCTTTTACGTCCCCAAGCGAGATGTGAAAAAGCATCTCACAGGGCCGCCATAGTGTGAGTCACCATACTGCGTTGTCAGCATTTGCAACGAGTGTGGTAACCACAACTCTTGGATCTATTCATGCTTTCCATCAGACAGAGTAGAGTCACTTTTGGCAGGCTCTTAAGATAAATGGAAAACAAAACTGTCATAAAAGCACACCAAAACTATCTATGAAACGCGTTGTATGTCGTCTCAAAGTTTGAACTCAATCGATGCAGAACTTTTTGAGTTATGGAAGCGAACACAAACCAACTTAACATTTTAAATATAGAAAAAATAGTGGCAAACAATATTAGCTTATGCGAAATTTACTTAACAAACATACACTACATAATAAACAGTTATAAACAATTCAAATGGTTTCGCTGTTTGCAAACTTTATGGATAACTAGCATGCTAGAACAGCAGAATATTATGACGTGGGTAATCTTGGAGCACGTGCTTTCATTATGCAAATTATACTTGATTAACAAGATGGCCGTTTGTGTCATAAGAACCAACTTAGAAAGCAAACTATACTAGATAACACAACACACAATTATAAACATTGCCGGCAAGCTGTTTGATCAGCATCATATAGTATATATAAGCATCGTTTCTAAAGAGATGCCTATGTACTAAACTAGCCAACAACCTGAACTACAACTAAAGGCTGACTATGATTATAATAAGTTCATAGTTTAAACAATACTATTCTGAAAGATAAGTAAATGAATATTTCAGACAATTGACCCACAACGCCATCTTGTCTCAAACTAAGAAGAGCTTGTATGTAGACTGACTGATAGAATACTTATACACTTTTTCTATTGTAAATACACACATATTATACATAGAAAACACTCAAACTTCGAAATAAATATTTGCAGATCATACAAACATATCGTTCGATCCGGAAATCAAACCAGAGATCTCAAGCACGGCAGTTGCATTCGCTACCGTTGCACGAGCGAGGCACAAACACCACACAAAACCAGGTAGTAGAGCCAGGCTGATATCAGTACGAACGGGCCGACTCGACCGGGACAGTACTACCCTCTTACAGAAGACCAACCTAAAGCGACAGCATCCGTGTTGTCGTGTTTCGTTGGTGAGTGTGAGACCGGAGGCCCATTGTTGTAGGGGTGACAGTTATCGTGGTAACTGTGTTACACTGCCATAATGACTGGCACACCTTTTGCGTCCCCAAGTGAAACGTAAAAAGCTTATCTCAGTAGGCCGCCATAATGTGGATCACCGTACTGCATTGTCTGCATGTCCCAGGAGAGCGGGACTACAACTCTTGGATTCTATTCATGCTTTCTATCAGGCAGCGTAGAGTCACTTTGGCACGTTCTTAAAATGAAAAAAAATCATTTTGGAATTACCGGGGGTCCACTGTATAAACAACTCGTGCTGGCCTTGGAAGTCTCCGTTTTAGAATGACGCTCCCGAACTAAACGGTTCGGTTCTTCCTTCCAGCGCAAATCAGTAAAAGTTTGGCACTCACTACCAGCGCACGTGTTTACCTTCCACTATAATACCGAATAATTTAAGCGAGACGTGAAGAAGCATCTCACTTGGTCGCCATATTGCATTGTCGGCGTTCACAATGAGTATGGCGACCACCACTCTTGGATTCTATTCATGCTTTCCATCAGGCAGGGTAGAGTCACTTTGGTGGGTACTTAAAATAAAGAAAAAAAAGGTAATGATGATATATATTGCAAAAATAAGAGTCACCTCGTAACGAATTTTGAATGTTTTAAGGAATGAAATGGATTTTTTTTAATCTGTAATCAACTCGGTGATCAATCACTCAGAAGTGAAAGTCATTATGTGGTGATATCAATACATCAATACATACAATTAAAATTGAAGTGTCTGTCTGTGATTTAAAAAAAAACTGTGTTTTTTCAAGTGCTTATAGTTCTTTACACGATACTTAAATATAAACTACCTATTTTTAAATGTTTGTTTGTCTGTGTATCTGTCTGTTTGTGTGGGCTAATCTCTGGAACCGCTGAACCGATTTAAACAGCTGTATCCCGTCACGCTTCAAGGTGGCACATTATTGATAAGAAATGAATAGCAATACTGACGCGAAAATTAGATAAAAACAATCTATGAAACTGGTCATATATCCTGTCAAAATCTGAACTCAAAAGACACAGAAGTTTTTGGGATTTTGAAGCGTACAAAAATTCACTTAATATTTCATGGTAAACACGTACTGTGGGGGATATAATCTTTGAAATGGTTCACAAAATCTCAGCGAATTTCATTACTACCAAAACAATTATCCAATTATCATATAAATGCTATAGTAACCATTAAATTGAATCTTATCTTGATGAATACTTTAATCAGGTCTGAAGGTGAACAAATTCCCAAGAAGCAACACTATAGGCATGCGACCGGCCGGCAATGTAACTCATACGGACTCTATAAAAGTTTGCGAAAAGAGGTAAGATCTCCTTGTCCTTTTCACAACCATGTTGACTATCATTTATTTAAATTAAACTACTCACCGAATTAAGGAGAAATCAGTCCGTTTCGACAGAACAAAGTCCTTCACAAGAATGTCGGTTTCAGACGATAATAGTAATATATTATGAACGTTGTTGATAATTAGAAAAGATTACGATTAATCTTATCAACATTTCGATGTAATTATCAATTAATAGTATTTCTGCATTGTAACATTATCAAAATCATTCTCACAACGGGAAAATTTTTATATATACGGCAAGAAAGTTTTAAAATGCAACGCTTCGGGTGAACCTTGCAGCGTTATTTGGACTTTTCTTAAATTTTATGTAGGTAATAGGTCTGTACGTGCTGATAGTTCTTCTTCAGGCTGGTGTAATCTTGACTCTGGTGTTCCTCCAAGCAGTATACTTTCTTCTTTATTATTCTCTGTGTATATTAATCTTCTGACCCTGTAATTTCATTATGTTTCATCTGTATGCCGATGATATTCAACTGTATTCGCAAAGTAAGATTAACGAAGATCTGGAAACCATTAATGCATGATCTAAAAGATATAGTTTAATAGTAAATCCATCAAATATCAAGCCATTATACATGGAAGAAGATAGACACCGAAACTCTGCAGATCTGCAGATATTATTTTTAATGGGGTTATCATACCTGTTTATTATCGGTGAAAAATCTTGACCTTGATTGTACACCAAACTCTCGTGAGCAAGTTCTAAATTATTGCCAGAAAGTTATTGGTCCTCTTCTGGCACTTTGTCGCTTAAAATATTTTCTCCCCAAAAATCCAGGCTATGCTTGTGCAAATTCATATCTGTCCCATAATCGACGGTCATGACGTACGCTATTATGACCTGAATGCAGATCTTCTCGATAAATGAGACCGTCTTCTTAATTACTACATTTGATTCATCTATAATCTCTGTAAATGTGATCATACATCCTCTTACCGCTCGCAACTCAATTGGCAGTTCACGACGAGGACTACGTGCTCTTACTGTCTTATACTATTCTAAATAACCCATAGGTAGAGCCACGCTGATTTCAGCACGAACGGGCCAGTTCGCGACCGGGGCAGTAATACCCTCTCACAGAAGATCAACCGTCATGTTTCGTTGGTCAGTACGTGCCCAGAGGCCTATCGATACAGGGGTGACAGTTATCGTGGTAACTGTGTGAGATGATTGTCATGCCTTTTACGTCTTCAAGCGGGACATGAAAAACCATCTCACTGGGCCGCCATAATGTGTCATCATACTGCATTGTCTGCATTTGCAATGTCACTTTGGTAGGCTTTGGTTAAAATATCAAAAAAAAATATAAGATTTATTTGTATTGTTCTGGAGTGTAAATGTAAGTATAGATAGATTTTAAATGACGTGTAAATGATATATTATTTGGTCTGTTTATTCCAATACAAGAGTACGATACGAGAATACCGTAGGCATTAATGCCGCCATTATACCAAAAGATGTATTAAATAAATACATAAATAGAAAATATGTGAATGTTCAGAATCTTCCAGAGATTTTAAAAATTAAAGCACCCTCAGAATTATAGGAAGGGATGAAGTTAAGCTTCATAGAACAAAACATTGCTTAACTGTTTTGTGTGAGACCGCGATATCTCTACGATCAACCAGCCTGCTTGTGCCGAAGCAGAGTTCTTCCACGGTTTACTTACTATACTTAAACAATACTATATATGCTAGAATTTTCTCCCATGGCATTCTTGGATTGCCTCTAAAATTCCTTGAAAAGTTGTTACTTGTTTAAAATAGATAGTAATAAGTTACGAAACACTGAATTGTTGCCAGACGCCATCTTGGATAGTTTATTTCGTCTACAGAGATTGCTTCTACCTCCATGTTTGATGTAAAAGATTGAAAACCTGGACGATTCTATTTAGAAAATCAGTTTTAATATATGTTTATTTTGACATTATTGGATTGTGACCACATTTTATAAAATATTTACAATTTATTTTATTAATAAATTGGCTCTCCACGAAATGTGTGTACTTATATATAATGTTATATTAATTTTATATCTATATGTATGTCTATGTATTATGAATGTATTGTTTATATAAAAATTATATTTTATTAGTAACGTCTAATGTCATCATATTTGTAAAAGATTTGTTATTTTATGTACCATGTCAAGTTCTTTATTTTACCTTTGCACCTACCGCATTATATTTCTACATCACCTAAAGGTTGACTAGGAGAGAATGCCCCATGGCACTAAGTCCGCCTTTGTACAACGTGTGCATTAAGTTTAAATAAATAAATGTGAATCTTTAAAACATAGCAAATAAAAACTAATATATATCCAACAAATGTTCTATTTCAAACGTCACTTCAAAGTCACATAGATCCATTACAATAAGGTTGTGATTTTTATAAATTCACTATAAAATCAATAATTTATTTATTTATTAAAACTTCTTGCACTTTTTGTACAATGGCGGACTTTATGCCATGAGGCATTCTCTCCCAGTCGTCCTTCATGTGGTGTAGACATAAGATGCGGTAGGTGCAAGGTATTGAGTCTTTTCGTAGTTAATAATGATTTGGCAAGTAAGAGTTAAATCTACATTAAATCTTTCCAATATATGTACATAAATTTATCATCACACATAAGTATTATATATTAAACATACATAAGTCGTCGGTCCATCGCGCCGCAGGGCGTCCTACACTACGTTTGCCCAATCGTGGTATCCACTCTAGCACGCTTAAGAAGGTGGCTGGAAGCGGATGGATGCGAATTGCCCAAGACCGGGATCGTTGGCCTTCCTTGGGGGAGACCTTCGTTCAGCAGTGGACGGCGATAGGTTGATTGATATATACATACATAAATTTAATATTATTTAAGATGGTTAAATTTGGTTTTATAGAAGTCGGGTACTAGGGTTGTGAGTTGTGACTGTACTGCCTACTCGTTCCGAAGAAGTTTGGGTACTCTCAACTTGAACGTAGGGCAGTTTGTGGACATAATCGGTAGAGTGTACGAATAATCGAACTGATTAATAACTAGTCGTTTTAAATTCAAATATTTTTTAGTATTTCATAATATATAAATTGAAGCTGACATTAAAATGTCAATAAAAATACATAAGTTGTTCTTATTTATTGATGATAATATTATCCTAGCCGATTTCGGTCACAGTGGCCATTTTCGACGGTGACCAGCCATCTACACAGGAGATATTATAGTGCACGAGTGTGTGTGCAAACACAAGTGCACTCTCTGTTCCTTTGTGGCAAGTCACAGGTTCGATTCCCGTCCGGACCCAAATAATTGTGTGATGATCCCAATCACTTGTTCTGGGTAAACAAATCGAACCAGGAGGCCAGTGGACTTCGAGCATACAACGACTCACAGAATCATCCGATGTGTGACCACGCCTAAACTACCGGCACGTCTATTGTTCCGGCGCCCAAGCAGCAGGGATGGAAGTCGCACTGCTATGTTCACACAATGCTACCTGAGTCCCACTCCGCAAGAATAGTGTCATGTGCAATATTTATGTGTAAATGCCTGTGGTCGTAAATAAAAATCTTTACTTTCTTACTTGCATAGCAACAGCAGTTTACTTTTACCTCGCTACCTCAACACTTCCATCTCACAGGCACTACGTAATAGTAGCGGTTTAGGGTTTTATAACCGTACCCACTACACCTTCACTTTCACAGCCAATGGGATGGCTATCCAACACGACGGGCATCAATCAGGCGCAGGACAGACTCTCTGAGGCACGGAATTTAAACCCCCAACTTTCAAACAGGCTGCTATTAAGAGTGTCTGTAACCAGAAACACTCAATAATATTTTTTGACCCGACCTGGGAATCGAACCCGAGAACTCTTGACCGGCAGTCGTATCCGCTAACCGCTAGACCAACGAGACAGTTTCTTTATTAACCGTATATGAAGCGTAATGATTTTTATCAAGTGGCAATTCACTTTATGTATTTCAACAATATGTCTTGTCTATCTACTCTAGCATGTCCCCTACGTCTAAAACACAATCTGTAAAATTTAAAGCAACTTAAGGCAACGCTATCGAGAATCGAATATTTTTTGTGATCGATTTCTTTGACACCTTCCCTATTGTTACATCTGTCAGAACTGTCATATGGTACCTCTTAGATTAGATGGACTATAGACAAGAAGTGTGAATTAGAAGCGTTACGCGAAGTTGATAGAAAATTGGAGGAATTGAATAAATTGATAATGATGAGCCCTATGTCAAAGCAAGTAGATGATATTTACTACACTATGCCATACCATTCAGTTTTTATTTTATAATTTATTTTATTTTAACATTTGAATATTTTAGAGGTAAGTCACTGAAATAATAATAATGAT
The DNA here is from genome assembly GCA_949316085.1 of Hypercompe scribonia. Lineage (NCBI taxonomy): Eukaryota > Metazoa > Arthropoda > Insecta > Lepidoptera > Erebidae > Hypercompe > Hypercompe scribonia. The sequence continues at coordinate 6,998,876 of OX438997.1, forward strand.
GCTTGCACACTGCTCCTTGGCAGGTTTGACAGTCATCGTGGTAACCGTGTAAGCCTTACACTGCCACAATGACTGTCATGACTTTCACGTCCCCAAGTAGGCGTTAAAAAAGCATCAAACTAGGCCGCCATAGTGTGAATCACCACACTTCATTGTCTGCATTTGCAATGATTATGGCGACCACAACTCTTGGATTCTATTCATGCTTTCCAACAGGCAAAGTAGAGTCACTTTGGCAGGTTCTTTATACAGAATATCAAGATGTCAACAAATTTTAAGAAATCAATCAGTAACAAAAATAATAATTTGATTAACAAATTACATAAATATCAAAACGAGTTGAGTAGAGAACTACTGAACTCGTTTTGATACATCTGGCAACCACAATCTGACCGAAGATTTCGCCCTTATTTAATTTCATCTCTTTTCTCTCTATCATCTCAAAAACTACCCACTCTAAAGGTGGTAAATCAATTAAAAACAGAAAAGGATTATCATGACATTGACATCTGCTTATATTTACCTTTTCGTGGTATATATGAAGGGGTATGCTTCGTCACAAATGGGCTGGCCATAGACGTAGACCAGCTATCACATGGTTAATGACTACCGCAACCCATTGTACGTGCAACTGAAGGATCAAAGACCACCATTGTCATAATTACAGTACCTCCCTCTAAAATCAAGACATGGGAACGTTGTGGGTTTATTGTCGTTTTTATATATTTGTAATCGTATATTTTATTTAAATTATAAAACATGGATCGAGTGTATTAAATAATAGATTTAGTTAAAAGAAAGATTTTGGTATTTCTTCCGAACACACATTTTAAACGCTTTTTATCTATATGGGCAGGCAGCAGGAACTGCGTTGAGAATCTTCAAATTATTATTTCTTGCCAAGTGAGTCATAAAAGTTAATAAACTTATTAACTCCGATGTTCTTTGGTAAGTCGTCTTCTGGCGGATCGCTAGCTTTGATCACAATTCCTTTTAGATTGGTTTCAATGTTAACTTGTTCAGAAGCTGAATTTTCTCCGTTCACTTTTGCCACAGATGGTACAGCTGTTGTTTTAATTTCTTTTGTTTCTTTCGACTCTTGAGCAGTCGGAACACTAGTTGGTGGTTTATATTTAATAACCACTTCATCATTGTTAGTCTTTGGTTGCTCCCAGATCCGGAAATATTTTTTATATAAATCATCCCAAAAGTCCATTTTTTCTTTATCAACGTCAGTTTGAAGAGTTAATTCGGTACCAATGTTTAAGTAGTAGGCATTGTCCTTGTCGACTGGCTGCCAGGTGATTGGTAGGTAGTAGTCTTTGTCTGGAGTTGGGTTTCTGTGAAATGAGAAATCGTTAAACAGTTGAATTTACATTGCATGTTTCTCGTACGTAGAAAGACTAAATCTTTGTTATCAGAAGCAAAGCCTTGAGCACCTTTTTTGATGATGAATTTGATACTCCTTAACACAAAACGGCTGATTAATGAAGTTAAGAGCATCAATGGTTTACGAAAAGTATTATTTTATTTGTTGCAGGATAATGAATGAGACCTTTAAAGTATTTGAGGTATGAATTTATTTCTATCTGGGAAGAAGTTAAGTTCAAATAAGATTATAGTTTTTTAATGACTTGTTAATTACAGTTTGTTTTGCTGACTGACTGTATATTTATTGAAAAGAAATACATACAGTGAACGTAGAATCTTCTACTTTTTTGAAGTCGGTTAAAAACTATCAGTAGTAGTTTTCCCGGAGCTCATTAGGCATTTTATAAATTAGAGGGCAAACGAGGAGTCAAATAACATGTTACAAGTGCGTTGATGATGGTTGAGCATCATTGAAAAGTAAGGGAAAGTTTCTTAACATTGGTTGCCAATGAGCCTATGTATGCCAAAGACTTAAAGTCTTTTCACGATTAATACCAGACTCATTATAAAAAAAACTCACCCAAACTTAGCAAAGTTGGTCCATAGTCTCAGCATCCTTTCTCTGACCTTATTGTCTAGTTCTGAGATCGTCAAATCTTTCTGAAAATCATTTTTGAACAAGTAACCTAAATCATCCATGTGCGCCGCACGATCATAAGGGTTCTTCATGAATTTACCATAAATATTTAGAGCACCGAAGTAATCAAAGTTATAAAAGTAAATGGGTCTATTTGTCACTTGGACTAAATATTTCACCAATCTGTTCATATCCACTTTTATCATGCGATCTGATATTAATTTGGTCATCCCTTCTGCATGATCGCCTTTGAGGTATAAGTGTTTGAGTTTTTGAATAATCTCCAGTGACTCTTTGGAGTCTTTTTTTAAATTGAACTCATCAGGGACAGAGAATTGAAAGTCGGTAATTTCTTTATCATGAAGAAACTCTAAAGTACAAAATCCTATCATCATTGGGATATCCGCTATCCTACCAGAAGTCACTAAGTCCAAGAATGATTCAGTGATAAAACATTCTACTCCAGGAAATTCTTTTTCGATAACAATAGTGAAGACATTCATTTCTGTGACTGTCAAATGAACCGGATTCATTGCTTGGTGAGCTTCAACTATCTGTTTCGCTGAGCAACCTTGAAGGAAAACATAAATATCTTCGGGATCATCCGACTGACAGCCTAATGTCTTGGCAAGTGTTCTCGCGTTTTGCAATGGATTCTTTTGTGTAGCAAAATAGTTTAATCCCGATCCTGATTGCACAATCGCTTTACTTATCAAGGTTTTAGAAAGAGGGCTAACAGCTAAAAAGCTAACGGCTGCGCCACCAGCACTCTCACCGAAAACGGTGATATTATTAGAGTCGCCACCGAACTTCTGAATGTTGTTTTTGATCCATCTTAGCGCTTGCACAGTATCCTTCATACCAGCGTTTCCTGGAACTTCAGGAATATTTAGACTTAGGAAACCAAGAACACCACATCTGTAGTTCAAAGTAACGAGGACTACATCCTTTTCTACTAAATAATCTGGCCCATATAGATCAGTATTGCCAGAACCAAGCCTAAAGCCACCTCCATGGATGAATACCATCACAGGCAGATGTTCTCCATCCAACTTAGGTGAGTATACGTTGAGGAATAGACAATTCTCGTCGCCGCCATATTTATTGTCCATGCCGATCTGAGCAGATATATTTCCTTCTGCAGTGGCGTTGTAAATGCCCTGCCATGGTTCAGGGGGCTGGGGGGCCTGAAATGGATAGAAGCAGTAATGAAAAAATCGTTACTGATGCACAAATGATCACTTTTGCCACTTTGAGCTAATTTAAACTGCACATTAAGAGTAAGTTATACTGGAGGCAATTTCAATGTCCGAAGATAATCTTTCAAAGTCTTCTAATCTTTAACTTTCTTCAGAAGTTCTCAGCCTTTTTTGACTAAAACATGTTCAGTAGTATTAGAGAAAGGCAGTGACAATAAAACTATATAACATGTAGTGTAAAATCAATTTAATATACATGTTCAGAGATTGTGGTTTTGATTCCCACCCAGGACAAATCTTTGTATGATGATAATGATCATTTGTATTTACGTATTTAAATATATAAGTATGTTTATCAGCAGTCTGGTTACCATAGTAGAGTCGTTGCCTAGTTTGGGATTAGATGACCATGTGTGAGATGTGTTAGGAAAAGTTAATTATGTAGAGATTTGACCTGTTAATCCTAGATATTAGTAATCTTGACTGCTAATCAACAGACATATCGCAGTTTTTATTCCTGAATTGTGCTTAAAAGTGATCGGAATTTAATCACCATCATCACTGATATTTTATCGTCCACTAATAAACGTAGACCTCCCATAAGGAATACCAACTAACCACACACAGCACATAATTAAAAAAGAAGACACCTCTGTGGTTTGTTACGGCATGTTTTCCAAGAGTGAGTCTTAGGAAATACCGGCGCCTTACAGCTGTAAAGTCCGACTTATAAAAATATCTATAAAAGATTTATTTACAAATAATAAATGTCGCATATCCCGGTCTTGGGAAGGTCACACAGCAATTGATATTAATACGATTATTTCAACTGATCAATTGACGAAGACCGTGTGGGAGATATTTTTCTTACCTTGAATCTCAAAGGTCCTATGGGAGGCTTAGCATAAGGTATACCCTGGTAGCTAAAGAAGGTCTTCCCATCAGGGCTGGTGGCAATGCGGCCTTGGAGCTGTCCCTGTTCAACTGTCACTATAGGCGCCTCAGACATTTTACCGCCTCTGAAAACAAGGAACAAAAAATATATAATAAAACAGTTAAAGACCATATAGATTACGCAATATGATTATAGACATACAAAAAAGAAAATGTTTCAAAATTCGTACTTTTTTTCAATACAATTAAAAAGGGTAAGTAAAAATCGAAGATTAAATAAGTTTATATGACCCCTCCCTTTGATCCTACTCTCGTCTATCGGTCATCAGCCCCCGCCCGGCCTAAAAAGTTAACTGGTCAGATTAACAGATCTTGGAAAATGTATCTACTATCATCTCTACCATAAATTACTCTTGCAGTTGGTAAAAACTATATTAAATCCGTTACATTCTGTTGTAATCAATTGTGCCAGAACCACTAAGTGATTCAAGTACACAGGACAACAGCACTGACAAGAGAAGGAAATGTCGAAACTACATACTCAGAAAATAGACAATTTATTCGATATATCCACACCATCTTTTATAATTGACATTGTTACAAACTATAGCGCATTACAATTTTGTGATACAGCGACATCTATCGAGACACCTCGACATTAACAGCTACACTCAAATACTCTATACCAACTTGTCTGAGAAGTGTCACCTTTCCAAGAAGAGGCTTATGTCTAGTTTTTTCTTTTCTTTTAAAAGATAACGTCTGCATTGGGAATAAATCCTGTGTCGTCGGGGACTTTACAAGCATACAACAAACGGACACTCAGAGCAACAATTTGTGAATCACACAAAGTGTTGTGCCATGTGGGATTTGAACACACAACACTCTATGCAGTAGTGAGCGGTATGGTGACTGCTTGAATCACGAGGCCAAATTTGCAGTCGAACCTACAGTAGTACACTATTATAAGCTGTGTTGATGCAAAAGACAGACAGAATGGTAGACGCTCGCAGCGAGGTTTTAATAACAGTCTACAACTTTACGATCTGCAAGTATTTTAAGGAATGTACTTTATGCTATTGCATAGCTTTTATCGCGGGCTTAGAGCGCGGCGACCGTATCAAGAAGTTCCGTAACGAAAATAAACCTAACAGCCCCCACTCCGACCGGCACAGTGGTGCGTCGTTGAAAGCCGTGCATCGTCTAATGTCGTTTCAGTTCGGCAAACTTCGGCACGGTGTTTGTGTGCGTGCGACTAGACGTATGCGTGTAGTCTACGAAGCTCACCCGGATCGAGACGAGCTGCTCCGAAATATTATAACTGCATAAGTTGATAAAAAATACTATGCAATAGCTTTACCGCGGCAGTCCCCGAGTGCCACACGTATTTTTTAAATAGAATTTGTGTGCACAAGTGGCGTGTACTTGTTGTGGTGACGGATAAAGAATACAGAGTGTCACCGCACCTATTCATCCCATGGAGGTAGTAGGAGAGGACTAAGAGTGCAAACTACACAAGACAACATGACTGCAAGAGAAGGAAAACTTGAAACAAACCCAACCAACCCGTTTAGCCAGCCCTTGCTAAAAAGAGGCTTTTGTCCAGCAGTGGCCTATTAAAAATTGTTAATAACGATGATTTAAAAACTTCCTGCACCATGTTCAGGCAAGTAAATGATTTGATTTGAGGAAACTAATTATGTGTACACGACAATAGCATTTAACCCCAAATACCTATATTCTTATCAAATACATAGATAAACACTGAATTCAAGGTAATTCATTATTATTTGTCGCTAATCTTAAGTTACTGTAATTCTTTCCTTGACTTATTATGCAAGGAAAGTTAGATGTGATAACACAAAGAATAGGAGTAACAACAATTTAAAATATCTCTATGTGACACACCATAATTGTGTTGTCATCATAATCTCATAATCTCAACCAAGAAACACACATGGACATATGACTTTTTTTAACGTGTGGAAATCCCCACGGGCTGTCACCCCACCGCGGTTTGCGCTGGAGTGGTGTGTAGAAACCGGACTAACTAAAACCAAACGGTGTGCCACTCTGCGCTTGCAACAGGAAAGATCCAGAAACTATCTTAATCAAGCCATCCGGACCCCTCCCAGCGCCTGCTCGCTAGTGCGGGCACCACTTTCGGGTGAACTCTCTATTTAGGCAACGTACGGCACACTCGTACGTCACCTTCTCGTAGCTGACTTTTGTAACGGATGGAGGGGAAAACTCATCCTATCCACCCGCGGTCACACTCAGGACGGTATGAGGCACTAGTAAGCGAGCTTAACGTCGGTTCGCCGGCGGCGAATTGGACCCGAGTGGAGATCGTCCTCCCGGGCCTTCTCCGCCGCCTCCTTCTGCGAAATGACGTCTTCACAAAAGGACTGGACATAGGCCTCCCCAAGGTTTGGGTCGATGTGACCGCTACAAATGACCTAAGACAGGTGGCACTCCGTGCGGCTGGGGAGTGTCGTCTAGGGCGGGGCGCTGTTTTGCCTCTTACTGTGTAGAGAAGTGAGAGGTGCGATAGCGTCTTGCCCTGGGGCATGAGGTGCCCGGGATGTACCTCACTCGTGAGATACAGCAGGGAGGACTCTAGAGGCCGCTAATGCGTTCCTGGAGCTCCTCCCGATTGCGGAGGTAGGCCGCCGTGGTGTTTAGTGGGTAGAGCGGTTCTCCGGGAGTCCTACACACGCCTTTCGTCCCCACGGATGGTATGGTTCGAAAAGCATTCCCCGAGTAAGAAAAATAAAAATGGTGCTATTATTTGTTCTTTGTAATTTATCTGTAATATGTATGGTGTATGTATGTAAATTTATGTATTTAGGAACATGTAAGTTTGTTTAACAGCAGTCTAGTCACTAATGACTGTGTCTAGTTGGGGATAGCAGAGACGATGATAGTATGTGGGAGATAGAATAACCTCACACTTAGTCTTATTTTAACAATTTTAAATTATAATATAATCATCAAACCTCATCTCACCCGAAAGAGGTCCCCTGCTGGACTTAGACATTCTCTAAGATTCACCAATGGTAGACATAGATAGATACTCTCTATTGCACATCCAGAGAAGTATGGTACAATCTAGATGGATTATAGCACAGTGGGTCATGGAGGAGGCGTATTGGAGGCTCATTATGCGGCATTTCTAATGGTAATCCCATCTCAGTTGCTATTCAATATGAGTGAGACTTTTACCGTCAACCATCATAGAGTCCCCTGAGGATTAGCGAGGCAAAAGTTCGATTATTAGGAACAGAAGTTTGAGCCATCCGAGTAGTCCCCGTACGTCGTGATGATAGTTGAAACTTGAAGCGGTCACGTCATTGCATGGAGCGTTGTGTGTTGACAAATTGTTGTTCTGAGTCTAGGAGTTTTTTGTGTCCATTTTATGTATGTTTGCTAAGTCCGTGTATATTCCTAAACTTCTAGCTCTATAATGTTTCCAGTTTAACCTTCCCTAGAGTTGTGTAACCTAAGTAACTTTTTGTGTAACCAACTGTTCCTATGATCTGCAAACTTTTGTTTCGAAATTCGCGTTTTCTATGTATAATATGAATGTATTTATCAGTTGTCACCAGCTGTCTAGTACCCATAGTACAAGCTCTGCTTAATTTGACACTAGAAGGCGTTGTGGCAGATTTTACATAACTTTTGAATATCCTGACGTCGAATTGAAATTAGAGTGATATAACTCCTATATCAGGGACGCACAACGCCATCTAGTTTGCAGATCATACAAACATTTGGTCTGACCCGAGAACAAGTACAGCATTCGCACTCGCTACTGCTGCGATAAAAACCTAACTTGCAATAAACTTCCATTAACACAGGGAACAAAATACCTTGGCAGCCTACATACGTATATGTTAGGCAATATATATATATACATAATTATAAATGTTAACTCGCATTAAGAACATTTTAAACACACATATACTCACACCTCTTACTCCCAAATGGGCAAACAGAGCAGTATTTTTTAAATTGTTGAAGATTCACTTGTAGGTGTCGCAAACGCCGACTAAGCGAGCCAACTACACAGAACAACGACATTTTAAAGAGAAGGAAAACTTGAAACAATCTCCATACTAAATCGTCTACCAACTGTGGTACGGTAGGTCAAAATGTCCCTTTTAAGGAGCGGCTTATGTCCAGCAGTGATATCCGTGTGGTAACGGATCAACACTACAGAGTGTTACCACCCCTATTCAACCCGCGGGTATCGTAAAAAGTGACTAAGAGAAAGTATGCAAGACAACAGCATTACAAAGAGAAGGAAAACTTGAAACAAAGCCTATTTCAACCCGTCTGGCCATCGTGGTATAGTAGGACAAAACCTCTTTTCCCCAGCAGTGGACTTTAAAAGGCTGTTGATGATGAGGAAGTAAAAAAGAAGTAATTACACTTACCTAATGCAGTCGCTGTCAATGCAGATATGAACTGAACGTATCAACCAAATATCGCAGATAATGTACACAGATAATATAATAACTATCAAATTGATATAATATGGTTTTCGTACAATCACGTCAGTTGAATTTATCTTTGAAGTGATAGCAATTATTGGTGATATAAAAAAATGATTATACACTAACTAATACCTGCAAGTTTGTCCGCTTGGATCAAGAATTCGAACTTGTTATAAATCATGTGCTAAATACTCTAATGCGCCGAAGTGTTATCATGTTTTATCATGGTCATCAACAGCTTTTAACAGGCGACTGCTGGAGTTATGCCTCTCCTTAGCAAGGAGATTGTCGCGCACAGTGCGGTTTCAGAGAAATTTTCTCCCGCGAACAATCCCGTTATGGAATGAGCTCCCTGCCGAGGCTTTCCCTGGGAACTACAGTATGGGGCTCTTCAAGAAGGGGGTAAATAGGTTTTTAAAGGGTCGGCAACGCGCACGTGATGCCCTTGGTGCCGCAGGCGTCCATAGGCTGCGGCAATCGGTTACCATAAGGCGGGCCGTATGCTTGTTTGCCACCGTCGTAGTATAAAAAAAAAATTCAGTTGAGTAACGCAAAAACTTTCATTGCGTAATGTAGGATTAGTAGTTACTCCCTAATTCATTATATCTTCGATAGATGGCGTTAAAATACGTTCTGGTTACTTTGTACTTATATAGAAGTCGACACTCTTTTTATATACATATATGTGTGTGTAGTAAAATTTTAGATTGGTGTCACTTTTTGTCGTTCATTCGCATTACAAGTAACAAAGCAACGTTATCATAGTCCAGATAATTACCGATAAAATATTTAAGTCAAACAATGAACGTATAAATTAGTATTCTATAAAATTTTCACAAATATAAAAACATGAATCACAATTCATAATATATATTAACAAAATGTGATTATGAGGGGGCCAGATAATGCATGAATGTCTTAAACAGGTCACAAGGCTATGTTATGACAACTTATCATAATCTCTACCTAAATAAATACACAAACCACATTATACGTTTATATTGTGACTGAACACGATACCGTAAACCTCTCTGCATTTAATAGTGTATTTCTACAGTGTAGCCGTTGACATTAAAAGTGATTTTAGAATTCAAAACTGCACAGAATGTCAGACTTACGGACAGAAGAACACGAAATGACGATAGTGGAAGCGAGGAATTCTGCGATAGACGATGGGTTGGTTATAAATCCTCAAAATCTCGTGAGACAGCCAGCAGCTTGCAACGAAACTAATGCAAATATAAACGTGACAGCGTCTGAGGATGTCCACGTCGGTCCCTGGTTTATCTCGGTAGCTGAGGATGTAGAAAATGTTGAGGCGGCCAAAGGTACGTTAGATTTTTTTTTCTATACCAGGAACCTGCCAAAGTGACTCCACTCAACCTGATAGAAAGCATGAGCAGAATCCAAGAGTTGAGGTCATCATACTAATTATAAATACACACAACACAGGATGACGATCCACATTATGACGGCCAATTGAGATACTTTTTCATGCCCCGTTTGGAGACGTGAAAGGCATGACAGTCATTGTGGCAGTGTAAGGCTCATACAGTTACCACGATGACTGCCACCCCAGTACCAATGGGTGTCCGGTCTCACACTCACCAACGAAACACGACAGCACGGATGCTGTCGTTTTAGGTTGGTCTTTTGTGGGCGGGTAGTACTGCCCTGGTCAAGCCGGCCCGTTTGTGCTGAAATCAGCGTGACTCTACTACCTGATACTTGTACAATGTACATAGTTCTTTTAACTATATGTGATTTAAATATTAGTAGCTCCTTGTAGTTTAACCTGCTTTCTGAGTTGGTATCAAGCAACTCTTAATTCACCGAGTGACTGAGTACAGAGGTGGACCACACTCAATCCCCCAGCTAATTTTGGAAGCTTTCAAAGGGCGGCAACGGTGACCCAACTGGTGGGTTGAACCACGACTGCAAAACCTAAAAATCATTTAAATAAATATAATGTTACAGAGTGTGTTCTTGGTGCTGAGCTACCAACAAAAACAGAAAAGAAAGGTATTCGGTGTAGTGTTGTCGTGTTCCTGTGCTGGGCCTTGGTGATAATTGGTGTTCTCATATTTTTCATTTTCTACTTCGCCCTTGCTGAGGAGTCTATTCGTATGAATCTCGGTAGGTAGCTTTAATGTATTTCTTTCTGAGTTTCACTTGTACTTTCACGCTAAGAGGTAATTTCTGATATCAAATTTGATTTAGAACAAATGATAAGTGTACTCAGAAACATCCTCTAACATATTTTGCATTAGTGGGTGCTTACGTGAGTGGCTTCAAGTTTTCCTTCTCTTTGCAATGTTGTTCCCCACGGGATGAACTAAAGATTCCCCGTATTCTTTACTCATCTGAGATGTTCCTATTAAACAAAAAAGTTTTTTGGAAATCGGATCATGAATGAGTCGAAATTCTGACTTTATACTTTCAATTTGACTGTACGGTTCTCCTAGTCTAAGCGACTAGGAAAACCGTACAGTCACACACCGGTCTCAGTAGAGGGCGGTCGCCACACCGCCCTCTACTGAGTTGAGTGTTGTGGTTTCAAATCCTACATGGGACAACACTTTGTATGATCCACAAATTGTTGTTGTGTGTCTGCGTGTTCTTTGTGTCCGTTTCTCGTATGTTTGTAAAATCCCCCGCGACACGGGATTTATCTCTAATGCGGGCGTTATCTTTTTAAAGAAAAAAAAAAGACAATACGTCTATTTATATAACTTAATAAGTTGGCAACGCCAATTTACGTTCAATGTATTAATTCAATACATTTAATGATTTGCCGCTACGTACATAGGTGCCTTCTTGAAATGCAGGTATGAGAAAAACTGTTTCTAATGCCGTCACACAAACAATATCAAACTCATACTGTCACACCAAGATATTATACGTATACAATTTAGGCGATGTTACACCTATCTTTACCTTCACCACAACTTTAAGTAAGAACTCGCATTTTTTTTTAAATTCGTTTAAAAATTGAAATTTTTTTTTTATAGATCTTGACAAGCCGTGGTACTTCAAGCGCAAACAGTGGAACGCAATTCGTGAATCGAGGATCGAGTTACTGGATCTTCCTGTTTCTTTAGTACTCATAGGGCATTCAGCGCTCAACCATTGCACAAACAAGTACGATTGCATGGAAAAAGTGAGAGCAATTCAAAAGCTGCATCAATTGGGGAACCGCTGGGCGGATATTGGCCCTAATTTCCTTGTTGGAGGCGATGGATTTGTTTTTGAAGGCAGAGGAGCGAATGTCGTGGGTGCTATGCTTACTTATTACAACTATAGAATTATAAGCATAATGTTTCTAGGAAACTATGTGCATGATAAACCAGCTTTAGCGATATTTGATAATCTTAAGGTTCTTTTGAAAGAGTTGGTGAATAGAGGAGCGCTGACGACAGATTATACACTGTATGGCCAATGCCAGGTGATTGGCTCTATTATACCGCCTGGGCCGAATGTCATGGATAAATTGCACCTCTTTGAACATTGGAATCCGACGAACGAAAGTTTATGTAGTCGCTCCTGAAGTCATCATAGTCCTCCACTACCTTTAAAAGTTCATTGCTGGACATTTTTCGAAGTCATACTTCGTTTGGCGCGTTAAAAAAAATGACGGGGGTAAATTTTCACGATGCGCACGCGCACCGTCTCATGAAATTAGCTAGTCAACATTTTAGTTTCGAAGTAATACTTATTTGGGCGTGAAATTTATTTAACTAGATAATGGCAAAGTGACTCTACTCTGCCTGATGGAAAACATGAATAGAATTCAAGAGTTAATGTCACCATACTCATTGTAAATGCAAATAATGTAGTACGGTGACCAACACTATGGCGGCCTAGTGGGATGCTTTTTCACGTACCGCTTGAAGACGTAAAAGGCATGATAGTCAACGTGGTAGCGTACCACGATAACTGTCACCCCTGCATCAATGGGCCTCCGGTCTCGCACTTACCAACGTAACACGACAGCGCGGATGCTGTCGCTTTAGGTTGATCTTCTGTGAGAGAGTAGTACTGCCCCGGTCGAGCTGGCGTTCGTACTGAAATCAGCATGACTCTACTGCTTTACTATAAGATTAGAGTTTCTAAATACTTAATGTAGATATATAATGTTTAAGATATAAGAATACAAGAAAATACGCTTAAGTGAAATTGTGGTGAAGACTGACTGTAGATGTAAAATAATTATACAATTATTAACCTTAAGGTATTTGTTTTATTTATGAATTTGTGTTAACATTTTTTTTTTCTTTTTTTTTTGCTGACGGGCTGGTAAATCCCTTTGAATCTCCGGCTCCTCAGGGACGTAAGAGCCAGGAATATATGGTGGTTTCACTAAAAACCACCTTGGCGGCCGGTCTCAGGCATATAATCTGAAGAAGACCCGGGCTATATTATTTCAGGTCCCCTCCAGGATCAACGCCGCGCCTGGTCAGACCCTCTACTGGGGGATGACACAGAGGTACCCAAGCTATTATGGTTGAGTTTGTGTTACCCACCTTGCACGTTATTCCTCTCAGTTTCCTAAAATCTGAAATCATAAAAGACTGCCTCGCAGCCGCAGTGGTAACGTATTCTGTGCTATCTCGGGCTAGATTACCAGGTCAGACTAAATGTTTGTATGATCTGTAAGTTTTGTTATTTCCTTTATAAAGACAACGCCCGCACTGCGAAGAAATCGCGTATCGTGGGAGACTTTACAAACATACAAGACACGGACACAATAAACACCCAGACTCAGAACAACAATTCGTGGATCACACAAAGTATTGTCTCATATGGGGTTTAAACCCACAACATTAGGGCAACCTTGCAATCAAGTTTAGTGCATTAGGTTCGGCGTATGAGTGTTTTATGATATTTACAATAATTTATAGTGAGGTACGGTATTTACATAAAAAAGTATTATGTAAGTGTTATATTTCCGAGGAAGGTTTGTCCTGATACGGCCAGCCATAAAAGAATCAAAACCCTCTGTAATGTTAGCCATTTCCCTGACTCGTTGGTGATTCACACTGAGATTAAATATCTCTAAATAGCTTGGACAAGTTTTGATAAAGGATTGGTAAGTTTTGTGAAGTGATTAATAAAAACAAATCAATTCATTTTACAGTTTATCACGTCACGTCAGTAGCCTTTAACAGTCCACTGGTGAGTTCTCCTTAAAAAGAATGTTGTGGTCTACTATACCGCATTGACCAGACGGGTTAGTAGAGGGTTTGTTTCAAGTTTTACTTCTCTTTGCTATATATATCCTTCTGCTAAGTTTGCTGTCTTAGTCGGCTCTTATAACACTTACTAGATAAATAAAGGTGGTGACATTCTCTATTTTTAATCCGTTATATTATAGCAGATATAAGAAAAACAACGGAAATTACAGAAAAAAAACCTGTGCGTTGGGTAGGTGGGTGCGTTTGGTAGGTAGTAGAGCCACGCTGATTTCAGAACAAGCGGGCCGGCTCGACCGGGACAGTACTACCCTCCCACAGAAGACCAACCTAAAGCGCCAGCATACGTGCTGTCGTGTTTCGTTGGTGAGTGTGAGACCGGAGGCCCATTGATGCAGGGTTGACAGTTATCGTGGTAACTATGTAAGCCTTACACTGTCACGATGACTGTCATGCCTTTTACGTCCCCAAGCGGGGTGTGAAAAGCATCTCACTAGGCCGCCATAGTGTTGGTCACCATACTGCATTGTCTCCATTTGCAATAAGTATGGTGACCACAACTCTTGGATTCTATTCATGCTTTCCGTCGGGCAGAGTAGGGTCACTTTGGCAGGCTGTTAATTTAAAAAAAAAAGTCTCGGGTCGTCCGACAGAAGTGATAACTAAAACTAGTCTAAACTGAACTATTGAAATTGTTTAACTTAAAAAAGGTTTAGGTTATTACTTAATTATATGTATTAATATGATAATGTAAGGAAAGGTTATTTGGAGAGTGAAATGTCTGTTCGAAATGCGACCAGCGTTGTTAGAGTGAGAGAGGAGGAGCCTGCCTCCCGCTGCTGTATGCGTGAGAGAAAGAAACGGCAGACAGACTGGCGCCGTAACGTGTTACGTAACGTACCGGTTTGCCTTCCTTAGAAGTTATCAATTAAAAATAAAGACATACATTACAGTCAGATAAGAAACAAGAAAAGTGTAATGAGCGCACAAAAATGTCGTCATATCTACAGACTGTTTTGTTTTTAGTAAGTCCTTCTGAACGAGGTCATTTTTAAGTTTGTCGTTTAAATATTTATTCTCATTAGGAATTACGGTAAAACTCGTTTGTTTTTTCTATGTTAAGAACCTGCCAAACAGACTCTACTCTGCCTGATGAAAAGCATGAATAGAATCCAAGAGGTGTAGCCACCATGCTCATTGCAAATACAGACAATGCGGTGAGCCACACTATAGCGGCCTAGAGAAATGCTTTTTCACGCGCCGCTCGGGAACGTAAAAGGCATGACAGTCATCGTGGCAGTGTAAGGCTCACACAGTTACCGCGATAACTGTCACTCCTGCATCAATGGGCTTCCGGTCTCGCACTCATCAACGAAACACGACATCACGGATACTGTCGCTTTAGGTTGGTCTTCTGTGGGAGGGTAGTACTTAACATGACAATATAATTAGAACCAAAACACTAATGTATATTACCTAAGAGCATACATAAAAACGGTACCAATACAAAACTGTCTTCAATTTCTACTCCCAGAACTTCGAGTTTGTCAAAACATCGAGCGCAGACGGACATCTCAGCAGCAATATTAATTTATATAAAACCTTTTTCGAATGTTGATGCTCAAGAGTTTAGTAATTTAAAACACTTATTCAAAATGTATTTGACTTTATTCTGTATTTATTAGAACAAAAAACCAGGTTTCAAAATTACATTTCGAAATTAAAAATACACACATAGATATTAATGGTGATAATCGATACTTCTCGTGACCAGAAGTTTGGTCTTATTCTACCATCATCATCATCATCATCAACAGCCTTTTACAGTCCACTGCTGGACATAGGCCTCTCCTTAGCAAGGGGATTTTGGCCTACCACGCTGGCCAGACGGGTTGGAATAGGGTTTGTTTCAAGTTTTCCTTCTCTCTGCAATGTTATTTTCCTGAATAGTTTCTTCTTAGTCGCTTTTTAAGACACCCACGGGATGAATAGGAGTGGTAACACTATGTATTCTTAATCCGTCACCACACGGACAAGAGAATTCTATACTGTTCTACCATGGAGACTTAACATTGTCATTCAACATGACAAATTCTGCCAACTGTCTGTCTTCTGAGAACGCTACAAGTAAGATGATGTGGTGGTATTTTCAACTTTATGTAAACATTGTAAAGATTTAAATTTTATTATACTATTTAATTTCGATTAATCTACATATGTTTATTAAGAATTATATACGTTTAATTATATAAATAAATTAGTTTAGTATTAGTAAAACAAATATCATAGTAGTTAAATACAGTTTTACTGCATTATATTAAGATCACCAATAAAAGATGTCGCGGGATTGTGGTAGTTGTTTCTCTTTAAAGTACCTACACCAGCATGATACGCAAGAAACAATATTATTGTGGCGACTCCACATACAGTGCATACAAAAATACATACTATAGCGCCATTTACCGAACACATACACATCAAACTATGAAGAAACTACTAATCCTGCATCACGGCATCCATTCTCGCGGTGATTACCACATACACAACATCCCACCATCAACCGTTGGATCGTTGCCCGTCAAGCATGATCAACTCGCCTGGTTGGAGGACACAAAGGGAGGATCTCTTTGTGTTGGTGGGACATGACACACGTACCCTCTACATTATAGACAATAACAAATGGTAAAGAAAGACATTCAAATAATAATAATTTGACGTTTAGACTTAGTAGATTAGCTTGTAAACATTTATTATATTCAGACAAACTTAGACATATACGAGACCATCGCCGTGGACTGCGATAGGTTGATTTAAAAGTCATGTATCTAAATAATTAATTTTAACTAACATATATGTTACCTACAAAGCCTGGGCATAGCGGTGTAATGATCTGATCTGGATGACGTAATAGCAGATGTTCCCGGATCCCTCCTCTGTCAGGCGCAGAGTGGCACACCGTGTGGTTTTAGTCGGTCCGATTCCAACACATCACCCCGCCGCAAACCCCAGTGGGGTGACCGCCCGAGGGGGTTTCCAAAGGTTAAAAAAAAGCGGTGATCCCCGATCTAGATGTGTATTAGAGCCAGAGGTGTACCATAAAACAGAGTAAGTGTTATGCCTGGGACTCCGAGTTGAAATCTGAATGGTTAATAAGCTCACCCGTAAGCCCAGCTCAATGCGTCCAACCAACAGAGACTGGTGGCCAGGCGCGCCGCCTCTTGAAAGTTCGCCCTTGTATCATCGGCGTAACAAATTATACCCAGTCATATACCATGTTCTAGTGTTTACGGAACGCCGTTTGACATAAACCGACGTCTTAAAATACTATTTCATCCTCTTACATAAGGATACGCTCCTCTAGATAGTCTGCCACTAGACGCCTCAGGTACTTTGGTAACCCCATAGAGGACTGCGTCCCTGATGCAGCTAAATGACTGTTAAATGCGTTGCCGATGTCCAGCGACACCGCTAACAACACGCCGGCCCAGCTGACCGTTTCTACGGTCACGGCCCTTAGGTGCAACACGGCTTTGAACGTCAAGCGCCCCGCTCGAAAGCCGAATTGGACATCTGAGAGATCGGGGCACGGCAGAGGCACCGAACGATGTGGGCAGAGAGTAAAATTGACATGAACCCTATACTAACTCGTGCGGCCAGCGCGGTATAGAGAGACCTACGTCCAACAGTGGCCTACTATAAGCTGTTGATAACGATAATGCTGAATCAGATGTTTGTGTCTCGCACAAAGAAATCAGAGCGAACAGAAGATAATTTGCGATAAAAACTAAAACTAGGCCATCAATTCGCACATACACGTTGTTATTGTTGCATTTATGTAAGTAATTACATTTTACCGGTGAACTGTAGTTTTCATAAGGGATTAGTCAAACCTTTTTTTCTTCAATTGGCCACCTATTTTCGTGGTATGAAGACACTGCTTACTGGGTGTTCTTTGCGTCCGTTTCTTTATGTTTCTAAAGTCCTCCGCGACACAGAATTTATTTCCAGTGCGGGTGATGTCTTTTTATAAACAAACAAACGAACAAACAAACATACATGCGTGTTCATAATTTATTTTGGGTTTATTTTGTATACAATTTGGTATTTGGTATTTGATCCCACATGACATAAACCACTGAGCCGTCAGTGCAGCCAATTTGTAATACTTACAAAACTTTCAATTGTTTTTATAGTACCGTACATCGAACGAAAATAACGGAACTGTTGTAGGATCGCTTTGCTGTCCGTCTGTCAAGACCCTTTTTTCTCTGGAACTCATGGAGGTTTCAAGCTGACATTTATATCAAATACTCAAGCCTACTGTTTCTTAGAGATATGAAAAAATTTGACTTTTAAATTAATGCAATCAAAAGATACCGCCGTTTGTGGCGCAAATTTTCGGAAATTGAATGGGAATCAAAACCTAGAAGGTACTTCTTGTGAACTCAGAATCTTGAAATTTGATACGAAGTAAAGTCTTATAGCACAGATAAAGGAAAAATTGCGGCAATCATAAATTCAGTCACTGATGTAGTAAAAATTTACGATTTCCGCAAAAGTAAAAATATTTTTAACAATTTCAAAGTTACTACACCTTTCCTCATGAACACGTAGAGGTATTAAATGGAAATTCATATCAAATACTCAGATTTGTAAAACCTTTAAGCTGTAAATAAATCAAATTTCTACGTCAACGCGATTTGTACGAAACCCTCGGTGTGCAAGTCCGACTCGCACTTGGCCAGTTTCTGTAATATCTTCAACAAATCGCCCATAAATATATTAATTAAAAAAGTAATAAAATATTTGTAAGTCATAATTCACCAAACTCTAGCGTAGTGTTCTAGGTGGCGCTTTATTCACACATATGGACAACACCTAAACTCGGCTCTGCGAGTGAGTGAGACAGTAAATGACTTACTTATCTCCGTTTAATCGCTGATTGGAGACTGATAACAGGCCACTATTGGCTGTAACCCTAACTTGTAAACAATTTACTTGCCGCAAAAATCTACATTATATTGACGATCACAGGTACATTGTAGATTGAATTGTTCCAATGTCGCGCGCACATGAAGAAGACTATGAAGTGGCAGGGCCTTCGACGAGCTCGGCAGTGGTGCCTGCCGACCGGCGGCCCGGAAACCATCACCAGCTCATACTGCAGGCAGCAGCTTGCTATGAACAAACTATTCAGAGTATCAATGTGATAGAGTCTGAGGATGTCCACGTCGGTCCTCGGTTTATCTCCGTATCGCAGAATGTAGAAAACATTGAGGTGTCAAGAGGTCAGTAAGATGTGAGGTATTCGTTTCTTTTAAACTCTGTTTCTGTTCTACAATCCAAAGCTCTGGTTTCGGTAATAATTCCATAACAGTGAGTGATAGTCTACGTTTAAAGTCATATTAAAACTTTTAACTTACCATTATCGTTCACATGGCACTCCACTGTTCACTTTTTTTCTTTTTTTTTTAAAGACAACGTCCACACTAGGAATAAGTCCTTAGTCGCAAGGGACCTATTCACTTTTCAAGGCATTTTTTGTCAATTAAAACAAATTTATTGAACGTTACTGTCTTCGGTATTTCCGAACCGATACAACCTTTAACAAGAGAGCGTACTTCTTCGTCGCTGGTCTGTAACCCGCTTGTGACTCCTGAGCCACAGGTTTTCATGAGTGTCGGCTATCATTTTCCATCAGGTCACGCCTATTAGCTATAACTGTTTTATAAAAAAAAATGTATATACACTGTGACTGGTGAGATACCTTCAATTCTTATGGAGAGTACTCGGTACTCGATTCTCGTTAACTTGATATAAAAAAAATAGGTGCTTATTTTTTATCGAAATGTCTCTAAAAAATAAGTCCGCGCGGTGTCCAAGTATTCCGCAGTTAAATACTGGGCTCTCGGTGTACTGTGTACGAAGTTTACTAAGAAGTTATTTAATATTTCGTTTTTATGTTATTTTATTTGATGATATATGTTCGCATACTATCACGTCCTCAAATATTGAAGGTATCTCACCAGTCAGTCTGTATAAATATTGAGACTCAATTTAAAACAGCTTCTAGTTGTTATATTGACATGATAATTGTGTAATTCGGGTAACAATAATACGTTGATGTAATTTAGTTTTAAAGACAAAGAAGTATTGAGTTAGTAAATAATGAAACTGAGCATTGATTACCAAAACCTCTGTATTTGTTGACTGAGGATTTATTGCTAACTTTTTTATTTCAATTTCTTTTTTATTTCACCGGTTGCCTTCATACGTAATTTTTTTTTAATTTAAAATTTATTCAACACGCAGCAGACGCAAATACATCGATATTTAGGTAGACTAACGGACAGTAATTCATTTTTATATAAATATAAGAAGATTATTCCTGTCCCTCTGAAATATTTCAATCTATCGTAATCAGGTCACCCTTTGTGCATTAAGTCTGACACACGTGTGTATTACGTATCTGTTGTGAAAACTGTGTAAAAGTTTGACGAATTATATTGTTGTCTCCTTCACACAACCTAAACACACATAAGTCTTTCTTTTAATGTCAGATTTGAAGTGACATTCTGTTTTCTGTCTGTTTATATTGTCCATACCATAGTCAACTTAGTGATATTATCTATCAAGTAACTAAACGTACTGAACTGAAATGGTTTGAGGTCTAAGCGATCACCTCGCCGCTTTCTACTATAAGTATTGTAGGTTCGATCCCCACAAGGGACAAAGATTTGTGTTACCTACATATTGTTGTTCTGAGTTTGGTTGTGACCGTTTCATGTATGTTTGTAAAGTTCCCCGCAACACAGGATTTATTCCTAGTGTGAGAGTTGTCTTTCTTTTGGAAAAAGGTCAGCATTGGCAGCATTTTATCAGTGACTATGTTTTAGCTGCATCTTGTTTATAACCGCCTTTGGAATGTAATCGCTTTCAGATGAAACTAAATAAAAGGGTAAAGAAATGGTAAAGCGAACTAGAAATACTCCAAGTCTCGGCAAAACCAGACTGAGAATGCATTGGTTTGATGGTGGCAGGTTTCGCGTACCCGTATAGTATGGCTACTACTATATCTAGGTGTAATTGTTTCTACTTTAAAGAGTGTACTCAAGTGGGCACGTTAGTCGTTGTAGTAGGTGGTCTGTCGCTGTACATTAACACCTGCAACTCTAGAAGTACCGCCGCTCTTGAGTCTGTCCGACTCCATAATTAATTGAGAGTAAAATAGTTATTTATATCTTGCGTCGGGAGGTTCGTGGCTAAATAATAACTAAGAGAGTTAACACATTGCAAAACTTCAGCAATCCTAACCTATGAACGCGATCATTTCTTAACATATTAAGACACTTGCGTCCATACAAATATCTGTGATAATTATTACGGACAGTTGGAGCCATAAAAGTCTCACAACAGTCTTTCTACAGCACTTCGGCTATTGTGGAGACCCTTAGAGAAAGCTTATGCCCAGCAGGCCCCGATCTGCTGGACACTCAACCATGCCGTATTGCGCCTAAAAGCCGTAACCGAAGAGGCGGTGAGCTGTGGCGGCGTGTTGTTGGTGATATCGTTGGACATCGCCAACGTATTCAATAGTCTGCCATTTACCTGTATCAGGAAAGCACTCCTCTACCACAGGGTGCCAGAGTACCTGAGGCGGCTTGTGGCAGACTTTATAGGAGCGTACCGTCATATCATGAGATCTCTCGCTACAGGCGGTCATACGTTCAATGGCCGGTAGAGACAACTGTTTGTCAGGAGGCGCGCTTATCAGCGTCTCATGCTGCCCTGAGTGTGGTCGCGTGTGGACCGGGCGGGTTATCCTCTCCATCTGCTACAGTAGCCAGCCGCGAGGAGGTGGAGAATTCCAGGCGCAGAGTGGCACACTGTGTGGTTTTAGTCGGTCCGACTCTGGCACATCACCCCACCGTAAACACCGAGGTGACGGCCCGAGGGGCTTTCCACAAGTTAAAAAGAAAGGCCTATGCCTAGCAGCGGATGTCTTTGGCTGAAATGATGGTGATGGTGATAAAGGGGTCAAACGAGAGACTGAATCACTTGATGACAAGTGATTTTTAGTGCATCTACTTAAAATCAGAGACCCTGGTCACAGGCTGATTATATCAATTCTTTTAATACGTTGTTTCAGGTCGTATTATGGGTCTGGAGTTGGTATCCCAGCAAAAGAATAAACCCCTACGCTGTAGCGTCGCTGTCTTCGTCTGCTGGGCCATTGTAGTGGCTATTGTTCTGGCAATCTTCGTAGTTTTTATGATCTTTAACAAGAAAGCTACTCGATTAGACCTAGGTAAGTGGTATTTATACTCAAATCTAGATATGGGGTAGACAGATGCCAAACATTTTCTCATCCCTTGGCGACGGAATAAAAAGAAAAGTGTTACTATCTTTTTTTCACACCATAGGTATCGTAAAAGTCGACTAAAGAAACAAAAATCACCATCAAATGAAGAAAAAATTGATTACTTTCTAAGGATATGTATGTATATGTTCAGAAGTGAACTGAAAGTACTTTTAGAACCATGAGAGCGGCATGCTTCAGCACACAGAGGCCGGTTCGACTGGAGTGATACCAAGAACTCACTTTATTTATAAATAACTAGCTTCTGCCTGCAGTTTTGACAGATTATAAATTGATTGTCACGTAAAAACTTGTATAGAGTAAACTTTATTGTAAACCAGTTAATATTATACAGTATATATATAAAAACATATCAATTAAGTGGCCATGTACAAATGGTGTCCTCTTGCTAAAAAGTAATTTCGTCAAATCAATCTTTGAATGGACAATATAGACGAATAAAAGACGACTTCATGAGCAGTGTTGGCATCAAAAAAAATGTCTAGTTTCATTGATGGAAGAATTTTTAAATCGGTTTCAAGTTTGAATGCGTTACAAACAAATTCACGTTTGCATTTATAATATAAGTTAAGATGTACATAAACTTTTTTACAGATATCAACGAACCATGGTACTTAAGACGCGGCGATTGGTACGCAAATGCTGAGCGCGGTATAACACTTCTTAATCTCCCAATTTCAATGGTAATTATTGGGCATTCGGTGCGTGAATTTTGCACAGACAAATATGAATGTATCGAGAGTGTGCTTCATATGCAAACGGACCATTTGATGGAGAATCGTTGGGTGGATATAGGCCCTAACTTCCTCGTTGGTGGCGATGGATATGTTTTGGAAGGTAGAGGAGCGAACGTATTAGGTGAAATGGTTAAATATTACAATTATAAAAGTATAAGTATTATGTTTCTAGGCAATTATGTGTATGATAAACCAACTTTAGCGATGTTTGATAATCTTAATGTTCTTTTGAAAGAATTAGTTAATAAACAAGTGCTGGCCTCAGATTATAAATTGTACGGCCAATGTCAGGTGATTGGCGCCATTGTGCAACCAGGGCCAAACGTCATGGATAAATTACATCTTCTTGACCATTGGGATCCAACGAACAAAGACGCTTGTTTGACTATTTGATGTTCTTAAGAGATAAATCTATTTAAAGAAAAAGACTGAAAAAATCGTTATACTGAGAGTCGAGTGTGGGTTTTTTTCACATCAACTCGTTTTTGAAGCCGAGTGTATTCGGCGTTGCTCAAGATAACAGTGCGGGCTAACGTAACGCTAAACGCGGTCACTGTGATGATCGAGTTGATGTGAAATATACTCACACTAGGCACTTTGTACACATATTGTCCGTACTTAAGACTCAACTTAGTTGTAAAAAAATATATTTACATATTTACTATAAAAAAGTACTTGAGCCGTCGCGAGACCTCTGGCAGATGTGTGTCTGGCAGAAGTAATGAGTGTAAAATGACTGATAAATAAGCCTGAGTCACAGACTAACTTGTGCATGACGACGCGTCGCCACATGGCATTATATGTCACTATCACACAGCATGACGAGGGGTCACCACAACAATAGTTGGTCTCACATAAGATGTTTCACATCAAACAAATACACAAGTCAAATACAGCTGTATTTGACTTGTATATTTGCAGTGTGCGTAAGGATTATGCGGTGTCAAGGGGAGATATGGGTTAAAATCCTATCCTGGCTGATGTGACTGTACCTGGTGTGGCTACTACTTAGCTTATAAAAACACAAGTACTATATCACTCACGTGAAGATATGTCTATGAAAATAAAAGTTAAGTGGCCAATGATCGACATTATTTAGCTGTACCTGGCCACATTTCACTATGGCAACATTATCAATGCATTGATGAGAAGTGTTTAAATACGTAAAAATAATCGATGCACACTTTTTTTTGAGTATTTAAAGCTTCCCAAACTAATATAACTTTTTAAATTTATCGAGTCTTTACTTATAGAATTGCCGTTCTGCAACACTGGCCACATGAAAACAAAATAATTATTGTTTGGCTAAGAATTCTAATTTTAAATTAATTTCCATTTTCAAAACATGCAATTCTTTTTTTCAAAATTCGGCATTTTTTTATTTATACAATAGTGGTGGGCTCGAACGGTCCACCAAGTGCTAGCAATGAGATCGCATGTACTACCAAATGTTTAAAGTGAACCGACAGTGTACTAAAATGTGTTCGCTAAGAGTCCATTTGTGAGGACATAGCACACAGTAGCGTCGCCAGTGTTTCTGTCCCTTGCAAAAGGTGGCGGGCTTATTCCCGCCAATTGGGACGTTTTGTTTGTCACAACCTCGTCCGTCGATCAGCACTTGCACGTTAAGTTGGTTTGGGGTCCTAAGTTCTTCTGGGTAGGTAGCGCCATACGTCCATACGGCCCCCGCTCGAAGAGGTACGCGAGCGGCGTGAGGCCGCTTGTCAAGCCATGGTTCGTTGGACGTCCCGGCTGGAGGCTCCACTTCCTGACATAGGCGCCGTGGAAGCTCTAAAGCCGGTCATCTTCGAGTGGGCAGAGTGGCAGTACGGGACGCTTTCTTTCCAACTGACGCAGGTCCTTGCCGGGCACGGTTGCTTAGGGAAGTATCTGCACTCGGTTGCAAGGAGGGAATTGAGTCCCGCCTCTCAACACTGTGACTGCATTGAGGACTCGCCTCGGCACACGCTGGTGGTTTGTGCCGCCTACGGGGCGCAGCGTAGGGCCCTCACTGCAGTCATCGTAAGAGATCATCGGTGCAGACGTAATTTTGCAAAAGGAGGCGGCGTGGTGGGCCTGGCTGGACGATCTCCACTCGGACCCAATTCGCCGCCGGTGAACTGGGCGACGGAGGCGCGCTTACCAGCACCTCATGCCGCACTGAGTGTGACCGCGAGTGGACGGGACGGGTTTTCCCCTCCATTCGCTACAGTGGCCAGCCGAGCGGCGGCGACGTCCGTGTGTACCATACGTCGCCTAAATAAAGAATTCACACCCAAAAATGACGCCCGCGCTAGCGGGCAGCCCCTGGGAGCGGTCCGGATGACTTATGACAACAGTACCCGGATCCCTTCTGTTGCTGGCGTACAGTGTGGTTTTACCACCTCGCCATAAACCCCGGTGGGGTGACGGCCCGTGGGGGTTACCACACGTTAAAAAAATGGGTCCTAAGTTCTTAGTGGAAACCCTTTGCATTGAACCTACTTTATTTTAGTGTAATATTCAATCATGCATTTAAAATCAATAAAAAACAAGACACAATTACATAACATAATTTTATTTACGCATAATAATTATACAAAAATATAATTCTAATCTATTAATTATAATATGATAATATGAAAGTGTTATGGACTAAAATTACATTGGCACATAATATCTACACTATAGTTTAAATAAATTTATGTTTTGACTTGAGTGAGCGTAAAATCAAAGACGAATAGCGCTCTGCAGAAATTTCGCAGTTGTCAATGACCTTTTGACGTGTATATGACACTGACAGCTGTGAGCGCGGTTACCAGATAAAAAATTCTGACATTTAGATTTTTTTCTACTATTTTAACGAATTAAGACTCAACATACAAGATATGATTTTATATCAT
The DNA here is from genome assembly GCA_949316085.1 of Hypercompe scribonia. Taxonomy (NCBI): domain Eukaryota; kingdom Metazoa; phylum Arthropoda; class Insecta; order Lepidoptera; family Erebidae; genus Hypercompe; species Hypercompe scribonia. Next base: position 7,024,667 of record OX438997.1, read on the forward strand.
TCTTGTTTAGTATTTTTTATACTCAGCTTACGTATGTGATAAAATAATAAATGTTACTTTAAATTTTCTTGTAAGACAATGCGAACTCCTAAGACTGTTTTACAGTCTTTTTTAACATACGTTTTTGACAATTTTTAACAATAAAAATAAATTTGGACTAGCCAATTTTCAATGGTAATTAAACATATTTTTAACAAGACGTAGAGTGAAGAGTGACACATGACAGGACAGGTGACGTGACAGGACGCTTAAAATAGGCCACCTGTCGGGTCCGATACTAGTCGGGCAATACACAAGTTAACAATCAATTTTTCCTCCATTTGTTGGAAAACGTTTTGTAGTGTATTTTAAATTTTTAACCATAAAATTAAATATATATTATGTGATATACAGAATGATTTTTAATTCATATTATTTAGTTTAGCCATGTAAAGGCATAAGCGATAAGCGAATGACTGAAAGTGTACAATGTATTTTGTAATTTCACGAAACATGTTTTTAATTTCGTATAATTATACACATTTTAAATAATAAAAATCACTCTGTATAAGAAGAATAAGTATGTATATTTGTGTGTATGTAAATATTTTATAATTATCTTCGAGACAATGATTTGAGTGATAACGTGTATAAATATATGTATATTATAAAGAGTTTAAACAATTTATTTAAGGAAGACAAGAGCATGTATTTCCGTTTTATATACACCTTGCGGAAGCAGTTTTGTTACTGCACGGATGGCATAGTGATTAAAGCGGTCGCCACGCCGCTCTCTATTGAGTGTGAGTGATTCAGAAATTGATGGTCTGAGTCTGGATATTCTACGTGTCTGTTTCCTGTATGTTTGTAAAGTCTCTCCCGACACAGGATAAAACCATAATGTGGACGTTGTCTTTTTAAAAGAAAAAAAAGTTTTTTATGATTATTGTTATGCAAATGTCTGAAATATTTATTTATTTTATTATTATATCCCGAATTTAACATTTATCCGTACATACACATTAAAGAAAAGTGTGGCCATCATTATACATTTTAATTTATCTATAATAACAACCGATTAGCAGAGTTTATGATTTTTAATTAAAAAAAGTCCAAATAGCGAATAAAGTTATAAATTCTTCTTTCTTATAGCACAACCAAGCTAGGTAACAAATGATCGCCTGCGGTATTTATAAACTGATACAAATTTAAAACCCATAACAGAAGAGCGTAGTGTAACACCAAATGCTGACAAAGCGCTTGTAACTTCTGAGTCGCAGACGTTCACTTTCCCCCTCGTTATGCAGAAGAGAGAGAGAAAGAGAGAGGAGAGAGACCTATGTCCAGTACTGGACTGCAACGGTCAGATGATAATGAGCTATCTGTATATTTGGCCCTCTACATCATAAAAACAAACTCGTCTGGCCGGCACGGTAAAGTAGACCAAAACCCCCTTTCTAAGGAGACGCCTATGTCCAGCAGTGGACTATTAAAGACTGATAACAAATATAAAACAAACTATTCGTTACTACAAATAACCTTCCTAAAATATGACCCACACTTTTCTATCAAATGTGACTTAGAAATGTCGTTGAGTATACGAGTATGTCATCTATATACAACCAAATATATTATGTTCCGCAAAGTTTATGAAAAAGCATGCTATGATAAATTCCAAAAATAGAAATGATACAAATACGCAATGAACAGATACCTTAACAATGTATAATGCTTAAAATGTAAGTGGAATGTAAATAAATACTGTAAAATAAAAATTATTGTTTACTGACTAATTGCCTACAAAATATCCATGAGTGCACCATAATTTTTGTTGTAACTCATCTAGGCTTTGACTTGCGTTTTTGACTACAAATATTTATGGATGTCTTCGCGGCATACGGAAACGCGGGTCAGGTCTCTGCAAGCTACTAGACGCGTAGTCCAGTTTCTGTACCCTTAACCCCAGGTCTTCTTCTTTATTCATTCTCCTTGCTCTAGCTTACCTGTTTCCTCTACCCTGTCTAGAAAGTGTTTTTAAGGTAGCGTCAGGTCAACACAGTTAATCCCAAGTTAAATTGAACAAATCAAGAAAATATGTCCATTATTTATGCATAAATATTTTGTAGTCTTATCAAATTCGAGACGAAGATCCCAGACCTCAGAGCTTAGATTTGGTGCCCCATTAATAGTTTACTTCTTACCTCCAAGCGACTCAAAGAAGTTGACAAACTTGTTGACACCAATGTTCTTGGGTAAATCATCTTCTGGCGGGTCATTTGCTCTAATCACTTCTTTGGGCGCGCCATTTGCATTAGAAACCATTTTTATTTCATTAGACGTCTTTACTTTGCGATTACCATTGACATAATTGTTGAAAACGAGGCTAACGGGTTCATCAGGTTGTTTAAATTTGGGAGATTCAACTACGGGGTCTACGTACACTGGAGTTGGTTCTGGAACTTTTGGAGCGGGTTCTTCCACTGCTGGGGCGGGTACTTGAACTGGTGAAGGTTCTCGAACTGGTGGTGTAGGATCTTGAACTGGTGGTGCAGGTTCCTGAACTATTGTTATAAGTTCTTCAACCAGTTCAGCAGGTTCTTCGTTAATATTGTTTACTTCACTTACCTCTACTCTACCGTTTGTTACTTCCGTAGTCGTTTCGCTTACATCATCAAATTTGCTGGATTCCGTAACGATTTCTGTTCTCTGCGAGATAAATTCGCTACTTTCTGTGAATGAGGATGATGAGTAAGTTACAGTTTCAGTGAAACCACCAACGACTACTGGTGGGTCAGGTTTTGCAAGTAGCTCATCATTAGCCGCTTTTGGGTCTTTCCAAATTCGGTAATATTTTGTGTACAAGCTGTCCCAGTATTCCATCTTCTCTTTGTCAGGGTTGATGCTCAAAGTTAATTCTGAGCCAATATTGAGGCAATACTTGTTACCTTTGGTAACTGGTAGCCAGTTTACTGTCAGGTAATGGTTTTCTTCAGGCGTGGGGTTCCTGTAACGTGAAACATTTTTTTTATATTCAAAATTAACATATCAGAATTTATCCAATAATCATGGATTAAATAAATACTCTATTGATTACTTTGACAGTCATTTAGTATTCGAAACTTTCACTGCCACAATGACTGTCATGCCTGTCATACTGCATTGTCAGCATTTGCAGTATAGTGACCATAGAGATTGATATGTAAGAAATAGTTTTTAAGCAATATTATCGTCTTTTTACCTAGTGAGATTGAAAGTAACCTGTTGCGAATCTAACTGACGCGACGGGAGTATTCATAGGACGGCAATATTTCAAGTGGTCGTAGGAGGCGTTAGTCACTATCACTTGACCTAACAATTCGTTTGCCAAGTTGCTTTCAAACATATAAAAAATTGTCCAGCAGGTAATAATCTAAATACCCTTATTGAATCCAGTAAAAGTTCGTCTTCTACAAGAGTTTAAAGCGGCCTAAACATTATACAAATTTGTAACAAGTTATCAAATACACAATTCTAAAACTAAAGTTTGTATTTATACTCACCCACTCTTAGCAAAGTTGGTCCAGAGTCTCACCATTCTCTCTCTAGTCTTCTTATCTTCCTCAGAAATCACCAAATCTGTTTGGAAATCATTTTTGAACAGGTAACCTATTTCATCCATGTGTCCAGCATACTTCATTTCTTGTTTATACAATTTACCATATAGATTTAGACCACCGACGTAATCGAAGCTAAAAAGGTACACTGGTTTATTCGTAACTTGGATCAAGTACTCCACGTGCCTGATAGTGTCTACTCTGAAGAAACGGTCTGATAATAATAAGTTTGTTCCAAGTTCAGGATCATCTTTCAAGTAAAGCTGTTTAAATTTATCTGCAATTTCTAAAGATTCTGCAGAATCTTTTTCTATGTTAAGCTCTTCAGGTATGAAGTTTTGGAGATCTTCAACTTTTTTATCAGTAATGAATTCCACAGCGCAAGTGCCAATCATTATTGGGATGTCAGCTACTCTACCCGAAGTCAACAAATCATGGAATGGTTCCGAGATGAATGCCTCAACTCCTGGAAATTCTTTTTCAATAACAAATGAAAATATATTTAATTTTTCACGCATTTTCTTTAGTGGGTTAATTTTATCGTGACCCTCAACGAGTTCCTTTGCGGAGCTAGCTCGCAAAAAGTCAACTATCTCTTCAGGGTCATCTGACTCACAACCCAAAGTCTTAGCAAGTAATCTAGCATTCTCCACAGGAGTTTTCTGTAATCCAAAATCTGACAATGCCGTCCCAGATTGAATAATCGCTTTGTTTATCAAGTTTTTCGAAGTGGGACTAACTGTAAGTAAACTTGCTGCAGCACCACCAGCGCTTTCACCGAAAACAGTCATATTCCCGGCGTTACCTCCAAAATTTTCAATGTTATTTTTTATCCATTTTATCGCTTGTACAATATCTTTAAGGCCAGCATTTCCTGGAACCTCAGGAGTGTCCAAGCCTAGGAAGCCAAGAACACCACACCTGTAGTTCAAAGTAACGATGACTACGTCCTTTTCTACAAAATAATCAGGACCATAGAGGTCCGTATTTCCAGAGCCAAACCTAAAACCGCCTCCATGTACATATATCATAACAGGCAGAAATGCTCCATCTAAATTCGGAGTGTAAACGTTGAGAAAAAGGCAGTTTTCGTCGCCGATGTATTCTTCTGTAAAGAAGTCTATCTGTGCGGCGACATTCCCTTCAGAAGTAGCATCGCGGACGCCGTCCCATGGTTCTGGAGGTTGAGGAGCCTGAAATGAAGGGAAAAATAGTTGAAAAATAATAACATCTTCACACATCTTCCACACAGCCGTCATCTTTTAACTAGTCAGAACCAGCATTGTTTTACATCGATTCCCCGTTATATTCATACGCATGAGGTGTCGTTAGAGCTGACTAAGGGAGCAATCTACTAACACAGACCCTGCAAAGAGAAGGAAAACTTGAAACAAATCCTATACCAACCCGTCTGGCTAGCGTGGTATAGTAGGTCCAAAACCTCCTTTCTAAGGAGAGCTCATATCCAACAGTAGACTCAGAAGAGTAGAACAGAAAGCTCGAACCGGTCCACATCTTCAAATTCTTCAAAAAAGTACGTGCTTGTATTGTAATTTTTATTATTATCACTTACATAATGACGTGATCAAGATCTTGTGCTATTCTTATCATGTTTGTTGGAGACTGCGAGATAATAAGATTACCATTTATCTTAATGTACCTTAGGTATACTTGTTCAGTTGCAAGATAAATTATTACTTTTGAGAAAATATACTGCATTTAGCGATTCTATGGCTGGTTGGAAGTAGTCTGAGGACTAAAACCCTGTCGCCTAATTTGGAGGGGAGGTCACGAAAGATAGCAACACAGTAGTGATTCTTGAGATGTACTTGGATACCTGTAGTTACTTCATAATTTACTTTCATCTTCGTAGCCTTTATTATTAGCAAGGTTATTGAGGGTCGACACTAGTTCAATCAGTTTTAGCTGAATATCAGTTTTCCACAGAGTGACAGCCTGGGACCTCCACAACTCTGAGAGCGAATTGAATTCGATGGTTGCAGAAAGTTTTTTTTATTTTTATTTGAGAGCCTGCCAAAGTGACTCTACTCTGCCTGATGGAAAGCATGAATAGAATCCAAAAGTTGTAGTCACCATAGTCATTGCGAATGCTGACAATGTAGTATGGTGACCCACACTATGGCGGCCTATTATGATGCTTTTTTACGTCACTTGGGGACGTAAAATGTATGACAGTCATCGTAGCATTGTATTGCACACACTTACTACGACAACTGTCACCCCTGCATCAATGGGCCTTTGGTCTCACACTCACCAACGAAACACGACAGCACGGATGCTGACGCTTTAGATTCGTCTTCTGTGGGAGGGTAGTACTGCCCTGGTCAGCGTGGCTCTACTACCTGTTTTCAGTATATTTGAGGGCACCGACTTCCCAATAACGATTGCTATAGATGTACATGAAAATCGACACCTACGGCATATCGGGTTCTCCGGTTTGTGGAGGTTTATTGAAAATTACAGGTAAACTGAAAATATTTACGAGAGTAGCAGCAGATCTAACAATAATCAATACCGTCATTATTAGCTTATTAGTAAGTAGTATGGTGATTCTTGGGTTACAGTCTATCGGTAGGGTAGTCTTACACATAGGTGACGGCATACCTCTTAAAATATACATCATCATCATCATCAAAAGCCCTTTACAGTCCACTGCTGGACATGGCCCTCTCCTTAGCAAGGAGGTTAATATTATATAATGGCAAAATCTTGATTTATTGTCTGAGAGTACATGTAAAGATAATCATTCTATAAAATAAAAAAGAAGTAGTAGAAAATACATATAAGATATAGAAGGGTGTTGCCAGCTTTTTGTTTTCCAGAATTAGAGGCAGACATTTTTCAGATGTTCGTTTGACAGATACAAGTGTCTAACTTCATAAAACTGTCTATTCACACGATTTTTTTATAGTAACAACGTTAGTCGATATTCAGCAAATATAAATAAGGAAATCGATTAACCAATAAAGAGGTAAAGTTATTGGATTGCTTTGTGTATTACCTACTTAATATAAGAAGGTCGGCTAGAGGTCGAGTTTAATTTTTTAAAACTTATAAAGTGAAAGTGTGGCGACCACGTCTCCAGACGAGTCGATGGTCGCTGGAGCCGAAGTGTGCTAAAGTGGAAACCACGATTGGGCGGACGTAGTGTAGAGCGCCCTGTGGCGCGATGGACCAACGATTTGAAGAAGGTGGCTGGCAGCGGATAGAAGCGAATTACCTAAGACCGGGATAGTTGACGCTCCTTGAGACCTTCATTCAGCAGTGGATGGTGATAGGTTGATTTGAAGCATAAAAGACGGTAGCGTGGGTCTTTTTTATGAAAGAGCAAGGAAATAAGTAGATGAATCACATGATGAAAAACGCCAATAACCATCTACAACTTAGGAGACGTACCGCAGAGGATTCGTTCCACAGATTGTGTGAGACAAAGTGTCTAGAAAAGCACGCAGTGGTACAGAGCCAATTATCCAAGTGATGGGGTCTAATGCTAAGGTTTTATACCACGGTTTTATAGGTTCTAAGAGTAAATTGCATAATCCGATTCCAAACTAAGCAGAGCCTGTACTACAGTAACTAGACTGCTGATAATCATCATGCAGTACTTATTCTGGGTGATAATCACACCTATGACTTCTGGCTCAGCAGTCAGGATCACGAACCAACTGGCAAGAAACAGAAGCCAATGCAAGAAAACAAATTTATGCATAAATTATTGTTACAGTCGAATGGTCCACACATTTCCAGAAGTATTTAGTTTACTTTGCAATCAACGTTGTCAATACTAACTTTCGCCTTGAGTTACTAAATATGTTATAATAATTGATTGTGTGATGAGCGTCTGTAGCAATTATTTAATATGGAAAAAAAAGTGTGGTGCTTCTATCAGATTCTACCTCAAATTTTTGAAATGCCTAACGTTTTACACTGCCTTACCAACACACAACACAGACACTGTTAATTCCTGTATTCGTAAAATTTGCCGAAAACACCCTTATTGGGAAAGGCATCATCTATGGGGATACTCAGCGTTGACCTTGAGGATGAACGAAAAAAAAAAGCAATGGTTGCGCAGATGATGTAACCTCACAGGACGTACGTGAATATACATAAAAGAACTAAAAGTTTCTCATATTGACATAGCATCATAAAGAGATGTCCATAGAAAAAGAGGGTCGAAATACATCATCATCATCTCAGAAGAAAGACGTCCATTATTAGATTTATACCTCCAAGATAGCCTTGGGGAGGTATAAATCTAACAATGGACGAAACGAACGAAAAGAATCGATATGTACGAACATACAGTCAATTCTACATCTAAAAGGAAAGGCAGAAACCCATTAAAATGCTAACGTCCAAAAGTATAATATGGGGCAAGTCTTTTGCGTGAGCTGTGCACTTGCAGTTAACTGCAAGACGAAGTATGATAAAAAAAGGATAAAAATATTTATTATGAGGATGGATTGGGGAGTGTTTACAAAAGCACGAGCATGTCCGTTGTCAGAATGTCTGAGCACTTTTACCTAGAATGTCTATTCTAAAAGGTTATTAGTTCTTACCTGGAACCTCAAGGAACCCAGCGGTGGCTTAGCGTAGGGTATGCCCTGGAAGCTGTAGAAAGATTTGCCAGCGGCGCCGGATACTATGCGGCCTTGTAGCTGGCCCTGTTCAACTGACACTATGGGTGCTTCTGCCATTCTGCCCCCTCTGGAATTAAAACAAATAAGATTTACATAAACACATACACTCATACTCTTGCTGACAAACGGTAGATTTTTTATGGTATTGAGGTCGAATAAGTACGAAGAGTAACCTGATAATACACCTGCAACTAAAGAGACACAAATGCACTTGCATTCTTTGAATAATCCTACCAGAATTAAGGATTATGGATAAAATTAAACTATTGTTCAAAACAAATTTTCCCCATAAGTTTTATTGTGGTCTATATATACTTTATTAAATACAAATAGCATATTGTAATATTATTTTAATGGTCGCGCTATCCTCTCTGAATTTCCGACCCAATCATTAAGGTAGCGCCAGACAGCGGACGCTGTCATTATAAAAACGAAAAAAGAGAAAAATAGTATGAGTCACGTTGACTGTAACATAAAATTCCAAAGCCATTACTCATTGATAGTGGAGATGGCCTTCAGTAAAACGTGACGCGTCCAACTTATTGTTTCAAAATGTGTATAAATCGACATGTATTGTTAAAACAGAACAGCAAAGGCAGAGACTATCATAACTGACCACAGATGAATAACGTACTTGAACATTTCCACATACATGCATATCTTTACATGGTAAAAAATAAAGTCACTTTTCGTTCTTGTACGCTGAGATCTTTCGAACTATGCAACGGAATAACACGGTTTTCATCAGTAGAGAGTAATTCAAGATGAAAATTAATGTGTATAATATGTACATATTATAATGAAAAGATGTACGTGGCACCAGCTCGAAGCTGGCACGAGTCCCTAGTTATAAATTGATGATAATAATCCCAATGATTGTCGATATCACCGTTCCTCGTGACGAGAATCTCGTGAAAGTTGAAAAAGAAAAACAATTGAAATATTTGGATCTGTCTCACGAGATTGCCGATATGTGGAATGTGAATTCGGTATTGTTCCGATGATCGTATCTGTTCACGGATTGAGCCAAGAATCTCTACCTTATGAGGTTCACGTTAGAAGGTTGGGTCAAGGGCCTGGATGACTGATCTGGATGTCGTAATAGCAGTGGTTCCTGGATCCCTCCTATCTCAGGCGCAGAGTGGCACACCGTGTGGTTTTAGTCGGTCCGATTCCAACATATTCGGTTTACGGCGGGGTGGTGACCCCGCCGTAAACCCCGGTGGAGTGACGGCCCGAGGGGCTTTCCGCATGATAATAAAAAAAAGGGTCTGATGCAGAAGGCAGTCCTCCTTGACACGGCTCGTATAGTGAGGAGGTTCCCGTCTTTAGAGCCCTAACCACCGGTGTCATAATCCCTGTACCCGATGTCAGAGGCCCACTTTTTTTTTTTAAATATATAAATTTGTTTTCCTTTTTTATGTATTTAAAAATGTAATTAATATATATATCTAATATATAAAATTCTCGTGTCACAGTTTCGTTGCCATACTCCTCCGAAACGGCTTGACCGATTTTGATGAAATTTTTTGTGCTTATCCAGTATCTATGAGAATCGGCCAACATCTATTTTTCATCCCCCTAAATGTTAGGGGTAGTACAACCCTCAATTTTTTTTTTATTTTTTAGACAAAATTTCTAATTTCTATTTTTTTATGATACAACATACAAAAATACATACAATCCTCAATTTTCACCCTTCTACGATCAACCCTTATTTTTTAATAGCCATTTTAGTAATTTAATCATTTTTCCTCTCCGATCGAAAACTGATCAATCGTCATTTTTATATGGCAAAACAACGTTTGCCGGGTCAGCTAGTATATATATATATATGTATATATATATTTATATCTCTTTACTGTACACCAGATTAAATACAGAGGTAATTTAAAACTAAGGAAGTACAAATGGCGGACTTATCGCCCGTTGGCAATCTCTTACAGGCAACCATGAATAAATTACACCACCGTATATTTTAAAAACTTGTCAAGGTCGCGTCTTACCTAAAACTACTAAACAAAAGTTATTTAGATACATTTAAATACGTTACATTCATCATCATTATCATCAACAGCCTTTTACAGTCCACTGCTGGACATAAGCCTCTCCTTAGCAAGGAGGTTTTGGCCTACTACACCACGCTGGCCATACGGGTTGGAATAGGGTTTGTTTCAAGTTTTCCTTCTCTTTGTAATGATGTTGTCTTGTATATTTGGTTCCCTTAGTCGCCTTTTACGACACCCACGGGATGTATAGGAATGATATATAGGATACATGCGTTACATTACATTTACAGAACTTGCAACTATAGTATTGTCAATAAATGTTACCAAACACAAGAGTCTAGACCCCATAACATAAAACACTAGTCAGGTCTAGGGCCTCTATTTATTTATATTTTATTCTTATGAAATAATAATAAGTTTTATTATTTATTTGTATTTAATAGAAACAAGTTTTCAGAACATACTGCAAAAAATTAGAAGCAAGGGCAACAGAGGTAATGCGTTATTGATAGTGATTTCAGCTGAAAATAATACGCTACCCCCTAGTTCAAACCTTCACAGATGACGTTGCATCATCACGCACCCGATCATCCAGGTAACCGCGTTCGACGTTGTGATTGAACACTTTAATAATATAATGCCGTACGTGATCACCGTAAGGATCGAGTAATATAAACTCACACTAAGCCTAGTAACCAGTTGTCTCTGATAGTCAACCTGATTTTTTTTTGGCAATTTGACCCCCAAGGGAGTCAAATAAAAGATGAAACCGTAAAAACAGAAAATTACGTAACCTTTTGTTCACAAATAAATAAGCACATGTACCGCAGTTTTGCAAAAATTTACTCGGGGTGAATTAGGAGTTGTAAGTTTATCATGAGAAATTCGCCATTTTCAGTAACAAATACTCACAAGAGCGAAACTGCGGGCAAATACATTCTGGCATCGTACACAACCACGCTCTTAATGTTCTTACCGTTAAATATATGAATAGACATACCTCTCCAATACGCTGCCGATGCCTTTGGAACTAAACTACTCAAACACTTCTAACTGACTGCTTGAGGACACGTCATAAAATAAACTGACTAATCTAATACTGTTGATAGATGATAACACATATCTCTGATAGTGACACTTGTTCATCATGTACAAGTGGTTTTTTTTTGTTATACATATTTCGGCAATATATGTTCGTCTGATGAGATGATAGTAAGTCACACACAGTCGTCACTCTGAACACTTGTGTGAGTTTATTTCAATTCAATTCAATCGTCATGGTGACTGCAATCAACGTTGCGATTGGCCTGCGCTATGATTTTCATCAATCACGACGCCAAACACGCTCACTGTCGAGTGCAGGTGGGAAAGAAACACACACTTGGCCCTCAGAGACAGCAACGCATGACCGAAAAGAAGCATTGGATGGAAAGTTATTGAAGTAGTCAGAGCCTACCACTACTTCTAATTATAAGGGGGGACAGGTCTCAAAACATGTATAATCTATGAAAACTATGTAACAACCCTTTACCCGAATGGCTTTAATTACTGATAAGGGGATTCACGAGTTACATTTCTATTAAATACTCCAGGATTTGGCTACACGATAATTGGTCTTACCGCAAATCAGTTCTGTACTTCGTTAGAAACTCTTTTGAAGAAGACTGCATGATACATTGTCTGGCTACGTTAGATATCTTCTCTTCTTTACATTGCCCGTGGAACAGCACATTCAAATTTTTCGTTAGATCTTCATTGAATGAATTCATAAAACTAGTCCAACTGTCATCGCGATGTTTTATAATAATGTTAGCAATTTTTTTATTAATAGGCTTCTTTCCGAGCGACAGAAGTCTAAATTCTCTAGCTAAGAGGTATCTTAATGCTATTCTTTTAAAAATAAACAATTCTTCTATAGTGTTTGCCATACAATAATAATACACACTACACAATTTTCACAATGGCAATACTAAAACTTAAAACAAGGTAACACAGACGTCCAAAGACAATTTGAATAATGTTTTAATGACCGTAATATTCCTACACAAAGGCGACAAGTTATAGAGTCTAGTATCAACTGAGCGTAAAAGACTAATATTATATCGCTTGTGTGACGTAAATAATGTGTAAATTTGGTTTCAGCTCGTTTCGAGCTATTTATAATTTAGAAACAATGGCTCTGTTTATATCTTTATCAATGGGCAAAGAAATCAACAAATTCGCTCTATTCAAAATAATTTCATTGTTTGACTTTGTACTAGATATAATACCATTATTATAGACTGATAAAAAAAATAGTTTGCAGATTTTGTTTCTTAAATAAGTATACTTTTTGTAAGGTCAGTATCAATGGAGACCAGTCTACTGAGAGTGTATGTAAACACAGGTGTACTTTCCGTTCTCGCACTCTTATAATCTGATGAGATGGCTATCCGACACGACCATGGAGAAATCAGCAGGACCCTGCTTTACGTGCTCACTAAGGCATAGGGATTAAGACCTCAACTTCTAAACTCCGGGCTGAAAACTTAATAACACTCTTTGGTCCGACCCAAGAATAGAATCCGACACCATTTGATCAGCGGTCGCATATCCTAACTGCTAGAGCAACGAAGTATTCAATGAGGATCAAACATTACGAAGTTAAGACAAGTTTAATGGTACAGGTATCAAATACCAACTGGTTTACCTGATGGCAAGTGACTACAGCCTCTTGATACCTATAAATTAAGAGATACATGTTCGTTGCTGCAGTTGTACCCCCCTGTAGGGGGGGGGGGGGGGAATAAACGGTTATACCTCCAGTTACCTTGAAAAATAGCTTAAAATCAATTTTCTGTGCGATGATGGTGCTCAAGTAGATCCGGCTGATGGGTGCTGCGTGCCCAAGTTAAATTTAAAGCTGTCTCTTATGACTCTAATCCATTAGCATTAGCTATTGCGCTTAGTAACAGCTGAAGCGGTAGACTATGTATAACACATCGAAGTTAAACCCACTCCTCAAACAAGCACAAACTAGTTAATTCTGGCAGAATCTAGGAACTTCAACTGGAAACCATGTAATTCGTGCCATCCTCCAGTGCCAAAAGGTCCAGTTGCATATATAAAAATTGTTTGTCCATTGATCGGAGCATTCTAGAAACGCCCGCGAGGGTTTTCCATGCCCTCAGACTTGACGTCACATTGTAACAAACTGGATGCAGTTAATTTTGAATAAATATTTTGTTTTTGGAAAGAAATTAAACTGAAAAATCATCTATGGTAGTTCAATTTATAAAAAAGTGTTCACATACTCCATACTACACTACGTAATTACTACATTTTACACCATATTTCGTAATATTTTACTTTCATATTGGCGTATATGTGTTAAATAATGAATGACCTTGACTTGTATGGCCGTCAATATACATATCCTTAGTTATCGTACTAAAGAAGGCCTTTGTATTATTATCTTTTTTTCATTTTAATAGCCTGCCAAACTGACTCTACTCTGCCCGACGGAAAGCATAAATTGAATCCAAAAGTTGTGGTCACCATACTTATTGCAAATGGAGACAATGCAGTACGGTGACCAACACAATGGCGGCCTAGTGCGATGCTTTTTCACACCCCGCTTGGAGACGTAAAAGGCATGACAGTCATCGTGACAGTGTAAGGCTTACACAGTTACCACGATAACTGTCACTGAATCAATGGGCCTCCGGTCTCGCACTCGCCAACGAATCACGACAGCACGGATGCTGGTGCTTTAGATTGGTCTTCTGTGGGAGGGTAGTACTGCCCCGGTCGAGCCGGCCCGCTCGTGCTGAAATCAGCGTGGTTCTACTACCTACCAGTGGTAGTAGTAGTAGTTTAGTAAAGGGTGTTAATTTTTTTCGGTTCGTCAGCTCCCGGTCATCGTGGCGATGCATGAGCCAATGAGAATGAGAATCAAAGGCCCTAATCCAGGGGAATAATATCACCTGGCTTAGGACTTTATTTTCATTGAATATCATATGTTTGGACTAAAATTCGTACTAAAAAAAATTTACTGGATCCTGTTACGTCGTTGTTTTAACGAGAATAATTCTATACCAAATTTTGTTTAAAAACTTAGCTCTTTGAACTTTTTCTATCTATACATCTATTAAGTGTGGTGATGGATCAAGAATATGGAATGTCATCATCCCTGTTCTTCCCATGGGTGTCGTAAGAGGTGGCTAAGACAACAAAATATACAAGGCAACATCACTGCAAAGAGAAGGAAAACTTGAAACAAACCCTATTGGTAAACACGCTGGCCAGACGGGTTGTATACCAACCCGTCTGGCCAGCGTGTTTACCGGCCAGCTTGGTACAGTAGGTCAAAACCTTTTTGCTAGGGAGAGAGCTATGTCCAAGAGTGGATTGCTGATGAAGTATTGGAAATACAACACACTATCGTGCCACATATTTTTTAAAAGAGGTATAAACATTTTGTTTTTATATAATAACATATGTGTAAAAAGATTGGAAGAGCCTGTCTGATAAGAAATACGTAGTACCTGACGTATTATCTTATATAACAAATTAATAATATCATCGTGATTCGTTAATTAGAAAAAATCAAGATAGATGCCTATCTTAGACCACACCAGGTAGTACAAAGTATGAGTTTACGGTACTTGTTTATTTGTTACGCCGCGGCTCACTAGATTTCACTTCGCCTGATCAGATTCATCCCTTTGTATTGGAGGGCTATAACACCCATTCCTCCATCAGGTCAAAATGTAAGTTTCTTATCATACAAAAATACTTGGTTAATCATTTTGGATCTGTCTGCCTGACGTATAGTCCTACGCAATAAATTAACAATATCATCATGACTCGCTAATTAGACTAATCAAGTTAGATGCCTATCCTAGACAAAAAAATGGTGAAGGACGAGCCTGTATCGCGTTCAGAGGGTTCCGTAAATAAATAAACTTGTATACAGAATTTATTTATCTCGGGAATAAAACACTCTTTCGTATGATGCTCGTCCAATCCAATTTCTTGATGTTATTCGAAGTCGAAATTGCTGTATTACATAAGATATCAACGTCATAGATGAACACATACAATGGCAACAATCTCTTTTGTCACTAAGCAAAATAAATGTCATGTATATCTATTAAAATATATTCCTGTGTCGATCTACAGCCGCACGTTTCCAAGAGGTTGAACCTTACAAAAATAAACGACAAACTCTTAAGCTAAAAGGAGGTGACGACTCCAACATATGACAACAAAAAAATTACTACAACGACATCTACCGAAGACACAATGAACTACAGAATAACTTGACTTCGATCTTGACTTTGCCTTGTCACGCTGGCCAGACGGGTTGTATACCAACCCGTCTGGCCAGTGTGGTATAGTAGGCCAGAATGTCCTTGCTAAGGATAAGTGTATGTGCGGCAGTAGACTGTTAAAGACTGTTGATGAAATATTTGAAATATAACATGCTAACATGCGCCATAATTGTGTAAAGAGCAGTATAAAGATTTTGTTTTTACGTAATAATATATGTATATAAAATATTGGAAGAGCCTGTCCGATAAGAAATATGTAATACCTGACGTACTATCCTATATAACAAATTAATAATATCATCATGATTCGCTAATTAGAAGAAGCAAAATAGATGCCTATCTTAGACCACACCAACTACTGCAAAGTACGAGCCTATATCGCGTTCAGAGGGTTCCATAAGTATAAACTTGTATACAGAATTTCTTAATCTCGGGTGCAAAACACTCTCTCTCAATAATAACGCAAAATAAATGTATGTCTATTAAAAATATATTCCTGTGTCGATGTACAGCCGCTCGTTTCAAAGAAGTTAAACCTTATGCGAATAAAAGAGAAACTCTTAAGCAAAAAGAAGGTGGCGACTTCCATATCACAGACGGCTCGGGCGCCGGAGATCGCGGAACGATTTCCGTCCTCCATAAGCGCAAGTCTGGGCGTGACAGGTGAGGCCATCCGTCACCCTAGCAGAAGCAGGCCAGAATGGCAGCGGGACGTGCTACGGAGCACACGCTCTTTTGGAGCAGAAAAGGGATCATCTGCAAGCCGTAGGTAGATGGCCCGAGGTACGTCGGGGTTTCAGGGATTTCCTTTCTAGGGTTATCTGGTTCCCCGGCTGCTGGTACCTGAGACGGTGTGCGGTTTTTGGTAGGTTCGAGTCTGACATAACCACCATTAGGTGGTATCCGAGGGGGCACAAAAAAAAAAGTGGCGACTTCCATATACGGCATCAAAAGTATACTACAGCGCCATCTACCGAAAACGTAACGAATTAAGGAGTAACTGCCTCGCGACTATAGAAATTCTCACGCCAATTAGCTAATCAGAACAACAAAAGAGGATCAAAATCAGGTCAAAATTTAAGTTTCTTATCATACGTAAATACTAAAGGTTAATTTTTTAGTTTTGGGGTTTTCCTTTCACTTTTTGACTAATCTGTGTTTAAATAACCTCTTTAACTTGCTAAAAGAGGTTAAACTTATTTCAATTTCCCCGATTTCATACGTAACATACTTAGATGAACTGTCACGTATGGGAATTGATGACTGTCAAGATAACTATGATAAGATACGAAAAAAATGAAAAATATTTACTCCAAAATAGAATTGTAGGGTTAAAATATAAGTGTTTGCGAGTTTAAAGTCAAGGCAGTAAGAATACAGCATGCTATAATAAAAAAAAGCAAAAAGTATTAACCATAGAGCTTGTTATAGTCCTTATAATAGTATTATATATTATATTAGTATTAGTTCTTTTATGGCAGCGGGAGTAAGTAGCAGGTGTACCACCTGACAGCAGTGACTGCCGCCTGGTGAAGGTGAGCCCTCTTTCACAAAAGTGGTGAAAAACAACGAAATAGTTGCTTACCAACATCTTTCTGTGAAGCCGTGTTACCACTCATGGATGAACCGGCTCATTAACACACAAGCATGGCTCGTACTCTATTCTTAGTTAGTTATTATTGATTAGTATTATTATATACCTTCACTCTTAGTTAGTAAATTACTTATATTAGATTAGTAGGTTAGTCAAGTTAGTCATAATAACCCCTAAACCGTCACTCACCGAAGATCGTCTAAAAATTCATTCACAGCCGATATCATTCTGTTTTCTGAGCTGGAAACACAAAAAAGACACAATAAGACAAACATTTAGATTAAAAATATCATAAACAGTTCAAATTAGAATTAAAACCACATTCTACCATCGCACCGCTCGCCATCGTCAGGGAGCTCATCCACATACATTGGAACCTAAATGGTCGCGCACAGTGCGGTTTCAGAGAAATTTTCTCCCGCGAACAATCCCGTTATGGAATGAGCTCCCAGCCACGATTTTCCCTGGGAACTACAGCATGGGGTTCTTCAAGAAGGGGGTACCTAAATAGGTTTTTGAAGGGTCGGCAACGCGCACGTGATGCCCCTGGTGTCGCAAGCGTCCATAGGCTGCGGTAGCCGCTTACCATCAGGCGGGCCGTATGCTTGTTTGCCACCGTCGTGGTATAAAAAAAAAAAAACAAAACAAAACAAGTCAAATTCAACTATTCAAAGATACCCGCTGCGTAAACTTCAATAGAGCGATTTAGGATTTCCTATCATTTCAAATAGTTCAGTGTATAACACTTAGATGGCGCTAAAAGATTGCTTCACCGTTAATAATCCATGACCATGGCACGCGCGAGTGATTCGAAGCCTTCTAACATCGATACTAATCGACTTAACCATATAGAAGGTGAGAAGTCACGATGGTATTTGTCATCAGGAAAGGATTTTTTACGAATACATCTGTTTGAGAAACTAGGTTTGTTCCTCTGTCATCGCCATAATAATCTACTGTCCGTGTGCTGTCGGATTAAGAGTACGTAACGTCACCACCCCTATTCATCCCGTGGGCGTCGTAAAAGGCAACTGAGGGAACAAATTCTTTAAGAAAATATCACTACAAAGAGAAGGAAAACTTGAAACAAATCCTATTTCAATCCGTCTGGCCAGCGTGGCCAAACCCTCCTTGACAAGTCCAGCAGTGGACCATCCGCCCGTAATAGGTCTCTCCTTTTAGTCTTTCATGGAACGGAGGTTTTGGTCTACCATGTGATTATACCACGCTGAAAACACTTGGTACAGGATGATTCAAAATTTCCTTTTCATTGTAGTGAGTGAATCTCCTTCTCAGTGTCTTAATATGCTGCTTTAGTTGGCTCCTGCGACCCCCACAGTATGATTAGATGACGTTTTTATAGTAAAATTATAAAACTGAAGAGTATTTGTTTGGTTGAACGCGCTAATCCCAGGAAGTACTGGTCCGATTTTGTTAAATCAAAATTCTTTCATTGTAAGATAGCCCAGTTGTCATGGTAAGCTTTAGACTATATACATATATAATAATCACGTTGCAACTAAAAGGTTATTAGTAAGTATGTTTGAATGTAAACTTATTAGTAAGAGCGTTAGAACCTTATCTAAATAAACTACATTTTATTTCAAGTAATATTAAACTATTAAAATTAATGTGAAATGGTTTTTAACTGCTTCAAAAATCGGTCAAGTGTGTGTTGTGTCACGGACAGTTAATTTTAACGTCTAAGATGAGGGGCTCGTGGCTAAGTTGTAAAGGAGTAGGTCAGAACATCGCAAAGTTAAGTAATCTTTGGCAGGTTAATCTATGGATGGGTACATCACATTAGGACTCTAGGTGCCTCGGAGAACATTTGGATCCATCAGTCCCAGTTGGTTCAATGGTAAATTATTTGTGTTTTTAAGGGTAGGTAATTCTTGCCCATCTTTAAATAATGAAATAATATTAATATAATATTTTTTTTGAAATTAAATTGAATTAATAATTCAGTATTTTAGTATTACATTCCTGTAGAAGGAAAATAATCCAGAAATAAAGAACTAAAAAGAATGAATTGATAAAAAATACTTGCCTACATATAATAATAATATTTCAGACATCTGTCACACAACGCCATCTAGTTCCAAACTAAGCAGAAATAGGCTAGATGACACCTTAGTCAAATTAGTTACTTTTTATCATCTGTCAAAACGACAATTTTAGTAGGAAAAATGTACTAAATACCAAATTATTACGTCACTGTTTTAGACCACTCAATTGAACAATATATTTCACTGTATATTTGATTGAAATTCGTAGTAATAATAAAAAGCTATGTTAATTGTATTTGCCGAGATGTTTCGCGACATTAGTTTTAATGAAGCTGACATTGGTAGGATATAGTCATCTACCCAATTACTATGGTTACTAGACAATTGATACAAATACATTTCTACTTTTTTATCTAAATATTATATATAGGAAACATCCAAACTCCGACACAAATATTTGCAGATCATGCAAACATTTAGTCCAACCTGGGCATCGAACTCGAGGCCTCAAGCACAGTAGTCGCATACAAAACACCTGTGTCACCGAGACAGTAGAGGTTTTCTATGTCTTAAACCCTCATTTTGTTATCAAATATACGTTTATAAGCTTAAAAAAATACTCAAGATCAGATCTACTTGTGTTGTCTTAAGTTTTAAATGTAATTCGTGTTTTTTTTTAAATTTAGAGCAACAGACGTCTTAACTATGATAATAAATACGAAATTAAGTATATTTTTTACGCTTTCGCGCCTTAAGTGCTCAACCACTCATAAAATTTCACGTAAACATTGTCAGGGGTACAGAGAAAGAGTCATAGGGTTACTTTCATCAGGAAAATGTTATTTGACTGCAGTGGTTTAAGCGGTCGCCACGTCGCTCTTTACTGCGCTAAGTGTTGTGGGTTCAAATTCCACATGGGACAAAACTTTGTAACACAAATTGTTGTTCTGCATCTGCGTGTTGTGTCCGTTTCTTTTATGTTTGTAAAGTCTCCCACGACACAGGATTTATACCTGGTGCAGGCGTTCTTTTTTTAAAAATAAAGAAATTTGAATGTTTTTATAGTCTTTAAAACGTAGCTTGATCTCTGTGACAGCTGTCACTAGTGTCATTTCACGTTTGTAATGTTACACTTCATTTGTGATAAAATTGCCAGGTAAAAAAAGTAAATAGAGGTGGTACAAAATAAAATCACCTGTTCAAAGTTCCTTTGTCGGTTTTGTAGCCATCTCTTATAAAGATCAAGTTATAGTGTAAAGGCTGTAATGGTATATTATTGGATTTACATCCACATTTGCTACTTTCTATTAACAGATAATTTATTTGAATTGACATTTGGTATAATGTAATCATTCAATGAGTACTTCCTATACCGTGTCACTTGATATGGCTCCATTTATTTTGTATTTAGGTAATTATGTACAAGTAAATGTCAAATGTATAAAAAGAAAGTAACAAGATAATTTGTATACTGGTTTCCCCTCAAATAAAGATTATTATTATTATATGTAGTTGCAAAGAAAGAGGCGCGTCATTTTAATTGACGACGACCGCTTCTGGACACTTGCTACTAAGATTCTCAACTGGTTTGATAGCCTTCCAATCCCATACTACTGAGTCCGGGAGAGGGGTAGAGTTTGGTTACTGGACCATTACTACCACGATCTCACAAACGATTTTTTATTTAACGTGCGGAAACCCCCTCAGGCCGTCACCCACCGGGGTTTACGGCGGGGGTGGTGTTGCGGAATCGGACTGACAAAAATCACCCAGTGTGCCACTCTGTACCGGAAACAGGAGGGATCCGGGAACAGCTATTACGACATCCAGATCATCTCACAAACAACCTATATTAAACAACGTTTTTTTGCTAGCTACCGCGTGAATATGATTAACAGAGCCCCAACCCTCTTCGGTCTCTAGAGCTTTACCTCTTGACTTGCAAGTGTTCATAGATGCGGTGTTTGTTTTTCATCAGTTGACCTACTAAATTGATACTAGAAGGTACAAGAGAAGACAATAAATAGAATAGCAACTAATCAAAGTCGTTCTATCTAGTGTCCATGTGGTGATGGATAAGAATATGGACCACCCTTATTGATCCCGTGGGTGCTGACAGAACTGAATAAGAGCACACAAAAGACAACAAATATTACAACTAAGCAAGGAAATTCTAACTAGTGTCTGTGTGGTGGTGGGTAAGAATACAGAGTGTCACCACAGCTATTGATCCCGTAGGTGTCATCAGAGCTAATAGCAGTGCTGCACCGTCTGGCCAGCATCGTCTAGTAGGTAAAAGCCTCCATTCTAAATAGACGCAGTCTGGCAGCAGATTGCTGAAGGCTGTTGATGATGATGATAAGTTCATCACAGAATAAATGGAATAACAATTAGTCCAGGCCATATCCAAATGGCGATCGTAAAATTTCTCTACAGCAAAAACGACAATAGGTAAAGAAAGGCAGTGAAATCCCACATTACTCTATCTAACACAAACAGTCAATAGATAGCAACACTGAGATAACGTCACTTGATAAGAATCTCTTGAGAAAACCAAGTGGAGTGCTCCATTTACGTGTATTGGAAGTTTACAGCATCCGTTTGTAGATGGCGGTGTCATATAAATAGGTATGCGAGGTACTCTTAGTAGGGGTATAGGAGGACAGGCCCTTGGAGAAGTTACCCCAAGACTCCAGCTGGAGAGAAGTATCGTGAGGTATAGGGGGATAAAATACCACTGTAACTGACTACCGTCACGCATCGTCATGACTCATGAGTGTGTTGTCTTGTAAGTGGAAGGGGGGCTTGAGGTAGTCAAATTTTATAGATATCAGTACCCATTTGATAGTAATGGGTTTATTTATTTAATATTATATAAGGTGAATGAAAAGAAACCTCCCCCCCTCCAAACTAATCAAGGGGGTCTTTACTAAAATAACAGAACTAACAGAACATAAAAAGTTTTTAGCATTTTAATCTGTTTGTTTGTCCGTGTGTTTGTATAAGTTAATCTCGGAAATGGTTTAACCAATTTGAATGCGGTTTCGTCTTATGTATCGTGGTAACCTCCTTTAACACTCAGTGTTTTTTTTATAATAGATAGTTGTAATGAAATAGGTGTTTGTCTTCCATCTTTCATCTTCTTGTGTTTGTTTTATTCCAATCGGGTAACAAATATAAAAGTCATCAGTTTGAAAATCAGCGCGATAACCGACATAGACACGACTGGAGCCTCACGTAGAAGTTAGTATATACATGTATTACGAGTATGTACATATATTCATACAAAACCAGCACAAACCTATCGCTTATATCTTCGTCTTTTAAATTTATAAAAGAAAGTTCATGATTTCTTTTTTTATTTGAGAGCCTGCCAGTGTGACTCTATTCTGCCTGATGGAAAGCATGAATAGAATCCAAGAGTTGTAGCCACCATACTCATTGCGAATGCTGACAATGTGGTATGGTGACCCACACTATGGCGGCCTATTAAGTTGCTTTTTTACGCCTCACTTGGAGACGTAAAGGGCATGACAGTCATCGCAGCATTGTACTGCACACACTTACTACGACAACTGTCACCCCTGCATCAATGGGCCTCCGGTCTCACACTCACCAACGAAACACGACAACACAGATGTTGTCGCTGTAGGTTGATCTTTTGTGGGAGGGTAGTAAGTACTGCCCCGGTCGAGCCGGCCCGTTCATGCTGAAATCAGCGTGGTTCTACTACCTCGTAAATTAATTTACTCAATGAACTTGCAGAACATAGCATACCTTATATTCCAGGGTATATACATATATACATGTGTATAATCTAATATATAAAATTCTCGTGTCACAGTTTTCGTTGCCATCCTCCTCCGAAACGGCTTGACCGATTTTGATGAAATTTTTTGTGCTTATCCGGTATCTATGAGAATCGGCCAACATCTATTTTTCATCCCCCTAAATGTTAGGGGTAGTACAACCCTAAATTTTTTTTTTATTTTTTAGACAAAATTTTTAATTTCTATTTTTATATGATACAACATACAAAGATACATGCAATCCTCAATTTTCACCCTTCTACGATCAACCTTTATTTTTTAATAGCCATTTTAGTAATTTAATCATTTTTCATCCCGCTCAAATTACTTAGAAATAATTTATATGGCAAAGCAACGTTTGCCGGGTCAGCTAGTTATGTATAATATTTATGTCCCTAAGCTCTGTACACTACCTTATAAAATCTCTACACCAACCGAAGGTTGTCTGGAAGACAATGCCCTGGGCATTAAGTCCACCTATGTACAAATATAGAGCATAAAGTCAAAGTAAATAATATTATATGACTACTTAACTGCACGATTGGCCTAGTGGTTTAAGCGGTCGCCACGCCGCTCTCCGTTTCACTGTGTTGTGGGTTCAAATCCTACATGTAACAACACTTTGTGTGATCCACAAATTGTTGTTCTGAGTCTGGGTGTTCTTTGTGTCCGTTTCTTGTATGTTTGTAAAGTCCCCCGCGACACAGGATTTATTCCTCATGCGGACGTTGTCTTTTAAAAAAAAAAAACACATAAAAATCATATGAATCTAGTATTAAATGAATTTATTGTTATATAATAAATATCAGTGTTCACATGGTTCAGAAACCTTTATTATCAGCATAATATAATCGGTTATTATCGATATTATTCGATTTGATTTATATTACAATCAGATTTAGAATGAAAACACGATTTGATTATTTAAGTTTGTGATTGTGATTACGTTACATATTTCGACGTTTTTCTCAAGGCTCTTTGGGTCTGCCTCTAACGTCAAATCAAGATCTTTATTAGTTATTAGAGCCAGGCTGATTTCAGCACGGCCGGGCCGGCTCAACCGGGGCAGTACTACCCTCCCACAGAAGACCAACCTAAAACGCCAGCATCCGTGCTGTCGTGTTTCGTTGGTGAGTGCGAGACGTGGGGCCCATTGATGCAGGGCTGACTGTTATCGTGGTGTATGAGCCTTGAGTAACGATGACTGTCATATCTTTTACGCCCTCAAGCGGGGCGTGATAAAGCATCTCACTAGGCCACCATAGTGTAAGTCACCATACTACTTGTCTGAATTTGCAATGAGTATCTTGGATTCTATTCTTACTTTCCATCAGGTAGAGTAGTCATTTTGGCAGGCTCTTAATATAGAGAAAAAAAAGGTTCCTTTCCTTACACATCAAAACGGACGCGTTACATTTCCGTATGAAACACTGAGGCGTGACGTCACAGTTTTAAAAATACAACGTGTACAATACATCCGGTGTCGCGGGGGACATTACAAACATACAAGAAACAGACACAAAGAACACCCAGACTCAGAACAGCAATTTGTGGATAACACAAAGTATTGTCACATGTGGAGTGCCCACAACACTCAGTCAATGCAGTCAAAATTTGACAATACAAAAACAGTAAACCGATAATGAAGAACAATTCAGATTGTACTTTAAGATGTTACGTTCAATGATGCAGGTTGTATAATTTAATATAAACCTAGGGTACCTAACCCATCTCCTAAACCCTCTCTCGCTCGGTAGCATGATCGCCGCCATGTTGCGGAGCGAGAGCGCGTGGAACTCCGCCGTCTCCTTTTGCGAGCAAGTTATGCTTGCAAAGGAGATGTCGCAGCGGGACCGGGGGAGGTTAAGAACTCTCCCGGTCCGCCAGGCCCGGGAACGTGTCTAGTATCACAGACGGCTCGGGCGCCGGAGATCGCAGAACGATCTGCGTCCTCCATAAGCGCAAGTCTGGGGGTGATAGGTGAGGCCATCCGTCACTCGAGCAGAAGCAGGCCAGGATGGTAGCGGGATGTGTTACGGAGCACACGCTCTTTTGGAGCAGAAAAGGGGTCATCTGCAAGCCGTAGGTAGATGGTCCAAGGTACGTCAGGGTTTCCTTTCTAAGGTACACCTGATTCCCCGGCTACTGGTACCTGAGACGGCGTGCGGTTTTTGGTCGGTTCGAGTCCGACATAACCACCAGTAGGTAGTATCCGGGGGGATATCAGCACAGAAAAAAAAAAGCAAAAAAGGGCACCTAACCTATTCTATTTAAGGTCGGTGAAATGGGTCACGATGCAGAGGGTTTTCATTTCTTTTATCATCAAAAGCCAACCCTTCTTCCACTATGAAAGAAGGTAAATTGGAGTATGAAACTGGGTTGAAAAAGAAGGAGGTGAGAAGAATGCCGAAGGACAAAAGAAGAATGTATGCCTTTTTTATTATATTTTTGTGTTTTTTTTGTACGGCAATCCTCACGGATACCACCGAAAGGTGGTTATGTCGGACTCGAACCGACCGAAAACCGCACGCCGTCTCCAGTATTAATAACCCCGACGTACCTCGGGCCACCTACGTCTTGTAGATACCCCCCCCCCTTGTGTGGGTACCCCGATGTTCCCTTTTCTTCCTGCCTTTAAAAGGGGGTGCGTCCGCATCGCTACCCCGGGTCTTGTACTTCTACTCCTAAAAGTAAATTAAATTAGGAAAGTTACTGTGTGGGGTTAATGACCTGTGCATTTTTTGTTTGAACAGCAGACATGCATATCGGCACCACAATGACCTTGCGATCACATCTGCACAAACAGGTATCGAGTGAAAGTGTGCGACAGAGCATGTGACGTGTCTCGCGACTAGTAACCTAGGGTTGTCACAAGCGAGATATAAAATAATTAATTAATTTTTACTGTGCTCGCATTTTCTTAAGGAAATAAGGTAACCATTGTGCAAAGTTGCTTTTTCTAGATAAGGTTCGGTCGTTCACAATGTATATGCCCGCTTTAACACGTACATATATAAAATCACACCTGTTTCCCCGGAGGGGTAGGCAGAGGCATTTAAAACGTCCACTTTTCGCCAGTGTTTTGGTCGCGTGTAATAGGTGGCGCGTCTATTGCCGCTAATCGAGAGGTATTGTTTGCCAGAACCTCCTCCGGCGATCGGCAAGTGTACCACTTTAAAGTGAGGTTCTAAGAGTGACTTGGGGTTCTAACTTTTTAATGGGAATACTGTCTATATTAATTATTGTCACATGATGAATGTTATATAAGATGATGCACAACGCCACCTGGTTTCAGACTAAACAGAGCTTAGGTTGTAGAGCCACGCCGATTTGAGCACAAACAGGCCGGTTCGACTGGGGTAGTACTACCCTCCCACAGAAAAGCAATCTAAAGCGCCAGCATCCGTGCTGTCGTGTTTCGTTCGAGGCCCATTGATGCAGGGGTGATAGTTATCGTGATAGCTGTGTGAGCCTTATACTGCCACGATGGCTGTCATGCCTTTCACGTCTCTAAGCGGAGCGTGAAAAGAATCTCACTAAGCCGTCGTTGTATGGGTCACCACACTGCATTGTCTGCATTTGCAATAAGTATGATGAGCACAACTCTTGGATTTTATTCATGCTTCTCATCAGGCAGAGTAGTCATTTGACAGGCTCTTAATATTGAAAATTTTTTTTAATGTATCCATTTTATAAATAGAAAACACGCAATCACGAATATTCGCAGATTATATTATCTGCTACTGTTAATTGTTAATGTACTGATAATTAATTAGATTTTAGCAAAACGATTGTACACTACAAGGAAAAAATAAAAGAGACATGTTCGTTAGTTACAGATAAACTAATATCGTAAGATAAACAGAATTATTCATCAGATAACGTTACTTTTCATACTAGTTTGGGTTTTCTTAGAATACTCAATGAAAGCCTAAACAACTCCATCAAAAGTGACATTCAATTTTATGTGTCTGTCGGTTTGCACGATTAATATTGAAGAATACTTTCAATTAACAATATAATAATAATATTTTTTTCTTACCACAATCACAATACGAGTATACGTTGCATTTGGAGAATATACATTTTATCATTTTTAGGATATTGTAGAAGACTGGTGCCTTTTTTTTTGTTTTTAACGTGTGGAAACCCCCTCGTGCCGTAACTCCACCGGGGTTTACGGCGGGGTGGTGTGTCGGAATCGGACCGACTAAAACCACACGGTGTGTCACTTTACGCCTGAGATAGGAGGGATCCAGGAACAGCTGTTATTACGACATCCAGATCCCTCCTAGCGCCTGCCCGCTAGCGCGGGCACCATCTTCGAATAAACTCTCAATTTAGGCGACGTACGGCACACGCGAACGTCGCCTCCTCGCGGCTGGCCACTATAGCGGGGAAGACTGGTGCCTAAGCTAAGCTCAAGGCTTGTGTTTCAGGACACCAGGTCTGCCCCAATGAGTATATTAATACTTCCTGATAATTTCGAAAGTAACTCACTGTCTGTCTCTGTCTGTTAAGCTTTCACGGCTAAACCACTGGTCAGATTTAAATGAAAGGAGATCGACCACTTCATATAGGCTTCTGACTAAATAAGAATATTATCTGCAATGACTGCGGTGGCTCAGCGGTAGCGATTTCGACTGCTGTGCTCGAGGTCTCGGGTTCGTTTACCGGGTCGGACCAAATGTTTGTTTGATCTGCAAATATTTGTTTCGGAGTTTGAGTGTTTTCTATGTATAATGTGTATGTATTTAAAAAGAAAGTATATTAATAAGTATTCTATCAGTCAGTCTAATTATCATAATACAAGCTTTGCTTAGTTTGAAACTAGATGGCGTTGTGTTAAATGACCGAAACATTTATTTTATATTAATTATTTGTCCGCGGTCTATACATGAATGCACTAGAAAATGAAATGCATTGTTTATAGCAACCATTTATTTTTTGCGATTACAATGACTCACAATTAATATATACTGGTTTTAACGTATGAAGCGGGTACTATGTCCAAGCAAGCCAGAGTCGTCATTAGGACAACAAACGGAATCCATTTTAAAAAACTCCACGACCACAAACATTACAAAGTATTAACTCGTTCCCCCCATCGCTCACGCTATACGATTAATAAAAATGTTAATTTGACATCAATAAACAGTCTGCGTGACAACCCTGAAACCCGTACCGTTCGAAATACTAATTATATTAAATTATCGAATTGACAAATTATTTGACAAAATGATCACGTAGAGTAGAGGCGACTATGTCTTTATACATACCTATTACTTTAAATATATCAGGCTTACAATTTTGTGGTACTTCAACTAGTATTACTAGTATTACTCGAGTATCTGGATTACGTTGTCAATTTAAGAATGTATTTTGCGATTACATCACTTCGCAGACAAGGTCGCCCGGGAAATATACGAATTGAGAACATGGTTGCGTTCTTTATTCAAATTTTAACCAACGATTTTGAATTCCCTTCCAAAG
Source organism: Hypercompe scribonia (assembly GCA_949316085.1). Taxonomy (NCBI): domain Eukaryota; kingdom Metazoa; phylum Arthropoda; class Insecta; order Lepidoptera; family Erebidae; genus Hypercompe; species Hypercompe scribonia. Next base: position 7,053,132 of record OX438997.1, read on the forward strand.
TTTGTCTTTGGTAATAAACTATGTACAAAAGGTTCATTTAACATGCAATATAAGTCTGTGTAGTGACGGATTCGGGATTAAGGATACAGTGTTACCATCTCTAGTCATCCCGTGGGAGTTGAAAGAGCCGATCAAGGCAGCAAAAGCACTAGCAAAGAAAAAAAAAGGAAAAATTAAATCAACCCGTCTGGCCGACATGGCCTAAACCTCCTTTTTAAGGAGAGGTCTATGTCTATGTGCAGCAATAGACTGATATGGCTGTTGATGATGATGACACACAAGTACATTAGTGTACATAGACTACCTCGCTCTATTTGAACTAAAACTATGACCGGCAAACGTGGCGAACTAATTTGCTTCTGTTCACCCCTTCAAAGATATAAAGTGAGTATGTTTCTACGCAATATTTATGTACAGTCAACAAAATTTAATATTGTCTCAGATTAAAAATTATATCAAAAATCATCCATATTACTTAGGTGCCTCTATGTCGCCATTTTTTTTACGTGTGGAAACTTCACCGAGCCACCACCCCACCGGGGTGTGCAGTGGTGTATCGGAATCGGACGGACTAAAACCACACGATGTGCCACTCGGAGCCTATGATAGGAGGCATCCAGGAGCAGCTGCTATTACGGCATCAGAACGCCTCTAAGCCGCCATAGCGTGGGTCGCGATAGTGCATTGTCTGCATTCGCAATAAGTATGGCGATCACCACTCTTGGATTCTGTTCATGCTTTCCCTCAGACTGAGTAGAGTCACTTTGGTAGGCTTTTATAAAAAAAAAACATTATTATACATATAACGCCAGCACTAGGTCGAAATCCTGTGTCGCGGGGCACTTTACAAACACACAAGAAACCAACACAAACAACACCCAGACTCAGAACAACAATTTGTGGATCACACAAAATGTTGTCCCATATGGAGTTTGAACCCACAACACTCAGCGAGGTAGAGAGCGATGTGGTGACCATTTAAACCACTAGGACAACCGTGCAGTGGAATTATGAACCTCACTTCAAAGAAGAGGCCTATGTCCAGCAGTGGACTATCAAAGTTTGAAGATAAAACCATAAGGCGACATAGGTCTAGTTTCTTTAAATGAACAGTGGAAGAAAATGTAAGTGAGTTTGATTCCAAGAAAGTAATATTATCAAAGTAACTAGTTTATTACGTGACAACACCAAAACATTTTTTTTAATTACACATACTTTTAAGATAATCTCAACAAAAAACTTCCTGCTTATGAAACTCAAAACTGCCTTTTTTATTTTTTAACAACTTTCCATTTGTAAAACAAAAATACATAATTAATTATCTATGGCAATATTTCCATAGACTAATGAAATTATTAGTTTTTTCTTTTTTAAAAAGACGACTCTCACTTGCCATATTTCTATGTCGCGGCGATTACATGAAACGGATACAAAGAACACACAAAGTGTTGTCCCATGTTAGATTTGAACCCACAACACTCACAGCAGTAGAAAGTGACCACCTAAATCACCTAAACCACCACACCGTCCGTGCAATCGATATCAACCACCTCTTAAAAACTAGTTTTTTTTATTCTTGGCCTACCAAAGTGACTACTCTGCCTGATGGAAAGCATAAATATAATCTAAGAGTGGTGGTCGCCATACTCATTGCGAATGCAGACAAATCTTTAGGTAGTCACGCTGATTTCAGTATGAACGGTCCGTCTCGACCGGGGCAGTACTACCCTCCCACAGAAGACCAACCTAAAACGCCAACATCCGTGTTGTCGTGTTTCGTTGCTAAGTGCGAGGCCGGAGGTCCATTGATGCAAGGGTGACAGTTATCGTGATAACTATGTGAGTCGTAGACTGCCACGACGACTGTCATGCCTTAACGTCACCAAGCGTGGCATGACAAACCATCTCACTAGGCAGCCATAGTCTGGGTCACCACACTGCATTGTCTGCGTTTGCAATGAGCATGGTGACCACAACTCTTTGGATTCTATTCATGATTTCCATCAGGCCGAGTAGAGTCACATAGGCAACCGTTTCATATGAAAAAAAAAATCACTATAGCGATCTACACTATGGCGGCCTAAACTATTTTTTTAATTTCGGATGATCGTAACACTAGGTTCTCTATGTACGTATGGAACATTTATGCTTCTTAAAACAGTATATGATGAAGCAAACGCTAAATAGTGTTACAATATTATAACAACCCATTGTTATTCGTCAAACAATATACGACATTATTTGCTTTTGTATATAAGAATTTTACTGAGTACACATTCTTGATTATATAACATATTTATTTTGTTTATTAATTATGATATGCGCCTGGCTGATTTCGGTCACGGCAGTGTACAAGTGTATGGTGGATATCATGTATACTGTGATGCACACGGCGGTGTATAATGACATCGTAATGGGATTTAATCAATTACCATTAAATTGTGTTTGACTACACTTACGTATGGTGAAGGATTAAGAATAAATAGTGTTACCACCCCTATTCATTCCGTGGGTGTCGTAAAAGGCGACTAAGGGAACAAAGTATGCAAGACAACATCATTGCAAAGAGAACGAAAACTTGAAACAAACCCTATTCCAACCCGTCTGGCCAGCGTGGTATAGTAGGCCAAAATCTTCAAGCCAAGGAGAGGCCTATGTCCAGCAGTGGACTGTAAAGGCTGTTGATGATGATGATGATGACACTTACGTAACTCTAATTTCTATATTTTTTTTTAAAAGACAACGCCCCCTCTGTGAAAAATCCTGTGTCGCGGGGAACAACAATTTGTGGATCACACAAAGAGTTGTCCCATGTGGGGCTTGAACCCACGCGTAGGGAGCGGCGTGGCGACCGCTTAAACCACTAGGCCGACCATGCAATCAAATACAAACTTGTAATTGGTTTTCTCATCATCAGCTTTTAATAGCTATTAGAAAGGAGGTCTCGGACTATATCACACTGACCAGACAAGTTGGTATAAGGTTTATATCAAGTTTTCCTTCTCTTTGCAGAGATGTTGTCTGCATAACTTGCTTCCTTAGTCGCCTCTTACGACACCCACGGGATGAATCGAGGTGTGACACTACGTATTCTTAATCCGTCACCACACGGTATATGCTTTCTAGTGACCACGAAAGATGTTACATTATCCTGTTAATAGTATGGCGACTTCCACATTACAGCACAAAGAAAATACACAACAGTGCCATCTGCCGAAGATACATCTAACTACGAAGTATGAACGAAACGTATGAATGTAATGAACTACGAAGCAACTACTAATCCTGTATCGCGAAATAGAGATTCGCGTGGCAATTAGCATATATACAACATCCCAACGTCATCCCAACGCCGTGGCCCGCCAGACATGATCACCTCACCTTGTCGGAGGATCCTCCCTTTGTATCGAACATGACACCCATCCCTCCACAATAGCTTTCAACTTCCATGTACTAAAGAAATAACAACACTAGTCTATTAGAAAAATGGCAGCGGTGACACGCCATATTTTTATGCGTCACCACTCAAACATTTGTGGTTAAAAACAGTAAAACGCGAACCCAGACGGAACTCATACATAGTTAAACGTATATTTCTTCTCTCTTAAGTAAAAGTTGCTTTGTGAATGTTCGTGTATCTTTTCTATGTACGTCATTGGCGTTTGGACGCTCAGCGAATAACCGATTGAGTGTTTAGCAAATGTATGTACATATATGTTATTAGGCTTCTCACAAGTAAAAATAGTTTTGCGAATAAATATTTTCAGACATAATAAATATTTCAGACATTTGACACACAACGTCATCTAGATTCAAATTAAGCAGAGCTTGTGCTATGATAACTAGACTGACTGATAGAATACTTATATACCTTTTTTTTATAAATACATGTATATATGCATAGAAAATACCCAAACTTCGAAACTAATCCGGGAATCGAACCCGAGACCTCAAGCATAGCAGTCGCATTCATTATAATTGTGCCACCGAGGCAATTAATCATCAATCGAATGGATTCCTAGATTTTTAATAAATTCTTTCACGTTGTTAAGGCTGTGTTGACGCAAAAGATAGACGATCGTAGCGAAGTTTTAATGATAGTCTTAACTTTAGAAACTACCTGTATTTTAAGAGGTTTTTCCTTTTTTTTTTAATAAGATTTGTACACCTCTAATGTCTGAATATGCTGTGATCATTAATGTGTATTTCTAAAAACTTCGTGTAGTTCTTGTGGCGACGGATTAAGATTACGGAGTGTCACCACGTCTACACTTCCCATGGCTGTCGTAAGCGACTCAGGATTCCAACTATACGAGACTACAGCAGTACTCCCATAGAAGATCAACCTAAAGCGACAGTATCCGACGTATCAGAAGGAGTGACAGTTGTCGTGGTAAGTATGTAAGCATTGCACGATGACTGTCCCCAAGCGGGGCGTGATGAAGCATCTCACTAAGATGCCATGTGTGTCGCCATACTGCATTGTCTGCATTCGCAATGAGTATGGTGACCACAATTCTTAGATTCTATTAATACTTTCTATCAGGCAGTATAGAATCATTTTGGCAGGCTCTTAAATAAAATAAAAATAAAAAAAAATGAAAAATAACTTGGAATGTTTATTTAATGCCTGGATCGTAAAAGTCTCTTTTTCAATAAAGTAGTATTTAAAAAGAAGAAAGATTTGATGTAATGGGATGATATTTGAAATGAAAAGGGATATAAAACAATGAATACAGTATTCTTATTATGCGTTGGAGACAAGGAGCTAGTTGTTCTATTGTTTCCAGGGCGTCTGCGGCTTATCAGCTAAATGGTCGTCATAGACGTGACGCCCCGACTGAAGTGATTAGAAAAAGCGTGTATCGCGTTCTCACATGTTACGATTTGGGCAGCCCATATGACAAAAAACATCACAAATGTGTTGCGGATCTTCGATTCTCAGTCAACTGGATCTGGAAGAGAGTTTTTGTTGCGGTAACTTCACCCGCTGGGTAAAAGCAACCAAGAAACTGTTGGTTTCTATAGTATCACTGCGTGAAGCCGGTAATTTACTCATTTAATTGTCATTTAGGTGTCGTGCTCTATGTTGTTATATGGTTTCATCATAATGATTAATTACACGAAGAGTTCTATTGACATTTGCATAAATGGATCCACATTATTTTCTAATATGTGAATTTACATAAAATTGAAAGTGTATTCTGTATTCATTAATCAATTATAAAATATATAAATTATGCAATTTACTGGTTAAATGCATATTTATGATCACTCTCTCTTATAAAATTTATATTTTTAATTACTATTTATTTTACGTATACTGCAACACGTGTTTTCTCATTTTCTAAATACGTAACTAATCAGAGAAAATCCGAGGCGACGCGATTAGCAACTCCTGAATTGCAAATCTTCATGGGCGGCAGCATTTGCCTTCCATTAGGTGATGACCCACCTACACAGTCGTGTCCTTGATTTGTTTTAGTTAAATAGACCTCTAATAGAGAAGATTTGTAGTAGTGTACAGAAGCGAACCTAATGCAATTAGTTTTAAACATAAAACCGTAAGAAATAAGCATGGTTGGTGCAACAAACGACCTAACAATTTCAATATAGTTGGTGCATAAATAGTGGTAGTTGGTGCGGGCTTAATGCCCTTAGTTTCTTACTCCAGTCATCAATAAGGTGTCGCAGAAATAAACATGGTTTTTGCATAAACCATACCAGAAAATAAAAATAAAATTTGACCTAACAATTTCCGTATGGCTGGTGCATAAACCGTGTTGGTCGGGGCGGGCTTAAGGCCCTTAGTTTGTTACTCCAGTCATTAATAAGGTGCCGCAGAAATAAACATGGTTGGTGCATAAACCGTACCAGAAAAAAAAAACTAGACCAAACAATTGCCGTATGATTGGTGCATGAACTCTATTAGAACATAAGGAAAATTTGTCCAAACGTTTGCCGTAATACGTTCATGTACGTTTACAACCTGACCTTTAGTGTTTGATATCAATCTTCCTTGTTTTAATAAAATACTATAAAATAGAGGAAAATGTACGTAATAATATAAGAACCAATATCCAAGTATTTATACAAGGGCCATAACAGACTAGTTGGTCTGGAACAGCTAATGTAGCTAATAGAACTCAATAATCACAATGAATGTACACGAAGAAAAATAAATATAGATTAAAAAGCTAAAAAGCGTGTTTTAATAAGTCGAACAAAAAACCAAATTCAAAGGAGTCGGTTACAAACAAACAAACATATACGTGAAGCTAACAAAAGCGTGTTAAAAACTAAAAAATACGCTTTAATAGTTGAACAAAACATCGAGTTCAAAGAAGTCGGTTACAAACAAACAAACATACAAGTGAAGCTAATTAAAGTGTGTCACAAAGATAATTGAGTTTCTCGTTTCACTAACTTGTTAAAATGTAACGTAAGCATTGTTTAACATCGGTTTTCTTTGAGCCTTGTTCTGATGAACCTCGGAGAAGGTCTATATCCAGCGGTAGACGTACTGGTTCCATACGTGTTGAAGTATGACTTTCACACACCAATAACATAGTGTAACATATTCAAGAAGAATTTAGTCATAGTGGATACGAAGCTCAGTTTTAAAATTTAAGCTTGATGGTGTGGCGACTTCCACATTACAGCACGAAGAAAAATATACAACAGCGCCATCTAGCGAAGATACATCGAACTATGAAGTACGAACGAAACGTAATGAACTACGATGCAACTACTAATCCTGTATCGCGAAATAAAGATTCGCGTGGCAATTAGCATATATACCAACATCCCAATATTAACCGTGGGGCCGTGGCCCGCCAGGCATGATCACCTCGGCCGGTCGTAGGATCCTCCCTTTGTGTCGGAGGGACATGAAACTCGTTCCCTCCACAATGGTATGCATGTAATTCTGTATATAGATATACAGAATTAGCTAATGAATAAATAAATAAATGACTCACAACGCATCTTTACAACGACCGTTTTGTTTAATGAGTCATTTTGCGATGCTATGGGAAGCAATGTCATGTGGCTCCGAAAGGGTGAATGAATGGGTGCTAAAATGGTTAAACATCAGGGCCATATGTCGCCAAAAGGGTCATTGTTTGAATTCTTGGAATATGAACTTATTCATTCGTTAATTTTGTCGTGAAGAATGAAACGACATATAATTTTGACTAATATGACGCCGAAGTCTTAGTTTTTTATTTAAAAAAAAAAAGATAACCAGAAATGCTTCACCAAAGAGGTATTTCATCAGATATGTATTTGGAAATATATAGTTTATCAGCAGTCTGGTTACTATTGTACAGGTTCTGCCTAGGTTAGGATCAGACGGCTACGAATAAACTGACTAAGATTATCTATAATTCTATACATATATGAATATAGGGTGGGCCAAGAATTCGTTAACATTTGAATCTAACATCTCGCGTAAACATTTTACGGGAGTTCTCGAGACCGATGCTACTGGCATTTGCTGGTTACAATCGCAACACATGTTTCCAATGAGTCTCTGCCGGTGGTCAAAGACATGTTGCCGGTAAAGCTGATTTCCAGACGAGGCGACATTACACAGCCTGGACTTCTTTTTATGGGATTATTTGGAGCATCGTGTCTATATCAATAAAACAAATACAGGTCAATTAAAAGAAAAAATAAGCGAGGAGATGTCGGTGATCTTGTGGTCTCTTTGCAGTCGAAACAGTGGTCATTTAGACTATGTAATTTTTAAAAAATAAATTCCAATTAATTAGTTTTACTGTAAATAAACAATTTTTATAATATATCAAATGGTTTTTTTTATGATGTTTTCAAATGTTAACTAATTCGTGGCCCATCTTATAGAATTACTTGCCGTCACCGGCAAACTCGTCACCTCAGAACCTGTGTGTTATCGTGTCATGTACACTAATGAATATTTTTTGGAAATTTCATCCCTTGGGAAGTAAATAACACACTAACGATTGTATGGAGCACAATGACGATTCATTTTAAAGTTGGATACATGTAATATGTAGTTATCACGTCTATAGTAAGTCAAATAAGTTTTCACTCAGAATTGCTACATCTGAACATGAACATTAATTATTTCTTATCTAGTATTAGAAACAAAGATTTGTGTAAAAGAAAGTTGGTGAGAGTCAACAAAAACTTTCATTATATTGAATTTATGTTCATAATAGATAAAATGTTATTTGTCTGGCAGTTAGAAACGTAAAGCTTCGAAAAGAATTTAAGAGACTTTCAAACCTGCCACAGAAATTAATATTATGAGTGTAGGTATAAACTGTTTTCTCTTCATTTTTTTTTTCTATATTAAGAACCTAACAAAGTGACTCTACTATGCTTGATGGAAAGCATGAATAGAATCCAAGAATTGTAGTCACCATACCCTTTGCAATTGCAGACAATGCAGTATGGTGATCCACACTATGGCGGTCTAGTGAGATATGGACTGTAAAAGCTGTTAATGGTGATACATAGAAAACATAAACTACGAAACAAATATATGCAGATTATACAAACATTTGGTCCAACTCGGGAATTGAGCTAGATACCTCAAGCGAAACAGCCGCATACATTACCACTGCGGCACCGAGGCAATCAAGTCTCTTAGTGGTGTTGTATTTAGATAAAACCTATATTTCGTCACAAACATATAGTAACGTTACGAAATGAAGCTAGTTTAAAGCAATTTGTACATTATTTTAGCCGATCTGTACAGCTCGGCGTCCATTATCTTGTTATTTAATTGTGTTTATTTATACTCTTCGTGTCAATACAATTTATTACGATTCATTGACCGAGTTATCGTTTACTTGTGCGGGTTTGTAATTAGAGAGAAATCTTCATGTTAACATAAATGACTTGCTCGGACTCAATGATCCGTCAACGCACACCCTAAGCCGTTGGGCTATAAGTTTGATATTTTAACACCTGATCCTCTTTATGTTATACACTAAGAAAGAATTATAGGCAATTTTACTCGTAAGGGGATGATTGGCTGTATGAACTTCGTCATTTTTCAGCAATAGCTAATAAACTTTAAAAGTAATATAACAAAAGAAAGTAATCGAAACTTAAATAGCTTTGTAAACGTATAGAGAGCAAACACTGCTCATGGACCACTATGACTCAAGAGTGCAAAACCTTTGCCGGTTTTGAGTCCCATCCCTGTACCTCTAATAATTATGAGGATTTGGCTCCTATAACCACACTACTGATGGTCGTATTGATAGTAAATGAAAAGAGGTAATTGTTGATTGCTGTTGAGGACAGAAGATGTCAAATAATTGGCCACTAGATAGACACGAACAGTTCTTCAGATTAGCATTGGAAAGAAAAATAGAAGGTAAGAGAAAACGAGGACGGCATAGATTAACATACGTACAGCAAGTGAAGGAGAAAGTGGGAGTCGTGGTCTGTTAGGCAGTCAATCAGATTGTAGAAAACTGTAACGTGACGATTGCTCCACCGGTAAGGGTTTGGCTGTTATATTGTGAACGAAACAATCTAATTCAAAAGCTACGAAAGCGTTGCTTAACACCGGATCGCTGTGACTCTGGTTGGTATCACAAAGTACTAGAGCTACGCTGATTTCAGCACGAACGGGTCGACTCGACCGGGGTGGTACTATCCTCTCACAGTAGACCAACCTAAAACGACAGCATCCGTGCTGTCGAGTTTCGTTGGTGACTGCAAGACCGAAGGATATTGATACAGGGGTGACAGTTATCGTGGTTAGTGTGAGTCTTACACTGCCACGATGACTATCATGTCTTTTAGAAACCCAAGCGTTAAAAGCATCTCACTAGACCACTCACAATAAGTATGGTGACCACAACTCTTGGATTTTATTAATGCTTTCCAACAGAGAGAGTAGTCACTTTGGCAGGCTCTTAAAATAAAAATGGTAACAAATTCACCTGACCTTGAAATATTGCTACTAGTAATGGCTTAATACTATTATATTAAACTCAATCAAATGGAAATTTATAAACGAATGTTTTACAAACACTTGAAGCAAATTGCAGCTCGCTTTCCTTCCAAGAGACGAATCAAAACATATTGTTATATAAAACACGCAGATCACTGAATTCCGACACATTATGTTTTTTTCCATCCCCAATCCAAGAAGTCGTCTGCGGGACTCGCAACTGACTTGCGTTTCTATAAATTTATAATAATAATAACATTTTTACGGATTTTGACTTCCGGATTCGGAGTCAGGGTCACTAACTACTGGGCCAACACGTCCGTTAATACAAATAGATCATCATCACCCCAGCCAAAAGACGTCCACAGCTGGACATAAGCCTCCTCCTATGTAAATAGAGAATAATATCGAATTCTGATATCATAATTGTCCGTGTGGTGGTGGATGAAGAACACAGAGTGTCTTCACCAATATCATCCAATGGTTGTCGTAAAAGACGACTAAAGGAACATACTATACAGGACAATATTCCTACAAAAAGAAAGAAAATTCGAACAAACCCTATGACAACCCGTCTGGCCAGGTTGGTATCATCATCATCATTCCAGCCATAAGATGTCCACTGCTGGACATAGGCCTCCCTCGAGGATCTCCACAACAGCCGGTCCCGTGCCGCTCGTATCCAACGGTTTCCCGTGACCTTCGCTAGGTCTTCGGACCACCTTGTACGAAGCCTAACAGCGCTGCGTTTCCCAGTACGCGGTCGCCACTCCAGTGTGGTATAGTAGGCCAAAACCTCCTTTCGACGGAGAGGTTTATGTCCAGCAGTGGACTGTGATGATCTGATTTTTTAATTTACTATTCTCGTATGTTAGGAAGTACGTAGCACAATTTTGCTCACCATATCAGTTGTCTGACAAGTGTGAGACAAACAAAACACCGCGTGAACAGATGTGTTGAATTAAATAGCGCGTAACACCGACTTCCTGTTAAAACTTCCGTCCCTTTTTACGAACTTACAGGAAAACGAGAGGGCCGATGTTACGCATATACAGCTCAGAAATGTTTAGTGGAAATAAGATTAGTCTGCTAAGCCAAGATATTTCTTTATTTTAAGAGCCTGCCAAAGTGACTGTACTCTGCCAGATGAAAAGCATGAATAGATCCAAGAGTTGTGGTCACCATGCACATTGTAAATATTGCAGTATGGTGACCCACACTACGGTGGCCTAGTAAGATGCTTTTTCACGCCCCGCTTGACGATGTAAAATTGTGTGATTATACTCACATTAACAGACTTTCCACTGCTGGACAAATGTCTCTCTTTAGCAAGGAGGTTTTGGCTTCCTATATAAGTATATATTCTCACAGTCGTATTTAGTTACAGCGACTGCTCCGTGACTCTCGTCAGAACTTAGAGACCACGCTGGCAGACGGGTTGTTATAGGGATTCTGTCAAGGGTTCCCCCTCTTTGTAGAGATGTTTTCCTGCATAGTGTGTCGCCTCTTCTGACACCCACGAGATGAATAAGGGTGGTGAGACTTACTTCTTAATCGTAATTTAATTAAGACGTATTCTTAATCCTTCACCACATTGAGAACACATCTACACGGAGTTTTTACACAAGCTATCATTTTATTTCATCTATCCGCGTTGATTTTTTTTATAATTAAAAAATTCTAAAATGTAAGTAGCCTAAGTTTTAACCTATAACATCAGCTAACTGTCAGTGAAAGTCCCGTCGAAATAAGTCCAGCCGTTTCAGAGATTAACCAGAACAAACAAACAAACAGACAGACAGACCAAAACTGTAAAAAATGTTATTATGGTGTATGTATCGTAAGTATATTCATATGCATGTAGTAAAAAGCGGTTATTTCAATATTACAAACAGACACTCCAATTTTATTTGTAAGTATAGATATAAATTTACCAGTTATTTGGTTACAATACTACAGGCTCTACTCAGCTTGGGGTCAGACTGACATCTGTAAAATGTTCTGCATCTGTATTCTAAACCAATAAATTGATTTTAAAAATTCTTTCACCAATAGTAAACTATATAATCTGTGGATAACATAAACTACTTTGGGCGTGGCGATGTATAGGCGGGCGGCGATGCAGGCAGAAGGTATCGATCAGCAGTAGAATCGAATCGAAAAATAATTAAAAACATTCCGATGCGACAATCACAAGTAGGTAACACTCAACGTTACTACACAATTTTTTTTACCTTTCCTAAAACCGTTTTTAATTGTGTTTGTTTTTAACTTATCAAAGACTGTTCTCGTAAACATTGTAATTAAGGAGAACTGATAATGCGACCATGAGTTTTATTACCGGATTCATCTCGGATGCGCTTGCGCCACGTATATTTGCAAATTCGTAATATGTGAAAGTATGCATGTCTTGATATTTACAAATGTTACGTATCCATCTAATTAGCTGGAATTATGATATTAATTGCCTGGTGGTGATGGATTAAGAATATAGTGGGTCCTCAGTATTCATCTCGTGGGTGTCGTAAGAGGTGCAAGAAAGCACACCACGTAGGTGAACAACACTGGAAAGAGAAGTAAAACCTGAACCAAACCCTATACTAAATCATCAGACCAGAAGGATGGTAAACCAAAACCTTCTAAGGAGAGTCTGATGTCCTTTTTTTTAATTCTTAGTCTTCCAAAGTGACTACCATGCGTGATGGAAAGTATGAATCAAATCCAAGAGTTGTGGTCACTATGCTCATGACATGGACAATGCAGTATGGTGACCCACACTATGGCGGCCTAGTGAGATGCTTTTTCATCTCTCTCTGGTAGTGGGTGCCAAGTTTTAATTGGACTGTTACATGATGTTGATGATAATGATGATAACGCAGCCATGAGTTTAATTGCCAGTATCATCTCAAAGATGCGCATGCGCCATGAATATTAACAACTTCACAAATAATGTGAAAGTATGCAAATATGTTAATATATATATTTAAATGTTATGTCGCCACTTTATTATGTTGAATTAGTCATTATAGTAGTGTCCGATTGAAACTAGTTTTTCAGGCGAAACCGATACCGAACTTTCGGCCTCACTTACAGAAACTGAAACTGAAACTCATTCCAACACATTTAAAATTTCTATTGTATACTGAAATCTAGAGTATTTTCATACATTTATTTGCATATACATACAGACAATTAAATAGTGTAAAATAAAAAGATAATCGTTAAATTATGTAAAAAATATAAATAAATGCCACGCAACAACTGAAAACTGAAAACAAACCTTATACCACCTCGTCTGGCCAGCGTGGTATAGTAGGACAAAACCTCCTTGCTAAGGAGAAGCTTATGTCCAGCAGTGGACTGTTAAAGGCTGTTGATGATTCTTAATTTCCACTTATATTATCCAAGAGGCAGAGCATCATCACGTCAAGATATTCAGGGCCTTTAAACGTCTTTCACAGCTTTATGAAAGTTGATACTGATGACTCAATGAAATTAAAACACCCAGTTTCAGACGCATGCAATGCAATAGTGTCATTTTTCAAAGAAAATTAGCAGGACTCGTTACAACAGGAAGTCGTGCGTCCACGATAACATTTGTTCAAACCGTTCCTGTTTATTAAGACTAAACAATTAAACGACCAACAATATGTTTATAATAATTCAGTGTAAGTGCATCTATAAGGACAAAGAAAAGCATAAATCATAGATCGTTTTGCGGTGTCCGACTGGCTGGCCGGTGAAGGGCCGACTGGTTGAGCTATTTAAAAACGCACGTCTTAACTCAACAGTGATTGTCATTCGATTGGAGCCTAGTAAAGGCGACAACAGTGAACTGAGGTCAATTTACAATAACTGCGTATATATATGAGGTCGTAAATTGTAAAAACAAAATTGTCCTGTTTGTAAACGAGTGGTTTTTTTTCGTTCTTTTTTGTGTGTGGAAATCGCCCGGATACCACCGGTTATGTTCGACTCGAACCGAGCAAAAATCACACGCTGTCTCAGGTACCAGTAGCCGGGGAACCAGGTGTACCATAGAAAGGATATCTCTGGAACACCGACATACCTCGGGCCATCTACCTACGGCTTACAGATGACCCCTTTTCTGCCTCCAAAAGAACGCGTGCCCCGTAACACGTCGCGCTGCCATCCTGGTCTTTTCCGTTCCTAACTCAGAATCCATCCTTATGTCAAACGTTAATATGCAAATAAAACCTAAACTGCAATTAACCATGGAGCGTGACGTGGACGGGCGCGAACTTTGCCGAACGACACACGATAATTTACGAACATTTGCAGCACGGTAAACGAGCCAGTTGATGGCAAATGACTTCCAGCTTCACAAGATGTGCTGCTGCCCTTTTAATTCCCTTCTGGAATCAAGGTAAAGGGGTAAGTTTGGGCTGAGGTAACCTCACTTACTATTGCCAAATCAACGAAAGAATAACTTAGATTTTCTATTAGGCCATGATATTCCCATCGAGCCGGCCGCCTTTTGTGACTGGTCCTTCTAGCCCGTCACAATTTCAAATGATTATTATATCCAAGGATAGGTCTCAAATGGGTTGTACTCAGGTTTAAATAGGCTTATGAAGTGTCATACGTATAACGATACAAACATATTGTTTGATTTATAGGTACGTCATAATTTATCATACAATCGCTACGAGCTCTTCCTTTGATTGTTATTCATAAGGTCCTGTATCTCATTGTTAGTTTAATGTAAGTATTGGTCGGTTTCGCGACTCACTTTGAATTTAATACCACCTATAATCTGACCATTCGTTTATTTTATTACTGGCTAAGACGCGCGATTTCCTCTGCGTCTTTCAAAAGGAAAAAATCGCCAGTTTTTGCAACATTTTTCATGGCTGTTCGGGTCTTTTTGGTCGTATTGTGATGTTTTGTATCACATATTCTTATTCGATACATTAGTTTGAGTTTTATTATACTGTTAAATATGGACAATTAGACCGTAACTGTGATGGATTTTATAAAAAAAAAACTAAAATGTATGTAGATGTGTAATATTTTGACAGGCCTTTTGGTCTGGAGATCTTGACTGGTAGGCCAGGTTGTGGTCGATCCCCACTTAGAACAAATCTATGTGTAATTAAAACGATATTTTTTTTGTGTCAGAATGTAATTTAATTTGGTAATGAGTACACTGATCACGATTCTTGGATCCTGTTTATGCTTTCCATCACGAAGAGTACTCCCTTTGGTAGGTTTTTAAATAAAAATATTATATTTAAATAAAATCTCTGTGTGCTTCATCATCTGTGACTGCTTGAGGTCTCCGGTTTGATTAAAATTTTTGTATGATCTGCAAATATTTGTTTTGGAATTTGGGTGCTTTCTATGCATAATATGTATGTATTTGTAAAAAAAAGGATACCAGTATTCAATCAGTCAGTCTAGTTATCATAGCACAAGCTCTGCTTAGTTTGAAACTAGATGGCGTTGTGTGTCAAATGTTCGAAATATTTATTTATAAATATATAATTATATTTATCAGTTGTCTGGTTACCATAGGCTTTGCCTAGTTTGGGATCAAAAGGCCGTGTGTGAGACGTGTGAGGGATACGTTATTTTTAAATACTTGCTGACCCGCACATTTTCGTTTGCGTCTCCTATTGATCGCAGCGTGATGTTATACATGTATATATGTGTTATATCATAAAAAAGGTTATAGTAAGCCAATCTTAAAAGATGGACATATGCTGTTATAGAAATATTTTTTGAACTTCTATAGAGGAACAATTCTGAAATATATTATGTTTAGAAGGCTCTCAAAAAGAATTCTTTTCGCCCGGTTTTGGAATATTTTTCATTGATACTTCTCTTTCATTAATCGAAGCATATTGATGTATATAGCCAATATCGTTCCTCGATAAATGAGCTATCTAATACTGGAAAAATGTTTAAAATTGGACCAGTAGTTTCTGAGATAATCGCGTTCAACCAATCAAACTCTTCAGCTTTATAATATTAGTACTTCATATAATATTTAAATAGTATTTTTCTTATATGTGTATGGATTTTTTTTATGCTATAGGGGGCAAGCGAGTAGACGAGTCACCCGAGAAGACAGAAAAATAGTACTAATAGAGCCGACTCCAATTAAAAAAGGAGAAAATACCTAAACTAGACTATTAAACAGTCAGATACCTGTTGTTTAGAATTACGTGTTTCGTTAAAGTCCTAAAAAATTTTCATAGTAATAGAATTTAACTCGAGGCCTCCTAAATCAATGATGTTTTGCGCATCCGGAGATTAGTTGCAGAATACCAATAACTATGAATCACTCTAACTTGAGTCAACGAAGAATCACTTGAAAATCGTGTGTGATATCAACGTATGAGTCATTATAGGTTTAGGTTACTAAAGGCAAAAGTTTGTATGAATGTTTATTACTGCTTTACGCCTAAACGGCCGAACGTATCTAGACGAAATTTTGCACAGAGATAGATTATAGTCTGGAATATAGGCTACTTTTTATCCTGAAAATATAGTGTTACCGTGGGATGCGCAAGGTACAACGACAAACGCGGGTAACACCACAGGGCGTAGCTAGTTATATATGAATTACATTCAAACATAAACAATTATACTCATTACTACATAATTATTTGTCCTGGACACTCATCGACTGCATGGATGGCGTAGTGGTCGCCATGCAGGTTCAAATCCCACACGAGACAACACTTTTTGTGATCCACAAATTGTTGTTTTGAGTCTGAGTATTCTTTCTGTCCGTTGTTTGTAAAGTCCTTCATGATACAGGAATACATCTTTTTTTTTTATTATGTTATTTAAAAAAGACAACGTCCGCATTAGGAATAGATCCTAAAACATACAAGAAACAGATACAAAGAACACCCAGATTCAGAACAAAAATTTGTGGATCACACAAAATGTTGTCCCATATGGGATTTGAACCCACAACACTCAGCGTAGTAGAGAGTGTCGTGGCTTAAACCACTAGGCTAACCGCGCAGTCTAGAGTAGAGTCAGTTTAGAGCGGAGATATCTTTAAAAAAAAAGAAAAAAAAGAACTTACGACCGATTAAAACAGATAAAAACACTAACCACTAGATCAAACAATCCATCACTTCATCAGCGAATAAACAAAAGGTACAAGTTAAAAGATATCTGAAGGATTACAAAGTATAGGAAAACCAATTAGAATATAATAATCCAATAATATAAAGTGACACGCTTCGGCATTACGTGGCTTACATACTATCAGCGTGAAACCCCTCGGACCGTCACTTTACCGGGATTTGAAGTGGGGTGGTGTTGGAATCGAACCGATTAAAACCACAGGGTGTTACTTTGAAGCTGAAGTAGGAGATATCAAAAACATTAGACGTCCAGACAGAGTTTTCTGAAAGAATTTCTAATTATAATAATAAAAATGAGATTTACTAAACTACACAGATATTTGTTCGTATTTTCGGTTTAAACGTGATAATCTTCAAAACTGACAATCACATTTACATGAACATTTTTGCATTGATAGATAGCGGATTCATTGTGGAATGTTAAGCCATAAAACAACATGCTACGACACTAATGAGCATGGAATCGACGTTTTTAAATTCACATAATGAAGAAATTATTGAAAAAGTTACCTTCCTTTTATTTCCCGACGTTTCAAACAAGTTACACTGCTCGTGAGTACGGGTAGACTGATGTGAACTTAGCAACGCCTTCATGATGCGCAAGGTGTAACTATTATGCAATTATTTAAAAAGTAACGATCCTTCTAATTCCCGACGTTTCGAACAGGTAACATCGGTGTGAAGTTAGCAACGTCTTTGTGACGCATAAAGTGTAACTACCCGCACTTATTGTTGTACAAAACTATGCGTATGTCTAAAAACAGTTAAAATTAAGAAAGTTTAAAAATTTTATTAGTCATTTCTAACGTTATTTGACTGGTCTGGTTTAATTTCAAATTACTTACAATACGGTACCTTTTAAATTATTATTAATTTATTATACTGAGAATAGAACATACTAGATCCTCATTAGCTTCGAACTCTTAGCTCATTAAACATTATTGAGTTCATCCCCTCTGTGAAAGTATATGTTAATATAACTTGAACAGATACAATATTAAAATAACCTACAAATGGTCGAGCGAACGAATAACGAAGCGATGGTCGCTGGAGCCGAAGTGTGCTAGAGTAGACCATGATTGGGCGAACGTGGTGTAGGATGTCCACAAGCACGATGGACCGACGACTTGAAGAAGGTGGCTGGCAGCGGATGGATGCGGATGGATGGCGATATGTTGTTTTGATCGAACGCACAAATGGTAGCAGATGTATGTTGTACGGAATCGTTGTTGCAGTCCAGATAATGAAAGATGGGGCTCTCAATGACGGAATGCTTACTTGCCAGGTAGGTGTTTGCTTAAATTTATTTTCAATGTTTTCTTACTAGGTCAAATTTACTTTTTTTTTACTTTTTTTTTGACAAGAGTATATTCGAAACCTGGGTAGGTTTATTTTAAAGACTAAACCTCGTATTATTTCATTGTATTCGCAATTTTCATATTGTCATATATTATAAGAGCCCGTATGATGGCTATAGATTTACCGCAACCCTTACTGCGCAAAAACACGCTTATAAAAGTCGATTACAAGCAAACAAACATACTAATTAGGTAAAGCTAATAAAAGCGTACTAATTATACTTATCAAAATGTAACCGTTTTATACACCTCTGTCTATCCCATAAGTGATCTAGACGTAAAGTCATGTTATGTATAGAAATGTATAACTTACAAAGCGACCTTCACCTCATACGGCGGTATGACCTTGGATCGTTCTACGGGTCAAGAACTTTTTGGCTTCTGACTGTCTCAGACACAGATGATAGTAATAAAAACATTACATTTATGGCTTCTTGTTACATTCTATAGATATCTAATTAACGTTGACGAAAGGCTAGATGACACCTTAGTCAAATTAGTTACTTTTTATCATCTGTCAAAACGAAAATTTTATATGAAAAATGTACTAAATACCAAATTGTGACGTCACTTTAGATTACTCAATTGAACAATATATTTCACTGTATATTTGATTGAAATTCGTAATAATAAAAAACTATGTTAATTTGGTTTGCCGAGATGTTTCGCGACATTAGTTTTAATGAAGTGGACATTGATATTTATTTACGGTACAGTCATCTATCCAATTCTTTAAACTTCATATAGATGATTTTAAACGTCATAAATGCACAGTACGTTGAGTAGAGTCCCTTTCGTTCGAAAACGTAACATATTTAAGGTACGTTCAAGGACTGCGGCATGCGTAGGCGCAGCTCGGTATCGCGTTTACTTGCATATCAGGTATCTGTGTACATGTTGTTAATACTTTGACCGTATTTACTTTTAAATCTATTTGTATTACGTATAATTACTGTTTACATTACACTATCTGAGTGATATATGTTTTACTTTTTATATTTAGAAGGCAGTACTAGTTGGTTAAAAAAAAAAATACCAGTTCTCAAATAACGGAGATTTTGAGTAGCAAAAAAAGTTACAACTGAATTAAGAATGTTATTTTAAGTCGGTACATAGTAGAAAAAAAAGATGGCCGGCAAAATGTGGAAGTTTAATACACCTCTGGTTACCCTTTTGAAGGTAGAGGCGTAGGTATTCGAAATATGAATTCTTCTGTCCTTTTGAAACCCCTTCTGTTAGCTGATTATTGTGATCATAACCTAAACTGATTGTAAAACGATACAATCTGTAAAAATTACGACAGTAGCTGAACAATGGTAGCAAAACAATGAAGTCGTAAATGGCTTTTAATTTCATTTATGACTTCATTTACTGAGAATGGATCACGCATATTTTTATAAATTGACATATAGAAAAATTTCTGTCTGTAAACATCAATACGAAATCAAAGAAAATAAAGAAAAAACATACATAGTGATTCCACCCCTATTCATCCCGTGGGTGTCGTAAAAGGCGACTAAGGGAACCAAATATGCACGACAACATCATTACAAACAGAAGGAAAACTTGAAACAAACCCTATTCCAACCCGTATAGCCAGCGTGGTATACTGGTGACCGCGTGACAGCGTGACAGCGTGGTATGTGGTGGTGGCAACTGTGTGACCCTCACATTGCCACGATGACTGTCATGCCTTTTACGTCCCAAAGCATAGCGTGAAAAAGCATCTCACTAGGCCGCCATAGTGTGGGTAACCACACTACATTATCTGCATTTGCAATGGGTATGGTGATCACAAGTCTTTGGATCATCAATCATTCATTCCTTCAGGCGGAGAAAAGTCACTTTGGCAGGCTCTTCATGTAGAAAAAAAAAGTCAGAAGCCTATACGAATTGGTCACTTGGCCGCCACAATGTGAGCCACCATACTGCATTGTCTGCGTTCGCAATGAGAAGTGACCACAACTCTTGGATTCTATGCTTTCCATAAGGCATAGCAGAGTCACTTTGGCAGGCCTTTTGAATTTAAGAAGAAAAAACCTCCTTTTTTGTTTATAGTAACCTACAAAAAAGTGACTTTACTCAGAGCGGTGGTCGCCGTACTCACTGCGAATGAAGACAGTGCAGTATGGCGACCCATGGTATGGCGGCCTAGTGAGATGCTTTTTCACGCCCCGTTTTAAGGACCCGGGATCGTAGTGGGAGGCAAACACGAGAACGGAAACTCCTTGATAAGCAGAGGTCTAAATAGACTGTTAAACTTTTTAATATCCTGAACAGTTGTTCGTATTTGATACACTTTTCTTTATAATCGTATAATTTATAATTATCGTAAAGATTATCAAAGAATTTGTGATTTTGTAATACAATGCCTCTATCGCATTTAGTTCGCTTGATAACACTTCCAATTCAGTAGCAACATGCCGATTTTATTTAATCTGTACAGTCTGTACACATTAGGTCCGATTACGTCTATCAATTTTTTTTGTTATGAAGAGCCTGCCAAAGTGACTCTACTCTGCCTAATGAAAAGCATGAATAGAATCCAAAGAGTTGTGGTCACCATACTCATTGCAAATGCAGACATTGCAGTGTGGTGACCCACACTATGGCGGCCCAGTGAGATGCTTTTTCAAGCCACGCTTGGGGACGTAAAAGGCATGACAGTCATCGTGGCAGTGTAAGCCTCACATAGTTATCACGATAACTGTCACCCCTGCATCAATGGGCCTCCAGTCTCGCACTCACCAACGAAACACGACAGCGCGGATGCTGGTGCTTTAGGTTGGTCTTCTGTGGGAGGGTAGTACTGCAACGGGTAGATTGGGAAGGAGCTTACTCTAGTTTTTTGTTTTTAATATATACATCTCTTCGTAGTCTTTACATAGCCTCGCAAGTGGTGCGTGGAGGCTGGATCGGGTTGGTTTGCCCAATGTCAGCGATGTGTATACCGCTGCCCCTGAATAGGGGCAGGACCTGGTGCAGTGTCGTCGTTGTGTTACGATGCGGAATTGTTACGCTTTTCACGGCGCCCCGGTGGTCAATCCGACGAAGATGAGACCCCAAATTACACCTAAAGTCCAGCTCCGAGTGACCAGCGACAGGCACGGCAGTTTATGCGCAGTCTGCCTAGGTGTCATGACCATATACATCCACCAATATATACACGAACCAAATTAACACTTTTATCGATAAATGCTTGCCTTAAATGGCGGTCAAATCTTTTGTCCTCAGCTTAACATTAGACCAACATGCCACTTTTCAGTACAACGTGTTTTGGGTTATATTTCAGCACATCACATCAACAGTATTTAATGTCCCACTGTTGGACGTATTCTTTAAAAAGATCTGACTGCGCGGTTGGCCTAGTGGTTTACGCGGTCGCCACGCCGCTCTCTACTGACCTGAGTGTTGTGGGTTCAAATCCCACATGGGACAACACTTTGTGTGATCCATAAATTGTTGTTCTGAGTCTGAGTGTTCTTTGTGTCCGTTTCTTGTATGTTTGTAAAGTCCCCCGCGACGCAGGATTTATTCCTAGTGCGGGCGTTGTTTTAAAAGAAAAAAAAAATTTAAAACCTCTACCTTTTTTCCGTCAGGTAAATTACAACGTATCTTTTAGAAACTGGCTTTTATGTCATCCACAAAGGATATTAAGATAAAAACATTAACGACACTGAAAACAGCTTTGACTATTTAGATAAAACTATTAACATTTGAACGTATCATATCTAAGAATGCTTAGTTCTAAGTACAACATACTTGAATAATAAGGTAGCAAACGAGCACGTGACGACTCACTATTACAAATTCAGAAGTTTAAATTGATTGTTCAATTTTTGATAGACACGTCGGGTTACCGTTGCCTCAGTGGGCAGGATTTAAAACCCTAGTGGTTTTAGGCAAAAGTATTACAATCGTGTTTTCTAAGAGCCTACGTTGCCAGATGAAAAACATAAATAAAATCCAAGAGTTGTGGTCACCATACTCATTGCGAATGCAGACAATGCAGTATGTTGACTCACACGATGACGGCCTTGTAAGGTGGTTTCTCACGCCTCGTTTGGGAATGTAAAAGACATGACAGTCATCGTGGCAGTGTAAGACTCACACACTTCACACTATAGCGGTTACCCCTGAATCGATAGACCCCGGTCTTGCACTCACAACGAAACAACAGCACGGATGCTGTCGCTTTGGGTTGGTCTTTTGTGAGAGGGCAGTACTGCCCCGATTGTGGTGAAATCAGCGTTGCTCTACTACCAACTATTCGTACCCAGGACAAATTATTGTGTAATGAGCGATCGCTATTTGTGTCATATCTATGTGTATTTTATCTATAACTAACTTACCCCGCAAACTCTGTTGCGCCTTAGAGGCAATAAATAAGCAGATTATTTTTTACTTAAACCCGTTCTAACGAGATAAAAAGTATCCTATGTCCGTCTCCTGGTTCTAAGCTACCTCCCCACAAATTTTCAGCTAAATCTGTTCTTCCGTTCTTGAGTTATAAGTGGTGTAACTAACACCACTTTCTTTTATATATATACATAGATATTTAGAAATACTTGCATAAGTATATATATCAAAAATCTGGTTACCATAGCACAGATGCTACCTAGTTTGGGATTACACGGCCGTGTGTGAGATGCGTCAAATTAGTTTCTGTTCATACACAAAATCCCGCCTTTTTCCCCGCAGGGATAAGCAAAGGTATATGAAACTCCTACTTTTGGCCAGTATTCAGTACCACGTAATAGGTGGCGAGCCTATTGCGGGATGTTTTGTTTGCCAGAGTCTCGTCTATCGAACAGCAAGTGTACAAACTGCAGTTGAGGTTGACTTGGGACCCTAAGTTCTTGGTGGGAACCCTATGCACCTATACTTTTTAAATGAAATATTAACCTATTTTCATTACCAACTTCAACTGACATTGTTATGAATAAAACAAAGGTAATTAAGAAATATCTAATTAGTCGACGACTAAGTGTATTTTTTATGTTAAATTCTAAAACTAATTGTACATTGCCACGCTTCGCGGTGGTATAATTTTGTCTCATTGACGAGAGATCTGTGTGGTGACAGATTAAGAATACAATGTATCACCACCCATATTCATCCGACGGGTGTTGTTAGAGGTGTCTGAGGGAAACTACGAAAAAACACATCACTGCAAAGAAAAGGAAAACTTGAAACACACCCTATACGAACTCCTCTGGTTTGAATGGGACAGCCAAAATCTCTATTCCAAAAAGAGATCTATGTCCAGCAGTGAAATAGAAAAAGGTTGTTGATGAGATGAGACATGAGTAAAAAAACCATAGCGAAAAATAGTCAAAAACAATTCGTAAAGCGTCTTGTACAACGTTCACCCAACCAGTGAAAACTTTTTGAGTTTTTGAAGTGCACACAAATAAATTAACATTTCTATGTAAATATAGGGTGGGCCGAGAATTCGTTAACATTGAATCTAACGTCCCGCGTTAACATGCTGCGGGAGTTCTTGGGATCGATGCTACTGGGATTTGCTTGTAACAATCGTAAGATTTTTCCTTCTCTTTTTTTCTATTTTTAGGGCCTGCCAAAGTGACTACTCCGCCTGATGAAAAGCATGAATAGAATCCAAGAGTTGTGGTCGCCATACTCATTCCAAATGCCGACAACGCAGTAAGGCGACCCACACTACGGCCGCCCTGTGACATGCTTTTTCACACTCCGCTTGGGAACGTAAAAGGCATAACAGTCATTGTGACAGTGTAATGGTCCAAGAGCCCGTGAGTGCCAGACCTTCGTCATTTTATAAAAGCTGAAAGTTCTTCTATGTGTGTCCCTAGTACAAGTAAGAATGATCCCCAAACATGAAGCTGAGGCAGCGGTGGCTTTGGCAGATAACAGGCAACAAAGGTATGTAAAATTCCACCTCAAATTCGTCATAATATAAAACTTGATTTTTTTATATTTGATTCATAATAATATCAAAACTCGCGTTGCTCCTTGCCAGACAGTTAGTATGGTTCCAACCCTCTGCCGGACACCCCTAAACTATTATAATTTATAATTATACTTACGTTATATTATAAAACCTAAATTTAATATATAATTTTTTGGGAGCCTATTAAACTATGTTTATATAGTAGCCGGACAGTTTCGAAGGTTCTATCATCTTGCCAGACGCATTCAAAGTGAGCAATAATCGGGAGAGCAAGGAGCGAATACAGTAACTAAACGTTATATTATAAAACCTAAGTTTCATATATAATTTTTTGGGAGCCTATTAAACTATGTTTACATAGTAGCCGGACAGTTTCGAAGGTTCTATCATCTTGCCAGACGCATTCAAAGTGAGCAATAATCGGGAGAGCAAGGAGCGAATACAGTAACTAAACGTTATATTATAAAACCTAAGTTTCATATATAATTTTTTGGGAGCCTATTAAACTATGTTTACATAGTAGCCGGACAGTTTCGAAGGTTCTATCATCTTGCCAGACGCATTCAAAGTGAGCAATAATCGGGAGAGCAAGGAGCGAATACAGTGACTAAACGTTATATTATAAAACCTAAGTTTCATATATAATTTTTTGGGAGCCTATTAAACTATGTTTATATAGTAGCCGGACAGTTTCGAAGGTTCTATCATCTTGCCAGACGCATTCAAAGTGAGCAATAATCGGGAGAGCAAGGAGCGAATACAGTAACTAAACGTTATATTATAAAACCTAAGTTTCATATATAATTTTTTGGGAGCCTATTAAACTATGTTTACATAGTAGCCGGACAGTTTCGAAGGTTCTATCATCTTGCCAGACGCATTCAAAGTGAGCAATAATCGGGAGAGCAAGGAGCGAATACAGTGACTAAACGTTATATTATAAAACCTAAGTTTCATATATAATTTTTTGGGAGCCTATTAAACTATGTTTACATAGTAGCCGGACAGTTTCGAAGGTTCTATCATCTTGCCAGACGCATTCAAAGTGAGCAATAATCGGGAGAGCAAGGAGCGAATACAGTAACTAAACGTTATATTATAAAACCTAAGTTTCATATATAATTTTTTGGGAGCCTATTAAACTATGTTTACATAGTAGCCGGACAGTTTCGAAGGTTCTATCATCTTGCCAGACGCATTCAAAGTGAGCAATAATCGGGAGAGCAAGGAGCGAATACAGTGACTAAACGTTATATTATAAAACCTAAGTTTCATATATAATTTTTTGGGAGCCTATTAAACTATGTTTACATAGTAGCCGGACAGTTTCGAAGGTTCTATCATCTTGCCAGACGCATTCAAAGTGAGCAATAATCGGGAGAGCAAGGAGCGAATACAGTGACTAAACGTTATATTATAAAACCTAAGTTTCATATATAATTTTTTGGGAGCCTATTAAACTATGTTTACATAGTAGCCGGACAGTTTCGAAGGTTCTATCATCTTGCCAGACGCATTCAAAGTGAGCAATAATCGGGAGAGCAAGGAGCGAATACAGTGACTAAACGTTATATTATAAAACCTAAGTTTCATATATAATTTTTTGGGAGCCTATTAAACTATGTTTACATAGTAGCCGGACAGTTTCGAAGGTTCTATCATCTTGCCAGACGCATTCAAAGGCGGTCCGAATTGTACTCGCAGCACTTACGACGTTTAAACTGCTAACGTGTGGACCGATTTAGTGAGCGCGCGATAACGATGAAAATAATGAAAATATTTAGATTTAATTAAAATAAATTAATTTCTCTGTAAATTTCTTATCTTAAAAAAATGTGTCCTTTGGTATAATAAACACTAATATTTGATTTACTTTGTTTCATTGGCTTTATAATTTTAATAGCATTGACAATAATAAACTTCTTAAAAATGAAAAATAATATCAATTAAATTATTAGATTTTCGACATGATTGACATTGTATGAGAAAAATTTTACTCAGTATTATTTTAAATATTTGTTATTGAAATTGTAAAAATTAATTAATGAAATTTCTGGATTAAGAAAAAAATAAACTGCAAAATTTGAAATTAATAACAATGGGTGTGCAGTGAAATCCCGCAATAGACTAAGCGCTCTGTTTCATTCGCACTAGTTACTGTATACGCTCCTTGCTCTCCTGATTACTGCTCACTTTGAATGCGTCTGGCAAGATGATAGAACCTTCGAAACTGTCCGGCTACTATATAAACATAGTTTAATAGGCTCCCAAAAAATTATATATGAAACTTAGGTTTTATAATATAACGTTTAGTTACTGTATTCGCTCCTTGCTCTCCCGATTATTGCTCACTTTGAATGCGTCTGGCAAGATGATAGAACCTTCGAAACTGTCCGGCTACTATGTAAACATAGTTTAATAGGCTCCCAAAAAATTATATATGAAACTTAGGTTTTATAATATAACGTTTAGTCACTGTATTCGCTCCTTGCTCTCCCGATTATTGCTCACTTTGAATGCGTCTGGCAAGATGATAGAACCTTCGAAACTGTCCGGCTACTATGTAAACATAGTTTAATAGGCTCCCAAAAAATTATATATGAAACTTAGGTTTTATAATATAACGTTTAGTTACTGTATTCGCTCCTTGCTCTCCCGATTACTGCTCACTTTGAATGCGTCTGGCAAGATGATAGAACCTTCGAAACTGTCCGGCTACTATGTAAACATAGTTTAATAGGCTCCCAAAAAATTATATATTAAATTTAGGTTTTATAATATAACGTAAGTATAATTATAAATTATAATAGTTTAGGGGTGTCCGGCAGAGGGTTGGAACCATACTAACTGTCTGGCAAGGAGCAACGCGAGTTTTGATATTATTATGAATCAAATATAAAAAAATCAAGTTTTATATTATGACGAATTTGAGATGGAATTTTACATACCTTTGTTGCCTGTTATCTGCCAAAGCCACCGCTGCCTCAGCTTCATGTTTGGGGATCATTCTTACCTGTACTAGGGACACACATAGAAGAACTTTCAGCTTTTATAAAATGACGAAGGTCTGGCACTCACGGGCTCTTGCTCTATAAGGCTTACACAGTTACCACGATAACTGTCACCCCTGCATCAATGAGCCTTCGGTCTCAAAAAGATAGAATCACTTGTCACACATCCAATGAGTCCGTGCCGATGGTCAAGAACATGTTTTCGAAAAAGCTGATTTCCAGACGAGACGACATTCCATGGCCACCCAGAAGTCTAGATCTATCCCCAGAACTTCTTTTTATGTGATTATTTGAAGAATCGTGTCTACATCAATAAACCAAATACATTACGTCAACTAAAAGAAAAAATCAGCGAAGAGATGTCGGCGATCTCGCGGTCTCTTTGCCGGCGAGTATTCGAAAATTTCGACGCTCGTTTAGAAGAGTGTAAACGTCGAAACGGTGGCCATTTAGTCGATGTAATTTTTAAAAAATAAATTTCAACTAATTAGCTTTCTTGTAAATAAACAATTTTTTATAACATATCAAATGGTTTTTTTATACGATTTTCTCAATTGCTAACTAATTCGTGGCCCACCCTACATTTATATTGTACAGATGTGTTTTCAGACACTTTCTTGTGAAGGCACACGAGTATTATATTAAGTATGTGTATTTATTTTGTATATATTATTCACGGCCAAGATAACTGTTAATTTTAGTTGAGTCACTAGCATAATTAATTCAAAATATTATACAACTGGGTTTCTGAAGACGGCAATTAAGTTTAATGTTTTTTGTTTTAAGGTCAAGTAGGTTTGAGGCTAAGTAGTAACCGATTGCAAAGTTAAGCAGAGAGCCCTCTGTGCGTCGGAGAGCACGTTAATCCGTCTGCCCGGTTGTCATACGAATATCTGTGACAGTCGTTACGGGTAGTTAATTGACGGCCCTAATTAATAGGTAGTAGATCCACACTGATTTCAACACGAACGGGCCGGCTCGACCGGGACAATACTACCCTGCCACAGAAGACCAACATAAAGCGACAGCATCCGTGCTGTCGTGTTTCGATGGTGAGTGCGAGACCGGAGGACCACTGATGCAAGGGTGACAGGTTTCGATGTAAATGTGTGCAATACAATGCCACGATGACTGTCATGCCTTTTACGTCTCTAAGCGTGGCGTGAAAAACCATCTCACTAGGCCGTCATAGTGTGGGTCACCATGCTGCAATGTCTGCATTCGCAATGAGTATGGTGACCACAATTCTTGAATTCTATTCATGCTTTCTATCAGGCAGAGTAGAGTCACTTTGGTAGTCTCTTAAATAAAAAAAAAAAAAACTTGTCGGTTCACTGCTGGACACAGGTCTCTCTCTTTATACAGAAGGATTTGGCTTACTATACCACGCTGGATAGACGGTTTGGGTCAAATTTTCCTTCTTCTTGAGTTCTATTGTATTGCATGAGTCTGTTCCCGTAGTCGACTCTTACGACTCACGGTATGAGAAAAACTGGCTTCGTTTTTAATGAGTAATGATGAGTCACCACTGAGTAACCAAACAAGAAAAAAAGACAACCTAATTAGAGAATATTCTCTTTTTGAAGTCTGGTAAATACAGTATAATGCTACATGCATCGTATCCATTTCTTGTATAAGATTAAGACTTATAATGGAACTATCGATGTCTATGTCCAGCAGTGGACTGTTAACAGCTGTTGGTTATTGTTGTTTAAAACAACTTAGTACAAGTATAGCTGGCGTACAATATCCTAAAAACAGTCTATGTACTAAACGGGAAGTGTTGTTTACTTCGTCTTTTTATCTGAAAGTCATAAAGTTCGAACTGACGGTAAATGAGTCGGATATTAAATACTACGTCTAGTGGAGGTATACTGTTTTTAACTATATAACTCTAGGTGACTTATGCAGCTTCATCTGTCTCAAGAGGAAGACATTTTTCTCGTTCTTGTAACATTTGTCATTATTGCTCGGCTCTTATTGGTCGTAGCCTGATGTTGCATACCCTGTAGCCTTCCTCGATAAATGAGCTATCCAATAATTAAATAAATTTCCAATTTGAATCAGTGGTTTCCGAGATTATAAAGTTCAACCAAACTAACTCTTCAGTTTCAGAATATTTGTATAGATGATAAATTACAAGTTTAAATACAGATAACTTATAAAATATTATTTCCGACTTCAATGTGTCTACATGTTAATGAATAACAAAATTTATTCTTCATTCCCTATTTTTCGCCGCCGGGTGTAGAATTTTTGTATCAAATTCTAAGTTAGAAATAAATAAAATCCAAATCGGTTCACGAATGACGTAGCACTCAAGTAATAAACATAAAATCCGAATGTGAATTCCTTTTTTGAAGTAATTTAAAAAAAAAAACCTAATAAAAAGGATTTATATGAACCCTCCACAGACTATGTAAAGGTATTGCACTTATGGGAGGTGAGTAATCGCAAATGCAATAGAACATTATGGACTCGCATCCAATTAGATTCTAGTTAGAATAAGATGACGCCATGCGTAAGTAACACACAGAAGCATTGGTTTGTACAGCACAGGTAAATGAACTGTTTTTTGTCATGATACTTAATTGAATATCAAATTAATACACTTCGGTAGTTTCTTAAGAATTTGACTTGACTTGAGTACCTACTTAATAACATTCTATCGATTTGGCCAATGTTTCTTATCTAAAGAATATAGTCATTTTTATCAAAAATAATAGTTTATGTCTACCCTCGTTTGTAAAAGGACATAATTGCGTTCATGACAGAAAACTAAACCGAAATTATAATAAATAATGCAAAAGTTTTGAGAAACGATCGAATTAAATGACGACGAAAAATTTTATAATCTAAGTTTGCAAAAGGAACATCAAGTGGTATAACCCGATTGGCTATGCGCTTCAAATAAAAGTTTTTAAAACAAAAGCATCCAAGTAAAACCTGTTTGCAAAATCCCACGATTTCGCGCGGATGCGGCCGGTGCGCAACACATTTTTTTTTCTTTTTTACACTGAACACACGAGAAATACACGCACAGGAGCAAAGTGTTATTAAAATAATGATTAGCGTTAAAACACTCACCTGTAATTAAAACTGACACGAAATTAATATGTACTTTAATTCAGAATTCTCTTTCGAAATGCAATCACCGGCGCACACTCGTGACTAGCGGACATTAACACCAGCGGTACTGCCAACGTGACAGTAGGAGTTCTGTAAAGTTGGTGCTTAATAATACCACTATGTAAAATGGTTACTTCTACTAAATTTGTAAATAATCCTACAATTTTCAAGTACAATGTTAGTAGTTTTTATTTAGTTAGTATGGTACCAAAAAGATTTGCAATTTTTGTTTGTGCATTGAATGAATAATTCAGTTAAATTAGAAATAATAAGTGCCAGGTTTTATGAAAAATGCCAACTGATTACGGTATGCCGATTAAAACATGATGTTGCCATAAAAAATTGAGAATGCCATTGTGGTTACATCTTGTAACTTTGTATACTTCGTCCAAAAACAATTTGATATTATTTTTAAATATTAAGTGCATATTTTGTATTTGGATCCCCGTACAAACCCTCATAATATTCGTGACTGCAAGATTTACTCATTACAAATGTCTTGATCGATTCTAATATCAATGAAATACTTGGACATTACAAGATTGAATCTTAACGAATTAAATCAAAAAGCAAATTTATATATGTACTTGCAATTAAAGTAATTCATAATGATAATCATTCATACAAACACACGGAATATATGTGAATATGCCAAAATTTTATTATTCCTTTACATAATACTTTTATTAAAATATTGCTTTTATTAAGCTTAAAGGCGTGATTATACTTTTACCAAAGAAGTTAATTAAAAATACTTAAGATTAAAACACACGTAAACCATCTTCGCAAGTATAATCACATGATCATACTTGCGAAGACGGATGGAAGTCTGCTTTACGTTCCCAGCAGCAATGGCTACCAATTCGACAGAGTAGTTTGCGTACACTCACTTCTCTTTTTTCTTTCCTCAATTCTCTATCGCTACTTGAATACCTTGTTCCCCACTTCCACCTCTTACGCTCCACCCATGATCGAAACCTTCGGTCAAGAAACAACAAGCTTCCTCTATGCACCCCTCCTACCTCTAACTTTATCAATTCTTCCTTCTTTGTGCAGTCAGTTCTTCTGTGGAATACACTTCACGCCTATATCAAGATTTCCACAAATCACAACACATATAAGTCGAAAGTACGTGATCTACTTCGAAATAAATTGGTAGAATCGTCACAACGATAGTACCCGACTGAGCATTTAAATAGAATACTGTATTAATTTTACATATATGTATGTTTATGTATTGTGAATGTATTGTTTATATAAAAAAATATTAGTAATGTATGTCAACTTCTTTATTTTACCTTTGCACCTACCGCATCATGTTTCAACCTCACCAAAAAGGATGACTGGGAGAGAATATCCCATGCCATTAAGTCCGCCTTTGTACAACATGTGTATTAAGTTTAAATATATAAATAAATAAACCAAAGAGAATCTCTACCTATTCAAATCATAAAAATAATAATAAATCTCTTTATTGGACACCAACTTAAAACTAAGGAAGTATAAGTGGCGGCCTTATCGTTCAGAGACAATCTGTGACAGGCAACCATGGGAGGGAAAGTAAAATATGACTTCAAATGTATAGGGTAATGTCTGGTGTATCAAAAGATAATTAGGAAACTAAAGTGTTACATATATGATTAACAGTTTGGATGATTAAATAAGTATATGCAAATAAATAGGTGAAATTTATAGATAGATTTTCCATACATTTCAAGACGAATACCTGGACCTAATTGTATAGTACAGCCGCGAAGTGTAGCTTGTTATAACACACTGGCATCACCCAGCTGTAACTCCTTTACCAATTTCTTAAAGGAAGTCAAGTCAAGTCTGCACACGTCTTATTGCGACTGTTACAGCGCTCTACAACTGAAATATTTCGATAGAGAACAAATAGTCGAGACAGTTGATAGTAGGTCCTGGCATTTTTAATTTCAAGTTCTCTGACGATATCGGATTAACGACTTCGGATGCGTGCTATGAAGGAGAGTAAACATGGACCAAAAGGATTTTAAAGAATGTTATTTAGGAGACAAAGAACACGTGTATTCCGGCGAAAGTGATTAGAGATGAGATTATCATACTTACGTATTCCAAATATGTATCTATTAGAGAGATTTTGGAGTCTCTCGAATACTTATATTGCAGCTGAATAATTAGTTACGTAATGCATAGCAAAAGGAAAATGTTTACAATAATTCTTATTGACGTATAGATACAGCCTAGACAATAGGAAACATTATCCATTTGAGAGAGAATCTGTAATGTGCAAATAGCAACTAACAGAAACAATTTCAAAATATTTACTGAAATCTTTATTGAAATTATTTAAATGATAAAGTGGTCTTATTACTTTATGATGTAAGTTTGATTTTGTGAACATTAGAATAATTTCTAACATAGCACATATTGATTAGAATGTTATGCTGTTAATTTGGCACACAGAATAGGACTATAATTTGAAATATTCCAAATTTTATGCACATTTTTAAGAATAGATATTAGATCATCTATTTTTTTAGAAATGGCAACATCCCACAAATATCAGAAGAGACGTGTGGGAGGAGAAACTAAACGACCTCTAACACCATATGATGTTGTTCAGCTACCTATTTGGCAAAGTCCAGCCCAAGTGGTAACCGCAGACGTTACTGAAAATGTTTTAGAATTAGTAGCATATATCCATTTAATCGAAATATATTTACGGATGTCGATTACATGGCCCCTGCTGCTGATATTGAATAGGGTCAAAACTATCAAACTGTGGAGGGAACAGGTGTCTTGTCCCTCCAACATAGAGGGAGTATCCTCCGACCAGGCGAGATGATCATGCTTGGCGGACCGTGGCCCAACGGTTTATGTTGGGATGTCTTGTTTATGCTAATCGCCGTGAAAAAATCTATATTGCGATTCAGGAGTACTAGTTGTTTCGTAGTTCAATGTGTCTTCGCTAGGTGGCGCTGTAGTAAGCATTTTGTTTGCGCTGCATGTGGAAGTTGCCACAAAACTATTTCAAGAACAAGTCCCTCTGCAATAGGTGAATCATGATGACACAGAACAAGGGCCGTCTTGAACTCTGGAACCTTTAAGAGTAGAGTGAACAGGTTTCTTCTGAATGGGCGTGTACCACCTTCGTCTTCATCTACACTTTCCATCAGGTGAGATGGAAGACAAACCCTATTCCACTTCAAATATAAAAAAAAAGCTAGTAGGACCGAAATTCAATCCCTCGTTACTCCATCAGATAGTTTACCCATACCTTTAATAAAAAAGAGAACAAGCAACAGAGGGCGCCAGCCAGCAATATCGACAATAGTTGACTGTACGGTTGACCTAGTGGTTTAAGCGGCAAGCAAGCCGCTCTCTACTACGCCGAGTGTAGTGAGTTCAAATGGGACAACACTTTGTGTGATCCACAAATGGTTGTTCTGAGTCTGGGTGTTTTTTGTGTCCGTTTCTTATGTGTTTGTAAAGTTCCCAGCGACACAGGATTTATTCCTAGTGTGGGCGTTGTCTGTTTAAAAAAAAATTTAAGTTCTTATAAGGACCATGAGAATGTGGTAATCTAAAAAGTCTGATAAAGAAATAAGAGTACAGAAAAGAAAATTCAAAGAAAAAGGAAAATGGCGAAAAGAAAATGACATAAAAAACTAACAGGCGAAATATGACCGACAATGTCTCATCAGATCCCTAATGCTGGTCCTATGATCGAAATTCCCACAGTAATAATAATATAATAATACACATCTCATAAGGCTGTCTGATCCCAAACTAGGCTAAGCCTGTGTTATGGTAACTAGATTGCTCATAAACTTACCTTTATATATATCTAAATACATAGATATTATAGATAAATTACACCGAGACTCAGAACAAATGATTATGCTCATCATTCAAGTATTATCCTGGATGAGAATTGAACCTGACCTTTGGTTTAGCAGTCGGGGTCACTACCCACTAGACAACAGGTCCATTGCACTGCAACAATTTGCACATTAAACACTTCAACACAAGAATTAACAAAACACTATATATATTAAAAATAACAAATTTTTCAGACATTACACACAACGCCATCTAGTTTCAAACTAAGCAGAGCTTGTGCTATGATAACTAGACTGACTGATAGAATACTTGTAGAATTTTTCTTGTAAATACATACATATTGTATATAGAACACCTTCACACTCCGAAACAAATATTTGCAGATCATACAAACATTTGGTCTGATCCACGAATAGGACCCGAAATCTCCAGCACAGCTGTCACTTTCGCTACCGCTACAGTCAATACAGTAGTTCAAATTCATCTTAAACTGTACAACCTGATTAACAACACGAGTGGAAGCTTCTGTGTAGTTTATTTGGTCCGCTTTGACCTCTTCAGAATCACTGAAACCATGATCACCTACAGATATGATATGGTGATAAGTCTGTCTATATCAGTGTACAGTCAGTTTGTCAAGGTACTTCCATGAGCCTTAATATTTTTTAAGTTTTAATGTTATGGAACCTTTGTAAATGTTTATTATTATATTTGTTTTCAATTTAGGTTACATACTCAACACAATGTCCGTGTGGTGACAGATTGAGAATACAGAGTGTCACCGCTCCTATTAATCTCATGACTGTCGTAAGAGGCAACTCAGGGTGTAAACTACGTAGAACAACGTTACTGTAACGAGAAGAAAAACTTGAAAACGTTAATACACCAATCCATCTTGCCAGTGTGGTATAATAAGCCAAGACCTTCTTTTTAAGAAGAGGGGTATGTCCAGCACTGGACTATTATAGTCAACTCAACACAATGCTTCCATTCTTAAAGAGTTACCATCTTGAATGCTCGTTCACTAAATTTTGCTACATTCTGACTACCAAAATTTTTTTGTACAATTCGTCTATTCTCCATTAGCCATACCAATTCTATAGGATTTAGGACCTAGTGGTAAGATGGCATGTATGGCAGTCTTAATTTGTATACCCATTTTCTTCAAGAACAGCATCAATTTAGTACACCAGTACTAGATTATTATTTTTTTTTAAATTTGCATTACATTTTTTTACACGTAGCAATTCATTTAATGGAATGTCATTTTCCAGTAATCATAATTTCCTTTCATTTACAGTTGAAGCAGATATAGGAGTCTGAAAAAAAAAATAAACACATTATACTCACATTTTCTAATACATAGTTTAATAATTTAACCTATGTGCCAAGCTGTGCTTACAGAAAAACCTGAAATCAATATAGGCATACTCAATCTGCTTTGGTTGAACAGCAGTGGTTAATGCGTCTGCTGTGCTGGAGGTCTCGGGTTCAATTCCCGGGTCGGACCAAATGTTTATATGATCTGCAAATATTTGATTCGAAGTTTAGGTATTTTCCATGTATAACATGAATGTATTAACAAAAAAAGTATATAAGTATACTATCAGTCAGTCCAGTTATCATAGCACAAGCTCTGCTTAGTTTGAAACTA
This sequence comes from Hypercompe scribonia, assembly GCA_949316085.1. Lineage (NCBI taxonomy): Eukaryota > Metazoa > Arthropoda > Insecta > Lepidoptera > Erebidae > Hypercompe > Hypercompe scribonia. The sequence continues at coordinate 7,089,132 of OX438997.1, forward strand.
GATGATGTCGTGTGTCAAATGTCCAAAATATTTATTATTTATTGTAATACAAAATCAACAAGTTTTGCGTTGTAGATAAACAGCAAAACTTCAACAGAACTAAATCAATGTCGTACAAGAAATAATTTGTCTCAAAACAAATTATTGAAAGACATACACTACCTATACTAGTTTTAACACGTACGTGTAATAAATGTCTGTGTGCGTTAATTTTGCTGTTCGACCGTAAACATGGTCCAATTCTGAAAGAAACTGTACCGTTTTAAATTCAGCCGGTAAAACACTTGATGTGTTCTGTCTCGCACCGCTCTTACACATATTTCGATTGATCTTTTCTTCAAAGATCTTTTTTCTATCCAGTGACAGAAAAAAAAAATGAAAACAAACAATATAAGAAATCTGCAAAACAAAACAACCTGTGGTAGCTACCTAGTTTAGTAGTCGTCATAAAATATTTCCAATTGTTGCCAAAGTTGTAGTTTTACAAACATTTTTATTCTTGACAGACAGTACTATTAATTTGACTAGAGGTGGGACTAATACTCTTTAATTACTTGTATTACTATTTATAAAGTATTTTGTTTTGATAGTTTCGTTTGTTTTGACAAATTAGCATGTAGTTGGAAGTTTTAAATTAAAATGTTTATTTCTAAAACACAAAAATACTTTGGTGATGATAGGCAGTGTTAACATTTTGGTTTAGCTATGCTAGGAAATGTAGTCCTCGTTACTCATTGATGACGTAGCTTTATGTTCATAAAATATTTTTTAAAGCGGTTTGGTGATTAAGGCGTGAGAGTTTTACAAACAAACAAATTTACATTTATATTATTAGTTAAAATTTTGCAGATGCACATATATTTAACTTAGATTTAGCTTTGGCAAATTACAGTTGCTACTCGTAGGGTTTTTAAACGTGAAAAGCGAATACCAGTCACAACGTAACATATGATAGAAATTTAATATATATTATACAGTGTGGTTTTATTTATTTTTTGTACTGTCTGGTTGTCATTCATGCATGATATATATATTTAAAAATAATTATGTTTATCAGCAGTCTGGTTATCATAGTCCCAGCTTTACTTTGTTTGGAATTAAAGAGCCGATTGTGAGATGTTTGAAGTATTGTTATTATTATATTACTGTTATTTTATAAGCAATTCTTTTATACTCATTTCATGTACAAAATTATTTAGATGTTTTCGAGTCCGCCATACTATTTTTTTAGTTTTAGGATAAGCTTACCTTTTGCATGTCATAGCACTAAGTAAGAATTTAAATATGCATTAATTGTTGTGTTTTACGGAGAAGGTACCTGAATAATATTTGTGAGTTAAAGATGAGAAACACTGTTTTCGAAGAGTTCCTTAGACTTAACATGTTTCCTGATTTAGATTTGTTACTCTATATAAATCTGATTTTTAAAATAAAATAAGCGATCTACATCATCAAAGAAAAACTTTGGGGGAATATATAGCTTAGAGAGTTGAATAAAATATTTAACTTTATTTCAAAAAGTAATTTGTATAAATCGACACGTTTTCGTCCTTCTTTTGTTGAAACTCACTATAAAATAACTAAAACAGTAATAAGAATCACTTTCTTAGAACTATATCTCACAAAATAACATTTGATGTCACCAAAATACTTCAATGGAAGAACGAAGTGCTTGATTCAATGTTTTTAATGCAGAAGAAATCAAAGTTAGTTTATTTATCGAAATTAATTCAAAATTACAAGATAAGTACTGCACCAGAGGTGGCAGATACTTTTTGTAGTGCTGCTAGAAAAATGATAACAAATTATTTGTGTATATTTATATTTGAAATAATATTTTCTACACTGCAATAAAGATACTTTATGCTATTGTTTAACTTGGAAAATAATTCATAATTATTGCCAAGTTTTTTACGTAGCATTTGTTTTAAAAAAAAAAGCATTTTTAATCCTAAGTCTTTATGTTCCGTGGGTATCGTTAAAGCAAGAATTATATCACTGTTCTTATTTTTCCACTATCGTTATCTCAGTGAAGTCTAAACCCCACCCCCAATTAACATTTTGTACAACAAAGTAGACCGGTCCTAGTACGTTGACTAGAGCATGAATGGTTTTGTGACAGAGTAGCCGTGTAAATAAGGATCGGTGCATAAACACGTGTTCACAAATTTTAAAGTATTGAAATTACATTACAAGAAATAATAACATGCTGTTTAAAGTAAACAAACCTAAATAATTTATTTAATGATTTATACATTAGTTTTCAGCATATTTAGATAACTACAAACAAACAAACTAGTTTTTGTAATAGGCGAGTTATTGTATTTGCATCGATATATATAATAAAGATGAAATCAGTGTGGAATTAAACTCGTATAGCGGTAGTAGTAGAATGAAGTGCCAGAAAAAATTACGAGATAATTTAGTAATTATGGTGTATCATGTGTGGACCTGTTTTTGGTATTCTTGAAAATCGATAAAATACCTAATCCATATATAAATGCACCTCTCTAGTTGCCTTTGATTTCAAAATTTCAACCGTCTGTTTTAGTCAGTTGAACAAGCTGAAGGTCCTGATTTGAATGTTCGTGTCGTTTTATTTTCGTGTTAGCCTTAGTTAGCCTGATGATAAGTTTTCAAAAGCCGTTAGATTATTGACGAAATTTAATTTTAGTGAAAGTGAACGTAAAATACGTAGTAAAACTTAAGAAAAACACATCCGTCATATTTTTTCCAGGTAAAATTTAAAAATTCTATTTGAAAACTGTTTGAACCCTCTTAAAAAATAATAATAACTTGTTTTGGCTATGAACATAATAAATAAACACTTGTTTTTTTTTAGAAATGGATCCTGTAGCAGAACGTATTGCTAAATTAAGAGAAGAAAGGCGTAAAAGGGAAAAGGCGCGAATTGAGCGGGTAAGCAAAGCAAAATATATAGTTTTCTTATTGGAATTGTTTTCTTTTTTTTTTCGATTAATCGATAGATTATTAGAGATATCATCGTCAACCAATTAGAGAGAGTATTCTCAACAAATATTCACATTATTTTGAAAGAAATGGGTATGCGTATATAAAAATTGTATTGTTATATTTTATGGATCACTATACATATATAACTGTATAGATTATACATACCTCATATTAAGACTTGTGTAAAATATGTGTTATGTGTGCTAGGCACACATATAATTGCCATTTGGACCCTCTACATTTTTATATCACCCCTAAGGTTCTCTGGGAAAGAATGATTAGCCTGTGTACAATTTGTATGTTCATATCACTATATTGCATATTGAAGTTTTTTATTTATTATTTATGTGGATTTTTTTTAATCGATTCTACAGTTTTTATGGTTTTATTGTTTGAATAATAGTAATCAAGGTGATATAACAAAAAAAATTGGAAATAATATGCATTTTGTTACTCTCTACCCCCCTAAAATCAGGTTCAAGATTTTTTCTCGTTGATTTCTTTAAGAGTTCTGGTGATGCTCTAGTGCAGTAAGCTGAAATCATGTGTTCATTCATTGCACCTTGATTTCTTTATTTTATTACATTCATCTTGTAATCTATCAGTCAGTCTAGTTATCATAGTATAAGCTTTGCTTAGTTTGAAACTAGATTGCATTTGTGTGTCAAATGTCCGTTATTCTCTTGATCTACCCGAATAAGTTTTTTTTTTTTCTAGAAGTATCTCTACTGTCTGTCTTTATTAGTTCTACTGTTCATAGATTTAATAACTGTGATTGAACATTCAAATCAAGTTAAAAATGTTGAAATGTTATTGACCGGACTCTTGTTGCTCTTGACTGCTAATCCAGATATTGTGGATTCAATTCCTAACCATGATATGTAACCGAGTGATGAGCATCATCATATGTTTATCTGTATGTTTCTATAATATAAATGTATTTATAAATTTTTAAGTGTGTTTATCAGCAGTTTGGTTATCGACTAAGCTTAACTTGGGGTCAAACGTATGAGCAGTATGTGGAAGATATATAAAGATTTTTTTTTTCAAATAATGGAGTACCCTCACTTTTATAAAAAAATTCTTGTGACAGTGATTAAATGAAATTAAAATCTACACATATTTATAAATATCTTATTGTGTTTATGAGCAGTCTAGTTGTCAGCTGAGCTTAATTTGGCGTCAGGGATACAAGCAGTGTAAGATATATAAAGTATTGTATGTTCTAAATAGTGGACTACCTTCACTTTAAAAAAAAATATGTGTGCTAATGATTAAATAAAAGTAAAAATTACCCATATTTATAAACTTATTAGTGTGTTATCCTCTTTCTAAACCTCTTATAATTTTATTATATGTAAAATAAGAACCTCGGCGTAGTGGTAACATATATGACATGAAATATCAGGTTCGACTGCCCCAGATCGGAAATTTTTTTTTATGTTCTACAAATTTTGTTTTTGAGTTTTGTAAGCTTGATTTGAGACTAGATGGCATTGTGTGAAATTTAAAAAGATATTATTTAACCCAGTGATTGCTTATTATGAAGTAATTAGATTTTTTAAATCCTGTAACACTGCTATTCTAGGACATCTAATTTACACTGAATCGTAAGCATATGGGGAACTTATAGAGCAGCATTGCCCATTATGGGGCCACAAGTAATATTCTTTTCAGTAATTTTAATTGCACAGATGGTGTACTACACCATTAAACCACTAGGTTTAACAGTCGCCACGCCGCTTTCTACTGCGCTGAGTGTTGAGGGTTCAAACCCTGGGACAACACTTTGTGTGATCTGCAAATTGTTATTCTGAATTTGGGTGTTCTTTGTGTCCGTTTTATCTATGTTGTTAAAGTCCCCTGTAACTCGGGATTCATACATATTGTGTGAGATGCCTATTAAAAAAATACTATTAGGAGAAAATGTTTTAAAATAATTATTATTTCATTATTATTATTAAATATGTTTCAGTTACGAGACTTAAATCTAAAGAAATACAACCAAGATCAACCTAAAAATATGCTTACAAATGCAAGAAACGTTCCCAAGAATATGGTCAAGAACGTTCCAATACTCTCCAAATTCAACAATAGCGCACACCAGATTAAAACTGAAAGTAAAGAAAATAGAGCAACAAATTCTTCTACACTCAGAAACAATTCTATGGTAAACAAGAGTGCAAGAAAACCTCTTACTGTGTCTTCAGATCAAGGCCCTATAAGAGGACCATCACAATTATTTAAAAGAAAGACAATGGACGTACAAAGTACCTCTAAACAAGTTAACAAAACTAACCCACAGCCTAAATTTGAAAGAAAGTCACTCGCTCCCATCAATAGTACAATCTCAACATTAACTAATAAACTGAAGCCAAACCCGCCTTCTACATCAAAAGTGTCCGTATTTGAACGTCTGTACAAGCCTAAAATGACTCAAAACACACAAACAATTAACGTGAACAGACGCCACACAGTCTGTAACAATAAACCCCAACCTGAGCTGCCTGTCCGTAGATCCATATCAGCAGTTCACCTCAAACGTGTCAGCAAGAGTGAACTGAGCAACTGCATTCATAAATTTTCTTCAAGCGTAGATAAGATAAATAATATTGACATAAAAGAGATTGATGAAGATGAAACCGTCAATGATGATAAAGTGGTCTCAGCTATCAAAAGTGAAAGAAAACGAGTTACCTTTATGACTCCATGTACAAATTTGAATACTCCAAGGCAAGAGGAACTGCAGGCAAGACTGAAAGCTTGGCTCCTGAAACGTGGCAAGTCCATGGACTCATATCATCATTTACAATGCTTCGGTTTACACCACTTACCATACAGTCTAAAATTTGATCCCACACTGTATAAAGATGAAAATAAAGAGAATATCTGTGATGAATCAGATTCTGATGATGATTCTTTTACGGAGAATATGAACAATGAAGTGGTGAATAACAACAATAAATGGAGAAGGGCTAGCATTGCCAGTGTTGATTTGAGTGAGTCCCAGAGTACCAGTGCCACTTGTAGTGACGCTATGAACACTGATGAAATAGTTATTGGAGCGTTGAATGACCTCACCGAGCTACTAAAAGAGGTAATTATATGCATTTTTTTTATTAATCTTAAATTAACACATCTTTGCTAGCATCTTAAACCCATAAAAGGCATCACCACAAATGGTCATACTGTTGTGGAGGAACGGGTGTCATGTTCCTCCGATAAAAAGCGAGGATCCTCCGACCAGGCGAGGTGACCATACCTGGTGGGCTGCAGCCAACAGTTAATGTTGAGATTTTGTATATATGCTAATCGCCATGAGAATCTCTATTTCGCGATACAGGATTAATAGTTGCTCCGTAGTTCATTATACTCCGTAGATCTATGTGGAAGTCCCACACTGTTATATTCTCATCTATTCTGTCTTTAATGAATAGTCTTATGAAGCAAGAAGGCTTATGACTCATCTCATCTCATCCAAAAGACGTTCACAGTTGGACATAGGCCTCAACCAAGGTTCTCCACAACGTATGGGAAACGCAGCGTTGGTAGGTCCCGACAGACGATCTGGTGAAAATCACATACTTAGTTCAGTAATAAATTAACCAAAAATGTTTCTAAATGAACTCTATATGCATATGCGTAAGGTACAAGTTTTAAGAGCAAACAATCCGCGAACCTCTTGTTTGGAGTTTGGGCCAGTCATCTCGGTTTACAAATACACGAGCTTATCAGCTCAGAGCTATAGCTTACACTCAATAGTGGCCCATATACGTAAAGTTATCCGTAGCATCTTGACTGCGTTCCAAACCGCAGATGGATCTGCGAGGTTTGGACTACGTCGTAGCAAAAACTGTTACTACAAAAAAAATGTTTCAAGTTTTCCTTTCTCTTAATAGTGATATTGTCCTGCGTAATTATCTTGCTTAATCGTCTCTATGGGTTAAAAAGGGGTGGCTACACCCCATATTCTTAATCTTTCGCCATATGAAACGGAGACCGAGCTGTTACTGCATTGGCTGTTGGTGACCACAACTCTTCACTAGGAGGGATCTGGATGTCGTAATAGCAGCTGTTCCTGGATCCCTCCTATGTCAGGTGCAGAGTGGCACACCGTGTGATTTTAGTCGGTTCGATTCCGACACACCACCCCGCCGTAAACCCCGGTGGGGTGACGGCCCGTGGGGGTTTCCACACGTTAAAAGGAAAAGGTGGAGATGCTATTCATGCTTTCAATCAGGCACACTAGAGCCACTTTGTTGGGCTATTAAATTAAAAGAAAAATTGAACTAAACTCACACTACACTTCCTAATCCATAAAATACCTGGTAAAGGCACAATAATTGTTTTTTGTTACTACCAAAACTATTTTAAATATTAAGTTAGTAAGTTGTGATGGATTTAATATGCTTATATTCGTGAGTGTAGTAGTACATTATTTATTATCATAAAATACACATAGGTACATAGTATTAGAAAACTTAATATAGGTACATCATCATCAACATCATCATTAACAACAGTCCACTGCTGGACATAGGCCTCTCCCTAACCAGGAGGTTTTGGTCTACCACGCTGGCCAGACGGGTTGGAATAGAGTTTGTTTCAAGTTTTCCTTCTCTTTGTAATGATGTTGTCTTGCAAACTTTGTTCCCTTAGTCGCCTTTTACGACACCCACGGGATGAATAGGGGTGGTAACACTATATATTTTTAATCTGTCACTACACGGACATAATATAGGCACACTAAAGTAATATAGGTACAGACACTAAGATATCTTATATTGTGTGTACTGGAGACTTTCCACAGTTAGAGTACGAAAAAATATACTCGTTACGATAAGAAATTAGACCAACTTACGATATTGTCTATAAGTCTCCGAGCGATAAGGCTGTCACTTGTACCCACATATTTAGTTTTAACTCCCTTTTGTAATTGCCTGGTGTACTCAAACTATTGTTACCTTATTTATGTCCCCTTTTAGAGGGGAAATACGTCGGGGTTCCATTGATCTTTTTTCTAGGGTACACCTAGTTCCCTGGCCACCGGTACTAGAGACGACTTGCCGTTTTTGGTCGGTTCGAGTCTGACATAACCACTAGTAGGTAGTATCCGGGAGTTTCCGCACAGAAAAAAAACGGAATAGGCGTCATGCGGGTCTAAATCGAGTGTAACACTTTAGTTAATGTGTGTCGTCATGCGATGCAGGGCTTCGATTGGACGCAGTGCGCGCGCTGGCTGCGCGCGCTGCGCGAGCGCTTCGCGTGGGCGCCGCGCCGCGCCGCCTACTGGCAGTGCCGCGCCGCGCTGGAGGAGCGCCGCGGCGACCTGCCCGCCTCGCTCAAGTGCTGGGAGGAAGCCATCGTTCAGGGCTCGGAGGTGAGGCCTGCCTCAGCAGCCTAGCGGTAGCCAGCCATAGCGTAGCGGTAGCGCAGCCGTAGCGCAGTCGTAGCGTAGCGGTAGCGCAGCCGTAACGTAGCGGTAGCGCAGCCGTAGCGTAGCGGTAGCGCAGTCGTAGCGTAGCGGTAGCGCAGCCGTAGCGTAGCGATAGCGCAGCCGTAGCGTAGCCGTAGCGTAGCGGTAGCGCAGCCGTAGCGTAGCGGTAGCGCAGCCGTAGCGTAGCGGTAGGGCAACGGTAGCGTTAGGACTGCTGCGCACGAGGTCTCGGGTCGGACCTAAAATTTGTATGGAGTTTTAACTTTTTCAATGTATAATATGTACGTATTTACAATAAAAATGGGTAGTCTATCAGTCAATCTAGGTGTCATAGTACAAGCTCTGCTTAGTTTGAAGCGGATAGTGTTGTGTGTCAGATGTCACATTTGGATTAAAAAAAGTTACAGAGTGCTTAAAGAGTCATTATTCTCAACAGTCTTTAACACTCCAGTGCAAGACATAGACTTATTCTTAACGAGGAGGTTATATATTATCATATAACACTGGCCAGACAGAATTAAATAGGGTTTGTGTCAAGTTTTTCTTCTTTACAATAGAGTTGTCCTATGTACTTTGCTGCCCTAGTCGACTGTTAGGACACACACGGGATGAATAGGATGTTAACCCTTTATATTCTTAATCTGTTATCACCCATGATTTTGTTTCTAGCATTCTGTGGCAGAGGCTAACTTGGATCATCTACTGGACAAGTTTATGCAGCTGCAAATCAGCCCCAACAGTCAGAAGTGTCAAAGGGTTGACCCTAAGTATTTGGACGTCAAGAATGTTTTCAAAAGTTCAATTATTAGATTTGCAGTGCAGCGGGGAAAATCGTAAGTATTTTAAGTCCAATTAGTAATACAAGACCATGTTATTTAAAAAAATAATCTTACACTAGTCTTTGAAATACAGCTTGATGATGTTTGAACAAGCGATTTCATTTTGTATCACCTTTATTTTTGTTCTTTACGCGCCATTTTTATCACAAATTTCACACTTCAAGTGTACCTAAGTCCTAAAATGACACTAATGACAGCTGTCACAAAGATAACACTATATTCTAAGACATAAAAATGATGTTATATACGTTTATATATTTATTATTTTGTTGTATAACAGGTGATGCAAATACTTTTTGCATGTCATGAGCTAGAATGTGGCTGTTCATTGTAATTTTGTTTTCAGACGCCTGTCGACCCAGGACCCCGTCTCGGACAGTCCTCGTTGCAGCATGACCCCGGTACGTCGCAGCGCTCGGCTAAGTTCAGTTCGCACTCCTCTGCAGCTTTGCTCCAACTTGTCCCAAGCGCCTGAGGATGCTGTGTTCGTGCCCAACCCACATCTTTACAGCACTCCATGATGGTACCGATCAGCATCAAATGTCAAATTAATCTTTACGAAATGGAGTTTCTAGATGACTATATTTATTGGATTATTGTTTCATGTTTGTAAATAATTATGCAAGCTTTACTTGAATAAGTTTTCGGACGCCATTGTCATATATTTGTGGTTTTCAATGGTTATTTAACGTAAAAACATATCATTTGTTATTAAGGCATATTTGTAAGGGCCAAAGAGGCACAGTGTAGTTAAAAATACGGTAGAAAACGTTTACTACGTGTAGACACCAATTTATACTTACAAAATCATAATTCGACACAAATAGACTCGACTATCGTCTTTGAAATATGATTGCGCAGTTGACCTAGTGGTTTAAGCGGTCGCCACACCGCTCTACTGCGCTGAGGGTTCATACCCTACACGGGACACCACTTTGTGTGCTCTACAAATTGTTGTTCTGAGTCTGGGCGTTCTTTCTGTCCGTTTCTTGTATGTTAGTAAAGTCCCCTGCGACACAAGATTTACTCCTAGTGCGGGCGTTGCCATTAAAAAGAAAAATATAACTTGATTTCTGTTACAATTGTCACTAGTGTCACCTTAGAACTTACGAGGTACATTTTCGGTGTGAATTCTTATATTTATAATGTTCTAACTTTTACCCGCGGCTTCGTCCTCGTGTATATCGGTTATCGCAGTAAACAGTAGCCGATGCGTTATTCTAATATATAAGCTATATTATTATAAAGTTTCATCTAAATCTGTGCAGTATTCTTGCGTTAAATCCTTGCTCTATCCTTACAAACTTTTGCATTTTTAATATTTAAAGTTAAAAATATATTAATCAGTTTATGAGGGAATTTTGTACCGTATGCTATTGGTCAAGAAAACCTAACAGTTTTACAGACACATTTCTTGTTCTTCATATAATATCCATGGGAATGTAGTAACTAATATAATATATAACGCCATCTAGTCTCAACCCAAGGCAGGCTTGTTTTGTAGGTCGGTGCGAGTCCGACTCGCACTTGGGCGTCTTTTTTGGTAGTGATAACTTCTTTACGTAACGCGTTACTGCGTCAGTCTGTCTGGCTTCCCTTTCTCTCACGCATACAGCATCGGCAGGCTCCTCTAGTTAAACAATTTAATATTAAATAGTTCAACTTAGATTAATGTATCGTTTCTGTTACGTGTTTTTGTAAGTACACTCACCAGAAACACACAAAGTCCGAAATTTGCAGACCATAGAAATACCTGGTCCGTCCCAGGACTGGAACCCGAGACATCAAGCCCGGGTGTCGTAAACGTTACCAAAGCACCACAGTAAGGAAACCACTGAACCACACACAACCAAGGAACGTTTAAATACATCTTTCGTTACACCTTACGTTACGTTACGTTACGTTAGACACTGCACAGGACGTCCAATGACTATCGCAATTTTTTTTTATTTATTTCACATATGAAAATGGCATTCGAAACATTAAAATAACAAAGTAAAGTATAATTATAATGAATAATGATCGCTGCATTTATATACAATCAAATTTTAAGTTTTATGTATAGGTATTAAGGTTTTTTAAGTTCACAATTGAATACAATAGTTTCAATGCAGTCTTTATAATTTTATAAACAAAGACGTCTGCGACGTTATAGGCTGGCCCTTTGAAGTGAAATGTAATTTAACGCCATCTAGCGGACGCAAGTTGAACTACTTACAAACAATAGATTCTGTGTCACGCAATTTAAAATCCTGCGCTTTATTGTGACCGTCGTCAAGAAAAGTTTTTTACGGAATGAGCACTTACCCTCGACTCGATGCTTCTTAATTTTGGGGAGAAGGGGTAGGAAGAAAATACCAAATGACATATTACTGCATTAAACTATTTTATTCAATAACAAAATACACTAGAAAACTTTTAAAAGTAGCGTTGGAGACGTGGCTTTGGACAATGAAAGGCCTACTTTTTTCCTGTGGCAATGAAATATCTAAAAAAAAAATTACCAAACTCATTGACTCCCTCGTGATATATGATTACAAATTGAAAATCTGAATTATTAATATAAATGTAATTAAATATTAAAAGATGTTTAAATATTGGAAAACTTGTGTTTTTATTTAACTAACTACGCCAATAAGATCGCCTATCGCCGTCCACCACTGAGCGTAGGGCCTCCCTCTGCATCATCCTTCACTTCACACGTTCGCTGCTGCCTATAATATACACGAAATACGGTTTTACTGCTAACGAATTCGTTTTTTTGAAGACAACGCCCGCACTAGGAATAAATCCTGTATCGCGGGGGTCTTTACAAACATACAAGAAACGGACACAGACACCCAGACTCAGAAAAACAATTTATGGATCAGTGTTGTCCCATGTGGGATTTGAACTCGCAACACTCGGCGCAGTAGTGAGCGGTGTGGTGACTGCTTAAACCACTAGGCCAACCGTGAAGTCAAGAATGTATGTACAGTGCGTTTTTAGCGCTGGAGTACGGTGAATAGTCTACAGTACGCATAAAACGCAACTGTTGTATAGTATGGCAGTGCTAATAACACACATTGTGTCCCCGACGACTGCTGTTACCCACACCTCTCATGTTTCTTACGACAGTGCTAATAACGTGTATATGCGTTCCGTACGAGAGTGCTGAAAACACAACAGTTGTATAAAAAAAATTGTGTGTCAGCTTCGACGCACGACTGGATTTGGACGAATATTTGGACAAAATATTTTTTGGAACAGTGACATCTATGAAGTAAGGCCAATATTATTAGAGAGCATGATAAACAGTCACATCTAAATTTAAACGCGACCATTACACTAAAATAATTGGACTTTTTACATGTTAAGTAATTATTATTTAAATAAAATTGAAATCAGTTTACCTAATAGTTCCATTTTATGTCAATAGAGGTGCTGCAGTTGGATTAATTAAATACACTACAGTTATTTATACATCTTTCTTTCTCTCTCATAGTGTTAACGTTCGAGTTGAAAAGAGACATACTCTATACACGTGTTAGTGTATTAAACACTCACAACCAGTGCAGCCGTACCAAAAACGTAACGAGGTCATTCGTTCTGTAGATTTTACACCTCACATTTTTATCATACCATTATATCAGAACCGATTCTTAAAGAGTAAACTCCAAAAATATATTGTTGATTCAGTGACAGTCCGTACTCATCCGCTGCCAGCTAATTACTTAAACACACACTAAACACTAAAAACATGGTGGTTGAACACTATATACACTGAACTAAATACTGTGCCTAAGGGTCAATTCATACTAGAACACAGTTGTAACGTCAAACTGAAACTGAACATAGCAAATTCACCCTTATCTCCACAATACAATAAATATATTTGTTCTAAGATAATAATCATTCGACAGAATTCACCCGTCGAAGCGCAACCGCCGCTGGTTGAATGCACGTTGTCACGAACCTAAGCGTCTATTTCTTTTTTTCTTTTTTAAAAAGAACGCCCGCATTAGGAATAACTCCTATGTCGCGGGGGACTTTACAAACAAACAAACAATGGACACAAAGAACACCCAGACTCAGAACAACAATTTGTTGATCACACGAAGTGTTGTCCCATGTAGGATTTGAACCCACAACATTCGGCAAAGTGGAGTGCGGCGTGGCGACCGCTTAAACCACTAGGCCAATCGTGCAGACATATTCTAGTCTAGTCTATTACGCCAATGAACGCGTCGTCTCTCATCGTGAATAATTTGACGTTTCGATATGCTTCCAATCTGAGAACATTTGACCTATGAGTTGACCCTTAGGAGCATTGGGAGAGTACTTACCACACCAACCCTCCATCTTGAAAGGGTGTTTATGGTAGTTACTATCGAGTAACTCGTCCTCGTTTACCCCTGTCTCGTAGGTAGCTAAGTGACTTTGTGTTTTTTCTCTGTATTTTTTATTGAAAATTGATGTGTGTGAAAAAAGGAACTGAAGTTTTTACCATAGAGTTGGGAAAACGTACTCAATCAAATAGATTCAGCCGAAGCACGTGCGATGCGATGTCAGTGGTGTCCGTCAGATGGTAGGTGGGATTTTGAGGCTTTCTTATGTCTTCTACCTAACTACACAATTTTCGCTTTATTACTCATTAATTATTCTAAATAGAAATTGCGCAACGTCCGGACCAGCGACAATTACAATATTGAGTACGATAAAATTCGAATCTATCAACACAACGCTTTAGTAAAAGAAACGAGATGAGAATATTATTTATGCCTATTGTCATTGCCGCCATAGACAACATGGTCACTATATCCCTACTGTCACTGACATAATCATTTTTACTTTTTTATATTTGTGTTACACAGATAGAGGCCAAAATAACGGAATTGATAATACAATTATTTGCAGCAATAATATTACACCCCATAAAATATGCACAAGTGCTAATTCAACTTGGATACGAGCCCCCACCCTCTCAAAAACCACCGTTAATAAATCATATCGTCATTGAATACCTCAGCTTGATAAAAACTTCAGATGGATTCCTTGGATGTTATAGAGGTTTGTCACCAGCTGTGCTTGGTCTGCTTGCGGCTAATCTACTACCCGAAAAGATAATCAATGTGGCAGATCTGAATCTACCCGAAGTTAATATAGTGACTGACGGAGAACCTGTAATAGAAAATTATATGAACCATTGTCACCGAGATATGATTATACATACGATTTCGATCTTAGTTTCCTACCCATTTCATGTAATATCTATTCGTATGATGGCGTCGTTTATTGGCAAAGAGAACGCTTATTGCTCATTTCCAAGTGCTGTTGCAGCCATTTACAGAGATAATGGAATATGTGGCTTTTTCCATGGAATAATGCCAAAATTACTTGGAGATCTGACTTGCGTAGCTATAACGGCAATACTAGCTTACCATGTAAATAAGTATTTAATTAAAACTAAGGGTCTTAGATACTTTACTGTCCCTGGACTTACAATTGTGAATGGTCTATTGACTTATCCCATGATCGTAGTGTCTACTTGCATGGTAGTTGCTGACTCCAGTATGAGCGCAGGGAATCCTCCAGCGATGCCGAAGTATCCGTGTTGGCAAGCTTGTTGGATGGATTTGCTTAAAAATAAGCAACTAATGCGAGGTTGTTCGCTTAATTTAAGGTATACTGGATCAGGGACGGTATCTTAATGTTAAAATAATATCGTGAGACGACCAGAGCTGAACGAACATAGAGTTTTTGAGAAGACGAGGGAGTTTAAGGCGTGAACGTCGTTTTCCGTCATTGAATGAGCGAATATCCCTTTAGACAATTATAATTTAGCTTATAATTATGAATGTGTTGTCTCAACTTGTAAAAAGCACTGTTTTCAAAATAAAGTATGATTTTAATGTAAATAGAATACAACATAGATATTTTGATTTTTTTAAATCTAATTCAACATTCTTTTATTTCTACTATTTTCTTCTATACTTATCATTTTTAATATAAGCAATAATTTGACGATAACTGTTAATTATTTTCAGTTAAGTACGTGGTCGTCTTAAGGACTCCTGAGTCCTAGAAGACATTTATATATCCTGATGCACGTATATCTTTCCGAATTCCTAACTACTAAGTTAGGTACCGGTAGAGCGTGAATAGGCCCATTAAAGGTGGTCCTGCGACCCGATGACATTCGCGGGAAATCGTTGGATACGGGTAACACAGAACTGGCCGTTGTGGCAAAACTTGACGATTGCTTTTGTCTAGCTGTGGACGTCGTTTGGCTTTAACAAACTACGTTTAACCAAGGAAAGATAATAAGACATACTATTGTTGCCGACAAATTAGGTAAAACTTTTTACTAAGGTGTTGTTATTTGTTTAAAACTGATAAAAACACACTTTGATACACACTATATAAGATAAGCTAAAATCGATCAGAGTGGTGTGCAACCGGAGAGGCCTATGTAAAGCAGTAGACTGCAGTAGACATGATGATGATGATGATACTATAGTTGGATTAAACCGACACATCTAACCGGTTTTTACTTCATATAGCATAAAAAATAGCACTAGTAACAGCGATTTTGTGGATTTCAGCATTTCGACTAAACAAAAGAAACCCACCAAATATTTTTTTTAGGTACTTAGTATGAAAATTTGATGCAAAGCACCCTGTTACATTTTTAGCATCGCAAAACATGTCTTCTAGTGGAGGATTCATTGTAAATCTATGGTAATATTACAAGTGTAGAAAGTTAATTTAAAAACCAGGAATATAGCTTTGTAGAACCATAAAACATAAAAATACTACATTGAGTCGAACTGCCACTAGAAATGTCGAATGTAAAACAAGTAAGGACATCAATGTTTGCAACTTTTTATACCATATCTTCACGCTTATTAAGGTATGGTAAACGTCCACAAGCTCCATGCATTTTTAAAAGTTTTGGATGCCATTTATAAGTATAACTAGATGGTACGTATTTATATTATTTTTGATTTTACAAAAATATTTACCTGAAAATCTTACCGAAGTCAATAATGGTAGAAACTGTTTACATGGTAGAATAATATCAATAGATTATTATTGCTGGCAACTTTTATTGTCAAGATTGACGTTTTTAGAGATGCGACAGTTGAGATAATAAACTGATACAACATGACACGGAACACATACGTAATGTAGTATCGAAATAAGTATTAAAAAGTTTAAGTGGTGATAGGTTAAGAGAGTCTGTCTACACCACATATCACGAACTAACACTGTCATCCCCATTATTACTATTGATCCAGAACAAAACCAGGAGTAAATAGCTCAGGACAACATTCCTGCACGAAAAAGGAAACTTGAACCATACCCTTTTCGTCCACTTTTTATTTTATATTTTTTGAAGTGATAACTACTTATGATAGCGTAAATCGCTTCGCTACGTAACGTGTTACGGCGTCAGTTTGACTGGCTTCCCTTTCTCTCGTGTATACAGCAGTGGCAAGGAGGCTCCTCCTCTCTAACTCTAACCCACAGCCCAGCTATATTTCAGCATGATGTTTCTTTCTCTAAATAACCTTTCCTTACATCATTATATCATACCTAAGCTTCTCTCAAGTTAAATAATTTCAATATTAAACCGTCCCCTCTGAGATGCACCCTTTTTTATCGATAGTTTCATCACGATGATTTGTATGCTAGAGAACTTCAGAATTTAAGACTTGAAATACTTGACAATAGCTGTTATTATCCTATTGGTTGTCATCATATCAAAAGAAGAAGAGGTATCAAATTCACAATGTAATATTAATATTATGTTCATAATATAGCAAACAGCTATACTAATGTAACAAAATAAACTGTAAATACTTCAAAACAGTTATGACATTTCATAGCTCTTAATAAGTAGCCATAGTATGGTACTTTGACATAAGAAGGTTATCATTTTCTAGGAATAGGTTTTTTCATAAGGTGTTGAGGCGTGGTTCCTACGAGGCGCCGTTCATATCATTTATTCGCATATTATTTATACAACATGGAAAGACCACCTATGTTTATATAACACTTTATTCATTATACTAAAAATTTACGATTATGAACCTTTATCATGAAGTATGAATATCTTCAGCCAATTATTATCCACTACTAAACAAAAGAACTGCTTAAAAAGTGTTAATTATTCCACATCTCGATTTTAAGCAATCGACATCCATCTGCTGCTAGCCATTTTGCTCGAATCGTCAGTCCATTACGCATAAAGTCAAAAAAAATATTTATGTACATTGTTACGTTATTAAAAGTGGCATTGCTAGTAACACGTCGATTTAAACTATCTAATACAAGTATCAGCATCGAAACTCTCGATTTGATTTGAATACTTTTGTATTTGAACGATTATTAATTCGATTCCTAGAAAATCGATACTTTTCTGTGTCCGTAGTCACTCTTTCTTCATTCAGTACTCAAGCATCAGCTGAACGTTGATGTGTGACAGCTTGCATGACAGCGTGTACAATTTTTCGAATTCGTGCCTTTGTGTAAAATATAGCCGGTGTTAATGTTTAGTGTTTAGTTACATTCATTATTATTAATTCTTGGTTTAATTGCTGCGTCTCACGTCAGTGTTGTGCCTGTGCTATAGGATACAACCCGTCATCTGTTTCAAACAGCTGATTTTGTCAGATTCACATTTCTCGGTAAGTACCCATATCATAATAAAAGTAAATTTTTTTTTTAAATATTGCCGTACAGGAAACGTTTGGTTATAGTATGTATGTAAAGTATGTAACACTTTAATTTTTTTGTTGTAAAATGTTATGTTACTCCGTATAGCCATGTGCTCACAAAAAAAAAATTGAACATCCCTTTGTCGTATTGGTGTAAATATTGCTTAACATTACTTTATTGTTGTCTTTGCTCTACCTTTTTTCTATGTGTATTTTTCCCATTAATAATACTTCCTTTAATTTAAAAATATTGAAAAAAAACGTGGACTGTTTTTTTTTTAATAACGAAGTTCAAAAACTTTTTTTTTAAATACCATAAATAAGAATGCGAGTTACTGAATAAAAGTGCCGATAATCATTTAATTTTAAATATACTTGTGTAACTGTAACTTGTTAACAGACACAATATGGGTAAAGGAAACCAGTTTTGAAATACCGTTAATCGCGTATTATTACCGTACATACGTGAACTTTTTTATATAAAAATGTTCGCATGTTCCATGTAACAATTAAAAAAAACAAATCTCAAATTGGAGAATACTCTAAAACAGCTAATAATATTATAATACTGTCTGAAAAATGATATCAATTCGTAAAAGAAGATTCTAGAGCTCTGAAAATAATAGTCAAATATTTTAAATACAGTTAAATCTAAAAAAAAAATTACAAAAATTTTCGAAATCATTGCATTCAAATTGACATCAACTCAAATAGATTCTCAGTCTGAATTCCTGGATTTAAAGTTACTTACAGCTCTAAAAACATTTGTAGAAGATATCTTAATAAGAAATATCTTTAAAACCCTTTCAAAATAAGTGAATTGAAACTGAATTTTTTTATTATCTATTATTAAATATATCCATAGATGTGGTGATGGATTAAGAATACATAGTGTCATGTTTATCCATCCCATGGGTGTTGTAAGAGGCGACTCATGGAGCTAATTATCAGTAAAATATATAGTACAAAGAAAAAGCAAACTTGAAGCAAACCAATGTGTCTGGCCAGCATGGTATAATAGGCCAAAACCTCCTTGCAAAGTTAATATATATACAATGGGAATTATGTTCAAACTTGCATGTGGTTGTAACAAATAAACATTTTTGGCGGTAAAATATATTAAAGAGATGAGTGTTGTCAAGGTAGGAGTGAAACTAAATCTACTCACATGTCTTATAAGGAAGATTAATTCTTTTACTTACACTTCTATTAGTTTTTAGTATACTAGCTGTAACCGGTGTGCGTTGCTATACCACCATCTAAAATCAATTTGAAGAAAAAAAAAACTTTTGTTCATACCAACTCTATTCATAAAAACCTTTGTGGGCTCATACACAACAACTTTGCTAAATCACATGATCAAATGCACAGTTTACAATTCTATAAAGGACATACAGACAGGTAGACAGACAAACATTCATTTTATATATATGGATAAATAAATTCAGTAATAAAGCTGAACAAATGTTAAATAAATTAGAATTACTCCTCAATTGGTCCCATTTAAATTGTAGGTCAAAAATTCAACAAGGGTAAAAAATTATTGGGGTTGAAAACATTAAAATTACTGACTTAAAAGTTTTCAACTTCTTAAATATTCAAACAGTGTAGAAGGCATTATTTTTAGTTAATTCAATATTTTCCAGAAAGATTAGTCATAATTTGTATGATCTTTGGTTTTTGTTTTTTTTTAATTATGGTCTACCAAGTAGTCATTTTGGTATACCCTAAACTAAAAAAAACTGCCTGAAAGAAACCATGAATGGAGTCCAAGAGTGGTGGTCTCCATACTCATTGTGAATATGGACATTGCAGTTAGGTGGCATAGCAAGAAAATTTACACATTTTAGATATAATGATATTTGTTATTTTAATGTTTCCCTTCAAACAGCTTGTCATATAAATGCAATGACATCTAAAGAATGAATAATTTAAAAAGGAAGATATGCTAATATAGTATTGCATCACCATCATCTCAGCTCAAAGATGTCTACCGCTGGACAAACAAATAATAAATACAACATCTTTTTTATGGTATTGTATCAAGGGACACCTGCCTTTAAGCGTCTACCCATGGACTCCTGCAACTTTGATACAAGTGTCACTCTTTGTGTGCCCACCACCCCCAGAATTAAAATGATATCACTCGGTGAAATGCAACAAAAAAAGTGTGTGTACGCATGTACGCACGTAAGAAGTTACACTTTGGGGCAACTAACTTCAGACTGTTGCTTTTTTCTGTCGGTATGCGCGCGGATCGTAAAAATTCACTCTCATCATTTTTCCCAGTCGCGCCAAAAGTTTAACTTCAAAAATTGCGCAACACCACGTTCCTGCTAGCCTGTAATACCATTTTAATCAACACACATTAAACAAATGTCAAATGAAAACCCTAATAAGTAAATATTCCTAGATTCTTCTCGCTTGTAGACACGAAAACCATATATGGTTTTCTCTTTCCCACATGCGTACAGATGGGCCTATGAATATGCTACAGAAATTGTTAACGTACTAGCTAGTATACTAATTGCGCGTCGTTTAGTTGAGTTCCTTGACCCAATCTTTTAACTATGTAATTTAAATTGTAATTAATATACTTATCCATCATTTATGGTTCGTAATAAATAGTCTGTGAAATATTTTAGCGTGGCTTGGGAATAGATTGAAGTGTGCATGTGTGTTAAAACACGATGTGAAAATTGGGTAGATGACTGTATCGTAAATAAATACCAATGTCCACTTCATTAAAACTAATATCGCGAAACATCTCGACAAATACAATTAACATAGCTTTTTATTGTTATTACGAATTTCAATGAAATATACAGTGAAATATATTGTTCAATTGAGTAGTCTAAAACAGTGACGTCACAATTTTGTATTTAGTACATTTTTCATACAAAATTGTCATTTTGACAGATGATGAAAAGTAACTAATTTGACTAAGGTGTCATCTAGCCTATTCTTTGAGCCTCTTTTTGAATAAATATGGCGTATGACAGCATATCTTATTTTTTCTTTTCTTTTATTTACTCTTCTGTTTTAAAAACACAATTACTAGAAATGAATCATGTGTTGCGAGGTTACACAAAACATGAAACGAACACAAAGAGCATCCAGACAACAAATTTGTGATTCATCCATTTTGCAACACTTCAATGTTCATTTACTTACGTATAAATATTATACTGTAATTATGTGTGTAAAAACGGTTTTATGACTTCGTGTAGGTATAGGTATATACTTTAATCTGTGTTGGTAAAAAAAGGCCATACTGACAGTTCAAGTTATTCTGGTCACTAAATAAAAAAGACATAGATACGGCAAAGAAAAAGCAATTTCTAGCATAAATACAGTAAGTTTTATAGGTAATGCTTATCATAATGTTTCCGTTCTATATGAACTTTGAAATCGCCTAGTGATAAGGTAGTGAAGGTCTGATGGCAGTCGTTCGACGTTGGACTTGAAATTTAGCCGCGGGTTTAAGTCGACCTGACCCGAATAGTTAGGAAAACCACGCTCATTTCAGCACGAACGGGCCGGCTCGACCAGGGCAGTGCTTCCCTCCCACAAAAGACCAACCTAAAGCGCCAGCGTCCGTGCTGTCGTGTTTCGTTGTTGAGTGCGAAACCGGGGGCCCATTGATGCAGGCGTGACAGTTACCGTAGTAACTGTGTAGATCTTACACTACCACGATGACTGTCATGCCTTTTACGTCCCAAGCGTGGCGTGAAAAAGCATCTCACTAGACCGCCATAATGTGGGTCACCATACTGCATTGTCTGCATTTGTAGTGAGTGTGGTGACCACAACTCTTGGATTCTAATCACACTTTCCAGCAGACAGTGTAGAGTCACTTTGGCAGGCTCTTAATATAGAAAAAAAACCTAGTTTTGAAAAAAAAAGATTGAGGATGGAGTATATTCATTTCTCTAACCGGTTATATTTTGAGTTAGCGCAATGCGTGTCGAATTTTGATTGCTTTATTTTTTAATCTCTTACCTGATGTTGATATAAAAACGGCAATCTACCTGATGTATTGAATGTTTTCTGTATTGTCTCTGGTCTGTTTTCTTTGTACAATATTTTGTGTTTTGTTTAGCCTCGTATCGCATAAATAATACATTAATTCTGCATGCCTCAATGACAAGTTGTCTATTGTTAACACAACCCTAATAGTAATAATAATAATGTCTGATAAACATACTTATTTCTAAATACATGTTAGAGATAAATTATACCCAGACGCTGAATAAATAATTGTGCTCAAAACACAAATGTATGTCTTAGGTGTGGATCGAACCCACTACCTCCAGCTTACCAGTTAGGGTCACTAAAAAGTGAACCAAAAAGGTAGTCTGTCGGCAATAAGTCTGATCTTACGGACTATTATTCTTGTTATAATTACATATATATCAGTTGCGAGGTCTGGACTATTATCACATGTTGGTATTAGCAATTCTAGCCAGAGCCATAGACACCGGTAAAACACGTAGTTTTTATATATATCACAAAAAAGGTTGGTCTCATAGGTAAAGACCTAGTATAATTCTATATTTTATATTGATTAATATCCCTCCCTGAAAATAATTGTGACGACGTCCATGACCAGGTCAGTCTATGGATGGGTGACCATCCTTAACGCATTGAGACCCCTGACAATAACACGTGCCTCGGAGAGCACGTTCAGCTGTTATTCCCAGTTGCCATATGAACATCTTTGGCACTGTTTATGGAGCTGGAGTCATAAAGTGTCCGACATTAGTCTGTCTGCAGAACTTCCATATCGTGGAGGTAAAATTCTAAGTTCAACCGTAGACTTGGAGCCTCGAAGAAGAAAGAAGGAAAAACTCGGAGTAAGAAAGAAAAGACCTTAGATCATTGTGATGATACAAAAGTTTTGATAAAAATAGTGTCCAACTGTTGGCCATTATATTTCTTTTCTCATGTGTCATTTGCGCTGGCACAGAAGAGTTTAACGAAATATTTCAGACCTTATAGTCCGGTCAATTTATACATTCGAAGCTACATAAATTCCCATCAAGGTGAAAATCGGTAAGGTTGTTTAAAATATGATTAAAAATAAAATTTGAAAGTTCTCCATCTTTCCCCTGTATGGAAAAAGTTTTATTCAAGCTCAAAGGTCAGTCAAATATCTCAGACAAAAATTGTAGATCATAAAATAATGTACAAAAACTGTATCAATACTTTTTTCCTACGAGCCACCGTTTTTGAGATATAACAATTCAAAAAGTTGTATAAGTTGCAATCGTCATAATATGCACACGTTCCACGCCACCTATGAGGTAGTGTACTTAACGCGTTTTTTTAACGTGGTGTCACCCGTAGGCCTACTCCACCGGTCAGTTGTGATCATGTTTAATTTGAAACTGTTGCAACCTTCGCTCTCATTTTCAGGTCTAGATAAACCGGACTATTACCTTTCATGTACAATGGTAACATCCTTGCAGCCTTGATCTCACAAGTTTCCTTAAAAACCGCTTAAACCAATCCAACGCTTGAGGAAACTTGCATATTACAAATTACCACAACTCGTTCAGATATTTCGAGATCGAAATGAGGAAAAAAGTAAGTAAAACTTATAAGTTATCAAAGGAAACACTCGAGGACAATAAGTGTACTTGTTATAAACATTCTTACATAACCTCATGCCTCATTCTCGTCTAGGGTCGGCAGAGATACATTTGCCAGGTCTTTTTCTACACGCTTGCCTTTACGGGTGTTTTGACGAGACCTTTTTCAGTATCTATTTGATCTGTTAGTTCATGTGTTTCGGGTCCTGTCAGCACTGTTATTCAAATTTATTATTGTCGTTTTCATTTTGAGATGAGGTTCGTTTTTATGTAAGGTATATTCTTTCTAAAATCAAGTTTTGTCTTTACAAATACAATCAAAGCTTTCTGTTTGGTAGGTAGCGACATAAAGTTAGTTGGCGCCAAAGGTATTTGTAGTTTTGGCGCCAATTAAAAAAATATTGCAGACTCATTTGGCTGGACGTTGGCTAAGTTTATTTTTTAATTTTAATATTTTACTCGTCGATTTCTTTTATATTTCATTGGATTAGAAAAAAATTTGTTAAAACTTCAGTTTTTTGACAAGTAGGTAGCCATAGACAAATTTCAAAATGCAAAACTCTTGTGATTACGTGATATTTTATGGTGGCTTTTTACATTGGCTAATCTCGTTAAAATTTCTAGACTTTCAAGGATAGTATTTAACTAGATGAAGCCTTGTTACTATAGTCATCAAAAAGGATGATAAGAGTTTATATATTGAGTGTCCTAGTTAGACTGGAATACATTTTACGTATAATCTGTTATTTATTAACTAACTTAAATGAGCTAAAAGAAATAATTAAAAGAAATCAACTGCTTGAAATAGTAACTAAATAATTACTTGATCTGCGTGCACACTCTGTTCTCTCTCACGATCCGATGGGACGGTTATTCGACAAAAATCAGGTGCAGGACCGAATGCTTTACGTGCTGTCCGGGAAACGGAGATTAAGACCCCAGCTTCCAGACTATGGGCAGTTATTATTGTATTTTTGTACCCAGAGAAATTCGATAACAGTTTTTGACCCGACTTGAATTCATAAAATAATATGATATATTAAAAAAACGATCGAAATTCGACCGCCAGACAATGTTAAATGTTATATTTAAATGTTTTTGCACTGTAGGTATAGTAATACGGTTGGTGACTATGTAATTTGTCAGCTAAATGCTATACAAATATAATGATGAAATTTACTAAATTTTAAAATAAACTAAGTCGTTTACTCAGTCTGTGGGGAATTCCATTCGCAGCTAGAAAGTTGCTAACATCAAGGACCGGTCCAGGGAGATTACATGAAGGTTCTCTTGGATTGAGTTCGTTTAAATAATCATGTATCCAGAAATAATTGTTGTTGATGCTGGAGCCATAAAAATTGTCGGGCCTGTAGGTCTTGTGGTAGGCCCTAACTGCTAAGCAGGAGGTAGCCATGGTTCCATCGTACTCAGAACAAATACTTGGGTGATCAGCACGATCACCTGTTGACTCTGGGTGTAATTTATCTATACGCGTAATATGTATGTATTTAGTAATATATAAGTATGTTTATCAGCAGCCTGGTCACCAGAACACAGGCTCTGTCTAATTTAGAATCAGACAGCCTAGCCGTGTGTGAGGTGTCTGAGGATATTTATTTTTTCATTAATAAATAAAAAGTAAATAACAAAACTGGCAGTGAAAAAATAAAATAAATTCGCTCTCGGTCGAACTCACGATGTCAACAAATCGATTTACATTTAAAGGGAAAGTTAATGTTCTCTTACACAATGAACTGGGAGAATTATCTAATCCATACCATACCATATATTTTGGTATTCATAGCGTATATATGTTTATGTGTGTCTATTTGTGTATGCATGTATTCCTTTGTGTACGTTTCTATTTGTGTATATGATGTGATCTATTGTGAGTATGTACATGTGAATAAGTATACACAATATATATCTAACATCTGTGCACTTAGTACCTTACAAAATGTCTACACTACCCAAAGGTTGAGTGGAAGAGAATGCCCTGGGCATTAAGTCCGCCGATGTACAAATGTAGAGCGTAAATTTTGTAAATAAATAAATAAAATAAAGATAAAACTATATATTTTCAAAACGAATCTGCTTTATGGAAAGCATAAATAGAATCCAAGAGTTGTGGTCACCATACTCATTACGAATGTAGACAATACAGCAGGCACGTAAAAGGCATGACGGTCATCGTGGCAAGTTGAGGCTCGCACACTTACCACGATAACTATCCCTCCTACATCAATGGGCATCTGGTCTCGCACTCACCAACGAAACACGACAGCATGGATGCTGTCGTTTTAGGTTGGTCTTCTGTGAGAGGGTAACACTACCTCGGTCGAGCTGGCTCGTAACTGTTTAAAGCAAAAAATCTTAAATCAATCTAACATATTTACATATAAAAATATTTGTAAAGATGTCAAAAAAATCATCAAAATATTTCCAGTTTTGATTACAATCAATAGGTCTTATATTTAAAGATCATCAACATCATCAACAGCCTTGTACAGTCCACTTCTCGACTTGGCCTCTCCTTAGCAAGGAGGTTTTGGCCTACTATACCACGCTGGCCAGACGGGTTGGAATAGGGTTTGTTTCAAGTTTTCCTTCTCTTTGTAATGATGTTGTCTTGCATATTTGGTTCCCTTAGTCGACTTTTACGACACCCACGGGATGAATAGGGGTGGTAACATTATGTATTCTTAATCTGTCACCACACGGACATACACACAATCGAATACAAACATACAAACCATACGCAAGTAGTTAACCGATAAATGTTCTATTGATTGGTAAAGTAGCGAACCACTACAAGAGTCAAGAGTTCAATTTGTCATAAACGCTTTCCATGTTAAGAACATGCGTATGAAAATTTGCGTATATTGATTGCGTATATTGTTTCATCGTAATCGACAACCTTTAACAGTCTTCTGCTGGACATAGACCTCTCCTTTTGTTTCTTTTTAAGTATAGAGTCGATTTTGGATTTGTACCATAAACAATCCAAATTTGTAAATGCTTGAAATCCGTACAAAGGTTGTCTGTAAGAGATCGCCGTGAGCGATAAGACAGCTGATTGTAACGTTTATATAATTTGTAATTTGTTTTTATTTTGTTTCTGACTGGATACAGGTCCCACCTTAGAGAGGAATTTTGGTCTACTATACCACGCTGGCCAGACGGGTTAATATAGGGATTGATCTAGTTTTTACACCTTCGTACTATGATTACGATTCTCTTTTCATAGAAGACTGGTGTCAGGCAGACCGCGATATACAAACAATTGTTTCATTTTCCATCATCATCATCATCAACAGTCTTTTATAGTCAACTGCTGGACATAGGTCACTCCTTAACAAGGAGATTTTGGCCTACTATACCACGCTGGCCAGACGAATTGATATAGTATTTGTTTTATGTTTTCTTTCTCTTTGTATTGATATTTTTCTGAATAGTTTTTTCCCTTAGTCGCCTCTTACGACACTCACAGTTTGAATAGGGCTGGTGATACTTCGTATTCTTAACGATTCACTTTGTTTGTATGCTTATTTTCTAAAATATACGTCCAATACAAAGAGAGAATTCTTTAATCTGGAGAGGTGATCGTGGCTGGAGAGTCGCAGCTCAATATTTAATGTTAGGAAATTACATATAAGCTAATCAGCAAGATAATTCTCGTCATTATCACCAACAGCCTATAACACTCCACTCCACTCCTGGGCATAAGACTTCTAAGAATAGAGGTTATAGTCTACTGTACTACTCTTGCCAGACGAGTTGGTATAGGGTTTTTTCAGGTTTGCACGTAACAGCGCCGCATGCCGCCTTGAGTGTGGCTGCAGGTGGACGTGACGGGTTTTCCCCTCCATCCGCTACAAAGGCCAGCCGCGAGGAGACGACGTCCGCGTGGGCAGGCGTTAGGAGGGATCTGGATGTCGTAATAGCAGCTGTTCCCTGATCCTTCCTATTTCAGGCGCAGAATAACACTGTGTGGTTTTAGTCGGTCCAATTCCGACACACCACCCCGCCGTAAACCCCGGTGGGGTTTACACACTTTAGAAAAAAGGGTTTGTTTCAAGGTTGTAATATGCTGCCTTAGTCGGCGCTTTCACACCAACTTCATAAGTAAGAGTGGTAACACTGTATTCTTAATCCATGCTACATGGAGTATTTTCATAGCACGTTGCAACAACGAGCTCTGAATCATACATTAACGCTTTCTGTTTTCACAAGAAATTCGCCGGCAATTGGATAAACAAAATTTTATGAGTACATTTTATCATATATTTGTGTAACTTTTGCATACATTAGACTATCACCGCCCGTATTGCAACATGGTGAAAACGTGTGAAATAAAATGCTAGTGTAGTGCAAGCAAGCGATTTTTTAAAACTCTTCGCTGTGCCATATTGTTTGAATTGATGAGGAATGAAAAATGAAACTGAAATCGTCCGTACAGACAGATTAAGAATACATAGTATTACCACCCCTATTCATCCCTTGGGTGTCGTAAAAGGCGACTAAGGTAAAAACTATTCAGGAAAATATCACTACAAAGAGAAGGAAAACTTGAAACAAATCCTTTTTTTTTTTTTTTTTAACGTGTGGAAACCCCCTCGAGCCGTCACCCCACCGGGGTTTACGGCGGGGTGGTGTGTCGGCATCGGACCGACTAAAACCACACGGTGTGCCACTCTGCGCCTGAGATAGGAGGGTTCCGGGAACCGCTGCTGTTACGACATCCAGATCTCTCCCAGCACCTGCCCGCTAAAGCGGGCACCATCTGCGGATAAACTCTCTATTTAGGCGACGTACGGCACACGTGCACATCACCTCCTCGCGGCTGGCCACTATAGCGGATGGAGGGGAAAACCCGTCCCGTCCACCCGCGGCCACACTCAAGGCGGCATGAGGCGCTGGTATGCGCGCCTCCGCCGCCCGGCTCGCCGACGGCGAATTGGGTCCGAGTGGATATCGTCCGAGCACTTCCGCCTCCAAATCCCACGGGGGAGTTCCGGCCAAGGCGCATGCCGCCTCCGTCGATACGGTGCGGTAACCACGTATGGCTCTAACCGCCAATATCCTCTGAGGGCGCCAGAGGCGAGCCCTATTCTGGGCGGTCAGAGCCACCGCCCACACCGGTGCACCATACAGTGCCATTGACCGGACAACCCCCGTGTATAGCCGTCTCGTCGCGACGCTGGCTCCACCCAAATTGGGCAAAAGTCGCCCAAGGGCAGAAGCAGCGCCGACCAGCTTTGGAGTAAGCTGTCGGAAGTGCTCGTCGAAGAGCCACCTGCCGTCTAGGATCAGGCCCAGATACTTCATCTGGGCCTTATCCTAGGATGTGATATCCTATCGTTAGGACCGAATTGACAACGATAGAGGCGCTGGGGGGTGGACCACGACGGGGCCCATGAAACAAAAGGGCCTCCGTCTTATCTAGGGCCACCCGTAAACCCAGCGCCTCAATGCGCCCGACCACCAAAGAGACTCCCACGGTGGCCAGGCGCGCCGCCTCTTGAAAGTTCGCCCCCCGGGCCGTGACCAATGTGTCATCGGCGTAACAAATTACGCCCAGCCCGGGGGGAAGACGACCTCGAAGGGCCCAGTCGTATCCCATATTCCACAGGAGTGGTCCGAGGACAGACCCCTGTGGAACACCGCACGACATGGGCCGCCGCCTCAGAATACCATCTCGGTCCTCGTACATGACGGTACGCTCCTCAAGATAGTCTGCCACAAGCCGCCTCAGGTACTCTGGCACCCCGTGGTAGTGGAGTGCTTCCCTGATGCAGCTAAATGGCAGACTATTAAATGCGTTGGCGATGTCCAACGACACCGCCAGCAGCACGCCGCCACCGCTCACCGCCTCTTCGGTCACGGCCCTCAGGCGCAACACAGCATCGACTGTAGAACGCCCGGCTCGAAACCTGTATTGGGCGTCCGACAGATCAGGGCCCACCTCACAGAGGTGCCAGACGATGCGGGCAGAGAGTATCCTCTCAAACAATTTACCCGCCTCGTTCAGCAACACGATGGGCCTATAAGCCGCGACCAAATCGGCCGGCCGTCCCGGCTTCCGTAGTAGGACCAGCTTCCCGCTCTTCCAGCCCTCAGGAAAACGTCCGGACGCCAAGCTGGCGTTTAGGATTTCCCCGAGGCGATCCGACATGTGGTCGAGGGTTCGCGCCAACACTCGGGCAGGTATTCCATCTGGCCCAGGGGCGGTGTTCTTAGAGCGAATCCGTAGAACGACCGCCCCTATCTCCGATTCCCTGACGGGCGGAACATTATCCTCGTTCCGTCCCCCGTCGTCTTCGACCATGAAGGCCATCGACGGGGGTGTGTGCTCCGCCCGCTGCGGGAAAAGACCCTCGACCACTTCCCGCGGGAAGCTGGGCTGGAGTGTCTCTGTAAGGGGGGGGCCCGACTTGCGGAGCTTTTGTCGCACCGCACGATAAGGGCGACGCCAGGGGTCACGATCGAGACCCTCCAGCATCTCCTTCCTCTTCACTTCTTTGGCGCGGCTAATGGCCAGCTTCAGAGTTTGCCGCGCCTCTCGGTACTCCTCATGAAGCTGGTCCTCCTCGCCGTCTACGCGGTGTCGCCGCCGACTACGGGTGTAGGACCTCCGGGCACGAGTACAGGCCGCGCGGGGGTCCACCAACTCCTGGGACCACCAGTAAACCTCCTTCCGTGGAGGCTGACAACCTCGTATGCGGGGCATGGCCGCATCGCAAATCTGCGTAATCGCATCGCGGAAACGATCAGCCCCCATGTCAACCTCCTCGGTCAGAGCCTGCGGAGACAGCCAGGAGTGAATAATGGCTGCCTCCTCTAGTAGGTCCCTATTCAGTTTGGTTATAGCCCACCGCGAAAAGCGAGAAGAACGCCGCGCCGCGTGACAAACACTTGAAACAAATCCTATGCCAACCCGTCTGGCCAGCGTGGTATAGTAGGCCAAAACCTCCTTGCTAAGGAGTGACCTATGTCCGGCTGTGGACTGAGGCTGTTGATGATGATGATGATGAAAAATGAAGCAATTCTCAAAGCTGTTTGTATATCACGGTCGTCTGCCTGACACCAGTCTTCCATGGAAACGTAATCGTAATCATAGTATGAAGTTAAAATATTTGGGAATTCCAAAAACCCCTGGGCCTTTCCTATTATCAAACCAAACAGCTTTATAGCCATTTATAAGGTAGCTATTATCACATTAATATTACCTTTTCTTTACGTATGGGTTAAACCAGATTTGACTTCCTATTGCCAAAGTAGGTGTTTAGTACACCACACGTTATTTACATCATAAGGGTGTTGTGTGTTTGAGCGTTTCGCTCTTTTTGCCTGCTTTGCTTGTTTTTTCTATCTTTAGAACCTGCCAACGTGGCTCTATTCTGCCTGATGGAAAGCATGAATAGAATCCGAGAGTTGTGGTCACCATACTCATTGCAAATGCTGACCACGCAGTATGGTGACCCACACTATGGCGGCCTTGTGAGATGCTTATTCACACCCCGCTTGAGGACGTAAAAGGCATGACAGTCATTGTGACAGTGTAAGGCTTACACAGTTACCACGATAACTGTCACCCCTGCATCAATGGGCCTCCGGTCTCACACTCACCAACGAAACATGACAACACGGATGCTGGCGCTTTAGGTAGGTCTTCTATGGGAGGGTAGTACTGCCCCGGTCGAGCCGGCCCACTCGTGCTGAAATCAGCGTGGCACTACTACCTTGAGATTGCTAAAGAAGAACGTGGATTTATTATGATTTTAACTTCTTAAATTTGCTTCTGAAAAATGAAATTAATTTCGTTCCAGGTTCCAAGACATTAGATAAGTCCCATAAAACTCCACTGCCTTCTCTTTTAAGGTTATTGACTTGAGTGTATGTGTTACGATTATTTATAAGTGGGCAATTGATATCATGCTCGTTCGAGTGTGTTTACATCTAATTTATTTGAAAATAATTGATATATTACGAACAATCAACCCGTTGACCGTTCGCTAACCATGGCTTGTCGGCCATATTGGTCCTACTACATGCTTGTATGGTTCTTTATAGTTTAAATACTTTTTAGAGGAGAGCGAGCAGACAGTTTGCGTGATGGTAAGTCAATACCGCCATGAATACATGCAACATCAGAGATACACACGCGTAACCACAAATTGTGTGCTTTCTCCAGAACACTTGTGAACTTTGAGTGCTAGTATTAGGTTTTTTCAGTGTGGTGACGGATATAGAGTGTAACCACCCCTATTTATCGCACTCGTTACAATCACCAGAAGTGATTAAGGGAGTAAACTATACAGGACAACATCAATGCAAAGAAAAAGGAAAACGTGAAACAAACCTTATACCAATCTGACTGGCCAGCGTGGTACAGTAAGCCAAAACTTCCTTGCTAAGGAGAGGCATATGTCCAGCAGTGGACTGTTAAAGGCTTTTGATGATGATGATAAAACTATGTCGCCATACGGACATAATTAAAAATCTATTGACACCTCATTTATTAAAACTGTTAGGCACTTGGAACACGCAAATATATATAGACAGCTAAGACTATTACTCTTTCTTTTGGTATCGCTGTACTCAAGAAAAAGAGAAGGCAGGTTGCTTAAGATCCGTGCACAAAAAACATAAGTTACGCCGGCCTCCTAGGAAACCCATGTTAAGCCATTTTTTACTTTCATTGAGTGAGTAAGGCTACTGGAAGTCAGATCTTATTCTCCTTTCTATGGACCCTAGTAAGCCAAAAGTTCTTTTAGGTTAAAAAAAGGCCTATGTCTATGATAGGCTGTTGATGAACCCTACTCTAATTTTGAACGGAGGGGCACACAAATGGTGGTAAAGAATTTCTTTCTATCGAGTTGTCATAGACGACGGTAACGACTGACCACCAAATGATATAATCTTAAGTCTTTTACAATAATAATTTTCTTTAAATGCCTTTTGATGCATAGGTGGCAGTTATCGTGGTAAGTGTGTGAGCGTGACACTGCCACGATGTCTTTCATGAATTTACGTTCTCAAGCAGGACGTAGCATTTCACTAGTATTACCACGCGCTCATCGATATACTGTTAAACTAATTGTAGATTCTGCCTATTCGATTATATCGATATCGATCAGATGTGGGATATTATTATTATTATATTATTCACAAGTCTATAATACGTAGAGAAGCCTATAACAAGATGAAGAGAACATTCATTCTTGCGGTTTTAATCATTTGTTTCCGAGAATAACGGGCAATTGTTCAACAAAGAAATACACGGTATCCATGCAGATGCATCACACGTGTATAATATAAATTAATCATTTCATTTATATGTATTTCAGATGTCCTTTTGTGATTCATATGTTACTCTGTATTTGATATCAATATAGATATTTTGGTTTTTACTGAGCGATGGACGAGGCTCCGGCAAACAAAACATCGCGATTAGCGGCGATAGGCACCTATTACGTGAGCCTAATACTCAAGCGAAAAGTGGGCGTTCATACCTCTGCCTACCCGTCTGGCGAAACAGGCGAGATTTTATATAAGCGTTTTTGGTAGCAGTAGTTTAATTTTTTAATTAATTTATATTAATAAACGAGAACGCATCACAAGGCTCGAACTGCAATCCCTACTTATAATATTATGAATGCGAATGTTTGTTTGTTTGTCACCGTTTCACGCGAAAACTACTCGACCGATCATTATAAAATTTTGTACACATGTTCTTGGAGGTATTAGAAGTAATATAGGATACTTTTTTATTGAAAAAAATGTATATTTATTTTAAATCATCTGTTACGAAACTTAATGTGGCAGACCAAATTCCACGTGAGCTTATAAGTGTGTGCAATTGTGTCATCAGCGACATTCACCACATAATATGCAAATACAATTGCAGGGTTTCTTCCTTTGAGAATATTACAACATAGCGACGTTGTATTATGTTGTTTGATATTAACATAAATTGTATATATATTGAAGATTAACGTTTAACATTAATTTAACTAAATATTTTTTTTATAGATTTCAAACCAATATAGAAAGTCTTGTTGAATGACTTCGTTATCCATTTATATTTGTTGGCCAGGATCTTTTTATCGGAAACAGTTAAATCTATCAAGTTGAAATTAAGAAACAGAATTGCTTAACATAAATTTAGGAAAAGACATCTCCATCTAACGACGACACACTGAACTACGGAGTATCTAATCCTACATCACGCAATTTAAATTATCGCGCCGATTAGTACATGTTTTTGTTTATTTTAGATTTTTATTTTTATTGTATACACAACACAACAAAAGATGAGTTAAAAATATTTAGAGCAACAATCGGCAGTCTTATTGCTCAGCTTATTCTAGACAGCCTTTATACGGATATTATGTATTTGTTGCTAGACCAGCTGCCTCGTTGGTCTAGCGATTAGCGTATGCAACTGCTTATCAAGACGTATTGGGTTTCATTCCCGGGACGTGGTTAATAACCTGGAATTAGGAAGTTGGGGTCTTAACCCCGTGTCTCGGAAAGTACGTAAATCCGTCGGTCCTGCGGTTGATCTCTCTCCGGTCGTGACGGATAACCATCCCATCAGAATGTGAGAGTGAGGGTACAGAGAGTGCACCTGTATTTGCGCACATACTTGTACTCTACAATATCTCCTACGTTCAAAATCAACAGTAGGGTTGCGGTCTACCAGGAATGATCACCTCTCTTGGACGTTTCCTCCTTATGAGGTGGAGGGTAAGCGCAGTCATTCTTTCACACAACTTTTAGATGGATAAGTAAATCAATTGACCCTTATCAATACATGGTTAGATTTAGTCCGTTTTGTGATGGATTAAGAATATGGGATGTCAACATCCCTATTCATCCCGTGGGTGAGTCAACTAAGGGAGTACGCAAGACCACAACACTGCAACGAGAAGGCAAACCTGAAACAACCTGATTAACGTGGTATAGTAGGCCGAAACGGACATTTTTAAAGAGAGGCCTATGTGTTGGACATAGGCTCACCTTTTTTTTTTTTTTAACGTGTGGAAACCTCCTCGAGCCGTCACCCCACCGGGGTGTACGGCGAGGTAGTGTCTCGGAATCGGACCGACTAAAACCACACGGTGTGCCACTCTGCGCCTGACGTAGGAGCGATCCGGCTCACCATATTTTAACCATAATACATGATCATATGCTGCGGTAAACTCCCTTAGCCACTTCCTTCAGGTCCTACTTTTCTGAGTGCTGTCTCCATTCTTTTTTGTGTGGTGACGGATTAAGCATACTGAGTGTTACCACCATGGGTGACGTAAGAAGTGACTGAGGGAGCACATTACACAGGACAACATCACTGCAAAAGAAAAGGAAAACTTCATACAAACACTATACCATGCACTATGTGACAGTTGGCCTAGTGGCTTAAGCGGTCACCACGCCGCTCTCTACTCCACTGAGTGTTGTGAGTTCAAACCCCACACGGGACAACACTTTGTGTGATTCACAAATTGTTGTTCTGAGTCTGGGTGTTCTTTGTGTCCGTTTCTTGTATGTTTGTAAAATCCACCGCGACACAGGATTTATTCCTAGTGCGGGCGTTGTTTTTAAAAAAGAGAAAAGAAAGAAATACCAACTCGGCCAGCGTGGTATAGTAGGCCAAAGCCCCCTTTGTTAAGGAGAAGCCTATGTCCAGCAGTGGACTGTTAAAGGCTGTTGATAACGATTGATGATTCTTCTTTACCTGACCTCGAAATAGCAACTTCAGCTTGCTTGTTTCTCGATGTATGTCATTAACTTTTTTATTTGGATGACCTCATAACGTCTTTTATCCTTCAACCAATAAAAAATAAATTATTTCCAAACGATAAAACAAAAGGGAAAATTCAATAATTTAAGATTTATAAATATATTGTGTAATTTTGGGTAGCAACAACAATGTACTCGCATGTATTTCCTACTGAACATTTGCATAATTGTTATTCGTCTATACTAGTATTGCTTGTATTAGCTGAAGAGTATATTTATTTGTTTGTTTGAAGGCGCTAAGCTCAGAAAGTATTGGTCCGATTTTAAAAATTCTTTCAGTGTTAGATAACCCAGATATCTAGGAAGGCTATAGGCTATATATATACCACCTGCCAGACTGTTTGGTTTATAACTTGGTGGTATTATACATAATAAGGGGAAAGTCTGAATCTGCCGGTATCGGGCGGTAGACGGGCACGATGTAACCGAATTGCACGCGGGCGAAGCCGAGGGCAGAAAGCTAGTAAGATATAATAGTACCAGGTGATGAACTATGACGTCGCCAATTCACCCAGTAAGAGCTCTTTCACTTTAATTTTAAACGAGCAGCGACTTCTAGTCATCCTGACTTTAAGGGGAAGCGCGTTCCACAAAACGTCTGTACGAAGAACGCAGAACCGACAAACCCAGTAGAGTTCACGGGATGTATTAGAGGTTAATATCGTGAGAGAGAGACAGAATTCGTTCAATAACCTCACAGAAACGGGTGTTATATGATTAGCATATTAAAACTTGCTCTCAGATCCATGTGAACGTTGACAGATGATGACGTATTTGTACCTCTTTTAGCACAACAAAGATCACCAGTCGCAGTGACCCTGAGAAAAACGAGGCAACTGTCCCGTTATCTTGTCAGTTTAGTTAATTATTGAGAATTGAGCGAGACAGTAGGTCACGAATATTTTGTATTAGCTTTTGCCCACGTGGAAATTGGTCTACCACATTAAGTTTCGTAACAGACCATTTTGCTTTTTTTTAACATACAGACATTCCTATGGTACATCATCTTTGTGTAACTTCAATAGTTTAAGCAGCAAACGCCAAGATAACTCTCAGAGGCCATATTTTTTCCGAGTTCATTGACATGTATTGTTCTATTATGACCAAAATTACATAACATCATTACAAACTGAAGCATATATGTTATTCCGATGTATAATCTATATTACTGTAAAGTTTCATCCATATCCATCCAGTAGTTTTTTCGTAAAAGAGTAACAAACATCCTCACAAACTTTCGCATTTATAACAGGATTTCATTGAGTAAAATATTTGATGTCTGCCGACACAAATGTGTAGCAGAATATCAGTTGTCGGTACTGACAGAAAAATCCAGTTACAGGTGACTATTAAAACTGCTTGTCAAATCTATTGTTATGTTAAATAAATATCTGCGTCTGAGGAATCGTTTAGCACTTATATAGTTCTTCATTGTTCCTTTCTTTCATTCATGCTTTCTAATTACTTGTCGAACTTACGAGCTAGAACCTGCTACT
Organism: Hypercompe scribonia; assembly: GCA_949316085.1. NCBI lineage: Eukaryota > Metazoa > Arthropoda > Insecta > Lepidoptera > Erebidae > Hypercompe > Hypercompe scribonia. The sequence goes on from OX438997.1 coordinate 7,125,978, forward strand.
GAACCCTGGTTGATTGATGGTGGTCAGGCCGGAGACTATGGCTGATAGGTGGCTTAGAGACTGACTGCGGGCTGGCAACAAGAAAAAGTAAAGTGATATTATTATTTTTTTGCGTAGATGTCCTGAGACTAAAATTCCTGAGCTGCAGGGGAAATCTCTCACTCAGGACTACTATAACTATAATCACTGGTCTGTTGGCCTAGTGGTTAGCGATTCTGACTGCTATGCCAAAGGTCGTGGTTTCCATTCTCACCCAGGACAATTGTTTGTGTGAGCGACAATATCATTTGTTCTATCTCTGCGCATAATTAATCTATGATATATATACCAAGAATAACTCTCCCCTCTATTTATCATATGTCAATATGTATAAAATTCATCACAGTCGGTCCAGTAATCAATTTTATCAATTAAGAAACTTATTCTTAAACGTGCTGTCCGTGTGGTGATGAAATAAGAATATAAAGTGTCACCACCCTTATTCATCCAAGGGGTGTCGTAAGAGGCGACTAAGGGATTAAATACACCGGACAATATCACTGCAAAGAAAAGGGAAACTTGAAAGAAATCCTATACCATCCCGCCTGCTAGGGAGCTGCTCCTTGTTAAGCAGAGGTCTACATCCAGCAGTGGTCTGTTGGAGGCTGGTGATGATGAAATTAAATAAAACTTAAAAAATGTGTTTTATGTACCTACGACGGTGACGTCAAGATTCTAGTAACAGAAAAAATTCTTACATTCAACACAATCACACTTTTTTATCCCACATAAATCACACGCGATAAACCAACGTGTAATTCTCGTCACGACAAGTTTAGACACGAAAAATTTATCGTAAGATAGTCATTGTTTGACGAAGGACACACGTAATGTAAACACTACAGCATGTCATTCTTATCACTGAATACAATTGTATGTTGTTTAATTTTTATAACTTGTTTCAACAAGTCTCTGACTTTTTTGTACGTACGAAAATTAGGGTTGCCGCATACAAACGGACTTGATCTGGATGTCGTAATAACAGCTGTTTCCGGATCCCTTCTATGTCAGGCGCAGAGTGGCACACCGCGTGGTTTTAGTCGGTCCGATTTCGACACACCACCCCGCCGTAAGCCCCGGTGGGGTGGCGGCCCGAGGGGGTTTCCACACGTTAAAACAAAAATAAATATAAACGAACTTGAAAACAGAACTTATATTATGGGTACTAGATAACTGATATAAACACATATATACTTTTTAAGCTATTGCAAAGCTTTTATCGCGGGCTTCGAGCGCGGCCATATCAAGAAATTCCGTAACGAAAATAAACCTAACACTCCCACTCCGACCGGCACAGTGGTGCGGCGTTGAAAGCCGTGCATCGTCTAATGTCGTTTCAGTTCGGCAGACTTCGGCACGGTGTTTGTGTGTGCGACTAGACGTATGTGTGTAGACTGTACGAAGCTCGCACGGATCGAGACGAGCTGCTCCGAAATATTATAATTACATAAATTGATAAAAAATGCTATGCAATAGCTTTACCGCGGCAGTCTCCGAGTGCCACGCGTGTTGTTTTTCAAGAAGATCATACAGACATTGAGTCCGACCAGAGGAATGAAGCCAATACCTTAAGCACAGCAGTCGCAGACGCTACCACTGCTGAGACAGTCATAATATTATCAGTAGATTTTCATTTTGTTCTTTCAGGACACTATTGCGTCAGTCGTGTTCATTGGTATTGTTTTTATTATATTCCTGTGCCTATAAATGTGTCTATTAATGTGTCATACAATTATCTAATCAATCCCCGTTCAAAAGGCCACCACGTACAATAATGTAATATTATGATAATAACTTCATACTCGTACATCTCACACGGCCGTCTGATCCTCAACTAGGCCTGTTACTAAGGTAACCAGACCGCTAAAAAGCATACTTATATATTGACAAATACATACATGTATCGGTAGTAGAACCATGATGATTTCAGCATGAACGAACCAGCCCGATTGGAGCAGTTCTACCCTTCCAAAGCAACAGCATCCGTGCTATCGTGTTTACCGGAAGCCCATTGATGCAGGAGTGACAGTTGTCGTAGTCAGTGTGTGAGCCTTACACTGCCATGATGACTGGCATGCATTTTACGTCCCCAAGCGGGGCGTGAAGAAGCTTCTCGCTAGGCCGCCATATTGTGGGTCACCATATTATATTTTCTACATTCACAATGAGTATGGTGACCACAGCTCTTGGATTCTATTCATACTTTCCATCAGGCCGATTATAGTCACTTTGACAGGCTGTGCCTGTGACTTCGCTTGTGTAATTGACTTTGATGACTGCACGGATGGTCCAGTGGTTAGTATAAGCAGTAGTGGTTAGTATAAGCGATTGGCACGCCGCTCTCTACTTCGCTGAGTGTTGTGGGTTCAAACCCCACATGTGATAACACAGCGTGGTCCACAAATTGTTGCTCTGACTTTGAGTGTTCTTTCTGTTCGTTTCTTTGCCAATGCGGACGTTGGCTTCAAAATAATCCTTTGACTTTGATGAATTTCCATACAGATACTAAATAAAGAAATAAAATAAATATTTCGGACATTTGACACACAACGCCATCTAGTTTCAAACTAAGCTGAGCTTGTGCTATGATAACTAGACTGACTGATAGAATACTTATATACTTTTGAATTTTGTAACTACATACATATTAAACATAGAAAACACACAAACTTCGAAACAAATATTTGCAGATCATATAAATATTTGGTCCGACCCGAGAATCGAACCTGAGACCTCGATACTCATATCTTATTTTGCCCCCTTAGGGGTGGAATTGCCAAAAACCTTTTCTTAGTAGCTGTTTACTATATAAAATTAAATCTGCTATTTCAAGTGTGCATGTTCAACCGTTAAGACTGCGCTGATGAATCGAACAGTGGGTATTTTAATAAAAGAAAGTGAAAATAGAACTACAAACAAATTAAAAGTTCACTTTTCGATGCCCCTATTAGAGATTAAATAATAGATGAAAGTATAACAAGACGTTTATTAACCGGTAAAGCTTACAGAGAACGGAACATGTACACTAGCACCATATGTGGCAACAATCAAAAACTTAATTTACGTTCAGAAACTATACAATATAGATTTTATGTTTACTGTTTCAACAATGGGCAAGTAATTATCTATATATAGAAGAGTCAGTACATTTCCACAGCCAATTGCCAAGGTCAACAGGTATTTTATAGTAATTAGTGTTTTAACATAATCTAACCGTGTAACCAATGTGCTAAAAATAATGTTACATCTATACATAGATAGGGCAAAACAAAACACGCAATTATTTTTCTGTTATCTTTGCAAATCGATTAATTTGTTAAGGTCGTCATCTATCTCAGAAAAAGTGATTTATCAAAACAAAGGTCAGACTCAAATTGCACTGTAGTTATAACTCTACAAATACGTGACTCGCTTTATCGCGCCATATTTGTGTGATGTCTTGTGCTACGTGAGTTGCATCTGTTCTTGTGATATAAGATATAAACAAGTATACATACATTGTGGTGAACGAAGGCCTCTTTTTTAACGTGTGGAAACCCAAGAAACCACACGGTGTGCCACACTGCGCCTGTGATAGGAGGGACCCGGGAACAACTGCTATTACGACATCCAATCCCTCCTAGTGCCTGCCCGCGAACGCGGGTTCCATCTGCTGGTAAACTCTATTTAGGCGATGTACGGCACACGCGGACGTCGCCGCCTCGCGGTTAAACCCGTCCCGTCCACCCTCGGCCACACTCAGGGCGGCATGAGGCGCTGGTAAGCTGAACAGCCTTTCTCAAAGAACGCCAACCATCCCGGTTTTGAACAATCTGCATCAATCCGGTGCCAGCTATGCAATATGCACCATACACTACTTTTCCCTAGTTGCGTTCTCTAACACGTTTCGTCTCCAGCCATTAGTCCGCTTGGAGACATGACCGCCCCATTTCCTACTTCCATGGGGACGGGTGACAGGAACTTTAAGGTGGATTTAACTAAAGGTAATAAGCGGGTGATCTGGAATGAGCTTTAATGTGTCTGAGTCAGAATCAATTTTTATTTAAAATGATTTTGTGGTGTGAGTTTTCTATACTTATGAATGGGATTACCGGAGCACAAGCCCCACCACTTATCTATCTCTAAAGGGACATTTATCAGGCGACAGCGCAGTTGTGTCTATAGTGTTGCAGACGTCTATCGGATGCGGTGCCTGTCTTCCGTGTGGTGACGGATTAAGAATAGAGTGTCACCCTGTGGGTTCATCTTGTGGGTGTCGTAAGAGGCGATTAAGAAAGCTAATTACACAGGACAAGATCACTGCATGGACATGGAAAACTTGATATGCAAACCCTATACCAGGCCAGCCTGGTGTAGCCAAAACTTTTCTAACGAGAGGCCTATGTCCAGCAGTGGACACTTGAAGGCTGTTGATGTGATGATGATCAGTGGCAGTAACTACTTACCAACAGATGTTCGTTTCCATCCTTTAACAGTCCACTGTTGGATATAGGCCTCTCCTAACAAAGGAGGTTTTGACCTACTATACCACGGACCGAGTTTTTTTTTAAATTTACATCTATTATTTGGGGGGGTCAATTCAAATGATTGATCACTATATTGAACTCGTCTGATACAGTGTGTGACTGATTAATTCATGTATAATATCTGAAGTACGTGTCATGCTGGAATAAATACATATAGATGTCAATTGATAAAGTCTTTGTCATATCTTATCTATGATTCAACTGACAGTAGTTTAGTTGCCGCGACTTTCCTGTTTTAACGTCTTCAAATTGTTTCTTTGCTTTTAAATCGGCTTAACAATTAGATAAAACCTGTCCAATGTTGACCCAATTGCTGATAGACATTGTTATATATCACTAAATACTTATGTATTATAGATAACTGGCCGTATAACCCAGATAGGGAGCAATTGATCATACTCATCACACAATTATTTGACCTGGGTGATAATCTTTTTATTTCTTTACAGCGTTTTGATAAAAAGATAACTTCCGCATTGGCAACATCTCTTACTAAACTTTAGAAAATGCAGGGTTGGTCTAGCGGTTTAAGCGGTCGCCACGCCGCTCTCTACTGCGCTGAGTGTTGTGGGTTTAAACATGGGACAACACTTTGTGTGATCCATAAATTGTTTGGATATTCTTTGTGTTCGTTTCTTGTATGTTTGTAAAGTCTCCGCGACACAGGATTTATTCCTAGTGCGGGCGCACATGAAACGGACTCAAAAATACCCAGATTCAGAACAACAATTTGTGGATATCACAAGGTTTTACCATATATGGATCAAACCCACAACACTCAACACAGTAAACAGTGGCGAGATCACCGCTTAACGTACAGTCCTGGTTGTTGGTAAGCCCTTGACTTTTCAGCAGTTAGGATTACTATAACTTCAGTCTGTCGAAATTATGAGTGCTGTTGTAGCATCTAAACGCCATTTCAACTGGCGTTTTGATGAGAAGCGATTGCTGGAGCTATAATCAGCTTTTATTAATATTATAATATATCAAGTTTAAAATGAATATATATATATATATATATTTGCCTGTATTCATAAACAGCGTTCAACAGTCCACTGCCGGACATAGGCCTCTCCTCAACATGGAGGTTTTGGCCTGCTATACCACGCTGGTCAGACGGGTTGGACTTAGGTTTGTTTCAAGTTTTCCTTCTCCTTGTAGTGATATTTTCTTGAATAGTCCCTAAGTCACCTCTTACGACACCCACGGAATGAATAGGGGTGGTCAAATTACATATTCTTAATCCGGTGCTAACGGTGCCTGTATTAAAAAAAAAACATCTGGCCAGCGGAGTATAGTAGACCAAAACCTTCTTTCTAAGAAGACAAACTAATATAGGTTGATGATATCACAAATACGATAAAATTGGCAATCTACGATAAGATTAGATCCATGTTAGAGACCTCTATGGGTTAATTGTCTGAATCAATATCAATTGGCCTTGTAGATAACATGTATGATACTTACGATCCATGTATTGCGTACATATCTAAAAACGGCGTGTATTGGGAGAGGCTATGTCTAGTACTGGACAGCAATAGGCTACTGGTGTATATAGATTAGGAGCTTAGCGACTAAGCGATAACCGACTAGGTTAACATTGGAAAGTAAAACAATCTTAGCTAGATCAGTTTATGGATGGGTGACCATTCTTAACATATTGAGACTCCTCCGTGCTTAGGAGACCACAGCAAGCCACTGATCAGCCATACGAACATCTGCGTTTTTTCTTTTTAAAGAGCTTGCCAAAGTGACTCTATTCTGTCTGATGGCAAGTATGAATAGATTACAAGAGTTGTGGTCACCATTTTCATTGTGAATGCAGACGATAAACTATGGCGACGCACGCGGCCTAATGAGATGCTTCTTCACGTCCCGCTCGCACACATAATGCTCACACATTTACCACGATGACTGTCACTCCTGCACCAATGGGTCTCCGGTCTCGCATTCACCAACGAAACAATAGCACGGATGCTATCATTTTAGGTTGGTCTACTGCGAGAGGGTAGTACTGTCCCGGTCGAGCCGACCTGTTCATGCTGGAATCAATGTGAATCGATTACCCTACGTGTGGTAATCGTTATGGGTGATTGGACCCCTAAACAGTCCGCCAAGGGTCTATCACAGAACGTCTATTATAGTATTTGGATTATGAAGGTCTGATGGCAGTCGCTAATAGTTTAATGGACTTCGACTTCTGGGACAATAGCATTCATAAACTTGATAAATGGTACCCAAGGGAGTTTGTCCAACATGAATACTAAGCAATGTAGGGTGGCCAGATAGCTGGGGAATTCGGGAATATCTCGATACTTTACTCCTTGTCGCGTTAGATATGCGACAAGGTGCAAAGATCTCTTCTCGTTAAGTAGGATGACGAAGAAGAATGCTATGAAGCAAGACGGTAAGGTCCCAAAAACCTGGCAAGTGTACCTGACTCGATTTATTTATAGAAGACCCTAGCTGTATCCTAACACATTTCGCTGTGGTAAACGAGGAACAAACCTAACCCAAAATGTAAAGAAAACCATTTTTGTCGCTTGTTGTACGTCGCATCAAAGTTTGAGCTCAATTGATGTGGATTTTTTTGAGTTTTTAAAGCGTATACAAACAAAACTTTGACCAGCTTGGGATCAGACAGCCGTGTGCGAGATGTGTCAAGTAACACTTTTAGTATATAAAGATAACACAATCATTTCGCTAGGTAAATGTTTATATTATCATAAGTTTAATGAACCCTCAGTAAATAGTTGACTTTAAAGACACGAGTTACTAACACGACACAAACGCAACTAAACAAACAAGTTTTGTTTTATAATTATATTGTTAGAAACTAACGGAGCTCGCGAATCATCATGAGACATACTAATCAAATCTTTTTTTAAATTACGTCCCCAAGCGGGACGTGAAAAAGCATCTCACTAGGCCGCCATAGCGTGGGTCATACGCCATACTGCATTGTCTGCATTTGCAATCAGTGGGGTAACTCTTAGATGCATGCTTTCCATCAGGCAGAGAAGACTCACTTTGGCAGGTTCTTAATATAGAAAAAAAACTTTTTTTTTATTTTCACATAGCTTAAACTTTCCCTGGACCACCACAAATCTACCAAGACCAAAATCGACCAAATCGATCCAGGCATTCCGGAGATTTAGTGAAACTAACGACAGCAATTCGTTATAAGAAAACACCTATCTATTTTCCTATGTATTTTTTCTATAGCTTCGTAGACTTGCCCCGGCAATTTGACATTTAAAATATGGCTACCCTAATCCATCGTGTATCACTCTAGATCGATACTGCTGTATTAGGTGTGCCTCGATAACTAAGGCTAAGATAATGATGGGTTTGTATTCGGGGTTGTGACATTATTAGTGATCAGTTAAGGTGTGATCGTAGGCAAATAAACTGACAGCACTTGACGTTCAGTACAATTGTAATTCTGTCTTGAAGTCCTTTCATCATCATTGTTTGGCTGCATCGGTCCACTGCTGGACATAATCCTCTCTTTAGAAAGGAGGTTCTAGAGGCAAGAGGAGACGGGTTGAAATAGGGTTTGTATCAAGTTTTCCTTCTCTTCACAGTGTTGGTGTCTGTACAATTTGTTCCCTTAGTCGCCTCTTGCAACACCCGTAGGATGGATAAGGGTGAAAAATAACCACACGGACTCCTTTGAAGTCCTTTAACTGCTCCAAAGTTGGGGAAGGAGGGGAGGGGTAAGATAGATTCTTCGATAATCTCACCCACTCAATCCAAAGCAATGAAAATATAGGGTAGTCCAAGAATTCGTTAACATTTGAATCCGACATCCGGACCGACCCGACCAATCTTTCTGGAATTTACTGGCTTTAATCGTAACACATACTTTCAACAAGATGGGGCCTCTTGTCACACATCCAATGTGTCCCTGCCGGTGGTCACAGACATGTTTCCGGAAAAGCTGATTTCTGGACGAGGCGACATTCCATGGCCACCCAGAAGTCCAGATCTATCCCCAGCAGTTTTTTTTTATGGGGTTATTTGAAGATGCTTTACCGTGGTTTTCTGCGAGGTCATGATATCAGTCAAACGATAGACAGCGCTCTTGGATTCTTAACTTAAGACTAACAAGGTTAAAAACGCAATTAATATTTTTATCACCTCTAATAGTCACACAAAATGTTAATGAGCTGGTTAGCGACACACGACAGTAAATGAAATATGTACATAGAAACAGTTTTTTTTGTCTACTTATAAACAATAAGCTATTATATGTTATTTATGTTAAACTAACCAGTTCCTAGTATTGTATGTGTTAACGGCAAAGTATGTAATACTTCGTCGTATGTAATTCCTAGGAAATGTCTACAATTCGTATAATGTTATTATAGCTATTACCGACGGTTCGGTCGCGTGACTATTTCTTATTTCGTTATTATGCCCAAGATTATTTGAAGTCGGCGACTAGTTCGATTGTACCTTTTTTTTTGCGTGGGGAATGCTTTTCGCACTATACCCTCTGTGTGGGACTTCCGGAAAACCGGTCTACCCACTAAACCCCGCGGCGGCCTACCTCGGCAGTCGAGAGGAGCTTTAGGAACGCATTAGCGGCTTCTAGAGTCTTCCCTGCCGTACCTCACAAGTAAGGTCCGGCACCTCATGCCCCAGAGGCAAGACGCTATCGCACCTCTCACCGACCTGCGCAGTAAGAGGTAGAACAGACGACACTCCCCGGCCGCACCGGAGGCGGAGTGTCATCTGTCTAGGGTCGTGTGCAACAGTCACATCGCCCTAAGATGTGACCGCAGCGACCCTTAGGCGGCGAAGTTCGATTTTACCTATATTATCAGTTTTTACACGGAGCGGCTAGCGTCATCATGATCAGCCTTTAACAGTCCACTGCTGGACATAGGCCTCTACTTAACAAGGAGGTTTTGGCCTACTGTACCACACCGGTCAGACAACTTGGTATAGGGTTTGTTTCAAGTTTTCCTTCTCTTTGTAGTGATATTTTCCTGCGTAGTTTTTTCCCTAAGTCGCCTCTTACGATACCCATGGGATGAACGTTCGTTAGTTTCACTAAATCTCGGGAATCACTGGATCGATTTGGTTGATTTTGGTCTTGATAGATTTGTGGTGGTCCAGGGAAAGTTTAAGCTATGTGAATATAAAAAAGCGTGGATTAAGAAAAGTAGTGTCACCACTTAGGAGTGGTGACCTTACTTTTCTTAATCCACCCTTTGTATAGGCCTAAAATGTATGTATTTGTTAGAAATTCTCTGAAGTACCTAAATCGCACACATTTCACGTTACATTTAAGATTTAATTTGTTTGTGACAACCTTGAAGTTTGACCATTCTTAAACTTTCCGAGAACTCGTTGTCAACGGCCACATTTGACTGGAATGTCAATCGAGTCGTGTCGTATGGACAATTCTTATTAAATACTAGTTAGCACTAAGCTTGGTCTTGCTGTTTTTCTATGATTGTAAACGACAAACTTCCAACATCCCTTAATACATTACTACCTCGGTGGCGCAGCTGTAGTGATTGCAGCTGCTGTGCTTGAGGTCTCGGGTTCGGTCGAGTCTCGAGTCGGACCAAGTGTTTGTATGATCTGCAAGATTTGTTTTGAAGTTTGAGTGTTTTCTATTTATAATATGTATGTATTTACAAAAAAAAGTACAAGCTCTGCTTAGTTTGAAACTAGATGGCGTTGTGTGTTAAATGTCCCAAATATTTATTTATTTTATTATTGTACAATACAATCCAATCCAATGTATTTTTATCAGTTAAAAATATAAATAAAAAAAATATAAATATGTATTTTTTAGAGGTTGTCTAGTACCCATGATACACGCTCTGCTTATTCGAGAGTAGATGGCGTTGTATGTCAGATGTCCGAAATATTTTATAATTATGTATTTTTGTGGACCATGTTTTACGTCATTATAACATCAAAAGTTGTGGTAACTACTCACTCTAGTTGATATAGAGGTGTATTCGCTTTCATTATTAATTGATTACTAACGGTTGACGCTTATAATTACAAGCTGATTTGCCATAGAGTACAGTTTATTCTCTTACAACATTTATAGTGCGTCTAATTTTGTTAATTAGTCTGATTGACTATGGTATATGGATTTGTGGAGTGCTTATTTAGTACAAGGCTAAAAATTTGTTAATTATTATAAATGATTACACGGTTGGCGTAGTGGTGGGGTCCGGTAATCGTAATAACAGCTATTCCCGGATCCCACTATCTCAGGCGCAGAGTGGCACACCGTGTGGTTTTAGTCGGTCCGATTCCGACACACCACCCCGCCGTAAACCCCGGTGGGGTGACGACCCGAGGGGGTAACCACACTTTTAATAAAAAGTAGTTTAAGCGGTCGCCACGTCTCTCTCTACTGCGCAGTGTTGTGGATTCAAACCCCACATGGGACAACACTGTGTGATCCGCAAATTGTTGTTCTAAGTCTGGGTTTTCTTTGTATCTGTTTCTTGTATGCTTGCAAAGTCTCCCACGACACAGGATTTATTCTTAAAGCGGGCGTTGTCTTTTTTTAAGAGTAGAAAAAAACTTGTCTAATCCATGAGTCTGCTGGGTTGGGTATCTGTCTCATTGCGAATCTCTCCTACACCGAATAAATACAACAGACCACATCCAACGCATATCGAAGTTCTGTAGAAAAACTGTCCTCTGGTTTTTGAGGAGTCCGACTACCCGCAGTGATTGCTAAAGATGTTCACATGGCAACCGGGATGGACGGCTTCACGAACTCTCCGAGGCACGGTTGGGTTACCATGTGTTAGAATGGTCACTCTGCCATAGGCAGACCTGGCAAGGATTACGTATTAACTTGCTCGGTTATCACATAGAAACGAGCCCCTAGGCGAGTAAGACCAGATAATAATAATTACATATTTACATAATAACCAATAACAATTAATAATTCACAAGTTATCGCACAAACATGACACAATACAGGTTTATTTACCTCTAAAGGTTGTACGCACGTTCAAATAGCTTGATAAGCCGTAATGCGAGAACATTGCGACACAGGCCTTTTGGTCTAGTGGGTTCTGACTGTTAAACTGGAGGTGTGTTTGATTCTCGCCCAGGGTTTGTTATTGTTTGATGAGAGGATCATTTGTTCTGTATCTGGGTATGATTTCATCCGCAATGTGTATGTATTTATCAAACTAGTTTAGGATCTGCCGGCTGTGTGTGAGGTTATTATTGTTTGTGACATACATATACGATACTCGTAAAATGACCATAAAAATTCCAAAACATTCCACTTTTTAAACGCCTTTAAATAAGAAGGTTCTTAATTTGAATGTGTGTTTTTATGTTTCTTATCGCCAATATTCCGTTATATGTGAACGGATTTGGATTTCTTTTTTAACTCCATACTTCCTTCCACGTTGTGGGTTTACCTTTAAACTTGAAGGGAAAATTCCACGCCTAAGAACGTATATAAGGAATTAAGAGAAGCGTTTGTTACAATTTATCATGGAGTATATTACAGAATGCAATGAGGCTTTATAGATGGTAGACTCACGCTGATTTCAACGCGAACGGGCTGACTCGACCGGGGCTATACTACCCTCCCACAGAAGATCAACCTAAAGCGACAGCATCCGTGCTGTTGTGTTTCGTTGGTGAGTGCGAGACCAGAGACCCACTTATGCAGGGGTGACAGTTATCGGACCTTAAACTTCCTTAAGGCACGATAACTGTCATGTCTTTCACGTCCCCAAGCTGGAAGTGAGAAAGCATCACTCTTGTGGGTCACCATACTGTATTGTCTACATTCACAATGAGTATGGTGACCATAAGTCTCAAATTGTATTTATACTTTCCATCAGGCAGAGTAGAGTCACTTTGGCGGGTTCATAAAATAAATTAGAAGAAATGCCACCGATTGTGGTACTAATTTCTTTGGTGCCTTTGCGTAAAATAATTTTAACGATCAGGTACACTACCTTATCGTTAAAAACTAATCAATCATTATAATCAGCCAATCATTGTATAATAAACAATGATTACCGATATCGCCAATCATCGATTATTTTGTCGGCGTACTGTAATTTTGTTAATACGCTTTAAATACAAGTGTCACGTACTAGAAATCAGCTGGCGGTCAGATAACGACTGTTTTGAATGGTTTATTTTTTACGTCAGTGACAGATTAAAGATACGGTGTCAGTATTTATCATATGTGTGTCGTAAGAGCTGACAATATCACTGTAAAGATAAGGAAGACTTGAAACAAACTCTATACCAGTGTTTGGCCAGCGTATTGGTTGTACAATAGTCCAAACAGTCCTCTTTTATTAGAGACTTATGTCCAGCAGTGGACCATTAAAGTTCGTTTATTATAATCGCTACTAACATTATTAGTGCGAGTGTAAGTGTGTTTGTTACGGTTTTACGCGAAAACTATTCAACCGATCATCATGAAATTTTGTACACATGTTCTTGGAGGTAATAAAAAAATATGTATTAATGAAACTTAATATGGCAGACCAAATTCCACGCGTGCGAAGCCGCAGGCAAAAGCTAGTAATTGATAAATATGCTTTAAATCAAAACCTCTAACGAAAAGCAATCTTTCATATCAAATAAATTGAATCAAAGTTTGTCAATCAGTTTAGCAGCTATAAACCAGAATACGCACACCGCTCTTGTACCGGAACTATATAAAACAATTTAGTGTGTGTAATACGTTATCGTATTAAGTGATATTCTTATGAAATAATGACATTTATTGCTTGTAACCCTTATCAATATTATTGTCAATAATTTGATAAGAGTCTTCTATCCGTATTGCAAAATAATTATCGAGGACAGTAGGTCGCGCAGAGATAATGTTAGAGGTGTGTCATAGCACGTCGATAATGTATGTAATGGTTCAAATGTTAATTATATAAAATGTCACGTACCACGATACAGTATAAGTCTAGTGCCGTTAACATCTGTACTCAATTGTGCAATTGCTAGACTGTTAACGGGGAGGAATGGGTGTCATGTCCTTTTGACACAAAGGGAGGATCCTCCGACCAGGTGAGGTGATCATGCCTAGTAGGCCGTGACACAATTGTTGTGTCCTCCATCCGCGAGGAGGCGACGTCCGCGTGTACCGTACGTTACCTAAATAGAGAGTTTACCCGAAGATGGTGCACGCACTAGCGGGCAGGTGCTAGGATGGGTCTGGACACGACATCCTGTTAATAACAGCTGTTCCCGGCTCCCTCCTATTTCAGATGCAGACTGCAACACCGTGTGATTTTAGTCGGTCCGATTCCGACACACCACCCCGCTGTAAAACCCACATGCTAAAAAATAATAATTAGATGTTGCGTGCATGTTATTCCTCGTGAGAATTTCTATATCGCGATACAGGATTAGTAGTGGTTCCGTAGTATGTCTTTTTTATTTACGATGTATGCGGAAGTCGCTACAGCTGATAATATTTGTTCCTTTCATTAATTACATTTTAAATACATAAAAAAAAAACAAAAATACATCGAGTACAGTTAGCAAAGCAAGGCAAGGTTAGGGTTCCAAAGACAGGAACCGCCTCGCTATAAGGAACGGGTCAAGAAGGATTAACTTCTGCATAAGATCAAGCAATCTTCTAACGTGAGCCTCTTAGGAGCCTGCGATAATCAGAGCAATGATGACCCAATCCATATTCCGCACATCCACAGTCTCGTGTGGTATCCAATATTTTATTCGTTTTTCTTTTTCGACTTTTGATCGTTATGGGTTCGATACCGGTTCGGTTCCATGATTGGGTGTAGTCTATCTATAATATGTATGTATTTTAATTAGAAATATATAAGTATGTTTATTAGCAGTAGCATAGTACAGGCTCTGCTTATTTTAAGATCAGACGGTCGAGTGTGAGATATGTGCCCTACATATGGTATGTAGCCCGGATCTATCCCCGATGGATTTATCTCTTTGAGGATATAACCCAGTAACTCTTGACAAATCAAAGAATCGTATTCGCACAGAAATCCAAAACATCTCAACAGAAACATGTGAAGCTGTTATCGATATTTGCCGCTCTAGATTGCAGCAATGCCAGAATAATGAAGGATTGCATATGGATGATGTGATTTTCAAGAAATAGATTCCCCTATTGCTTACTATTGAAAACAATAAACAGTTTAAATCTACTGTAATTAGTTTTTTTTTAATCATCATTTCAAATATAAATGGACTTTTGGTCCACCCGTTGCAAGGCACACAAAAATACGTTTTCTTCTTATATAAGAAAAGTACAGTATGAAATGCGGAGGCCTACTTTCCTAAAGTTCGGGTGGACAGAAATCGATGAAGGGTCAAACAGTGAGTGACCTTCCAGTCAAGGTTTGTTAAGGAGTGGTTTCGTTTATGCGAAAAACATTGATCATTCCACTTGATTTGGTTTTAGGGTCGTGTCTTCCGTCGAATTAGACATGCAGTAGGGTGGGAGGGGCAGGGGACTTAATGGTGGTTAGGAAGGCCAGGGTTGCCGGTATATGTTATAGTTGGATCGTTTGTTTGTCAGCTCTGTTGATGTATTATTTAGTGACTGATTAACTGGCGATCGTGGTTTACGCCCAAGGCCAATAATTTTGTTATGTGGACGATCATTTGTTGAATGATTGACTGTAATTTATCTGTAATTTATATGTGTTTAAAATGTCATCACCATCAACAGCTTTTAAAGTCCACTGTTGGACAAGAGCTTTATCTGCGAAAGGAAGTTTTGGCTTACTATTACTTACTATTTTCTTTATTCGTTTATATATACATATTGCTTAAATTTTTAAATACATATACTCGTAAAAGGAATACAAAAATACATATTTAAAAATATAAAAAATAGTAGACCACCGACATCGGGTACAGGGACCAAGACACCGGTGGTTGCGGGGTCCACAGGAACCTTGACACTATACGGGCCGTGTCAAGGAGGACTTGGATCCAACCTTCCAACGTTAGCCCCTTGAGGTGTTGGTCGAGGCTCTTGGCTATCAATACTAGTAGTAATAATTACTTACTATTATTATTACTACCACGCTGGCCAGACGGATTAGTATTTAAAAATATAGAAATATGTTTATCAGCAATCTGGTCATAGTACAGTTTGTGCTTAGTTTGAGTTGAGACTGCTGTGGATCTGGATGTCGTAATAGCAGTTGTTCCCGGATCCCACCTATGTCAGGCGCAGAGTGGCACACTGTGTGGTTTTAGTCGGTCCGATGCCGACACACCACCCTGCCGCAAACCCCGGTGGGGTGACGGCCCGAGGGAATTTCCACACGTTAAAAAAAAAAAACTGTTGTGTGTGAGTTCTTTATAACATAAACGCACGTACGGAAGCATATTATGTTTGTAACACTTAGAGCCAGATTCACCAGTTTTTGGTAAAGTTTCAGATAGTTATCTGTATCTCATACTAACAGATAAAAGTATAGAAATATGCTCAACGAAAAGAAAGACATAATAGTCTATCAAGGATTTTATCAGCAAGGCGTGAAACTGGTCCTGATGTCGAAATTTTTAATTAATACATGCTAAAAAGTTCATCTAACCTAAAAGCAACGAATGACATTTCTGACAGATTGAAGAAGGTGGCTGGTAGCGGAGGGACGCGAGTTCTCCAAGACCGGGACTGGCGTTCCTTGGGGGAGACCTGCGTTCAGCAGTGGACGGTGATAGGTTGATTGATTGATTGATTGAAGAATAGGGACGGGTCAAAGAAATTGATAACTGCAACATGCGATTCTCGATATTATTTCCTTGTATTTACAAACCGATTACAATTTTACAGATTTATTCGTTATAATAGATATAGATGACATGCTAGAGTAGATAGATGTTGTCTCGATAAAAACTTCTGCGATTAATATACGGTTAATAAAGGCAAAAACTTATTTTCATTATGTGTTTTAATTGACAGCTGGATGTCAGTTGAAATTTGTGTAGGTATTATGATATACAAAAAAACGTTTAGATTGAAAATGATTAGTTATTAATAATTTCAATTATTCGTATATTTTAACGATTATTGGTATTAAAGTAAATTTGAAAAGTCACAACACTATGGTAAAAGATCCAACTGCATGACATTAAAATGGCGTCTAAAAAAATTATGGTATATATATTGTGTTTATTTTAAAGATGTATGATAAAATATCCTCTATCATCTTTATCATGGAGAGTGTTCTGACGAACTCTTCCAACTGGTCCCACCTTCTCCCTTCTCCTACAGGACAACTCGTGCTGACCTCGGCAGTCACCGTTTTAGAATGGTGGATATACGCTCCCGAACGAAACGCGTAAACGGTTCGTCTCTTCCTTTCTGTGCAAATCAGTGAAAACCTGGCACTCACTATCAGCGCACGTGTTTCTCTCCCACTATGATGTCCTTTAAACGAGGCGTGAAGAAGCATCTCACTAGGCTGCCGTAGCGTGGGTCGCCATACTGCATTGTTGGCATTTGCTATGAGTATAGTGACTATAACAATCGGATTCTATTCATGCTTTCCATCAGGCAGAGTACAGTCACTTTGGCTGGTTCTTAAAATATAAAAAAAATCAAGTAATGTTGGTCCATGAAATGAAATATGAAAAACAGACAAGCAATCTCTATTGCTTTAAAAATAAATGTTGCCTTCGTTTACTGATCACATAAACCTATACTAATATTATAAAACTGAAGAGTTTGTTTGTTTGTTTAAACACGCTAATCTCAACACCTACTGGTTTGAATTGAAAAAAACTTTTAAAATTAGATAGCCTATTTATAGAGTAAGGCTATAGGCTATATAACTTCACGCTACCACCGATAGGAGCCGAGCATTTATTTAATATAATGACGACCTCTAGTAAAAGATGTACAAAATAGAATCACATACAAATAATGAGTGTTGCCAGCGCGTTTTTCTCTCCCTGTCTCGGTCCCGGGTCCTTTACTCGGTATCTCAGTAGTGTGCTGCGGTGATCAACACTATTGCAGGCAGAGTAACGTCACTTTGACAGGCTCTATGTTAAAAAAAAGAGTATTTGGCCAGTGTCCTCCGATAAAAAAATCGCTACAATGTTGGGTATTAACATTTAGCTTATAACTAACACATCAATGGAAAATAGTTTCTTGAAAACGTGTTCCTTTGAGAGACGCAGATGAAGTGCGCGCGGGTAGTTTAAATTTATTTCAGCGTCATTGCGTGTTTTCGTTTGAAACGAGTGACCTAGATATATTGACGTCGTAACCATAATGACCTTTCTCTTCAAGGTCAAGGTCCCTTAATGTTAAATAACACGAGACGAAAGCTTTTTGTTTTATTTATAGTTTTACCTGTTCGTGTAGCGTTGGATAGAAAAATGTTTGCGTAAAACGGGGGTTCCCGGGGATGTCCTTGTTATGATAAATAGCTCATAATGAGATTATGAGTAGGTGACCATTTTTTTATCATCTTTTGTTTATTATTCATATGGCGTAGCGGTAGCGAATGCAACTGCTGTGCTTGAGGTCTCGGGTTCGATCCCCGGGTTGCAAATATTTGTTTCGGCGTTTGGGTGTTTTCTATGCATAATATGTATGTTTTTTATTACTACAAAAAAATTATATAAGTACTTTATATTACAAAAAAAAGTATATAAGTATTCTATCAGTTAGTCTAGTTATCATAGCACAAGCTCAGCTTAGTTTGAAACTAGATGACGTTGTGTGTTAAATGTCCGAAATATTTATTTATTTCATTTATCCACCTTCCTCTTTATTTAGCCTTTTCTTGGCTTCAAGCCAGGATTTGGGGAGGGACCCATAATATCAATCACTCAATTCTCCGTATTTTGCATTGGTTAAAACAGTTTTTTTGGGTGTATTATTCGTTACTGTCCCGAAACCTGTTTCTTATTGATTGCCCTTATAAGCGATATTAATATTTATTATTATTAAGTAATTATTAATAAACCTTTAGTAAAAAAGGTAACGCTTCGATGCTTGAACACCCAACTCAACTGCAATTAGCATTTTAGCATTTGCACCTCGAGTCTTCAACGCTCGCGAGTCTTAAGTGCTCGAGTCAACGCTAAAATACGTTGTCTCGACTCTCAACGCTCTAATTTTACATTATGCTTATTTTTACAACACTAATCCTTATATAAACTTTTTTTTTTTATATTTGAGAGCCTGCCAAAGTGACTACTCTACCTGATGCAAAGCATGAATAGAATCCAAAAGTTGTGGCCACCACAGTCATTGCGAATGCTGACAATGTAGTATGGTGACCCACACTATGGCAGCCTATTATGATGTTGTCGCTTTAGGTTGATCTTGTGTGGGAGGGTAGTACAGCCCCGGTCGAGCCGGCCCGTTCATGCTGAAATCAGCGTGGCTCTACTATCTGTCAAGCTACTTGTACATAATCAAATCAACAGTCTTTTACAGTCCACTGCTGAACATAGACCTCTCTTTAGCAAGGAGGTTTTGGCCTACTATACCGCGCTGGCCAGACGGGGTGGTATAGGGTTTGTTTCAAGTTTTCCTCCTCTTTGTAGTGATATTTTCCGGAATGTTTTGTTCTCTTAGTCACCTTTTACGACACTCATACGACGAATAGGGATGGTAACACTATGTGTTCTTAATCCGTCACCACAAGGACACTTGTTCGTAAAGAAAAAATGGAAAAAAAAAATAAGCGCATTGAGAATTATCTTTCTTATAATTTTTTTTTTGTTACAGGTGTCGAATAATGGTGCTTATCTAGTCTAATGTACTTAAAAAGACAGAGAAAAAAGATAGGTATTATATCAAGTTATTAGTCAAATTTACACAAATATATTTATACGTAAGCGAAAAATATGGATCCCGGATACTTCGATGCGGAAAGGAAGCAGAATCCACGGGAAAAGGCTAACTTCATTTCCAAAATTACATTTTGGTATGTATTCTCTTAAAACTATAAATCGAGAAAATATACATTAGTAATACAAGTGTGGAAGAACGGATGTCATGACCTTTCAACCAGGCGAGGTGATGATGCCTGTATATGTACTAAACAACGCGATAATTTCTATATCACGATACAGGAATAGTTTCTCTGTAGTTCAGTGTGTTTTCAGTAGATGGCGCTGTAGTGTCTATTTGTTTGCGCGCTATGTAATATATAACATATATAAATAATTCATAAATTGTGTATATTTATACTATTATAATTATCTTTGTAACACAATAAAAGATAATAAAGGAGACATACAAAACATTAATTAAATACTAAATAAAAAAATATAAAATAATGCGTGCATGTGTGCGTTTGTGTGTATTATTGTAGAATGAAGAAGACCGAATGAATGAACTAACGAATGTAAAATAACTTTAAAACTACATGGAAGGCATTAAAAACCATTACAAATACAAACAAACGCATACTCCACCTCTAAAATTGTGGAACCAAATTGGATATTCTTTAACGGCACTAAACACAATCAACAAAAACTTCGCACCAAATTCCCATACTGATATCATACTTGTATACCTTCTCAAAAACAATCACGCTGATACCTTAAATTCCATGGTGCTTCTCGACACCCTTCGATTCCATTATCATGGGACCACGATCCTAGAGCTAACATCATCATCCGCCTGTCGTAGTCCACTGCTCAACATAGACCTCTCCCATTGCACGCCACTCTGATCGATTTTGGTCTAGTCACATCCAACTCTTGCCAGTCATCTTGCGGAAATCGTCACTCCACCTGGCTTGCGGCCACCCTACACTACATGTTTACGTTTTTTCGGATACGAGCTAGCATTTATATAGACCGAAACCTAAATTGGAATCGCCACGTCGACCTACTCACCACCAGAGTCGCGCCTTATATATCCCTGTAAAAGTCTCCGACATTCAACAGCTACCGAAACACGTTATAATGTTTTCCGCTCTATGTGTTTCCATAACAACCTACTGCATCCCAATATGGGGAAGTGCTAACAAGTCCTATTTCATGAAAATTTAAAGAGCGCAGAGACAAGTGCTTTAATTTTGTAATTTTCAAACTTTTAAGATGCCTGATAAAAGAACTGTTTAAAAACCCTCACTGTGTGACAACTTTTCATATAACATGCCTTCACATCATTATACAATTAGTTGGGATATATAGTCGAATACTTCCAAAACATGGATGTGTACCCCCTTAGAATTAGTTGAGAGAGGGGATCAAGTCTTCGGTAAACTTTCACTCTAAAAAACAATGAAAACATTGCTGAACATCGGTTCTATGATACTGTGGTATCATTCTGGGCTTCACATCATCTCCAGCTTGGTCATGCCACGTTCAATCTCTCTTTCATCAAAGCGTTTCCTTTTTCTTAATCTAAATTTTAAGCTAGCGTAGTTATTGTATGCCTTCTTATAATACTTCATCAACAGCCTTTAACAGTCCACTGTTGGAGATAGGCCTCTCCTTAGCAAGGAGGTTTTGACCTACTATTCCACGCTGGCCAGACGGGTTGGTGGTTGGTTTGTTTCAAGTTTTCCTCCTCTTTGTTGTCATGTATACTTGGTTCCTTAGTCCCCTCTTACGACACCCACGGGATGAATAGGGGTGGTAACACTATGTATTCTTAAGCCGTTACCACACGGACAGTATTATTAGACCTTATAATACTAGTAAACTATTATAATATACCTTTGTTTTCAGGTACACACGACCCATATTCGTGAAGGGGAGAAAAGGTCAGCTCAGTATATCAGACGTATATAGGTTAGTATGTTGGGTAGGCTGAACGATAATAACATGGTATTAGGAATATGCCCCAAAATCGAAGACAAACAATAGTATTAATGATAGATTTTTATTGGTTTAATGGCCATATAAGTAGACAGATCTGATAGCAAGTAATTAGCGCTGTCCATGGACACTTGAAGGGTGTCCTCTTCTCATAATTCAGACTGAAAAAACAAGTGGAAAGAATAAAAGGCTGTAAATGGTGATGGTGATGGCATCGGCTCCGGTTGAGCTGGTCCACTTGAACCAATACATGGTAACACTGATAAACTTGTGGAGGAACGGATGTCATGTCCCTCCACCACACATAGGGGGGATCCTCAAACCAGGCGAGGTGATTATGCTTAGCGGGCCGCGGCATAACAGTTGATGGCGGGATATTGTATATACGCTAATCGCAGCGAGAATTTCAATATCGCGATACAGGATTGGTTAGGCCATAGTTTGGTAGTAATTCTTTGTTTCCGCTGCATGTGGAAGTCGCCACAAACCCATTATATTTTTAATACATAGTATATAAAACCACTCCTTATTTTCAGGTGTACTCCAGGACACCGAGCTGCTCCAAGAGGAGACGAATTAGGTGCCAAATGGAAAAAACAATTAGAAAAAGAAGGTAAAAACAGTTAACATAGAATAGATTTTTTTTACAGATGTATCGAGTATGGTTGTAGTCGACTATCCGATCAGTCGATTGTGAAACGACTAAGTGAGTTACCGGCTATGCCGATCACGGTTTCGGAAGTATTCGACATTTTCCGTTACACTTCGTTTATAGCTCAGTTAAAGTCTGGAACTCATTACCAGCGCACGTGTTTCCCTCACTACGGTCCTTTAAGCGGGGTGTGAAGAAGCATCTCACTAGACCGCCATAACGTGAATCGCCATACTTCGTTGTCTGCATTCGCAATAAGTATGGCGGCCACTATTCTTGGATTCTATTCATGTTTTCCATCAGGCAGAGTAGTCACTTGGTAGGCTTGAACAAAAGAAAACAAAACAGATTTTATGCGATTTACTTTAATAATTGAATCGAGCAGAGCAATGTTTTTTAAGTAATTATTTAATTAGTAAAGCGAAAAAAATCAATAAAATTTAATTGTGTTAACTAGTTGAGAAGTGTAATGCAACACAAAGTAAGACACGAGATACTCGGTTCTCGTGTGTCATTGCTTGTTGACTAGTCATAGACAAAAGTAACCGGACAGTTTGGTTTATCAATATCAATTACAAAAGTATATAAATAGTAGTGGAGCCTCGTTGATTTGAACACGAACGGGGTAGAACTACTCTCCCACAGAAGACCAACCTCAAGTGACAGCATCCGTGCTGTCGTGTTTCGTTGGTGAGTGCGAGACCGGAGGCCCATTGATGCAGGGGTGACAGTTATCGTGATAACTATGTGAGACTTACACTGCCACGATGATTGTCATGGCTTTTACGTTCCCAAGTGTAGCGTGAAAAAGCATCTCACTAGGCCGCCATAGTGTGGGTCACCACATTGCATTGTCTATATTTGCAATGAGTATGGTGACCACAACTCTTTGGATTCTATTCATGCTTTCCATCAGGCAGAGTAGAGTCACTTTCACAGGCTCTTCATATAGAAAATATAGAAAAAATATATATATAAAGATTTATTTGTTTGTTCTAGAGAAAGGCGAGAAGCCGTCTCTACTGGTAGCTATATGTCAAGTTTATGGCCTGAAGTTCCTGATCGGCAATATTATATTCGCTTTAGTGGACGCGGCTCTTAGGTAAGTGTAAATAAACTTTATTCTGTAACCAATTCGGTTCAATTTCTCGAAGACACAATAGGGAGCTATCTATCCTCATTCATCATTATCAACATCCATTAAGAGTCCACTGCTGGACATCGATCTCTCATTAGAAGAGAAAGGCTACAAATATTATCTCCATACATTTGTCATACGTCATAACAGTACATAGAAATGTCATTATAATAAAAACAAAAAAAAAATCTCACACATCTCACACACGACTGTCTGAATCCAAATTAGGCAGACCCTGTGCTATGGTGACCAGATTACTGATCTGGATGTCGTAATAACAGCTGTTCCCGGATCCCTCCTATGTCAGGCGCAGAGTGGCACACCATGTGGTTTTAGTCGGTCCGATTCCGACACACCACCCCGCCGTAAACCTCGGCGGGGTGACGGCTCGAGGGGGTTTCCACAGGTTAAAAAAAATAATATTAACCAGACTACTGATAGACATATTTAAATATTTCTAAATACAAACATATAAATCAACCATGACTGACCATGGGTCTTAGTTATCGTGATAAGTGCGCGAGCCTTACACCGCCACAGCGACTGTCATGCCTTTTTCGTCCCCAAGCGTGGCGTGAAAAAGCATCTCACTAGGCCGCCATAGTGTTGGCCACCATACTGCATTGTCTATATTTGCAATGAGTATGGTGACCATAACTCTTGAATTCTATTCATGCTTTCCATCAGGCAGCGTAGAATCACTTTGGTAGGTTCTTAAAATAGAAATATATTATTGATAAATACAATAATAAACTCAAAAGTACATATAAATGTTTATAAATAATACTTAATATATTAAGCTACTTATCGTTTAACTTTACAAATCTGACTACCTTTAACTTTACAAATCTGGTTACCTTTAACTTTACAAATCTGGCTACCTTATTACACATCTAACCAATTTAATTTTCTCATTTTTCAGAATATCCATACCATTATGCCTTGAAGGGTTAATAAATTATTTCTCACCCCTACACGGCGGTGTGGCAACAACTCATGCGTATTTATTTGCACTTGGAGTCGTTGGGTAAGACATATTAAATTTTTTGACACATTGAATAGATAGATGCAAAGATATTACTTTATTCGTACACAATTGTGATTGTAATTTACAAATGGCGGCCTCATTACTTATAGCTATTTCTTCCAAGCAACCTTTGGATGGACTAATTTCATTTTAAGCTGGTGCTAAGTATAGATAGATAGAACACTTTATTTTACACCATAACTAGGATACATGCAATGTAGAATACGAACAAAAAAACAGTGGTACAATGGGCGGCCTTATCGCAGTCTGCGATCTCTTCCAGGCAACCGTTAGAAGGACTATGTTGTATAGTATTATGTAGTTTGTGCACGTATATTAGCTCCCATTACACATATATACGAACATATATTCATACACTTACATAGGTATATAAATATGAATACATACATAAACATACATACAGCATATAGTTGTTACAGAGATAAATAGTGATCCTTGACGAGTTTCTTAAGAGCACACATTGACTGTGCCTCACACACAGGTAAAAGTTATGAAAGAAACACACACACTAACACTTGATAAATAATTTATTCAAAACTCGCACGCGGGAGAAATGCGAGAACCAAAATAACTTTTTAACCGATCTCAAAAAAACGGTATTCATAAGTTGCTGTCGTATTTCTCTATGCTTATTTATGGCCTTGGAAGTAACCATATCAGAATGCTAGTCCCGAACTAAACGGTTCGGCTCTTTCTTCCTGCGCAAATCAGTTCAAGTCTGGAACTCATTACCAGCGCACGTGTTTCCCTCCTAGTACAATCCCGGGTCCTTTAAGCGGGACATGAAGAAGCATCTCACTAGGCCGCCATAGCGAGGGTCACCATACTGCATTGTCTTCATTCGCAGTGAGTATGGCGACCACCGCTCTTGGATTCTATTCATGCTTTCCATCAGGCAGAATAGAGTTACTTTGGTTGCCTTCTATAAAAAAAAATCTTTATACTTCAGAATTCTGTTATTTATAAACTAATACAATTTTTTTTATAAAAGACGACTTCACATCTTATTTAACAGTCCACTGTTGGACATTGGATTAGGTATTTATTATGTACTAGTTTTTTACCTGCGGCTTCGTCCCCGTGGAATTTGGTCTGCCACCAGGTCTGGTCAGGTCTGTTCTCTCGAAGACCAGATGTTTTGCCGACTTAATTGACATGTGTCGTTATATTACGACCAAAATTACGTAAAATCATTACAAATTGTAACCTATATATTATCCCGATGTATAACTTATATTACTGTAAAGTTTCATCCAAATCCATCTAGTAGTTTTTTTGTGAAAGAGTAACAAACATCCAAACAAACTTTCACATTTGTAATATTAGTAGAATACATGTTAATACACATATACACACTTATAATAGAACACATTAATACATATATAAATATACATAAAAGAGTTGTAGAGGTAACGAGTGTCACGTCCCTCCGACGCAAAGAGAGGATCCTCCGACCAGGCGAGGTGATGATGCCTGGCGGGCCACGGCACAACGTTTGATGTTGGAATGTTGCATTTATGCTAATCACCACGAGAATCTCTATTTCGCGATACAGGATTAGTAGTTGCTCCGTAGTTCGATGTATCTTCGCTAGATGGCACTGTTGTATATTTTAGTTTGTGTTATATGTGGAAGTCGCCACACCACTCCCCTCCAAGACAGGAGAGGAATAAAATACGTGTATAGATAGACATATATGTATACCTGTCTACTAAAGACAATGAAGTCATGATGTCAGTATGTGATATTTATTTACGTATCTGTTCCAGGTTTATGGCGTTAAGTGCTGCTTTGGTACACCCATTGATACTGTGGTTATTGGATATGGCGATGAAGATACGAGTTTCCTGTGGTTCACTAGTTTATAGAAAGGTCAGTTGCAAGGCCATAACCCCTAAGAGATGTATTAAACGCGAACATTTAGTCGACTATGTCAGCCCCATTACCTAATAGGACGTCAGTCTCTTTTTTTTATTTATTTAAGAGCCTGCCAAAGTGACTCTACTCTGCCTGATGGAAAGCATGAACAGAATCCAAGAGTTGTGGGTACTGGTGGCCAAGTAAGATGTTATTTCATGCCTCCTTTGGTTACGTAAAAAGTATGACAGTCATCGTCGCATTGTATTGCACATACTTACCACGACAACTGTCATCTGCATCAATGGACGGATGCTGTCGCTTTAGGTTTTTTATCTGTGGGAGGGTAGTACTGCCCCGGTTGAGCCGGCCCCTTAATGCTGAAATCAGCGTGGTTCCACTACCTATAGTCTATTATTATTGGGCACTTTAGAAGTTGAATCCTCATCTACCTAACTTATGTTATTCCCAAGATCATTGTGGACTACCAGTTCAACCACTTTTACTTGTATATCAGTTTTTTACGAAACAATTGCTATAGAGCCTCCGCAACCCAAAGAGTGAATTGGAGGGCAGTGACTGCCCAAGAATGATTGCCATAGATATTCATGATAAGCGGGACTGATCACACTTTGACATTCCGAGCTGTTAGAATTCTCAATTTCTCATATTCTTCAAAACATAGAATCTTCTTCTTCTTCCAGTATCTGGCAATTCCTTAATACCTTAGGTATTGGTAAAAATCAACAGCTCACATTCAATAAAACAATTAGTTTGAATGATATAAATCTTTATTTCTCATCTACAACTGCGATGGATCTTCAAACTAAGTGTCAAACACTGAACTACATATCTGGTCTTACCAGTCCTACCACTGACTTATTCGAATTTTCTCCGGTGCCTCCTGAGGATATCAAAAAAATTATCCTATCTATCCATTCTAATGCTGTAGGATGCGATGGCATAAGCCGTCGCATGATTGTTACCATCCTGGACTGTATCCTCTTAGCTATCACTCACATCATCAATTTCTCTCTCGACTCTGGCACCTTTCCCGCTCTATGGCGAAAAGCTTATATCATCCCTCTTCCAAAAAACAATAATCCTTCTCTCCCTGAACACTTTCGCCCTATTTCTATTCTTCCCTTTCTGTTTAGACAGTACTCAGTACTCGAGGCCTGTGTACATAAGCAACTTTCCCAATTCGTTCACAGAAACCAGCTACTAAGCCCTCTACAATCTGGCTTTAGGGCCGGTCACAGCACAGTTGCTGCTCTCCTTAAAGTGACTGGCGATATTAGAAAGGGCAATGAGGACACCAAAGTCACGGTACTTGTACTAGTTGACTTTTTAATGCCTTTAATACCGTCAGTCATGAAATCCTTTTATCTATCTTTAAATATCTCATGGTTACCTCTGAGGCGCTGGAATGGTTCTCCACTTATCTTCAGGGGCGACAACAGAATGTTCACGTTGCTGACTCGACATCGAGCTGGTGCGATCTCCTCGCTGGCGTCCCTCAAGGCGGTATTCTATCTCCTCTCTTATTTTCAATTTTTATTAATCTCATAACTCAACAACTTCAGAGTGCGTATCACCTATATGCCGACGATCTGCAAGTATATTCACAGGCAAGGGTGGAAGACATAACACAAGCTCTGTTAACGTGGTCAACACAGACTTGGAGAGCATAAACCTGCGAACATTATATCGTTTGCAGAACTTCCTGCCTTCTAATACCAAAATTACTCTCATGCAGTCCTTAATAATCCCAATAATCGACTATGGTGATGTGTGTTATTACGACCTGAATGCAGACCTCAACAAACTAGACCGACTTTTCAATAACTGCATTCGATTCATTTTCAACCTTCGAAAGTATGACTACGTGTCTGCTTTACGTTCCCAATTAAAATGGTTACCTATTCGCCAGCGCCGCAATCTGCGAGCACTAACTGACCTATTTTCATTTCTCAACTCACCGTTTTCACCTACATATCTTACTCCGTACTTCCGCTATCTATCCTCTAATCACGACAGAAACCTTCGCTCAGAAAATAATCTGCTCCTCTTATGTCCCTCTCATAACTTTAATTTCGTGAACTCTTCGTTCTTTGTTCAGGCAGTACTACTCTGGAATGGGCTCCCCCTCGAAGTTCCTTCTTAACGAGATTGAAGAATCGTCTCATCGTTAGTTGGCTCAGCTTACATTCAAGTTGTCATAGTGTACAAATATAATCTAAATGTATGTGTATATTTATATGTGTATTTATGACGTATGTATTGTATGTGTTCATGTATGTATACGCACTCATGTATTGTATATTTTAACTGTCAATATAACCTCTGTGCACCTCCCTTACAACATTTCTAAACCACCCTAAGGTTGACTGGAAGAGAATGCCTTGGGCATTAAGTCCGCCGATGTACAAAGTGCATAAAGTGTAAATAAATAAATTCCTTGAAATAAAATTCAAAAACGCTTTTTGCTCCAAAATCGACACAAAGATCTCTTGATTGGCAATCACGTACACTAACTGCTAGACCAACGAGACAGTATGATTGACAGTTCAATGTAAAAGGAAAATGAAAAGAAAATTGAGAAAAAGATTTACTTTCAAAGAAAAATGTTATTTATGAATCAGTTGCCACTCTACTCGGAACCTTTCAGGCACATTAACAGTTAGAATAGGCTAGATGACGCTTTAGTCAAACTAGTTACTTTTTATCATCTGTCAAAACGAAAGTTTTGTAGGAAAAATGTACCAATTACCATATTGTGACGTCACTGTTTTAGACTACTCAATTGAACAATATATTTCACTGTATATTTGATTGGAATTCGTAATAATAATAAAAAGCTATGTTTATTGTATTTGCCGAGATGTTTCGCGATATTAGTTTTAATGAAGTGGACATTGGTATTTATTTACGATACAGTCGTCTACCCAATTACTGTAATTTCAAATAGTCAGATACTTTTACGGGTAAAATTTATTTCCAGTTACTACGTCTAGATCTGACAGCTGGAGGGAAAGCATCTGAGGGTTTAGCAGGCCATGTTGTCAACTTACTAACAACAGACGCCCAGCGGTTCGACATGGCAAGTCTGTTCATGATGGACCTATTCCGTACCCCTATCGAAAGCATCCTCATCGTGTACTTGATGTATCGGCAGATTGGGGTGGCGACTTTAGCGGGGGTGGCGTTTTTGTTAATGTTTATTCCGCTACAAGGTAAGTTGGATATCATTTTTAATGTTGTAATATTGTGTGCCAGATGAGAATAAGAGGGCTAAAAGAATTATGTTGTCTTTGCTTAGCATAAAAAAAAAAATCTAGTAGCCCGCTTAAAAACGATGTCACCAAAATCTGTTGTATTTTAGAGAATCAGGTTCAAGCAAAAATGCAAACAAAATCGCCATTAAAGTCAGTTTCTTTACTACAGCCTAAATTGCCGCTGTAGAATGAAACCTTCCCTAAAGAACACCAACCATCCTGGTCTTGGATAGTCCACATCCATCCACTGCCTGCCGTTTTTTCAAACCATCAGTCCTTCGCGCCGTAGGGCACCCTTTTTTAGTTACTACTTATGACACAATAAAAATAAAAGTATCAAATTGTGTAGGTTTTGGCCTACTATACCATACTGATCAGACGTGATCAGACTGATCAGACTGATCAGACTTGTTCAAAATATTAAGACGGGTTGGTTTAGCGTTTAAGTCAAGTTAGGAGGCGACATTGGTGCCCACGCTAGCGCTGTAGTCGTAATAACAGTTGTTCCCGGATCTCTCCTATCTCAGGTGCAGAATGGCACACCGAGTGGTTTTAGTCGGTCTAATTCCGACACACCCTGTAAGCCCGGGTGGAGTGACAGCTCGAGGGGGTTTCCACTCGTGAAAAAAAAACAGTTTGCGTCAAGTTTTCCTTCTCTTTAGACTGCTGTTGTCCTGATTAGCTTGTCACCTTAGTCAACTCTTACGAAACCCACAGAATATGGGGGTGGTGAGATTCTATTCTTAATGTCACATTACACAAACATACGTGTGAGCGATGTAGAGATATTATTATCGTTTTTTTTAGGGTACCTCGGCAAAATCACAAGCAAACTCCGTAGAAAAACTGCCATACGGACAGACAATCGTATACGGCTTATGAACGAGGTCATACAAAGTATTGAAGCTATCAAGATGTATGCTTGGGAGTTCGCTTTCGCTAGGATCATTGGCCAGGCTAGGAAGTAAGTTTGTTTTTTTATTATCAAACATACGTGAAGCAGATACAAAGAACACCTAGACTTGGAACAACAGTTTGTGGATCACAGTGTGGTTTGAACTCACAACATTCAGCACTGTAGAAAGTGGCCAGGGGACTACTTACATCACTATGCTATCCGTGTAGTCGTATTATTAGTATTTCAATGGTGTAAACGTACAGACAACAGATGATAAATTACTAATTCCCTTGAATTTTTAAGCGTTAAGGGGGCTTAGCTTTTACGTAAACTTCTCTTAGAATTAAACATGGGTGAATGAATGAATGAATGAATGAATAAATGAATGAATGAATGAGTGAAAACAAAGCATATAACATTAAAAATAACATACAGAATGTAACATTATTTGTAATACATTAAAAAACAAAGGGATCTGTATAAGAATGTTGACTAGAGCAGCTAAATGCTACACCGTGTCTGTACAGCGCTGGTTTTCAGTTGACTTTGAGGAGTTTCGGAATGGAAAGCTATGCTTCGTTACATATACTCGTATATGTGCCAATTCGTCTGAAATAATATCACAACTTGACAGACAACTGGTCATACTGCTAAACGATTCTTTCTTTGGTTTTCATATAGTTAGATTATTGGAGCTCAAAACTAAATTCCTCCTATTTTGGGAGGTTCAAATGGTATCAGCACACTTAAAACTCCTGATTTTCAGGTGTTTACACGCTGTGATTGTCACTTACCTTCAGATAACCCGTCTGGTTAAAACTATAGACATTAAAAGATCCTCTTCTTTCCAGAAAAGAAATGAACGTAATAAAAAAAATGTCTTGGCTCCGAGCCGTCATGATATCTTGCGTCAAACTGAACACCAAGGTCGCGATCTTACTCAGCATCGTCTCCTACATCTCTTACGACAACGAGCTCACCGCAGCCAAAGTGTTCGTCATCTTCTCTTACTACGAGATTCTGAAGTACTCTCTTGTCGACTTCCTACCTCTTGCCATAACCTTCACGTTGGAAGCGTACGTGAGTGTGAAAAGGATGCAAGAATTCCTGCTGCTGCCTGAAGTGAATAACCAGGATGGAGTGGACCTGGTTACGATCGATGAAAAGAGCCTTGTCCAGAAGAATGGGGTCTTTGAGAAGATTGGTAACGGGTGAGTTTGTTTTAATCCTTATGTGAAAGTTACTGTTTCTCTACTATGCCATTAGGTGTAAAGTACTGAATTGATCTTAAGGAAATTTGACCTGGAGATACTGTGATTCTTCAGGCAGACATGGCTACTATTAAGACCAGGGGCTAGTGCTAGTTAATAATAATGTTTGTTAGACGAATGGCTGTACAAATTTCTCTTATTAGATGCTATTTAAAACTAATAGTGACACTAGATAAGAGGTTGCCATCGAAGACAGCACTAATATAACATGTGTTGCAGTCGTCAGCGCCTTCTATTCGATTATCAAATAAACTCAACAACAACCGATTAATTGAATATACATTAATAATAATATTGTCAGTGTGGTGACGGATTAAGAATACATAGTGGTACCATCCCTATTCATCCCGTGGGTGTCGTAAAAGGCGACTAAGGGAACAAAGTATGCAAGACAACATCATTACAAAGAGAAGGAAAACTTGAAACAAACCATATTCCAATCCGTCTGGCCAGCGTGGTATAGTAGGTCAAAACCTCCTTGCTAAGGAGAGGCCTATGTCCAGCAGTGGACTGTAAAAGGCTGTTGATTAATGAATAATGAAAATAAGTAGAACTTAGCGTATATTTATCACAAGTGTTAATTATCTAATTGGATTATGTGAGGTAATGGTTTGTGTGCGTGTGTGAATTTCTGTGCGTGTGTGCGTGCGTGCGGCCCTATTAGTATAATAGTTAGTGATCCTGACTGCTAAGCCAGAAGTCGTGGATTCGATTCCTACTTAGGACAAACTTGCGACAAACCCACTTTTTGCGATGAGCGCGATCATTGGTTCTGTCTGGGTGTAATCTATCTATAATATGTGCGTATTTAAAATATATACGTATGTTTGTCAGCAATCTGGTTACGACGCCCGCACTTGGAATAAATCCTGTGTCGCGGGGTACTTTAAAAACATACAAGAAACGGACACAAGGAACACCCTTACTAGTCAGTTAGTGCAGCTTTGCCTAGATTGTGTTAGGATATTTTTATTATCTAATATATAAAATTCTCGTGTCACAGTTTTCGTTGGCATACTCCTCCGAAACGGCTTGACCGATTTTGATGAAATTTTTGTGCTTATCCGGTATCTATGAGAATCGGCCAACATCTATTTTTCATCCTCCTAAATGTTAGGGGTACAACCCTAAATTTTTTTTTATTTTTTAGACATAATTTTTAATTTATATTTTTTTATGATACAACATACAAAAATACATACAATCCTCAATTTTCACCCTTCTACGATCAACCCTTATTTTTTAATAGCCATTTTAGTAATTTAATCATTTTTCATCCCGCTCAAATTACTTAGAAATAATTTATATGGCAAAGCAACGTTTGCCGGGTCAGCTAGTTATATATTATTTGCCTGAACAGTCAAATACCCCATTAAATCCCTATTTCACTTCCAGTCAACAGGCATACATAAAGTCCGAAACCAACTTGGAACACCTAAAGCCTCAAGTGCTGATCGAGATGAAGGAGTACACCGCCTACTGGAAGAACGTGGAAGATGAGAAGGTCGATGGAAAGATTCCAGCTCTGGTAGACATCAACTTAGTGGTACGTTCCTACTTGTATAAGTTTTTATTAGGATACAAACTTGCCACATCATCAAATCAAAAACCTTTTACAGTCCACTGCTGGACATAGGCCTCTCCTTAGCAAAGAGGTTTGGCCTACTATACCACGCTAGCCAGACGGGTTGGTATACGGTTTATTTTAAGTCTGAATGTCGTAATAACAGCTGTGCCTGGATTCCTCTATGTCAGGCAACCATGTGGTTTTAGTCGATCCGATTCTGACACCGTGAACCCCGGTGGGGTGACGGCTTGAGGGAGTTTCCACACGTTAAAAAAAATAAAAAAGGGTTTGTTTCAAGTTTTCCTCCTCTTTGTAATGATGTTGTCTTGCACACTTTGTTCCCTTAGTCGCCTTTTACGACACCCACGGGATGAATAGGGGTGGTAACACTATGTATTCTTAATCCGTCACCACACGGACAATGGCACAGTGTTTAGTATATTGTAACTTTTATTTAAACCATTCAGACACGGTAATAGTTTCAATTAATGGATGACCTAGGGTCATACCGTTGAGATAATTGCATTCCACTATTGCAGTCCACAACTGGACATAGGCTTCTCCCATTGCACGAGACCACGTCTCGGCAAACGTAGTGTAAGACACCCAAAAGTCAGGTAAAAAGAACACATATATTTGTTTCTTGGTTATTTACAATATTACGCTAAATAAGTTAAAAACATGCTGAAAAAATTCCTCAGAAGAAGCCACACTAACATTTTTACAGGTGTGACAGTTCTCGTGGTAATAGTGTGAGCCTTACACTACCACGATGACTGTCATGCCTTTTACCTCCTCAAGCGGTTCGTGAAAAAGCATCTCACTAGGCCACCATAGTGCGTCACCATTTTGCATTGTCTGCGTAAGTATGGTGACCACAACTCTTGGATTCTATTCATGCTTTTCATCAGACAGAGTAAAATCACTTTGGCAGGCACTTAGCACAATTAACAAAAATATTATGTGGGACCAAAACACTCGCGAAAAGTGGGCGTTTAATATACCACTGTTTACCCCTCCGGGGCAACAGGTGTGATTTTATGTGATAAATTAATGCTTCATATGGTACAAATGTTATTGTCTATGTATTTTCTTTTAGATGAAACTGGTTCAATTAAAAAACTTAAAGTAACATTCAGTTTGTCTATAATCTCACACACTTCACACTCGGGCGTCTAACCCTACACTAGGCAGAGTGTGTGCTATGATAGCCAGACTACTGATAAAAATATTCCTAAATACATATAATATAAATAAATTACACCCAGATACAGAGCAAACGATCTCGCTATTACACAATTATTTGTCCTAGGTGGGAATCAAACTCACGATCCTTGGTTTTACAGTCAGAGTCACTAACCAATGGGCCTCTCAACACTCATACAAATTTACATAATATAATTTTTGTTTATCCTAGATTAAACCAGAAACGCTGACGACAATCGTAGGCACAGTGGGCTCAGGCAAGTCCACGTTACTCCAAGCGATGCTCAA
Source organism: Hypercompe scribonia (assembly GCA_949316085.1). Lineage (NCBI taxonomy): Eukaryota > Metazoa > Arthropoda > Insecta > Lepidoptera > Erebidae > Hypercompe > Hypercompe scribonia. The sequence goes on from OX438997.1 coordinate 7,160,528, forward strand.
AGAACTCACGCCCTCTAGTGGACATCTGCAAACAAACGCGGCGATAGCTTACGCAGCACAAGAGCCCTGGTTGTTTGAAGCTTCTGTGAGTATGTCTTATATTTAGACTTTTTCTTTCCACTATTATGGTGGCAAACGAGTAGACATTCCTTAAAATATAGCTTGTTCTCTGTGACAGATAGCTACGAAACTGATAAAGTAACTTTGAACAAGCGATTTTTTTCTTATTATCTATATTTTCATTCTTTACGTCCCAGTTTTATTACAAACTAGCTGCACCCGGGACTTCGTCCCCGTGGAATTTTTTTATAATACTAGAATTCTGAAATGTAAGTAGCCTCAGTTTTTTCTTATAACATTAGCTATCTGTTAGTGTAAGTCCCCTTGTAATCGGTGCAGCCGTTTCAGAGATTAGCCGGAACAAACAGACAGACAGACAAAAATTGTAAATATAGATATTTTGGTGTATGTATCTTATGTATAGTAGTATATAGTAAAAAGCGGTTATTTCAATATTAGAAACAGACACCCCAATTTTATTTATATGTATAGATGACATGCAATACATTGTAAATATAAAAATTCACACCTAAAACGTACCTCGTAAGTTCTAAAATGACACTAGTGACAGCTGTCACAGAGATCTAGCTATATTTGAAGAACTTAAGTTATCTGATGGCCGGATGGTCAAGTGATGTTTAAACAGGGACTTATAAGCAAGTACAAATGTTCTATTACTCTTTTATTTATGGTATGGAGAAGTAAATTAGCAGAAAAGGTGATGGTTGAAGTGGTGGAAGCGTTTACCGCCACCCACAGACACTTGCCTCAAGAACATTCTTACTCTTTAAAATCCTGGCTTTAGAACTTCTCATAGGTTTTCAGGCTTGCCCCTTCGTATTGGAAACCAGTCGGTCATCTATTTATTTAAATAAATATACCACCATAAATCACGCTGAGATCTTGTCCTCAACAATGTATTTCTTTATTCAAGGTCCGTCAAAACATACTGTTCGGTCAAGACATGGATCTTCGCAGATACAAGCAAGTTATCAAGTGCTGCCAACTCAAGACTGACCTGGAGATACTCCAGCACGGGGATAAGACTATTGTTGGCGAACGAGGTTAGTGTCAGTAACCAGAGGGTCTAGTGTGAGTTTATTTTATGTCAACTCGATCGTCATTGTGACCATGGTGGTGTGATTGGCCAGAGCTAAAAAATTCATGGTCACCGAGAGAGAGAGATGGAAAATAAACTCAAACTTAGGCCCTATAAAGGCAGGTGAGAAGTACTTTTCCTCCGGGATAGGGCTGAATCATGGCATCGATTTGAGGAGGACCTGAAATCATTTGGTTCGGGTCTCCCCCAGAGTAGGGTGCTAGAGACCGGCCGTCGGGGCAGTTTTAGTGGAAACACCATATACTCCTGACTCCTGTATCCAAAGGAGCAGGAGATCCGAAGGGATTCTCCGCCTTGTCCATAAAAAAAGAAAAAATAGGCCCTGTCAAGGAGGATTATATTCTTGTGTGTATATATGTATGTATTAAATGTCAGAATAAATATGTCTCGTGGTAGCGTATTTGACTGTACAGTCCAATCTATTTTGGTATACGTAAAAACGATTTATCAAGTGAATCTTAGGTAATTCATAAAATTCCTAATTTCGTCTTTGATTACATTAGCATCAGATTCCCCCCTTCCCCCATTCTCTTCAGCTACAGTGTCTTTCTTAACACGAGATATGAAGGGTGTACCTTACTCTAGTCTCCAAGTTTTAACATCTTTTATCTGTCCAGCCTTAAAAGACCTCTAATAAAAGGTGCGTCTCCCATTCGACCAGCCCTAAAAGACACCAGTTAAAACCCTCTGCAATGTTGAACACGGAATCCAAATTAAAATTATTTTTCCCTATTGGTTTTCTTTGGGGGGAGGAGACCTGGGGTAGCAAACCGACTATCTGTTGGTAATTGACTACGTCCATGACAATTGGCTACGCCCATGGACATCTGCAGCTCAAGAGACAAGACCTTTTGGATCTACAAGAATAAGAAGGTGGTGAGGTTTCAGGCTTCAGTATCCTTATTTACTTGTTTGTAGATCAAGAGATCTCGGGTTCGATTTCCAGGTCGTGAAAAAAATGTTAACCCTTATGGGGCTTAACCCCCGTATCTCGGAAAGGACTTAAAGCCGTCGGTAATGCGCCTGATCTCTCCCCAGTCGTGTCGGATAACCGTCCCATTAGATTGTGAGACTGAGGGAACAGAGAGTGCACCTGTGTTTGCGCATATATCTTTGCACTGTAATACCTCTTGCGACTGATCTCTGTGACATTTAATTAAATATGTATTTTTTATTCAACCCTCAGGTGCGTCGTTATCTGGCGGTCAGCGTGCACGTATTTCTCTAGCGCGTTGCGTATACCAGAACGCTGACGTATATTTACTGGATGATCCCTTAGCGGCTGTCGATGCTAAGGTAAGAATATTTATTTAATATAACATCCATATCATATAGACTTACTTTCATGTCCAGAGGAGTAGACAGAGGCCTCACCATCAGCAGCTCATACAATGGACGTAGACCTCTCCTTAGAAAGGAGATTTTGGTCTGCCAGGATCAGACGGGTTGATATAGAGTATGTGTCAATTATCTTCTCCTTGCAGTGCTATTTTCCTACGCAGTTGACTCTCAGTTAAATTGGGGGGGGGAGTTATTTCACATACCATATTCTTAATCTGTCACCACACGGAAATACGTAATAATAATATATTAGCTCATTTCCTGCAGGTGGCTCAAGCGATCTACGAGGAGTGTATCCGCCACTTCCTGCGAGACAAGGCGACGGTGCTGGTCACCCATCATGTGCAGTACGCGAAACACGCACACAACGTCTGCGTCATGCGCAGTGGCAAGGTAAACTTTCTTTTTAATACAAATGAAAAACCTGGAACTCACGACCAGCGCTCGTGTTTCCCTCCCACTATGACCACGAGTCCTTTAAGCGGGGCAGGAAAATCAACTCACTAGGCCGCCATAGTATGGGTCGTTATATTCAATTGACTGCATTCGCAGTGAGTGTGGCGGCTCTTGGATTCTATACATACTTTCCATCAGGCAAAGTAGGTTCACTCTGGTAGGTCCGGAATAAAAAGAAAAAAAAAGTGTCTGGGAATTTCATCCCTCAGGGCTAGATTAAGGGATGAATTGAAAGAAATTACAACACGCTGCAAGAAATAATCACGCGAGCGAAGGCACCCAATATTTCAGACATTTGACACACAACGTCATCTAGTTTCAAACTAAGCAGAGCTTGTGCTATGATAACTAGACTGACTGATAGAATACTTATATCGTTTTGTTTTGTAAATACATACATATTATAGCTAAATTATACCAAGACACAGGACAAATGATCGTGTTCATCGTACAAAGATTAGTTCTTGATGGGAATCGAGCCCACGACCTTTGGGTTGACAAGACCACTAGACCAAGAGGCCTATCAAATATATAATGATTGTGTGTCTGTGAGCATCAGTTTAAATTTATTGTTAAATTATTAAAAGATATTCGATGTCCTCACGTCTTGGCCATTTTGTCAGTCAGTTTTTAATTGGAATTTGTTTAAATATTATTATACAAACCTACAATTCTCTTGATGTCTAATAGAATAATTTATATTTTTTGTATATTTGATTTTTCTATCTGCTTCATCCCACCAGATTGTGGCACAAGGCACTTACCACGACCTCAAGAACGGTGTAGCAGACTTTGAGAAGTTGATAGAAATGGGGGAGAAGGTAGAAGAAGAAAAACAGAAGCAGAAAACAGTCGTGTATGAGAATCCAGAGAATGTGGTAAGAATTAAATTTATACACAAGGTTACTTGCCCTGACTGCTTCATTCATCAGCGCATAGCTTAAACGTTGGGGCTGCAAACCTATCAAGACCCTTCTCATGTCCTCTACAGGACGACTCGTGCTGGTCTTAGAAGTCACCGTTTCAGAATGGTAGACATACGCTCCCGAACTAAACGGTTCAGCTCTTCCTTCCTGTGCAAATCACTGCACGGTTGGCAATGGCTTAAGCAGTCACCACGCCGCTCGCGACTTCGCTGAGTGTTGTGGGTTCAAACCCCACGTGGGACAACACTTTGTGTGATCTAGAAATTGCTGTTTTGAGTCTAGGTGTTCTTTGTGTCCGTTTCTTGTATGTTTGTTAAGTCCCACATGACAGGTATTATTAATACGCCGGGCGTTGTCTTTTTAATACAAAAAAAACCTGGAACTCACTACCAGCGCACGTGCTTCCCTCCCACATGACTCCCAAGTCCTTTAAGTGGGGCATGAAGAAGCAACTCACTAGGCCGCAACGGTATGGGTCGTCATACAGAATTGACTGCATTCGCAGTAAGTGTGGCGGCTCTTGGATTCTATACATACTTTCCATCAGGCAGAATGAGTCACTCTGGCAGGTCCCGAATAAATAGAAAAAGAAAGTGTCGGGGATTTTCATCTTTGAGGGCTAAATTAAGGGATGAATTGAAAAAAATACAACACGCTATAAGAAATAATCACGCGAGCGAAGGCACCGCTTCTTCCTACGCTAAGTGTTGTGGATTCAAACCCCACATGGCACAACACTTTGTGTGATCCACAAATTGTTGTTCTGAGCCTGGGTGTTCTTTGTGTCCGTTTCCTGTATGTTTGTAAAGACCCCCACGACATTCTTAGCTCGTGAGTTTTATAGAAAGAAGTCAATACGTATTTAACAAATAATTTTATTTTTAAGGTGTATACTGCGATCGCTAAATCTGAAAAACAAGACGCAGTACAGAGAAGCGTTAGTGTATCATTTTAATATTTGAGTAGAATACTTGGACTAGCTTAGACAGCTTAATTCTCTATCTATCTCTTTTTATTTTGTAGTTATTGCCATCTTATTAATTGAAAATATGCTACATAATACAAATATCGTCTGTGTTATAATCTATCTTCTGTCAAACTTAAATAATTGTTAACTTTACACTACTCTAGTAAGAAAAATGATACCAAAACGTTCTCAAAGAGGGTAGACGTTAGACAGGCTGATTATAAAACAAACCACTTTAACCCTTGTGGAAGAAGGTTTCTTCAATAAGTTATAGCTCATTCGCGTTTAGAAAATAGCGACGCGTCGATCATACCTGAAACTGATCGTCATTATTTTTGTAACGCGAATACACTATAACTGTTTTGTTACTTGACATCAAGGGAGGTTACTTCGCATTCTCCTCTCCCTCCCCTTGTAAGGAGAAGGGGGGAGGACGCCAAAAATTATGAAGAGTCAATTAAATTGGTTTTCTTTTCATCTCGAACTAAACGGTTCGACTCTTCCTTCCTGTTTCGATTAGTCAAAACATGAAATTCACTTTCCTTCCTACTAGGCCGCTATAGTTTTTGGGTTACCATACTGCATTGTCTATATCCGCAATGAGGATGGTGACCACCTCTCTTAGATTCTGCTCATGCTTTCCATCAGGCAGACTCCAGAAGCAAATACTGGGTCGCTTAAAAAGTATGATAATAAATCGTTTTTATTACATTTTGTCACAGGAACATAGCTACAGCAAGCTGAGATCTCAGAGATCCATGTCAGAAGCCTCGCAACTATCTTTCAACATGGACTTAGAATATACGGACCCCAAATATGAAGGTAAGTAGAAACCAACCTTTTCAAATGTTCTGTATACATCTCAAACACGTCCGTCTGATGTCAAACTAGACACCCAGCCAGCTAGAGCCAGTAGTATGGGCAACATAATTAAATATTTCTAAATACACATACATATAAATACTTTGTGAGAGTTTACACAAAGAACTAATTGTCGTGCTAAACATACAGTTCGCCTGGATAGGAGTCTAATCTACGAGCTACAGCAGTCAACAGTCACTAACCACTCGACCAACAGCCTACTCACCATATCTTAAGTAGTCATATTTTAGGAGCGTGGACCGGAGCCCACCGACCTTCCTCTGTGATTCTGTAGGGGGAATCAAATGTCAAATCTTGTGATTAGATTCGCAGGTGTCTTTAGGTTACGTACGATAGTTGCTTACCTTCAGGTCACTTCTATTTATGCTCCTTTAAATACAAAAAAAAAGTCTTCTAATGACTGACCGGTGGCGCAGTTGTAACTGCTTAGGTCCGGGGTCGATTTCCAGGTCCGGTCAAATGTTATTGTGCTCTAAAAATAGTTGTTTCTAAATTTGACATCTTTTATGTAAAAAAAAATGCTCATAAAAAAAAAGTAATGGGCTTACCTGAATCAAATTTTTATGGGACGAATTTAAAACTATTTCGCATCAAACAAAAAAAGAATTATGTAAATCGGTTCAGAAACCTCGGCGAAATCGGTGTACATACATAAAAAAAAATACCGGCCGAATGAGAAACTACTCCTTTTTTTTGAAGTCGGTTAATAAAAAAAAATGTGTGCGTGTACTAGCGTACACTCGTAAGACGTGAAACTTCTTTATGACGTTATTTTTCAAAAAAATAATTTAAACCCGTCCGAAGTCGATGCAATCGCCACCTGGATTTCAAAAATGTAACTACTCAAAACGGGCCACAAAATACATTGGAGACATTGACCAATCCCTACTCCACTGGAGAAAGTATACTTCGAATCACGCGTGGTAGGGATAAGAAAAAGATGGCGCGTAACGAAAAAATGTGACGTGTAACGAAAAAATGTTACACTAAATTTTTTTCCAACAAAGAAGTTTCACTTCAATAATATGTATGTATATATGTATTTACAAAAAAGTATACATATATTAATATGAGTTGTTTTCTACACGTTGTACAAACTCTGCTTAGTTTGAAACTAGATGGCGTTGTGTGTTAGACGTCCAAAATTTCATTATTAAGTGTGTATTTCTAAATATACTTGTTGTTTTAAGGTGAAAATCAGAAGAAGGGTTCTGTTGACAATAGCGTGTATGTCGCGTACATCAGAAGCGGTGGCAGCACCTTGTCCATGTTGCTGCTCATAGTACTCTTCTTGTTGGCACAGGTCTTCTACTCTTCTACTGATATCTGGCTTAAGGAATGGTAAGTTTCATCTAAACTGGTAATTTATAAAACACGGCTTATATTTGCGATTCTTGCTTAACACAAATACATGTCAAGTAATGCATAGGCCCTTCTTTTTTTTTTGAAACCCCCCTCGGGCCGTCACCCCACCGGGGTTTACGGCGGGGTGGTGTGTCGGAATCGCACCGATTAAAACCACACAGTGTGCCACCCTGCGCCTGACATAGGAGGGATCCGGGAACAGCTGTTATTACGACATCCAGATCAATGCATAGTCCCTAAATTAACCTCACCTGCAAGTGGTGTACCTGCTAATCGACGGACGAGGCTATGGCAAACAAAACATCCCGATTAGCCTTAATAGGATCGCCATTAGGTAGTAGAGCCACGCTGATTTCAACACGAAAGGGCCGGCTCGACCGCGGTAGTACTACCCTCCCACAGGAGACCAACCTAAAGCGACAGCATCCGTGCTGGCGTGTTTCGTTGATGAGTGCGAGACCGGAGGCCTATTGATACAGGGGTGGCAGTTATCGTGGTAACTGTGTAAGCCTTACACTGTCACGATGACTGTCATGCCTTTTACGTTCCCAAACGGGGCGTGAAAAGCATCTCACTAGACCGCCATATTGTAGGTCACCATACTGCATTGTCTGCATTTGCAATGAGTATGGTGACCACAACTTTTGGATTCTATTCATGCTTTCCATCAGGCAGAGTAGAGTCACTTTGGCAGGCTCTTAATATAGAAAAAAAGAGACTTAGGTTCAGCCCGTTTCAGGCCCACTTGACGTGTGGCCAAAACACTGGTGAAAAGTGGGCGTTTAATATACTTCTGCCGACCCCTCTGGAGAAAACACGTGATTTAATATATGTATGCATATCGAGTAACGATTTTGATATGTATATTTTAATATAGCTGGTTTTCTGTAATCCCCTAGGGTTAACTTGGAGGAAGCCAACAGTGCTGCAGTGGTCGCCCTTAAGAACAAGACGGAGGTTGGAGAATCAGCACCAGGTAACATATTTAACACGTTTAACTGCCTCCGTGACGCAGCGGTAGTGAGTGGTCTCGGGTTTGATGCCCGGATCGGACCAAATGTTTACAAATATTTGATCGATGATGATGATGTGTCTGCAAATATTTGATTCGAAGTTTGGGTGTTTTCTATGTATAATATCTATGTATTTACAAAAAAAAGTATATAAGTATTCTATCAGTCAGTCTAGTTATCATAGCACAAGCTCTGCTTAGTTTGAAACTAGATGACGTTGTGTGTCAAATGTCCGATATATTTATTTATGGTTTAGACTTATTGAAATTAACATTACATGAAGCCCACGCAAAAACTATCCCACTGAACAAAGTTTTGCTACTTCTCATCACAAATGTATGCAGTATAGCATAGATGCTTAACCTAAAATACAACGAAAATTTGTGTGAGACTGATGCCCGAGATAATAAAATAATAATAAATATCTTGGACATTAACATACAACGCCATATAGTCCCAAACTAAGCAGAGCTTGTACTATGGGTACTAAACAACTGATATAAATACATATATACTGTTCTTTTAGTAAATATATAAATATTATAAATAAAAAACATCCAAACTCCAAAACAAATATTTGTTTATCAACCCGAAACCTCAAGTACAGCAGTCGTATACGCTATCGCCACACCATCGAGGCAGTCAAGTACATATACAGTGGACACTCGGTAATCCGGCCCCTGTCTAATCCGGACCCTCCTGTAATCCGACATTAATCAAACAATTTTCGTTAATGTAGATCGTGCATGATTGAACAGGTTACAACTTGTGCTCGACGCTTAGGTATTGTTTCAATTCCCATTGCTTAGTTTGAATTTAACTGCGTGTGGTAGCGGTGCAGCTTAGCATTTATTCATTGTGCATTACGTATACATACCTACGACTACCATACCATGCGTATAGTAATGTCGTCACAAGCCCAGGAGACAACATATAGAATTTTATCATTTGTCTATAATTTGTCGGATTACAAGGTACTCTTTTGTAAAAAAAATCCGGACTATAGGGGGTCTTAGGCAGTACTCTATAATCCAACAAATTCGATAGTCCGATACTGCCCTGCAAAACGTTTGTCGAATTACCGGGGGGCCACTGTAATTAGTAAATTACATTTAGACACAGAAAAAATTACCACACCCATCATACTGTATTTATGCTGGATACAAATCGAACCCAGGACCTCCGCCATAGCAATTAGTCATCGCAATATTCACCTTCCATTCTCCCCCTTCCAGAGGTGGTGTTCCAAGATCTATCTTTGAACCACTTCCACTTAACCAGAGAACAATGTCTATACATGTATGGAGGTCTGATTATCGTCTGCATTATCTTCACATGGAACAAACTCGTGGTCTTCTACAACACCTGCATCAACGCATCCGTGGCTCTGCACGATGATATGTTCAGGTAATGTCTCTTTTTCTGAAGGTAAGTGACTACCGCGGCTCTGGAACGCGATAGTTAAACTGCAACGCGTGTTTATGTACGTATATTTGCTTATTTATGGTCAAGCTAGTCTATATATGCTGAATCCTCTGTCAATTACTACTTATCCTTAAGTGCACCTAACTCATCTTTTATCTGCATCGCTCAATCGGTTGACTGTCAGAAAACGCTTTAGGCATTAAGTCCGTCGATGCATGTATTTGTGCATAAGGTTGTTATGCAAAAAGTGAGCCACAGTTTGAGTTTCTAACCCCTGGTAGTTACCTTGTTTCTAGATAGCTATAGGGGTGTTAAGTGTAAGTTCAGGGACAATCATTTTGTAAGTAATAGAGTTGAGGACCCGTTCTGAATAACTAGCCACGGTTGGACAATATTCCATCCATACTAATATCATGAATACGAAAGTGTATCTATCTGTCACTTCTTCACACTTAAACTGCTGAACCGAATGAAATTTGGCAGTTCTAGATCCTGCAAAGGTTATATATATATCATCATTATCAACAGCCTTTTGCAGTCCACTGCTGGATATAGGCCTCTCCTTAGCAGGGAGGTTTTGGCCTACTACACCACGCTGGCCAGACGGGTTGGAATAGTGTTTGTTTCAAGTTTTCCTTCTCTTTGTAATGATGTTGTCTTGCATACTTTGTTCCCTAAGTCGCCTTTTACGACACCCACGGGATGAGGGGGGGTGGTAACACTATGTATTCTTAATCCGTCACCACACGGTCAGGACGGAGGCAAAAAGGGGGTGAAAGTTTGTATGAGGAATCAATAACAGCTAAAGCGATTTGAAAAGATGAAAAGATATCGAATTGTTTGTAGGTGTAATATATTATAAAGGGTCAACAAATTTTGTCTGCTTCAGAACTAAGATATTGTAACTCTTGAAGAAGTACGTAGAAGGACGTAGAGTTCTTTTTGCTACGGTTACATGTAAATCTTTATTTCATGAGCGTTTCTACTCCTCAGAGGTGTGACCAGTGCACCAATGTGGTTCTTCCACCACAACCCATCGGGTCGGATCCTGAACAGGTTCTCCAAGGACATGGGACAAGTCGACACGTTGCTGCCCGTTGCCTTAGTGGACTGTCTTGGAGTGAGTTTGTACTACTATTGAAACATTTCCATCTTCGTCACAAACAGGAATTAGGACTATTGAACGGCATATCAAATGATTTGTGGCTTACTATGGTTTTATAGCCCAATCTCTCTCTAGTCTCGCCCCTCATCCTTTTACTCCCTTTTTTTCTGTGCGGAAATCCGCTCGGATACCACCTACTGGCGGTTATGTCGGACTCGAACCGAACAAAAACCGCACGCCGTCTCAGGTACCAGTAACCGGGGAACCAAGTGTACCCTAGAAAGGAATTCCCGGGAACCCCGACGTACCTCGGGCCAGAATACCCCTTTTCTGCTCTATCCTTGAACTCCATCTCTCTTTCGGCACTTTCCTCTTTTTTTCGCTTCTGATCTCTTTCTCTATTTTTTATCTTTACAATTCTGGCAATTCTATTCACCGTCAACTGGAGACACAGTTCTATTCTCTCTTAAGTTTATTTAGTACTCTGACGTTGTTTAATGATGGGAGGCAAAATCCATTCTGACAGCCACCTTCAGAAATCCTTCTCCGGCCATGACTCGGCTTATGTAATTTTAAAACCCCGGAGCCACATGCTGGTCCAATCAACCTCATCGTTTAGTCCTGCACCTTAACATCATTTTCTGCTCAGAAATCTTCGCTGCTTACCTGGTGTCTCTCTTTCCAGTTCTTTTTAGAAGTTATAGCCATCCTAGTGGTGGTGTGCCTCGTGAACTGGTGGCTGCTCCTGCCGACTGGAGTCGTGGCACTTCTGCTGTTCATGCTCAGGGCCTTGTTCCTCAGCACCAGTCGGGAGCTGAAGAGGATCGAAGCCATTGGTAAGTAATATATAAAAACCATTTGATATGTTATAAAAAATTGTTTATTTACAAGAAAACTAATTAGTCGGAGTTTATTTTTTAAAAATTACGTCATCTAATGACCACCGTTTCGATGCTCCGTCTCTTCAAAGCGAGCACCGAAATTTTCGAATACTCGTCGGTAAAGAGACCACGAGATCGCTGACATCTCTGCATTGATTTTTTTTTTAGTTGACATAGTGTATTTGGATTATTGATGTAGACATGATTCTTCACATAACCCCATAAAAATAAGTCTGCTGTGGATAGATCTAGACTTCTGGGTGGCCATGGAATTTCGTCCTGTCTGGAAAGCAGCTTTATCGAAAACATGTCTTTGACCACCGGCAGAGACTCATTGGATGTGTGACAAGGGGCTCCATCTTGTTAAAACCATGCATTACGATTGTATACAGCAAATTCCAGTCGCATTGGTCCCAAAAACTTCCGTAACATGTTTGCGCGGAATGTTAGATACAAATGTTAACGAATTCTTGTCCCACCCTGTATAACAATAATATGACACGTAAAACAGACCGCCTTCTATATACAACGTGATTTTTTTTAATCACATTTCTTTATACGACATATTCCATTCTCAATTAATAAACGATTTCCAAAATTTGAACGAATATTCAGTAGACCTTTTTGTGTTTCGAAATTTACAACACCATGTGTTTACGCAAAGCTAAAGAATATGTGGAGGGACGTGTGTCATATCCCTCCGACACAAAGGGTGGATCCTCCGACCAGGCGAGGTGATCATGCCTGGTGGGCCACAGCCCAACGGTTGATGGCCGAGAGAACCCTCAATGGCCTTTCCTCTGTCACTAAATTTGGTACGATATATTTGGTTCGATTTGATGCATCAAATTCTGGTCAGGCGGGTTGGTTTGTAAACCAACCCGCCTGACCAGCGTGGTATATAGGCGAAAACTGCCTTGCTAAGGTGATGCCTATGTCCAGCAGTGGACTGTTAGACTGGTGATGACATTCATATGCCGCCAGTGAATTATATCTATAATAAACTCGTATCTTTAATATATTGATTTTAAAAAGAAAGTCAAGTTGGTAGTGACTCGTAGGAATGTAAAGTTCACCGGCTCGTGGTGATGTTTCTTTGATGTCGCCGACATTGTGAGGCCACTACCGTCTATAGCTGATAAACATACTTATATAAGTATAAATACATACATATCATAGATTAATAACACGCAGACATAGAACAAATGATATTATCCATCACACACACAATGGTTCTAGGTGAGAATCGAAACCACGACCTTTGGTATAGCAGTCAGAATCGCTAACCACTAGGCGAACAGATCAGTGATTATAGTTGTAATAGTCTTGAGTGAGAGAATTCCCCTGCAGCTCCGGAATCTTAGTCTCTGGTCATCTACGCAAAAAAAAATCACTACTTTTTCTTGTTTTCAGCCCGCAGTCAGTCCCTAAACCACCTATCAGCCACAGTCTCCGGCCTGACCACCATCAGATCTACCAGGGTTCAGCAGCGGGTCCTAGCTCGTGAGTTCGACAAGCTGCAAGACCTCCACTCTTCGTCCTGGACGCTGGTCCTCTGCACAAACAGGGCGTTTGGGTTCTGGATGGATATGGTCTGCTGTATTTACCTGGCGTGCGTGACGTTTAGTTTCTTCTTCTTCGCTAGCGAAGGTAAGAGCATTTCTGGACTAAGAAAATGGTGAAAAGATAGACCAGAGATATATAAATCCCTACTCATCCCGTGGGGGTCGTAAGAGACGACTAAGGGAACAAAATATGCAAGTCAACATCACTGCAAAGAAAAGGAAAACTTGAAGTAAACTTGTCTGGCCAGTGGAAGTGGTATAGTAGACCTAAACCTCCTTGCTAAGGAAAGACCTATGTCCAGCAGTGGACTGTTACAGGTTTGACCAATAAAAGATACAAGAGGAATTTAACTCATACTGCTGAACGGCACGGTGGAACTAATTTTTTTTACATAGAGCGACTACCATCAGACAAGTACTGGGTGGGGAAGTTCTGTAGACAAATTGTCGTCAGATCTTTAGGGTTCCAACAACCCCTGACGATTGCCACACATGTTCGAATGGTGACCGGTGCCGACGACGTGATCTCAAGGTACGGAAGGGTTTCATTGTGTCAACAATGGTCACTCATCTGAAGACTAACCTGGCTATAATTGCTTAACTTTGCAATAGATTAACCTAATAACTAATAAATATTTGTATTTGACAGACAGTTTGGGTGGCAACGTGGGTCTGGCTATCACTCAAGTAATAGGGTTGGTGGGCATGTGTCAATACGGGATGAGACAAACAGCTGAAGTGGAGAACCAGATGACATCGGTAAATCTTGAATTTTTTTTATGTATGTACAACGGTAAAGGAACCCTCGATCTGAGAACAACAATTTGTGAATCAATTACACAAAGTGTTGTCTATATGGCCTCATATACCGCAGTGTTCGATCCCCGGGTGGGGCCAAATGTTTGTATAGTCTACGTATATTTGTTTGAGAGTTTGGGTATTTTCTATATATAACATGCATATGTCTACAAAAAAAAGTATATATGTATTTATATCAGTTGTCTATTACCAATAGTACAAGCTCTGCTTAGTTTGGGACTAGATGGCGTTGTGTGAACGTGATAAAGTAAAGAAAAAATATGGGAATCGATGTAACCATAAGCGGCGTAAACATATGGTTCGACCCGGGAATCGAACCCGAGACCTTAAGCACAGTAATCGCATTCACTGCCGCTGCACCACCGAGGCAGTCAATTCATTTTCAGTCAAGTCATTTTGTACTGTGCTTACGAAACTGTAATACGTTTTAACAATAAATCTATACTAATATTATAAAGCTGAAGAGTTTGTTTGTTTGGACGCGCTAATCTCAGAAACTACAGGTCGGTTTTGAAATTTTTTTTTTGTATTGGATAGCCTATTTATCGAGGAAGGCTATAGGCTATATACCATTACGCTAAGATCAATAGGAACGGAACACCGATGAAAAATGTTTCAAAATCGGGAGACTTTGTTCCTATTGAGAGCTTCCGCTGTTTGCGCTGCGTAAACGGTTAACGTTTCGCATAAATCATGTATGATAGAATTGTTCCCTTATAGAGCAAGAGCCCGTGAGTGCCAGACCTTCGTCATTTTATAAAAGCTGAAAGTTCTTCTATGTGTGTCCCTAGTACAGGTAAGAATGATCCCCAAACATGAAGCTGAGGCAGCGGTGGCTTTGGCAGATAACAGGCAACAAAGGTATGTAAAATTCCATCTCAAATTCGTCATAATATAAAACTTGATTTTTTTATATTTGATTCATAATAATATCAAAACTCGCGTTGCTCATTGCCAGACAGTTAGTATGGTTCCAACCCTCTGCCGGACACCCCTAAACTATTATAATTTATAATTATACTTACGTTATATTATAAAACCTAAATTTAATATATAATTTTTTGGGAGCCTATTAAACTATGTTTATATAGTAGCCGGACAGTTTCGAAGGTTCTATCATCTTGCCAGACGCATTCAAAGTGAGCAATAATCGGGAGAGCAAGGAGCGAATACAGTAACTAAACGTTATATTATAAAACCTAAGTTTCATATATAATTTTTTGGGAGCCTATTAAACTATGTTTACATAGTAGCCGGACAGTTTCGAAGGTTCTATCATCTTGCCAGACGCATTCAAAGTGAGCAATAATCGGGAGAGCAAGGAGCGAATACAGTAACTAAACGTTATATTATAAAACCTAAGTTTCATATATAATTTTTTGGGAGCCTATTAAACTATGTTTACATAGTAGCCGGACAGTTTCGAAGGTTCTATCATCTTGCCAGACGCATTCAAAGTGAGCAGTAATCGGGAGAGCAAGGAGCGAATACAGTAACTAAACGTTATATTATAAAACCTAAGTTTTATATATAATTTTTTGGGAGCCTATTAAACTATGTTTATATAGTAGCCGGACAGTTTCGAAGGTTCTATCATCTTGCCAGACGCATTCAAAGTGAGCAGCAATCAGGAGAGCAAGGAGCGTATACAGTAACTAGTGCGAATGAAACAGAGCGCTTAGTCTATTGCGGGATTTCACTGCACACCCATTGTTATTAATTTCAAATTTTGCAGTTTATTTTTTTCTTAATCCAGAAATTTCATTAATTAATTTTTACAATTTCAATAACAAATATTTAAAATAATACTGAGTAAAATTTTTCTCATACAATGTCAATCATGTCGAAAATCTAATAATTTAATTGATATTATTTTTCATTTTTAAGAAGTTTATTATTGTCAATGCTATTAAAATTATAAAGCCAATGAAACAAAGTAAATCAAATATTAGTGTTTATTATACCAAAGGACACATTTTTTTAAGATAAGAAATTTACAGAGAAATTAATTTATTTTAATTAAATCTAAATATTTTCATTATTTTCATCGTTATCGCGCGCTCACTAAATCGGTCCACACGTTAGCAGTTTAAACGTCGTAAGCGCTGCGAGTACAATTCGGACCGCCTTTGAATGCGTCTGGCAAGATGATAGAACCTTCGAAACTGTCCGGCTACTATGTAAACATAGTTTAATAGGCTCCCAAAAAATTATATATGAAACTTAGGTTTTATAATATAACGTTTAGTCACTGTATTCGCTCCTTGCTCTCCCGATTATTGCTCACTTTGAATGCGTCTGGCAAGATGATAGAACCTTCGAAACTGTCCGGCTACTATGTAAACATAGTTTAATAGGCTCCCAAAAAATTATATATGAAACTTAGGTTTTATAATATAACGTTTAGTCACTGTATTCGCTCCTTGCTCTCCCGATTATTGCTCACTTTGAATGCGTCTGGCAAGATGATAGAACCTTCGAAACTGTCCGGCTACTATGTAAACATAGTTTAATAGGCTCCCAAAAAATTATATATGAAACTTAGGTTTTATAATATAACGTTTAGTTACTGTATTCGCTCCTTGCTCTCCCGATTATTGCTCACTTTGAATGCGTCTGGCAAGATGATAGAACCTTCGAAACTGTCCGGCTACTATATAAACATAGTTTAATAGGCTCCCAGAAAATTATATATTAAATTTAGGTTTTATAATATAACGTAAGTATAATTATAAATTATAATAGTTTAGGGGTGTCCGGCAGAGGGTTGGAACCATACTAACTGTCTGGCAATGGGCAACGCCAGTTTTGATATTATTATGAATCAAATATAAAAAAATCAAGTTTTATATTATGACGAATTTGAGATGGAATTTTACATACCTTTGTTGCCTGTTATCTGCCAAAGCCACGGCTGCCTCAGCTTCATGTTTGGGGATCATTCTTACCTGTACTAGGGACACACATAGAAGAACTTTCAGCTTTTATAAAATGACGAAGGTCTGGCACTCACGGGCTCTTGGACCATTACTCATCTATATAAACGAAGTCGTGGGTTAAAGTAAGCGTCAGCCCAAAGTAACTATTCCACGCGGACGAAGTCGCGGGCGGAAGCTAGTAAACTATAAATGCAAAAATACTTATATTCGTTACTCAGAGTGAATGAAAATTAAATTAATGTTAATAATATTAATTAAAAAAATTACATTTAATATTACAATTCGTTTTAAATTTCAAAATACAGTTCTAAGTTTTCAATTCTATCGGCAGTATTCATGATTGCCTCCAATTTTGTTCTTTATTACAAAAAATTATTAATGTGTGTTTGTAAATTAAATAGAAAATACCGTTCACCAAGTGAGGGATTTACAGAAGCCTAAAACCCTCACTTTCCCCCTAATGCTGAGGGTCAATCAAAGGACGACCAACTCTGCTTGTTTGCCGCCCTAAAAAATAAACCGAACCCGAAAAAAGTATTAACCTCAAAAGGTTAGAAAAGCAAGCAAAGCCACAGAATACGACTGGTTTATTTAAATATTGATGTTTCTTACAGGTTGAAAGAATACTTGAATACCAGAATCTACCACCAGAACAACCGGTGGAGACAGATAAGGAAGCTTTGAAGAAAAACAACCCTGAACTAGACTTTGAGAAATGGCCTACTAAAGGTAAACCTGTTTCTGTTTCACCAGAAGGGTAGGCAGAGGCGTATTAAATACCCACTTTTCACCAGTGTTTTGCTCCCACGTGGGTGGCAAGCCTATTGCCGGTAATAAGGATGTTTTGCTTGCCAGAACCTCGTGCGTTCATCAACAGGTGTACCACTTGCAAGTGACGTTGACTTGGGGCCTAAGTTCTTGGTGGGAACCCTCTAGACCCTATGTAAATAATAAAATACATTATTATTATTACTATAAGTTATAGAAACCTGTTAAAATCCATAATGATTTCTTCTAGGTGAGATCGTATTTGAAGACGTATCATTAGAGTATGAGAAGCTGCCCGGAGCGACTGGTGAACCTAACTACGCTATACGAGGGGTGAACTTCTCCATAAAGGCGGCCGAGAAGGTAGCCGTGGTGGGGAGGACTGGTGCCGGGAAGAGTTCTCTGCTTAGTGCACTGTTTAGGTAAGAATGTCATCTAAAGTCTGTTCACGTTAAGCAAATAGTGACGCATCAATCCAGCCCCGCTCCCTGACCAATCAGGTTTTTTATGGTTACTCAACTAGGACAAATAATTGCGGAGAGAACAAGATTATTAGTTCTGTTTAAGGCTGAAGAGGGTGCAGAGGTGATGAACGCAGGAGTAACTGTATCACCGATCAATCGTTTTAAAGTCTTAAAAAAATATTGGTGCAGTGCTATTACATATGCTGAAATACTAGCCTCACTAAAGTGAATGGAACAGTTTGAAATATGGAAAATTTGCGGCACTTGGGCGAGTGATTAGTTAATCTATCTATAGTCACCTCTATAGCAGTCCTCTATCACTTCTATTATGGAAAGTGTCCTGACGAACTCTTCCAACTGATCCCATCCTCTCCGTTCCTCTACAGGACAACTCGTACTAGCCTAGGAAGTCACCGTTTCAGAATGGTAGACATACGCTCTAAAACTAACCGGTTCGGCTCTCCCTTCCTGTGCAAATCAGTTAAAGTCTGGAGCTCATTACCAGCGCACGTGTTTCTCTCCCACTGCGATCTTGGGTTCTTAAATCGGGGCGTGAAGAAGCATCTCACTAGGCCGCCAGAGCGTGGGTCGCTATACTGCATTGTCTTCATTCGCAATGAGTATGGCGACCTCTGCTCTGGGATTGTAGTCATGCTGTCCACCAGGCAGAATAGAGTCACTTTGATTGACTTCTATAAAAAAAATTTTCAGTTGTCTGTAAAGTCGGTTTACTGACGATAGTTGAACATGACACGTGGTCGATTGTGCCTCTTTGTCGCTCGTTCCGCGCTCTCGCTTGTACTTCAAGCCTTAAATGGAACGCCTCATAGCGAGGTAACGCCGCATGAGTCATGTTTTTTGATGCGTGCAGCCGGCTCCATCGAATTGGGTAGATGACTGTATCGTAAATAAATACCAATGTCCACTTCATTAAAACTAATATCGCGGAAAATAGCATTAACATAACTTTTTATTATTATTACGAATTTCAATCAAATATACAGTGAAATATATTGTTCAATTGAGTAGTCTAAAACAGTGACGTCACAATTTTGGTATTTAGTATATTTTTCATACAAAATTGTCGTTTTGACAGATGATAAAAAGTAACTAATTTGACTAAGGTGTCATCTAGCCTATTATAAGACGTTGTCACGTCAAAAAAAAAGATTTATATAAGTATGTTTATCAGCAGTCTGGCTCTACCTTATTAATAATCAGACAATTGAAATGTACGAAGTCATTATTATTATGTAATGATCCATTTTTCTTACAGACTCGCCAAATTATCAGGCAACGTAAAAGTTGACGGAGTAACAGCAGAGACAGCTGGTCTACGAGCCTGGAGATCACGGCTCTGCGCTTTGCCACAGCGACCTGCACTCTTCGCCGCAGCGCTCAGAGAGAACCTGGACCCTGAGGGCATTTACACTGATGCTGATATATACAGAGCGCTTGATCAGGTAACATAGTTTACTTTAGAATTGAACAGGTCTATAGTCCATTTGTGATAAGAAAATAGTGACACAATACGCGAACCTCGTCCAATTATGTTTCAAATTTTTGTCCAAATCTATAGGTAAATTCTTAAAGATACCCTCAGACCTGCTACTCCTGGTCAGGAGTATGTGGTGATTCCTCCAACCTCTCCTCTAAGGTTAGAGGACAGGCTTGATCAATGCACTACTATTTATTTAAAGCGAATGGTACTATAGGTTTACTACATTTCTAATTGTTTTGACACATTAAACAAACAGCTGGTCTGACCAATTTTTGTTCCATCTGGAAATCGCGAAAACACTATTCGCGTAGTGATTAAATGAATATGTCTTACGTTTACAGGTAGAGCTCCGCGAGATGGTGTCTAATCTCCCCGCTGGTTTGAACACGAAGGTGGGAGATGGAGGGGGAAACCTCTCTGTTGGGCAACGGCAGCTGGTCTGTCTTGCGCGGGCCGCCCTCGCCGGGTGCCGGGTTCTGATCCTGGACGAGGCAACGGCTAATGTTGATACTGAGTAAGTCTGGCATAATTATATTATTTTTTAATAGTTTGATTTTTAATTGTTTTTGATTTGGTTATATTTTTTTATGTTGGTTACTTCAAAATCGATAAATAATGAGTTCTTAGTTCTTTTTTTTATGTTAAGGGCCTGCCAAAGTGATTCTACTCTGCTTGATGGAAAGCATGAATAGAATTCAAGAGTTGTGGTCACCATACTCATTGCAAATACAGATAACGCAGTATGGTGACCCATACTATGGCGGTTTTGTGAGATGCTTTTTTACACCCCGCTTGGGGACGTAAAAGGCATGACAGTCATCGTGACAGAGTAAGGCTTACACAGTTACCACGATAACTGCCACCCCTGCATCAATGGGCCTCCGGTCTCACACTCACCAACGAAACACGACAACACGGATGCTGTCGCTTTAGGTTGGTTTTCAGTGGGAGGGTAGTACTGCCCCGGTCGAGCCGGTCCGTTCGTGCTGAAATAGCGTGGTGAAATTTATTTCTGTAATTTGGATATAAACCTATTTAAATGTGTAACTTAATATTACCTGCACTATGTTACTAAGTATACTGATCTGAACGTATACGTCTACGTGTACGTACGTATACGCACTATTGTATACTAGTGATGTTGTCCATGTGGTGATGAATCAAGAATACAGAGTGTCACTACCATTTTCATCCCATGGGTCTCGTAACAAGCGACTTATTGAGGAAAATAAGCAGGACAACATCACTGGAAAGAGAAGGAGAACTTGAAATAAACCCTATACCAACCCGTCTGGCCAGCGTAGTATAGTAGGCCAAAGCCTCCTTTTAAGAAGAGGCCTATGTCCAGCAGTGGACTGTTAAAGGCTCTTGATGTGAGTGTTCAGTGTGACCAGTAAGGTAACTGGGGCCAAAAATCTTTCCCTCTTCCCCCCTGCCTTCCATTCTGTAGATAGGATGCACTTAAAAGGCATCCACACACTTGTGTCTGCTGGCTTGAAGATGTGACCCCTATTCTATACTGCTATAAAAAAATATGTGCATAAATGGCAAATAATATAGTCGGTTCGAATCCATATTACGTTACCACCGTTTATATATCTATTCCACCTATCGCCGTCCACTGCTGAACGAAGGTCACCCCCAAGGAACGCCAACATTCCCGGTCTTGGGCCATTCGCATCCATCTGCTGCCAGCCACCTAAATAAATAAATAAATATAAATTTCAGAGAAATAATTCTCGCCACTGCGGTCACCAACCCGCCTGCCAAGCGTGGTGACTATGGCAAATTCCCCCCATGGACCACAACCAAATTTTTATATATGCTACTAATATATTATTACTATTATCAAAAATGTTAATTACATGTATATCTAATAGTAAGTTTGAACCAACAGGACGGACAAACACATCCAGCGTACAATTCGAAACAAATTCGCGCACTCAACAGTGCTCACTATAGCGCACAGACTCAACACCGTCATGGACTACGACCGAGTCATTGTCATGGACAAGTAAGTATACATCATCACTTTATGACAAACATATCACGCTTATATTCTTGAGGAGATAATCTTAGTCCAGCAGTGGACTTGTAAAGGCTGTTGATGATGATGATGATGATGGTGATGGTAATGAAACGGTAATTATAGGTTTAGTCCCATTTATACAATAGTAGCTTATTATAATATATATAATAATGTATACTTATGTTATAAAGTTAAAATTTTTGTTTGTTTGTTTATTTGGACGTGTTAATCTCAAGAACTATTAGTCCAATTGGAAAAAATCTTTCAGTATTAGATAGCTCAGTTATCGAGGAAGGCTTTAGGGTGTATATCATCACGCTAGAACTTAGAGCAGCGCAGTATTCATGAAAAATGTTACAAAAACGAAGCAAAATTATTCATTTTGAAAGCTTTCATAGCGTGCTTTGTGTGAATGCTTAAAGTTTCACGAAATTAATGTATGAAATAATTGTTCCTTTTTAAAAGTTCTAAATAAAAGTCCTCGGCAGCATATGTCTATCTTCTAAGGTTGGGTCACTATAACCTTTTTTTGTGGTTAACAAATAAGTTCACACTGTATTACATCACGCTACGGGTAATAGGAGATGCAGACGAGGTTGCGCGGGTCAGCTAGTATTATATATCATAATATTTTGCTAACTATAAGTTTAGTATCTTTTTTTTCTGTATGAAAAGCCTGCCAAAGTGACTCTACTCTGCTTGATGGAAAGCATGAATAGACTCCAAAGAGTTGTGGTCACCATACTCATTGCAAATGCAGACAATGCAGTATGGTGCCCTAGTGAGATGCTTTTTCACACCACGCTTGGGGACGTAAAAGGTATGACAGTCATCATGGCAGTGTAAGCCTCACATGTTATCACGATAACTGTCACCCCTGCATCAATGGGCCTCCGGTCTCAAAATCTTTTGTGTAATAGTTACCCGCGGCGAGACCCGCGTGCATATCGGTTATCGCGGAAAAACTAGCCTCACTGATAATGTAGCTTTCCATTGATGAAAGAATAATTAATACGGTTAATGGTTTAAACGTTATAGCTACGAAACGAACAGACTCACATTCGCATTTTTGACATTAGTTAGGATGTAGAAGATACCATTAGATATGTTAGTCAATGAAAATAAAACAGTGTTCCAAAATAATGAAAAAAAAGTTGAGAGGTGTCAAGAGACACCCGGAACGAAGTTCCTTTCGATTAGTTAGTGAAGGAATTTAAGTAAAGAAATAAGACATTTTATTTTCTATTATTTTATTATTTATTATGTACAAAAAACCTGTATAAACTTAACAAAACAAAAATAATCGTCACGACACTACACTGTTCAAAGCAAAATAGAAAGACGAAACGAAAATAATTGGCTTGCTTTCTATGAGAGAGAGAGACAGACAGAGAAACACACCGCACGGCTTACTACACTATAGCAAAAAGTGTCGTGCCAACTTTTCGTCTGAATTTTCTCCGCCTAGCCTCCTTCGCCACGCGCGATGAGGAACTTCGTTCCAATAAACAAATCAAATCAAATCATTTATTTGCGAAATGTAGGTTTACAGAGATTTGATTATTTGAACATGTTCAAAAACCTACCTACTACTTCTAGGGGTGGTTCATAAATTATGTCACATGCCATCCATGGAGGCGAGAATCAAAATGAAATAAAAAAAAAATTCGTATAACGTAGTTTATGGATGGTCCCTTATTTGACAAACACATTTAAAATACAACCTTATTGACTTGAAAATCATAATTCGGCTATTATTTCCTCAAGTAATTTTTTTTTAATAATATATTTCTATTCGTCCAGGGGTCGAGTGGCAGAATCCGGTCATCCGTTCGAACTCTTGACTCAAACGTCATCACAGCCCAAAGACGGACCACCAAGAAGACTGTCCATGTTATCTAAAAGTCAGGTAAGACCCAAAAAGGTACTCAGACATTGTAGACATGGTTTTATTGCAACAGGCCTGTTGGTCTAGTGGTCAGTGATCTTGGCTGTTGTCGTGGCTTCGATTTCCACCCAAGAAAAGTAAAAGGAAATACAGGAAATACAAAATACATACTTTTACAAGTTAAGCTAATATTTTAGACAGTAATACACATTTTTTTTTATACCACGACGGTGACTAACAAGCACACGGCCTGCCTGATGGTAAGCGATTACCGCAGCCTATGGACGCCTGCGGCACCAGGGTGAAGATCCCCATACTGTAGTTCCCAGGGAAAGCTTCAGCAGGGAGCTCATTCCATAACGGGATTGTTCGCGGCAGAAAATTTCTCTGAAATCGCACTGCTAAAGAAAAGAAATTAAACATTAGAATCGTTAGTGTGTACGTGTGTGTGATTGTGTGCGCGTGAGTGTGCGTATGTATATTTGAGCGTGTACGTGCGTGGTAAGGGAGGGTATAAGTATGTGTCAAATACTTAATTATTATTATTGTCATTCCGCATACATACTATTGTAAATAGAAAACACCTAAACTCCGTACCAAATATTTGCAAATCATACAAACATTTGGTACAACCCGACTCGAGCCCAAATCTTCAGCACAGTAGCCGCTTACGCTACCACTACACCAACAGACAATTTCTTTAGCACAATAATGATATTCCAGGCTCCTCTGGCGATCCCGGAGAACTTCACGTACGAGCCGAGCACCGAACAAATAGATCAGAATGAAACGTACGTACTGTCCAAGGACAGAATACGAACATACTCCAACAGGTAAGTGGCTCCTTATATCTCATTAATTCTGTTGTAATCATGTAAGTAAAAAAACTCAAATTTCTTTGTGAAGATAAAAAAAAGATAGATTAATTATTTCTACATCATCATCATCACCATCATCATCATCACCACCATCATCATCACCACCGCCATCATCATCATCATCACCACCGCCATCATCATCATCATCATCATCATCATCTCAGCCAAAATACGTCCACAGCTGGACATAGGCCTCCCCCAAGGTACAGAAGAAAATATAGAATAGAAGTTTCAAGTTTTCCTTCTCTTTGTAATGATGTTGTCTTGTGTATATTCCTCCCATTTCTACATAAGTAAATTATATTATCGTGATACAGTGGTGTTCTATTGGAGTGTTACCACTGCTTCACAGACAACTGGCGTGTTAAGCAATTTTTTTATTGTAGTTCAAAGAAACATTTCAATTACGTCATAAATAAATAAATAAAATGTATTGGACATTTGATACACAACGCCATCTAGTTTCAAACTAAGCAGAGCTTGTGCTATGATAACTAGACTGACTGATACAATACTTATATACTTTTTTTGTTAATATAATACATAAATATTATACATAGAAAACACTCAAACTTCCCGAGACCTCAACCACAGCAGTCACATTCACCACCGCTGCGCCATCGAGGCAGTCATGCATCATCTTAGACTTTATCATTCCCAAGGTTATTTCGCGTAGGGTACTAGATTAACTGATTTATATCAGTTTGTCCAAGGCGCTTCAGTCAAACATGCTCATAATCGAACAAAACTTTTCTTAATTATATCGTAATTTTTTTATAAGGAATTAAAAAATATATTCCATATATTACTTTTTTTTCTATATTAAGAGCCTGCCAAAGTGACTCTACTCTGCCTGATGGAAAGCATGAATAGAATCCAAAAGTTGTTGTCACTAAACTCATTACAAATGCAGACAATGTAATATGGTGACCCACACTATTGCGGTCTTGTGAGATGCTTTTTCACACCCCGCTTGGGGACGTAAAAGGCATGACAGTCATCGTAACAGCGTAAGGCTTACACAGTTATCACAATAACTGTCATACCTGCATCAATGGGCCTCCGGTCTCACGCTCACCAATGAAACACGACAACACAGATGCGGCGCTTTAGGTTGGTCTTCTGTGGGAGGATAGTACTGCCTCGGTCGAGCCGGCCTGCCCATGCTGAAATCAGCGTGGCTCTACTACCTAGGAAATTTCATCACGGCCTTGAAGAGTCCACTGCTGGACATAGGCCTTTTCTTAGAAGGCAGGTTTTGGCATACTATACCACGCTGACCAGACGGGTTTGTATAGAAGTTTCAAGTTTTCCTTCCCGATGCAGTGATGTTGTCTTGCATATTTTGCTTCCTTAGTCGCCTCTTACGACACCGTTTCTACACAATAGATCAGTGGTGGCAGTAGAGCTAGGCATTGTATTGTGGTCCCAATGAAAGGCTGTTGCAAAAATTGAATCGCTGACTAGAACCTGTTCAAAAATGCAAACTTGATAACTTAGGTTGAATAACAAAGTTCTGGCTGGACCTTTCATGCTTAACAGGATCCATGTTACGCCCATCTTACCAGAGCAAATAGTGAAGGTGATTTAACTAAATAATGATACTTTCATCAGGTCCGAGGTGTCAGATGTGGACGTTAGTGGTATATTCAAGGCGCTTGTCGAACAGACTGGTCAAGAATCCGCAGCCATGTTGTACAAAATGGCTGAAGAGGTAGGTGGAATCTGTGCTATTAATGTTATCGATTTTACTGTGTTCTGTATATGGATATTTATATCCGTCTGTTCACGTTAAGAAAATATTGACGTTTTTATCAAGCTCCGTCTCCTGACCAATCAAGGTGGGACTTGATCGTTGCGTGCTTTTTTTAACGCTAATCGACTTAGTTGTGTCTTGTATATGTATTTATGTATAAAAATCTACATTTTGACGGATCTAGAACGAATCTTTTTTTCAAAATTATATATTTTTTTTACGTTTTTAACATTCCGATCCATCCGATTTTTCCTCGGAATAAAATGCCTTTTTTTTATTCTTACAGAGTTATAAGAAAATGCAAGAGTCAAAGAAAAATTCGTGAATCGAAATAGCCGAAACATTCCTGCCTGCCATTTTGAATCGTATGCCGTACCGTATCGTACCGTAATTTAATTTTATATTTAAATAGATACACATGTTTACTTCCATCCTAGTGAGATAAGGCTGTCACAGATTAACGAATGAGGACATAACATCCAAACTTTACTTAGTATATATGAGAATATGTGATTTTACCATTTACATGCGTAATTTTTCTTTCCACTTATAGTAAGCACTTACGTACCGTAAGTGGAAAATTTCCTTTTTCAATTTCTCCACTTATAGTGATAAGGTAATTTATTTTAAATTTCTTTTGTAATGTATTTGGAAATCAAATGAAACTGATATGTTATTATCGACTCGTTGCCTTCTATACGCCAAATACGCATTACCATTGAATGCCATAATTAGTTGGCAGTCAGAACCGCTCTAGTGCTATTGTGCTTAAGGAATGTTCAATTACTATGTACTTAGACTACAATAAGGTCAATTTAAAAATGCCTTAATCTCTTGACCTCCAAAATAACTTAACATTGCCTTCCAGTACTTAATTTTAATGGTGCCTTATATAAGATATACTTAAAAACATAAAGATGTCACTTAAATTGATTGCACGGATGACGCTGAGTGTTGTGGGTCCAAACCTACATGGGAGAACACTTTTTGTGATTTACAAGTTGTTGTTCTGAGTCTGGGTGTTCTTTGTGTCCGTTTCTTGTATGTTTGTAAAGTCCCTCGCGACACCAGAGTATTCCTATCTTTTAAAAATCTTTTTTCTATCAATTATGTATTGTCATTAATAAAAATAATTCAACTCACTTCACTTCCTCTATATAAGCTATCTTCGCCATACTATAAGTCTATACTAGCGCCAATGTGGTTGTTTATCAAACTATTTTCTTCAAAAACTCTTTTTCTCTTTGGTCTATGACAAAATGGCGCGTTTTAAATTCAAAACTCGAAAAAATAATTATAATTTCTATACTATTATATTACTACGGTAATGAGGATTAATTCAAATCTTCACAATTATTAATTTTTATTAATTAATAATTAAGTAATTTAATGAAAAATGTTAAAAAAAAAAATATTTAATTCTTTTTCCATGTATCATGGTTATTTTATTTTTATGATTAGTAAAATTAACATTTCCAAATGATTATTTTAAATCATCATCTCAGCCAAAAGACGTCCACTGCTGAACATAGGCCTCCCCCAAGGTTCTCCGTGCAGCCCGCATCCAACGCAGCTTTGGTAACCCCCAAATAAATTTATCGAAATTTATCGAAGTTCTTAGACAGTTAGATGACACTTTGATGTGTCAGAAATTTGACATTTAAAACACAGTTAACTGTTAGTAATCATATGATTTTTTCGTACGTAAGCCAGAGTCACTGTATACTTACACGTTGTTTGCCAACAAGCTGTTTTCAGACGATACTTAATGAACTATTTATTTTTTGCCTTTTATATCCCCAAGCGAAGCGTGAAAGAGTATTTTACTAGGCCGCCACAGTGTGGGTTTACCATAGGTACTGCATTGTCTGCATTCGCAATGAGTATGGTTACTACAACTCTTGAATTCATGCTTTCCATCAGGCAGACTAGAGTGTACCTATCATAGTTACTTAACGATAATCGATATAAAACATGAGTGGAATTTAATCAAAGAGGAGTGTGATTTCCATGTCTATTAGAGTTTACTATCTCAGATCACTGGCCATTACTATATATAAAATAGCGTTATAATTTCGATATATAACACGAAATAAACAATTTAATTTTTTAATTTAAATAGCTTTATTATAACAAATTAATTTTAGCGGATACAACATAACCTATATTTTACAAAACAGATGTGATACACAACAATTATCGTTATTTTTTCTTCAGTTTAACGAATTTATTTTTATATTTTTAAAAAACATAATTCGAGTTTATTTTTTAATTAATTTTATTTCATTTTATTAATTTTATAATAAAATAAAAAAAAATCAACAAGTGAAATTAGAGATGGAATGAAAGATCTTAGTCAAGTGTAAGTTTATGCAAAAATATGATTACTTTTTGCATTTTCTATAAGCTTGTCATAAGTGCTTACGTTGTGTTTATTCCTATGATGTTTCAACGACAAACATACGAAATCTGAGTATGCATTGAAACATCACACACATAAAAGTAAGCATAGAAGTGGAATGAATGTGTCAATGCGACTACAATTACGACCGTTGGTAGTACAATATGCAAAGAATTACATTCCCTGTGTCAAGAATTTAAAATGTGTAACGCATGTCAAGTATCTTGCCTTCAACGAGTATTTACTATAAGCGGCCTGTCATTTTAATATGTCAATTATCCTTAATCAGTCTTAAACGGTATTGAACTATCTGGTTCTAGGTTATTGAGTACTTACTACAAATGCTTAGTAGGAGTTATTTACTCGAGTTACTGAATATATGATATACAGAAGCTGCCATTAACTAGAATAAACACTTGAGTTACTTAATAGTTCAAATAAATAAGTTGTCGTTAACAATCTCAAGACTCGAGGAAATACTAACTACAAATTCACTGGAATTTATTCACTCGAGTATTATTAAGATCGTATTCACTCGAGTTAAATTCGTGATATTAAATACTTATTTCTTTTAACTAAGTTTTAATGTAAAAACACTCGAAATAGGATAAAAACAGCATATATTTATAGACCTAAAGATGGTTGGTCGTCCAATAGATATGGAATAGACTTTTTGTATTAAAAACCTGAGATTTAATAAGAATTTAGGGCTTATTCCTCTAGTTTATTGTGAATGAAGTAAATAGTATTTTGCCAGTCGTTTTCCGCCTCTTATGCGGTGCCATGAAATGGTCGATTCAAACGAATTGTATTGTAACAATTTCATACTTTATATAGATGTATATAGGAACTAATTTACCTTGCAACGGTAATAAAAAGTTGAGTGTTATGAATAACACGAGAGAGAGAGTACCAAAGATCAAATCTCGCGACAAAAGTTTGGTCGAGAATTGGTCTTCTAGTTAAAAGAGATTGCCCCAATGATATAATCTTAGATTATGTAAAAGTGCTTTAGTTGTAATTTATATTTATAACTTCGAATAATAGTTATATGTAATACAATTATTCTGTCTGGTAGTATGTAATTGTGTAAAATAATATATATTTAGTGATTTTTTATTAATGAATTTGTAATTTATGCGTCATTTTGTTTAAAGTATATGTTTTAAATTGGAAAATAGACTATACAAGTCTTATTTTATTATTTTTTTATTTTAATTAAGGTTTATCATCCAATATGTGTTCTGGTCTCAATTAGCCCTACTCTAAGTCTCGAGGGACGCTCTTATTTCTTCAGTTACAACTGTGTATGATGCCTACTGTCAGTTCCGACTAGTTAGGTGTCTCGTCCAGTTGTTTGCCAGCCATAAGCTGCAGATGTTCCTTGGCCACTTTGCCCAAATGTTAGGGAGTGTGTTCTGGAGTTAGTGGGCAAATTTTGATTGTAAACATGCTTTTTACACACATGAAAGTACTTACATAAAAAAATCAGTTTTCAAAATCATTGTGTCTGTCTGTTTTTTTCCGGTTAATCTCCGTAACGGCTGGACCGATTTTGACGGCACATTCACTGTCAAATAGCTGATGTTATAAGGAGTAACTTAAGCTACTTGAATTTTGGAAAAATAGGGTTACGTGAAAATAAAATTAATACCAATGTAATAGTGAATAATATACGATTCAAAAGCAACAAAACCGCGAGTAACACTACGGACGCAGCTAGTATTATATAAAATCAATTAATAATGAAATATAAGCAAACTTAGCACATTTGGTTATATAATTGTTTAAATATATAATATTAAAATGCTCTTATTTTTGTTTGTTGTAGAAATATTTGTTACCGTACAACATTGATCGACAGTGTCGCAACACTACACTGCGATAGTGATGTACTCAATGTGATATATATTAAATAAATATATTTTTAATTAGAACTTCTTTTATTTGTTGTGTTTTTTCTTTACATGTGTGTGTGTGTCAGTAGGTGAGAGCCTACTTAGTGAGCAATGCTGACGAGCCTTTTCTTAGATTTTTATGCAGATGCCTCTGATACCCAGTAAAAGTTACCCACTGCCATCTGCATAAGAGAAAACGCAGTCAAGTCTCATGCGACAAAGATTATTGATATCAACAAAGAAGTGTCCTAACTCCTTTGAGGGAAGTGGAAACACACACATACCTCTCAAATGATGGTAGTTGCGTACTCTTACACTTTGCTTTCGATCTTGGAGATAATGTTAGTAACTCTAGGGCAAGTCCTCTTATACCTAAACCCTAGGCAGCGCTCGAGTGGGCACATAGCCTCCAAGACTTGTTTTAGAACCAGGTAAATAGTTACTTTCTACCTGAATCCACGTGGATAGCAACATGAGTCAATTTAATTGATTTAATTAAATATAAGCATTACAGTGCATAAAAAAATCGCTTGTAAAATATTAAAAATTTAGAAATAAATTAGAATCAGAAAAGATAGACAAAAGGACAAGATAGTAGAGCCCAATTGATTTCAGCATGAACGGGCCGGCTCGACTGGGGCAGTACTACCCTTTCACAGAAGATCAACCTAAAGCGACAGCATCCGTGCTGGCGTTTTGTTGGTGAGTGAGACCGGAGACCATTGAAGCAGGGACGACAGATGTCGTGGTAAGTGTGTGAGCCTTACCCAGCCACGATTACTGTTGCGTTACGCCCCCAACCGGGGTGTGAAAAATCATCATACTAGGCCGCCATAGTGTGGGTCACCATGCTGTAGAGTATGGTGACCACAACTCTTGGATTCTATTCACACTTTCCATCAGGCAGAATAGTCCCTCAAGTAAGCTCTAATCTCAAAAAAACCACAGAATTATTTACTTAAATTGTGTAAGTAGATGCATATTTACTGACACATTATATGTTAGGCTTTTTATATGTTAAAAATGCCGCGCGCACCCCTTTACACGTGCCTACTTTTCTTTAGGGGTCATCCACCATTGACCATAGACACTGAGACAAATGGTTGATTACAACACTGTCATCTACAAATTTTTATTCAGAGATGTTTGTCACCTGTGTTCCAAACACGAGAGTCGTCTTTAATAAAAATGGCGGTAACAATAAAACTCATTGTTAATTGAAACAAGCATTTATTACAATATTATCAGCAAATATACACATACACCCTACACCAACTTTGGTCGAGTCGAATTATAATTTTGAGTCAATATTTACAAAACAAATGATTTAAAAACAGAAATTTGGTACAAGCATTCACGTTACACCCACTAAATTAAAAAAAAAATACAAGACTCGTGCTTCTTTACTTCATTGAGGGTAGACAAACAAAAATGAAGGCATAGAGAAACACTTCAATAATATGTAGACCATTTTTAACGATTTGTTGAGGATTTTGCACTTTTATAAGTAAATATTTTAAAAAAAAAACATAATATATTATGGTATAGGAGTAATCAGACGTATCACCTCATGGTAAGTGATTACCGTCACCCAGAACTAAACTACTGTACCTGTCTAAACAGAATGAATTCAAAACCCTTAAAAAGTAAACAAAAAAATTAACAAGCAATATTTTTCAGCATCATGCTGTCTCTTTCATTTTTTATGACAAAGAGAGAGACGGCACTATTATGCAGAGATGAAATATATGTGTTAGCGGGCGAACTCACAAACATACATCAAGCGAGCATGAGATCGTATTAATTTTAATAATTCAAACCACCTTGTGGATTAGAAACAATTCCTTATAAATTACAAATATTATATAAGTCATATCTTCACATACCCTCTTACAACACCCTCTGAGGGCCTAGTGTGAGTTCATTTTACACTTAAATCTTTAGTGAAATAAACGCACACTGTACACCCCGATCACAACCTCAAAAATCACTGACATACACTTAAAATAATGTAGGTTAACTTATGACATACAAAACTGGGTTAAACGAGCTTATTGTTTAGTCGGTGATATTCGAGGCGTATGTCAATGTCAAATGTCATTCTTGTGACAGTAATGACATTTGCCATAGACAATAGTACATGTTTTTTATACTTACATAAAACAGTGTTATGTTGGAAGCTTCATTAATAATGAGTTTATATAATTTAAGGACGTATATTTGAGAAATAACTTATAATAACAACTTAAAAATAATTATACAATTAACTTTTGTTTTGTGTGGAGAAGTGACGCAAGTATTTAGTACAATTTTAGAAAAAAAAATCATTATTTAATATACAAACAATGTTACAAAAAGTATTTTCACTAACTAGATTATTGGGGTCATATACTGAAAAAAGTAAACATTGGGGGGTCTAGGCCCCAGTTTCGAAAAAAAAGGACCCCCTATTTGCAACATTTTTAATATATTTGCCTTTATTACAAAACCGAAACTATTGCAGTTTTAGCTTACAATACGTCAGTTCAGATCTACAAGAGATTTTAAAAAGCAGTGTTTCTGTTGAATAATAAATAAATATTAATGAAAATTAAATATTACACATTCATATTAGTTTCAAACATGCTAAATAACTAGTTCAGGCAAAAATATTTGTACGCAATACATACAGTTAACAATTTTGCAAACACAGTTGATCAAGACCTACCTACAAGAAAACTATTTAACTATTGCAAAAAAAAAAACAAAAAAAAAACCCGACCACCCGAAAAAGGTTATTTAAAACTGTCAATTTTGACATACCCACTCTGACGGTTATGGTGAATCTAACGACTCATGGCGAAGTCCATCAACGCGTTTAGACTACAGAGCGTGCCACAGAAACATCCCTTTCTGGTCGGGTATGTGAGTTTTTTAATACATATTGTACAAATCATGCTCCTAGTCGATCTCAGCCACGGCGGTCAGACTCGACGGAACCCAGTCAAACGTCATAAGTGGACAAGTGTGTGCGCAAAGACAGGTGCACTCTCTGTTACGGTTTTCTCGAGACGGTTATCTAACACGACCGGGAGAGATATAAATATTAGTTTTAATAAAAGTAAGTAAAAACAATGCATTCCAATCAAACGAGGGTTGTAGACCCCATCGCACTATCTCATGGTTGACAGAGACTAAACTAGACGTATAATTCAGACGCGGTAAGTCCCTTCCAGACTCATAAACGGTTCTTATCGGGAACACTACTTTGAAGGCCTAGAGTGAATTGCAAAGCAACTCACACTAGGTCTAATACTGATCGTCACGATCGCGTTTGGCGTTACAATTGGTCGAAGCTGAAATCTTTACAAGGGTGACAAACTCACACTACATCATCTGATAATTTTACAAACGTAATTACTTCATAATAGACTCATTTTTTATCGAGGCGTAACATAGACACTCCAGAAATACAATTTGTTTAAAAATTAAGCATTATCAATACTAAATATTACAAACACGAAGTTTCTTTGCGCGCGTTAATCTCAGGAAACGCTGATTCGAATTGAATTTTTTACACTATTGGATAGCTCATTTATCGAGGAACGCTATATGACATCACGCTACGACAAAAAGTAGCGGAGCATTAACAAAAAATAGCACAAAAATAAAAAAAATAATCCTTTTGAGAAACGCAGACGAGGTTGCGCGAGAGTTGCGAGTGAATATGAATTAAATGTGGCATATACACCACCATAACAGACAGGGTTTTGCCCAGAAATTAGAAAACCGCCAAAAAAAGTGTGTTCCTAAAGTAAGTAATATGTATATATTTTATGGCTACATTAATGCCTACAGCTCATTCGCTTAACAAAATAGTGACGTCATCAGGACTCGCCCTTAGACCAATTAGATTTCAAGCCTTCGTACGACACGTAGTTTCTTGGAACCTGATTGGTTAGGTGGGGGCTTGATAGATGCGTCACTATTGCCGTAACGCGAATGGATTTTTTGCTTATTATTAGTCTACAACTGTGTTTGCTTACAATAACTTTTTAGATAACTTAATATTACATTAAGATCAACCCAAATGCATACAATTATAAATTTCTAATTGATAATAACCGGCTAAACGCCCGGGTGTTATTTGTTAATTTTAAAAACTATAAAAAAAAAGTTATAAGACTTCGTTACTTTTCGAATCGAAACAAAAATCGACCAATAAGAGCACATACATACCTTAACCGTGCGTGTGAAAATCGACCAATAAGAGCACATATCTTAACCGTGCGTGTAAAAATCGACCAATAAGAGCACGTACCTTAACCGTGCGTGTGAAAATCGACCAATAACAGCACATATCTTAACCGTGCGTGTAAAAATCGACCAATAAGAGCACGTACCTTAACCGTGCGTGTGGAAATCATTCGAGAGGTTACTAGATACATACTAAATCCGGGGTTTTTGACCACAAAACGCATATAACTCACTGTTTTATTGGCTTAACAATAAATTAATATACACCTATACAATTTAACACTTAATATCTTTGAATAAATATTATATTTACTTTCTACGTATTTATTAAAACGAGCTGCTTACGAATTTTCGGCATGGTTATTTTATACGGAGGACAATTCTATACATTGATTGGTAATTTATATAGTTGAGTTGTCTATGCCTATCCATAGAAGACAATTTAAAGATTGATCAACACACAGCTGAAACAACTGGGTCTAGACACATGATATCTTGCACAAACTTTTCTTAGGTGACGTAGGAGAACACTTAGAATGTTTTTTTTTTAATTCATTCCTAACTAAGGGCGCTAAAGGGGTTGTAAATTCATATGAAACTTCTACAGGGTGCAGAAATACATGAACAGTTTGGTAACTACATTCCTGTGGAGCCGGGGCGGGTGTGGTTACGTTTAAAATGACTCGTCTTAACTGATTCAATGCAAAGCCTAATCGCTGGACCACGAACATGACATTGTGATAGTTGATGCTTTTCGTGTTGAACTCCACCAGGAAAGAATTTTTGGAATTTTCACCTCCAAAGGGTAAAATAAGGGTTATATTCGACGTTTGAAATAAGGAATACTCTCGCGAGCGAAGCTATGGACGATAGCTTAGTCATATTTGAAACAGAGGGCGTTTAGTTCCACCCTCAGCCTTAGAGAATCCGTTGACAGTTTTCTGAAGAAGTCATGTATCCACCTCATTGGTGGATATCTCAGTTTATTTTGTGGATAAAGTTTATCTCGAAAATTTATTTAATAATTTAATTAAATTTAATAATGTTACGTGATATCCGTTTCTAATTGAACGGAAATGACGTAGGCGGGTAATTTCAATACAGAGACTACGTATTACTTTGTGCGTTGGACGGTAATATATTGAATGTAGAAAAACTTAACAGAAGCCCATTTTTTGGTATGAATTTGTTTTTTTATTTATTTAAAGAGCCTAGATGAAGACTCTGCCTGATGAAAAGCATGAATAGAATCCAAGAGTTGTAGTCGCCATATTTATTGCGAATGCAGACAACACAGTATGGAGACGCAGACAACGAAGTATGGCGACGCAGACCACACAGCATGGTGACGCAGACCCCACAGTATGGTGACGCAGACAACACAGTATGATGACGCAGACCCCACAGTATGGTGACGCAGACAACACAGTATGGCGACGCAGACTACACAGTATGGTGACGCAGATAACACAGTATGGTAACGCACACACTAGTAGCCTTTTTTATTTGAGTTTTTTTCTTAACTTTTTTTTAAATATAACCATGCCTCAAAATGCCTTAAAATCTACTTATTTTACTGAAATTTATATCACAAAACAGTAAAGTGGGAAGATATCATTATAACCATTTAATTATTAATATACAAAATTAAATTCGTTAAGGAAAGCACTTAAAATCACATATAATTATAAAGGCACTTAATATATCATATTCTTAATTAGTTAATGTGAATATAAAAATGCGTTTTTTGGGAAATTACAATTTGGGATTAATATTTAACTGACTATATTCAATAAATGAGTTTTCTCGAATATTTTTTTCAGTTTGAAGTTATTTGCCGATTTTTTTTGGTTTAGCCGACAAGTGTCAGATTTCAAATATGTCAGATACATCTAGGTTGTTTCAGACTTTGGTAATATCGAATTTGCTTAAATTGTCAGATTTTAAGAATGTAAAGTAACTTTTATTTATAATTACACAATTTAAAGTTTTAAACATGTGTGTTTAGAGAAATTGTTTTTATTTATGTTTTTTACAGTTAATAGATAGCAAAAATTTGTTTTGAAAAACAAAAAAAATGAAGAATCATCCAAAAATAAGTATTATTAAAGGAGTCTAAAGACTTAACTCTCTGAGAAAATAATAATAGTGCGATTGGGTACTGTATTAATTATTTTAATAACGTGTTTGGTTCTTGTCTTTGGAACGCTAACCATCGGCGTGCTAGTCCCTGTATCCGATGTCGGTGATCTACTATTAAAAATATTAATATGTTTATAAATGAAATAACGATAATTGTAACAATAAAACAATTGTTTTATTCGGACACTATAAGAATCTGACGCTTATAAAATCTGACAGTCATTGGCATCTGACATTTTTAAAATCTGACATTTGACATTTAATTTTTTTTTGGACTTTCCACACTTTTTTTTACTACTGTACAACTGACAGTAACTATAAATTTAAGAGGACAAAGTTAATATTAATGGCAACACTTAACCAACAAAATTTACATAATATGTGCAGATTATATCCAAGCTTTTTTTCTACGGTGAATTGTCAGTAAACTAAAGATTAACCGCAAATCGCAAATTTTCACAAAATCTTGCAATTTTATGCGATTTCTTCGACGAAGGTTGACATGTGTTGACAATCAACATTACATCTGAGCATTATTACAAGATAGTAAATCTTTAAGCAGAGAAGACAATAATTGATTATTTAACCATTTATACTTGAAATAGTAAAAATACAGTATTATATAGAAATACCATTTTTTCAATAATATACTCTAGATTCATATGTTTCTATTATAATATTTTATTCAAGAAAACAGACGATTAGATGCCATTTACTTTAATAATACCAAGGTGTTAGAAAGCGGTTATCAATGGATTTGAATACTTGAAGAGATTAAAGAGCAAGTGTTAAAAGTATGACAAGGTTCGTATTTTGACCAATCAGGTTACACTCTTTCATGTGAAACGAAAATTTCTTAGAACCTGATTGGTCAGGGAGCAAGGCTTGATCGACACGTCATTTTCTTAGCAAGAATGCATTATAAGGAAAAACCACTGGAACGGTAAGAATGCTGTACCGACAGCACATACATATAACAGTGCATTATATAATCTCAGCAAGTGAATGTGATGTAACAGATGGCGCCACGAGCTGGTACAGGACCTAGTATTGCCAATTTAGAAAAATAAATTAATTTTTACTAACAAATAATTATGAAGTGGCAACCCTATGCGCAACGAGGTTGCAGTCTGAATAAAAAAAATGAATTTACACTTAATTGCATACTTCTTAAGATTCATATTGCT
The DNA here is from genome assembly GCA_949316085.1 of Hypercompe scribonia. NCBI lineage: Eukaryota > Metazoa > Arthropoda > Insecta > Lepidoptera > Erebidae > Hypercompe > Hypercompe scribonia. Next base: position 7,198,540 of record OX438997.1, read on the forward strand.
TTAACGAATTACTTTAATGGCATCGCAGACCGTCTGTAACTATTTGATTATAGATCATAGATTATTTTATATAGTTTTTTACAAACCAGCGATTAACTCTTATACTTTCTTTATTCTCCTGTGCATGGTGCGGTCTATTCTGATGGGTGACGTCACGGACTGGATCATGTCAGCTATGTTGATGTCCACTCTTGGCTTCTGTAATCTTTTTGCGGATCTCGTGCGGAATTTCGCCGATTCTTGATTCACCACCAAGTTTGGTGTTAGAGATTTTATACACCTGGAAAGGTTTTTTTTTTAATATTTTTCTTCATGAGATCTGGAAGATACCTCTCATCACATGGGAGATGTTATGAGTACGTAACCCAAGCTTTTTTACAAGCTGGGTTTAGTCTCATTTCTATTTGCTTATCTGAAATTTGCACCATCCCTTACCCTAATTTCCTTATCCACTCAGTTTCTCTAAAAAAAAAAATCAGTTAAAACCCCTTACACAATAAGGAAACCCTAAATAAAATTGAGAAATAGACATGATAAATATTATATGAACTTCTTGGTACTTAATTTTACTAGTTTTTAATACTTTATTAAACAAACAAAAATAATGATAATACATGTATATGTTACAATGGATGACATTTTTTAAGACATTTACTGTATCTTGGGTTAAGAGCTGTACTCCTAGATAGGCAACTATGTTACCTGTGGTAAGGAATTACAGTGCCGGACCCCTACTGGTATGTCAGTTGCTTCTATTAGTATATAAGATACATATATGTTTGCGTGTGCATGCGTGCATGAGTGTGCGTGGTGTATATGTGTTTGTGTGCGTATGTGTGCATGTGTATGCACATACATACATATTTAAAAAGGGTTAGTTACCTGGCGGCTTCCTGCAGCTTGCGCGCGAGCAGCTCGTTCTTCTGGTTGGCGGCGGCGAGTTCCCGGCGCAGCTGCGCCTTGGACTTGTTGCCGGCGGGGTGCAGCAGCGGGTGGCGGCGCAGGCGCGCTGCCGAGGGCCGGCAGCTGGGCTCGGGGTCCACCATTTTCTATATAGATACGTACACAAACGGTTAACACTTAGACTCCTCTGGCAATTACGTGATTTTAATTTAAAAAACATATTAATGAAGAACTAAAATAAAAAAATATTGCTGACTTCTGTTATGAGGTCTTTCTTATTTCCTTTTTATTTCTCTTTTTTTTAAAGACAACGCCCGTATTAAGAAAATATCCTGTGTCACGTGGGACTTTAGAAACATACAAGAAACAAATACTAAGAACAAACAGACTGAACAACAATTTGTAAATCACACAAAGTGTTGTCCCGTGTAGGATATGAACCCACAACACTCAGGTCAGTAGAGGCGTGGTGATTCCTTTAACCACTACGCCATCCGTACAGTCTAAATCTTCGTTACAAATTCAGTCTAAACTCGGCTAACCATTCAAAATTCGATAGGTTTATAAGAAGCCAATGGAAGGATCCACTTGCATTCTCAAACGAAATCCAAGGTACTGAACTACAGTATTATCATCCAAACTAGACGCATTAAATATAAAATTTCTACCCGATGCAGCAAAAATAGTACAATACAAGTTTCATTACAAAATTTAGTATCATTCCAGCATCATCTTTTTTTAAAAAAAAAAAGGCAAAGCCAGAACTAGGAGCAAATCCTGTATCGCGGAGGACTTCATAAACATACAAGAAATGGACACAAAGAACACTCAGTGCAACAATTTGACAGCCTAACAAGTCCACTACTGGACACAGACAACTCTTTAGCAAGATTTTAGCCTAATATATAACATACCAAAAAAAAATTAGAAAGAAAACAATTAGAACTTACTTTAATCAATTGATTTAATTCCCTAGAAAGGTGAGGCAGGTCCGGAAGTTTCCCTTCTCTGATGTCCTGCCATTCTTGACCGTTCTTCGGAAGAGGACCACCACCGGCCGCCTCGAATATTGTTAAACCTGTGGCACAAATGCACATTATACATTTTACTATCAACATACATCCTACATCTCACAAGTGAGATTCTTAACTAAGAGCATAAACTGTGTCACTAACTTTACAAACATTAATTAAATGGACACAAAGAATTCATAGATCACAGAAAATTTTGTCCCATATGGTGATCGAACCCACAGCACTCGGTGCAGTAGGAAGTGGTGAGGTGACCGTTTGAACAATTACATTCGTGGAGTGCACAAGTCTTTACATATGTCATCCAAAATTCATCAACAGTCCACTGTTGGACATAGGCTTCTCATTAGCAAGGAGGTTTTGGCCTACTATACCACGCTGGCCAGACGGATTGGAATAGGGTTTGTTTCAAGTTTTCCTTCCCGATGCAGTGATGTTGTCTTGCATATTTTGTTTCCTTAGTCGCCTCTTACGACACCCATGGGAACAATGGGGGTGATGATACTTAATACTCTTAATCCGTCAACATACAGAGATATTTTTATATTAATAATTGTAAAAATGTTATTTTAAAACTGACTAAAATAAATATGAAAATTGATAAACAAAGGCAATATATCTAGTGAGAAAGAGATTGTTATATATAAATGTCAAAACATGTAATACCAGAGATGTTGATGACAAGTCTGTATTCGTCCGGAAATGTATGCATAAAAGAAAAATGAAACTATTATATATCACAGGACAATCATTATCACTTATGTCAGAAATTGTGCGTTTTTTTTTCCATTTTGTGCGGCAATCGCCCGATTACCGCTATGTCAGACTCGAACCGACCAAAACTCCCATGCCGTCTCAGGTTCTAGTAACCGGGGAACCCCAACGTACCTCGGGTCATCAACTACGACTTGCAGAGGACCCCCTCTTGAGAGAGAACCCCAAAGGGGGGCGCGCACATAGTCTGTCACGCTGCCACCCTTGCAGGCTTCTGCTAGGGAGACAGATGGCTTCACCTGTCACCCTCAGACTCGTGCTTATAGAGGACCCGGCCTTGAATCGTTTGCAGTATCGGACGTAAATTGGCCATCTACAGCTGCGTTTCCAGCAGGCCATCAGCAGCTATATTTCGGCTGGTTAGTTTATATCTGGCCACTATCTTCAATTGCGCATAATAATATGAATTCAATAAGAAGAAAGTACATTAGGGTAGAATCGTGAACGACAAGACAGCTAAGGTAAGAGATGCCGTTATCAACAGCCTCTAATACTCCACAGCTGAACATAACCCCTCTTTAGTAAGGAAGTTTTGGCTTAATATACCACGCATGCCAGATAAGTTGGTATAGAGTTTGTTTTAAGTTTTCCTTCTCTTTTCAATGGTGTTTTCCTTCTCTTTTCAGTGGTGGTGTCCTGCGTAGTTTCTTCCTAAGTGGCTCTTACGACACCCACGGGATGAATAGGGGTACGCTCATGTCTGATGTCACCATACATTTCTTCGCTGATATTATAAAAAAAACTTACCAAAGGCAAAAATATCTGCTTTAGTAAGGTGTGTCAAATCTTCTTGCAGCACCTCTTTGGGTAGATACCGACAGTCGCCCTCTTCCACGGAAGGTGATGATATACAGGTCACGTGGCCCAGGTCACCTGGAAACATAAATTATCTATAAACTAGCTGCGACTTGTTATATCTCCAGCAGTTCATCAAATCCTTATTTACTCCATGGAAGCCATAATTTCCACTAAACTTCAGGTGTAAATCTCTCAAGTCTCGTCTCGAGTTTTCTCACAAACTTTTCTAAACAATCGTGTAGGACGCCATCCTCTGGAACTTGGTACAAGTTTCCAGAGGCTGTTAGATCTGGCCAAAATATAAATCAACTCAAAAATGACTCGACAAATATTTGGTCGAATCCAAGAAAGAAAGCTAATTGGAACCTTGCGGGATGCTGGCTTTTATCAGTTATTTCAACTGCTATCCTGTCTATATAACATCATCAATTAACAGTCCACTGCTGGACATAGGCCACTACTTAGAAAGGTTTTGGTCTACTATACCACACTGGCCAGACGGGTTGGTATAGTTTGTTGTTTGACCTGGATGTCGTAATAGCAGCTGTTCCCGGAACCCTCCTATGTCAGGCGTAGAGTGGCATACCGTGTGGTTTTAGTCGGTCCGATTCCGACACATCACCCCGCCGCAAACCCCGGTGGGGTGACGGCCCGAGGGGGTTTCCATAGGTTAAAAAAAAAAAAGAATTTGTTGTTCCCTTTGTCGCCTCTTACGACACCCATAGGATGCATAGGGATGATGATACTCTGTATTCTTAATCCATCATCACACTGAACCTATATAATCTGACGGCCGTATATGTAATATGTGAAATAATCATTAATAATAACTTACCGATCTTATATTTATGATGATATTGAGGCTCATCATCGTCATAGCCATCATCAGAGTCATGGAACGGCTCACCTTCACCGCTGCAGATGAATATGTTACCGGGCTTCACGTCCATGTGAACCAGTTGGAGGGAGTGGATGTAGCTGTTGGCAGAAGAGTAGAAGATATAGTAATCAAATTCATAAACGACAGGTTCTAAATTCGACTCTTTTTGTGTTTGTACATGAGAACAGATTTTTAAATTTCCATAAGACTTGAAAATAAGAGAAAATAATACACTTTGTTTCTATTAACTTTCAAGCTCATTGAAAATCATTTATATTTAAAATTAAAAAATATTATTAAGAGCACGCAGACGCGTGCACGTATGCACGAACACACGCACGTGTGGCCACACGTATACCATTTAAAGTTGTGTACAAATATTATATGAGTAGTCTGGAAATAACATTTTTTTTATCTGTACTAATATTATAAAGCTTAAAAGTTTGTTTGTTTGAACACGTTAATCTCGGTAACTACTGGTCTGATTTGAAAAATTCTCTCAGTGTTAGATAGTCCAGTTATCAAGGAAGGCTATAGACTATATATCATCACGCTGCGACCAAAAGCAGCTGAGTATCAACGAAAAATGTTGCAAAAGTGAGGGAAATTATTCCTTTTGAAAGCTTCCATCGCGTGCGCTACATAAATGGTTAAGTTTCGCAAAAATAATGTATGAAAGAATTGTTTCTCTTTAGAGGTTCTACAAAAAAATACGCAACAGCATATGTCTATCTTTTAAGGGTGGCTAACTACAACCTTTTTTAGGGTCAACAAATTTATTCACACTGCATAACATCCCTCTATAGGCAATAGAAGACAAGGTTGCGCGAGTCAACTAGTATTCAATACTCACGCTAATCCATCAGCTATGTGCGCCAACAGCAAGAGAATTTCGCTCTCCTGAAGCGGTCCATCTTCCATCTTCTGTTGTAGAGAGCCACCGTCACAGTATTCGTTCTGAATAATCATATGGTCGTCTTCTGCCCACGCTGAGTAGTATCTGGAAAGCGGATGAAGGTTAGTGAGGTCAGCTACTTGCTAAAATTTTCGCTTGATGGTCCATGGGGTCCAGAATCTAAGGTATTTTGTAGTAGCAATGTGTTGAGTACAACCAGGCCAAGACTTATATGAATTGCTACTTGATTATAAGTGGGACTCATAATTTCGTGAGCTCTGTCCAAGGTTAAAAGAAACTAAGAGATGTTGATGCAATGCTCAGGGCGTGAAAAAACATCTCACTGGGCCGATATAGCGTGTGTCGCCATAATGTATTGTCTGCATTCGCAATGAGCATAGTAACCCTCTTGGATTCTATACATGGTTAAAAAAATGGTCTGAGTCTAATTTAATTGATAATAATGTTAATATTTTGGTTTACTAATATTAATAATTTTTCTACGAGGGTTCGGTACGGGAGAGTTAGGTCATGAAATCGTAACAAACAAACCTACATTACATTCGCTTTTGCCTGGATAAAGAGAAATGTCTAAGTGACAAAAGTGGTTACATTTTAAGTAAATATTATATATAAAACTAAGACAGTCATAAATTTCAACTAAAGCCATGATACATTACTATTTTAACACACTATAAGACCACAGATACGTTACCTGACGACATGGGGATGTTTCCCCAACGCGGCGTGAGCGTATACCTCGGTGAGTGCGGCGCGTTCCGCGTACGAGCCCGCCACGGGGCGGAGAGAACGCTTCAGAGCGTACACGCACCCGTCTAACTTGTTCACGCACTTGGTCACGCGACCGAACGACCCACGGCCCAGGTCACCGAGCTCCACGAACTCCACGTTGTAACGAGATATGTTGGATTCCTAGTAATAATAATAGAAAAAGTATTAGAGATGCCACTGAGATGTCGACACTAAACAGTATTTGAAGAAGTAAATAAAAAAAAAACATTTTTTTAAAAAAAAATTAGGAAAAGGATTGAGGTCTCATTTCACTTTTAACTATCGAATTAATTGACCCCAACCTTTATGTAGGTTGTCTCGCTTACTAGAAGATGGTCCATTTTAAAAAAAGACAACGCTCATACTAGGAAAAAAGCCTGTGTCGTGGCGGATTTTACAAACATACAAGAAATGGACACAAAGAACACCCAGATTCAGAACAACAATTTGTGGATCACACAGTGTTGTCCCATGTGGAGTTTGAACTCACAACACTAAGCGCAATAGAGCGGCGTGGCGACCGCTTAAACCACTAAGTCAACTGTGTAGTCAATGGTCCTGTTGGTTTAGTAGTATGTGACTCTGACTTTCAGCTGGTCGTGGGTTTTGTTCCCACTTTGAGTAAGTAATTCTGTGATTAGTGCACTGTTCGGTATCTGTATGTAACTAATCCCGAATACGTATGTATTTGGAAATATATAAGTATATTTATTAGAAATCTGGTTACCATACCACAGGCTCTGTCTAGTTTGAAATCAGAAAACTGTGTGTGATATGTGTGCCGTTAATTTTTACCTCTTATGTTTATACTTAACAATTTATATACCTATCTATCTATAATTAACACGTTTGAGGAAGTTTGGACGTCTTAGTGTAGTCGATGAAAATCTTTATAAGGAAAGGCCTATGTCCAGCAGTGGACTATTAAACATGTTGATGGATGAACATAGAAATGCTTACCCTCAACCTTTTAGCAGGTTGCTCTGGTGTAGGGTCCCCCCAAGTGGGCGTTTTAGACAGCGCTCGCTTCTTTTTGTTCAAAGCTTGACCTGCAAACAAAATTGTTAAAAAAATATATTAATAACCTTACACATAGATTGCATATTATTTTAGCATCTAGGTGGTCTGAGGGTATAGAGTGAATTTATTTCATATCAATTCGATCGTCACGGTGACCGCGTTTGGTGTTGCAATTGGACCGCACTGAAATCGTCACGAATCACGTGACAGAGAGTTGATGTAAATTAAACTCACACTAGGACCTCTGCTCTAAGTGAACAGCTAACAATACAATGCCATGATGACTGTCATGCCTTTTACGACCCGCAACGAGACGTGAAAAAGCATCTCACTAGGCCACCATAGTATCACCATACTGCATTGTCTGCATTCGCAATAAATATGGTGAGCACAACTCTTGGATTCTATTCATGCTTTCCATTAGGCAGAGTAGAGTCACTTTGGTAGACTAATAAAAAAAGGTAGTCACTATCATTGAAATTTGGCGCTTTATCGACTTATATTCAAATATGACTAGTGTTATGCTGTGTGCACTATGTAGTGCTATGGCTATTTTTATAACCTCCTGTTTGCAAATACAATATTTATTATGAGAAAACAAAGAGGTAAGATCTCCTTCTGAGTGTAAAATATTATAAAATATTTGTTTACACATTTTTTATACCGGTGAACGCTTACCATCAGGTGTGAACGGATTGATATTGGCGACTGGTCTCTTGACGACCAGACGTGATTCATCAAACTCGTCTGGTGGGAGGCTACCAAGCGCGCTGTCGTCGTCCCCAGATGGTGGGTGTAAGTGGTGGCTGGAGCCCGATGGCATGCCTGTGTGATGGTGGTGATGAATAACAAACTCAGTCCCAAGTACATTCATCATCTATGTCTAAAACTAAGAAGGTTACCGACGGCGCAATGGGTATGGTCAATGGTTAGGGGAAAACCCGATTCGGTTGATACCATAGACAGTGTTAAGGCTTCGTTATATTTATACTGAGGGATGGGGTTACAGGCCTCCAACTCCCCTCTAATTCTGTGGGAGCCGTACCCTACTAGTGTCTCTTGAAATAGAATTGTCACTGGCCATCAGCTTATTCGCTAGTTTGTCCCTAATAACATAAAATATATTAAAATGGTGGTTAAATAATTACTTACCCGACTGCGCATTTAATTTGGGTGGAAATAGTCTGGATCTCGCCGGATGGTGGGAGGGGGTTGAACATTTTTCTAACAACGTTTTAGGGGTGTGTGGACTGTCGAAGAGTCTGTAAAGAATAAAAATATTGACATTTAATAACGGTTATATACCACACCATAAGCTACTATGTCCAATATAACTTGAACTGCCATGGTATAAAACTTACGTTGTCATGACAGGTCAAGATATCTTGGTAGTTAAAAATGCTTGGTTCCTGTATTTCGCCCATATAAACTAAGTATATATTACAAATAAATTGTCACGTCTATCAAAGAATGAGGCAGATGCCTTTTAAATCAAATTAGTATATTTATTGATATTAAACTTCAAAACTATAGACGTGATACATTCTTGTACCAAATACTAAGGCGTGACGTCATAGCTAGTTATGTCAAATCATATACTATTAATATTGATTGGAGATAATTTAAACTAAAAACAATCACGCTATCACCAATAGTCACCGAGCATTAATATTTTTTTCCTGAATAAGAGATGCAGACAAAGTCACGAAGGTCAGCTAGTGAAGTACAATTTATACGATGGATTCATAGAAATAGTAACTCCGAACGGCAATCGAACCCGTGATAATAATCGAGACAACAACGAGTCCGGATGTAAAACCCCACTCAAGATAAAAATAATAATACTTATACATATATTACTATTCAAAGTTTGCACCTTCCCTTACGTAACAAAAGAACCCTTAGAGATTTACGACCCCTATGCTTTTTTCTCTCAAGAAACAACCCTCAGGTGTTCGATATAACACAAGTGTGAGTTATAAGGAAACAAGTACTTTAGCCTGTTTGTGTTGATATTTTAAGATTTGAGGTCTGAAAAATAATATAGACTGCGCTTACTTTCTTATGATAAAATCAAATTATTTATGTAAGAGTCCCTGTGGCGACGTAACGGAGTATCGCCACCCCTATGCGTCCCGTGGGTGTCATAAGAGGCGACATAGGGCGCAAACTACCTAGGGCAACGGCAATGCAAATAGAAGGAAAACTTGAAACAAATCCTTTTTTTTTAACGTGTGGAAACTCCCTCGGGCCGTCACCCCACCGGGGCTCACGGCGGGGTGGTGTGTCGGAATCGGACCGACTAAAACCACACGGGCACACTCTGCGCCTGAGATAGGAGGGATCCGGAAACCACTGCTATTACGACATCCAGATCCTTGAAACAAATCCTATGCCAACCTGTCTGGCCAGCGTGACAGTAGGCCAAGACCTCCTAAGGATAGTCCAGCAGTGGTCTGTTACAAGCTGTTGATGATAGAGTCACGCTAATTTCAGCACCAACGAGTTGGCTCGACCGGGGCAGTACCACCCTCTCTTAAAAGACCAACCTGAAGCGACAGCATCCGTGCTGTCGTTTTTCGTTGGTGAGTGCGAGACCGGAGGCCCATTGATGCAGGGGTGACAGTAATTATGATAAGTGTATGAGCCTTACACTGCCACGATGATTGACATGCTTTTTACGTTCTCAAGCAGGGTGTGAAAAAGTATCTCACTAGGCCGCCATAGTGTGGGTTACTATACTACATTGTCTGCATTCGCAATGAGTATGGCGACCACAACTCTTGGATTCTATTCATGCTTTCCATCAGGCAGAGTATTCACTTTGGTATACCCCGAAAAAAAAAATAGTTTATGTTCTTTCTCAAAAACCAAATTATCTCAATGCCAAGTTCATAAAAAATCTTTCAGCGATTTATCCGTGAAAGCGTAATAGACAGAGTTACTTTCGCATTTGTAATATTAGTGGGGCTGCTTGCGAGAATTGTTGATGTGGCCTAGTCAGTCTGTGACCACGGCCAGCACAACCTGGTCAAAACTTCAGACATTTCAAAGGTGGATAATACCTACTGTGAGTGCGTTAATTCCCGTATACCACCGTTTGGTTACCATAGCACAGATTCGTGTGTGGAAACCCCCTCGAACCGTCACCCCACCGGGACTTGCAGCGGGGTTGTGCGTTGGCATCGGACCGCTTAAAACCACACAGTGTGCTACTCTGCGCCGGAGATTGGAGGGATACGGGAACAGCTGCCATTAGTACAGGCTCTGCCTTGTTTAGGGTCACGCGACCGTGATAGAACTTTGTAAGGTATACAATAATTTATTCGGCAAACTAGCCCCGGAAGGGCCGAAAGCAATGAAGGCGTAAGTGAAAGAAAAAAAGCAAAAAAGAAACAGGAAACAGCCTAACGAAAATGTTACGTTTGCGTAATATCAACTATTTACTTTCTTACTTTAAAAAAAAATCGTTTCTCAGCCAAAAAAACGGTTTCTTAGCAACTCAATAGCGATTTCGAAACACGTAAATTTAAGTTTTATTGAATTCACAATAAAATCGAAAGTTGCACGGAGTGGTGTAGGTGAAATTGTATTAACGTTGAATAAAGAACCTTCTCTTAATAGCGACAAGGTGTATTACAGATTACGTGGCTGTAGCGTAGGCGTTTTTTTTTCCGCCAGGCAGATGTCAGCTGTTCGCGATCATATGTTTCTGGCAACTGTACTTTAACTGATTTTACAACAGAAATTCCTTTGAATGACTCACAATAGGTGTTTTTGGAAGTTTTTGTGAGTTCAAAATGTTTTTTTTTTGGCTGTTGGGATGGATATTATTAGTATGGTGATACGTTAGCCTTTTTTGTCAGGCCTTAGTTTTTAAGTGCTTTGGTGGCTGTATTCTTACAGTAGTCTCTGTATCAAGCGTGGATCAATAGGGATTATAAAGGTCTTGACCTCCCCACAAAAATACACACGAAAAATAAACGCAAACTAGGTAAATAACAAAATGGCAAACACAACATCCGGTTTGAAGATTTCTTATATATCTTGCCTATGTGCTATTCCAGATTGTAATCTATCTCCGTGCGAAATTTTATTTACAGTTCAGCCGTTTTTGCGTGCAAGAGTAACAAACATCCAAACAAATTTTCGCATCTTTAAATACAGTCCAAATACTAACGTAACCCCCCTCCCCTAAATTTGGATTGCAATGGCCTTTGATATGGGGGGAAGATGAAGATAACATTGACGACTATTACGGCAGATGGGAAGCTTTGGGTTGACAATAATGCGAAGGACCGGAGGTTTGTATTTAAGTTGTGGTGTCAGCTTAACATATCTTACGAGGTCGACAAACTTATCGTACGTCGCGGGGGACTTTTAGACATACATGAAACTGACACAAAGAACACTCATACAAAAATTTGTGGATCACACAAAGTGATGTCCCGTGTGGGAACTCACAATACACGGCGCATTAGGATAGACGAGAGATCAAATTACATACAACTCTCTACTTTCAGGAAATTGGCTATTAGTAAACTAAGTGTGTGAGCAAAAAGTATATATTATCGATTTTAATGTATGTCAATTACAATCTTGAAACAGATTGTATTCTTTGTCCGTTACTCTCCATCATCACTTTATATTTTCTCTAAATAAACAATGAACAAAGTTTAAAAACAAATTATAGCAATTTCTCCGTTTTTGCAACATTTGTAGTTGATTCTCCGCTCCTTTTGGACGTAAAGTGATGAAATATAGCCCAAAACCTTCGTCGATAACTGGTCTATCTAACACTCAAATCGCATCAGTAGTTTTCGAGATTAGCGCGTTTAAACAAAGAAACAAAAAATCTTCAGCCTTATAATATTGGTAGACTATACAAGAGTAATAAGTCGGTTTGTATACGTTTTAAAAACTCAAAAACTTCGCCACTGATTGAGATCAAACTTTGGCTCTATCCACAACCTGTTTTGTTGTTTTAATCTACTTTTCGCGTCACTTTTGTGCCTCATTTCTTATTAATGAAACCACAATCCGTTATAACGAAGCGTGGTAGGATACAGCTTGTCATATATACATATATATTATATATCTTGGCCTCCATATAACTGCCTCGTAGGCATTGCAACAGCCGATCAAGTGGTCTCAAGTTCGATAGGGTCGGGACAGCCTGGAGTGTAGAAGTTGTGGTCTTAACCCAATGCCTCGGAGAGCAAGTAAAACCGTCAATCCTGCGCCTAATATCTCCCCGGCCGTGTCGGATAACCGCCCCATCGGATTGTGAGAGGGAACAGAGAGTGCACCTGTGTTTGCACAAACACTTATGCACTATAATGTTTCCTGGGTAGTTGACTGGTTTTCGTTGAGATTGGCCGCCGTGCCCGGAATCGGCTAGGTGAACGTCAGTATAAACTGTAGAACCGTATAATTAGGCAACCAGTCAGACTGGTTCTAACGAGGTCGACCTACGAATTGTGTGGGGAATACGAAATATTTTAACTGTTAAAATAGACATCAAGATATGCGGTGAAATTCGCAAAACAAGATGGCAGATAGCTAGCTAGTCTGGTAAAATATTTGACGCTACCAATTTTGTGTACTATAGTGGAGAAAGTTTATATAGATCCTCGGTTGCGTGAAAGGTAAAAACTGCTGGATAGATCTAGATGTAATTTAGCACAGAGATAGATTATAGTCTGGTCTAGCGCAAAGACCACACTTTATTATGAAGAAAATTAATGATTCAGTGTGATCCGAATCCTTGCCGTAACAGAATTAGAATACGTGTCATCACCCTTATTCTTCTCATAGGTGTCATAAGAGGAGACTAAGGAAACCAAATACACAAGACAACATCACTGCAAAGAGAAGGAAAATTTGAAACAAACCCTATATCAACCCGTCTGGCCAGAGCGGTATAGTAAGGCCAAAACCTCCTTTGAAAGGAGAGGCCTATGTTTTTTTTTCTATATTAAGAGCCTGCCAAAGTGACTACTCTACCGGATGGAAAGCATAAATAGAATCCAAAAGTTGTGGTCACCATACTCATTACAAATGCAGACAATGTAGAATAGCGACCTACACTATGGCGGCCTAGTGAGATGTATTTTCATGCCACGCTTGGGGACGTAAAAGGCATGACAGTCATTGTGGCAGTGTAAGGTTCACACAGTATAAAATATATACCATGCTGTTGATGTGTTGTGATAGAGGTACAACAAATGCGACTAACACTATGGGGAGTATCCGCATAATTACCGGAGATTTACATTGAACGTTTATTAATGTGGAATTTGTCGTTAACTACTCCAATATAAAAAATAGCCTATATGTTCCAAGCTAAGATCTATCTCTGTATCAAGTTCCATTCAGATCCAATCAGATATCAGATCCAATTGAATAATTTGTGAAAATAATAATTATTTAATTCTTTTGAAACAAGAATTTGTTTCAAAGAGTTTTTAATACAAAAGAAAATTACAAATTAAAGTCGATTTTGCATGGCTTTAAATATATGTGTACACTCTGAATGTTTTACATATCAAAAACAGATATAATTTTTTTTTTTTGTTCATTATTTCATTCATCTCTTTCTGATTATAAAGTTATAGAGACACACATTTCTATATTTCTTATAGAACTTGAGTTGTTTCTTTTGTTTAGTGTGCTAATCTCAGGAACTACTAGTACGATTTGATAAATTCTTTCAATGTTAGATAGCCAGCTTATCGAGGAAGGCTATAAGCTAAATATCCTCACGCTACGACCAATAGGAGCGGAGTATCAATGAGAAACTTTGCCAAAATGGGAGAAAAGTACTCCTTTTTAGAGCTTCTATTGTGTGCGCTGTGTAAACGATTAAGGTTTCGTAAAGACAATGTACGAGAGAATTAATTCCTTTTAAAAATTCTATAAAAGTGCATAACAGCATATGTTTATCTTTTAGTTGGTTCAATATAACCTTTTTATGGTAAACACAATAGTTCATGCTGTATAACATCACGCTATGGGCAAAAGGTGAAGCAGATGAGGTTGCACAGGTGAGCTAGTGTTTAATATTATAAACTCAATTTAGAAAACTATCTAGACAAATTACACTGTAAGAAAAACAACTAACAACTCATAGATGATAACTCTCATCATCATCATCATCTCACCCATCTCAGACGTCCACTACTAGTCATATGTGTTCTCCAAGGTGCTGCACCATAGCCAGTCCCTCACCACCTTGTGCGGGGCCTACCAATGCTGAGTTTTCCAGTACACGGTTGCCACTCTTTTAACTCTCATAAATTGTCTATAATAGATATGTACAGTGGACCCCTGGTAATTCGACAAACGTTTTGCAGGGCAGTGTCGGACTATCGAATTTGTCGGATTACAGAGTACTGCCTAAGACCCCCTATAGCCCGGATTTTTTTTACAAAAGAGTACCTTGTAATCTGACAAATTACAGACAAATGATAAGATTCTATATGTTGTCTTCTGGGCTTGTGACGACATTACTAGGTACGTATAAGTAACACAATGAATAAACAGCAGACAATGAAAGCACGCTAAGCTGCATCGCTATCACACGTAGTCAAATTTAAACTAAGTAATAGGAATTGAAACAATACCTACGCATCGAGCACAAGTTGTAACCTGTTCAATCATGCATGATCTACATTAGCAAAAATTGTTTGATTGATGTCAGATTACATGGGGGTCCGGATTAGACTGGGGCTCAGCAATATAGTTTCCATAGCTCAGACTGATTTCGGGTTTAGATAGTTGTGTTTAAAATGTGTAACAAATATACATAGTTATATCTTGGTTAAACAAGAGAATGATTCATAGTATGTAATTCGATATTCCAGTCCTGTCCAATCCAGTCTGTTAAGTTCAAAGAACATGTTGTAACTTGTCGCAAACATGTTAGAACAAGATTAGTATCTAAGCACTGAGGTTTATTGTTCTGTGAAAAGAAGAGTTTTGAAGTAGATAAACAAACAAGTTCTATCTTGACATGTATTAACATGTTTTGTAATAATAATTTAACCAGTTATGACATGTTTTTAACTGTGTTTCTAATTATTGTATTACTGCTCTTTATTATAAGTTGAGAAATGCGTTTTTGTTTATTAACCTGGCAAGAACATTTCGCATGGTCATAGATTAAGAAAACACTGTCACCACTCTTATGGGAGAAACTATGTGTGAGAACTGTAGGTTGTTTGTTTGTGATTATGGCAAAGGCACTTTGTTCTTTTATTAAATCTGTTAAAATAACATGTATGTTTAAGACTAATGATAGCTAGCAGTTAAAGTTTTATATTTCTAATTGATTTCAAAAAAGGAGGAGCTCTCGGTACTCTGTCATCCGTGGACCGTTTTTTTGTATTTGAAAAGGTATACTCTCAAGGTGGTCCCATGTTCAGCATGTTGTGATCTGATGATGGGATCCCAAGGAATTCGAGGGCAACCCTCAAATTTTATATGCATGTATTATGTTTTTGATTATGAAAAGACCAATGATTTTGATGTTTTCTTTTGTTTTATTTACATAAAATCTTGATGTGTCAATGTAATATTTATGAGTTATATATGTGATGTTTTATTTTAATTTTAGTTTAAATGGTCTATTTAACTTTACTACTATTTCAGTGTTAAAATATAACCATAATTGTAAATTGTTCATGAACAAATAAAATGAATTAACATATAGACTGGTGGCGTGAACAGAGTTCTGGTGACTACTATAATCTAGATTATGGAACAGGGTGGTGGTCTGAACACAGTTCTGGTGTCTAGTATAACCTAGTTTATAGATGGCATGAATAACAGAGTAGTGGTCTAAACGCAGTTCTGGCAACTAGTCTAACCTAGATAATGGATGTCATAAGAACAGAGTGGTGGTCTGAACACAGTTCTGGAAACTAGTATAACCTAGATTATAGATGGCATAAAGAACAGACCGATTGTCTGTACAGAGTTCTAGCGACTAATATAACCTAGATTATGGATGACAAAAAAAACAGAGTGGTAGTCTGAAGTGAGTTGTGGCGACTAGTGTAACCTAGATTATATGTAGATGAGATAAAGCGCAGAAGATGAAAATGGAACTGATTACATCAAATATGTCCGCTGAAAACATTAACAGCATTTCATACTTATTTACAATTGCAAGCATTGTATCATCTATAAATAACCGCTTCTCTTTCCAATGAAGTAAAAATCTCTAAGACTGTTGGTAAATGGAAGCTGTTTCTACTCAATAACATTAATATCTAGAATAACCCTCAGCAAAACATAAAATAAATCAA
This sequence comes from Hypercompe scribonia, assembly GCA_949316085.1. Taxonomy (NCBI): domain Eukaryota; kingdom Metazoa; phylum Arthropoda; class Insecta; order Lepidoptera; family Erebidae; genus Hypercompe; species Hypercompe scribonia. Next base: position 7,214,944 of record OX438997.1, read on the forward strand.
CGATAAATAATAATTATAAATTATTAATAATCCTTTAAGCGGGGCATGAAAACGCATCTCACTAGGCCACCATACTGCACTGTCTTCATTCGCAGTGAGTACGGCGACCTCCGCTCTTGAATTCTATTCATGCTTTCCGTCAGGCAGAATAGAGTTACTTTGGTAGGTTCATTTAAAAAAAAAGGGAGACGAATGTTAAAGATTTATAAACCAGTGTTTTGGTCCCACATAATAGAAGGTGAGCTTATTGACTCTAAATCAGGGTGTTTTGTTTGTTAAATATTAAATTTTAATATTGTGGATTTATATCCATATATATATTATAATCCAGATATGAGTTATTTAGATTTTTGTAATATTTTTTTAACATTTCATAGTCAATTATGGCATCATTATATTAAAGAAGGTCTGAGCCTGCAAATTTAGTAATAATTAAGTGAAAAATAGACCAAAATTTATAGTAAGAAGGTTTACTATATTTATGAACATCCTTGCTAAGAAGAGGCCTATGTCGAGCAGTGACTATTAAAGGCTCTTTATAATGATAATTAATTTATAATGAAAATACTACACAAAACTGGTATATACTATAAGATACATTTTAAACAAAATATTAAAAAAATATCTGATATTATAATTTTTTTGTTAAGAGCCTGCCAAAGTGATTACTCTGCCTGATGGAAAGTGAATAAAATTCAAGAGTTGTGGCCACCATACTCATTGTAAAGGTAGTAGTTGTAGCGAGTTCCAGGTTTTGATGGATTTAAACGCATACACTAAGATTGTTGAATATTTTTATATATATGTAAACGTAAGTTGGTTTGTGTGTGTAAAAACTAAAAAATTGTCCACCAATGGAGCTGAAATTTTAGCAAGATATATAATTTTATATCTTATTATACTTTAGCATGATTTCTTTATCTAGTTTTTGTGTCAAAACGTTCCACAGCAAATATATAACTAGTAAGTTACCAAATAAATACTAGTACAGGCTTATTTCATAAATAATATGTATTTTTAAACAGAATATAATTAGAAAAGAATTTATCAGTGAAAAATGTTTGTTATATGCAATTGCCAAATTATAAAATAAAAAACCTAGTCAAAAAACTTAATATTCAAAATAAAATGTTTAAAAATTAGAACACGAATTAAAAAAACTTTAGGATACTCTTTGCTAACACATTGTTTTCAATATGTTTCTTGTCTGTTATATAGTAATTGAATAATCGTTGCTTTCACATTAAATCAAATATAATTTATCAGTGTATTGTATGTTTTAGTATGTTCATGGCTAATTTTAAATAGAATATTCTCATTTACATTAATATTAAATATAAAAGAATGAATTTGAAAGATGTTACATCAAAAGTATGGTTAACTAATTGTATTAACGGCGCTTCAGAGATAATTAGAAGTCTGTTATAAGTAGAATGCATTCAAATTCAAACTTAATATTAAATTACATTGTTAACACGTCAAACATGAACCTCAAGCTAACTAGAACAGTCGAACACCATGAAAAGGTGAGTCGTGGTACTTTTCCCTAAAGAAATTCCATAGAAAAACTTAGATACATACCTTAGAGCTCTAACCCGCTTGTATGGAGGGCTAAGTGAAACAGAAGGCTGTGAACCATCCTTAAGATCATCGTCGTCATCCATATTAGTGAAATCCAACTTTCTAGGCACCATAGAAGGTGGAATCGGACTCAAATTGTCCGAAAATGCATTAAAGGAGTCTGACATTTCGCAAGATGTTTCGACAGACAATTCTGAAGAATCATTCTTGCTGTTGAAACCTGTCTTCATTCTATACCACTCGGTCATCTTCCTTAACACATATGTTACACTTAAAAACAACAATATCACAATAAACACTATTCTCAAATAATATTTTACAAAGCGCTTTAACTTTCACGTACTAACAACGATAACGCAGAACATCGGATGACGCATAGCACCTGTTGAATCGATCCTCCAATCCGAATCGTTTATTTGACCGGTGATATGAATACTCAAATTCTATTGGGTGTGATTATTTTTTTTAAATAACGAAGAAGCTTCTCCGCTTGTTATTGGATATTTTATGGACGCGTTCATATTTAAGTAACAATTAATGCGTTCAAAGTTTGAAAAAATAATTCGTAGCCATAAGGTGAGGCCCAATTTTTAAAGTGAAGATTAGGCATAGACGAAATATGCTTGTATAGACAGATAATCCCAATCGAAAAAGAGTCCGTCATAAAAAAAAATTGAAATACTACTAACTCTAGAGAACGCTTTCACATGAGTAGTAAAAATAGTTTTAAACGATATTATTATTTTCTGAACCGAAATATTGCTTTCAAAAACAATTTATAAGAGATGTCGTTGCAATCTATTAAAAGAAACACTGCCTCTTTTGTTTCGCTAGATGTCACTTTTAAAAATAGATTGTTACCGTTTAAATCGTAACAAGCACAAATTTTTGACCTAATGAAAATAAATTTTAACCTTTATCGGAAAAACTAAATGTGCAAAAATATTAATGGCACATGTGTATTTACTGTAAAACTTCGCAACTTTGCTAGAATTTCTTTTGTTTCGATATTTAACTATGAAAGTGTAACTTCCATTATAAAAATATACATGTACCAATCGCGTGGCATGTGCAGAAAAAGTATTGTTTTTTGTACAAATTATCTTCTTGTGTAAACATTATCTTCATATTTCTATGATAAAAAATTAAAATTAGAAAGCGGCCCAATTGGTTTGAATTTTTACAACTTTACTAACTTTCTGCCAATTCTGCGAGCAAGTTGAATGCAAAGGAGATGACGGAGCAGGAACGGGAAAGGCTTAGAACTTTCTAGGTCCTGCATAAGTGCAAGTCTGGACTACAGGCAAGGCCATCTACCCCAGTAGAAGCAAACCAAAGTGGCAGCGCGACGCGTTGTGGAGCGCTCGCGCCCTTTTGGAGGCAGAAAAGGAAACATTGGAGTTCTCACTCAGGAAGGAGGTCATTGCAAGTCGTAGGTAGATGAACTGAGGTACCAGGTAAGCTTTTAGTCGGTTCGAGGCCGTCACAGCCACCAGCCGGTGGTTTCCGGGGGGATCCGAGAGGAACAAAGAAGAAAGGGGTAGGGCAGATGAGATTACGATTAGTTGGTTTTCATCGATTCGTTTGTGACTAACCGTGTAGCGCTCCATATTACTTTGAACTTTTTTAAATAAACTATTGTTACCCATGCTGTTTCATTTACACTTATGATTTAGAACAATAAGAAACAAATATTAGTGTGAAATAAATTAATGAATGTGCTGCGACTTCCACATACAGCGCATACTAAAATATTTATTACAGTGCCATCTGGTGAAGACACATCGAACTATGTAGTAGTGAACTATGGAATAATTACTAATCCCGAATCACGTGAAGATTTGCATATACATATACATCCCAACATCAACCGTTGGGTCGCTGCCCGCCAGGTATGATCACCTCACCTGGTCGGAGGGTCCTCCCTTTGTGACGGAGGGACATGACACACGTTCCTCCACAAATATAAGCATTATGTATAACAGTGATTGGGAGTTTCGACCTAATAATACTAATGTATTAAATATTTAATGAAGATTGATCGTCATGAAGTAAAATGAAGTAAGAAATATTTTCGGAGTTAAGAAAATGCGCATCCTAAATTATAAAACCATGTAAAATTACTAACATCAAAATTGCCAAAAACGACATCTAGTAATTCATTTTTGACTCTCGGGTTCGTTTTAGAGTAGGAGCTTAGATAACATTGAAATTCACGATTTGACACACTTAGCCACATTTAATGAACATTTAGTTTATAGTTGAACAACGGACACTTATTTTTTCGGATCTCTGTCTATGTTTCGTCTATGGATAAGGTTTTACTTATTACCATATAAGGCAGTAACTTAAGCCTAAAACGGTATCCTATTTTATATTCTTATATTTTTACACGTTAATATTTGTAGGTCAGATATTTATTCTATACTGTTAAACATTTAGGGATTTGTTTATTATCGTTTCACATTCTATTAAATTGTTTTAATATTTTAAAGTATTGCTGGAGAGTACAATAAAAATGTCATTGATAAAAGTATAATGGTGAGGTTCTTAAAAAATGAAAACACTTTCTTGAAAAGTCATCAAGACATTTCACTTCTGAACTTCTTGTTATATAACTTCGAGTATTATCACAAACCAAACCGTTTTCCATTAGGGTTTTAGTTCAATAGATTCAAATTAAATCAATTTATCGCCGTCTTGGACAATTTGCAATACAATAGATTACAATAGATAACAATAGATAAATTATAAAGAATATCAAAAAGACCGCCGTCCTTGAACACCTGTGTGGTGACTTCGAACACAAACAAATATATACAACAGCGCCATCTAGCGAAGAAACATCGAACTACGAAGTATGAACGAAAACGTATGAATGTAATGAACTACGAAGCAACTACTAATCCTGTACCGCGAAATAGAGATTCGCCTGGCAATTAACATATATACAACATCCCAACATCAACCCTTGGGCCGCGGCCCGTCAGGCATGATCACCTCGCCTGTTCGGAGGATCCTCCCTTTGTGTCGGAGGAACTTGACACCCGTCCCTTCACACCTGCAACTTAAGAGACATATATACGTAACTGCACCTGTGTCTACCGTAACTTCACTCACTTATTGAAAAGTAATGTAATAATTACTTAACTCCAGTTTTCTGTAAGACCACGGTGGGTCCACCAAAGCATAGCTGTCTCACGGGATCCTTCTTCAGGAACGACGACGTCTTGATGCTTGTCGTCCTATTAACATATGAAAATAGAAATCCAGCTCTCTTAACGCTTTACGGAGATAAATTTTCGAGTGTGATCTTTAACGAGTTCCATGAAGTGCCAACAATCGCGAATATAAATCATACAAAAATAATATTTTTCTTTATGTTCAGTAACGGTGGGGAGCGGTTCGGTCGCACTGACTGCAGTGTCAGGTAGTGCGTGTGGTAGTTAGTAGCTAACACAACTTGACCTTGAGCGCGCGTAGAATCCTTAGGCCATCGGTATAGCAGCCAACTTCTTTTCTCGTGTCATGATACTGTCCATGTCGGTATAACTAGCTAGTACAACTTGCCTTCGAGTACGTGTAGTTTAGCCTTTCACCGTCAGTATAGCGGCCAACTCCTTTTCTCGTGTCATTATAGTGTCCATGTCTCTATAAGTAGCTACTACAACTTGCTCTCGAGCGCATGTAGTTTAACATTTTGACGTCGGTATAGCGGTCAACTTCTATTCTCATGTCATAATAGTGTCCACTTCGGTATAAGTAGCTACTACAACTTGCTCTAGAGCATGTGTAGTTTAGTCTTTTGACGTCTGTATAGCGGTCAACTCCTTTTCTCGTGTCATGATAGTATCAACGTCGGAGTCTACTACAGCTAGCCCGTGAGCGCCCATAGTTAAGCCTTTTGCTGACGGTATAGCGGCCAACTCCACTCCACAACTCATTTTGTGATTACAGCCACTCGGACGTTTTTGAATTGTTGTACCAAAACGTTTTGGACTGTTCGAGAAAAAATGGGGTCTCTTTTAATTTACCCGGCTCAATAGGCTTGTACTTACCCTTCCAAGTACTTACATACATGCAAATAGCACCAACACTTTGAATATGTCGATTTACGATGGAGATAATCAGGCAAGAAAGCCAAATATCACATACTTCATCATGAAGCAAACATGGACAAGATTTTAACTAAGTGAAATTGCTTTTTTTTAAGAAATAGTCAGGTAAGGAGCTGAGTACTAATAGTTGATCAAATATATATTTTGTTAATTGAACAGTACAAACGTATTTAAATTAAGAAATATACTGTTTATTAATTAGGTTTAATTTCAAAACTAATCTAGAAATCAATCGTATTTCAATTTGACGTTTCCGTCTGATCGATGCAATGGTATATTTGTATACTCTGTGGTGAACAATGTGTACTTAACTTTCACATTTTCCTAGGGATTCATTTTGTGCATCTGTTTCAAATTTGTACTCACTGATAAATTCATAGTAATCTATCTATTGCTGTATAATAGTGTCTAAACTAATAAATTGATGTCGCTACAAATTAATAATGAGGATAATATATTGGCTAAGACTTCTACTAATTGGATTATTTCCTTATTTATGTGTGCAACAGAATATACAACAAAACAAAGATCAAATAATATTTTACTACAATAATACGTAAGTATCTCTTTATTTATATACAAATTCTCTCAAGGCTAATGCCTGCAATTTAATATATAATTTTTTCAGTATTACCTGCGAATAGGTTTATTTTATCATAATGTTATTAGATAGGATTTCTGATATCGATGCCTTTGTCATAATGACCATTAGATGACTACTTGATCGTGATAAAAAATGAAATACTAAATTAATTTGAAAACATCTCTGTAAACTGGTGTATTTATTAATTTCTTCTTTAAATTTCGAATACTATAGCAGTTTAACATATTTATTATTTAACAAGATCATCACATAAAAAAACTTGAATGTTACTCAATTATTACAAAATAATTATTAAAAAAGTAATTAGTGAGGCTTTGTGGTATGCAATCTATGATACTATTGTATGAAAAGAAAACTTTTTTTTTAAATATTGAGTATCCTAAATGAGAAGGGCCTTCCCTTAAAGGCAGTGAGTCATCTGACCATCATAAAAATATGAATACAAATAAATTACTACCTTCCATAAATGGTCTGGAATATTTTCTTATGCATTAACTAGCTATTATATTCATGTTACTAACTTTGAAAATGATAGACTTCCACACAACTGTTGTCTTTTATTTTGCCCCTTAGGGGTGAAATTACCAAAAATTCTTTTTAAGTAGATGCTTGAAAATTGCCAAAATTTCAAGTTTATATCACAAACTGTTTAGGCTTTGCGTAGATGAATGTGTTAGTTAAGGCAAACAATTCCATATGTATTAGGATGCTTACTGTAGGTATAGATACTTATTTCAATTGAGACAAATTATTGTACTGCCCCGGTGGTAAAGTGTTAGCATATGCGGTTGAGGTCTCAGATAGGTCTGCAGGCATTGTTTTTTTTATGAAAAAGAAACTCCCTAACTAGGTAGAGCTGTGCAAATGGTGCTAGAATGGTATGCTTTTAACAAAGCTGGGTACACCACTGATCTGGTTAATTTAAGTTTTTCAAATTCTGGCCCCACTGCCTCACTCACAGGCTGAAATCTCATATATAAGTGTTTTATGCCTCGATGGTTGAGCTTCTCTGAAACCGCTGCACCATTTTTCATGATTTTGTTTAGTATAATTCATAGGCATGTGAATCGTGCCCTAAGTGTGGCCACGGATGAACGGGACGCATTCTGCCCTTCATCTGATTCAGTGGCCAGTTGCTAGAGTCGTAATAATAGCTATTTCCGGATTCTTTCTATCTACTATCTCCTAACGCAATCTCTGGTAGGGTGACAGCCCAACGGGGTTTCCACATGTTAAAAAAATTAAAAAAGGCATGTGAATCATAAGTTAATTCAGTCCCATAGCAATTTTCATGCTTGTACCCCATTTTTTAATAGCAATTTGATTTCTCTCATAATTTCTGTGGCAGTGCAATGTTTTCCAACACTGTACCTTCATAGATATTCATTTATATCTACAATACTTGTCAATGTACTCTTCATAGATGGACAGTAAACATTACTTATATTGTATTGATAAGTAATCTATGAATTAGAGTCACTTAGTAAACAGCTGTAGAAAAATATTGCCCTTACATAAATGTCAGTTGTTATCAGTATATTATGTACTTTTTCTGTGTTTATCAAAAGTAATAACTTTTATCAGCGTTTGTAACGAACTTACCAAAGTGACTCTACTCCGCCTGATTGAAAACATGAATAGAATCCAAGAGTTGTGGTCACAAAGCTCATTGGGAAGGCAGACAATACAATATGGTGACCCACACTACGGTGGCAGTGTAACGTTTACACACTTAAAATGATAGCTGTTACTCCTGCATCAATAGGTATCCGGTCTCTCATTTTCCGACGAAACACGACGGAAAGGATGCTGTCACTTAAGTTGGTCTTCTGTGAGAGAGTAGTACTGCAAAGGTCGAGCTGACCCGTTCGTGCTGAAATCAGCGTGGCTCTCTTACCTTGTAATCTTTTTATTACTATTCTGTCCCCATTGATTGTAGCGTGATGCTATATAGCCTATAGCCTTCCTTGATAAATGGGCTATCTAACAGTGAAAGATTTATTTAAATCTAACCAGTAGATCTCGAGATTGACACGCTCAACTAAACACAACTCTTCAGCTTCACAATATTATAGTGAGGTTCTCCTTATTGATTTCGGCTACGGCGACAAATCTCAACAGAGATCAGTCAACCACACAGCAGATATTATAGTGCACTAGTGTATGCGCACACAGGTGCACTCTCTGTTCCCTCACTCTTACAAGCCGGAGACAGTTATCCGACACGACCGGGATTCGATCAGAACTTCGAGAGGAAACTTTCAGTCCAGTTATTAAACATTGCTATAAACAGAAAAACTCATTAACACTTTTCTGGCTCGACCCGGGAATCGAATCCGAAACCGACAATCGCATACGCAAACTTCTAGACCAACGAGGCAAACATAACATTATAAAAGTATGTGTGTGTATGTAATAATGTATGCGTTAAAACAACTTTCATTGGTTTTATTGCCATAACAGAACCTCCCTTAATTATAGGAGATTGACTTGAATATTTTGATAACCGAGTTCAGATAAGGAAGACATTTTCAATTTCGTTGAATTCCTTATGGTTCATCATCATCATCAACACCATCGACAGTCGTTAACAGTCCGCTGCTGGGTATGAGGCCTATATACAGACCTTAGCAGGATTTTGGTCTACTATACCATGCTGATGAGACGGGTTCCAAATTTCCCTTCTCTTTGCAATGATGTCGTCGTGCGTAGTTTGGTCTCTTAGTCGCGCCTGACGTCACCACGGGGTTGTAACACTCTGTATTCTCAATCCGTCACCACACAGACTATAAATAATATCGATTATGTGTGTTACCCCACAATTCTGCTCCACTAAATTGGCCAATTTCATTTTTTTAAGCAAGAAGATATCATGGTCCAAGAGCCCGTGAGTGCCAGACCTTCGTCATTTTATAAAAGCTGAAAGTTCTTCTATGTGTGTCCCTAGTACAGGTAAGAATGATCCCCAAACATGAAGCTGAGGCAGCGGTGGCTTTGGCAGATAACAGGCAACAAAGGTATGTAAAATTCCATCTCAAATTCGTCATAATATAAAACTTGATTTTTTTATATTTGATTCATAATAATATCAAACCTCGCGTTAGTGCTCATTGCCAGACAGTTAGTATGGTTCCAACCCTCTGCCGGACACCCCTAAACTATTATAATTTATAATTATACTTACGTTATATTATAAAACCTAAGTTTCATATATAATTTTTTGGGAGCCTATTAAACTATGTTTACATAGTAGCCGGACAGTTTCGAAGGTTCTATCATCTTGCCAGACGCATTCAAAGTGAGCAATAATCGGGAGAGCAAGGAGCGAATACAGTAACTAAACGTTATATTATAAAACCTAAGTTTCATATATAATTTTTTGGGAGCCTATTAAACTATGTTTATATAGTAGCCGGACATTTTCGAAGGTTCTATCATCTTGCCAGACGCATTCAAAGTGAGCAATAATCGGGAGAGCAAGGAGCGAATACAGTGACTAAACGTTATATTATAAAACCTAAGTTTCATATATAATTTTTTGGGAGCCTATTAAACTATGTTTACATAGTAGCCGGACAGTTTCGAAGGTTCTATCATCTTGCCAGACGCATTCAAAGTGAGCAATAATCGGGAGAGCAAGGAGCGAATACAGTAACTAAACGTTATATTATAAAACCTAAGTTTCATATATAATTTTTTGGGAGCCTATTAAACTATGTTTATATAGTAGCCGGACATTTTCGAAGGTTCTATCATCTTGCCAGACGCATTCAAAGTGAGCAATAATCGGGAGAGCAAGGAGCGAATACAGTGACTAAACGTTATATTATAAAACCTAAGTTTCATATATAATTTTTTAGGAGCCTATTAAACTATGTTTACATAGTAGCCGGACAGTTTCGAAGGTTCTATCATCTTGCCAGACGCATTCAAAGGCGGTCCGAATTGTACTCGCAGCACTTACGACGTTTAAACTGCTAACGTGTGGACCGATTTAGTGAGCGCGCGATAACGATGAAAATAATGAAAATATTTAGATTTAATTAAAATAAATTAATTTCTCTGTAAATTTCTTATCTTAAAAAAATGTATCCTTTGGTATAATAAACACTAATATTTGATTTACTTTGTTTCATTGGCTTTATAATTTTAATAGCATTGACAATAATAAACTTCTTAAAAATGAAAAATAATATCAATTAAATTATTAGATTTTCGACATGATTGACATTGTATGAGAAAAATTTTACTCAGTATTATTTTAAATATTTGTTATTGAAATTGTAAAAAATAATTAATGAAATTTCTGGATTAAGAAAAAAATAAACTGCAAAATTTGAAATTAATAACAATGGGTGCGCAGTGAAATCCCGCAATAGACTAAGCGCTCTGTTTCATTCGCACTAGTTACTGTATACGCTCCTTGCTCTCCTGATTACTGCTCACTTTGAATGCGTCTGGCAAGATGATAGAACCTTCGAAACTGTCCGGCTACTATATAAACATAGTTTAATAGGCTCTCAAAAAATTATATATAAAATTTAGGTTTTATAATATAACGTTTAGTTACTGTATTCGCTCCTTGCTCTCCCGATTACTGCTCACTTTGAATGCGTCTGGCAAGATGATAGAACCTTCGAAACTGTCCGGCTACTATGTAAACATAGTTTAATAGGCTCCCAAAAAATTATATATTAAATTTAGGTTTAATAATATAACGTAAGTATAATTATAAATTATAATAGTTTAGGGGTGTCCGGCAGAGGGTTGGAACCATACTAACTGTCTGGCAATGAGCAACGCGAGTTTTGATATTATTATGAATCAAATATAAAAAAATCAAGTTTTATATTATGACGAATTTGAGATGGAATTTTACATACCTTTGTTGCCTGTTATCTGCCAAAGCCACCGCTGCCTCAGCTTCATGTTTGGGGATCATTCTTACCTGTACTAGGGACACACATAGAAGAACTTTCAGCTTTTATAAAATGACGAAGGTCTGGCACTCACGGGCTCTTGCTCTATCATTATCGTTCTGTTCTATTCAAATTTGAAGAAAAATACTAATTCTAAAGTGTGGAGAGTAAAATATTTACCGAGATAAACGTGTATTGAAATTGGTAATGGTTTATTGAATCTAATTTTGCACCTTCCACGTTTTGCTGGATGGGATAACGCAAACACGATCCATACTCCTCCAAACCAATGGCAAGCAGAGGGATACTGGAGAGAGCCTCTGCCTCTTTTGAGGAACGTTTTTTTTTTTTTTATTTTTTTTTTTTTATACCACGACGGTGGCAAACAAGCATACGGCCCGCCTGATGGTAAGCGGTTACCGCAGCCTATGAACGCCTGCAGCACCAGGGGCATCACGTGCGCGTTGCCGACCCTTTAAAAACCTATTTACCCCCTTCTTGAAGAGCCCCATACTGTAGTTTCCAGGGAAAACCTCGGCAGGGAGCTCATTCCATAACGGGATTGTTCGCGGGAGAAAATTTCTCTGAAACCGCACTGTGCGCGACCATTTAGGTTCCAATGTATGTGGATGAGCTCCCTGACGATGGCGAGCGCTGCGATAGTAGAAAGTGGCGTTTGGATAAATATCCATAACGATCTTTGGTTTCGTTAACAAAATACTCGTAGTATGCCTCGATGCTCTCTTTTGTGGTGTAAAGATAATTTAAATGTTTTATGTGTATTGTTGCGACTTCTACCAAACTACAGAGTAACTGCTTCACAACTAATCCTGTATCGCGATATAGAAGTTCTCGTACCAATTAGCATATATAGAAAATCCCAACGCGTTGGGCCGTGGTGCGCCAGGCGTGATCACCTCGCTTGGTTGGAGAATCCTCCCTTTGTATCGGAGGGACATGACAACCTTTCCTTGACACTATTATTATAACTTTTCTAGAAATGAAACACAGAAGTATAAAAGGAATTGATTACGCATTGCAAAGCTAAGAATCTTAGCCAGGCAAACCATGGATGGGTGATCATTTTTAACACTTGAAACTACTTCGTACTTCGGAGAGTACGTTCAACCATCATTGTTTCTGGTTGCCATATGAACCTCTGAGGCTATCATTACGTGTAATTGGAGCCATAAGTCTGATAACAGTCTTTCTATAGAAGACGACTATATCATCTAGTTGCGGCAGTCAGATGGCAGCTGTTCCGCGTAAAAAATCGAAGTACAACTATGTCGTAGTAGAATTAAACCAAAACCGACCTCAACCAAAACCGACCCCAACTAAACCGACCTCAACCGAAACCGACCTCAACCAAGTTAGGGAAAAAGATTTGGAGGTAGAGGTTTTCAATATATGGAGAGTACCTCATATCTGCTATGTTATCACTAGGGTTGTTACGGATGCAAAAATTTAGACATCCGCGGATGCAGATGCGGATGTGGATTATTAGAAGTTCACATCTGCGGATGCGGATGCGGATGCGGATTTTGGGATTTTAATTTAAAAAGATAATTATTTAAATTTTAAATGCATAAATAACTGAAAATCAATTTATAATTAACTTTTAATTTATTTAATAATATTTCTAGAACAAAATTACAGAAGTTTTTAGTTTTATTTAAGACGCAACAGAATTTTAAGCTTCAAGTTTCATAATAAAAAAATCTTTGATTAATAATTAAACTTAAAAATTGGTGAATTATATTTAATGAATAGCAATATTGCAGCCTTCTCAGCTTCCAACCTGTTTCTTAGTGGATTATACGAGTATATTAACCCAGCTCCACTAAATAGCTGTTCGCTGGGAACACTGGCTGGTGGAGGTGATAAATATCTGCATGCTAATTTGGAGAGAATTTTAAATTCACAACGGTTAACTTTCCACCAATTAAGAGGATTTTCATCTAAATCCAGTCTTTTTTTGCTACGATACATAACTAATTCTTTGCGGAGAAGAGCATCGGGGTTACTGTTGTCCGGTTCTCCTTCACCTTCATCTTCGCTCGATGAATCTAGCATCATAGCAAGATCGCTTTTTAAGCAAGTCTTCTTACCCGTACTAGACGTTCCTGGTTCGGAATTCAGAGAATCTCCCATTCTCATTCTTTTTGTTTTTTCTGCCGGCGACATAGGGGAATCGGTGACGACAGGGTCATTTACCATCTTTATTATTTCATCTTTTATTTTTTCTTCGGTGACTGGTTTAAAAAATTTATATTTATAGCGAGGATCTAAATATGTGGAAATTGCAAATAAGTGGTTATCTTCCAAAGAAGAAAATTTCGCTGAAAATTGTGATTTCAGATTAGAGACTGCCAACCGAATAGCATCATTTTCTCGTGGTTTTGATAAATAGTTGTCAAGTTTTTTCAAAAGCATTTGTATGATAGGAATTACAGATGATATGAGTGCCTGAGAGCTGCTCATTTCACGAGTGGCTTCTTCAAATGGTTTCAATACTTCAAGACAGCATTCTATTATTTTCCACTCTTCAGGCAAAATTGATTCAATGTTATTGTCATTGGCATAAAGACTTAATGCATCTTTTATCTTCAAAAAACGCTCAAACATGTAGAACGTGCTGTTCCAGCGTGTCACACAATCCTGAAATACTTTAAGATGCGGTTGATTAAGTCTGTCCTGAATTTTTTCAAGTTCCTTTTGAGCAATGGTTGAATGGTTAAAATGTGTAGTTATTTTCTTACATTTTTGTTTGACGTCTTCTATGCTTTCCTGCGATCGTAAACCATGCTGAATAACAATTTGTAACTTATGAACGATACAATCTAAATCATTTAGCAATGCTAATCGCATTCCTCTTTTCATGTTAGAGCCTTCATCTCGTACCATGCAATGCACTTTTTCATTTGAAATATTCCATTCAGCAAGCATTGTGTTTAATTTGTCTGCAATGATATCACCAGTATGACGGTCATCAAAAGTTTCGCATTTTAACACAATTGACGATCGCTCAAAGTTGTCTGATACTCCGTGGCAAGTTAGGCTAAGCAAAGAAACACCTGAGCTGGGATCTGTCCAAATATCAGTAGTGAACGACATGTAATCATATTTTTCAATTAGTTTTTTAACTTTTCCAGCAAGTTTTATGTATAGCTCATTGCACACGAAATCAGTAAAAAAATTTCGTCCTCTTAAATTATATTTCGGTGCTAACTCTTGTATGAGACGACGAAATCCAAGTCCCTCCACAAAGTTAAAAGGTAAATTTTGAAGCGCTATCATTTCACCAATGAGTTTGTCAATCTTTTTTGAATTAGGACTGTTAGAATCCCACTTCTTTTCTTTTTGCAGTACTTCCTCTAAAGAAAGCTGTTTCTTGGCTTGTTGCAACGGAGTCACAATTGTACCTGTAAAAAAATACAACTTAATATAGTTAATATACATAAACCATCTACTAAATAAAAAAATAAGTAAAAATAAAGTTAGAATTGAAACAAGACATTTAATTTCAAAAAAATATTAATGAAAGAAAATCAATTTATCTAACCGTAACTAAGTTTTTAAAACATCCGATATTCCGATATTTTCGATACATATACATACCTGCTTCATCATTTTTCTCCTTCAATTCCTTTTCTTTATTCGCACTTTGTATTTGGAATAAACAAAACTCCTCCGGGTGTATTGATTTCAGGTGATTTTTCAAAGAAGTAGTAGTGCGTCCCTTCCGCGAGTAACTTTTATTACATATCTTACACTCCGACTTCTCCGGATCATTTTTGTCTATTGTAAAATAACTCCAGATACTGCTTTTTATTGGTGGCGACATTTTACTTAATATTTATGTCAAAATATTCATAAAACACGCAAAAAACTATGACGTACACCGTAAACACTCACTGTAACTATAAATTTATTGACAATAAGAAAAAACACAACAAACAAAACCTGTAGGATCTTGTTACCGTCAGTTATCGAATAAGTTAGGATAGCAAGCAATTACCAAAACAAACGCGAAGCATGTGCCACTCTGGCTCCGCCCACTTTCTTTACATGTCGTTACTTGTTGATGACGTTGATGTGAGTAAATCTGCGTCCGTAAAAACTCCGCATTGATTGATGCGGATGTGAATACGGATGCAGATGTCTGAATTAATGCGAATATTCCGCATTTGCGGATGCGGATGCGAATATTCGTAACAACCCTGGTTATCACTACAATCTATCGTTATGATACGTAAAACACAAAACGTACCGCCATTTGAGGCTCGTAAATAAGATAGTGACTAATCCACTATCGCTGAGCCGTGTCGCTGATCGATTTTGGTAAAAATGACAAAATCTGTAAGCGTTAAACCAACTGCAGCTGTAGGCGTGGCGACGCGTTACCACAGCATGTGTTGCCACGCTTTGTGATAATATATACAACATTTAACGCGATGTTGCGTCGCCTTACGTTAACGCACGTCTTATATTTACGCATTATTTCTTCAAAATCATTTCGATGTTTCACGTCTACCATACGTCTCGCGAGCGCTTAATGTTTTGACTTAGGCTTGCTGAAACAAGTTTAGATGCTTAAGGCCTGCCCTACACACGGTTGATCAGATTGCCATGAAAGAAATAAGCAAAAATCCTTAGTAACGTTAGACAATGCGCTGATTATAAATTGCATCAAGCTTAGCACTATTAGGAAGATGATTAACTTTCGTTATAAGAATAATAATTTATTTAACTCGCCACTGTATGTAGTACAATGTAAATACAATGAAATTATACACATAGGTCCCACCAGAATGACTTCCAGGGAGGTGTATCTACATCCACTCATACTATTAACCAATAGGGTAAAACACCCAGTACTCAGCCTTTTAGTGAGAATTTTCATTTGATTTAACTGTATTAAAAGAAATAAACTCTTTAAATAAAAACAAATAATTTTATCAGAAAATTTGTTTATTAAATTTTATAGGAAAATTAATGAAATGTTAAAATTATATTAGAATTATAGAAAAATTTAACATTAATCGAAATTCACCGGTAGTCAGCCTCACTTCTCCACAAGTCAGCCATATCTTACCCTATAGTCAGCCTCTTACTTATTCTTGAATTTTATTATGTTTACTGTGCATTTCTTACTTCTTTTCCTCTTTTTAATATCTTTAGACTTCAACAGCTTTTCAGCTTTCCTTTTTTGTAACTCTTCTTTCTTTTTTTGTCTTTCTTCTTCTTTTTTTTTTAGCCTCCAGTCTTTTATTTTTTTTTAATCAATACCTATAAAATATAGAATTATGCTAGGTCTTTAACTATGAACTTTACGTTTATTATAAAACTAGCTTGCCGTCCGCGGCTTCGCTCGCGTAGTATTCGGCCTATAGACTTTCCCAAGGTCTAGACTATTTGTCAAAAGGTTAAGTGGACCGAGTTACTTTCGCGTTTACAATATCTATGGCTGGTGCCTGCGACTTAGTCTGCGTGGATTTCAGAAATAAGTTAAAAGCAGATAAAAAGTGTTAACGCAGAAAATTATTTCGCCGCCGCACCGCGCCCCGTCTACCGCCCCCTTCTACTACTTCAACCAATTCTACCCTTATTTTCGCAATAAAAAGTATCCTATGTCCTTTCCCAAGTTCAGTTCTATCTTCATACCAAATTTCATCAAAATCGGTTCAGTGGTTTAGGCGTGAAAGCGTAACAGACAGACAGAGTTACTTTCGCATTTATGATATTAGTAGGGATAGTTTAACATATATTTCTTCTGTATGTTTTATATATATGAATTAAAATAACCACACATACAGTCTATGCATCTTTGCCAACTTAGTGGCAGTTTATTGATGCCTTTCTCAAAGGAATTAGCTGGACGAGAGGCAACAAATTCTTAAAGGCATTTTGTACTGCGTCTTAAGTAACATTACGCGGTCGCTGGCGTAGTCAAGTAAAAATATGTATTTTACGTATATATTATCTTTTCTGAAAGTGGGATCCAAGTACACTCTTTTGTACCCATTCCCGACGCCCATGATTATATGTACAACTAACTGACCCGGGCAACTTCGTACCGCAAGACGTTTTTTTTTATTTTCCTACCGGGCTGATTTGTGAATCTAAACCATACAGGACACCACTCAAACGCATAGAAAAAAAAACATTCAAATCGGTCCAGCCTTTTAAGAGTTTAGTGACATACACGTACAGTAGAATTATATATGTAAATATGTAAAATTTCTAACAATATTGTAGGAGAAAACTGCTTCAGTCTGCAGTCTGTTTCAAGACACCAGAAATGACGTCACTTTCTTGTTTCAGGTACAAATATAACCAGTCCTATACATTTTATGTTAACAAAAGCACGGAATACATTCTCGAGTTTGCTGGGGTAAGTTCATTTGATAACTGTATCTGCCTCGGTGGCGCAGTGGTAGCGTATGCGACTGCTATACGTTAGGTCTCGGGTTTGATTCCCGGGTCGGATCAATTTTTTTTATGATCTGCAAATTTTTGTTTCGGAGTTTGGGTGTTTTCTATGTATAATATGTATGTATTTACAAAAAAAGTTTATATGTCAGATGTCTAGTACCCATTTTTTTTTAACGTGTGGAAACCCCCTCGGGCCGTCACCCCACCGGGGTTTACGGCGGGGTGGTGTGTCGGAATCGGACCGATTAAAACCACACGGTGTGCCACTCTGCGCCTGACATAGGAGGGATCCGGAACAGCTGTTACTACGACATCCAGATAGGTGTCTAGTACCCATTACAAGCTACAAGCTACCCTGGCCTAGTGGTTTAAGCGGTCGCCACGCCGCTGTCTACTGCGCTAAGTGTTGTAGGTTCAAACCCCACATGGGACAACACTTTGTGTGAACCACAAATTGTTGTTTTGAGTCTGTGTTCTTAATAACACATTGTAAAGTTAACAATGCTAGCCAGGCCAGCCATGGATGGGTGATCATTTTTAACACACTGAAACTACTTCGTTCTTTGGAGAATCCGTTTCTTGTATGTTTGTAAATTCCCCCGCGACACAGAATTTGTACATTAGTGCGGGCGTACTTTTTTAAAAAAGACAAAAAGAAAAGCTCTGCTTAGTGTGGGACTAGATGGCGTTGTGTGTCAGATGTCGGCAAATATGAAATATTAAAATATGACTTATATTTCAGGATGAAGAAGCTTATGACACTCCAGCAAGAGTTACGGTCGCAAGCGACTTTGCGAACAGAACATATCCATTATTTATAACTGCGAGGCAGCAGAAAGGTATGTATGAGTAGAACTTATTATATACTAGCTTTTGCTTGCGACTTTACTCGCTTAACACTGCCCTTTTGAGTAAAACCATGTTTATTTTACCCGAAAATGTTGGCGACATTTTGACGAGCAGATGCTGGGATGCCGGATATCTTTTAATCTTAATCACAAAACTGTTTTGTTTTTTATTTTTTTTATTTTAAAAGCCTACTGACTCTACTTTGCCTGATGGTAAGCATGAATAGAATCCAAGAGTTGTTGTCACCATGCTCATTGCGAATGCAGACAATGCAGTATGGTGACTCACACTATAGCAACCTAGTGAGATGTATTTTCACGCAGAGGCATGACAATCATCGTGGCAGTGTAAAACTCACACTTACCACGATAACTGTGACCCCAGCATCAATGGGCCTTCGGTCTCGCACTCACCAACGAAACACGAGGTTTTTTTTAGACGCTGTATGGCACAGTGCAAGATTTTGGTTAGCTCCATGATTGCATACCCCGTGGCATTGCATCCTGATGGGGTTATTATGTTATTATTCGTACAAAAAATAAAAATCCATTCACGTCGGCAGTGGTGGCCTTTGACGTTTTATTTGTGACATTATTCTAAGCATTATTTGAATGTCATTTTAATCTGTGGATAAACAACTTAATTATTATATATTTGCTATAAGTATAGCATTGTAAAATATTGACAGCTAACCTCAAAATTTGCAAAACTGAGAAAGGTTAAAGGTTAAATCAGTTGAAGCCTGGAATTCATTACCAGCGCACGTGTTTCGCTTCCACTACGATCCCGGGTCCTTTAAGCGGGGCGTGAAAAAGCATCACACTAGGCTGCCATAGCGTGGGTCGCCATACTGCACTGTCTTCATTCACAGTGAGTACGGCGACCACCGCTCTTGGACTCTATTTATGCTTTCCATCAGGCAGAGTAGTCACTTTTGTAGGTTGCTATAAAAAAAAGGGTTATAAATCAGTGTTGTCAATCTTTGTGTTAAAAGTATGTATTCTTTTTCCAGGGGTCTTTTCATGGCAGTTACCAATGCTGGTCCAAACTCCAGTCAGCCTCGAACAATTCACCAACATATCAAGGACGTTGTGTCCTCACAATAATTTATACTCTGAAGATGAAGAAACATGTGGTAAGAGGCAATTAAATAATTCTTTTTTTTTCTTTTTTGTATCTGTGGTGTGTTACTCGATGGTATTATTTGTTGTCTGTGGCTCCATAAATTGCATATCCGCATGCTTTTATCCCCAATAGTAAATAAATGACTCATTAAAAATGCTGACTTTAATTAAGTCCCACTACTTAGTTAAGATAATATTTATTAGATATACGGGAACATTGGGAAATACCATCAAAAATGGGTAAATTGAGAGTTGTATAAAAAATATAGATAAAATTGATTATGGTAGTAGAGCCACACTGGTTTCAACACAAACAGATCTGTTCGCCTAGGGCAGTTCTACCCTCTCATTTCAGCCCAACCTAAAGCGACAGCATCTGTACTGTCGTGTTTTATTGGCGAGTGTGAGACGGGAGCCTCATTGACGCAGGGTTGACAGTTATCGTGGTAAGTGTGTGCGCCTTACACTGTCACGATAACTGTCATGCCTTTTGCGTCTCCAAGCGGGACGTGAAAAAACATCCTACTAAGCCGTCATAGTATTTTTTTTCTACATTAAGAACTTGCTAAAGTGCCTACTTTGCCTGATGGAAAGCATGAATAGAATACTAGAGTTGTGGTCACCATACTCATCGCAAATGCAAGACAATACAGTATGGCCGCTATAGTGTGAGTCACCACTTCACATAACTAGTATTCTATTCATGTTATCCATCAGGCAGAGTAGAGTCACTTTGGTAGCCTCTTAAAATAAACAAATATAACGAAAATGGCTTTCCTTATACATCTGTATTGATTGGGAGAGATTGGGGAGTGTTAACAATAATTCTAGCAGGTAAGGTCCACTTAGTTACAACTAGAACCGTTTACTGGATATTTTGAGACCTCTAAAGGCATATGTAACTTTGAAAGGGTTATATGCTATGAAGACTTTTTGTTTCAACGCTATAACCACAAAATGTTATTCGAATTGAAAAATTATTGTGCTGCGTCTCCAAGACCGGGATGGTCAGCGCTCTTTGGGAGAGACCTTCGTTCAGCATACGACGGCGGTAGGTTGATTTGATGATTCATTTATCGAGAAAGGTTTAAGGCTGTGTATAAGAGCACTAGACACTTAGCATCCATAAAAATGATTGCAAAAACGAGGCAATTCTTTTGAAGTTATATTAATATAGAAGTAAGCCAATATGAACCTTAAAGTTCTATGTATAAAATTGAAATTGAAATTCAAGGGTATTACGTATACACCTTTTTTTTAATTGGATTTTTCTTTCTGTTCACGAAAGATTCTGTTTATAAAAACGTACTAATAATAGCTACTTTAAACACAGTATTGTATTTGCTTTGTTTTTTTTTTTAAAAAAAACAACTCGCAATAAGAATAAATCAACAAGAAACGGACACAAAGAATACCCAGACTCAGAACAACAATTTGTGGATCACACGAAGTGTTGTCCCTTGTGGGGATCGGCTCCACAACACTTCGGTGCACTATATGTGCAGTCAGATTTTAGTTTTACAAATAATTCCATCGAGTAGCAACTTTTTTTTTAATTGGGGATTTTATAAATAGTGTAAATTAATTCATTTAGCTTCGCGTATAGATAAAAAACAATACCCAAGGTGAGTTCAATTTTATTATGACATTACAAAGCAGTGTAAATTACAAAAGCAATTTATCAAATTACCCTCTTTTGTTTTAAATTAATCAATTTGAAATTTTATTGTATATTAATATAAAAATAAACCAATATGAACCCTAAAGTTATATGTATAAAATTGAAATTCAAATGCAAGGGTATTACGTATACACCTTTTTTAATTTGAATTTTCTTTCTGTTCACGCTCTCTAAGTCAGTGGGGAACGGATTAGAGTCTACTGTGGCCCTCTCATACGTAAATATATAAATTATATATTAATTTTACATTATATATATGCTTCTTTACAATTTGGTTTACACTTTGGATGTGACAATGTTTTGTGGTTATAATTGGCCACTATAGTATTTGGCTAATTATAATTTTAATTTCACCTACATAATAGGTCGCACGTCTTTTCTCGTCAACCGGACACTTTACGAATTGGGAAAATTGGGTGTTCAAAATGAAAAGAAAAATTTGGGAAGGAAATTGTAAGATTGGGAAATGCTGGAGTACAGTTTATTTCATTACTTCATAAGCAAACCTTTATAATTATTTGGTCCCGTGTGCATCCCTAGTTAGATCTTAGTGTCTACTGTGTGAATATTCATCAACAATACAGTTATTATGATGCTGACTCTATATCTTCATTAAAGTATAATATATCTAATAATACGCCATATTGAAAGGTTTTGAAATAGGGTCGATCTTATCTTTCCTGATAAAATAGGAAACAATCGGATTACAGGACCGGATTCTGGCCTTAGGAAACTGCTACAGTTTTACTCCCATTGCCTATCGGAAGCTCCTAGGATCCCTTACCCTGGCCCTCTCGATTTTTCCTTACTTTATTTCAGTTCAGATCGCATTTCCAAAGAGAGATCTTGTCAGGCAGAAGACCGGCTATAAGAAAATAGTAATATTCATAATAGATAGATGCCTGCCAATCCTTTTATTGAAGATCAATTTCAAAAACTTTCAGTACGGCTTATTACCTATTTTAATACTATAGACAATGTTATTACACCAGGAAATATACATGGAACTCTTGGAATTTCCTCTAAAAATTACCACACATCTGGTCCTTTCAGACGTATCAGCGCTCAACACTCCAATAGTCCACCTAACATCGTCTTCCCCAGACTCGATAAAAGTCACAATAAAAGTGGAAACTGTTCAGGATTTCTTCATCAAACTGAATCATACTACGAATCTGACCAGCTCACCGAGTCAGCCGAAGTATTACTTTTATCCATTCGACCAGAAGAGTAACTTGGACCTGTCTTACCAACATGCAAAAAGGAAGTACATGTGTAACTCTGCGTTGAGTGAACAGGAGCAGCAGAAACTGGATCACTACTTCGTTCAGAGCAACTTGGTGCAGCAGTACGGGTGGTTCTCGAGACCTAAGAGTGTGATAGTAATGATAGAATCTGATGACGATATTTGTGCTGTGGTCTCTATACAGAATTTTTCGGTAAGTTTTTTTTAACGGGATTTTGTTTGTATATTTGTGTCATTATTTGTCGATTTTTGCAATTTCCGTGTCGTCTTCATCATCAACACTTAGCTTGGGCTTTAACAGTCCACTGCTATGCTAGAATAGCTGTCAGTGTGGTGACGGATAGAGAATAAATAGTGTTACCACCCCTATTTATCCCGTGGGTGTCGTAAGAAGCGTCTAAGGAACCAAGTATACAAGACAACATCATTACAAAGAGAAGGAAAACTTGAAACAAACCATTTTTTTTTTTTTTTTAACGTGTGGAAACCCCCTCGAGCCGTCACCCCACCGGGGTTTACGGCGAGGTGGTGTGTCGGAATCGGACCGACTAAAACCACACGGTGTGCCACTCTGCCCCTGAGATAGGAGGGATCCGGGAACCGCTGCTATTACGACATCCAGATCCTTCCTAGGGCCTGCCCGCCAACGCGGGCACCATCTGCGGACAAACTCTCTGTTCAGGCGACGTACGGCACACACGCACGTCGCCTCCTCGCGGCTGGCCATTGTAGCGGATGGAGGGGAAAACCCATCCCGTCCACCCGCGGCCACACTCAAGGCGGCATGAGGCGCTGATATGCGCGCCTCCGCCGCCCGGTTCGCCGGCGGCGAATTGGGTCCGAATGGAAATCGTCCTCCCGGGCCCTCTCCGCCGCCTCCTTCCGCGAAATTACGTCTTCGCAGAAGGTTGCGACCGCGGTAAAACAACTGTCGCTACCGGCCATGGAGCGTATGACGGCCGGTAGCGAGAGATCTCCTCCAATAACTGCAGTGAGGACCCCACGCTGCGCCGCCCAGGCGGAACAAACCGCTAGCGTGTGCTGAGCCGAGTCCTCACTGCAGTCGCAGTGGTGACAGGCGGGACTCAATTCCCTCCTGGCGACCGAGTGCAGATACTTCCCGAAGCAACCGTGCCCGGAAAGGACCTGCGTCAGTCGGAAGGAAAGGGTCCCGTGCTGCCGCCCTGCCCACTCGGCGATGACCGGCTGGAGAGCCTCCACGGCGGCAAAGCCAGCACGTGGAGCCTCCAGCCGGGACGACCAACGAGCCATTGTGGCTCGACGAGCGGTTTCTCGCCACTCGCGTATCTCTTCGGGCGGGGGTCCTATGCCGCTACCCGCCCGGAAGTCAACCGTCCGCCTATAAACTTCGGCGAGCACTTCCGCCTCCAAATCCCACGGGGGAGTTCCGGCCAAGGCGCACGCCGCCTCCGTCGATACGGTGCGGTAACCGCGTATGGCTCTAACCGCCAATATCCTCTGAGGGCGCCAGAGGCGAGCCCTATTCTGGGCGGTCAGAGCCGCCGCCCACGCCGGTGCACCATACAGCGCCATTGACCGGACAACCCCCGTGTATAGCCGTCTCGTCGCGACGCTAGCTCCACCCAGATTGGGCAAAAGTCGCCCAAGGGCAGAAGCAGCGCCGACCAGCTTTGGAGAAAGCTGTCGGAAGTGCTCGTCGAAGAGCCACCTGCCGTCGAGGATCAGGCCCAGATACTTCATCTGGGCCTGAACCGGTACGAGGACCGAATTGACCACAATGGAGGCGCCGGAGGGTGGACCACGACGGGGCCCATGGAACAAAAGGGCCTCCGTCTTGTCCAGGGCCACCCGCAAACCCAGCGCCTCAATTCGCCCGACCACCAGAGAGACACCCGTGGTGGCCAGGCGCGCCGCCTCTTGAAAGTTCATGCCCCGGGCCGTGACCAATGTGTCATCTGCGTAACAAATTACGCCCAGCCCGGGGGGAAGACGACCTCGAAGGGCCCAGTCGTATCCCATGTTCCACAGGAGTGGTCCGAGGACAGACCCCTGTGGAACACCGCACGACATGAGCCGCCGCCTTAGAACACCGTCTCGGTCCTCGTACATGACGGTACGCTCCTCAAGATAGTCTGCCACAAGCCGCCTCAGGTACTTTGGCACCCCATGGTAGTGGAGTGCTTCCCTGATGCAGCTAAATGGCAGACTATTAAATGCGTTGGCGATGTCCAACGACACCGCCAACAGCACGCCGCCACAGCTCACCGCCTCTTCGGTAACGGCCCTCAGGCGCAACACGGCATCGACCGTCGAACGCCCCGCCCGAAAACCAAATTGGGCGTCCGACAGATCGGGGCCCACCTCGCAGAGGTGCCGGACGATGCGGGCAGAGAGTATCCTCTCAAACAGTTTACCCGCCTCGTCCAGCAACACGATGGACCTATAGGCCGCTACCGATTCGGCTGGCCGTCCCGGCTTCCTCAATAGGACCAGCTTCCCGCTTTTCCAGCACTCAGGGAAGCGTCCGGACGCCAAACTAGCGTCCAGGACCTCCCTGAGGCGGTCCGACATGTGTTCGAGGGCTCGGGCCAGCACTCGGGCAGGTATCCCGTCCGGCCCGGGGGCGGTGTTCTTAGAGCGGATCCGTAGAACAACCGCCCCTACCTCCGATTCCCTAACGGGCGGAACATCGTCCTCGTTCCCCCCGTCGTCTCCGACCATGAAGGTCATTGACGGGGGTGTGTGTTCCACCCGCTGCGGGAAAAGGCCCTCGACCACTTCCCGCAGGAAGCTGGGCTGGAGTATCTCTGTAAGGGGGGGGCCCGACGTGCGGAGCTTTTGCCGCGCCGCACGATAAGGGCGACCCCAGGGGTCACGATCGAGACCCTCCAGCATCTCCTTTCTCTTAATTTCTTTGGCGCGGCTTATGGCCAGCTTCAGAGTTTTCCGCGCCTCTCGGTACTCTTCATGAAGCTGGTCCTCCCCGCCTTCTTCGCGGTGTCGCCGCCAACTACGGGTGTAGGACCTCCGGGCACGAGTACAGGCCGCGCGGAGGTCCGCCAACTCCTGGGACCACCAGTAAACCTCCTTCCGTGGAGGCCGGCAACCTCGGATGCGGGGCATGGCCGCATCACAGATCTGCGCAATGGCATCGCGGAAGCGACCAGCCCCCATGTCGACCTCCTCGGTCGGGGCCTGCGGAGACAGCCAAGAGTGAACGATGGCTGCCTCCTCTAGTAGGTCCCTATTTAATTTGGCTAAAGCCCACCGCGGAAAGCGAGAAGAACGCCGCGCCACGTGACCCCTACTGGGGTCCTGGGTCCGGGAGAGCTCAAATCGGATGTAGAGGTGATCCGAGAGCGTCTCAACCTCTTCCAGGACGCGCCAGTTCCTTACTCGTGCGGCGAGGGCAGGGGTAGCGAACGAAAGGTCCACTATTGACCCTCCCTGCTGTCGCACGCACGTATTGGTAGAGCCCCTGTTTAGTAAACAGAGGCCCACCGAGGCCGCCCACTCCTCTACGGCCTCGCCCCTAGCGTCCGTCCTGGGGGAGCCCCACGCAATGGACTTTGCGTTGAAGTCCCCCAGCACTAAGACGTGCCCAGACGTTAGACGCCGCATCGAGGTTTCCAAGTTGTTAAGGAAAACCTCGAAGTCGCTCAAACTCCGGTTGGGGGAGAAGTAAACACCATATATGGTGATCCCCCCCCACTCGGCAGCAACATATCCAGTACCCTTGTCCCTTAGCGACAAGGGCGGGGAATGAGCCGCCGTGGAGCCGACGACTGCCACGGAACCGTCCCGGTCACCCAACCAGTTTGGACGGGGAGGAACGTAATAGGGTTCCGCGGCTACGGCAACACCGATCGACCACTGTGCCATGGTTTGCAGGAAAAGGTCCTGCGCCGCAGCACAGTGGTTCAGGTTCGTCTGGACTAGGAGGTTGGAGACTTGGGCCATTACTCGACCGTCTCTACAACCTCCTCCATGGGCGACGATATCGAAGCAGAAACGACGTCAGAGGCAGCCTGGGTCGACTGGCTAGCCCCCGACGCTTGCCGAGAATTACGGGCAGGTTTGCAGCCTCCCTGCCCAATCTGGTGATTGGCGGGCTTGTTACCCGCCGCACACGCCGGGCAGTGAGGGGCGGCAGAGCACTCTGCCGCCTTGTGCCCCGGTCGACCGCAGCGGAAACATAGTCCGCTGCAGTCAAAACAACTAACACACTTGGCGCGTGTGTGTCCCGACGCCAGACATTTATAACACCTCATCGGTCTCGGTGCCAGGACTGTGATCCTAGCGTTCACGAAACCGATGAGCAACTTTCCGGCGTCGACCAGGACTTAGCCCGACACTACTGGACATTTGATCCACACAGCGCCTAGCCCACCTGGACCGGGGCGGATGGTGCCGACCCGGATGCTATCCGCACTGCAGCCCGTCTTCTCCGCAATTGCAGTACAGACATCCTCAGATGTCACCGAGTCGTCCAGGCCCGAAATGCGCAGTTCTACGCACTTAGTTGGCCTGGCGATCTTTACACCATCCGTGGCCTCGAACATACCCCGCAACTTCTCGGCAAACACGTCCGCCGTCTTTGCGCCTTCAGCCCCAGGGAACTCGAGGACTCGAGCTCCCGTTTGGGCGAGGCGCATTCTGACACCTACTGTCCCGAAATCGCGTGCGAGACTGTCCCGGGCCCTTTTGAAAATGGCCGCGTAGGACAACCCGCCGCTAGCTGCCTCCGGTGACACGGTGACTACCACAGCCGCACTTTTAGGCGCCCGTAGTTTGCGTGGCGTCTTTGTGGCAGTCACTGCAGCCGATGGCGCCAGCGGGGTAGAGGCTGCTTTTTGTGCAGCCTTCTTACCCCGCTTTCGGGACTTCTTAGCTCCCCCGACTACCTGCCAACCATCCGTGGAAGGGGCAGATGTGGAGGGAGCACTTGTGGAGGTGCCAGATACAGTGGTTGGAGTGGGGAGCGGAGGGAACTCCGCTCCAGCCTTTGCCGCTGTTTTGGACCCCAACCTCAGTGCAGGCGTCCGGGCTGTCGCCTTGGCCGCTTGCCGTGTCCTCGGAGCAGTTGCAGGAGCAGCAGAGACTGCTGCCGCCGCCGCATAGGACACGCGACCGGTCGCAACGGGAAGCGATTGCGTTTTTTTTTTTTAAGTTAGGTTTTTTTTAACGGGATTTTGTTTGTATATTTGTGTCATTATTTGTCGATTTTTGCAATTTCCGTGTCGTCTTCATCATCAACACTTAGCTTGGGCTTTAACAGTCCACTGCTATGCTAGAATAGCTGTCAGTGTGGTGACGGATAGAGAATAAATAGTGTTACCACCCCTATTTATCCCGTGGGTGTCGTAAGAAGCGTCTAAGGAACCAAGTATACAAGACAACATCATTACAAAGAGAAGGAAAACTTGAAACAAACCATATTCCAACCCGTCTGGCCAGCGTGGTATAGTAGGCCAAAACCTCCTTGTTAAGGAGAGGTCTATGTCCAGCAGTGGACTGTAAAAGGCTGTTGATGATGCTATGTATAGATATCTCCTTAGCAAAGTGGTTTTGGTCTACTATACCACACTTACCAGACGGGTTGGCCAGTCGTCTCTTACAACATCCATGAGAAGAATAGAGGTGGTGAAACTCTGTATTCTTAATCCGTCACCACACGGACAGTGCGGTTTTCCACGTGGTGGGGTATTAAGAATACAGTGTCACTATGCCTTGTAAGGTCGTATGGTCGTATGGTCGTATGGTCGACGAATAAACTACGTAGGACAACGTCATTGCAGAAAGAAGAAAAACTTGAAACCAACCCAACACCAACCCGTCTGACCAGCGTGGTATTGTAGGCCAAAACCTCCATTCTAAGGAAAAGCCTATATTCAGCAGTGGACTGTTTAAGGCTGTTGATGATGATGGTTTTTTTCCAACACATTTTAAATCGGCTCTAATTTTAATCTCAGTTACTTAAAAAACAAGTCTATGACAATCAAATAGGCGCTGTTAAAATAATTGGGAAAATTGGGTGTTCAATGTGAAACGGGCAATTGGTAAAATGTAAAAGCAATGGTAGGATTAGGGAATGGAAGTGAGTTATTTAGTCTTGTAACCGATTTAAAAAAAGTAGAGGGTTTTCAGTTCAGTTGTACTTTTTTACGTTTCTTATCTCAGAAGACCACAACTCTTGTATTCTATTCGTGCTTTCCATTAGGCAGAGTAGTCACTTGGCAGGCTCTCAAAAAAGTAAATAAAAAAATGTGTGTCTGAGCTCCGACGCACGACTGGAGTTTACTCCTTAAAGTACGATTGTCAAATCAGTGCAGCCGCACCAAAAACGTAACGAGGTCATTCGTAAAGTAGATTTTACTCCACAGAACCAATTTAGAAAAATATTCGCATTGTTTCTTAAGAAATAACATTTAATAATAATTTAGGCACATTGAAATCAATGAAACACTTATCAAGTGTCTCTATTCTTATTCGATTAATTTGTTTTCAGTGTCCAGTATTCGATAATGAACGAGACATACTGTATGACGGTTATTACTTGACCATGACTAGAAGAGGCGGCATAACGCTTACTGTAAGTAACTATATATTAGTATCCCCCCACATGATTTGAGCGAGTAGCGCTTCCATTCTTTAGAAGAAACCGAAATATGGGTCGATTCCTGGATTGCGTCAAAAGATGAATCGTTTTTTTGATGGAGGATTCGATTACTGCCAGAAAGATGGAAGAAAGTGGTCTCTAATAGTGAACAATACTTTGAGTTAAGTAAGCCTTTTCAGCAAAAAAAACGGCGAGAACTTACTGAAGTCCTATTATTACGCATAACTTGACGCATCCCACACACACGGCCGTCTGTTTCCAAATTACACAAAACGTGTACTATGGTAACCAGACTGGTGATAAACATACTTATATATTTACAAATACATATGGAGAATGCAGAATATACAATAATGGCAGTGTACCGGACGAACACCGGTACCGACTGCGCCCGCCACGATATTAATGTCAAAGACGGCGAGTCGATCACCCCACTACCCGAAACATCTTCTGTAAATTAGCGAACAGCTAGATAAAACTATAGTAGTCTATTACGTACGTTATACGTACGTGTACGTGTACGTTCATCTGTTTTGATACAAAACTCAATACAAAGTTTAAATTATACTGATTAGTTAATTTCTGTTTATTACGAATTTCACATGATCTCTGTTCACCTTCCAGCAAGATACCTTCCCTCACGGATTCTACATAGTCTTCATAGTGAAGACTTCAGACGAGGATTGTACGGACAAGGCAACAAATGCCACCCTCCCTAAAATGGCGCAGTACCTGGGGTGGGGGGAACAGAAGACGGTGCAGCTGACCACTAACGATGGCAGAGTCAAGCAGTTCAGGTATGTGTATCAACTGAATGGAGTCCTCACCGCTATCAAACAGCCTTTATCGGATAGGCTTCTTCTTAGAAAGAAGGTTTTGGCCTATTATACCACGCTGGCCAGATGGGTTGTATAGGAATTGTTTCAAATTGAACCAGGCGGCGGAGGCGCGCTTATCAGCGTCTCATGTCGCCTTGAATGTGGCTGCAGGTGGACGGGAAAAGTTTTTCCCTCCATCTGCTACAGTAGCCAGCCACGAGGAGGCGACGTCCGCGTGTGCAGTACATCGCCTAAATAGAGAGTTTTAACCAAGGACCACGCTGCTCTAGTAACAGCTGTTCCCAGGTTCCTTCTGTCTCAGGCGCAGAGTGGCAAACCATGTGGTTTTAGTCAGTCCGATGCCGACACACCACCTAGCCGCAAACCTTGGTGGGGTGACGGCACGAGGGGGTTTCCACACATAAAAAAAATGGGGTTGTTTCAGGTTATGTCTGTTGTCTAGAACAATTTGATCCCTTAGTCGGTTCTTACGACAATCATGAGATGAATTCACGTGGGGATGTTCTTTAAATATTCGTGAAGAACTTGACACTTGTCACCTACGACTGTCGTATCGTAAATTAGGTAGTCTGTACTATAGTAACCAAACTGCTGATAAACATACTTATATATTTCTAAATACATAAACATTATAGATAAATTACGTTTAGCCACAGAGGTAGCGTATACTACTACTGTGCTTGAGGTCTCAGGTTCGATGCCCGCACCAATCGTTTGTATGATCTGAAAATATTTGTTTCGGAGTTTGGTTGTTTTCTATTTATAATATGTCTGTATTTTCACAAAAAAAGTATATATATATTTTTCAGTTGTCTAGTACTCATAGCACAAGCTCTGCTTAGTTTAAGACTAGATGGCGTTGTATATCAGATGTCTAAAAAAATTTTTTTTTTTTGCTGGACAGGAATTGAACCCTCGACTTCTGGTTAGCATCGCTAACTACTATTAGTATATTATATATTTTCCTTTCAGTTTCAGGATAATTCAGACGATTTCCTATCAAGAGTATTTGATAGCAGCCGGCGTAGTTCTCGCGTTCTTCGGGTCTTTCTACGTCGCCTTTGTGATAGCTGTGTTTTGTAGGAAGGCACCTTCAGTGGAAATTGATCAGGGTAAGTTCAATATGAGTACCTTTAAATGTCCGACGGATTAAGAATACGGAGTGTCAACACTCCTACTCAACCCATGGGATGAAACAAACCCAACCCAAGCCAGCGTGGTATAGTAGGCCAAAACCTCCTTGCTAAGGAGAGGCCTATGTCCGACGGTAGTCTGTCAAAGGCTGTTGATGATGATGAATTGTGGGATACGTACAGATTGTATCGTGCCTGGTGGTCACAGACCATCGCTACCCGTACAATATGACTTATTACTGGCGGGGGTTTGGAACAAATTTAAAATCTTCTAACAACGATCACCAGTGGAAGCAGTTGAGAATAAGACAATGTCGAAAGCTTGAGAAATAAGAATGTATTACCATCTTTTATGTATCCTCTCGCTAAGAAAAGAGAGGGGTTGGTTAGGCATCCTTCAAGTTTCTCCCCTATGGAAAGGGGAAGGCGTTGGTCATCTGGCGTCTGATGTAGGCTCATTAACAGTATAATTCTTTGATTAAGAGCTTAAGGACAACTTATTAGACGGTTGGATTGAGGATATTTTGCAGGAGAATGCAGACCCAGAACAAATGATCATGTTTGTCATTTAAATGACTGCACGCTTCTCGTAATGGTTTAAGCGGTCGCCACGTCGCTCTCTACTGCGCTGAGTGTTGTGGGTTCATACCCCACATGGGACAACACTTCGTGTGATACAGTAATTGTTGTTCTGAGTCTGGGTGTTCTTTGTGTCCGTTTCTGGTATGTTTGTAAAGTCCCCCGTGACACGGGATTGATTCCCGCACTAGGAATAAATTATTGTTGCGTTGTCTTTCTAAGAAAAAAAATGTTATACATAGATTCCCGGGAATCAAACTCGAGACCGTAAAACCAAATCTTTGTATGTTCTATAGGTTTTGTTTACGAGTTTGAGTGTTTTCTATGAACAAAATGTAAACATTTATGTCAGTTGACTAGTAATCATAGTAAAAAATTTGCTTAGTTTGGGACTAGATGGCGTTGTAATATAATTGTTTGTCCCTAGTAGAAATCGAACTCCCGGATCTCTAGCGTAGGAGTCTGTATCACTAGCCACTGCACCAACAGGTCCTCAATCAGATATTTATATAATTACTAATATTTTACTTTGTTTTTAATGTTCACAGAAGATCTAAGGTCACCAGAAACTCCTCATGATGTTAGCACAGTCTCTGCTTACCCTATTATACGCGATGAGGTTAGAAGACGACAGCCGACGAACAGCAGTGGGGAACACTCATCGCAGCGATGTCTGATTGGTGATGGTGATGTCAGCACACAACGGGCAGGTCAGTTCATCATCAACGATGTTTTGTTATGTACTAGCGAACCCGCGCAATTTTACGTCTTTAGAAATATGCGAGTGCACGGTTGGCCTAGTGGTTTAAGCGGCCGCCACGCCAGTGTTGTGAGTTCAAACCCCACATGGGACAGCACTGCATGATCCTAAAGTCCCCCGCGACACAATATTTATTCCTAGAGCAGGCGTCGTCTTTTTTTTTAAATTTGTCCAAATTCTGTCGCCATGATTTGGAACGACCTGCCTGGGTCTATTTTTCCTGATGAGATGAACTCTGGAGCCTTTAAGAGTAGAGTGAACAGGGTTCTTCTGGATGGGCGTGTACCACCTTCGTCTTCATCTACACTTTCCATCACGTGAGATGGAAGACAAACGCCTATTCCATTTCAACTGTGAAAAAAAAAATTTGTATTTACGTATGTATATAAAGTGTCTTGCAGAATACTGTTTTTCCAAGAGCCTCCTTATTGGGCAGTTACATAGAGCTTATTAACTAAAATATCGTAAAATTACACGGTATTTCCTTTCGCAGTCAAACAAAAGAAAAATCTTATGTTTTCATCATTACTCTGCTGCAAAAAAAGGCAAAAATGGTCTAAATAAAAGTCAATCAAACTCCTGATTCTAAGTTTATGTTGAATAATTTTTAATTTGGGAAATATTGGCGGTAATCCCGAGAACTTATATTGATTGATTTACAAAACAGAATAATTTTTGAAAATGACATTGTTATAATGTAAAATGAGATAAAATCATTGTTAATCTGAAATTAAAATCTATTTTCTGTGCAATAGATGTCAAGAAAATAGGTTCTACTATTTCAGTGATCAACCGGAACCGACAGACTAAAAGATAATTGTCAAATAAGTAGTGTAAATAAGTATCTTCCTTCTTTAATTTTTTATGTTTATTTATTTTTATTTTTTTGTTTTTATTTTTATTTATTTGTTTTTATTTTTATTTATTTACTAGCAGCTCATCCCGGCTTCGCACGGGCATAATATTATAATAAAAGAAAATATACAATGTTTTAACATTAATTGAAAACCAAAAACTAAGATATTATTTTTTTTTTGTGAATATATTCGGATGAGCTGCGCGGCAAGTTAATTATGTGATGTTGACTCCCCTCCAGTACCTCTTCAACGCATAGCTAGCCGAGCGGAGTTTTTTCTATTATTTAAACTGGTGATATCTTTTGAATGGAATATCCGAATCGAATCATTTAAAAGGTGATATGAAGGTATTGAAGTAGTCTTAAATAATAATTTATTTATTTTGATAAGGATCAATACTTAGGCACGAATAAAGAGCCTGTCCTAGCGGTGGGATACTTCTTGTGTTTAATTTCAACAATCCATTCACTCAATTATTTAAATAACACAGTTTTACATCAGGACCAAAAACAAACCGGCTCGAAAATGAAAGTCTGAGGCAAATAAATGTTATCCAACACGTTTATGAATCTTTTTAGAAGGCAGTTCTTCATCAGACACAGAATCTGACTTCTCCACTTTAGATGACATCAACACGGATAAGGACTTGTACAGACTTGGCGGGAGGTTATGCGTCGCTAATTTGGCAAGGTAAGTGGCTCCGCAGACTGAACCTGATAGTAAGTAC
This sequence comes from Hypercompe scribonia, assembly GCA_949316085.1. Taxonomy (NCBI): domain Eukaryota; kingdom Metazoa; phylum Arthropoda; class Insecta; order Lepidoptera; family Erebidae; genus Hypercompe; species Hypercompe scribonia. The sequence goes on from OX438997.1 coordinate 7,249,000, forward strand.
CACCACCATCTGAAAGGTGGAAGACACAAGTGGAAGTTCAGCTATGGCACTTATAACTGGTGATCTGATGATAGTCAGATAACACTAGTCATATATATAAAATTGAATGTTTGTCTGTCTGTCTGTATGCATATCATTTGTGGTCGATTCCCGTCCGGGCCCAAATAATTGTGTAATGACCGACGTTAGGATACAGCAATAGTTATCCCGAGAAGATGGCCAGACAAGACAAGACGTCTGTTGAACAGAACATGCACTCCTGGTTTACTTTGTTTACCCAGAACAAGTGATTGGGATCATCACACATTTGTTTTACACGGACGGGAATCGAACCTGTGACTAGCCACACCTTTATATAATCGTAAATTATGGACTTGATTTTGTGATTATTTGTAGCAAAGTTGCTGGGCATGAGACCACGAAGTTTTTTGAGTTGGTATATTTTTTTTGTGTCTTCAAATTTATTTTAGTTGATAACGTAGCAAGGCGCGCAGGGTATGGCTAGTTACGTCACTTTCAGTGTCGTTATTCAAACCCAACTCACACTTGACTAGTCTTATAAAAACTTTACCTGTATGTTTGTTTGCTTGTTTGAAATCGACTTTTAAGTGTTTACTTTTTTAAACAATTTTCTTTCTAGATGCCGCCCTCGAGTGCTGTCCGCCAGATCTAAGATGTATCTCTGGAACGTTCTGACCGTCGCCGTGTTCTATACACTGCCTGTTATACAGCTTGTTGTCACATATCAACGGGTGAGTATATAGGGTGTTGTTTTTTGGAATATTACTTTTTAATGAGATATTTATTTATTTATACATTATGCACTTTATGTACATAGGCGGACTTAATGCCTTAGGCATTCTCTACCAGTCAACCTTTGGGTGATGCAGAGAGAATAGGAAGTTGGTGCGTTTCAGGTGTTGAATAAAAGACGTAGACATATACAAACTAATCTGTACTAAAATTAAACAAATAGATAAATGAACGTGTTCCTTTAAATCTTGAATTTTGGTTTTTGAACAGTTTTTATGTGTTCATAAAACGCTTTTGGTGGGCAGTAAAGAAACTACGAGTTTCCCACATGAAAAAGAGTCATCTACAGCCGTAGGTGGCCTGAAGTACGTCAGGTTCTAGGGATTTGCACCTGGTTCCTCGGTTACTGAGACGTGAGACAGCGTACGGTTTTTGGTGGTACCCGTAGGGATTTCCACACAGATAAAAAAAGGAGTTATGCTGTATGTAGGTAGATTCAGAATACAGTGTGTCACCATCCTTATTTGGTTCTATAAGTGTCGTAAGAGGTGATAAGGGAGCAAATTATGCAGGTCCACATCATCGCAAAGAAATCGTCAACAGCGCATGAAGCAAAAATCAGTAGAAAGTGCGTGGTGTTAACATATTTGGCACAACATGTTGAGCTATGTCTGAAACAAAAATCTTCAGTGTCTTCAACAGCTTTTAACAGTCCACTGCTGGACATAGGCTTCTGCTTAGAAGGAGGTTTTGGCCTACTATACCACGCTGGTCAGACGGGTTGGAATAAGATTTGTTTCAAGTTTTCCTTCTCTTTGTAATGATGTTGTCTTGCATACTTTGTTCCCTTAGTCGCCTCTTACGACACCCACGGGATGAATAGGGGTGATAACACTATGTATTCTTAATCCGTCACCACACGGAACTTCTTCTCTTCTTCTTCGGACTTCTTCAGTATCAGCATTGCCTAGTATGAGTCTAGATATACCCGTCTAATACGTCTTTAAGTGATAGTTTAAAATCTAATGTCACTACCCCTAATTATCCCATGGGTGTCGTAAGAGGCGACTTAGGGAACAAACTACAGGACAACATGGTACAGTAGTATAGTAGAGAAGGAAAACCTGAAATAGACTCTATAGCGACACGTCTGGCCAAAACCTACTTTCTAAGTGAGGCCTATGTCCAGCAACTATTATAGGCTGTTGGTGGTATGTCCTAGAATATTATTATTATTACAAATATTTGACTGCCTCGGTGGCGCAGCGGTTGAATGCGACTGCTGTGCTTGAGGTCTCGGGTTCGATTCCCGGGTTGGACCAAATGTTTGTATAATCTGCAGATACTTGTTTCGAAGTTTGGGTGTTTTCTATGTATTTACAAAAAAAAGTATATAAGTATTCTATCAGTCAGTCTAGTTATCATAGCACACGCTCTGCTTAGTTTGAAACTAGATGATGTTGTGTGTCAAATGACCGAAATCATAATTCTTATTATTATTATATTTGTTGCAGCTTCTGAACCAATCTGGTAACCAAGACCTTTGCTACTTTAACTTCCTATGCGCTCATCCACTTCTCGTGGTGTCAGACTTCAACCACGTGTATTCGAACCTGGGATACGTTCTGCTCGGCTTGTTGTTCCTGGCACAAGTGTGGCGCCGGCATAACAAACATCACGCCAAGACTTACACTCAGGTAGGAAGCGATAATACAATAGCAGTACTCAACCATGGTTTTTTTTCTATATTAAGAGCCTGCCAAAGTGACTCTGCCTGATGGAAAGCATGAATAGAATCCAAGAGTTGTGGTCACCATACTCATTGCTAATGCAGACAATGCAGTATAGTGACCCACACTATGGCGGCCTTGTGAGATGCTTTTTCACGCCCCGCTTGGGGACGTAAAAGGCATGACAGTCATTGTGACAGTGTAAGGCTTACACAGTTACCACGATAACTGTCACCCCTGCATCAATGGGCCTCCGGTCTCACACTCACCAACGAAACACGCCAGCACGGATGCTGGCGCTTTAGGTTGGTCTTCTGTGGGAGGGTAGTACTGCCCCGGTCGAGCTGGTTGGTTGGCTGTGGCAGAGTGTGACGGGCACGTGTGCCGACTCCATTATTATTTACCAACTTAATTAGATGAAAGGCCTTACAGAAAACCAGTCTGAAGTGATTTACAAGAGCCTCAAACCCCTACTCGTGGTTCTAGGGTGGAATACCGGAGTCAAAAGGCGACAAGTGACAGTACATTTGTGACAAGAGTTCTCGGGGTTACTTACCACCAGGTTATCCTGGTTTGTGATCTGCCTGCTAAGCCAAAGGTTGTGGGTTCGATTCCCATCCAGGACAAACCTTTGTGTGATTAACACGATCGCTTTTCTGTGTCTAGGTGTAATTTATTTATAATATATATGTATTTAGAAATATATAAGTATGTTTATCATCAGTCTGGTTACCATAGTACAGGCTTCATCTAGTTTGGGGTCAGACGGCACGTATGTTAGAACTACTTGGAATTATTGAATCTCAATCATCACGAAATGAAAGAATCTATGCTGATTATAATATTTACATGTGTGACACCGCTAAGACTGTTCGAAACGACTTTCCTATTTGTTCAATGTGGCGACTTCCACATTATAGAACAAACAAAAATATACAACAGTGCCATCTAGCGAAGATACACCGAACTACGAAGTATGAACGAAACATATGAATGTAATGAACTACGAAGCAACTACTAATCCTGTATCGCGAAATAGAGATTTGCGTGGCAATTAACATATATGCAACATCGCAACATCAACCGTTGGGCCGCGGCCCGACAGGCATGATCACCTCGCCTGGTCGGCGAATCCATTTGTGTCGGAGGGATATGAAACCCGTCCCTCTAAAGTGGTGATACCGACGTGATATAACTTCTTGTAACTTACTAGCTGACCCGGCAAACGTTGCTTTGCCATATAAATTATTTCTAAGTAATTTGAGCGGGATAAAAAATGGTTAAACTACTAAAAGGGCTATTAAAAAATAAGGGTTGATCGTAGAAGGGTGAAAATTGAGGATTGTATGTATTTTTGTATGTTGTATCATAAAAAAATAGAAAGTAAAAATTTTGTCTAAAAAATAAAAAATAAAAATTTAGGGTGTACTACCCCTAACATTTAGGGGGATGAAAAATAGATGTTGGCCGATTCTCATAGATACTGGATAAGCACAAAAAATTTCATCAAAATCGGTCAAGCCGTTTCGGAGGAGTATGGCAACGAAAACTGTGACACGAGAATTTTATATATTAGATCTATCCAGTGCAAACAAGTTTTTTACTTTCTAATTGCCAATTTCAGAGATTTTGAAACTTCAACCCAATTGTACTGGCATAGGGTTTATTTTTAATTCTCCTTTCTTAACTTTTGTATTTGATCCCACAGAAAGAGCTGGGTATCCCACAACATTTTGGTCTACTGTACGCCATGGGCATAGCTCTCGTGAGCGAGGGACTCCTCTCTGCTGCCTACCACGTTTGTCCTAATAGCATGAACTTCCAGTTTGGTAAGTAACGTCTCAAGAAGAGTAGCTTTTACCCGCGGTTTTGTTTGCGATACTGTAGATTGAGTCATGTTTAGTCGGGAATCGTGAAGTTTTTTCTGGATGGAGTTACCCTGTATCCGATAAGTTGTATGGTGTAGTATCCTTCATCTTGGAGGGTGTATACCTGTCTTCTGACCAATTAGCCCCCGCTTTTTTTTTACCTGTGGCAACCCCCAATTAGCCCCCTAGCCACGTTGACATTCTAGAAGCGTTATTAAAAACTTAACAAATATTTGGCAATTACGTCAAAAAATTAAAAAAAATCAGCAAATAATACAAGAAAATAGAGACGTTAGCGATTGTAGAAAGAGAATCGACGCAAATGACTTGCGTCTTAGTTAAGGGGGTTTGAAGAAATTATCGTTTTGTACGAAACCTTGAGGTTTATCGAAATGTCTTTATTTTCTTAACGCGAATGGACTATACTGTAACCTTCCTAGTTACTTATTCTTATTATTTTGGCTATCAAACAGTTCTGCTTCTTTACGATAGATGGCGTTACTATTAACTTCCACTCACCATTCATAGATGGCGTTGTAACAAACTTTTATAAATGCAATTTTTGCAGATACGTCGTTCATGTACGTCACATCAGTATTATGTATGGTCAAGATATACCAGTCTCGTCATCCGGATATCAACGCAAGGGCACACGCTACTTTCGGAGTATTAGCGCTAATTATATTTATAGGTAGGTACTATTGCTAACTGAACTTTACGCAGCAAATTACGCAGGACTGCATCACTAGAAAGAGAAGGAAAACTTGAAACAAACCTTATACCAACCCGCCTGTCCAGTGTGGTGTAATAGCGTGCGTGGTGTAGTGGTGGCCAATGACTGCCTCGTGTTGGTTTAGCAGTTAGCGCATGTGACTGCCGATCAAGGGACGGGTTCGATTCCCAGGTCCGGTCATAAAGTGTTATTGAGTTTTCCCGCTTATAGATATGCCTAATAACAGCCCAGAGATTTGGAAGTTGGGGACTTAACCTTTCGTCGAAGAGCACGTAAAGTAAGTCCTACACCTGACCTCTCCCCGGTCGTGTCTAGTAGCCGTCCTATCGGATTGTGAGAGTGAAGGAACAGAGTGTGCACTTGTGCTTGTGCACTATAATGTCTCCTGGTAGTTGTCTGACCTCTGTTGAGACTGGCCACCGTGGCCGAGATCCACTAGGAGTCCATCATCATTTAGAAATACATAAGGATACGAGGGCGGTTCAATAAGTACTCGTGTTAGAATTGAAGAAATCATTTTTTCTAAAAAAGTTTTCTATTTTCAAACATTTAGGAAAATACACTTCTCCCATTGTTCCTACCATTTTTTTAACCCCTCCAAAAAGTAGGATTTGTCGAACTCTCCAAAATACACCTCTGTCCCTACAATGACTTCCTCGTTTGAGCTAAATTTTTTTCCCGCGAGCCATTTCTTCATGTTAGGAAAATCGCAAGGAGTCAGATCAGGTGAATAGGGGCGATGAAGCAGCAATTCATAACGCAGGTCATGCAACTCCGGATAAATGTGCTGGTGCGTTATCGTGGTGAAACAGCACCTTCTTTTTTGCCAAATGAGGCCGTGTCTCCTTCAGTTTTGTGTCAAAACGGTCCAATAACTCACTGTAGTATTGTCCAGTTATCGTTCTTCCTTTTCTAAAGAATCCACGAGGATGACGCCGTTCGTATCCCAAAAAATCGTCGCCATGACCTTTCTTGGCCGATGGCACCGTTTTCATCTTCTTTGGAGCAGATTTACCGGGAGAAATCCATTGTTTGATTGCTGTTTATTGAACCGCCCCCCATTGAACAGTGTGGTTAAAGTACGTGGAACCAGACGGCCGTGTGTGAGATGTGTGAGGCTATTCTTATTATAACTCATTTTTTATTATATTCCAGGTCTCGTGGGTGTGCTGAACGCCAACTTCTACTTCTGGATAGCCTTCACAGCCCTCCATTTAGTAACTTGCCTTATTATGACCTTCCAAATATACTATTTGGGTAAATTTAAGCTGGGTAAGTTTCTAGCATCCTCGTTTTTCACTAGTTTCTGACTGCGGCTCCACTCTCTTATTCTGATGTATGAGCTACATTACAGTAAAATCCTTACTATACTTACTAATATCATAAATGCGAAAGTGTTTGTTTGAATGTTTGTCTTTTATTCACGTAGCAACGGAGCGATTTTATGGTGAAACTTTTGTGTCTGGAGACAGTTAGGAGGTCGGAGAGTGATATAGGCTACTTTTACCGCTGTTAAACATCCTCTTTCCCATGAGAAGATCCATAATGATACGTATTTGAATTACTCCAAATTTTATAAACGCCGATAGATGACGCTATTAGATATTTTCACCTGATCGCATACGGGAAAAATCAGCCATTAAACTTTATAAAAAAAAATACCCGCGGTTTCTTATAGATGGCGCTGTATTTAATAACACCTAGACTCTATCGATAAACGTTTAAATATTTTTATGAATGATCGATGCCTGGCCATCGAGAATCGATAGTAGAGATGAAAAAATAAACCATTCAATAATCGATTTGAAAATTTATCCAAATTTACTTAGTATTTGTTGTGGTCCAGACGGCGGGGTGATATACCGCGCGGCTCGCGAGCTGGTATCGCGTCCACTGCTGGCCATCACGCCCACATACTGCGGCCGGTGTGTGCTGCTCATCATCGCTAATCTCGCCAACTGGGCCATCGCCGCTTACGGGTGAGTCTACCTTCCGATTTAATATTCTCATATGAATATTTTCCTTTTTTTTTATAGCTTGCCGAAGTGACTCTGTCTGATGGTAAGCATGATTAGAATCCGAGGGTTGTGGTCACCATACTCATTGTGAATGCAGCATGGTGAACTGCACTATGGCGGCCTTGTGAGATGCTCTACCACGCCGCGCTTGGGGATGTAAAAGTGACGTCACAGTGGCAGTGTAAGGCAGGAGCACACTTACCACGATAACTGTGATCCCTGCATCAATGGGCTTTCAGTCTTGCACTCACCAACGAAATACAACATTACTAATATCGCTTTAGGTTGATCTTCTGTGAGAGGGTAGTACTGCCCCTGTCGAGCTGATCCCGTTCGTCCGTTGTTCATTTATAGGAGAATACTAGGAGATGGGTTACCTGATGGCAAGTAACCACCTGTGTTTAGAGAGATCTGAGATAGAAATGACTTTACTTTTTAACCCACCATCATTCTGGAGCTAGGTAATTTGGCGTTACTCCACAATAAACGAAATAAATAGATAAAAAAGTTTAAAAAAACTCTAACCCAACTACTTAATGACTTTTAATAAAACGACACTCTTCATTCATTAACATAGGTTCAGTAGTTTAGTCGCTACGGTGGCACGTACAAACATACATAGACTACCAAAACTATGTACATAAACCACCATCCATGGACACTCGAGTAACTCAAGAATCATAAACATGTTAAGCTTTGAATACCTCCCCTCCTAGGGTTGAGGGGAGGGGGAAACGCCATAAACAAAACGTAATATTTTTTGTTAACCGTATTACCGTGTTGTGAACGAATTACAGAACCGCAGACCTGCTTGAGTTATTGCTACATTCCCCAATCCATCTTCTCTCTTACCTTACCCCCTCCCCTGCTCTCTATCGCCCCATCTCTGTCTCCTGTCCCGTTCCCCTTTCTCCTCTCCTATCTTTTTTCAACATACTTTCAATTTGCCCATTTGATGGCCTAGTGCCATTGTTTCCTATAAGTTAATCCCTATATGGAAATAATAATAATCCCTACCAATATTATAAATGCGAACGTAAGTTTGTTTGTTACGGTTTCAAGCGGAAACTACTCAACCGATCATCCTGAAATTTTGTCCACATGTTCTTGGAGGTATTAGAAGTAACATAGGATACTTTTTATTTAAAAAAATATTTATTTCATTTTTTTTTTCTATATTAAGAGCTTGCCAAAGTGACTCTACTCTGCCTGGTGGAAAGCATGAATAGAATCCAAGAGTTGTGGTCACCATACTCATTACAAAGGCAGACAATGCAGTATGGTGACCCACACTATGGCGGCCTTGTGAGATACTTTTTCACACTCCGCTTGGGGACATAAAAGGCATGACAGTCATTGTGAGAGTGTAAGGCTTACACAGTTACCACTATAACTATCACCCCTGCATCAATGGGTCTCCGGTCTCACACTCACCAACGAAACACGACAACACGGATGCTGTCGCTTTAGGTTGGTCTTCTGTGGGAGGGTAGTACTGCCCCGGTCGAGCCGGCCCGCTCGTGCTGAAATCAGCGTGGCTCTACCACCTAGGGAAAATGATCTGCTACGAAACTTAATGTAGCAGACCAAATTCCAGGCGAGTGAAGCCGCAGGTGAAAGCTAATTTAATATAAATGTAAATCTTTAAAAAGCCAACTTACCTACCCCTTTACTAATACGAGCTTGAATATAATTATATATTGTAATGTGTATTTTGTCTCCAGGGTAGCTCAACACAGTCGGGACTTCGCATCACATCTCTTGTTGGTGTTGATGTCTAATCTCTTCTTGTACACTCTCTTCTATATTGTCATGAAGCTGTTACACAGAGAGTCTATAAGATGGTATAGGTACGTATAGCAATTTCTTTTCATTTGTACAAACAGCTCTCTCATTTGGCATATACATGAAACGGATATATAGTGTTGTCCTATCTGGGTATCGAACACATGACACTCAGTGCAGTGGGGCGAGGTGACTGGTATTTTTAGGATTGCGTAGCCAAATGGCTGAATGGAACCCTTATAGATTTGTCATGTCTGTCTGTCTGTCTGTCCGTCCGTATATCACAGCCAGTTTTTTTTCCGAAACTATAAGAACTATACTGTTGAGACTTGGTAAGTAGATGTATTCTGTGAATCGCATTAATATTTCACAAAAGTAGAAAAATATAAATATTGGCGGTCTCCCATACTTAGAACTGAAACTGATTTTTTTTTCATCAAACACGTGTGGGGTGTCTATGGATAGGTCTTCAAAAATGATATTGAGGTTTCTAATATCATTTTTTTCTAAACTGAATAGTTTACGCGAGAGACACTTCCAAAGTGGTAAATTGTGTGTGCGTGTCTCTGTAACTTCAAAAAATAAGAGAATGAGAAACTAAAAAGAATATATGATGTACAATACAATGTAAACTTCTACCGAAAATTGGTTTGAACGAGATCTAGTAAGCAGTTTTTTTAATGCGTCATAAATCGTTACTACGGAACCCGTCATGGGCGAGTCCGACTCACACTTGGCCACTTTTTTTTGTATAATATCTGCTAAAATGACTATTTCACGTGATGGAATGTATGAGTAAAATCTAAGAGTAGTGGTCACTATACTCTTTGCGGCCTAATGTCCACACTATTGCGGCTTAGTGAGATGCCTTTTCACGCTGCACAGTGAGAGGGAAACACATGCGGTGGTAGTGAATTTCAAGTTTTGATTCCTCAGCACGGGAACCGAGTCGTTTAGTTCGAGAGCGTGTGCCTTCCACTCTAAAACTCCTAAGCCAGCACATCACTTTGTATGATTCACATATTGTCACTCTAAATTTGAACATACCTTGTGTCCGTTTCATGAATATTGGTAAAATCTTCTACGACACTTACTGTGGAAAGTGCAAGGAGCCAGTGCGGGCAGGTTTCTTAAAAAAAAAAGTAATATTTTAGTTTATAGTTCAGTATCATTAACAGTCTTTTACAGTCCACTGCTGGACATGGGCCTCTCCTTAGCAAGGAGGTTTTGGCCTACTATACCACGCTGGCCAGACGGGTTGGAATAGGGTTTGTTTCAACTTTTCCTTCTCTTTGTAATGACGTTGTCTTGCATATTTGGTTCCCTTAGTCGCCTTTTACGACACCCACGGGATGAATAGGGGTGGTAACACTATGTATTCTTAATCCGTCACCCCACGGACTAGTTCAGTAAGGTTTTCTTTATTAACCAAAGAGAATATTTTCATAGTTTTTTTTTTTTACAGCTGGGTGTTCATAGCGCTGACATATGGTACTTGGTTTAGTTCGAGTTACTTCTATTTGGACCAGAGCACTAACTGGGCGGTGAGTCATTCCTAACTTCTTTTAAATCTGACATCTGACACACAACGCCATCTAGTTTTAAACTAAGCAGAATTTGTACTATGGGTACTAGACAACTAAGTACTTTTTGTTTGTAAATACATACATATTATATATGAAACACCTAAATTCCGAAGCAAATGGCTGCAGATTATATAAACATTTGTTCCAACTCGGGATTCGAACCTGAGACTTCAAGTATAGCAGTCGAGTACTACTGCGCAACCGAGACAGTCAAAATATTGTGGTTTAATTGACGAGCGCTTTGTAGAACGGGTTGTATATCATGGTACAATACCAATGGAATTGGTACTGAAATTTGAGTTTTCAACTCTACATTTTCATATCTATACTTAACATATAGCTAAAGAGTTTGTTTGTTTGTTTGGACGCGTTAATCTCGGGAACTACTCGTCAAATTTAAAAAATCTTTCAGCGTTAGATAGTCGAGTTATCGAAGAAGGCTGTAGGCTTAACCTTCGTCTGAAGGTACCTTTTCTTGTTACTAATCGTCACTTTTGTCCACAGCTAACGCCAGCGCAATCTCGCCAAAGCAACAGAGTATGTTCACTCCTGCAGTTATACGATTCCCATGACGTCTGGCATTTCATGTCATCGACAGCCATGTTTTTTTCATTCAACATGTACCTAACCATCGATGATAACCTGTCCAGGACACCAAGAAATAACATTATGGTATTTTAAACTTTAGGGTACAAATATACTAGGGTGTCCCTTATATGACAAAAAAAATTTTTTTTTCGAATTTCGAAATGCATACCCTCTATAATTTTTACTACTGCTATAAGATACTTAAATATAAAATTTTATCAATCTAGCATAATTGCAACCAGTGCCGACTGAGCTTCAAAGTTTAGTAAAAAACGTGTTTTGTCCTAAAATTTCAGTCTGCTGTAATTTCACTATAAATGCAATGAATTAAGTGAATAAAATTAAATAATAAATTAGATGAACATTAATCTTTAATTAAAAACATAAAGAAATAAGAATCATTCAGGGTAACTTCTTTTTAGAGTAGTTTTTTTACAGTCTGGATACAATTTTAGATGTTCCTGGACACAGCGCAGCAAGAACTGTTTTTGTTCTTCTTCAGCCGTGATAAGTCCGTTAAAATCTTGCATTAATTTAACAGCCCTTTCAGCAGTATCATTTACAACTCTCAAATAACTTATTCTTCTTTTAGCCTCCAGAAAAGCAGCATTGTTATTCCAAGAAGATACATCTTCCTTTAGAAAACTGTCGTCGATCTGCAGTCGTGATAAAAATTGTTTGCTCTTTTCCGATACGAAATCATCCAGTGCTTTGTCTAAAAAAAAAGAAAAATAAGTTAAATAACAAATAAAAATCAACAACAATTTTGAAAATAAATAAATAAGTATTGGACATTGAAATTGAAATCCAACAAAAAGTCAATTTAACTTACCAAACAACTTTTGAGTCAGTTCTTCCTTCGAAGGGTCATAGCGTTTGCTAAAATCCGAGATTTTGTCCCTGTTGAAGTTGGCAATCATCTTCTTCTTAGTTTAGTTGTCAACTTCATCATCAAATAGTGATAGAATGACTGTCTCTTCACATAAATACAACAAGTGATGGCTGAACTTGCTTATAGAAGCTTTAGAAATTGTTGCGTCAACTTTTTCATACTCTTTTAACATCTTCAAGAAGCGCAAATCTTGATTAGGTGCTTTGGTCGCCACTGTACATTCGAGCCAAGGTTTAACATACAATATTACGAGAAATAAGCAAACATCTTGTAGAGCCTTTTTGTCCTTCGCAGTTACTCTGCATTGTGACTGAAGTAAACATATTTTTAAAGAATAGATCGCTCTCGCCATCCAGCGTGCCTGATGTATAGCTCCGGGGGGCCTTAGTTCTAATTTTTCCTCTGTGTCTCCTCCTAAAAATATTACGCACAGTTCGACCAATTCGCGGTAATCATCTCTTACAAAACTTTTATCTAATTCTGCCTTATAAAATAGTAACAACGCTTGAATGTCTGTCTCGGCAACCCGTGCTTTTACGAAATTAAGAGATGGTTCAATTTTAGTACAATCAATGTTTTTCCAATTTTCTTGGAACTTTTTGAACATCGGAATATCTGGACTACTAGTAATTTGCTTAATCTTGGTTTCAAAGACAGCTTTTAGGACCAATTCATAAACATGATGACGACAGGCGAAAAGCAACAATTCTCTTCCTAAAATTTGCTCCAAAATAGCACAAGCTACATTGAAACGGCCCATATTGGAAGCTGTTGTGTCGCAGCACATTATTTGCACTTTATCATAAAAATTCCAGTCAAAGAGAGCTGCTGATACAGCCTTCGCTTGAGAAGAAGAACTTTCTAGTTTCGGCACTGCAAGAAGCTGCTCTCTATCGTCAAATGAAGCTATAACTGGCAAGCGTTCTTCTTTTGAACTCCGTACATCCAACCCCGGTAATAGTTTTCCATCCCAATGGACTGTGACTATGTCGGGTACATTGTTTTGGAAGTTAGATTTTATTGCTTCTGCCCTTGATTTTCTAGTTTCAGTACGAATTCGCTGAATCGAGGATTTGTTAATACAGAAATCATCGCTGCTCAGACCAAGCGCTTCTACCACCGCATTAAGAATGTAAACGGTATCTCTAATGCTTAACTGGCATCGATCTAAAGCTGCAACTAGTTTAGGTGTTATAAGATTCTTTCTACCTCTTTTTGAACTTTGTTCATGGCAGGGAACGTCCGGCAAGCTGAGTTCAGAATTCAAGATCTGTTCTTCGTCTGAATCTTCTACACTGTTTAAGTTATTTGTGGTGGAAGTAGATGCAACAGCTAGTGATTCTCTTTGTCTTACAATCCTTTCCTCTTCTTCCAATCGTCGTTGTCTAGATCTTTGTTCTTTTTCCGCCAATTTTTTATCTACACCACCTAAGCATCCCGATCGACCTGGCTCTCTCTGTTTCATTAAAAATAATTTATCTTCCTCTATTTTCATTCTCTCAAAACATCAGCATGTGCAATATCAAACAAATTATCAAGATTAATTATAAAATTGTTCTCACGACTCTTAAACGTAATCTGAGTTTTCTTACAATTTTTTTGCAACTCTCTCCAAACATGATATAAATCAATAAGTTTCTTCACGCAGTTAGGAAATGCCCTTGTTGGAATTCTTGCTTTTTCCCAATATATGATGCACTCCCTAATCACAAGATTTGCACTTTCACTAACAGTCAATTTAACCTCACGAATATTCTTTTGCAACTCTCTCCAAACATGATATAAATCAATAAGTTTCTTCACGCAGTTAGGAAATGCCCTTGTTGGAATTCTTGCTTTTTCCCAATATATGATGCACTCCCTAATCACAAGATTTGCACTTTCACTAACAGTCAATTTAACCTCACGAATATTGTAAAATAGGACTGAGAGAACTTGTCGATTAGATGGTAATTTTGCACCATTTATTTGGTAGCTAGTCAATCCGATAAGAAAAATATTTTGTTTATCACTCCGTAATTCCACCGACATGTTTACGCACTAAACAATGAAGCACTAATAGTCTCAAAAATCACGTACGAAATGGCAAATAAAACATGTCGTAACAGGTCACTGGGCAGTACTTAAGCAACTTGTATCGACAAGTTTAAATAGCAAGTCGGCACGGGTTATCGTTTATATATCGAACTAATATTTTTTTCTAGACAATATAGGGTTATTACGAAACTTTTAAGAAGGTATGCGTAAAAAAATATCGAACTTGAAATTTAAGGGACACCCTAAAATATACCCAAGGGTTTAACCATACTTGGGGATACAAATATACCCCAGGGTAAAGCTAAGCTAGGTACAAATATACCTCAGAAATTTGGGGTCACACTTTAGAATACTCGATCGCTACGGGTCAGAGTTCCTCGCGATTAAAACTTGTGAAAAAATAAAACTATTGTGATTGTAGGTTAATTTCTTAAAATATTTATTGTAAATTTAGATAATGTTGAATTGTTCATTGATATAGTTGAAAAAAATTCTTAATTGAAGAGGCTCGTGGCTAAGTGGTAACCGTGTAGGTTAACAAATTACAAAGCTATCTATAGCAATCGTTACGGGTTGTTGGGCCACACAGAAGTCCGACCACAACCTATCTACAGAACTTCCATATCGCCTTGTACTTGTGTTCGGTAATCTTGTAATAAATGTCTGCCGTGGTTGGAGCGAGTGGCCACACTGACGGCGGGTCTGTCGGCGCGTGTCGTCACGCCGTCGATATAGCCACCTTCTTTTTTTTCGTGTCGTGATAGTGGCTCACGTCGGAATAAGTAACTAATACAAATAATTTTGTTGTACAGCGGGACTTATTCGCCATAAAATCATTTAAAAAGGTTACGATGCCTTCTATTTTCGACTTTTACACCGGTCGTGGTCATGGGTAGACTCTTATAATAAATCCCGCTCTGTAACAAAACTATATGTATTTGTAAAAGTGGCGAATGTCTAAAAACAGTAAAATAAGGCCGTTGCTATAGCGGATAAGCTCTTCGTGATAGCCACCACGTCGCAAATTATGACTTGTATACACTGTGGTTACAGCCGGTCGGACGTTTTCGGCTTATACCAAGAAGTTTGAACGAACGTGAACTTACTCTTCCATACACTTTCATACTTCAAATAGCACCAACACTTTATATACGTCGACTTACGACAATGATAATCAAGTAAGTAAACTCTAAATACCACATAGTTCTAATAGCAGAGTGTGATTTTAGATTAACTTTGGTTGTGGAGATCTGATTATAGACAGACGCTTCACGTTAAATCTCGAAGTCCAGACATGTTGTAGTCGACTTAAAGCCGTACCCAACCTAGTTTGGATCCCCTTCAGATCGCAGTAGCCAAGAGTATATGGTATTCCCGCTAAAAACCTCCCTGTTGCTCTCAGTGGAACCCGGATCACGTTATATCGGGTCCCAAGGGCTAGAGTGTCAGTGTGTGTCAAAAGTTGACGGATGTAAGAGTAGAGTAAGACCAAAGGAAAGATGGATAAAGAGTCAACAGTGAACTGATGTCTGATAGAGGAGAATGAAAAAACAACCTTAAATAATATATTAGCAACACAACAGTTGTGTTTTCAGCACTCTCGTAAGTACGCACGTACGTACGTACGTACGGAACGCATATACGCGAATTAGCACTGTCGACTGTTAACGGTACTCCAGTGCTGAAAACACACGCTACGTACAGTCGTTAGCAGCGTAAAGGTATTTCTTGTATATTATAGTCAGCAACGGACTTGTTAACAGTCCACTGCTGGACAAACCCCCTCTTTGGTCTACTACACCACGCTGGCCAGACGAGTTAGTAAAGGATTTGTTTCAAGTTTTCCTTGCACTCCAAAGAAAATTTAAATGAGATGATTATTTAAATTAGTCAAGTAATGCTATTTTTTTTATAACATAGGAGTTAAAAAGATTGAACACTAACCTGGTCTCAATTTAGTCTCAAATAATATAATTAAATCGAAATATTTTTTAACTAATAACTGCACTTAATACATAGAGGAAACATTTAAAAAAATGTTTGGTAATCCCATAGACAATACGTTGAACTCACTTTTGGAAGGCAACCTTTTTCTTTTATCGTGTGGTAACCCCCTCGGGTTGTAACCCCACCGGGTTTACGGCGGGGTGGCGTGTCGGAATCGGACCGAATAAAACTACACGGTGTGCCACTCTGCGCATAAGATAGGCGCTACTAGTTCTGTGGTGAATGTCAACTTATTTGGCTCTTTTCGAGTTGCCGGTGTCTTTATGTGGACTTACCCACGGATAACGGATTTGTTAGTTTGCACCCTATATTGTAAAATACGGATAATCGCTAAGTATTCTTTCTCGTTTTTATGCTACTACAATATTATTCATTCCATGACACGACTGCTCAAAGACGAAAGTTGTTTTGACCGACTTCGAGAAAAGGAGGACGTTATTAATTCGGTAGTATTATTTTTTTATGTTTTTTTTTTAACTTAGAATTTTTTTATTTTAACAATTTTATTTCTCGCTCCCATTGAGTTCGAAAAATTTTCGTTTTTTCATCCTTAGTGGTGGTATTTTTCTTCAAATTTGTATAGAACCAAACCAAACGAGAACCTACACTGTCCGTTTGGTACCAGATGTTTTCGTAACTTTACAATTCCGTCATTAATGGAACAGTATGACTCTGGTTAGGTCCTATTCAAGTTTGTAGAAATATAATCCAATTTCATTATAAAAACTACTATTTATGACAATTTCTTACTTAATATTAATTAGCGAAAATGCATTTTATTTAGTTTAATATAGATACAGTAGTGTAACTTTGACATAACATATTCAATTCCTAAAAGTCACCGAGTTATAATTTTTATGAAGGCACTTTGAAACTAAACCAAAGCTTTTAATTAGGTTATGAATTGTAAAAAAAAAATTGGGTGCTATGAATTTGTAAAAGTAAATTGTAAATTAAACGCATTAGATGTAAAATGGGATGCACTTAAGAGCATTAAAATATTTGCCAACTGAACCCGTGTGGTGACGGATTAAGAATACATAGTGTTACCACCCCTATTTATCGCAATTGTTTGTATGTACTAAGTCAGCTCTTACGATATCCACGGGATGAATTCGCGTTAAGAAATTAGTGACGCGTCAATGAAACCCCACATTTTGGGCAAAATTACGGTGCGTAGCTTGATCAAAGTTTCTTGTGACGTATAACTATTTTAAAATTTACCCCTAAAAATAACCCCTATTTGTCACAAGGGTTTGTGTGAACCGACTTAATCAGCTCTTACGATATCCACGGAATGGTTCTATAGTACCAATCCCAATTTTACATCTAATACAAGTTGTGGTAAATTAGAAATATTTATATTATTAATAAAATTTCTTCTCGCTTTGGGGGCGTTCAATCATTACGTAACGCAATTTTTGGAGACTTGACCTTTCACCCCCCTCATGTAACACACCGTAACGATTTTAAGTGAAACGTTACGTAACACTCCCTAGTTTCTTATTTAAATAAAAAAAAAAACATTGTTACGTAACACATGTTCGAAACCCCCATCCCGCTCATGTAACGCATCGTAACGTAAGACCCCTCAAATTGCGTTACGTAACACTTGAACGCCTCCTTATAAGCGATTGGAAATTTAGTAATCGTTAGGGTTTCTTTACTGTTCTATAAAATATAACTAGCAGAGAGTTAGTGTGGAATAAAATCATATTAAACTGTGATTAATCGCACGATTTTTTTGTATGTAGGTTAGGGATGCTATTTACTCGCGCGTTGTTGCCAATAAGCTGTTTTGAAACGATGCAAACTCAATTTTAATTCTTGAACAGTAAATCTAGTACTAAATTTACTTTAACACCAATCACCATCAACAGCCTTTTACAGTCCACTGTTGGACATAGGCCTCTCCTTAGCAAGGAGGTTTTGACCTACTATACCACGCTGGCCAAACATCTTGGAGTAGAATTTGTTTCAAGTTTTTCTTCTTTTTGTAATGATGTTGTCTTGCATACTTTGTTCCCTTAGTCGCCTTTTACGACACCCACGGGATGAATAGGGGTGGTAACACTATGTATTCTTAGTCCGTCACCACACTGACAACTAAATTTACTAGGAAATAGTAGAAACAGCGTCAACTACTTCTGAGTAAATAGCAATCGTAACCTAAGTAGGGCAAAATCCTAGTGCGAGTGTGTTAATAAGATTATTTCGCATCAACTCGTTCGTCACGGTGACTGCGTTCAAACATCGCCATGAAAATCAACGCAATAGGCCATTCGCGTTAAGAAAATAGTGATACATCGAGGAAACCCCGCACTCTTTGCGAGACCCGAGGCCCATTGATGCAGGGGTGACAGTTATCGTGATAACTATGTGAGGCTTACGCTGCCACGATGACTGTCATGCCTTTTACGTCCCCAAGCGTGGTGTGAAAAAGCATCTCACTAGGCCACCATAGTATGGGTTACCACACTTTGTCTGCATTTGCAATGAGTATGGTGGCCACAACTCTTTGGATTCTATTCAGGCTTTCCATCAGGCAGAGTAGAGTCACTTTGACAGGTTTTACATATAAAAAAAACTCAAACCGATCGAGTTACGGTGCGGGGTTTTATCGAAGCATCCTTTGCGGATATGTTGATAATTGTTTTAAAATTAGGCAACCTTTCTGAAAGGTAGTTTCGAAACATTATCTTCAAAGAGTTGTGCAACTCGCAGCATTTTCATGATTTTTGCTTTTTACACTGTTACACGTATGTATTACAATTTTGTTTATATTACTTTATGGATAATGTAAATTGATTTTACGCTTTCTTAATATTAGAACGCTTAGTTTGAACAGTAAACGAACCCTAAATTAATATTCCAAAAATAATTTAAAAGGGGTAGAATGAATGATAATAGTTCTCTACCGCACCTCTTCTGTCTTTCTTTTCCTACTGCACACGTGAGAAAGGCGATCTATTGTGAAAGTATTACACACAATATTAATTTTAATATACTTCTGAATAACTCATATATATGAACCATCAGATCCCAGATTCCTGCATTTCTAGGGCTGAGGTATTCAAGGGTCTCGTTTCTCTTGAAGGCCATACGCTTCTGAGACTCTTAACACCCCTTCTACTTCTGAGAGAAATGAACATAAAGGGAAGCTATTTCATCATATTACTGTGATCCATGGCGACTGTTTCGTGCGTTCATTAGGTCTATCTGTCTGTTTGCTCCCTTGTACTATTTAAAATAGATTATTAATACTAAAAAAAAATTGTGTACACAGACAAATTTATGGTATATTAAAAATAATATTGTATACCAATCAAATATGTTTGTATTGGACGTCGTTGTATAGATATGAAGTGTAATTCAAATGTAAATAAATACCTGTTGCTTTTATTTACCGTTGTTTTATTTACTTATAAATAATAATACTTACAAAACTTATTTGATAGAGGCTGTGTGACTATAGTATATGGCAACCAGAAATAATGCTTTGACATAAATCAAGAACCTGGCTCGACCGGGGTGATTGTTAAGAGATGTCGTCTATTTAAAAAGGTGTTTTTGGGTTATTGTGTTCGAAGTCATGATATGTAGTATTCGAGGTAGCAGAGCCACACTGATTTCAGCATGAACGGGCCGGCTCGATCGGCAGTACTACCCTCCCACAGATCAACCTAAAGCGACAGCATCCGTGCTGTCGTGTTTCGTTGGTGAGTGTGAGACCGGGGACCCATTGATGCAGGGGTGACAGTTATCGTGGTAACTGTAAGCCTTACATTGTCACGATGACTGTCATGCCTTTTACGTCCTCAAGTGAGGCGAAAAAAGCATCTTAATAGGCCGCCATAGTGTGGGTCACCATACTGTATTGTCAGCATTCGCAATGAGTATGGTGACTACAGCTTTTGGATTCTATTCATGCTTGCCATCAGGCAGAGTAGTCACTTTGATAAGCTCTTAAAATAAATAAAACGAAAAGTTACTTCATATTTTCGAAATATTATAAAGTCACTTGTATGACGACCAATTTACGACTGTCTTTCATTCGGGAGGTCACAATGTAACGCTTTGTTACACACATCGTCATCATCATTAATCATCATAACCTCTAACAGTCCACTGTTAGACAAAGGCCTCTCTTTAGAAAGGAGGTTTTGGCCTATTACCCTGGCCAGACAAGTTGGCAGAGGGTTTGTTTCAAGTTTTCTCTTTGCAGTGACGTCCTAAGTAGTTTGTACCCTTAGTCTTACCACACTCATGGGCAAAGAGGGGCTGGTGACACTCAGTATTCTTAATCCGTTACCATACGGAAGACACATTTGGTTATTCAGAAAGCGTCAGCACTATCGCTACGATAACAGAACTACACAGAAAACCCGTGTTATGCAACGATCAAGTATGTGGAGCTTCCGGTTAAAACCACCCTGTCGGCCAGTCTAAGTCGCTCTACTCTGAGGAGAACACGGACAGTATTATTTCAGGTCTCCACCAGGATCGACGCTGCACCGAGCCAGGCCCCTCTCTCGTAAAGACCTTCTCCACCTATCGCCCTAGTTTGATCAAAAAATGGCCTGGTCCAAAAATGTATAACCCTGGAATTCATTACCGGCGCACGTGTTTCCCTCCCACTACGATCCCGGGTCCTCTAAGCGGGGCCTGAAAAGCATCTCATTAGGCCGCCATAGCGTGGGTCGCCATATTACACTATCGTCATTTGCAGTGAGTATGGCGACCGCCGCTCTTGGATTCTATTAATGCTTTCCATCAGGCAGAATAGAGTCACTTTGGTAGGTTGTAACTAAAAAAAAATGTGAACGGAACGTAGATTTCATATACCTATGTTAACATATAGGTATTAATGTGACTTTCGTGGTTTATTATGTTTTAAAGTGTTTTAACTAGTGAAACTGATGCTGTCTTGGTAACGTCACGGATTTCGATAATCTTGATAATACAGTATACAAAAATTTTGTTGCTAATTAGTCGAAATTTGTCGCCAAATATCAGAAGCCTGGAACTGGTTTAAGTGGCTAATCTTAGGTAACTTTGCCCAACCATTCTCAGATGACACTTGATATTATAACTATCACATCATCATCAACAGTGTTTCATAGTCCACTGCTGGACATAGGCCTCTCCTTAGCAAGGACGTTTTGTCCTACTATACTACGATGACCAGATGGGCTACTATAGGATTTGTTTCAAGTTCTCCCTTTCTTCACAGTGTTGTTCTCCTGTATTATTATTCTATCAATATACATATTTAATTACTTGCTTGATTGACTTATTTTTATTATTAATACAGAGCCTTAATCGCTGGCGCTTACAAACTTGACACGGTGTAGTGGTTTGTATAAGTGACTGCTGCGCTAAACCACCGCTGAAATCAATGTATGTGAACGACTTTAATGTTTGATTTAGGCTGCGGTCGGAATTGTGCTCACAGCACTTACGACGTTTAAACTGCTAACGTGTGGTCCGATTTAGTGAGCGCGCCAACGTCTGTTAGCAGTATTAATAATTCGGACCACTTGTGAGTGTGCTTACGAATTCAAAAGTTGAACATTAACCTAAGAGAGCATTTTTTGACATAAACACGAGTGGAGTATGTGGTGTAGCCGATGAAGACGATAAAATATTTGTATTTCAAGCATTTTTCGTAATCAAAATTTAAATTACCCGTTTCCAGCCTATGTCCAGCAGCGTCTATTAAAGGCTTAATGGTTATATTACCTATTTCAGGTGATTAACATGGATATATATAATAGTAGTTCAACATCCAACCTGCTACGTACATACGAGTATAACAGATACTTTTGGAAAAAACAATTGCATTTAAAAGTTGATTTAATTTAAAAAAAACCGAAGAATGTTTAATCTAGACTATATTTGGTGAAATGCTGGAATGCCATAGAAAACAAAGTCCAGCTGAGAAATAACACATTTCTTAAACCATTGGAATAAAATATTGCCTAAAAATCATAGATTCAAATAAATGGCGCCAAATAACGTCAATGCTCACGATGCTAACGATCCGACCCGTCAGTACTGTAAGCACTAGGTAGTGACGTCACATGTAACGTCATAGCATCCACAACGCTAGCGGTGAGCATGAAAAGCACAAATTGGACCGCACGTTGGTTTGGACCACGGCCTTAGTCAGGGGTTTTGAAGTCTTGCATTTAGTGATTATATACATAGCTGAGACGAAAAGGAATAGGCTATTTGCCCTATGTGACAAAGAAAGGGCTACGTATGTATAATAAATATAATAATATTCTCTTTTATTTATTTTTAATAACATGAAAAAAAATAATTCACTAACCTTCGTACTCATTTTCCTTTTTTGTACGATATATAGACGTTCCTGGGTGTTCTTGTTTCACGACTACTTAAATATATTTCAAATTTGTCAATTTTCGTCTATCTACCATTAAAAAAAGTAAAATAATACGTATATATCAGAATATTTTAAAAACGTCTAAACATCCCTAACAGTTATTGATCTAGTTAAATAACAATAGCTATAAATATAAATTTCATTAAACCGAATGCAAGTGACAGAAATTATGGCGGGAAAGCGCACGTGTCGGCCATCTTTTGTTTAATTCGTCACATCTATTAGACAGGGAGCATATATTGTGATTGTCATTATAGTTATTGCGTATTTATGTTTAACACAATTTATATTTAATAGTGTATTTTATGCTTCGGTTTTTATATTGAATAATTTAAATGTTTCACGGTTATGTAATTTAAAAAAACTGGTTTGGTTTAAAATGTCTATGGAAAATGTATTAGATCTCTTTGCTTTTTGTCTTATAAGTTTTTTTATAGAATTTGCGACATAGATAAAACCTGTAAATTTAATTATTAATATATTTACGATAACAAAACATAAAACACATTTGAACGTTTATTTTACTGTTGATCCAGTGATTAAAGGTGCCACTAAAGGTCGTGGATTCGATTTTGGATAAATTTGTGTGTCACGAAGACGATCACTTGTTCTCTGTGTGGGTATAATTTATCTGTAATATGTATGTATTTAGAATTATATAAGTATGCTGTGTCCCCTATAATGTAAACGGAACTAATTTAAAAAAAAAAATCGGCGGCAAATTCAAGACTATATTTTGAGAAGTATGCACAACAATAACTACCTCGCCTGCTACAAAGTTTTTTATTTCTCTAAGACCGTAACGTCCCACATCGCATACATTGCTTCGCAAGCATATGTGCCTCATGCAAACATCCACACAGCTTACATATAACTGCCTCGATGGCGTAGCGGTAGCGAAAGCGACTGCTGTGCTTGAGGTCTCGGGTTCGGGACCCGGGTCGGACCAAATGTTTGTATGATCTGTTTGTTGTTTGTTTCGGAGTTTGGATGTTTTCTATGTATAATATGTATGTATGTATAAAAAAAAGTATATAAGTATTCTATCAGTCATTTTAGTTATCATAGTACAAGCTCTGCTTAGTTTGAAACTAGATGACGTTGTGAGTAAAAAAAAGCTCATGGAAAGCCTTCGATGACTATGACGCGACGTTCACTCAAAAAGTACTCAAGTGAAAATGTCTATAGGCGAGACATTTTCACTGAAAAAATAGTCAAAAGTCTAGATAGAGTATCTATATCGCGATCCGATACTCAAAGATTTGAATCCATTTTTCCTACATTTAAACTTTGCAACAACCCGATTAGCGGCAATAGGATCGGCACACGATGTAGGACAAAAATACCGCCAAAAAGTGACCGTTTAATATGCCTTTGCCTCCACAGAATCAGGTGTCATTTTATGTATGTATGTTAACATTTGAAATTCTAAAAATAAGTGTCTGTACATTAACATACGCTAAATCAATTTCTCAATCGCAAAATAAGTTTGTTTTTAATGATAACTAACAAGGCGGTCGACTTCTGAAATTCAAGAGTTTTGAGCAAACCCCTACTTCAGAAGTAGGGAGGGAAGAAGTGTTTGATGTCCGATAACTTCACTCGCACGATGAAAAACAACGAAAAAACAGTTCACTCCGGTCTAGTCCAACCCTCGATATATTATTTTAGTGTTTCTCTTCGAATAAGAACAAATCAATACTGCTGCTTACCCCTTTCCAACTTAACTATGGATAACGAATCAGCCCTAACCGGCTGTATTCAAATCTAAATGATATGTTGACGTAATTACTTAAATTTGTCACGGAAGGGTTATGTCAAAACATGGTAGATGCAATTTATTTTATATTTATTATTATTATTACAGCAGAGGGTTTGATGCTCGGCCCGAAGATTGATAAAAAATAAGTATGCTTTTTATCGTTGTTTATGGTAATGTAGCATGAGTCTTTTCGCGTGTGAGTGAGTCGTGAGTGAGTTGAATTTTCTTAACATAACTCACTCGACGAAAAGCAAAGAAAGAAATACTTTATTTTATGATAAGATGATGAATATAGCACTGGTTACACCAAGTCATACAAACAACACTGTTGCCCTTCGGCCATCTTGAAAACTAATAACTGACTAACCAGTCAGTCATTAAAGATCTCTTTATTAAAACAAATCTTTCTGCTTTCTTGGTGATTATTTATATAATAAGACAAATGCCGAAGTTATGACGAAGTCGAAATGCAAAACGGAATTGACAAGATAGCGTCTGACACTCAACTATGAAGGCACAGAGATGCTGTTGTTAGTAGTGACATAATGTCATAAATATGAACAAAACACACACAAATACACACGTGTACACACCCACAAACATACACATCCATAAGCATACACACTCACACACATACACGCATGTCAACACTCAAGATAATCTTTAAAATATCTGTTGTTTCTACATCAAAATGGTTTATAATAACTTGCTACTATGTGTTAGTAAAATTACTGTTTTCCTTGTAAGTAAATTCTACCCTAGGGGAAGCCTGGTCAGCGGAGCACACACTAGCGGTTT
Source organism: Hypercompe scribonia (assembly GCA_949316085.1). Lineage (NCBI taxonomy): Eukaryota > Metazoa > Arthropoda > Insecta > Lepidoptera > Erebidae > Hypercompe > Hypercompe scribonia. The sequence goes on from OX438997.1 coordinate 7,273,966, forward strand.
GTTCCGTCTGGTCGGCGATGCGTGGGGCCTCACTGCAGTTATTGGAGATCTCTCGCTACCGGCCGTCATACGTTCCATGGCCGGTAGCGACAGTTGTTTTACCGCGATCGCAACCTTCTGCGAAGACGTAATTTCGCGGAAGGAGGCGGCGGGGAAGGCCCGGGAGGACGATATCCACTCGGACCCAATTCGCCACTGGCGATGCGGGCGGCGGAAGCACGCATACCAGCGCCTTATGCCGCCTTGAGTGTGGCCGCGGGTGGACGAGACGGGTTTTCCCCTCCATCGCCGTCGCCTGCAATAGAGAGTTTACCAGTAGATGGCGTCCGTGGTAGCGGGCAGACGCTAGGAGGGATCTGGATATTGTAATAGCAGCTGTTCCCGGATCCCTCCTATATCAGGCACAGAGTGGCACACTGTGTAGTTTTAGTCGATTCGATTCCGACGCACCACCCCGCTGTAAGCCCCGATGGGGTAACGGCCCCAGGGGATTTCCACAGGTTAAAAAAAAGGCTGGTTAGCGAGGGTACCGTTGTGGCTTCCCCCAGGACAGGATCTGACCAGACGCGGCGTTGATCCTGGAGGGGACCTGAAATAATATGGCCCGGGTCCCCTTCAGTGTAGGACGCCTGAGACCGGCTGTTGGGGTGGTTTCTAGTGTAAACACTACATACTCCTGGCTCCTGCGTCCCTGAGGAGCCGGAGATCCGAAGGGATTTTCCACGTCCTCAACAAAAAAAAGAAGAGGCCTTTTAACCTGGGTGGTGTGACAGGGATACCAGTACAAAGGAGAGTAAAAACAAATATATTTTGCTTTCTTTGTTAAGAGATAAACTTTTATTATTTACTAGCTTACCCCGCGAACTCTGTTCCGCCTTAGAGGCAGTAAATAAGCAGACTTTTTTTTACTTAAACCCATTCTAACGGGGTAAAAAGTATCCTATGTCCGTCTCCTGGTTCTAAGCTACCTCCCCACCAATTTTCAGCTAAATCCGTTCACCCGTTCTTGAGTTATAAGTGGTGTAACTAGCACCACTTTCTTTTATATATCTATTCTCTATCTATCTATTATATATATACATAGATTATTTTCTTAGGTACATAGCCGAACCCCCAACACATCTACTACATCGACAGCATCATCACTAAGCATCTGTTTGTGCTTATTTTATCTCCTAAGAATCAAATTTACGTGTCCAATAAGTTGTTTTTATTTTTTATTTTTCTCTGTGTAATTTATCTATGGCGTGTATTTGTTTAGAAATTTATAAGTTTCTCTAGTCCGTGTGGTGACAGATTAAGAATACATAGTGTTACCACCCCTGTTCATCCCGTGGGTGTCGTAAAAGGCGACTAAGGGAACCAAATATGCAAGACAACATCATTACAAAGAGAAGGAAAACTTGAAACAAACCCTATTCCAACTCATCTGGCCAGCGTGGTATACTAGGCCAAAACCTCCGTGCTAAGGAGAAGGCTATGTCCAGCTGTGGACTGTAAAAGGCTGTTGATGATGTTTGATGAAGTTTCTCTAAAACTAAAGTATCTCCATGACAGAATTTCATTAAAATCGGTGCAGCAGTTCCGCCGTGACAACGTAACGGGTAGACAGAGTTAGTTTTGCATCCATATTGATATTACAAATTTAACCACACTTGTGTTAATATTACAAATTGAGTGGACAGCCCTTCTACCCCTTCATAAAATTAGGCATTACTTAGTGTAAAATATAAAGTTCACATACTGAGAGCGACAAATATACTACCTTCCTGTGCAAATCAGTTAACACCTGGAACTCACTATATTATGGGTTAATTTACACAAAAACTCATTAAATTGTAGCCTATGTGTTATTCTAATGTATGAGCTATGTTACTTTAAAGTTTTATCTAAATCTGTTCAGTAGTTTTTCGTGAAAGAATTACAAACATACAAACACCTGTCTTACCAAAACTTTCTCAATTATAATATTATTAGGATGTTTATCAACAGTTTGAAGATGATTAGAAAAAGATTGTTAGTTATTAATGATTACTTATTTATTTATTTTTAATTTATTTGTTTTTTAAAGTCAACACCCCGCATTGGGAATATATCCTGCAGGGGACTTTACAAACACACATGAAACGAAATAAAAAACACCCAGACAGAAGTGTTGTCCCATGTGGGGTTTGAACCCACAACACTCAGCGCAGTAGAGAGCGGTGACCGCTTAAACCACCAAGCCAACCGCGCAATCAAACAATTATCTAAACAGACTTTTTGTTTTATTGCAAACCTGGTCTCCAATAAAAAATAAATAGTCAAGAGTTTATTGTATGATCTGAGCTGGTTACCCATCCAGTAACTGGCAAACAATAATACACATAAATATTTTACTCACACATCATCACCCTCCGAATTATTCCTCAAAGCTGGTTGGGGTTGTTGATTTTACGTGAAGCGACTACCACTAGAAGAAGGTGGCTGGTAGCGGATGGATGCGAATTGCCCGAGACCGGGATGGTTGACGTTCCTTGGGGGAGACCTTCGTTCAGCACGGGCTGGGCGTAATTTGCTACGCAGATGACACATTGGTCACGGCCCGGGGAGCAAACTTTCAAGAGGCGGCGCGCCTGGCCACCACGGGTGTCTCTCTGGTGGTCGGGCGAATTGAGGCGTTGGGTTTGCGGGTGGCCCTGGACAAGACGGAGGCCCTTTTGTTCCATGGGCCCCGTCGTGGTCCACCCTCCGGCGCCTCCATCGTGGTCAATTCGGTCCTCGTACCGGTTCAGGCCCAGATGAAGTATCTGGGCCTGATCCTCGACGGCAGGTGGCTCTTCGACGAGCACTTCCGACAGCTTTCTCCAAAGCTGGTCGGTGCTGCTTCTGCCCTTGGGCGACTTTTGCCCAATCTGGGTGGAGCTAGCGTCGCGACGAGACGGCTATACACGGGGGTTGTCCGGTCAATGGCACTGTATGGTGCACCGGTGTGGGCGGCGGCTCTGACCGCCCAGAATAGGGCTCGCCTCTGGCGCCCTCAGAGGATATTGGCGGTTAGAGCCATACGCGGTTACCGCACCGTATCGACGGAGGCGGCGTGCGCCTTGGCCGGAACTCCCCCGTGGGATTTGGAGGCGGAAGTGCTCGCCGAAGTTTATCGGCGGACGGTTGATTTCCGGGCGGGTAGCGGCATACGGCCCCCGCCCGAAGAGATACGCGAGTGGCGAGAGGCCGCTCGTCGAGCCACGATGGCTCGTTGGTCGTCCCGGCTGGAGGCTCCACGTGCTGGCTTTGCCGCCGTGGAGGCTCTCCAGCCGGTCATCGCCGAGTGGGCAGGGCGGCAGCACGGGGCCCTTTCCTTCCGACTGACGCAGGTCCTTTCCGGGCACGGTTGCTTCGGGAAGTATCTGCACTCGGTCGCCAGGAGGGAATTGAGTCCCGCCTGTCACCACTGCGACTGCAGTGAGGACTCGGCTCGGCACACGCTGGCGGTTTGTTCCGCCTGGGCGGCACAGCGTGGGGTCCTCACTGCAGTTATTGGAGGAGATCTCTCGCTACCGGCCGTAATACGCTCCATGGCCGGTAGCGACAGTTGTTTTACCGCGGTCGCAACCTTCTGCGAAGACGTAATTTCGCGGAAGGAGGCGGCGGAGAAGGCCCGGGAGGACGATATCCACTCGGACCCAATTCGCCGCCGGCGAGCCGGGCGGCGGAGGTGCGCATACCAGCGCCTCATGCCGCCTTGAGTGTGGCCGCGGGTGGACGGGACGGGTTTTCCCCTCCATCCGCTATAGTGGCCAGCCGCGAGGAGGCGACGTCCGCGTGTGCCGTACGTCGCCTAAAAATAGAGAGTTCATCCGCAGATGGTGCCCGTGGTAGCGGGCAGGCGCTAGGAGGGATTAGGATGTCGTAATAACAGCTGTTCCCGGATCCCTCCTCTCTCAGGCGCAGAGTGGCACACCGTGTGGTTTTAGTCGGTCCGATTCCGACACACCGCCCCGCCGTAAACCCCGGTGGGGTGACGGCCCGTGGGGGTTTCCACACGTTAAAAAAAAAAAAAAAAAAAAAAAAAAAAAAAAAGACCTTCGTTCAGCAGTGGACGGCGATAGGTTGACTGATGACTACCACCAGACCTCCAAGCTAAATACTAGGCGGTATGGAAATTCTGTAGACAGATTAGTTGACCTCGTTAGGGGTCTAACTTCCTATTCTTCATATGACAACTGGGACCGTCAGGTCAACGTACTCTCTGAGACATAAAAGAATCTCAATTTGTTAAGAATGGTCACCCATCCATAAGCTGACCTGACTACAGTTGCTTAACTTTGCAATGTGCTAACTCACTCGGTTGCATTTAGCTATAAGCCCTTCAAAACACTTAGTTAACTACTAATATAACATTTATATGAATTATACTCGTAAGATATTTGTAAATGTTTTTCAGACGCCATAACAGAATACATCATTAATTCTAATATTTACCCTGAAGAAATAAAATTCATGTGAATTTTTTTACTTCATTACAATTACATTTAAATACAAACCTTAACGCGTAAGAATAGAGTTGTAAATGAAATAGGTCGAGTTCACAGGAAAATAGACTCACGAACAGCCAATAACAATGGTGGGCGGCGCTAATTTTGAAATTGAAACGATTTTTTTTTAAGATAACCGTTTTTCTTTTAAGCTCTGTCTGTATTCAGACGTTGACGTTAAAGGACGCATGCATGATATGTAGAAAGCTCTTCTATCTTTTTATTTTTACTGTTTTTAAAATGTAGACATTTTTTTTATATTATAAATATTTCTACGTCTGCTTAACTGATATAAAAAATAAAAATAATAAAACTTAATTCATCACTAAAAACATTAAAAAATGACACTTTGTTGTTTTATAATCATTTTCTAAGTATTCTAAACCCATAAAGCGTATTATAGCCTTCTTTAATCTACCCCACCCCCACCACCCCCTCAACTGAAAGTTCGAGTTAATTGGTCTAACTTGAATTACATTCCCCAATCCACCCATATAAGTCATTTTCTCTTCCTTTGTGTCTCGGTCTTATAAACTTTGCCAATACACTCATTTTTTCCATCTTTAATTTTTAAAACTCCCATTTTACGGTAATAATGTAATTTTCTCTTATTATTTAAGTGGAACACAGTTTTGACTGCACTGTTGGTTTAGTGGTTTAAGCGGTCGCCACGCCGCTCTCTACTACGATGTTGAGGGTTCAAACTCCACATGGGACAACACTTTGAGTGATCCAGAGATTATTGTTCTGAGTCTAGGTGTTCTTTGTGTCCGTTTCTTGTATGTTTGTAAAGTCCCCCACGACGCTGGATTTAATTCCAGTGCGGGTGTTGTCTTTAAAAAAAAACAGTAACACACTCGTGGGTAATTTTTAAACTGACCAACATCACATAAGCGTGGTTTTAGGTATATTTATGATTGTAATATTTAACAATTAATTTTACTGAGAGTTCTTACAGATATTAATGTCTTTGGGTAGAAGCAATTTCAATTTGCCAACAGTCTTAGAAATATTTCCACTTCATTCATAAGAGAGACAGTTATATGCCAGAGCTTTAATTTTTTTCTATATGAAGAGCCTGCCAAAGTGACTCTACTCTGCCTAATGGAAAGCATGGATAGAACCATACTCATTGCAAATGCAGACAATGCAGTGTGGTGACTCACACTATGGCGGCCTAGTGAGATGCTTTTTCACGCCACGCTTGGGGACGTAAAAGGCATGACAGTCATCGTAGCATTATATTACATGTCACGACAACTGTCACCCCTGCACCAATGGGTCTCCGGTCTCGCACTCACCAACGAAACACGACAGCACGGATGCTGCCGCTTTAGGTTGATCTTCTGTGGGAGGGTAGTATAAAATACAATACAATATAATATATATTAAAGCTCTGGCAATAGTTGATTCTTTCCTGTGTGGTAACAGAATACAGAGTGTCACCAGCTCTATTCTTCTCATAGGTGTCGTAAGAGTCGACTAAGGGAACAAAATATGCAAGACAACATATTTTGTTCCCTTAGTCGACTTTCTTCTTTCTTCTTTCTTCATTCTTCGAAACAAACCCTTTCTTTTTGTAACGTGTGGAAACCCCCTCGGGCCGTCACCCCACCGGGGTTACGGCGGGGTGGTGCGTCGGCATCGGACCGACTAAAATCACATGGTGTGCCACTCTGCGTCTGACATAGGAGAGATCTGGGAGCAGCTGTTATTACCACATCCAGACTTGAAACAAACCCTATACCAACCACTTCAGCGTGGTATAGTAAGCCAAAATCTCCTTGCTTAGGAGAGGCTTATGTCCAGCAGTGGACTGTTAAAGGCTACTCATGATGACATAGTATTAAAATAAGTTCTAATGAAAAAATCAAACTTCTAAATCATTACGTTATCGCTTCTTTTTCACAAACATTAAATCCTGTATTTACGGCTAATAAACATTATGCCTAACTTTGATATTATAATTGATTTACTACTTACAACTTAATACAATACTCATATTATTTAAAATTATAATTCTAACTAGAAAACAAAGTCATCATCATCATCATCAGCCGGAAGACGTCCACTGCTGAACATAGGCCTCCCCCCTAGAACGTCACGCCGTACGACTGGACGCCAACTGCATCCATCAGCTCCCCGCGACTCGGACTAAGTCGTCGGTCCATCTAGTTGAGGGCCTACCTACGCTTCGTCTTCCGAAAACAAAGTCAATCTACCACAATAAATACTTTGTGTCCCTGTTTGCCGCAATAATGTTTATAAAAGTTTAAAACACAATTAATTATTATTCCTGATTGGGAATCAAACCCATGATCTCTGACTTACAAGTGTGGACAGCTAACCACTAGACCAACAGACCAATCTATAAGCCAAAACCCCTGATAAATATTCTCCAAAATTGATTTTGAATAAACCATTTAACTATTGCGACAATATAATACGATATCATTCTCTTGTTCTAACAATAAATGCGGGCGGAGCCGGGGGGCAGAACTAATTCAATAAAAAAAACAACTTTGTACCCTTTTAACTTATGAATAAACACACATACCCATTTCCTATACAAATATATTTTTTGTAATATATTTAAATGTGAAACAGCCGTATTTTGTAAGCAATAAAGTATATTTCGGTAAACACCTAAGTCTATTTCTAAATTTGTGAGTAACGAACTTGTCTGATCTAACAAGAACTTTTGATTCCCCAAACAATACGTTTGAATGGCCGCAAAATGTTTGAAAAACGAGGGGAAGGGTAGGTCTTTATATACCGGTCGAACGTACAAAAGCGAGGGTAAAAAGCCACCCCAGTACACGCCCATTAATAAGATCCTCCCATTTAGTCAGTAGTTTCTTCACCGCCGTGGTGAACAGACGTACCAAAAACGCGCGTGCCCAGAAAATCGTACAATTTAATCATTCAAAGTGATGTCAACGTTAGCCGTACCAAAAACATTTTTGTGTTCTGTGATTATATTTATTTAATTGAAAGAACATATTATGTACCCAACCGATCTAAAAAATGGACAGTTAAAATTAAACTTCGGCAAGAATTTAGACCACAACATGATGTTAAAAACAATACAAAACTTTTGCTACAACAAGACTACGAGCGGTCCATTCAATATGACATCTCCATTTTTAGTCGACAATATTTTACACCATCAAAAAAGCGAACTGCACAATCAATATATTAACCAACAACTAGAGAATTACGTCCGTCAAAATTACGAGAGATCTAGAGACAATACACCAGAGATAGACAAAGCCAAAATGCCAGAAGTCGACGAAGAAAATCGTGCAGATGAATTAGCAGATGATGCGAAACTTGAAGATGATGACTCCAAATCTCGCGATGAGGAATATACCGTTAAAAACGAAGTATATTATAACAATGATTATTTTCAAAGAAACGAAGAAAGATCTGAGAAAGAAGTCCTAAACGTACCCAATTTGGTTAGACGATGCCAAACTTGTGGTTCGTTTGATTGTCCTCCATTTTCTTGTAAGAAATCGGGAATCAGACGTCTGGAAGAACTGGAGAAACGGTTCAATCTAAATTATCAGGAAAATTCTGGTGACGAAGGTGATAAACAAGAAGGGAAGGCGTTTACTGATGAATTGGTCAGAAGCTGTGAGGACTACAATGAGCCAAAAAAACCGATGTTGAAGTTCAGTGTCAGTGCTATACTTGGAGAAGATAATTGCATGAAAAATAACAGCATTGGGGGTGAGTTGAACGAGATATTTTAATAGATTTTATATTTGTACAGAATTAAATGGTCCACAGCTGGACATAGGTCTCTTCTTGGAAAGAAGGTTTGACCGACTATAGCAAGTTGGGCAGACAGACGTCGTAGACAAAGATAAAGTTCTTCATAGTGAACTCTCTTACGGCACCCATGGGATTTCTCTCTACTGCACAGCATACAGAATCGCACGTGTGGTGAGGTTTCGTGTTCTTAACCTATGAAAATTCTAAATACACACCGAATATCCACAGAAGACATTTACATAACTTAGACTCTATGACAAAATTTGTTTTAAATTTGAGCTTGCTGTGCGTTTTTACATATAAATATTAAGTATTCTAAAAATCATAACGATTGTGAAATGCGAAAGAAGATTTCTTGGGTTGACTGCGTTAATCTTTGACACTACCAGTCAGATTTTTTAAACCCTTCATGTAGATAATGGCTCTATCCTTAAGGCTGGTTTTAAGCTATTAAATATCACGCTATGACTGTTAGGAGTTGAGCACTGACCACAATAGCGAGAGAAAGTGCGAAAAAGGTTGCTTTAATTTATTAAAACCAAAGATACGGACGTTGTACGAAGTTATTTAAACTTTAGCTTAGCCCGAATAGTAGGATACGAAAAATTGTTTCTAGATGAACGATTGACGATAAAGATTAGTATTTAATTTCTTTTTAATAAGATTTTATTAGCTTCCAGTACGTTTATTTGTTTATAACCGACTCCGAACTCGATTTTGACCTACTCAGTACGATCAGATATAAATTAAACTGCATAGACTTATCAATAAATCTTTGTACGTTACGCGTAAACGTAAGATAAGCGGAAGATCAGGGTGTGTGTATGCTTTAATGATGATAAGTCGAACAAATAATAAAATATGTATGTAATTTAAAAAGAATATAACATATGCTTCAATAATGAACAAAAAATATCAATATTATCATGAATAAAGTGTGAGGTGTTTCAATATTTTTTACCATTTTTGGACATTTTGTACCGTAATGATCCAATATATTCGAGAGTTGATTTACGCACCCCACGCTTTTTTCACAATATACCAATACGTTTGTTTATTATTTTGTTCTTATACTAAGAATTATATTTCTTTTTAGTCTTATTAATGATTAAAGCGTGTTTTTTATGTTTTTTTTTAATTGTTTATTACTGATTACGCAGTGGTTGGACCGGACATCTCGCCGCTTCCTATTGCGTTGAGTGTTGTAGATTCACGTAGAACACTTTGTGTGATCCACATTTTTTTTTCTATATTAAGAGCCTGCCAAAGTGACTTTATAATATTATGATGTATTATATTTTGACGTAAATAAAAAATATATAGAAAAATTCAGTACATGCTGCAATTGAATGAATTTATTTGAATTAATTTACGATATTTTTATTTAGATCTGGTGGAGACGTTGAAGGAGTCTGCTCTACCGCAACCTAAGTGCTCAGACACTGGCGTATTCATCAACAGCATTTGAAAGTCCACTGTTGGACATAAGCATCTTAGATAGTAGTTTTAGCATACTAAACCACGTTAGCCAGACGGGTTTCTTTCAAGTTTCCTTCTCTTTACAGTGTGTTGTCCAACGTAATTTGTTCCCTTAATTTCTACATCCATGAGATGAATAGGGGTACTAACACTCTGTATTCTTAATTCGTCACCACACGGATATTGTCTCATTACATATCCCCATTTAGCCAACACTAATATTAATCCCGATTAGGTACGCAACGGTAATATTTAGAAATTACAATGCGTTATAGATGTGGAGGAATGGATGTCGTGCCCCTCGACACAAAGGTAGGATCCTCCGACCAGGTGAGGTGATCATGTCTGGTGAGCCACAACCTAACAGTTGCTGTTGCAATGTTGTACATATGCTAATCGCGCGAGAATTTCTATATCGCGATTCAGGGTTAGTAGTTGCTTCGTAGTTCATTGGACCGTAGTTCGACGTGTCTACGGCAGATGTCTGTTTATGATGCTTTAATAAGTCTTTTGTTTTACGCTGTATGTGGCAGTCTCCAGTGATGTATAATAATGTAATGTAGGCACGAGCGTAGCCAGGTATACTGGTATAATAATTGTTAGGGAATACTAAAGTTACAATTAGTACTGCCATTTATTTCTACAAGTCCTATTTACAATTTGGGATCATAATTTTCGCAATCCGTCAACACACGACTCAAAAGTTAATTAATGCAAATATTATCTGCTATAATCAAAGTATAAAACAAATGTTGCTGGTTCCATAAATTATATGTAATCTGGTTATTTCTTAAAATAATTAGGCCTGTGTTGCCAGCATTAACGTCACAATCTGTTTTGCGGTTTCAGTGCGTGGAACAGACATATTATGTGAACGTTTAACAACACATATACCTGCGTATTACCTGAATACATATCTTGTACATTCGCAAATGGTTTCATTATAATGTTGTAGGTTTATTAGTACCTCTAGAGAGATATAATTTTAAAGAAATCTACTTGAAAAGAAACGTTGGAATAGAAATGACACTAGTGACATAAGATGAGTCTTTAGCGTAATATTTTTCGCGCTATTTGTAACATTGCAATGGAGTTTGACTGGTTTCTTTTATGGCTAAAAGGCTTTTTTTTTTAGAGCCTGTCAATATGATTCTACTCTGCCTGATGAAAAGTATGAATAGAATCTAAGAGTTGTGGTCATCATACTCATTGCGAATGTAGACAATGCAGTATGGTAACCCAAACTATGGTGGCCTAATAAAATGCTTTTTCACGTCTCGCTTGGGGACGTAAAAGGCTTGACAGTCGTCGTGGCATTGTATTGCACACACTTACCAATTTGTCACTGTCCAAATTGGCGTCCAGTCTCAGAATCTCCAACGAAACAAGACAGTACGTCTGTCGCTTTAGGTTATTCTTCTGTGGGAGGTGGTAGTACTGCTACGGTCGAGCCAGCCCGTCCGTGCTGAAATCAGCGTGGCTACCTACCTTGTTACCTTACGTCTTGATACTTGATAGAATGACTGTAATTATAAGGAAAAGCTGGGTTGACGGCATCGCAAAACTAATGGAAAGCGGCTGGATCTAAATGACATGGAACCGCACTGTTTGGCTAGAAAAGAAGAGGAAGATGTAGAAGGAAGAAGGAGAGTAGATAACCCAAGTTTTGGATAGAACTGGTCTCAGTATGCGATAGCTTGAAGGGGCCTGGTGTGGTGTATTACTTCGACCTATTAATAGAGATGCTATCAGGACAGGGATGTCAACTAAACATTACAGTGATGTGTTGGGCATGTCCTTATTTCATTCTACCCTCATTTAAATATCGCTTTCATAATAACAGTTGAGCATATAACCATTTCATAAATCGAACAACGAATCAAATCAAAACTGTATCAGTGTTCGTTATTTAAATATATTCGCCAACCCACCTTAACCTCGGACCTCAATCGACAATTTCCGCAAAAAGCCGAACCAGTTAACGCATCCCCATTGGCTCGTTTAAATTCAGAACGTGTTGCGGTCGCGGGCGGAGTGTTTCAAAATTGGAACGTGAACGCTTAACAGGTGCGGTACATTTAGTAAGTACGTTAGCGGTTGTAGTTTTCGTGTTCGTACATTGTATGTGATAGTGGAGGGGAGTGGGGGGTAAATGTGTGTTTGAGGCGTATGTTAAACACGCACTATTGAAATTATATTACTCTAAACATTTGTAATATTAAATGCTTTAACTTCAAGCTAGTTAATTACACTGTACAAGGTGTGATGAGATTTTATATTTTTTTTAATTTATTAGAGAGGGTACATTAGAAATAAATGAATTAGTAAAAATATTTATACAGTCATACCATAGAGCAATACAAAAAAATAACTTCTAGATTTGAAATCATTCATAGCATTAACTTTTTCATTTTAACAAGCCAACGACAATCACGTAATGCCAACAAAATAATAATAAAACCCACCTGCTTCCAAGGAAAACCATTCATCGCAATCATTCTAAATTCGAATCGAACTTACTAAATCGTTATCCAAGCCCAACTTTACGATGCCCATAAAAAAATCCGTTTCAGAAAATCGACTAATATATACCTCGGCAAATCCACGTACATTTATGAAAAAGTCTTTTTTGCTAAAAGAATAAGGTCCAGTTTTCTATGTACCAGTTGTTACAGGATATTGGTTGTGAAACGTAGTGAGTGAACGTTCGGAATTCGAATATGATCGCAATATGGCGCCCGAATGACATGTTAATATGCCTTGGGTTCGATATGCATAATTTTATAACTCCAGATTCCAATTTTTGCAATTCGATTCTTATTTCTTGTGTTATATTGTAAAGTAGAATTTTCGATATGGTTGCAGTTGCTGCGTATATCGATATTGGGAAAATCGAATTGGCAATTCGATTTGTAGCCAAGCATTATTAAAAACGCATCTACATTTTTGTTTTGCTGCGAGGATTATTATAACGTCAGATCTGACTAAGGCCCTTTTTTTTTAAAGTAAAGCATCCTCTAACGACGATTCCACTGGACTGTTCTTATATTTTCTAAACATGCAAAACGACGTTATTTCTATTGCGTTGTGTGTTGTATTATGGTAATGTGTTCTGTTGTATCAAGTTCAATTGAGGTGCTAGAATTTAAATAAAATATTATACCGTTGACCTGATAACAAGGAAATGAAATACCAAAAGAAAAAGGAACTACAAAATATGGCAGAACACTCTGATTTTAACACTAACGGGCCAGTTCGACCGGGACAACACTACCCTCTCACAGAAGACCAACCTAAAGCGACGGCATCCGTGTTGGTGTGTTTCGTTGATGAGTGCGAGACCACCACCCATTGATGCAGGGGTGACAGTTATCGTGGTAAGAGTGGGAAACCTTACATTGCCACGATGACTGTCATGCCTTTTACATCCTTAAGCGGGACGTAAAACAGTATAGTGACCAGAACTCATGGATTCTTGGCAGGTTCATAAAATAAAAAAAGAAAGTAATTAATTAAACTGAATTTATTTCTTATAATACACTAAAGCGGTCTCGCAGGTAGGCATACTGAACAAAGTGAGATGGTTCTTCTCGCTATAGCATCTATATCTATGTCTCCTATGCCGTACGAACAATGCTTTCATCACTGAGCTGGGTCCGCGCAGTACTTGCTCGACGCTCTCGATTAGTTGCAGCGGCGAGCAGTCTGCATTATCGACAGTCCCGAAGCCACCCAGTCCTTTGAACCTCTGCAGTTATGAAGAGAAGTCGCCTCTATGGCATACCTCAATTTATTATGGAGAATGTTCTGACGAGTTCTTCCTACTGGTTACATTTTCTTCTTCCCTTTACACGATTACATGTGTTAACCTTAGAAGTCACCCTTTATAGAGTGGTAGATATACGCTCTCGAACTAAACGGCTCGTCTTTCTTACGCCAATCACTCAAAACCTGGAACTTCCTATCAACGCACGTACTTCCCTCCCACAATGATTGTGAAAGCATCTCATCTTACCACCATGCGGACGCAATGAAGACCGTGGCGTTATACATTTTACATCATAATTACACAAAAGACGATTCTTGATACTTTCCATTATTGTTTTATATTTTTTTTTTATAGAGACCTACAAAAGTGACTCTATTCTGCCTGAACGAAAACAGGAATAGAATCCAATAGAAGACAGTGCAGTATGGCGACACACGTTATGGCGGCCAAAATTCTGAAAGCTGCTACGCATTTATTTTATCATTATCAACAGCCTTTAACAGTCCACTGTTAGACATAGGCCTCTCTTTAGGGTTTTGGCCTACTATAAGACGCTGGTTAGACAGGTTGGAATAGAGTTTGTTTCAAATTTTCCATCTCTTTGCAGTGATGTTCTTCGTACTCTTCATCCGTCGCCACGCGGGCACTTATTTATTTATTTATTTAATGTGAAATCATCAACAGTTATAATAATTTCCTTTTCTGCGACCATTTTCCAAATGAAATTGGGATCGGCTTTAATACTTTTGATTGAATTGATTTTTTACGTGGAGCGAATGCCATTAGACCTCCACAACCCACCCAACAACAGTTAAAACAATATTCATACAATTTATTTTTATGGAACTGTGTATTGTAAAAAAATTTCTAATAAAGTCTGCGTCGATATACGTCTATTTATACCATCTACAGCATATCATTAGTATGAATATTTTCGAAGATATCAGGGAATTAAAAGCATTCACAGAGCGGGCAATGTCGATTGCACCCGCACGAAGCCGAGGCGGACCGCGAGTTGTGCATAAAATGAGTTGATGTACATAATCATTTATTATATATCATAAATGTTTTATTAAAGTACAATTAATTAAGTTTGGGAAATAATTATAGGTATACAAATAAATTAAACTATTTTTTATTACCGATAAATATCTAAATGAAACAAATCACTTCCACCTCGCGCCGTCAACGTGTTGTGAAACCTTAGTTGCCGACATTCATGGCCGATGCTAGTAACTTTCCATCAGGGGGTCGCTTGATGGCTTCACCTCCATTTAGTCAAGAGGGGGCACTCAACCCGTGCAGCCGTTTCTATAAAAAGAGTAACGAACAAACTGACTTTACGTTCGCATCTGCAGCCAGAGAGAAAAAAAAAGATTTCCCAACATCAATATTGTTGGCAAAATTAATTAACTCCCAAGAAAAAACTATAAAAACGGAAGTAACGTGTTAATAACGGCTAAATAAGGCCTTATAGTAGCAACATCTTAATTCACTAACGGGAAACTCGCAATATGGCATGGTGGAGTTTTTCAATAAAATCCTGGCAACATCTGGTCAGACACTTAAGCGGAGGAGGGGAACAGAGACAGCTAGATATAAATCACCCCTCGTAAGAAAGAGACGAACACACATTGGGGGTTAGTAGCGAAATTAATATGTCCTTTTCTTAACATAGCGTTGAACGTAACTTGCTTTTTATATTATTTTATTATTGATGTCGTTTCGAGAAGTTCCTTGTGATATTAGATACTGAAGAAATTACGTACAAATAAAGATAGTATGACATAAAAGAGATAGTTTTATGGCTGTTTGGGAAGGATAACAGAGCCTGATAATTAAAAAAGTTATGTGACGTTACTTATGACATTATATACCTTAAAGATTACTTAAAGATACAAGATGGCCGTTCTAAACATTATTTACTTGTTACAGAACATTCGTTCATTCGTTGGAACTATACACTTGTAACATTACAAAACTATTATTTTTTTAACAGAGCAGGGAACTTGGCTAATTTCTTTTATAGCCGTACTCCTACATAGCGCCTATGGATGGGATAAAAGAAGGTTAATTGGGGGTAAATCATCTTGAACAGGGCGCTAGGTTAAGGAATTGAAATCTCTTAAAAGAAACAAGACTGTGTTATATCATCGAGTTCGTGTTTGTCTATATATCTTAAGAGGCTACTAGTAGGGGGACTAAAACAACCTGCTTAATTCATTATTGGTCAAGGTATCAAACACCATCTATTAAAATGACGTTTATTCTTACTAACCTTGCCATGTTCGCTAAAATAATTCTACCATTATAGAAGTTTTCTCAAAGTCAAGTTTTATCTTTTTTTAATAATAAATACTGTTTACTCTGTAGTCTTGTCGATTTATATTTAAAACAGCCTTTAATAAACTAACTTAGAAACCAACAAAATCGTGTATTATTTAAAAAAACCATAAATCAATAAACATTTTAATATATAAGTATTTAATAAATTCATTTTTAATTAAATGTAGCTATTTACATTTAATATGACCATAACAATATATAATTATCTGTTATTCGAAGAACGATTGACTCGTAGCCGAATAGCGGTTATTTGGCGCCAATTTTTCGCGGCAAAGTGTGAAAATAATTGATTCCACGAGGGGGCGCTTATTGAGCCCAGCGGGATTGTCGCTTTTAATTTCGTTGTAATTGTGTCCGCTGCTCGGTTTATTATTCTTTGATTGTGAAAAAAATATAGATCTTGCTTTTAATGAAAGATTCAAGTGTTTATTATTGTGAAATGTTTGTTTGAATTTAGATAAAGGAGAAATGGAATTGGGCCGACGGAATTGAATATAATAGAATGTACGTACCTTTTAATACGATAAAATACTTGATTTCTAAGATTTTTTCTTTTATAAAAATGGCACGTAAATAAAAAAAATTGAAAAATAAAGTCTGTATTAATACAACTCTTAAAAAAATGAAATGTATTCATTTTTATTTCATATTTTGTTATAATGTATGTTTATTTTATTTGTTTGCTAATTTAGTTACTAAAAATGAACCGTAATGACGGACAACAGTTCACCGAACTACGTAACTGCTAATCCTACATCGCGCAATGAAAGTTCTCGCACTGATTACATATTTATATACAATTTCTAAACATCAACCGTTACGAGACCTGGCAAAGTCACCCCGAGACCCCTCCCCAAAGGGGTCTACGAGATGAACCACAAGAAGAAACGTTCCGTCGGACTGACCTCAAAATATGACATCACAGCTTGGTTATTGATATTCCTATTCGTGTTGGAGAGATACAACACTCGTTTCTCAATGATAATAGTAATTCCAAATATTTCACGTACGGTAGTCTATTATCAAACTTGGCAAAGCCCCCGGTAACAAAAGTGTTGATAAACATACTTATATATTTCTAAGTACATACATATTATAGATAAATTACGTCCAGGCACAGAATGAATGATCGTACTCATCACACGATACCTGGGTAAAATCGAATCCACGACCACTATCTTAGCAGTCAGGGTCATTAAATTCTAGACCAACAAGTCAACGCCGCAATTTGAGTTATAGTTAAAGGAATATTAGTATATTACAAATGCCTGCTTACTAAGATCGCAAAATTGCTTGCAAATTTAAAAAAAAAGTCACAATAGAACATGAAATCAAATTAAGAACCGCATAATTCATAAAAAAAAACTCCACCAAAAAGCGCAGCTAGCAACACTTGAGAAAACAAAATATACCATCGACAATAGACCTAATAAAACCATAATGCAACGCAAACAGACTAAATCCTCAAACACAACAAAGGATAAACAAAAAGATAGTTTTGATCTGAACACAATGGCTATTATTATATCTTTAAGCTCGTTTGTATAGAGTCCAAATAACGATTGCTGTTAACTGCTTTTTAACCGTGCTATTTTTATGCGTGATTTAATTCGACTAATAATTTATTGTTTAAGGCCGCCCTTTTATTACCCAATGATGTTTATTTATAAAAAAAACAAAAAATTATTTATTATTACTATACTCGTATTTATATATCGATATGATGTCCTCTAGTCCACGTTCCATAATATTTTTTAAATAATATAGGAATAAGGAATCAATATCGACCTTCTGATTCCCTCCACCAGAATTAAGGGAAGAGGGCAGCTAATTAATGAATTTGTGAAATACTCAATTACATTGGAGAGCGTGTGGCGGTTAAACTTCAATTATTTTGAATGTTTTGGTTTATTTCTTCGACCTATTTAACTGTCGCTAAGCAGATTCTTGTACCATGACACGACAACACATCACAAAACGTCACAGATAACTATTATATTAGGTAACTAACTTCGCAGCCTCCGCTTCGCACGTGTATAATGTAAATACTAATATGGTAGTGTAAAGTGTTTAATTCTCATTATTATAAAACGTCCACAGCCTTTTGTAATCCACTGCTGGACGTAGACCTCTCTTTAGAAAAGAGATTTTGGGTCACAATATCAGGCCAGATGGGTCGATATTATCAAGTTTTCCTTCTCTTTGTAGTGATGTTGTCCTGTGGAGTTTGCTGCCCAGTCACCTCTTACGACACCCACGGGATGAATAGGGATTATTAAACCTTCCTCTTGAATAAATTTGTCTGTTAATGGAAACTATATTAAAGATAATTGCGTAGTTTTAAAGATCTAAGCGTCCTTAGCGATCTACAGTACGTAAAGATGCAGTAAAACGAGCTAATATTACACTTATTATATAGCTAAAATAACAATTCTTAGAATAGTTTTTTATTCCACAAAAATGGGCCGACCTTTTGCTATTAACGCCAGTAAAAAAAAAAAAAACATGTCTCAATTTCTCAGTTGTCACTTTGACAGGTAAACAGATTAACGCAAAAAATGTTTTGAGTGAATTGGATTTAAATTTGTCATTTAAGCAATAAAACTATTTGAAATAAGAATATTCTTAGAAGGAAAACTTTTTGTCTTTTCTTTTTCATAAGCTATGTTGGGATTAGCTTCAGTCTACAACGATACGGCTACCATGAGACCTCCACAGTTAAAATACTGGGTGATGTCAGATTTCAAATAAATCTGTCGTCGTCCACTGCTAAATGAATGTCTCTGCGCTGCGAGCTACCTTCTTCAAGCCGTTGTTCCATCGCGCCGCAGGACGCCCTACATTAAACCCATCGTGGTCTCCACTCTAGCACACTTCAGCTCCAGCGACCATCGCTTCGTCTAGGGACATGACCAGCCCACTTCCATTTCAGCGAACTGATTCTCGGTGCGATGTCAGTTACTCCCGTTCTCTGTCGAATAACCTCGTTACGAATTTTATCAGACAGAGGAACATCCAGCGCCGCACGCTCTAGAGTTCAGTAGATAGACTGTCATCAGCTCCAATTACCCATAAAGTATGCACAGACGTTCATATGGCAACCAGAGCCGACGGCTTAAAGTACTCTCTGTTTATCATCCATCTGTAGATTGATCTGACTAAATTTGCTCAACTTTGCAATATGTTCCTCAATTCCCCCTTCTATCCAATGACTATAGGTACCAAAAACAATTTGTATCTTATTTAAATTCTAATCAAAATTTGAAATATTAATATGGCGTTCAAATTTTCATATCGATATTCTAAAAGCTCTCAAGTTCAAAAACTCAAACGATTAAGGTGGAGAAAATTCACCCCTAGCATGGGGGCGGAGGCGTCATAACGGAAAACTTTAGGAAAATCCAACCCCTAAACGCTTAGCGATTTTAAATACCGACGGTGTGATTTTAATTATTTTATTATAATACGCAAGGGATTCGATAGGTTGATTTGGGTGTTCCGAAGGGGATGATTCCTTAAACCAGACAGTCATATCCTGTGTTTATTGCAGAGAGTATTTTATATCGAAATATAGCGAAAAAAGTTTTGTCGATGCAAGTTGACAAATATGAGAGTAGGGGTTGACTAAAGAAAGAGTGGATGGACTTCGTGAAAGGAGACGTGAGAAAGTAGTTATCTGAAGAATGTGAGAGGGGAATGGAAGAAAAAACTCATTGTGCCGATTCTAATTAAACTTAAGTAAAAACAATAAAATTATGTCAATTTTGTAAGTAGCACGCTGATTTCAGCAGGAACGGACCGGCTCCACCGAGGTAGTGCAATCCTCTTACAGAAGACCAACCTAAAGCGACAGCATCCGTGTTGTCGTGTTTCGTTGGTGAGTGTGAGACCGAAGGCCCATCGATGCAGGAGTGATAGTTATTGTGGCATGTGTGAGAGCTTTACATGTGCCGAAGCGGGGCGTGTTAGAACATCTCACTAAACCGCCATAGTGTTTATCACTGTACTGCATTGTCTGCATTCACAATGAGTATGGTGAATACAACTTTATTAATATATGTTATGTTATTTCTAAATTTTACATAAATTTTGTTTTTATATTGTGTGGTTTTAGTCGGTCCGTTTCCGACAGATCGAAGATAGCTCGAAGGAAGTTGCCACGTCTAAACAAAAAAAAGTTTGTGTCAACCATCCCTTCTCTTTGCGTTACTCTTTTCTTCTCTTTGCAGCGGTGTTTTCCTACGTAGTTTGTTCGGTTAGTCGCCTCTCACCACGGATTCCACTATGCGGGTTCATTTCCCACCCAGCACAAACGATTGTATGATGAGGACGATCACTTGTTCTGTGTCCTTGTGTTATTTATTCTTTAAGATCCTGCCAGTGACTCTACTCCTCTGATGAAAAGCATGAATAGAATCCAAGAACTGTGGTCACCATACTTATTGCGAATACAGTATGGTGACCCACACTATGGCGGTTTAGTAAGATGATTTTTCACGCCTCGCTTGAGGATGTAAAAGGCATGCCAGTTTTTGTGGCATTGTACATACATTGTACAGTCATCGTGGCAGTGTGAGGTTCACACACTTACCACGACAACTGTTATCCCTGCATCAAGGGGCCTCCGGTCTCGCACTCACTAAAGAAACACGACAGCACGGATACTGGCGCTTTAGGTTGGTCTTCTGTGAGAGAGTAGTACTGCTCCGGTCGAGCCAGCATTATCAGCAGGTTGGCTGGTAATTGCAAAGGCCTTCCTAATTAGGAATCAGACGTAGTATGTCAGATGTGTAAGGTTATAATTGTAATGATTAACATCATATAGGTATTAATATCAATGATAGTGTAATATAAAATAATCAAACTTGTGCTAATAAGATAACGATTAGATTACAATATATAATAATACAGATCTAAAGACAGTGTAATGTATAGGCGGATAGCGGTGGTACATTACTTGACCCCCTATACATCTCAGAGCTGGACGTCGTAAGAGGTGACTAAGGAAAAAAAGAAAGCAAACTCGACACAAATCCAATACACTATATATTGCCTCGATGGTGCAGTGGTAGTGTATACAAATGCGTGCTTGAGATCTCGGGTTCAATATTTGTTTCGCAGTTTGTATTTATAAAAAAAAATTATGTATATGTTTATGTCAGTTGTCTAATAATCATGTTACAAGCACTGCTTAGTTTGGAATTAGATGGCGTTGTTTTTATTATTGTATTATACAAAACCCGTCTGGCCAGCGTGGTATAGTAGGCCAAAACCTCCTTGCTAAGTAGAGATCTATGTCCAGCAGTGGACTGCTAAAGGCTGGAGTTGAATATGAAGTGAAGTCAACATTTATATAAAACGTCAAAGTATTGAATTTTATGCCATTTTTGGATGTTTTTTTTTAAAAAAGAGATTACTGTCACGTAATGTGTGCTTGTAATGCGTTTTTGTATCAATGGAGGTGGTTGTATGGTAGTTCAAGATTGGTACAGGTTCAATCCTTATAGATGTTTCTATTATATTGAGAGGAAAACTGAAGCTTTTCAAATTTTCAGTTACATTTTTTCAGTAAATTTATCATGGGATTTTGATCTATGACATACAGTTCATTTTATATTAGTTCAGGTGTCAGAGAAAACACAATGAATGTAATTGTTTTTTTTCTTTATGTAAACGACAATAAAGTAATTTGTAAAAAAAAAGGTAATTACGGTAGAGTGCCAATATTTACTAAATTACTAGCTGACCCGGCAAACGTTGTTTTGCCATTTTTACTAAAATGGCTATTAAAAAATAAGGGTTGATCGTAGAAGGGTGAAAATTGAGGATCGTATGTATTTTTGTATGTTGTATCATAAAAAAATAGAAATTAAAAATTTTGTCTAAAAAATAAAAAAAAATTTAGGGTTGTACTACCCCTAATATTTAGGAGGATGAAAAATAGATGTTGGCCGATTCTCATAGATACCGGATAAGCACAAAAAATTTCATCAAAATCGGTCAAGCCGTTTCGGAGGAGTATGGCAACGAAAACTGTGACACGAGAATTTTATATATTAGATGAAGGCAAGAGAAATTGAAAGAAACATTCTAATATAAAATTAGGAAACATATTATTAACTAATTCTTTATTTATTTTATTTTATTCATGAGTTCATTAGGGATGATTTGAAAGTGGCTTGACATCTTTTATGTATAATATAAAGTACCTGAAAATCGTTTTTTTTTGAAAACACGAATAAAACAAAATTTTCTAAAAATAAAACCTCGCTAGATCGATTGATCGTCCCCGAAACCTCCTGCATACTAAATTTCATAAAAATTGTAGGAGCCGTTTCCGAGATTCAGATTGATATACGAGTATATATAAGAATTGAATTGTGACTGAAGTGACTGTCAAGAAAACTTGGCCGCATTTTCAACCAACGACTCCGTACGCTTTAAATTTGAGTTTGTTGATGCGTAATTTCAAAAACGCCAAGGTTATTACGTAGCTGAAAAGTCAGTGTAGTCCAAAGATCACTCGTGCCCCTTCTCATTCTGAAGAGTATTTATTTACAAAATTTATGCACTACACTTGCAAGTATATCAGCGGACTTAACACCCATGGCATTCTCTTCCAGACCTCATCGTGTGACGCGTTTACAACTCTAGAGTTACAGTGATTACCTCCTAATCTGTAATGTGTGGTTGCAGATATCCTTAGGCATAATTACTTATCATCATGTGTTTCCTCTGTCCGTGTGGTGACGGATTAAGAATACATAGTGTTACCACCCCTATTCATCCCGTGGGTGTCGTAAAAGGCGACTAAGGGAACAAAGTATACAAGACAACATCATTATAAAGAGCAGAAAAACTTGAAACAAACCTTATTCCAACCTTTCTGGCCAGCGTTTAATAGTAAGCCAAAACCTCCTTGCTAAGGAGAGGTCTATGTCTAGCAGTGGACTGTAAAAGGCTGTTGATGATGATGATGACGATGATGATGATGTCTTTCCTCTGCCTACTTATTCCCAAAAAAAATACACTTCACCGTTAATAACGTATTAAATAAATTAGCAATCAAACTTTTACCACGAGAAAAATGAAATAATAAATCACGTACCCGCTGCATCTCACTTCTTGCACCGCTTTCCACCCTCAATTTTCTTACCCCCTCGCGTCAAAGACACCCGCACCCCTAATATATCGTGTGCCTTTGTTATAACCATTAATCAACCGAGTTTCTGCTTTAAACTAAGTGAGAAACATATTAACTCACACACCATGGAGGCTAAGATGATAGGAGGGTTACTTTGTGAAATATACTAAAAATTACATAATTATTAACATCAACAGTCTTTCACAACCCACTGCTGGACATAGGCCTCTCCTTAGCAAGGCGGTTTTGGCCTATTATACCACGCTGGTCAGACAAGTTGGAATAGGGTTTGTTTCAAGTTTTCCTTCTCTTTGTAATGATGTTGTCTTGCCTTATTGGTTCCCTTAGTCGCCTTTTACGACACCCACGGTATGGATAGGGGTGGTAACACTATGTATACTTAATCCGACACCACACGGGCTATAATTATTAACATTCTTTTATTAATACATTAAAAATAAATAATTTTATACAATAATATAAAACCCAATATCCAAACGTGCAACTTCTTTAACCAAATAAATATCATTATATAAAAAAAAAAACTAAGCCCCATTCAAAAATATCAAATAATCTACTGGTAACACTAAAAAGTGAAAAAGAAACTAAATTATTTATTTGTTTAAAAATGTACGTCTTTTTCTAACAAATTAAACTTAAAATTTACTTAGTAATTATAACTAACGATTTCTCAATAAAATTCTAAATGTACGTACGTAATTACGATGTGACAATTCTTGTCTTAATCTAATTACCTATTAATTTAAATATAATAATGTTATTATATGTGTTACGAACCTGAAATCTATTTGAAGTCGGAGCCAAGAAAAAAATAACCTGAACAATATACCAAAACAGGGAGTGACTAAGCGAGCAAAGCAAGTATTATGGCAAAAAAATCTTGAAAAAAATACATACAGTGAAACATAGAACCTCATCTTTTTAAAGTCGGTTAAAACGAGTTACTATCCGTGTCTTTACTCGGAATCTCTTATATTAAAAATGTTTTTGCTTTGAAAATTACAACGGTTCATCCCTTATTTTACCCGTTAAGTTTCTTAGTGGGTGCTTACAACATACAAAGCCTCAGTTGCCAAAATGTTCAGACCAGCGAACTACGCAGGAGATATCATAGTACAGAAGTATATACGCAAACACAGGTGCACTCTTTGTTCTCTTACTCTCACAATCCGTTAGGACGGCTATCTGACACGACCAGGGAGAAATCAAACCCAGGAACGACGGCTTTACTTGCTCTCCGAGGCACGGAGGTTATCCCAACTACCAAAGTCAGGGCATTTTCTTTTTTTCTATGTTAAGAGCCTGCCAAAGTGACTCTACTCTGCCTGATGGAAAGCATGAATAGAATCCAAAGAGTTGTGGTCACCATACTCATTGTAAATGCAGACAATGCAGTATGGTGACCCACACTATGGCGGCCTAGTGAGATGCTTTTTCACACCCCGCTTGGGGACGTAAATGGCATGACAGACATCGTGACAGTGTAAGGCTTACACAGTTACCACGATAATTGTCACCTCTTTAAACATTTATATAATCAGAAAACTTAATAACACTTTTCTGAAGCTGAGACCTCTCGATTGAGACCCTAAACGCTTGACCAACAAGGCACTTATACTGGTGGAAAGTCTCAAAGTTCAATCCTTTAAAAAAAAAAAACTACGCCCGCACTAGCAATAAATCCTATGTCGCGGGGGACTTTACAAACATACAAGAAACGGACACAAAGAACACCCAGACTCAGAACAACAACTTATGGATCGCACAAAGTGTTGTCCTATGTGGGGTTTGAATTCACAACACTCAGCGCAGTAGAGAGAGGTGTGGCGAGCGCTAAAACCAATAGGCGAACCGTGCAGTCTCTCTCTCTCTCTACTTCTACTATAACCAATTCTCCAATCTATATATGTATGTCTATGACGAAAACAAACTTACATCGAGGTCCACGATGAACGCAGATCAAAATACAAGTAATGTTGTCTTTGACTAACTAGATGGCGCTGTATCAGTTCTCTGAATCGCGATATTGTTAAGGTACCCTGAGTAACTAGGTACCCTGGATGGACAATTAATAAATAGCTTGTCACATCTAATTTCAATACATTGTATTGACTAATTTCAGACTGATATCCAACGGGCCCTGTGGCGCAATGGATAACGCGTCTGACTACGGATCAGAAGATTCCAGGTTCGAATCCTGGCAGGGTCGCGAAATTTCTTTTTGAATTTTATCTCTTCATTTTTTTTATATTTCGTCAATTAACATAACTGGTAGAATTTTATGTATACTGTAGTGTTGTGCAGATTTATATTATTTATGAAATATATAACCTGATCAGTTAGATTCACAAAAATGAAACAGATTTTTCGTTTTTATTTTGTATAGAGTACAAATGTATACGATATACAAGAAACTCACTAAACGAATGACGAAATTTTCCCTCTACGACTACGATCCCGGGTCCTTTAAGCGGGGCGTGAAAAAGCATCTCACTAGGCCGCCATAGCGTGGGTCACCGTACTGTATTGTCTTCATTCGCAGTAAGTACGGCGAC
This sequence comes from Hypercompe scribonia, assembly GCA_949316085.1. Classification (NCBI taxonomy): domain Eukaryota; kingdom Metazoa; phylum Arthropoda; class Insecta; order Lepidoptera; family Erebidae; genus Hypercompe; species Hypercompe scribonia. The sequence continues at coordinate 7,299,577 of OX438997.1, forward strand.
CACCGCTCTTGGATTCACAGTCCACTGCTGGACATAGGCCTCTCCTCAGCAAGGAGGTTTTGGCCTACTATACCACGCTGGCCAGACGGGTTGAAATAGGGTTTGTTTCAAGTTTTCCTTCTCTTTTTAATGATGTTGTCTTGCATACTTTGTTCCCTTAGTCGCGTTTTACGACACCCACGGGATGTATAGGAGTGGTAACACTACTCGTATGTATTCTTAATCCGTCACCACACGGACTTTAATTTAACAATATAAACTGAACTGAACTGACGAAACTGAATTCTTAATAATTAAATAAAAGCAAGCACATACACACACAAACACACACACACACAAACACATACACACACGCACACACGCATGCACGCATGCACACACACGCATACATATTTGTATCTCATATACTAATAAAAGCAACCGACATACCAGCAGGGGTCTGGCACTGTAACGCCTTACCACAGGTAACATAGTTGCCTATCTAGGAGTACAGTTCTTAACCTAAGATATAGCAAATGTCTTAAAAAATGAAAGATTATCAGAGAAAATAATCAGAAACTACATTAAATATTTTAATCACTAAACCGTATCTCTTCTTTGCAGAATATCGTCAGCCAATGATCGGTAACCCATGGCCCATCGCAAAACCAATAGCGAGCAGACCGATACCAGTACAGCATCAGCATCTCCAACATCTTCTAGCACATTGTCATCACCCATATTTGGCTGGTGAGTGTTTATTTTATTGATATTTTCTATCTTAAGAGCCTGCGGACTCTACTCTGCCTTATGGAAAGCCAAGAATCCAAGAGTTGTGGTCACCATACTCATTGCAAGTGCATATAATGCAGTGTGGTGACCCACACTATGGCGGCCAAGTGAGATGCTTTTTCACACCCCGCTTGGGGACGTAAAAGGCATGACAGTCATCGTGACAGTGTAAGGCTTACACAGTTACCACGATAACTGTCACCACAATCTCGATATAACTTAACAAGTAGATTGACTACATGGATTGTGTGGTAGTTAAAGTGGTCATGTCACTGATTTTTGTTCCTTTTGGAGCCCCACATGGGACAACACTTTGTGTTCCACAAATTGTTGTTCCGAGTCTGTTTTTTTGTGTCGCTTTCATGTGTGTCTATAACGTCCCTCGCGACACAGGAATATTCGTAGTGCACGATTGTCAAAATAACATGTTTACTTTTTTATAAATAAATACAAAAGAGTTTGTATTGAATGAATTAGCAGAATTACAAGCTTAGGGCTTCAAATCAACCTTACCCACAAGTGGTGTACTTACTGATCGACGAACAAGGCCCTGGCAAACAAACTATCCCGATTAGCGGCAACATAGTCACCAATGAGACCAAAACATCGACGAAAAGTGGATGTTTAATAAGCTTTTGGTTGATCACCTATTTATTATTATATATAGTTCTATAGACGTGTGTCTATGAATGTATATTTGTGTTAATATTTAATAAAACTCCTATCATTTGTTACTTCCCTATAAGAGCATCAACCTCATTCATTTTCTGCATCGACAAATCGATCGACTGACAAAGAAGGCCTTGAATTTGGTAGTTTAATGAATAATAAAATAAACGCCCCCTTAATTAAAACAATTATCACAAAACATATCGGAAAATATAATTATTATAGATTTTTATTACTATTGCAAATTTAAATGAAGTAAATTCATTCATTCATTCAGTTCAATTGAATAGTCTAAAGCAGTGACGTCACAAAAAGTCAAAGTACCTAATTTGACTAATAATACAGCTATGAACACCCAATCGGTAAATCTATGTAGTTTTAAATATTAAAATACTATATTTATACTTAAGCAAATACAAAAAAAACACACATTCGCGTATGAGAATCTTATTTTTTTTAAACCACAGACAATTTAACTTACATTTAATCCCGGGATCGAGTTTATTTTTTTCATAGACAATAAAAACTTTTTAGCAGACCTCCAATGTCGAAAGCCATTGTTAGATGTTGCAACAAAATGTCGGATAACTCTGACACGCCCAATTTAACTGACAAATGCTACACAATCTATTGTTACTATAATCTGTTAGATAAACAACATTTTTTATAGGGTGGTAATGTTTAAAAAATGAATATCACATTGTTGTTTTATTCAGTGTTTAAGAGTAGACTGATTTTATTTTCACCACAGAGTCTCTAGTGTCATTTTAGAAATATGATTCTTTTTGATGGTATTAGAGGCGTACGTACATATGAGTTACTAGATGACATGTGATGCCCACCAACCATGGACACCTTCCGCTCAATAGGCGCAAGTGTCTCCCCATTCCCAATATGAAAAGGTGGGGGAGGGGTGGACACTGGAGTGGGTGGCTCCCGTAAGGTCAAAATAACGAAAGAATTGCTTAAAACCAGTTTTCAGTAGAGTAGTGGTTAGTTAAAATTAACAATGTATGTTGTTGCAGTGAGACCTGCCCAGGCGCATACACAAGTGTTCCCGTTACCCGGCGGCTTCCCTTGGGCGCATAGTTCAAGAGGTTTGTTGTTTTTTTAATATTTTATATAGAAATAGGCAAAGGAAACCCATATCCTTCCTTTCTTCGTTTTTCGTGGCTAGTCATCGTTTATTTTAACTCAAGTTTTTGACAAGATAATATAATCACGGAATTAAATTTAAAAAAGTTTTATCGATGTTTATGCACCAGTAAGTAAGCTGTGTTCTTTTATTTCTTAATATACTACCTTTAGGGGTGATGTTTTCTTTTTAAGTTGAATGAAAAAAAATGAAAGCATACCCTTGTCAATGAAAATAATTTAAAAAATCGATTCATAACGGAACTACTCTTAAGGTAACAAACATTAAGGAAAACCTCGTTTATTAAACTCTTTTAAAAAATATATATTTGGTTAATTTGTTTACATATATTTAAACTTGTTAGGTAAACCGCGTCGTGGAATGATGCGACGCGCTGTCTTCTCAGACCTTCAACGGAAGGGGTTAGAAAAGAGGTTTCAAGTCCAGAAGTATATCAGCAAGCCGGACCGAAAGAAGCTGGCAGAGAAACTTGGACTTAAAGACAGTCAGGTGAGAGAATATATTTGAGTGACAATACTTACAGAGCAGAATCAGGAACGCGTTGTAATAGGTTGAAGCTATGAGCGTGCGCTCGCAACTCACTGAGAACATTGTTAGTCGCGAATTGCTCTTTCACCGAGAACGTACGATTGTGTGAAAATTAGATATAGTATAAGAATTTTTATTTTTAATTCATGTGTGTACCTATAGCTAAATGGTTTTGTTTTTAAGCCCTTTCAAGACAACAACAAGCAAGGCGGACTACACTAACTTTTACAACGTTTTGTAGTTGAACCTAGTCCTGGAGACTGCAGGATTGACCTAGTGGTTTAAGCGGTCGCCACGCCGCTCTCTACTGCCCTGAGTGTTGTGGGACATCCTACATGAAACAACACTTTGTGTGATCTATAAATTGTTGTTCTGAGTCTGGGTGTTCTTTGTGTCCGTTTCTTGTATGTTTGTAAAGTCCCCGCGACACAAGATTTATTCCAAGAGCGGGCGTTGTCTTTAAAAAAAAAAAAGTCCGTTACGAGGCGACATGTTTAAACAAGCATAACTAATAGTTTATTCTTTTTAAATGTTTACAGTTTCATGACCAAGAAAGTGTTTTATTCAATGTACTGAATCTTTAATATTTTTATCTTTCTTCTTATCATATATATTTACTTTTAAAGTAGACAACTTGACACCAAAATTTTATGTTCAAAAAAATGTCTGACTTGCCCACCTAACCAAGTTATTATAATCATCAAAAGCCTTTTACAATCCACTGCTGGACATAGGCCTCTCCTTAGCAAGGAGGTTTTGGCCTACTACACCACACTGGCCAGACGGGTTGGAATAGGGTTTGTTCAAAGTTTTCCTTCTCGTTGTAATGATGTTGTCTTGTATACTTGGTTCCTTAGTCGCCTTTAACGACACCCACGGGATGAATAGGGGTGGTAACACTATGTTGTCTTAATCCGTCACCACACGGACGTTATTATAGGTTATTATAAGAAAAGTAACAAATATTTGGGCATGACATCTCTCAACGCTAAGTTACGTGGTCAAAACATAATATTAGCCAATAATACAAGAGGATAGAGGAAATTGTAGAAATAGAATCGATGTGCAACCCTAGCATCTTGGGTGAGGGGGCTGTTCTCGACGTCCACCAACAATTCTGATAGAACAGGTCAAGATACGTTGTAATACGTTTTTTTATGGTTTTAATACCAAAATGTCAAAAACAGATCCCTAATAATTTCGTCATGTTCATACGTGTGTTTGACCACACTATTCGCCTTTGGGGCGCAGCGATAGCCAATGCGACTGCTATGCTTGAGATCTTCATATATTTGTTTCGGAGTTTAGGTGATTTCTATGTATAATATGTATGTATGTAAAAAAAGTATATAATTATCCTATCAGTCAGTTTAGTTGTCATAGTACAAGCACTACTTAGTTTGAAACTAGATGGCGTTGTTTGTCAGATGTCTGCAATAATTATTTAATGTAATGTGTTTATTTAACATGTTGTCTACAAGACACTTAATGATATCTTAGTAAATTAATTAAATTTTACTAATAAATAAATTGAACTGGAAGATATCTCTGATGGTAAGCATGAATAGAATCAAAGAGTAGTGGTCATCATACTCTTTGCAAATGCAGACAATGCAGTGCAGTCACTAGTAATAAATAAACTATTTAAATTTGACACATTTTAAACATGGACGTCTGATTCTAAGCTATATCTCGAAAATATGGAGGAATGGCTGTCATGTCTCTACGACCAAGCGAGGATCATGCCTGGCGGGGCGCGACGCAACCGTTGATGTTGAGGTGTTGTACGAATATATATGCTAATCAGTGCGAGAATTTCTAAATCGCGATTCAGGTTTAGTAGTTATTTTGTAGTTCATTACTTCGTAGTTCCCGGTATCATCGCTAGATAACGCTGTAGTATGTATTTTTGTTTGCGCTGTATGCAGAAGTCACCGCAAAGCAACAGCTAGAAGCTTTGCTTAGCTTAGCTTGAATTTAGTATCATACCTATAATATCGACATCGACAGCCTATTGCAGTCCACTGCTGGACATACACCAAATCATTTTCATTCTTATTTTTTTTTAATTCTTATAAAGACAACGCCCGCATTAGGAATAAACTCTGTGTCGTGGGGGACTTTATAAACGTACAACGGGCACAAAGAACACTCAGACTCCAATTTGTGGATCACACAAAGTGTTGTCCCCTCCACAAATTGGAGGGGAATGGGGAGTGAATCCCGTGTGGGGTGTGAACCCACAACACTCAGCTCAGTAGAGAGCGGCGTGACGACCGCGTAAGACAGTACGTACGCCATCCATGCAGTCTCTCTCTCTCTACTTCTACTACAACCAACTCTCCAATCTATATATGTCTATGACGAAAACAAACTTACATTTAGGTCCACGATGAACGCAGAACAAAATACAAGTAATGTTGTCTTTGACTAACTAGATGGCGCTGTATCAGTTCTCTGAATCGCGATATTCTTGCATTGCGTTGCGTTTTGTCCATGCAGTCTAAATCTTCGTTACAAATTCAACCTAATCTCGAAAATCCAATCAAAATTTGATTGATTTATAAGAAGCCAATTGAAGGTTCCACTTGCATGTTTTAATTAAATCCAAGGTACAGGACTATAGTATTATCACCCAAACTAGACGCATTATATACAAAGTTTTCTAGGCCATAGCGTGGGTCGCCATACTGCACACGATCCCGGGTCCTTTAAGTGGGGTGTAAAAAGGATTTCATTAGGCCGCCATAGCGTGGGTCATCTTATTACACTGTCTTCATTCGCAGTGAGTACGGCGACCACCGCTCTTGGATTCTATTCGTGCTTTCCATCAGGCAGAATTGAGTCACTTTGGTAGGTTGCTACAAAAAAAAAAGTTTCTACTCAATTTTTCTTGCTAAGTGTACATGTGATCTTGTAAAATAGTTCATCCCAACTTAATAGACTTTGCCAGGCATTGCAAATTTGAGAGAATTTATTATTTATATACACCAATTGTTATATAATAAACCTTAATTATAAGCCCTCTCCTATTGCACACCACTCTGACTGATTTTGGGTTTCTAAACATACATATATAAATACACCCAGATACAAAGCCAATCATACTCATTATAGAACTGTCGGTAATCGAACCTGCGAGCTATAAGCAATCATAATAGTCTAGATGACACCTTAGTCAAATTAGTTACTTTTTATCATCTGTCAAAACGACAATTTTGTATGAAAAATGTACTAAATACAAAATTGTGACGTCACTGTTTTAGACCACTCAATTGAACAATATATTTCACTTTATATTTGATTTAAATTCGTAATAATAATAAAAAGCTATGTTACCTGTATTTTTCAAGATGTTTTGTGATATTTGTTGTGATGAAGTTGACATTGGTATTTATTTACGATGCAGTTATCTACCCCATTACTCCACACCAGGCCAACAGGACATTCGTGAATGAATATGTAATATTAAAAAGAAATAATAGAGATGTGCCTACCTCAAAAATAAACTGTGATTCACAAAACACTTAGTCTAAAGATTAATCTCAAACTAAAGTACTTTTATTTATACGAAATAGCAACACGATAAATATATCGTAAAAGGCATCACAATCAACCCGTCAAGGAGTCGTAAGTATACAATTCTCCCGCCAACGACCCCCAAGGGGAGTTAACACAGGGTGTTACAAAAAATAGCTACCCCTGAGGGCTCAGGGGGCTGTCATACGCAGCCGTTGGGCCGCCCCGCCCCTAGGAAACGTTTAAAACAATTACCGAACGATATTTGAATTTTAGCATTGAGACTTTTTGGTTTGCTGTATGGGTGCACGCCGTTGCCTTTTCGCTGTTTGACGAATGGTTTTATAACCTAAAAATAGAGGTAGCGTTAAGGATTGTAATTTGGTTTTAGAGTCGATGTTTTTATTTATATAAACACGCAAATAACGCTATTTTAGTTCAATACGTATTCGTGGGTTTCTAAGTAGATTTTTGGGGCAAATTGGCACGTTTCCTACCTAGTTGAACAACATTTAATGAGCGGGAAAGACTGATCGAGATGTTAGGTAGAATTACCATCCATCCAATGCCAATGCATTTCTAAAAATAAATGAGCTATTTTACAAGTTGTTTAATAATAATAATAAGTAACTTACATCTTTCCCACGGCTGTCTGATTCCAAATCAGGCAGAGACTGTACTATGATTACCAGACTGTTCATAAACATACTTAAATATATCTAAATATTATAAAAAAATTATACCCAGACACTGATTTTTTTTTCTATATTAAGAGCCTGCCAAAGTAACTCTACTCTGCCTGATGGAAAGCATGAATAGAATCCAAGAGTTGTTGTCACCATACTCATTGCAAATGCAGACAATGCAGTATGGTGACCTACACTATGGCGGCCTTGTGAGGTGCTTTTTCACACCCCGCTTGGGAACGTAAAAGGTATGACAGTCATCGTGACAGTGTAAGCCTTACACAGTTACCACGATAACTGTCACCCCTGCATCAATAGGCCTCCGGTCTCACACTCACCAACGAAACACGACAGCACGAATGCTGGCGCTTTAGGTTGGTCTTCTGTGGGAGGGTAGTACTGCCCCAGTCGAGCCAGCCCAGTCGTGCTGAAATCAGCGTGGCTCTACTACCTAGAAATTAATTAATCGTGTTCATCACACCAATATTTATGTTGGATCGGAATCGAATCGATGACCTCAAGCTTAGGAGTCAGGGTCATTACCCACTAGACAAATAGAGTCGTAAATGCTATTATTTTTATTAACGTTGATATAAGCATATTTATGGTAAATGAAATCTTCGACTTCTGGCTCTCATGACTCCTCACCCATATAAGTACTTAGTCTATGTTTTTCAATTTTGGTGGACAGTGTAGCTATTTAAAAATAATTCAGTTAACCTAATTTTGGTTACGATAAAATGGTCACTAAATATACTATCAGTAATTAACTATTCTTAGTCAATATCTTATTTTATAAACGATTTTAAATCTACTGTTTCTTTTTTTAGATTATGTCGTCGAATTAACACACAAACATACATATTATGTCTTAAAATCGGTATTTCTTTGCCTCACACATTTACGCTAAAGATAAAAAAACCTTTCTTTAAGTAAATCATAAAAATAATATTATTTTAATGTAATAATTGTATCTACTCATCTTAATGTCCATAGACAATTGTAAAAGATAAACAGAATCAATTGACAAAATAGTATTTAATCGTCGACCATAAACAAAATCTCAATCCCACGCTATAAAGTTGTACAAGTTATAAACTGTACAGTTTATAAAAACATAAAAAAACCTATCAAATACAAGAACATAAAATAATACAACAATCATGGACAATGAAAACATTTTTATAGAGTTTCCGGACTTCCAACAAACCGATACTTACCGGAAAATTGCGGAGGTAATCGGTTTTCCCCCTCGCATTGTAGACGGTATTTTTTTTACTTTCAATTCGATAACGAACGGGAAACGTAACATTGCGACTTAATATTATATTTTATTCTGATTTCAAAATAGAGGTTCTTAATTTGGTTTACTTTTTCTGTTTGTTGTCTTTGAACTATTTTTGAACCGACCTGTTTTTTTTGTTTGTTCTAAAGTGTATTTGTTATTTATTGGAACCATATGGAAACTACGTTTAGTCCCATTACAATTTAGGTAAAGAATACCTTTCATTTCTTACAATAATCGTTTTCTTAACTTGATTGTATACATCTATACTAATATAAAAAAACTGAAGATTTCTTTGTCTGTTTGAACAGATTAATCTCAGGGAATACTGGTATGAATTGAAAGGTTTAAGCTTGATGTTTTAATGTCTAGCCTTGCCGATAAATGGGCTATGCAATACTAAAATAATCACCAAATTAGTACAGCCGTTCACGTGTAACGTCGTGACCAAAGGAAATAAAAAATAAATAATTAACCTAAAGCAACAGCATCCGTGCTGTCGTGCTTCGTTGGTGAGTGCGAGACCGGAGGCCCATTGGTGCAGGAGTGACAGTTGTCGTGGTAAGTGTCTGCAATACAATGCCACTACCGTCATGCTTTTTACATCCCCAAGCGAGGCGAAAAAGCATCTTACTAGGTTCCCATAGTGTGTGTCACCATACTGCGTTACGCTTTCCATCAGGTAGAGTAGAGTTACTTTGGTAAATTCACTTTTAGATATATAGATTAGTTACATTTTTAAATATAAAAAATAGAAAATATCAGTGGAATCGAGAACATTCTCCTTTCTTTGAAGTCTGCTTAAAATATAAAAAATTGTAGCCCAGTAGTCTGACCAGTAGACAGTCCCAGACGGTAATAATAGACTTCGGGTAGACCAAGACGTCGGTATTTAGACTCTGTCACTCCAAAGACGGACCTCCTCGCTGTACAGGCTGTTAAAACTGCCTTCATCATTATTTAAAATCTCTCTCTTATATGACGCAGATGAAGTAGCAGCACTCCTTTTTTTTTTAATTTAGAAACCTGCCGAGACTACTCTGTGTGAAGGAAAGCATGAATTGAATCCAAGATTTACGGTTACCTTAATCATTGCAAATACAGACAATGCCGTGAGCACACTATGGAGGCCGAGTGAGGTGCTTTTTCACGCCCCGCTTAGGGATGTAAAAGGCATGATAGTCATCATAGCAGTATACAGCTCACACACAACGATAACTGTGACCCTTACATCAATGGGTCTCCGGTCTCACACTCACCAACGAAACACGACAGCACGGATGCTGTCGTTTTAGGTTGGTCTTCTGTGGGAGGGTAGTACTGCCCCGGTTGAGCCGGTCCGCTCGTGCTGAAATCCATGTGGCTCTACTACCTAAATCGCTTAGGATTCAAATAGTCTATATATAAAAGAAAGTGGTGTTAGTTACACCACTTATAACTCAAGAACGGCTGAACGGATTTAGCTGAAAATTGGTGGGGAGGTAGCTTAGAATCAGGAGACGGACATAGAATACTTTTTATCCCGTTTGAACGGGTTTAAGTAAAAAAAATCTGCTTATTTATTGAGTACAAGGCGGAACAGAGTTCGCGGGCTAAGCTAGTTGTAAATAAATACCTACTATCTTATACAGATAAAGTAACCACGAATGAGATCGTTTGTCTTAACACCTCAATACCACCCCTTATATCCTCTCAACAAGGTACCCCATCCCCTAATTCGATAAACGCTACCGATTATCTACCCCCTTGTATTAATTTAAATGGCGTGGAGGGTGCGGTTGAGTCGACTCCGTCTAAATATTGTTTTATTTTTTTAAATAGGGGTTCGTTTTTGATTTTGTTTATGGTATTTTGTGGTTGATATTTTTGAGATTAATATTACGAGTACTTTTATGTCCTCACAAACTAGCTTCTGGTCCCAAACTGGGCAAAATCTACTATGGTAACCAGACTGCTGATAAACTTATATATTTCTAAATACATATATATTATAGATAAATTATATCCAGACACAAAGCAAAAACCGTGTTCATCACACAACGGTTTGTCCTGGATAGGAATCGAACCCACCACGTCTGATTTAACATTATTAAATACGTAAATGACACGATAATTTTTGTAATTAAACGATAGTTTCTTTTTTCTTAAACCATCTCGTTGATCTTGTAGCTAGCGTATACAACTGCCGAGAGGTCTCAGGTTTGATTGCCGGGTTTAGCAAATAAGTGTTTTTTTTATTTTTATTTACAAGAAATTCTTGAAAACAGTCCTCAGTATGGAATCGTACTGATCGTCATGAACATCTATGATGATAGTTATCGGACAGTCAGTGCCCTCAAATATACTGAAAACAATTTCAACCTTCGAATTCAGTTCGCCCTCAGGGTTCCTGAGGGCCGATGCCAGTTATTCCGTGGAAAAACTGGCATTCTGGTAAAATCGGTTGAACTATTATAATAGCTGGCCTCAAGTAATATCGAGAGTAATATTACGGATAAATTGTACGCAGACAGATCTGGGTGGGAATCGAACCCACGACCTTTGGCTCGGTCAGGATCACGAATCATTAGTCCAACAGGCCAGTCAATTTAATCCAAATATCTCGAGACTCAGTCAGATATAAATATGTATTTTCTTTAGAATCGATAGATGGCGTTGTGCAATGTACTGAATCGCGTTATCAAAGAACCACGGAATTACAGTGTAAATGTGATCTTCCCTTAATAAAAAGTTACGGGTGGAAGGCAACTGCACGCCAAAGAGCGTGCAACTTCCGTTGTTGGAGCGTAAAAATGCGTTCTACCCGCATTTTTACAACTTAAATGCGATCTTCAGACACTACGGTCCAAATACCATTTAACTGATGAAATAACTGCGTCAGGTGAACATAAAGTGTCATGGAATTTTGGAATATTGTGATTATTCATTTGAAATCCTGCTAATATTATAAATGTAAAAGTTTGTGAGTATGGACGTTTGTCACTCTTTCACGAAAAACTACTGGACGAATTCGGATGAAACTTTTCAGTAATATAGGTTATATATCGAAGTAACATATGACGATACACGTCAATTTAGTCGGCAAAATATCTGGCCTCTGAGAGTTATCTTGGCGTATGCTGCCTAAACCAATGAAGTTACACAAAGATGATGTAATGTAGGATTGTTAGTATGTTAAAAAAAATAATAAAAATAATCTATTACGAAACTTAATGTTGCAGACCAAATACCACACGAGGGAAGCCGCGAGCAAAAGCTAGTATTGTTAGTTAAACTTGTTAGTTCAAACGACTTGAGTATGCTAGATGGATTATTATGTGTTTCAGGTATTTCTTTACTAGGATGCACCTGGTTCCCCAGCTACATGAGACGGCGTGTGGTGTTTAGTCGGTTCGAGTCCGACTTAATCACTTTTCGGTGGTATCCGTAAGGATTTCCGCACAGTACAAAAAAAAAAGAAAAAAAGGTGGATTGTTATGAAAGGGGAGTACAGACTCTCTGCCTCTCTGAGACATCGAAAACAAGTCATAACTGTAGACACGAGAAATAGGTGTTACACCTTAGTCAAGTTAGCTGCTCTTTATCATCTGTCAAAACGACAATTTTGTATGAAAAATGTACTAAATAGCAAATTGTGACGTCACTGTTTTAGACTACTCAATTGAACAATCTATTTCACTGTATATTTGATTGAAATTCGTAATTATAATAAAAAGCTATCTTAATTGCATTTTCCGAAATGTTTAGCGATATTAGTTTTAATGAAGTGGACATTGGTATTTATTTACGATACGGTCATCTACCCAATTCTGTTTCGTAAGTTTTTGGTGGGTTTTTCCATAATTTTTGCGATGGTCACACTGTACCGCATAAATCTCCTACCTTACATATCTTTCGTAGCAACTGTAAATGACAAAAATTCTTCTTCTGATAATAAATCAATATACATACTATACATTTTAAATACACTCGTAACAGTTTAAACTTCTTTGTACCACTAGTACAAATGATTTTGCACCTGTGTGTTCCAATACTAATGTTTCTAAGAATTCATATATTAGACGTCGTAAAAGAAGTACTTTGTTAGAAATAAATTCGTTTTAAAGATCAAAGCTTGGTTTTATAATATAATGTTTCATCTTATATTTAAGCCACTTGTAAAGGATTTTTGTATTTTTTATTAAAAAAAGGATTGAAAAGATTAAATACATAGCCTCAAGTCATTTTCACTATCCCGCCGTCTTAAGACAAAACATCCATAACAGCGAGATAGAGATATAGAAAATCTAAACGTGGAAAAGAGATAACGATACCAACGAACGACGTCTTAAACTCCGTTTCTATTGGCCGATTTGTATCGAATAAAAGTGTGAAACGGAACGCTATTGGGCGGGAATTTTTTTTTTTTTTACTTGTGTTCGTTCGGTTGTACGTAGTGGTGCCTTTTTTACGATATTCTGAATTTTATTGCGTACTTATGAACAGATATTGTGGTGTGTTTCCGAACGGTTTTCTACGAATCTCTATTTCAGAGTATGTTTATAATAAAAATTATATTTATGGGCTGTGGAATGCGGTTATTTTTTTTCTGAATAATATTAAATGGTTTCATTTTTATATTTGAGTGTTAATGTTTTGTAACATTAGGCAATATATACGGCCGTGGTATTGCAACACTCAATCTTTGGGTAAAGAAAATTATGGAAACTTATAGACACTTTTAGACTTTTTTTGTCATATATTGGCCTGTAGACGTCACAGATCGTGAGTTAAATTATTACCCAAGACAAATAATCTTGAGATGAGCACGGTATGAGCCAGATAACTCACATTACTTGTAGTACCGAAAAACAAAGTTTCCGCCATTACCATCTGAAAAAAAAATTTGAGTTTTGGTTACCTAACCATAGACAATATCGACTATTTCAAACATGACTACAAAGCTATAAAAGCATGACGAGCAAGAGGTCTAGGATTCGATACCCAAGTCGGACCAAAAAGTGTTATTGAATCTTCTTACAAGAAATCTCTATTAACAGCCTAGAGTGTGGAAGTTGGTGGTGATTAACACCCGTGTCTTAGAGAGCACGTTAAGCTAATACCGTTTGTCACGCATATCTATAGCAATGGTTATTGGAAAGTCAGTGCCCTCAAATATACTGATAAGTAGTTCAACCTTCAGGGTTGCGGATGTCCAATGCCACACGCTCCGTGGAAAAATTGATATTCAGGTAAAACCGCATGAACACTACATTAGGTAGTAGAGCGGTTGCGGCGGTAGGGCGGCTCGTCCGGGGCAGTACTACCCTCCCACAGAAGACCAACCTAAAGCGACAGCATCCGTGCTGTCGTGTTTCGTTGGTGAGTATCAGACCGGAGGCCCATTGTGACAGTCGTCGTGGTAAATGTGTGCAAACAATGCCACGATGACTGTCATGTCTTTTACGTCTCCAAGTGACGTGAAAAAAATCGTAATAGGCCGCCATAGTCTGGGTCACCATACAACATTGTGAGCATTCGCATGGTGACTATAACTTGTGGATTCTATTCATGCTTTCCGCCAAGCAGAGTAGAGTCACTTTGGCAGGTTACTAAAATAAAAAAAAAACAAATAGCCGACGCCAAATAATCTATGGAATAATAAACGCTAGGAAGATAATTGCTACAATGGTTTAAAAACGGCTATTTAATACGTATAACGTTACCAGCATAATAACTTAATTAAATAATCATTTTTAACACAAACTCGCTCGCTTAATATAATTGTGAACGATAAGGAACATCAAAAGCGATAGTCTATTGTTGAAATAGACAATTAATTAATTTACACAATGGCGGCAAAGCGACTAGAGATGGGACGAGATTCGCGTAGTCGATTTTGTATTAGACGAGTTAATAGGATGTGTTTAAGTGTTCTTTGATGATTTATGTTTAAATGTATATGTAGTCGTAATATGTACTTGTTGCTTACTTTCTGCACGCACGAATACACGATTGGCCTAGTGGTTTAAGCGGTCGCCACGCTGCTCTCCACTTCGCTGAGTGTTGTAGGTTCAAATCCTACATGGACAACACTTTGTGTGATCCACAAATTGTTGTTCTGAGTCTGGGTGTTCTTTGTGACCGTTTCTTGTATGTTTGTAAAGTCCCGCGCGACACAGGATGTATTCTTAATGCGAGCGTTGTCTTTTAAAACAGAGAGAGCGAGAGAGAGACTTTATAGCGGCTCGTCTAACTGAGTCGATTAACATATTATAAAGTTAAGCAGTCTTAGCCGAGTCAGTTCTTTGAATGGGTAACTCTTGACATACTAAGATCCCTTCAGAAAAGTTCGACGACAGTCTGTCTACAGAAGTTCAATATCGTCTAGAATTTCGATACTGGAGGTCTGACGACAGTTACTGCACGTAAAAAAATCCAAGTTCAGCCATGTTGTAGTAGTCTTAGAACCGACCTCAACTTGGTTTTGGAAAAAGGTCAAGGAAAGAGAAAGAAATGTTGCTTGGTTTATAAATAAATAGTCAGAGAGAATGAGGCTTCGTTTTATTGGTGTAGGAATTTGAATATATTATAAATAATAATATATATGTTATTAATCTTAAATTTAACGCGAATCATCATCCCATCAGGGGTTTCAACGGGTAGTGTCGGAATCGGACTGACTAAAACCACACGGTGTACCACCCTACACCTGAAAAAGGGGAGATCCAGTAACTGCTGTTACAAAACCTTCCGGATCCGGAACGCCCGCCTGCACTGACGCGGGCACCATCTAAGAGTAAACCACCGGTGCACCATACAGTGCCATTGACCAGAACTTTAAACAAACCTTAAACCAGCCTGCCTGGCCAGCGTGGTATAGTAGATCAAACCCTCATTTCTAAGGAGAGGTTTATGTCCACCGGTGGGCTAGCGAAAACTGGGACTCCCTGGACAATTGTCACTTTAGCAGGTTATAAATAGAAAAAACTAATCTCACTCTGCCTCCTGGTTCCAAAGTGATCTGTCCTATGGTAACCA
Source organism: Hypercompe scribonia (assembly GCA_949316085.1). Taxonomy (NCBI): domain Eukaryota; kingdom Metazoa; phylum Arthropoda; class Insecta; order Lepidoptera; family Erebidae; genus Hypercompe; species Hypercompe scribonia. Next base: position 7,315,211 of record OX438997.1, read on the forward strand.
AACTGCTGATAAATATACTTAAATATTTGAAAATAATTTATGTATTATTGTCTAGTGGTTAGTTTATAACTGCCGCTCAAGAGGTCTTAGGTTCGATTCTCGGGTCGTGAGAAAAAGTGTTATTAAGTATTTAAATGGTTAGTAACAACCCACAGTCTGGAAGTTTGGGATCTTAACCTTGTGGATCGTGGCACGTAAAGCCGTCGATTCTGCGCCTGATTTCTCCCCGGTCAGATAACCATCCCAGCAGATTGTGAGAGTGAGAGAACAGAGAGTGCACCTGTGTTTGCGTACACACTTGTGCACTATAGTATATCTTGTGTAGTTGGGTGGTCTCCGTTGAGACTGTCCGCCGTGGCTGAGATCAGCTATGAGTACATCATTCTAAATTTACTATATGAAGATACTTAGACACAGAACAAATGTTTGTGTTCATTACACAATAGGCTAGATGACACCTTAGTCAAATTAGTTACTTTTTATCACCTGTCAAAACGACCATTTTGTATGAAAAATGTACTAAACACCAAATTGTGACGTCACTGTTTTAGACTACTCAATTGAACAATATATTTCACGGTATATTTGATTGAAATTCGTAATAATAATAAAAAGCTATGTTAATTGTATTTTCCGAGATGTTTCGCGATATTAGTTTTAATGAAGTGGACATTGGTATTTATTTACGATACCGTCATCTACCCAATTATTTGTACTGGGTGGTAATCGTAACTGTTACCTCATTAACAGTCATTATCACCACTAGTAGCGATCAAAATAAGTCTAACATAACTAAAGATACTTCACTATATCACGATGTATTTGTACAACACTATAAGTAAAGGCACTCGCTCACTAGAGCGCCGTATTCGCGGTATCCGCAATCTTGCCGCTTGGTTCTGACGTTAAATAATTGTTGGGTGCCAGTACGTGCACATAAAACAAATAGACTTGCCATTTATTTATTACATTTATATCATAGCAAGCAATGTTAACAATTTTTTGTAACGTATTGGCGTGTTCTGTACTATATAGTAAGTTTCTCTTTTATTGAAAATATTTATTTAATAAAACAAAGGCCAAAAACTAATAAACTGCTTCTAAACCAATTATATATGATAAAAGGTGTAACTATTGGGTAAGTTTTGTTCTAAATCAGCTGCTCGTCAATAAAATATTATTAGTATCTAACCAGTTGTACTCTGCTGTACTCTGACGCACTGTGGCATATTGTGGTTCCATTAGTAAGGAATAATTAAAAAAAAATGAAAATGTAAAAATAAAACGCTTTGTAAATGGAGTCAAATTGGTATAGAAAATTTTGGGGTTTTTAAAGCGTACACGAACCATTTCAACATTTTTATAAAGTTAGATAGTAGCTTTTAACCTGGTTGGGCATTCTACCTTTCGTAGTTAGCCTGACATAATGGCGACTTAAGGAAGATCGCTAGAATTAATCTCTCTCTCTCTCTCTCTCTCTATAGCGTCATATCTATTCTTTTATAAGACTGTGGTGTAGGGGAGGCTGAGTTGAAATTTATTTAATGACAGCCAACAGCGGGTTTTTGTGCAAACATGAAGACATTTGGCGGGAACATAGCTTTTACCATAGATAAAAACTGTAGATATAACCTTATTTGACTCAGATCAGGTAATCCATAAAGTTTGTATTACTTTTTATAATTAATATAGACAATGTATATAATGATTCACTGTTACCAAATAACAGTACAGACAGTAAATAGTTGTCGTGATAATTAACTATTTCTATATATAAGAAACGATTTCTTATAAGTGCAAATATCGATATTACATCGATTTTAAATCGATTTTAAAAAAAGTACAAAGCGTATTATATTTTTTTATTAATATTTTGCGTTATAAATATAAAAATTCAACAGAATCAAGTGGAAATAGCTTTTAGAAACCATTTGCAGTACAGTTGCATTCTAGATGGGACTAGCCTGTTGGTCACGTAGTTGGTGACCCTGACTACTAAGCTGGAGGTCGTGGGTTCGACTAATAAAGTGGGACATAGAAAAACAGAAAGAGAGATTAAGCTATAGTAAGGAATACCGCTCTTGGAAAGGGATACGGAACTGAGAATAATTAAAACTTTAGACACCTTACACTTGGTGACCTGATCTCATAATAGGTGAATTAGTCTTTACTGTGATAATCAGACTGATGACAAATGTACTTATACCTAAATACATGCATACAGAACAAATGATCAAACAATTATGTGTGAAAATTGAAATCACGGCCCCTGACAGTCGTTTGTAGCAGTCAGTAACCACTAGGGCACCCGCTCTGTCATGAAGCTAGAAGTATCACATAAGGTACGATGAACTGTGAAACTCTCAAAGCCGGCCTTTTTGTTCGGTCATACCCGTATGTTCGATCTATAGTTTTAAAGTAGCCATTACGATAAGGGCACCAACTGTCAAATATGGCGGCATGCGTCAAAATTCATCGATATTGATGACAGTCCAGCTAGTCAATAAATCGTAAATGATCTAGCCTTCATCAAAACCTATAATGGCTATATACCCAATGAATCTGATTTCCGTCCGTGGACCGCATCGAATATTTGAAATATTCATATTTCGAATGAATATTCAAACGCGCTGTGTTTACATTCACGGCGGTCCAATTTCAAATATTTGCATTTATTTATTTATGGATACGGGACCTTTTTGTTCGGACTTTTGGTTTGAGTTTAAAAAAGAATATTCTGACGCCGTGTATTGCCGTCCTTTTTATACTAAGCTGTTTTGTTTTTCGTCTCTATCTAGCCGTTGAAATATTGCGTTTGAATTTTAATTGTTATTTTAGCATAGTAATAGTGCTATTCTTTTCGCACTTATAGAAAGGGGTGATATCTATTTCATATTTGCGCGTGTTCTTCTTTGACTTTTTGATTGACATATGTCATATTGGTTTTATTTTGACTATTCAAATTGAACAATTTAAATATGGAAATATTTTGCCAACTCTTTTCAGCCATTTAAAGAAATGCTATTGTATTTTAACCAAATATTTGAACAGGGATATGTGTATCAATATTGTGTCTTCAGAAATAAAAGGTATGTATACAATAAGTTTTTATGCTTACTGTAAAAAATAAGAGAAATTATTCAATGCTTTTTATGTTTATTGACAAGTAATCCGCCCATTTGACGTAAGATATAAATGTCATTTTATCAAAACTTAATTACAGAAGCCCCGTTAAATAGATATGTCTTCTTATCCTATGACAAATAGATATAGCATTGATACAGAATTGACTAATGGTAAGTGATCACCGCTGCCCATGGACATCTTGGTTGTCGCCTTTGAGTTCGCCTTCCCCAAAATAAATTTAGACAACCCCTTCCCTAAATAGAGGAGGAATGGAGTTGGTCTCCGTTTACTTCACTCATTCTAAGAAATTCATCAAAAAATCCAGATATCACTTCCGTCGGTCCGCCGCTAAGGCACCGAAAGCATGACTCTCTTACCACAAATTTGATTTTTAAGGCTCTAGTATTAAATAGGAGTAGCAGGGCCGACGTGGACTAGGGCCCGTTTTTTTCTTGTGCTTGCCCTAATGGGAGGGAGGGGGTGGGGGATTGCCACAATCGCCACACTTGGCATGCGGGTTCGCGATTGCAGTTAGATGACGAACTTAGTAGGACGCTGTTACCCATCCTCTAGTGTACTATCCTTTAGTCGACTTTTATGACACCCACGGGAGAAGATAGGGTGGTGCTATTCTACGCCGGCACCACACGGCCACTTTGGGTGAAGCCTATGTCCAGCAGTGGACGTCTATTGGCTGAGAAGAGATAAGTATTAAATAGAATATGACAAAACTATTTAAATTATCTGTGGTATTTGTTCTTTTGACACTGTTTGACAGTTGTGACTTGTAACTTTTCTAGTGTTCAGAGACGAGGGCCGGAGGTCTGTCACACTGATTTCGAACCTAGCTCTGTTTATGCTACATCTTTAATATAATACCATTGTACCTTTTGAGAGAAATAAACCATTTAAAAAAAAAAACCGTTTCTCGTATTGCGGTGGACTTTACAAACATATGAGAAACGGACATAAAGAACACTCAGACTCAGAACAACAATTTGTGGATCACACACAGTGTTGTCCCGTGTGAGGTTTGAACCCTCAACACTCCGCGCAATAGAGAGCAGCGTAGTGACTTCCAGGCGCAGCTAACATGCTGGTCTCTCTATGGAATCCATCCGCAACTTCGTTAGAGACGCCGCCCCCCACCGGACTGACACCCGGATATACCAATAGGCCCAAGAGCCCAACCAAGTGACCCGCCTGTAGTCGCAGGCGGCGCGGAGGACTACTTCGACAGGCCGTAGACCTGGTAAAGTCACCCCGAGACTCCGTCCAAAGGGGTCTACGAGAAGAACCACAAGAGAACGTAGTGACCGCCACAACGCCATCCGTGCAGTCATATTTATTATTATTATACACTGTGACTGGTGAGATACCTTCAATACTTATGGAGAGTACTCGGTACTCGATTCTCGTTAACTTGATATAAAAAAAATAGGTGCTTATTTTTTATCGAAATGTCTCTAAAAAATAAGTCCGCGCGGTGTCCAAGTATTCCGCAGTTAAATACTGGGCTCTCGGTGTACTGTGTACGAAGTTTACTAAGAAGTTATTTAATATTTCGTTTTTATGTTATTTTATTTCATGATATATGTTCACATACTATCACGTCCTCAAATATTGAAGGTATCTCACCAGTCAGTCTGTATATTATTACATAAAGTTATACTGAACCCAAATTTCACTTCCCCACTACCCTCCATCGTTCATACCATCACTAATGAAGTAAAATGTCCGCTTTACGTCACAATCACGCGGTACGACTTTATTTCGTATAAATTGTAATAAAAGTGAATATGTCAAAATGTAATTAATACTTAGCCGGCGAACCCCTGTCTCTTGCGAGTGATGTGCCTTGTATCGATTAGTAATGTATAACGATATCGATAGTGCAAATTAAATGACAAAGTGTCAGTTCATATATTTGGTTTTTACTTAATAGATGTTTTTTTTTGTACAAGTTTTAATTTAATTTTAAATGATGTACATTCCACTCATGTAAGTCGTGATTGTCTATAATTGCATGAGAACTAAGCAAGTTTTTATACTTATATAACGTAAATGTATCATTTGTTGATGATCCAAATAAAAATGAGGCTATATTATGAAAATAATATAGTAGTAGAACTGCCGGCTGGCTCTCTGAAATGATGTCATGGTCTTGTGGAGAAGAAGTGGTGGGACACGTAGTCCAAGAAAATTTCAAGAATTTATGAGGGGGGAAGGTTACACACGCATTTGTGTATCTTCTGTCTGTCTACTTACTTCGCCCTGGAGGGCCTGGAGGGTATAGATGCCATAAAATATTTGTTCAAAACCTCGAAATTTAATCACGTTCATTGCCATATATAAATAGCTGGGAATAAAAAAGATGAAATTTTGAAAATAAGAAAATAGTCATAACCTTTGCTAAGTAAGAATCTGAAGGTGTCATTTATCTCCAGTTTTCAGTCTTCAGATTAATAGACGTAATAATTGTATGTTTTTTTTATTCTTGACCTACCAAAGTGACTCTACTCTGCCTGATGGAAAGTATGAATAGAATCCAGGAGTGGTGGTCGTCATACTCATAGCGAATGCAGACAAGGTCAGTATGGCGACCTATACTATGACGACCTGTATTCTGCCTATTGCTTTATGTAGAAAGAGATAATTATAGTCTTCATAACTTAGGAAGACCGAGCCATGACTGGACGTATCTCACACATTCCCCTCTCTGATTCCAAACTAGGCAGACTGCTGTCAAACATATCTACTAATATATGTCTAAATACATACATATTGTAGATAAATTAAATCCAGACACAGAACGACAAATCGTGTTAATTATACAATTATTTATCTTGGGAACCCATGACCTCTAGCTCAACAGTTAGGCACACTAACTACTAAACCAATAGGTCTATCACTAAAAACTGTATTTATATATAAACAATTTGTCCATATTAAATCTTAATCTTCGTATAAAACAAACATCGACTAATCTTATAATTTCCCATCCCTATTAGGAAAAGGGCCGGCGTCATCTGGCGTCGGCATATTGTCGCCACCCTTCACGCCGAGGGTACCAAGCCGCTCTGGGGTAGGCAGGGATACTCCTAAGTGGGGGACGGTCAGTAGATTACAAATCTTTCAGTCCTCATCTTCACGGGGTCCTGGTTTTGTTGATTTGAATTTATATATTGACTTGGTAGATGGCATTTGCAGATAAGTGTATTTAACTGACTAGCTAACTCGCGCAATATCGTCTGCTTTTCTCAAATTACCCATTTTTGCAATATTTTTTATTGAATCTCGGCTTCCATTAGTCGTATTTTAATGTCATATTGGATGTTTCTGCCTCGATAAATGGGCTATCCGACTGTAAAAGGATTTGTCAATTTGAACTAGTAGGTTATAAGATTAGCGCGTTCAATCAAACAAACTATATCACTTTAGTTACATATTTAGTTTTGGTATAGTAAGAGTATTATTGTTTCATATGTTTCACTCCCACTACGATCCCGGGTCCTTTAAGCAGGGCGTGAAAAATCTCACTAGGCCGCCATAGCGTGGGTCGCCATACTGCACTGTCGTTATTCACAGTGAGTACGGCGACCACCGCTCTTGGATTCTATTCATGCTTTCCATCAAGCAGAAAAGAGTCACTCTGCCAGCTTGCTATAAGAAAAAAAATGTGTTTACACTTATATATATTACATGCTCTAGTTATCTCCCCAGAGTGGTAGGCAGAGGTGTTTTTTTAGCGGTTTACTGCGTCGAGTCTTATAGATTCGATTATGGGACACCATTTTGTGTCATCCACAGATAATTACTCTGAGTCTGGACGTTCTTTGTGTCCGTGTTATGAATATTGAAAAGCGCGGAAGTCATCTTTTAAGAGAAGAAAACTACCTGTGAACTGCTAGCATCCGACAGTTGCCCTCTAATCCTTTCGGCTGTCGCCATGTATCTGTTGTGTTGTTTCTGTACTCGCTCGATGTACACGCACACTAACCTAGATTTATACTCACACCAGTACAATTAAGTTCGTCTATTTATATAAATTGTTACTCTATCTAAACAATAAATGAAAGAATGGTTTGACAGTCTCGATAACATATTTTTTAAAGGCTTCCAAAATTATTCTACTCGGCCTGATGGAAAGCATGAATAGAGTTCATGAGTTGAGGTCACTATACTCATTGCGAATGCAGACAAAGAAGCATGGTGATCTACACCATGGAGACCTAGTGAGATGCTTTTTCACGCACCGTTTGGGAACTCGAACTCTTACCACAATAACTATCACCCCTGCATCAATTGAACTCCAGTCTCGCACTCACTAACGAAATACAACAGTACAGATGCTGTCGTTTTAGGTTGGTCTTCTGCGAGATTGTACCGCCCTGGTCGAGCCGGCCCGTTCGTGTTAAAATCTAAAACTAATTCTGTATCACTTTTATGATTCTTACTTCATAACTTCATCATTTCTGAATAGATTAGAATTCGAATCGAACGGGCCGGCTCGACCGGGGTAGTACCTCCCACAGAAGACCAACCTAAAGCGCCAGCATCCGTGATGTCGTGTTTCGTTAGTGAGTGCGCGAATGGAGGCCCATTGATACTGGAGCGACAATAATCGTGATAACTATATTACGCTTACACTGCCACAATGACTATCATGCTTTTTACGTCCTCAAGTGGGGCGTGAAAAAGCATCTCACTAGGCCGCCATAGTGTGGGCCACCACATTACATTTGCAATGAGTATGGTGACCACAGCTCTTGGATTTTGTTCATACTTTCCTGGAAGCAGAGTAGAGTCACTTTGGCAGGCTCTTAATATAGAAAAAAAAATTGTGGGAGGGTACACTTTTCGTTCTACTCTAAGTTACGGCCACCTAAAGTTAACCTAACACCGTTTGTTACAACACATAATAATTGTTTTTTCAAAGTTAAATATGTAGCATTACGTTGTTATATTAACTTTTATCAATAAAACACCATGAAAATTGATAATCATTACGTACCATCTGCTACACACAGATATTTTTAATAAAAAGATGTCAAGATTGTAAGCGATTCGATTTTGACAATGACATTAGCGCGCCCAAAAAAATCGGCCATATTTAAAAGTTTGACAAATGATTCGAATTTTGAATCGAGCGCGAACATCGATCAATTTGATTGGGTACGGTCAATCAACGGTCCCAATTTGTCATCGATGAAGATATTTGTTTTTTGAAAATTTATGGTACGTTTTTTTTTTACTGAACGTTAGACCGTTTATTTTTACGGTGATTTTGTCTGAGTAGGATTATTTATTGTGCAATATGCGTGTGTGTGAGAAAACATTTCAGTAAACTATTTATAATTTTGAAGTATTATTCAAAATAATTTTGAACTACGCTCATTTTCAATATTTACTTGATAATGAGAGTTGGTCAAAAGAAAGTGATGAACGAGCAGTATCTTAGCTTGGGATTTCTCACTTGGCCTTGACCCTTTGGTCTTTATATATTGACTTAGTAGATAGCACTCACCATTGGACTGGTCCATAAGTTTAAAGTAGCTCAGCGTGCGACGGAACGTGCGATGCTGGGCATTTCTCTGGCTGATAAAATTCGTAACGAGGTTATTCGACAGAGAACTAGAGTAACTGACATCGCACGGAGAATCAGTATGCTGAAGTGGAAGTGGGCCGGCCATGTCTGCAGACGAATCGATGGTCGCTGGAGCCGAAGTGTACTAGAGTAGATACCACGATTGGGTAAACGTAGTGTAGGGCGCCCTGCGGTGCGATGGACCGACGAGTTAAAGAAGGTGGCTGGCAGCAAATGGATGCGAATTGCCCAAGGCCGGGATGGTTGGCGTTCTTTGGGGGAGACCTTCGTTCAGCAGTGGACGGCGAGAGGTTGACTGAGATAGCGTCTGCAGATAAGTATATAAAATTAACTAGCTGACTCGCGCAATGTCGTCTGCCTCTCTCAAAGTGTCTTTAAAAACTCTTTCTTCCTGACTCCATAATTTAAACAGCTCCATAATTTTAATACCCAATAAAAGAGATTGAGAAGAGAGAGATTTACTATTTGTCCCTGTGGTGACGGATTAAGAGTACAGAGTGTCACCACCACTATTCATCCCATGGGTGTCGTTAGAAGCGACTAAAGAAACAAACTAAGCAAGACATCACTGCAAACGACCAGTGTGGCCAAAACAAATTTTCTAAGGAGGGATTTATGTCCAACAGTGGACTGTTAAAGGCTGTTGATGATGATAAGAATTACTTATTTACCTAAGTTACAATACGTAAAGCTAATAGTTAAAGTATTATATGTCGACTACTGTCCGTGAACCTTATTTTTGGCCAACAGAAGAAAAAAAACACGCAAGAGATAAAAAAAATATATATTGAAAATATGAATGTAGTTTTTTCTTATTTACTTCCTAGAGAGAACTGTCATGTCTATTGTCTATGTCTATTAATGGCTAATAGATTTAAAAATCGAACTACTAATCATTAGAAAAAAAGCGCAACTTTTTTATGACTTCCTGACGTCACATTTAACAATTATTCCCGCTCTTTTACATATAGGGTGGGCCAAGAATTCGTTAACATTTGAATATAACATCTCGGGCAAATATGTTACGGGAATTATTAAGACCGATGCTACTGAGGTTTGCTGGATACAATCGTAACACATGGTTTCGACAAGATGGAGCCACAAATACAATGAGTTCCTGCCGGGTCAAAGACATGTTTCCGGAAAAGCAGATTTCCAGACGAGGCGACATTCCATAGCCACCCAGAAGTCCAGATCTATCCCCAGCAGACTTATTTTTATGGGTTTATTTGAATAATCGTGTCTACAGAAAGAAAAAACCAGCGAAGAGATGACGGCGATCTCATAGTCTCTTTGCCGATGAGTATTCAAAAATTTCGGTGCTCGCTTAGAAGAGTGCAAACGTCGAAACGGTGGTCATTTAGACGACGTAATTTTCAATTAAAATAAGTGCCAAACAATTAGCTTTATTGTAAATAAATATTTTTTATAATGTATCAAATGATATATATGATTTTTTAAATCGTGGCCCACCCTTTATTTCATCATTAAATCGTTCAATGTGTAAAACAATCAAACTAAAACATGTACCTACTAGAAAATAAGCAACAAGGTGATTAATCAACACGTGTGTGGGCGTCAATTTCGGTTGAACTATTGAACCAGAGCATCGATTCATTAATGACATGTCCGTACATGATTACATTCTATTTTTGAATAGTCGTTGCTTTGCAGTCGCTATTATGGTCCCTGCATCCTCCATTCGTAATGTGATTTTAAATTGAGTTGTCAAATATAGGCTGTCAAATAGGCTGGTTAAAAAAAATGTCGTTAAATCTGTAATAAATATAAAAACAGGCACCTAAATATAATTAGTTGTGAAAAAAGACTTAGTCAATTTGGATGTACTATTATTTTATGTTTAAGCGACATTTTAGGTATTTCTGAATAGACTCTATAGTTTTTGTAGAAACATTATGGTCACTCATTATAATCTTTAAAATTAAAATGTATTCAACTTCTATGATGGTATACTGTCTCTAGTTATGTACTTTGAAAAGGAATTTTCATTTAACGCTTTCATGTTCACAAATCAGACTTATTTTTAAGTAAAACTAAAACTGGTTTAAATCCCTTTGTTTGGTACACACAACAAAATAAACAAAACTGCAGAAAAAAAATCGTACAATAAAAAAATGAAAACCGCGCGCGGTCAAACGTCATTCTTTTTTTTTCTAAACAGCGAGCGCAGGCAAAGGAATACTCCCGCGTACAGCCACGCCTCCAACCATCAATAACTTGCCATGTCAAACACAATGCACCGTTACTCGCTATTTATTCCGTAAAACTGTTAGAATTTTACCGAAAATAATAAAACGATTTTTTGACGATAAATGAGAAATCGATTTGCGGAAAAAACTGTTAATGGTTCGCGCCCTTTTTATGAATTATAATTTTGACGATTATTGCAACCTTTTGCAAAGCATTGTGCAATTGTAATATTTTTTATGTGAATGAATGATTATTATTAATATTAGAGCCATTTTGAATCCTTTTTCTATTTTTTGTAATAGTCACTTTAGATAATAATATGTTAGATGTTTAATTTATAGTAGGCACAGAGTGTGATAGCCCTACATAGGTTATTTTTAATTATCTAACCAACAAAGTGAACTCAAGGTGCTTTTTTTAAAACATCATTCATTTCATTATCGAAAAATTATAATGTTAATCTTGCAAATACAATCATCATTTGACAATGCAATCACAAGACGTGTTGGCACGTAGGTATATATCCCCATATTAACTATAAGCTAGGTATTGCCAGAACAATAAACTGCGTCTGTTCGTTCGACTAATCCGTGAAATCAGTGTGCACGGGTGACGCAGTGTTTTAAGCAGTCATCTCGCCAATTCCAACTGAGGTGTGTGTTGTGTTATTCTCAGACGGGACAACACTTAGTGTGATAAACAAATTGTCTATTCTATGTACGTTTGTAAAGTCCCCTTCGACACATGGTTTATTTCTAATACGGGAGTTTTCTTTCATAAAAAAAAATCTTAACTGTCAAACATAAACTCACACCTAAAATTTTTTTTAACAGGTCAAGATATGGTTCCAAAATCGTCGCATGAAATGGCGGAATTCAAAGGAAAGGGAACTGCTAGCTTCAGGTGGCTCCCGTGAGCAGACGCTACCCAATAAGAACAATCCGCATCCCGACTTATCAGATGCAGAGGCTGACAAACCCAAGATGTCGCCACTGTCGCCAATGAATGAAGATCAACACGAAGATATTAAAAAGGTGTATGCGACTACGTCAAATGAATTTAGAGGTAATTAGAAGAATTTCTTACTTTTATTTAATTTTCACAGTGCTTCAACTATTTTATAATTAAATAATCCGTGAGGTTGACATTTATCAGAACCCAAACTTGTCCTCTCCTCCATTCGATTCTGGTGGGAGGAATCGTGAGGGTAAAAACGTATTTGTAACTCCGTTATAGGTATCCATAGGCGGCAATAGTCACTTACCAGTTGATTGGTGGAAAAAATGTTAAAACATACTAACATTCACATATATAATATGAATTAGTATTTTGTTATTAGAAAAATAATATACGCTTACACGTTCCATCCATGTAACAATTGTTTATTTTAAAAAAAAAATATATTATATAATTTAAATCGTTTTTAGGTTATGAAGACAAAATGGCGGGCGGCGTGTTTTCCCGCGAAATACCTTTCAACAACATGGAGGACGACGACTATGAAAGCGATGCCAGCGCCAGCGATGAAGAAATTAATGTAACTTGACGTGTTTTTGTAAAATCTAGTTGGATTTGTAATATATAATTTGTATATTTTATTACAATTATTCGTAATTTGGGCTAAGGCTGGATGTTGAAGTCAAGCAGCTGGATGCCGAGGATCAGAAATCAGGTGTCTTTATAAAAAAAATAACTATCTACGCTGAGTTCATTTGTCTAGATCTGGCTCAAAGGACCAGGTTGTAACAGAATAGTATATCTCCAGTTTTCTTTTGATTAATTTCGTTCCGAGTTCCAACACAATTTAATTTATTCCTGGGACTGCCCAATTGTCCTAATATAGTGTCTTTGCTGCTGTTGATCCAGGTACACAGGAGTTACATTGGTAGGTGTATGGGAGGGATTAGTCCCAGTATAGAATAATGCAGAAATAGAGAATAAAATGTTTGTTTTGGTAACGGTTTAAATTAGCCAACCAAAACACAAAAGATACTATTGGAGGCATTTAAATCGTTATAGTGCATCACATTTTGCTGGTGACATTTGAAATATAAGTTGCCATTTTGAAAATTGATGTCGTAAATTAGTTACGTGTATAGGTGATTTATCTAAGAAGCAGTTTTTTTTTAAATTTTAGTAGCTCAGTAGTTTTGCCATTGTAAATCCTCGTCCTTTAAACTGGATAACTACTCCAATCGTACTCAATCCATGCCTTGCCATTTATGTATAGACTAATTTGTACTTAAGTATAATTACTAAATAATAAATAGTAAGACTAAACAAATATGAGAATATCATATTAAACGTAATTACTTTTCACTGCTAACTAAAAAGCTTTTTTAAATTTCAAACTTGGTAAAACTTTTCCATAGACTTAATATATATTTCATAGACAACATCAACAGCTCAATGAGGCAACTTTTAATTATTAAAAAAAATAAACTGTCACTTGTAGTAAGTCAACTTTATAACTCAGAATATTTGTGACACGAAAAAATTAGAAATAAATAAAGTAAAGCAAATTTACTGCTTCAAACTGTTAAACATATTGAGCAATTAGAGAGTAAACCTATTGTGGAACACTCGATGTATGTATCAGAGAGTATTGGTTTCAACAATAAATTTCTACAAACCCGGGAAAGTACTCTGTTATAGATTTTTTGGCTATGGTAACCTCTGAATCCATAAAACCTTTTTTAACTGTCATGATTTTGACATATGTAAATATTAAATAAATAAATTATAATCGTAGGTATGGATAAGTTTGTAAATGTGTCTCGTATTAAATAATAGAATATTTGGTGCAAAAATAATACTAACAATTTCTTTCAAAGTCCGTCCTAATTAAAAACTAATATGATTATTCGAGTCCTAGGCCCTATGTGGTACAATTTTAGTTGCTTTTGTTATCATTATTTAAAAAAAAAATCACAGACATCTGTTTTGACCTCCATCTTTCTTAAATAAATAAACTTTTGGAGAAATTTCATTTGATTGCCACTGTCAACTTGATGACAATAACAACGCTATCTGTCAAATGAAATTTTGGTGACAGAATCTAAAGTATTAGTCTGACATCTAGTAATTAAAGCGACAAAGAAAAACAGACTTTTTTAATCTTACACTGAAATAAAATTCCAAATTAAAAAAAACACCTAAAAATGCTACAATAATTCTTTTTTGCCCTTTTTAAAAGCAATAATGACAGCTAAAGTTGTCAAACTATTATATTACTATGTATTAAGTTTAAAAACAATTTGAAAACATCTACAAACACCCACACACATCGTCACGCTTATCCAAATGTCTAAATGACTTGAGTAAGTTTATGACTTTGAAATTATGATTTAACTTATACTGGAAATAAATAGCTCGATTTTACATTATATTTCAGTTACAGAAATAACACATTTATGGATAGTTGTAATTCGACAAACACGCCATTTTGTTTTTTTAATCTGTACATCATAACCTCAAATTTATTGTTTATGCCCAATGTCTGTAATTTGTTATTTGCACCAAAATGTAAATAAATATAATGTATTATTATTAAGCGATCTCATTTAGTTTAAGTATTATCAGGAAATAATTCAATATTGTCATGGAAACTTTATGTGAAATAAAAAATATGGAAAATGGTTTATGATTTTCATTGGTGTGAAAATACCTTTCCATCTATTAGAGATGCCATCTTTTAGAGAAGGAAATAGTATTTTAACAAAATTACAACATTATAGTCACATCATTATCACGCTTACACCCCTTAGCAGCTTATTATCTTTAAAAAAAAAAGAGACAACGCCCGCATTAGGAACAAATCCTGTGTCGCGGGGGACTTTACAAACATACAAGAAACCGACACAAAAAACAAACACCCAACCTCAGAACAACAATTTGTGGATCACACAAAGTGTTGTCCCATGTGGCGTTTGAACCCACAACACACAGCGCAGTAGAGAGCGGCGTGGCGACTGCTTAAACCACTACGCCTTTCACACATTCACACATACGATATAATAATTGGAAAAATTTAAAAAGTAAAAATATTTTTAAAGCAAAATGAAACATATTTCAGAGAATATACGGAAGTTAATACTGTGTATGACAAAGAAGTGCATAAACTTTATTTGCTTTGTTGGTCACTGTGTTGGCGAATACAAAATAGAAGCATGTTATTGGCTGACTAATACGTCACAGGCATCATTACTACCAACCTATAACTAATCGCTTTGTGCATCGTATTTGGGTAGATGACTGAATCGTAAATAAATACCAGTGTTCACTTCATTAAAACTAATATCGCGAAACATCTCGGAAAAAAAAATTAACATGGCTTTTTATTATTACTACGAATTTCAATCAAATATACAGTAAAATATATTGTTCAATTGAGTAGTCTAAAACAGTGACGTCACAATTTGGTATTCAGTACATTTTTCATACAAAATTGTCGTTTTGACAAATGATAAAAAGTAACTAATTTGACTAAGGTGTCATCTAGCCTATTGCGCGCCTTTTTATCTATTGATTGTAAACAAAACATGTAAATAAATAGGAATTTTAATATTATTAGGCTTCATAAATTATATTGTTTATTTAAATATTTTTTACAGTACATAATGATTACTACCGGCAAACACATAATTGTTTTCAAACTAGCAATTGGCGACATTGATTCAATTATTTTATATTCAATGACAATCTAAAAAGTAGCGCCAGTTATTGTAAAACTACTTTGTATTGTAACGAATCCCGCTAATCATATTAAAAAATCACAATATTGATTGTGTGTGTGTGAAATTCAGTGTTGTGCTTGCTTATCTTTTTTAATTAACATTTTTGATTCCGCGAGTGATCTTTACAACCATGGAATACACCGATATGGTTTTTATTTACGGGTAATGCCATCTAAACGCATCTCTTGCTTTACGGACACTCCGTGAGAGATATGGAACTACTCGTATGTCCTACAGACAGTCGTATTTTTGTAATGGCGATACAAAGATTAAATGTTGAGTTTGCTCCCCGAACACCGATCGCTCTTGAAGAATATGGTGGACCATTTCACGCGTAACCCTACATACAGTCTACGTTGCTCATCAAATTTGGTGTACAGCATAAAAAATTCTGTTAAAGGCTGATAAACGACGGCCCTTCAGATTTCGAAGAGTACACGTCTTCTTGAACAGGGATCAATCCATAAGAGCGCGCTGCCAATGGTTACGTACCAAAGTAACAAATGACCCTGAATTCCTATCCAACTTCATGTGGACTGACGAGAGAACCTTTACTCGTTACGGCCGGAATCACCAAAACTTGTGATATTGGATTACGGAAAATCCTCGTGCTGTGCGCGAAACATCACACCAATTCCGTTTCACTTCGAATGTGTGGGCAGCAATTCACGGCAACCCAATAATTGTTCCTATTTTCATTGATGGAAATTTGGCTGCTGTTAAGTTTTTGGAATTGCATAATGGCTACATAGATCAATTGTCTGTTGCTCAAAACAGGCGTTTATGGTATCAGTTAGACGGAGCGCCTTTACATTTAGTGGTGGTTACCAGCGAGCGTCTTAACTACGTGTTTGGTGAACAGTGGATAGGACGATATGGGCCTACTGGATGTCACCTAGATCACCATATCTGACAGCTCTAGTCTTTTTTTTTGTAGGGATGTGTGAAAAATGAAATGTAGTTAACAGACGTTAATTCAGTAGAATAATTGAGATCGAGGATCATAAGTGCATTCGATAAAATGAAGGCTCTAGCCGTGAATGAAACTTTAAGTGCTAAAATACGCGAAAATATGTTGCGAAGATGTCGTCGTTGCATTGATGTGAGCGGTAGACATCTTGAAAAATTTAAATTAAATGAAAATTGAGTTAAATTTTAAGCAAATATTGACTTGTTTGAGTGATTTAGAAAAAAGTGAACCGTGTGGATACTGATCAGTGATAAGAATGTAATATTTCGCGATGTAACACGACGCTTGGCTCGCGTTTAATTTCGCCACCATTTTTGTGCCGCTCGCGCTGCCGCCGTCTATAGGTAAGTAACCCGTGTAATCAATGGCGTAGATATAATTGTATTTACTTTGTTGTAAATTAGCATATCTGTATTTTTATGAAAAAAAAAAGTGTTAATATTAACGAAAGTATATTGGATCGTATTACTTGCTAGTTAAAGGTTTACCAAAGCTTGGGTGTCCCGTTGTATATTATTTCTAAAAAAGGGTTTGTGGAGAGAAGGGTGAAAATTAGGGTTATATGTATTTTTAATGCCCAATCATAAAAAAATAAAACGGAAAAATACTGCCAAAAAACATTTTTTTTTATGTGTGCCTCTGTTATTACTTTAGGGTGTAAAAATAGTTTACGATTTATTCTCAGATCTACAAAATATACACAATTTTTTAAATAAAATTGGCTAAGCCATTCGGAGGAGTTAGTTACAAACACTGTGACGTAATAATCCATATATCACTCACTAGGTAGTAGAGCCACGCTGATTTCAGCACGAGCGGGCCGGCTCGACCGGGGCAGTACTACCCTCCAGAAAACCAACCTAAGGCGGCAGAATCCGTGTTGTCATGTTTCGTTGGTGAGTGTCAGACCGGAGGCCCATTGATGCAGGGGTGACAGTTATCGTGGTAATTGTGTAAGCCTTACACCGTCACGATGACTGTCATGCCTTTTACGTCCCCAAGCGGGGTGTGAAAAAGCATCTCACAAGGCCGCCATAGTGTGGGTCACCATACCGCGTTGTCTGCAGTTGCAATAAGTATGGGGACCACAACTCTTGGATTCTATTCATGCTTTCCATCAGGCAGAGTAGAGTCACTTTGGCAGGCTCTTAATATACAGACTGACTGGTGAGATACCTTCAATATTTGAGGACGTGATAGTATGCGAACATATATCATGAAATAAAATAACATAAAAACGAAATATTAAATAACTTCTTAGTAAACTTCGTACACAGTACACCGAGAGCCCAGTATTTAACTGCGGAATACTTGGACACCGCGCGGCCGCACGTGTCGCGCAGCGCGCTATCAACACAGAATACATAGGTACCTACACTGTACAGCTGTTGCCTATGTAGCGGGATGGAGGGCGGGGGTGGGTGCCGCCGCACCGCTCGTGACTAGATCAACGTAAACAGTACGGCGAGCTTAGGGAGTATAATATCCAAATTTCACTTATTTTTTAGAGACATTTCTATAAAAAATAAGCACCTATTTTTTTTATATCAAGTTAACGAGAATCGAGTACCGAGTACTCTCCATAAGTATTGAAGGTATCTCACCAGTCACGCTGTAGAAAGAAAAATATAAAACTGAATGTCTGTCTGTCTGTCTGTCTGTATATCCTTTATGGAAGCGTAAACTATGCATTTAATCATGTGATTATCTTCAGCAAACTTATTGTGTATGAGTCCACGTAAGTTACTGAGTTAGTATGAATGTTTTTTTTTCTTTCCTTCAAATTTATTTTAGTTGGTGGGATGGCAACGCGCGCAGGGTACTGCTAGCTTTATGTATAGGTACGTATATAGATGACGATTCATGTCAGGATGCTATTTTCATTAATTTTATCATATATATATCAAGTAGGGTATTGCAGTTTGGTGGCAAAGTAAATTTTCACCAAACTTGATAATTATAAGGAAATATATGTCCGTGTGGTGACGGATTAAGAACACATAGAGTTACCACCCCTATTCATCCCGTGGGTGTCGTAAGAAGCGACTAAGAAGAAACTATTCAGGAAAATAACATTGTAAAGAGAAGGAAAACTTGAAATAAACCCTATTCCAACCCGTCCGGCCAGCGTGGTATAGTAGGCCAAAACCTCCTTGCTAAGGAGAGGCTTATGTCCAGCGGTGGATTATGAAAGGTTATTTATGAGATGTGACATACATAAACTCAAAAACCATAACTTTTCTGCCACCGCCGTCGTCGGCTAAAAGGCATTTTTTTTTATCGTTACCGTTAAATCTCAATGTTACTAATTCTCAATCAATATCAATTTTATTTTATATTCCTTAAAATAGAACAAAATAAAACAGTCAAACTTATTCACAGCAAAATAAAACGAAAACAAGCAATCAATAGAGGTGTCCCTTGTCCCCACGGGGCGTGAAGTAGAGGTGCGAAAATATAAATAACGTTTCGTAACTGCACATGACACGAGCTCACACCTTCATATTTATAATCTGTGCCGCCTACTGCGCTGTCCTGTGTCCGAGTGTGAATGTTTTTTTTGTTAATACTGTTTTTTTGAAGTGAAACTTCTTTATCGGGGTTGGAAAAAAATTTAGTGTAACATTTTTTCGTTACGCGTCACATTTTTCGGTTACGCGCCATCTTTTTCTTATCCCTACCATGCGTGATTCGAAGTATACTTTCTCCAGCGGAGTAGGGATTGGTAAATGTCTCCAATGTATTTTGAGGCCCGTTTTGAGTAGTTACATTTTTGAAATCCAGGTGGCGATTGCATCGACTTCGGACGGGTTTAAATTATTTTTTTGAAAAATAACGTCATAAAGAAGTTTCACTTCTTACGAGTGTACGCTAGTTTTTAATTAGTTCATGCAATGGATGAATCCTAGTCTTTTTAAGTAATGTTTTTGAATTAGATGTCTTCTACTGTATTTGTGACAAACAGTTTCTTAAAGACAAGTACATTTTAGATTTTTAAGGTCAACCGTATAAGAGAAATATAATCAGATGGGTCATCGAAAGTAAGTGGTTACCGCTACCTGTGAACTCTGGAACTCAAAAATCACAAGTTGGTGTTTGAATGGTTCCGCCTCCAGCCGGAATTAGGTGGGAACGGGCGATTTTGCTTCAGGACCTCACTCTGAATCTCTTCAAACCTCCCAGTTAAAATTAGTAGGTTAAATTTTTATACTATTTGGTTGCCTAGCTTTAACATCACGACACGGTCTTTGGGAGCGAAGCAATGACTATAAAATAAGGTAAACTGTGGAGCACTTTCTATAATGTAAGTAGTTATGCTTCATCATTATCATCACCAACAGCCTTTACAGTCCACTGCTGGACATAGGCCACTCCTTAGCAAGGAGGTTTTGGCCTACTATACCACGCTAGAAAGACGGGATGAAATAGGGTTTGTTTCAAGTTTCCTTCTCTTTGTAATGATGTTGTCTTGCATACTTTATTCCCTTAGTCGCCTTTTACGACACCCGCGGGATAAATAGGGGTGGTAACACTATGTATTCTTAATCCGCCAACACACGGACATATTTTTCCTTATAATTATCAAGTTTGGTTAAAATTTACTATGTCACCAAACTGCCCCATTTGATATATCAGTGATAAAATTAATGAAAACGGCATCCTGATACCAATCGTCATTTATATACGTACCTATACATAAAACTAACTGTACCATGCGCACGTTGCTACGCCACCAACTAAAATAAATTTGAAGGAAAGACATAAAAATTATATATATTAATACCAACTCAGAAACCTTCCTGGGCTCATGTACAACAACTTTGCTAAAAATAATTCTCTAAAGGACATACAGACAGATTTATTTATATATATTTGTAGAGGGACGGGTGTCATGTCCCTCCGACACAAAGGGAGGATCCTCCGACCAGGCGAGGTGATCATGCCTGTCGGGCCGCGGCCCAAATATGCTAATCGCCACGCGAATCTCTATTTCGCGATACAGGATTAGTAGTTGCTCTGTAGTTCATTACATTCATATCTTTCGTTCATACTTCGTAGTTCGATGTATCTTCGCTAGATGTCGCTGTTGTATATTTTATTTTTGTGCTAAATGTGGAAGTCGCCACTAGCGACCCGCTCTGGCTTCTCACGAGTGCAACCGGACGCGTTGACCGCTCTGCCAATACATTTTAATCCTTCAATATCTTCAAAGATATTCAATTTAATTACGTCCTGTGAAAGAATATTTGGTGTACATTAGGTGCACAATATATTAAAAGTATTTAATAGGATAAGCATTAATATTATACTAGCCAAAATTACTTTGAAAGTGTAACTCACAAATAAATTAAATTTTAAGACATGCAAATGGTTACTGTGGGTTATCTGTAGGATAGAAATATACCGCCGCGGGGTTTAGTGGGTCCGCCGCGGGGTTTAGTGGGTCCGCCGCGGGGTTTAGTGGGTAGACCGGTTTGTCGGGAGTCCCACACACGCCCTTCGTCCCTCCGGAGGGTATGGTGCGAAAAGCATTCCCCGCGTTAAAAAAAAAAAAAAAAAAAAAAAAAAAAAAAAAAAAAAAAAAAAAAAAAAAAAAAAAAAAAAAAAAAAAAAAGGATAGAAATATACCAGCGTGGACTTTTTGTAGATATTGTGATATACGAGTCCGTAATATATCATTTGGATATATTTAGTAAATTTTTGTCAGTGAGTATAAGCAATAGTGCTTAAATACCTTGTGTTTTTGGGAAACATTGACTTTTTATTTGTTACAGCTGCACCCGCGACGTGGTCCGCGTTCAAAATTCTAAAGTATGAGTAGCCTAAATTTTTTCCCATAACATTAGCTACCTGTCAGTGAAAGTCCCGTCGAAATCGGTCCAGCCGTTCCAGAGATTAACCGGAACAGACAGACAAACAAAAATTGTAAAAAATGTTATTTTGGTATATGTATCGTATGTATATTCATGTGCATGTAGTAAAAAGCTATTATTTCAATATTACAAACAGACACTACAATTTTATTTATATGTATAGATATTTATAAAATACTGGTTTATTATTATGTAAACACAGGCGTGCGCGCTCTCTGCTAAAAAGTCTCGATTCCTTCCCCTCCCCACTTTTCAGAACACTCAACTGCTACTGCAGGATAATGTCAGTATCCTGCGTATAAATATTTGCCGGGACCTCAATCTGCGAGAATATATTGAAAGCGTCACTAAGGCAGCCTCGCGGAAGTTGGGTATACTGAACAGAGTAAGACGGTTCTTTGCACCTGAGCATCTGTGTCTTCTTTATAAGACCCAGATGCTCAGTGCTCCTGCGTGGAGTACGGTTCTCATCTTTACGATGAAACCGCGCAGTATTTGCTGGACGCTTTGGATATGATCCGCCATAGCGTGGGTACGGCGGTACGGCGACCACCGCTCTTAGATTCTATTCATGCTTTCCATCAGGCAGAATAGAGTCACTTTGGTAGGTTTCTTATTTAAAAAAAAACAAAAACCTTCGTTGAAACAGCCTAAATGATGGTGAAATGGTATTTAAATTCGTTGGATCCGTTAAACCAACGTTATTTTATACCAAAGAAAAACATAGAAACTATTTACTTTTATATTAAAGGTTCACAGTAAAGAGTGAAGGAACAGAGGGTGCACCTGTGTTTGTGCACATACTTGTGCACTATATCTCTTGCATAGTTTCTTGCATTAGATCTCCGTTGAAACTGACCGCCGTGGCTTATAGAGGAGAAGCAAGCAGATGGCCATCTGATGGTAAGTGTTTACCGCCGTTTATAGACGTATGAAACTTATGAGGTACAAGTGCAAGCCCGTCCTTTAAGAGCGCTCTTCTCTCGAAACTTGGAGGCTCGTTCCCTCGGTGAAAAGTATCGAAAGTATTTCCTGACATTGGTTTTCTTAGAGACCAGGGTACATCTTCGGTCGAGTCTGCTCATTTATGCCGAAGCATGTCTCTTTCATGGTATGTAATTTAAAATTAAAAACAAAAAACACACAGCCTATAAAAAGTTTATAAACGCACGCTACACGGAGTTTCTGACAGGACAAACCCGAAGCCTCTTGGTTTCTGATATAGTTTCTTTAAAATCTTAACATGCATCATTATCTCAAATTGATACAGGGGTGACAGTTGTCGTGGTAAGTATGTACAATACAATGCCACGATGACTGTCATGTCTTTAACGTCCCCACGTGGGGTGTGAAGAAGCGTCTGACTAGGCCGCCATAGTGTGTGTTACCATACTGCATTGTCTGCGTTCGCAATGAGTGCGTTGACCGAAACTCTTGGATTCTATTCATGCTTTCCAACAGGCAGAGTAGAGTCACTTTGGCAGGCTCTTAATATAGAAAAAAAATGTTGACCTTAAATTTAATTTTTCCTTCCTCATTCAATCTGACCTTCTCTGGAATACCCTTCTCAAGGAAATCAGAACGGCATCCATTTATAATTCATTCATGGTTAGGGTACGAGCTCTCCTTACCAAAAAAAGGCAAAATCATCACAAATGTGATACCTTATATCATCAACATCATCAATAGCATTTTACAGTCCACTGCTGAACATATGCGTCTCCTTAGCAAGGAGGTTTTGGCCTACTACACTACGCTTGCCAGACGGGTTGGAATAGGGTTTGTTTCAAGTTTTCCTTCTCTTTGTAATGATGTTGTCTTACATATTTGGTTCCCTTTGTCGCCTCTTACGACACCAACGTTATGAATAGGAGTGGTAACACCATGTATTCTTAATCCGTCACCACACGGATCTTATATATACGGTATCTACTCGTACATGTGTAGTTATATATGAATACTGGTAGACCACGCGTTGCTGTGCCTAATTTTTTGATATATTAGGTTGTAGTAAAGTCTATCTTAGCCTATCTTTCAAGTTGGATCAAACTGCACCCGGCGTGCGAAATTTGAATAAAATCGGTTAAGTAGTTTAGGAGTCCATTGCGGACAAATAATTTATATATATTAAAATGTATGTATATTATACGAATGTGTAGATATATCATTGACTTTTTTTCTCATTTATTTCTTTATTTTTATCTCTTTCTTGTTTATTTTAGTATTTCTTAATTAAGTGTAAGTAACTGGTAGAGAATGTCTTTGACATTAAGTCCACCATTGTACATTTCGTGCATAACTTTATGTTAAGTAAATTAAGGTCCCTAAGCATATCCTTAAACAAAACCTTACATTAGCAACACTATTCAAACGTAGTCATGCTAGACATAATTTAAAGTCGAAGTGTGTCCTCTACTACCTATTGTTGAGTAGAAAGTAACCTAATTTGTTTACGCAAATACCTATATATAAACCATAAAGTTTTTAATAGTTTTTTTCTATTGAGATAAAGTCTTAGTTGTTGTTTTAATAAATAAACTTTAAACACAGTAATTAATCGCAATAAAACGCAATTCTCCAGATCGATGACTCGCAGGCGCCACGTGCACGGCGCGCGCCAAGACTTATGTCAAAAACATATGACGCCATTTTGTAGAGACGCCATTACAAGCGATCTGTGACTAATTCGAAAATTGATTTGAATAAATAATCTTGATTTGAATAAATAAGCTTTTGTAGTTTAGTATTTTCATTTAGACGTTAATTCAGATATTATTGTCACTAGGTATCTCTGTGTTTTAGGGGGGCACTGGTAGAAAAAAAATACATAAAAAAATTTATATTTTTAACGTATTGCATGAAAAATGTCGTTTACATGGATAAATACCTAGTATAATTCTAAATTCTATAATAGTATGTGGAGATGTAGATGCACCTCCCTGAAAATTACCCTGGCGATGGTCATACCCATAGGCGACGGTAATCACCTCGCATCAGGTAAGCCACCTGCTTTTTTGCCACTCTATATCATAAAAAACACTTCTAAAGTGTGGTAATATTTTTCTCTTCTTCTCTCTCAACGTAACAAATATATTTAACTTTTAATTTCTTTGACCACAAATCTCTGCAAACCATTGATTTAAAAACAAACCATTACATACACAAACACTGTTAGTTACCCAATATAGCTATCTCTCTCGCACAACATATGACGTCACACGTGTCAGTCACGTGGCGCCCCATCAAGATTATCAACGCATTTGTGCCTCGAGGACAAAAATTATAGTTTATTTATCAAAAATGGATTAATTTTATTGTTTGTGTACAAGCTGTTGGCAATTAAATGGTCGGCAGGGTGGAAAGACGGATTATCTACGGTTGGAACTTGTCTATGATCAATACCATAAAGTTGAAGAGTTTGACGTTTTATATTTTATTAGGACGTACAAAATAGACGTCGAAATATAACGTCTTCGCCTTATTAAAAAAAAAGTCATGTTGTACCGTCATTGTTTTTTAAACTCTCTGGATTCCTTTTCTTACCATTGTTATCTAAATCAATTACTATTTAATGGTCTACATAGACCTATCGAATATAGATCTCGCCACGTTGGCCAGACGGATTATTATAGGTTTTCAAGAAAGCTAGAACTGCAACATTCTGGCATAACCAAAGTTTTGAGAATAATAAGAGTAACTAATCCATCTAAATAAATAAATATTTCGGACATTTTGGACATTTGACACACAATGTCATCTATTTTCAAACTAAGCAGAGCTTGTGCTATGATAACTAGACCGGCTGATAGAATACTTATGTATATACTTTTTTTTTGTAAATACATACATATTATACATAGAAAACACCCAAACTTCGAAACAAATATTTGCAGATCGTACAAGCATTTGGTACGACACGGGAATCGGACCCGAGACCTCAAGCACAGTAGTTGAATTCACTTCACGTCTTCAAACACACATGTATTCCGAGTCAACGGAGACCAGCTAACTAAGTAGGAGTTATAGTGCACAAGTGCGTGCGCAAACATAGGTGCACTCTCTGTTCTCTCACTCTCATTTCGATTTGACCTTTATCTGACACGACTGGGGAGAAACTAGGCACAGGAACCATGACTTTACGTCCTCTCCGAGGCACGGAGGTTAAGACCCCAACTTTCAAACTCTGAACTTTTCTTAAGTATTTCTGTAACCAGAAAAAAACTCAATCTCTTTTTGACTCGATCCGGAAATCGAACCAGAGACCGGCAGTAGCATACGCTAACCGCTAAACCAACGAGGCAGTTATATATGTTATAAAGAGTGGGCCAACAATTTGTTAACATTTGACATCTTTTTATGGGGCTATTTAAAGAATCGTGTCTACATCAATAAACCAAATACACTACGTTAACTAAAAGAAAAAATCAGCGAAGAGATGTCGGCGATGAAGCGGTCTCTTTGCCGACGAGTTTTCCAAAATTTCGGTGCTCGTTTAGAAGAGTGCAAACGTCGAAACGGTGGCCATTTAGACGATGTAATTTTAAGAAATAAATTCCAACTAATTAGCTTTCTTGTAAATAAACAATTTTTACAATGTATCAAATGGTTTTTTATACGATTTTCTCAAGTACCAATACGATATTCTCGTATTTTTTTATTTTTCATCTTTGACAGATAGTTTATTTTTATTTTTGCATTATTACCATTATTTAGTTAAACGTATATACTAGATAATAATTGGCACAATACATGTTCGTAAATAAATGTGTAATTTGAAATGGCATTTTCTAACTTTAGAAGAACATTTTCATATTAAATCATTATAAAATAGATTTTTTCATTTGTGAATAACATACTTGACCCCCGTTTTATTGTGGTATATTATAGTTGTGTGAGAAATGAGAACAGATCAAAACAATCTCTAAAAGAAGTGCTATATCTTTATGAGATTTTGAAGCCAACACAAACGAATTTAACTTCGTTATATACATTCTAAAACAAGAATATTGTTCGCCTCAAAGATTCGAAGTCAACAAAGGAAAGTATATAAATACTTTAAAGGTTTAAAGGGTTAGTTTTTGCATTATTAGTATGTGTCAAACGCAGTGGATGCGCCCCGTCTTCTTGCTTTGATGTGCCGTAAGGGTAGTTTTAACTTTTAGGGTATGCGAATACGGAAATAGAAAAATGGGGAATCGCTTTGAAATTGGTTGATAATGGAATGGAAGAATGTGTTTTGGAAAATCATGTTAAGAAATTAATTGTATGTTTTTGAATCAATTTACATGTGTTTATGATCTTTTGATGTGTAATGAAAACCATTGAGACTAAATCCCTACTTAATATTATAAATGCGAATGTAAGTTTGTTTGTTACGGTTTCACGCGAAAACTACTAAACCGATCATCAAGATATTTTGTACACATGTTCTTCGAGGTATTAGAAGTAACATAGGATACTTTTTGTTAAAAAATGATCTGTTATGAAAATTAACGTGGCAGACCGAATTCCTCACGAGAGAAGCCCGCAGGCAAAAGCTCGTAGATAGTAATTTATTTAGTAGCTAGTAGATAGTAATAAACAGAGTTTTACAAATATTATAGAGTAATTAAACAGTATGTAAAAATAATAAAATTAATCAAAATTAAGGTATAAAGTGCGGCCTTATCGCTTAGACTTTAGAGCAATTTCTATCAGGCAACTATTTGATGGACTGGATTTATTTTAACCTAGTCTTAATAACATTATAAATTAATCTTATAAACTAGTCACAATAATTCATTACTCTTTTACACGAACGGTAGGTCTGGATGGAATTTGGTACAGTACTCCACCCGAAATCTCCACGGATACCACCGAAAGGTGGTTATGTCGGACTCGAACCGACCAAAAACCGCACGCTGTCTCAGGTACCAGTAGCCGGGGAACCAGGTGCACCCTAGTAAGGAAATCCCTGGGACCTCGACGTACCTCAGGCCACGTACGGCTGTAGATGGGCTATCTACAGCCGTACGTGGCCGTATCTCTTGGGTCTTTTTATTACTAAAAAATGAATTCCTGCGCTATGAGCAAGGTACAATAACAAACGTGGCGAACTTCGCGGGGCGTCATTAATAAACGAATAAATAAAACTATAGACAAACAGGAAAAACCAAATAAGGTTAAAATGGTTTGATTGAATCAAATACCTAAACATCCCTTCACCATCAAAAGATACTGCAACAAAATATTTGCGAAATAAGATCCCCTCCGCAAAGTGCTCTCCAAACATTACGACGTATGGACAAGGGGTCAGCAGACATGTTTGTTGTATAATGGTATAGTTAATGGATATTTAGCGTAGTAAATGTTGCGTTGCTATGTTTGCAAAATTGAAGATACAATTAGATAACTTAGGTAATTTCTTTTTTTTTTTAAATAGACAATTCCCGCAGTACAACAGTACAGTCCTGTGTCGCGGAGGACTTAACAAACATACAAAAATGAGCCACAGAGAACACTCAAACTTGACACAACAATTCATTATTAATACGCAGCTGTCCACTTTTTCTTTTTTTTTAATTGACTTAGTGGAAAATGCCTTCGTTTCGCCGGCTCTCCGTCTCAGGCGTCTTACTCTGAAGGAGACCCGGACAATCCAGAATCAACGCCGTATATCAAATGGTTTTATACGACTTTTTCAATAACATTTGAAAAATTCGTGGCCCACCTATATTAAATACACATACGTAGTCTTTTTTGTAATATGAGAGGTCAAATTATGGCATACAACACCATAAACTGTTTTTTTGTACAGAGGCCTACCAAAGTGATGTTCTTCTGCCTGATGGAAAGTATGAATAGAAACCTAGAGTGGTGAAGTTCACTAAAAACGAAAATCGTCTGGCCAATGTGTATATAGTAGGCCAAAACCTTTCCCTCTCAAGGAGAGGTCTATTAACATAGATTCTTATCAATTCCATTTGCTAAGTACAAATAGTGGCTTCTGTACTATTACTCCTCAAGTTGACACCATGGTTGTTAAGTAGAGTAAGAAGAGAGAGAGAGACAAAACTTGAAGAGACAAGTTAAACATATATTGCTATGTGTCTTACCTGTATCTCCAAATTTTGAGTTAAGTAAGATGATATCTATACGACGGCACTTTGTTCTTTGTTAGCGCGATTCAATAAAGTGTACAACGCCATCTATCGAATCAGGCCTGTAACACTCTTAGGTCCGATCTTGAAATAGAACCCGAGATGCGAGAACTTAAACACAGCAGTCGCGTTCACTACCGCTGCACCACCGAGGCACATAAGTAATATAACAAGTCATTGTTATCTGTAGTAACGTAATAAAACTATTTTCACTCTCTTCGTTCGTGTTCATTCAGACGTTGCTCTTGCGTCTCTAATATTCTTTCTAAGTGTTTGTTGCGGTTTACAAGGTCATTATTCTTCTGTTCGAGCTCTTTGATCTTCTCTTTGAATGCTTCTATGCTTGAGAAACATTCACCTGACCATGAAAATAGTTTTATTACGTTACTATAGATAACAAGTACTTGTTATATTACTTATCTGCGTCGTGTGGTGCAGCAGTAGTGGACCCGACTGCTGTGTTTGAGATCTCGGGTTCAATTCCCGGGTCGGTCAAATGTTTGTATGATCTGCAAATATTTCTTTCGAAGTTTGGGTGTTTTTATGTATAATACTAATGTATTTACATAAAAATAAAGTATATAAGTATTCTATCAGTTGGTTTAGTTAACATAGCACAAGCTCAGCTTAGTTTGAAAGTAGATGACGTTGTGTGTCAAATGTTAGAAATGTTTATTATTATTATTAGTGTACTCGCCTCATCGGTCTAGCCAGCGGTTAGCATATGCAAATGCCGCTCAATAGCTCTCGGGTTCTATTTCAAGATCGGGCCTATGAGTGTTACAGGCCTGATTCGATAGATGGCGTTGTACACTTTACTGAATCGCCTTAACAAAGAACACAAGGCCGTCGTATTGATATCGTCTTACTTAACTCAAAATTTGCAGATATAAGTAAAGCACATATCAATATGTGCTTACCTTGTCTCTGTAAGTTTTGACTATCTCTCTTCTTACTCAACTTAACAATCATGGTGTCAACTTGAGGAATAATTGTACAGGAGCCACTATTTGTATTCAGCAAATGAAATTGATAAGAATCTATGTTAATAGACCTCTCCTTGAGAGGGGGAGGTTTTAGCCTACTATATACACATTGGCCAGACGATTTTTTTTTTAGTGAGCATCACGACCTCCACTCTAGGTTTCTATTCATACTTTCCATCAGACAGAAGAGCGTCGCTTTGGTAGGCCTCTATACAAAAAAAAAACAGTTTATAGTGTTGTATACCATAATTTGGCCTCTCATATTACAAAAAAAAGGACTACGTATATCTATATATTTAATACAAGGTGGGCTACGAATTTGTTAACATTTGAAAAAATCGCGTGAAAAACCATTTGACATATTATAAAAATTGTTTACTTACGAGAAAGTTAATTGTGGGTACCGTAATGTGGGTAGCCGTATTTTATTATCTGTATTCACAATGAGTATGGTCACCACAACTCTTGGATTCTACTCATGCTTCCCATCAGGCAGAGTAGAGTCACTTTGACTGGTTCTTAATATAAAAAGAGTGGTTTAAATTTTTGGTTTATGCCAATATGTGTCTGCAAAGCCTACACATAGCGGCGTAATAATTAAGTAATAATAATAAAAGGCGGCAATAGGAGTTAATCGTGTACATTACATTAATTGTGTACACAGATGCAAGTTAATCTCATATCTCTTGATATGTGTTTCACCTGTACCTCCAAATTTTAAGTTAAGTAAGACGATATCAATACTACGGCCCTTTGTTCTTTATTAACGCGATTCAGTGAAGCGTACAACGCCATCTATCGAATCAGGCCTGTAACACTCTTAGGTCCGATCTTGAAATAGAACCCGAGAGCTGTTGAGCGGCATTTGCATATGCTTACCGCTGGCTAGACCAATGAGGCGAGTATACTAATAATAATAATAATTTGGCACCCTAACCACCGATGTCTTGGTCCCTGTAGTCGGTGGTCTACTATTTTTTATGTTTTTAAATATATATTTTTATTTTTCTTTTGTATGTATTTAAAAATGTAATTAATATATATATATATATATATAAATAAAATAAAGGGAATAACAATAAATATTTCGTACCTTTGACACACAACGCCATCTAGTTACAAACTAAGCAGAGCTTGTACTATGACAACTAAACTGACTGATAGAATACTTTACACAACACACCCAAACTTCGAAACAAATAATTGCAGATTATAACAACATTTGGTCTGACCCGAGAATCGAACCCGAGACCTCAAGCTCAGCAATTGCGTTCATTATCGCTGCACTACCGAGCAGTCAAATAATACAATAAGTAATTGTTATCTGCAATAATGTGATAAAACCATAGATACGTTTTTAACTTTAAGTATTGAATGTTGCTAGGTCCGCTACGCGCTGTCGAGAGGAACGCACGTTTTTGCCGATCTCTCACCGTCCGTATTCGTGACGTCACTTCGTCCGGTGCAGGCGTTGCTCGCCTCGTGTTCCGAACGCAGTGACAACAACAACATTCCACACGACCGCGGTTTGCACGTTAGCAAGTTATTTACTCCGCGCTCACATCGGCCCCTTCGAATACCACAGAGTACACTGCCGCTTTCGGCCCCCGGTCTGCCACCAGCGGCAAGCCCCGGTGGGCCGATTCGGTGGTTGCCTTGTGCCCTAGGGAGCTGGTCGTGCTGCGCAACATCAAGCCGCCACATTTCAAATGTGAAACGACTTCACAAGGAAGGAAGGCATAATCTGGCTTGCCACCTCCGTCCCAAAGTCATAACACGTCCGCACGCAGGTCAATTCGCCCACAACATCAAAACCTTGGGGTCACGAAGCGAGTTTACGTACGTTCCCGAGGCACAGCGTTGTCCGCGCTAAGCCGTGTGGTAGCTGCGGATCAAGCTTCCCTAACACGCAGCTCCACGCAGCCGTCGCGGCCCTCGTTCACTGGGCCAAGTGTCCAACTGAG
Organism: Hypercompe scribonia; assembly: GCA_949316085.1. Lineage (NCBI taxonomy): Eukaryota > Metazoa > Arthropoda > Insecta > Lepidoptera > Erebidae > Hypercompe > Hypercompe scribonia. Next base: position 7,346,825 of record OX438997.1, read on the forward strand.
TGGGCCGACTGTTGCCTTGACGCCGATGCCGGGAGCTGGGGAGGAGTTTTTCACCCTCCCCACGCTCTCGCAACCAAACACACCATCTACACCCGCTCCGTCGACTGAAAACCCACACGGGTCCGCAGCTGCTATGTCGGCTGCCGCATCCACAGCTGCAGCCGCTACTGCCTCTGCACCCGACGCCACACCGCCTACATCTGTATCTACCTTTATGGAGGCGTCGCGTCCGATGCCGCAAAGGCCAAAAAAGGCATCAGCCCTTCCGCCACGCTTTCCTGGACCACAGACAGTGGTCGCACCTGACCACTTCCCATCTCCACCGCAAATGGAAGAAAGGCGAGCACTCTTCAGGACGCCCCCCTTTGACTTACCAGCATCTACAAAAAGCGCGCCCATGGAAGTCGTGGGGCCCACCTACGCCACGATTGTTGGTACAACAGCCTCTATTACCCCCCCTACTGCTGCTCGCGTTGCTGTACTTGCTGCACCTGCTACTCCCTCTGGCGTCACCACCTGTGCTGCCACTACCGCTGCCACCACCTCTGCCCCCACCGCAACTACTGCAACTACCGCTGCTGATGCTGCTGCTGGGTCCGCTGCTACTGGCAAGAAACAGCCAACTATCCGCTACCCACCCCTAGTGGTCGAAACACTTCCTAATTGGTCGATGCACTTCCGGGAGCTAAAGAAGCTACTTGGACACACACTAAATGGGCGCCCATTCAGAAAGGGAGTCCGTTTCATCCCGAAGTCGGAACAGGAATATCGCACCATACAACGGTACCTTTACTCACTGTAGACAAACGAGAAGATTTCGCGAAGCGGACAGTTAAACCAAAGCCGGCCCTCAAGCCGGTTACGGTAGACCTAGACCCCAGACTAACCAGCATTATCGGTACTTTGCAGAAGGTACTGGTAGCGCTACTGGAGAAGCGGGACTCCGCCTCGCTGATCCTTGACTGCTTAGCTGAACTGTGCAAGTCTGGATCTGCGTAGGCTGCATATACTATTTTGGAACGCCGACGGGATGTCAGCAGAGAAGACCAGGCTCTTGAAACTGCTGTTAGCAAAGCAGCATGTGGATATAGCCCTACTCAGCGAGACTCACCTAAGATCAGTAGACAAATTTAAAACGAGCGGATACCATGTCTACCGGGAGGACCAACGCTCACCGAGAGGGACTGCTTACAGGGGATTAGCAGTCCCAGTCAAGAGGAAGGTCGTCCACCAAGTGCTACCAGTACCCACGTTGCAGTCTGCGTACGCCCTGGGCGTAGAGGTTTGCATTGGCAGCCAGCCCACCCGTGTGTTCGCTTTCTACAGGCCACCGGGGCAACGCCTCGCAGTGGCTGACATGCACACCTTGCTGGAGTCACCGCTGCTCTCTATAATCGCCGGTGATTTCAATGCGAAACACACGGCGTGGAATTCCAACGTCACATGCCCGGAAGGCCGCCGCCTTCTAGATGATACAGACCGACACGAGTACCAGGGCTAGGACCAGAGGTTCCAACGCATTACCCGTACTGCGTAGCCCACACACCGGATGTCATAGATTTAGCAGCCATCCGCGGCATTGATGCGGCTGTATATCTTGACGTCCTGGACGACCACCTCATCTCAGACCACCAGCCGGTGTGTTTGACTCTGGATGACATCCCGGAAGTTCCAATTACCCTCTCGATTGCGCCAAGACTGGCGGGCTTTCGCCGGTTACATGGCAGAGCACTCACCCTCCTTTCCAGCAGAGACACCCAATGAAGTCGACAAACTTACAACGGATCTCAATGTGGCCTTACAGACCGCACTTCAAGTGTCGAAACTTGACGCCACCGCCGTAAGGAAGCCCCTCCAGCTCCCCGCCTACATCTCGACGATAATCGAGAGGAAGAGGAAACTGCGCCGGCAATGGCAGCGCTCCCGATGCCCAACCATGAAGTCCCAGCTCAATACTCTGGCTGCGGAGATCTCTGCCGCACTGGCAACGAGCGCAGCAGAGTCCTGGCACCGCACCGTCGAGCGAGCTAGTGAAGACTGGTCAGGCATGCACCGCCTGTGCCGCCAGCTTTCCGGGAAACCTGCTCCTATTAGGCCCCTGCTGCCTGATGACGGAACCCCACGTTACCGTGCCGAGGACCAAGTGGAGATATTTGCCGACTTCCTGGAATCGCAGTACCGCCCGAATCCTGCCCACAATGTGCAGCACATAGCAGAGGTTGAGAGGAAGCTCCAACTATACTTTGAGCAGCCGATAACCCCGATCGAGGACCCCATTATCTTCTCCCCTGGTCAAATCCAGCGGATGATTCGCCGAACACCTCTCCGTAAAGCAAGCAAGCAATGAAGCCTTGCGTCACCTACCTCCGCGAGCGATCGCGACGCTGACGCGCCTATTCAACAGCGTCCTTCGCGCCGGCCACTTTCCAACCGCATGGCGACTTGGCAGAGTCATTATGCTACCCAAGCCGGGGAAGAATATCCTCTTCCCGGGAAGCTATCGTCCCATCACACTCCTCTCGACAACGTCGAAGTTGTTCGAAAAGCTGCTACTGCTGCACAGGACGGTACACCTTCAGCCACGCGACGAACAGTTCGGATTCCGTGCCGAACACTCCACGACACACCAGCTCGCGAGGGTACTGCACGACATCGCGGTTGCGCGAAACAAGCGCGAGCGGGTCGTTGCAGTCTTTCTCAATATGGAGAAGGCGTTCGATCGCGTTTGGCACGCCGGCCTGCTATACAAGCTGTCCACATCTACTACTCCTCGTCGATTAGTTAAGATTGTGGCCACCTTCCTGCAAGACAGACGTTTTCAAGTGGCAGTTGATAGCGCCCTGTCCACAGAGCGGATCATCTGTGCCGGTGTACCACAGGGAAGTTGCTTGTCTCCAGTGTGCTACTCTTGGTACACAGATGACATTCCCGTCACCGACAGCGTGAAGCTTGCACTGTATGCCGACGACGCGGCTTATATCATGACGTCGAAAAATGGCGCCAACGCTGCTACCAAGATGCAGAGCACTCTAGATGCACTTCCCAATTGGCTGAAGGACTGGAGACTAACGGTCAACGTGGCGAAGACTCAGGCGATCTCCACAGGAAGTGTGACCCTACCACAGTTGAAGCTTATGGGGGAGAACGTCGAGTGGTCCGCGACAGTGAAATTCCTCGGCGTGACCATCGACCGCAGCCTCTCCATGAAGCCTCACGTCAACAACATCATTTGTGGCCCCGTACTATCGTCCCGACTGCCACTCCGTGCGAAGCTCGTACATCCGCATCAGCATCAGGCAAAGTAGTCACTTTGACTGGTTCTTAATATGAACAAAAAGTGGTTTAAATTTTTAGTTTTGCCAATATGTGTCTGCAAAGCCTACACACAGCGGCGTAATAATTACGTAATTATAATAAAAGGTAGCAATGGGAGCTAATCACATATAAGCTTGTGTATACAAATGCAAGCTAAACTCATATCTCTTGATGGTACGTGTTTAACTTGTATCTGCAAATTTTGAGATAAGTAAGACGATATCAATACGACGGCCTTGTGTTCTTTGTTAGCGCGTTTCAATAAAGCGTATAACGCCATCTGTCGAATCAGGCCTGTAACACTCATAGGCCCGATCTTGAAATAGAAAACGAGAGCTATTGGGCGGCATTCGCATATGCTAACCGCTGGCTAGACTAATGAGGCGAGTATACTAATAATAATAATATTTCGAACCTTTAACACACAACGTCATTTACTTTCAAACTGAGCAGAGCTTGTGCTATGATAACTAGACTGACTGATAGAATACTTATACACTTTCTTTTTTGTAAATACACCCATATTATGCATAGAAACCACCCAAACTTCGAAACAAATATCATCTACTGCGGAGATGTTATATGGCGAAACCCTGCGTCTTCCAGGCGAACTAATAGTCCCTTCGTCCCATTCTGAAGTCTCGGTCGACCCTGCTGATTTTGTGTTGCGCCTCAGGCATCACATGTCTGCGATTCGTCCAGTTCCGGCTTCAAGACACGGTACCAAGGCTTCCTTCATGTTCAAAGACCTCGCCACAGCCTCACACGTTTACCTACGTGAGGACACCGTTCGTCGTCCCTTTCAACCTCCGTACACTGGTCCTCACCAAATAATGGATAGAGCTAGTGATGATAAAACTATTACCATTAGTATCAAAGGTAAAACGGTTACCGTTAGCGTCGATCGCGTAAAACCCGCCTTTATTTCAACTCCTGCTCCAGATCCACTCATACATCCTTCCTCTAACCAGGTATTTCCACCGAAACCTGCAACCACTCCTTAGGATCCTTTGCTTTCTCCAGCTCAAAAGCAGCTAGCCGCTCCCCCAGTTTCACTTCATCCTGTGCCTTATACCACACGATCGGGTAGGCGTGTTAGATTTAAGATTTTTAGAGACTAGTTGTTCAAATTCGTGGCACACCCTGTTAAATATATATACGTAGTCTTTTTTTGTAATATGAGAGGTCAAATTATGGTATACAACACAAAACTGTTTTTTTTTGTAGAGGCCTAGCAAAGTGACTCTCCTCTGTCTGATAGAAAGTATGAATAGAAACCTAGAGCGGTGGTCGTGATGCTCACTAAAAAAAATCGTCTGGCCAATGTGTACATAGTAGACCAAAACCTCCCCGTCTCAAGGAGAGGTCTATTAACATAGATTCTTATCAATTTCATTTGCTGAATACGAATAGTGGCTCCTGTACAATTATTCCTCAAGTTGACACCATGGTTGAAAAGTAGAGTAAGAAGAGAGAGAGAAACAAAACTTGAAGAGACAAGTTAAACATATATTGCTATGTGTCTTACCTGTATCTCCAAAGTTTGAGTTAAGTAAGATGATATCAATACGACGGCCCTTTGTTCTTTGTTAGCGCGATTCAATAAAGTGTACAACGCCATCTATCGAATCAGGCCTGTAACACTCTTAGGTCCGATCTTGAAATAGAACCCGAGATGCGAGATCTTAAACACAGCAGTCGTCTGTCTGCTATGCCTACATATATGCCAGACAACTTGTTTCAGGTTTGCCTTCTCTTCGCAGTGATGTAGTCATGAGTAATTTGCTGTACCCATGTGATGTCATAAAATATTCTGCCTAATAAACATACAGGTGTTATGAGTTCGATATCGCCGAAGATTAATCTCTTTTTGACCACGTGCACTTACTCTGTGCCTGGGTGTAATTTATCTGTGTTTGAGATCTCGGGTTCAATTCCCGGGTCGGGCAAATGTTTGTATGATCTGCAAATATTTCTTTCGAAGTTTGGGTGTTTTATGTATAATACTAATGTATTTACAAAACAATAAAGTATATAAGTATTCTATCAGTTGGTTTAGTTAACATAGCACAAGCTCAGCTTAGTTTGAAAGTAGATGACGTTGTGTGTCAAATGTTAGAAATGTTTATTATTATTATTAGTGTACTCGCCTCATCGGTCTAGCCAGTGGTTAGCATATGCAAATGCCGCTCAATAGCTCTCGGGTTCTATGTCAAGATCGGGCCTAAGAGTGTTATAGGCCTGATTCGATAGATGGCGTTGTACGCTTTACTGAATCGCGGTAACAAAGAACACAAGGCCGTCGTATTGATATCATCTTACTTAACTCAAAATTTGGAGATACAGGTAAGACACATAGCAATATATGTTTAACTTGTCTCTTCAAGTTTTGTTTCTCTCTCTCTTCTTACTCTACTTATCAACCATGGTGTCAACTTGAGGAGTAATTGTACAGGAGCCACTATTCGTATTCAGCAAATGAAATTGATAAGAATCTATGTTAATAGACCTCTCCTTGAGAGGGAGAGGTTTTGGCCTACTATATACACATTGGCCGGACGATTTTTTGTTTAGTGAACTTCACGACCACCACTCTAGGTGACGCTCTTCTGCCTAATGGAAAGAATGAATAGAATCCAAGATCGGTAGTCACCATACTCACTGTGAATGACGACAGTGTAATATGGCAACCCATGCTATGGCGGCCTAATGAGATGCTTTTTCATGCCCCGCTTGAAGGACCCGGTATTGTAGTGGGAGGGAAACACGTGCGCTGGTGATGAATTTCAGGCTTAAACCGATCTGCACAGGAAGGAAGAGCCGAAACGGTGACTTCCAAGGCCAGCACGGCTTGTCCTATAGAGGAAAGGAGAGAGGATGGGATCAGTTGGAAGAGTTTGTCAGAACACTCTCCATGATAAAGACGATAGAAGACTGCCATAGAGGCGACATCTCTTCGCAACTGCAGAGACTTAAGAGATTCAGTGACATTCGGGTTATTGATATTCCAGACTGTTTGCTGCTGTAACCGATCCAAAGCTTTCAGGAAATACTGCGCGGATCCATTGTAAAGATGAGAACAGTACTCCACGCAGGAGCGTACCTGGGTCTTATAAAGAAGACACAGATGCTCAGGCGCAAAGAACCGTCTCACTCTGTGCAGTATACCCAGCTTCCGCGAGGCCGCCTTATATGTATATATATAAATGAAATAAAGAGAATAATAATAAATATTTCAGACCTTTGACACACAACGCGATCTAGTTACAAACCAAGCAGAGCTTGTACTATGATAACTAAACTGACTGGTAGAATACTTTACACAACACACCCAAACTTCGAAACAAATATTTGGAGATCATAAAAACATTTGGTCTGACCCTGGAATCGAACCCTAGACCTCAAGCAGAACAATAGCTTTCACTATCGCTGCACTACCGAGCAGTCAAATAATATAATAAGTAATTGTTATCTGTAATAATGTAATAAAACTATAGATACGTTTTAACTTTAAGTATTGGATGTTGCTAACGTTAATTATCACAAATTATGTATCAGCATCCGTGTTGTCGCGTTTCGTTGGTGAGTGTGAGACCGGTGGCCCATTGATGCAGGGGTGACAGTTATCGTGGTAACTGTGTAAGCCTTACACTGTCACGATGACTGTCATGCCTTTTACGTCTCCAAGTAGGGTGTGAAGAAGCATCTCACTAGACCGCCATAGTGGGGGGGTCACCGTACTGCATTGTCTGCAGTTGCAATTAATATGGAGACCTCAACTCTTGGATTCTATTCATGCTTTCCATCAGGTAGAGTAGAGTCACTTTGGCAGGCTCTTAATAAAGAAGTATGTAAAAATACAGTTTTTTACACACAGTTTATGTTTACGCTTTGTTTAGATTCCATAGATGGCGTTGTACTATTTCCTGAATCGCGTTAACAAAGAACCTCGGGCCTCTTATTAATATCATCTTAACCAAACAAAACTTTTTCTGAATCTAAGAGTATGTTACCTGATTTCTGTTGACAGCCTCTTATTATTAAATATTTATATCACATGCGGCCGTTAGGTCCTAAACTAGGCGAAGCCTGTACTTTTTTTTTTAACTCTGGAGTGCCACTCTGCACCTGAGATAAGAGGGATCCGGGTCCCGCTGCTATTACGACATCCAGATCCTTCCTAGCGCCTGCCCGTTAATGCGGGCACAATCTATGGGTAAACTGTCTATTTTAGACGACGTACGGCATACGCGGACGTCGCCTCCTCGTGGCTGGCCATTGTAGCGGGTGGAGGGGAAAAGCCGTCCTGTCCACCCGCGGCCACACTCAAGGCGGCATGAGGCGCTAGTATGCGTGTCTCAGTCGCCCGGCTTGCCGGCGGCGAATTGGGTCTGAGTGGATATCGTCCACCCAAATTGGGCAAAAGTCGCCCAAGGGCTGAAGCTGCGCCGACCAGCTTTGGAGAAAGCTGTCGGAAGTGCTCGTCGAAGAGCCACCTGCCATCGAGGATCAAACCCAGATGCTTCGTCTGGGCCTGAACCGGAACCTTGAAAGTTCATCCTCCGGGCTGTGACCAATGTGTCATCTGCGTAACAAATTACGCTCAGCACGGGGGTAGACAACCTCGAAGGGCCCAGTCGTATCCCATGTTCCACAGGAGTGGTCCGAGGACAGATCCCTGTGGAACACCGCACGACATGAGCCGCCGCCTCAGAACACCGTCTCGGTCCTCGTACATGGCGGTACGCTCCTCAAGATAGTCTGCCGCAAGCCGCCTCAGGTACTCTGGCACTCCATCGTAGCGGAGTGCTTCCCTGATGCAGCTAAATGGCAGACTATTAAATGCGTTGGCGATGTCCAACGACACCGCCAACAGCACGCCGCCACAGCTCACCGTCTCTTCGGTAACGACCCTTAGGCGCAGCACGGTATCGACCGTCGAACGTCCCACCCGAAAATAAAATTGGGCGTCTGACAGATCGGGGCCCACCTCGCAGAGGTGCCGAACGATGCGGGCAGAGAATATCCTCTCAAACAGTTTACCCGCCTCGTCCAGCAACACGATAGGCCTATAGGCCGCTACCGCTGCACCACAGGACACAGATAAGTAATATAACAAGTACTTGTTATCTATAGTAACGTAATAAAACTATTTTCATGGTCAGGTGAATGTTTGGAAAGCATAGAAGCACTCAAAGAGAAGATCAAAGAGGTCGAACAGAAGAATAATGACCTTGTAAACCGCAACAAACACCTAGAAAGAATATTGGAGACGCAAGAGCAACGTCTGAATGAACACGAACAAAGAGAGTGAAAATAGTTTTATTACGCTATTACAGATAACAATGACTTGTTAGATTACTTATCTGCCTCGGTGGTGCAGTGATATATTATGATCTGCAATTATTTGCTTCGAAGTCAGTTTAGTCATCATAGTACAAGCTCTGCTTAGTTTGAAACTAGATGGCGTTGTGTGTCAAATGTGAATGTGATAGTTCCTTTGGTAGGTTGTAAATAAAAAAAAATATATTAATTACATTTTTAAATACATACAAAAGGAAAATAAAGATATATATTTAAAAAAATACAAAATAGTAGACCACCGACGTCGGGTACAGAGACCAAGACATCGGTGGTTAGGGTTCCAAATTATTATTATTAGTATACTAGCCTCGTTGGTCTAGCCAGCGGTAAGCATATGCAAATGTCGCTCAATAGCTCTCGGGTTCTATTTCAAGGTTGGGCCTAAGAGTGTAACAGGTCTGATTCGATAGATGGCGTTGTACGCTTCACTGAATCGCGTTAACAAAGAACACAAGGCCGTCGTATTGATATCGTCTTACTTAGCTCAAAATTTGCAGATACAAGTTAAACACATATCAAAAGATATGAGGTTATCTTGTATCTGTATACACAAGCTTATATGTGATTAACTCCCATTGCTGCCTTTTAATATTATTACATAATTATTACGTAATAATAATAGTATAGGCTCTGCAGACACACATTGCCAAAAACTAAAAATTTAATACCCTTTTTTGTCATATTAAGAACCAGTCAAAGTGAGTGCTCTGCCTGATGGAAAGCATGAGTAGAATCCAAGAGTTGTGGTCGCCATACTCATTGTAAATACAGACAACAAAATACAGCTACCCATAATTAGCTTTCTAAGTTCTCGGTTTTTCATGCAATTTTTCAACTGTTAACAAATTCGTGGCACACCCTGTTAAATATATATACGTAGTCCTTTTTTGTAATATGAGAGGTCACATTATGGCATACAACACCATAAACTGTTTTTTTTTTGTATAGAGGCCTACCAAAGTGACGCTCTTCTGCCTAATGGAAAGAATGAATAGAAACCTAGAGTGGTGGTCGTGAAGTTCACTAAACAAAAAATCGTCTGGCCAATGTGTATATAGTAGGCCAAAACCTCTCCCTCTCAAGGAGAGGTCTATTAACATAGATTCTTATCAATTTCATTTGCTGAATACGAATAGTGGCTCCTGTACAATTACTCCTCAAGTTGACACCATGGTTGATAAGTAGAGTAAGAAGAGAGAGAGAAACAAAACTTGAAGAGACAAGTTAAACATATATTGCTATGTGTCTTACCTGTATCTCCAAATTTTGAGTTAAGTAAGATGATATCAATACGACGGCCTTGTGTTCTTTGTAAGGAGGTAAGAGCGTACTAGTCTGTGGTGACTTTAATATTAACATTCTTGATAAATCAAATTCCACCCTTAAAGTTCTTAGTCTTTTTAAGTCCCACAACTTGCTAAATTTGTTTATGGAGCCTACTAGAATAACCGCTACTACAGCTACTTGCCTGGACAACATCTATACAGATATTGTTCCTAGACATAAATCTATTATTAATAAGTTAGATTCTGATCACTCTGGTCAGTTAGTTAGTTTTGTAAGTAAAAAGAAAACAGTGCTTAAAAAAAACATTACTCTTGTACCAGTAACAGTTGATCGCCTGGAACGTATGAGAATTAACTTAATTAATAATTTACCTTCCTTAAATAACAAATTAGACCCTAATGCACTATATTGTTCCTTTTTTAATTCGTTCCTTAGTCTATTTAATTCAATATTTACCTCCAAGACGGTTACTGTTACTGATTGTCCTATATTTAGTAACTGGGCAACAGTAGGAATTTATAAGAGTAGGGAAACATTGTATAGGCTGTATCATGAAAGACAATATAATACTAGTGAGGACTTTAAGCAATATGTAAAATGCTATTCAAAGATTTTTAAAAGTGTCTGTAAATTAGCCAAATCTTTGTTTATTAAGTCTAAAATCAGAAACAGTAGTAATAAAATTAAAGCAACTTGGAAAGTTATTAATGCTGAGACTGGGAGAAGTGGAACAAAGGAGTCTGATTTTAAATTAAATTTTGATGGTCACATTACCAAGAATGACATGGAAGTGGCCAACACATTTGAAAAATTTTTTTCCACTTTCCCAGTCGCACTTACAGGTAATTTACGCTCTTCCACCTCCACTGCAGAATCATTGATCAGAGAAAATGTACCAGAATTTTTTAATAATTTTACTTTTCAGTATATAAATCAACTTAATGTTTCAGCTGCCTTCAAATCTATTAATATAAAAAAGACAGCTGATCTTTGGGAAATTTCTGTAAGTGTCGTTCACTCAATAATTGACATTATTGTACCTGACTTAGTTATTATATTTAATAGATGTATAGATTATGGTGTGTTTCCTGACCTGATGAAGTATAGCAAGATAACTCCTTTGTTTAAATCAGGTAGTCCATTAGACCCCACAAATTTTAGACCAATTTCGGTCCTACCAACATTTAGTAAAGTTTTTGAAAAGCTGATACTTACTCAGTTGCTTAATTATTTTAATGAAAATCAATTGCTGCATACTAAACAATTTGGTTTCACTCATGGTCGGTCAACATGTGATGCTGGGGTTAAATTATTAGAGTATATATTTGAGGCTTGGGAGGAGTCACGTGACGCCTACGGGGTGTTTTGTGACTTATCTAAAGCATTTGATTGTGTGCAGCATGAAACACTTGTCAGGAAATTACACCACTATGGAATAAGAGGCAGTGCTTTGGATCTTCTTACTTCTTATTTGAGTGATAGGATTCAAAGAGTAGATGTTAATGGTAAATTATCCCAGGGATCAGCTGTGGCGGTGGGGGTGCCCCAGGGGTCTATTCTGGGTCCATTTCTGTTCCTTGTCTACATCAACGACTTGCCTCATCTTGTGAGGGATAACCATGAGATAGTGTTGTTTGCAGATGACACATCCTTAGTATTTAAAGTTAACAGACAGCAATCGGTAATTGACGATGTAAACAATGCTCTCTCTAAAATGGTACTTTGGTTTTGCGCTAATAACTTGTTATTAAACAGGAGTAAAACCAAATGTGTTAAATTTTATACTAGGAATGTTAAACAAGTAAAAACTAGTGTTTTGATGAACGGGGAGGAACTGGAATTGACAGACAAGGCTGTCTTCCTAGGTATAACTTTAGATTCACGGTTACAATGGGGCCCACATATAGAAACGTTATCTGGTAGACTTAGTTCTGCAGCTTATGCTGTGAGAAAGATTCGTCAATTGACGGATGTTGATACTGCGCGATTAGTTTATTTCAGTTACTTTCACAGCATTATGTCCTATGGTTTATTGCTTTGGGGCAGTGCCTCTGATATCGATTCAATCTTTGTGCTCCAGAAACAAGCTATTAGGGCTATCTATAAGATGGGCCCTTGTGAGTCACTAAGAAACAGATTCAAAGAAATTAACATTCTCACACTACACTCACAATACATTTACGAGAATCTTTTGTATGTTCATAAAAATCTGTGTAAATTTAAGAAAAATAGTGATCTCCATCAATTTAATTTAAGAAATAAAAATAAACTTGCCTTGCACACTACTAGGCTCCATAAAATATCGAATTCGTTTGTGGGTCAATGTATACAATTTTATAACAAATTACCAAACAACATAGTATTATTATCTATTAGTAAATTTAAGAAATTTGTTAAGCTGAGGTTGTCCAAAAAGGCTTATTACTCAGTTTCAGACTATGTCACAGATTTAGATGTTTGGAAATGAATTGCTCTTTTTTTAAGACCTATGATTGTGAATATAACTGCTATTTTAATATTTAAAAGATTTTGAGTTAAAAGAGTGGTGGTGAGTTTCTTTCCTGGGTTCTTTTCTCACCACTCTACCATGAACAATCTGCGAACCCAGCTAGCTATAATTTTAATCGACAGATTGTTCATCTTTCATCTTTTATTGTTTTTTTTTTTATGACGTTCATAAGTGTCTTTTGTGACCTAAATGAATAAATGAATTTGACTTTGACTTTGACTTTGACTTTGTTACCGCGATTCAGTAAAGCGTACAACGCCATCTATCGAATCAGGCCTATAACACTCTTAGGCCCGATCTTGAAATAGAACCCGAGAGCTATTGAGCGACATTTGCATATGCTAACCGCTGGCTAGACTAATGAGGCGAGTACACTAATAATAATAATAGAGTAGAGTAGACATTAAGACTCTTCAGGCCATTACCTTTGATGGGACTACCATACCTGTGAGTGGATCGGTGAAAGATCTAGGTTTGCACCTCGATTGCACACTGACCTGGCGTGACCAAGTTGCTAAACAGTGCCGGAGGGTTACTGGGACACTTCGAGCTCTAAATCGTCTGAGAAACTTCCTGCCCGTAAAAACCAAGACTATGCTTGTGCAAACTCTTACCTTCCCCTTAATCGACTATGGTGATGTGTGCTGCTATGACCTGAATGCAGATCTTCTCGATAAATTAGACCGTCTTCTTAATAACTGCATTCGATTTGTTTATAATCTCCGTAAATATGACCATGTATCCTCTTTCCGTTCGCAGCTCAACTGGCTACCAATTCGTCTACGCCGAAAATTACGCGCGCTCTCTGTCCTATACTCTATACTCAATAACCCATCTTCGCCAACATATTTAAAATGCTATTTCCAACTAATATGTAGCAATCACGACAGAAAGCTTCGGTCCTCTAACAATCTTCTCCTTCGTTGCACCTCCCATACATCTGAGTTTGTTGGCTCATCTTTCTTTGTGCAGTCTGTTCTTCTCTGGAATGAGCTTCCCCTCGAGGTCAGGATGGCTACCAACGGTTTTTCTTTCAAAAAAAAAGTGAGGCAGTGTCTACTGAAGCAACTGTCAGAATCCACCAATACATGATTATCATCTTATACTTGTTAAGATATTTATTTGTGTATGTATGTATGTATATAGATTTATATCAACTTCAGTATGTATAATTGTATATGTATGTATTTATGTGTTTATATAAATTTTAGTATATGATAAGTTTGTACATATATGTTTACTTCTGTTATTCAACATCACCTAAAACGCACCTACTTCCTATTTTCTCTGCATCACCCAAAGGTCCACTGGTAGAGAATGCCTTAGGCATTAAGTCCGCCTATGTACATAAAGTGCATGATGTATAATAAATAAATAAATAAATAAATAAATTCAGTAAATCTAACAACGCCATCTATGGAATCTAAACAAATCGTAAACATAAACTGTGTGTACAAAACTGTATTTCTATATATATATATTAGAAAGCATGAATAGAATCCAAGAGTTATGGTCTCCATACTCATTGCAACTGCAGACAATGCCGTATGGCGGCCAAGTGAGATGTCACGGTCTGACACTCACCAACGAAACGCGACAACACGGATGCTGATTAATAATTTGTGATAATTAACGTTAGCAACATTCAATACTTAAAGTTAAAAACGTATCTATAGTTTTATTACATTACTACAGATAATAATTACTTATTATATTATTTGACTGTTCGGTAGTGCAGCGATAGTGAACGCAATTACTGTGCTTGAAGTTTGGGTGTTTTTATGTATAATACGTATGTATTTACAAAAAAGAAAGTATATAAGTATTCTATCAGTCAGTCTAGTTATCATAGCACAAGCTCTACTTAGTTTGAAAGTAGATGGCGGTGTGTGAAAGGTTCGAAATATTATTATTAGTGTACTCGCCTCATTTGTCTAGCCAGCGGTTAGTATACGCAAATGCCGCTCAATAGCTCTCGGGTTCGATTTCAAGATCAGGTCTAAGAGTGTTACAGGCCTGATTCGATAGATGGCGTTGTACGCTTTATTGAATCGCGTTAATAAAGAACACAAGGCCGTCATATTGATATCGTCTTACTTATCTCAAAATTTGCAGATACAAGTTAAACACGTACCATCAAGAGATATGAGTTTAGCTTGCATTTGCATACACAAGCTTATATGTGATTAGCTCCCATTGCTACCTTTTATTATAATTACGTAATTATTACGCCGCTGTGTGTAGGCTTTGCAGACACATATTGGCAAAACTAAAAATTTAAACCACTTTTTGTTCATATTAAGAACCAGTCAAAGTGACTACTCTGCCTGATGGAAAGCATGAATAGAATCCAACAGTTGTGGTCACCATACTCATTGTAAATACAGACAATAAAATACGGCTACCCATAATTAGTTTTCTCGTAAATAAACAATTTTTATAATATATCAAATGGTTTTTCAAATGTTAACAAACTTGTGGCCCACCCTGTTAAGTATATATATGTTGTCTTTTTTGGAATATGAGAGGCCAAATTATGGTCACCAATACCATAAACTAATACCGAAACCTGCAACCACTCCTAAGGATCCTTTGCTTTCTCCAGCTCAAAAGCAGCTAGCCGCTCCCCCAGTTTCACTTCATCCTGCGCCTTATACCACACGATCGGGTAGGCGTGTTAGATTTAAGATTTTTAGAGACTAGTTGTTCAAATTCGTGGCACACCCTGTTAAATATATATACGTAGTCTTTTTTTGTAATATGAGAGGTCACATTATGGCATACAACACCATAAACTGTTTTTTTTGTACAGAGGCTTACCAAAGTGACGCTCTTCTGCCTGATTGAAAGTATGAATAGAAACCTAGAGTGGTAGTCGTGAAGTTCACTAAAAAAAATCGTCTGGCCAATGTGTATATAGTAGGCCAAAACCTCTCCCTCTCAAGGAGAGGTCTATTAACATAGATTCTTATCAATTTCATTTGCTGAATACGAATAGTGGCTCCTGTACAATTACTCCTCAAGTTGACACCATGGTTGATAAGTAGAGTAAGAAGAGAGAGAGAAACAAAACTTGAAGAGACAAGTTAAACATATATTGCTATGTGTCTTACCTGTATCTCCAAATTTTGAGTTAAGTAAGATGATATCAATACGACGGCCTTGTGTTCTTTGTTACCGCGATTCAGTAAAGCGTACAACGCCATCTATCGAATCAGGCCTATAACACTCTTAGGCCCGATCTTGAAATAGAACCCGAGAGCTATTGAGCGACATTTGCATATGCTAACCGCTGGCTAGACCAATGAGGCGAGTACACTAATAATAATAATAAACATTTCTAACATTTGACACACAACGTCATCTACTTTCAAACTAAGCTGAGCTTGTGCTATGTTAACTAAACCAACTGATAGAATACTTATATACTTTGTTGTTTTGTAAATATATTAGTATTATACATAAAAACACCCAAACTTCGAAAGAAATATTTACAGATCATACAAACATTTGCCCGACCCGGGAATTGAACCCGAGATCTCAAACACAGCAGTCGCGTCCACTACTGCTGCACCACACGACGCAGATAAGTAATATAACAAGTACTTATTATCTATAGTAACGTAATAAAACTATTTTCATGGTCAGGTGAATGTTTGGCAAGCATAGAAGCATTCAAAGAGAAGATCAAAGAGGGTGAGAAGAAGAATAATGACCTTGTAAACCGCGACAAACATCTAGAAAGAAAATTGGAGACGAAAGAGCAACGTCTGAATGAACACGAACGAAGAGAGTGAAAATAGTTTTATTACGTTACTACAGATAACAATGATTTGTTATATTACTTATGATGACTTGTTACTTGTTATATTCTGCCTCGGTGGTGCAGCGGTAGCGAACGCGACTGCTGTGTTTGAGATCTCGGATCTCGGGTTCTATTTCAAGATCGGACCTAAGAGTGTTACAGGCCTGATTCGATAGATGGCGTTGTACGCTTTATTGAATCGCGCTAACAAAGAACAAAGGGCCGTCGTATTGATATCATCTTACTTAACTCAAAATTTGGAGATACAGGTAAGACACATAGCAATATATGTTTAACTTGTCTCTTCAAGTTTTGTTTCTCTCTCTCTTCTTACTCTACTTATCAACCATGGTGTCAACTTGAGGAGTAATAGTACAGAAGCCACTATTTGTACTCAGCAAATGAAATTGATAAGAATCTAGGTTAATAGACCTCTTCTAGAGAGAGAGGTTTTGGTCTGCTATGTCTACACATTGGCCAGACGACTTGTTTCAGGTTTGCCTTCTCTTCGCAGTGATGTAGTCATGAGTAATTTGCTGTACCCATGTGATGTTATAAAATATTCTTCTTAATAAACATACAGGGGTCGTGAGTTCGATCCCGCCGAAGATCAATCTTTGTTTGAGCACGCTCACTCACTGCCTGGGTGTAATTTATCTATGACTAGCGGCCCGTACCGGCTTCGCACGGGTGAACAAACACACTGTGGCATAACTGTAATAGTGTGACATATGGGATCGCGGATCATCACTTTGCTCTGTCATCAATAATTTCCACAGTATACGCGATATAAGGATTCTTTTGGTACTTTTTTCACATGTCGAGTTACATCGTCGAAATTTTCACGCGGATTCCTATTTTTTTTTGTATTAAATTTAGCTGCCCGTCCGGCGCAGCACGGGTGTGCCACCGGTTAGCCACGATGCGTTCACTGCTGGACATAAGTCATCTCCATTGACTTTCATGGACTTCGACGGAATATTGCCACCTTCAATCTCAAATAGTCTCCAAGTATTGTTGGTTAATGAATTGGCTCATACTCTTAACGGCCTAGAAATTTTGGTGGATACAATCTATCCCAACAACTTTTATATTTTCCATAAACTTTTACCTTAAAGCTTCACGGTATACTATGTTAGCAGTGGTGTTAGTAGTAGTAGATAGCAATAAAACATATTGATTTTCAGGAGATCCTACTCGAGAAAGGGCAACATATAGTTGCCCATGAGAAAAGCACTCTTTTCTTAAGTCGATCCCAACAATAGAAAAAAGCTTTCTATTAGTGAAAGAACGGTCAAAATCGGTACATTAGTTTCAGAGCCTTTAGAGCACAAACAAACAAACAAAAACATTTTTCATCTTTGTAATATTAGTATAGATAGATATATAGTATCACTGAATTTTTTGTAGGTTTTGATGAGAACATCAAAAGTGTAGTACATTATATTTGTTTATAATCATCTATTTTAGTAGCGCACGTCGAATTATGTTTCTTTTGTGAAGTTTTCTACACCTTTGCTTACAAATTTCGATTTACAATACGGACCTCTATTTTTTTTTAAATAAATTATTGCCTATGTTACTCCGTGATAGTGTAGCTTTCTAGTAGTGAAAGAACCGTCAAAATCGGTACAGTAGTTTCAGAGCCTTTAGGGTACAAACAAACAAAAAAAAAATCCTCTTTATAATATTAGTATATGTATGTGTATGAATTTACAAATATATAAGTATGCTTATCAGACAGTTTGGTTACCATAGCACAGGCTTCGCCTAGTTTAGGACCTAACGGCCGTGTGTGATATAAATATTTTATAATTAAAGGCGGTCAACAGAATTTAGATTACATACTCTTAGTTGTGTGCCTAACTTCCACAGACAAATTTTGTTTGGTTAAGATGATATTAGTAAAAAGGCTCGAAGTTCTTTGTTAACGCGATTCAGTAAATCGAACAACGCCATCTACCGAATCTAAACAGAGCGTAAACAAAAATAGTGTTTAAAAACAGTATTTTATGACAATAAACGTTTGTAACATCCAATACTTAAAGTTAAAAACATATCTATAGTTTTATTACATTACTACGATAACAATTGCTTGTTATATTACTTGACTGCCTCGGTGTTGCAGCGGTAGTGAACGCGACTGCTGTGTTTAAGATCTCGGATCTCGGTTTCGAGCTCCGGGTTCTTTTTCCATCAGGCAGAATAGTCACTTTAACTGATTCTTGAATTAAAAAACGTGGTTAAAATATTTAGTTTTTGGCAATATGTGTCTGCAAAGCCTACACACAGCGGCGTAATAATTACGTAATAATAATAAAAGGCAGCAATGGGAGTTAATCACATATATCCTTGGGCAGGTACAAGGAAATTGCATATCTCTTGATATGCATTTCACTTGTATCTACAAATTTTGAGCTAAGTAAGACGATATCAATACGACGGCCCTTTGTGTTTAGTTAACGCGATTCAGTAAAGCGTACAACGCCATCTATCGAATCAAGCCTGTAACACTCATAGGCCCGATCTTGAAATAGAACCCGAGAGCTATTGAGCGGCATTTGCATATGCTAACCGCTGGCTAGACCAATGAGGCGAGTATACTAATAATAATAATAAATATTTGGAACCCTAACCACCGATGATTTGATCCGTTTACACTATATCGGTGGTCTACTATTTTTTTATATTTTTCAATATATATTTTTATTTTCCTTTTGTAGATATTTAAAAATGTAAAATATATATATATATATATATGTACATATACATAAAGAGAATAACAATGAATATTTCGGACATTTGACACACAACGCCATCTAGTTTCAAACTAAGCAGAGCTTGTACTATGATGACTAAACTGACTTCGAAGCAAATAATTGCAGATCATAATATATCACTGCACCACCGAGGCAGATAAGTAATCTAACAAGTCATTGTTATCTGTAATAGCGTAATAAAACTATTTTCACTCTCTTTGTTCGTGTTCATTCAGACGTTGCTCTTGCGTCTCCAATATTCTTTCTAGGTGTTTGTTGCGGTTTACAAGGTCATTATTCTTCTGTTCGACCTCTTTGATCTTCTCTTTGAGTGCTTCTATGCTTTCCAAACATTCACCTGACCATGAAAATAGTTTTATTACGTTACTATAGATAACAAGTACTTGTTATATTACTTATCTGTGTCGTGTGGTGCAGCGGTAGCGGCCTATAGGCCTATCGTGTTGCTGGACGAGGCGGGTAAACTGTTTGAGAGGATATTCTCTGCCCGCATCGTTCGGCACCTCTGCGAGGTGGGCCCCGATCTGTCGGACGCCCAATTTGATTTTCGGGTGGGGCGTTCGACGGTCGATACCGTGCTGCGCCTAAGGGTCGTTACCGAAGAGGCGGTGAACTGTGGCGGCGTGCTGTTGGCGGTGTCGTTGGACATCGCCAACGCATTTAATAGTCTGCCATTTAGCTGCATCAGGGAAGCACTCCGCTACCATGGAGTGCCAGAGTACCTGAGGCGGCTTGTGGCAGACTATCTTGAGGAGCGTACCGCCATGTATGAGGACCGAGACGGTGTTCTGAGGCGGCGGCTCATGTCGTGCGGTGTTCCACTGGGATCTGTCCTCGGACCACTCCTGTGCAACATGGGATACGACTGGGCCCTTCGAGGTCGTCTACCCCCGGGCTGAGCGTAATTTGTTACGCAGATGACACATTGGCCACAGCCCGGAGGATGAACTTTCAAGAGGCGGCACGCCTGGCCACCACGGGTGTCTCTCTGGTGGTTGTGTGTATTGAGGCGCTGGGTTTGTGGGTGGCCCTGGACAAGACAGAGGCCCTTTTGTTCAATGAGCCCCGTCGTAGTCCAACCACTGGCGCCTCTATTGTAGTCAATTTGGTCCTCGTACCGGTTCAGGCCCAGACGAAGCATCTGGGTTTGATCCTCGACGGCAGGTGGCTTTTCGACGAGCACTTCCGACAGCTTTCTCCAAAGCTGCTCGGCGCAGCTTCTGCCCTTGGGCGACTTTTGCCCAATTTGGGTGGACGATATCCACTCAGACCCAATTCGCCGCCGGCGAGCCGGGCGACTGAGACACGCATACTAGCGCCTCATGCCGCCTTGAGTGTGGCCGCGGGTGGACGGGACGGCTTTTCCCCTCCACCCGCTACAATGGCCAGCCACGAGGAGGCGACGTCCGCGTATGCCGTACGTCGTCTAAAATAGAGAGTTTACCCATAGATGGTGCCCGCATTAACGGGCAGGCGCTAGAAGGATCTGGATGTCGTAATAGCAGCGGTACCCGGATCCCTCTTACCTCAGGTGCAGAGTGGCACACCGTGTGGTTTTAGTCGGTCCGATTCCGACCCATCACCCCACCGTAACCCCCGGTGGGGTGACGGCCCGAGGGGTTTTTCACACGTTTAAAAAAAAAAGTACAGGCTTCGCTTAGTTTAGGACCTATACTCCTAGACTCACAGACAAGTTTTGTTTGGTTAAGATGATATTAATAAGAGACCCTAGGTTCTTTGTTAACGAGATTCAGGAAATAGTACAACGCCATCTATGGAATCTAAACAAAGCGTAAACATAAACTGTGTGTAAAAAACTGTATTTTTACATACTTCTTTATTAAGAGCCTGCCAAAGTGACTCTACTCTACCTGATGGAAAGCATGAATAGAATCCAAGAGTTGAGGTCTCCATATTAATTGCAACTGCAGACAATGCAGTACGGTGACCCCCACTATGGCGGTCTAGTGAGATGCTTCTTCACACCCTACTTGGGGACGTAAAAGTCATGACAGTCATTGTGACAGTGTAAGGCTTACACAGTTACCACGATACCTGTCACCCCTGCATCAATGGGCCACCGGTCTCACAATCACCAACGAAACGCGACAACACGGATGCTGATACACAATTTGTGATAATTAACGTTAGCAACATCCAATAATTAAAGTTAAAAACGTATCTATAGTTTTATTACATTACTGCAGATAACAATTACTTATTATTTTATTTGACTGCTCGGTAGTGCAGCGATAGTGAAAGCGATTGTTCTGCTTGAGGTCTCGGGTTCGATTCCATGGTCAGACCAAATGTTTTTATGATCTGCAAATATTTGTTTCGAAGTTTGGGTGTGTTGTGTAAAGTATTCTACCAGTCAGTTTAGTTATCATAGTACAAGCTCTGCTTAGTTTGAAACTAGATGGCGTTGTGTGTCAAAGGTCCGAAATATTTATTATTATTCTCTTTATTTCATTTAGATATATACATATAAGGCGGCCTCGCGGAAGCTGGGTATACTGCACAGAGTGAGACGGTTCTTTGCGCCTGAGCATCTGTGTCTTCTTTATAAGACCCAGGTACGCTCCTGCGTGGAGTACTGTTCTCATCTTTACAATGGATCCGCGCAGTATTTCCTGAAAGCTTTGGATCGGTTACAGCAGCGAACAGTCTGGAATATCAATAACCCGAAAGTCACTGAATCTCTTAAGTCTCTGCAGTTGCGAAGAGATGTCGCCTCTATGGCAGTCTTCTATCGTCTTTATCATGGAGAGTGTTCTGACAAACTCTTCCAACTGATCCCATCCTCTCTCCTTTCCTCTATAGGACAAGCCGTGCTGGCCTTGGAAGTCACCGTTTCGGCTCTTCCTTCCTGTGCAGATCGGTTTAAGCCTGAAATTCATCACCAGCGCACGTGTTTCCCTCCCACTACGATACCGGGTCCTTCAAGCGGGGCATGAAAAAGCATCTCATTAGGCCGCCATAGCATGGGTTGCCATATTACACTGTCGTCATTCACAGTGAGTATGGTGACTACCGATCTTGGATTCTGTTCATGCTTTCCATCAGGCAGAATAATTCCTTTGGTAGGTTGTAAATAAAAAAAAATATATTAATTACATTTTTAAATACATACAAAAGGAAAATAAAGATATATATTTAAAAATATACAAAATAGTAGACCACCGACGTCGGGTACAGGGACCAAGACATCGGTGGTTAGGGTTCCAAATTATTATTATTAGTATACTAGCCTCGTTGGTCTAGCCAGCGGTAAGCATATGCAAATGTCGCTCAATAGCTCTCGAGTTCTATTTCAAGGTTGGGCCTAAGAGTGTAACAGGTCGCGTTAACAAAGAACACAAGGCCGTCGTATTGATATCGTCTTACTTAGCTCAAAATTTGCAGATACAAGTTAAACACATATCAAAAGATATGAGGTTATCTTGTATCTGTATACACAAGCTTATATGTGATTAACTCCCATTGCTGCCTTTTAATATTATTACATAATTATTACGTAATAGTAATAGTATAGGCTCTGCAGACACACATTGCCAAAAACTAAAAATTGAATACCCTTTTTTGTCATATTAAGAACCAGTCAAAGTGAGTGCTCTGCCTGATGGAAAGCATGAGTAGAATCCAAGAGTTGTGGTCGCCATACTCATTGTAAATACAGACAACAAAATACAGCTACCCATAATTAGCTTTCTAAGTTCTCGGTTTTTCATGCAATTTTTCAACTGTTAACAAATTCGTGGCACACCCTGTTAAATATATATACGTAGTCCTTTTTTGTAATATGAGAGGTCACATTATGGCATACAACACCATAAACTGTTTTTTTTTGTATAGAGGCCTACCAAAGTGACGCTCTTCTGCCTAATGGAAAGAATGAATAGAAACCTAGAGTGGTGGTCGTGAAGTTCACTAAACAAAAAATCGTCTGGCCAATGTGTATATAGTAGGCCAAAACCTCTCCCTCTCAAGGAGAGGTCTATTAACATAGATTCTTATCAATTTCATTTGCTGAATACGAATAGTGGCTCCTGTACAATTACTCCTCAAGTTGACACCATGGTTGATAAGTAGAGTAAGAAGAGAGAGAGAAACAAAACTTGAAGAGACAAGTTAAACATATATTGCTATGTGTCTTACCTGTATCTCCAAATTTTGAGTTAAGTAAGATGATATCAATACGACGGCCTTGTGTTCTTTGTTACCGCGATTCAGTAAAGCGTACAACGCCATCTATCGAATCAGGCCTATAACACTCTTAGGCCCGATCTTGAAATAGAACCCGAGAGCTATTGAGCGACATTTGCATATGCTAACCGCTGGCTAGACCAATGAGGCGAGTACACTAATAATAATAATGAACATTTCTAACATTTGACACACAACGTCATCTACTTTCAAACTAAGCTGAGCTTGTGCTATGTTAAATAAACCAGAGGACTCGGCTCAGCACACGCTAGCGGTTTGTTCCGCCTAGGCGGCGCAGCGTGGGGTCCTCACTGCAGTTATTGGAGGAGATCTTTCGCTACCGGCCATCATACGCTCCATGGCCGGTAGCGACAGTTGTTTTACCGCGGTCGCAACCTTCTGCGAAGACGTAATTTCGCGGAAGGAGGCGGCGGAGACGGCCCGGGAGGACGATATCCACTCGGACCCAATTCGCCGCCGGCGAGCCGGGCGGCGGAGGCGCGCATACCAGCGCCTCATGCCGCCTTGAGTCTGGCCGCGGGTGGACGGGACGGGTTTTCCCCTCCATCCGCTATAGTGGCCAGCTGCGAGGAAGTGACGTGTGCGTGTGCCGTACGTAGGCTATATAGAGAGTTTATCCGCAGATGGTGCCCGCTTTGGCGGGCAGGCGCTAAGAGGGATCTGGATGTCGTAATAGCAGCGGTTCCCGGATCCCTCCTATCTCAGGCGCAGAGTGGCACACCGTGTGGTTTTAGTCGGTCCGATTTCGACACACCACCCCACCGTAACCCCCGGTGGGGTGACGGCCCTAGGGGGCTTCCAGACGTTAAAAAAAAAAAGAAAAACAAAAATGTTAACTAAACCAACTGATAGAATACTTATATACTTTGTTGTTTTGTAAATACATTAGTATTATACATAAAAACACCCAAACTTCGAAAGAAATATTTGCAGATCATACAAACATTTGACCGACCCGGGAATTGAACCCGAGATCTCAAACACAGCAATCGCGTCCACAACTGCTGCTCCACACGACGCAGATAAGTAATATAACAAGTACTTGTCATCTATAGTAACGTAATAAAACTATTTTCATGGTCAGGTGAATGTTTGGCAAGCATAGAAGCATTCAAAGAGAAGATCAAAGAGGTCGAGAAGAAGAATAATGACCTTGTAAACCGCAACAAACACCTAGAAAGAATATTGGAGACGCAAGAGCAACGTCTGAATGAACACGAACGAAGAGAGTGAAAATAGTTTTATTACGTTACTACAGATAACAATGATTTGTTATATTACTCATGATGACTTTTTACTTGTTATATTCTGCCTCGGTGGTGCAGCGGTAGCGAACGCGACTGCTGTGTTTGAGATCTCGGATCTCGGGTTCTATTTCAAGATCGGATCTAAGAGTGTTACAGGCCTGATTCGATAGATGGCGTTGTACGCTTTATTGAATCGCGCTAACAAAGAACAAAGGGCCGTCGTATTGATATCATCTTACTTAACTCAAAATTTGGAGATACAGGTAAGACACATAGCAATATATGATTAACTTGTCTCTTCAAGTTTTGTTTCTCTCTCTCTCTTCTTACTCTACTTAACAATCATGGTGTCAACTTGAGGAGTAATAGTACAGAAGCCACTATTTGTACTCAGCAAATGAAATTGATAAGAATCTAGGTTAATAGACCTCTTCTAGAGAGAGAGGTTTTGGTCTGCTATGTCTACACATTGGCCAGACGACTTGTTTCAGGTTTGCCTTCTCTTCGCAGTGATATAGTCATGAGTAATTTACTGTAGCAATGCCCATATGATGTCATAAAATATTCTTCTTAATAAACATACAGGGGTCGTGAGTTCGATCCCGCCGAAGATCAATC
The DNA here is from genome assembly GCA_949316085.1 of Hypercompe scribonia. Classification (NCBI taxonomy): domain Eukaryota; kingdom Metazoa; phylum Arthropoda; class Insecta; order Lepidoptera; family Erebidae; genus Hypercompe; species Hypercompe scribonia. Next base: position 7,371,977 of record OX438997.1, read on the forward strand.
TTTGTTTGACCACACTCACTTTGTGCCTGGGTATAATTTATCTACGATATGTATGAATTGACAAATATATAAGTATGTTTATCAGACAGTTTGGTTACCACAGTACGGGCTTCGCTTAGTTTAGGACCTGACGGCGGTCGTGTGTGATATAAACATTTTATAAATAAAGGCGATCAACAGGAATTACATAACATACTCTTAGTTGTGTACCTAACTTTCCCAGACAAGTTTTGTTTGATGAAGATGATATTAATGAAACGGCCCGAGGTTCATTGTTAACACGATTCGCTTTCCGTTCGCAGCTCAACTGGCTACCAATTCGGCTACGCCGAAAATTACGCGCGCTCTCTGTCCTATACTCTATACTCAATAACCCATCTTCGCCAACATATTTAAAATGCTATTTCCAACTCATATGTAGCAATCACGACAGAAAGCTTCGGTCCTCTAACAATCTTCTCCTTCGTTGCCCCTCCCATACATCTGAGTTTGTTGGCTCATCTTTCTTTATGCAGTCTGTTCTTCTCTGGAATGAGCTTCCCCTCGAGGTCAGGATGGCTACCAACGCTTTTTCTTTCAAAAAAAAAGTGAAGCGGTGTTTACTGAAGCAACTGTCAGAATCCACCAATACATGATTATCATCTTATACTTGTTAAGATATTTATTTGTGTATGTATGTATGTATATAGATTTATATCAACTTAAGTATGTATAATTGTATATGTATGTATTTATGTATTTATATAAATTTTAGTATATGGTAAATTTGTACATATATGTTTACTTCTGTTATTTAACATCACCTGAAACGCACCTACTTCCTATTTTCTCTGCATCACCCAAAAGTCCACTGGTAGAGAATGCCTTAGGCATTAAGTCCGCCTATGTACATAAAGTGCATGATGTATAATAAATAAATAAATAAATAAATAAATTCAGTAAATCTAACAACGCCATCTATGGAATCTAAACAAATCGTAAACATAAACTGTGTGTACAAAACTGTATTTCTATATATATATTAGGATGTCCCTTATATGACAAAAAACATTTTTTTTTCGAATTTCGAAATGCATACCCTCTATAATTTTTACTAATGCTATAAGATACTTAAATATAAAATTTTATCAATCTAGCATAATTGCAACCAGTGCCGACCGAGCTTCAAAGTTTAGTAAAAAACGTGTTTTGTCCTAAAATTTCAGTCTGCTATAATTTCACTATAAATGCAATGATTTAAGTGAATAAAATTAAATAATAAATTAGATGAACATTAATCTTTAATTAAAAACATAAAGAAATAAGAATCATTCAGGGTAACTTCTTTTTAGAGTAGTTTTTTTACAGTCTGGATACAATTTTAGATGTTCCTGGACACAGCGCAGCAAGAACTGTTTTTGTTCTTCTTCAGCCGTGATAAGTCCGTTAAAATCTTGCATTAATTTAACAGCCCTTTCAGCAGTATCATTTACAACTCTCAAATAACTTATTCTTCTTTTAGCCTCCAGAAAAGCAGCATTGTTATTCCAAGAAGATACATCTTCCTTTAGAAAACTGTCGTCGATCTGCAGTCGTGATAAAAATTGTTTGCTCTTTTCCGATACGAAATCATCCAGTGCTTTGTCTAAAAAAAAAGAAAAATAAGTTAAATAACAAATAAAAATCAACAACAATTTTGAAAATAAATAAATAAGTATTGGACATTGAAATTGAAATCCAACAAAAAGTCAATTTAACTTACCAAACAACTTTTGAGTCAGTTCTTCCTTCGACGGGTCATAGCGTTTGCTAAAATCCGAGATTTTGTCCCTGTTGAAGTTGGCAATCATCTTCTTCTTAGTTTGGTTGTCAACTTCATCATCAAATAGTGATAGAATGACTGTCTCTTCACATAAATACCACAAGTGATGGCTGAACTTGCTTATAGAAGCTTTAGAAATTGTTGCGTCAACTTTTTCATACTCTTTTAACATCTTCAAGAAGCGCAAATCTTGATTAGGTGCTTTAGTCGCCACTGTACATTCGAGCCAAGGTTTAACATACAATATTACGAGAAATAAGCAAACATCTTGTAGAGCCTTTTTGTCCTTCGCAGTTACTCTGCATTGTGACTGAAGTAAACATATTTTTAAAGAATAGATCGCTCTCGCCATCCAGCGTGCCTGATGTATAGCTCCGGGGGGCTTTAGTTTTAATTTTTCCTCTGTGTCTCCTCCTAAAAATATTACACACAGTTCGACCAATTCGCGGTAATCATCTCTTACAAAACCTTTATCTAATTCTGCCTTATAAAATAGTAACAACGCTTGAATGTCTGTATCGGCAACCCGTGCTTTTACGAAATTAAGAGATGGTTCAATTTTAGTACAATCAATGTTTTTCCAATTTTCTTGGAACTTTTTGAACATCGGAATATCTGGGCTACTAGTAATTTGCTTAATCTTGGTTTCAAAGACAGCTTTTAGGACCAATTCATAAACATGATGACGACAGGCGAAAAGCAACAATTCTTTTCCTAAAGTTTGCTCCAAAATAGCACAAGCTCCATTGAAACGGCCCATATTGGAAGCTGTTGTGTCGCAGCACATTATTTGCACTTTATCATAAAGATTCCAGTCAAAGAGAGCTGCTGATACAGCCTTCGCTTGATGTTTTCCAGAAGAACTTTCTAGTTTCGGCACTGCAAGAAGCTGCTCTCTATCGTCAAATGAAGCTATAACTGGCAAGCGTTCTTCTTTTGAACTCCGTACATCCAACCCCGGTAATAGTTTTCCATCCCAATGGACTGTGACTATGTCGGGTACATTGCTTTGGAAGTTAGATTTTATTGCTTCTGCCCTTGATTTTCTAGTTTCAGTACGAATTCGCTGAATCGAGGATTTGTTAATACAGAAATCATCGCTGCTCAGACCAAGCGCTTCTACCACCGCATTAAGAATGTAAACGGTATCTCTAATGCTTAACTGGCATCGATCTAAAGCTGCAACTAGTTTAGGTGTTATAAGATTCTTTCTACCTCTTTTTGAACTTTGTTCATGGCAGGGAACGTCCGGCAAGCTGAGTTCAGAATTCAAGATCTGTTCTTCGTCTGAATCTTCTACACTGTCTAAGTTATTTGTGGTGGAAGTAGATGCAACAGCTAGTGATTCTCTTTGTCTTACAATCCTTTCCTCTTCTTCCAATCGTCGTTGTCTAGATCTTTGTTCTTTTTCCGCCAATTTTTTATCTACACCACCTAAGCATCCCGGTCGACCTGGTTCTCTCTGTTTCATTAAAAATAATTTATCTTCCTCTATTTTCATTCTCTCAAAAGCATCAGCATGTGCAATATCAAACAAATTATCAAGATTAATTATAAAATTGTTCTCACGACTCTTAAACGTAATCTGAGTTTTCTTACAATTTTTTTGCAACTCTCTCCAAACATGATATAAATCAATAAGTTTCTTCACGCAGTTAGGAAATGCCCTTGTTGGAATTCTTGCTTTTCCCAATATATGATGCACTCCCTAATCACAAGATTTGCACTTTCACTAACAGTCAATTTAACCTCACGAATATTGTAAAATAGGACTGAGAGAACTTGTCGATTAGATGGTAATTTTGCACCATTTATTTGGTAGCTAGTCAATCCGATAAGAAAAATATTTTGTTTATCACTCCGTAATTCCACCGACATGTTTACGCACTAAACAATGAAGCACTAATAGTCTCAAAAATCACGTACGAAATGGCAAATAAAACATGTCGTAACAGGTCACTGGGCAGTACTTAAGCAACTTGTATCGACAAGTTTAAATAGCAAGTCGGCACGGGTTATCGTTTATATATCGAACTAATATTTTTTTCTAGACAATATAGGGTTATTACGAAACTTTTAAGAAGGTATGCGTAAAAAAATATCGAACTTGAAATTTAAGGGACACCCTAATATATATATTAGAAAGCATGAATAGAATCCAAGAGTTATGGTCTCCATACTCATTGCAACTGCAGACAATGCCGTATGGCGGCCAAGTGAGATGTCACGGTCTGACACTCACCAACGAAACGCGACAACACGGATGCTGATTAATAATTTGTGATAATTAACGTTAGCAACATCCAATACTTAAAGTTAAAAACGTATCTATAGTTTTATTACATTACTACAGATAATAATTACTTATTATATTATTTGACTGTTCGGTAGTGCAGCGATAGTGAACGCAATTACTGTGCTTGAAGTTTGGGTGTTTTTATGTATAATACGTATGTATTTACAAAAAAGAAAGTATATAAGTATTCTATCAGTCAGTCTAGTTATCATAGCACAAGCTCTACTTAGTTTGAAAGTAGATGGCGGTGTGTGAAAGGTTCGAAATATTATTATTAGTGTACTCGCCTCATTTGTCTAGCCAGCGGTTAGTATACGCAAATGCCGCTCAATAGCTCTCGGGTTCGATTTCAAGATCAGGTCTAAGAGTGTTACAGGCCTTATCCGATAGATGGCGTTGTACGCTTTATTGAATCGCGTTAATAAAGAACACAAGGCCGTCATATTGATATCGTCTTACTTATCTCAAAATTTGCAGATACAAGTTAAACACGTACCATCAAGAGATATGAGTTTAGCTTGCATTTGTATACACAAGCTTATATGTGATTAGCTCCCATTGCTACCTTTTATTATAATTACGTAATTATTACGCCGCTGTGTGTAGGCTTTGCAGACACATATTGGCAAAACTAAAAATTTAAACCACTTTTTGTTCATATTAAGAACCAGTCAAAGTGACTACTCTGCCTGATGGAAAGCATGAATAGAATCCAACAGTTGTGGTCACCATACTCATTGTAAATACAGACAATAAAATACGGCTACCCATAATTAGTTTTCTCGTAAATAAACAATTTTTATAATATATCAAATGGTTTTTCAAATGTTAACAAACTTGTGGCCCACCCTGTTAAGTATATATATGTTGTCTTTTTTGGAATATGAGAGGCCAAATTATGGTCACCAATACCATAAACTAATACCGAAACCTGCAACCACTCCTAAGGATCCTTTGCTTTCTCCAGCTCAAAAGCAGCTAGCCGCTCCCCCAGTTTCACTTCATCCTGCGCCTTATACCACACGATCGGGTAGGCGTGTTAGATTTAAGATTTTTAGAGACTAGTTGTTCAAATTCGTGGCCCACCCTGTTAAGTATATATACGTAGTCTTTTTTTGTAATATGAGAGGTCACATTATGGCATACAACACCATAAACTGTTTTTTTTTGTACAGAGGCTTACCAAAGTGACGCTCTTCTGCCTGATTGAAAGTATGAATAGAAACCTAGAGTGGTAGTCGTGAAGTTCACTAAAAAAAATCGTCTGGCCAATGTGTATATAGTAGGCCAAAACCTCTCCCTCTCAAGGAGAGGTCTATTAACATAGATTCTTATCAATTTCATTTGCTGAATACGAATAGTGGCTCCTGTACAATTACTCCTCAAGTTGACACCATGGTTGATAAGTAGAGTAAGAAGAGAGAGAGAAACAAAACTTGAAGAGACAAGTTAAACATATATTGCTATGTGTCTTACCTGTATCTCCAAATTTTGAGTTAAGTAAGATGATATCAATACGACGGCCTTGTGTTCTTTGTTACCGCGATTCAGTAAAGCGTACAACGCCATCTATCGAATCAGGCCTATAACACTCTTAGGCCCGATCTTGAAATAGAACCCGAGAGCTATTGAGCGGCATTTGCATATGCTAACCACTGGCTAGACCAATGAGGCGAGTACACTAATAATAACAATAAACATTTCTAACATTTGACACACAACGTCATCTACTTTCAAACTAAGCTGAGCTTGTGCTATGTTAACTAAACCAACTGATAGAATACTTATATACTTTGTTGTTTTGTAAATACATTAGTATTATACATAAAAACACCCAAACTTCGAAAGAAATATTTACAGATCATACAAACATTTGACCGACCCGGGAATTGAACCCGAGATCTCAAACACAGCAGTCGCGTCCACTACTGCTGCACCACACGACGCAGATAAGTAATATAACAAGTACTTATTATCTATAGTATCGTAATAAAACTATTTTCATGGTCAGGTGAATGTTTGGCAAGCATAGAAGCATTCAAAGAGAAGATCAAAGAGGGTGAGAAGAAGAATAATGACCTTGTAAACCGCGACAAACATCTAGAAAGAATATTGGAGACGAAAGAGCAACGTCTGAATGAACACGAACGAAGAGAGTGAAAATAGTTTTATTACGTTACTACAGATAACAATGATTTGTTATATTACTTATGATGACTTGTTACTTGTTATATTCTGCCTCGGTGGTGCAGCGGTAGCGAACGCGACTGCTGTGTTTGAGATCTCGGATCTCGGGTTCTATTTCAAGATCGGACCTAAGAGTGTTACAGGCCTGATTCGATAGATGGCGTTGTACGCTTTATTGAATCGCGCTAACAAAGAACAAAGGGCCGTCGTATTGATATCATCTTACTTAACTCAAAATTTGGAGATACAGGTAAGACACATAGCAATATATGTTTAACTTGTCTCTTCAAGTTTTGTTTCTCTCTCTCTTCTTACTCTACTTATCAACCATGGTGTCAACTTGAGGAGTAATAGTACAGAAGCCACTATTTGTACTCAGCAAATGAAATTGATAAGAATCTAGGTTAATAGACCTCTTCTAGAGAGAGAGGTTTTGGTCTGCTATGTCTACACATTGGCCAGACGACTTGTTTCAGGTTTGCCTTCTCTTCGCAGTGATGTAGTCATGAGTAATTTGCTGTACCCATGTGATGTTATAAAATATTCTTCTTAATAAACATACAGAGGTCGTGAGTTCGATCCTGCCGAAGATCAATCTTTGTTTGAGCACGCTCACTCACTCTGTGCCTGGGTGTAATTTATCTATGACTAGCGGTCCGTACCGGCTTCGCACGGGTGAACAAACACGGAGTTACTGTGGCATAACTGTAATGGTGTGACATATGGGATCGCGGATCATCACTTTGCTCTGTCATCAATAATTTCCACAGCATACGCGATATAAGGATTCTTTTGGTACGTTTTTCACATGTCGAGTTACATCGTCGAAATTTTCACGCGGATTCCTATTTTTTTTTGTATTAAATTTAGCTGCCCGTCCGGCGCAGCACGGGTGTGCCACCGGTCAGCCACGATGCGTTCACTGCTGGACATAAGCCATCTCCATTGACTTTGAATATTGCCACCTTCAATCCCAAATAGTCTCCAAGTATTGTTGGTTAATGAATTGGTTCATACTCTTAACGGCCTAGAATTTTTTGTGGATACAATCTATCCCAACAACTTTTATATTTTCCATAAATTTTTACCTTAAAGCTTCACGGTATACTATGTTAGCAGTGGTGTTAGTAGTAGTAGATAGCAATAAAACATATTGAGTTTCAGGAGATCCTACTCGAGAAAGGGCAACATATAGTTGCCCATGAGAAAAGCACTCTTTTCTTAGGTCGATCCCAACCATAGAAAAAAGCTTTCTATTAGTGAAAGAACGGTCAAAATCGGTACATTAGTTTCAGAGCCTTTAGAGCACAAACAAACAAACAAAAACATTTTTTCCTCTTTATAATATTAGTATAGATAGATATATAGTATCACTGAATTTTTTATAGGTTTTGATGAGTACATCAAAAGTGTAGTACATTAAATTTGTCTATAATCATCTATTTTAGTAGCGCACGTCGAATTATGTTTCTTTTGTGAAGTTTTTTACACCTTTGCTTACAAACTTCGATTTACAATACGGACCTCTATTTTTTTTTAAATAAATTATAGCCAATGTTACTCCGTGATAATGTAGCTTTCTAGTAGTGAAAGAACCGTCAAAATCGGTACAGTAGTTTCAGAGCCTTTAGGGTACAAACAAACAAAAAAAAAACCCTCTTTATAATATTAGTATATATATGTATATGAATTTACAAATATATAAGTATGCTTATCAGACAGTTTGGTTACCATAGCACAGGCTTCGCCTAGTTTAGGACCTAACGGCCGTGTGTGATATAAATATCTTATAATTAAAGGCGGTCAACAGAATTTAGATTACATACTCTTAGTTGTGTGCCTAACTTCCACAGACAAGTTTTGTTTGGTTAAGATGATATTAGTAAAAAGGCTCGAAGTTCTTTGTTAACGCGATTCAGTCAATCGAACAACGCCATCTACCGAATCTAAACAGAGCGTAAATGAAAATAGTGTATAAAAAACAGTATTTTATGACAATAAACGTTAGTAACATCCAATACTTAAAGTTAAAAACATATCTATAGTTTTATTACATTACTACGATAACAATTGCTTGTTGTATTACTTGACTGCCTCGGTGTTGCAGCGGTAGTGAACGCGACTGCTGTGTTTAAGATCTCGGATCTCGGTTTCGAGCTTCGGGCTCTTTTTCCATCAGGCAGAATAGTCACTTTAATTGATTCTTGAATTAAAAAAGGTGGTTAAAATATTTAGTTTTTGGCAATATGTGTCTGCAAAGCCTACACACAGCGGCGTAACAATTACGTAATAGTAATAAAAGGCGGCAATGGGAGCTAATCACATATATTCTTGTGTATGCAGCCACAAGGAAACTGCATATCTCTTGATATGCATCTTACTTGTATCTACAAATTTTGAGCTAACTAAGACGATATCAATACGCAGGCCCTTTGTGTTTTGTTAACGCGATTCAGTAAAGCGTACAACGCCATCTATCAAATTAGGCCTGTAACTCTCTTAGGCCCGACCTTGAAATAGAACCCGAGAGCTATTGAGCGGCATTTGCATATGCTAACCGCTGGCTAGACCAATGAGGAGAGTATACTAATAATAATAATAAATATTTGGAGCCCTAACCACCGATGATTTGATCCGTTTACACTATATCGGTGGTCTACTATTTTTTTAATTTTTCAATATATATTTTTATTTTCCTTTTGTAGATATTTAAAAATGTAAAATGTGTATATATATGTATATATATTAATTACATATATATATATATATATATATATACATATACATAAAGAGCATAACAATGAATATTTCGGACATTTGACACACAACGCCATCTAGTTTCAAACTAAGCAGAGCTTGTACTATGATAACTAAACTGACTGGTAGAATACTTTACACAACACACCCAAACTTCGAAACAAATATTTGCAGATCATAAAAACATTTGGTCTGACCATGGAATCGAATCCGAGACCTCAAGCCGAACAATCGCTTTCACTATCGCTGCACTACCGAGCAGTCAAATAATATAATAAGTAATTGTTATCTGTAGTAATGTAATAAAACTATAGATACGTTTTTAACTTTAAGTATTGGATGTTGCTAACGTTAATTATCACAAATTATGTATCAGCATCCGTGTTGTCATGTTTCGTTGGTGAGTGTGAGACCGGAGGCCCATTGATGCAGGGGTGACAGTTATCGTGGTAACGTGGTAGGGTGTGAAGAAGCATCTCACTAGACCGCCATAGTGGGGGTCACCGTACTGCCTTGTCTGCTGTTGTGTAATGTCGCTCAATAGCTCTCGGGTTCTATTTCAAGATCGGATCTAAGAGTGTTACAGGCCTGATTCGATAGATGGCGTTGTACGCTTTATTGAATCGCGCTAACAAAGAACAAAGGGCCGTCGTATTGATATCATCTTACTTAACTCAAAATTTGGAGATACAGGTAAGACACATAGCAATATATGTTTAACTTGTCTCTTCAAGTTTTGTTTCTCTCTCTCTCTTCTTACTCTACTTATCAACCATGGTGTCAACTAGAGGAGTAATAGTACAGAAGCCACTATTTGTACTCAGCAAATGAAATTGATAAGAATCTAGGTTAATAGACCTCTTCTAGAGAGAGAGGTTTTGGTCTGCTATGTCTACACATTGGCCAGACGACTTGTTTCAGGTTTGCCTTCTTTTCGCAGTGATGTAGTCATGAGTAATTTACTGTAGCAATGCCCATATGATGTCATAAAATATTCTTCTTAATAAACATACAGGGGTCGTGAGTTCGATCCCGCCGAAGATCAATCTTTGTTTGACCACACTCACTTTGTGCCTGGGTATAATTTATCTACGATATGTATGAATTGACAAATATATAAGTATGTTTATCAGACAGTTTGGTTACCACAGTACGGGCTTCGCTTAGTTTAGGACCTGACGGCGGTCGTGTGTGATATAAACATTTTATAAATAAAGGCGGTCTACAGGAATTACATAACATACTCTTAGTTGTGTACCTAACTTTCCCAGACAAGTTTTGTTTGATGAAGATGATATTAATGAAACGGCCCGAGGTTCATTGTTAACACGATTCGCTTTCCGTTCGCAGCTCAACTGGCTACCAATTCGTCTACGCCGAAAATTACGCGCGCTCTCTGTCCTATACTCTATACTCAATAACCCATCTTCGCCAACATATTTAAAATGCTATTTCCAACTCATATGTAGCAATCACGACAGAAAGCTTCGGTCCTCTAACAATCTTCTCCTTCGTTGCCCCTCCCATACATCTCAGTTTATTGGCTCATCTTTCTTTGTGCAGTCTGTTCTTCTCTGGAATGAGCTTCCCCTCGAGGTCAGGATGGCTACCAACGCTTTTTCTTTCAAAAAAAAAGTGAAGCGGTGTTTACTGAAGCAACTGTCAGAATCCACCAATACATGATTATCATCTTATACTTGTTAAGATATTTATTTGTGTATGTATGTATGTATATAGATTTATATCAACTTAAGTATGTATAATTGTATATGTATGTATTTATGTATTTATATAAATTTTAGTATATGATAAGTTTGTACATATATGTTTACTTCTGTTATTCAACATCACCTGAAACGCACCTACTTCCTATTTTCTCTGCATCACCCAAAGGTCCACTGGTAGAGAATGCCTTAGACATTAAGTCCGCCTATGTACATAAAGTGCATGATGTATAATAAATAAATAAATAAATAAATAAATTCAGTAAATCTAACAACGCCATCTATGGAATCTAAACAAATCGTAAACATAAACTGTGTGTACAAAACTATTCTGTGACTCTGTGCCTGGGTGTAATTTATCTATGACTAGCGGTCCGTACCGGCTTCGTACGGGTGAACAAACACGGAGTTACTGTGGCATAACTGTAATGGTGTGACATATGGGATCGCGGATCATCACTTTGCTCTGTCATCAATAATTTCCACAGCATACGCGATATAAGGATTCTTTTGGTACTTTTTTCACATGTCGGGTTATATCGTCGAGATTTTCACGCGGATTTCTATTTTTTTTTTGTATTAAATTTAGCTGCCCGTCCGGCGCAGCACGGGTGTGCCACCGGTCAGCCACGATGCGTTCACTGCTGGACATAAGCGATCTCCATTGACTTTGAATATTGCCATCTTCAATCCCAAATAGTCTCCAAGTATTGTTGGTTAATGAATTGGCTCATACTCTTAACGGCCTAGAAATTTTGGTGGATACAATCTATCCCAACAACTTTTATATTTTCCATAAATTTTTACCTTAAAGCTTCACGGTATACTATGTTAGCAGTGGTGTTAGTAGTAGTAGATAGGAATAAAACATATTGATTTTCAGGAGATCCTACTCGAGAAAGGGCAACATATAGTTGCCCATGAGAAAAGCACTCTTTTCTTAAGTCGATCCCAACCATAGAAAAAAGCTTTCTATTAGTGAAAGAACGGTCAAAATCGGTACATTAGTTTCAGAGCCTTTAGAGCACAAACAAACAAACAAAAACATTTTTCCTCTTTATAATATTAGTATAGATAGATATATAGTATCACTGAATTTTTTGTAAGTTTTGATGAGTACATCGAAAGTGTAGTACATTAAATTTGTCTATAATCATCTATTTTAGTAGCGCACGTCGAATTATGTTTCTTTTGTGAAGTTTTTTACACCTTTGCTTACAAACCTCGATTTACAATACGGACCTCTATTTTTTTTTAAATAAATTATAGCCTATGTTACTCCGTGATAATGTAGCTTTCTAGTAGTGAAAGAACCGTCAAAATCGGTACAGTAGTTTCAGAGCCTTTAGGGTACAAACAAACAAAAAAAATTTCCTCTTTATAATATTAGTATATATAATTAGAATTTACAAATATATAAGTATGCTTATCAGACAGTTTGGTTACCATAGCATAGCTTCGCCTAGTTTAGGACCTAACGGCCGTGTGTGATATAAATATTTTATAATTAAAGGCGGTCAACAGAATTTAGATTACATACTCTTAGTTGTGTGCCTAACTTCCACAGACAAGTTTTGTTGGGTAAGATGATATTAGTAAAAAGGCTCGAGGTTCTTTGTTAACGTGACTCAGTAAATCGAACAACGCCATCTACCGAATCTAAACAGAGCGTAAACAAAAATAGTGTGTAAAAAACAGTATTTTATGATAATAAACGTTAGTAACATATAATACTTAAAGTTAAAAACATTTCTATAGTTTTTTCATTACATTACCTCAGATAACAATTACTTGTTATATTACTTGACTGCCTCGGTGTTGCAGCGGTAGTGAACGCGACTGCTGTGTTTAAGATCTCGGATCTCGGTTTCGAGCTTCGGGCTCTTTTTCCATCAGGCAGAATAGTCACTTTAACTGATTCTTGATATAAAAAAAGTGGTTAAAATATTTAGTTTTTGGCAATATGTGTCTGCAAAGCCTACACACAGCGGCGTAATATTTACGTAATAATAATAAAAGGCGGCAATGGGAGCTAATCACATATATTCTTGTGTATGCAGCCACAAGGAAACTGCATATCTCTTGATATGCATCTTACTTGTATCTACAAATTTTGAGCTAACTAAGACGATATCAATACGCAGGCCCTTTGTGTTTTGTTAACGCGATTCAGTAAAGCGTACAACGCCATCTATCAAATCAGGCCTGTAACACTCTTAGGCCCGACCTTGAAATAGAACCCGAGAGCTATTGAGCGGCATTTGCATATGCTAACCGCTGGCTAGACCAATGAGGCGAGTATACTAATAATAATAATAAATATTTGGAGCCCTAACCACCGATGATTTGATCCGTTTACACTATATCGGTGGTCTACTATTTTTTTATATTTTTCAATATATATTTTTATTATCCTTTTGTAGATATTTAAAAATGTAAAATGTGTTTATATATGTATATATATTAATTACATATATATATATATGTATATATATATATATATATATATATACATATACATAAAGAGAATAACAATGAATATTTCGGACATTTGACACACAACGCCATCTAGTTTCAAACTAAGCAGAGCTTGTACTATGATGACTAAACTGACTTCGAAGCAAATAATTGCAGATCATAATATATCACTGCACCACCGAGGCAGATAAGTAATCTAACAAGTCATTGTTATCTGTAATAGCGTAATAAAACTATTTTTACTCTCTTTGTTCGTGTTCATTCAGACGTTGCTCTTGCGTCTCCAATATTCTTTCTAGGTGTTTGTTGCGGTTTACAAGGTCATTATTCTTCTGTTCGACCTCTTTGATCTTCTCTTTGAGTGCTTCTATGCTTTCCAAACATTCACCTGACCATGAAAATAGTTTTATTACGTTACTATAGATAACAAGTACTTGTTATATTACTTATCTGTGTCGTGTGGTGCAGCGGTAGCGGCCTATAGGCCTATCGTGTTGCTGGACGAGGCGGGTAAACTGTTTGAGAGGATATTCTCTGCCCGCATCGTTCGGCACCTCTGCGAGGTGGACCCCGATCTGTCGGACGCCCAATTTGATTTTCGGGTGGGGCGTTCGACGGTCGATACCGTGCTGCGCCTAAGGGTCGTTACCGAAGAGGCGGTGAACTGTGGCGGCGTGCTGTTGGCGGTGTCGTTGGACATCGCCAACGCATTTAATAGTCTGCCATTTAGCTGCATCAGGGAAGCACTCCGCTACGATGGAGTGCCAGAGTACCTGAGGCGGCTTGCGGCAGACTATCTTGAGGAGCGTACCGCCATGTACGAGGACCGAGACGGTGTTCTGAGGCGGCGGCTCATGTCGTGCGGTGTTCCACTGGGATCTGTCCTCGGACCACTCCTGTGCAACATGGGATACGACTGGGCCCTTCGAGGTCGTCTACCCCCGGGCTGAGCGTAATTTGTTACACAGATGACACATTGGTCACAGCCCGGAGGATGAACTTTCAAGAGGTGGCACGCCTGGCCACCACGTGTGTCTCTCTGGTGGTTGTGTGTATTGAGGCGCTGGGTTTGTGGGTGGCCCTAGACAAGACGGAGGCCCTTTTGTTCAATGAGCCCCGTCGTAGTCCAACCACTGGCGCCTCTATTGTAGTCAATTTGGTCCTCGTACCGGTTCAGGCCCAGACGAAGCATCTGGGTTTGATCCTCGACGGCAGGTGGCTTTTCGACGAGCACTTCCGACAGCTTTCTCCAAAGCTGCTCGGCGCAGCTTCTGCCCTTGGGCGACTTTTGCCCAATTTGGGTGGACGATATCCACTCAGACCCAATTCGCCGCCGGCGAGCCGGGCGACTGAGACACGCATACTAGCGCCTCATGCCGCCTTGAGTGTGGCCGCGGGTGGACGGGACGGCTTTTCCCCTCCACCCGCTACAATGGCCAGCCACGAGGAGGCGACGTCCGCGTATGCCGTACGTCGTCTAAAATAGAGAGTTTACCCATAGATGGTGCCCGCATTAACGGGCAGGCGCTAGAAGGATCTGGATGTCGTAATAGCAGCGGTACCCGGATCCCTCTTACCTCAGGTGCAGAGTGGCACACCGTGTGGTTTTAGTCGGTCCGATTCCGACCCACCACCCCACCGTAACCCCCGGTGGGGTGACGGCCCGAGGGGTTTTTCACACGTTTAAAAAAAAAAGTACAGGCTTCGCTTAGTTTAGGACCTAACGGCCGCGTGTGATATAAATATTTTATAATAAAAGGCTGTCAACAGAAACCAGGTAACATACTCCTAGACTCACAGACAAGTTTTGTTTTTTTTTTTTTTTTTGAATGATTTTTAGCTGTTGGCCTCAGATGGCCTCTACAACTTTACCCGGTTTAGTTACGGTGAGCGCTGAGGGCTCTCAACCGGCCATTTGTTAAGCAACATTGCCCAAGGGCACCCCCTGCGGGGTACGAACCTCGGCTTGGGGTGTTGCTGAAACACTGGGGCGGCCTACTCCCATGTTTTGTTGACGGTTTACGCGGCGCGTGTTCCGCCCCCGCCGACGGGGACGAAAACGCGGACGATTCGTAATTAGTGTGTTCGCTCTGCGTTGAGCGCGTGTAATGTCGTCGTCTAGCTCCCCTAACGCGTGTTTGGGTCGACGTATTTTAGAAATTTTGCTCGGTGTGTAGTTTACGGCCGCAACCACTAGAGGGTTGGGGTGAGTCGGAGCAGAGTCAAAGTAGCTAAGGGAGCACTGTTTAATGAATTGCTTGATGGTCGGCAATCTGAGGTCGATGTGAAGATCGACGTTGCGTACATACCACGGTGCTCCCGTAGCTTTGCGCATGAAACTATTCTGTAGTGTTTGAAGCCTATGGATCCTGTGTGGCCTAACGTGTGCGAATACTACGCTGCCGTACGTCATTATAGGACGTATGCATGCCGTGTACAATCTAACTTTGTTTTTTAAGTTTAATTTCGAACGCGCGTTAATTAAACAGTGTAGACGTCCTAGCACGAAGGCAGCCCGGCTGCGGACTGCCTTGATGTGGGGGCCGAAGGATAGACGATCGTCAAGGGTTATGCCTAGGTATTTGGCCTGCCTAGCCCAAGGGATAGACTTGCCGAACATCCTAATCTGAGGGGTCTTCTCCAAAGGATACAAGCTTAGCTGTCTTCTGTGAAACAGCACCGCCTGGCTTTTCTCGGGGTTGACCTCTATCCTCCATTTCCGGAACCAAACGCCCAGTGCGTTGGCTGCGGTCTGGAGTTTTTTGGCTACTGTCGAGGGGTTCATTCCCGAGCAGTAGATAGCCGTGTCGTCTTCGAATAGTGCCGTCTGCACATACCGATGCTTCGGAATGTCGCTAGTATACAGCGTGAAGAGTAGGGGGGAGAGCACGGACCCTTGTGGGACACCGGCTTGAATGGGGTGAGTGGTGGACAGTGACCCTTCTACTCGGTAGCGGAAGCTTCGATTCGACAAGTAGTCTCGTATGATGAGCACGAGTCCGTGTGGCACTCCCATGGTGGATAGCTTAAATAATAAGCCGTTGTGCCACACTTTGTCGAAAGCTTTCGCTACGTCGAAGAAGAGGATTCCTGTGAACAGGTTGCGTTGAAGCCGATCGCTGGTGTATTCAACGATGCGGTGGACTTGGTGGACGCACGAGTGTTCGGTTCGGAAACCGAATTGCTCGTGGGGGACGAGAAGATTAGCATCGGCATACGCTTTCAGCCTATTGTAGATTAGACGCTCGTATAGCTTGCTAATCCTTTAAGCAGACTGATCGGTCTATAACTGGTCGGTTCGGACGTTGGTTTGCCAGGTTTGGGTATCCCAATAACAACGGCTTCTTTCCATTGTTGTGGAAAGATGTTGTTCTTGAGCGCTGCGTTGAAAATGAACGTCAGCAGGACCAGTAGCCTCTCCGGAAAGAGTTTTATAACCCTGTTTGTGATACCGTCCGAACCGGGCGCCTTGAGAGCGTGTAGGCCCTTGACGATCGTTTCGACTTCTTCGGGGGTGACCGTGTCTAGGTCTTGTTCGTCTGTCGTCCCCGTCGGCGTTGATGTTGAGGCCAGTGTTGACGTAGGAAGTGAGGCAATTATGCGCTCTACTTCCGAATCAACTTCGGCTATTTGGTCCGAGTCGCAGTGTATTACGCTGGGCGTGCACTGATTCTCTAGACTCTCGGCCAGGCACTCTGCCTTTTCGATATCGTCGAAGGCCGGTGGAAGGTTAGGTCTGCTTAGAGGAGGCATAACGGTGACGGTGTCTCTCTTAAGCGAGCGGGATAGTTGCCAGAAGGCAAGGTGGGTAGGTTCGAGGTCTTGCAGTGTCCTATCCCACCTGTCTTGGCGCATTTGATCGATGCGCGACTTGACCGCTCTTTCTAAGCGTCGTAACCTGATCCTGTTGGCTTCGCATGGATATCTGTCATAGGCTCGTACGGCGGCGTTCTTCCGCCTCAGCAGCTCACGTACGTCATCGGGTAGGTCCCAGCGGCGATCGTTTGTCGCCGGTGCCTCCCGAGTGCATTCGTTAATTAACGATTGCACGTGAGCTGTGAGGGAGTCGATCGCCATCGTGGTGTCCTCTTGGCTATTTATGTGGTCGGGTATCCTATCTAGATGCACGGACGAGGTTGCCTCGAGTTTTGTCCCGAGGCGCCTCCAGTCCGTGATTCGTCTAGTGGGGGTACGATGACCTGTGTCGATGGGACCCAGTCTGGGTGCGAACTCCATGACCACAGGTCTGTGGTCAGAAGTTAACTCGTGTAGCACCTCTACTGAACACAAACGTAGGTTTATGTTCTTTAGGAGTGCCACGTCCAGAATGTCGGGTCGGTGAGACACGTTGTGCGGATAGTGGGTCGGTTCGAGCGGGGCGATGATGTCGAACGCTAGTCTATTCGAGAGCGACTCCAGGGCTCTGCCTTTGGCGTTGGACTGGTGACAGTTCCAAAGGGTGTTTTTGGCGTTAAGGTCGCCGCCGATTATCACGGCGTCGCTCAGTTCTAGCAGCGCTCGGAGGTCGCTCTCGAGTAGTTGCCGATTGGGTGACAGATAGGCTGAAACTAGTGTGATCGATTGGTGTCCGGTCATGCCTATTCGACAGACCGAAGCCTCGATGCTAGTCAGCGCAGGCGGATCCATAGGTACGCAGTGAAGGGACCTTTTGTAATATATGAGAGTTCCCCCTAGCGCAGAGTCAATCCTATCGTTGCGGACCACAGAGTAGTTCGCAACGTTTGGGTTTCTCTGCGAGGGTTTCAAAAAGGTCTCTTGTACGAGTAGTATGTCGAGTTGGTGTGCCCTAAGAAAAACGCCAACTTCATCTCGTTGCCTACCGATGCCGTTGGCGTTGATGTACCCTAGCTTGAGTGATCTGGGTTTGACTCTGCGTGTTGGTGTGCAATCCATTATGAGTTGCATTTAAATGCGCCTAGCTTCTCGAGTACGCTCGAGTACCTAACACTGACGCTGAGGAGGGCCAACGGATTGCCCTCGTTCTGACGAATTAGACTAGCGAGATGACGTAGCTCGCTAAAATCAATCGCACTCGCGAACCTTGCCACTAGGGATAGGTCCGGGTCGATTGTTTGCGGTAGCTGGTTGAGAGGGCTCCTGTAGTCG
Source organism: Hypercompe scribonia (assembly GCA_949316085.1). Lineage (NCBI taxonomy): Eukaryota > Metazoa > Arthropoda > Insecta > Lepidoptera > Erebidae > Hypercompe > Hypercompe scribonia. The sequence goes on from OX438997.1 coordinate 7,390,347, forward strand.
ACGACGAGCGGCTTGGGCCCTCCCTGGAGAGGCTTTGTAGGCCGCTCGACAGGGGCTGCCTTTGCGGGTACTGGGGCAGGTATGGGGGCCTGCATCGTCTTCCGCTCGGGCAGAGGTGGGAAGGTCTCCCCGGTCTTCCTGGGAGTGGCCCAGGCGTTCGTCTTCGGCAGAGGAGCAGCTGTAAAGCTCTCCCCAGTCCCTGCAGCAGCAGCAGCAGCAGGGACGACTGGGCGGGGACGCTGAGGTCCTTTCGCCTTGGGGGTTTTAGGCGCCCTCGGGCAACCTCTATAGTTGGCGGGGTGGCCTGTTTCGCCACACAGTACGCACGCGACTGGCTCAGTGCATTTGGCCCTGTCTTTGGGCCTTTTGCACTGGTCCGTCGCGTGGTCTTCCAGGCACTTGACGCACCTGGGGCGCGCGAAACAGTTACGCGCCGAGTGCCCGTAGAGCTGGCAGCGGTGACACTGTGAGATGCCACTTCTTCGATGAGGTGGCTCGACGGTTATCCCCGACAGCCCGCAGACGGACGACATCTTGAAGATGTCCTTGCCGGCGGGGCTGTCGTCAAGAGTAACCAACACCATGTCGTAAACGACATTGGTGCGGCCTTTCACCATCCGGTGTACCTCATGCACCGGGTAGTTTTTTGACAGGGATTCCTTGATCTCCTCGGGGGAGATCTCCCTGGGCACGTTGTGCACAACCACACGGAGCTTCTTGTCCTCCGGCAGAGTGTACGTGTGGTATGACACGTTTCTCTCCCGAAGGAGCTTCGAGAGCGCCCTGTGGTCGCTCGCGGTGGCTAGGGCGATTTTAATGCCCTGTTGGGTGCTACGAGCCGAGTGGTAGGTGATCCGGCGCTCGTTGCACCAGGTGGAGATAGCCGTCCATCTCGACTTCTCCTGGACGTAGATCGGTGGAGGGGCGGGGGTTTTCGGCGCGGCCGCCGAGGCGTCGGTGATAGCGGGCGAGGACCTCCCTGAGGGGGAGTTGTTGCCCTTAGGCCTTGAAGAGGCGCGAACGGGGGCGGGTGCGGGGGCGGGTGCTGCCGAGGTATCCTTACCTTCGGACAGCTTTGGGGCCTTGTTTGGACCCTTCTTGCTTTTACGGGTGCGTTTCCGTGAGGACAAGTTTTGTTTGGTTAAGATGATATTAATAAGAGACCCTAGGTTCTTTGTTAACGAGATTCAGGAAATAGTACAACGCCATCTATGGAATCTAAACAAAGCGTAAACATAAATTGTGTGTAAAAAACTGTATTTCTATATATTTCTACATTAAGAGCCTGCCAAAGTGACACTACTCTACCTGATGGAAAGCATGAATAGAATCCAAGAGTTGAGGTCTCCATATTCATTGCAACAGCAGACAAGGCAGTACGGTGACCCCCACTATGGCGGTCTAGTGAGATGCTTCTTCACACCCTACTTGGGGACGTAAAAGGCATGACAGTCATCGTGACAGTGTAAGGCTTACACAGTTACCACGATAACTGTCACCCCTGCATCAATGGGCCTCCGGTCTCACACTCACCAACGAAACGCGACAACACAGATGCTGATACACAATTTGTGATAATTAACGTTAGCAACATCCAATAATTAAAGTTAAAAACGTATCTATAGTTTTATTACATTACTACAGATAACAATTACTTATTATATTATTTGACTGCTCGGTAGTGCAGCGATAGTGAAAGCGATTGTTCGGCTTGAGGTCTCGGGTTCGATTCCATGGTCAGACCAAATGTTTTTACGATCTGCAAATATTTGTGTTGAAGTTTGGGTGTGTTGTGTAAAGTATTCTACCAGTCAGTTTAGTTATCATAGTACAAGCTCTGCTTGGTTTGTAACTAGATGGCGTTGTGTGTCAAAGGTCTGAAATGTTTATTATTATTCTCTTTATTTCATTTATATGTATATAAGGCGGCCTCGCGGAAGCTGGGTGTACTGAACAGAGTAAGACGGTTCTTTGCGCCTGAGCATCTGTGTCTTCTTTATAAGACCCAGGTAGGCTCCTGCGTGGAGTACTGTTCTCATCTTTACTATGGATCCGCGCAGTATTTCCTGAAAGCTTTGGATCGGTTACAGCAGCGAACAGTCTGGAATATCAATAACCCGAAAGTCACTGAATCTCTTAAGTCTCTGCAGTTGCGAAGAGATGTCGCCTCTATGGCAGTCTTCTATCGTCTTTATCATGGAGAGTGTTCTGACAAACTCTTCCAACTGATCCCATCCTCTCTCCTTTCCTCTATAGGACAAGCCGTGCTGGCCTTGGAAGTCACCGTTTCGGCTCTTCCTTCCTGTGCAGATCGGTTTAAGGCTGAAATTCATCACCAGCGCACGTGTTTCCCTCCCACTACGATACCGGGTCCTTCAAGCGGGGCATGAAAAAGCATCTCATTAGGCCGCCATAGCATGGGTTGCCATATTACACTGTCGTCATTCACAGTGAGTATGGTGACTATCGATCTTGGATTCTATTCATTCTTTCCATTAGGCAGAAGAGCGTCACCTAGAGTGGTGGTCGTGAAGTTCACTAAACAAAAAATCGTCCGGCCAATGTGTATATAGTAGGCCAAAACCTCTCCCTCTCAAGGAGAGGTCTATTAACATAGATTCTTATCAATTTCATTTGGTGAATACGAATAGTGGCTCCTGTACAATTACTCCTCAAGTTGACACCATGGTTGATAAGTAGAGTAAGAAGAGAGAGAGAAACAAAACTTGAAGAGACAAGTTAAACATATATTGCTATGTGTCTTACCTGTATCTCCAAATTTTGAGTTAAGTAAGATGATATCAATACGACGGCCCTTTGTTCTTTGTTAGCGCGATTCAATAAAGCGTACAACGCCATCTATCGAATCAGGCCTGTAACACTCTTAGATCCGATCTTGAAATAGAACCCGAGATCCGAGATCTCAAACACAGCAGTCGCGTTCGCTACCGCTGCACCACCGAGGCAGAATATAACAAGTAACAAGTCATCATAAGTAATATAACAAATCATTGTTATCTGTAGTAACGTAATAAAACTATTTTCACTCTCTTCGTTCGTGTTCATTCAGACGTTGCTCTTGCGTCTCCAATATTTTTTCTAGGTGTTTGTTGCGGTTTACAAGGTCATTATTCTTCTTCTCGACCTCTTTGATCTTCTCTTTGAATGCTTCTATGCTTGCCAAACATTCACCTGACCATGAAAATAGTTTTATTACGTTACTATAGATGACAAGTACTTGTTATATTGTTATATGTCCACACGACGCAGATAAGTATCTGCGTCGTGTGGAGCAGCAGTAGTGGACGCGATTGCTGTGTTTGAGATCTCTGGTTCAATTCCCGGGTCGGTCAAATGTTTGTATGATCTGCAAATATTTCTTTCGAAGTTTAGGTGTTTTTATGTATAATACTAATGTATTTACAAAACAACAAACAATTTCAATTTCGACTCCTGCTCCAGATCCACTCATACATCCATCATACATACTCATACATCCATAATTATGGTATACGACACCATAAACTGTTTTTTTTTGTAGAGGCCTACCAAATTGACTTTCCTCTGTCTGATAGAAAGTATGAATAGAAACCTAGAGTGGTGGTCGTGACGCTCACTAAAAAAAATCGTCTGGCCAATGTGTATATAGTAGACCAAAACCTCCCCGTCTCAAGTAGAGGTCTATTAACATAGATTCTTATCAATTTCATTTGCTGAATACGAATAGTGGCTCCTGTACAGGTTCTATTTCAAGATCGGACCTAAGAGTGTTACAGGCCTGATTCGATAGATGGCGTTGTACGCTTTATTGAATCGCGCTAACAAAGAACAAAGGGCCGTCGTATTGATATCATCTTACTTAACTCAAAATTTGGAGATACAGGTAAGACACATAGCAATATATGTTTAACTTGTCTCTTCAAGTTTTGTTTCTCTCTCTCTCTTCTTACTCTACTTATCAACCATGGTGTCAACTTGAGGAGTAATAGTACAGAAGCCACTATTTGTACTCAGCAAATGAAATTGATGAGAATCTAGGTTAATAGACCTCTTCTAGAGAGAGAGGTTTTGGTCTGCTATGTCTACACATTGGCCAGACGACTTGTTTCAGGTTTGCCTTCTCTTCGCAGTGATGTAGTCATGAGTAATTTGCTGTACCCATGTGATGTCATAAAATATTCTTCTTAATAAACATACAGGGGTCGTGAGTTCGATCCCGCCGAAGATTAATCTTTGTTTGAGCACGCTCACTCACTCTGTGCCTGGGTGTAATTTATCTATGATATGTATGAATTGACAAATATATAAGTATGTTTATCAGACAGTTTGGTTACCACAGTACAGGCTTCGCTTAGTTTAGGACCTGACGGCGGCCGTGTGTGATATAAACATTTTATAAATAATGGCGATCAACAGGAATTACATAACATACTCTTAGTTGTGTACCTAACTTTCCCAGACAAGTTTTGTTTGATGAAGATGATATTAGTGAAACGGCCCGAGGTTCATTGTTAACGCGATTCGCTTTCCGTTCGCAGCTCAACTGGCTACCAATTCGTCTACGCCGAAAATTACGCGCGCTCTCTGTCCTATACTCTATACTCAATAACCCATCTTCGCCAACATATTTAAAATGCTATTTCCAACTCATATGTAGCAATCACGACAGAAAGCTTCGGTCCTCTAACAATCTTCTCCTTCGTTGCCCCTCCCATACATCTCAGTTTGTTGGCTCATCTTTCTTTGTGCAGTCTGTTCTTCTCTGGAATGAGCTTCCCCTCGAGGTCAGGATGGCTACCAACGCTTTTTCTTTCAAAAAAAAAGTAAAGCGGTGTTTACTGAAGCAACTGTCAGAATCCACCAATACATGATTATCATCTTATACTTGTTAAGATATTTATTTGTGTATGTATGTATGTATATAGATTTATATCAACTTAAGTATGTATAATTGTATATGTATGTATTTATGTATTTATATAAATTTTAGTATATGATAAGTTTGTACATATATGTTTACTTCTGTTATTCAACATCACCTGAAACGCACCTACTTCCTATTTTCTCTGCATCACCCAAAGGTCCACTGGTAGAGAATGCCTTAGGCATTAAGTCCGTCTATGTACATAAAGTGCATGATGTATAATAAATAAATAAATAAATAAATAAATTCAGTAAATCTAACAACGCCATCTATGGAATCTAAACAAATCGTAAACATAAACTGTGTGTACAAAACTGTATTTCTATATATATATATTAGAAAGCATGAATAGAATCCAAGAGTTATGGTCTCCATACTCATTGCAACTGCAGACAATGCCGTATGGCGGCCAAGTGAGATGTCACGGTCTGACACTCACCAACGAAACGCGACAACACGGATGCTGATTAATAATTTGTGATAATTAACGTTAGCAACATCCAATACTTAAAGTTAAAAACGTATCTATAGTTTTATTACATTACTACAGATAATAATTACTTATTATATTATTTGACTGTTCGGTAGTGCAGCGATAGTGAACGGAATTACTGTGCTTGAAGTTTGGGTGTTTTTATGTATAATACGTATGTATTTACAAAAAAAAAAGTATATAAGTACTCTATCAGTCAGTCTAGTTATCATAGCACAAGCTCTACTTAGTTTGAAAGTAGATGGCGTTGTGTGTCAAAGGTTCGAAATATTATTATTAGTGTACTCGCCTCATTTGTCTAGCCAGCGGTTAGTATACGCAAATGCCGCTCAATAGCTCTCGGGTTCGATTTCAAGATCAGGTCTAAGAGTGTTACAGGCCTGATTCGATAGATGGCGTTGTACGCTTTATTGAATCGCGTTAATAAAGAACACAAGGCCGTCATATTGATATCGTCTTACTTATCTCAAAATTTGCAGATACAAGTTAAACACGTACCATCAAGAGATATGAGTTTAGCTTGCATTTGTATACACAAGCTTATATGTGATTAGCTCCCATTGCTACCTTTTATTATAATTACGTAATTATTACGCCGCTGTGTGTAGGCTTTGCAGACACATATTGGCAAAACTAAAAATTTAAACCACTTTTTGTTCATATTAAGAACCAGTCAAAGTGACTACTCTGCCTGATGGAAAGCATGAATAGAATCCAACAGTTGTGGTCACCATACTCATTGTAAATACAGACAATAAAATACGGCTACCCATAATTAGTTTTCTCGTAAATAAACAATTTTTATAATATATCAAATGGTTTTTCAAATGTTAACAAACTTGTGGCCCACCCTGTTAAGTATATATATGTTGTCTTTTTTGGAATATGAGAGGCCAAATTATGGTCACCAATACCATAAACTAATACCGAAACCTGCAACCACTCCTAAGGATCCTTTGCTTTCTCCAGCTCAAAAGCAGCTAGCCGCTCCCCCAGTTTCACTTCATCCTGCGCCTTATACCACACGATCGGGTAGGCGTGTTAGATTTAAGATTTTTAGAGACTAGTTGTTCAAATTCGTGGCCCACCCTGTTAAGTATATATACGTAGTCTTTTTTTGTAATATGAGAGGTCACATTATGGCATACAACACCATAAACTGTTTTTTTGTACAGAGGCTTACCAAAGTGACGCTCTTCTGCCTGATTGAAAGTATGAATAGAAACCTAAAGTGTTAGTCGTGAAGTTCACTAAAAAAAATCGTCTGGCCAATGTGTATATAGTAGGCCAAAACCTCTCCCTCTCAAGGAGAGGTCTATTAACATAGATTCTTATCAATTTCATTTGCTGAATACGAATAGTGGCTCCTGTACAATTATTCCTCAAGTTGACACCATGGTTGTTAAGTAGAATAAGAAGAGAGAGAGAGACAAAACTTACAGAGACAAGGTGAGCACATATTGCTATGTGCTTTACTTGTATCTGCAAATTTTGAGCTAATTAAGACGATATCAATACGACGGCCTTGTGTTCTTTGTTACCGCGATTCAGTAAAGCGTACAACGCCATCTATCGAATCAGGCCTCAGCCGCCACAAGCCACAAGCCGCCTCAGGTACTCTGGCACTCCATGGTAGCGGAGTGCTTCCCTGATGCAGCTAAATGGCAGACTATTAAATGCGTTGGCGATGTCCAACGACACCGCCAACAGCACGCCGCCACAGTTCACCGCCTCTTCGGTAACGACCCTTAGGCGCAGCACGGTATCGACCGTCGAACGCCCCACCCGAAAATCAAATTGGGCGTCCGACAGATCGGGGCCCACCTCGCAGAGGTGCCAGACGATGCGGGCAGAGAATATCCTCTCAAACAGTTTACCCGCCTCGTCCAGCAACAAGATAGGCCTACAGGCCGCTACCGCTGCACCACACGACGCAGATAAGTAATATAACAAGTACTTGTTATCTATAGTCACGTAATAAAACTATTTTCATGGTCAGGTGAATGTTTGGCAAGCATAGAAACATTCAAAGAGAAGATCAAAGAGCTCGAAAAGAAGAATAATGACCTTGTAAACCGCAACAAACATCTAGAAAGAATATTGGAGACGCAAGAGCAACGTCTGAATGAATACGAACGAAGAGAGTGAAAATAGTTTTATTACGTTACTACAGATAACAATGACTTGTTATATTACTTATGTGCCTCGGTGGTGCAGCGGTAGTGAACGCGACTGCTGTGTTTAAGATCTCGCATCTCGGGTTCTATTTCAAGATCGGACCTAAGAGTGTTACAGGCCTGATTCGATAGATGGCGTTGTACGCTTTATTGAATCGCGCTAACAAAGAACAAAGGGCCGTCGTATTGATATCATCTTACTTAACTCAAACTTTGGAGATACAGGTAAGACACATAGCAATATATGTTTAACTTGTCTCTTCAAGTTTTGTTTCTCTCTCTCTTCTTACTCTACTTTTCAACCATGGTGTCAACTTGAGGAGTAATAGTACAGAAGCCACTATTTGTACTGAGCAAATGAAATTGATAAGAATCTAGGTTAATAGACCTCTTCTAGAGAGAGAGGTTTTGGTCTGCTATGTCTACACATTGGCCAGACGACTTGTTTCAGGTTTGCCTTCTCTTCGCAGTGATGTAGTCATGAGTAATTTGCTGTACCCATGTGATGTTATAAAATATTCTTCTTAATAAACATACAGGGGTCGTGAGTTCGATCCCGCCGAAGATCAATCTTTGTTTGAGCACGCTCACTCACTCTGTGCCTGGGTGTAATTTATCTATGACTAGCGGTCCGTACCAGCTTCGCACGGGTGAACAAACACGGAGTTACTGTGGCATAACTGTAATGGTGTGACATATGGGATCGCGGATCATCACTTTGCTCTGTCATCAATAATTTCCACAGTATACGCGATATAAGGATTCTTTTGGTACTTTTTTCACATGTCGAGTTACATCGTCGAAATTTTCACGCGGATTCCTATTTTTTTTTGTATTAAATTTAGCTGCCCGTCCGGCGCAGCACGGGTGTGCCACCGGTTAGCCACGATGCGTTCACTGCTGGACATAAGTCATCTCCATTGACTTTCATGGACTTCGACGGAATATTGCCACCTTCAATCTCAAATAGTCTCCAAGTATTGTTGGTTAATGAATTGGCTCATACTCTTAACGGCCTAGAAATTTTGGTGGATACAATCTATCCCAACAACTTTTATATTTTCCATAAACTTTTACCTTAAAGCTTCACGGTATACTATGTTAGCAGTGGTGTTAGTAGTAGTAGATAGCAATAAAGCATATTGATTTTCAGGAGATCCTACTCGAGAAAGGGCAACATATAGTTGCCCATGAGAAAAGCACTCTTTTCTTAAGTCGATCCCAACAATAGAAAAAAGCTTTCTATTAGTGAAAGAACGGTCAAAATCGGTACATTAGTTTCAGAGCCTTTAGAGCACAAACAAACAAACAAAAACATTTTTCATCTTTGTAATATTAGTATAGATAGATATATAGTATCACTGAATTTTTTGTAGGTTTTGATGAGAACATCAAAAGTGTAGTACATTATATTTGTTTATAATCATCTATTTTAGTAGCGCACGTCGAATTATGTTTCTTTTGTGAAGTTTTCTACACCTTTGCTTACAAATTTCGATTTACAATACGGACCTCTATTTTTTTTTAAATAAATTATTGCCTATGTTACTCCGTGATAGTGTAGCTTTCTAGTAGTGAAAGAACCGTCAAAATCGGTACAGTAGTTTCAGAGCCTTTAGGGTACAAACAAACAAAAAAAAAATCCTCTTTATAATATTAGTATATGTATGTGTATGAATTTACAAATATATAAGTATGCTTATCAGACAGTTTGGTTACCATAGCACAGGCTTCGCCTAGTTTAGGACCTAACGGCCGTGTGTGATATAAATATTTTATAATTAAAGGCGGTCAACAGAATTTAGATTACATACTCTTAGTTGTGTGCCTAACTTCCACAGACAAATTTTGTTTGGTTAAGATGATATTAGTAAAAAGGCTCGAAGTTCTTTGTTAACGCGATTCAGTAAATCGAACAACGCCATCTACCGAATCTAAACAGAGCGTAAACAAAAATAGTGTTTAAAAACAGTATTTTATGACAATAAACGTTAGTAACATCCAATACTTAAAGTTAAAAACATATCTATAGTTTTATTACATTACTACGATAACAATTGCTTGTTATATTACTTGACTGCCTCGGTGTTGCAGCGGTAGTGAACGCGACTGCTGTATTTAAGATCTCGGATCTCGGTTTCGAGCTCCGGGTTCTTTTTCCATCAGGCAGAATAGTCACTTTAACTGATTCTTGAATTAAAAAAGGTGGTTAAAATATTTAGTTTTTGGCAATATGTGTCTGCAAAGCCTACACACAGCGGCGTAATAATTACGTAATAATAATAAAAGGCAGCAATGGGAGTTAATCACATATATCCTTGGGCAGGTACAAGGAAATTGCATATCTCTTGATATGCATTTCACTTGTATCTACAAATTTTGAGCTAAGTAAGACGATATCAATACGACGGCCCTTTGTGTTTAGTTAACGCGATTCAGTAAAGCGTACAACGCCATCTATCGAATCAAGCCTGTAACACTCATAGGCCCGATCTTGAAATAGAACCCGAGAGCTATTGAGCGGCATTTGCATATGCTAACCGCTGGCTAGACCAATGAGGCGAGTATACTAATAATAATAATAAATATTTGGAACCCTAACCACCGATGATTTGATCCGTTTACACTATATCGGTGGTCTACTATTTTTTTATATTTTTCAATATACATATATTTTTATTTTCCTTTTGTAGATATTTAAAAATGTAAAATATATATATATATATATATGTACATATACATAAAGAGAATAACAATGAATATTTCGGACATTTGACACACAACGCCATCTAGTTTCAAACTAAGCAGAGCTTGTACTATGATGACTAAACTGACTTCGAAGCAAATAATTGCAGATCATAATATATCACTGCACCACCGAGGCAGATAAGTAATCTAACAAGTCATTGTTATCTGTAATAGCGTAATAAAACTATTTTCACTCTCTTTGTTCGTGTTCATTCAGACGTTGCTCTTGCGTCTCCAATATTCTTTCTAGGTGTTTGTTGCGGTTTACAAGGTCATTATTCTTCTGTTCGACCTCTTTGATCTTCTCTTTGAGTGCTTCTATGCTTTCCAAACATTCACCTGACCATGAAAATAGTTTTATTACGTGACTATAGATAACAAGTACTTGTTATATTACTTATCTGTGTCGTGTGGTGCAGCGGTAGCGGCCTATAGGCCTATCGTGTTGCTGGACGAGGCGGGTAAACTGTTTGAGAGGATATTCTCTGCCCGCATCGTTCGGCACCTCTGCGAGGTGGGCCCCGATCTGTCGGACGCCCAATTTGATTTTCGGGTGGGGCGTTCGACGGTCGATACCGTGCTGCGCCTAAGGGTCGTTACCGAAGAGGCGGTGAACTGTGGCGGCGTGCTGTTGGCGGTGTCGTTGGACATCGCCAACGCATTTAATAGTCTGCCATTTAGCTGCATCAGGGAAGCACTCCGCTACCATGGAGTGCCAGAGTACCTGAGGCGGCTTGTGGCAGACTATCTTGAGGAGCGTACCGCCATGTATGAGGACCGAGACGGTGTTCTGAGGCGGCGGCTCATGTCGTGCGGTGTTCCACTGGGATCTGTCCTCGGACCACTCCTGTGCAACATGAGATACGACTGGGCCCTTCGAGGTCGTCTACCCCCGGGCTGAGCGTAATTTGTTACGCAGATGACACATTGGCCACAGCCCGGAGGATGAACTTTCAAGAGGCGGCACGCCTGGCCACCACGGGTGTCTCTCTGGTGGTTGTGTGTATTGAGGCGCTGGGTTTGTGGGTGGCCCTGGACAAGACAGAGGCCCTTTTGTTCAATGAGCCCCGTCGTAGTCCAACCACTGGCGCCTCTATTGTAGTCAATTTGGTCCTCGTACCGGTTCAGGCCCAGACGAAGCATCTGGGTTTGATCCTCGACGGCAGGTGGCTTTTCGACGAGCACTTCCGACAGCTTTCTCCAAAGCTGCTCGGCGCAGCTTCTGCCCTTGGGCGACTTTTGCCCAATTTGGGTGGACGATATCCACTCAGACCCAATTCGCCGCCGGCGAGCTGGGCGACTGAGACACGCATACTAGCGCCTCATGCCGCCTTGAGTGTGGCCGCGGGTGGACGGGACGGCTTTTCCCCTCCACCCGCTACAATGGCCAGCCACGAGGAGGCGACGTCCGCGTATGCCGTACGTCGTCTAAAATAGAGAGTTTACCCATAGATGGTGCCCGCATTAACGGGCAGGCGCTAGAAGGATCTGGATGTCGTAATAGCAGCGGTACCCGGATCCCTCTTACCTCAGGTGCAGAGTGGCACACCGTGTGGTTTTAGTCGGTCCGATTCCGACCCATCACCCTACCGTAACCCCCGGTGGGGTGACGGCCCGAGGGGTTTTTCACACGTTTAAAAAAAAAAGTACAGGCTTCGATTAGTTTAGGACCTATACTCCTAGACTCACAGACAAGTTTTGTTTGGTTAAGATGATATTAATAAGAGACCCTAGGTTCTTTGTTAACGAGATTCAGGAAATAGTACAACGCCATCTATGGAATCTAAACAAAGCGTAAACATAAACTGTGTGTAAAAAACTGTATTTTTACATACTTCTTTATTAAGAGCCTGCCAAAGTGACTCTACTCTACCTGATGGAAAGCATGAATAGAATCCAAGAGTTGAGGTCTCCATATTAATTGCAACTGCAGACAATGCAGTACGGTGACCCCCACTATGGCGGTCTAGTGAGATGCTTCTTCACACCCTACTTGGGGACGTAAAAGTCATGACAGTCATTGTGACAGTGTAAGGCTTACACAGTTACCACGATACCTGTCACCCCTGCATCAATGGGCCACCGGTCTCACAATCACCAACGAAACGCGACAACACGGATGCTGATACACAATTTGTGATAATTAACGTTAGCAACATCCAATAATTAAAGTTAAAAACGTATCTATAGTTTTATTACATTACTACAGATAACAATTACTTATTATTTTATTTGACTGCTCGGTAGTGCACCGATAGTGAAAGCGATTGTTCTGCTTGAGGTCTCGGGTTCGATTCCATGGTCAGACCAAATGTTTTTATGATCTGCAAATATTTGTTTCGAAGTTTGGGTGTGTTGTGTAAAGTATTCTACCAGTCAGTTTAGTTATCATAGTACAAGCTCTGCTTAGTTTGAAACTAGATGGCGTTGTGTGTCAAAGGTCCGAAATATTTATTATTATTCTCTTTATTTCATTTAGATATATACATATAAGGCGGCCTCGCGGAAGCTGGGTATACTGCACAGAGTGAGACGGTTCTTTGCGCCTGAGCATCTGTGTCTTCTTTATAAGACCCAGGTACGCTCCTGCGTGGAGTACTGTTCTCATCTTTACAATGGATCCGCGCAGTATTTCCTGAAAGCTTTGGATCGGTTACAGCAGCGAACAGTCTGGAATATCAATAACCCGAAAGTCACTGAATCTCTTAAGTCTCTGCAGTTGCGAAGAGATGTCGCCCCTATGGCAGTCTTCTATCGTCTTTATCATGGAGAGTGTTCTGACAAACTCTTCCAACTGATCCCATCCTCTCTCCTTTCCTCTATAGGACAAGCCGTGCTGGCCTTGGAAGTCACCGTTTCGGCTCTTCCTTCCTGTGCAGATCGGTTTAAGCCTGAAATTCATCACCAGCGCACGTGTTTCCCTCCCACTACGATACCGGGTCCTTCAAGCGGGGCATGAAAAACCATCTCATTAGGCCGCCATAGCATGGGTCGCCATATTACACTGTCGTCATTCACAGTGAGTATGGTGACTACCGATCTTGGATTCTATTCATGTTTTCCGACAGGCAGAATAGTTCCTTTGGTAGGTTGTAAATAAAAAAAAATATATTAATTACATTTTTAAATACATACAAAAGGAAAATAAAGATATATATTTAAAAATATACAAAATAGTAGACCACCGACGTCGGGTACAGGGACCAAGACATCGGTGGTTAGGGTTCTAAATTATTATTATTAGTATACTAGCCTCGTTGGTCTAGCCAGCGGTAAGCATATGCAAATGTCGCTCAATAGCTCTCGAGTTCTATTTCAAGGTTGGGCCTAAGAGTGTAACAGGTCTGATTCGATAGATGGCGTTGTACGCTTCACTGAATCGCGTTAACAAAGAACACAAGGCCGTCGTATTGATATCGTCTTACTTAGCTCAAAATTTGCAGATACAAGTTAAACACATATCAAAAGATATGAGGTTATCTTGTATCTGTATACACAAGCTTATATGTGATTAACTCCCATTGCTGCCTTTTAATATTATTACATAATTATTACGTAATAATAATAGTATAGGCTCTGCAGACACACATTGCCAAAAACTAAAAATTTAATACCCTTTTTTGTCATATTAAGAACCAGTCAAAGTGAGTGCTCTGCCTGATGGAAAGCATGAGTAGAATCCAAGAGTTGTGGTCGCCATACTCATTGTAAATACAGACAACAAAATACAGCTCCCCATAATTAGCTTTCTAAGTTCTCGGTTTTTCATGCAATTTTTCAACTGTTAACAAATTCGTGGCACACCCTGTTAAATATATATACGTAGTCCTTTTTTGTAATATGAGAGGTCACATTATGGCATACAACACCATAAACTGTTTTTTTTTTGTATAGAGGCCTACCAAAGTGACGCTCTTCTGCCTAATGGAAAGAATGAATAGAAACCTAGAGTGGTGGTCGTGAAGTTCACTAAACAAAAAATCGTCTGGCCAATGTGTATATAGTAGGCCAAAACCTCTCCCTCTCAAGGAGAGGTCTATTAACATAGATTCTTATCAATTTCATTTGCTGAATACGAATAGTGGCTCCTGTACAATTACTCTTCAAGTTGACACCATGGTTGATAAGTAGAGTAAGAAGAGAGAGAGAAACAAAACTTGAAGAGACAAGTTAAACATATATTGCTATGTGTCTTACCTGTATCTCCAAATTTTGAGTTAAGTAAGATGATATCAATACGACGGCCTTGTGTTCTTTGTTACCGCGATTCAGTAAAGCGTACAACGCCATCTATCGAATCAGGCCTATAACACTCTTAGGCCCGATCTTGAAATAGAACCCGAGAGCTATTGAGCGACATTTGCATATGCTAACCGCTGGCTAGACCAATGAGGCGAGTACACTAATAATAATAATAAACATTTCTAACATTTGACACACAACGTCATCTACTTTCAAACTAAGCTGAGCTTGTGCTATGTTAACTAAACCAGGTGTGGGCGGCGGCTCTGACCGCCCAGAATAGGGCTCGCCCCTGGCGCCCTCATAGGATATTGGCGGTTAGAGCCATACGCGGTTACCGCACCGTATCGACGGAGGCGGCGTGCGCCCTGGCCGGAACTCCCCCGTGGGATTTGGAGGCGGAAGTGCTCGCCGAAGTTTATCGGCGGACGGCTGACTTCCGGGCGGGTAGCGGCATACGGCCCCCGCCCGAGGAGATGTGCGAGTGGCGTGAGGCCGCTCGTCGAGCCACGATGGCTCGTTGGTGGTTCCGGTTGGAGACTCCACGTGCTGGCTTTGCCCTCGTGGAGGTTCTCCAGCCGGTCATCACCGAGTGGGCAGGGCGGCAGCACGGGACCCTTTCCTTCCGACTGACGCAGGTCCTTTCCGGGCATGGTTGCTTCGGGAAGTATGTGCACTCGGTCGCCAGGAGGGAATTGAGTCCCGCCTGTTACCACTGCGACTGCAGTGAGGACACGGCTCAGCACACGCTAGCGGTTTGTTCCGCCTGGGCGGCGCAGCGTGGGGTCCTCACTGCAGTTATTGGAGGAGATCTCTCGCTACCGGCCGTCATACGCTCCATGGCCGGTAGCGACAGTTGTTTTACCGCGGTCGCAACCTTCTGCGAAGACGTAATTTCGTGGAAGGAGGCGGCGGAGAAGGCCCGGGAGGACGATATCCACTCGGACCCAATTCGCCGCCGGCGAGCCGGGCGGCGGAGGCGCGCATACCAGCGCCTCATGCCGCCTTGAGTGTGGCCGCGGGTGGACGGGACGGGTTTTCCCCTCCACCCGCTATAATGGCCAGCCGCGAGGAGGCGACGTCCGCGTGTGCCGTACGTCGCCTATATAGAGAGTTTATCCGCAGATGGTGCCTGCTTTGGCGGGCAGGCGCTAGGAGGGATCTGGATGTCGTAATAGCAGCGGTTCCCGGATCCCTCCTGTCTCAGGCGCAGAGTGGCACACCGTGTGGTTTTAGTCGGTCCGATTTCGACACACCACCCCGCCGTAACCCCCGGTGGGGTGACGGCCCGAGGGGGCTTCCAGACGTTAAAAAAAAAAAAAAACAAAAATGTTAACTAAACCAACTGATAGAATACTTATATACTTTGTTGTTTTGTAAATACATTAGTATTATACATAAAAACACCCAAACTTCGAAAGAAATATTTGCAGATCATACAAACATTTGACCGACCCGGGAATTGAACCCGAGATCTCAAACACAGCAATCGCGTCCACTACTGCTGCTCCACACGACGCAGATAAGTAATATAACAAGTACTTGTCATCTATAGTAACGTAATAAAACTATTTTCATGGTCAGGTGAATGTTTGGCAAGCATAGAAGCATTCAAAGAAAAGATCAAAGAGGTCGAGAAGAAGAATAATGACCTTGTAAACCGCAACAAACACCTAGAAAGAATATTGGAGACGCAAGAGCAACGTCTGAATGAACACGAACGAAGAGAGTGAAAATAGTTTTATTACGTTACTACAGATAACAATGATTTGTTATATTACTTATGATGACTTGTTACTTGTTATATTCTGCCTCGGTGGTGCAGCGGTAGCGAACGCGACTGCTGTGTTTGAGATCTCGGATCTCGGGTTCTATTTCAAGATCGGATCTAAGAGTGTTACAGGCCTGATTCGATAGATGGCGTTGTACGCTTTATTGAATCGCGCTAACAAAGAACAAAGGGCCGTCGTATTGATATCATCTTACTTAACTCAAAATTTGGAGATACAGGTAAGACACATAGCAATATATGTTTAACTTGTCTCTTCAAGTTTTGTTTCTCTCTCTCTCTTCTTACTCTACTTTACAATCATGGTGTCAACTTGAGGAGTAATAGTACAGAAGCCACTATTTGTACTCAGCAAATGAAATTGATAAGAATCTAGGTTAATAGACCTCTTCTAGAGAGAGAGGTTTTGGTCTGCTATGTCTACACATTGGCCAGACGACTTGTTTCAGGTTTGCCTTCTCTTCGCAGTGATGTAGTCATGAGTAATTTACTGTAGCAATACCCATATGATGTCATAAAATATTCTTCTTAATAAACATACAGGGGTCGTGAGTTCGATCCCGCCGAAAATCAATCTTTGTTTGACCACACTCACTTTGTGCCTGGGTATAATTTATCTATGATATGTATGAATTGACAAATATATAAGTATGTTTATCAGACAGTTTGGTTACCACAGTACGGGCTTCGCTTAGTTTAGGACCTGACGGCGGTCGTGTGTGATATAAACATTTTATAAATAAAGGCGGTCTACAGGAATTACATAACATACTCTTAGTTGTGTACCTAACTTTCCCAGACAAGTTTTGTTTGATGAAGATGATATTAATGAAACGGCCCGAGGTTCATTGTTAACACGATTCGCTTTCCGTTCGCAGCTCAACTGGCTACCAATTCGTCTACGCCGAAAATTACGCGCGCTCTCTGTCCTATACTCTATACTCAATAACCCATCTTCGCCAACATATTTAAAATGCTATTTCCAACTCATATGTAGCAATCACGACAGAAAGCTTCGGTCCTCTAACAATCTTCTCCTTCGTTGCCCCTCCCATACATCTCAGTTTGTTGGCTCATCTTTCTTTGTGCAGTCTGTTCTTCTCTGGAATGAGATTCCCCTCGAGGTCAGGATGGCTACCAATGCTTTTTCTTTCAAAAAAAAAGTGAAGCGGTGTTTACTGAAGCAACTGTCAGAATCCACCAATACATGATTATCATCTTATACTTGTTAAGATATTTATTTGTGTATGTATGTATGTATATAGATTTATATCAACTTAAGTATGTATAATTGTATATGTATGTATTTATGTATTTATATAAATTTTAGTATATGATAAGTTTGTACATATATGTTTACTTCTGTTATTCAACATCACCTGAAACGCACCTACTTCCTATTTTCTCTGCATCACCCAAAGGTCCACTGGTAGAGAATGCCTTAGGCATTAAGTCCGCCTATGTACATAAAGTGCATGATGTATAATAAATAAATAAATAAATAAATAAATAAATTCAGTAAATCTAACAACGCCATCTATGGAATCTAAACAAATCGTAAACATAAACTGTGTGTACAAAACTGTATTTCTATATATATATATTAGAAAGCATGAATAGAATCCAAGAGTTATGGTCTCCATACTCATTGCAACTGCAGACAATGCCGTATGGCGGCCAAGTGAGATGTCACGGTCTGACACTCACCAACGAAACGCGACAACACGGATGCTGATTAATAATTTGTGATAATTAACGTTAGCAACATCCAATACTTAAAGTTAAAAACGTATCTATAGTTTTATTACATTACTACAGATAATAATTACTTATTATATTATTTGACTGTTCGGTAGTGCAGCGATAGTGAACGCAATTACTGTGCTTGAAGTTTGGGTGTTTTTATGTATAATACATATGTATTTACAAAAAAGAAAGTATATAAGTATTCTATCAGTCAGTCTAGTTATCATAGCACAAGCTCTACTTAGTTTGAAAGTAGATGGCGGTGTGTGAAAGGTTCGAAATATTATTATTAGTGTACTCGCCTCATTTGTCTAGCCAGCGGTTAGTATACGCAAATGCCGCTCAATAGCTCTCGGGTTCGATTTCAAGATCAGGTCTAAGAGTGTTACAGGCCTGATTCGATAGATGGCGTTGTACGCTTTATTGAATCGCGTTAATAAAGAACACAAGGCCGTCATATTGATATCGTCTTACTTATCTCAAAATTTGCAGATACAAGTTAAACACGTACCATCAAGAGATATGAGTTTAGCTTGCATTTGCATACACAAGCTTATATGTGATTAGCTCCCATTGCTACCTTTTATTATAATTACGTAATTATTACGCCGCTGTGTGTAGGCTTTGCAGACACATATTGGCAAAACTAAAAATTTAAACCACTTTTTGTTCATATTAAGAACCAGTCAAAGTGACTACTCTGCCTGATGGAAAGCATGAATAGAATCCAACAGTTGTGGTCACCATACTCATTGTAAATACAGACAATAAAATACGGCTACCCATAATTAGTTTTCTCGTAAATACACAATTTTTATAATATATCAAATGGTTTTTCAAATGTTAACAAACTTGTGGCCCACCCTGTTAAGTATATATATGTTGTCTTTTTTGGAATATGAGAGGCCAAATTATGGTCACCAATACCATAAACTAATACCGAAACCTGCAACCACTCCTAAGGATCCTTTGCTTTCTCCAGCTCAAAAGCAGCTAGCCGCTCCCCCAGTTTCACTTCATCCTGCGCCTTATACCACACGATCGGGTAGGCGTGTTAGATTTAAGATTTTTAGAGACTAGTTGTTCAAATTCGTGGCCCACCCTGTTAAGTATATATACGTAGTCTTTTTTTGTAATATAAGAGGTCACATTATGGCATACAACACCATAAACTGTTTTTTTTGTACAGAGGCTTACCAAAGTGACGCTCTTCTGCCTGATTGAAAGTATGAATAGAAACCTAGAGTGGTAGTCGTGAAGTTCACTAAAAAAAATCGTCTGGCCAATGTGTATATAGTAGGCCAAAACCTCTCCCTCTCAAGGAGAGGTCTATTAACATAGATTCTTATCAATTTCATTTGCTGAATACGAATAGTGGCTCCTGTACAATTACTCTTCAAGTTGACACCATGGTTGATAAGTAGAATAAGAAGAGAGAGAGAGACAAAACTTACAGAGACAAGGTGAGCACATATTGCTATGTGCTTTACTTGTATCTGCAAATTTTGAGCTAATTAAGACGATATCAATACGACGGCCTTGTGTTCTTTGTTATCGCGATTCAGTAAAGCGTACAACGCCATCTATCGAATCAGGCCTATAACAGTCTTAGGCCCGATCTTGAAATAGAACCCGAGAGCTATTGAGCGACATTTGCATATGCTAACCACTGGCTAGACCAATGAGGCGAGTACACTAATAATAATAATAAACATTTCTAACATTTGACACACAACGTCATCTACTTTCAAACTAAGCTGAGCTTGTGCTATGTTAACTAAACCAACTGATAGAATACTTATATACTTTGTTGTTTTGTAAATACATTAGTATTATACATAAAAACACCCAAACTTCGAAAGAAATATTTACAGATCATACAAACATTTGACCGACCCGGGAATTGAACCCGAGATCTCAAACACAGCAGTCGCGTCCACTACTGCTGCACCACACGACGCAGATAAGTAATATAACAAGTACTTATTATCTATAGTAACGTAATAAAACTATTTTCATGGTCAGGTGAATGTTTGGCAAGCATAGAAACATTCAAAGAGAAGATCAAAGAGCTCGAAAAGAAGAATAATGACCTTGTAAACCGCGACAAACATCTAGAAAGAATATTGGAGACGCAAGAGCAACGTCTGAATGAACACGAACGAAGAGAGTGAAAATAGTTTTATTACGTTACTACAGATAACAATGACTTGTTATATTACTTATGTGCCTCGGTGGTGCAGCGGTAGTGAACGCGACTGCTGTGTTTAAGTTCTCGCATCTCGGGTTCTATTTCAAGATCGGACCTAAGAGTGTTACAGGCCTGATTCGATAGATGGCGTTGTACGCTTTATTGAATCGCGCTAACAAAGAACAAAGGGCCGTCGTATTGATATCATCTTACTTAACTCAAACTTTGGAAATACAGGTAAGACACATAGCAATATATGTTTAACTTGTCTCTTCAAGTTTTGTTTCTCTCTCTCTTCTTACTCTACTTTTCAACCATGGTGTCAACTTGAGGAGTAATAGTACAGAAGCCACTATTTGTACTGAGCAAATGAAATTGATAAGAATCTAGGTTAATAGACCTCTTCTAGAGAGAGAGGTTTTGGTCTGCTATGTCTACACATTGGCCAGACGACTTGTTTCAGGTTTGCCTTCTCTTCGCAGTGATGTAGTCATGAGTAATTTGCTGTACCCATGTGATGTTATAAAATATTCTTCTTAATAAACATACAGGGGTCGTGAGTTCGATCCAGCCGAAGATCAATCTTTGTTTGAGCACGCTCACTCACTCTGTGCCTAGGTGTAATTTATCGATGACTAGCGGCCCGTACCGGCTTCGCACGGGTGAACAAACACGGAGTTACTGTGGCATAACTGTAATGGTGTGACATATGGGATCTCGGATCATCACTTTGCTCTGTCATCAATAATTTCCACAGCATACGCGATATAAGGATTCTTTTGGTACGTTTTTCACATGTCGAGTTACATCGTCGAACTTTTCACGCGGATTCCTATTTTTTTTTGTATTAAATTTAGCTGCCCGTCCGGCGCAGCACGGGTGTGCCACTGGTCAGCCACGATGCGTTCACTGCTGGACATAAGCCATCTCCATTGACTTTGAATATTGCCACCTTCAATCCCAAATAGTCTCCAAGTATTGTTGGTTAATGAATTGGTTCATACTCTTAACGGCCTAGAAATTTTGGTGGATATAATCTATCCCAACAACTTTTATATTTTCCATAAATTTTTATCTTAAAGCTTCACGGTATACTATGTTAGCAGTGGTGTTAGTAGTAGTAGATAGCAATAAAACATATTGATTTTCAGGAGATCCTACTCGAGAAAAGGCAACATATAGTTGCCAATGAGAAAAGCACTCTTTTCTTAAGTCGATCCCAACCATAGAAAAAAGCTTTCAATTAGTGAAAGAACGGTTAAAATCGGTACATTAGTTTCAGAGCCTTTAGAGCACAAACAAACAAACAAAATTTCCTCTTTATAATATTAGTATATATATGTGTATGAATTTACAAATATATAAGTATGCTTATCAGATAGTTTGGTTACCATAGCACAGGCTTCGCCTAGTTTAGGACCTAACGGCCGTGTGTGATATAAATATCTTATAATTAAAGGCGGTCAACAGAATTTAGATTACATACTCTTAGTTGTGTGCATAACTTCCACAGACAAGTTTTGTTTGGTTAAGATGATATTAGTAAAAAGGCTCGAAGTTCTTTGTTAACGCGATTCAGTAAATCGAACAACGCCATCTACCGAATCTAAACAGAGCGTAATAAACAAAAACGGTGTCTATAAAACAGTATTTTATGACAATAAACGTTAGTAACATCCAATACTTAAAGTTAAAAACGTCTATAGTTTTATTACATTACTACAGATAACAATTACTTATTATATTATTTGACTGTTCGGTAGTGCAGCGATAATGAACGCAATTACTGTGCTTGAAGTTTGGGTGTTTTTATGTATAATACGTATGTATTTACAAAAAAGAAAGTATATAAGTATTCTATCAGTCAGTCTAGTTATCATAGCACAAGCTCTGCTTAGTTTGAAAGTAGATGGTTCTGCTTGAGGTCTCGGGTTCGATTCCAGGGTCAGACCAAATGTTTTATGATCTGCAAATATTTGGGTTGGGAGTGTTGTGTAAAGTATTCTATCAGTCAGTTTAGTTATTATGGTACAAGCTCTGCTTAGTTTGTAACTAGATGGCGTTGTGTGTCAAAGGTCCGAAATATTTTTTATTATTCTCTTTATTTCATTTGTATATATATAAGGCGGCCTCGCGGAAGCTGGGTATACTGCACAGAGTGAGACGGTTCTTTGCACCTGAGCATCTGTGTCTTCTGTATAAGACCCAGGTACGCTCTTGCGTGGAGTACTGTTCTCATCTTTACGAGGGACCCGCGCAGTATTTGCTGGAAGCTTTGGATCGGTTACAGCGGCAAACAGTCCGGATTATCAATAACCCGAAAGTCACTGAATCCCTTGAGTCGCCGCAGTTACAAAGAGATGTCGCCTCTATGGCAGTCCTCTAGCGTCTTTATCATGCTCTGACGAGCTCTTCCATCTGATCCCATCCTCTCCTTTTCTCTATAGGACAAGCCGTGCTGGCCTTGGAAGTCACCATTTCAGAATGGTAGACATACGCTCCCGAACTAATCGGTTCGGCTCTTCCTTCGTGTGCAGATCGGTTAAAGCCTGGAATTCATTACCAGCGCACGTGTTTCCCTCCCACTATGATCCCGGGTCCTTCAAGCAGGGCATGAAAAAGCATCTCATTAGGCCGCCATAGCATGGGTCGCCATATTACACTGTCGTCATTCACAGTGAGTATGACGACCACCGCTCTGGGATTCTATTCATGCTTTCCATCAGGAAGACTAGTCCCTTTGGTAGGTTGTAAATAAAAAAAATTTATTAAATACATTTTTAAATACATACAAAAGGAAAATAAAAATATATATTAAAAATTTAAAAAATAGTAGACTACCGACGAAGTGTACAGGGTTCAAGACACCAGTGGTTAGGGTTCCAAATTATTATTATTAGTATACTAGCCTCATTAGTCTAGCCAGCGGTTAACATATACAAATGCCGCTCAATAGCTCTCGGTTTCTATTTCAAGATCGGGCCTAAGTGTTACAGGCCTGATACGATAGATGGCGTTGTACGCTTTACTGAACCGCGTTAACAAAAAACAAAGGGCCGTCGTATTGATATCGTCTTACTTATCTCAAAATTTGTAGATATAGGTTAAAGACATAGCCAGTAGCGAGTATGTTTTTTAGCTATATCTACAAGTACAAGTGATAAAATGGGTGAATGTTCGAAAAGCATAGAAGCAGAGAAAATCAAAGCGCTCGAAAAGAAGAACCTTGTAAACCGCAACAAACACCTAGAAAGAATATCGCAGGCGCAAGAGCAACGTCTGAATAAACACGAACAAAGAAAGTGAAAAAAAGTAGTTGAATTCAAGGAATTCCTACTCAAGATAAAGACAACCTAAGAGTCATCGCGGGAGGACTTGCGAGCAAACTGCAATGGAATTCGGAGGAGGTGGAATAGGTAAAGCGAATGCCTACCGAGAAAAGAAAACCTGGAACTCTCCACATCAAGCTTCAAAATGAAGAAATAAAGAGACAGTGGGTGGACGTTGCGCGGGAAATATCGGTGCGGGTTTCTGATGTAGTTACTGGTTGTGGTAAAATATTTATACGACCAGCCAATATCCCACAAGTAAAAACCTATTTTGGAAAACCAAGCAGGAACTAAAAGAGACCTATTATACATGTGTATCTGGTGCAGAGAAGGTAGGATACTTTTACGTAAAATTGAAAACGCGAAAGTCGTTGTACTACAGTGTGAAAGTGATATTAAAAACATCATGCGATCGTATTTTTTTTTTGCGTATTAGTTTTTAACAAGAGATCAAATGGTTAATTTAAAAATGGATGACATTTAAGATAACATTACCGAACTATGCGATTGTCCAACCATCTCAAATAAATAATTTTTATGATGTATTATATCAAAAGATCTTTATGATTTTTTCATTATATTAATTAATATGTGTGTGGCGACTTCTACATTCTAACACAAAGAAAAATATACAAGGGCGCCATCTAACGAAGATACATCGAACTACGAAGTATGAACGAAACGTATGAATATAATGAACTACGATGCAACTACTAATCCTGTATCGCGATATAGAGATTCGCGTGGCAATTACCATATATACAACATCCCAACATCAACCATTGGGCCGTGGCCCGCCAGGCATGATCACCTCGCCTGGTCGGAGAATCCTCCCTTTGTATCGGAGGGACATGATACCCGTTCCCTCCAGAATGTGGCCCACTCAATACATATATTTCTACTGTGTGTGTCCTGAACTCCTCCTAAACGGCTAGACCTATTTAAATGATTTTTTTTGTATACGTTTGCGTGGCGCCCTGAATGGTTTGTATTCACAAATCAGAGTAGCAGAAAAGTTAAAAAAAAATAGTCTTGCGGTATAAAGTTCGGGGGCTCAGCTAGTATGCGAGTATAACAAAATTGTTACAATTAATCTCTACTGCTTTTAATATTGCCTGCTATTCTTGTTATGTCATCTTCCTTCCTAAGACGCTGCCTCCCTTAGTTTCTCTTGTGCCTTGGACACCACTCAATCTTCTTATGCCTTCTTATGCCTCAGCGTCTGGTGTCCAACTCCGCGTAAGTTTTTTAATGCAATATGATCCATCCTCAATTCTAGTTAGTTGCCGAATGATTTAGAGGCGAGTATACTATGATTGTATATGTTACCTTTTTAACTTTGTTTATTCGGTGATGCTAGCGTTAAAATACCGTTAGTATCCACTTCTGTTTACGCTTTTTTCTAATCCGATAGATGGCGTTGTACGAGTTACTGAATCGCGCTAGCAAAGAAAAACGGGACGTTGTGTAAATGTAATTTTACTTAAATGATACTTTGTAGATAGAAATTTACATATACCTCGGAGTATGCACCCCAATTTCTATCTGACATGATTTAAAATATATAGATGTATTTGTTACTAAGAGTCTTTTATGACAGTTGTGAACAGTGTAGTTTTAACTGTAGATCTACAGTTTCTTTTTAAATTCCCTCAGTTTTTAGTTTAGGCCTCGAACTCTCGGTTTTTTACTTAAGTCGCGACGCTGACTCCACCCAAATTCGGCAAAAGTTGCCCGAGGGCAGAGGCAGCGCCGCCCAGCTTTGGAAAAAGCTGTCGGAAGTGCTCGTCGAAGAGCCACCTCCCGTCAAGGATCAGGCCCAGGTACTTCATCCGAGCCTGAACCGGTACGAGGACCGAATTAACTACGATAGAGGCGCCGGGTGGTGAACCACGACGGGGCCCATGGAACAAAAGGGCCTCCGTCTTATCTAGGGCCACCCGTAAACCCAGCGCCTCAATACGCCCGACCACTAAAGAGACTCCCGTGATGGCCAGGCGCGCCGCCTCTTGAAAGTTCGCTCCCCGGACTGTGACCAATGTGTCATCTGCGTAACAAATTACGCCCAGCCCGGGGCGAAGACGACCTCGAAGGGCCTAGTCGTATCCCATGTTCCACAGGAGTGGTCCGAGGACAGATCCCTGCGGAACACCGCACGACATGAGCCGCTGCCTCAGAACACCGTCTCGGTCCTCGTACATGACGGTACGCTCCTCAAGATAGTCTGCCACAAGCCGCCGCAGGTACTCTGGCACTCCTTGGTAGCGGAGTGCTTCCCTGATGCAGCTAAATGGCAGACTGTTCAATGCGTTGACGATGTCCAACGACAGCGCCAACAGCACGCCGCCACAGCTCACCGCCTCTTCGGTAACGGCCCTCAGGCACAGCACGGCATCGACCGTCGAACGCCCCGCCCGAAAACCAAATTGGGCATCCGACAGATCGGGGGTCACCTCGCAGAGGTGCCGGACGATGCGGGCAGAGAGTATCCTCTCAAACAGTTTACCCGCCTCGTCCAACAAAACGATAGGTCAATAGGCCGCTACCGATTCGGCTGGCCGTCCCGGCTTCCTTAATCATCAAGCTGCCCGCTTTTCCAGCACTCAGGGAAGCGTCCGGACGCCAGGCTAGCGTCCAAGACCTCCCTGACGCGGTCCGATATGTGTTCGAAGGCGCGGGCCAGCACTCAGGTAGGTATCCCGTCTGACCCGGGGGCGGTATTCTTTGAACGGATCCGTAGAACAACCGCCTCTACCTCCGATTCCCTGACGGGCGGAACATTGTCCTCGTTCCCTCCGTCGTCTCCGACCATGAAGGCCATCGACGGGGGTGTGTTCTCCACCCGCTGCGGGAAAAGGCCCTCGACCACTTCCCGCAGGAAGCTGGGCTGGAGTGTCTCTGTAAGGGGGGGGCCCGACGTGCGGAGCTTTTGTCGCGCCGCACGATAGGGGCGACCCCAGGGGTCACGATCGAGACCCTGCAGCATTTCCTTTATCTTCATTTCTTTGGCGCGGCTGATGGCCAGCTTCAGAGTTTTCCACGCCTCGCGGTACTACTCAGGCTTGCAGCCCCCCTGTCCAATCTGATGATCGGCGGGCTTGTTACCGGCCGCACACGCTGGGCAGTGTGGGGCGGCAGAGCACTCTGCCACCTTGTGCCCCGGTCGACCGCAGCGGAAACATAATCCGCTGCAGTCAAAACAGCTGACGCACTTGGCACGAGTGTGTCCCGATGCCACCATTTGAAACATCTCATCGGTCTCGCCGCCAGGACTGTGATCCTAACGCTCACAAAACCGATGAGCAGTCTACCGGCATCGCCCAAAATTTAGACAGACACTACGGAACAGCTGACCCACACTGCGCCAAGCCCTCCTAGACCGGGGCGGATGGTGCCGACCCTAATGTTGTCCGCGTTGCACCCTGTCTTCTCTCTTACTGCAACGCGGACATCCTCGGCCGTTATGAAGTCGTCCAGGCCCGAGATGCGCAACTCTGCACACTTGGTAGGCCTGGCGATCTTAACACCACCGTGGCCGCAAACATGCCCCGCAATTTCTCGGCAAACGTATCTGCTGTCTTGGCACATTCGGCTCCAGGGAACTCGAGGACTCGAGCTCCCTTCTGAGCGAGGCGCAGCCTGACTCCTACCGTCCCGATATCATTGGCGAGACTAGCCCGGGCCCTCTGGAAAATGGCCACGTAAGATAGTCCGCCTTTAGCCGCCTCCGGTGACACGGTGACCACCACCGCCGCGGTTTTGGGTACTTGCAGCTTGCGCGGCTTCTTCGTGGTGGCTATTACCACCGAAGGCGACTGCGGCGCAGAGGCTGCTTTTTGAGCAGCCTTTTTACCCCGCTTTCGGGACTTCTTTGACCCCCGACTACCTGCTAACCATCCGTGGAAGGGGCAGATATGGAGGGAGCAGACATGGAGGTGCCAGGTACAGCGGCTGGAGTGGGGAGCGGAGGGAATTCCGCTCTAGACTTGGCCGCCGTTTTGGGCCCTGACCTCTGTGCATCCGTCTTAGCTACTACTTTAGTCGGCTGTCGTGTCCGCGGAGCGGCCGCAAGAACAGCAGACACCGACGCCGCAGGAATAGCAGACACCGACACCGCCGCCGCATAGGACACACGACCGCCTACAACGGGAAGCGCCGATGTGGCATTTGGTCTATGTGCCGCGAGCGGCGGTCGGACGACAAGGGCTGGAGATAGTCTCGCCTCCAAACCAGCGAGACGTCCGTCCATCATGGGCCACACTGCGTCTGTGATTTGGCGCAGGGACCACCTAAATCACTAGATCAACCGTGGTTTTATAGATAGATACTTGTATTTAAGGTTTCAAACATATTCCAAGGCACGGAGGGGATTCAGTATGTAAAAATGGGTCACCTATCCATAGACTGACTTGGTAAGGTTTGCTTAAATTTTGTGCATGAATTTAATAAATAAAACTTTGCTATTGGCCTATATAAGTTAAAACAAAGTACAAATGAATACTTTAACCCTCACTAAGTACCACATACGTCGATTTATGAAGCCTGTGTGGCAATGTATTAACAAATTGCTAACGTAACGTAATACAATGCGAATTTAAGTGGGTGCAGAAAGGGACTTGGATATAAAGAGACGAAAGAAATTACTTTAATTTATTTTATTTAATTATCCTGATTTCTTTTAAATTATAATAAGAAGAAAACATGACTTTATGGGTCTGTTGGTCCAGTATTTAGTGACAATAAATAACTGCTAGGGACTATGGGTTCGCTTGGCGCGCAATATAAATATTATGTAATTAACATCGTATTCATCACACAATGCTCGTTGCCCAACGTTTAAAAGACATGAATTAACTATGGTTACGATTGAAATATGATTGCTAATAAAAACTTTTCATTTCTATCCAAAATACAAGCATTCAAAAATAGCCCCCTCGTTAAAAAGTGATTTTGGCCTATTATGAAACGTTGGTCAGACGGGGTGATAATTAATTTTCTTACTTTTTGCAGTGCTGTTGTCCTGTGTAGTTCGCTCCTAACGAAACTCATGGTATAAATAATATTGGTATATTCTAAATTCATCATTATCATCAACATCACCATCAATAGCCTTTAACAATCCACTACTAGTCATAAACCTCCTCTTAGAAAGGAGATTTTGGCCTAACATATTGGCCAGACAGGTTGATGTGGGGTTTGTTTTAAGGTTTCCTTTCTCTTAGAGTTGTTCTGTAGTTTACTCCCTTAACCATCTCTTACGACAGCCGTATGAATAGAGTTGGTGATACTCCATAGTCTTAATCCATCACCACACGGATACTAAGTTTACAAAACTTAAACCAATTAAGAAACCACATAACATTAACAAAACACAAATTAATTCAAAACATAACTATTACCAAAAACGTTTCGAAACAACATTAAATGTTCGAATCTACCTATTTTCCACCTTTCAGCAATCAATTGACGTTACATCAAAGCTGAAAGCTCAAGGCGTGATGGATGGACAGCGGCACTATTAAATCACTATCATGACGCCGGAGTGCGACCCTGCGCTCGTTACTGGCGTGTTAACATGATCACTACATGCGGTAGTGCGTGTGTGTTGTTCGCTGATGATTCTAGAAGCAGTAGATGCGGTAATTTAACTGGCGCAGTTGATTAACCTCGCTGCTTTCTGTTGCACTGAGTGATGTGTGTTGACGATGAACTTGTAGCGTTCATGTGGCAACATTGTTTTTGATGACGTCACTTTTATACACAGAGTTGGGTACACAAAGATGTCAAGTGGACACTCTGATTAACAAACGTGTAATTCAAGCTCTTGGAGACAAATAAAGCAGTAAATCCATATTGAATGTATACTGTGTTTAATTTGACCATTCAAGTGGTAAATGCATCAGACAAAAATATATTGTGTAGTAACACATACATAGTAACACCAAAAACTGTTGTTCCGAGTTTAGCTTTTGGATGAGTTCGTATTGTAAGTTTGTGGAGTCACTCGTGACACACGATATATTCTTTGGCCGGGAGTTGTGTTTTAAAAAACACACAGCCTCTTAAATAAGTGGCAGATCTATGCAACGACATGATAGTCAAAGTTTTCGGACTAAACCACATCAAAAATAGCACACTTAAATTACTCATATGTTTTGTTAAGTGGCTTTTAAATTTAATTTGCACTTAATAAAAATGGGTGTAATCTAAAGAACACTACCAATATTGTGAGCTGTAACTAAACGTTAACAAAGAGACTTTACGAGGAGTGTTCTTTATTTCAACTTGTTGACTAAAAAAATATATATGATGTGACGTAATAAAGGGTTGTAACATCTTCGGCCTACCTTAAAATATGTACATCTAAAAAGGAATTAAATTTATCTTTAAAGATATTTAAAACTAAAACCTGTAAAAAACTGAAATACACTAAAATTCCCACGAAAATCTCAACTCGCAAAAACATTCTTCAACAGATTAAACAAAAAACTACATTTAATTCTAAACCGGCCACACGCACGCAATCTTAAAAAAAAAGTAAACAATATGGAATTAAAAAAAAAACCATTCCCCTTTTTAAAAAAGTAAAGTGCACGCGTGAACGATTCCAAAGAGAACAATGACATTTTGACGTTTTAGTAAAATGGCCGACCTAATTTGACATTGAAAGAGGCGCGAATTCAATTGTCACATAATTTATTGATGTTTGCAGTGAAGTTATTTGAAATTAATTGATGTTTTTAGAGTTCAGAAGGGATTTTGTAACCCTTAGGCGTTTGTGTTATTTGTAGTAACAGTAACATCTTGCTAAGTATCTACTAAAATATTTTGTTAAGAAATAATAGTCAATTTATTTAAGTTTAAAATCAAAAATATAAGAAACATCTATATCTATTAACAAAACTTTTCAATAATAGTCGTTGGGTAACGTAAATGTGTATTACCCTTGTTTTCAATTCGCCTAATACTCGTTTGAAAATCCCACTAACATTTTTAGAGACAGAAATCCTGGCAAATTATGAAGCTCAAAAAATAAACACCACAATAGTAATAAGTTAAACGTATGTATGTAAGTATTATAATATACCTCTGTCTACCCATTGGGAGATTCGATCCTTTGGAAATAAAAACGTGCGTGTACTATAACGATAACGATAAATGATATTTATTTCTGCAAGTATATTTTTAACAAACACCTCGTACTCTATGCCTAAAAGGCGCCGGTATTTTCTAAAAACGCAATCTGGGAAGAAATGCCGAAACAAACCACAGAGGCGTCCTGTTTTTTTAAATCCATGAACACTAATTAAATAAAATCTAAGCGAGTACAGTATAAAGTCTGGATTGGCCTTTTAAAGAAACGACCATAATTTTGAGTCGGTCTGGCAATACAAACGGCATACGAACTCCAACCATCGTGTCACTTAATCAGTATTAGTCAAGATTATCGACTCGAAGCGCGAGCCTACTGCAATCAGGACATTTGAATAGGCCGTGGAAACAGTTAAAACAACCAGTTAGACACTATATATGAACTAATATTACAACCCTAAATGATTCTCATCTTTAGATACATACAAAAAAATTACTATTATACTTCGACTTGCAAGTAAGAAAAAAATAAATGATAATACAAAAAAAAATACGAAATGACATACGTATTATCTTATATTGCTTAATACATTACAGAAAACTAATCAGTATTCTCTTTATCAATGTTAAAACAGTGCTCATAGTCTTTCGTTACACACAGATTATTCAGTTAAATAAGTTTAAAACTTTTACATACGGAACTCAACTTTACACCAACATTCATAATCATTTCTTTGAAAAAAAAAATATTCATAATAACACCATAAATAACACGAATCCGTCCATTTTACGGTACACTGGACTTTTTATACAAATAATTGTATGAAAACCGGTATGATATCTTAATTACAAATTATTACGCTACATAAAATTTTAAAGATGGATAAATGCGCTACGGATTCGAAGTTTAAACTTGTTTATTCTGTAAGTAATACAGATGATTATTAAAAAACTTTTTTTTTAATATTAGAAATGTCAGTGAAAAAAAAAGTATGTATTATTCTCTTTTTAAATTACTGATAACTAAAATTTAAACTTGTTTTTGTGAATGTCACAACGAAAAAATATTGATTTTCAAAATGGTGGTGATTTTAATTTACATTAAAAATATTTCCTCTGAATCATTGCATATATTTCTCTACGATATCAGTGTTGGATCTCTGTTCAAGACAATATGTCAAG
The DNA here is from genome assembly GCA_949316085.1 of Hypercompe scribonia. NCBI lineage: Eukaryota > Metazoa > Arthropoda > Insecta > Lepidoptera > Erebidae > Hypercompe > Hypercompe scribonia. The sequence goes on from OX438997.1 coordinate 7,422,260, forward strand.
ATACTTAGTTATATTAGCAAGATTTTGAATGACGTCAATATTCTCATAAATGTTTATTATTTTAGGTACCATATTTGACTGAACGCTTCTTGGAAAAGGAGTTAAGTTGTAAGTATTTAGAAATTTCTGAAAATCTAATTTGTCTATTAAATGTCAGTTGTTTATTTTTAATCCTTATCTAGTATATACCCAAGGAATGTAACCCGACACAAGAAGTTTATATAGGTGGGCCAAGAATTCGTTAACATTTGAATCTAACATCCCGCGCAAACATGTTACGGGAGTTCTTGGGACCGACGCTACTGAAACTTGGCTACAATCGTAACAATAGCATAATAATACAAATTAAATAACTAAATAATAAAAAGCTCTAATAAGTATTTCTTGCTCCAATGGAACCCTACAACCCTTTTTCCATAAATCAAAAAATAAATGTCTCGTAAAATACATTCAATACGTTATTCTACGATCATTTGTCGCCATTTTATTTTTCGAGTTAGTTTACGACCCCACAGGTTAAATTATTAATTTATCGTAAAGTATAGATTTGAAAAGATCGCGTAATTTATCAATAATTTTAAAAAGTAATAAATATTTGTTATTGACATTTTACGGTCATAATATCTATGACAGGTTTCTGACGAAGGTAAGTAAGTACCTATTTGTCGAGAGGTATCAATTTATCTGTGTACCATTCGAGTTTCATTAAAAAACATTGGCAATATTGTAACGTATTTATATAGCAATACGGAAGGGCCTTGTAATCCAGTGGTTAGTGTATCTGGCTGCTAAGCCAGAGGTGGTAGATTGCCATTGAAGGTAAATGTTTGTGTGAGTACTATCATTTGTTCTGTGTCTGGGTGTAATTTCTCTGTTATACGTGAAAACGGGAAATAAGGTGATTGGTGCACTCCTTAAGTGTCAAAAATGTGTATAAAAAGATGCGTTTAGCTGAGCACAATGGTGTGCTGGTCTCAACCTTTATATAAGGTGAGCTAAGATTTAGTTAATATTTGGAAAAATCATATAAAAAGCATTTGATATATTATAAAAATTGTTTATTTAGATGAATGTTAATGAGTTGGCACTTATTTTTTAAAAATTATGTCGTCTTAATCAATCAAACACCGTTTCGACGTTTGCACTCTTCTAAGCGAGCACCGAAATTTTCGAATACCCGTCGGCAAAGAGACCGCGAGATCGCCGACATCTCTTCGCTGATTTTTTCTTTTAGTTGAAATAGTGTATTTGGTTTATTGATGTAGACACGATTTTTCAAATAACCTCATAAAAAGATCTGGGCTTCTTGGTGGCCATGGAAAATGTCGCCTCGTCTGGAAATTAACTTTGCCGCAACACATGTCTCTGACCACCGACAGGAACTTATTGGATATGTGTTGTTGTCATCTTGTTGAATGCTCCAATCGTAACACATGGTGTGTTACGATTGGAGCCAGCAAAAGCCAGTAGTATCGATCCCAAGAAATCCCCAAACATGTTTGCGCGGAATGTTAGATACAAACGTTAATGAACTCTTGGCACACCCTATAGGAAGATTCTCTCTGGCTACTCATTTTAATTCTATACTTAGTTATGCATGTCAAATCCTTACCTCGTACTATAATAGTATACTAGAATCAGGCCATGCCATTCAGTTATGTCAAGAAGTCTTACACAACCACGTTAGTAATTGTTAATAATCATAAATTTAACGATGACCAAATCCATAAGATTAACAGTCCCCATGCTCTTGTTCCAAGTGGTTACAGTTAATAAACTTAATGATGTCAGAAACGATCAGACTTTATGGTCTTCTGGGAGATGAACACCGTTTGTCGCGAGGTCCACACACTCTGTATACATCTATCTTAATAAAAAGCCATGTAAAGTAAAATAAGATGCTCTTATTTATTTATTTATACATCATGCACTTTATGTACATAGGCGGATTTAATGCCTAAGGCATTCTCTACCAGTCAACTTTTGGGTGATGCAGAGAAAAAAGAAAGTAAGTGCGTTTCAGGCGTTGAATAGAAGAAGTGGACATATACAAACTTTCATATACTAAAATTAATACAAATGCATAAATACATACATATACATACTTAAGTTGATGTAACTCTATATACGTACATACACAAATAAATATCATAACAAGTATAAGATGATAATCATGTATTGGTTGATTCTGCCAGCTGTATCAGTAAATACTGCTTCACTTTTTTCTTAAGAGAAAAAGCGTTGGTAGTATGTAGTTGCACACCGCAACCTTAACACGTGTTTTTGTTTAAAATAGATATTTTTAGTACAAATTGTGCGCATTCATATGTACACGAGTAGGTTATAGAAAAGAAAAACAGTTACTGATAGCGTTCTGAAAGTATATTTGCCTTGACAATAACAATTTACATCTCACAATATCCAGAGATTTGACGACATTAGTTTTATGCCGTTCATTGTCACGGTAACCGTAATTTAGACAAATTGTTTTAAAGTTATATATGACGATGGTTGAGAATTAATCATGCACTTATTAAAGTACATATTCAATTACCAACCACGATTTAATGTTGTCTATTAGCCAACATTTACACAATTGGCCGCGGTTCACCAATAACGCGATTCATTAAATTGCACAACGCCATCTATCGGATCGAAACAAAATATTACCTACATAAAATGTATACTCTGCTCATAGTGGGTAATATTTACGCAACTACGTCAGAGAGAGAGTTATCTTTTTCCAGATATCCATGTGTTTTACTCTAGCATACTCTGTTGGCTAAGGTTGCTTAAAGGAAGTTTGGTGTTTGAGGTTACATTGGGTTCATCCTAATTCTGAGTAACAGAGGGTAGATATATGAAAATTAAACAGTGAAACAGTCGATTCGTAAACTTTAGGTGGCCGGACTTGGTGTTTCCTATGTGCAATATGTATATATTTACAAAAAAAAGTGTGTGTTTAGTACAAACACTGCTTAGTTTGGGAGTAGATGGCATTATGTGTCAGATATTCGAAATATTATTATTAATAGTCTTAAATAGTCAACTACTTGACATACGGCACTTGTCCGTGCGGTGACGGATTAAAAATACATAGTGTTACCACCCCTATTCATCCCGTGGGTGTCGTAAAAGGCGACTTAGAGAACAAAGTATGCAAGACAACATCATTACAAAGAGAAGGAAAACTTGAAACAAACCCTATTCCAAACCGTCGGGCCAGCGTGGTATAGTAGGCCAAAACCTCCTTGCTAAGGAGAGGCCTGTGTCCAGTAGTGGACTGTAAAAGGCTGTTGCTATTGATATACTGAATATATACTTCTCCTTAGCGAGAAAGTTTTGGCGTACAACACCACGCTGGTCACACTGGTTGGTTTAGAGTTTATATCAAGTTTTCCTTCTCCTTGCAATGATGTTGTCATGTGTAGTGTGTTCCCTTAGTCGCCTCTTATGACACCCACGCGATGAATAGGGGTGGTAAAACTGTGTATTCTTAATCCACGGATATTGAAAAATTTATTCAATTTCAAGTAATGACGGTACAATACAATCCTTTTCACACACTCACAAAACAAATGTGTAGTGTACATTCATTCAATACATAAGTAATACTTCACTGCCTTGATGGCAAAGCGGTAGTGAAAGCGACTGCTGTGCTTCAGGTCTCGGGTTGGATACCCGAGTCGGACCAAATCTTTGTATGATCTGCAAATATTTGTTTCGGAGTTTGAATGTTTTTTATGTTTAATACTTATGTATGTGTTTATAAAAAAAAGTATATAAATATTCTATCAGTCAGTCTAGTTATCGTAGCACAAGCTCTGCTTAGTTGGAAACTATATTACGTTGTTTGTCCGTCGCGATTTTATTTTAAAGTTAGTTTACGACCCCACAGATTTTATTATTAATTAGCCGTAAAGCATAAATTTGAAAGGGTCATGTAGTTTATTTAGTAATTTTAAAAAGTAATGAATATTTGTTAATGAGACTTTATGGTCATAATATCTATGACAGGTAGACGAAGGTAGGTACGTATTTGTAAGGCATGTGTAGATAACGTGTACACTTCGAGTTCTGTTAAAAAAATTGGAAATATTGCAAAGTATTTGTTACAACAAGGAGGGGTCTGTTGATTTACTGGCTAGTGTTCCTGACTGCTAAGCCAGAAGTGCGATTCTCACCCGGGACTAGCACTTGTGTGAATATCGTCTGGTTATATGTTATATTTAAGTAGCAGCCATGCTGATTTTAGCACAAACAAATCGGCTCGACCGGGACAATACTACCCTCTCACATAAGATCAACCTAAAGCGACATCTGTGCTGTCGTGTTTCGTTGGTGAGTGCGAGACCGGAGGCCCGTTGATTCAGGGGTCACAGTTATCGTTGTGTGGGAGGCCTTGCGCTGCCACGATGGCTGTCATGCCTCTTACGTCCCCAAGCGGGGCGTGAAACAGCATCTCACTACCACCACCATAGGTCACTATGCTGTATTGTTTGCATTGAGTGTGTAGTGACCACAGCTCTTGGATTCTATTTGTGTCTTCCATCAGGCAGAGTAGTCAGTTTGGAAGGCTCTTAAAAAAAACAGTAATGACTGCCTAGTTTAGGACCACGCAGCCGCGTAAGGGATTGTGAGGTTATAATGATGAACGCAAATATTTTAATAGAAGTGTTTGTTAGTCAATCGAGCTAAAGCGGCTGAACGAATGCTTGGCCATTTGTTGTAATCCGGACTAATATGTAAGCAACTACGAAAATAATGTTTGAATAAATAAATGTTAACGTCATCTGTCGTCATGTTCTCATCGTCGTCATGTTCCCTTTGTGACGTGTGCGCAGCCCTCGCGGTGCAGGGACTTTCACCGATAAACACAGGCAGCTACGGTTTATATTTCTAATATTTTCCCTCATCATGTCGCGCGTTCAGAGGACTCCACCAGCTATGACCTCAACAAACACTAAGACTACCCATGTAACGTCTGACTCGGACAACCTGTTACCAGTTTCTGACAACCCGAAAGACAATGTCAATATTAATAATACACGCTCTAAGCGCCGCCGACCGGAGTCTTCTCCAACCAAGAATGAATTTGAGGAATTCAAGCAGGATATATTGCAGATGTTAAAGACCTGGAAAAATGAACAAGAAATGAACTTAACAAGGTTTATGAAAGAACAAAAGTCATCATTAACAAAACTTGTATCTGAAATCGCGGAATTAAAACAACAAAACATTGAAATTCAAAGGTCTAACTTGGAGATTGAAAAAAGTATTACTTTTATCAATAACCAATATGATGATATGGTCAGACAAATCAAGGAGATACAGAGGGATAAACGAGTATGCATTGAAAACTTACAAACTTTAGAGACAAAAACCCAAGATATAAAGCAATTGTCGCGTTCATCTTCAATCGAAATACGCAATGTCCCACAAAGTGGAGAAGGTGAGACGGCGACGGACCTAACAAATATTATTGTCAATGTGGGAACAGCAATTGACATGCCTGTTTCACCATCTTATATACGGGACATATATCGGCTCCCAGGAAAACCAGGCATAAACAGGCCAATAGTCACGGAGTTCACTAGTGTCCAAACTAAACTCCGCTTCCTAGCCCAAGCGAGAAACTTCAACAAGAAACATTCGAAGGACGACCGACTAAGCACTCTGAACATCGGATTGGGTGGTAATTACTGCCCTATATATGTAGCTGAATATTTACCTGCCAGCTCGAGGAAGCTCTTTTACGCAACTAGAGAATACGCGAAACTTCACAGTTTTAAATTCTGTTGACGATGTAGACCGATTTCATTGTTGAGTACCCTCTCTAAAGTAGTTGAGAAAATCATGAATAAGCGTTTGATAAGCTACTTAGAGAAAAACAAACTTTTAGCATTGAAACAATATGGTTTTCGAGCCAATCATTCCACTGATGACGCTGTATTACAGCTTACAATGAATATTGTATCAAACATTGACAGGGGTAAAAAATGCTTAGCCGTATTCCTTGACTTACAGAAGGCGTTCGATACGGTTTCTATTCCTATCCTATTGTCTCGGCTTGAGAATCTAGGAATAAGGGGAAATGCACTTTTGTGGTTTAGAGACTATCTCACAGACAGATACCAATACGTTAGAGTTGAAAGCCATACCAGTAACTCCTGTGTAGGGTCATATGGAGTTCCACAAGGTAGTAGCCTAAGTCCTACGCTATTTCTTGCATATGTTAATGACCTATGTAAATCTGAGATTCGGGGTGCTGACATACAAATGTTTGCCGATGACACTGTGGTATTGTTTCATAGTGACACGTGGGAGGACGTACGACAGTTAGCTGAAAAAGGTATGTCGCATATTACAGCTTGGCTTGAAAATAGTCTTTTATCACTAAATGTCGAGAAAACAAAATTTATGTGTTTCGGTAAAACTGTGGCGTCTTATCCAAAAACACTCAATCTTCGCATACATTGTCATCCGTGCAACCGTTCAGCTATCAAACTGTCTGCACGTTGTAATTGTCCGGAGCTATTGAGAACAACCGCAATAAAATATTTAGGAGTAATTATTGATGACAAATTAAATTGGAAAAAACACATAAATACAATCAGTGGTCGACTTAGGAAGCTTATTTATGTTTTCAAGGATTTACGAATAATACCTGACACAACACTTTTAATACAAACCTACAAAGCCTTAGCTGAATGTTTAGTCACCTACTGCATTTGTTCATGGGGCTCAGCAGCACAAACACACTTGATTGAGGTAGAAAGAGCTCAACGGGCAGTACTTAAAGTACTCCTTTACTTACCATTCCACCACCCGACTAATCTAGTGTACGAAAAAGCGGAAGTTTTAAGCGTGCGAAAGATGTTCGTCTATCAATGTATTCGCAAATATCACAGGCTTACTGTACCCTTTCTCCAACCCTCGGGTAAAAGAAAAGTTAAATGTCCAATCCCAAGAGCAAAAAGCAAATTTGCAAAGCAGCGATATAGCAACATTGCGCCTAGATTGTATAATAAACTTAACTTAAAGTACAAGACTAGACATTTATCAAACTACCAAATTAAAAATTTAACTAAAACATGGCTTAAGAGTTTCGACTACGATGATGTTGAAGGTTTGGTGTGGGTAACGGCTTAGTTTAGGTTTTAAACGAATGAATACTCATAACTAGATACACGAATAGGTCAAAGGACACACGAATACTCATAATTATACACACAAACACACTCACACACACACACACACACACACACACACACACACACACACATACACACACGCATGGATGCACGCACGCACACACACTCACACACTCACATATACACACACCCATAAACACAATTAACAAAATTTATTATGTAAATATGTTTCAACACTTGTGTATGAATGACACATTTGCTAACTGTAAAGGATTATTGTATCATTGTTTTTTGTGAAGGAACTGATTCCCAACATACAGTTCACGCTAGTTTGGGAATCAGGGCTTGAACCTAAATTGTATGCATCCTTGGTTCAATAAAGAAATTATTATTATTATTATTATTTATCTAGTTTCAAACTAAGCAGAGCTTGTGCTATGATAACTAGACTAACTGATAGAATACTTGTATACTTTTGTTTGTAAATACATACATATTATACATAGAAAACAGCCAAACTTCGAAACAAATATTTGCGAATCATACAAACATTTGGTCCGACCCGAGAATCGAACCCGAGACCTCAAGTACAGCAGTCGCATTCACTACCACTGCGCCACCGAAGCAGTTAAATTAGACCAAAACTAAACCGTTACACTGATAAACATACTTGTATGTTCCTAAATACAACGTTATAGATAGATAGATTACAGCCAGAAACAGAAAAACTGTGGTCATTACATAATAATTTATTCTTGATGGGAATCGAACCCCCGACTTAATAATAGTCGTAAGATATAAATTGCGTAGCTAAGCTAATCGTTAAATGTAGCTGAAGCTGAAGTTAGTGACGTTAAAAAAATGTGTCAATGTGGTGATGGACTAAGAAATATGGAGTGCCACCATCCCTATTCATCCCTTGGGTGTCGTAAGAACCGACTAAGGAAGTAAATTACACAAGACCATAATACTGTAAAGCAAAAAAAAAACAACAGGTGTAGCCAGCGTGGGAGACTAGTTCAAATCTCCTCTTTAAGGGAGGTCTAAATCCAGCAGTTACTGTTAAAACTATTAATGTAGTGTGAAATAAATTCATTTATTTTCGTTTCTGTCTTGCAGTCTAGTTAAACGAGTGTACAAATGGGGCTGACCATCTGTCAGTAGTGTCAGTACAACAATGTTTCAGATATGCCCCCGAGCGCTGTCAATCCGGCCAGGAACGCAATTAGCCGAACTCTGGAACACGCCTGCATGTTCCAATTTTAAATTAAACTGGCATTGTTTTTGACAGGTAGCCGTTGAAGTTTTGTACGTTCAGAACATACCTACGGCAAAAATGTGTTGGAATATTTTTTATATTTTTTTTTTATAATATTTGTAAAACAGTCCAAGGAGTTGTCAAATGTTTTTGTTATTAGACATTGCTATATAGTTCTTTTTTTTTAACGTGTACCTTTTTTTCTAAAATTTTGACCGTCGAAAGGTTTAAACGAAGACATGACTTCTATGCTCATATGTATTAACTACCAAGAGTCTTATAGTCTGAGCAATCAATCAATGTAAGTTGGGCTACACGGATGTCGTAATGGTTTAAACGGTCGCCACGTTGCTCTCTCTCTACTACGCTAAGTGTTGTGGGTTTATATCCAACATCAGACAACGCTTTGTGTGAACCAAATTGTTGTTCTGAGTCTAGGTGTTCTTTGTGTACGTTTCTTGTATGTTTTTAAAGTCCTCCACGACACAGGATATACACCGAATGCGAGCATACTCTTTTTAGGAAAAAAAGGCAAGACTTAACAACAAAATCAAAATGTTGAAATATTTATTGACAAGCATGGGCGCCGAAAGGGGTGTAAAAAAGGAAAATACATATTTTATACTCGGCTACGAGCGAGCGTACTCGTAATGTTACCCGAGAGGCAGTACAAAATACCTTTGAAGAAATTGTAGCCTCTCGTCCAGCTGTTCTTCGAGAAAAGTATCATTAAACTGCCACTATGATGGCAAAGATGCATCAATTGTATGGGTGACTAGTTTAATTAATAATAATATTTCTGACATTTGACACAACGCCATCTAGTCCCAAACTAAGCGGAACTTGTGTTATGGATACTTGACAAGTGAAATAAACTGCCTCGATGGCGTAGTGGTAACGAAAGCCACTGCTGCGCTTGAGGTCTCGGGTTCGATTCTCGGGTGGGATCAAATGTTTGTATGATTTGCAAATATTTGTTTGGGTGTTTTCTATGTATAATATGTATGTATTTACAAAAAAAAAGCATATAAGTTTTCTATCAGCCAGTCTAGTTATCATAGCACAAGCTCTGCTTAGTTTGAAACTAGATGGCGTTACGTGTTAAATGTCTGTCTGAAATATTTATTTATATACTTTTTTAGAAAACACTCAAACTCCGTAACAAATATTTACACATCATACAAACATGTGATGCGACCCGAGAATTTAACCTGAGACTTGAAGCACAGCAGTCGCATACGCTACCATTGCGCCACCGAGGCAGTCAATATGTTATTAATACATACAAAACATATATAAATTAATAGATAGAATTTACTTCGTAAGAAACGCATATTTCATAAATAAAGACCTGTAATATATATATATAATAATTCTGTATTTTATATTAGTTTATAGTATGAATGGATGTAATTGCATCTACCTGAAAGTAATTCTGGCGACGCCATCATTAACAAGTATGAATGCAATGATACATTTGAAATACTTACCAAATTATTAATTCTGTTATAGATACATACTCTAATAGGCAACTGTATTATAATATTATAACTTCACATATCTCATACACGGTAATTTGATCTCAGCCTAGACAGAGCTGATGGTAACCAGAATGCTGATAAACATACTCATAGTATATAATATATTTCTTCTCTTTCCTCTTCTTCTTTTATTTTTCTTTTCATTTAGTAATGTATCAAAGCTTAGTTTAAATAGATGCTGGTAAAGATAACTATGTTTGGGTTTGAAAGGCCATTCTGGGATTGAATCAGCTACTATGGAAGAGCACATTGACTTGCCCCAGTCCTTGTATGGTCAAAAGGTCACTGTGGTCACTCTTTAAACTGTTAAAACTGGTTATTGAAATAAAAAAATATTATTTTTCTAAATATATACACACAATTCAATACCAGCGTATGTGTTTTCTACCCAATGTGATCCCAGGTCCTTTGAGCGGGGCGTGAAGAAGCATCTCAGTAGGCCACCATTGTGTGTGTCGCCATACTGCATTGTCTACATTCGCAATGAGTATGACGACCAACACTCTTGCATTCTATTCGTGCTTTCCATCAGGGACAGTCACTTTGGTAGACTTCTATTAAAAAAAAAACAACATAATTTACACCCATGCACAGAAAAAATCATCGTGTTCATCACACAATTGTTTGTCCTGGGTGGGAATCGAACCCAACCAGGATGATAAGACCAGCAGACCCGTCAAAACATCAAATTATATTGTACCCTATTGTGAAATCCACATACAGCGTCATCTATCGAAATCACATCGAACTACTATGTAACTACTAATCCTCCATCGCGATGAAGAAATTCTCGCGCCAACTGCATAACATAACATCCCTATGTCAAACCTTGGGCTGTCGCCACCTCGTCTGGTCGGTGGTACCTGCCTTTATGTTGAAGGTACATGACTCCCGTTTCTCCATAATATTATTATTTGACAACAGTCAAAATGTAAGTGATAGGGTGTGTGTAAGCTTAAACTGTATAATTTGCAGTAAATAAATGACAAACATCAATGTAATGACGAATTTCAGTTTTATTTATTGAAAAACTTCATACACATTTCATACAGGCTTAATGCCCAGTGAGGCATTCTCTACCAGCCAATCTTATGGTGGTGTAGAAATTAAGGTAGGTGCACCTTTGTACACTTTTGTAATGTATGTGTCTTCCCTCATGATTTTGACAACATACATATTGCATCACATGGCATATTGGCTGATTGATTTAATTTCATTATGTGTTTATTTGGACTCTTTTTTACAATTGAGTTTTTTATTTATGACTGCATAGATGGCGTGGTGCATTAAGCGGTCGCCACGCCGCTCTCTAATACGCTAAAGTGTTGTTGGGTAGCAGAGCGATTCATAAACTGTTGTTCTATGTCTGGATGTTCTTTACAGGATAAATTCCTAGTGTCAGTTTTTTCTAGTATAGTTAACTTTGCTGCACTCGATCAGGTAGAGGTGTTCCCCTTAGGTATGTACGGAATATCTATAAGTTACAGTTGTTTTTCTTGTACATATTTATTTAAAAATTCACACTACGTGTTACATTATATAATTTACTAGCTTTTGCCCGCAGCTACGCTCGTGTGTAATTTGGTCTGCCACATTAAGTTTCCCGAACGTTCTAGTGCGCATGCTTCGAGAAGAATCGATTGATCGATTGTCTGAAATAGTGGCTCTTGAAGGATCGAGAAGGAGCCAAGACTTTAATAATTCTTCAACAAAAGTAGTACAAAAATTTTCCTGTTAACAATGGTAATAATATTGTAACATAATACACAGTTTAATTATGAAAGTATCAGTCACAAACAATTAAAATAGCACGGTTATATCGTGAACATAAATAAATATCAGCTGAAATAAAGGAATAAAATTTGTATTCTAAGAAACAGAACACAGCACCATTTATTGTGTGTATTTGCATCCTAGATTTCGAACGATGCTAAAGAATTTTGCCGATGAATCAACTTACACCGCCATCTATGAGAAATTCATAAAACTAAACAGTAAATGAACACTTGCTTAATAAACATTTAATTTATACATTTAATTTGTTTATACGCAAATAATTGAGATAAAAATGTCCTATCCCGTAAGTTAGATCAAATTACGAGTAAATGGGACATTTGATTGGAATCGGTTCAGTAGTTTCGGAGTTTATTGTCAACATACATCGTGACACGAAATTTTTATATACACTGTGACTGGTGAGATACCTTCAATACTTATGGAGAGTACTCGGTACTCGATTCTCGTTAACTTGATATAAAAAAAATAGATGCTTATTTTTTATCGAAATGTCTCTAAAAAATAAGTCCGCGCGGTGGCCAAGTATTCTGCAGTTAAATACTGGGCTCTCGGTGTACTGTGTACGAAGTTTACTAAGAAGTTATTTAATGTTTCGTTTTTATGTTATTTTATTTCATGATATATGTTCGCATACTATCATGTCCTCAAATATTGAAGGTATCTCACCAGTCAGCCTGTATATATAAGATAAGATAAGATATGTACTACTTTCATTTCCTTTTCCTGTGCACTTCTAATACACCAGGCACTACCTTATACTTTCCGTCTCATGCTTTTCTTTCCATCCCATGGTTGCCTGTAAGAGATTGCCAACGGGCGATAAGACCGCCACTTGTACTTCTTTAGCTTTAAGTTACTTTTGAATTTAATCTGGTGTACAATAGAGATATATTATTATATTATTATTATTATAATTTGACATATATTTGTCAATTTGACACGACTTAATTTCTTACTCTAATAATCTAAGAAAAGGCTACTATTATTATTTTAATATACATATTGTCACTCCGCTAGAGACTGCTTATACCCCTACGCTACTGTGATGTCTAATTTTAATCAGCGTAAGAACTTTCTATATCGTGATATAGGTTTAGTAGTTGCTCCATAGTTCAATGTGTTTTCGTTAGATGGCACTTTAGTATATTTCTGTTTTAATATATGTGGATGACACGACATCAATTAATGATCCTAAATTAAGCAGCGCCTTATGGTATTTTGAGTTTTTACAGGCGTGTTGATTTGATAGTCTATCCTGACTACAATGTCAGAGGTCCTTCATTCAATTCTCACCCGAGACCAATCTTTGTGTTGAAAACGATTTTTTCTCTGTTTGGGCGTAATTTATCTATAGTTTATATTTAGGAATAAGTATGTTTATCAGAATTGGGTTACAATAGTACAGACTTAGCCTGAAGCAATATTTGCTCCTTAATTTTGTGTATCATCTTGAAGTATATGACGCAATTATATAAAAATGAAACAATCAAACACTTTGGTAAGCGGCATTTATTAAAAAAATAACATACAAAAATTATTAACGCAAAAATACTGAATACAGACACACAACAACAACAAAACAAACACCAACAACTGTCAACAGCTGAACAATTGGTGTTGTTGAGAATTTCGATCAACAAAACTAATAATGATTTTAATCTTCTGACAAAGTAGTCTCATAAGTTCGGTCACAATTCAGTTCTGAACAATTGTCACAAAAGGCATTCTCGTAGTAAAGTATTAAACGTCCAACGTAGATTTAACCGAAAATTGAATTAGTAATTTGGCAATCTCAACAACACTACTAGGAGAAAAGCTTATATGGCAGTTGCAAGATCGACAGTTGATAGTGAGCTGAATTTTGACGGAACTTTTGTAAAGTGAATTGTGCCTTAATCCAGTCAGTTGAGGTTCCAGAGAACCAGTGAGCCTTAAGCAATTGATGTTGCGTGTCTATATTCAGTAACTATAAAATTTATAGAAAAAAAATATACAAAATGTGATGTACAATACGATTTCCTTGGTAACATCATATCTAGTGGGGAAATCTTTGTTTTTGGACTTCTTTTATATATTTCGAGTGCATGAAGAAAAATTAACCGTAGTCGTGTGGGCTAAATGAGTAGAGTGATTACCACAACCCATAGACACTACTTATAGTTCGTTACTGGCCTTTAAAGTGTTTAATAGTTAGGGAATTACAAGAGTATCTCGATTTAAAGATTTACATCTGTTTTATATATATGGCTTTCATGCCTTTTACGTCCCCAAGCGAGGCGTGAAAGAGCCGCCATAGTGTGGATCACCATACTGCATTGTTTGCATTACAAAGAGTATGGTGACCAGAACCATTGGATTCTAATTATGTTTTCCGTTAGGAAAAGTCACTTTCTATATACTATATACATTTCCTTTTCTATATAAAATTTCATAGGATAATAATCGTTTTTCCAACATGCAGTCAAAATATAATATTGGCGTTACCAGTCTCTGACACCAGAAACTAAGACATTACACATCGATGTTACACACTCATAAGATTTAGAAAATTTACATAAAAAGTAAAACTCATCACAGCCTTCGCATAACTAAGGTTGATTCCGTTCATCTTGATTTCTTTACAAAAAAAACGCAATCATTTTTTTTCACTTTTAATGAAAACAAAGACAAAAAATGCGTTTTCGAGAATGCGCAACTTACAACTGCAACCGCAAACACTGTTTAACAGTTACGACATCTTGCAGAAGTGCGAAGTGACGTATTGTTACACTACTTATAAGTACAAACAATATTGTATGCTTAATTACAGATTATGGCAAACACAAATAGACAGTACCTTTTATAGTCTGGTATTGCGGTTTGTGTCTCGTGTTTTGCAAATTTCTCTTTAAAAAATAACAATTATTGCAGTAGGAATATATCCTGTCGCGGGGGACTTTACAAACATATATGAAACAGACACAACAAAACACATGTTGTCCCGGAATCGAAACTACAACACTTAGCGCAGTAAACGTGCGCTACTAGCTATACGTGCAGTAAAATTAAAACACAATACAAAATTGTGGCGAAAATTTTACTCTCAAGTTTACGACTGATACCGACTGCTCTGTCGCTTAATGCATGATAGGAACCTCGGTCGGGTCTCAAAGCATCCCCGAAATACACGAACGACTGAATATTCAAACCAGAAGCTCAACATATGATCAATACGATTTTATTTTTCAATTTAATACGCATGTCCCTTTACGGAAATAGATTTGACGAGTGATTTTGGCTTAAGCTAACTTCATTCGTACAGTTTTACATAGATACAAAACTCAAGCTTAGATAGTATCCAATCATTTATTTACTTATTTAAAATGCTTAAGCACAGTTTCATCAGTTCCTGGTTAAGTTTCAGATAGTTATCTGGCAAATAACACTGTTATAGATAGATTGCTGATATATACAACGCGTTTTTTCTGTACCACATATTCTGATTTGATTTTGAGACGATTTGCAAAATTTGAACAAAATATATTTAGTAGTTTAGCCGTAGGACACCTTCAAGCAATTATAAGTATAAAATAATACTCAATAACTGTGAAAGTTATGAAAATACAAAATATCTACGTAGTTCAATTTCAACCACAACTGATATTTGTGAAAATTTTGAATTGTAATGTTGTCAGTATAAAATAAGTTTAATTGTATCGCGAAATTTTGCAAAATTAAGGTTGAACAAAATTATGCTCTTTTGTAACCAAATTATGTTTTGAAAGTAGTTATTTAAAAAAAAGCAATGTTATAATGTTCCAACCTGAAATAATTTTTGATAATGGCAACATTGTTACCTATCTGTCCTTAATCGTTTCAACTACCGTCGCTAGATGGCGTTACACGTAAGCAGTTTTGGCTACGTCGTTCTTACAGGTTGTAACATGGTGTATGTTGTAAAGAGGTCCGCTTATTTTTATTTAAAAGTAACAATATTAGTTTATGTTGTGTAATCTGTGTGTGAAATTGCGTGTCTTGCTTGCTAGCCATTAAATTATATTGATTTACAGAAATTGTAAACATAAACAATAAAGTTAGTACTTTTAACGACGCAGTTCTTAACTTATAGGACATACACGCACTTGTGAAGAAAGTTAAGTTAAAACGCCCGCCTGCTCTATGGATGACGGAGGAGATTCGAACTGCTATGAGACGGAGAGACCGTTGCTTCAATAGGTACAGAAAAGATCGCTGTGACGAGAAATGCAACCTTTTTACGACTGCTAGGGATCGGTACAATCAGTTGGTATGTAACTCTACACGCCGCCATATAATCCAATATGTGGAAGTTCCTTGGAACACTAGGCATTGGGAAACAACAACACCCTGAGGATAAGGTGACAATTGGTTTTGATTATATAAATCGCCATATCTCAGCTACACTGGAGATGGATCATCAAACTAAGTGTAACTTTGAGGTATATAGCTAATCTAACATATCCTAACATTGACTTTTTGCCTTTTCTCCAGTATTTTCATATACAGTCATTATCCTGGAACACATTCTTCCAGCAATAGCACACATGATTAATTTTTCAATCGATTCTTGAACCTTTTCTTCACCCTGGCGCAAAGCCTCATTATCATTTTACCCAAAAAAAACTAACCCCATTCTCCCTGAGCATTTTCGATCCATTTCAATATTTTCCTTTCTAATGTGTTAGAGGCCTGTGTTCATAGGCAGCTCTCACCGTTTATATATCAGCAGAATCTACTGTCCTTTATAATCTGGGTTCTGATCAAGTCACAGCACAACCACCGCTCTCTTGAAGGTGACTGATGATATTCAACAGGCTATGGAGGACATCGAAATCACAGTGCTGGCTTTAATTGATTTCTCTAATGCTTTTAACACCGTTTGTCATCACGTCCTACTGGCCATCCTTTCCTACTTTATGATCTCCTCAGAAACTCTGGAATGGTTCTCCTCCTATCTTCAGGAACGATAACAGTGTGTTCAGATTAAAGAGCTGTCATCGAGTTGGTGTGACCTTACCACTGGCGTCCCTCAAGGTGGTATATTGTCTCCCTTATTATTTTCATTAATCTCGTAACTCAACACCTTCAGTGTTCATACCTCCTGTACGCTGGCGACTTACAAATATACACACGGTCAAGGGTTGAAGATATTTCATACGCAATCGACAAGGTCAACAAAGACTGGGACTTATCAAGAGCTGATTAGCGAGATTTGGGTAGTCGGTAAATCCAACCAAAACGTTAAGTAGATTGGATACGACGGTCATTCCACTTGTTGTCAACAACAACGTGACTATACCTCTGAGCGCGATGGTAAAGAACCTGGGGCTTCACACAGATTCGACACTGGAATGACGAGCTCAAGCGTCAGTCAGAAAGTCACCTCATGTCTTCGCGCCTTACACCGTCCTAAAAACTTCCTTCCAGTTAAAACCAAGGCCACGCTCATGCAGTCCTTAATTATTCCCTTGATCGACGATGGTGATGTGTGTTATTTTGACCTGAATGCAGACCTCCTCAATAAACTAGACCGCCTTCGCAATAACGGCATTCGATTCGTTTTCAATCTTCGCATATACGATCATGTGTCTGCTTTACGTTCCCAGCTGCAACGACTCCACATTCGTCAGCGCCGCAATTTGGAAGCTCTGACTTCTCTTTTTTCTTTACCTCACTTCTGTTTCTTATCTTCCATTCACGACCGAAATCTCCGATCAACAAATAATTTGCTCGCTAGTATCAGATTGTATATTATACAATATAAAATTTAACTTTGTGTATGTTTATATGTATAGTGCATTTACTATTTATTTAGGAGAACTTCGTGTATATTATTTATATTTAAAATACATTTATAAGCTTAATAATTTTGCACCTACTATTAAGTCCGCCTTTGTAGAACAAGCGCAATAAATTTAAATAAGTAAAGTGACCTTTACAGCCGCGGAACTAACGGACATAGTTTTAATATACGGCGAATGGCATCAAAACGCGTCTCTTGTTTACGGACATAAAGTGACGTATGGCAACGCGAAATCATCAATATTGTTGTGATGACACTTTAAAACACATAAAAAAAAATTAATTTAATAAGCCTTGAATTACATTTTAAATAAATAAAAATTTGCGAGTGGTATTCATATTTAAAAAAGAATGATGCAGTGGTTTTAAAAAGAATGTGAACTGAGTGAATATTTGATTTCGCCGCCATTTTGGTGCCGCTCACACTGCCGTCGTCTGTAGGTCAGTGAGCCATGTAATTGCATCTATTTTGTTGTAATTTTGCATTTATGTACCTATGAAATTTTCACCGAAGTATATTGAATCGTATTACTCGCTAGTTACAGATTTACCAAAAATTATACACCACGTTGTATATGCTTGCATAATATGTATATCCACTTGCGAACTGCGAATTTGTAGTTTATCTGGCAGATAACTTCAGTTTATGAGTAACTGATAAAACTAGCGCTTAAAACAGTTATTATCACCTATTAATCTTAAACTAATACAAAATAACGATCATCTCACTCTTTTTTCGTCAATATTACACCTATGTGACTTTGCAAGCTTAAAAAACTTACACAATGTTGCCATGCTAAAAAATCGAGTCTTCGAAATTCAAAAAAAATGTGACTGTAGGTTTTATTAAACTACTTAATATACAATCATGAAAAAAGAAAATATATATCACCTGAGGTACCTGAAGATGTTGATAATTGAAAAGGGATTGTAGCTCTAAAGCAATAAAGTCTAATTCAGGTTGTACAACGGAATCAATTCATAATCAACTATTTATAATTGATTGTTTCGGTTGCAGAACTTTGAATAGGGTTAGGGACACGTTGAAGGGGTCAGCACATACCGCGATTTTTTTTCAGACACTCGAAAATGTACTTTAAAACTATTGATATAAGATTCATCCATTAAAAAAACTTCCTGGACCTTCCAAATTCCAAATTAATAGGTGTTAATTGAAGACTCCACTTTTACATAGCAGGACAGAATGATATACTATTAACTATTAGATAGAAACTGAGGGTAGATTTAAATATTTACAGCCTTAGTAGTCCACTGCTGGACAAAGGCCTCTCCTTACCAAGGAGGTTTTGGCGTACTATACCACGTACCACGCGTTGGTATAGGGTTTGTTTCAAGTTTGCCTTCTCTTTGCAATGATGCTGTCCTGCGCGACTCCTTAAGTCGTCTCTTACGACGCCCAGGGGATGACCAGGGCTGGTGAGACTGTATTTTTAATTCGTCACCACAGAGAAAACATGGGAACGTTACATGTTATATTTAAAAGATTCTTAATAGACTCTAAACAGTTTTAATTTTGCAATTGTATGCAACATTGTATTAATATTGTTGAATTGAGGTGATTTTTTTTTTATTACGACTGTTTCTAAATTCACTATTTCTCCCTCAGTTTCTAATTTCCAAAACATAAAATCAATTGACAGTTGTTCTTAAAACTATTTAAAAAAATAATGTTACCATAATTATCCGATACTATATAACACATGCCTTGCCATATCCAAAAAAACATTGTCCACTTTTATTTACACAGGAACACATACATATGAGAGAGCTAAAAAAATCTTATTTTTAAAATAAGCTATATCACAAAACTTAGAAGGCATGCCAAGGTCGAGACATTGTTGGGCCACTAAATACGTTAACAATTAAACAGCGACATCTAGATCCAAGCCACGCATAGCTTGTTCTATGGCCTCTAGAACACTAACATCGAGGGAACGTAAATAGCCATTCATGCTTACAGATATTTGCACTGAGCTTGTATTTAACCCGCCACCCCGTTTTAATAGTTGGGATGGGTGACCGTTTAACTAAAAAGATCCAAACAACATTGCGACACCTATGCTTAATGGTAGTTGCTTTCATAAAAAAAAACTAAGAAACCTAATAAATGTATAACTGACTTCAAAACCCCTATATCTTAATGAAATATAATTAATTCTTCATCCCTTAAATGACTACCTTTAACGGGTGCTTTTAGAAACTTGAATATAGTTAATAATTGTCCAAATCGGGATTGCACAAAATTAATATTAAAAAATTATTCTTAAGTAGATATTATATTTGTATGAATATATTGCAAATGTGGAAATAAAATTTCCAGAAAGGTCTCCTAGGAGTCATACATGTATAATATGACAGGATCTTGATCATCAAAGCGTCAAATATTGACAAAAGTATCAATTTGTCAAGAGATATACTGCCTACATTATATCAACCTTGCGCTGGCAACTTAGAAAAAACGTATCTTTTACTATATACATAATTAATTTAAGGCACGTATATTAAATTTATTTCAGTTACAAATATCAACAAACTGAAATCATTAAGATACAACTATCAGTCAACAATCGAACGACTATCCTGACACAATTAAGTAACTATCGTATAACAAAAGAGTATCGGGTAACAATCCAGCAATGTCACATTCTTTTGACATGCCTTATGTACATGACATCCTTAGAAAAATATAACTATTCTATTTCGATTTATGACTTCCATACCAATAAGCATGTTAAATGCTATTACTGGTGACTTAAAATTAGTAGCCTGGCTTCACGAATTTCTTTACGGTAAATAACTATATTAAGGGGTAAGAAGACCGTGTCGTGACGGATTAATAACATGGAGTATGAACACCTCTATTAATCCTTTGAGTGTAAGACAAGTGGCGACCTACGTAGAAAAGAGGCCTACGTACAACGTAGGATTGTTAAAGGGTATATAGATCTAGATGACCAAACGGGTTATATCTGAAGACAAATATCAAATTTAAGATATTACATATTTTTGGGGTTACATACGCTAGACCCCGACAGTGTCGGATTTTGAATGGAACAACTTGGGGCTAAAATAATGCAGAAATATTAAGGATTACGATGGAATATACAGATTTACGGAGAATTACGTTCTGTTGATAATATGTCACATTTGACACCTGTCACTAGTGTCATTTCAGAACTTACGAAGTATATTTTAGGTGTGAATTTTTATAATTATAATGCACATCATTTGCGATAAAACTGGCCCGTAAAGGATGAACATATACATAATACATGAACATGACGCTTGTTCAAAGTTACTTCGTACGTTTCGTAGACATCTGTCACAGAGACAAGCTATATTTTCAACACTGTCATAAATTTACCTTTTCTAATTTCTTACCCACACAACACGATTATTTTCGTTTAGAAATTGGTATAGCCGGCATTATAATCTCACTAACTACCACTAATTATATACATAACTAAACAATTAATACATACTGAAAATACATAAGCAGAATTTAATCGTGGAAGTGATACGTTTGAAAACAATAGCTGTAGCAAACCTTTTTCTCGTGAAAGAAGGGCCTTTGATTGGTTTTCAATCTAAATAGAAGCAAAAAACTGATAAAATATGACTTAATTTATAGGTATCACCGATTTCAACAAGCCATGTGATGAATCGTAATGAACTGAAATATTTAACCCTTAATTTCAACCCTTAGATATGGAACTTTTTCTTTAAATTTAATTTTATTTACACATACACAATAATATTATACAAATGGAATGGGTGGTAAAAATTTTCAGGTAAAAACAATTTTTTGGAGCTCTATGATAATAAAAAGACATTTAGCCACATTTAGAACCTTCTTTTAAAGATGGTCAACAAATTCAGCAGTTTCATAAAAATATATATATATATCGGCTCCACTCTCCTAAAAGTAGTTAAAATGGAGATATTTTGTTTTTGGATGAATCCATTTCTATGCTCCTAGCGATACTTATGTAAAAGTTATTATACTAACTACTGATCACGATGTCACCTACATCCCTCTCAAATCACCCCACACGCTACTTAAAACTTAGAAGCTACGACTCACCAACATTACCTTCTAAACTATCCTTCACTTCAGTCATATCTTTTTTAACACATAAATTAATTGATTCATCAAAATCTTCCTTCATCCCTCCACGATCTTCTTCAAATATCTCCGTATATTCCTGTCCATGTTTAAATTGCATGTGTTTCTCCATGCTAGATTTCTGAACACACCTATAAGCACACAGAGAACACTTCACAGACTTCTGACGAGGTCTGTACGGCTTTAATTGACTCCTAACTTCCATTTTATCACCCTCTTTTTCGTTCAAATGCCTCAATTTGTGTTTCGTCAAATTTGTTTTCTGAACGCACCTATAACTGCACATGTCGCAACTAAACGGTTTTTGATCGGTGTGTAAATACATGTGTTTTACTAAGTTTGGTTTTTGAACAGTCCTGTAGTCACAGAAAGGGCAGGCAAAAGGCTTGTATCCAGTATGTGTTCTTTCATGGACAACTAAATTATTTTTTTGTGCACACTTGTAGTCACAATATTGGCATCTAAATGGTTTTTCCTTCATGTGAACAAGAATGTGTTTCGCCACGTTATTTTTTTGACCAGATTTGTAATCGCAAAATGTGCACGAGAAAGGCTTTTCACCCGAATGCGTGCGTTCGTGTATTTTCAAAATGGCGGGCGATTGACACCTGTAGGCGCATTGACTGCAACTGAACTTTCCAATCTTTTCTACCATTTGTTCGCTTTCTGAACAGCTTTTTGAATGGTGTTTTAAACCTCTTTTAGACGGAAAGACTTCATTACACTTATAACAGATGTACTGTCCTTTAATAGTCAAAGAGATGTCTTCAGGAATTTTCGTATGAACGCCAGCGTCGCTTTCACCTTTCGTTTCTGAATAACTAGGATTGTATTCTGCATAGTAAATTTTGTTCTGATCTGTAGGTTTTAAATTTTCTTTTGGTTGTTCAACTTTTTCTTTCGTGGTATTTTGCTGTCCGCCATTATGCCCGTCACCATCTGGGCGTAACTTTTTAAAATCTTCTTGGAAAGGACTATTGTTGTCAAACTGTCTATGTACAACTAAATTTTGTGGGTTTTCTCGGATATTTGAGAAATTTTGTGCATAGGTATGAGATCTTGAATATAGGTCTATGGAGTTAAGGGCTGGAAGATTGATATGAACATTGTAAGGGTACATCTGATTGTCTGCATGCACTGAAGAAGGTTGTGGCTGGGGGTGCTCTGGTGGTAATCCTGAAAAGATAATTATGTTTATGAGATATGTATACTAATATAATCAGGCGTAAGATCGTTTATCACAAAAATGAAGTAATACCTAATACAAAATTATCAACCAAAAGTCCGTGTGGTGACGGTGACGGATTAAAAAACGAAGTGTCATCATACTTATTCGACCCGTGAGTGTCGTAAGGGCCGACTACGTGGCGTGTGGCGCGAACACCACCTTCAGGTGAACTATCTATTTAGAAGACAATTTAAATCGAAATCGGTATGGTTAACGCATATGGCTCTGAACTCCAATATCTTCTGGAGGCGCCAGAGGTATGTCTCATTCTGGGTGGTTAGAGCCGGCGCCCACACCGATTTGGTTTTTTTTTCTATCCTTAGCCTTCTTCCTTTTATAGTGTCTAACCGTAAGTGCTTTTTAAGCCGAAACTGCAACTGAACTTTCGGCCTTGCTCTTAGTTTAAGCCGAAACCAAACTGAACATTAGAACATCATTGTTTACATGAGTCGCTCAAATGTAAATGGCCACGTTGTAATGTCGGTGACATCAAAGTGACAATGTCACATACATTCTTATTACTCAGCAGAATCACTTACTTTTTTTTTAAATCAACCTATTTTATTCAGCCGTCTTGACTGCAGTCATAACCGCCTGTCGTGCTCTCGGAGCAGTCGCGAAAGCAGTATACACCGACGATGCCGCCAACGTATAAGATACGCGATCGTAACAGAAAGTGATAATGGGGCACCAGGACCTGGAGGCAGTCTCGCTTCCAAAGTCCTGGCTAGCGTAGTAAGAAGAGGCCTAAGTCCAGCAGTGGACTATTAAAGGATGTCGATGATGACGATAAAGCAAAAAATATATTTTAAAATCTCAAACCAATGTTAATCAAATGCTTTTATTCATAAGTTAATTGTTTTTTTTTTTGGTTATTTGACTTATGAAAATTGCAAGGTGATTTGTCGTTCAATGCATCAAAAATGGTTCAAGCGTTTAGTGGTTACGGATACACAGACAAGGCCCTCCCACTGTAGCTGTGCACCTTGATCTTTAACGTGTGCAGCGACGGAAGAATATTGACGACATGTAACGAATTTATTAATTTTGTAACTTTGCTACAGAACTAACAAATACTTGCATCTTCTCGTCTGTATGAAAAGAAATTGGTATATTTTTAAAAATAAACTAGTGAAGTATTTGGTTTCCCATTCAAATTTTTATACCTTATTTCCCCCCTCTAGTTGCATTTTCTCATTGAATTCTAATTTATGTTCTCATCCAAGGTTCTATTAAAAATTGGTTCATAGAGTAAGGCATTTGGAATAGCAAGGATTTTCTCTCCAGAGCACACCTGCTTCTCTAGCTACCCGAGATTGTGCGTGATGTATATAGTCCGTTCGAATCTGACAAAAATACTCCACCGGTGACATCCGATTCCATATAGGTAAAATGGTGATTAAGGAAAAAACGCGTGACAGATATTTATAACGTGACACATTGAATGGACCCTAATGATACTTGGGAAATGGGAAGGCAATGGTGATGATGAAAGACAGTCCAAGTTACGAACAATATAAATATATAATAATTTAGACAGTTGATAACCATTATCAGTCTCTTGGCTAAAGTATTTCACAGGCAGTTTTAGTGACGACCTATAAACCTAATACGAGTACATATCAGAAGAGGTCAAAGCGACTTTTTAATAATAGCCTTCCACGTCTCACACGCGGCCATCTGATCCCAAACTAGGCAGAGCCGATACAATAGTAACCAGACTGGTGATAAACAAACTTGTATGACAAAATACTCTTATCTATCTGTTGCGCTTTCACGGCTAAACTGCTGAACTGATTTCAATGAAATTTGGCATGGAGATACTTTGATTCTGGTACTGATACTCTATTCTTTAACACCGCGATAACGCAAGCGGAGTCTCTGGCAAAAGCTAATATTTGGATGATGAGTGTTTGTCCCAGGTGGAAATAAAAGCTACGCGTTAATTGACACGAAGACTGCGCTTACATAATATTTTTACAAATTTGATTTGATCTGAGCACGTGGTTAATATTTTCTGGGTGGAGAAACTCAAAGGGCGACACGCACTCTGACTCTTCAATAGGAAGTGTCTACTAGTGGTGGTAGTCCCAGGTGACCTGCCTACTCCTTTTCCCTCATCTTCATCTTTATTTAACCTCAGCCTTTATTAATCCCAAGATTATTTATGGTCGGGATATATTTCAACTAGTTTTACTTCAATATCTGTTTTTCCACGGAGCGACTGGCCTCGGGCCTCTGCAACCCAGAAGGGAACTAAGTTCGAAGGTTGAACTAGTTGTCAGTATATTTGAGGTAGCCGACTTCTCAATAACGATTGCCATAGATATTCATGATAATCGGGGTCGACGGCTTAACGTGCTCTCCGAGACACGGGTGTAAAACAACGCCAATCTACCATACTCTGGGTTGTTATTAAGAATTTCTTGTAACAACATTTTTACCCCGACTAAGCATCGAATCTGAAACCTCTTGAGTGGAAGTCGCATACGCTAGACCAACGAGATCATTTGAGGAGCAATACCATAAAAAAGAATAGAACAGGTCCGCAATAAACTCGAAAGAAGATGCTGTTTATATGGCATTTATTCTAAATTTGCATGCACCATCGATGCAGTGAACATCTAGACATTTAAAATCAAGGCTCTAAGAGCCCACGAAAGCTAGAAACCAAATGATATTAAAACCTGTCGTACGTGACCTTTAGCATATCCTTAAATAAGTCGAGGTTGAATGTCAAATCTTATCTAAAAGCGATATGAGACAGTCTGCCACCGGTTACTATGCCCGATTTCGGCATCTAAAATTCTGGTTTCTTTCTTAAGGACAAGTATCGCAGTAGGAATGTATCCTGTGTCCCAGACCATGTGGTGACCGACTCATAATACGGAGTATTCATCCCTACTCATCTTGTGGATATCAAGAGCCGGTTAAGGGAGCTACGCAAGACAACAGAAATGCAAAGAGCAGGAAAACTTTAACACGAAACCTTCAACATCTGTCTGGCCAACGTGGTAGTATGCCAAAACCTTTAGAGAGGCTTACTTCCAGCAGATTATGAAAGGCTGTTGTTGTGATGTGTGTCAAAGACAAAACCCGCACTAGGAACATTTATCTGGTGTCGCGGGAGAATTTACAAACATACATGAAACAGATTCGGAACAACAGTTTGTGGATCACACAAGTTGTTCTCTGTGGGGATAGAGCCCACAAGAAAGTGAAAATCTGGGCGTTTAAACCACTAAGATATACGAGCAGTCAAAGGAAATTGGTTTACGTTCAATTTTAACATTCGAAAGTCGTAAACATGCAGTTTGGATCAATTATTATAGCGTCAAAACCTATTAATGAATCAAATTATTCATTAAATTTGGTTCCAAATCTCATATAAATAGTCAACAAGCGAATCTCCTCTTACAATTCTACTACGTATTAATAGACGATTAAAATCAGATTCATCTGAAAAAAAGCATAACTTATGCAGTTTTTATATCCAAACGCTTACGTCAGATGATCTCTGAATTATTTATGAAGAGATTTATTTGATATTATATTTAAAAATGACCTTGGAAATGCATGGACTAAGGTTGTGTATATCGGAATATATTCCATGTCATCTAATAGTGGACAAAAGAGACTTAAATCGTCATCTACAGCCTTTGTTGTGTACTGCTGAACGAAACCCTCAGGAAAGAGATTTTGGATTACTACACCACGCTGGTCAGAGGAGTTGGCATAGTCTATTTCAATTTTTCTTTTTATTTGCAGTGGTATATGACGTACGGAGTGTCACCACCTAATGGCGGCGTAATAGGTGGTGTTGGGGGCGGTACGCCTCGTGTGTCAAGCACCAAGGAGAGACAAAGTGGTGACAACTTTCTATTGTATTTTAGTAGCCAGCCAATAATGTATCTGCACCATAAGGACGACACGGGTGGCAAGGAAAGGCTGCAGTCGAATTTATTAAAAATATCCTTACTCAGCTGGAGAACCATGACTTAGACATGCATCTATGTCGCAACCATGGCAGTTCTTGGTGGTGTACAGGCAAAAAGGAAAAAGGCGTTGTGTATGCCTTGGACTAATTATTCGCTAAATCTGTGAAGTGCACTCTTTCGCGATTGTTAGTGTAGACTTTTCAGGACAGTTGAATGAGTTTACACATTTTTTTCGTCATCCACACATCGATGGCGAATTCTAATTGAAAGTGTAGACGTATCAGTCAAAAGACTAGCAGAGACAAGCTGGAGTTCTCATCACGACACTGTTTAAGCACTGAAGATCTAATTTTGTGAAGTTTGTAACACTCGAAGGCATGTCTGATCCCAGAAGCAACAGAGAAAACACCGATACAAGAGAAGCAGCATCTATTCTCTTACCAGTCTTGTGTAACTTCAGTTTTTTATGCTACCCACCTACCTACTTCTGAAATTCATCGTAAAATGTGACTGTTTCGAGTCTAGCACAATTTCTTAGATCTTTTTTTTAATATTTCTGTTTCAGTGGGTTTTTAAAACAAACTCTTCAAATCTAAAGTTGATAAAACCTTCCTCGAGATCCACAATGAACCAAGCGCGACTTATCAATCTTTCCGTTATAGTCCGTTAAGGAAAATATATATTGATTTCGCGATTAAATATTTTAGTAAAATAAGGTCAAGTAAGCATATTTAATATTTAATTTAATGTTTTAATTTCAGAGCGCTCAATAAAAAAACCCGAGAGCAAACCGCCACTGTCACTACCCCTATCCGGTGTCGTAAGAGATGACAATGTGAGCAAAACTACGAACGACAATGACTCTGCAAATAACCATTTAACTAATTTCTCAAATTCCGGCAATGCAAACATATACAAATGCGTGTTTACCGATGGTGCAGGGTGTGCGTTGCACAGACCTAGCTCAGTTAGGGGACGTCAGCCGCTGCACTTTCAACGTTTCATACGTGTGCCGCACTTTATATTTGCGAAGCCTTGACGCCATGGAATAAGTATTATGTTTGTCAGTAAATCATATGTTTTGTTTTTGATTCAAGTCATTATCCGACAAAGTCCTCACGTTCGCTGATTGTGTGGAAGTATATGGTAAGTTTTAGTGTGGGACACCATACCGCATTGTCTCCATTTGCAATGAGTATGTTGACCACAACTCTCGGATTCTTATCATGCTTTCCATCAGACGAATAGTTACTTCCACAGGCGCTTAAAATAAAACCGATTAGATGGTTGAGTTACTATGGAAGTCGAGTTTTTTTAATTTCTATTTTTAATATTGACAACATTATATGGACATGTTATGGACCGCGCGCGTACTACATAGAATGATTTCACACAGGCGCTATATGAGACAGAGATGCCTCTGAACATACACAAGCTAACTGCCAGTAATATCTGATTGCACATTAATTCATGTGGTGACGGATTAAGAATACAGAGTGCCACCAGCCATATTCTTCCCATGGGTGTCGTAAGAGGTGACTAAAGGAACAAGATATGCAAGATAAAAGCACTACAAAGAGAAGACGGAAACCCATTGATGCAGGGGTAGCAGTAGTCGTGGTGTGTGCAATACAATACCATGATGACTGTCATGCCTGTCACGTCCTCAAGCGAGGCGTAAAAAAGTATCTCACTGGGCCGCCAAGGTATGGGTCACCATACTGCATTGTCTACCTTCACAATGAGTATGGTGATCACAACTCTTGGATTCTATTTATACTTTCCAGTAGAGTCACTTGGACAGGCTCTTAAAATAAAAAAAAACTAAGAAGGAAAACTTCAAACCAACCTTATACAAAGTCATCTGGCCAACATGGCATATTAAGCTAAAACTTTCTTGCTAACGAGTGACCTATGCACAGTTGTGGACTGTTAAAGGTTCAAAGAAAAGAAGAAGGCAGAAAGAATCAAAGAGGACTCACCATTTAAATTTCCAACATCATTGATCCCTTGGTTTATATTGTCATAAAAATAACCATCGTCTTCTTGTTCAGACTTAATATGAAATGGCATTGGCAATATGTGCTCTTGTGGCTCCAACCTTTCCGCAGGCAAATTGGTATTCACCATACGTTGGGCCAAACTTTGATCCAACATATGGGGGTCACACTGCATTGGTGTCCTTCTAGCATCATCTTGGTTTAAAATTTGTTGCTCTCTACTTAAGTGATGAGACAAATCCATCTCATGGCTTAAATCGTGAGGTATATCAGCTCTCAAATCGTTGATACGATTCAACTCAGCGCTTAAATTCTCATTTAAATTCTGAGCGAGCTGATTTAAATTATTCTGTAATTCGATATCATTTCCCAAACTTCTGACTAATGATAAATCTAAATTTCTGCTAAAATTTTGACTTAGTATATCATCGTGCCTGTTCTGAGGCAATTCTGCAGCTAAATTATGCACCAAATCCAATTCAGTAGCTAAATTTCTTGGTAAGTGTGCTGGTATATCATTGAAGTTCAAATTTCTGGGCAAATGATTTGTTTTGAGCATAAGAGATGACATTTGTCTCGGTGACAGCGGTAGTTGGAAGTTGTGGACGATTGAGTTGGCCACTGTGGTCTGCATGGCTTGGTGAAGCTGTTCCATACAAAGGGCAGGATGTTGGTAATCTGCTGTATCCAGCTGGTGTGTTTTCTGGAGCTGTGGAGAAAAATTCAGTCATCATTTAAATGGTTACTATATGCGGCTGCCGATCAAGAGGTCGTCAAGAGGGTTTCATTCCCAGATATGGCTGAAAAGTGTTGCGTATTTTCTGATTATTGAAATACTTAACAACAGCACAGAATTTGAAAGTTGAGGTCTTACTCCCGTACCTCAGAGGGCACGCAAAGGCGTCGGTCCTGCGTCTGATCCTTTGTCATTTTATCAGAGTTAAAACTGGTTACTATGGCCGAAATCGGCTACGAGTACATTTACATCAACATCATTATGTATTGTCCATTATCCATATGTTACCAACTTTAACTTGATTCATATTAACTAATAAGGGCAAGGTTATTGCCATCAAGCATTCACCGTGCTTATTTGATTTTTTTTAAAAAGACAACGCCCGAATTAGGAATAAATCCTGTGTCGCGGGAGACTTTACAAACATACAAGAAACGGACACAAAGAACACCCATACTCAGAACAACAAGTTATGGATCACACAAAGTGTTGTCCCATATGGAGTTTGAACCTACAACACTAAACACAATAGAGATCGGCAACCGCTTAAACCACAAGGCCAACTGTGCAGTCAATTAACATAGCCAAATATTTAAACACTTTACACGTTCAGAAATTGACATCTCACCAGTCTCGATAAGAGGTAGATTTCTGAACTTGTAACATGAAATAACATAAAATCTTGTAATTAGCTTATTTCTACTGCTGTTTTATATGGTTCGCTTGTATTACAGAGTCATGATAATAATGTACAACTATAAAAGAATTTCGTGTGAATTTCCAAAAGTCCGTGTGGTGACGGATTAAGAATACATAGTGTTACCACCCCTATACATCCCGTGCGTGTCGTAAGAGGCGACTAAGGGAACAAAGTATGCAAGACAACATCATTACAAAGACAAGGAAAACTTGAAACAAACCCTATTCCAACCCGTCTGACCAGCGTGGTATAGTAGCCCAAAACCTTCTTGGTAAGGAGAGGTCTACGTACAGCAGTGGACTGTAAAAGGCTGTTGTTGTTGATGATGATGATGATGATGATGATGATGATGATGATGATGATGGTGGTGGTGGTGGTGGTGGTGGTGGTGGTGGTGATGATGATGGTGATGATGATAAGAGAATTGTTGAGAGTCGAGTGTGTTTCTTATGAACTGTGTGAACCAGGGTAAATCAAAAGGTTTCCAGTAAACCCTTAGATTGATTAACTTTTACTAGTAAATTTCCAAATAGTTCTATGATCATTTAGTCTTCTACTATCATTCAATTGGACTTGCGTCAAAGATACGGTAAATGTTGAAATAACCACATTGCAAGAGTTTCATTATTTCATCTTGTAGGTTAGTTTAGCACCATGACCTATAATGCACCAAATACCCTCTGTTGTTACTAAATTGTTAGAATTAAATGAGTTTAAATAGATTGTTTTATATCCAAAACCAACATTTACCAACCATTACTGGTAAAAGTGAGCACATATTAAATCCTACTAGTAAAAGCTTGAAAATATCATACCCCTTTTTATTAATTCGTACATTTTTTACCCTGCCTGATGGAAAGTATGAATAGAATCCAAAATTTGTATTCACCATATTGCATTTACCAACTCATGCTGGTGAATCCTTATAACTACTGGTAAAACCTGATATAAACCAGTATTCTGACTTTTACAGTAATATATACATAAATTAGAAACAGAACAAATAATCAAGTACATCACACAACATATGTCGTAAGTGGAATCCGAACCCACAACCTGCGTCTGAGATAGAAGGATCTGGGAACAGCTGTTATTACGACATCCGGACCCAACATCCTATGACTCAGTTCAATCTACAGTTACTAGAGGCTTCACAGTATACGTAGTAGTGAGTACAGTGTAGGCTTGCAATATTGATTCAGCTGAGATAGGAGGGATTCGGGAACAGCTGCTATTACAACGTCCAGATCCCTCCTTGGAACCCAGAACCCTAGCTTAGCAGTCAGAATCGCATTCTAGACCAACTGGCCGTTTTAAATAACATTCAACACATGTTTTAAGATTTACATAACATACACAATAACACAACTAAATTATACTTTGACATATGACTGTATATGTCAAGTTATTAATTATCTATTCAAGTGGTCAAAGAATGCAAGTTCAACAGGTATTATATGCATGTATTACTAGAATCTCTTGTTTATAATATGAGAACCACATTCAGGTTCTTAGTGACATGTTGATAAATGCCAAATCTGCATCTCAATTAGCAAAGATGACTTCATTTGTTAATTTTATTGGAAGATTCTGACTGCACGGTTGACATACTTGTTTAAGCGGTTTCCACGCTGCTCTCTAATGCGCTGAGTGTTGTGGGTTCAAACCCTACTTGGAAGAACTTTATGTGAACCGTAAATTGTTGTTCTGAGTCTGGGTGTTTATAAAGTCCCCCGCAACACAGAATTTATTCCTAGTGCGGGTGTTGTATTTAAAAAAATAAAATAAAAACAGTAGCAGTCGTGGGACTGCCGATAGAAATGAAAACGGAACTATTAAGTTGAGAGTAATTAAAACTATATGCAAAAGTTATATGAAATTTTTTATGTTTCATATATAGCTATATATAATATATAATATCATATATAATATATAATAATAATAAATTTCATATATAATATATAATATTATATTCTCCATAGCTATAGATATACTATTATCATTAGCATGTAGGTGACGCGAACCGAGGATTTTACCCTCTACCAAAACGCTCAATGCGCCTAAAGAAGTTTTCACTTCAAAAATCTTTAGAAATATTATTACAGAGATTTATTGCACACATTATTTATACTCAACAAAAGTTCTACACCACTTATTTTTAAACTCTTTGTTTTATTGTTTTTTTAATGCAACCACAACATGTCAGGGCTAAGCGTGCCAGGGTATAGCTTGTTCATTATTAATAGACCTAGGCCACCATAGTGTGGGTCGAAATACGGAATTGTCTGCATTTACAATGAGTATGGTGACCACCACTCTTGGATTCTATTCATGCTTTCTATCAGGCAGAGTAGAATCACTTTGGTAGGTCTAGAATAAAAAAAGTAAATAGTAACATTACCTAAAATTGTTGGGAAACCTAAACGTGAAATAGCCAATAAAGTTGTAATAATATATTTTTTTTCTTAACATATGATCCCAATGTCGTACATGTAGGACAGGCTACTTCAGACCCTAGAATAAATAAATTTTTGTTTTTTGCTTCACATTATTTTTCTTACTGTATTAACAAATATATTTTGTGATTTGAACAGGAAATTCTAAATTTTTCGATGGCTGAGAAATAATGGGTGAAGGTAAACGAGCATGCTCACGCAATGTGCTATCACAACTTTTACAGAGTTAAAAAAAGTAATCTGAGTACCAAACAACCCCTTTGATATGACCTAATTTTGGCATAGGGATGTCTTTACCAGAAAAATGTACTTACAGATAAATGACGTAGATACATAACAATTTTTTTTTAGCACATTTCACTGTTTAAAGTTTTCATCCATACAGAATAGTGGTTTAAACTGTCGCCATGCCGCTCTCTACTACGCTAAGTGGGTTCAAACCCCACATGGGACAACATGTGTGATCCACAAATTGTTGTTCTAAGTCTGTGTGTTTTTTGTGTCCGTTTCTTGTATGTTTGTAAACTCTTTCGCGACACAGAATTTATTCCTAGTGCGGGCGTTGTCGTTTAACAAAAAGAATTCATACCTTTACTCAACTTATACTATTTATTTGCAGGACATCTAGTATCAACCCAATACAGGCACTACTCCAAAGTGTAAAACACCTCATAACATCCATCTGGTGTTACAATCACACTGTCACAACATGTATCCCCAAAAACATGTGTATTTTAAACTATATATCTCTAATAAACATCACCCAGGAGTAAGACAGGAAGCCTAGAAGCTACACTATCTTATTTCGCCATTGAACACATGCTACACTTTAGCTTGCCTCCAGATAATAGCAGACATGTCATATCAGACTAGGAATATTCAACAACATTTTCATAGAGAGGTCTATGTCCAGCAGTACCATTAAAGAGCGGCAGCGGCGGACCATTAAAGACTTGATGTGATGCAATTCAACAAAGAACACTCAGACTCAGAACAACAATTTTTGGATCACATAAAGTTGTTCCATGTGAGATTGAAACTCATGATACTTAGTGCAGTAGAGAAACTTAATCACTGCACTATCTGTGCAATTTAGACTTTATGTATCTGAATAAGGAGGGGTTGTTTCTTTTTTTTTAACCTCATTGTATGTCTCTCAGGACTAAGACAATGTTCATTACACATATGTTAAACTGAAACGAATGTCTAATTAGAATTTTAAGCAATGTAGTAATTAGACTCAAAGTTTAAATTATATTTTAACCATATCCACTGTCATAACAACAATTTATAGCAACTTAGCTAACTAGAACTATAAAAAAATATTTAGTTAACCTACTAATAACTTGACACAGCAGACCTTAAGACTTTCAATTTAAAAATTAAGACTACAAAACCTGTGCTATGATAACTAGACTGTTAATAAACATACTTTTATACAACCAATCTAATATATTTCCGCGAGACCTGAAACCCGGATCTAAATCTAGATAACAAACCATATTTCTGTAAAAAAAAATACGTTTAAAATTTAAATTACATTTAACAGAAATAAATACTCACACTTTCAACATAGAACTTGTAATCCTCGTCGATAACATTTTGATCTTCCCTTTTAACAAAATCCATGGTAAAAGACAGATATTTTGTATATGTTTTATTTGAACTAACTTTTCATTGCCAATACTTAACCTTACTAACTACACTTAATAATATAACTTAAAATACACACTAAAATAAAGTATAAAGTGTGAATTACACTGGTAACCTACAATCACATTTTTCTTAAACTAATGTGCATAGAAAAATCATAAATATTTGATTAGTATAAATTTTGTATTCCTTTCTAGATTGTCCGAATGAAAGAAAGGAAGCTTCATAGACAAGTAGAATTACCGTTGAGTTAAGTCAGGCAAAATCAACGAACATCTGTCAGGGGTTACAGCATCTGTATTTTATTTACCTACAATCGAAAATAATCTTCAAAATTATATTTTAATGAAGGCGAAATTTTTTACAGATTTTTGTAACTCTTTTACGTAAAAATTGCTGAACAGAGAAAAATTACAGTGTAGCGGATTGGCTTTTTATCTGGATAAAATGTAATGTTCCCACAAGATGAACAACGTATAACCACAATTGAGGACATACAGTAGGGCGCAGCTAGCCGAAAATATATTATGATTAGCTTTAAATAGCAGGGTCTCAATTACTGTAAGTAATAGTTCTACCATAAGTTTCATAACTTAAATGTTCACGGAAATGATGATGTGTGATTACACACATTGTAAGCATGACTAAATTTAATTTACAAAATATTTACAACATTTTTAATGCAACTGAAAACTTAGTGAAACTTAGTTTAAAAATATGTTACGTTAAACTCTGCTACTAATATGTTAGTCTTGAAAAACAATTTTAGTGTTCTATAAAACAGTCTATGGTTTTACTCATTACTAATAGTAAATCGATTATTTGGAGACTCTGCCTAATGGTGTAAATTCGTAATAGTCACCCTTATAAACAACGTTCTTTATAAACATGTATCGTATCAATGTGTTATCGCAAGATTATAATGTCACAGATCGGTATTTGAACCGGGATGAATTGCCCAGAATCTAAGAATTTCTCTAATGATATCACTACATACGAGCTACAGACTCTGATGTAGCTGCTACCATGACACAAGAAGAAGTTGGCCACTTTTTGAGTTTTTTCACTCTTTAGTAGGTGCCCTCGTGTTCACGGGTAGGCACCACGAATTTTACTAGACGCTCTGACCCACAACGGCAGTGTGGGCACCTCGTTCCCCATCCCACGGGATGTGGTTGACCATCAGTTCTTACCATTACCGAATATGCAGTTATAGTACACTGACCTCAAGCAGCGATTATCTGTATATGTGCCGTGGTAACATCATTCGTTATAGCAAATAATAAAAATACGAGTAAGGTGGATTATTAACAGATGACAAAATAATATAAGATTATTGTTGTTCGTCATAATATATTATAATAACTAGCAATATGTTGAAATAGTAAATGAACTATTAAAAGTAAACTAAAATAAATTATAAGAAATATTGCGATACAATACAATTAAACGTTAGAAATAAGACCCATTTCACAAATATGTAGCATAAATAAGTAAATTATAAGTTCTAAATTAATAATAAATAAATATGAATTAGTTAAGTAATTCATCATCATCATCATCATCAGCCGAAAGGCGTCCACTGCTGAACATAGGCCTCCCCCCTAGAACGCCACGCCGTACGGCTGGACGCCAACTGCATCCATCGGCTCCCCGGGACTCGGACTATGTCGTCGGTCCATCTAGAGGGGTCCTACCTACGTTTCGTCTTCGGTTGTCGGTTCTACAAGCGATGTGGCTTGCCTATTGCCACTTCAACTTTCTTATTCGCAGAGCTACGTCGGTAACCTTAGTTTTCTTGCGGATATGGGTATGATATGCAACCTGCTGGGAAACTGCTAAGATCGTTGAGCATGGTACTGAGATCCTCAAGCGACTCCGCCATTATGACTATATCATCGGCAAAACGAAGGTGAGTAATGTACTCGCCATTTATGTTAATGCCAAATCCTTCCCAATCCAAAAGCTTGAAAACGTCCTCCAATGCGTTTGTGAACAGTTTCAGAGAAATAACGTCTCCCTGTCTCACACCGCGTTTTAATTGGATTAGTCCCGTGGTCTGGTCCTGTAGTTTGACTGACATAGTAGCTTTATTGTACAGAGACTTCAACACTTCGATATACCTATAGTCAATTTGGCATCGCTACAGGGATTCAAGTACTGCTCAAGTCTCCATTGAATCGAAGGTTTTTTCATAGTCCACAAACGCTAAGCACAACGGCCGATTTTATTTCTCAGTCTTCTGAATAATCTGACGTAGCATAAGAATGTGGTCTATGGTATTAAAGCCTTTTCGGAAACCGGCTTGTTCGGGGGCTTGAAGGTCATCAAACCTGCGTGTGAGAATTAAATTGCGTTAAGTAATTAAATATTACCAATATGAGTTTTTTATATACATTAAAAAATACGTTACGTCAAGGAGAGGTTAATCAACGACTCCAAATTATAAATGTCAAAGGTGGCAGTTAAAGAATTAACACCCTATAATTGCAGGGGTCTGTCATAAAAAAAACCACACGTTGTTTCGGCGATCTGGTCTGACCATCTCTTCGGTCTTTGACCTTGAAAGTGCAATATAGTATTCTATAATGATACCAATAAAAAATAAATTTGTTTTATGAAAAATAAAAAGTAGTCCTTCTAGAAGTTAAGACATATGTGCTGGTTAATCGTCATTTTCTTAAACATTATTGATTGATTTATTAAAATTGTTACAACAGGCAAAAGTTCTGAAATTTTTAATTACTTTGAGTAAAATTTTTCCTCACTTTGCGGGTAAGCGCTACACGATGAAAAGTAATGAGTGCCATAGACATGTAAACTTTTCTGCTTGTCGTTTAGAAACTTGCTACATACAAGTATGAATTTTACACATATTGAATTTAAAATATTAAATGACGGCAGATATATATTTCTCGCAGGCATGTAACACTAAAAGGACTCGCGTAGTTTAACATCTCACAAAGTCAAGCCATCCTAGTCAAGTCAATCTATAATTGACGACCATTCCTAACATATTGAGACTCCTCCGTGAATCGGAGACCCGTCAGTCGCGGTTCTCATACGAACATCATTAACGTTATAGTAGTAGACTGGTAGTAGACTTAAAGTAGTAAAGTTAAAAAAAATAAAAAAGTAAAGACCTCATCTTTAATTGGAAAAAAATCTCTGATGGAAATAAAGGTTATAATTTAAAAAGAAACTTAATTTGATGGTTGTCATATAAATGCTTAGTAAGAAACGGCTTATTACATGGTACTACGTCATGATTTGTTCATATATTTCACAAAAATATTGATAAATGATATTTACAAGGATTTATAATTTTGTATTGTAAGTAATTTGAGAAGGAATAAAATACATCACAGATTCCAAAGAAAAATGTACAATTATAACAGAAATTTAGAGATATTACGGATATATCTCTAACCTCAAAACTAAGATCAACCTTGTATTTTAGAAGACATATTTTCACTTGTAGTACAAAGATATTTTGTATACATCGTAGAATGTCGAAGAAACCAAGCGGTTAGCGTGTGCCACTGCTAATCTCGTTACGAACTCGATTCTCGTATTGGACCAAAAAAAATGTTGAGTTTTCCGTATAAGAAATTGGTACTGACAGCCCAGAGCGTGAAATTTGATGGATTTGACATTACACTAAAACCTGTTGAACCACTACCCGACACCGAATAATCTTCGAATTAATAAAGCCTATAATGTTACGCAATTTTCCAGGGCATCCCCAGCAAATTGATATGGCTAAGCATAAAACTAGATGAGCTTAGTTTTTCAAGTTGTGAATAGTGTAATTTTGGTCGCTCAATTTCTGTCCAGCAGAAATTTTGCAGGCCACACAACGTGCGTAAAATATTCCGATGCTTTAAAACACTTAGCCTAGAAGTTTCGAGAATCGAACTCGACCGGGATTGTCGTGCGAATAAAACAGAAATTGACGAAAAAAACCACAGCTTATAAAAATACATTCGGATGGCTTTACCCTTAGTCGATAGATACCCTTCTCGCTAATCTAATCATTTTGCAGCAACACAATTTTTTCACAGTTATAAAATTCAGAACAAAAACATTTACGCTGTCAAACTTACCATAGATTACACAGATAAATAATTTACCGGCTACCGGTTTCTTTCTATTCTTATTCCTAAGTTTTAATTTGACGTTTTGACAAGATTAGTCAGTCTAATAATTCGACCTTCAAAAGAACTGCCGGTGTTATTTCATGATTTTCGTCGGGAAAATCCTTAAAACTTTTTTACCATCATCAAAAAATTGCCTTCATTTCGATATACAGTTTATATATAATCCGTAAGTTTGCTTTATTCTAATTTTAAAAATTGTTTAATCATAGCTAATACCACTAAATATTCTGCTGAAAAAGCATCGGCAGACTGCCATAGACAGATTATTTTTTAAGACTAGGCTGTATAATAACGCCGAAAACAACTACGTAATTAAAAAAATACGTTACGTATAAGTTATACGAAAACTTATTCAGTATTTTTTCAAACTTTACTTAATATACATTAAAGAAATGACATCTGTTAACAATACTAGTATCCCTGGTATATAAGTATTTATCTGGTTTATCAAATAGTATGAATTTTTTAAATATTTTGTTATCTATTATGTAAATTTTAAAATGTAATGTAAACCATACTGTAGTGGAAAATAAATTATTATTATTAAGTTATATGATTTAAATATTGTTTATTTCCTTGCTATATTGCCTTTTCTGTTTTTCTAACAAGATTCATAACAAGAGATTTTTTTTAATCAGATGTTTTTATACATTTTTGAAAAAAAAAAGTTTTACATATCAACAATAATGTTCTTAGTACTTGCAAATAGCTTGAAATCATTTTATTTTAAATTAAATATTTATCTAAAGATCCATGATGTCACTGTCACATTTGTTTACTTTGTCTATGTATACATATAATCATGCCTCATTCCTGGCCAGAGTAGGCAGTGATGACAGAGGAGTGGGTAATGTCTCAATTCTAAGATAGAAGCTCTTGGTTCTTCATCTCTATTTTAACAATGGTTTGTGAAATAATGCTATACTATACACTAGTATATATTATAATTATTGACTACCTCAATGGTGCAATGATAGCATATGCAATTGCTATGCCTGAGGTCTTGGATTCCATTCCCAGCTTGGGTCAAATGTTTTTATCTGTAAATATTTCTTTCGGGGTTAGGATGCCTTTTAAATATCACATGTATATACTAAAAAAAATAAGTATATAAGTATTCTATCAGTCAATCTAGGTATCAGTATAAGCTCCTCTTAGTTTGAAGCTAGATGGCATTGTGTATCAGAGATATTTATTTTTTATTAAAGTAATTGGTGAAAGAGAAACAAACTTCACAAAAATTATAGTCAATTTTAATGTTTATGACTCTGTATCACTCTCAAAGTTAAAATAAATCTAACAACATCCCACTAACACCAAGCTGTTTAGATTAAAAATTATTGCAGACAAATAAACATACACACACTTCAAAAGCACAATGCAATCCTTCTAGTGCAGTGCATGACTAGAATCCAAGAGCAATGGTTGCCATACTCACTGCGAATGAAGACAGTGCAGTATGGCTTTCCACATTATGGTAGCCTTTTTTTTTTAACGTGTGGAAACCCCCTCCGGTCGTCACCCCACCGGGGTTTATGGCGTGGGTGGTGTGTCGGAATCGGACTGACTAAAACCACACGGTGTGGTGCGATATAGGTGGAATCCGGGAACAGCTGCTACATTATGGGTTAACCCTTCTTTGCGTAATGATGGTAATTTCCATCATCATCATCACCATCAATATATTTATATTTATTTTGGGACATATCGTGACAACGCATGACAATGTAAATTTCCGTCATATTGTTTTTTACACAATTCACGTTTTTATTTATAGCAATTTTTTTTTTCATTTATTTAAAACCTGTTTTATTTAAAAAAAAAATAGAAAAATATCATGCAAAGAAGGGTTAAAAATTAAAAAATAGATACTATTATGATAATAAGAACCTTGGAAAAAGGTTAATGATCAGGGCTTAATTAGCATCTGTTTAATGGTCTAAACATTGCAAGTAAATAATAGTCAGAAAAATAAGTTTAAGAAATTCTGTTGTTCAAAAACTAAACTAAAAATGAGTTTTATCATATCAAAAGACATTCTAAACGTCAAACATTCAACTAAAACTGGAAATACCAAACTAAAAGTAGACATTACTGAAATACATACATACAAAAATAGCATTTTGGAAATCACTTTACTTCCGCGTTTTGCATCCATTCAGCCAGATTTGCCGGTAGAACTTGACCATTCTAATCAATTTCTCCATGTCAATTCAATCACACAGCTCACAAGTCGAAAGTGTGTAAAAGCACCTCTTTGGTAGAATATTCAGACGCTTGACTAATGACATTTGGTGGAACTTGCTACAGGTATTGAATTATATCACGCGTACTGTTCCACAATATTTATTCACCAAACCTGAACAGATTACAACTCGTGACAATTTCAAAGTTGAGAGGTTTGGCAATGTGTGATGTTTTCCTCAGTATCCTTAGTTCCTGATTCAGCGATCCCGAAGTAAGTAAATTTGTTGACATTTTCCAAGTCTTGTCCAATCCGTAGAGCTGTGCGATTTTCCATCTCGCATCACATCTCTTGGGCATTCCAGGCCATAGTTTTGAGCCATGTAATGCAAGCCTCTCGGTGGGGGTTGTTCATCTTGGTTTACATATTGCAGTCTAAAGTACGAAGTATACTTCGTAATAAAAGTGTTCAAAAACATCGGTTATCTCCTACTCTATGGCACGATACTTGCTGTGATATCTTCCCAAACATTGTTTCCCATTAAATCCTTATATTTCTCAAAATTAAAAAAAAAACTTGGCGATGACTATATATTAATAAACTTGTCAGCCATTTTAAAAATTACACCGCACTGCACACAAGCATCCGGTAGTAGTTAACGTCGTTGAATGATGAGTCATAAACAGAAACACGTTTGTCTGTCGTGTTGTGTCGCTACTCAAACCCCACCACCGTTCTGGCGCACACGGGCGCGGGTAGTCCGCACCACGATACAATACAAAACAAAATGTGTCTTTAACCGAACTAAATAAAACCAATATGATTCTAGCGTGATATGATACGCAAAAGTGGGTGTAAAAAAAGCAACCCTTACATAAGCACTCTTGATAAAATTAAAGATGAGACAATTATATAATATATTTTTTATTTGTATGTATACATACTCCATTTTTACAAAACTGTATCATATCAATATCATATCATATCAAAATCTCAGATCAGTATATTGCGTCAGTTGTCGTGGTAAGTGTGTGAGCATTACAATGTCATGTCTGTCATGCCTTTTACGTTTCCAAGCGGGGCGCGACGAAGCATCTCACTAGGGCGCCATAGTGTGTGTCGCCATATTGCATTGTCTGCATTCACAGTGAGCATGGTAACCACAACTCTTGGATTCGATTCCTGCTATCCATCAGGCAGAGTAGACTCGCTTTGGCAGGCTCTTAAAATAAAAAAAAAAACATGTTATGGGTGGCTTTGTTGCAATCTCTTACAGGCATCGTAAGCATGGATCAATTGTGTGGTGCGACATAAGTCAACACACCTTACGTACATCCTGTAAACCCCCTCTAACTTTTACTAAAGAAAAAATATTTTCAGAAGCCGATCACAGAATCCAGGATGTGCAAAAGCCCTAACTAAAGTAACTGAAGGAAAGCTCTTGTCTTAAGGAAATTGGTCTCATTTTTCCTCCATATTTCAATATTGAGTAATAGTTTTATAGGAATTCTTGAAGTTTCCTGTTTTTCAATTTGTTGTGAGTCCAAGATTGTATATAAGCGACCGTATTAAGCACGCACATACAATATCGACGTAGTTTGAGGTGCACACTTCTAAAATCTGGATTTGTTTCTAGCTGTAAACGAAATAAAGTATCTTGCCCAACAATGTCTAAGTCAGCTGTGGTGATTCTGGCCCGGGGTGCTGAAGAGATGGAGTCTATCATCACTGTTGATATGCTCCGGAGAGCAGGTGTAAGTAGAAATGTGATTTTTACTTTCCAAACCATTTAGTTTTTATTTTCAAATTGGATTTGAGAGTTTGTTTGGTTGAACGCGACAATCTCAGGAGGCACGGATCCAATTTGAAAAATTATTCTAGTGTTAGATGGATCACTTATAAAACTAGATGACACCTTAGTCAAATTAGTTACTTTTTATCATCAGTCAAAACGACAATTTTGTATGAAAAATGTACTAAATACCAAATTGTGACGTCACTGTTTTAGACTACTCAATTGAACAATATATTTCACTGTATATTTGATTTAAATTCGTAATAATAATAAAAAGCTATGTTACCTGTATTTTTCGAGATGTTTTGTGATATTTGTTGTGATGAAGTTGACATTGGTATTTATTTACGATATTCATCTTCCCCATTCTTGTTACTCAATACTACAAAATGGTGGTTTCTAAGTTAGACTTTTGTTGTAGATCTCTGTAACTTTAGCTGGCTTAGACGGTGAAGAACCTGTACTATGCTCGAGACAAGTGACCGTGGTCCCTGATAAGTCACTGTCTGCTGCTCTGCAAGACCAGCCACAATATGATGCGGTAATATTTATTTTTTCAATTATGACAGTTAATCTATATTATTACATATATAAAAGAAAGTAGTGTTAGTTACACCACTTATAACTCAAGAACGGGTGAACGTATTTAGCTGAAAATTGGTGAGGAGGTAGCTTAGAACCAGGAGACGGACATAGGACACTTTATCCCGTTCGACCGCTTTTCAGTCCAAAATAAAAAATCTGCTTATTTATTGCCTCTAAGGCGCAACAGAGTTCGCGGGGTAAGCTAGTTAATAATAATAATAACTCCACACATCTTACACTCGGCAGTTTGAGTGCCTAGTGTGACATGGCGATCGCTAGTTCCTCGTTGCAATTGAAGAAGATTTCAGGCCAATGGCTGCGCCAATCAAGTTGATATGCAATAAACTCACACTAAACGCTCTGATCCCAAATTTGACAAAGTATTTTCTATGGTAATCTGCTGTTGATAAACTGCATCGTCACCTGTAACAGCCCACTGCTGGACATAGGCCTCTCTTTAGCAAGGAGGTTTTGGCCTACTATACCACGCTGGTCAGCTCTTCCCTTTGCAGTGATGTTGTCTTACATGTTTTGTTTCCTTAGTCGCCTCTTACGTCACCTTTGAGTAAAGTAGGTGTGGCTGCATTTTTAATCCGTCGCCACACGTCGATATACACCTTATACAATACTAAATATATGTTACAGATGAATTATATCCAGACATAGAAAAAATGAATGTATTCATCATATAATAGGGAATGTGTACACGACTCCAAAATATTTATATTCGTAAATTTTATTGCTAAATAAACATACGGATAAATTATTTTTGAAATTCATTATAATAAGACCAACTCACAGTGTTTAGAAGCGACATAAACATAGTTTGTCGATCGATCGATAGATGGCGTGTGTCATATTTTCTGAATCGCGATATCATTTGTTACGCATGGCGGGTTAAATACACCAGATATTTAATGTTTAAAAAAACCTTTCAAGGCACATGTGCTGGTTGCTATATTTGTGTGATATATACAGTATAGAGCGATACGGTGGCTTTATTAGAATCACTCCAAGTGATGCGACAGTGGTGACAAGGAGCGCCCTGCGTACACACAGAAACCCACATAAAGCGACAGCATCCGTGCTGTCGTGTTTCATTGGTGAGATCGGCGATCCATTGATGCAGAGGTGACAGTTATCGTAATAAGTGTATGACACGATACTTACACTGTCACGATAACTGTCACGCCTTTACATCCCTAAGCGGGTTGTGAAAAAGCATCACACTAGGGCGCCATAACGTGGATCAACACACCGCATTGTCTGCGTTCACAATGAGTATCGTGACCACAGCTCTTGGATTCTATTCATGCTTTCCATCAGACAGAGTAGTCATTTTAGCAGGGCCTTAAAATAAAAAGCGTTTACAAAATACATGCATATTCCTTATTATTTATTCTAGGTGAGAATCGAACCTACAATCTCTGGCCTAACAGTAGTTCAGTAACCGCTAGGCCACGTAACTGAACGTAATTGTTTCTTTTGGATGTAATTCTATTCAACCTATCACCGTCCACTGCTGAACGAAGGTCTCCCCCAAAGAACGCCAAATATCCCGGTCTTGGGCAACTCGCATTCATGCGCTGCCAGCCACCTCAAGTATGCTTATCAGCATCTAATTTATCAGTTCTGCTAAAGGGCCAGACGGTTGTGTGAGATGCCATGTCATTATTTATTTTCTCAGCAGTTTAAAAGTAAGTATTAGAATAGAGTGCTATTACTTCCAGGTCATCTTACCTGGTGGATTGGAAGGTT
Source organism: Hypercompe scribonia (assembly GCA_949316085.1). Lineage (NCBI taxonomy): Eukaryota > Metazoa > Arthropoda > Insecta > Lepidoptera > Erebidae > Hypercompe > Hypercompe scribonia. Next base: position 7,467,171 of record OX438997.1, read on the forward strand.
CAGACCGTCTGTGCAAGTCCGAAGTGGTAGGGCAACTACTGAAAGACCAAGAGAAGTCTGGCAGAATTGTTGCTGCTATCTGTGCTGGTAAGCATCGAATTTAATTAATACATTTTATCATTTTCAAAGTTAAGCAACTCCAGTAAGGTCAATCTATGGATAGGTGACCATTTTCTGATAACACGTTAAGCAATCCCGGTGGAAATAAGAACACCTGTGGCAATCGTTACGTAATTGGAGACGTAAAAAGTCCAACAGTCTATTTACAGGCGAAGTCCAAGTTGTTGACGAGAATAGGTTGATGCCTGACGCTCCATGCAAAAATCAAGTTCCATTTGTATCGTAATAGACTCAAAGTGGACTACACTACGGAAGAAAGAGACTAGAAGGGTGTACTTCTTATTACAATAATTTATTAGCGAAAGAGTCACGTGAGGACGATGAGAAATATCTTGAGCCTGGCATCGTCACAATTAAATATCATTCAGATTACACAGCGCTAATATTCACGAAGGTTGCCTCTGTTTTAAATAAAAGTGCAGTGAAGATAGAAGGTAAGGGAAGATTTAACATTTTTGCGTTTACCTCAGCGCCAACAGCCTTCGTCGCCCATGGCATCGGTCTCAACAAACGTGTGACGTCATACCCGACTACTAAAGACAAGATCCCTGCAGATAAGTACACTTATGTTGAGGGAGAAAGAGTTGTGGTAGATGGGAACATTGTTACGAGCAGGGTAAGTTAACTTTAAACTTGATATTATTTACCTTAAGTAAGACTTCTTGATCTTTCGAGTCGATATAACTGTCAGAATCTGGAATACTGTAGCTCACGCTAGACATCAATTCGAAAAACTAATTACTCCGTAGTTTGGTGTAATTTCTGTAAATGGTATTCAACAATACCCTTGATCAGTCTACTGCTGGAAGGAGGTTTTGGTCTATTATACCACACTGGCCAGACAGATTGGTATAGGTTTTGTTTTAAATTTTCCTGCTCTTTGCTGTGATGATGTCCTGTATAGTTTGCAACCCTCGGCTGCCTCTTACGACACCCTTTGAAAGAATAGGGGCGGTGACACTGTATTCTTAGAAATGATATTAAAGTGTTTATTTTCATATGTATATATAACCACATAAAAAGAAGTCTGCTGTGGATAGATCTGGACTTCAGGGTGGCCATGGAATGTCGCCTCGTCTGAAAATCAGCTTTTCCGGAAACATGTCTTTGACTACCGGCAGGGACTCATTGGATGTGTGACAAGTGGCTCCATCTTGTTGAAACCATGTGTTACGATTGTAGCCAGGCAATGCCAGTAGCATCGGTTCCAAGAACTCCGTCGTAACATGTTTACGCGGGATGTTAGATTCATTTTTAACGAATTCTTGGCCCACCCTATAGAAAGAGCAGACTAGTCACAGATAATGTTTACTTCTGCCCACAAACACCTGTAACTCAAACTCTAATAGTTACAAGTACGTAGACAGGTAGTAGATAGTGTTACCACCCCTATTCATCCCGTGGGTGTCGTAAGAGGCGACTAAGAAAACAAACTATTCAGGAAAATATCATTACAAAGAGATGGAAAACTTGAAACAAACCCTATTCCAACTCGTTTGGCCAGCGTGGTATAGTAGGCCAAACCTCCTTCCCAAGGAGAGCTATGTGTCCAGCAGCGGACTGTAAAAGGCTGTTGATATGATGTAGACAGCAACGCACGAACGAACTTATAACACCCCCCTCTCAAATTCTTGCCCTTTTTACATTTAGGTTACCCTGCAGTGTGGCAACCCAGAGATCTAAAGTATTGCGGTTACCAACAGCCTTTAATAGTCCACTTATGGACATAGGCCTCTACTTATAAACCAATAGGGTTGTTATAGGATTTGTTTCAAGTTTTCCTCCTCTTTGCTGTGATGATGTCCTTTGTAGTTTGCTCTTAGTCGCCTCTTACGACACCCTCGTCATGAATAGAAGTGGTGACACTCCATGTCCTTATCCATCATCACAGAGTACATAGATGCTTAGATGTGTGGAAGCGCGTAAACCTATCGGTTTTACGCCTAATCTCACCCCGATCGTGTCGGATAGCCGTCCTATCGGATTTTGAGAGTGAGGGAACAGAGAGTGTACCAATATTTCCTGCGTAGCTGGCTAGTTTCCGTTGAGACTGGTCACCGTAGCTGAATTCGTAGTAAACCATAGTAATAAGTTATATTTCATGAGTTTATTCTATTTTCAGGGTCCTGGCACAGCATACTGGTTTGGTTTAAAGTTGATCGAGTTGCTGGCTGGTAAATCTAAGGCGGATGAAGTGGAGAAAGGCATGGTCATATCGACTTACTAAACTGGGCAAAGGATTTTCTTCCTATAGCAACACTTTGTTGTTATATTGCTATTAAATTTGTGGAATAAATTCACAGATCATTCATTCACATTTCATTCATTCATAAAGCAAGGTATTTAGGAGATATGTACACAAGCGTACATTATCTCACCCTTGTTTGTCCTAACTTAAAAATCCGACAAGTCTGGTCTACGGAACTACGATTCTCTAGTACTTGGGTTGTGGAGATCCGATGGCAGTCACTTCAAGTAAATACTAGAAATTCAGCCTTATAATAATAGGTTTAGTTTAAAGCCAACCCGATTTAGTATAGAAAAACACTCGGCAAATGATGACACTACGTGTAGAAATACAGATATTGTATATATGCTAATTGGCGCGAGAACTTCTTTATCGCAATACAGGGTCAGTTACTCCGTAGTTTGGTGTTTCTTCGATAGATGGCGCTGTAGCATGTCTTTGTTTCCGCTTTAGGTGCAAGTCGCCACAGTACGTTTAGATTAAGTTTATACTGTCATATATGTCCGTAGGATCAAGGATCTTATGGGTGACCTAATATCTATGCGCACCAGTTTGTTATGATAGGATTTTTCCAGACCCGGAATAAGTAATAATGATAATTACTATTTGGCTTGAATGTTTAAAAATAAATACTTTTTTGAGTTAATACTTTTTGTTTTTATTTTATTTATTTTTTTACTCATTTTGAACGTGAATTCGTGTTTATGTAAACTGGGTTAATTCAGCTTATAAAAAGTCCATTTGCGTTAAAAATATAGTGACACGTCATCAAGTCTCTAGCCCTCACCGACTTCTTTATCTTGCGGCCTGAAACCCACTGCTGTTTCTCATATATTCAGAATTAATTACTACATACATACATAATGTGATGCCTATTTCCCAGAAGAGTGGCTAAGTGGGCAGAGACAATTGATCAGTGGAGATCATACTACAGTCCTGACACCTCTTGCTAAGGACATAAAAGGCATGACCACACCATCGGGGCAGTGTTAGGCTCACACACCACGATAGCTGCCACCTCTGCAACAATGGGTCTCCGGTCTCGCACTCACCAACGAAACACAGATGCTGTCGCTTTAGGTTGGTCTTCTATGAGAAGGTAGTACTGCCCCGGTCGAGCCGGCCTGTTCATGCTGAAACCAGCGTGACTACTACGGGTCCTCGTGCTTATCACATGATCCTTTTTTTATTTGGTTGGTTCATTAATGGCCGACCAATTAATTCAAGATAAAAAGTGAAAATTAAACAAAACATTTGTTTTAAACACAAGTTTATATATTTAGATATACATGACAAGCTTTAATACACACAATAAATTATTTGTAGTTCATAAAGTCGTCAGCACATTTTTGAAACAATTAGTGTGAACACGCCTTAAAAAAACAATGTGAGAGCGAGATAGAATGCAATGTAAAAGGGTCATCGACTAATTACGTAATGCGAAAATGGTCGCTAACAGACTAAAAGTTAAATAAATTTTCAACGTGACTATTGTCATATATCATAACTCCTAAACTTTTACGTTCACTGCTAATTTAATTATATCAAAAATTGCACGCGCATTCCCGACTTTCTGTTACACACTTTCGTCCCTTTTCACACAAATCCCTCTCGCAGATTACAGAAATAGTGTAATACATCAAAAACTTAACTTACATTTCGTTTGTAACGATAACCAGTGAGACGCGTTCTCCTTATGCCGTAACGATAGATTATCGTATCGTGACTTGTGTATTTAGGACGACACGAATAATTATCGTCCACGGCTTTTCACAGTGACGACAAAATATCAAGTTAACTGAAACTACTAGCACGATACTCATAATACTTTACGACTTACCGTGACGGGAAATCATATGTCGGTACTCGGGAACTGACTAACTGGTTTACTTGACTTGACAGTTAGCCCAGTGGTTTAAGCGGTCGCCACACCACTCTCCACTTCGCTGAGTGTTGTGGGTACAAATCCCATATGAGACAAATTGTTGTCCTGAGTCCAAGTGTTCTTTATGTCCTTTTTTTGTATGTTTGTAAAGTCCCCCGTGATACAAGATTTATTCCTAGTGTGGGCTGGCTACCCTACTATCATTCAAAACAACGTATAGCGTATGAGGCGATGTGAAAACGATAAGGCGACTGCCGTGAACCGTAGAAATGCTGTCACGACGCAATGGGAACAGCTAGAGACGATACATTGTCACGACACAGTAAAAACGCGCTCTGACTTCACACTTTTACCCTTCCAACTATATTTCGTATTTAGTCGATACAAATATAAATGCAAAATGATGAAAATGAGAGCACATTAAAATCTTAAGGGTTTACTTTTGAAAAAATATCGCCTAATAATCAATAATCGTTTGTCTTTACGAAAACCCTCGCACTAGAAATATTCCTTCTATGAACATAGATGAAACAGACAAAAAAGACCCACGCTCCGAACAGATTGTGGCTCACACAAAGTTTGAAACTACAACGGCTAAGTTACACGCTATCCGTGCATTCTATGTTATATGTGTGCAATATGTAAAAATGTATATATTGCTATTAATATACAAAAAAATCAGATTCCAAGACCAAGGAACACAGACTATTTGGCAAGTTTTAATACTAAAATGAGAATATTAAGGTTGGGCAGACTGCGGATGGGACGGGAACGAGTGTCATCGTCGCTGCCTCGTTCCGCAGAGTGTGTAGCCCATTTTCGTTTCGATTGAATTATAATAGCAATCACGAAACTTACGTATACACATATTGTATAAATATAAGTTTTTAATGAGACAGTCCAACTTTGTTGGAAAGTTTTTTTTCATACTAAAATACAAAAATAGTAAAGAAACCACCTTAAAGATCGCGTTAAGCCGTCGGTCGCGGTTGCCATTCGAACATTGTATTGTGGAGGGACGAGTGTCATCTCCCTCCGACACAAAGGGAGGGCCCTCCGACCAGGCGAGGTGATCATGCCTGGTGGGCCGCGGCCCAACGGTTAATGTTGGGATGTTGTACATATGCTAATCGACGCGAGAATCTCTATTTCGCGATACAGGATTAGTAGTTGCTTCATAGTTCACTCCGTAGCTCAATGTATCTTCGCTAGATGGCGCTGTTGTATATTTTTGTTTGTGCTGTATGTGGAAGTCGCCACAGCGGCAATCGTTCCTGGTAGCCGGAGCTCCAAAACGTCCGACAAATTTGTCGACAGAACTATCACCTATTAGGTTGTGCAGGTCTAATGGCAGACGCTCCACGTAAACAATTGAGGTTCAGCAGTGTTGTAGAAGATCTAAAGCTGCCTCCAACTCGGTGTACCAAAAAGGCTCGGGGGATGATTAAGGACTCCGTATCAAAATCTGTTACATGGTTTAGAAGTTAGGCGGACACATAGACTGTTGCGTCAAGCGAATTTGTTTCTATGTAAAGATAAATTTTATAAGTATGTACACAAATATCGTGATTGCTATTATAATTATATACTAAATATGTATAGATCACAATATATTCGATCTATTTCAAACTAAAAACCGATTTCAATGTTTCAAATTCCAAAATAACTTGTTTTTACAACTTATGTTCGGTAATTTATGGAAGATGTTTCGTGTAGTGGGGGCGACCGACGACCTTTGACATTGACATCGCGGCAGTAGCAGCGGTAACAAGAGAACTTATTTGTTTCTTCTCGCGTTTCGGTGGCCCGCGTCAGAGTAATAAAGCGACTTCTCAATTGGCGGTTGTATGTGAAGTGGTTACCAGAAATTTAGACTGCCACCTCGGCTCAATTGTCGTATACTCACCGTTTCACCGTTTACAACTGCCGAATTTTTCTATTTTCCACCATTTATGGTATACAAATATTAACTGGTAAAAATATACAGTGATACCAGTATAAAAAAAAAAATGAAACATTGAAATCGGTTTAAAAATAATATCAGTGAAAATACATGAAATAAAAATATATTGGTTGCTTATGGTTATAATAAATTATTTTATATTTTATTACATTTAATATTAAAAAAAATAAAATAGATTACGCTAAACACAGTCAAAATTACAAATTTAAATAAGATACCTATTTAAATCTGTATTATATAATTATTCAGTCGCAATTATGAATAAGCTAAAATCAATAAACAATATGATTATACATTTCGTGAACTCTATTGCGTAGTATTAGAGTCGGTATTTGAGTGATTTTTAAACCTAAGGGTTACATATTACATTTTCCAATTTGTGAAATAATTTCAAGCTTAAAATCAAGTTTATTCCCTTTATAATTTGTTGAACAGAAATATTATAGAGGTGTGCATCGTATCCGAATGTTGCGGATATTCAAAAATTTATCCGAACCTCGAAAATCTCATTTCTATATGATTCATTCGTTTTTATGTTCTTAAGTAGATATGATTTAAATATGAGTACGCATATTATTCATCTCATAATTTTCATTTGTGATTTTACTATCATTAATTATAAGCCAGGATCGGTTTACATTGCGTATACTTTATTGCGTAGTATTAGAGACGTTGTTTGAGTGTTTTATTAGAACCTAATGCTCAGATATTATGTTTTTAAATTCGTAAAATAATTTCAAATTTTATATCAAGTGTAAAGTGTTAAAGCAGAAACTCTGCAATCGTATTCGATTATTTCTAGTATACGAAACAATATCCGAAGCCCACCAGGTTTCGGATAAAGGCGGAGCCTCAGCCAGATTGTCATCATAATCGTCATCAACAGCCTTAAACATTCAAAGAGTGGACATAGACCTCCACCTTAGAAAGGAGATTTCGGCCTGCTACCTCGCTCGCCAGACGGGTTGGTATAGGGTTTGTTTCAAGTTTTCCTTTTCTTAGCAGTGATGTTATCCTGCTTAGTTTACTTCCTAATTCGCCTCTAATAACACCCATAGGATAAACAGGGTTGGTAAAACCGCATGGTGTGATGGTGGAAAATCCGTGTGGTGATTAACAAAAATTCTTATCCACTGCCACACGGAAACGGATTATGGTACTACCACAAGTAGATTATGTTCTTATTATTTCTATATGGTTCAGTCGTTTCATCATATTTAAAAAAATGGATGACTATAATATGTTTAAAATTTAATTTTATCATCAAATAATAATATAGAAATAAAAGCAAATCATTTTTATGTGTATTTTCTATTGCAGTTATTATAACGTTACCAATGTGGTAACGTTAAAACTAACGTATATCCGAAATCATAACCGCAGCGGTATCCGAAACCGATATAACACTAGAGGTGTATTTGTATTTAGATCCAAAATATACGTAAGATCTCAAGTTTGGTCAATACGATAAAAAACGTAATTAATGCGAAAAATAAATTGCAAAAGTAACGGTTTTTTTTTAAAGTACCTTTTTTGTCGTTGTTTTTAATTAAAAAGAGGGTCTAATTCTAATATCTGAGCAATCGCTATGAAATATGCAAGATTATAACTTGAAATTATTTCCACTTATTCTGGTATCTTAGATCGAGCAGGTTTATCAAGGAATGAAGTGACCCATCCACTGTTATATACTGTGTTTCACCTTTCCTTGACAACTACCCTCAACGGTCACATAATATACACGTGAACAAAACTGACAGACAGACTTCTTTTATAGTCCTTGAATACGATGAAACTGTCTTACATCACTAAAACACTAAAATAACATTTTTCTTTCAAACACTCACATACATAACTCTAAAATACATATTATAATTTCAAATAATACATAAATATTGAGATTCGATTATATGCCTCCCGAAATAAGGTATAAAATCAAACGTATATCGAAAATTATCTAGTACTTAAGACTTCGAAGAGATCATACGACTTGGAGATGTATACGTGTTTTTACGCCTCATCGAATTTAAGACTTCGAACACTGCTAAATAAGGATGACGGTTGAAAAAGCAATGTCTAATTAGAAAAAAGGTCTTAACTAATGTAATGTCCACACGACTTCGAAATTACCAGTTGTCTAAGAAGTCGTATCCAGTCTTTGGTACGCCGGTGTCGGTAAGAGTTTCGGTGGAGTGGAAGTCGGTGCCTGATGAAGCTTGGCTAGACGAGAGAAGACCACGGTTCTCTTCGGAAAGATCTGTAAACGGGAGATAATGTGCTTCAATTAGTCAATTTCTTTTTTTTTCTATAATTTAAACAGAAGGATAATACTAATAACTTGAAACACGTGCTATGGTAACCAAACTATGTAATGTCACGTCGGAGTCACCACTGTGGAGGAACGGGTGTCATGTCCCTCCAACTCAAAGGGAGGATCCTCCGACCAGCCGAGGTGATCATGCCTTGCAGGCCACGTCCCAACGGTTGACGTTGGGAAGTTGACGGCGCAAGAATTTCTATATCGCGATTCAGGACTAGTTACTCCGTAGTTCGGTGTCTTCGGAAGACGACACTGCAATTAATTTTTGGTTGCGCTGTATGTGGAAGACGCTACATATTATATGTATTTCTAAATACATAAATATTACAGAGAAATGCACGACACAACGAATGATCCGTCATTGACATCCATACTTCGGCTCCTCTCACATCTACTACCATCTACTTATGAGACTATGGTGGTAATACTTTTACCTCTCGAGCTGCAGAAGTCCATAGACGATAGTCACTTGCCATTACTTAACTCTTCTGGCCCCAATACCATAAAAAAAACCCCTAGTAAGTATATTTATCTACATTACAAGTTCTGATTAGTTCAGGCCTAGATGCTGTTGTCCCACTGGTTGAACAAATCAATCAACCTATCGCCGTCCACTTCTGAACGAAGGTCTCCCCCACGGAACGCCAACCATCGCGGTCTTGGGCAATTCGCATCCATCCGCTGTCAGCCACCTTCTTCAAGTCGTCGGTCCATCGCGCCGCAGGGCGCACTATACTACGTTTACCCAACCGTGGTATCCACTCTAGTATATAACTAAGAATAATAATTGAATAACCCTCCGTGCTAAGGAGTGGTTTATGTCCAGCAGTGGACAGTTACACGCTGTTAATGATGAAATAATAGGCTGATAGAGACTACCATAGCGATTAGGTCCACCAATGCTCTAAAGTACATCGTGTGTATAAATCAAATACTCGTGAATTTCAAGGTTGTGTATAAGAAATTGTTTTAGCGATAAGGTTGCCATTTGTACGTAATCATAGATTTTATGTACTCTTGTTTGTATAGTGTACTAATTTTATTTTGTAAAGACGTCTGCGTTATGAATATATCCTGTGTGGGACTTTACAAACATACAAGAAACGGACGCAGAGAACACCTAGGCTCTTGAACAACAATTTGTGGATCACACAAAGTGTTGTCCCATGTGGGGTTTAAGACCCACAACAATGAGAGCAGTAGTGGTGTGGTGTGGGATCGCTTAAGCGACTATGCCAGCCTTGCACACTACGTTCTAAACTAAAGGAGACATTTTTTTTTTTTTTTAAGAGACTGTCAAAGTGACTACTCTGCCTCATGGAGAGCATAAATAGAATCCAAGAGTTATGATCACCATACTCATTGCGAACACAGACAATGCAGTATAGTGACCCACACTATGGCGGCCTAGTAAAATGCTTTTTTATGCCTCGGCGACGTAAAAGGCATGACAGTCATCGTGGCACTGTATTATACACACTTACCACGACAGCTATCACCCTTTCTTTTTATAGCAACCTACCAAAGTGACTCTACTCCGCCTGATGGGAAGCATGAACAGAATCCAAGAGCGGTGGTCGCCGTACTCACTGCGAATGACGACAGTGCAGTATGGCGACCCACGCTATGGTAGCCTAGTGAGATGCTTTTTCACGCCCCGCTTAAAGGACCCGGGATCGTCGCGAAACACGTGCGCTGGTAATGAATTTCAGGTTTTAACTGACTTGCACAGGAAGGAAGAGCCGAACCGTTTAGTTCAGGAGCGTTGTAATTCTGAAACGGTGACTTCCAAGGCCAGCACGAGTTTTCCTGTAGAGGAATTGCGTTAATGTAACGCGTACTGTAGTATTAGACACTCATTATCAAGGAATGTAGGTGGGAAGTGTTCGCGTTAAACAATTAATCTGTATTTAAACAATAGCTCACAGATTGGTCATGTTTACAAATAGCTGACTAAGCAATGTACTTGATAAGACTTGAATATTTCAATAGGTATCGCGCGTATTGCTTGAAGTGTGACTATTTTCTTTGTTCTATTATATGGAGAGTCAAAGCGTGGCGTGGCTGTTACTCGTACACAGTTCGATACTGCTCTCGTTAGTCTAGAGGTTAGAGTATGCGACTTTTTTTTTTCTATATTAAGAGCCTACCAAAGTGAATTTACTCTTCCTGATGGCAAACATGAATAGAATCCAAGAGTTGTGGTTACCATACTCATTGCAAATGTAGACAATGCAGTATGGTGGCCCACACTATGGCGGCCTTGTGAGATGCTTTTTCACACCCCGCTTGGGGACGTAAAAGGCATGACAGTCATCGTGACAGTGTAAGGCTTACACAGTTACCACGATAACTGTCACACCTGCATCAATGGGCCTCCGGTCTCACACTCACCAACGAAACACGACAACACGGATGCTGGCGCTTTAGGTTGGTCTTCTGTGGGAGGGTAGTACTGCCCCGGTTGAGCCGGTCCACTCATACTGAAATCAGCGTGGCTCTACTACCTAGCAAATAAGTAATAAAAAACTTGATAAGACTTCAATATTCTAATAGGTATCGTGCGTATTGCTTGAAGTGTGACTATTCTCTTTGTTCTATTATATGGAGAGTCAAAGCGTGGCGTGGCTGTTACTCGTACACAGTTCGATACTGCCCTCGTTAGTTAAGGTCAGAGTATGCAACTGCTGATTAAGACGTCGTGGTTCCTAGGTCAGGTTAAAGTGTTATTGAGATTTTCTGGTTGCAGAAATATATAATAACAGCCTAGAATTTCAAATTTGAGGTCTTAATCTTGTGTTTCAAAGGTTTGAAACTTCGATGGCTCACATCTGCATGGCGCCTCGGGAGGGTTCATTTTTTTTATGCAATAAGAGGGAAGACTAGTACACCTGACGTCACTTGACGGTAAGTGACTACCGCTCCCTATGGATACCTGTAACTCAAGACACAAGTTCGGGGAGGTTCTGGGTTCTTAGTAGCTGTCAAAAGTTTCGAGGGTCGGCTCGACCGGGACAGTACTACCCTCTCACAGGAGACCGGTGTCATGCTTTCCATCAGGCCAAATAGAGTCACTTTGGTAGGTTTCTATATAATAAAAAAAAAAGGCCAACCTAAAGCGACAGTCATACACACACGCACATGCACACGCAAACGCCCCCAAGCGGTCGGAAAAAAGCATCTCACTAGGCCACTTCGCAATGAGTATGGTGACCACAATTCTTGGACTCCATTCATGCTTTTCATTAGGCATAGTAGTCACTTTGGCAAGCTAATTAAAAAAAAACAGTTGTGTAAACTCACCGCTACTAGATTTGACCACACTACTTCTATAATCCTTCTCATATTTATTATCTGCCGGTGGACTCTTAAAGTTTGTCCTGAAGAAATTCTCCGAAGACGCCACTATCTGGGTTTGTGGTGCTACTGACACTAGACACTCTCTTTCTTCGTCCTTGTTCTTAAAGTTTCCTATGAATTTGCTTATGAATCCTGGAGATGTGACCTGAATAGAAAGAATTAGTTTATAATGGCCTGAACTATGGTAAAGAGACTGCTGATAAACATACAAGTACTTATATAATTCTAATTTTCGATGAAAAATAAATAAAATAAAAATATTTTCTGAGATTTGACATACAACGCCATCTAGTCTTAAACTAAGCAGAGCTTTTACAATGGGTGGACAACTGATACAAATACATATATACTTTTTTTGTAAATATATACATATTATACATAGATGACACCCTAACTCCGACAAAGATATTTGCAGAACATGCAAACATTTAGTTCGACCCGGGAATCCGAGACCTCGAGCACAGCAGTCGCTTACTGCGCCACCGAGGCAGTTGAGTAAAAAGTTGAAAAGTGAATTTTATGTGTGTAATTATAGGACCTTTTTTTAGTTTTCATTGTCTCTTAAATGATGGCGCACCGGCACTCTGTGCATGGAATTTCGTACGGTAACGCATCAGCTAAGTAGTACTATATGTAACTTCAAATTCTAGTAGATATAGTTTACCAGTGTCAACCACGTATTTATTTACCTATTGTGAAAATGTCTACTTTTGTAGTACAAAAACGGCGAGAATTTATTCCTGGTCTTATTATTGTAGTTTTTATTTCACGATAAAAATCCTTATGTGCGGTTTTCGTTACATTTGAGTGTTTTAATTAAGTTTTTGAAATAAAAAATATATAAATTTATACTTAAAAATTTAACAATTTCCTAGTAAAAGAAAGAGCAAAATAAATCTCCATTTTTTTAAAGTCCTTTAAATAAATACTCACCTCTCTATCATGCGAATCTTTGTAAGTACTCCTCAAAACATCATGAGACTTCAGAGCATTCTTCAATTCAGAGACCACTTTGGAGTGAGAAAGAGCTAACTCAGACATAACCGGAGGGGGAGATGTCGGTTTCTCTTCTTTCGGAGCTCTACATTCACTCAGAATACAGAGGTTCAGTTGACTCTTCGTTTGGTAGAGAAACGGAGCACTGTGCTCATCTCTATATGTGGTATGTTCATCCTGAATTAATCTCTGACCATGTTCCCGCCCGAAGAAAGACATTAGGTCATCTTTTCTCACCGGTGGATCATTCAGGTCAAAATCTAGGTTATCCAGGAGAGCGTACTTTAGTGAGATATCTGGTTTGATAAGAGATTCGTTTATTATTTCAGTCTGAAACAAAATATACCTCATTATAAACTATGAAAAAAAAAAACTAAATTCAATAGTCTTTTTTAATTGACTTCAAAAAGGAAGAGGTTCTATGTTCCACTGTATGATTTTTTTTTGTTTTTTAACGTGTTGTTAGCGTGTCTATCAGCTCCCTGGAGTGTGCAAGCAAGATTCAGCATCTTGCCGTTAGGTGTTAAACCTTACTTGTCAGTCAACAAGTTGTTCGTTCCATTATGTTCCAAGTAGCCCGATGGGGCCTTAGGTATACTTGAGAAAGAACATCTTTGTTACCCTGGCGGTCTAGGTCGCTTACCATAACCGTGTATTTTTTGCGAAAATTAAAACAGAGCCAGTATGATAATGTTAGTGGGTTCAAGTCTACATTTAGACTAATCGTCCTTTATCGAAATTACAGATTTCTTTCATTCTCTTTACTTCAGCATGCATGAATTGCACTTTACCAGGATTTGAAGTATAAAATTCTCACTGAAGCCCATGCAATAACAGCACACAGATGTTGGTTGTCAGCCTACAGGACAAAAGTACTTTCTAAACCCGTGCCTGGTGAGAAATTCCATGTCACCCTTCCAGGTTCCATCGTATCCAAACTATCTGTTAGGACTCACCGGCTAAAACAAAAGCACTATGCACCAAGCAGTATTTAGTTATTGTTTTAGACACCTGTGTTCTATTCCAAAATATACAACTAGGTTTGAAAAAAAAATACGGCTGTGCACTATAGATATACTAGCATTTAACTAAGAAAATATTGTATTGTGCATTTCGGTCTCTAATCCAAGCACCTATTGTGGCAAGAATAAAACAATCCAATTGTTATGAATTTCTGTGTCAATATTATGTGTTGTGTTAATTGTTTGTCTGTATTGTTTTTATGCACATGAAAACAGGGTCTTAAACCTTTATCATTATCATCATCCTCAGCCTTTAACAGTCCACTGCTGGACATAGGCCTCTCCTTAGCAAGGAAGTTTTGGCCTACTATACCACGCTGGCCAGACGGGTTGGTAAAGAGTTTGTTTTGAGTTTTCCTTTCTCTTTGTAGTAATGTTGTTGCATATTTTGCTTCCTTAGTCACTCTTACAACACCCACAGGACGAATAAAGTCTACGTATAAATAGATCAATATTTCTAAATACACGCTGATATATTTAAACTTAACTAATTGCTTGAATTTTGTTCACCATAATCTTAATCCCATTTCCACATTTTCCTTATTACGATTTCCGTAACACTCGGATCATAGTTGTTAGCGATCCTAACCATTAATGGTTAATGGCCTTAAGGCAGAGATTAATTATATACCACTTTTATACTTTAAAACAAGGATTTCACTCAGATTTTTGCACCTATGTTTAACTATGGGTTATGTAAATCATCTTTTATCGTAACTTTTATATGATGAATAACGACACCTTGCTTAAGGAAAATAAGTTCATTGGTTTGGTATTTACGAGTGAATATCTAATGCAGTCAAATACTGCATGTCCTCCACAACCAAACACTCAACATCCAGTTGCCCAAACATTCTTATTTCAATGGGATATTAATTTGCATTCTATAGGTGATGCGTAATGAATTAAGAATACAGAGTATCACCATCACCACCACCTTATCCCATGGGCATCGTAAAAGGCGATTAATGGAGTACTTTATACAGAAGGATATTACTGCAAAGAAAAGGAAAACTTGAAATAAACATTGTTAACCCGTCTGGCCCGCATTTTATGGTGGGTGAAAAACTTTTATTTGTGGAAGACCTATGTCCAGCAGTGGACCGTTTAAAGCTGTTGATGTGATGTAGAACTTTATGAACTAGAATTTTTAATGAAAAAATTTATAAGTTTAATTTAATTTTAGTAATGAGGTAGCCCTGTATTATATATAATGTGTAGGCTATCTATGTAAAGAGAGTGCATAAACAGTTATTTTAGTATTCTCGGCACAACTTTTCTAGATTCAAATTTGAATTGTCACGGTTTAATAATTTTTCTGGCATATTAATTTTGGCACCTATGTTTAACTAAGGCCTATGTAAGCTATTTAATTTCGTTAAACAACACATACTGTTGTCTTGGTAGAATTTATGACTAAGAGCTAAAACAAACATTATAGTAAGGGTATAAAATGTGTTTTCATATGACCTAGGAAGTGATTACGAAATACCACAGCAAGCAAATAGCATGTAGCGTGCAAGATACTAATAAACATTATTAGAAAATTCTACATTACGAGCTACGAATATTGAATATCTCTGATTCCTGACGATAATTAAAGATTCTTTCTTATATATTATGTTGACGTTAAAATTAACTTATATAATTTAATATAGCGTGCAACGTCCTAATAAACCTCATTAGAAAAGTCCCTATTACGAGCTATGAATCACTAACGTCATTAATCTCCTACAATAATTAACAATTCTTTTTCTTAAATGTTAATTAACGTGTTATGTGATAATGTAGTTCCTAGTTAGATACCTTTTCTTTTTCCGTGAGCGTTTCCCAGATGTTTTCGTAGGAACTTTTAGCATCTTCTATATCCTCGTAAATTTTCGATGCCAGTGGATTCATTGAACGGAAATATTCTTCTGCAATAGCTCCCAGCGCCATTTTTATAATGTTAAAAAATATTCACTAGTATTATATAAATACACAGTTTTTAAAGTATGTTCAATTTTACCATTTCCATTGAACGTCCGAAAATAAATAACACGGTCTATCTGTAAACGTTACAGCGTACTGTGAATATGTAGGGTTGTGTGTATATAATAAATGACAATGACTAAAATAGGTGTTGCCACACTATTCATTTTTAATGTTTTAAACGGTAAAAATATATGGTATAAATACTACTAACTCTAAAGTCGTAAAAATATTTACGGTTTATTTGAATAGCGCTCTAGCATTTATTTAAGAATTGCTATATATTGTGATTTCTCTAAATTAAACTTTATACAAGTGTAAGAATTTTCGATGTGTGTGGATATTGATTTTCTAACATGATTTACTTCGTAACTAAATTAATTTGAATATATTTTTCGGCAAATAGTAAAATAATTGTGTTAGTCAAGTTTTGCATCATATTTATTTAAATACTTATTTATTCCAAAAAACATACTAAAAATCGTCATTACGAAAAATAATCAACATTACTAATCTGTAGTGTTTTTATTTAGTATAAAATACGGTTATTGTGTATAGATGGGTGGACAACTAAGTGTCAAAAAATCAAAATGGCTTACATTAGCTTTATTTGTTTTGTGTTTTCTACGTTAAAATGTAGCAGTAGTATGTGATTTTTTATAAAAAGTGTATTGAACTATAACCATGTTGCATAACACGGGGCAATATGAGCCTAGTGAGACCCCTATAAACATGGCATCTCCAGTGAATATGACCCCTGGTAGCAATATGAATATCGTGAGCAACATCAATCATTTGGCCAAACTAGGCCACGGAAGTACTCCAGCAGTTAGCGGACCCTATGGACTAGGGGACTACGCTGTTTACCATCAACAACAATTTAATATGCCGTCGCAAATAGCTCAGTTTCCAAACCATCAATATCATCACTTGGGGTTCCCACACAATAATTATTCTAATCATAATCCTAGTTCTGCCATCGAAGGGGGCTTCCAGAACGGTATGCTGCCTATGAATTTGAACGTACACAATGAACACAACGCCAATATGTTTTCTTACGAGAAAAAGTCGGCCGAGGCAGCGAGACTCGATGTAATAAGAGATCAAAATATTAAAAAGGTAGCGTTAAATATACCTCAAATACCGAATAAAGTGTTACCCAAACAACCTTTATTTGAAAACGATTATCTACATAATGATTCATTCCACAATCCAAATCACAATTTAGATTTAAGTATGAAACCAAACCCTGAAAGAGTAGAAATAAGTAGTTCTAGAAGGAAAAAGATTGAAAACACAGTGAAACTTATTGAGAATATTTTGATTAATTCTTCCAATGCTAAACCTAAACCACTTGTACAGGAACCTATGAATGTAACACCCGATGAAATAGATTATAGCGTAAATTTATTAAAACCGTTAACAAATATTGCAACGACAGAGTCCGATGAAGCAAAAAATGAATTATCCGATTCACAACAAAATTTAACCCAAGAAAGAGAAAGTATCATAAAACGTCCAGCCGTAAATGAAGATGATGATGATAGTATTGGAAAAACAGAAACAGATGAAGTATCAGATATAGAAGATGTGAAGCCGCTTAATATCACATTGGAGATAGTTCCGCAAGACGATGTAGAAATGTCTGAGAAATGTGTGGAAATTAAAATAGAGAATGCGAGTTGGACTGATACGGATTACGTACAACCGTTTTTTAGAGATTGCAACTCGTTCCAAAGAGAACATGCAATGGATTTTAGAATTGTTGATGGTGATTCCAGTGTATCTGAGGCGCTTGCTGCTCTACAAAATACAGGTAAACGTGGCTACTTAAAAAAACTTAAGTATTGTTATGAAATTGGAGCTTCAAAACCTATGGAAAATTTGGCCAGCGTGGTATAGTAGGCCAAAACTTCCTTGCTAAGGAGAGGTCTATGTCCAGCAGTGGACTGTTAAAGACTCTTGATGATGCAGTCTATGGATGGCGGAAGTTGCTTTCAATTTACAAAAGTGTATTGCTGCCCTTTGAGCTTTCTTGCTCTTCAAGAGTAAGCAATGGTTTATATCTTTCCGATGATCTTATAGTATTAATGTGCGAGACCCGGTCCATATTTGCTGAAGCCTTGTGCCTCATATGTTTCATTGCTTTGCTTGAGTATGTTAATCTCTGGCATTAAAATCTAATTAGATAATTTCTATATTTCAATTTTATATCTAAATTATTAAAAAAAAAAATTATTTGAGCTTAATCCATACTAACATTAAAAAGCTGAAAAGTTTGTTGAGTGCACTTCAAGTGACCAGGTTGAGGTTTTGGCCAACTATATCACGTTGACCAGACATGTTGGTATATGATTTGTTTCAAGTTTTCCTTTTCTTATGATATATGATAAAAAAAGTATAAGTGGATAGAGCTCTTTGTTGCACATCATAACTAGAAAACATGCAATTTAGAATACAAACAAAAACAGTGGTACAATGGGTCGCAGTCTGCAGTTTAGTAAGGATCTAGTATTTTATCAGTCAATCTAGTTTTCATAGTACAAACTCTGCTTAGTTTGAAATTAGATGACCGTGTGTCAGATGTCCGAACATATTGTTATTGTTTCAGAGGTGAAGTCTGACGCCTGCTACGAATGCCCACATTGTTGTGTACTCTTCAAACATCCGAAGAGGTTTCTCATTCATACAAAATGGCATACTTTCGGTCTTACGAATGAGAAGAGAACAGAGTTACTGAGGGAAAGAGAGGAGAAGAGAAACCAACGGAAGGAAGCGAAGATCATTGAGAGGATGAATGCGAAAGAGATAACTGATACGAAGAAAGTAGAAGGAAAGATTTGGCCGTGTAAGGATTGTGATAAAGTTTTCAGTGCAAAGGGTAGTTTGAAGAATCATCGGCAGAGGTGAGTTATATTTATTTTCTTGACCGTATATTAGTGTTATTAGTGATGTGCAAGATATTCGTATTCATATCCGCGGTAATCTCGCAAATTTATATCCGCGGATATTCGTATTCGCACATAATCGTTGGTATCAATTTATATGTCTGTATTGATGGCATTTGTACCCGTTTCTCCGCTCGCGTGTAAATTACAAAAAATCTTTATAAATTATAGTCTGTGTTATTCTAAAATAACCTATATTACTATAAAGCTTTATCTAAATAATTTTGTATTACAGGTCTCATCCAACCCGAGTGCGTGAATGCAAGATCTGTCACAAGTCTGTGGTCGGTTGGCTGTCTCTTCGCAACCACATGGCCACGCACGCCGGCGAAGCAGGTGTTGGCTTCCAATGCAGCGAGTGTCCGAAACGATTTAAGTATTCGCATTCTCTGGCAAAGCATTCGGACACACATTTGGTAAGTTACTCACGTTATATGACTCACGACTGTATCCACGATGTGGTAGGCAGGGTCGTATGTTAGAAGACACGTTATACCTAGTCTTGCCATAAATATTGTAATAAAGAAAAAAGAAAATTGTTAACTGCAAATAACATTTATTACTTTTACAGTGTGTCAGTTTAATACATAAATATAAAACAATTAAAAATATAAAAAGCTTATTCGAAGTGGTCTCCATTGGCTGCAATACAGTCCTTTAAACGATGAGGCCAGTTATCAATAGAAGCACGCACTCTTTCCATGGGAAAATTCTTCACTGCCAATCGTATAGATTGTTTTAGGGACTCCAAATTATCATGGCGTTTAGAGCAAGCTGTACTCTCTAAAACTGACCACAAATCATAATCCAGCGGATTAAGATCGGGACTAGACGACGGCCAGTCTTCAGCTCTGATGAAGTCCGAATCGTTCGATTCCAACCAAGACTGCGTGGACCGAGCTTTATGACCCGGCGCCGAGTCTTGCTGGAAGGACCATACTTGGTTATTGAACATGGTGATGTTAAGGGGCTTAACTACCTTCTCAAGAATGGTATCTTGATACACTTGTGCCGATGTTTTGATACCTTTTTCACAAAAATATGGCTCAGTCACTCCTTCATAGCTAACACCCCACCAAACCATCACTGAAGTCGGATAATGTCCACGTTGCACTCTGTCGACTAATTGGGAAGCTTCCTTAGAGCTTTGAGCATAAATACGGTCATTTTGTTTGTTAAAATGTTGCTCAATTGTAAAAATTTTCTCATCCGTAAACAAAATTTTTCTGTGACCTCCCTTTGCGTACCGCTTCAGTAGTTGTTTCGATTTTACCACCCTATTCTTCTTTAAATTATCAGTTAAGAAATGGCCAGTGCGTCTCTTATAGGCTGCAAGTCCTAAGTCATCTTTTAAAATACGCGACATGGTTCTAGGTGCTATCTTCATTTCCCGAGATAAAATCTTTTGCTTTCGGACAGGATTTCTTCGAATTCTTTCCCTTACTGCTTTGACCACCTTTTTCGTACGAACACTACGTGGACGGCCAGATCTTTTTCTGTCACAAACAGAGGAGGTCTCATTGTACCTATTAATAGCCCGGTACACAAACATTTTACTAATACCAAGTGTATGGAGAGTTTTAAAAATTGCATTTGGCTCCATACCTACTTTGTGTAATGCTATCACACCGATTCGGTTCTCTTTATCACCCCACACCATTTTAATATCGCAAAATATTTTACAATGTATTGGCGCCAAAATGAGAAAACACAATGAACAATCGTATAAAAATGACAGATTCGAAATTCAAATGTAATATTTTTTTATAATTAAGTGTAACAGTATTTATGGCCAGACTAAGTATATAACGGAAGTAAAGTGGTGTAAGGTCGACCTCGATGTTGACAGGAAGACCAAAGTCTTTTATTCACAACATTGGAAACAATAAAAAAAAAATTGAAAATGGTACATTTGAAACTATCACATTCAATAATGTATAATTACCAGCTAACCTAGACAACTTTGTCTGCGTCTTACAAAATGAATAAATTTACACATTTTTGCAACATTTTTCATTGATACTCGGCTCCCGTTGACCGTAACGTGATGTTATCTAATAAATATCCTTCCTCAATAAATCAGCTATCTAACACTAAAAAACTATTTTTTAAATAGGACCAGTAGTTTCTGAGATAAACGCGTACATCCAATCTCTTCAGTTTTATTATGTTAGTATAAATGAATACGGAAATTTTACGCTCAAGGTTACACTAGCCGTGGATTTTGAAAGCGTCCAGCTCAACCTCAAGTGTAACCTGTAACCCTTTAGGTTGTCAACTGTCTCTTCCCAGCCATTCCAGGCAAAAGTTTATCAACGAAATCCATAGACAATTCCCAAAAACAAACGGCTATCTTTTTTTTGTAGGAAAAAGTTCATGGATGTGCGGACTGTCCCAAGAAATTCGGTTCTCAAGCGCTGCTGAAGATGCATATGAAAACCCATGAACGACACTCGAGAGGTGCTACCTTCAGATGCACATATTGTGCTAAAGGGTTCTTCGAATCGTACAGTCTCCAAGTAAGCTTATTCATTATTAATCTTATGATTAACAGCCTTTAACAGTCCACTGCTGGACATAGGCCTCTCCTTAGCAAAGAGGTTTTGGCCTACTATACCACGCTGGCCAGACGGGTTGGTATAGAGTTTGTTTCAAGTTTTCCTTCGGTATATACTGATCTTGTCCTGTGTAGTTTGCATCTTGGTCTACTCTTACGACACCCCTTGGATAAATAGGGGTTGTGACACTTTATATTCTTAATCATAACACGGACAGCCCATTAAAATTGCTTCGTTGATAAAATTGAGAAATTGATTTTATTTGTTATGATTTTATTTCTAAATTGCTGGACCGATTGTGATTAGTTTTTAGTTTATACGTATTGACATGAGATAAATAGAGGGGAGAGTTATTCTTGACATATGTTACAAGTGAATTGCCTGGAAAAACATGAATAGAATCTAAGAGTTGTGACCACCATACTCATTTTCATGCTCCGTTATAAAGGACCCAGGATCATAGCGGGAGGGCATCATATGCGCTGGTAGTGAGTTCCAGGTGTTAACTGATTTACACAGGAAGGAAGAACCAAATCGTTTAGTTCGGGAGAATATGTCTATAATTCTAAAACGGTGACTTCCAAGGCCAGCAAGGAGAAGGTGGGATCATTTGGAAGAGCTCATCAGACTACTTTTACAATATTGATGATGATGGTGTAGTTTTAGACGATTTTGGCCACGGCAGCCAGTTTCAACGGAGACCAGCTAATTACGCGGGAGATATTATAGTGCATAAGGGTGTACCCGAACACAGGTGCACTCTCTGTTCTCTCACTCTCACAATCCGATGGGGCGGTTATTGACGTAACCACGGAGAGATCAGGAGCCGACGGCTTCAAGTGCTCTCCGAGGCACAGGGGTTAAGACTCCAATTTCCAAACTTCGGGCTGTTTATTATTTCTGTGACCAGGAAAACTCAATAACACTTTTTACCCAACTCGGGAATAAAACCCGGGACCTTTTAATCGGCAGTTACATACGCTAACCGCTAGACCAGCGAGGCAACGTTCATATAATAGGCACAAAATACACTCAGACTCAGATTTGTAACGCAAAGTGTTGTCACATTTGGGTATCGAAGCCACGACTCTCAGCGGTATGACAATTGCTTAAACATCACACACCCTGTAAAGTCGAATCAATACGACAACTTGACACCTCGATGGTGCAGTGGTAACGCATGCCACTGCTGTGCTTGAGGTCTCAAGTTCGATTTTTGTGTATTTTGGAGTTTAGGTCTTTTCTATGTATGATATGTATGTATTTATATCAGTTGCCTGGTACCCGCAGTACAAACTCTGCTTAGTTTGGGACTAATTGCCGTTGTCAGATATGCGAAATATTAAAAAAAATATACATATTTGCAGAATCAAGAAATGTATAGTAAAAGTACATGGGCTTTATTGTACCAGGTACTTTAAAACCAGGTAAAACGAGGTTCTTATTTCTATTTTTGTTTCCAGGTACACGAGAGAACACACAGAAACGAGAGACCGTATCTTTGTGAGATATGCAACACGAGTTTCGGAACTAATTCCAGTCTCAAAAGGCATTTGAAAGTTGTAAGTTTTTGTAACATTTATTTTCTAAATTAATTGTTTTTTTTAAGAGCCTGCTAAAGTGACTACTCTGCCTGATGGAAAGCATGAATAGAATCCAAGGGTTGTGGTCACAGTTTGGTGACCTAAATAGTGGTCTAGTGAGATGCTTTTTCACACCCTGCTCTGCATATTTACTGCACTGCCCTGCACAATATATTTGTATATATATACATATAAATGCAAGATTACCTGTTACATGGTCATCTGTATATAATACAATATTAATTGAATGAGGTTAAAATAAATAAAGCATAAGGGAGGGTAAAAAAAACCTATGAGTTCTACATTTGTACTATTTGCTATTACTTTTTAAAATATTTTTTTCATACAAACCTCCAGACAATAACGATCACATAAAAGAAAGATTCATCCAATTTGGTTTGGTCGTTTGGCATTTATGTACATACACACATCTCGGTGATTCATTTTTATTTATATAGACAGATATTAATTACAGTTATTTACGTAAAACAATTTTTTTGAGTTTTTTTTTATTTTAAGAGCCTGTAAAAGTGACTACTCTGCCCGATAGAAAGCATGTATAGAATCCAAGAGTTGTGGTCACAGTTTGGTGACCTACATGGTGGTCTAGTGAGATGCTTTTTCACACCCTGCTTGGGGACGTAAAATGCAAGGCAGTCATCGTGGCGGTGTAAGGCTTACAGGCCCACGCCCCCCAGTTAGACCTTGATGTGAAATTTAACATCTAATTTTATTATTTCCAGTCTCACAGCACATCGAAGCCTTATGAGTGCTCTATTTGTCATCGCTCGTTCTCCACGGAACCGATCAGGGATCGTCATGAACAGAGGGTCCACAGCAAACCTGAAGATTTCAAGTTCCCCTGCAAACAATGTGATTGCAAGTGAGTACAGTTGATTTACAGTTGACCTCGTTAGTGTAGTTCAGTATGCGACTGCTGCTTTTGAGGTCTCGGGTTCGATTCCCGGGTCGAACTAAATGTTTGTATGTTTTGTAAATATTTGTTTCGGAGTTTGAGTGTTTCCTATGTATAATAATATGTAAGTATTTACAAAAAATATAACATTTTGGACATCTGTCACCCAACGCCACTTAGTCCCAAACTAAGCAAAGCTGGTACTATGGGTGCTAGACAACTGATAAACTAACTAACTAAATACTAAAACTGATAAACTAACTAAACTGACAAGTATATACAGTACGACTGGTGAGATACCTTCAATACTTATGGAGAGTACTCGGTACTCGATTCTCGTTAACTCGATATAAAAAAAATAGGTGCTTATTTTTTATCGAAATGTCTCTAAAAATAAGTCCACGCGGTGTCCAAGTATTCCGCAGTTAAATACTGGGCTCTCGGTGTACTGTGTACGAAGTTTACTAATAAGTTATTTAATATTTCGTTTTTATGTTATTTTATTTCATGATATATGTTCGCATACTATCACGTCCTCAAATATTGAAGGTATCTCACCAGTCAGTCTGTATATATATACTTATTATAAGACTAGCTGAGTCCGCGGCTTCGTTTGCGTAGGATTTCAATTTTTAATTTCAACCTTAGAGACGTGGTTTTGGCTGCGTAAATCTCGATCCTGTGGCCAATCCACGATAAAAAGTAACCTATATGCTGGCCAGTAACTTCCTCTATCTCCTAGTGAAAGTCCCATTAAAATCGGTTCAGCGGTTCCAGAGAGTAGCCCGGACAAACAAACAAACAGACAGTCAAAAAGTGTCAAAAAGGTAGTTTATGTTTTAGTATCGGATAAAGAGCTATAAACTCGTGTTTATTGTGTATTTTATTATTTTATTTTTATTTTTTTAATCACAAACAGACATTTACATTTCATTTGACATAAACACAGAACAATCACATAATTATTTGTCCTGAGTGGGAATCGAACCTACGACCAACACTGCTTTCATTTGCTCATTTATTTTTTAGGTATTTAAAACTGAAAGACTTGCAGAAACACGTATACAAAGCTCACCCCAAAAATAAGAGAAGGAAGCGAGCAAAAAGCGAGACAGAACCCGAAGAAGACTCGGAATAGACCTTGTGTCTATGTAATAAGGTACAAAGTTGTATGTTTCGGCACAAAATATAAATTTTAACTCTCGAATAGAATGCTAATTTTGCACTGATTTTATTAAATATCATATGTTTAGATTATTTATATGTCTAAATGAAGTATGGGCGAAAAAAAAATTAGTGGGAAAAAAAACAACTTCGAAGCAACAGAGGGGTGTCAGGACAAGTGCCGGTCAATTGTCTCTGCCTACCCCTCTGGGAGATAAGCGTAACTTCATGTAATACTTTCACACTTTAGACAATATCTAGACATATCAATAATCTGACCTTTAGTTCTAAATATTTAAGAGTTAAGGATTAATATTATATAGAAACCTAGATTTCTGCGTTTAATAGAGAATGTTCTAGATAACTGTTATTATAAATATAATATTTATAAAGACAGAGAACCTTAACTCCGGTATCGGAGCGGTAACATGTACCGGAGTTAGCGTAGTTAACAGTGTCATACCAACAACTACTGGTTTTGGAATTCAAGACAGATGTCCAGAAGATTGACTTTATGTTCTGATGATTTTGTCTTTAAAAGCTATGAGAATGAAAGTTTTTGAATATAATTAAAAAATGTTCTTGGTAGGTACCACATTGTAATCATGACCTTGACCTTGACCTTGACCTTAACCCAATCACGTTTCACTGGCCGTTCTGACGTCCGTTCGCGTTAAGAATATAGTGACGCATCTAAATAACATTTCGCAAAGCTTTGAACTTGATTGATCATGATGCGAAATGGTCGTCTTTATTTTCTTAACGCCAATAAGTTGTAATTGATTATTTAGCAATGGTATTGTTGCTAAATCTAGTAAAAGAATCAAGTGAGCATATGACATAATAAGTAAGTAATAATGTTAAACGTGATTCCTAGTTCTAACTACCATGTAGTAACCTTGACCTTGAGAAAATACTGCCCTGTGGAGCCTAACATCGCAAATAGGATTTTCATTTACACAACAACAAATCCCTCCCTTACCTTGAGAGGGTCACTGATGACTGTGACACAGTTTTATACTATTGCTGGTTATAATCGTTTCATATTGTACACATTTGTTGTTCCAAAATTAAATTTATTAGTTATTTCATTTAAACGTTTCGTGTCGTGATAGTGGCTGCGATGACGCAACAGGGTCAAGGTCACGGCTTGAAGGTCACCCTGAGTAAATCGTGTACAAATCGAACTGCGGTGATCGGTATGAAGATTTGGTATTCTGATTAAGGTCTACTCTTATAGATGATGGCCTTCAGAAATGTCTTTCAACACATATAGACTAAAGAAGAATGTTACAATCAGAATTTTAAAGCGGTCAACACTACTTTTGACCGGTCAGGCATGTCTAGTAATGGACTATCGAAGGTCCGGTTGACCGGTCAAAAGTAGTTTTGACCGGTCAAAAGTGATGACATTCATCGTCTCATCAGCAGTTTTTGATAGTCCATTGGTAGATATGGCCGCGCCATGATGGCCAGACCAGTTCTAACTGTAACACATATATATAATTTTAAGATTCTAAATGCTAGAGAAAAATATTTTTTTTTAAGTTTCTGTACAAGTAATGTCCTGGGGTTTATTTTTATTCTATATAAGTATTAAAAATCAATTTATTGCGATATAATTGTTGTGATTTTCATGATTTCACCTACTATTATACATAAATTATTATTACTAGTGAACAAGAAATAATGTGATTATTGTTTGCGATTTGGGGGAGGGCGGAAAGAGGATGTGGCCACTTCCACATACAGCGCAAACATAAATATATACTACAGCGCCATCTAGCGAAGACACGTCGAACTACGGAGCAACCACTAATCCTGAATCGCGAGATAGAAATTATCGCGGCGATTGGCATATATACAACATACCAATATCAACTGCGGAGCCGCGGCCCGCCAGACATGATCAGCTCGCCTGATCGGAGAATCATGACACCCATTAGGACACATGGCGACTCATATCCTAGCCCTGGAAACTACCTAACTAACTAGTATAGAAGTGAAAGTATGACCCTCTAAATTTGTGAGTATTGGGCTTTTTGCCTTAACAATTATTTCACACCCGTTTTCTGTGATTCTATGGTGTCACTTTAGTCCAGGCATGGTTCTCCAACCATCATCTTTTTTTGTCATAACGATCTGCGAACTTTGGCGAAGTCAAGTGACTGCTCTGCCAGACGCAAAGCATGAATAGAATCCAAGAGTTGTGGTCACCATAGTCATTGCGAATGCAAACAATGTAGTATGGTGATCCACAGTATGGCGGGCTAGTGAGATGCTTTTTCACACCCCGCTTGGGAACGTAAAAGGCATGACAGTCATCGTGGCAGTGTAAAGCTCGCACACTTACCACGATAACTATCACCCTGCATCGATGGACCTCCAGTCTCGCACTTACCAACGAAAGACGACACCATGGGTGCTGTCGCTTTAGGTGGGCTTTATTCCATTTTTATTCAGAGTCAGCGCAGTATATCTGTCTCTGTTATTATTCCAATCTACTCCATCATTCGTCATTTCACTTTTTACTCCATTCTTAGCCATATCCTCTATGACACAGTAAAGCCATCTTTTCCTTGGTTTTTCTCTTCTTTTGTACCTTTCATCTTCCATAGCTAACACGTTCCTCATCCCTCCACATGACGTGTTCATGCCTTTTATTGCGGCAGTATGTCTCCTATCGATGAGGGAATCAACCACCACCAGTCTCTATTGATCCACTGTTGGACATAGGCCTCACCTTACAGGTAGGTCAAAACCTCTAAGGTGAGACTATACCACGCTGGCAGACGGGTTGGCATAGAGTGTGCGTTAAGTTTTCCTATCTTTGCAGTGTTGTCCGGCGTAGCTTGGTTCCATAGTCGAGTCTTACGACACCCACGGGATGAATAGGAGTGGTGACTTGCCGTGGTCTTAATCCATCTTCACAAGGAGTTTGGATGAATACATTGCTTAGTAATTGTTAATTTCTGTTCACTGGTGATAATTATAGAACTCGTGTAGCGACCTTTCTAATAGGGTAGCTTCGTAGATTTAAAATAAATTATTTCCCTTAAATCAGTAAATATAAAATCTTAAAGGTACAGCCTGAATTGTCCTCCATTATCGATTTAATGTTTTTATGTCTTCAAACCAATATTAATGTTGACAGTAGCTAGAAGTGACGTCACACCTTAGTATTTCACACAAAAACGTCTATCGTTTTTGACGTTTAATGAAAATATACTGACTTGATAGTCGTCTACCCATAGAGTTCATGTTTTTTTTTTTAATTTAAAAAAGGTTAAACTAATATGTAGTTAAAATAGTGTTTTTAATAATAATTGTAAATATATAAGTATAATATAGTATTGTTTATATTTGTAAGTTTCAAAAAATATTTGTAATATAGTATATATGTAATAAGAAATAGTTCATATAAGAATTATGATAGTAAATTTCTTTATTAATATAATAAAAACTAAAAATTTGTTTGTTTTTTATTATAAATCTGACATTTCGGTAACTAAACAGATAACTGGTGGTAGGCGATTCCCTTTTTATTTTGTATCGACTGAGTAATACCTTTTTTTTTATTTTAAGAGCCTGTCAAAGTGACTACTCTGCCTGACAGTAAGAGGCTAAGACAACAGAATCCAAGAGACAACTCTTGGATTCTGTTCATCCAAGCAAGGAATATGGCGGCCTAGTGAGATGCTTTTTCACGCCCCGCTCGGGGCGTAAAGGGCATGACAGTTATAGTGGGAGTAAAATACTCACACATTACTGACGATAACTGTCATCCCTGCATCAATGGGCCACAGGTTTCGCACCTACCAAAGAAACTCGACGGCACGAATGCTGTCGCTTCAGGTTGATTCCCACTTACTGCCTTCTTGACACCTCTTTTGCTTCATTCACATTCATTCGCTCTATAAATACTTTTTGTTATCAAGAAATACTATTCTTTTGACTATATACTCGTAACTTCAAGCTACAATCAATAGGAGTCGAGCATCAATTTAAAATGTTACAAATTTAATGCTTGAGATGCAGGCATAGTTAAAAAATCGACTAGTTAAGAATAATTAATATATTTTTATTTAGTTTTAAACTGAACGGAAACTGAAAGGAAAGTAAAAAAAGGATGCGTGTGTGTACATTTCGAAAAATTAAATCCTTCGCATTATCCTGTTTGTAGAGAAAACGACACGAAACGAAACGTAACGAAATTTTTTTTTATAACGCATTATCTAGTTAAGTAAATTTCGCGCCAAAAAAAGTATAACGTCAAAACTAAATTTGACTAGCTAATTTCATCTTATCAGTTTTTTGTGACGGTATGCGCGCGTATAGTAAAAATGTAGGTACTACGAAAGTATGAAATAGTATAACATCATCAACAGCCTTAGTGGTCTTCTCCTGGACAAAGGCCTCTCCTTAGAAAGGAGGATTCGACCTACTATACTATACTGGCCAGATGGTTTGTTATAGGGTTTTTATAAAGTTTTCAGTGCTGTGGTCTGCGTAGTTTGTTCCCTCGGTCGCCTTTTATGACACTCACGGGTTGAATAGGTCAGGTGACTATATTTTTAATGCGTCACCACACGGAAACTAAATTATAAAATGGAAACGGATAGTATAATGTTGTATTAAATCCTATTATTATTGTAATTTTGACATTCACTTGCACTAGCAGGACTCATTGATTAAGGACCTCTGTAGAGCCAAGGAAAACCGTTCATACGGTTCTAGGATCTACAGGGGTCCTAAATTAATGTTTGTCTATCGAGTTGTTTCTAAGCTTAAATGACTAAGTTGTAAGTTTGTCTAAAGTGTGATGTTTTTAGTTATTTTAAGAATAACGTCGTTTTCTGATTGGTGTAAATTTTAAAACACAGATTATGTCAAGAAATTGAATTTCATTAAATAAATTAATACTGTCAAATCAACTGTTTTTTTAATCAACTTCCAAGTAAGTTGTCCTTCAATATTTTTAGGTACTCCATAGCTCAGGCAATTTTTTTTGTTCGGGATTATATCCTTACTATTTGGTACTTAGAGAAAAAAACCTCCTCCTAGGGTATTAATGTTACATCCCAGGACGAGCATGGGTCCTGGCTCTGGATGATGAGGCGCCGGCTCTCGAACCCCGACTGAGAGAGTTTCTCAGCGCATGCCTCGAGCAGAGCCAGTTTCCGAAAATATGGAAGACGGGAAAACTGGTCCTCATCCGAAAGGAGGGGCGCCCAGCGGACTCACCATCCGCTTACCGGCCCATAGTGTTGCTTGACGAGGTATGCAAACTCTATGAAAGAGTGATTGCATGGCGCCTCGTCAAGCACTTCTTCAGAGTAGGGCCGGATTTGGCGGATAACCAGTACGGTTTCCGTCAGGGGCGCTCCACCGTGGATGCGATCATGCGCGTGAGGACTCTAGCGGAGGAAGCCGTTTCTCGGGTGAAGTGGTGTTGGCGGTGTCGTTAGATATCGCCAACGCGTTCAACACTTTGCCCTGGAGTTGTATCAGAGAGGCGCTAGTATATCATAAAGTGCCTCTCTACCTCCGCCGCGTTGTCGGGGCGTATTTGTCGGCAAGAGCCGTTACCTACCCAAGTAGAACCGGTCTCGGTCGACGTGAAATGTCGTGTGGTGTTCCGCAGGGGTCGGTCTTAGGGCCTCTCCTGTGGAACATTGGCTACGACTGGGTGCTTCGCGGTGCATACCTAGATGGTGTAGCCGTCACATGTTACGCGGACGACACGCTTGTGACGGCGTGCGGCAAGACACACCGTGAGGCAACCCTGAGGGCCACGGCCGGTGTTGCCCAAGTCGTGCAGCGAATCCGGCAACTGGGTCTCGAGGTGGCTTTGCACAAATCCGAGGCCTTGTTTTTTCATGGGCCTCGGAGGAAGCCACCTGATAGACTCAGCCTCACAGTAGGAGGTACTCGCATCGGCATCGAGCCCTCTATGAAGTATCTGGGGTTAGTACTCGATGGCCGATGGGACTTTGGACATCACTTCCGAAGTCTGGTCCCCAAGTTAGTTGGTGCAGCGCGTGCATTGGCACGTTTGCTGTCGAACATGAGGGGACCCGATGACTCATGCAGGAGACTCTACGCTGGAGTTGTGCGGTCCATGGCCCTTTATGGGGCCCCAGTATGGGCGGAAGTCCTGAAGGCCAGCAATATTGCGTTACTGCGACGACTACAGCGTATGCTGGCCATTAGGATTATAAGGGAGTACCGCACGATCTCTTTTGAGGCGGCGAGTCTCCTGGCCGGAACTCCACCATGGGACCTGGAGGCGAGAGCCCTTGCAGCTCTCTATCAGTGGCGCAAGCACGCGCGGGAGTTGGGTCGGAGTCCTGAAACCCGAGACATCGAAAATCAGAAATCCCAACTCCGCCAGGCCCTCGTAGAGGAGTGGAAGGAACGACTTGGGCAGCCAAGCGCTGGACATGCCGTTGTTTCGGCGATAAGACCCCTTATGGAGGATTGGCTTGAGAGGCATCATGGGACCCTCTCATACCGACTGACGCAGGTGATCACTGGAAAAGGATGTTTCGGAGATTACCTGTGTCTGATCCGTAAGGAGCCAACGCCTGAGTGCCATCACTACGATGGCCGGACCGTGGACACAGCGCTCCACACGCTGGCAGAATGCCCGGCATGGGTGGAGCAGAGGCGTGACCTCATGGCGGCCATCGAAGTGGGGACTCTCTCGCTCGGTAACATGGTTGCGGCCATGATACGAAGCGAGGGTGCGTGGAACTCCGCCATCTCTTTCTGTGAGCAGATTATGTTTGCGAAGGAGATGGCGGAGCGGGACCGAGAGAGGTTTAGAACTCTCCCGGTCCGCCAGGCCCGGGAACGGGCTAGGTACCGCAGAAGGCTCAGGCGCCGGAGATCACTAGAAGATCTCCGTCCTCCATAAGTGCAGGCCTGGGGGTGACAAATGAGGCCATCTGTCAACCTAGCAGAAGCAGGTTTCCAAGAAACCATGAGTTTTCCACACAGGAGGGGGCCACTGCAGCCGTAGTTGGTCCGAGGTACGCCGGGGTTCCAGGGATTTCCTTACTAGGGTGCATCTGGTCCCCTAGCTATTGGTACCTGAGACGGCGTGCGGTTTTTGGTCGGTTCGAGTCCGACATAACCACCCTGCGGTGGTATCCGTGGGGAATTCCGCACAGTACAAAAAAAAAAAAAGGGTGGTAATGTTAAGAGTGCAGAATCTAAATGTAGACACAATGAAGTTAGTAACACAGTGCCCTCATTAACAATTCCTTCATTTACCCAACATGTCGAAGATCTAACTTGACACATCTCGGCACACGTTTAATTTCAAACTAGGCACAAATATTTTTAAATACTTATATATTATTGATAAATAACACTCAGACGTAACAACTGATCATACTCTTCACACAATATTAAATTTGCCCTTTTTTTTGATGTGCGGAAATCCCCCGGGTACCACCTACTGCTGGTTATGTCGGACTCGAACCGACCAAAAACCGCACGCCGTCTCAGGTACCAGTAGCCGGGGAACCAGGTGTACCCTAGAAAGGAAAACCCTGGAACTCCGACGTACCTCGGGCCATCTATCTATGGCTTGCAGATGGGACAATTAAAGCAAGTGATCTCGACTTAACAGTCGGTCAATAACCACAAGACCAACAGGTCCATCAGTGAACAAAGTAGCTTTTTAAACGCTACACTATTATAAATGTTTATCGTATTAAAAAGGGTTTAAAAAAAAAGAAATTGTTATGAAATATTTTAATCTTATAAGGTACTTACAGAGTATCTTAGAATTACAGGGAAAAACAATCAGGAAATAAAAAGGTGACTTGTCTAGTTTAACTTAACAAAAAACACAATTTAGTTTTCATCCATGGTAACACTGATAGAAAATACAATTAACGACACATTCGAAAGTTTCAAGTTTACATTTAAAGAAATTGATAAAATACGCATTATTTTGGGACAGACCGGCGACTAGTATCATACCCGACAGGATTCGACTAATGAGCAAAGCGACCTCCACGTTAGTGTAGCGCCACACTACTCAGGACCCATTCGAAGCCAATACTAGTACGGCATTTCAAAATAGGATAGTTGACACCTTACGTCAAATTAGTAAGTGCTTAAAATATAGCTTGTCTTCTGTGACAGCTGTCACTACTGTCATTTTAGAACTTACGTAGTACATTTTAGATGTGCATTTTTAAATTTATATTGCACCTTATTTGTGATAAATCTTTCGATTAAGTTATTTTTACAGTGTCAAGTTAACTACTCTATACATACATGAGTCCGCACATTTTTTTTACAGAAATTATTGAATTATAAATTTCACTTGTAACTACTGAGAGCATTTTAAATTAGTAACTATCTAAAATATATAAGAATGTTTCTATATATAATATCTTCTGTAGTTCTTAGTAATAGTTTGTAAATTACGAAACGAGGGGTAGTCAGACGCGGCTACGAGCAAGCGATTCACTTTTCGATTGAACCAAAAAGAGCGGTGCTAGTTTGTCAGATCGGGAGACTCCTCTACAAGCCGTAAGTGGCGCGAGGTACGTTGGGGTTCCAGGGATTTCCTTACTAGGATGCACCTGGTTCTCTGGCTACTGGAACCCGAGATGGTGTGCGGTTTTGGTTGGTTCGAGTCCAACATTGCCAGATGGTAGGTGTCATTTTAAATGTGACTTATATGCGACTACTGTAAGATTTCCTCTTTTTTTAAATGGAATAATGTTTTTTACGAGTTCTAAAATAGTTCTCTGGTTTCGTAAATTTCAAACTTACTAAGAATAAAATTGGCAATCATTCCGGGTGTTTATTATTAATTTTTTTATTTTTTTTTTACAAAACTAAAGAGTACAAGGTATTACACTATGGGAACACCTATATCATAATTATATTTAGTTAGTCAAGTCTTATTGCTTTGAACATTACGTTATTAGACACTTATGGTTAAAACAATACTTTGTTTATTCATTAAAAAAAATGCTGCCAAATGTTTTTCTTATAACTGATATTTAAATCGAGTTAGGTCCTAGATATAATTTTTATTTCAGAGAAAAATTTGTCAACACATTTGAGTAATACACGACCAGTGTTGTGCCGTAATAATCTATATTTTTTTAAAAATGCCGAATAGTTTCGGCCTTTGTGTCTGAAACTGTTTTTGTCTATGATCGTATCGAAAAAGACTCTAGCTTCTAATGTTTTTTATTCTATAAATTGAACCCAATATATTTTATAACTCTTTTCAAACCCACAATAGTGTAAATGGTGAAATTATGGTATTCTAATTCACGTTAAGAAAATAGTGACGCATCAGGACCAATCAGGTTCTAAGGAGTTATCATTTCGTATGAGTCTGGTATCTGATTGGTCACGGTACGAGACTTGAACAATACGTCACTATATTCTTAACGCGAAGTCTATTATAATGCAATAGAAAACAAAATATTTAAAGTACCCCTATTACATCGTAAATAATTGTAACGTGAACATTTTTTTAAAAAGTTTTGTTGTCTGTTTCAAGAGCTTGGTTCATACGATAAATAAATAATTTGACATCTGACACACAACACTTCAAACTAAGCAGAGCTTGCACTATGACAGTTACATTAGCTAATAGAATACTTATATATTGGTATTTTGTTAACACATACATATTATGCATAAAAATAACCAGACTTCGAAACAAATAATTGCAGATCATTTGGACCGACCCGAGACCTCACCTGTAGCAGTCGTCTACGCTATCATTACGCAACCGAGACAGTCAACAATGATTTGACAGTGCTTACATTGTAATCAGGATTAGTATTTTCGGTTTTTATTATCAAACAATTAATAGGAACACATTGATTTATTAGTATAAAATTTAACACAAAAGCAGGGTATTTGATTCTTATGATGGTAACCCATTACCATATTAGGGGACGTTCAAGTGTTACGTAACGCAGTTTCGGGGAGGGAACTTTGTAGAACGTTACGCCGGGAGGGTAGTTTCGAACAATACGTTACCTAACATTGTTTTTTTTATTTAAGTAAAAGACTAGGGTATTAAAATCTCTCAAGTTGGCAACTCCAAGAGACCGTGCTTGAGTGTTACGTAGGGTTTAGCGCGTGAGAGGGGGGATAAAAACGTTACGGTGAGTTACATGGAGGGAGGATCAAAAATTGCGTTATATAATACTTGTACGCCTCCTTAGATGCTTTCAAATCGGGACATTATTTTAGGATATTACTACTTCAGTATACTATCTTGGATGTCTGTAAGAGATCACAGACTGTGACACATTGTATTTTATGAAACAATATGAATGTTACCGATACTGTTTTACAGTATAAATAGCGAGGATGGATAATGGAAGGCTCATGAAAAGTATTTATAGAGCGGATGGGTGTGGAAGTGTTGAATGAGGTCACAGTTAACATTTACTGAACAAATTGGTGATATTCTGAAGGGCCAGAAAACGATTGATAAATGTGGACTAAGTAAAAAGGTGTGCCAGGATTGTAGTAAGTGGGGATCAATTGTCTCTGCCTACTCTTCTGGGAAATAGACGCAGCTTTATGTTATATTATACTATTAGATTGTTCAAGACTCATATTGTTTATATACAAATCTATCATTCAAGTAGGCTAAGCTAATTTTGATCTTGTTGAGTTCAATAAACAAGCATTTGTAAAGGATGTTACATAATTAAGAATGTTTAATTAATGCTTGATGCTAATGCACCTCTAAATATATTGAGAAACAATAACTAACTATATGTCCCGGACAAGAATACCTGCTCTCCCTGATGAAATACTTCACACATGTATAAACCAAGGTTTTGTCTCTTGAAAGATGTTTTTCCACATCTGAAAGACGTGTTTTGAATATGCCAAAAATTTTGTACTAGGGGTGCTACAAATCACAATGTGTGTTAGGATTGGCATATGTGCCATGACATCAAGCACTGTCCCGAAATAGAAACCTACACTAATCACTCTGTCCAGCGGCTTGACGTAGCAGGACATATATCTTTTCCTTTATCCAATCCTTGTTGTATGGTGCATATGTGTTTGTGGATTTTTGGTAAACTAGACAACTTAAATCTGCAAGCTGAAACAAATTTCAAAATTCATCATTATCATTAATATCTTCCAACAAAGAGGAAAGAGGTTTTAGCCCACTATACCACACTGAACATATATAATTGCAATATTAAAAACATTTAGAAAGAAATAAGAAGAA
This sequence comes from Hypercompe scribonia, assembly GCA_949316085.1. Lineage (NCBI taxonomy): Eukaryota > Metazoa > Arthropoda > Insecta > Lepidoptera > Erebidae > Hypercompe > Hypercompe scribonia. Next base: position 7,503,476 of record OX438997.1, read on the forward strand.
ACAATTTTTTTATGCTTTGCAGCATATTGAATTTTCTATACTGACAATCTGAAGCCTAGTGTGAGTTTATTTCACATCAATACTGAACAGTCTTGACATCGAGTTTGTCATTATGATTGGTGAGCATTTCAGTGCGGGTCAAGACCAATGGTCAACATGGTCACCGTAATGATCATGTTGATCTGAAATAAATTTACATTAGGCTCTTTATGGGAGCGATTTTAAGGAAGGTAAGTGTGTAACAGGAAGCCAATTAGATGTTGTCCGTGGTGGTAGATATCAAATGTTATACATCATAAACAACTACTGTAAGGACCATTTGTTTTTATGACAACAGTACTTTGTCGTTGCGGTCGTAAGTCACGTAGGAGGTGACAAGGCGAAACATGTCGAAACTCGCTCTGTGTGAAATGCAGGCACTATTGTCTTATTAGTTAAATATAGCTAACAGAATGACATCTCCAGTTGTATATCAATTTCCTTTTACTACAATTCATACAATATTGAAATTCTTTTGAATATGTACCGAAACTAGCTACAACCTAGCGAGAATCACGTGTATAAAGCTATTGACCAATAAGGGTTAATTGTATTGTATTATCTATGAATATAGGACAATTGATCATAAAACGTTACATTAACTCCTAAAAATACAAGATTAGTGATTTTATATTTTGGTTAGTTAAATAATGTTCTACTGTTTAATTTGACTGCAAGAAACCATAATTTTAGTATATATACTTGTATATACAATATGTGGAACTCTCTATCTGAAATAGCACTGCGTTGGTCACATAGCATGCACACCATAAGGAAGTTGGAAAACCAAATAAAAGATTAGTTGATGATTTTAAAGAAGTAGTTGCATCCAGTCCCATATGTACTATGACAAAGTAAGAAGAGGCCTACACTCACAGAGGGTTTCAAAAATGGAAAAAGTAATGACTTATATCACTAAATTAGTTAATAACATTAAAACCTGACTCTTGGCAAAAGAAACTCAAAAAGTATGGGTCACCAAACTGCATTGTCTGAATTCGCAATGAGTATGGTGATCACAACTCTTGGATTCTATTCATGCTTTCTATCAGGCAGAGTAGTCACTTTTACAGGCTCTTAAAATAAAAAAAAACTCAAAAAAATTGTTTTACGTAAATAACTGTAATTAATATCTGTCTATATAAATAAAAATGAATCACCGAGATGTGTGTATGTACATAAATGCCAAACGACCAAACCAAATTGGATGAATCTTTCTTTTATGTGATCGTTATTGACTGGAGGTTTGTATGAAAAAAATATTTTAAAAAGGTAATAGCAAATAGTACAAATGTAGAACTCATAGGTTTTTTTTACCCTCCTTTATGATTTATTTATTTTAACCTCATTCAATTAATATTGTATTGTATACAGATGACCATGTAACAGGTAATCTTGCATTTATATGTATATATATACAAATATATTTCCTTTCGTTCTGCCTAGGATAGTAGTGGAATTTCGTTGCCTAATATTAGTGAAGTTATTAATGCTTAGCAACACTAATCAACAACTTTGTTTCACTTTTGGTTATCCATTAAAAATTAGGCAAATATTATTGACTAAAATTGGTATTAGCAACGTTTAAAAACAAATATTTGCACAAAAAAGCTTACCTGATCAATGAAATCGAATAATTGTGATATATCGTAAGTTATTGTCGGTGTATTAGGATTCCGTCTCTTTAAATGCTCTTCGTATATCTTACACACGCCTTCCATGCAGTCGTTGACGCTTTCATAGTCCGAATATGTCCTCGTTTCAGGCCTCGGACCAGGTTGCACAAGCAAAATTGTGTGGGACTGCAAAATAACCTAGTTTTTACCGCCATTTTTTTCAGCAATTTATGTAGAAAACAGAAGTTTACTCACCATTTTTAAAAGGGTATTTCACTTTTTATTCAATATTAAGTTTATATATCAATACTTTTTCTTAGAAAGTAAGGTGAAATGTCGTTTCCTAGAAATATAAAACGCCGACCAAGTCAAACAGTAGAACTGATCCGAAGTAGTGTTGTTGCGATATCGATAGGTTATGGTTTGCATTGTAAAACTCTATAGTTTACGGTAGTCATTGTCAACTATCATAACAAAGTCTTCAGATCTTTCTTGTATCGTTTTATATTTAAAGTCCAATCGAAATTATCACTAGTTATATCATTACAATTGGTGATGTCATCTTTATTTTAACTTTAAACTGTTACTAGTACATACTACGTTTTTAAATTTATATTACATTGTATGATTAAGGTGAAATAATTTATTCTAAATCTAGGAAGTTATTCTGTTTTTGGGTGAAAATGTGAACCTTTTAAAAATAATATAGTACTCTGTGGAACGTCATCATCATCATCATCAGCAGGAAGACGTCCACTGTTCAACATAGGCCTCCCCCCTAGAACACCACGCCGCACGACTGGACGCCAACTGCATCCATCAGCTCCCCGCGACTCGGACTATGTCGTCGGTCCATCTAATGGGGGGCCTACCTACGCTTCGTCTTCCGGTACGTGGTCGCCACTCCAGAACCTTTCTACCCCAACGGTTGTCGGTTCTACGAGCGATGTGACCTGACCATTACCACTTCAACTTGCTTATTCGAAGAGCTATGTCGGTAACCTTAGTCTTCTTTTCTTACCTTGATCCTCAAGCGACTCCGCCATTATGACTATATCATCGGCAAAACGTATGTGAGTAGTATACTCTCCATTTATGTTGATGCCAAATCCTTCCCAGTCCAAGAGCTTAAAAACGTCCTCCAATGCGTTTGTGAACAGTTTCGGAGAAATAACGTCTCCCTGTCTCACACTGCGTTTTAATTGGATTGGTCCCGTGCTCTGGCCCTCCAGTTGGGCTGACATAGTGGCGTTATTGTACAGAGACTTCAACACTTCGATTTAACTATAGTCAATTTGGCATCGTTGCAGGGATTCAAGTACTGCCCAAGTCTCGATTGAATCGAAGGCTTTTTTATAGTCCACAATTGCTAAGCACAACGGCCGATTATATTCCTCAGTCTTCTGAATAATCTGGCGTAGCATAAGAATGTGGTCTACGGTACTAAAGCTTTTTCGGAAACTGGCTTGTTCGGGGGGCTGGAAGTCATCAAACCTGCGCGCGAGACGGATCGTAATGACTTTCGAAAACAGCTTGTACATATGGCTCAGGAGTGAAATGGATCGATAATTCTTCAATAAGGTTTTATCACCTTTTTTGAAGAAAAGCACCACTACAGAAGTACGACAGAATTGAATAACTTCTGGAGGACTACCAGTACCGTTTCACCACCCGCTCTCAGAAGTTCTGTAGTAATTCCGTCGTCACCTGGTGCCTTTTTGTTTTTAAGCTGTTTGAGAGCCACTCTAATCTCGCACAGGCTGATGTCCGGGATGTCTTCGGTGTAGTGTCGAACTAACTTGGCTCATGTGTCCCGAGTATTCTTAGTAACAGGTTTGCATGTTAGGGTGTAAAGCTGTTTGTAGAAGTTTTTGATCTCTCTCAGAATCTCTGACTTAGATGAAATAATACTGCCATTGTCGGTATGCAATTTTGTCCTTTGGTGTTTGCCAATAGACGAATCTTTTGCGAACACTTTGGAGCCTTGGTTGCGCTCTATTATGATCTTAATACGCGAAGTATTATAGGCACGCAAATCAAGTCGCATGCACTTCAGTTCACCGTAGGCCGACATATCAACTGAAAACTACAGTCTCATTTCACGCCGGTCTGCCATTAACGCGAGCGTTTCATCTGAGAGTTTGTTGTTCTTCTTTCGGCGGTGAGTCTTGTAAAACTGAGATCCCACTGCTTGAAGAGCTTCCACCAACCTGTCGTTTAGCTCGTCCACTGTATCGCAATCGGCTAGGCATTGGAAGCGATTTTGAAGTTCGAGCTGAAAGTTTTCGGGATTTTGGATTTCGGTAGGGTTTGGTCGGAGGGAAGACCTCACCAGACGTGACTGTCCTCAACCTCACCAGAGGTGGGCACCTCTAACAATTCGGTGATCGTTACCGGTTTTCACCTAACTGATCACAGAGACATCATTGAATATGTGCTGGTTGGTCATCATGATGAAGTCTATCTCATTTCTCGTGGAACCATCGGGGCTGATACAGGTCCACTTGTGGGATGGCCGTTTTTCGAAGAAAGAGTTCATTATAAAGAGTCCCTCCTTCTCCATGTAGTCGGTCAACCGCTGTCCCCTGTGGTTCTGTTGCCCGTTTCCAAATGGCCCCACTCTCAGCTCATCGCCATTCCGTTTGCCCAGCTTTGCATTGAGGTCCCCCATAACAACGGTGAAGTGCGTTTCGGAAGTATGTATGGCTGTTGAAATGTCGTCATACATAACTTCTACTTCATCGTCGGCTGAGGGTCTCAAAATCGGCGCATACACCTGTATGACCTTCAGCAAATACCGTTTGGTGATTCTGAGTATAAGGTATGCTACCCTGTTCGAGACACTATCGATTTTTACAACGTTGTTAACGAGGCACTTGTGGACGAGAAACCCGACACCACCTTGGAAGAGTTGGTCTCCCTCCCGGTAGAAGAGCAAGTTACTGGAGTTGAGGATTATCGAGTCCTGTCCCTGTCTTCGGACTTCAGATAAACCTAGAATATCCCAACGTAGCTTTCTTGTTATTAGTTCTTCTTCCAGCTCGAGCAGCTTTTCATCCTCCCTGAGTGTCCTTGCATTGAATGCGGAACGTAATAAACAAAAATTATGTCAGTGTGTGATTGACAGTCAATATTTGACAGTAGTTTCGCGCCGTATGTACATATTATTTGTTTGCGAAATTATTATTTTGAATTGAATTTTCATGTAAATAGTTCTTATAGTAGTGGCTAAATACGCTTTATAGATAAGTATATATACATAACAATGAGTGATCCTCTTCAAAGTTTCGAGTTAATCTTAAATAAACAGAACAAAAAGAAATCCTCAGCTCTTTACAGTGAAACTGTGAAACAAATAGAGTGTTATAAACCAAAAGATGTGATATCAAGTGTTTTTCATCAGCTTAGAGCTATACAAAATGCTGATTCATCAAAAAATGAAAGAAAACCTTCTAAACACTTACAAAAGTACAAAAGTTCTACGTTTACGAGTGTAAATAATTTGTCAGTAGTTGAAGAAGAGGTAAGTATTGTTGACATTAGTAATAATTATAATATTTTTGTTACGATTTTTTTTTAATGAATCTTGTACAATGAAATATGTATGAGAATAAACTAAACCATATATCAAACAAAGAATACATAAACCTATCATACACTTATACCTACACATGTTACACTTATTAACAGATATATATTTACTTATATAAATACAAATATATGCATATAGATACTATTAATTATGGTAGACAGCTATCATGTAGAAGTTGATTCTGCCAGTGGTTTTCCAAGATATTGCTTCACTTTGGCCTTGACCAAAAAAGTATTAGAAACCATTCTATTTTCGAAGAGGATCTCATTGTAAAGAAGAACGGACTTCTAAAGAATTACTGCAATTATTTATTTATTTATTAAAGTTTGGAAAACCAACAGCTACAAAAAACCAATGGGCAGTTTTATACACAACATCAAGTCAATTACAGGTTTACGTGAGTAGTGACATTACAATGGAACAGAAGTCTGTAACACTGTATAACACAAAGCTACACTCATAAAAGTGCAACAATGTACAAAAAGAAATAAAATTAAGAACCTAGAGAGAATATTTATTTATTTACACTTTATGCACTTTGTACAGCGGTGGACTTAATGCTCAAGGCATTCTCTTCCAGTTAACCTTAGGGTGGTATAGAAATATTGTAAGGGAGGTTGTTACACTGACAATGAAAATATACCATACATGAGTACATATACATGAACACATACAATACATATGTCATAAATACACATATAAATATACACATACATACATAAATATACACATACACACATTTACAACTTAACTATCAATAAGACGATTCTGCAATCTTGTCAAGAAGGAGAGAATATAGTGCCTAACAGGATCTACTAAGCCTACATTTAAGTATTATCCATTGATGTACTACTCCAGCCAGCCATTAGGTGAAGCATAGCCTTGTGTAGTAAGTATATGTTTGAAATGAACTATATACTTCTTTAATTAGACGATGATTGCATTAATGTGCGACTTAAAACATTAACTTAGTGTTGTATCTATTATTTATTATCAGGCTAATCTAACGGAATCAGTGTTAGTTACTATACTCAGTAGAGATGTAACATCTGGACATTAGAAAATATTTTTTTTATAATAAAATACTTTTTGTTTCCAGCCACCGAAACGAACAGCAAAATTTGATACACAGTTCATCTCGGATAGCCAACTTATAAATGTAATAGAAGATGCTGAAATACTAGATGCTCATCAGGGCATGACTCAAGAGTTTGAAACAGCTTTCCTTCACACAAACACAGAATACCAAAGCAATAGTATTATAGATAGTAGTGGTAAAGAAACTGTTAAAGAAACCTATCAAATTAGTGATAGTGATAACAATATTAAAGAAATTAATGATATCAGAGAACAATTGATTACTGAAACCCACAATGCTGGTAACAAAAACGCAGTATCAAAATTTAATTCTAAAATAGACACTGAAACAGAACCGCATAACATTAATAGTGATTTAGATGAAAATGGAATGAATAATCTAAATAATATGGTTGAAAATATAGAAACTAATCTTAAGAATGTTATAGAAAGTAAAAACATTGAAGTAGAACAACTAAGTCAAGTATTAGTAACAAAATCAAGTAATTTGAAAAGAAAAAGAATTGAAACTCCAAGCTTTAGTGACAAAATTGATACTAAAGGGGAATATAATTCAGATATTGAGAGTCAATTTGAGCAGAATTTGGAAATGAACAATGTTCACACTGTCGATAGACCACCCAGCCCTGTATTTACTACAAAAACTGTCCGGTTGAAGTCAAAGTCACCACCTCATATGGTTTTTAACCTAGATCAGTTTGAACAGTTTGAGACCATAGCTCTGTCTCTGATAGAATCAGAAGACTGCGATAAATGGAAACATGTAGTAAACTCTCAAATATTACATAAAGAATTGTGTTTTAATATGAATAAAGAAATTGAATTTACAGATTCAGATGTAGGCAATCCTCAAATTCCAAAGAAACTAGGTCTAGACGTAGATAAAGAATTTATTGAAATAGATAATACAAGTTCAGAAATGGTAGTCCATGAACTGGTAAAGCAAAACACTCAAAATGATTCAAAAGATAAAAGTGATACAAACTATGATATTTTAAAAGATGAAATTCTTTTTAGCAGTGATGAAGAAGAAAATTTCAGACACAAAGAGAATCAAGATCTTCCATTTACCCGTGCTGTAGAACCCTTCTATAATCAGTCTGATATTTTTGATAAGACCATGTATGTTGGTTTCCAAACTGCTAGTAATAGATCTATACAGATTTGTACAGATTCATTTGCTAAAGCTAAAAGCATTCTTGATGATGTGACGAGTGATGAACCTACTATAGCTGAATTGGTGTATAATTGTGACAGTACTGTTAAAAAGAAAGAGAAAATTGAAATGGAAAGAAAATGTTGCTCAAATTTAGATGAAAATGTGGAGCTACCACACGCCAGTGACCTGAAATTACCTTCTAGTATGTTAGTTGGTTTCATGACAGCTAATAACAAAAAGATAGAACTCTCTAAACAGGCTTTGGCAAGGTGTAAAAAAGTATTTCAGGATATAGATTTGGATACAAACTTCGAGTCTAGAAATGACAAAGAAGAGCCACACGAAACGGATGAAGGCATAATACATAACGAAAGTGAGCGTTATAATTATGATATTGAAAAAGGTTTCACTGAGTATTGTAACAATCCGGTTGATAATATTGTAGGTTTTGATGAAGAAATTGTACAAGAGTTTGAAAACATCGAAATGTCTCTGGATGATTACAAAAATAATAAAGCAGTGACAGTGCCGTCGCACACTTCAGACATAAATACTAAGACATTAAATGAAGTTATTTGTGATAAAACAGAAGATGCGTTAGAAGTCATCCCCTTTCATAAAAGTTTATGTGACCACATTTCGAAAGAAAATAATACTAATGAAAGCATACTATCACAAATTCTTGGCAATTCTAAAGCAAAAGCTCTTGAAACTAAAACGAATATAGATACTAAAATAAACAATGACAAGCACATGAATACTTCTGAGGAGTATAGAATATACACAAGTAAAAATACAGTCGATTTTGGTAAGACAATTAATGATGTGTATAATGACGCAGGAAATCAATCTTCGAGACAGAGAGGCGTAAATTTTAGAATCACTGCCGAAAATATGAAAATGACACATGATATAGCTCAAACTAAAAACCATTTCGAAGATTATGTTGGGCAAATAACCAAAGTTGAGTCATGTCCAGAAAAATGCCAAGATCGTATAGAAATGAATATACACCAGCCTTCAGCTAGCACAGATTTTGTTGGCTTTAAGACAGCGAATAACAAGAATATCAAAATATCTAAAAAAGCTTGGAGTAAAAGTAAAGATGTGTTTAACAACATTGATTCTATAGAACTTCCTAAAAAAGAAAATAAAGATTATCCAAACTCTTTGCAAAGAAGTAAATGCAATGTATTTGAGAAAGCCAATATGAGGCACGCGAACCATGAAACTCAATTTACTGGATTCAAAACAGCAAGCAATAAAATTATAGAGGTTTCTAATGAGTGTATTGCTGATACTAAAAACATATTTAATGATATTAATTTAACTGATTTATTATCTGAGAGACAAAATATAAGTGATATGGAAGCCGAAAATAAGTTAAGTGAAGTCAAACCAAAGGAAGTTCTTGGATTCATTGGTTTTAAATCGGCTAGCAATAAAATAATAAAGGTATCTGAAAAAGCTATAGCTCAAGCAAAAAGTATTTTCGAAAATATAGACGCAGAGTTTTCTAAACCACCTTTAAAAGAGAATCGGGAACACCAAGGAGAAATGAAAACACATAACACTAAGAATATTTCGGAGATTTCTGTTGAACCTAAATTTGTCGGCTTTAAAACGGCAAATAACAAAAATATACAAATTTCTCGCAACGCTTTGGCTAAAACTAGAGATGTTTTCAAAGACATAGATTCAAAAGACTTTAAACTACCTAATGTAAATAGAGAAGATTACCCTGGCTTTAAGCAACATCAGATAACTGAAGAACATGATAAAGATGAAAGCAAAAATACTTACAAAAGTGATAAAGAAATTAAACACGGAATAGAGAGTATTCAACTTATGCAATTGGTGACTAGAAAAGAGAATGAAAAGAAGAAAGAGCTAAAAGAGTTATTAGGAGTTGAAGATAAACAGAAACTTACAGAAAATAGAAAACAAGATTTTTCTAGTATAGGGCATATCAGTCATGATGAGGGTTTAAGTCCCATCAAAACACCAATTCACGACAGTCATGTAGACTACAGATCTAAAAGTCCAGTTTTCAATGTACCGTCAGCTCTTAAAAGACCGGTATTTACAAAGAGCTCAGAAAAAAGTAAAACAATATTTGATGATATAAACACCAGAAAAACAGGTGATAATCTTATTACGGTTGGATTTATGGGATTTCAAACAGCCAGTAACAAGCAAGTTCAGATCTCCGAAAAAGCATTGGCTGAAAGTAAAAGGATATTCCAAGATCTAGACAGTCGTGATGAATTTAGTATGCAGAATACAATTACCAAAGCAAAAACTTTATACCCACAAGAAATACTTCAAGAAAATCAAGAAAATATACAAGTATGTGATACCTTACCTGACTTTAGTACAGGAACAGCTTTTAAAGGATTTCAAACAGCCAGTAACAAGCAAGTTCAGATCTCCGAAAAAGCATTGGCTAAAAGTAAAAAGATATTCCAAGATCAAGGCAGTCGTGATGAATTTAATATGCAGAATACAATTACCAAAGCAAAAACTTTATACCCACGAGAAATACTTCAAGAAAATATACAAGTATGTGATGCCTTACCTGACTTTAATACAGTAAGAGCTTTCAAAGGATTTCAAACTGCGAGTAAAAAACCTGTCGTAATATCAGAGTCGACTTTAGAAGAAAGTAAAAAGTTGTTCAAAGATATAGACGAAGTAAATCTCACAGTAATTGATAGTTGTGCATTAGAGACAAATAGACCAATTGATTCCGAAACTGTAGGCACAGGTAAAGAACTCGCTTTTAAACGATTTCAAACAGCAAGTAATCAAAAAGTCAACGTAACTGAAGAATCTTTGGCTAAAGCTAAACAATTGTTTAGTGATCTTGAAATTCAACATAATGAAGAAAAAATAACAGATCATTCTTCAAATTTAAATATAGGTTTTCAAACTGGCAATACTAAAGTTATTACTGTATCTGAAGTAGCTTTGAGGAAATCTAAAAGATTATTTTCTGATATAGATGAAGGATGCGCTGAAAACATAACTAAAAAGGAGAAAAAAATACATAAAGCTGACGATATTGATGCCATATTAGACACTCAAGTTCTGAATAATTTTGAAGAGACTTTATACACAGAAGATTTTGCAGTATCACCGAAGAATCTTAAGAGATCTGGTAGCCCAATATTGTCTTGTCCTAGAGCCAAAAGAACAAAGAAATTCGAGGTACCTTATAATTTAAAACAAATACCAAAACCTATGGCAAAACCAATTGAAAACGCTACTGCGGCAAATAACAAAATTACTTATAGAGGCAACTATAAAATGAATACTACGTTAACGCTCAAAGACTTAGATAACATGACAAAAAATATGAGTGGACCCATAGATCCATACTTATGCAACTTCAAATACGACAATATACTGCAATTTGAATTCCGTTACGAAAGAAACGATTTGTGCTCTGAAACTATGACAATTGATTTAATGAAACAAGAATTTTTGAATTCTGTTAACGCAAAACTAATACCAGATGGATGGATAGACATCCATCTTAAATTAATACTGTGGAAATTGATTTCGTACGAGGTTAAATTCAAATCTTGGATAGTATGTTCGGCCAAAAATGTGCTGGAGCAGTTGAAGTTTAGGTATGACAAGGAGTTATATAATGCTCAAAGGCCTGCTCTGAGGAAGATTTATGAAAAAGACGATTTACCTTCGAAGACTTTGGTGCTTTGTGTGGTGGGAATTTACGTGGATGATGGTTTAGTGTCTAGGTAAGTGGAAGCTGAACAGAAATAAACTTAGTAAGTCTAATAAATCCCATAAGAAAACTAAGGTAGCCCATATAAACCATGTTATTAGTAAAGATGAAGTGGCATTAACGTTATATGTAGACTCTGATTCAAGGATTCTGGAAATTACTGAACCTGGTTAAAAATTTAGGAGTGAAGGGTACGAATGATGAAACGGACCCATAGTTGAGATTTCAAGGCTGATATGATGCTGACGATGGTGATGGACTACAATTTTTTTTCCAATATATCTTACATTTTTTTTAATATTTACTGTGACAGTTGCACTAGGCAGAGTCTGTGCTGTGGCTATCAAATAATACAGTTGTCTTTATCCTAGAACTTACATCTAATTATTTATACAGTTTATCTTATTTATTCTAATTTATGTATGTGAATGTGTGTGCGTGTGTCGAGTGCGTGTGCGTGAGCGCGAGTGGGAGTGTGTACGTGCGCGTGAGTATGTGCGTGTACTTGTGTGTCTAAAACGCTTTTCCTATTTTAGGTTCACCTTTTTAAACAACATAATTTTAATTTTAACGATTTCATTAACTTTTGCCCAGATATTTTTAAAAAAAATTAGTTGGTTCATTAGCATGCTTAAATATAAATGAAAATAAATAAATTACTTCAAACATCTCACACACGGCTGTTTGATTCCAAATTAAGCAGACCCTGTGCTATGGTAACCTGATAAACATACTTAAGTATTCACGTGCTCATCACACTACTAGGTAGTAGAGCCACACTGATTTCAGTACGAGCGGACCGGCTCGACCGGGGCAGTACTACCCTCTCTCAGAAGACCAACCTAAAGCGCCAGCATCCGTGTTGTCGTGTTTCGTTGGTGAGTCTGAGACCGGAGGCCCATTGAAGCAGGAGTGACTGCTATCGTGGTAACTGTGTAAGCCTTACACTGTCACAATGACTGTCATGCCTTTTACGTCCTCAAGCGTGGTGTGAAAAAGCATCTCACAAGGCTGCCATAGTGTGGGTCACCATACTGCATTGTCTGCATTTGCAATGAGTATGGTGACGACAACTCTTGGATTTATTCATGCTTTCCATCAGGCAGAGTAGAGTTACTTTGACAGGCTCTTAACATAGAAAAAAGAAAAAAAAACTACCCACTATATAGATCAACAGGTCAATATATAAGCTTTGTTTGTTCCTTCATCTTTTCCAGTGTCTCCGGCACATCTTCGAACATAGAGTTATTATTGACAGACGGTTGGTACACCATTCGGTGTAAAATAGACAAAATGTTGACCCAGATAGTTCGCAGTGGTAAGATCTGTGCTGGCAGCAAGATCGCGACCAGCGGAGCCGAGTTGCTAGGGAGTGAGCAGGGCGTGTCACCTTGGGAGGTAATCTACATAATTTTTTTTCTAAATGTTTCCAAATATTAATTTATTTAAACTTGCAATTGTTATTCAAAAGCGGACTTAATGCCATGAGGCTCGTCGACCTTTAGGTAATGTAGAAATAAGATGCGCGAAGTTGTTGAGCTTATAAATGTACTTCAAGTATAATTTATTTATTTATTTACACTTTATGCACTTTGTACATCGGCGGACTTAATGCCCAAGGCATTCTCTTCCAGTCAACCTTAGGGTGGTTTAGAAATATTGTAAGGATGGTGCAAAGAGGTTATATTGACAATGAAAATATACCATACATGAGTACATATACATACATGAACACATACAATACATACGTCATAAATATACTTATAAATATATACATATAAACATGAAAATACACATATACACACATTTAGATTATATTCGTACACTATAACAACTTGACCATAAGCTGAGCCAATTATCGGATTCTTCAATCTCGTTAAGAAGGAGATCATGTACATTCTTTTTGAATGTAAAACGGTTTGTGAACATCCTGACTTCGAGCGGGAGCGTAAATAATACACGAACTTACTACTAAATAAATAATAAATGCACAATAAGCATACAAATACTTAAATTTAATATTGTATGATATACAGTCTGGTAGAACTGGTACTTTACTAACTAACTTTCGATTTATACAAGTTGTTCAAATGAGGGTACTTACGCTAGGTAATAATAATTTGTAATCCCAGACCATTGGACTGGTCCATAAGTCCGATTGCACGGTTGGCCTAGTGGTTTAAGCGGTCACCGCGCCGCTCACTACTGCGCTGAGTGTTGTGGGTTCAAATCCCACATGGGACAACACTTTGTGTAATCCATAAATTGTTATTCTGAGTCTGGGTGTTTTTTGTGTCCGTTTTTTGTATGTTTGTAAAGTCCCCCGCGACACAGGATTTATTCCTAGTGCGGGCGTTGTCTTTTTTAAAAAAAAAAGTTTAAAGTAGCTCAGCGTGCGATGGAGCGTGCGATGCTGGGTGTTTCTCTGGCTGATAAAATTCGTAACGAGGTTATTCGACAGAGAACTGGAGTATCTGAGTACTGTCATCGCACAGAGAATCAGTATGCTGAAGTGGAAGTGAGCCGGCCATGTCTCCAGACGAACCGATGGTCGGTGGAGCCGAAGTGTACTATAGTGGATACCACGACTGGGCAACGTAGTGTAGGGCGCCCTGCGGCGCGATGGACCGACGACTTGGAGAAAGTGGCTGGCAGCGGATGGTTGCGAGTTGCCCAAGACCGGGATCGTTGGCGTTCCTTGGGGGAGACCTTCGTTCGGGGTGCTGGGCTAGAAAACCTCCACGTGGTGCACCCTGGTAACGTTGGCGACGGCACTGTTTCTTCCTGTGCCATTTGGAAGAGAATATCACCGCCAACGGCTAATATTCTAGCACGAAGAAGAGGAGGCCATTTTCTTCGGCCATTCGGTTGAGGCTTGGTCCAACAGAGCGGGCATTTTTGTCGATTCCTCTGTTGGCTCTTCGCTCTTCGGAGCAATGAGGAGGAAAACCTCGATAAAAAATCATGATGGTGGGACCCTTTCATGGGTCGGCGTTTCTCCACTGTCAATGGTGGAGAAAGGAGAACGGGCTCGGTGTGTACTCACACTGCCGCCGAGCAGGCATTGAAAGATTTAATCTTCCTGCCACCGTTGTCACATCGTAATCCCGAAAGGAGTGTCGTGGTTATGTCTCGCGACACAAATCGGGGGCGAGGGTCTTGGCTTAGCCGCCCGGACTGCGAGGAAGAAAACCTCTTTAAAAAATTACCCCAAATCCCGTGTTCTGGTGTGTGGCCAGGGGATGCATGGCTGATGGGTAGTTCAGTCGTAAGCACACTCCCAGCTGAGGCACCTGCGGACCCCTCAGTTGGGCACAAATTTACGCTTGCCCGGGTATTGGGGGATCTCTGCCCGGGTCGACTTTTAGTTCTCCCCCACTCGTGGGTCTAACTATGGAAACCTTTTTAAACAAAAACATTAAAGACGACAAGAAAGAGAGGAATAAGAAAGGGAACCCGGGAACTGACTTCTCTTCGAACGAGGAGGAACCTATACTTGGGGCTCCTATTTCAGTAGGGCTCCCAGAAGTCAATTTGTCTGCTGGGAGCCAAAAAAGAAAATCGGAGCGATTGCGTTCCAAGTCCGCCCATCCGTCGGATAACGGTAACCCAAGCACGACTATGGACGTACTGGAGTCCACAGAAGTGGAAATCTGCGACAGCAGAAAACGCGGACGCTCCAGGGACGAGGAGAGTGACACGTCCCAGGAGATGCTACCTCCTAAAGTGGGAAGCAGCCGCCGAGGCAGGTCACGCACGACCATCTCTACCCCTTCAGGTTCTGTCTTCTCGAAGGCAGAAGCCTATAGACGGGTTAGAGCGGAGGGCGAAAGTGCAGCGGAGGAGGAGATTTCAGATCTCCTGCAGAAGATCCGAGAGCCAGTGGAAAGGGGTTCTGTTCCCCAAACAACGGTATCTTTGCAGGAGACAGCAAATGCTGGGGTGGCCATCATCCAAAAGGTGGCTACCAAATCTAGGAACCTTAAGAGCACCTTCGGTAGGGCCCTTAAGGACTCCTCCTCCGCAATTGCTGGGGTCGTCGAAACCCTCGTTGGGGACGTAGCTCGCCTTCAGGCTGCTAATGAATGCCTGACAGAGCAGGTGGCTAAGCTGAGCGCCGAGTTTGCCCAGTTTCGGGCGCAGGTGGGTATCTCTAAGCGACAGGTGACGGCTTCGAAGCAAACTGCCCCCACTCCCGGTTCAGGTGACGTCAGCGATGCTTACTTGCGCCAAATTATGGAGGCAGTAGGGCATATGCTAGACGGACGTCTCGCGAGCCTGGAGGCGAGATTACCCCCAGCTCCCATTATCCGGCCACCACTCGCTGCAGATAGGCGAAAGGCCGCATCAGCACCGATTCCGCTTTCTGCTACAAGTGGCCGCAAATCATATGCGACAGCGGTGTTAGTGTCTGCATCTACTGATGCCACGAGGACACAACAGGCGGCCAAGGCAGCAACCAAGACGGCTGCACCGGTCGCAGGACATAAAACGGCGGTAAAGAGTGTAGCAAAATTTCCTCCGCTCCTCACTCCAACACCTACGCCTGGTCCCTCCACATCTGCCCCCTCCAATGACGGTTGGCAATTAGTCGGAGGAGCTAAGAAGAAGTCCCGAAGGCGGGGTAAAAAGGCTGCCCAGAAAGCAGCTCCAACCCCGCAGTCGCCATCGATGTCAAACACCACCAAGAAGCCACGGAAGCTAAGGCCGCCAAAAACCGCGGCTATAGTAGTTACCGTATCGCCGGAGGCGGTAAGTGGCGGACTGTCCTACGCGACTTTATTCAAGAAGGCCCGGGACAGTCTCGCCACTGATTTCGGGACGGTAGGGGTCAAGTTGCGCCTCGCCCAAACGGGAGCTCGAGTCTTGGAGTTCCCCGGGGCTGAAGGCGCAAAGACAGCAGATTCGTTTGCGGAGAAACTGCGAAATATGTTTGCAGCCACGGATGGTGTCAAGATCGCCAGGCCAACAAAGTGCGCGGAACTGCGCATTTCAGGCCTGGACGACTCAGTAACAGCCCAAGATGTCCGTGTTGCAGTTCAGGAGAGGACTGGCAACACGGATAACATCAGGGTTGGCACCATCCGCCCCGGTCCAGGGGGCCTTGGTGCGGTGTGGGTAAGTTGTCCCATAGATAGATGGCAAGATACTCATCGGTCTCGTAAACGCCAGAATCACAATTCTGGCAACGAGACCGATGAGGTGTTTTAAATGCCTTGGTGAGGGACACACTCGTGTCAAGTGCGACAATAGTTTGGACTGCAACGGACTTTGTTTCCGCTGCGGTCGACCGGGGCACAAGGCAGTAGAATGCTCTGCGGCCCCTCACTGCCCAGCGTGTGCGGCGGGTAACAAACCCGCCAATCACCAGATAGGGCAGGGGGGCTGTAAGCCATCCCGTTATTATCGGCAGACGTCAAGGGCCAGCCAATCGATCCAGGCTGCCTCTGAGGTCGTACGTGAGACGACGTCGTCGCCCATGGAGGAGGTTGTCGAGACAGTCCAGTAATGGATCAAGTCTCCAGCCTTCTTGTCCAGACGAACCTGAACCACTGTGCCGCGGCGCAGGATCTTTTCTTACAAACCATGGCACAGTGGTCGATCGGTGTAGCTGTAGTCGCGGAGCCCTATCATGTTCCTCCCCGTCCAAACTGGATGGGTGACCGGGACTGCTCCGTGGCAGTCGTCGGCTCCACAGCGGCTCATTCCCCGCCCTTGTCGTTAAGAGACAAGGGTACTGGATATGTTGCTGCTGAGTGGGATCACCGTATACGGTGTATACTTCTCCCCCAACCGGAGTTTGAGCGACTTCGAGGCCTCTCTCAACGACATAGAGACCTCGATGCGGCGACTAGCGTCTGGGCACGTCCTTGTGCTGGGGGACTTCAACGCAAAGTCCGTTGCATGGGGTTCTCCCAGGACGGACGCAAAGGGCGAGGCCGTAGAGGAGTGGGCAGCCTCGGTGGGCCTCTGTTTGCTTAACAGAGGCTCCACCAACACGTGCGTGCGACAGCAGGGAGGATCGATAGTGGACCTTTCGTTCGCTACCCCTGCCCTCGCCGCACGAGTAAGGAACTGGCGCGTCCTGGAAGAGGTTGAGACGCTCTCGGATCACCTCTACATCCGATTTGAGCTCTCCCGGACCCCAGTAGGGGTCACGCGGCGCGGCGCTCTTCTCGCTTTCCGCGGTGGGCTGTAGCCAAACTGAATAGGGACCTACTAGAGGAGGCAGCCATTATTCACTCCTGGCTGTCTCCGCAGGCTCCGACCGAGGAGGTCGACATGGGGGCTGGTCGTTTCCGCGATGCGATTACGCAAATTTGCGATGCGGCCATGCCCCGCATCCGAGGTTGTCAGCCTCCACGGAAGGAGGTTTACTGGTGGTCCCAGGAGTTGGCGGACCTCCGCGCGGCCTGTACTCGTGCCCGGAGGTCCTACACCCGTAGTCGGCGGCGACATCGCGTAGACGGCGAGGAGGACCAGCTTCATGAGGAGTACCGAGAGGCGCGGAAAACTCTGAAGCTGGCCATTAGTCGCGCCAAAAAACTGAAGAGGAAGGAGATGCTGGAGGGTCTCGATCGTGACCCCTGGGGTCGCCCTTATCGTGCGGTGCGACAAAAGCTCCGCACGTCGGGCCCCCCCTTTACAGAGACACTCCAGCCCAGCTTCCTGCAGGAAGTGGTCGAGGGTCTTTTCCCGCAGCGGGCGGAGCACACACCCCCGTCGATGGCCTTCATGGTCGAAGACGACGGGGGACGGAACGGGGATAATGTTCCGCCCGTCAGGGAATCGGAGATAGGGGCGGTCGTTCTACGGATTCGCTCTAAGAACACCGCCCCTGGGCCAGATGGAATACCTGCCCGAGTGTTGGCGCGAACCCTCGACCACATGTCGGATCACCTCGGGGAAGTCCTAAACGCCAGCTTGGCGTCCGGACGTTTTCCTGAGGGCTGGAAGAGCGGGAAGCTGGTCCTACTACGGAAGCCGGGACGGCCGGCCGATTCGGTCGCGGCTTATAGGCCCATCGTGTTGCTGGACGAGGCGGGTAAATTGTTTGAGAGGATACTCTCTGCCCGCATCGTCCGGCACCTCTGCGAGGTGGGCTCCGATCTGTCGGACGCCCAATACGGGTTTCGCCCCGGGCGTTCGACAGTCGATGCTGTGTTGCGCCTGAGGGCCGTGACCGAAGAGGCGGTGAGCTGTGGCGGCGTGCTGCTGGCGGTGTCGTTGGACATCGCCAACGCATTTAATAGTCTGCCATTTAGCTGCATCAGGGAAGCACTCCACTACCACGGGGTGCCAGAGTACCTGAGGCGGCTTGTGGCAGACTATCTTGAGGAGCGTACCGTCATGTACGAGGACCGAGATGGTATTCTGAGGCGGCGGACCATGTCGTGCGGTGTTCCACAGGGGTCTGTCCTCGGACCACTCCTGTGGAATATGGGATACGACTGGGCCCTTCGAGGTCGTCTTCCCCCCGGGCTGGGCGTAATTTGTTACGCCGATGACACATTGGTCACGGCCCAGGGGGCGAACTTTCAAGAGGCGGCGCGCCTAGCCTCCGTGGGAGTCTCTTTGGTGGTCGGGCGCATTGAGGCGCTGGGTTTACGGGTGGCCCTAGATAAGACGGAGGCCCTTTTGTTTCATGGGCCCCGTCGTGGTCCACCCCCCGGCGCCTCTATCGTTGTCAATTCGGTCCTCGTACCGATTAAGGCCCAGATGAAGTATCTGGGCCTGATCCTAGACGGCAGGTGGCTCTTCGACGAGCACTTCCGACAGCTTACTCCAAAGCTGGTCGGCGCTGCTTCCGCCCTTGGGCGACTTTTGCCCAATTTGGGTGGAGCCAGCGTCGCGACGAGACGGCTATACACGGGAGTTGTCCAGTCAATGGCACTGTATGGTGCACCGGTGTGGGCGGCGGCTCTGACCGCCCAGAATAGGGCTCGCCTCTGGCGCCCTCAGAGGATATTGGCGGTTAGAGCCATACGTGGTTACCGCACCGTATCAACGGAGGCGGCGTGCGCCTTGGCCGGAACTCCCCCGTGGGATTTGGAGGCGGAAGTGCTCGCCGAAGTTTATCGGCGGACGGCTGACTTCCGGGCGGGTAGCGGCATACGGCCCCCGCCCGAAGAGATATGCGAGTGGCGAGAGGCCGCTCGTCGAGCCACGATGGCTCGTTGGTCGTCCCGGCTGGAGGCTCCACGTGCTGGCTTTGCCGCCGTGGAGGCTCTCCAGCCGGTCATCGCCGAGTGGGCAGGGCGGCGCAGCGTGGGGTCCTCACTGCAGTTATTGGAGGAGACCTCTCGCTACCGGCCGTCACACGCTCCATGGCCGGTAGCGACAGTTGTTTTACCGCGGTCGCAACCTTCTGCGAAGACGTAATTTCGCGGAAGGAGGCGGCGGAGAAGGCCCGGGAGGACGATATCCACTCGGACCCAATTCGCCGCCGGCGAGCCGGGCGGCGGAGGCGCGCATACCAGCGCCTCATGCCGCCTTGAGTGTGGCCGCGGGTGGACGGGACGGGTTTTCCCCTCCATCCGCTATAGTGGCCAGCCGCGAGGAGGTGATGTGCACGTGTGCCGTACGTCGCCTAAATAGAGAATTTATCCGCAGATGGTGCCCGCTTTAGCGGGCAGGCGCTGGGAGAGATTTGGATGTCGTAACAGCAGCTGTTCCCGGATCCCTCCTACGTTAGGCGCAGAGTGGCACACCGTGTGGTTTTAGTCGGTCCGATTCCGACACACCACCCCGCCGTAAACCCCGGTGGGGTGACGGCCGGAGGGGGTTTCCACACGTTAAAAAAAAAAATAGACCTTCGTTCAGTAATTAACGGCAATAGGTTGATTGATTAAAACTCCGACACTGCCGTTTGATTCCAAAGTAACTATGTCTGTGTTGGTATAACAAGATTACTGATAGTTAAATTTGTGACATTATAAGTGAACAATAGTCCATAGGGTTCTAACAACTTAGGGTCCCAAGTCTACTTCACCTGCAACTGGTGTACTTGCTGATCAATAGCAAGGCTCTGGCCAACAAAACATTCAGATTAGATGCAATAAGCTCGCCACTTATTACGTGTAACCAAAACACTGTCGAAAAGTGGACGCTTAATGAGCCTCTCCCTACCCCGCCGGGGAAACAGGTGTGATTTTATAAAAGCCTTTAATGATAGTGCTACTGACAAGTAGTGGACGTGGAAGTGGACGACATGGAAATAGTAAAACCTAATGTTAATCAAAAGTAAACCTTATTAATATATGACAGTTGGATTCAGTTTCGTATGCCCAATGAATGGTTATTGTAGGTGCTTCCAATCGGCGAAACGCAGTCAAATAGTGGATTCTACCGTGTTTATAACTACTGATGCTGTGTCACATTTCCTGCATCATCCATCGGTCACAATTTGCCAGAGATAACCTGACCTACTTAATAAACTCGTTCACGACTGCCTTAGTGTGGTGTAATGCTGGTGTATGCCACTGTTGTGCTGCATTGACAAAAAAAAGTATATTAGTATTCCATCAGTCAATCTAGTTTGGGACTAGATGATGTGTTAAAATATAATAGGGTATCTTTCTTTTCGAAGAAAAACTTTTTCTGTAAGAAATTGTGTCGACTTTTTCATACAACACAAAAATAACGTACTACAGCGCCATCTAGCGAAAACACATTGAACTATAGAGTAATGAACTACGGAGCAAATTTGAATCGCGATATGGAAATTCTCGCGGCGATTAGCATACACACAACATCTCAACATCAAACGTTGGGTTACGGCTCACCAGGTATGATCATCTCATCCGTTCAGAGGGATCCCTTTGTGTCGGAGGGACATAAGGGACATAAAGGGAGGATCCTTTTGTGTCGGAGGGACATAAGGGACATAAAGGGAGGATCCTTTTGTGTCGGAGGGACATAAGGGACATAAAGGGAGGATCCTTTTGTGTCGGAGGGACATAAGGGACATAAAGGTAGGATCCCTTTGTGTCGGAGGGACATAGCCCTTGTTCCTCCACAAGATGCTTCTGGAAAACCCAGGAAAACTATTTGATTGTCTCATATACTTTGTGACTACAAGTAATATTTCGTTCATCATTGTAGGATACGTCAGCTATTCGTCTCAAGATATCCGGAAACTCAACCCGTCGAGCCAGATGGGACGCGAAACTGGGCTACCACCCTGGAACCATAACATCTCAGCTATCATCTATCCAAGTTATTGGCGGGAAGGCATCGAAACTTCGGGTTTTGGTCACCAGAGTCTATCCAGCGTTGTACATTGAGAAATTTGAAGATGGCAGCACTGGTGAGTGTTTTGAGTTTTAGTTGATTTGTGTACTTTTAAAAATCTTAGAAGGTTCTGCACCAATTGGGCTGGACTTTAGACGCGAAGTGATGATGTATTAGCCGATGTCAGCCATGGCGGCCAGTGTCAACGGACAACAACTAATTACACAGGAGATATTATGCACACGAGTGCACGATTAGAGGTGCACTCTCTGTTCTCTCACTCACAATCTGATGGGTCGATTATCTGACATGACCGAGGCAAGGTCAGGTAGAACCGACGGCTTTACGTGCTCACGATATACGACACACCTTAAAGACATGCTTTATTGCATATAGAATAAGTATAGTGACCACTACTCTTGGGTTCTATTCATGCTTGCCATCAGGCAGAGTAGTCATTTTGGTAAGTTATAATAAAAAAAAATAAGTGTTTTTTTTCTATTTTTGCTACTGTAATGTGTCACAGTGAGGTGTGGCAGAGCACAACTAGTCGTGTTATAAGTTTAACTTGTGGATCTGTGTATTTACTTGAGTCACCACGCCTCCTAAACGGATGAAACGATTTAGATTTTAGACGTGATAGCTTTTAATGCTAGAATAAACCGCTTCGTTACGTAACGCGTTACGGCGCCGGTCTGTCTGGCTTTCTTTTCACACATACGGCTTTTCACTCTAACCCACGGCACTAGCCGTATTATGGACAGACTCTCTCCAAGTAACTTTTCCTTACATTATCATATTAATATACATAAGCTAAGCCTTTCTCAAGTTGAACAATTTCAATATTCAATAGTTCAACTTAGATTGGTTTATGTTAACACTCGGACGTCATCGTCACGACGACGGCCGACGTCGTCCGATGACACACACGTTTTTATTTTACTTGAAAGAAAATTTAATTAAATGTTCTTAGCCAAGAAGGCTAAGCCAGTGGCCGTGGGTATAATTTATCTATAACATCTATGTAGCTAGAAATATAAGGTGGGCCAAGAATTCGTTAACATTTGCATCTAACATCCCGCGCAAACATGTTACGGGTGCTCTTGGGACCGATGCTACTGGAATTTGCTAGCTACAATCGTAACACATGGTTTCAACAAGATGGAGCCACTTGTCACACATCCAATGAGTCCCTGTCGGTGGTTAAAGACATGTTTCCGGACTACACGGTGGGCCTAGTGGTTTAAGCGTTCGCCACGCCGCTATTTACTGCGCTGAGTGTTGTGGGTTCAAACCCCACATAGGACAACACTGTGATCCATAAATTGTTGTTCTGAGTCTGGGTGTTCTTTGTGTCCGTTTCTTGTATGTTTGTTAAGTCCCCCGCAACACAGGATTTATTCATAGTGCGAGCGTTGTCTTTTAAAAAGAGAAAGAAAAAGAAAAAGATGTTGATTTCCAGACGAGGTGAGATTCCGTGGCCACCCAGGAGTCCAGATCTATCCGCAGCAAACTTCTTTTTATGGGGTTATTTGAAGAATCGTGTCTACATCAACAAACCAAATACACTACGTCAACTAAAAGCAAAATCAACAAAGAGATGTCGGCGATCTCGCGGTCTCTTTACCGACGAGTATTCGAAAATTTCGGTGCTCGCTTAGAAGAGGGCAAACGTCGAAACGGTGGTCATTTAGACTACGTAATTTTTTTAAAAATAAATGCCAATTATTTAACTTTCTGGTTTTTAATATGATTCTTCCAAATGTTAACTAATTCGTGGCTCGCCTCATGTATGTTATAGTATGTTAATCAGCAGTCCGGTTCCCATAGCACATAGTATAGTTTAGGATCAGACGACCGCGTCTGGAAATTGTGAAGATTCATTTTCCACTTCTCTTCTTCAGTTACTAGAACAGAGCGTCTAGAGAATATTCATCAGACGAAAACAGAAGCGGAGAGACAGGTGTTTATGGAGAAAATATACGAAGAAGTTGAGCAAGAGTTCGCTGATCAGGTAATTGTCAGGTTTGTTACAGGTTTTGTTGCAGAAGTTATGGGTTAATCAAGTTAATAACAATGTGAATTAAAAAAAATATATGAAAAAGAAGAAATATTTCCGCTCGTTGCGAATGCAGACAATGCAACATGGTGACTCACACTATGGCGGCCTAGTGAGATGCTTTTTCACACCCCGCTTGGTGACGTAAAAAGCATGACAGTCGGTGGGAGTATAAGGTTCACACAGTTGCCACGATAACTGTGACCCCTGTATCACTGGGCTTCCGGTCTCGCACTCACCAACGAAACATGCCAGCACGGATGCTGTCGCTTTAAGTTGATCTTGTGTGAGAGGGTCGTACTGCTCCGGTCGAGCCGGCCCATTCGTGCTGAAGTGCGAAGGAAAGGTGTGTTATTCTGAAAAGGTTACTGAAATAATATTTTCATTTTCTAGGTGTCACAGGATTCTGAAAGTTTAACAGAAAATTGCAAAAGGGCATGTATGGATAGTGGCTCTCAGATTGCAAAGATGATGAAACAAAGCAAGGATCCTGCTGAGTTTAGGGTAAGTGTTTAGAAGCGACTTAAACATAGTTTGTCGATCGATCGATAGATGGCGTGTGTCATACTTTCTGAATCGCGATATCATTTGTTTCGCATGGCGGGTTAAATACACCAGATGTTTAATGTTTGTAAAAAACCTTTCAAGGCACATGTGCTGGTTGCTATATTTGTGTGATATATACAGTATAGTGCGATACGGTGGTTTTATTCGAATCACCCGCGACAGTGGTGACAAGGAGCGCCCTGCGTACAGTAAGTGCCCACCAGAATTAGCTGAACATACTATTGAGGGCCAAGTGTGAGTTTAAATTACATCAAGTTGTTTTTGACGGCGAGCTACTATTTTTATTGCCAAACGCGTTCACTTTGACGATCGAGTCTGTATAGGCCCTTTCATTGGATAAATATAACCAGAAGAAATAAAGGTCTGTAAAAAGTGGGTAGACTACTTAGAAAAAAAATTAAACAGAACATCAAAACAAGTACTAAAGCATGGAACGAAGGCGGAAAAGTTTCTTATGGATAATGTCTGACTTAAGAAAATTTGTGATGTGTGATGCAGGATCATTAGTTGCTGTGTAGTTCCGATGGTCTTCGCTAGATGGCGCTAAAGTTTTGTTAGTTTAGTTTCATTTAGTAATATTAAATTTAACGTGAACATATCGAGGATATATATCCCCTGCAAGGTAGTCCGATGACCAGGGTCGTGGGAAACTATTGGATGCGGGCGGCATGTAACCGGCTCTTGTGGAGAACCTTGCCGGAGGCCTGTGTCCAGCAGTGGATGTCCTTTTAACTGAAATCATGATGATGTTGATAAACATGTTTTGGCAAATAACCTTATTTTATATATTTTCTTTTTTTTACTCTTTCTGCGGTTTAAATGTTTTTTTCTCAAACAGGCACAATTAACTGACTCCCAACTCCACCTGCTAGAAGCCCATACATCGAGAAACCGTGACCATCTGCTCCGAGATATAGAAGCAAGAATAAGAGACAGAGTTGAAAAAGGTGGAGTTTGTGTTAACAGGAATGTGGTTAGCCTGTTGAAGATAAGAGTCGCTGGAGTGACAGAGAAAGGAGATGCCGTTGATATTAGTAAGGGTATGTGTTAATGTTGCCAATTTTACCACTACTGTAGGAATGTTTTTAATAGTTATACGTCTGTTGGCGCGTTAGGGAAAAATGTGAGAGTAAATTTATACGAAAAACCGACACCGTCACGAAAAATCGACACCATGAAATTAGCTAGTCAGCATTTTAGTTTTGAATTCTTTTGACGCGAAATTAATAAAACTTTCTTTCAATGTATTAAATACACTTTTTTCTATTATTAGTGTCGTTTTCTCTACAAACATAGGATAACGCGAAGGATAACATTTTTAGAAAGATTTTTATCTTGTTACGTCATAGAAGTATAACTTCTAACGTGCGTACGTACGTACACATACATGTTTTTTTATGATGGTTACCTGATGGTAAACACGGCTGCCTAAAGACAACTTAAGTCGGTACCTTCACGACCTTTAGAACCTTCCTCAGAGTCAGGAGAAGGTGGAGGGGGCATTTGTGTTTGGGTTATAGACACGAGCCACCTTACAACTCAAGTCAGTACTTTCGCGACCTTTTGAACCTTCCTCAGAGTCGGGAAGGCAGTGGGGGCGATTGAGTTTGTGATATACTTAGTCTGGCCATAAATACTGTTACACTTAATTATAAAAAAATATTACATTTGAATTTCGAATCTGTCATTTTTATACGATTGTTCATTGTGTTTTCTCATTTTGGCGCCAATACATTGTAAAATATTTTGCGATATTAAAATGGTGTGGGGTGATAAAGAGAACCGAATGGCTGTGATAGCATTACACAAAGTAGGTATGGAGCCAAATGCAATTTTTAAAACTCTCCATACACTTGGTATTAGTAAAATGTTTGTGTACCGGGCTATTAATAGGTACAATGAGACCTCCTCTGTTTGTGACAGAAAAAGATCTGGCCGTCCACGTAGTGTTCGTACGAAAAAGGTGGTCAAAGCAGTAAGGGAAAGAATTCGAAGAAATCCTGTCCGAAAGCAAAAGATTTTATCTCGGGAAATGAAGATAGCACCTAGAACCATGTCGCGTATTTTAAAAGATGACTTAGGACTTGCAGCCTATAAGAGACGCACTGGCCATTTCTTAACTGATAATTTAAAGAAGAATAGGGTGGTAAAATCGAAACAACTACTGAAGCGGTACGCAAAGGGAGGTCACAGAAAAATTTTGTTTACGGATGAGAAAATTTTTACAATTGAGCAACATTTTAACAAACAAAATGACCGTATTTATGCTCAAAGCTCTAAGGAAGCTTCCCAATTAGTCGACAGAGTGCAACGTGGACATTATCCGACTTCAGTGATGGTTTGGTGGGGTGTTAGCTATGAAGGAGTGACTGAGCCATATTTTTGTGAAAAAGGTATCAAAACATCGGCACAAGTGTATCAAGATACCATTCTTGAGAAGGTAGTTAAGCCCCTTAACATCACCATGTTCAATAACCAAGTATGGTCCTTCCAGCAAGACTCGGCGCCGGGTCATAAAGCTCGGTCCACGCAGTCTTGGTTGGAATCGAACGTTTCGGACTTCATCAGAGCTGAAGACTGGCCGTCGTCTAGTCCCGATCTTAATCCGCTGGATTATGATTTGTGGTCAGTTTTAGAGAGTACAGCTTGCTCTAAACGCCATGATAATTTGGAGTCCCTAAAACAATCTATACGATTGGCAGTGAAGAATTTTCCCATGGAAAGAGTGCGTGCTTCTATTGATAACTGGCCTCATCGTTTAAAGGACTGTATTGCAGCCAATGGAGACCACTTCGAATAAGCTTTTTATATTTTTAATTGTTTTATATTTATGTATTAAACTGACACACTGTAAAAGTAATAAATGTTATTTGCAGTTAACAATTTTCTTTTTTCTTTATTACAATATTTATGGCAAGACTAGGTATATACACACTAGTTACCTAAGGATAAGTGACCATCACCACTTATGGTCACCTGCAGCCCTGTTAGTCCTGATTGTGAGAGAAGGGAGAGGAGATATGCTCCAGTAGCTACTAGAAAATGATATCCACACATGGTCTAAATATCAATAAGATAATATAATATTTCGAACATACACACAACGTTATTTAGTTCCAAATTAGGCAGAGCTTCCCGTTATGGAACGAGCTCCCTGCCGAGGCTTTCCCTGGGAACTACAGTATGGGGTTCTTCAAGAAGGGGGTAAATAGGTTTTTGAAGGGTCGGCAACGTGCACGTGATGCCCCTGGTGCCACAGGCGTTCATAGGCTGCGGTAACCGCTTACCATCAGGCGGGCCGTATGCTTGTTTGCCACCGACGTGGTATAAAAAAAAAAGCTTGTACTATGAGTACTAGATAACTGATATAAATACATTATACTGTGGAGGGAGCGAGTATCATGATCCTCTGTCCAGGCGCGATGATCATGCCTGACGGGCTGCAGCCCAACCGTTGATGTTGGGATGTTGTGTATATGCTAATCGCCGCGAAAATTTCTATATCGCGATTCAGGATTAGTAGTTGCTCCGTAGTTCGATGTTTCTTCGCTAGATGGCGTTGTAGTATGTATTCTTGTTTTGCGTTGTATGTATGTCCGAAAAAAATACTTGCAGATCATACCAACATTTGGTCCGTCCAGGGAATCGAACCCGAGACCTCAAGGCAGTCAACAGTTTGTCTACGAGTAACAATTGATTAAATAATTATTTCTTTCTATCTTGTTGTTTAAGGTATGATGTCAATATGGAAACCCAACGATGAAATACGAGAAATGATTACTGAAGGCGCTTGGATCGATGTTTTGAATGTTATTCCTACTGCAGTTAGGTGAGATAGCATTTTTTTTTAGATACTGGTCAAAGTGGCTACTCTACCTGATGGAAAGTATGAATAGAATCCAAGAGCTGTGGTCACCATACTCATTGCGACTGCAGACAATGCAGTATGGCGACCCAAATTATGGCGGCCTTGTGAGATGCTTTTTCACACCCCGCTTGGGAACGTAAAAGGCATGACAGTCATCGTGACAGTGTAAGGCTTACACAGTTACCACGATAGCGGTCACTCCTGCATCAATGGGCCTCCGGTCTCACGCTCACCAACGAAACACGACAACACGGATGCTGTCGCTTTAGGTTGGTCTTCTGTGGGAGGGTAGTACTGCCTCGGTCGAGCCGGCTCGTTCGTGTTGAAATCAACGTGGCTCTACTACCTACAGATGTATTTTATTTTTATCCGTTAACAAAGAAAGAAGTTAAATCAGTTTAAAGAATCACTATACACGGGCGGAGCTGGAGGCAAAAGCTATATGTATAATTTAGTCAATATTGCATAGATTTAAAACGGCGCAATGACAAATAGGGGCAAAAGATCAAACAGTTCACCTGATGGTAAGTGCCTACCATCACCCACGCACACCTAAAACTCAAAAAGTCAATAATGCATAACCTCCCCTTTGCTTATGATTAGCATTATATTGCCAATCAAACCTCCTTGTATTTTTCAGGTATTCAGAAATCCAAATCTCAGCAAGCAGACAATCAATCTTCAGTGCTTCAAAAACCAAAGAACCTGATAAGTTTAAACCCTACACAAAGTTACTCCAGCGGCAATGGTATACCATAAAAGATTTAGCAGAAAACCCGTCTATGTCTACCGATTACAATGAAATCGATACTATCGGCCTTATATTCTTAATCGATCCATCGACTAAAGAGTTCAACTCGACTAAACAATCGTTTCAAAATGTCTACCTAGCAGATGCTGATAAAAAAATAATTTGCGCTAATTTCTGGGGTGGTTTACAAAAATTTGGCTTTCAAAATCTCTTAGACACAGGGCAGGTATTGGCGTGTGTGAATTTACAAAAGAGAGCTGGCAACACCAGGAAAAATATTCCCCAATTTCGCGTTACAGAGTTCTCTTATTTTACCCAAACCCCTAAAAATGTTGCCGCAAGAAATATGATAGAGGTTTTTAATAGAAAATTGAATGGATTGGATAAAAGGAAATTTATTCAAGATTGTGTTATAATAAAAAATAGTTTTTCAAACACTAAAAATAATGAAAATATATCCCCATACAGATATATGAATACTGATATTAATATGTCCAAGAATAAAGTATTTATCGATTCTCCTTTAGTAAGACCAAACAAAATTGAGGACAATTTCAACCTTACCGGCTTAGATTTTGAGTCTACTTTTAAAGAAGACAGTCAGTTATCAGAAGAAATGTTGCAAAGGAAGAAAAAAGTTAACGAAAAGATTGCCAGGTTAAAAATGTATGGTGAACCACCTCCTTTATCACCAATACACATAATAAACAGATCTAAAAATGCTTGTAGTTCATATAAAAGTCCTTTAATTTCACATGATAATAATTCTAATAAAATACATATAAATACAAAAACTGTCAACGAAAATTCCAACCTCAAAACTGTAGATAACTTGTGTAATATATCTGACAGTTCTATTAGTGTTGCCAGCGTAGAAATTACTCCCAAAAAGTATGTTCAAAGTGAGGTTAGCACCAGCCCTGTGCTTTTAAATAGAACTTATGTAAAAAGTGTAAATGCTGTAAAAATTAATTTTGATGTGCCAGATGATACTGATAGTGTTGTTGATCATTTTGCTGAGGAATTTGAGGGTAGTCCACCCCTAAGTCTTGACTAGAGTACTGTTTACACAACTTGACGGCCACATATCGTAGCAGAATTTCAGTTTGAAGAATATATTGACTTTTAGGTCGCATATATTGACCTCTTTTTACCTTTGAATAAATTTTACGAGACAGTGTTTGAATCGTATTTCGATGTGTTAGACACCATCTAGAAATTACGTCACATGTCCAGGAAGCAAAGAGGGGGTGGCCGCAGTGAGAAATTGTATGACAAGGCGTGGTGATTCTATATTTTCAATGATACGTTTTTGACTACACATATCCACTGACATTACTACTAATTACACACATATATATAATTCATTATTAGTATACTCAATAATATAGAACTACACTCCATTCGAATTACAAAAATAGTGACGTATCAAGCCCGCCTCCTGACCAATCGAATTCCAGGAAGCTACTTCATACGAAATATTAGAACCTTACTGCTAAAAGTATGGGAGTCGGTGTCTGCTTTTAATTTCAAATTAACAGTTTCTCATTAAATGCACATGAAAGTATATACGATATATCAAAAAACATTTTTTTAAATTTTTGTCTGTCTGTTTCGTAAAATCTCTGAAACGGCTGAACTGATTTTGACTTTTTTTTTAAAAAAGTGTTACAAGAAACAAAATAAACCATGGAATATTGAACATTCATTATCACGATAACTGTCACCCATTTATGCAGGTGTGACAGTTATCTACCTTCCCACAGAAGACCAACCTAAAGCGCCAGCATCCGTGTTGTCGTGTTTCGTTGGTGAGTGTGAGACCGGAGGTCAATGATGCAGGGGTGACAGTTATCGTGGTAAGTGTGAACCTTACACTGCCACGATAACTGTCATGCCTTTTACGTCCCTAAGCGTGGCGTGAAAAAGCATTTCACTGGGCCGCCATATTGTGGGTCACCACACTACATTGTCTGCATTTGTAATGAGTATGGTGATTACAACTCTTTGGATTCTATTCATGCTTTCCATCAGGCAGAGTAGAGTCACTTTGGCAGGCTCTTAATATAGAAAAAAAATTGAACAATAATAGGGGGAGGCAGCCAGTAAGTAACGTTGCAAGAGTGAGCAAGGAGGGATTAGTGTCATTAAAAAAAAAATCGTTAGTTACAGTAAGTGTTCGCTTTCATGTTGATTTTATATTTAACTAGCTGACCCGGCAAAGGTTGCTTTGCCATATAAATTATTTCTAAGTAATTTGAGCGGGACGAAAAATGATTAAATTACAAAAATGGCTATTAAACAATAAGGGATGATCGTAGAAGGGTGAAAATTGAGGATTGTATGTATTTTTGTATGTTGTATCATAAAAAATAGAAATTAAAAATTTTGTCTGAAAAATAAAAAAAAAATTTAGGGTTGTACTACCCCTAACATTTAGGGGGATGAAAAATAGATATAAGCCGATTGTCATAGATACCGGATAAGCACAAAAAATTTCATCAAAATCGGTCTAGCCGTTTCGGAGGAGTATGGCAACGAAAACTGTGACACGAGAATTTTATATATTAGAGAGATTTTAATGTTCTGTGTGATGTGTGTAGGAGAAAAGGGAGGGAGTGGACTCACAAATGTTCCTAGTTGTGATAGGGACGCAGGTAGGAGTAAAATAGCCTTGAGATTCGTGTGACGTAAGTTATATATGGTGTCCAAGATCAAAACTCGAAAACTGAGAACATTTAAAATACCATTTAATTGGGTATATGACTATATCGTAAATAAATACCAATGTCCACTTCATTAAAACTAATATCGCGAAACATCTCGGTAAATATTGTTAACATAGATTTTTATTATTACGAATTTCAATCAAATATACAGTGAAATATATTGTTCAATTGAGTAGTCTAAACCAGTGACGTCACAATTTTGTATTTAGTACATTTTTCTTACAAAATTATCGTTTTATTAACTAATTTGACTAAGATCTCATCTAGCCTATTGTGGCTATTGTTTGGCCGAATTTAGACCCTAAGTGTTAAGTTTTGAAGAATTGAACGTTAGTGTTACGAGTGTAAAATATAGCTTAAGAGTTTGTTTTTATTTGTATCTTTGTTACCAGTTATAAAAAATATTTAGTTAGGTTAAGTTATCAGGTTAATAAAGAATTCTATTCATATAACGGATGACGACAACTGTTCCTTACTTGTTTATTTATTTCCCCAAGAGTGTAATTTTTATACGTATACTAGCAGACCCGGCAAACGTTGTTTTGCCATTTTTACTAAAATGGCTATTAAAAAATAAAGGTTGATCGTAGAAGGGTGAAAATTGAGGATTGTATGTATTTTTGTATGTTGTATCATAAAAAAATAGAAATTATAAATTTTGTCTAAAAAATAAAAAAAAAAATTTAGGGTTGTACTACCCCTAACATTTAGGGGGATGAAAAATAGATGATGGCCGATTCTCATAGATACCGGATAAGCACAAAAAATTTCATCAAAATCGGTCAAGCCGTTTCCGAGGAGTATGGCAACGAAAACTGTGACACGAGAATTTTATATATTAGATAGCAATTTTTTTTTAATTTAGTGTTCGGTTCATCTAGTTGAAGTGCTGGGTATCACCAGTAAAGAACACCAGAACATCGGAGGTATGAAGTAACATTAGATGTTATATATAGTAAAATTGCTAAATCCGAAGTGTAGTTTTGGAGTTGGAGGGCGGAGCATTAAACTCTTGATATGTCGGTGAAATCCCGGGACCATTTTCACAAGTGTTGGAAGAGTTAATTTAACTAAAACACGGATAAAATCACGCCTGTTTTCTCGGAGCGCAGCGGCGGCATATTGAACACCCACTTTTAGGTCCTTATGGAGTATTTTTGGTCCTTATGGAGGAACTGGTGCCATGATTCTCCAACTAGACGAGGTCTTGATGCCTGGCGAGCCGCGCCCCAACGGTTGATGTTGAGATGTGTATATGCTAATGGCCGCGAGAATTTCTATATCGTGATTCAGGATTAGTAATTGCTCCGTAGTTAATTATTCTGTAGTTCGATGTACCTTCGCTAGATGGCGCTATAGTATGTATTTTTTGTTTGCGCTGCGTGTGGAAGTCGCTATAGTCCTTCGAAATAGCTAAGGTTGACACTTAGGTTTAAACGTGGCTTAGTTATTCAGCCTCATAGAAGACCTTGTTAAGATGATGCTTTCATAATCGACCTGATAATGTCAAATAACAGCATCGACAATAATTTTTTTCTAGTATGTTATTCAGTAGCTAGTGTTTTCCCTATCCGATAGTGGTAATAAGTCATAAGTATATCAATAATCATAGATTAAATATCTATTAACTTACCTTTATTCTATCTCTATTGTTATGTAAAAAGGGTGACATACAGCCACATTTTCTTATGATATAAGGAGCAAACGAGCAAACAGGTGAATTGGAAAGTGGTTACCGCTGCCCATTAGTGCATTACCGAATTTGAAGTAGGAGTATACACTTTTTATAATGTTTAAAGGTCATATTGGTAATCTACATTAATAATATAAAGCTGAAGAGTTTGTTTATTTGGTTGAACACGCTAATCTCAGGAAGTACTGGTTCGGTCCGATTTGGAAAATATTAAATATTAGATAGTTCACTTATCGAAGAATTCACTATATTTCATGTTACGACCGATAAGAGATGAACGTCAATGACAAATATTACAAAAAAAGTGGTAAAATTATATCCTTTGAGAGCTTTTATTGCTTGCCCTTTGTACACGATTAAAGTTTCGAAAGAATAATTTTTAAATCATTACCCTTTAAGAGTAAAAGAAAAGTCCACGACATCATGTCGTTTAAGGCTGGTTCACTACAACCTTTTTATGCCATGGGCAGACGCAGACAATGTCACATGGAAAATAATATTAAAATTGATAACAAAAATGAATACATAATACACAGCCAATCTAGCTGAATAATCTGACAATAAAAATACACTAGACAGTATTTACTTGTACAATACTTGATAAAAAAAATAGTTTGAAAGTAATGAACGAAATATTTGATAACTTATCAACAAGTTTTCAGTGGGCGGTTAATCTGACAACACCGCCTGTCAGCTCAAGGTGACCTTCAAAAGTCGTGCGTTTGACGTTTTGTAACCTACAAAAACTATTTTAATTTATATTCTCTACCCGCGTAGACATGTATTATGAGGAGAAACAGTAGTAAATAATTTCGCCAAACAGAAAGCTGTGCACGATATTTAATTAACACTAGTTTTCAGTGTAATTTTAAGTGATAAAAGTGTTTGTTTTCGTGTTCGTCGTACCGCTGTAACTTTTTAAACAGTACGTATTTTATTTCTTTTATTTTCTTAGACGTATTTCCGTGGTTAAAAATAGTATGACGTTGTAAGTCATAAACATGTAGTACCTATTCGAAAATTAAAAAGGTATAGCTGTCAGTTTTTTTATTTAGTATTTCTTAATTTTTTTTTTTAAATAGAAAAGTACTTTTGTTAACGTGCGGTCTGGATTTTACAAAATTTATAAACTGGATAATAGAAAAGCCAAGAATTTAAAATTGAATAATTCTTCTGAAGTCAAACACGTTTACAATATTTTTTTACTTCTGAATAAAAAATTTTCGTTATATTTTGTAAGACAAAAATTAATACAAATACTAAAAAAAAACAATATTATAAGTTATAATTAATTTAATATTAAATTTATCTTTTTTCATTGAATAATTTATTAATTACGTTTTTATTAAAAATATTGACAAAAGTAGTCTATTTTAATCTTATAAGAAATATACTTTGCCAGGAATAGTATACCATGATAAAGAAAATAGAGTGGTCCAACCAATTCAATTAATAAGTCATACAGTATCTATGTGATTTTAATCTGTTTGACTTTTGTTATAAATTTTAATTATGATATTACTATATTACAACATTCTATGTAATAGAAACTTAGAGTTTTTCAACACAATGAAATAGAAGCACTCTAATGTTATTAAGTTAGTTGGTCTCTATGGTAACTATTGAAGATCTTAACATAACATATTCTTAATAGACATAGTAACATTTACATTACAAAAATGTTTTTTTTTTTTAATGTAAATAATACTGTGTACATGGTATTTTACACAACTAATTTAGCAGCCTTTAGTCCACTGCTGGACATATGCCTAGGCAAGGTAAAGGAGGTTTTGGCTTATTACTTAAAGTATATACACTACATACTATGAAGTGGTAATATGAATAGCTATTTCGGCTATTGCCTCATTGCGTTAGTGGTTACCGTATGTGACTGCCTATCAAGAAGTCTGGGGTACATTCCTGGGTTGGGACAAAAGTGGTATTGGTTTTTTCTACCAAAAAATTCTTAATAACTGTCCAGAACATGGAAGTTAGCAGTGTCTCACGCCTGTGCGTCAGAGAGCATGTTAAGCCAACCGTCCCGGTTGTTTTGAACATCTAAGTAAATTTTTATTTGGAAGCCAGTACACTCTAATGTACTAAAAAGCAGTTCAATCTACGAATTCAACTCGCCGTCAGGGAGGGTCCAATGCCAGTCGCTCCCTGGAAAAACTGATATTCAGGTAAAACCAGTTGAACTAGCATATCAGCATTGCAATATTCACAGGTTTTTAGGAGTAATTTTCTATCAGGTATGATACTTGCTCATTGTCTCGCCATTTTTGTATTCCAGGATTACATGAGCAATTGTTTCTTCAGTTTTGAGACATCCTCTACAAGGGAAGATGCTTGTTTAGACAAGCTAATTAAGTGTGAATATCCATCGGTTCAGGGTTAAGTGTCACGTAATACCCGTAGTAGCTGGGTTAGTCTATGGATAGGTGACCATTCTTAACACATTGAGAACCCTTAGTGTCTTAGAGAACACATTCAATTGTCAATCCAGGTTGCCATACGAACATCTGTGGCATTCGTGATGGGTATTTGGTATCCTGAACATTTGGACAACAGGCTATCCTCAGAACTTCGATGTTGCCTTGCACTTGGATTATGGAGGTTTGATAACAGTCGCTCCACTTTATAAATCGAAGTTCGAGTCGTAGTAGACAGAAAGCCGAGTCGAATTCTAATTTGGGAAAAAGCCTCGGCCTAAATTCCTTTTGGAATTTGGAAGTAAAAAGGGGGCTTTCGTAGCAGAGCAAACCGCTCGAGGTCTCACAAACTGGTACACCAACCCAAGTAGAAAAATTTGTTCAAGTATCATCAAGGGCCCCGCAATGAACTACCCATCAGAGGTCTCGTAATAGCTAAGATTATCACTATTTCAAATTCCTCGATAGAATGGGAGCCCCTGGTCCGACTCTTACGTGGCATGGCTACTGTACGTGCAACTGCAGTAAATAAATAAGGATACAGAGTGCCACCACCCCTACCCATCTGATAGGTGTCGTAAGAGGCGTCTAAGAGAGCAAATTCTGTAGGACAATATCAATGCAAGAAGAAAGAATACTTGACATGGCAATGAGCAGGCCACATCGTTCGTAGAACCGACAACAACCACGTACCGGAAGACGAAGCGTAGGTAGCCCCCCCACTAGATGGACCGACGACATAGTCCAAGTCGCGGGGAGCCGATGGATGCAGTTGGCGTCCAGTCGTAAGGCGTGGCGTTCTAGGGGGAGGCCTATGTTCAGTAGTGGACGTCTTCCGGCTGATGATGATGAACTATATACCAACCCACCAATCATCTGGTCAGCGTGGCATACTAGACCAAAGCCTCCTTCCTAAGAGGCAATTGTTCCAGAATTGAACTGATACAGATGAAGTATTTCGGTATCATGCGCTGTCGCAGCGTGAATTAGAGCTAAATGAGTGATTAGGTAAGTGCAATACTCTACTACAAGACGTGTCATGTGTACTGATACGAAATTACTATAACTGACATAACATAATAACATCGTGTTGTTAGCAGTTATATCTTATCTGAATGGGTAATATGTTAAGTTCAAGACTATGTGGAGAATTTTTATAAACAATTCTCGTCTATCTGCGTGCTCCTAAATGATTAGATAATCGTTATAAAATGTAGGTCGTATATTGCTTTGGACTTGGAAACTACGAGTACGATTAAGAGAGTTATTTATTAGAACAGAAGTGTAAAATGTCTGTGTGGTGACAGATTAGGAATACGAAAGGTGGATCACGAATTAGTTAACATTTGAAAAAACCTTATAAAATACCATTTGACATATAAAATTTGTTTACTTACAAGAAAACTCTCTAGTTGAATTTATTTCTTAAAAATTACATCGTTTAAATGGCCACCGTTTCGACGGTCGCACTCTTCTAAGCGAGCACCGAAGTTTTCGAATACTCGTCGGCAAAGAGACTGCGAGATCGCCGATATCTCTTTGCTGATTTTTTCTTTTAGTTGACGTAGTGTATTTGGTTTATTGATGTAGACACGATTCTTCAAATAATCCCATATAAAGAAGTCTGCTGGGGATAGATCTGGCCTTCTGGGTGGCTATGGAATATCGCCTCGTCTGGAAATAAGTTTTCTCCGAAAACATGTCTTTGATCACAGGCAGAGACTCATTGGATGTGTGACAAGTGGCTCTATCTTGTCGAAACCATGTGTTACGACTGTACCCAGGAAGTACCAGCAGCATCGGACCAAAGAACTCGCGTAACATGTTTGCGCGGGACGTTAGATGGACCCACCTTATATTTAACAAGAAATACTCATCAAAAGCATGTGGAAACTAAGTCCACAGGGCTCACTGAAGGGCTTTAGGTCGGATAACTTATGTTTTGTCAAGTTAGGGCCGGATGGCACGCGAAGTGTTACCACCCCTATTCATCCCGTGGATGTCGTAAGAGCTGTCTGTGGGAGCTAAGTACGCAGGGCAGTAACACTGCAGAGAGAAGGAAAACTAAATAAACCCTATACTGAATCGTCTGACCAGCGTAGTCTAGCAGGCCCAAACCTCCTTTTTGAGATATTATCGATATATCGCCATTATCGAGAACTGGTCTACCGAAGGCTGTGCATAAAGATGGTGAATGATGGCAATGAATGATAACGAGTTTGTAATCAACCTTCATATAAAACTCGATACAAAAAATTTAAATTTAAATTTCGAATATCGTATTTTTTGGTAGGGTAACACTATTTCATAGGAAATAATATTAATAATAACAAGAAGCGTTATGGATGTCTGACACAAAACGCCATCTGGCTTCAAATTAAGCAGGCCTTGTACTATGACAGCTACATGGACTGCTAGAATAATTATGTATTGTTTTTATGTAAATATATACATATTATACATAGAAAACATCCAAACGCCGAAACAAATATTTGTAGATCATACAAACATTGGATCCAACTCGGGAATCGACCCGAGATCTCAGGCACAGCAGTCGTATACACTACCACTGTCACTGTTTAAGAAAAACACGGGTACAATAGTATACTTAGTTTAGTTGTAGGTATCCATGGGCGATGGCAGTCACTTGAGACCAGCCGACCAAGACTTGTATGCTCGGCGAAACAAAGTTGACCCGTATTTTTTTAAAGACGAGTTCCACACTAGGAATATATCCTGTGTCACGGGCTATTTTACAGACATGCGAAACGAAAGCGAAATACTCATTCTCGGAAGAACAAAATGTGGATCACACATAGTGTTGATCAATGTGGGGATCGAATGCACA
Organism: Hypercompe scribonia; assembly: GCA_949316085.1. Lineage (NCBI taxonomy): Eukaryota > Metazoa > Arthropoda > Insecta > Lepidoptera > Erebidae > Hypercompe > Hypercompe scribonia. Next base: position 7,541,911 of record OX438997.1, read on the forward strand.
ACAATAAGAGCCCCAATTACAAGGTAGTGGAGCTATACATTGATTTCAGCACTACCCTCTCACAGAAGACCAACCTAAAGCGATAGCATCCGTGCTGTCGTGTTTCGTTAGCAAGTGCGAGGTTTATCGATGCAGGGGTAACTGCCACGATGACTCATGCCTTTTATGTCCCTAAGCGGGGCGTGAAAAAACATCTCACTAAGCCGCAATAATGTGGGTCACTATACTGCATTGTCTGCATTTGCAATGTGTATAGTGACCACAACTTTTGGATTCTATTCATACTTTCCATCAGGTAGAGCCATAGTGTGGATGACCATACTACATTGTCTGCATCGAGGTTTTCGTGTAAACCGCAACGCCATCCACGCAGACATTCAGGTTTTATTTCGTTTGTAGTGTGATACTTCATGTAGATATATCAATAATCTTATATCTCAAGCTATCGTATAGTTTATCAAGAAGCGGAGAAACAGAACAGTTTTATGTCTTGGATATAATCCAACTGCATACGTCACTGCGGCGAATAAACGCCATTTTTGTTTGCGTATGATTTAATACGTCATTTACGTAGGACAGATACAACAGTAAAACAATTTTGATCAATTGGGTTGATGACTGTATCGTAAATAAATACCGATGTCCACTTCATTAAAACTAATATCGCGACACATCTCGGCAAATACAATTAACATAGCTTTTTATTATTATTACGAATTTAAATCAAATATACAATGAAATATATTGTTCAATTGAGTAGTCTAAAACAGTGACGTCACAATTTTGTATTTAGTACATTTTTCATACAAAATTGTCGTTTTGACAGATGATAAAAAGTAACTAATTTGACTAAGGTGTCATCTAGCCTATTTTATAAAATATCGAGCGAAGAATAACGGATAAAGAGGATGGGTAAAAAGTATTTCTATCTTAAAACCCTTATAGGGTTCCTACCGAGAATTTAAGACCTCATTTTTTTTTAACGTGTGGAAGCCCCCTCGGGCCGTCACCCCATCGGGGTTTACGGCGGGGTGGTGTGTCGCAATCGGACCGACTAAAACCACACGGTGTGCCACTCTGCACTTGACATAGGAGGGATCCGGGAACCGCTGCTATTACGACATCCAGATCCCTCCTAGTGAATTTAAGACCCCAAGTCAACCTCACCTGCAAGTCGTGTACCTGCTGATCAGCAGACGAGGTTCTGGCAAACAAAACATCCCGATTAGCGGCAATAAGCACGTCACTTATTACGTGAGACCAAAACATTTGCTGGAAAGCCTATATGTCTATGATAAATGGACCATCCAGGAGTTTTTAAACTTCAGTTTTATGTTAACATGTTCAAGTTGTGCTACTGCAGCTCTACAGATGAGCTGCAGTAGCACAACTTCAATCATGTTCAAATTGTGCTACTGCAGCTGCAGCAACGTGCATTGGGGGCATGTCTAGTTACGTAACAGTGTGAGAACTAATAGCAAACATTGTCCACAAATAGATTAATAATGTCTTTAGATGATTTGCATTTAAATGCGTCATGACCTCACTGATCAGTGTCAATATCGCCGTCGTCCTGACAAAAATATTGGGCGGCTCTACGACGGATAACACGAGCTCATAGAGAACTGGCGAAGCATCTCCTTAGGCCCAAACCTGGCCCCTCTTTCTACAGAGAGGAAACACCTATTAGACGCCAACTTAATAAGAAATATTTCGGACATTTGACACAACGCCGTCTAGTTTCAAACTAAGCAGAGCTTGTACTATGATAACTAGACCGACTGGTATAAATGTATATTTTTTTTGTAAATGCGAGTACGTATACATAAATATATGGACCAAACTCAAACTTCGAAAGAAATATTTGCAGATCATACAAACATTTGATTCGACCCAGGCATTGAATCCAAGACCTCAAACAAAGCAGTTGCTTTCGTTACCTGTCTTATTTTTGTACTTGCTTTTTAGGTTGTATGTATTTATCAAAGATAGTTACTCAAATAGGGAACCAATCTGCTAGTTTGTCTTTATACCATACAACTCATTGATGCAGGGGTGACAGTTATCATGGTAAGTGTATGAGCAATATACTGCCACGATGACTTATATCTTTCACGTCCCCAAGCGCGGCGTGAAGAAGCATATCACAAGGCCGTCATAATGTGGGTCACCATACTGCATTGTCTGCATTCGCAATGAGCATGGTGACCACAACTCTTGGATTCTATTCATGCTTTCCATCAGGCAGAGTAGAGTCACTTTGGCAGGCTTTAAAAATTAAAAAATACATATAATAATAAATAAACTTTGATATAGTTTCGTCACATCTTCGATTCACCGATCCCACAATCATTAAAGACCAAAGTATTTGACCAGTGCGTTCTACCTGTAATGACATACGGAGCCGAGACGTGGACACTCACTATGGGACTGGTCCATAAGGTTAAAGTAGCTCAGCGTGCGATGGAGCGTGCGATGCTAGGTGTTTCTCTGGCTAATAAAATTCGTTACGAGGTTATTCGACAGAGAACTAGAGTAACTGACATCGCACGGAGAATCAGTATGCTGAAGTGGAAGTGGGCCGGCCATGTATCCAGACGAACCGATGGTCGCTGGAGCCGAAGTGTACTAGAGTGGATACCACGATTGGGCAAACGTAGTGTAGGGTGCCCTGCAGCGACCGACGACTTGAAGAAGGTGGCTGGCAGCGGATGGATGCGAATTGCTCAAGGCCTTCGTTCAGAAGTGGACGGCGATAGGTTGATTGATGATATAGTTTACGTATGCGTACGTGTGAGGGTGAGGGGGAGGTAATTTAGGAATGTGAAGTTATGAGAAACGACACTTATTCGAATTTATAAATATTCGTTTCAAATATAACAGTTTGCGAATGACGAACAACGCGTGATCTTTAAATATTTATGCTAATATATGTAAAGTACGCCGTGAATTAGAATATTTGTAAGTTTTATGCTTTGAATTTTATTTTTAAATCAAAAATATTTAGATCATAGTGTTTTTAGGGTTCTGTTGTAATTAGAAAATTAATATAATCCATAGATATTGATGGTGTGGTAACGAATTAAGAATACGTAGTGTCAACGCTCCTATGCATCCCGAGGGTGTCGTAAGAAGCGACTAAGGGAACACACAACAAAGAGAAGGAAAACTTGAAACAAACCCTATTCCAACCAGTCTGGCCAGCGTGTTATAGTAGGCCAAAACCTTCTTACTAGGAGAGGCTCATGTCCAGCAGTGGACTGAAAGGCTGTTGATGATGATGATGACGATTAAACATATTGGATGTGGTATGTTTTACAGACGACTTATAGAAAGTTTGTTGGTAGTGGATGTATTGTCCAAAACCGGGTTAGTTGGCGCTCTTTGGGTGAGTGCTATCTGTGTGAGGGACGGATTAAGAATGCAGTTCCAGGGTATTGTAAGAGCCGACTGAGAGAGCAGTTTACACAGAAACTGTTAACGTCTTATGGCCTACCAAAACTTCCTTTTCAAGGAAAGATCTATATCCAGCAGTGGACTGTTCAGGATTGTTAATAATATGCCCTGGAATAACCAGTAATTCCTAAGTTGATCTATTACATTATTAAGTATGTTTTTGGAAATAAACTTAAGAGATACTAATATTTCTCTCAACCCAATTGTTCCAGGTCAGGATGTCACGAGATAGGTCCTCGAAGCGGTTCTACCGCGCTGAATCTACACACGATCTGCTGTCTTTCATGGACAAGGGTCAGGCAGCTAGCAACGAGAACAGATGGACCTTCGAAACGGCCTGGGAAGTCGCTAATAAAGGTAGGTTCATTGTATTTTGTGGTTGTTTCTCTTCGTGTGGTGACGGATTAAGAATATGGTGTTTCACCGCCCCTGTTTATTCCGTGGAGGTTTTAGGAGCCCGTTAAGGGAGTAAATTACGCTGGACAACAGCACTGGTAAAAGAGTCTAAACCGAGGTCGTATATCACCTCGTTTGATCAACGTAGTAGGTAGTAGAGCCACGCTAATTTCAGCACGAGCGGGCCAGCTCGACCGGGGCAGTACTATCCTCCCACAGAAAAACAACCTAAAGCGCCAGCATCCGTGTTGCCGTGTTTCGTTGGTGAGTGTGAGGCCGGAGGCCCATTGATGCAGGGGTGACAGTTATCGCGGTAACTGTGTAAGCCTTACACTGTCACGATGACTGTCACGCCTTTTACGTCCCCAAGCGGGGTGTGAAAGGGCATCTCGCGGGGCCGCCATGGTGTGGATCACCATACTGCATTGTCTGCATTTACGATGAGTATGGTGATCACAACTCTTGTATTCTATTTATGCTTTCCATCAGCTCTTAATGGAAAAAAAATTTGGTTTTGTAGGCCAAAACCTCCTTTATGAGGAGAGGTCTATGTTCAGCAGTGGATAATTAAGGCTGTTGATATGACCCTCCTTTGTTGTATGTTTCTCATTTCATCTTTCTAACTCTGAAAATGACGTTCTTCCATTATGTTCACTCTTATTTTACCTCCTTTAGGAATCAAATTTTAATTAATACACAAAAGCATCAGTTGCCCAATTTTCAAGTTTGTAGTTTCAGTAGCTCCAGTCGTTCAGACTACGTTGATGAATCCAGGGGAAGTTTAAATGTACACACCTACTTAAAAAATGCTTGAAAACACATTATTAAATACCCATAGATACTCATGCCTACATCCTCAAAATCAGACGCGTATACTACTGCTACAAAGTCCAGAAAAAGTGTTAAGCAAATAACAATTCATGTCTGAAAAATCGAGACAAATCATAATGGCCATTGGTACGTTACTCAACCTGTATAGTCACTGTTCTAGAAAAAAAAACTCATAAAGTCAAATATAAAAAAAGTACAATTTAACTTTTTAAATATTCAAAAATAGAATGATATAATTTAATGAACATTCCGTTTATACAGTTTAGTGTAGTTGAACTACTAAGATATATTATTATTATTTTACCGCTCTTTTTTTTAAACAGTGCTTGAGAACACCTGGTTGTTGAATTTCGAACGTTTTCGTTTTTTTTTGTTTTTTTAATTGACCAGTACCGTGTGAACAGTGTGTGTGTTTTATAGATTTTTCATTATAATAGGTCGAAATATATAATGGACACTGAAAGTTTTATGTAGCTATTTACGTAAATATGACACATACCGTTTAAAAATTTCGGGTTTACTAATTAATTTTTACTACTAACTACCTCACACACAGCAACCTGGTCCCAAAATAGGCAGAGTCTGTAGTATGGTAACCAACCTGACGATAAACATACTGTTATGTTGCTAAATACGACGTACTCGTACGTACGTACATGTGTGCGTACATGGGTCCATAGAGTTTCCACCAAGAACTTAGAGCCACCAGTCAACTTTGAGTGCAAGTGGTGATAAGGCTCTGGCAAACAAAACATGACAAGACAACGACAAGAGGTTCGCCACCGTTACGTGGGACTAAAACACTGGCGAAAAGCGTTTAACATGCCTCTGCCTACCCTGCCGGGTAAATAGACATACATAGTAATAGAACAACAATCATCAACATCCGTGTTCTCGTGTTTCGTTGGTGAGTGTGAGACCGGAGGCCCATTGATGCAGGGGTGACAGTTATCGTGGTAACTGTGTAAGCCTTACACTGCCACGATGACTGTCATGCCTTTTACGTTCCTAAGCGGCGTATGAAAAAGCATCTTACAAGGCCGCCATAGTGTGGGTCACCATACTGCATTGTCTGCATTTGCAAGTATTGTGACCACAACTCTAGGATTCTATTCATGCTTTCCATCAGGCAGAGTACAATCGAGTACAATCGAGTACAATATGACTGCACGATTGGCCTAGTGGTTTAAGTGGCCACCACGCCGCTCTCCGCTTCGCTGTGTTGTGGGTTCAAATCCTACATGGAACAACACTTTGTGTGATCCACAAATTGTTGTTCTGAGTCTGGGTGTTCTTTGTGTCCGTTTCTTGTATGTTTGTAAAGTCCCCCGCGACACAGGATTTATTCCTAATGCGGGCGTTGTCTTTTTTAAGAAAGAAAACAAAAGAAAGAAAGAAAGAAACAAATCAATTTGGCAGCCTCTTAATATAGAAAAAAAAGAAAGAAAAATTGCACCCAGACACACACAACGAATGAACATCTTTATATCACAATATATGTCTTAGATGGGAGTCGAACCCAAGAGCTCTCGGAATAGTAGTCAAAGTCACCCACCTAAATGGAACCAGTACATAAACGAATTCCTTGTAATATAAGTTAGAGCTTTGTAATGTAGTCACGTCCTGATTCCAGCCGTTCTAAAGACTCTAAGAACTGGTATATCAGGTCTAGTCTGCACAATGGATGGATGAGAATAATGAGGAATATGGTTACAACAAGATCTCTGTAGTACGACTTCACGGTTACTTGGTTCTAAGACGTATTAGTTAAGACTTTAAACTGGTATTTGCAAAATAATAATAATTATAATTTATTTCTTTCCACGATTACAATACACGTTACATTTAGAAATACAGTAGACCCCCGGTAATTCGACAAACGTTTTGCAGGGCAGGCTCGGACTATCGAATTTGTCGGATTATAGAGTACTGCCTAAGACCCCCGATAGTCCGAATTTTTTTACAAAAGAGTACCTTGTACTCCGACAAATTACAGATGAAATGATAAAATTCTTTATATTGTCTTCTGGGCTTGTGACGACATTACTATACGTATGGTATGGTAGTTGTAGGTATGTATACGTAATGCACAATGAATAAACGCTAAGCTGCACCGCTATCACACGTAGTCAAATTCAAACTAAGCAATGGGAATTGAAACAATACCTACGCGTCGAGCACAAGTTGTAACCTGTTCAATCATGCACGATCTACATTAGCGAAAATTGTTTGATTGATGTCGGATTACAGGGGGTCCGGATTAGACAGGGGCCGGATTACCGAGGGTCCACTGTATACACATTATCTTTTTTTTATGATATTGTGGCAGACTGGTGCCTAAGTTAAGCTCGAGGCTTCTGTTTCAGGACATCAGGTCTCCCCCCTGAGTATAGTTACATTTATTTGACACAAATGGGACCTGTGAATTTCAATAATCACCACAATAAGAATTATTTCCGTTATTTGACACATAACGCCATTTAGTTGCAAACCAAACAGAGTTCGCAACATGATAACTAAAGAATGAATCCAGAATCCAGCTTTTATTTGAATTATTCAATTGTCTTATCCCGTTAACAGCTTTTCACAATCCACTGACGTAGGTTTTTACTTATCGAGGAGGTTTTGGCCTACTGTACCATCCTGGCCAGATTAACTGGTATCAGGTTTGTTTCAAGTTTTCCTTTTACTGTGATGCTATCCTGGGCAGTTTAATTCTTTAGCTCTTACGACACTCAGGGGATGACTGTTGATAGTGAACCTTCGTATTATTAATCCGTCACCATACGGACAGCTCTTGAGTGATCGATTTGTCTAATGGATGACAGCGAGTTGATGATTATGATGATGCCACTATATTTGTATTACGGAGGAAAGGATGTTATGTTCCTCCGATACAAAGGGAGGATGCTCAAACCAGGCGAGGTGATCATGCCTGGCGGGCTGTAACTCAAAGGTTCACGTTGAGATGTCTCTATTTCGCGATACAGGATTAGTAGTTGCTTCGTTGTTCATTATACTCCGTAGTTCGATGTGTCTTCGCTAGATGGCGCTGTAGCATGTTTTTCTGTTTGTACTGTATGTGGAAGTGGCGTATACCACATACAGCATGTTATATTTGGAGTCATCAACAGCTTTCGTAGTCCACTGCTGGACATAAGCCTTCGAAAGGAGGTTTGTGGCTGTTATTCCTGCTATTCTTTCCACATTTGGAGTATTATTATTAAATTGTACACTTTTTACAGTTGGTGGAATCTACACTGTGATCAGATCGAAGGCATATGTCTCGACAGAGGAAATGGGGGAGAATTACTGCCTTCTGGGCCCGTACAAAGAGCAATGTGCGAGGACGGAGGTCGAGGAGGCTGATTTCCCTCCCAATTCACCTCTTACGGCTGCCGTCAACGCAATGAGGAGTCAAGGATATAAGGTAAGAGTTTGGTAATATTGGCATCATCATACTAAAATTATAAACGTGAACGTTTGTGATTGCGTGTGTTTGTTACTTCTTCACGCTCAATTGGCTTGACCCATTTTAATAAAATTTTCAGTTAAAATAATAATTTACTGACGAGAAAAAAACGTGAAAAAATTTAAGAATGAATGTCTTCTATCCTCACCTCAGCCAAAGAACGTCCATTGCAGGACATAGGCCTACCACAAGGTTGTCCATAACAGCCGGTCCTGTGTTGCCCGCATCCAACGGTTGCTATCATCCCTCACCAGGTCGTCAGACCACCTTGTGGGGGGCCTACCAACGCTGCATTTGCCGGTATAACCCGCATGCCGAGCGTGACGATTGTGGCAAAACTCCGCTGATGGTTCAAACGAGAATGGATGCCTTTAAACGTATACAAATAAAATTTTAATCATCTATACATATAAATAAAATTAGAGTGTCTGTTTGTAATATTGAAATACGATACATACAGCAAAATAACATGTTTTACAATTTTTGTCTGTCTGTCTGTTCCGGCTAATCTCGTGAACGGCTGGACTGATTTCGACAGAACTTTCACTGACAGGTAGCTGATGTTATAGGGAAAACGTACGGTACTTACGTTTTTGAATTTTGGAATTTTAAAAAAAATTCCACGCGATTGAAGTCGCGGGTGCAGTTAGTGCTAAATAAGAGGCTTCTTTCCAATGTAGTTTTATTTTTTACTAGTTACCTCATAACTTCTTTTATACAGTTTTGTTTTATTTGTAAAGTGTATATTGCCTGTATTTTTTATTACAACTCATGATAGATGTTTACTTCTTACAGCTTCATACAGGCACATGGTTGGTTGATGGAAACCCTCAAATAATACTCTTCGACATTGGCTCTGGCGCCTGGCAGCTGGACAGTTATAAGCAGGAGCTCTGGGACACCTGTTCCATTGGGATCCCACACCTGGACGTCGAGGCCAATGACGCAGTTATTCTAGGTTTTATGGTGGCACAACTTATTGGAGAGGTAGGATCACTATCTGTACTAATTAATGTAATATAGCTGAAGATTTTATGTTTGGTTGAATACGTTAATCTAAGAAACTACTGGTACGAGGTATAGCTTAATTATCGAACCGTAACATCACGCTATGACCAATGGAAGCTGAGTGCAATGTGGCAATTAGATGTCATTAATATTTATCAAATGTCGTTAATTTCTGTCTGTGTTTATTCACTTCCCTCTGGTGGTAGTAGGGCTTTTCTTTCCTTTTAAATCGTGGCCTGCCGAAGTCACTTTGCTCTGCCTGATGGAAAGCATAAGTATAATTCAAAAGTGGCGGTCATCGTACTCTTTACTAATGACCAACAATATAGGGTCCGAGATTTGGCTTGGAACCAATCGAGTAAAAGTGAAAGTTTTACGACAATATACCTTTTGTGCGATCGAGAATAGATCAGAATTGAATATTGAACGAATATATATTACTCCGTGTGGTGACGGATTAAGAATACATAGTGTTACTACCCCTATTCATCCCGTGGGTGTCGTAAAAGGCGACTAAGGGAACGAAGTATGCAAGACAACATCATTACAAAGAGAAGGAAAACTTGAAACAAATCCTATTCCAACTCGTTTGGCCAGCGTGGTATAGTAGGCCAAAACCTCCTTGCCAAGGAGAGGCCTATGTCCAGCAGTGAATATATTATAAATATTACGAGATTGGATCTTCAGATTACACCAGACACTAGTTAAATTTAAACACCGCTGGATGCTTAACTCGGCAGTTATAAACGACCATTATAATTTCAGTTCCGCAAAGCAGCTGAGAATTACAGTGACACCCCACCTCGGGTTGTGGCACATTTCCACGAGTGGCAGGCTGGCATCGGGCTCATCTTGCTCAGGTAATATCCCTGGTGAGGGAGAGGCAGGTCCCTGTAGGGTTACTTATGGGTGGTGGTTTAAGCGGTCCCCACACCCCTCTCTACTACACTTGGGACAATACTTTGTGTGATCCACAAATGTTGCTCTGAGTCTGGGTGTTCTTTGTGTGGGGAACTTTACAAACATACAAGAAACGGACTCAAAGAACACCCAAACTCGGAACAACAATTTGTGGATCAGACAAAGTATTGTCCCATGTGGGGTGAACCCACAAGATTCCGCGCAGTAGAGAGCGGCGTGGCGACCGCTTAAACCACTAGGCCAACCGTGCAGTCATTTCTTTAACAAACCATTGACTCTTGTGTCATTATTTCTTATATCATGTTTCTTATCTTGAAAATGACGAACTTACTTACAATTTCTCTTCCACTATTTTGCCGCATTAGTGGTAGAATTTCCGAAAATCCTTTTTTAAGTGGGTGCTTATAACCTAAAAAGCATTAGCTGCTAAAATGTCAAGATGGCCCTGAATCAGTCAGGCAATTTTTTATGGTGCACATACTTTTAATATATTACAACTAGATAAATACGTCTTTTGACTGCCTCAGTGGTGCAGTGGTAGCGTATGCGACTACTGTGTTGAGGTCTCAGGTTCGATGCCCGGATTGGACCAAATCTTTGTACGAATTGCAAATATTTGTTTCGGATTTTCGGTGTTTTTTATGTACATATGTATTTATGAAAAAAGTATATAAGTATTCTATCAGTCAATCTACTTTTGAAACTAGATGGCGCTATATTTTATATGTTTCTAGGACCCGGCATGTAGATGTCGCTACAGTGTTTACAACTCACGCCACGCTGCTCGGACGATACCTTTGCGCTGGCAACACAGACTTCTATAATAATTTAGATAAGGTTGGTTGAAATAATTATGTGACAAAGGAGTGTGGGAGTTCGTAGGGAGAGGTGATGTCCAGCTGTGGACTGATAAAGACTGCTGAAGGGGATGACTAGTACGTGGCGAAGAAAGTGTTAGTTATAGGAGTTGAAGGGTACAAGAGAAGAGGAAGACAAAAGAGAAAGGTGGATGGATGGTGTGAGAGAGGACATGGCTAGGAAGGGAGTAAAGAGTGAGATGGCAAATTATCTTTGATCTTATTATTTCATATCTCTTTCTCCTTCCAGTTCTCCGTGGACGAAGAGGCTGGCAAACGTCAGATCTACCACCGCTACTGCATGGAAAGAGCTGCAGCTCACATGACACATATATTCACCACTGTTTCTGATATCACTGGTGAGAGATACACATACTTAGTCTGGCCATAAATACTGTTACACTTAATTATAAAAAAATATTACATTTGAATTTCGAATCTGTCATTTTTATACGATTGTTCATTGTGTTTTCTCATTTTGGCGCCAATACATTGTAAAATATTTTGCGATATTAAAATGGTGTGGGGTGATAAAGAGAACCGAATCGCTGTGATAGCATTACACAAAGTAGGTATGGAGCCAAATGCAATTTTTAAAACTCTCCATACACTTGGTATTAGTAAAATGTTTGTGTACCGGGCTATTAATAGGTACAATGAGACCTCCTCTGTTTGTGACAGAAAAAGATCTGGCCGTCCACGTAGTGTTCGTACGAAAAAGGTGGTCAAAGCAGTAAGGGAAAGAATTCGAAGAAATCCTGTCCGAAAGCAAAAGATTTTATCTCGGGAAATGAAGATAGCACCTAGAACCATGTCGCGTATTTTAAAAGATGACTTAGGACTTGCAGCCTATAAGAGACGCACTGGCCATTTCTTAACTGATAATTTAAAGAAGAATAGGGTGGTAAAATCGAAACAACTACTGAAGCGGTACGCAAAGGGAGGTCACAGAAAAATTTTGTTTACGGATGAGAAAATTTTTACAATTGAGCAACATTTTAACAAACAAAATGACCGTATTTATGCTCAAAGCTCTAAGGAAGCTTCCCAATTAGTCGACAGAGTGCAACGTGGACATTATCCGACTTCAGTGATGGTTTGGTGGGGTGTTAGCTATGAAGGAGTGACTGAGCCATATTTTTGTGAAAAAGGTATCAAAACATCGGCACAAGTGTATCAAGATACCATTCTTGAGAAGGTAGTTAAGCCCCTTAACATCACCATGTTCAATAACCAAGTATGGTCCTTCCAGCAAGACTCGGCGCCGGGTCATAAAGCTCGGTCCACGCAGTCTTGGTTGGAATCGAACGTTTCGGACTTCATCAGAGCTGAAGACTGGCCGTCGTCTAGTCCCGATCTTAATCCGCTGGATTATGATTTGTGGTCAGTTTTAGAGAGTACAGCTTGCTCTAAACGCCATGATAATTTGGAGTCCCTAAAACAATCTATACGATTGGCAGTGAAGAATTTTCCCATGGAAAGAGTGCGTGCTTCTATTGATAACTGGCCTCATCGTTTAAAGGACTGTATTGCAGCCAATGGAGACCACTTCGAATAAGCTTTTTATATTTTTAATTGTTTTATATTTATGTATTAAACTGACACACTGTAAAAGTAATAAATGTTATTTGCAGTTAACAATTTTCTTTTTTCTTTATTACAATATTTATGGCAAGACTAGGTATTCTTAAAGTAGACTTTCTTGACTAGTTTTTCAGTTTTATGGTATATGGGGAGCCAAGAAGCAGGTTGTCTGATGGTAAATAAATACCACCTCCTATGGACATCTGCAACTGAAGACACAGAATAGTGTCGTCGCCCTTTGTGTCCCCCTTTTCTGGGAGGCTGGAGGGGAACAGGGATGTGGGGAGCTACTTTCAGAGCCCACGAAAAGAAAAGGGGAGAGGTTGTATCTTACTTATGCCTTTCAGAACCTTTCTTTTTAGAGCCTGACTTACCCTTTCTGACTTACTTTTTAAGATATCTTGGTAAGTGGGCAGGGTATTAGCTTGCAGCTAAAGAAATATAAGTGTTGCTAGCATTTCAGTTCCCCTCTCCAAAAATGTAGATTAGGGAGAATGGGGACGTTTAAATCTTACACAAGTCTCTCAGAGCCATGGTTACTCATCCTGACCTTAACGATTTACTTCCTACTCCCAGGGTATGAAGCAGAACATCTCCTGAAACGGAAGCCGGACATCATCACACCGAATGGCCTCAACGTGAAGAAGTTCTCAGCCATTCACGAGTTCCAGAACCTCCACGCTTTGGCTAAAGAGAAGATTAATGAATTTGCCAGAGGACATTTCTATGGGTAATGTCACTTGTTAACAGTCTATTGGTGAATCGTCACCAGCCTTCAGTAGACCACTGCTGGACATAGATCTCTCCTTTGAAAGAACCACGCTGGTCAGACGGGCTGATATAGGGTTTATGTGGTGGCGCTTACCAGCGCCTCATGCCGCCCTAAGTGTGGCCGCGGGTGGACGGGACGGGTTTTCCCTTCCATCCGCTACACTGACCAGCTGCGAGGAGGCAACGTGCGCGTGTGCCGTACTGCGGCTAAATGGAGAGACTTACGACAACATGGTGTCCGCGCTAGCGGGCAAGCAGAGGGATCTGGATGTCGGAATAACAGCTGTTCCCGGCTCCCTCCTATCCCAAGCGCGGAGTGGCACACCGTGTGGTTTTAGTCAGTCGGATTCCGACACACCACTCCGCCGTAAACCCCGGTGGAGTGACCGCCCGAGGGGGTTAAAGAAAAAGTTTACAAATGAGGTGACAAGTTAAGAATGCGGAGTATTACCACCCGTGGGTGTCGTAAGAGCAGACTAAGAGAGTCAACTATCGAAAGCCGACTAAGAGGGAAGGAAAATAATAATGAGCGAATGGAACGAATGAGTAATTGAATAATTAAGTGAACGATTGAACGAATGAGTAAGAAAATAAATAAGTTTGTGAATTGTAGAGGGTAAGAAATAGTTCGAGTATGTCAAGGTCAAATCTTCTTTTCGAAGGAAAGGCTTATGTCCAGCTGTTCACTGTTAAAGGCTGTCGATGATGTCAAGGTCATGCCTATTATTCCCTAAGTACATAAGAAAATCGTGGATTTGGTTCCCGACGAGGACAAATAATGATGAGCAAGATTATTTGTTCTGTGTCTTTGTGTATTTTATCTTAAATTAGATATGTATTTAGAAATTTATAACTATGTTTATCAGCAGTCCGTCAGATCAGTCGATTAATTATGCTTTTCAGCAGGCAGAGTAGAGTCTGCCCGGTTGGTTTAGTAGTTTAAGCGGTCGCCACGCCGTTCTCTACCACGCTGAGTGTTGTGGGTACAAACCCCACATGGGACAACACTTTGTGTGTTCCACAAATTGTTGTTCTAAGTCTGAGTGTTCTTTGTGGTAGAGTAGAGTCACTTTGGCGGGCTTTTAAACAAAATATGTATTTTTTCTTTATCATTGTTTCTTTTTCAGTCATTTCAATTTTGATCTGGACAAGACGTTGTATTTCTTCATCGCTGGACGGTACGAATTCGGGAACAAAGGTGCGGATATATTCATTGAAGCGTTGGCCAGACTTAACCATTACTTAAAGGTAAGATCCTTTGATGGTAAGCCATTACCGCCACACACACCTGCTCAAATAAAAGAAACATGTTGTTACCCTTTCGTGTCACACCCCTTCAGAGTTAGGGTTGAAGTTTAAAGATACCAAAGTCTAATATTGACATTTGAATTTCAATAATTTCTGCAACTGCTGGCGCATTTTGAATTTTTTTTTATTTTTTTTCTAGCAAGTTGTGAACCATTTAACTTAGTTTAGGAGCTCAGCAGTGACCATAAACAAGAACTATTTCCCTAAGTACTTATACGTTCTCCTGTTCTCTCTCCAGTCTTCAGGATCCGATATGACAGTCATCGCCTTCTTGATATTCCCGGCGAAAACCAACAACTTCAATGTAGAGAGTCTCCGGGGTCACGCTGTCACTAAGGCTTTGAGAGACATCATCCACGATATCCAGCAGAAGGTCGGGAAACGGATGTATGATACATGTTTAAGGTAAGAGAGTCATCGAGTTCTCCTGTCTCTTCTCTTTAAGTCATAAAGTTTATCAGCGTGGTGATGGATTAAGAATACGAAGTATTACCGATTCATCCCATGGTTGTGATAAATGACGGCTAAGGGAGGGAACTACACAGGACAACATCACTGGAAAGAGAGGGAAACCTTTTTAATTTTTAGAGCCTGTTAAAGTGACTCTACTCTGCCTGATGGAAAGCAGGAATAGAATCCAAGAGTTGTGGTCATATTCATTGCGAATGCAGACAATGCACTATAGTGACCCATGGCGGCCTAGTGATGCTTTTTTACACCCCGCTGGGGACGTTAAAGATATAACAGTCATCGTGACAGTGTGAGGCTTACACAGTTACCACGATAACTGTGACCCCTGCATCAATGGGCCTCCGGTCTCACACTCACCAACGAAACACGACAACACGGATGCTGTCGCTTTAGGTTGGTCTTCTGTGAGAGGGTAGTACTGCCCCGGTCGAGTCGGCCCGTTCGTGTTGAAATCAGAAGAATTGGCACAAACTCTATAACCCGTCTGGCCAACGTGATATAGTAGGTCAAAACCTCCTTTCTAAAGAGAGGTCTATGTCCAGCAGTGGACTATTTAATAATTCATTTTCACACAGCCAGAGTTTTGTTTTTTCTTTAGCATATTTTAATAATTCATCAACAGCATTTTACAGTCCACTGCTGAACATAGACCTCTCCTTAGCAAGGAGATTTTGGCCTACTATACCACGCTGACCAGACGGGTTGGAATATGGTTTGTTTCAAGTTTTCCTTCTCTTTGTAATGATGTTGTCTTGCATACTTTGTTCTCTAAGTCACCTTTTACGACACCCACGGGATGAATAGGGGTGGTAACACTATGTATTCTTAATCCGTAACCACGCGGACAATTTCATTAATAGTGATATATAAATATTTTGTTGTGTCCAGAGGTCACCTTCCTGATACATCAGATCTTCTGCAGAAAGAGGACACAGTGAGGCTCAAACGCTGCATCTACAGCTTGCACAGAGACTCACTACCACCCGTCACCACACACAATGTTGTAAGTTACTTACACTGTTCTAGGGAGGGGACTAGAAGAACACAGCAAAGTTAAGCAACCCTAACCAGGTCAGTTTATGGATGGGTGAACATTTAGCGAAAACGCACTGAATTACGGAGTAACTAATCATTTTGTATTACGATGTCCAATAGTAATCACGCTGGTTATTTTTTTTTCCTAAAGACGCCTTTCAGGCTCATATTCTTGTGTCTCGGGGGACTTTACAAACATACAAGAAACGGACACAAAGAACACCCAGACTCAGAACAACAATTAGCGAAGCAAAATGTTGTCCTATATGGGAATCGGACCCTCGACACTCAATATGGTATCAAGCAGCACGGTAACCGCTTAACCACTACGCTCTCCGTCTCTACTACTAATCTACCTGCAAGTTTATTGGTACCCTGACTTGATGTCATCCTTACCTAAATGTGTAGAGAATAGACATTTTTTTACAACTTCCACATTGTCAATAAACCCTGTGTCGCGGGGGACTTTACAAACATACAAGAAACGGACACAAAGAACACCCAGACTCAGAACAACAATTAGTAATACAAAGTGCTTTCCCATGTGGAGATTGATCCCACACCACGCAGTAGGAAGCAGTAAGATGACCGCTTTAACCACTCCACCATCAGTACCCTCATTTCCACTTTGATTTCTACTGTTATAGTATTTTTAAAACACATTCAGTAGCTCATGCCCGGTGAACCTCTCCTCATTATAAGAATGTTGAAATAGTTCAAACCCCAAAGTACTTGATACCATATTAAATACTTTAACGTTTAGGAGCTGTTACAGTGTTACGTAACGCAATTTTTTAAGATTTTTAACCCTCTCTTCTCCCCATGTAACAGCGTAACGTTTTTAAGTACCCCCTAAGGGGGGTTACGTAACACTACGTACGTTCACTTGAATACTGACAATGAAAAAAAAAATGACACGATACTGTCGAGGGATTCCCCGTAAAACAAACAAAAAGGGTTGGCAACTTGGGAGAGCAAAATAAAAAGATGTACTATACACTCGAGGGATTCCCCGTTAAACGAAAAACAAACAGTGTTGCCAATTTGAGAGATTTTTATTCCCTAATTTATTTTTCTTAAACAAAAAAAACAATGTTACGTAACGCATTGTTTGAAACCTCCCACCCATGTAACGCATCATGACATTCTACAAGATCCCCCCACCCCCCAAATAGCGTTACGTAACACTTGAACGCCTCCTTACGCTATTCGATTATGTTTGGTTACAGGTTGACGATTGGAACGATCCAGTGCTGAACTCAATTAGAAGATGTGAATTGTTTAACACGGTCAATGATAAAGTCAAGGTAAGATCACATCATTATCATCATCATCACCATCATCAAAGACTTTAACAGTCTACTGCTGGACATGGGCCTCTCCTTAGTAAATAAGTTTGGTTAACTATTTCTATTAATATTTATGCTATTTAATAATTCTTTATTAATTTATTTTTATCTGAATCCTTAGAATTATTTTACAATTTCAATAGATTTTTTTAGGAGGGGTCCGGATGTCGTAATAACAGCTGTTCCAGGATCCCTCCTTTTTCAGGCGCAGAGTGGCACACCGTGTGGTTTTAGTCGGTCCGATTCCGACACACCACCCTACCGTAAACCCCAGTGGGGTGACAAAAGTGTTTATTTCCAAGTTTTCCTTCTGTTTCCAGTGCTACCCTACGTAGTTTCCTCCCTTAGTCGGTTCTTACGATACCCACTAGATAAATAGGGATGATGACAGATTATATTCTTCACCCCTTAATCATAACTTCTATACAAAATAATCACCCTTACAGGTAATATTCCATCCAGAATTCTTGACCTCAACCAACCCTCTATTCGGTTTGGATTACGAAGAGTTTGTCCGAGGATGTCACATGGGCGTGTTCCCATCATATTATGAACCTTGGGGTTATACACCAGCCGAGTGTACTGTTATGGGCATTCCTAGCATCACTACCAACTTATCAGGTAAGTGTAATCATTTCTAGAAAGATCAAGAACTTCGACTAGGAAGACAGGTGTTTCGCTGTGAGAGTCAAGTGGCGTTGGGTGGTGGTAATCGCTTACCATCAAGTGACTCATTAACTCATTTTATTTATTCTGTGAAAATAAATCTTGAGCCAAGAATCTATTGACCTGAGCCTGCTAAAGTGACTACTCTGCCTGATGGAAAGCATAAATAGAATCCAAGAGTTGTGGTCACCATATTCATTGCGAATGCAGACAATACAGTATGGTAACCCACACTATGGCAGCTTAGTGAGATGCTTTATCACGCTCCACTTGGGGACGTAAAAGGCATGACAGTCATCGTGACAGTGTAAGGCTCACACAGCTACCACGATAACTGTCACCCCTGCATCAATGGGCCTCTGGTCTCGCACTCACCAACGAAACACGCCAGCACGGATGCTGTCGCTTTAGATTGGTCTTCTGTGAGAGGGTAGTATTGCGCCGGTCGAGACGACCCGTTCGTACCGAATTCAAATTCGCTTACTACCTACATACGGTACATCATCTTTGTGTAACTTCAATGGTTTAGGCAGCGTACGCCAAGATAACTCTCAGAGGTCAGATTTTTTCCGACTTAATTGACATGTATCGTTATATTACGACCAAAATTACATAAAATCATTACAAATTGTAACCTATATTTTATTCCGATGTATGACCTATATTACTGTAAAGTTTCATCCAAATCCGTCCAGTAGTTTTTGCGTGAAAGAGTAACAAACATCCATTCTTTACGTGTCGAAGTTGACTGTCTATATGTGTTGCTGTTTGAAGGTATCCTGAATATAACACAATTATCTTCTAGAAATTGCTAAAACTGTATCTTCTGTTGTAGGTTTTGGCTGCTTCATGCAAGAGCACATAGCGGACCCCATGTCCTACGGTATTTACGTGGTGGACCGCAGATATATATCCCTGGAAGGTTCCGTACAGCATCTAGCGCAATATATGTTTGATTTTACCAAGTAAGTATCCTATATATTAATATTCAACTGCCTCGGTGGCGCAGCGGTAGTGATTGCGACTGCTGTGCTTGAGGTTTCAGATTCGATATCCGGGTCGGACCAAATGTTTGTATGATTTGCAAAAAAATTTTGTTTCGAAGTTTTGGTGTTTTCTACCCTTCTGCAATAATTTTTGATCGATACTCAACTCTCATTGGTCGTAGCGTGATATTATACAGCCTATAACCTTTTTTCTTTGTTTTTTTTTTTAAAAAGACACCCAAGGGGTCAAGGGGTCGTTAGAAACATACAAGAAACGGACACAAACAACACCCAGACTCAGAACAACAATTTGTGAATCACAAAGTATTGTCCGCTGTGGGATTTGAACCCATAACACTCAGGGCAGTAGAGAGCAGCGTGGCAATCGCTTAAATCTAATGATTTTACTAATGCCATATACCATTGGGCTAATACCCAACCGTGCAGTCAAGTGTGCAGCCTTCCTCAATTAATGGGCTATCCAACACCTAAACTTTTTTTAGGTCAAATTAGTAGTTCTTGAGATTAACGCGTTCAAACAACAGACTCTTCAGTTTTAGTTGTCTGGTACACTAGTATAGCTTTCTTAAAGTACTCTGTAAACGGCAATAGAATTAGAAAATTATTAACAAAACTTTATTTCTAAAGAGAGATTTATGTCCAGCAGTGGACTAGAAATGCTGATGATTATGATGATCATCATCAACAAGTGGGTAAATAATATCTTGTTATCTGATGAACTAGCTGATTTCGGCCATGGCAGCCAGTCTCATCGGACACCAACCCACTACACAGGACATATAGTGCACGAGTGTGTGCGCAAACACAGGTGCACTCTCTGTTCCCTCGCTATAAAATCCAAATGGGACGGCTATCCAACACGACCTGGGAGCGATCACGCACAGCTTTACGGCTTCATGTGCTTTTCGAGGCACAGGGATTAAGATTAGACAACGTCCGCACCAGGAATAAATCCTGTGTAGCAGGGGACTTTACAAACACAAGAAACGGACACAAAGAACACCCAGACTCAGAACAACAATTTGTGGTCAATCATGCAGTCGACTTAACTTCTAAACTCTGGACTGTTATTAAATATTTCCATAATCAGAATAGAACCCAAGACTGCATGCACTAGCCGCCAGGTCAACGAGGTAGCATTTTTGTCTATATATACATATTTAATGATACATATATAAATGTCGTTTATTATAATCCAGGTTAACAAGGCGGCAACGTATTATCCAGAGGAACAGGACTGAAAGACTGTCAGATCTACTTGATTGGAGGAACTTGGGCATTGTGAGTATTGACACATCTGTTATTTGTATTATCTATGGTCTGTAGTTGTATTATCTATGGTCGCTAATTGACTAATGTGAGTGTGAAGTAGTTAGTAGATAGTAGGTAGAGGATAGTAGTTAGTACTTAGTAGAAAGTAGGTTGTCCGTGTAGTGACGGATTAAGAATACATAGTGTTACCACCCCTATTCATCCCGTGGGCGTCGTAAAAGGCGACTAAGGGAACAAGTTATACAAGACAACATCATTACAAAGAGAAGGAAAACTTGAAATAAACCCTATTCCAACCCGTCTGGCCAGCGTGGTATAGTAGGCCAAAACCTCCTTGCTAAGGAGAGGCCTATGTCCAGCAGTGGACTGTAAAAGGTTGTTGATTGGGATTAGATTGGGTGCCGGCCGAAAAAAAAATACATAGTATAATATATATTTTTAAAATATTTCATAAAAAACGACTTCATAAATAAAGACCTAATATAATTCTATATGTTATATTGAAAAATAGTTTGTATGGATAAAGATACCCCTGAACATAATTCTGGCGACTCCCATGGTAGTAATAGATAGAAATAGTAATGAGGAAACAGTAGATAACGGGTGGCAATTAGCCAATAAGTACCATATAGTAGATAATAGATAGTATTTAGTAATGAGTAGCTTGGAGATATTATGTAGTAAGTGGTAGCCAATAGCAGACAGCAGATAATAGTTAGTAGTTAGTACATAGTAGTTAGTATGAAATTTTACATATTAATTTTACTTACTCCACACTGCTAAAAATACTACTAATAACTAAATACTACTACGTACTCTCACGTAGTAATATTTAGTTAGTAGTTTGGAGATAGTACACAGTGAGTGCTAGCCAATAGCAGATAGTAGGTAATAGTTAACGGCTAATACATAGTAGTTAGTTTAAAATAGTACTGCACATACTCCAAACTTAAAAAACTAGTACGAAGATGATCATAAGACCGTAACACTCCATTTAATATAAACAGTACCTGGAAACCGAGCTTTGCTTGGTATTATTGTGTGATAGTCGATTCTTAATTTACCAACTTTTGCTCCCATCCCTAATTTTGTCGCAGATAAGTGTCAAAACGGTCCTAATAGAAAACATTTAACTGCTTAAAAACACGGATAATACAACGTTTTCAAAATAAAACCTAGCTAGATCGATTTATTGTCTCCGAAACCCGCAGCATACTAAATTTTATGAAAATCGTTCGAGCCGTTTCCGAGATTCAGATTCATTTAAAGATATGAGATGGAAAGATTAGTCATCTATAAAAAAATAAATAATTATCATTTTTCTCAACAGTATTACCGCCAGGCGCGGGCAGAAGCCCTAAAGATAGTATACCCAGACTACGTAGACCACATGGACCAGGAGCTGGGCAAGAGATTCAACTATCCAAGACCTATTTCCGAACCACCCAGCCCCACCCACTCCAGTAAGTATACATCTATAATATGGTTGTATGTAATAGAAGAATAGAAGTTCGTTTATCAGCAGTATCCATATGGTGCGAGAAGTCATACCTGTCTGGTACGTGGTATCATCATCATCATTATCATCTCAGCCAAAATACGTCCACTGCTGGACATAGGCCTCCCCCAAGGTTCTCCACAACAGCCGGTCCCGTGCCACCCGCATCCAGCAGCCTCTCCCCGACCTTCACTAGGTCGTCGGACCACCTTCTGGGGTGCCTACCAACGTTTCCCAGTATGCGGTCGTCATTCCAGAACTTTACGGCCCTATCGGCCATCGTTTCTGCGTGTAATGTGCCCCGCCCACTGCCACTTAAGTACGTGGTAGTTGGCCAAAATATCCTTGTTAAAGAGAAGCCTATGTCCAGCTGTGGACTGTTAAAGGCTGTTGATGTTCAGCAGTCCTGTTACTGTCTAGTGTGAGATCTGACGACAGATTGTCTTCTCATCGTAGCTTAGCTGTACAGCATATCAATTGCAGTTTAATAGTTCGACCGCCCTGTTGATTTGGATAGTAAACCTGCTTGGCAGAGGTCATAGGTTTAATTTTCCAGGATCTGGTATACTAGGTTCTCTGTCTGGATGTAATGGATGGAGTATGTTTATCAGCAGTCTGGTTATCGTTGGAGAGGCTCTGCCTAATTTGGAATCAGGCAGCCGTATGCCAGATGTATCTAGGTATAATTATAGATACTTTGGGTGCATAGGGTTCCCATCAAGAACTTAGGACCCAAGTCAACATCACCTGCAATTGATGCACGTGCTGATCGACAGACTCTCGTCTGTCGATCAGCAGAACAGGTCGATCTGGCAAACAAGACATACCGATTAGTGGCAATAGTTTCGCCACCTAAACGTGGGAATAAAATACTGGCAAAATCGGGCGTTTAATATGTCTCTGCGAAAGCAGAGGGGTAGCCTCTGGGAAAGCAGACGTTATTTTATATATGTTAATATATTACGTGTTAACATATAACATATTATTATGTATTTATTCTATCTTAATATCATTCAGTACGCCAATCGCGCTCTTCCGAACGTGACACGAAAGATGAGCAAGTTCAGACTGCTGAAGAGCATGTCATAGATGTTGAGAGAAAAAACCAACTCAACATACAAAAATCTCTCGAAATTCTCGAAATCACCGATGACTGTGATGACAGAGATCTCGAAGTGAGTTTCGAGAAGGCGAATTTCACCGAATCTGAACACGAGAATTACCGAACGCCAAATGAGAATTTTCTGGAACCGTTGAATGAAGCTGTTGCTGGACAAATTGATCAGCTGATCGCGAAGTTGACAGATTGCGTTGACGCTGATATTTAGGTTTTATTTCTTTTTTATTTTGGGCTGTCAGAGATATAATATTTTAATATTTCCTGTTCTAATTTGACAAGGGAAGAAAAACAAAATTGATGTTTCGGATCTTTGGATACGCCGCAAGGTATCCGCTGGTGACAAAAGAATTGTATTCGTTAATTTTTTAAATAAATATATTTGTCTTGTCAGTTCTTTAAGCTGTCAAAATGAAATGTCATCTGTCAAAACCAAACTATTATAGCCTTTATTGCTATTACAGTAACGTCTATAATAGTATGAACGGTGTTGACAGATGCGGCCAGTAATGTCAGCCTAAAGAACACGACCAATCCGGGGAAAATGGAAGCTCTGGCAGCCCTCAATCTGGGTTTGACACGATCTGGGTTATGGTCACAGTTTGGATCAACGTTAGAAAGGTTTTTTCACAAAGCTAAATGTTTTTTGGTAGTTTTTTTAGTAAAAATTTGGCAGTATTAGTATGTTATTGACCACCAAAGCACATGGTTTGAACACCAAAGTAAAGTCATTTTCACAAATGTCATTTACGTCATTTTCACAAATGTCATTGACATCATTTTCACAAATGTCATTTACGTCATTTTCACAAATATCATTTACGGTATTTTCATAACTACCTACGTTTTTTTTTAAATATCTATGTCGGCATTCTAAGCGGCCTATTTGTGCCGAAGCACTTGCACTGCGTCGTCCAGAAATAAGCACTTTATTGTACTGGACTATACTATGTTAGTGTCTATAGAGAAACCTATTTAATCTTTGATCATGTCTGTCCACAGGAGGTACAACCCCAGCCGCCTCAGTCCACGGCTCTGATGATGAAGACGAGGTGGACGAAGAGAAGGAGCTCGCAGAGTTAAGAATTAACTAGAGTAACACTACATTGGTTAACGGACATTAGTAATATAAAAAGCCGAAATCATTCGATTTTCCAATATAGTTCATCATACATGTTGTGTTTTGTATTCTATTCCGAACGTGAGATATATATTTGACATAAAAAACAGGCAATGTACTGCAAACTTCCTCTTGACTGCCAAATGTCTCTATGACGTCAAAATAAGACGCAATTTCTGGACTCGCGTTAAAATGTATGTTTTTCAAAAATAACTTTTATTATCATAACGTTAAGGTTTGAAAATGGTCTTCCTTGTTAAACCAACGTATAAATGTGTAGTGTCGTAGATTATTTACCAACAGCCTAATAGTCCACAGCTGGACATGGTCTCTTCAGAAAGGAGGTTTTGGCCTACTATACCACGCAGGCCAGACGGGTTGGTATAGGATTTGTGTCCAGTTTTCCTTCTCTTCAGAGCTGTTGTCCTGCATGCTTCCCTAGTCGCTTTTACGACACCCATGGGATGAATAGGGGTGGGTGGTGACACTTTGTTTTTATAATCCATCACCACACTGACATATTTTCCATCAATAAATTCTTTCTATTTACGGGTTGTGAGCAAAAAAACTGAAAAGCTATATTACTGCCTTATAATGCTTCTGTCGGGCTTCGGGCCTCAGAGGAGCCCCACGATTTGTCAGAGTCGAGGAATTTTCACTTCTTTGAAGTTTAATTCTTTATTAGTAGATTTTATATTTCTGTTTAATGTTAAACAAGCAATATTGAAACTTATTCCAACCTCCTTAGGGTTCTTTATCGAGTACCAGCAATAACAATATTTTTTATTGATAATCTAATTATATAAGATCACTACGAATATATAAATTATGAGATATAATAATTATTTATACACAGTTATCTTGCCTTTCAATTTTATTTGTTAAATACAGGGTGTTGAAAAAAAGTGTGCTTATATTTTGGGGTTGTTTTTATGACTAATTAATATAAAAAAAATAAAAATTGATCCTAAAAAGAAACGGAGAAATTTTTCTACATATTTCATATTTAATAATATATTTTTTTCATCATACATGTTCGTATTTAAATGTGTTATCACGGCCTCAAAGAAAACGGTGTCACGTAATTTTTATAATTGCTTTTCTTCAGTGACTGAGGTAAAGAAGTTAAATAAAAAAATTTTTAGCCAGCATCAAACAGTTTTAAATATACAAATTAAATATTTGATCTTAAAATTAAATTTTATCGTCTGTGTATTGTCTATTGGTAGTGTATACACCAATGAATAAATATATAAGTATAACTGGCAGCTGTGACTATATAGTGACGTCACGTCACATGACACGTCGACGACATGACGTGACACGAATCTACTCCACATCCAAACCTGCCTATAAAATGTCACTTCAATAATCGATCCAGGCCGTGGTCCGAATCACGCTCACAGCGCTCATAGCGTACCAACGTGCGGTCCGATTCGTGCTTTTCACGCTCACCGTTAGCGTTGTGGATGCTATGACGTCACACGTGACGTCACTACCTAGTGCTTACAGTACTGACGGGTCGGATCGTTAGCATCGTGAGCATTGACGTTATTTTGCACCATTTATTTGAATCTCTGATTGTGGAAAATGCTTGAAATACAAGCATTTTACCATCTTCATCGCCACTATGTTCAACTTTTTGAATTCGTAAGCACACTTAATTGGTCCATATTATTAATACTGCTAACAGACGTTGGCGCGCTCACAAAATCGGACCATACGTTAGCAGTTTAAACGTCGTAAGTGCTGTGAGCACAATTCGACCGCAGTCCCAGCTGTTTTACGAGTTATAAATAACTAATTAAGGTTATGAACGAACCCTAATATATGACCATACTTTTATGTAACACCAATATTTGATATTGTCATTTAGTTTCGAAATGATTTTTCTATTTTTGTATAAGATGTGTGTTATATATTTAGTGCACAGTTTAATAAAGTTTTCATGAATGTGTTGAATATTTAATTATTTAATATATTTTTTATTAAAAAAAAATGTGTGTTCATTGTAGCAATAGTTATTATGACATCGACATGATTTAGTTTTAGGATTCCCATCAAGAACTTAGAGCTGTAAGTCAATCTCACCTGCATGCGTACAAGTGGTGCACCCATTCATCGACGGATGAGGCTCTGGCAAACTTAATATCCCGATTAGTGGGATCAAAATACTGCCTCTGCTTACCCCTCTGGGGAAACAGGGGTGATTTTTTTTTGTTTTTTTAAAAGTAATATTAAAAATCGCTTTTAATTGACGGACTTCTTTGTATAGTGGTTATCGACCTTGCCGGCTAAGCCAAAGGTCGTGGGTTCCACCCAGGATCAATCAATTATGTGATTAAAACGATCATTTGGTTTGGGTATAATTTATCTATAATATGTATGTATTTAGAATATACAAGTATGTTTATCAACAGTCTGGTTACCATAGCACAGGCTTTGCCTAGTTCGAGATCAGACGACCGTGTGTGAAGATATACTAGTGGCAGACCTATGTACGTGTGAGCCGGCTCAACCGGAGAGATATCATGGCTTCTGTACACCGGTTATTAGTTAATATTTCGTTATGCTTCACCGAGTGAAGAAGGCTACTGCAGGCTTAGCCTTCCCTGGGATCTGGATGTCGTAATAACAGTTGTTCCCGGATCCCTCCTATGTCAGACGCAGAGTGGCACACCGTGTGGTTTTAGGCGGTCCGATTCCGAAACGCCACCCCGCCGTAAACCCCGGTGGAGTGGCAAGCTTAGCCTTCCCTCCCATTTAGCAGGTCAACTGACTAGAGGTTAAAATCACTGTACATTCTAGTCACTGCTAGTCACCAATAAAAACGTCTATTAATGTACCTGTACTACGTGCTGTACGAGACACGGGGGTTAAAACCCCAACTTCCAAACACCGAACTTTTATTAAGTATTTCTATAACATTTTTTGACCCGACCCGGGCATCGAACCTGTTAACCACTAGGCCAACGAGGCAGCCAGAAACCCTAATACCTGCATTTAACTAAGTTGCTGTGTAATTGACCATGTTTCTACCCAAGTTTTTGTAGAATACGTTGATTCTAATTAATATGTAACATTAATAATGTACGTCAACCAATATCAAATCAACCTATCGCCGTTTTCTACTGAACGAAGGTCTCCCTCAGAAGCGGCAACCATCCCAGTCTTGAGCAGTTCGTATCCATCCGTTGCCGGCCTTCTTCAAGTCGTCGGCCCATCGCGCCCCATACTACGTTTGCCCAATCGTGGTCTCCACTCTAGCACACTTCGACTCCAGTGACCATCGGTTCGTCTGGAGGCATGGCTGGCCCACTTTCACTTCAGCGAACGAATTCTCCGTGCGATGTCAGTTACTCTAGTTCTCTGTCGAATAACCTCGTTACGAATTTTATCAGCCAAAGAAACACCCAGCAACGCGCGCTCCATCATACGCTGAGCTATTTTAGACTTGCAATGTTGCATTTACACATGTTTCAACAAATATATGTATAATTATTATCTTTCTAATAAAATACAGGTCTTTTTTACTCCAGTTAGCT
The DNA here is from genome assembly GCA_949316085.1 of Hypercompe scribonia. Taxonomy (NCBI): domain Eukaryota; kingdom Metazoa; phylum Arthropoda; class Insecta; order Lepidoptera; family Erebidae; genus Hypercompe; species Hypercompe scribonia. The sequence goes on from OX438997.1 coordinate 7,569,595, forward strand.
TTTCTTAATATAAGTCGTATTCAAATAATTCTACCTTGGGAAGAAATCAGGTGCAGGACAGACAGCTGTACGTGCTCTCTAAGGGACGGCGGTTAACACTCCAATTTTGTAACTCTGGACAATGAATAATCACTTCTGTATCAGAAAAATTCAATAATACTCAAGAATGGAACCCGACTGGCAATCGCATACGATAAGCACTAGAACAACGAGGCAGTCAGATGCTAGTATTTGGGAGTTACTATGTTTGTGTACTCCACAATATATTTTTATCTGATGCATCTACCACTTGAATGGGTAAATTAAACACAGTATAAACTTAATAGGAATTTACTGTTCAGGTGGTACCAATATTCACATTATTTGTCTCCAAGAGCTTGAGTTACACGCTTGTAATCGCTTTGTTAATCCGAGTTCACTTGACATTCTTTTGTGTGTCCAACTCTGTGTATAAAAAGTGGCGTTGTCAAAAACAGGTTGCCACATGAACGCTACAAGTAGTTGCAGCAATATGTGTTACGTGAACTTAAGATTAAAATATTCTTAGAAACCACAAGCGAGAACCATTTTTAATCAATAACACATAAGTATTCCTGAAGTTAATTAATCACACTCGACAAATAAATATTTTACGAACGAATAATTGTGTAAACGAGGGTAGCGATGTTTAACCGTTGCCGACCGAAAACAGATTAATAGTTGGCTTTTTTTTTTTTTTTTTTTTTTGAAATGATATTTAGCTGTTGGCCTCAGACGGCCTCTACAACTTTACCCGGTTTAGTTACGGTGAGCGCAGAGGGCTCTCAACCGGCCTTTATTCAACAACATTGCCCAAGGGCACCCCCTGCGGGGTACGAACCTCGGCTTGGGGTGTTGCTGAAACACTGGGGCGGCCTACTCCCATGTTTTGTTGACGGTTTACGCGGCGCGTGTTCCGCCCCCGCCGGCGGGGACGAAAACGCGGACGGTTCGTAATTAATGTGTTCGCTCTGCGTTGAGCGCGTGTAATGTCGTCGTCTAGCTCCCCTAACGCGTGTTTGGGTCGACGTATTTTAGATATTTTGCTCGGTGTGTAATTTACAGCCGCAACCACTAGAGGGTTGGGGTGAGTCGGAGCAGAGTCAAAGTAGCTAAGGGAGCACTGTTTAATGAATTGTAATAGTTGGCAAACGCGCGCTGCGTTTTATAGTTTGGTCCGGATTTTGGAGAGAGGGATTCCGCTAAGAATATGTACGAGTATAAACGTTATAAATGAAGTTTTCTTAAAATAAACACAATATAAAAGCATTTCCTTAAATTACTTTAATAACAACACGAGTGATATGTCACCATACCGCATTGTCTGCCTTTGCAATGACTATGATAACCTCAACTCTTTGATTCTGTTCATACTTTCTACCAGGTAGAGTAGTCTCTTTGGTTCTTAAAAAAATACAATGTATTACTAACTGAGTTTTTATTACGAGAATAACCTGCTATATGAATGAATTAATTCATATTGTGTTTAAAAAAGACACAAAATACACGCGTGAAACATATAAAATTTTATTATTTATTTAATATGCAGCTGCTACATTCGTCATTATTTTAGTTTCTCTTGTTTCTCAGTCATAGACTCAGTTTCTTTAGTCGATTCCGACGTTTCCGTTGTAATACTACTGTCAACATTAGTCGATTTAGTATTTTTTACCGTTTCCTCTGTCACATTTTCTGTAGTAATATTAATACTGTCGGTTTTGGTTTCAGGTCCCTCTGTGATTGTTAAATTTTCACTATGATCAGTAGTAGAATTACCTTCATTGTTTTGGATTTTATGATTATTGTCAGCTTGATCTACGGCAATGTCTGCAGTTCCTACAGAAATAGGTTCGGTTGTGAATTTAACATTATCTGTAACAGAATTAGTAGCATTAGATATACCTGTTTTATCATCATCAATGTTACTTAACTTTGTTAGAGGTGGCTCTGTCCTATTATAAATGTTTTCTTCATCTATTTTTCCACTAGATTGTCTAGTAGAAATATATTTTAGATCAGATTCTGTATGATCAGTACTATTAGCAGTATCATGAGATGCAAATTCTATCGAAGAACTAATGTCATCTGTACTAGCTACTACGCTTGCCGTGGTAGCTATAACATTATTATTTTCACTAGTGAGGTCACTTTTTTCTATAATACTTTCGATTGTTATATCTGATATCGAAGAAGTGATTTCCGTTGTCGAACTAATATTGTCTGACACAGGCTTTATCCTTTCCGTAGTCACTTTAGCTATATCATCATCACTAGAGACGTTTTTTTCTGTTGTATCTGAAACAGTAGAAGTTATTTCCGTTGCCAAATTAACATAACTTGTCAAAGGTTCCGTACTTGCCGTAATAACTTTAGCTCTCTCGTCATCACTAGTGATATCGTGTTTTTCTGTTGTACTTTCTATTGTTGTGCCTGATGCTGTAGTGATAATTTCTGTTGCTGAACTAATTTCACTTGTCACAGGTTTCATGCTTTCCGTAGTCACTTCTTTATCATCACCACTAGTGGTTGTATTTTGGTGATTGATGCCTTCGCTTTTTTCTGTAGTAGTTTCGATTGTTATATCTGATATCGAAGAAGTGATTTCTGTTGCCGAACTAATATTGTCTGACACAGGTTTTATACTTTCCGTAGTGAGTTTAGTTTTATCATCATCACTAGAGACGTATTTTTCTGTTGTATCTGAAACAGTAGAAGTAATTACCGTTGTCAAACTAACATGATTTGCCACAGGTTCCGTACTTGCCGTAATAACTTTATCTCTCTCGTCATCACTAGTGATATCGTGTTTTTCTGTTGTACTTTCTATTGTTGTGCCTGATGCTGTAGTGGTAATTTCTGTTACTGAACTAATTTCACTTGTCACAGGTTTCATACTTTCCGTAGTCACTTCTTTATCATCACCACTAGTGGTTGTATTTTGATGATTGATACCTTCGCTTTTTTCTGTAGTACTTTCAGTGGTTGTATCTAATGTTGTAGGTTGTTTGGTAGAAGTACTTTCCGTTGATGAATTGATATTATCTGTTACAGGTTTCTTACTTTCTGTAGTAGCATTATCATCGCTAGTGCTTATATTTAGTAAGGTTTCATTATTTTTGTGACTGCCTTCGTTTCTTTCCGTAAAACTTGCAATTGTTGTATCTGCTATTGTAGTTTCGTTTGAAATAACAGATTCCATTATGAAGTTAGCGTTAGTTGTGACTTCAGGTTTTGTAGTTAGTTGGAGAATTTCAGTCTGTACTTCAATGTTAGTTACTTGGGCTACAGTAGTTTGTTTTACTACTGTAGATTCGGTTGTAGTATCTACTTTTTCCGTAATGGCTTCTGTCGATGAAATTTTATCTGTAGTTGGCATTGCTTTGTCAGTAGTAACAGTAACAGGAACTTTATCAGGTATTAAAGCAAAGAGAGGTGTGGTGACTACAGGAGTCTGTACCTTGCTAACAGTTGTTGAATCAACGTAGTATTCTGTCGGATGAACTGTGATGTTGTGTTGATTAGGGTTTTCATTAGGTTCAGTGCTGATTTCGATTTTATCACAATGGGACTTGTCATGATCGCAGTTAGAATCTGTTTCCGTGTGATTATCGGCGGTAATAGGATGTTTTATATCAGATCCATTCGTTATGGGTTCTGTAGGATTAAGTTCCTTAATTGATTTTTCGGGTACAGTATTTATTGTTGTATTACGAACTTCAGTAGTTACTTCACTTTCTACTGGAGTCGTAGGCTTGCTTGTTCCGTTATTTAAGTCAATTTGATTTGGAATGAATGTAAATATATTAGTATTGTTTGCTGGTTTAATTTTGTTTACAATTTCCTGAACATGTTTAATTAATTCATCTATATTTTCGTTTGCGTAAAACACATACACGTTTGTTACTTTGTCATTACCTACTGTGTTTCCAAACAAATTGTGTGCTTTAATTGATACTGTTTCGTTTATATTTTCCGTTTTACTGTTCTTTTTGCCAGCGTTCTCTTTCGATTCTTTTACAGGCTTACTTTCTTTTACTTCTTCCTTCTTCTTCAATAGCTTCTCATCGTATTTATTAAGTGCCTCTAAGTGTTCTTTTACTTGACTTGCAATTTCTTCTTTGACCACAGATTGAGTGTGCTGAAAAGTAAAAAGAAAAGTTATAAACACATTTCTGCTTCACTATCTATTATTTTTTAGTTAATTAATTGATCATGGGACTTACCACCATCAAAGACTCCAAGTATTTACTACCCAAGTCTGCCATAAATTTCCAAAAGTTTTCCTGAAAGTAAATAAATTGCTATTTATTTTATCTATATAAAAAAACAATTCATTGTATTTCATTTCTTGTGTATTAAATACATAATAAGTACTTACATTATTTACTAAATCCAAAGTTAAATTTATTGTGTTGTTTACATCAGTGGCATTTTCTTTTTCATAAGTAGCATTATTTTCGATTTTATTGGGATTAGAAGTAGTAGATTCTTGTTTCCCAGGAGTTATAAGTTTCTCTGTCTTATTGCTTGATGATTCTGTTTCCATTGCGGGTGTAGTAGAACTTAATTGAGTCGATGTTGAGTTAATGTCAGTGTCGTTTACCTTATCATTATCAATTTTTGTCGCATTTTTAATGATGTCAGTAGTCGTGGTTGATTCTAATGGCAATATTGTAAAATCTTCATCCTTATTTTTGTCAATATCATTAGAATTATTTGTTTTTTTATTTATCGTACCTATTGTTGTGGGGTTGTCAGTGTCGTTTGACTTATTGTTATTAATTTCTGTAACATTTTTAACTAAGGTGGGAGCAGTGGTTAACTCTAATGGTAACGTTATAAAATCTTTATCTTTACTTTGTTCAATATCATTTGAATTATTTGTTATTGTAGTGATTTTCTCACTAGGGCCTTCAGTTGTTGTTTTGTGATCTGTAAAATCTTGTTCAGGGACAGGTTTTTCAGTGATATTGTTTGGATTTTCACTGTCCTTTAGTCTATCCTTTTCAGCTCTAATAGCTATAGGCTTAGGCATTATAGGTACGTGGTTATTGATAACTACATTATTCTTGACTATATTAGTAAACAACCCTCTTAATGCGTCCAGAAAGTTTGATTGGTTTGTTTTCGTTTTAATAATAATATCCTGATTGGTAGATTTACTGTGTTCTTCTAAAACGTTATGAAGAAGATTAAAAACGTTAAAATTTTGTGGATTATCGAAAGTGCCTGGTGCTAGTTCTATTGTTGAATTCTCTTCTATGAAGATTTCGTGTATTTCATTTAAAATATCATCAAAATTTATATTTGTGTCTTCATCAGATTCATCACAATCTTCTCCATCTTCACATTCAATCTTTTCATCTCGAGTCGCCTCAGAGCTGCTGACATCATCACCGTTATTGTCATCATTGAAATCATTCCAAGCAGCGATGTCAATCCAATCATCTTCAGAAGTATCACTAGCTTTAGATTTTTTCCCAGAATTCTTATTATTACTAATAGTAGTGCTTTTTATATAGACATCTTGTTTATTTTTTTGATAAAACTCTTTTTCTTTTTCAATAGATATATCATCGTCGTCTTCAGAACTATTATTTTCATCATCAAGGTCATCATATTCCAAATTTACAACAACATTAGGCTCTTCAGTATAATCAGATTTATCATCGACTATATTTGATTCGTCGCTGCTTGATCCGGATTCAGGTTCTTCATTAGATCCATCATCATCTATTATCTATAACAATGTGAAAAAAATATTACAGGACGTGAGTTACGGAGTAACGTAAATTACATATATCCCTACTAATATTACAAATGCGAATGTAAGTATGTTTATTACGGTTTCACCAGAACTACTTCGAAAACTACTCAACCGGTCATCATGAAATTTTGTACACATGTTATAGGAGTAACATAGGAGTAACATAGGATAGGACTTACAAAACTTAATGAGGTAGACCAAATTTCGCGCGAGCGAAACCGCAGCCAGAACCTAGTAAGTATATAAAATCACGCCTGTTTTCCCAAAAAGGTAGGTAGAGGCATATTATACGCAAAGTACATTAATGAAAAAGTATTAATTTAGATAATAATTGTGTTGGTGAGGGTGACCCACACTATGGCGGTCTAATAAGATGCTTTTTCACAATCCACTTTGAGTTGTAAAGTTAAATTTAAGGCACTTACTAGTTTTATTTCTTTCACGTACTCTGGCAGATGTGGGATATGCGTTCTGGATAGCTCCGACGTAAACGGCACCCAATTCTGTGGAAACAAACAAAGTAATTAATAGTCTAGTCAGCGTTTCGGTCGATCGATTATGAGAACAGCTTACTTCTACAGCAGGATAATAAAATTACATATTTATATGCTCATGCCTACATCTCTGACGGGATTTTTTGATCAAGTCATGTCGTCGGTGACAAGACCTTTAACTAGATATTTTTGGAATCAGTTGTAGAAATTGGCAGTAACTATAGGGTGGGCCAAGTTCCTTAACATTTGAATCTAAAATCCCGTGCAAACATGTTACGGGAGTTCTTGGGATCAGTGCTACTGGAATTTACTGGCTACAATCGTAACACATGGTTTCAATAACATGGAGCCACTTGTCAGACATCCAATGAGTCCCTACCGGTGGTCAGGTCAAGTCCAGATCTATCCCCAGCAGACTTCTTTTTTATGTGGTTATTTGAAGAATCGTGTCTACATCAATAAACCAAATACACTACGTCAACTAAAAGTAACAATCAGCGGACAGATCAGCGGCGATCTCTCGCGGTCTCTTTGCTGACGAGTATTCGAAAATTTCGGTGCTCGCTTAGAAGAGAGCAAATGTCGAAATGGTGGTCATTAACACGATGTAATTTTTGAAAAATAATTTTCAACTAATTAGGCTTCTTGTAAAAAATGTTTTTTTTTTATACAATTTTTTAAATATTAACCAATTAACCATCTGTATAAAGACGGGCAGGTAACGATAGGAAAAAAATAAAAGATCAAAGAACTTAGGGTGTAAAGTCTGTAAATCGAACTGGCACTACCATAAAGTCGGAGACTTCTAACCAAAAATATTAAACAACAAAAACACTTACTCTATAAAATGTTCTCTTTAATCTTCTCTTGGACGGAATTCTCTGGAAATTAATTAGTTTTAAATTAGAATGCATTCAGTACCTCCAATTAAACGAGCAATTCTTGTTTATAATCTGAATCTCGGAAACGGCTCCAAAGATTTTCGTGAAATTTAGTAAGCCGGTGGTTTCGGGGGCGATAAATCGATTTAGCTAGGTTTCATTTCTGTAAAACGTTGTTTTATTCGTGTTTTCAAAAAAATACCGAGTAAAACTCGGTTTTGAAGATACTTTTTATTAAATATAAATCGATAGACGTTATACATTTTCGAGTGAAATACTGTGTTGTGACGTCATGTCGTTAATTAAAATTGTAGCTAATGATGTTAGCTTCATCATTCAGACGAAATAATTTCGTTTAAACCTAGGAATTTATACTATAGAGCACTTATTTAAAAGATAAACAAACAAAACTTACTTCTAACGAAACGTCTCGTCTTTGACGTTTCTCGTGTTTCGGCTTCTGAAAAAGTAAAATAATAGCATTTTATTCACTTCCAAGCACACTGAAGTTAGATTTAGTAATAAACTACGCAGCATTATCTAAACGCAACCTAAGCATCTGTGGAGGAACGAGTGTCATATCCCTCCGACACAAAGGGGGGATCCTCCGACCAGGCGAGGTGATCATGCCAGGCGGGCCACGGCCCCACAGTTGATGTTAGGATGTTGTATATATGCTAATTTCCACGCGAATCTCTATATCACGATACAGGATTGCATTGATAGTTCATTATATTCATACGTTTCGTTCATACTTCGTAGTTAGATGTATCTTCGCTAGATGGCGCTGTTATATATTTTCGTTTGTGCTATAATGTGGAATCGCCACACATCTATACATATCAATAAAATGTATCAGAGAGCCATCTAATGAAGATAGATCAAACTACGTACTAACTATTGATCCTCAATCGCGCAAGACAAATCTCATTGTTCAGGTTGCTTAAAACATCAAAATATAACATTATTGGTGATGGCGTTTACGATTGCAATAATATATTGCTTTTATGTTTACTTACCTGAGTAGAGTAGCTGGTCTTAATTAATTCCTTCCGCGGGTCTATATCTATATCATCAACAAACTCAACGGTGTCTTCAGAGATTTCAGCCTGAAAATCATAAATAAATCGAATTAAATAGAGTAAAAGCTATCGAGTCTAACAGGAATCGTGGAATTAATTTTATGTCCTGAACGAAGAGATTCAGGTATGGTTTGTGTTATTTAACGGTTAATTCCACCATCACCCACTTTTATGAAATCCAATACCGTTTTTAAGAGTTTTTAATAATAATAATAAATATTTCGGATATTTAAAATCAACATCGTCTAGTTTCAAACTAAGCAGAGCTATGATAACTAGACTGACTAATAGATTATATAGTTATGTAGAGTAAGTAAGTAGAGTAAATTTTTATGATGCACGCGCACACCGTCACGCAAAATCGACTCCATGAAATCAGTTAGTCATAAGTTATACTACTTTTGGCGCGAAATTTATTTAACTAGATAATTATTAATATTTGCAATGTATTGAATGTCTTTTTTATTATTAAAATTTTTCTAAAGATTTTTATTTCATTACGCCAAAGAAGTAGTATAACTTCTTACGTGCGTGCATAAGTACACACACACACACACGTTTTTCTTACTAATACTAATGTGAAGGTGTATTTGGTTGTTTGTTTGTTTATCTTTCTTTCACTTCACAACGAAGACATTTTATAGTCTGATGTTGTGCCTCGAAATAGTTAAAAGGCTAGGGATTAATATGAGTTACTTTTTACCGCGGTGAAACACCTCATTCTTATGGGAAGCTCCATTATGATATTACATTATGATTGCATATGATAAAAAATCTTTGATGTTATAAAAAATCGGGAATGAACTCAAGACATGTTCGATTCCCGGGTCTTCTTGGTAGTGGTATGCGCTAACTGCTAGACCAACGAGGCAGTTTATATGTAGAAAAATACTTGTAACTTTATTTCTCTTACCTTTGTCATTCCTGGTTCCTGGCTTACCGGGTACGGCCTCTCTATAACGTGATAGTATATAATCTCTTTAAGGGTTGGTTTCTCCACGTAGGAATCGGAAATAGAAAGAGTAGAGCCATCATCAGATTCGTAAACCAGTTTTGTGGGATATTGCTGCTGGAAAAATGACAGAATAGATTAAAATACATACATACATACATAAAGTCACGCCTGTTTCCCCGGAGGGGTAGACAGAGACATATTAAACGTCCACTTTTCGCCAGTATTTTGTTGCCACGTAATAGGAGGCGAACCTCTTGCCGCTAATCGAGATGTTTTGTTTGTCAAATTGGCCCATTGATGCAGGGGAGACAGTTATCGTGGTAACTATGTAAGCCTTACACTGTCACGATGTCTGTCATGCCTTTTATGTCCCCAAGCGGAGGGCGAAAAACATCTTACTAGGCCGCCATAGTGTGGGTTACCATACTGTATTGTCTGCATTTGCAATGAGTATGGTGACCACAACTCTTGGATTCTATTCATGCTTTCCATCAGGCAGAGTAGAGTCACTTTGGCAGGCTCTTAATATATATATAAAAAAAGAAAAGTCAGGTGTGTCGACCAGCAGCTGAACTAATTGCCGGCGAGGTTGTCTTAGATGAAAATAAGTACTATTTATCTTATACCACGTCTTTTAAATTACATTTTTTTAAAAGACTGTCCACGTAAGCAGAGTTTAACAGACAAACAACCTCGTCGAGGCTTGCCAAAAAATAGTGTTCACGCTAACCACTCCAGCTACGCTAATTGCTGGTGTTAGAAGTGTATTTAATATGGTAGTGCGGTAAAGGAGACATGTTTCGTCACGTATCTATCGGCTTGATACCATGGATTAACAGAAAGCCGCTGTAAAGCTATATTATTGTGGCGGCTTCCACATACAGCGCTATCTAGTGAAGACACATCGAAGTACGGAGTATAATAAACTACAGAGCAACTACTAATCCTGTATCGCGATATAGAGATTCTCGTGGCGATTAGCATATATACAACATCCCATTATCAACCGCTGAGCCGCGGTCCGCCAGGCATGATCACCTCGCCTGGTCGGACGATCCTCCCTTTGTGTCAAAGACACTTGACACCCGTTTCTCCACACTTTCTTTGTTTCCACAGGGTGAGTGAAGTTATCAGACCTCAAATTTAAAGAAAAAGGTACTCACATTTGTTCTAGGCAGCAAAAATCCATTGTTCAAGTGTATTACTAATAAAATTAGTAATAGTCTTATCTGAAACAAGATAAAAAGAATATTAAGACTACAGAACAAATTGATGATGATGATGATATTGAACCCATTGATATAGGGGTCACAGTTATCGTGGTAACTGTGTAAGTGTTACACTGTCACGATGACTGTCATGCCTTTTACGTCCCGCGGGGTGTGAAAAAGCATCTCACAAGGCCACCATAGTATGGGTCACCACACTGCATTGTCTGCATTTGCAATGAGTATGGTGACCACAACTCTTGGATTTTATTCATGCTTTCCATCAGGCAGAGTATAGTCACTTTAGCAGCTTCTTAATATATAAAAAAAAATGTTGTGTCACACAATTTTTTGTTTATCATACCGGGTCTAATTAATAACTTTTATATTACATTATTATTGATAACAACAGACTAGTTATGGACTCAGCAGTTTCGGCTCTGCGTTGATAAACCATTGAGTCGGGGAAAACAATTTCGTAATTGCCAGGAACATTATCAATAGGTGATTGTGCGGTAGAATACATACAAACATCTATAATCCAGTCTAAATATTGTTGTATATTTTTCTTGTTTTTAGTTTCTAGTATTTCAATTAACATATAAATAAGTATAATAGGTAAATACATGTATAATAAGACATATGTACAAAGATGACAATAGGCTAGATGACACCTTAGTCAAATTAGTTACTTTTTATCATCTGTCAAAACGACAATTTTGTATGAAAAATGTACTAAATACCAAATAGTGACGTCACTGTTTTAGACTACTCAATTGGACAATATATTTCACTGTATATTTGATTGAAATTCGTAATATTAATAAAAAGCTATGTCAATTGTGTTTGCCGAGATCTTTCGCAGTATTAGTTGTAATGAAGTGGACATTGGTATTTATTTACGATACAGTCATCTACCCAATTATCGTGATAAGAGTGTGAGCCTTACACTGCCACGATGACAAGCCTTTTACGCCTTCAAATGGAGCGTGAAATCATACTAGGCCGCTATAGTGTGGGTTACAATATTGAATTGTCTGCATTTGTGATGAGTATGGTGACCACAACTGTTGGATTCTGTTCATGCTTTTCATCAGGCTGAGTAAAGTCACTTTGGCAGGTTTTTAAATAAAATATTCGAGTATTTTTTATTGTTCATATTTTTATTTTGCATCAATTATATATGTACTTTTATATTAACTAGTAACTTTGTATGTATCATCTATGCTAAGAATACTAAGCCCAAAATTATTAGTCTAATTGTTTGGTGCCTATAATTTTACACACATCGTAGTTTCAAAATCCGAGGAGTTTCTGCAAAAAAGCCAGGATTCCTAAGAACTAATATAATATATTAATATAGAAAATTAAATTCATTTCACTGATATTTGAGACCACATTTATTTGCTGTGGCATATTTTTAAACCGAATACGTACAAACTTGTAGTACCGATGCTTAAAAAAATAATAATATGACAAGTTTGACAATTGTCGTCATGTGTGACATATAGATGACGTTTATATTTAAGTTTACTTTGAAAAATATCAAAAAATAAAGTAAACAAAATTAAGTACTCACCAAAGAATGCTCCATTTTGAATCGACTTACACTCAACTAAAAGTTTAAGTTTTTAACTGACATCTTTTATATACAGTAACTAATCGTTTTATTATTACTCCATTAGATTGAGAAATGGTTAAATTTGAGGTTTGCTAATTTAATTATAAGTGAATCATTAGTTTAGAGAAATGTGGTGTTTCATTAATTTGAATTCTAATAATGTCTACTAATAATAATTGTGCAGTGAGCAGTTAACGCGTGTTGGATTCAGCGGTCACCTCTCGTCGCTTCCTATTGCGTCTAGTCTTGTGGGTTCAACACTACGTGGTCAACAAACTGTTGTTTCGTGTTTGGATATTCTTTGTGCCCGTTTTATGTGTGTTAAAGTTCTCCACGATACAAGATGTATTCCTTATGAAATAATTGCTTTTGAATCCTTCCGTTTTTATGTAAGACGTTGAAAATAAAATGGAATAAAGAAAGCGAAATGAAATTAATAATAATAATGATATAATAAGCTGTCTTCATTACTTTTATTCATTTTTTATTTGACAACATATTTATGTCAGATTGGATAGTTAACGATTATGTAATTTCTATATAAAATATTTGAAAGGTAGTAAAGCCACGCTAATTACAGCAGGAACGGGCCGGCTCGACCGGAGCAGTATTAACCTCTCACAGAAAACCAACCTAAAGCGATAGCGTCTGTTTACGTACGTACGTACTGTCGTGTTTCGTCGATGTCGAAGTCGATGCAAGGTTGACAGTGATTGTGGTAAATGTGTGAGCCACTGCCACAACGACTGTCTTGCAATTTACGTCGCCAAGCGGGACGTGAAAAAACGTCTCACCAGGCCGCCATAGTGCGGTCAACATACTGCATTGTCTGCATTCACAGTGAGTATGGTAAACACAACTCTAGGATTCTATTCATGCTTTCTATCAAGTAGAGTAGTCCCTTTGGCAGCTTCTTGAAAAGATATTGCGTCGTCGTTCAACGTTATCCATGTGGTGATGTATTAAGAATGCGGAGTATCACCACCTCTATTCATACCATGGGTGTCGTAAGAGCTGACTAAGGGAGCAAGTTACGTAGAACAATATCACTGCAAAGAAAACTTGAAACATACCTATATCAACCCAGCGTGAAAGGCTAAAACTTAGATTTTAAAATCTACGTCCAGTAGTAGATTGTAAAATACTCCATGATTCAATTTGTTCAACATTGTACAGGCTTTTGGAAAAGTTACTTGTAGCCATTATTTTTCAATTATAACATATTCTCATTAGCCAGTCACCATCAACTTTTAATATATTAATAAGAGTGTTAATGTGTAACAATTTTTTTTTATAGAAACCTACCAAAGTGACTCTATTCTGCCTGGTGGAAAGCATGAATAGAATCCAAGGGCATTGGTCGCCGTACTCACTGCGAATGAAGACAGCGCAGTACGGCGACCAACGCTATGGCGGCCTAGTGAGATGTTTTTTCACGCTCACTTAAAGGACCCGGGATCATAGTGGGGGGAAAAAAAGAGCTGACTATTGTTACTCTTTAATTATGAGAGGCTTATGTCCAGCAGTGAACTAGTAAAGCATCAGTCTTTATATAATTGATGATGATTTTTTTTAATGAAATACGGGGGCAAACGAGAGGTGTGTGATCTGAGGATAAGGAATTTCCGCTCATGGGCACATACAAGTCAAAAAATACAAGTGTCTTGCTGCCTTTTGAGTGATCTCTTTCTTCAGGATATGTGCGTGCATGCGTGGGTACGTGCGTGCGTGCGTGTGTGCGTGAGTGCGTGCCTACGTGCGTGCGTGAGAGCGTGCGTGCGTGCGTGCGTGCGTACGTGCGTGCGTGCGTGGCTGAGTTAACCCCAATTACTTTTACTCACTCTGTCGAAAATACTGAATGAACACGTAAAACAAAATATACTTTTATTTGTTCTTTATTTCATGAAAAAATATACAAATATAAGTTATACACTATCATGTAGTCGTAATATTTTTAAATATATGCGGTTTTTCTATATTATGTACAGGGATTACTTTATAATCGCTTTCTACATCGTCAAGAAAAAATCTCGTTTGGTTCTTTGAAGTCGGAATTTTGTGAGTCGGTTGGATTTTATCTTTCTCCGCTGCAATATCTTTTACGTGTAAAGAGTTTGTGTGTATTGTGCCGTGATAAACGACACTAGCGACCGGCGAATTCATCTTTAATGGCATTAAGGGATGCTGGTAAGCGTACAGGAATGGGATCGAAATGTGGGAACTATTTTTTTTCATCAAATTCGGATTAAGAGGCACTGTTCCGTGCTGTCTCCAATCTATGGAAAATGGTTGCATATGTTCAAATTTTGGTATGTACTGTTCAGTGACTTCATCTTTCGTTGTTGTACCACTTCTTAATTCGGTTTTTTGATTGTCTATCGTGTTGGTTAGTTTGGTAAGAAATGTTTGTAATATTTCTGTGTTTCTATCGACTTTTCTTAATATTTGATCTGTTAACTTCTCATTACGTTCTATGGTGTGGAGAATGTTATTTTTCAATTTCTCCGTGAAAATTGGGCTGCGTGTTGTTGTTGTTTTAAAAGTTATAGGTACAGGGCGTTCAGTAGTTGTAGGCGGTGTTTTCATTGTTGAAGACATAATAAGTATAGCCTTTGTTGTAGTCGTTTCTGTATCAAAATTTTTTCTATGTTTTAGTATTTCATCTGCCATTTTGTTGACCTCATCTCTACTCATGTGTAAAAGTTTATGTGACTTCAAAGGATTCATTAAATCAAAATAATCAAAATGAGGCACTACTGTGTTATTTTCATCGATCAATATAGATTCTAAATTAGTTTTTTCTTTGTTTAACTTTGCTAGTTGTTCATTAATTATTTTCTGATGCTGTTTTAATAACGTTTGCATCTTTTCATGTTGTGTCTTAAATTGTTTTGCTAAATATTCATCAGCGGCTTTGGTGTAATCTGGTGTTTTCTGTTCAGTTTTATTAACGTGAAAATGTGTGATATTTGATATTTCTGATACATTAACTAAGGAACTGTATGTGAGACCATTTTTGTTATATACTTTATTAATACTAGTATGTATTTCTTTAAATCCTGGATGCATATTGGTTAGGTTTTTTGGTGTTACCTTTAGAGTAACTTTGTAGTTTGTTTTAGGAGCTTGTAAGGCTGCGAGAATGTCGTGTACACCTTCAATTTTGTCAATCGGTGGCATCGATACTTCAGGTTCCGGTTGTATTGTACTAAATGTGTCTGCCATGAATTTGTCATCTACATTTTCAGTATCTATATTATACGATCGTTTATATCCTGGTAATTTATGAAATAATAAGCTATGTGCTGGTGAAAAATCTTCTTTCGATCTTGAAATTTCTTCCATAAATATATGAGGGTACCTGGCCATCAGGTTATTTTTCCTGGACTTTTTTTCGAACTCTTTGTAGAGAGATTCACCTTCTTCTTCTGGTTGGTAAGGTGTGTAGTTTGAATCATCAATTTTCTCACTATCAGCTTCTGCTGCTTCAACGTCTTTAACGATAGCTCTATCAGCGAAAACATTTTCACCAGAAACTAAGAAAATATTAGCATCGCTGGAACGTTTGTACGGCATATCTGATGCGATAATTCTTATTTTACTTATTTGTCTCTTATGCCTCTTTTTCTTCAAGAATATTCTTTTAGTAGACATAGCTTTAGTGTTCAAGTATCTGTTTAATTTGATTTTACTTTTCAAGTTCGAAATTTTTTTAACTTTTAAAGACCTTTTCTTACGAAATAGGTTCGCAAGTCCAAATATTTCTGCTGGTTTTAAATTTTTGTCAAATATATGCTCATCGACTATCAATGGCGAATCCCTATATTGGTTTGAATTATATTCCATATTTGGCTTTGAGCCGTCTCTTTCATAAATATCTTTATAATCATTGAACGGAAGAAAATTACCATCATAGATAATTTTGTATTCATTTGAATGATAATCGTGTTGGTGGTTTACAGATCGCCTGACAACGATATGGTTATCTTTAACTCCGTTAGCAGCTTGATCGTCGTGAGGATCTAAGTTCTCATCCTGTTCCTCTTGTCCTTGATCCACGTTTTGGTGATAAGTCTTAATAACATTTTCTATGCCTGTAAAAAGGTTCATAGTTTCAGGATCTGGAGCTTCGTCTACATATTGATTAAATCCAATAGAAAATCCAGAACCATCAATGTCTTTTATAAAAAATTTCATATTACCTAAATCAAAAAATGAATTTTGTTTTGTCATGTCATCATTCATATCTGTATTTAAAGGTTTTTGTAGTCTCTGTGGTATACCATTCACGTCAAGTACTCTGTTATAATCGACTTCTACTTCACTCATTTCTGCTGAATTAATAGACTTTGTTGCAGTCAAAAACGTTGGTCCTACTATTTCTTTCTTCCAAGCTTCACCTGATCTGTCTTTCACACTTGGCCCATTATTAGTAGAAATTTCTCCTGGGAACGTTTGAGTTACAATAATAGGATTCAGCTGTCGGTGTATTATTTTGCTGACAGGAACTATGTATTCATTATTCAACCCATGATTTTGACGTTCTAATGGATTTTGCATACGTTTTCTAACATGTAGTGGTTTTTCCTTCAATATTTTACTTGCAGTTTCCTTCTCAATTTTTTTACTCTCCTCAGAATGTATTGCTTTTTGTATTTTATCTATCAAACTCCTGATTAACTTTTTCTTTTTTTCACCTTTCATTCCTTTGCTATCAAAATGTGTTTCAATCTCCACGTACAGCTCATCATCTTCAGTATCTTTTTTAGTTGGAGTTGTTTCTTGATTAGAACCTGGTGTGTCTGTTTTTCCTTTGTTAAATTTGATTTTAACATGACGTTTCAAACGCTTAGTTTCAATATGTTCTTTTATTTCTTCAGATATATCTTTATTATCAGTTGAGAAGCGCTTGAGATATTCTGCGATGAACTTGTTGAGGTAAATTTTTGGATTTTTCTTCAAAACCTGAATATCATCTGATGGGTTTGATTCGGATGTAGATTCTGCTAAAACTTTATCAGCTTTGGTGTTTATAGATTTTTCGTCTGTAATCTTTTTTATTTTCTTTTCCACGATTGATTCCTCTGTGTCAGGTTTAGTAAATTTTATTGATTTTCCATTATATATAACTTCAACTATACCATGTATGTTTTCTTTTGCGTTGCTGGAACAAAATAAATATTATGAATAAATAAAAGCAGTGATTCCATTTCTTTTACTCTTATACTTGGTAACCAAAGGCAAGACCGATTGGTTGTTAGAGATATTAACATGAAGTCAATATATACAGTAATAAGTGAAACGTGGCAATACTTTGCATTGATATATATGGACCTCACAGGAAAACTCGTTTAAGGAATTCTTTCTTTACATTTTTAAAGAATTAGTTAAATTTCGTCCGTGTGGTGACGGATTAAGAATACATAGTTTTACCACCCCTATTCATCTCGTGGGTGTCGTAAGAGGCGACTAAGGGAAGAAACTATTCAGGAAAATATTATTACAAAGAGCGAGAAAACTTGAGACAAACCCTATTCGAACCCGTCTAGCCAGCGTGGTATAGTAGGCCGAAACCTCCTTGCTAAGGAGAGGCCTATGTACAACAGTGGATTATAAAAGGTTGTTGATGATGATGATGTTGAAGTAAAGTTGCTACAGACTCAATTATATTTTGGGGCGGTAAAGCACTTGTATATTGCGTTACAAGTACAAACAAGAAGTCACTTATGTTCAAGTGAACTGCCTGCACGTGTGTCTCCTATAACTTTTTTCTGTGAACCCTAAGCATGCCTCTGCCACGGCTAAATGGCTTTTTGTAGTCGATTTCTTTTTCTTAGATTTACACTTATTTTTATTATAATTAATACGAAACTTCACTTACGTATCATTGCGTTCATTTTCAATCGATCTGATGTCTATAGTAGTCTTGATCAATAGTTTAGGCCCTGTTGATAAAATGAAAAGAATATACATTTTATTGGTGATGGTCATATATCATCAAGTGCAAGTCGTTAGTGACTCTGACTAACTCAGGTTTTGTGGTTTAGATTCCCATTCAGGATACGTAATTATGTGATGAGCATGATCATTTGTTGTGTAGGTGTCACTTATCCCTAATATGTAAATATAAAATAAATAAATATTTCGGACACTTAACACACAACGTCATCTTGTTTCAAACTAAGCAGAGCTTGTGCTATGATAACTAGACTCACTGATAGAATACTTATATACTTTTTTTGTAAATGTATACATATTATACATAGAACACACCCAAACTTCAAAACAAATATTTGCAAATCATACACACATTTGGTCCCGGGCATCGAACCCGAGACGTCAAGTATAGCAGTCGCATTCACTAAAGTTACGCCACCGAGGCAGTTATGTAGTATATGTATGTATATAGTACGTTTTTCAGTATTCTGGTTACCTTAGTACTGGCTCTGCAGCTTGGGATAAAACAGCTATATTTTGAATGCGTAAAAATATAAAAGATTCGTAGATATAAATGGCTACAAACAAAAAAATACCTAATTTTGTTTTGATGGTAACGTCAGAATTCCCATGAGTAGCATGGTCTACTGTGGTCTTTACAGATTTATTTTTTGTTTCAGATTCTTCATCAGGCTCCTGGGTAGTCGATTCTGTTGCTTCCGTAAACTTAACCTTCTGTGATTTTAAGCTCTCTTGCTTAGTAATCTGCTTCACTGCACTGGCCAAAATCTGCTCTTGCAAATCGTTGCATTTGATTAACTCTGCAACCAATCTCTCATCTAGTGAAGATTTTGATAATGCTCTTGTTTCTGATGGTTGAGTTTTCGTTGCTTTTTCTTCTGATCTTTCATTAACTGTGAAAGAAAAGGTAAATTTTAAGAATGAAGGTCGAATATCGGTAATTTTGAAGGTCTAAATAACGCATAACTTGAAAATTTCTGTGAATATCATCATGATAATGTGGCAATCAGAAGTATGTTGTGTTTCCACTCAAAACCACCCCAAAGGTAGGCATAGGGTGCTCTATTCTATGAGGACCCTCAC
This sequence comes from Hypercompe scribonia, assembly GCA_949316085.1. NCBI lineage: Eukaryota > Metazoa > Arthropoda > Insecta > Lepidoptera > Erebidae > Hypercompe > Hypercompe scribonia. The sequence goes on from OX438997.1 coordinate 7,588,662, forward strand.
TATGTCAGTTCAAGGTACTATATCAAGGTACATAAGGAACTTTTCTCTATATATCAGTATATAAATTGCTAAATAGTACCATACCTTTCTGATCATTTTGGTCTTGATCCATATTTTTCATTAGTATGTTAACTCTTTTATATACTTCATTCAGATCCATATGCCCAATAATACCCTGCAGCAAAACATTGTGCATTGTCAAATGTAACATATTTTCTTCTTTTCTCTTCTTCATTATTTCATCTTGGACTTTACTTTCTTCTGATACAGTTACATCATCAGGTATAACTTCTTTTATTACATCTTTTTCTAAGTTTTTTTCTGTCTTTGCGTTTTGCGTTAGTTCCTCGGCATCTAATGCTTCTAGAAGAGTCTCCAATCGATTTGTCAGAATGTTTTTTATTTTTGGGTTCTTTATGTGGAATAAGAAGTTTTGAGTTTCTGAAATACATTTAATTTAATTAAAACAACATTTACTGATATGTGTGGTACCTTCTACATTAGAAAGGGTGAATTCATTTTTTCGTTGCTCTAGTGAATTAGAATATCAGTAGCCTCAAAATTTTCCCCATCCTGCTCCTAATTCTGGCGGAAATGCTCTTTTTTTATATCAACGATGGGAGGAAAAAAAGGAATTCGGGGGAGGGGGGCAAACAAGCATACGGATCTCTTGTTAGTATTACCACCTTGCCACCTTGCCACCACGCCTTGCTATTGCCACCCGTAGACATTTAATATTCAAGATTCACAACTACGTGGCTGTTTTTTTAGTCTCCTCCTAAACACTCTTAGCCACAAAAATATTACCAAGTTTTTCAGATTATGGAAATAATTAATAACAGCTTGGAGTTTAGAGATTGAGATCTTAACCCCCGGGCCTAAAGTCGTTGGTCCTGCACCTGACCTCGCCACGCCGAGTCAGATAACCGTTCCATCAAATGAAGAAAGTAAGGAAACAGAGAGTGAACCTGTGTTTGCGCATAAGCTTGTGCATTACATTTCAATAATTCCTGTGTAATTAGTTGATCTCTGCTGAGACGTCACCGTAGTTGAAATTGTCTTAGAGTGCATCATCATTGGTCACTTACATCAGGTGACCCATCTGTTTTTATAATCCTAAACAATATAAACAAAAATTTGAAGTATTCTTACCTATGGATCTTTTGGTTCGGTAAGAATCTTCATTATCCCCGTAATTCACATTATCATCGTCGAAAGGTTCAGAAGTGATGTCTTCATGAATCATATCCGATTTGGATCCATCGCTATTTTTATGTTTATCTGTAAAAAAATATGTTATATTATTATTTTGACCAAGAGAGTAAGTTAGTCCTTCCCCTTTCTTATTACCATACACCATAATTATTCTGACTGAGGGTTTCCTAAATTCGTTTACCAATTCGCGGAATAGACTACCTATTTCTCTTATACCAAACTGTAGTTTCATCTCTATCAACGTTATAAATCTAAAGAGATTGCTTGTTCGGTTGAACATGCTAATCTCAGGAAACACTTCTTCAAATTCAGATTTTCTTGATGTTGGATAGGTCATATATCCAGGAAGGCTATAGAATTTATCCAATAGGGAGAGAGTGTCAATGAAGATATTGCAAAAACGGAGGCTTTATTTGCCTCCGGAATGAAAGGCAACTGTTTTTTTTATTACCTTTGCCGGCGAGTAGCCCATCGATGTCAATGAACACGTTAGTTAGTATGATGGTAAATGTGAAGGCTATGGCCAGGAGTGTGACACAGAACACCCTGTAGAAGACAACGTCGTAATCGCATCGTGTCATATGATTCCTTCTTTGAGTAATTGGTTTTTCTGGAAACAAAAACAAATGAACAATAAAAAGGATTTCAAATTTCAAATTAAAGGGAACTTGTACTATAAAAGTTAGACCGACTGCTAGGACACGCCACGCTGATTTTAGCACGAACGACCAGCTCGACCGGGGCAGTACTACCCTCTCACAGCCGACCAACCTAAAGCGACGGCATCAGTGAGTGCGAGACCCGAGGTCCATTGAAGCAGGGGTGACAGTCACGTGGTAAGTGTGGAGAATCTTATGCTATCATGATGATTATCATGCCTTTTACATCCCCAGGCAGGGCGTGAAAAAGCATCTCCCTAGGCCACCATGGTCATATTACATTGTCTGCATTCGCAATGAATATGGTGACCACAACCCTCAGATTCTATTCATAGTTTCCATCAAGCAGAGTTAGTCACTTTGGCAGGCTCTTTAAATAAGAAAAAATGACAATGGCCGCCTTGGCAATCACTTTCAGTAATCAAGAGTTAAAATACGTAAAATGAAGAACGAAATCGTATCATAACCGATAATTGATTTGTAAAATACATGCCAATTCATAATTAGTGTTATTTTAGACAAATAAACTTGATAAGTTTTGCACAGTTACTTTGATATTTCATTGATTTTTAAATATCTAAAAAGAGGTTATGTTAAAGAGCATATGTTAAATTTCATTTAGATTTTATTGACTCAAATGTGATCCTTTTACCTTTAAAAAGTAATCGAAAACAGTTGCAAGACTACTATTTCTTATTTACTGAATTTCTCTTAAGTTATTTATATAACACATAATAATAATTAATATAGCGTACCAATAGAATATTTGATAATTTTTGTACCGTTTTACGCGCGAAAATTGATAACTGTCATCGAGAAAAGACAAAAGAGCGCGAAAGGGCGCAAATACAAAGTGCTATAATATAACGTTACTTACTTTTAAGAATTGTTCCACTGCTAACAGTTCGCTCACGAGTGAGTCGGATTTAATAAACAAACCTCTTATCGCCGGATACCATTTTATTTTTCATAGGTTTTTTAGAAAAGTTTGATAGGAAATTTACGTTGGCTTGAATCATATCAATCAAAAACAGCCTTTTTTAGACGAGGATCGGTTATCATCGGCTATTGTAGTGTGTTTAAATAATGAAAAATAAGAAGGGAATTCTCTGTTTGGTGATGAATCAAGAATACAATCTTGTATTGTTAGAGACGACTAAGGGAGCAAAATAGGCAGGACAACATCGCTACAAAGACAAATCCTTTTTTTTAACGTGTGGAAACTCCCTCGCCGTTACCCTACTGGGGTTTGTGGCGGGATGATGTATCAGAATCGGAGCGGCTAAAACCACAGAGTGTGCCACTCTGCCCCTGAGATAGGATCCTGGCACAGCTTTATTACGACATTCAGACCGAGTAAAGTACAAATAAAGTTGTAGTGGGTCCGTGTGGTGATATATTAAGAATACAGAGTAACACCACTCCGATACATCCCGTAGGTGTCGTAAAAAGCGACCAATCGAGCAAACTATAGAGAGAAGAAAAACTTGAAACAAATCCTATACCAACCCGTCTGCCAGCGTGGTTTAGTAGGCCAAAACCTCCTTGCTAAGGAGAGGCCTATGTCCAGCAGTGGACTGTTAAAGGCTGTTGATGATTGATAAAAAAGTCAATGTTTCAGAAAACATAGAGTTTTAAACGCTCTTATTGCTAATAATGACGAAATTTTACTAGATATTTCAAAATGATGTATTACGGCATCAAGTATCTTAAAAATATCTACGTTAAAGTCCACGATCATATGTCTATATACTATGGATAACCCACAGTAATTATTTTTCTGTTTTAAGATTCAATTTGTGTAAATAACTTCAAAATAATTCTAAATAATATAATATTCATCCAATATTTCGCGCTTTTTTTTGTATATTTTTGTAATGGAATAGGCGTTTGTCTTCCATCTCACCTGATGGAAAGTATAGATGAACACGAAGGTGGTACACGTCCATCCAAAAGAAACCTGTTAACTCTACTCTTAAAGGCTCCAGAGTTCAACTCCTATAGTGTTTAATGTATCGCTGCCTACCCCCGTGGGAAAACAAGCGTGATTTTATGTATGTGTATGTATAAGAGAACAAATATGGCACGTGGTATCGTATTTTAAATTAGAGAAGTCACACAAGACGGCCTACTATCAAGTGCCCAAAACGTCCCGGAGCTTCAGTACTTTTTAGAACACTGTTTCCCATTTAGTGGTACGCGTACCCCCAGGGGTACGTAAGATTGCATCAAGGAGTACGTGAGCAATCTCTTAATTAAAATATTAAATCCTTAAAATCAATACCTAACGATTATTTGTGGTCGGGTCATTTTCTTAATGTCAAATTAAATGTCACTTTTTACATAAGTGTTCTTAGAAACCTATTTTCAATAATCGCATTTTACTTTGACTTGGACTGAGGGGTACGCGAGTTCGAGGTCTTTCTTGAAGTGGTACGTAGAAGAAACTTATCGGGAACCACTGTTTTAGAATAATAAAAGAATTGAATTAACTTTTGGTGAACCGTGTTAATAAAAAACCATTCAAGTGTGCGTAGAGCACGCCCAATATAAGGTTCCGTATCAATCATGATAATGCCAACTAATAGGACGGCTTTTTCGATCTTTGACGAGTCACATTGCCAGACTCTATGCTATTCAGAGTACGAAAAACCTCAGTGATACTTTTGCACGTCCTAGGAATCGAACCCAGGAGCTCCCGGTCACCAATAGCATAAGATCACAGGAAAAAACACCTATGTGACATTCTTAATGCAGAATAATTACTGAAAATTATAATTTTTAAATAATACGTACTATAATGTTGTCTGGTATATACTTACACCTGTCATTATACACAGCTCTGTACAATGTTAGTTCAAGTTATACTGGTTAGAAGTAGAACAACACTATGAAGAATGGCTACAAGATCTCAAATATTATTAAATTAATTGATACACGTGGTAGATTCAGTGTCTAAACTTGACTGTTAGACTAGAGGGGTTAGATATCCTGATTTAGCTGTCAAGACTAGGTCGTAAATTCGATCCCATTGAGGACAAATATTGTGTGATCAACAGAGACGTTTGTTCTATGTTTAGGTGTAGTTTATCTGAAATGTGTCTTTTAGAAATATATCATAATAGTATGTTTATTTAGAAATAATAGTGTCCGGGTATTGAGAAATGTGTGACATATTATATAAGTATGACTACAATTATTACGAGCATTATATTGTTTTTTCTATATTAAGAGCCTGCCAAAGTGACTCTACTCTGCCTGATGGAAAGCATGAATAGAATCCAAGAGTTTTTTTTTTTTTTTTTTTCTTTACGTGTGGAAACCCCCTCGGGCCGTCACCCCACCGGGGTTTACGGCGGGGTGGTGTGTCGGAATCGGACCGACTAAAACCACACGGTGTGCCACTCTGCGCCTGACATAGGAGGGATCCGGGAACAGCTGTTATTACGACATCCAGATCCCTCCTAGCGCCTGCCCGCTCATGCGGGCACCATCTGCGGATAAACACTCCTTTTAGGCGACGTACGGCACACGCGGACGTCGCCTCCTCGCGGCTGGCCACTATAGCGGATGGAGGGGAAAACCCGTCCCGTCCACCCGCGGCCACACTCAAGGCGGCATGAGGCGCTGGTATGCGCGCCTCCGCCGCCCGGCTCACCGGCGGCGAATTGGGTCCGAGTGGATATTGTCCTCCCGGGCCTTCTCCGCCGCCTCCTTCCGCGAAATTACGTCTTCGCAGAAGGTTGCGACCGCGGTAAAACAACTGTCGCTACCGACCATGGAGCGTATTACGGCCGGTAGCGAGAGATCTCCTCCAATAACTGCAGTGAGGACCCCACGCTGCGCCGCCCAGGCGGAACAAACCGCTAGCGTGTGCTGAGCCGAGTCCTCACTGCAGTCGCAGTGGTGACAGGCGGGACTCAATTCCCTCCTGGCGACCGAGTGCAGATACTCCCCGAAGCAACCGTGCCCGGAAAGGACCTGCGTCAGTCGGAAGGAAAGGGTCCCGTGCTGCCGCCCCGCCCACTCGGCGATGACCGGCTGGAGAGCCTCCACGAGTGCAACGCCAGCACGTGGAGTCTCCAACCGGGACGACCAACGAGCCATAATGGCTCGACGAGCGGCCTCACGCCACTCGCGTACCTCTTCGGGCGGGGGCCGTATGCCGCTACCCGCCCGGAAGTCAGCCGTCCGCCGATAAACTTCGGCGAGCACTTCCGCCTCCAAATCCCACGGGGCAGTTCCGGCCAAGGCACACGCCGCCTCCGTCGATACGGTGCGGTAACCGCGTATGGCTCTAACCGCCAATATCCTCTGAGGGCGCCAGAGGCGAGCCCTATTCTGGGCGGTCAGAGCCGCCGCCCACACCGGTGCACCATACAGCGCCATTGACCGGACAACCCCCGTGTATAGCCGTCTCGTCGCGACGCTGGCTCCACCCAAATTCGGCAAAAGTCGCCCAAGGGCAGAAGCAGCGCCGACCAGCTTTGCAGAAAGCTGTCGGAAGTGCTCGTCGAAGAGCCACCTGCCGTCGAGGATCAGGCCCAGATATTTCATCTGGGCCTGAACCGGTACGAGGACCGAATTGACTACGATAGAGGCGCCGGGTGGTGGACCACGACGAGGCCCATGGAACAAAAGGGCCTCCGTCTTATCTAGGGCCACTCGTAAACCCAGCGCCTCAATGCGCCTGACCACCAAAGAGACTCCCACGGTGGCCAGGCGCGCCGCCTCTTGAAAGTTCGCCCCCCGGGCCGTGACCAATGTGTCATCGGCGTAACAAATTACGCCCAGCCCGGCGGGAAGACGACCTCGAAGGGCCCAGTCGTATCCCATATTCCACAGGAGTGGTCCGAGGACAGATCCCTGTGGAACACCGCACGACATGGGCCGCCGCCTCAGAATGCCGTCTCGGTCCTCGTACATGACGGTACGCTCCTCAAGATAGTCTGCCACAAGCCGCCTCAGGTACTCTGGCACCCCGTGGTAGTGGAGTGCTTCCCTGATGCAGCTAAATGGCAGACTATTAAATGCGTTGGCGATGTCCAACGACACCGCCAACAGCACGCCGCCACAGCTCACCGCCTCTTCAGTCACGGCCCTCAGGCGCAACACAGCATCGACTGTCGAACGCCCGGCTCGAAACCCGTATTGGGCGTCCGACAGATCGGGGCCCACCTCGCAGAGGTGCCGGACGATGCGGGCAGAGAGTATCCTCTCAAACAATTTACCCGCCTCGTCCAGCAACACGATGGGCCTATAGGCCGCGACCGAATCGGCCGGCCGTCCCGGCTTCCGTAGTAGGACCAGCTTCCCGCTCTTCCAACCCTCAGGAAAGCGCCCGGACGCCAAGCTGGCGTTTAGGACTTCCCCGAGGCGATCCGACATGTGGTCGAGGGTGCGCGCCAGCACTCGGGCAGGTACCCCATCTGGCCCAGGGACGGTGTTCTTAGAGCGAATCCGTAGAACAACCGCCCCTATCTCCGATTCCCTGACGGGCGGAACATTATCCTCGTTCCGTACCCCGTCGTCTTCGACCATGAAGGCCATCGACGGGGGTGTGTGCTCCGCTCGCTGCGGGAAAAGACCCTCGACCACTTCCCGCAGGAAGCTGGGCTGGAGTGTCTCTGTAAGGGGGGGGCCCGACGTGCGGAGCTTTTGTCGCACCGCACGATAAGGGCGACCCCAGGGGTCACGATCGAGACCCTCCAGCATCTCCTTCCTCTTCACTTCTTTGGCGCGGCTAATGGCCAGCTTCAGAGTTTTCCGCGCCTCTCAGTACTCCTCATGAAGCTGGTCCCCCTCGCCGTCTACGCGGTGTCGCCGCCGACTACGGGTGTAGGACCTCCGGGCACGAGTACAGGCCGCGCGGAGGTCCGCCAACTCCTGGGACCACTAGTAAACCTCCTTCCGTGGAGGCCGACAACCTCGGATGTGGGGCATGGCCGCATCGCAGATCTGCGTAATCGCATCGCGGAAACGACCAGCCCCCATGTCGACCTCCTCGGTTGGAGCCTGCGGAGACAGCCAGGAGTAAATAATGGCTGCCTCCTCTAGTAGGTCCCTATTCAGTTTGGCTACAGCCCACCGCGGCAAGCGAGAAGAACGCCGCGCCGCGTGACCCCTACTGGGGTCCTGGGTCCGGGAGAGCTCAAATCGAATGTAGAGGTGATCCGAGAGCGTCTCAACCTCTTCCAGGACACACCAGTTCCTTACTCGTGCGGCGAGGGCAGGGGTAGCGAACGAAAGGTCCACTATCGACCCTCCCTGCTGTCGCACGCACGTGTTGGTGGAGCCCCTGTTAAGTAAACAGAGGCCCACCGAGGCCACCCACTCCTCTACGGCCTCGCCCCTAGCGTCCGTCCTGGGGAAACCCCACGCAATGGACTTTGCGTTGAAGTCCCCCAGCACTAAGACGTGCCCAGACGTTAGACGCCGCATCGAGGTTTCCAAGTTGTTAAGGAAAACCTCGAAGTCGTTCAAACTCCGGTTGGGGGAGAAGTATACACCATATACAGTGATCCCCCCCCACTCGGCAGCAACATATCCAGTGCCCTTGTCTCTTAGCGACAAGGGCGGGGAATGAGCCGCCGTGGAGCCGACGACTGCCACGGAACCGTCCCGGTCACCCAACCAGTTTGGACGGGGAGGAACGTAATAGGGCTCCGCGGCTACGGCAACACCGATCGACCACTGTGCCATGGTTTGCAGGAAGAGGTCCTGCGCCGCAGCACAGTGGTTCAGGTTCGTCTGGACTAGGAGGCTGGAGACTTGGGCCATTACTGGACCGTCTCTACAGCCTCCTCCATGGGCGACGATGTCGTCGATGTCGTCGATGTCGATGTCGACGTGCGAACGGCATCGGAGGCAGCCTGGGTCGATTGGCTAGCCCCCAACGCTTGCTGAGAATCACGGGGAGGTTTGCAGCCCCCCTGCCCAATCTGATGATTGGCGGGCTTGTTACCCGCCGCACAAACCGGACAGTGAGGGGCGGCAGAGCACTCTGCCGCCTTGTGCCCCGGTCGACCGCAGCGGAAGCATAGTCCACTGCAGTCAAAACAACTCACGCACTTGGCGCGTGTGTGTCCGGATGCTAGGCATTTAAAGCACCTCATCGGTCTTGCCGCCAGAACAGTGACTCTGGCGTTCACAAAACCGACGAGGATTCTGCCTGCATCGCCCAAAGCTTTTGCCGACGCTACCGGACAGCTGATCCACACTGCGCCAAGGCCTCCCGGACCGGGGCGGATGGTGCCGACCCTAATGTTGTCCGCGTTGCAGCCCGTCTTCTCGCTGATTGCAACGCGGACATCCTCTGTCGTTACGGAGTCATCCAGGCCCGAAATGCGCAACTCTGCGCATTTGGTAGGCCTGGCGATCTTCACACCATCCGTGGCCGCGAAGATTCCCCGCAGTTTCTCGGCGAATCTATCCGCCGTCTTTGCACCTTCAGCCCCAGGGAACTCGAGGACTCGAGCTCCCGTCTGGGCAAGGCGCAACCTGACCCCTTCAGTCCCGAAATCGGTGGCGAGACTATCACGGGCCTTTTTAAATAAGGCCGCATAGGATAGTCCGCCACTAGCCGCCTCTGGGGTTACAGTGACCACCACAGCCGCGCTTTTAGGCACCTGCAATCTGCGCGGCTTCTTCGCGGTAGTCACCGCCACCGATGGCGACTGCGGGGTAGAAGCTGCTTTTTGGGCAGCCTTTTTACCCCGCTTTCGGGATTTCTTAGCCCCCCCGACTACCTGCCAACCATCCGTGGACGGGGCAGATGTAGAGGGAGCAGATGTGGAGGTGCCAGGTACAGCGGCTGGAGTGGAGAGCGGAGGGAATTCCGCTCTAGACTCAGCCGCCGCTTTGGGCCCTGACCTCTGTGCACCCGTCTTAGCTACTGCTTTAGCCGCCTGTCGTGTCCTCGGAGTGGCGGCAGGAACAACAGATACTGACGCCGCAGGAACAGCAGACACTGACGCCGCCGCCGCATAAGACACACGACCGCCTACAACGGGAAGCGACATCAGCGCCGATGCGGCCTTTGGTCTATGTGACGCGAGTGGCGGCCGGACGACAGGGGCTGGAGGTAGTCTCGCCTCCAGGCCAGCGAGACGTCCGTCCATCATGCGCCACACTGCGTCTGTGATTTGCCGCAAGTGGGCATCAGCGATGGTACCGGGAGTGACAGAGGCAAGCGATGAAGACGAGCCTTCTTGCTCAGGGCGAACCGCCCGGAATTGGGCAAACTGTGCGCTCAGTTCAGCTACCTCCCGTGTAAGATGGTCGTTGGCCGCTTGGAGACGAGCCACGTCCCCAATAAGGCTCTCAACAACCCCCGCAACTGCAGAAGAGGAGTCCTTAAGGGCCTTTACAAAAGCACCCTTAAGGTTACTCGACTTGGTGGCTACCTTATGGAAGATAGCCACCGCTGCTTTCGCTCTCTCTTGCATGGATGATGTCGTTTGGGGAACAGAATCCCCTACCATCGGCTCCTTAATCTTATGCAAGAGATCTGCGATCTCCTCCTCTGCAAGTGCTTCGCCGTCCGCCCTAACCCGCCTAAAGGCTTCCGCCTTACAGAAGACGGAGCCTGACGGGATCGAAATCGAAGTTCGCGACCTTCCTCTACGGTTACTGGCGACTTTAGGAGGTAACATCTCCTGGGACGTGTCGCTTTCCTCGTCCCTGGAGCGCCCGCGTTTTCGGGAGTCGCACAGCTCCGTTTCCATCAGGCCACCTCCCGTGCCATCCGACGAACACGTAGACCTGGAACGCAGTCGTTCCGATGTTCTGCGGCTCCCAGCAGTCATAATGACTTCTGGGAGCCTCATCGGCATAGGCGTCCCAACCGATGCGTCCTTTAATTTGGACGAGAAGTCGTCCACTCTTACGCTTTTCTCTTTCTTTTCCTTCTTCTCCTTCTCTCCTTCTAAATTTATGTTTTTGTTTTTATTTTCAGTTTCCATATTAGACCCACGAGTGGGGGAGAACTATAGGTCGACCCGGGCAGAGATCCCCCAATACCCGGGCAAGCGTACATTTATGCCCAACCGAGGGGTCCGCAGGTGCCTCGGCTGGGGGTGCGCTTGCGGCTGAACAACCCATCAGCCATGCATCCCCTGGTCACGCACCAGAACACGGGATTCGGGGTAATTTTTTATAGAGGTTTTCTTCCTCGCAGTCCGGGCGGCTAAGCCAAGACCCTCGCCCCCGATTGGTGTCGCGAGACATAACCACGACACTCCTTTCGGGATTACGATGTGACAACGGTGGCAGGAAGATTAAATCTTCCGATGCCTGCTCGGCGGCAGTGTGAGTACACACCGAGCCCGTTCTCCTTTCTCCACCATTGACAGTGGAGAAACGCCGACCCATGAAAGGGTCCCAACCTAATGATTTTTTATCGAGGTTTTCCTCCTCATTGCTCCAAAGAGCGAAGAGCCAACAGAGGAATCGACAAAAATGCCCGCTCTGTTGGACCAAGCCTCAGCCGAATGACCGAAGAAAATGGCCTCCTCTTCTTCGTGCTAGAATATTAGCCGTTGGCGTGATGTCCTATTCCAAATGGCATAGGAAGAAACAGTGCCGTCGCCAACGTTACCAGGGTGCACCACGTGGAGGTTTTCTAGCCCAGCACCCCGCAGTATGCTGACCTAGACTATGGTGGCCTAGTGAGATGCTTTTTCTTTATCATTAAATGATTGCTTACACTTCAACATATCTGATGACAAGGTATGAGAGCTCCCGTAATGTTCGTAAAATCTGACCTGAGACGGTCGCCTTGTCTATCCCCGTGGTGATAAAGACGTGATTATATGTAAACATGAAACACATCTTGCTGTTTACGCAATCATTTGAAAATGGCCTATAGTTATTATTAACAGCCTATAGCTGCTGGACATAGGCCTCTTCTTAGAAAGATGGCTTTTATCTTCTACACCACGCTTGTCAGACGGGTGTAGGAGTTGTTTCAAGTTTTCCATCTCTTTGCAGTGTTTTGCGTAGTTTGCTAAACTGGTAGGCTTTGATGACACAAATGGGACGAATAGTGTTGGTGACACTCTGTATTGTTTCCCTCCCACTACGATCTCGGGTCTTTTAAACGGGGCGTGAAAAAGCAGCTCACTAGGCCGCCACAGCGTGCTTCGCCATACTACTGGCTTCATTCGAAGTGAGTACGGCGACCACCGCTCTTGGATTCTATTCATGCTTTCCATCATTATATAATAGAGTCATTATGGTAGGTTTCTAGATAAAAAAAAATCTTAATCCATCACCACATGGACCGGTTTTGAACGTACCTAATTTAGCAGGGCAGTAAGGAAATACGAGTATGAGTGATGGGTTACTCGTTTGATCATAAGGTAAGAATTTCGGACATTTAAAATCAACATCGTCTAGTTTCAAACTAAGCAGAGCTTGTGCTATGATAACCAGACTGACTGATAGAATACATATGTATTTTTTTTTGTAAATACATACATATTTTACATAGAAAACACCCAAACTTCGAAACAAATATTTGAAGATCATATAAACATTTGGTCCGACCCGGGGATCGAACCCGAGAGCTCAAGCATAGTAGTCACATTCATTACCGCTGTACCACCGAGGCAGGTATAGAATTAAAACAGATTCAATATTTTACACATCCTTTATTACAAGATATATTGCTTTTTACATTAAATACAAAATATTGCATTTTTTGTTCTTTGTTATATTTTTAAATCTTACAATAATTAAAAAAAAAAAGATTAGAGGTTAGTAAAAAACTAAATTTTTGCATAACTACCCTCTGACACTTAAAAAAAAGATAATGACGAAGGCATAAAAAGAAAATACACATTTTACTAAATTTTAGAGTAATTATTCATGATTTTTAATTTATTTCTTTAAATAATTATATCATACAGTTACGTGGATACATGTATTTAAGTTATTTTCCCAGCTCTACTCTACTCTAACTAACTCTATTCCACTCCACTAGCTCTAAACTTCCTCCAAAAGATATTCCACTAATACTTCTACAAAAAGCTTGCTGTTTGTGACTCAGAGACGTGATTTCTTGAGTCTTCCGTTCAATCTGTAAAAAACATGTTATATACTTGCTTTGCCATTCACTGTGTGCTCGCATAGAGATCAAGAAGAACTATTTCTCTTTTTTTTTATTTCAAGTGCTGCCAAAGTGACTCTACTCTGCCTGATGGAAAGCATAAATAGAATCCAAAGTTTGTGATCACCATACCCAATGTGAATGTAGACAATGCTGCAGTGACCCACACTATGGCCTAGTGAAATGCTTTTTGACATCTTAGGAATGTATACGACAGTCATTGTGGCAGTGAAAGGCTCAGACAGTTACCACGATAACTGTCACCCCTGCATCAATGGGCCTTCGGTCTCGCACTCACCAGCGAAACACTACAGCACGGATGCTGTCGCTTTAGTTTGGTTGTCTGTGAGAGGGTAGTACTGCCCCGGTAGCCGGCACGTTCGTACTGAAATCAGCGTAGCTCTACTACTTCAAGTCTCATGGTTTCCGGTAACTTCATTTATTCAGAATAGCTGAATATTATCATCATCATCACAAGCCGAACTTAGCTCTGTATTCCAATGTCCATTCCATACTCACTTTCTAACAGAAGCTCGTCTTTTAGCTTGCAGATCAAACGCCAAAGGCTCCACTTCTACTCTCGAATTGCTGTCCAACCCTGGCATGATGTCATCCACACCACTGTCACTGTCATCTCCTACGAGAAAAATTAATTCAGTAAATGTTGATCCTCAACTGACAAATTTGTCTATTCTCCACCTATTCAGATAAGGATGACATCAAGCCAGGGTACCAATAAACTTGATAGACTAGTGCATAAATGTGCAAACACAGGTACACTCTCTGTTCTCTCACTCTCATAATCCGATGGAACGGTTATCTGATACGACCGGAGAGAGTTCAGACGTAAGACTCCTACATACAAGCTCAGGTGCACTCTCTGTTCCGTCACTCACACAATCCGGTGCGACGGTTATCCGACACGATAAGGGAGAGATTATGTGCGGTACTGACGGCTTTGCGTGCTCTCTGAGGCTTAAGATCCCAGCTTCCAAACACCGGGCTATTTTGATATATTTTTCTAAGAATTTTCGTAACCAGAAAAACTCACTGACAATTTTTGACCCGACCCGGAAGTCGAACCTGTGACCTCTTGATCGGTAATCGCATTCGCTAACCGCTAGACCAACGAAGCTGTACAAACTTGCATGTAGAGTACACGGCATGTATAATGTAGGGATTTCAGCGGTTACCTAGCTGCTTGCTACCATGCAGAGTGTTGAGGGTCTGATCCCCACATAGAACAAAACTTTACTCTACAAACTGTTGTTCTGTCTGGGTGTTCTTTATGTCCGTTTTATGTATGTTTGTAAAGTCCCCGAAGACACAGGATTGATTTCTATTGCAGGAGTTGTCTTTACCAAAGAGGAGAAATATCCAAACCATGACGAAAAAGACTCTTTGGCTTTGTCACTTCGTTTTAAAGTATGTACTAATATCTGACGCATACGTTGCAGGTCACTTCTTCTCTTGGTAAAAAGCGTTAGACTCCCCCTGAAAATCAAATGTTAGTAATAATAGCAATATTGCTCGGTTAATATTCTTACCTATTAGATCGCTAGCGTGTACACTGCCTTCATAATAAACGTTCCCTTTTGTGTCCGGTTGCAATTCTGAAAGACAATATTTAATAAAACTGTGTTTAACAAAAGTCATGAATAGTTTTCGGCCTTTCGCTGTATGCAGGTACCTAAGCAGCTTGGAGCATCTTATCATGCTTGCATCTAAAGAAATGGTCTTCTAGATATATATATATATACTTCAATACTTGGGCTTTGCGTGAGTTAATTTACCGTCGCTAGCGAATGTAGGTAAGTCCTCTTTAATACTTATCTTCTTTAATCATTCTAACTTCTGTATGTGAGATGTCGAGAAGACCTCACGATAAACTGTACGAGACTAGAGAATTTATTTATGGTCCAAAATTTTCCTTCTGCGATTCTTTTAATGTTTATTTCGTGTATTTTTAAAATTATCTCGTGTTATTGGATAGATTTCAAGTTATGGAAAAATATAAATAAAAATTCAGTACACGGTGGTGTTACTAAGTGTATAAACTGGTAAGTTTAGTCCTATATTTTTCCACTATTAGTAAGTTTTACTAAACAAGAGCAAAAAAGACTAACGCGTGGTTAGCGCACCCTGATCCTCGTATCCACAGATATTGACTTATTTAGCTGTTTGCAAATTAGTGTTACAAGACTAACTTATTACGCTAACTTAGTAAGCCTTACAAGACACGAACTTAGTGAATATTACAACACACTAACTTAGTAAGTATAACAAGACACTAACTTAGTAGGTTATAGTAACGTATGATAGTAACAAGTGTTGATCGTAAATAAAACACGTTATTACTACAAGTGACTATTATTCAAAATGTCTTACCGTATTCCTTCAATTTCATCTCCAATTCATCATTATCTGAAATACAAGGAGGTTCTTCAATATTATTGGCATACAAAAAGATTGAAATGGGTTGCATCTGCAGAAGTTTGGTCAATTGGACCTGGTCGGCTAAAGTGACACCACGAGTTCACAATAAAATGATGTTAAGCAGTTGTTTTTCACACGTTGAGTAAAGCAATAGAGATGGCAAAACTTGGAGTTTCTCTGCATACTGGGATCCGGAAAGAGGAGATCCGTAGACCAATCAAGGTCACCAGAGAATTGTCAGACTTAAGTGGCACTGGGCGGGACATATTATGAGGTCAAATGCTGAAGTAGCGACCACGTACTGGAAATCGGAGTGCAGGTAGGCTCCCTACAATGTGAATACCTAAAACCGTTGCATGTGGGCAGCACAATATCGATTGCTGTGGAGAGATTTGCTGAGACGCATATATCCAGTGGTAGACATCTTTCAGCTGAGATGATGATGATAAAGAGTGAAGTTACAGCACTCAAATCCTCCCTCCATGCTCTGTTTTTAGGGGAGGAGGGGGAGGAACTAAAACAGCAGTGTCATTGTGACTTTTTAGCTGCAGGTGTCTATGAAAAGTTCAGGTAACCTGATGATAACTGAGACTGAGAGAGAGATAATAAAAAGAAATGATCTGGTATAAAGGAGCTTATTATGACTAAAAAAATTAATGTACCTGGGAAGAATAACGAATCTGATGTCAATTTCATTTCGGCTGGTACATTTGTGTATGCGGTTTCAAGTGTCTGTGAAGTTAATGTTGTTAACTGAACTGGTGGAACGGCTGTGGAAAGAATACTGGAATTAGCAGAAAACTAGCCAAAAACTCCAAGCAAAGAATAAATAATGTGAAAATGTATCGTAGATAGTTTATATTAACGCCATCTCGCGAAGTCAAATCGAACTACATGGTAACTTCTAATTATAAATCACGCAATAAGAATTTTCTGTTTTCCTTTAAGCTATTGGTTAAATTCGTACTTTTTTAATAATAACTATACACGTTTCACACACAGTAGTTTGATCCCAAAATATACAGAATCAATGCTATGTTAACCAGACTGCTGATAAAACACTCGTATATTTCAATATACATACATATTATATATAAATTGCACCCAGATACAAAACAAATGATCGTAAGCATCACACTAGTATTTGACCTGGATGCCACTAGACCAACAGGCCTGGTCGTGCAATCACATTCTCGACGATAACGGACACTATCAGGAGCCCAAAATCTATAGCCTATAAATAATAATAATATGAATATGAGCCTAAAAACAGTGAAACATTAAGTTTGTGCCTACTTATACTTACTCGTAGTATCAAAAACGGGATGATTTATAGTTATAGCTTCGGAACGGATCCTATTTGCGTAAGCCATCGCTTCTATTTGTAGAAACTTTTTGACGATGTGTTCATTTCCATATGCTTTGTCTTTGTTTACTGGTTTTTGAGCATTGTCTATGTTATCGTTCGCTTTGACTTTATCTGGTGGCATATAATAGGGTATTGGTGGCTGTTGTACAATTTTTTCCTCTGTAACGATTAATTATTGATATAATGGATATTTTCAAATTTATATCATAGGGATTCTACTTCGCGGCAAAATTCTTATCTGCCTGAATTATTTTTATTCATTTGATTTATTTATTTAAACGATGATGGATGATGATTTGGCTGATAATCAGATACAAAACTATTCTTTAAGATTCAGAATAGACCTCCAGGGACACAAAATACTTGTGATTTTTGAGTCCTAGGTATTCAAGGAAGCTTCGGCAAGAAATCACAAGTTTCGAACGGGAATAGGAACTGTGACGGCAACGATATTCTTGGAGAAGATATTAATTAAAAACTTACCAAGAAATTGTAGTTTCCTTAACGCTTTTTCGATGCACCATCTAAGCATTTGTTGGTTGGAATTCTGATGTATCTCATTACAAAAATTCCTGGCCATAGTTAAAAATGGATGGCTGTTATTATTATTTTCTTTCACAGAACTGTCAACTGGATTTAAAGGTATATTTACTTGTATAGGGACGACTACGTTTGGTTTATCTGTGGTAGTAATGGTTAATACTGGAGTTGTTCTTTTGTGATCTTTCCTTCTGCTTTGATGTCTTGAAGTGTGGCGGTTAATCCATCTCCTTTGTCTATGGCGACCGTACGCTGTCGATTCGTTAGTTTCCAAAACAGGTAGTAATATTGTTGTTTCAAAATTATATCTTTTGTTTTTCGCAGTGCGTCTATTGACACCATTTTCGCCGTCGCTCACGAAACTGTTGAGAATTTTACTTTTCATAAAACTGTCAATAAACGTATTGTTAAAGTAATATTTGTATACTAGATCATCGATTGCTTGCTCATCTTTTTCTCTTAAAATGAATTCGTCAGGATTTTGTTGTATTTTGTTTGACGTAGGAATTGAAAAGAGATTTATTTTCACCCATTCCGTTGTTGACTCTGGGGTTGGAGTACTTGTGTGTGCGAATGCCGGTTCGGTTGGTTTTTGTATACCATCTTTTAGTTTAGAAATACTAGAACTTAGTTTAGTTATTACATTATTTTTACTGTCTGTATACAGTTGTTTTGCTTTTTTAAGTATTCTCGCAAAATTGTTTTGTCTATGCGAAATTTCACTTTGAGTTTTCGCTATCAAATTCTGTTTTAAGTTGATCTTCTCATTTTGCGCTAACATCAACTTCTGAATATTATAAAATTGCTTCTGCTGAAGTAAAAACTTTTTCTGTTGATTTTCAAACTCTTTGAAACTTCTCGCTATTTCTTTCTCTTTGTTTAAGAAGCATTGTTCACGACTTGCCAATTTAGTATCGAATTCTTTGATTCTATCGTGTAGTTTTATTAAATATAGATACTTAAGATCAAAATCTTGGAATTTCCCGGCAAGTGAAGCTGTATTTTTTTGAAATTCTTCATTTATATTATTGATTCTACTATGTGTTTCTTTAATTTCCCCATGTTGCTTTACAATTTTTTTGAACGTCTTTGTAAGCATTGAAATGACCTTGAGAAGACCTCTTTCCGTTACAGGTTTACTTTTTAGAATGGGTTCTTTGGGTACGACTTTATATATATTTACGTCAGGAATGGGTACATTTTGATGCCATTCAGAATTATCTTTATCAAAAACGTTTCTATCGTTAACTTTGTTGTCGTTATTATTGTTATTTTCATCTGTTTTATTTAAATCCTCGCTATATTCAATCTTTTTAATTATTTCTGTTTCAAAATCGTACTTCATGCTTCGTTTCGGTGATGTAATGTTTTTGCTTGTATTATTAAATGTATTGATTTCTGTATCGATGGACACTGCTGTCGATTCATCAACGGTATTATTATTATTATTGTGACTTACTGATGTGGCGTCAGTGGATTTATTATTTAGTAGATTTGCAAGTTTCTCCTTTTCGATACTTATATTGCTGTTTAATAGTATTGCTACTTCGTAAGGATAGTCATTAAATACTAGTGATGGTTTTAGATTATTGATGATTTTTGATTGAGCTGAATCTGATCTTTCATATTCATTGTTTTGATTGGTTTTGATGTTCTTGCTTTGGATACTCTTCCGAGGACGTTTGTCTGTAAATATATGTATAATTTAGTATTTAAATTCTTATTTTCTACTTAAATATGGAGCAAAATATCGAGTTCTCTAGTAGCCTCTTTAAAATCTATACCAAAAAAATTTCCAAAGTTTTTGCAAGGCAGAAATTTACTTGGAGGTGACCCCTACACATGATGACTATCATACCTTTTACGTCCCTAAATGGGGTGTGAAAAAGCATCTATCTAGTCTGCCATAGAGTGGGTCACCATACTGCATCCCGCGCATTCGCAATGAGAATATTGGCCACAAGTTTTGAGCACTATTCCTGCTTTCTATCAGGCAGAGTAGAATCTTTCGCAGGGCCTTAAAAATAATAGCTTCAAGCAAATTTCTGCACTATTCTTCTAACGTTAAGGGTGTGTTTTTCAAAAATATGGAGTTAATTTTAGGTCGTTATTTGAGTCGAGGTGTGAAATGTACATAATTGCACAGATAAGGTACGTTATTGCTGTTAACGATAAGAACGCCCATTGTACTCGAGTTTGTAAGAAAAACTTGGTTTTTAGCTGTAATTTAGTAGGTAATGTACATTGTAGAACACTCAATGACTCTATCTATGAAATATTTACGATTGCAATACAATTATGACTATGAATCAATTTAGAAATGTATATTTTGACAAGCTCTAACAGAATAGAAACTTTTATGGCATATTTTTTGCCGTGGTATAATAGGCCAAACCTTTCTAACGAGAGGCTATGTCCAGCAGTGGACTCGACAGTTCGTAGTATAGATAGTAACGGCAGGGGGGGGGGGGAGGGAAGAAAAGTATCCTAGCTTAACACGTAGTCCCGTGATGAAACTGACTTCTTTTAACTAGCTGTCGCTCGCGATTCCTTCCGTTAATATGGACGATATGAACATAATTTACAGTCTTGCTTATGGGTTCAGGATACCTGAGTGCCATAGGCTATAAATTGTCTTCAGTCAGGACTAGTGTAGCTATATTTTGATGAAAAAAATTACAGTGATTCTCAATTCTAACCCCGAGCCCCTTCGCCCTTCAAAATAGAAACGAATTTTACCTCTTCATAATATAACTGAAGACATCGTATCATTTGTTTATTATATTAGCCAGTATCTAATATTAACTGTTATCCATTTTTGCTTCATTTTATTAAAAAACCAAGCAATTGTAACATACTAAAAAAATATAAATAAAATCGCGAGTTATACACGCAAGAAGCCATTTTATATCAATAAGAATATCTTTTACTAAATTGATTAAAATACAAAATGGCGCACTTACAACGAATAGACCTTTTCTGTCTCTCATTATACGCTGGCACAAATGGCGTCTCTTGCATATAATTCCCGCCAAAAGCATCAAAATTATTCTGCAACAGATTATCAATGTCCATAGAGTTTTCTCTAAATATAAAGTTACCCGCATTGGCGTTCATTAGGAGGTCATTCTTTCCAGCCTTGTTCCGGACCCATACTCCTTTATTCACGATATTATTTTTTTCTAATCTCGGCTTGGGATCGTTTGGTTCAGACCCTAAATATTGACTTCGAATCACTCTAATTATAAATATGTTTACTATAAAAACTATTAATGATAATTTACAATACATAATGTCATTTGTCCAGTTCGTGTAGATTCTGAATGAAAGGAATTAAGATTATGATTTAAAGCAATTTGGCTGCCATTTTGTTTGTAAATTTGGGGCTGCGGATAACGATAGTGAGAAGGTGAACGTGGGCAACTTATCGATGTTTGATGTTGTAAATTTTCACGTAAAAAGCAAATTGTTTACTATATACATATGTAATGTTGTATTAAAGACCTTTTCAATATAATGAGGTTATAGGTAATAAAAAATGCTGTAAAAACCATCCTGTGTGCATTTAAATAGGTCATTTGATTCATATATACCATTTTCAAGTGCCAACGGTTCAAATCTTTCAAATTTTATATGGAGTATGATAAAATTCACCAGTTATTAGATGAAGACTGAATGATTAATTTTTCACATAACTTTATTGTAAGTTACATATTATTGTATGCATGGGTATTTGGAAAAAAAAATACATCGAGAATTGTGACTTTTGTGTCAATCAGTTATTTTTTAAGCACGAAGAAGAAACAAATAGAATTTATTAAACAGAATGTAACGTGAAATTCTGTAAAGAAAAAAATAATAAATGAATTTTATCGACAAATCACTTATCAGCACAAGCACATCACTAAATCACAATATTTACATTTTCCAACAAATCGACGTCGATGTGCATTGTGTTTACATTTCATTCATTTATTTTTATAAACAATTTACAAATTGTTTTTTTAAACCAACGGATTTGAGTTAAACTGTACTATTTTGTTTCTTAAATTTCTTTTTGGTATTTTCTGAAGAATTTGACATCCTTTTGAAGTTACACTTATTTTGGCGCGTTAAGGAAAAGTGGTGAGAGTACATTTTTACGTCACAAAAAATGGCCACCATGAAATTAGCTAATTAAAATTTTATTTATGTAAAAAAATATATTCAATGTATTAAATATCTTATTTTTTTATTAGTGTCGTATTCTTTACAAACATAGGATAACGTGAAGGATAACATTTTTACAAACATTTTTATCTTGTTACACCAAAGCAGTATAACTAAACGTTACATGCGTACGTAAATACACACACATTTTTTTAACACGCTGCGTTTGTAACTATGTAAATAAATGTTGAAAATCAATATTAGAATACTTCTAATAGTGATATATCTGTGTGGTGATGGATTAATCGTCCTGTGGGTAACGTAAGAATCGACTAAGGAGCAAATTGCGCAGGACAACATCATTACAAAGAGAAGGAAAACTTGGAACAAACCGTATTCCAACCCGTCTGGCCAGCGTGGTACAGTAGGCCAAAACCTGCTTTCTAACGAGAGCCTGGAAGTCAATTTGCTTCTTACAGTAATATAGAAATGTAGCTTTGTACGTATGTATCTAAATTAGCTGATTATAGTATTTTAGAAGAACCATATTTTGTCACAAATGGATCAGTCGAGTGCCGAAGGATTATTAAGAAAATATAAATACATAAAAAAGGAAACAAAAATACATATTTGAAAGTGTTTTTTTTTAATTTTAATAGCTTACCAAAGTGACTATACTCTGCTTGATGGAAAGCGTGAATAGAATCTAAAAGTTGTAGTCACCATACTCATTGCGAATGCTGACAATGCAGTATGATAACCCACACTATGGCGGCCTATTACGATGCTTTTTACGCCTCACTTGGGAACGTAAAAGACATAACAGTCATCGTAGCATTGTATTGCACACACAATGACAACTGTCACCCCTGCATCAATGGGCCTCCAGTCTCGCATTCACCAACGAAACACGACGGCACGGATGCTGTTGCTTTAGGTTGGTCTTCTGTGAAAGGGTAGTACTGCCCCGGACGAGCCGGCCCGTTCATGCTGAAATCAGCGTGGCTCTACTACCTTGTAAAATAGTATATAAAAAATAGTAGACCACTGACTTCGGGTATAGGGACCAAGACACCGGTGGTTAGCGCTCCAAAGACAAGAACCTCCTCACTATACGGGCCGTGTTAACGAGGACTGTCTTCTCCATCAAACCCTTGATCTAGCCTTCTTAAGGCCTCTAATGGTGTTGGTCAAGGCTCTTGACTGTCAATAATAATTATATATATGGCATAAAAATAAAACAACACATCAGGTTAAAAATATGTGTATTTTTTTTAAATACAACAATTGTGACAGTTTTGTATTTACACGAAAACTTAAAATTCAGTAGGAATATTGTTATTTTACATAATTAAGTATTGAATAATTAAATAACTATTTACACTTATCATAATTATAGTAAAAATTAAGTTAAATAACTTACTATTACTATACGCGAGATTGGCAATTGGAGGAATTACGTCATATGGACTATGAGGTTAGACAGACTTAATTATCCAACTAAAACTTGTTAAATTATTGAACTAAAATGTAATTTGACCATTTGTTTCAATTGAATAGAATTCATGTGAGACTATGAGACGGTGGTATTACGGTACGGTATTACCAAAGTTCTTATATACGTACCTAACTAATAATTTAGCAGTTATCTCAATCATCTCAAAAACTTAAAGTTTTGAAAATAATTCGTTTTATTTAATTTATGAACTAAATGTTAAAGCACAATATTTTAGTTGGAGTACTTTAGTTCGACTATCCTCAAACTTCATCGAGGAAATTCCTTAACACGACTTTGTTTTAATATAACACTGGTAACTATCACAATAAGGCAAGATTATACGCTATGATACAAAGTTTAAGTAGATATACATTTAAAAAATAATAACAAAAGGAGAGCGTTCTGAAAATTAATAAATAAATATTATCGCGGTTTATTTATAAATTGATGAATATAAATTTTCGGACTAAACTTTGATAATAGTAACTAAACTATAGAAATATGCAGGTACGGTAACAAAATGGTATTGTGAAATTATTTAAAGAGAAATATGGAACTCAGTACATTAGTTTTTGTATTATTACAACTGTATTATAGCGACATCTAGCGAAGACCAGAGCAAAAAGCCTTTTATTTATATTTGTTAACTTCTTTTCTGATAAATCCTTATTCATACAAATGTTAAGTAGGTTGATATACTATTCAGAAAAAAGTTCTGTTTCGATAAAGCTTGACTTTGACATGATATACAACCTTTTTCAAAAATTGTTTTAACTTACTTTTCGCGCCAGTTTTGTTTGTCATTTCTCATCAATACAATCACGTCCAACGTCGAAGTATGGTAAGGCATCGCTAGTGTTTAATATTTTTATATATTTAATACAGTTTTGTACTTGTTGTCTTTATATAATAAATATATTATTACTTAGATGTTAGCTAAGTATCATTTTGACATAGATCAGTCTAATAAATGCCAATTGTAAGACCGAATGAGTCTGTATAACTTATATATAACCAATATATAAGTAACCCTTCTCACACGAACCGTTTAAAAAGCAGATACGGGTTCGATTCCCGGTCTGAAAATATTTGTACGCATCAATTTCTGTATAACCATTAGTTTGATGAGTTTTAGTGTAGCAAAGTGTAAAAATATTAATAAATATTTTAGGAGTATATTCGCTAGCAAAAAATAAATTAGCGCTAAGCAAATAGCGCTATTTACAATGTTTAAGAGCATTATTGTAAATAAATGTATATATTTACAATGTCTTCTATGTGTGTTCGTGTGAGAAATTGTTAAGACTCAGTTTTATTTACATTTTTTTTTTAAATATACCTTTTGCGTCCTGTGGGACTTACAAACATACATGAAACGGACACAAAGAACACCCAGACTCAGAGCGACAATTTGTGGATCACATAGTGTTGTTCCATGTGAAGTTTGTTCCCATAACTCTCGGTGCAATAGCAAGCGGCGTGATGACAGCTTGATAAGCCACATGACGCGTGTAGTCGATGTGAATCTCTTCGTTCTGAGAGCTCTTCTCATCCAAGAATATGATGATAAATACCACCATTACTTTTAGGCTTGATAATATGTTTGAAAGTCATCAAAAGACTGCTTATATTAGCTTCTGTGATTTCTAGATTCAGATCCCATTAAAACTGTAACTCTCATTTAATTCCAATACGAGATCACTTAAATCTGAAATCTAACTTTGGATCCGATCCGATCTGATTTGGATTTTAGATCCGAAATCTAATAATCTAAATTTTCACAAATCTAATTTGGTTTTGGACCAAACATTTTATACATTTTTTGGCTATCAGCTATAGTTTTTATTAAGCTCTTCAAACTACATTTCTGTCTGTGTGTACATCTCGCATTCTGGTGGAAGCCCGTGCGGAAGCCCTTACGGACGCCCTGACAGAAGCCCTACATCCTATGGCACTTGGAGCAGCCCGGATAAATTCCTGAGGCGCAATGGTCGTAGACACTGAAGGTCGTTTGGTGTATTTCCCTGGTCTTTCTTCATAATCCTCAATTGTTTTTCTGTTAAAAAAGAAAATGTTAGTCTTTGTAATTCCACATTAATTTGTGTACTGGATCAGTGGAGTCAATCTTATGTAGTTATAAAACTATGGTAGAAAAATAGTATTGGATGGACCAAAACTGGCCTCCTGACCAATCAGGCTCCTAAAAATTATCGTTACGTACGAAAACTTTGTCTGCGTGGTGAAGGATTAAGAATACATAGTGTTACCACCCCTATTCATCCCGTGGGTGTCGTAAAAGGCGACTAAGGGAACGAAGTATACAAGACAACATCATTACAAAGAGAAGGAAAACTTGGAACAAACCGTATTCCAACCAGTCTGGCCAGCGTGGTATAGTAGGCCAAAACCTCCTTGCTAAGGAGAGGTCTATGTCCAGCTGTGGATTGTAAATGGCTGTTGATGATGATGACGAAATGGGGAAATGGGGGTAGATGAGGGTTTTATGCATGCGTGACTATATTCTTAGCTCGAATATATATTAACTGTTTCAATCTAGATGACATAGAAGATAATAGAATACTAATTTCAAGGAAAGGAGGAATCGTCTGCGGATAAACATATTTATATATATTTAAATACATACACGTTATACATAATTAATTTTTTTTTTAATTCTATGAACCTTTCAAAGTGACTCTACTCTGCCTGATGGAAAGCATGAATAGAATCTAAAAGTTGTAGTCACCATACCCATTGCGAATGCTGATAATGCAGTATCGTGACCTACACTGTGGCAGCCTGTTAAGATGCTTTTTTATGCCTCAATTGGGGATGTAAAAGGCATGACAGTCACCGTAGCATTGTATTGCACACACTTACCACGACAACTGTCACCCCTGCATCATGTACCTGCATTGCACATGACCATGCTTATCACACGACATTTATACAGGGTTTGTTGGTCACTAGACCAACAGGCTAATTATTAAATCACTAGAAGATGATATTTACCTGGAGAAGCAAGGATTGTCCCAAAACCGTTGATTTTTCCCGAAGTCCTCTCCATCAGCTAGTGTTAGAGGCATCTCCGTGTCCATAGTCTCTGGTAGGAATAGGCAGAGGAGACCACCAACGATCCCAAGAGCACCAAGGATCAGAAGAGGCAGATCTTGAGAGATGTTGGCCTGGGAAGAACCATTTTTGTTGTGTTGATCCAGTTTTCTTGTATCTATACTAATGTGCGCTAATTTGGTAAATTACTAGTTTGAAATGGTTAAATAGCCCGTTTATCGAAGTATAGAAAAAACCGGGAATCGAAATCGAGATCTCAAGCACAGAATAAACTCTTTGACTAGAGAGTTTATTCTGGGTTAATCTTGTCTTTTTTTTATTCTGGGCCTACCAAAGTGACTTTACTCTGCGTGATGGAAAGCATATATGGAATCCAAGAGTGGTGATCGCTATAGTCATTATGAATGCCAATAATGCAATATGGCGAAAGTTTTAACGAAATAAAGAGTTCAAAATTGAAAACAACTACTTGAAGATAGCAATTTATGAGAACACATGTTGTTATTTAAACAGTAAGTGATGGACTAAATATATGGAGTATCACTACCGCTATTCATTCCGTGGGTGTCGTAAGAGGCGGCTTAGAAAGCAAACTTTGCGAGATAACAGTGGCAAAGCGAAGGAGAACTTTTGAATAAACCCTGTATTAACGGCAAAACCTCTTTTTTAAGGATATATCTATGTCCAGCAGTGGACTAATACAGCCTACTGATGATAATAATCGTTATAAACAAAATTATTAAGACATTTGACTTAAATACTTCACAGTCAAATGTCAAACACCACTTACCAAATACACCACGAATGGGGCAACAATTGACGCAACGTATCCCATAATGTGTATCAAAGCTACACCCTGGGCTCGTACCACGGTTGGCAGAAGCTCTGCTGCGTACTGTAGCCCGATATTGTAAGAAATATTCACGGCAAAACGACCCAGGATAGCAAGAGTAGCTGATGGTCCACCTGTAAAAGAAAAACTGGTTGAAAAAGGAAGCTTTATCTATAGGGTGGACCAAGAATACGTTAACATTTGAATCTAATATCCCGAGCACACATGTTAAGAGCGTTCTTGGGACCGATGCTACTAGAATTTGCTGACTACCATCGTAACGCATAGTTTCAACAAGATGGAACCACTTGTCACACATCCAGTGAGTCCCATGTACAGGGCCCATCCAGTTAACGTTTAAAAAATCGTAAAAAAAAAAAAACAGTAGCAGTCGTGGGACTGCCGATAGAAGTGAAAACGGAACTATTAAGTTGAGAGTAATTAAAACTATATGCAAAAAATATATGAAATTTTTTATGTTTCATATATAGCTATATATAATATATAATATCATATATAATATATAATAATAATAAATTTCATATATAATATATAATATCATATTCTCCATAGCTATAGATATACTATTATCATTAGCATGTCGGTGACGCGAACCGAGGATTTTACCCTCTACCAAAACGCTCAACGCGCCTAAAGAAGTTTTCACTTCAAAAAATTATATGCATGTTATAGAAATTGTTTATTTACGAGAAAGCTAATTAGCTGGAATTTAATTTTAAAAAATTACATCATCCAATTGACCACCGTTTTGATGTTTGCACTCTGGTCGGCAAAGAGATCGTGAGATCGCCGACATCTCTTCGCTATTTTTTTTCTTTTAGTTGACGTAGTGTATTTAGTTTATTGATGTAGATATGATTCCTTTTTTTCTTTTTCTATATTAAGAGCCTGCTAAACTGACTCTACTCTGCCTGATGGAAAGCATGAATAGAATCCAAGAGTTGTGGTCACTATACTCATTACAAATGCAGACGATGCAGTATGGTGAC
The DNA here is from genome assembly GCA_949316085.1 of Hypercompe scribonia. NCBI lineage: Eukaryota > Metazoa > Arthropoda > Insecta > Lepidoptera > Erebidae > Hypercompe > Hypercompe scribonia. The sequence continues at coordinate 7,616,552 of OX438997.1, forward strand.
ACACACTATGGCGGTCTAGTGAGATGCTTTTTCACGCCCCGCTTGGGAATGTAAAAGGCATGACAGTCATCGTGGCGGTGTAAGGCTCACACAGTTATCAGGATAACTGTCACCCCTGCATCAATAGGCCTCCGGTCTCGCACTCGCCAACGAAACACGATAGCACGGATGCTGTCGCTTTAGGTTGGTCTTCTGTGGGAGGTCTATGTCTGATGATAAAATATGAGGTTAGTATTATAATTAAAACAAATTGTGATTCGTGTAATCACTTACCTACAGGTACAGCTGTGGCTAGCAAACTGAAAACACCACTGAAAACCATAGAGCCACACGCCAACCACCTCCGACCCCATCTGGAAAATTATACACCATTGATGACCATTTGGCAAATGCTTAGCAATAATAGTCACCAAAGTTGACATTTTGTTTAACTTTAGTTTAGTTTAATTAATTTTATTTAGTGCTAATTGTTTGTCCTTGACATGGACGGGAGTTGCGAGGAGGTGAACTTAAACCCACCTGGCAGTGAAGAAAATACATGGAAAATGCCTATTTTTAACTTATTTCATAAAAAAACGATTTTATAGGTTAAACCTTAGTATAATTCTATATTTTATATTAGTTAATAGTATGTGTGGATGTCCGTGATGGAGATGAATGGAATGATTGTCCGTGTAGTGACGGATTAAAAATACATAGTATTACCACCCCTATTCATCCCGTGGGTGTCGTAAAAGGCGACTAACAGAACGAAGTATACAAGACAACATCATTACAAAGAGAAGGAAAACTTGAAACAAACCCTATTCCAACCCGTCTGGACAGCGTGGTATAGTAGGCCAAAACCTCCTTCTTAAGGAGAGGTCTATGTCCAGCAGTGTACTATAAAAGGCTGTTGATGATGTTGTCAACAGTATTAATTCTGTTGTTGCGTTACTCGAATAGAATTTCTCTAAAATTTTCTTCTCTTAGTTTTTTCTCAGTTTCATTAAATTTATTGACTTACTTTGAAATAGTCAGTAAAAAAAATATTATATACGCTAGAGAGATTGATGAATACAAAGAGGTGTGTCAGGACCGTAGTAATTGGAGATTAATTGATCATATTCATCACACTATGATTTGTCCCAAGTGGGAATCGAACCCACGACCTCTAGGTCGACAGTCAGTTTCAATAACCACTTGACCAAGAGGCATGCAAAGAGAAAGCCGTCATTTTCACAATTTAAAACATTCCAACAGCAGGAAGTCGTGACAGTATAGTATGCCTCACCTGTCAAGAACTGCTGTCAGGAAAGTATCAGCTGGCAGTTCTGTAGCTGAGGCGATAGTGAACGTCAAGAACACATCTAAACCCAAAGAGCCGACATTCCTGACGTGCCCGTCGAAGACCAAGGATATGGCCATCCAGATCACGATGAGAAGTATCGCATTCTTTCTCAGTCTTGGTGTTTTGAAGAGATCCAGCACTGAGTAAGTTCTGGATTCAGATTCTGTTTCCTTTATATGTCTAAGAGAAGATTCCTGTAAATAAATTTCTAGTTTAATATTAAAAAAAAGAACTGTAGTAACATGCCTACATGTCATTTGTTTTTGTTTAAAGGCAACACCCGCTTTAGGAATATTATAATGGATCTTCCCATAGGAATGAGATGTTTTATCGCGGTAAAAACTAGTGTATATCACTTTCCAGCCTCCTAACTATCTACAGATACAAGCAACATACCATAAAATTGCTCCGTTGCGACGTGAAAGAAAGACAAACATTCAAACAAACAAACACACTTTCGCATTTATGATATTAAGAAAGATTCGATTTTCATATAAGTTCTACTATACTTCAAACCAATTGGACTTTAAATTTTGATGACTCACCGTGAAATCGCTAAGGACCTTATCCGGGATTTTGGTCTTATTTATCCTTTGGAATTTCTTCATAATTGTCAAAGCCTTGTCAATTTTACCCTGGGATACTAACCATCTGTAAAAGACAGGAAATACATACATTTTTGACATAAAGTCCTTACAAGTTTAATTATCAGCAATGTGAACATACCTTGCACTCTCGGGAACCAGCCAAGGTGTAGCAATAGCCAATGCGAACGGCAAACTAGTTCCCATAGCGAATATTCTCCAATCATCTGCCCACAATGCTATCCAGGGCAGCAGAGAAGCCGCCAGAGTGAAGAACAGGGCTATGGACATATTGGCCACAAATGTTCGCCATTTGGGTCCAACGTATTCCACGACTGAAATAACACGAACATCCAATTAATATTTAAACAGTCCACGGCTGGACATAGGACATATGTTTGCGATTATTTTTATGGTATAGGGCCAGATGAGTAGATGAGTTGCCTGTTGGTAAAAATCTGCCGTCATCCGTGGCCACTCAGACACGTTACCATTCTTTTTTAAGACAACTCTCACACTAGGCAAATTCCAGAGTCGCGAGGAACTTTATAAACATACATGAAACGGACACAAAGAACACACATACTCAGAACAGTCACTTGTTCATCACGCACAGGATTGTCCCATGCATTACCGTCGGCGACTGCCGGACAGGCACGGCCTGCCGCGAGACCTGGTCTCCGTGGAAATCCGTACCGGATCATCCTTAATACCCTGCTAAGTGCTGGTTGACGGGCGCTGCTCGCGGCGGAGGACTACCTAGACAGGCTGAAGACCTGAGTGAGGTTACGAGAAAAACCACAGAGACCTAGAATAGTAAAAAGGGGCGAGGTGATCATTTAAACCACTAAGCCATTTGTGCTGTGTGATCACAGCTATGTGGGGTTTGAACCCACAACACTTAGCGCAGCAGAGAACTCTAGAAGGGAGAGAGGTTCTTCAACAAAAGGATGGTATTGCAATTGTGTCTCTTTTGTTTTTGATGTCTATGGGCGCTAGTATTCACACTTAGGGAACCGTGTGTTTATTTGTCCCTTATACTATAAAAAGATACAAACAAAATACATATAAGTGTAGTAAACATTATATTATTATAACTAGCTTTTGTCTGTGGCTTCGCCCGCGTATATGTTGGTCATCGCGATGGTTTTAATATTATTTAACTGTTTTAATTATCGACCTATTGAAATAAAACTAACACTAAATATTAAGTGAAGTTTACGGCAATACATAAAAGAAAGCTAAATGCAAATCGGATAAGCCATTTCTGAGATAAATGTGCACAAACACATAAACAGATAACCCTCCCCCCCTCATGCAACATACAAATATCGACCTCTTACAATTTAATTTTGCTGGAAGGTACGCTGGAAGAACATTCAGATTAGAGTTACGCTCGCTTTTGCCATAATATCTGCATAAATTGCAACCCGTCAGGTCAGCATGATATAGTAGGCCAATACCTCCTTACTAAGGAGACGTTTTCGTTAGTAGTGGACTGTAAAAGCCTGTTGATGACTGCATTAACTATTGCTTCACTGAATGAACGTAATGAAATGAAATAATCATGGATGCCTTAAGTACGACGTTCCAGAGGATAAAAAGAAGTAAGATCTGGGCAATATGGTAGATACGTAGGTTAAGAGAGTGATTACAGTTCGTACAACTGGTGTAATTGTGGAAAGGCTTCACTAACAAGAGAGTAGTATCACCAGGAAAGAACTCTACTTACCAAGTATGTACATCATTGTAAAACAGTTGTCGAACGCCAATCCAACCAGAAACCGGCAAAGAGCGAAGGACCAGAAACTGTCGCAGAAAGATGTACCGATTCCTGCTATGAAACCCAATAAGTTTGTGCCTGTAAAACAAGAGTTATTATCATTATTGGCTGGCCTGTCTGTTTGCTGGTGTGTGATCCTGACTCTGATGGAAACTGGAGCTCATAGGTTCAATTAATACCCAGGACAAATGATTTAAGTGACGAGCAATATTATTTGTGTGCGCCGGAGTGTAATTTATCTATTTATAAATATATAAGTATGTTTATTAGCAGTCTGGTTACCATAGGACAGGCTATTAATAATAAGACTTATTTCAACATCACATCAGTGAACCAAATTTTATATGCATATCGGTATTAATCGCTTAGAGAACTTTGATTATGCGATACGTAGTCCAGCTTGTCTTCGCTAGATGGTGCTGATATATGTTTTTAATGTTAATAAAATAAGTAAATATATCGGACATCTGAAACACAACTACTATAACAGCTAGAGTGACTAATAGAATACTTATACAATTTTTTTTTGTAAATATTTAAATATTATACATAGAAAATACCCGAATTTTGAAACAAATATTTACAGATCATACAAATATTTGGTCAGACCCGAGAATCGAACCCGAGGCCTCAAGCACAGCAGTTGCATTCGCTACCGCTGTGCTTGAGGCAGTACGCGCAGTGTACATTAGGTTTCTCAATGTTTTTCAAAGTTATAGTATAACATTACTGATGGATGCCTGATGGAAAGCATAAATAGAATCCAAGAATGGTTGTCGCCATACTGCATTGTCGTCACTCATTGCGAATGTCGACAATGCAGTATGGTGACCCACCCTATGGCGATCTAGTGAACTCCATGGTATACTGATACAAAAGAAGTAACCTTACCAACTAAAGCTGGAATTCTTCCATATTTATCAGCAATCCACCCAAAGACCAGACCACCGACAATAGCTCCACAGAAGAAAATAGCTTGAGCTGTTGCTGCTAAGTTGTCCTGCTCGCACACCCAGTCCAGCTGGAGATAGGAAAGAGATAAAGAACATGAAATTAACTGAAAATTAGAGAGCAGTGCTGTGGCACAATCTTCAACCTTACCGATGGCAGGGTCTGTGGAAAATTGAAGTTAAGTGTGGCGACTTCCACATTACAGCACAAAGAAAAATATACAACAGCGCCATCTAGCGAAGATAAGTATGAACGAAACGTATGAATGTAATGAACTACAATGCAACTATTAATCCTGTATCGCGATATAGAGATTCGCGTGGCAATTAGCATATATACAACATCCCAACGTCAACCGTTGGGCCGTGGCCCGCCAGACATGATCACCTCGCTTGATCGGAGGATCCTCCCTTTGTGTCGGAGGGACATATGATACCCATCCCTCCACATTAAGTATTTCTTTTGATATATTTTAGACTTTGCCAGAAGCTTTGCAGTGAGAGGTGCGATAGCGTCTTGCCTTGGTTGATGTGCCCGGGATGTATCTCAGTCGTGAGGTACGGCAAGGAGAACTCCAGAAGCCGGTAATGCGTTCCTGGAGCTCCTCCTGACTGCCGAGGTAGGCCGTCGCGGTGCCACACACGCTCTTCGTCTCTCCGGAGGGTATGGTGCGAAAAGCATTCCCAGCGTAAAAAAAAACAAAGGTTCTGGGTATGTAGGGGTCACTTCAAGATCGGCAATACACTTATGTGTCACGAGATGCATGAGAGTTACCCGCGATAGTCACCGTCAGACGATTCGTCTGCTCGATTGCACTCTACCACTATTAATATTACAACTATGAAGGGTATGAACTCTTGGTTCTTTGTTCAGGCAGTACTACTCTAGAATGCGCACCCGCTCGAAGTCAGGATGTCCACAAACCGTTTTACATTAAAAAAGAAGGTACATAATCTCCTTCTTAACGAGATTGAAGAATCGTCTCATCGTTAGTGGGCTCAGCTTTATATTCAAGTTGTTATAGTGTACGAATATAATCTAAATATGTGTGTATTTATGTATATATATATATGCATATTTATGACGTATGTATTGCATGTGTTCACGTATGTATAAGTTTACTTATGTAGGGTATATTTTCATTGTTAATGTAACCTCTGTGCACCTCCCTTACAATATTTCTACACCATCCTAAGGTTGACCGGGAGAAAACGCGGCATGCGGAATTGGGCATTAAGTCCGTCGATGTGTAAAGTGCATAAAGTGTAAAATAAATAAATAAACCGTAAAACTGATTTTATTGAAAAATTTCATTGCGATACTTCGTTTCTTGAGGTAGAATGTTGACCACTTTTCTGCAGAGACAGGGTCAAAAGCTAGCACCATAACAGTCCACTGTTATAGGCCTATCCTTGGCAAGATGGTTTTGGTCTACCATACCATGCTGGCCTGACGGGCATAAAGTTTGTTTCAAGTTTCTCTTCTCATCATAGACGTCAGGTCAAATATCCACAATACTGACCTCAGAAGCAATAGTATCATATGGCACATCACTTTTGTTGTACTCCCAACCATGCTGACACGGCACCACGGGCCACTCATCATCAGGAGTGGTCCGACCTTCTGCCAGCGCTGCTTTGAAGTCTGTGGAGTACATCTTGCACCGGTCGTGGGAGAACGGGCCTGTCGATGGTGGGATGGCCAGGGCTCGTCTGGAAAGATGAAAATAAATTTTCATTACCTATAAAAGTATAGTAAACTAGTTTTTGGCCGCGGCTTGGCTCGTGTGAAATTTGATCTGCTACATTAAGTCTCTTAACAGACCATTTTGAATAAATATTTTTAAATAAAATGTATCCTATGTTACTTCTAATATCTCCAAGAACATGTGTACAAAATTTCATGATGATCGGTTGAGTAGTTTTCACGTGAAACAGTAACAAACAAACTTATAATATTAGTAAGATAATAATAAGATGCCTGTTTAAGAATACAGAATTTGTACTCCGCCGACGCACTGGTTCAAAAGGATTGGTAGTCACGACCCTGGTTCATCCAGTGGGTGTCGTAAGAACCGGCTAAGAAAGAAAACTACACAAAACAAGAGCACTGTAAGGAGAAGGAACTCTTTAAACATACCCTAAACCTGTGAAACAGATCCATGTCCAAAATTGGTGTATTTACGATTGATAATTATGACTTTCCGATTCTCTCACACGGTGGTATGATTCCAAACTAGACAGAGCCTGTGCTATGGTAACCAGACTGATGCGAAACATACTTATATACTTCTAAATACATTAACATTATAGATAAATTACATCCAAACCTGCTTACTTATGCTTCTTGCTTACACTCTTCAATTATTTTCTTTTTTTATTTTTGTAAAAGACAATGCCCACACTAGAAATAAATCTTGTACCGCGATGGACTTTACAAACATACAAGAAACGGACACAAAGAACACCCAGAACAACACTTCGTGGATCACACAAGGTGTTGTGTTCACCCATGTCGGGTTTGAACTCACAACAGTCATTGCAGAGAACGGCGTGGCGACCGGTTAAACCACTAGGCCAACTGTTCATTCATATAAACAATATTTAACTATTTCTTAGCGAGATAACCTCTGAAAACGCTCCAGAATTTAATATTTAGTCGTTAAAGTGGCCAGTAGAGCATCAAGCTAGCTGCCTAATACGATATAGATCCAAAACGTAGAAGACGATTGCAAATTAACGAAAATTAGTGGCCGCCTAGTGGTCGAAATTCGAACATAAAACACAATTTACATACATTGTATAAATCTGTATAAGAGAGCGGTATTTCACAAGGTATTTTTCTATGAAATGGAGCAAATAAAACTATTCTGTTCGACATTCAGTAAGGCCACAGTAAACATATAAAACAGTAATCTACGTCTATGTCAGTACTCTATGACCATAGACAAAATGATAAACAAAAGAAACAATTTGGCCACAGAGTATGTGTGTGTGTTAAATGCATGGTAGTGTGTGTAATGTTTTTGATTTAATGTACTTTATAAGCATTATTATTGAAAAATATTAGCGTTCTGCACTTCTCCTACATATAAACAGTAAGTGTGCCAAGTTTCATACTTCTTTGTCCACGAAAGTTTCGTAAAAAGGGGTCCAAAGTTTTTGCTTCACGTATTAATATATACCTAGATATCACAGAATAAAGTGTTGTGGATAAATACCGGAAGTTTGTAGAAATCACATTTTTTTTATATTCTGTATACGTTGTACAAGTCACTATTCTTGTAGACGGTAATAAAATAAATTAAAAAAAAACTAACTAGACCTCGGCTATGTCTTTATAGATGTCAGAACACAAATAAATGTATGTGTTTTTCTTTACATATAAATGTATAAAATGTGAAGTTTGTGTACGATTCGAAAACTCACAAAGTTGTGATCAAAGGACAACGGCAGCCATGTATGGGACTTTCGTACCGCCTTGCGTATCTTATCGTACGGGTTACTTTTGTATTTATTTGGCTGGTAATATCATCCACAATAATATTTTAAATTTTCAGATTTTCACAACTTTGCGTTCAAAAGTTATTTCAGTTTGTTTACGATGTATTAACATAGACTCACACATAAGCTGTACTAAAAGTCGACAGCCATGACAGCTGGCGGCTGCCATAAATAAGTAGTGAATATAATATTTCAGATATCTGACACGCAACGCCATCTATCTCTTTTTTTTTGTAAATACACACATATACATAAAACACAACCAAAATCAGAAAGAAATATTTGCAGATCATACAAACATGTGGTCCTACCCTAGAATTGAACCCGAAACCTCAAGCACACCAGTCTGAATACTACCATTGTGCCACCGAAGCAGTCATGATGTCAATAATCAATAAGATGGCGTGTAGGTACCGTATTTTTTAAACCAAAACTATTTGTTTGCGATTTTCTTGATCCATAAATAAACTGTTACTCTATTGCTAAATGCACTAAAGAGTTATTCATCAAAACAATTTAAAGGTTAAATAGTTTTCATGTAATTCATATTTTGTAATATAAAACTATTTTTGGACTTCAGACACACAACGCCATCTAGTTTTTAGTTTAGCAGATTACGGACCGCGAGCATTGGAAACATTTGAAGGTGTTTTGTTAAAAGCACTTACGATTAGTTATTGCAGTTGTAACCACATTTTAAGAAGAATTTAAATTATTTTAGTAATGTTCTAATAATATGATTATTGTTTGAAAATAACATTTTTAATAAAATATTTTCAGACATTTGACACACAACGTCATCTAGTTTCAAACTAAGCAGAGCTTGTGCTATAACTACTGATAGAATACTTATATACTTTTTTTTTGTACAACAAATATTTGCAGGTCATACAAACATTTAATCCGACCTGGGAATCAAACCTGCGACCTCAAGTACAGCAGTCGTATTCACTACCGCTGCGCCACCAAGGCAGTTATTACTTAACTAGCATGAATACCGAGAATAACCACCCCTATTTATCTTTTGAGTGTCGTGAAAAGCACTACAAAGAGAACGAAAACTAAACAAATCCTTTTTTTTTTTTAACGTGTGGAAACCCCCTCGGGCCGTCACCCCACGGGGTTCACGGCGGGGTGGTGTGTCGGAATCGGACCGACTAAAACCACACGGTGTGCCACTCTGCGCCTGAGATAGGAGGGATCCGGGAACCGCTGCTATTACGACATCCAGAAACTAAACAAAACCTATACCAACCCGTCTGGCCAGCGTGGTATTGTAGGCCAAAGCTTCCTTTCGACAGAGAGACCTATGTCCAGCAGTGGACTGTTAAAAACTGTTCATAATAATGATTTTATAAACAGTACAAACATCATAACTGGTATTTGTTTCAACAATTTTTTGATACAGCGACATCTATCGAGACACCTCGACATTAACAGTCAAATTAACCATTCGACGCATATTGTTCTCTGTCATTATTTCGACACGTTAAGCAATTCAGGTTAGTTACTGTTTTTATTTAGGTTTACCGTCAGTTTTGTACCTAATTCCTCATGAATGCCACGATGTCCCATAGCAAAGCGTTTTTATCCTCTTGCATTTAGCAAGAATCAATAACTGAGCCATAAACTTCGTCAAATTATTATTATATTTGATATTTATTTTATCTTTTTCTTAATACATATATAGTTTTATAATTGAACTGCACCAGACTTCCTTGATTATAAAAACGTGTAGTAATTTAATCAAACCATATACCGACGACTTTGTAATTTGGCTGAGTCGTTGTGTTTTTTATTATAAACAGTAATTATAGTTTTAAGCCATAAATTATACAGTAATTGTTGTGTTAGAATTTTTATTATATGGCAATAAAAGAACAGACGGTGTCTAAGATGGAGTCAGAAGTCATAAGGGTTTTGTTGGCTTTTAAAATGCGAGTATCTACTTTTCTTGGAGTGTTAAATCTACGATAACATACAGACCACTGCTGGACTGCCTCTTCTCATCAAGGAGGTTTCAGCCACGTATAACACACTGGTTAGACAGAACGGTTTGTGTCAAGTTTTTGGAATGAAGTTCCTCATCGCGCGTTGCGAAGGAGGCTTGACGGAAAACATTCAGACGATAATGTCACGACACTTTTTGCTATGGTGTAGTAAGCCGTGCGGCGTGCGCATGTTTCTCTGTCTATCTCTCTCTCTCTCTCTCTCATAGAAAGCAAGCCAATTATTTTCGTTTCGTCTTTCTATTTTGCTTTGAATAGTGTAGTGTCGCGACGATTATTTTTGTTTTTTATAACTTAAAAGAAATAAAAAAATATATTACAATTCCTTTCCTAATTAATCGAAAGGAACTTCGTTCCATCCGAGTGTCCCTTGACACCTCTCAACTTTTTCTTCTATTTGCAATGTTTGTATTGCTTGTATATTTTGCTTCCTTAGTGGCCTCATACGACACAAGAATAGAGGTGGTAACAGTCAGTATTTTTAATCCGACACCATACGGAGAGCGTTTGTGTCGTATATAAAAGAAAAAAAAAATCTACCAATAAGAGCATATCGCTTATTTACACCAGTGTGTGTGCACCTAGTGCGTTAATACACTAATTTCTTATGAACATCTGTGTGTGCGCAAATTCTTGGAGACGCTGGGTGGTGTCAAAGATTCTACATCAATTTATTGTGTCTTTCCTCATCTAGGATTCTCCTAAGTGAGCTTGCAATATTACCGGCAGTCGTTAAGGAAACTGTCGTAGTTCAGACATCGGGATTTTAGGTTCAATATGACGCACCGTCTAATTTTAATCGGATTGATTCCGACACACCGCCATACTGCAAAAAAGGTGTTTTCACGCGTATAAAAAAGGGGTGAGTTCAGTTTGGTAGTGCTAGATGGGTTTCAAACCTGCAACCATTTCAATGTAAGTCCAACACTTAGTGTCTTACTCCTCTAATATACATAAAAAAATAAAGGTGTTTTTAATGTCGTCATTTACATAATACATACGGATATAAAGTCATTTTTCTTTGAATAAAACCCTACATTAATTTCGACTTAAGGAAGTGAAACAATAGGTGCGCCTGCGCAGTCAACAGTTATCGCACCATTAGATATGGCCTTATCGCAATTATTGACCTTTTTTTTGTTTTGTGACCTTTAGCTGAGGTCGTTAGACAATTGACTGATTTCATGGAATGTTCTAGAAAGAATTGGGTGAGTATGTGTGATTCTACACCTAAATTTATTTTTCTTTTTGTAAAAATATGGCGCACGGAAGCAGGTCATGTTTGGGATCGTGATCAGCAGTGTTTAATAGGCCATTGCTGGACCTCTCCTACCCTGGCCACATCTTATAAAGACCATGATGGTTTGACATTTTTGAAGGCTTCTCTATGCATTGATAACAGCAGTTCCTAGATTTTTCCTGTTGCAGGTGCAGAGTGGCACACTGTGTGGTTTTAGTCGGTCTGATTCCGGCACACCACCCTACCGTGGTGGGGGACCCCATGGGTGTTTTCAAACGTTAAAAAATAAGGATTTGTGTGTGGTTCCTTCTCTTTTCAGTGTTGTGGTCCTGTGTAGATTTTCTCTTAGTATTCTTTTACGACGCACTACGACTCCTTAATCCGTACCACACAAATATTTGCAATATTTAATGTTTATTTGTGTTGAAGTAAACAAAGTTAAATATTTTAAACAATACGTGCTATGAAATTCACAGTATACTTGACAGGTCAAGTTATACTGGTCAATTAAATTAAACAAGAAATTAAATATCTGGTTTTAGTCTTTTGTAAATATAGATATTTTTAGTAAAAAGTTAGGATCGTCAGATGATCTCTAGTAAATAAATATATAAAAATGAAAATGTGTAAATTAGTTTTTATTTTTATTTTTAAATTAGGAATAAATCCTCTATCACGGGGACTGTACAAACACAACTATGGTGACTTCCATAGACAACACAAATAAAAAATATATAACAGCGTCATCTAGCGAAGACACATCGAACTACGGAGTGTAATGAACAACGAGGCAACTACAATCCTGTATCGCGAAGTAGAGATTCGCGTGGCAATTAGCATATATACAACATCCCAACATCAACCGTTAGGCCGTGGCCCGCCAAGCATGATCACCTCGCCTGGTCGGAGGATCCTCCCTTTGTGTCGGAGGGACATGACACCCGTTCTTTCTACACAATAAACGGATACAAAGAACACCCAGACTTAGAACAACTATTTGTGGATCACACAAAGTGTTGTCTCATGTAGGGATCGGAACCACAGCACTTTGGTGTAGTAGGAAGCGGTGAGGCGACCGCTTAAACCACCACGCCAACCGTACAATTAAAATAAATAAAATGTTCTCTTTCGATTAAGAATACAAAGTGCCACTAACCCTATTCAAACTGTGGGTATCTTTAAAACTGTCTAAGGGAGTAAACTCTGCAAGAAAATAGCAACCCGTCTGGCCAGCGTGGTATAGTAGGCCAAAACCTTCGTGCCAACGAGAGATCTATGTCCAGCCGTGAACTATTAAATTACGATATCCCCACAGATAAGTGTAATTATAAAAGCGTGTTCAAAATACGTTATAGATAAAAACTTCAAAACAAAATGGCGTGACACAAACACTATTTTATCTCAGCGATCGGTTAATTGGCGTATAATAGTTTATAGTAATGAAACAGCCTTCTGAAACCGGACGTCCGGCCAGATTAACTATCCGTATTTTTGCATAATTATCTTCAGAAAAAGTATAATTTACTTCCACGTACCAAAAACTAATTTTATACTCTTAATTATCATTAAATAGTAGAGCCACGCTGATTTCAGCACGAACGGGCCGGCTCGACCGGGGCAGTACCACCCACCCACAGAAGATAAGCCTAAAACGACAGCATCTGTTCTGTCGTGTTTCGTTAGTGAGTGTGTGACCGGAAGCCCATTGATGCATGGGTGAGAGTTGTCGTAGTGTGTGCAATACAATACCACGATGACTGTCATGCCTTTTACGGCTCCAAACGAGGCGTGAAATAGCATCTTCCTAGGCCGCCATAGATTGGGTTACCATACAGCATTGTCTGCATTCGCTAAGAGTACGGTGACCACAGCTTTTGGATTCTATTCATGTTTTTCATTAGGTAGAGTCACATTGGCGGCTTAAAAAAAAGAATCTTCAATAGTCCACTGATAGATATGGACTCCCCTTTCTAAGGTGAAACCTTTCTCCAGCCTATTACAAGCTGTTGATAATGGTGTATTACCGCGTTCAAAATGGCGCGTGTAACATATAGTTAAATTTTATACAGAACACTTTCTGCTCCAGTCCTTCTCGTGATTGTCCGGTGAATTTGTCTTAATAAATGATAAATTATGATTGCTATGCGACAAGGTGGAGCCAAGTTCATTTATATTTACATATTCAAAGCGTATAATTGTCTTTCTACTATAGACGTAACCAAACATTTTTAAAGGTACTGGCTACAGGCAGCACCCACGCTCGCGGGACCATTTCTTACACCTCATTTCTAACTTTATAAATGCAACCGTTTATTCCTTACTTTACTACCTTAAGGGTGTAATTTTCAAAAATTCTTTTTTACTTTGTATACTTCTTATTTTGTAAATAATCACATTTACAAAGCAAGAAGCATTAGCTAGCAATGTTTTCTTATTCTGTGTCTACCAAAGCGACTCTAGTCTTCCTGATGGAAAGTAGGAATTGAATCCAAAGGTTGTTGTCCCTATACTCATTGCGAATGCAGACAATGCAGCATGATGACCCACGCTATAGAGGCTTAGTGTGATTTTTTTTCACGCCCCGCTTGGGGACGTAAAAGGCATGACTGTTATCATGGTAGTGTGAGGTTCACACATTTACCATGATAACTGTCACCCCTGCATCAATGGGCCTTTGGTCTCGCACTCACCAATGAGAAACTTCTGAGAGAGAGGGGGTAAAACTACTGCGGTCGAGCCGACCCATTCGCGCTGATATCAGCGTGGTTACTTATCTTGTGATTGCCATTTCATTAATAAATAGCTAATAAATGGTTTTCTTATATTACTAATCCGCAGTTTTATTGAGATGTACAAGACAATTGTGCTTGCCGTAATGTTTGCACTTGCACATTGCACGCAGAAACTAATTCCAACGGGGAGAGGTGACCGCGTATTGGAAAACGCAGCGTTGAATCCGGTCGTGATGGGACCGATTTTTGTGGAGGGCGTCCTATGGCTGAGATGAGGATATGAGATGAATAGACTATTGAAAAATAAATCCGTGTTAAATACATATGCATTTTATTGACGAAAACTCCGTTTATAATCTATAATTATTTACATTTAGTTGACTTTTTATAACGAAGTGTGATTATGATAATTGTTCAAGCTGTTGTTTTATTTCTACATAAATAACACGTAGTTTTATTTTACAAAAACACAATTTGTCTAACGTTTCCAGTTAAAAATATTTTCTTTAATAACTTCATTTCAAGAAAATACAATATGAATAGATTGATTTAACACAATTCATTTAATATACATCTCATTGTCTTATGTTCTACATGTTAAGCATAATCGTAAATAAACATTGTTTTAACGTTATGGAGTGGGAGAATTATTGTTATATTAGTATAGTAATTACGTATAATTACAACTGCACAGTTGGCCTAGTGGCCAAAGTGATTCTGTAATGCCTGATGGAAAGCATGAATAGAACGCAGACAATGCAGTGCCTTGTGAGATGCTTTTTCACACCCCGCTTGAGGACGTAAAAGGCATGACAGTCATCGTGACAGTGTAAGGCTTACACAGTTACAACGATAACTGTCACTTCTCCGGTCTCACACTCACCAACGAAACACGACAACACGGATGCTGTCGCTTTAGGTTGGTCTTCTGTGGGAGGGTAGTGCTGCCCCGGTCGAGCTGAAATCAGCGTAGCTTTAATACCTAGTGAATAAAATCCTAGAGTTATGGTCACCACACTCATTGTGAATGCAGACAATAGTGCCAGCAGGTAGTATGATAGTCTCCTATAATAAGGGAATATACCAAAAGAATATAGAGAAATCTTTGCGTTATAATTGCGTGTAGCCATTGCTGGGGATCCTTAAATTATTTACATAAAAACTAGGAAGTCGACTACACGGTTGGCCTAGTGGTTTAAGCGGTCGCCACGCCGTTCTCTACTGCACTGAGTGTTATGGGTTCAAACCCCAGATGGGACAACACTTTGTATGATGCATAAATTGTTGTTCTGAGTCTGGGTGTTCTTTGTGTCCGTTTCTTGTATGTTTGTAAAGTTCCTCGCGACACAGGATTTATTCCTAGTGCGAGAATTGTCTTTTTTTTAATTCTATTAGTACAGTAAATGTATTCAATGCCACTCAAACATAAATCAGAAATAATAAATCCAAAAGAATACCAAAAAAAAAATACTTCAGCAAAAAAAGAAAAAAAATTAACGGACGAAAAAGTAAAATAAAAAGTGAATTTTAATAACTAAACTCATAAAACAGTGTAACTAACGAGATTTTGAGTTAAATTAATGCAAAATGTATTTTTTCATACATTTTTAGTTAGTAGGCACGTAGTAACACTCGTACGTATAATATACTCATTTGACTGCACAAACGACCCAGTGGTTCAAGCGGTCGCCACGCCGTTTTCTTACTGCGCTGAGTGTTGTGGGTTCAAATCCCACATGGAATCATCAGGTTTGTTTGTAAAGTCCACCGCGAGAAAACATTTCTAATGGAGGACTCTTATGCTTAAGGCCGAATGCGAGAAATCCAAGTCAATTAAAGTGGTGTGCAATAGGAGAGGTCTATGTCCAGCAGTGGACTGCGACGGGGTGATAATGATGTTGATTTTAGTATGTGGTATAGCCATATCTTTGGCTATAGTTTATCGTAACAGTATGTAACTTTTGCCTAATTTTGAGATTTTATCAAAAGTTTGTTCAAATATTTGTCGAGGTGCAGAGTGGCACACCGTGTGGTTTTAGTCGGTCCGATTCCGACACACCACCCCGCCGTAAACCCTGGTGGGCTGACGGCCCGAGGGGGTTTCCAAGCGTTAAAAAAAAACAAAAAAAAAACATCACGTCATAACCTTTAGGTGCAGAGTACTGACGATAAATGTGAATGAAACTGCAGGGACCCGGAATGATTAATTATTATGGTCATAAGGGAGCCAGTTTTAGTCCGGTCTTGAATCGGTGAAAGCGTTTTAAGGTTTTACTCTCTGGTTACTTTCTCATAACAAGATAGACCACTTTTAAAATATTGATTCACTTAACGAATACTATTTTAATAGTTGTGTGGCTAAGGAAGCAAATGACGCAGGACAACACAGCAAAGAGAAGGAAAACTTGAAACAAACGCTGTTCTAGGTCTTCTGTCCAGCGTGGTATAGTAGGACAAAACCTTTCTAAGAAGGTGGAAGGTGTCCAATCTGTTCGTTTGTTCTGTATATCATAAAAAATCCTTGTGAAAGCTTCCACATACCGCACAAACAGCAATATACAACAGCGCCATCTAGCGAGTATACATCGAACTACGAAGTATAATAATGAACTACGCAGTAACTACTAATCCTGTATCGCGAAATATGTTTATTTGTATCTGTATCGCGAAATAAAGACTCTCGCGACGATTAGCATATACACGACATCGAAACATCAACCGCTGGGCCGTGGCCTGTTAGGCATGATCACCTCGCCTGGTCGGCGGATCCACCATTCCCTTCACAATCCTAAATTCAACTTTTAAATATCAGTGTTATCGTTCAGATATTGTAATTAATGAATTGCTCGTATTTTGTGTCGAAGAATGCGGATATTATATTGTGATTTTATTGAACGTGTAGCTATATCCTTGATGCAACACAAATCCTTTCATATATGTCTTGATATGAACTAAATTGTTCGGTTATATGTGTTTGTAATTTGCGTGATTGCTGCTCTGTTTTTATAAGTCACAGCGATGTTATATAACCTAAACAAGCTGTCTAATGGCAAAGAATTGTAAGAACTAAAGATTAATGATTTCAAAACAAATATATATTCATTAAAATGATAGTTTTATAAAAGATATATTAAATTACTTTAAGTATTGAAGGAGAAAATCCAACTCAGGACAACAGTACTAGTAAATTATGATGACAGACTCAGAAGACTGGACACAGACTGGTTGTCTTATTATTAAAATGTACAAATTCAACATGGTTCTACTAAGTTTTTTATTTTAGTCAGTAACCCCTTCTATTATCTGTAGGACTGATTTCACGAAAAGGGACGGAAGCGTGTAACAGGAAGCCTTGAAAGCGCGCGCAATTTGATGTGACCAATGAGCGCGCGGCGCTAGGGTTGTCCGTTAATGGTGAGACTTCAGATGTCAGTCATACGTGACTACTGGAAGGTGCTTTTTGTGATGGTAGTTTTTACATCAACTTTTATAAATATCTATTAGTACGTATTTATGAGGCGACTAAGAGGAGCCAACTTTGTAGGATTACAACACTACAAAGAGAAGAAAATCTTCATACAAACCCTATATGAACTCTTCGGGCCTGCGTGGTATAGACGCCCAAAACGTTCTCTCTAAGGAGAGATGTCATCAGGCCTGTTTGTTTCTTCCGTATACTACAAGAAATACCTAAATACATCTTTTCAGTGTCGGTATTTAAAAGGTAGTAGAGCCACGCTGATTTCAGCACGAACGGGCCAACTCGACTAGGACAGTACTACCCTCTCACAAAAGATCAACCTAAAGCGACAGCATCCAGAGGCCCAATTGGTGCAGGGGTGACAGTAGTCGTGGTAAGTGTATGCATTGCAATGCCACGGTGACTGTTATGCCTGTTACGTCGTCCCCAAGCGAGGTGTAAAACAGCATCTCACTAGGCCGCCATAGTATGGGTCAACATACTGCATTGTCTGCATTCGCAATGAGTATGGTGACCACAAGTCTTGAATTCTATTCATGCTTTCTAACAGGCAGAGTAGAGTCACTTGAGCAGACTCTTAAAAAATAATATTATCGTCCAGACATTTCATTAATGAATTATTCGAGTTATTTATCAAGAATGCGGTACAAATATATTCTATTAGTAGGTATTTATAAGGGGATTTAGAGAAGATAATTGCGCAGGATTACAGCGCTGCATAGAGAAGGAAAACTCGAAACAAACCCTATACCAACACTGATCAACGTGGTATTGTAGGTCAAAACCTTTTTCCAAGGAGAGGCCTATATCCTGCAGTGGGTAATAAATGAATATTTAAGACATTTAACACACAACACCATCTAGTTTCAAACTAAGCAGAGCTGGTGCTATGATAACTATACTAACTGATAGAATACTTTTATACTTTTTGGAGTTTACTCCTTAAGAATCGGTTTTTTGATATAAGGCGCCCGGTATGAGAAAAATGAGAGGAGTAAAATCTACTGAACGAATGATCTCGTTACGTTTTTGGTGCGTCTGCACTGGTTGTGAGTGTATTAAGACACAGAGTATACTGCAAAGCGACTATAACTATATGTTATTTTCATTAATTTGTTAATTTACCCTTTCATACGGTATCAATCTTTTTTCAGTTAATTTCACTCAAATAAGTTTTTTTTGCGTCTGTTTTGACAATCGTACTTAAGGAGTCGTGCGTCGGAGCTGACACACACAACTTTTTTTTTGAATACAAAAATTTATAAATAGAAAACATCCACACTTCTAAACAAATATTTGCAGATCATACAAACGTTTGGTCCGGGAATCGAACGCGAGACCTCAAGCACAGCAGTCGCTTTCGCCTACACTATCGGGGCAATTCGATTGTTATAGGGTGTCGTTAATAATGATGAAATATTTATAAAAGTACAGTTATTGAGTAAAATATACATAAAATACTCCACGTCATTTTATATTCATAAATTATTTTTAAGCTTTAGTACAATTACATATTAAAGAGTGTTTTTTAATGTTTTTAATACACCAATCATCATCAACATCACTGCTTGTCTATGACTCAATTTTATTCGAAGTATTTTTTTATGAGTGCCGTTATTTGGGAACAGTTCTCACCCTACCTTTGGGTGGGAGGGGCACAAAAGGTGACACGAAAGGTAACACAAAGTGCGGCACAAAGTGTAACACCAAGTGTGACAGAAATGGTAACAAAGTGTAACACTAATGGTGACACAAATGGTAACAAAGGGTGACAACACACTTTTATCTTATGAGATACAGGCATCAATGGGCGACTATATCACCAATGTACCATTTAAAAATACCTCCCTTTAGCTGCCAATTTCCTATCTAAAACTTGAAATAGTTAATTCAGATAATCATCTCAGCATAGTATACGATTACATGGTCACAGTTTTACGCGGAAATCCTTAAGTCAAATATACGCGTAATTAACATATTAACATTTTTTTTTTACTTTAAATATTAAAAAAAAACTACTCCGATTCGCCCTTCAAAAAACCTTTCTAGTTGATTATAGTATTTTTTGCATACCTTTGATAATGATATGAAGGTAATTGACTTCTGGCAGGTAGTGAAGGTCGTCCAAAGGATAATTCGTGAGGTACGGCAGGGAAAACTCCAAAAACCGTTAACGTGTTCCTGGAGCCCTGTACAAATGCCGAGGTAGGCCGCCACGGGGTTTAGTGGGTTTAGTTCACAGGTCCTTCGCCCCCCTACAGAGGGAGGGTATGGTGCGACAAGCATTCCCCGCGTGAAAGAAAGGGTAAGCATAGTGATAATTCTCGCAAGATGGCTGGCAAAGGGTGCACGCGAGTTCAGAATCAATTAAACTATGTCTAACAGTGGATTAATAAGAATTAAAGGCTGGAAAATCAAGCCTGTTTCTTCTGAGGGGTAGATAGAGGTATACACCTATTTTCGCCAGTGTTTTGGTCTTACATATTAGGTGGCGAGCTGCTAATTGGGATGTTTTGTTTGCACGAACCTTGTACGTCGATCACCACGCTTGACTTGCAGCCCTAAGTTCTCTGTAGAAGCCTCATACTTTAGGCTGGTAATGTAACCTTTTTAAATTATTTAATAACGAATAAGTCCCGCTGTACAACAAAACTACGTGTATGTGAAAAAATCATGAATGTCTAATAACAGTTATTAATGATTGTTGATGATAATGATGATGATGACCTACAGGTACGTGAATGTCACCACAATGATAATAAATAACAATTTATTTTCTGAAAACTAATGTCTAAACTAAATATAGGGTGGGCCAAGAATTTATTAACATTTGAATCTGACAACTCACGCCAACATGTTACGGGAGTTCTTGGGATGCTGGCTGCAATCATAACACATGGCTTCAATAAGATGGAACCACTTGTCACACATCCAATGATTGCCGGGCAAACTGATTTCCAGACGAAGCGATATTCCATGGCCACCCAGAAGTCCAGATCTATCCCCAGTAGACTTCTTTTTATGGGATTATTTGAAGAAACGTGTCTACATCAATAAACCAAATACACTATGTCAACTAAAAGAAAAATCAGTCGGCGAACTCGCGGTCTCTGCCGACGAGTATTCGAAAATTTCGGTGCTCGCTTAGAAGAGAGCAAATGTCGAAACGGTGGCCATTTAGATAAAATAATTTTTCAAAAATATGTTCTAACTATTTAACTTTCTTATAAAGAAACAATTTACAGGGGTTACAGTTATCGTGGTAACTGTGTAAGCCTTACACTGTCACGATGACTTTCATGCCTTTTACGTCCCCAAGCGGGGTGTAAAAAGCGTGCCGTAGTGTGGGTTACAGGTCATAGTTGTCAGCATTTGCAATGAGTATGGTGATCACAACTCTTGGATTCTATTCATGCTTTCCATCAAGCAGAGTACAGTCACTTTGGCAGGCTCTTAAGACAGAAAAAAAATGGTTTTTTAAAACGATTTTTTCAAATGTTAACAAATTCGTGACCCACACGTGGCTTCAATGTCAGGTATTAATGCAAAAAGTAACAAAAAATTCGATGAAAACGTCATGAAGTCGATTTGATTACCTTTAAGAAGGTAATCAGTGATATTTTACGTCATAATAGACGTAATTATGATCACAAACTGTTTATTTATTGAACGTTTTGAGACACTATTAACTGTTTTGTACTTTCGAATGACAGATAAATAGAATTTAAAACCTAAGAAGTAAAACAAAGGAAGGCTATGGTCTTAAACTACAGACGGGCTATTTTATGAGTGAAGTAATTCGGTAGATGACTGTATCGTAAATAAATATCAATGTCCACTTCATTAAAACTAATATCGCGAAACATCTCGGCAAATACAAATAACATAGCTTTTTATTATTATTACGAATTTCAATCAAATATGCAGTATAATATATTGTTCAATTGAGTAGTCTAAAACAGTGACGTCACAATTTTGTATTCAGTACATTTTTCATACAAAATGGTCGTTTTGACAGATGATAAAAAGTAACTAATTTGACTAAGGTGTCATCTAGCCTATTGTCTCGTTGCTCTTGTGGTTAGTGTATACGACTGCTGTTCAAGAGGTCTCTTGTCGTTGCTCTTGTGGTTAGTGTATACGACTGCTGTTCAAGAGGTCTCGGGTACGATTCCCGTTCAGAGTTTAGTTCTTGGGATCTCAACCTCTGTACCTCGGAGATCACGTAAACGAATTTATTTCGTGTAGCGGTTAGCGCATCAGCAGTTGGTTCTGCATCTAATCTCTTACCGGTTCTGTCAGATAGCCTTCCTATCAAATTGTGTGAGTGGGGAACAAGAGAGTGTACTTGTGTTAGCGCATACACTTGTACAGTATAATAACACTTGAGTAGGTGACTGGTCTCCATTGAGACTTGGTAACGTTGCTGAAATTGAGTAGGAGAACATACACACATGTAGATGTTACAGTGGGAGATGTGTGGGAGGGATTACTCATAAATATACCGATGTACTTGATTGACAGCCATGGGCTTGCGCAAATTTGACTAAATATGTATATAGTTCGCAAAATGTGAGTGTTTATCAAGCGTCTTTTTTCTATTATTTACGACCTACTAAAGGTACTCTATTCTGCCTGATGGGAAGCATGAATAGAATCCAAGAGCGGTGGTCACTGCGAATGACGACAGTGTAATATGGCGACCTACGCTATGGCGGCCTAATGAGATGCTTTTTCACGCCCCGTTTAAAGCATCCGGGATCGTAGTGTGAGGAAAACACGTGCGCTGGTAATGAATTCCAGGCTTTGACTGATTTAAACTGACTCTCGTTTACCTCTTTGGGGATAACTAGATGAGTGTACTATAATATATGTACATAAAATCAAGGCTGTTTCTCCAGAGGGATAGGTAGAGGTGTACTTTTCACAAGTATATAAATGGCGACTGCATGAATGGCGTAGCAGTCAAAGCGAGCGTCACGCCGTTTGATGGGACAACACTTTTATGATCTATAAATGGTCGTTATAAATCTGTGCGTTCTTTGTGTCTGTTCCCGGGTCAAAAAACAAGTTCCATTCTTGACCTCAAAATCTTCAATACCTTTGATCTTTTATTTGCCGCACAAAAAGTATCTCTATTTTAACACTCAAAACCCTCATTGAAGGCTATGAGGTTTAAATATGGATTACCCATAGATTTGAAATCTTAACTTATATGAGGTTTTTGAGGTTCAAGGCCGTATAGGATAATTTTTATATGGTTTGAGGTTTTTGAGGGTCAAATGTTGATTCTATAGTTCTGATTTTACCCTCAAAGTTGTAAAGCCGTCCGTAAGTAGGATTTTGAGGTAAAAACTGAGACTACTTTCTATGTTAAATCCAATCTAAAAAAAATCAAGCTGACCCTCGAAAACCTCATTGAAGATTTTGAGGGTAAAATATGAATTTACTTTTTGACTCGGGTTTTATTTTTATTTGTAAAGTCCAACACGGGATATATTCCTAGTGTGGGAGTTCAGTATTAAAAAAAAAAGAAAACATTTAATTTTGTTGTTTGTTAGTGTGTCAAATCCGTGTCTCGAACATAGCGTTAAACCTTTGCAACCAATTGGGTAGATGACTGTATCGTAAATAAATACCAATGTCCACTTCTTTAAAACTAATATCGTGAAACATCTCGGCAAATACAATTAACATAGCTTTTTATTATTATTGCGAATTTCAATCAAATATACAGTGAAATATATTGTTCAATTGAGTAGTCTAAAACAGTGACGTCACAATTTGGTGTTTAGTACATTTTTCATACAAAATTGTCGTTTTGACAAATGATAAAAAGTAACTAATTTGACTAAGGTGTCATCTAGCCTATTGTCATATGAATATCTGTGGCAACCGTTATAGGTAAGATAATATCTAATAAACTTTATTGTACATCAGTTAGAGTAGTACATCATACATACAAAAGACATCCAATTAACGACCGTGTACAAATAGCAGTCTTAGCCCTTAAGTTTATTTAGCATTTGTATGGACAAAGCGACTGCCATAGATAAATAAATTGTGCAAAAAGTCCAATAGCATTCTGTTTACAGAATTTCAATATCACCTAGTACTTGGGTTGTGGAGAAAGCAATCGCTTCACTTGTAAAAATGTATGCCACTCGTGATGCCTGCCAGAAGTGTTAACGTAAACCAATCTAAGTTGAACTATTTAACATTGAAACTGTTTAACTTGGAAAAAGCTTAGGTTATTAATTAAATTGTGTGTATAGGAATATGATAATGTAAGGGCAGGTTGTTTGGAGAGAAACGTCTGTCCGAAATACGGTTAGCGCTGTGAGTTAGAATGAGATAGAGGGACTTGCCTGTCATATTCGTGAAAGTAAGGAAAGTTAGACAGATTGGTACTGTAACGCGTTACGTAACGCGTTACGTAACGAAGCGTAGACTAACCAAGTTTGGGAATAGGCTCGTAGAATTGTTATAATATCAAATATTTGTTACTTATTGTTTAAAAAATATGTGTCTATACATTACGGTTCGTGAGTTACAGCAATTACTAAGGTCAAACAAAAAAACAAAGACAAAATTACATTCATTGTTAACATTTTATTTATTTTAATTTTTATTCTTTGTTGTAATAGCGGTAATAGAAATATACATTTTACGGAAATTGCTACTGTCTACCTATTTTTTAGTTGAGTTTTTGTTTCTTTTACATACGTACATAGGTACACTTACTTCTTTATTCCTAAAGGGGTAGATAGAAGACCTCAATGTTACTTGTTTTTTTTTTTCAAAATCCATAAACTGTTGTTCTGAGTCTGGGTGTTCTTTTGTAAAGTCACCCGCGATACAGGATTTATTCCTAATGCGGGCGTTATCTTTTCAAAGAAAAGAAAAAAAAAGAAGTATTGGAGCCCGGATTACGACAATAGACTTGCCTAGGCAGATAAAAGTAAATAACACGTGTGATATAGAAATTTTAGATCTCAGTTATAATTATAACATCGGTTTCATCATGAACAGAAGCTATCACTATTTGGTTTCAATTACATTTCTAAACCACCGATTCACCAGTAAAAACACATAAATAAAACTACTCTAAAAAGAAAACAGAAATTCTATTATAAATTCTACAGTTTCAATATCTCAGCTATTGACTTAATTGACCCTTAATTAACTGAAATAAAAATAAAAAAAATAAACAAAATAAATATTTCGGACATCTAACACAACGCCATCTAGTCCCAAACTAAGCAGAGCTTGTGCTATGATAACTATGCTGACTGGTAGAATACTTTTTGTAAATACATACATATTATACATAGAAAACACCCAAACTCCGAAACAAACATTTGCAGATCATGCAAAAATTTGGCCCAACCCGGGCATCGAACCCGAGACTTCAAGCACAGCAGTCGCATATACTACCTCTGCGTCACTAAGGCAGTCAAGATATATCGGATATCTGTCACACGACGCTATCTAGTTTCAAATGACTAAAGCTGATTGAAGACTAGATTGACTGATATAATACCTATATATACCATTTCTGTATCTACATAGTAGACACTCAAACTCTGAAACAAATGTTTGCAGATCATACAAACATTTGATCTTACGTGAATCACATACGCCAATGCACCACCGAGGCAATCAGTAAACCAGATATCAAACAAGGACCTACCTCAATACATACAAAGTTGATCCAAGTTGAGTGTATATTAGGAAATCCACACGTACGAGTGATATGTAATCCCCAAATTGTTGTTCTGAGTTCTGGAGTTCGTGATATATCCCTAGCGCAGGAGTAATCCTCGCAAATAATAAAGTATATAAATTAATAGATAAAGAAATCACTCACCTTTCTTCCACGCTCATATTGGCCAACTCCGGAATCCAACACCAATGCTGCTCAGGCACCAGAGTCATGAAGATTTGTGAGAAGTACACGAAAGCAACGAAAAAGGCGAAAGGTATCATCAAAAGAAATAATATCTTCTGGTACAGTCCAAATTCTCCTACATATGGCAATAAATCGTCGAAATCTGTGTCTTTTTTCTTGTCTTCTGCTTCCTTCTTCGGTACAGTCGTATCTGAACTGTCATTTTCATAACCCTTATTTACAAAACCAGCGCTTAAGTCTATATTAGATAAATTATTCGTCGTGTTCTGAGAAGTACTTTCCTCTTCGACGTATGTGTTCCTTTCTTGGGGCGCCATTTTGTTTTTCTCTATATTTTTTTTTCTTAGTTTTTTTTCATAGTCTTGTCTGCAGATGTTGTGTCTGTAACAAAAAATATAAGATTTTTAATATTAGGCATTATTGGAGACTAGATAAGACCAGAGTGGTACCACGGCTTCACAGAAAAATGGCACTAATCAATTCTTTCGATGCTTTTAACCGAGTGACTGAAATTGATTTTGTATAAAGAATTATTATTATTATTATATATTTATTAACTCTCGGAATCTAAAATTCCATTGGCTCAAACTCTTGTGAAGCCAAAGGACGGGAACGCACAAGTGACTTTCTTTTTTTTTTAATATTTCGGACATTTAACACACAACGTCATCTAGTTTCAAACTAAGCAGAGCTTGTGCTATGATAACTAGACTGAGTGATAGAATACTTATATACTTTTTTTGTAAATACATACATGTTATACGTAAAAAACACGCAAACTTCGAAACAGATATTTGCGGATCATACAAAAGTTTGGTCTGACCGGGGAATTGAACTCGAGACATCAAGCACGTTATTAATATGTGCACTATATAATTATAATATATTGTTATATTAAACTTTAATATATTAAAGTATTAGTTGAAACACAATGACCATGAAATTAATTGGTTTTTTTTTTGTATGGATAGATTTCTTTTAAGATTATAGATTAAGTTTATTGCTTTTTTTATTCTACTTTCAAGGCTGCAGCAGCAGCTTCACTAGCTGATCTGAATACGTTTAACATCCCCTTGACTTTGCAACATTTTTCATTTATGCTCGGCTCCTATAAGTTGTAGCGTGATGTTATAAATGTTTCCACCTTCCGCGAGAAATGGGCTATCCAACACTCCAATAATTTTTCATTTCGAACCAGCCGTTTTTGAGATAAACGCATTTAACTTTTTTTTTATCGTAAGAGTCTGGCATAATGACTCTACTCTGCTTGATGGAAAGTATGCATGTAATCCAAGAGTTGTGGTCACCACACTCATTGTGAATGCAGACTATGTAGCATAGTAACCCACGCTATGACGGCCTAGTGAGATGCTTTTCCACATCCCAAAAAGATAAAATAAGATCCGGGACGTAAAAGACATGACAGTCGTCGTGGCAGTGACAAGACTCGCACACTTACCACGATAACTCACCCCTGCATCAATGGCCTCTGGTCTTACCAACGAAACACGACAGCACGGATGCTGTCACTGTAGGTTGGTCTGCTATAAGAGGGTAGTACTGCCCCGGTCGAGTCAGTCTGTTCCTGCTGAAGTCAACGTGGCTCTACTACCTTTTAAGCAACACAGGTCTTAGAAAGGAGATTTAGGTTTACTATACCACGTTGGCCAGACAAGTTGGTAAAGGGTTTGTCCTAAGTTTGCACAGTTGACCTCTCCGCTTCGATGAGTGTTGTGGGTTCAAACCATGGGACAACACTTTGTGTGATCCATAACTTGTTGTTCTGAGTCTGGGTGCTCTTTGTGTCCGTTTCTTGTATGTTTGTTAAGTGCCCGCGACACAGGATTTATTCCTAAAGCGGGTGTTGTTTTTTTAAAAAAAAAAAGAAAAGTCAAGTTGCCTTGCGTAGTTTGTTATCTCAGTCAGCTCTTACGACACCTGTGGGATGGTTAAACGTGGTGACGCTCCGTATTCTTAACCCATCACCACACGAACAACATTACAGCACCTTCACTCTTATAATATCACCATTATAGTAAAAGTATGAGGTCAAAACTTGCTATACCTAAACAATTTTGAAGTTCAATGCGAAGGAAATTATATGACATGACAGTCGAATGCCACTCAGTAAGTCCGGGAGAGTGACCATGCCGAAATAATCGTGATATAACTTAACCCATTCACTTTGATATTGACCTTTCATGCACCCGAGCAAGAACAGCGTGGACCTTAGTGTAGGCCATGGCTGAATTGGTGAACGACTGCTCGAGGCAGTAACCGCTTCTGACCTTCCTTCGAAGTGTATTGTGCCCTGTTAGCGGAACTTTGTCTGCGTCTTCACTGACACTCGGCTCCTATTGTTTATAGCGTAATGTTACATAAGCGTTGTAAGCCTATGATGCTGTAATAACACTTATGTAAGCTAAGCTGGCTACGTCTCATTTATATAATAGCGTAGCTCGTTCCTTAGCGGTAACTGCATAGATTAATACATTGCAAAGTTAAGTAATTCTAGACATATCCATCTTTGGATGGATGACCATTTCTTAACACATTGAGACACCTCCATGACGGTCGGTCTTGGTTCTAATACGGACTTCTATGGCAATGATTACGAGTAGTTGGAGCCAAGAACTCTGATAGTAACCTTTCTACGTAACTTGGATATCACGTTGTACTTGGGTTTTGAAGGTCTGATTATAGTATGTGTATAAAATCGAAAGTTCAATCGTACCGTACTTTTTTTTTACGCGGGGAGTGCTTTTCGCACCATACTCTCCGGAGGGACGAAGGGCGTATGTGGGACTCCCGGAGAACCAGTCTACCCACTAAACCTCGCGGCGGCCTACCTCGGCAGTCGGGAGGAACTCCAGGAACGCATTAGTGGCTTCTAGACTCCTCCCTGCCGTACCTCACAAGTGAGGTACATCCCGTACATGCCGTACCGTACCTAAGACTTATTGTGACCCTAAAGTAGTTTGCAAAAAAGGTTTAGAGGAGTTTATGATGCACTCCTAGGCGATTTCGGCACGACGGCTATTCTCAACGGAGACCAGACTAAACAGGAAATATTATAGTGCATAAGTATGTGCACAAACACAGGTACACTCTCTGTTCCCTCACTCTCAGAATCCGATGGGACGGTTATCCGAAACGACCAGGGAGAGATCAAGTACTGAATCGATGACTTTACGTGCTTTCTGAGGCACGGGGGTTAAGACCCTAAACTTCCGAATTTCTGTTACTAGTAAAACTCAATAAAACTTTTTGACCTGTCTCAGGAATCGAACCTAAGACCTCTCGATCAGCTGTCGCATACACTAACAGCTCGACCAACGAGGCAGTTGAAGGAGTTTATGTAATAACGTAAACGGAATGAAACTTATAGTCCAATAAATCATCATCATTAACAGCCTTTTACAGTCCACTGCTGGACATAGGCCTCTCCTTAGCAATAACGTTGTCTTTTTAAAAAATAAAACGAAACAAAACTTGTTAAGAGGGAAAAGAGGGGGTTCTTGTATATTTACTATTTAAGTATAATCCGTGTTGAAACGGACTTAAAATATGGAGTGCCAATCCCTCTATTTATCTGGAGGATGTCGTAAGACTCAACTAAGGGAGCAAGCCACACTGAAAAACATCACTATCAAGAGAAGGGAAACTTGAAACAAATCACACACAACCCTTCTTGCCCGCGTTATATTTAACATCACCTGGAACGCATCTACTTCCTGTTCTCTTTGCATCACCCAAAGATTGACTGGTTCAGATTACCGTAGGCATTAAGTCCGGTTAAGCACCCAAAGTGTATGATATAACAAATAAATAAATATATAGGGTGGGCCCCGAATTCGTTAACATTTGAATATAACAACCCACGAAAACATGTTATGGGCGTTCTTGGGACCGATGCTACTGAAATTTGCTGGCTACAATCTTAACCCATGGTTTCAACAAGATGGAGTCACTTGTCATACATTCAATGAGTCCCTGCCGGTGGTCAAAGATATGTTTCCGGTAAAACTGATTTTCAGACGAGGTGACATTCCATGACAACACAGAAGTCCAGATCTATGCCCAGCAGACTAAGAGCTGTCGGCGATCTCGCGGTCTCTTGCCGACGAGTATTCAAAATTTTCGTTGTTCGCTTAGCAAACGTCGAAACGGTGGTCATTTAGACGATGTAATTTTTAAAAAATAAATTCCAACTAATTAGTTTTCTTGTAAATAAATAATTTTAATAATATATCAAATAGTTTTTTATATAATTTTTTCAATTGTTAACTAATCCGTGGCCTACCGTATAGTCGACCAAAACCTCCGTTTTAAAGGCCAATGTCCAGCAGTGGACACAGACTGTGGATGTGTAATTGACATCACATTGACGCAATTTCACTTCCGTCCGTGAAAGGATTGACCTCGAAATTCTAAAATTATTTCGACAGGTTTTATGCATTGATAACTTTGAATATCTTGTTATACGATATAATATATGTAACATTAGACTATAATATTATCCAATTAGTGTAATAAGGAACCCTTACTTTTCTTATGTATATTAATATTTACATATATACAGTGGTAAAGTATGCAACTATTTGAAGTCTCGGCTTCGATTGCCCGGTTGGACTAAATGTTTGTATGATCCGCAAATATTTGTTTCGGAGTTTGTAATAAGTATGTACGTATCTACAAAAAAGTAGATATATATGTGTTAATATCAATTGTCTGGTACCCATAGTACATGCTATGCTTAGTTAGACTAGACAGACTTGTGTGTCAGATGCATGAAATGTCGGCAAATGTCCGAAATCTCGAACTACGGTAAATTCTAAGACTTGCCAGTAAAACCTAAGATTTTATCAACAGCCTTTTACAGTCCACTGCTGGACATAGGAGGTCTTGGCCTACTATTCCACGCTGACCAGACGGGTTGGCATAGGGTTTGTTTCAAGTTTGCCTTCTCTTTGTAATGATGTTGTCTTGCATACTGGGTTCCTTAGTCGCCTCTTACGACACCCACGGGATGAATAGGGGTGGTAACACTATGTATTCTCAATCCGTCACCGTGACTTAAGATAAACTAACCCTTAATGCGAAATTTAGATCTGTGTTATGATTTATCGTTTATTTTGCAGTTCGATCACCATTCTCTTGGCAAATCTCAGTGTGGCGCGTTTAGACGGGACCGGTTTTCTTTCGCCCGCTATGGTGGCCATCCGCGTGTGCCCACACTGACGGGCAGGTTCTAGGATGGATGTCGTAATAATAGTTGTTCCTGGATCCCTCTTATCTCAAGTACATAGTTTTAGCTGGTCTGATTTCCCCGCAAACTCCGGTGGGCTGACGGCCCGAGACGATTTCCACAAGTTAACAAAAAAAAGTTTTGATGACTAACGCATTTGACATAGACTCTAATTACTGAATCTCGAAAAAAGTCGTTTACTTTTTGAAAATTCTAATATTTGCTTACGCGTGGTGATAAATCCTAAAATTTACTAGTAAAACCTGAGTTCGTTGCTTATTACCTAGTTAAATTACTGGAAGCCCAAACGCACCGCTATTAGGATTTCGAAGGTCTTAATGGCAGCTGCACCCGGATTCAAATGTCAAGCGCTCATGTACACACTGTGTGGTCATAATCGGTTCGATTCCGACACGTTGCCTCACAGTAAGCACAGAATCAAGATCTGAACGGGCTTCTACCCGTAAAAAGGTCTAAAATCTTCCACTCTCCCATTAAATCTTAACAGGAAGGCACGCACTTTTCACGAGTGGCCCAGTAAGTTAACACAGCACAAAGTTACGCAATCGTCGTCAGGTCAGTCTATGATGGGCGACCATTCTTAACATATTGAGACACGCAATTAAGTCGCTTCTAGCTATCAAACGAACATTTTCAACGATCTTCACGGGTAGTTGGAACCTTAAGAAGAAAGTAGTCACGGTAGTAGACACAGCTTGACCGGGGCAGTATTCCCCTCTCACAGAAGACCAACCTAAAGTGACAGCATCCGCGCTGTCGTGTTTCATTGGTGAGTGCGAGACCGGAAACCCACTGATGCATGGGTGACAGTTATCGTGGAAATTCTGTGTGTTCTACTACCACGATGATTGTCATACCTTTCGCGTCCTCAAGCGGGACGTCCACCATACTGCATTGACTGTATTCACAAAGAGTATGGTGACCACGACTCTTGGGTTTTATTCATACTTTCTATCAGACAGAGTAGAGTCAATTTGGCCGGCTCTTCAAAAAAAAAAATTGACATTAACTCTACAGAGCCTCTTTATCGCATAATATTTGGGTTGTGGAGGTCTGATGGCAATTGCTTGACGTAAAAACCAAAGTTCAGCCGTATAGAAGATTTAAAGCCGACCCCAATCCAGTTTGGAAAAGGTTCGACGGAAAAAAATATTCGGTGATAAATCCCATAATTTATGATTGTAAATAAACTTTGAATGGTTTTTGTATTGACAATAAAATTATATTTTATAGTGACTTTAAGATTGAATTATGACGAATATTAATATGTTACCAAATTGAACTTTTCCCATGCTTATAAATTATTTCAAATGTATAACGTTAATTGAGCTGATTTTTGTAATCAATGTAATTTCTGTGTCTGTCACTATACTCATTAGAAACGTGGACAATGCAGTATTTGCCATATGTGTGGCAAGGAATAAGTGAGTTGTTGTTTTAGTCTGTCTATTTGTAGTTGTGCTAATGCTTATATAGTAATATTGTACGTGATAATGTGAAAGTATGCAGCGTCCTTAACACGTGGGTTTATGTGCGCTGTTGTACATTTTTCTTCGTGTTGTAATGTAGAAGCCGCTACACAGTATGATGATCCACACGCCCAGTTTGGGGACGTAAAGGCACTGTCATCGTGGCCGTGTAAGGTTCACACGCTTACCACGATAACTGTTACACCTCCATTAATGGGACTTCGGTCTCACACTCACCAACGAAGCATGACAGCACAGATGCTGTCGTTTTAGGTTGATCTTCTGTGAGAGGGTAATATCGTCGAGCCGGCCTGGTCGTGCTGAAACCAGCGTGGCTCTACTACCTTCGGAACCTTTAAATAATTTTTGAATTCGGACCAGTAGTTTGAGACAGATCAAACGTTTAAAGAAACTATTCAGCTTTACAATAGATTATATGGGTTTTAACGGCGGTAGCTTCGCGTCGAGTGGGAAATCCTACTGGCGTGCGCATCTCATTCTTAAGGAAAGCCTATTGCCGCGTAGCCGGTTACTGTGACGTCACGCTCGATTGATGCTGCATCGGTTGTTGGTTATATGCAATGGGAATATGGGTATCCGTCATTATCAATATAAATTATAAGAAACAAAATTTGTATGTAAGCATATATGTTTAAAAGTAACATCAACAACAACATACAAAACAAGAAAAATAACGAACGCAACCAAAAGGTTACGACACATAGATTAACAATTACACAAGTTGACACTCTATGATCTACCACCACTTCCTTCTGCAGTCTAGTTACTACACTACCTACAGTAACCAGACTGCTCACAGTCAGGTCGGTTTCCTCAGCAGTCAGGGTCACTAACTAATAGATTATATTTAAGAAAAAAGAAAAAATAACTACGTCCACACTACAAATAAATCCTGTGTCGCGGGGGACTTTACAGACATACAAGAAACGGACACAAAGAACACCCAGACTCAGAACAACAATTTGTAGATCACACAAAGTGTTGTCCCATGTGGGGTTTGAATCCACAACACTCAGCGCAGTAGAGAGCAGCGTGATGACCGCTTGGCGAACCATGCAGTCGAGTATATCCATATTAATTCTACAATCATAGTATTCCTACTCGAATGGTTACCTTCAAACTCCAAGGAGATATTTTGCAATTTATGCCTACGTTTAATACAAGTAGGTATCGCTTAGTGATTGAATTTAGAGTGATTAAGTCAATCTAGTTTTATTTTATCGACCAGTGTTACTTGACCTGCTATACCTATAGGTACTAAATACCGAGATAGGTCGAAATAAGACAGAAAATTTCTTTATTTGTATATCATCATTTAAAAAAATCCAGCTGAGGAGGCTTATGTCTAGCAGTGGACGTCTTTTGGCTGAAGTTTTTTTTTATAGAAGCCTTCCAAAGTGACTCTACTCTGCCTGATAGAAAGCATGAATAGAATCCAAGAGTGGTGGTCGCCGGCGACCCACGCTAAGGCAGTCTAGTTAGAAGGTTCTTCACACCCCGTTTAAAGGACCCGGGATCTTTACATCACATAATTAGGCAGATGACTGTATCGTAAATAAATACCAATGTCCACTTAATTAAAACTAATATCGCGAAACATCTCGGCAAAAACAATTAACATAGCTTGTGTTGTTATTATTACGAATTTCAATCAAATATACAGTGAAATATATTGTTCAATTGAGTAGTCTAAAACAGTGACGTCACAATTTGGTATTAAGTACATTTTTCACACAAAATTGTCGTTTTGACAGATGATAAAAAATAACTAATTTGACTAAGGTGTCATCTAGCCTATTGTCATCACAAATTGTACACTATTAGACATAATCTTCTCTTTAGAAACGAAATTTTGACTGACGTATTGGTAGATATATTGCATCTGCATTTTAATCTTTCACCACAGAGAATGGTAAATATATATTCATACATAGAGTTATGTATTAGTAACATTATGTTGTGTTAATATTCGGTCATGATCACCCGAAACCGTGACGAAGATCACGCGGAGAATCTTAAGCGTTCACAAGCAAGTCGTGATGGTTCTAGCACAAGGATGCAACGTTTTCCTTATCGAAAAATAATGGCATAATGACGTTATAGTACAATATATGTTATCTGTGGAGTCTACCTAAAAACCTACCATTTTCTTTTCTGTGCGGAAATCCCCCCGGATACCACCTTATGTCGGACTCGAACCGACCGAAACCGCTCGCCGTCTCAGATACCAGTAGCCGGGGAATCAGGTGTACCTTAGAAAGGCCTAAAAACCTACGTATTTATGATTAAATACACCCATTTTTCCTCCAAGAACCCAAACTACTAATAGCGACTGCCATCAAAACTTCACAACCTAAGTACTTGGTACGTTTTCTTACTCTGGGCCTATCAAAGTGACTCTAATCCGACTGATGGAAAGCGAAAATAGAATCTAAAAAAATCAGCTCTTGTGGAGAACCTTGGAGGAAGCCTATGTCCAGCCGTGGACGTCTTTTGGCTGAGATGATGATGATGATGTTTTTTTTTTTATAGAAACCTGCCAAAGTGACTCTACTCTGCCTGATGAAAAGCATGAATAGAATCCTAGTGCGGTGGTCTCCATACTCATTGCGAACCCACAATCATTGCGCGGTCGTAGAAATATTTGAGCCGACCCAGGGATCGAACTCGAGACTTCAAGAACAGCAGTCGTATACGCATTAACTGCGCCACCGAGGTATTCTAACGTCCACTTTGATTTTGTTTATGAATTTCTAGTATATTTTTTTTTATAGAAACCTACCAAAGTGATTCCATTCTGCCTGATGGAAAGCATGAATAGAATCCAAGAGCGGTGGTCGCCGTACTCACTGCGAATGAAGACAGTGCAGTATGGCGACCCACGCTATGGCGACCTAATAAGATGCTTTTTCACGCCTCGCTTAAAAGACCCGGGATCGTAGTGGGAGGAAAACACCTGCGCTGGTAATGAGTTCCAGGTTTTAACTGATTTGCACAGGAAGGGAGAGCTGAACCGTTTTGTTCGAGAGCGTATGTCTTCTACTCCTGTGATGGAAATTGTTGACAAATTATGTAGCAACGGTGATATAATACATAACTCTAGGATATACTTATTATTGAGTGCTAAAGACACTGCCTCGTTAGTCTAGTGGTTAGCGTATGCAACTGCCAATTAAGAAGAGTCGGGTTCGATGACCACGTCAAGCCAACAAGTTTTTTCTATGTTAAGAGCCTGCCAAAATGACATGCTCTTTCACGTCTCGCTTGGCGGCGTAATAGGCCGCCATAGTGTGGGTCACCATACTGCATTGTCAGCATTCGCAATGAGTATGGTGACCATAACTTTTGGATTCTATTCACGCTTTCCATCAGGCAGAGTGGAGTCACTTTGGCAGGCTATTAGTCAGCTTTTTTACCTCGAACGAAGCCGAGGACGAGAGCTAGTCTTATCAAACACAATTTCTAGCGAGAGGATTAAGTGAAAGTCGCTGCGCACATCTATAGGGACCCCTTTCGGTCCCTAAGCCTTCAATATTAAACCTTTTATGATCCATACAGTAGCCTCCGCCATTTTCATGCATACAAAGATGTTTATTGATAGAGTTTTTTATGTACGATAAAAAGCAGTCGTGTATTAAGCAAATTAAGTAATTATACTAATAACCTATAGTTTATCTAAATATTGGATATGGTATTTAAAGTTATGATTGTGGAGCGTTCAAGGTAAGTTAAGCACGTTGTGGAGAGACGTGTGGCATGTCCCTCCGACACAAAGGGAAGATCCTCCGACCAGGCGAGGTGATCATGCCTGGTAGTCACGGCCCAACGGTTGATATTGGGATGTTGTATATATGCTAATTGCCACGCGAATCTCTATATCACGATGCAGGACTAGTAGTTGCATTGTAGTTCATTACATTCATACGTTGCGTTCATACTTCGTCGTAGTTCGATGTATCTTCGCTAGATGGCGCTGTTGTATATTTTTGATTGGGCTGTAATGTGGAATAGCCACATATGTTATGTACGCACGGAAGGTGAAGTAGTTTAAGTAGACGCCATGTTTTATTTTAATAGCCTGCTAAAGTGACTCTACTCTGCTTGATGGAAAGCATTAATAGAATCCAAAAGTTGTAGTCACCATACTCATTACGAATGTCGACAATGCAGTATGGTGAGCCACACTATGGCGGCCTATTACGATTTTTTACGCCTCCTTGGGGACGTTTGAAAATCTAATTTCTTTTAACTTGTTTCGACAACCAGTTTCTGTTATATTAAATCTTATGTATATAAGAAACAGTGGGTTTTTAAATCGTAGTTTAAATGCGTAACATATTAAGGTGTCAAAATATGCACCTAGTAACACGAATGAAAAACAAATGAAAAATAAAAAAATAAAATAAAACAAGAAAAAGTTTTTTTTTTGGTTTTAAACATTTCGGGAATTGAACCCATTATTTGCATTTCAATGGTGCTCAATTAAACCGTATCGACATCCATTCATTGATAAAGACAATCAATATTTTTAATTTGCCGTATCCATTGTTTACGAATCTAGGAGACGATAATTGTTAAAGTACCTCGGTTCGGTCAGTACCAAAGGAGGTCAATGCTGTTTAAACAAACTTAGAAAAAATATTTTGCCAATCTAAACTGATCCTTATTCCGTTTGAATAAGTTTGATTAGTGATTTTCAAAAATCGAACTATCATTGGTGTAAATGTTTATAGAGGTGGCAAAATATTCGATTTTGGACTTTACCGTTATGGATATAGGGTCGAGTTTCTATTATAGGGATAAATTGATTAGTAAGCCAGTTTTGAATTCCTTTTTACGGCGTTTTGTGAATGCATAAAATTAATGAATAAATAAATGTTTGATACATAGATATATTATAAATAGATCAGGAATCGAATTTAATATTAGACAACCTTTATAGACATGACTTTGTTGGCTTTTTTAGTTATTTTTTTATCTTTATTTTATAAATGAAAAATGATTTTTTATATTTTTTTCCGTATTCCAAACAACTTGTAAGTAAATAAAGCATTATACTATAAATGTGAACGTGTGTATTAGACCTAAGATTGCCTAAGATAAATTTAAGATTAGCGATAAGTTAGAAACGTGATGATTTCTATAATATTATGGGTTTAATTCTCACTCCATTTAGTGACACGCGTGTAAAGGTTAGATTACCTAAAAAAATGCTTTCAAGACCTTAAAATCATGTGATTTTCAAGGTATAGGGGGTCAAATTATCAGTTTGGTTGGTCACCTGATAGTAAGTGACTATCAACACTAATTTACAAGTGCTTGACTTTTGAAGTTCCTAACAGAATCAGCTACAGTTCTTAAAATATAACTTGATTTTTGTGACAGACGAGTACAAAACCGATGAAGTAACTTTGAACAACTGATTTCTGTATATACCACCTATATTTTCATTCTTTACGCGCCAGATTTGTCACAAATGATGTGCAATACATTATCAATACCGAAATTCGCACCTAAACTGTACCTTGTAAGTTTCTAAAATGACACTAGTGACAGCTGTCACAGAGATCAAGCCATATTTTTAGGACTATAGACTTTGAAAAAGAAAACAAAACTCACTATACTTGAAATGCAAACTATTTAGCTTAATATTTTTACTTCTAAAATCTAAATCATATACAACTTCCAACTGTTAAACTATCTTGCAAACCTATAGCAAAAACTTTAATCTGATCTGCTTTGAATATATCTATGTCAAATTTGGCGCATAGATTTGTACGTTAGAAGGACCCACGATTTACATCCGGAACGTGCTGTGTATAATATCTTTTTTAAACTGTATACAGTGTGTTTTTCATTGTAATTGTATTGTGAAATCCAATATATAGAGTGTTTCTTTTTTTACCAAGAACAATATACGATTTTTTTTTTATATTTTGAAAAATGAAAGTAGGTAGATATGTCTTGAATATCATAATTTTGTTTTTTTTTTATAGTGATTAGTGGTAAGTGATTATCACCACTCATAGATTGATTGTATGTAGTTATCGTGGTATGTGTGAACCTTACGCTACCACGATGACTGTCATGCCTATTACATCCTCAAACCGGACGCGAACAAGCATCTCACTAGGCGGCCATAGTGTGGGTCACCATATTAAATTGTCTGCATTGTCAATGAGTATGGTGACCACATTTCTTAGATTCTATTCATGCTTTCCATCAGGCAGAGATCATATTCACTGTGAATGCAGACAATTCAGTATGGCGACCCACACTATGATGACGTAGAAGTTATATTGTAGATGTCTTTAATAGTTTTAATTTTTTTTATATTTTTACTTAAGACTAACATCCCAATTATAAATCCAGTTATATACACATTACAGGCTATATTGAGTTAAAATAATATTTTCTTAAAAAAATAATAATATAAAAAGCAAACGCCTGTATAATCTGTGTGTCACTTGTTTTAATAGTGAACATAATTTGAACGAATCATTGCGGTCGGGATTATCCACTTTATTGTTCACTGAGATATATATATATGGTGTTGTAAAAACGTGTGGTTTTAATTTATGACCTGGAATTCATGTATTTTTAATATTTTGTTTTTATATTGAATGTAAAGGTTATGTTATGCATTTCTTAAATCCATATTTCTTTTACTTAAACTTAACACTCGTATTTTTTTTTAAATAAGTTAAACGTACAGATGGATATTCTGATGGTAAGTGAACACCATCACCAAAAGGTGCCTGCAATTCTAGAGACACTCATTATTGAGTTACATACGCCCACTTTAATTAAGGGGAAAGGAAAGGGGTTCGTTAAAAAGTAAAAAAATAATTGACTCACACCTGCGATAAAAGGTGATCCTGAGTCTCTAAGCCTGGGGGCAATCTTTTTGTCACCATGCCTAATCTGGGAGGACCTAAGAGAACATGGTCCGGGTCCTAAAAGAGTAGGACGATTTTTAGTGAAATCATCACGTACTCCTGGCCCCTGAATCCCTAAGGAGCAGAAAATACAATGGAATTTTGTACCCTATTAAAAATAATAATAATCATCACCATCATCTCAGCTGAGAGACGTCCACTGCTGGACATAGGTATCCCTCAAGGTTCTCCATAACAGCCGGTCCCATGCCGGCGCATTGACGATTCCAGGGGTAACAGTTATCGTGGTAAGTGTGTGAACCCTACACTGCCACGATGACTGTCATGTCTTTTACGTCCCCAGAAATCATCTCATTAGCCACCACAGCGTGGGTCACCATACTGCATTATCCACAATGAGTATGGTGACCACAGATTCTGTTGATGCTTTCTATCAGACTCACTTTGGTAGATTTAAAAAAAAACTCATTTACAAAATCATTAACTAAGTGTTACATGATGAGGTAGGTCTATCAGCACTAGGTGGCCCTGTATGATAGACTACTCCTATCTTCAGATGAGCCACGTCAATTGGTATTTAAAAGTGAAAAATTTTGAAAAGAGACTTACCACACATTAGTTTAAAGTTATGTTATGTCGAGTATCTTTTTTCTTTTTCTTTTTATAAAAAGACAACGCCCGCATTTGGAAAAAATCTTGTATCGCGGGGGACTTTACAAACATACAAGAAACGGACACAAGAACACCCAGACTGAGAACAACAATTTGTGGATCACATAAAGTGTTGTGGGTTTGAACCCACATCACTCAGCGAAGTAATAAGCGGCGTGGCGACCGCTTTAACTACTTGGCCAACCGTGCAGTCAAGTATGAAAGTATGAAGGCTTGTCAGTGTAAATAAATAATAAATAAGATCACATCTCACACACACAGCTGTCTAATTCCAAAATAGACAGAGCCTGTACTATGGTAAACAGACTGTTGATGAACATACTTAAATATATCTAAATACATACATATTTGAGATAAATAACATCCAAACACAGAATAAATAGTCGTGCCCATCAGACAAACATTTATCCTGGGTGGGCATCGAAGTATGAGCCATGGCAGCCTAGTGAGATGCTTTACTTGTGAATTTCTTTGAATGTATTACTGTCTTGTAATATCTGATATACGAGTAAGTCACAATTGCACACGTCTTTTCACATAATGTAAGATTCAGGCCATCGAAATGCGAGAAGAGATAAATTAGGTACCGCTTACAACCAACGAGAATCATGACACAGCCATGTACTGACCAACATCATGACATGTCAAACGTGGTGAGTCACGCGCTAAACTACACGAATCACCTACCTTAAATATATTAAGAAATTGTCGCCAAGTAATTATGAAAATATAATAATTTATTACACTTAATTTGGTTGTGTAAGTACATTGCTAAAGAAATTGTACCAGCGATAATATCAATAGGTTAATGAACCTTTCCAGTTTGCAGTAAAAGCGTTTGCGCAACAGAATTATTGCAACCTATACGTGCAAAACAACTTTTTTTTTTTTCAACGTGTGGAAACCCCTTCGGGCCGTCACCACACCGGGGTTTACGGCGGGATGGTGTGTCGAAATCTGACCAACTAAAACCACACGGTGTGCCACTCTGCGCCTACATAGGAGGGATCCGGGAACAGCTGTTATTACGACATCCAGGTAAAAAAAATACTTGCTCTAACTACGATGCTGGGCTACAAGTCAGTGTGACAACTGACGCATGCTATGTTGTAAGCACGCACTAAGCTTCGTATACTTGCACGCTCTTAAGCTTAGTGTAATTTTATGAATATTTTAGGAATTACTTTAAGCTTATTAGTTTTAATATCTGATATACGATAACTGATCAGATCTTTTTTTTTTTTAACGTGTGGAAACCCCCTCGGGCCGTTACCCCACCGGGGCTTACGGCGGGGTGGTGTGCCGGAATCGGATCGACTAAAACCACACGGTGTGCCACTCTGCGACGATAACTGACCACTAGGCCAACCGTGACTACACAGTTTAAGTGGTCGCCACGCCGCTCTCCACTGCGCTGAGAGGTTTCAAACCCTACATGGGACACCATTTTGTGTGATTCACAAATTGTTGTTCTGAGTCTGGGTATTCTTTGTGTCCGTTGTTTGTAAAGTCCTCGGCGACACAGGATTTATTTCTAATGCGGACGTTGTCTTTTCTTTGAAAAAAAAAATAGATCAGCTAACCCTTAGCGGTTGTTGTGTCATGGACTGATCTTTGCGTGATGAACACTGTGGAGGAACGTGTGGCATGTGTCCCTCCGACACAAAGGGAGGATCCTCCGACCAGGCGAGGTGATCATGCCTGGTGGGCCACAGCCCAACGGTTGATGTTGGGATGTTGTACATATGCTAATTGCCACACGAATCTCTATATCGCGATACAGGATTAGTAGTAGCATTGTAGTTCATTACATTCATACGTTTCGTTCATACTTCGTAGTTCGATGTATCTTCGCTAGATGGCGCCGTTGTACATTTTACTTTTGAGTTTATAATGTAGAAGCCGCCACATCACTCCCCTCCAAGACCGGAGGTCGATGTACT
This sequence comes from Hypercompe scribonia, assembly GCA_949316085.1. Lineage (NCBI taxonomy): Eukaryota > Metazoa > Arthropoda > Insecta > Lepidoptera > Erebidae > Hypercompe > Hypercompe scribonia. The sequence continues at coordinate 7,658,350 of OX438997.1, forward strand.
GATGAGTCAGCTGTCTATGCTCTGTTGTGGAGCGTGCCAGTGCCAGGAGTGTGTAGTTCCAGTGAGTTGAGGCTGAAGTATGCAGATCCCGGTGAGTCGGCATTGCATGTCGTGCGCAGTGCTGCGGTGAAGTCCCCAGTGAGTCGAGGCTGAAGTATGCAGATCCCGGTGAGTCGGCATTGCATGTGGTGCGCAGTGCTGCGGTGAAGTCCCCAGTGAGTCGAGGCTGAAGTATGCAGATCCCGGTGAGTCGGCATTGCATGTGGTGTGCGGTGCGCTGTGCCTAGACACTGATGAGGCCGTAGGGTAACCAGGCTGAAGCGGGCGCGTCCTGCGTGTGGTATCCCTGTTGAGGCCGAAGTTGCTGGCTGGCTGAGACTTGATTACTGATCATCGCTGTGGGAGTGACGCTGCTCATATTGACTTGAAGGCTGCTTCCAATCACGTCGGGGTCACCACTGTGGAGGAACGTGTGGCATGTGTCCCTCCGACACAAAGGGAGGATCCTCCGACCAGGCGAGGTGATCATGCCTGGTGGGCCACAGCCCAACGGTTGATGTTGGGATGTTGTACATATGCTAATTGCCACACGAATCTCTATATCGCGATACAGGATTAGTAGTAGCATTGTAGTTCATTACATTCATACGTTTCGTTCATACTTCGTAGTTCGATGTATCTTCGCTAGATGGCGCCGTTGTACATTTTACTTTTGAGTTTATAATGTAGAAGCCGCCACAAACACGATCATTAATTCTATGTCTGAGTATTTCTTAATGTCTTTAATTTTTTTTTAAAAGACGTCGTCCGCTCTTGGAATAAATCCTGTGTCGTGGGGCTCCTTACAAACATACAAGAAACGAACACAAAAAACACCCAGACTCTGAACAACAATTTGTGAAACACATAAAGTTTTGTCGCATGTGGGTTTGAACCCACAAAACTCAGTGCAGTACAAGAGCGGCGTGGCGACCGCTTAAACCACTAGGCCAAGCAAGCAGTTGAGTATAATTCATCTATAATATGTATGTACTTACACATATAATCATGTTTATCACCAGTCTGACCACTATAGTACAGGCTTTGCCTAGTTTGGGCTCAGATCAATGTGTGAGATGAGAGGGAATGTTATTATTATGGAGATATACGTGGACGTCGAAGTTTGGATCCCGGTATCCAATACCAGATAATAAAAACTACATCACTCCAAGCAAAGTTGCGAGCAAAAGCCAGCAATATAATATATTCACTTATATTCCAAGGCCGAAGTGTTAAATTAGATTGTATTACGGACAGGTCGTTATTTGTAAGCAATTTGAGGACATACTGATCGTAATCAACAGAATTGGTGACGACACTCGTGTTACTAATCTGATGTTAAGTCTTGGTGACTTTCATCATCATTAAGGGCCTTTCATAGTCCACGGCTGGACGTAAGCTTTCTTCTAAGAAAAGAGGCTTTGGCCTACTATACCACGCTGACCAGACGAGTTGGAATAGAGTTTGTTTCGAGTCGTCCGGATGTCGTAATAACAGCTGTTCCCGGATCCCTCTTATCTCAGGCGCAGAGTGGCACACTGTGTGGTTTTAGTCGGTCCGATTCCGACACACCACCCCGCCGTAAACCTCAGTGGAATGACGGTCCGAGGAGTGTTTCCACATGTTAAAAAAAAGAGTTTATTTCAAGTGCTGTTCCAGGATCCCTGCTATCTCGAGCGCAGACTCAGGTCCAATTCTGATACACCACCCGGCCGTAAACCTCGGTGAGGTGATGACCCGAGAGGGGTTTCCACACGTTAAAAAGTGTTTGCAGTCTCCTTCATGGTTACCTTCCTTAGTCGACTCTTACGCTACCCACCGGGTGAACAGAGGTAAAGACAATCCGTATTCTTAATTCATCTACACACGAATTTACGTACATAGGGGTCCCACCAAGAACTAAGAACCCCAAGTCAAGCTAACCTGCAAGTATGGCACCTGCTGACGAGGCTCTGGCAAACAAAACATCTGGATAAGCGGTGATAGGTTCGCCACCTATTACGTGGCACCAAAACACTGGCAAAAAACAACACTGACCTACACGGGGAAGCAGGAATGATTTTATGCATGTATGATTTGTGTACGCTTAAAAAACGGTTTTTTTTCACGCCAATTTTATACCTTATTTCTCATCAACGTTGCCACATTGTGCTACATCAAAGCGTGGCAGTGTACAGCTGGTTTCTTATGAAACAAAATATAAAAGTTAATTTTTGTATAGCAATTAAATTAATTATTATTATCCGAATGTCGTTCATTAATTGTTTAATACTATTTGAACTTGAACTAAATACTTAAATTGTTCAATAGTCGTGGTCAACTACCAACGGACCCGTTCTGTTTACCACTTCGTGTCGTTCTATGAGCGTTCCTCACATCTCTAGAAACATGGTTCAAACATCTTCGGTTTTTTTTTTAATCTGTTGAAACTTCCTCGGGTTATCACCCGATTGGGTCTGGCCTTGGGACGGTGTGTAAGAACTGAACCGACTCAAATCACAGAGGGATTTGAGAAAAGCTTTTGTTTGAATATAATGGTCTATGGTAACCTTAATCACTCGGAGAAGAGCAACGCAATATTTACTTAACACGAGTTTTCTAATACGCTGTACCATGGAGCATTTCCTCCTCACATTAAAATTTAAAAACATATTTAGTTGTACAACGAGACTTATTCACGCTAAAATTGTTACTTATAAAAAGGTTACGATACCTTCTATTTTCCTACGTTTCGAACGGGTTACGCTGCTCATGGTCACGTGTCGACTGGTGTGAACTTAGCGACGTAATCGAGATACGCAAGGTGTAACTACCCTCACTTATCACGTTAATTATGTGACACTATCTCTATCTCTACACACTACATTCACAATGTCTCTCTCTTAATTTAAGAGTCAAGCTGTTATCGGTGGAGCAATCACCAGTCTTCACTGTCTTCTGTTTAACCTCCTGATAAGCCACGACTCCCACTTTCTCCTTCACGCGCTGTACGTATGCTAATCTAGGCCGTCCTCGTTTTCTCTTGCCTTCTATTTTTCCTTCCAGTTTTGAAGAAGTTGTCGTGTCTTGTCAGATGGTCAACCATTTTGCCTCTTCTGTATGTGCTTACAATGTCACCTTTTTAAATAAGTCCCTATGTACAACAAAATTATGTGTATTTGTAAAAATCGTGAGTCTAAAATCAGTTATATAGATTTTACTTCGAATATAAGTATTCATTTTAAGTTTTTTTATTTAAGTGCATTACTAACAAAGAAACATTATGTATTCATTTCAGTAAAATACTTTTGCATTTAAAAATAACAACGAATTATATAAATAATTATACACATTCTTTGTTTCATCAATGTTTTTGTGTTTTTTTCCTTTTTTGTTCTGGAGCGGAGACCGCGTGTTGTCTAACCCAGTGTGGGATGCTCTCTGTCAAGATGCCACCATCTTGTCCAGTCACCTGCGACTTATAGCCGCAGGTGACTGGACAATAAACCAGACTCTGTGGTGTGTCTTAGGAGGCTTTTGTCCAGCAGTGGACAGCAACGTTTTTTTTTTCTATATTAAGAGCCTGTCAAAGTGACTCTACCCTGCCTGATGGAAAGCATGAATAGAATCCAATAGTTGTGGTCATACTCATTGCGAATGCAGACGATGCAGTATGGTGAGCTACACTATAGCGGTCTAGTAAGATGCTTTTTAAAGCCTCGTTTGGAGACGTAAAAGGCATGACAGTCATCGTGGCATTGTATTGCATACTCTTACCACGACACGTCACCCCTGCATCAATAGGCCTCCGGTCTCACACTTATCAACGAAACACAACAGCACGGATGCTGTCGCTTTAGGTTGGTATTCTGTGGGAGGGTAGTACTGCCCCGGTCGAGTCGGCCCGTTCGTGCTGAAATCAGCGTGGTTCTACTACTTCTGAAAACGTGGTAATGATTTTAGAGAATTTTATTGAAATGCGAGTGAAATTAAAAGACGAACACTAATGTTATGAGTATGAAGAGTTTTTAATAGACAAAGTTCTGATCCCAAACTAAGCGAAGCCTGTGTTATGATAATCATGCTGCAAATGTAGAGTACATGAATTGATTACAATATTTATTAAGACAAATCTTTTTTGTATCCTTAACAATTTCAATGTAATTTTTGGTATTGATCGGTTAAGCAATTGATGAGTGAAACTGTAACAAACGAACCATAAAAATCATGTTTATAGTTTTAATGAATTCGTTTTTTAAATAGGAAACAAACGAGTTATTGGAGCAATAGGAAGTAACTACCACTGGCTATAGACAACTGCATTTTGACAGTTAAAAGAGTGTTGCCAGCCTTGAGGTGTGAGTTCCCTGTTTTTTTACCCTGTTAGTTGGTAAATACCGCAGGAGTTACCTTGTAACATTTAGTTCTAAGTTTTAGGTTTGTATTTCTATATTTATTTAGTGGAATAAGTAGATATATATTTAGTACGTATGTAAAGATGTAGACCTAGCCAATGTTGTTCACGGCGTCAGTATCAATGGATATCAACACAAATGTGTGCGCAAATTTAGGTGCACTTTCTGTCCCCTCACTTTCACAATCTGTGCATATATTATGTAATAAATGTACACATTTTACACTCGGTCTGATCCTAAACTAGACAACCTGTACTATGGTAAGCAGACTGCTGATAAACATACTTATATATTAGTAAATACATATATATTATAGATAAATTACAACCAGACAGAAGTGTTCATCGTACAATGTTTGACCTGGTTGAGAATCGAACCCACAACCTTAGCTTAGCAGTTTCTTATGTTTTATTTTATAATGCCACTTCGGCCCCTTGGTTCCAGACTTGGTTCTAAATTTTACGCTAGTACTGAGAATATTACGGCAAAACTTTTATTTTTTTAAAGAATCCACCAAAGTGACTCTACTCTGTCTGATGGAGCATGAATAGAATCCAAGAGTTGTGGTCACCATACTTATTGCGAATGCAGACAATGTAGTATGGTTACCCACACTATGTTAGCTTAGTGAGATGCTTTCATACGCCCCGCTCGGGGACGTAAAAGGCATGACAGTCATCGTGGCAGTGTAAGGCATTTACGCCATTAACTGTCACTCCTACATCAATGGGCCTCCAGTTTCGCACTCACCAACGAAAGACGACAGCACGGATGCTGTCGCTTTAGATTGGTCTTCTGTCAGAGGGTAGTACTGCTCCGATCGAGTTAACCCGTTCGTGCTCAAGCCAACGTGGCTCTACTACCTAGTGTACTAATTTATACCAGTTTTTTTTACAAGAGAATCGAACCTAAGACCTCACTTTAACATAGTAGTTTTGTAATGAGATATGACATTCTTCTAACAATGTCTACACGATTCAAAGGCAACTTGTAATGATAATATTAAGATCATTTAAGCGTAACACATTTTACTTATTATCTAAAAATACTAGGTTATTCCCGCGGCTGCACTTGCTTAGAATCTCTTCTATACAAATGTTTACCCACAATTTACTACCTTCGAATTTAATTTCTAAAATCGTTATAATTAGTTCCGTAGTTTAAAATTAATAGACAGACGGACAAAATTAATTTTGTATTTAATAATATTAGAACAGATTACTCTAGAGTCAGTAAAATTGATGCAAGTAGTGAAACTAGTTTGCCACAGCATAGGGATAATAAAAATAGTCGCGGACATCGCTCTGACATATCTTTAAATATATACACATATATTTAAAGAAATAAAAATAAGTAATAAATACCTAATGCACTGCTAAAAACTAAAAACTCTGAAAATACAAGCATTTTTTTTAAAAAAAAAAGCACTCCCGAAGTGGGAGAAGGTGTTTCCGTGTCGCGGAGGACTTCACAGACACACAAGAAACGAACACCAAAAACACCCAGACTCCGAACAACAATTTGTGGATCACACAAATTGTTGTTCCGTGTAGGATTTGAACCCACAACACTTCGCACAGTACAAAACGGTGAGCTAACTCCTTGAACCACTACACCAGCCGTGCCGTCAAGTCAGTGCGTGTAGAGACGTTAGTAAAAGAATTGTGAAAATTGATCCATGCTTTTTTGAGAAATTTGCGAATATATAAACATACACATCTATGCATTGTCTTAAGTAGATTCTTATTTTTAAAGTTAGTTGAAAAGACAAGTTATCAATTATATTATTTGCATTGATTGACAATCGAACCTACGACCTCCAACGTCGGAGTCCAAGGCTCTTCATTACATATAGAATGTTAAAATAATCGTACTTATCGTAAACCTTATAACAATGTTTTAGATTTGATTGCGCGGTTGGCCTAGTGGTTTAAGCGGTCGCCACGCCGCTCTCTACTGCGCGAGTGTTGTGGGTTCAAACCCCATATGAGACAACACTTTGTGTGATCCACAAATTGTTGTTCTGAGTCTGGGTGTTCTTTGTGTCCGTTTCTTGTATGTTTGTAAAGTCCCCCGCGACACAGGATTTATTCCTAGTGCGGGCGTTGTCTTTTTAGAAAAGAAAAAAAAAGGAAAAATCTTAAAGTATTTTAATGTAATTTTTTTTTACCCTACTTACAAAAAGGTAAGTTATTTATGCCAACATCAGCTATTGCCTACCTTGACTACCTCGCTGGCGCAGCAAAAATGCGACTGCTGTGCTCGAGGTCTCAGGTTCGATTCCCGGGTCGGATCAATTGTTTGTATGAGCTACGAATTTTTGTTTCGGAGTTTGGGTGTTTTCTTTGTATGATATCTATCTACATACTTACAAAAAAAAGTTTATAAGTATTCTATCAGTCAGTCTAGTTATCATAGTACAAGCTCTGCTTAGTTTGAAACTAGATGATGTTGTGTGTCTAATATCTGTAATATTTATTTATTGCCGTGTATCTTATTTCGTGTTTCTAACTCTGAAAATGATGAACTTCAATCCAACCCCCTTTTTACCTCCTAAGGGTTGAAATTTGAAAAATCTTTCCTTAGAGCTCACAATATATGAAGTTTGGCTAAAACCAACACGTAAAGTTTGCAACCCCAGCGACTTAGGCTGCGTTTGTCAAACGAAAATTCTTCGCTTCAAAGGAACTTAATAATAGCTATATTTAATTTAAAATATGAAGGGCAAAACAATTACAATTTCTAATAAAAAAAAATACTCACTTTTGCTCCCTATTCGCGGAAGTCGTTAAAACTCGTTCGAAAAAAAAACTCGTAAAAACTCGTTCAAAAACTGAAGCACAACACAAACACACCACAAGTACTATTACTAAGTAAAAATTACTTGTTGCAAACGCTACGCGCCCACTCGCACTGAACGCGGCGCTCTAGCCTTGTACAATAAATACGACAGTTAAGACCTTACGTAGACCAAGATATAATATAAAATCTATCCCCGTGGCGACGGCTTAAGAGTACGAACTATCTTTTTTTTATATACAGCGTGACTGGTGAGATACCTTCAATACTTATGGAGAGTACTCGGTACTCGATTCTCGTTAACTTGATATAAAAAAATAGGTGCATATTTTTTATCAAAATGTCTCTAAAAAATAAGTGAAATTTGGATATTATATCACCCACCCCCACCCTCCATCCCGCTACATAGGCAACAGCTGTATAGTGTAGGTACCTATGTATTCTGTGTTGATAGACACGTGCGGCCGCGCGGTGTCCAAGTATTCCGCAGTTAAATACTGGGCTCTCGGTGTACTGTGTACGAAGTTTACTAAGAAGTTATTTAATATTTCGTTTTTATGTTATTTTATTTCATGATATATGTTCGCATACTATCACGTCCTCAAATATTGAAGGTATCTCACCAGTCAGTCTGTATATTAGTAATAGATAGTAGAGCAACGCTATAGTATACCAGTATACCAGCAACGCTGATTTCAGCACGAACGGGCCGGCTCGACCGGGGCAGTACTATCCTCCCACAGAAGACCAACCCAAAGCGCCAGCATCCGTGTTGTCGTGTTTCGTTGGTGAGTGTGAGACCGGAGGCCCATTGATGCAGGGGTGACCGTTATCGTGGTAACTGTGTAAGCCTTACACTGTCACGATGACTGTCATGCCTTTTACGTCCCCAAGCGGGTGTAAAAAAAGATCTCACAAGGCCGCCATAGTGTGGGTCACCATACTGCATTATCTGCATTTACAATGAGTATGGTGACCACAACTCTTAGATTCTATTCATGCTTTCCATCAGGCAGAGTAGAGTCACTTTGGTAGGCGCTTAATATAAATAAAAAAAAAAGGAATAGACGTTTGTCTTCTATCTGACCTGATGGAAAGTGTAGATGAAGACGAAGATGGTACACGCCCATCCAGAAGAAACCTGTTCACTCTACTCTCAAAGGCTCCAGAGTTCTACTCATCAGGATAAATAGACCCAGGCGTCGTTCCAAATCTTGGTGACTCCACCAAAAACGAGCTGTCAAACCGTTTAGTTCGACTTTTGGATATGTCAACAACGTATGGATGAAGCTTTTGCCTGCGCCTAGTGGTCCGATAAAGGGATGGAGATGGCTCAATCAGTTCGAAAAGAACCTTCAAACAGTCGCCAAAGGTAAGAATATTCATACATATATACATACGTATCCCCACCCTTTCACCCTTTGGTAAATAAGGTTATAAGTAACACTGCAATCGGATATTGAGTGTAAATAGCATTTTAGTGAACTATTCCAATGTTATAATTTTTATTTTTTGGGTTCCGTAGACAAATGGCAAAAATAGATTCGTCATGTTTGCTTGTCTGTCTGTCCGTCCGTATGTCACAGCCACTTTTTTCCGAAACTATAAGAACTGTTGAATCTTGGTAAGTAGATGTATTCTGCGAACCGCGTTAAGATTTTCATACAAATAGAGAAAGAAATGTAAATATTGAGGGTCTTAGAACTGAAACTGTTGTTTTTTTCATAAAATCAATATGTGTGATCTATGGATAGGTCTTCAAAAATAATCTTGAGGTTTCTAATATTATTTTTTTCTAAACAGAGACACTTCCAAAGTGGTAAAATGTGTCTCCCCTCCCTTTTGTAACTTCAAAATAAGAAAATGATAAAACTAAAAAAATATATGATGTGCATTACAATGTAAACTTCTACCGAAAATTGATTTGAACGGGATCCAGTAAGCAGTTTTTTTAATACGTCATAAATCGCTGCTACGGAACCCTTCATGGGCGAATCCGACTCGCGCTTACCCAACTTTTAGATATATTTAACTAACAGTCGCCGTGTGATGACGGTTTGAGACCACAGAGTGGTACCACCCTTAGTCTTTCCATGGGTGTTGTAAGAACCGACTTAGGGCTACGCAGGAAAATATCACTGCATACAGAAGGAAAATGAGACAGATCCTATACCAAACCGTCTAGTATAGTATTATAGTAGGCCAAAACCTCTTTTCTATGGAGAGGCCTATGTCCAGCAGTGGACTATCAAAGTCTTTACTAGTTTTAACGGAGTTCTCTCTACCGAACTCAAATTATGGATAAGCTGCATTTGTCTGTAAGATTTTTCTAACATCTCCGTGTGGTTATGGATTAAGAATATAGAGTGTGACTATCCTCATCCATCCCATGGGTGGTGTGATTTAGGAAGCAAATTGGCATGACAACGGGTAAACACTCTATACCAACCCGTCAGCAGAAGTGATTTAGTTTGTGACTCTACTCTGCCTGATGGAAAGCATGAATAGAGTCAAAGAGGTCACCATACTCATAGGGAATGCAGGCAATACAGTATGGCCACCCACATTATGGTTGTCTATTGAGATGCTTTTTCACGCCCCGCTTGGCGACATAAAAGGCATGACAGTCATCGTGACAGTGTAAGGCTTACACAGTTACCACGATGACTGTCACTCCTGCATCAATGGGCCTCCGGTCTCACACTCACCAACGAAACACGACAGCACGGAGACTGACGCTTAGGTTGGTGTTCTGTGGGAGGGTAGTACTGCCGACCCGCTCGTGCTGAAATCAACGTGGCTCTACTACCTACCTAGATTAGTGAACCAGACTTTCTAATCTGAGACCAAATAATTGTCTCATGAGTACGATAATTTATTCTGTGCGAGTGTAATTTCTAGTCATCATAATCATAGTTTTAATCGTTTCATAGGAGAGTCGTGGTCCTCCATGTTTGAGCTATCCAGTGTCCAGCATCTTTTCGTTACTACTTCATCATCATCATCATCTCAGCCAAAACACGTCCATTGCTGGACGAAGGTCTGCCCCAAGGTTCGCCACAACAGCCGGTCCCGTGCCGCCCGCATCCAGCAGCTTCCCGCGACCTTCACCAGGTCGTCGAACCACCTTACTACTTAAAGAGTGACTACAGTTAAAGAAGACGTGGTTCCAATAATTCTGGAGGGGAAATTCGAAGAGCACCATAACACTCGTGTCTCTTGAGTGATAAGTGTCTATGTGCCGCAGTACTCGCTTACCATTAGATCGCACATCGATTTTTTTCCATATTAAGAGCTTACCAAAGTGACTCTGCTCTGCCTGATGGAAAGTATGAATATAATACAAGAATTGTGGTCACTATGCTCATTGCAAATGCAGACAATGCAGTAGTTACCTACACTATGGTGACCTAGTGAGATGCTTTTCACGCCCCGCTTGGGGACGTAAAAAGCAAGTCATCATTGGTATAATATATAAGAATTAGAGACGACCTGTTCTTAGCCTTATCTACCACCATAGTAGTGGCAAAATATTATTTCAAAGCTATAAATTATTTTATATCGTGAACTCTGTAATACAAACCTTACGAACCATTGAAGGCTTCAACTGGCTCACTAACTATTTTAATTAGAACCCTCTATTAAATAAACTTGGAAGTAGTTAAGAGTTCAAATTACACAAGTTTTAGCGTTTTGTTACAGTTTCCTATACCCCTACTCGAGAATGTGACGTCATTGTTGACTTGATTTAAACAAAGAATTTAATTAATAATAATTATGTTTTAAAGGCTTACTGACAGACATATACCACCATATATTTATATATATAAAACAGTAGCTTTGAGAGGTCGGGGTCTCCATCCGTTACCATAAATCCACCATCCTAGTCGATTGGGTAGATGACTGTATCGTAAATAAATACCAATGTCCACTTCATTACAACTAATATCGCGAAACATCTCGGAAAATACAATTAACATAGCTATTTATTATTATTACGAATTTCAATCAAATATACAGTGAAATATATTGTTCAATTGAGTAGTCTAAAACAGTGACGTCACAATATTGTATTCAGTACATTTTTCATACAGAATTGTCGTTTTGACAGATGATAAAAAGTAAGTAATTTGACTAAGGTGTCATCTAGCCTATTATCTAGTTTAGTGGCGCAGTGGCAGCGTATGCGAGTGCTGTACTTGAGGTCTCGGGTTCGATTCCCGGGTTGGACCAAATATTCACATGATTTGTAAATATTTGTTTCGGAGTTCAGGTGTTTTCTATGTGTAATATGTATGTATTTACAAAAAAAAGGTATTTATGTACTTATATCAGCTACTCACAGTACAAGCTGTGCTTAGTTTGGGGCTACATGGCGTTGTGTGTCAGATGTCTGTAATATTTATTTAAATTTTTAATATTTCATACTCTAACCCGTTAGAAAATGATTACAGTTAGTGATTCTGACTGCTAATTTAGAGGTCATGGGTTCGATTCCCATCCGGTCAACAATTGTGTAAAACTAGAGTAATTTATCTATAACTAGATTTGTCATGTGTTGCCCGTCACGAAAAACCGACACCGTCACGAAAACCCGACACCATGTAATTAGCTAGTCAACATTTTAGTTTTGTAATTATATTTCTTTTAAACGCGTAATTCATTTAACTAGATAACGCGTTATAATAAAACTTTCTTTCAATGTATACCTTATAAATACCTTTTTTCTATTATTAGTGTCGTTTTCTCTACAAACATAGGATAACGCGAAGGATAACATTTTTGAAAAGATTTTTATCTTGTTACGGCAAAGAAGTACACACACACGCGTTTTTTTCGTAACTCATCATTATTGTCATTTGGTTTTAACAGTCCACTGCTGGACATAATCCTCACCTGAGAAAGTATCTTGATGATAACCACGCTGCAAGCAAAAAAAAGGAAAATCTCAAACTTTAAAATATCAAATAGCACACACTGTCTCGGCTTCCTGTAACACATTTTCGTCTCTTTTCACGAAATTGCTCCTATAGAAAACGAAATGATAATTCTCATTATCAATAGTTTTAATTTGCCCACTGCTGGACATATACCTTTCCTTAAAAAGATGGTTTTGGCTTACTATACCACACTGATTTAATAAGTTGGGATTTCCTTCTCTTTGCAATGCTGTTGTCCTGCTTGCTCCCTTAGTCGGCTCTTACGATACCCAAGGGATGAATGGTTTCCAAGGGGTTGTGACACACCGTATTCTTAACCCATCACCATATAGATGTAATAACCAGTACAAAATACATAAGTAAAACAAATTTCAGATTGATAAATTTTCCTCAATCTTCATTTTTGGAAGGTACAGATTAAGAGCATAGAGTTATGGATATAACTGTTGGTGTAGTGGTTAGCGTATGTGATTGCCAATCGAAAAGAATCGTGTTCGATTCTCTGGTCAAGTCGAAAGGCGTTATTGAGATTTTCTGGTTACAGTGTTAATTCCCGGAGTACTTAAAGTTGTCGATCCTGCGCTGGATTTTCGATTGATTTTTTTTTTATGAAGAGCCTGCCAAATTGATTACTCTGCCTGATGGAAAGTATAAATAGAATCCAAGAGCTGTGGTTGCCATAATTATTGTAAATACGGCTAATACTGGTGGCCTGGTGTGATGCTGTTTCACGCCCCGCTTGGGGACGCGTGATAGTCATCGTGACAGTGTAAGGTTCCCCACACTCATCACGATAGCAGTCACCCTGCTTCAATGGGTCGCCGGTTCGCATCCAATAACGAACCATGACAGTACGGATGCGGTCGATTTAGGTTGGTCTTTTGTGAGAAGGTAGTGCCGCCCCAGTCGAACCGGTCCGTTTATGCTAAAATATACGTGGCTCAACTACATATCTATCAAATCTCTCTCAAGTCGTATCGAATAAGAGTCCTATAGGTTTTTGTAAGTGTGGCAACAGAGAGTGCTTGCTGGTCTGTTAAGACTGGCCTTGACCGAAATCGGCTAGGAGTACGTCATCATCCGATATAAGAGTCGTCTCCATATCTGTCGAAGTACGACTCTTCTTTTCATCCTAAAATAATAGCAGTCTAAGATATTTCTAATAATATCAGCTATATGAAAATGCAAGTTCCTTGGTAATCGGTCCAGCCGTTTCCGAGGTTAGGTAGTACTACTTAAACTTTTATATGCATTTAGTAAACACACTGTTATTATAATAATTACAAGTTGGTACTTAAATTTTATTTGATTGCGTGGATAGCGTAGTTGTCTGAGCGGTCACTTCGCTACTTCCTAGTGCGCTGACTGTTGTGTGTTTGATCTCAGTATGAGACAACACTTTGTGTGATTCATAAATTGTTGTTTTGCGTCCGAGTGTTATTTGTTTATGTTTGTGTTAACGTAAAAGTGTAAAGTATTAGTTAAATTTTATAAGTATTTATGCGCCGTTTAATATCCAAAACGACTGGACCTATTCGAATCATTCTTTCACCATTTGAAAGGTTTAATCAGAAGGACATATACACAATTGTTCAAGGCGTGCGAAGTCAGGGCGGACAACTAGTTATGTATTTAAATTCTAATTTATGACTAAGGTCACATCCGATATTTAATGATTTGATATAATTCAAATGGAAGTATCACCACGAACTTGTAATAAATAAATTGATTCAATATACGAAATAAAATTGTAAATAAAATTTTAATGTCTTTGCACACTGTATTATTTATACATCTCACAGACTTCCGTCGGATCGAATATAACATCTAATTATAACCTCACTCATCTCACACACTACCGTCGGATTGTATATAACATCTAATTATAACCTCACTCATCTCAGAGACTACCGTCGAATTGCATATGACATCTAATTATAACCTCACTCATCTCACAGACTACCGTCGGTTCATATATAACATCTAATTATAACCTCACACATCTCACAGACTACCGTCAGATTGCATATAACATCTAATTATAACCTCACTCATCTCACAGACTACTGTCAGATCGTATATAACAACTAATTATAACCTCACTCATCTCACAGACAACCGTCGGATTGTATATAACATCTAATTATAACCTCACACATCTCACAGACTACCGTCGGGTCGTATATAACATCTAATTATAACCTCACACATCGCACAGACTACCGTCAGATCGTATATAACATCTAATTATAACCTCACTCATCTCACAGACAACCGTCGGATTGTATATAACATCTAATTATAACCTCACACATCTCACAGACTACCGTCGGATTGTATATAACATCTAATTACAACCTCACACATCTCACAGACTACCGTCAGATCGTATATAACATCTAATTACAACCTCACACATCTCACAGACTACCGTCAGATCGTATATAACATCTAATTATAACCTCACTCATCTCACAGACTACCGTCGGGTCGTATATAACATCAAATTATAACCTCACACATCTCACAGACTACCGTCGGGTCGTATATAACATCAAATTATAACCTCACACATCTCACAGACTACCGTCGGATCGCATATAACATCTAATTATAACCTCATACATCTCACAGACTACCGTCGGATTGTATATAACTTCTAATTATAACCTCACACATCTCACAGACTACCGTCAGATCGTATATAACATCTAATTATAACCTCACTCATCTCACAGACAACCGTCGGATTGTATATAACATCTAATTATAACCTCACACATCTCACAGACTACCGTCGGATTGTATATGACATCTAATTATAACCTCACTCATCTCACAGACTACCGTCGGATTGTATATAACATCTAATTATAACCTCACACATCTCACAGACTACCGTCGGATTGTATATAACTTCTAATTATAACCTCACACATCTCACAGACTACCGTCAGATCGTATATAACATCTAATTATAACCTCACTCATCTCACAGACAACCGTCGGATTGTATATAACATCTAATTATAACCTCACACATCTCACAGACTACCGTCGGATTGTATATAACATCTAATTATAACCTCACACATCTCACAGACTACCGTCGGATTGTATATAACATCTAATTATAACCTCACACATCTCACAGACTACCGTCGGATTGTATATGACATCTAATTATAACCTCACTCATCTCACAGACTACCGTCGGATTGTATATAACATCTAATTATAACCTCACACATCTCACAGACTACCGTCAGATCGTATATAACATCTAATTACAACCTCACACATCTCACAGACTACCGTCGGATTGTATATAACTTCTAATTATAACCTCATAACGAAGAAAACTATGGGCAATACGGAATTTAAAACACTTTTACTGCTATTTTTAATAAAGTACGGCAATAATTGTAATATAGGCAGTATAAATAAATGAAAAATAACTTAGAAGACATCTGATAATTAAAATACATGGCCAGAGTGACCAATGCTGACTGCACTCGTGCCAAACTTGAGCGGGTCGCTGGTTAGAGAAAAATTATAACCAAATACACAGCAAGTGATTGTACTCATCACATAAGTATAATTTATTCACGATCATCATCAATAGTCTTTAACAGTCCACTGCTGGACATAGGACTCTCTTTAACGAGAAGTTTTTTTTGTATTTCAAGAGCCTTCGAAAATGACTCTGCTCTGCCCGCTGACAAGCATGAATAGACTCTAAGAGTTGTGGTCATCATACTATTATACTACAACAGATAATGCAGTATGCTGACTCACACTATGGCGGCCTAGTAAAATGCTCTTGCACGCTTCTTTTGGGGACGCAATAGGCATGACAGTCATCGTAGCATTGTATTGCACATACTTACCACGACACGTCACCCCTGCATCAATAGGTCTCCAGTCTCACACTCACCTACGAAACACGACAGCACGGATGCTGTCTCTTTAGGCTGGTCTTCTGTGAGAGGGTAGTACTGCCGCGGTCGAGCCGGCCCGTTTGTGCTGAAATCAGCGTGGCTCTACTACCTTCTAAGATTTTGGTGTACTATACCACGCAGACTTTGCCATAGAGTTTGTTCCAAGTTTTCCTTCTCTTTGTAGGACGTTGTCTTTTCTCGTTCTTCGTTCTTTGTCTTAGTCGCCTCTTACGACACCCACGGGCAAAATAGGGACAGTGATTCCCTGTATTCTGAATACGTCAGCATACGGATATAAATTATAAGTCAATTGGAACACTGATAATACCAGTCGAGTATGTGTTACGATATCGTGGATGTAGACCCTAAACAAATTATATGAATTTAATTTTATTAATGTGCTTTCAATGAGAGCCATATTTAAGTAAGTTATATTTATATAACTAATATACATAGACATTATATACTTAGGTTGTGTAAACAGTAAACGTTTGAGATATTACACCGGTTTCATTATAACTAATCAATTATTAACTCTTATTTATTAAAAAAAATAAACATACAATGAAATATAGAACCTTCTTCTTTTTTGAAGTCAGTTAAAAAGATAACGTATCCTGTGTCGCGGAGTACTTTAAAAACACAACGCCATCTAGTTTCAAACCAAGCAGAGCTTGTGCTATGATAACTAGACTGCTGGATGTCGTAATAGCAACGGTTCCCGGATCCCTCCTATCTCAGGCGCAGAGTGGCACACCGTGTGGTTTTAGTCGGTCCGATTCCGACACACCACCCCGCCGTAAACCCCGGTGGGGTGACGGCCCGGGGGGGTTTCAACACGTTAAAAAAAAAAAAATGATAACTAGACTGACTGATAGAATACTTATATATCTTTTTTATAAATATATATTATACATAGAAAACACTGAAACTGAAACAAATATTTGTAGATTACAAATTTGATCCAATTCAGGAATTGAGTCCCAGACTTCAAGCACTCGGAACAATGATTTGTGGATCACACTAACATTTGTGGAAATCGGATCCATGACACTCAGTAAGAAAAGGTTCTAGTTCAAGAAACGGTGAGGTGACCGTTTTAACCACCATGCCATTCACGCATTTTGATTAAACCAGTGGTTTTAATTATCTATAGACGACTGAATAAATACAATATTAGAAGTTCTTTGAACACGTGTACATGGAACTTCTAATGTGAATGATATACGCCACGAACTAAACGGTTCGGCTCTTACTTCTTGAGCAAATCAGTAAAAAACTGGAACTCACTAGTTTCACTGGGCAAGTTTGACGGTGTATCACGCTCGTACAACGGAGAGCACGTTAACCCATCGGCCCCGATTGTCATAAACATCTATGGCAATCGTTATTTGGATATATATCCAAATAAAAACGATATCGTTAGTTCAACAAATATACTGACAACTCGTACTGGCCTTGGCAGTCACCGTTTCAGAATGATAGACATACGCTCCCGAACTAAACGGTTCGGCTCTTCCTTCCTGTGCAAATCGGTTAAAGCCTGGAACTCATTACCAGCGCACGTGTTTTCCTCCCACTATGACTCCAGGTCCTTTAAGCGGGGTTTGAAAAAGCATCTCACTAGACCGACGTAGTGTGGATCGCCATACTGAGTAATCTGCATTCGTAAGTATGGCGACCACCACTCTTGGATTCTATTCATGCTTCTCATCAGGCAGAGTAAGAAACGTAGCTGTTCTTTGTAGGTTCTCGAAGACGAAGATGTGGCAATAACGTGTTCAATAACCTATGAACGTAATTGGAACCCAAGATTATCTACCGGGAGTCATCAAATGAATCTAAAAAGAGTAAAACAAGAAAATATCTTCAACTGTTCACATTATTATAAAACTGCAAAACCTTATTCGTTTCTAAAATTTATTTTATTTATATATTTATGTATATTTTTTTATTATTTTTATATTGACTGCACGATTTTCCTAGTGGTTTAAGCGGTCGCCACGCCGCTCTCCAATTCGCTGAGTGTTGTGTGTTCAAATCCTACATGGGACAACACTTTGTGTGATCCATAAATTGTTGTTCTGAGTCTGGGTGTTCTTTGTGTCCGTTTCTTGTATGTTTGTAAAGTCCCCCGCGACACAGTATTTATTCCTAATGCGGGCGTTGTAAAAAAAAAAAAATATTTATATATGTGTGTGTATGTAGAAATTTAACTTTAATTATTATCATTTCATAATATCACATTCTTGTTTCTGTGTATACCCTGTTTTGGCTCTACATCGCCCTGAGGTCAACTGGTAAAAGATGCCCACGCATTAAGGCCGCTTTTGTCACTTGTAATGTGCGTAAAGTGTAAATAAAATAAGACATCAATAGATGGAAACTGAGAGGATGTTACACATTCATCATCAACAGCCTTTTTCAATCCACTGCTGGACATTGGCCTCTCTTTAGCAAGGAGGTTTTGGCCTACTATACCACACTGACCAGACGGGTTTGTTACAAGTTTTCCTTCTCTTTGTAATGATGTTGTCTTGTATACTTAGTCCTTTTACGACACCCACGGGATAAATAGGGGTGGCAATACTATGTATTTAACGTAACACATTAAATAAAGGCAAAAAAGAGACTATCTCGTTAGTCATGAACGATCTTTTTTGCATCATCCATTGGCCTACGAATCCATCCATAACTAAAACAATCCAATGATCTATTATTTCTATACTTTTTATTCAGTATTTAGTCCAAAACCATTATCAATTAATTAGGATTAATTAGATGTTTTTTTAACTTTTCATGGTCTTGGTGGATCGCTTAATGGCCGGTTGTTAGACGACCTTTGTGACTAAACGGCAGTGCATTCGACTGGAGCGTGTAAGGTCGTGGGTTCGATTCATATGTCTGTTTGCATTTGTCTGGGTGTTGACTTAAACACGCACATTTTTTGATATTACAATGGTAACTTCGAGTAGGTTCTACGTCGTAGGGAACGTGGAGACACTCAAAAACAGCAAGAAGACACTAAACATGAACTAATATTACGAACCCAGAATATAGTAACATTTACATAATTAATTAATACATTACAATTACATAATTAATAATTAATATAATTCGAATTTATAATGAAACGTGAATATCGCTACCAAGACAAACCTTCTTTTTATAAGTATCATAGACAATCATAGGTATTTTTTTAAAAGTTGGCATGGTAGAAGATATATCATTACAACACCCCCACTTATTAAAATAAATAAATAAAGTTATTTTGCTACAATTTCCAATCACGCAGAATGTCAACTGTCATGCCTTCAGTTCGTAGATATAGAATTTTTACATGTTCATATATGTATGTCACATCAGTGTGTTACGATCTGTGACTTTCATTGCTTACTGACTATTTTACTACACTTTGACTATCACAATAGATTTCAATCACATAAAAATTGACTGCACGGTTGGCCTAGTGGCTTAAGCGGTCGTCTGTGATACCGGGCCCGTTCCCGGGTCTGGTGGAAGGAAGTACACCCATACAATACACTTGATGAAAATTAAAGTCACCTTCTACAACTACACTAATACTCGATTTAGTTTTATTAACATTAAGAGCATATTTTAACAATATATCTCTATCGGTGGTGCAACTGAATCTGATCTCAGAATTACAAATTATGATCGCATCACATTACATCAACAGCTGTTAATAGTCCACTGTCGGACATGCTGGACCTAGGTCTCCTTAGAAAGAAGGTTTTGACCTACTATACCACGTTGACCAGACGAGCTATTCACTAAACTAAACTAAAAATCCTCCCGTCAGAAAAATTCTAAACGCCGAAGATTGACACACTAAAAATATATGTCGCTGTCGAGTAGTACTACCCTCCCACAGAAGACCAACCTAAAGCGACAGCATTCGTGTTGTCGTGTTTCGTTGGTGAGCGTGAGACTGGAGGCCCATTGATGCAGGGGTGACAGTTATCGTGGTAACTGTGTAAGCCTTACAGTACCACGATGACTATCATGCCTTTTACGTCTCCAAGCGGGGTGTGAAAAAGCATCTCACAAGACCGCCATAGTGTGGGTCACCATAGTGCATTGTCTGTATTTGCAATGAGTATGGTGACCACAACTCTTGGATTCTATTCATGCTTTCCATCAGGCAGAGAAGAGTCACTTTGGCTGGCTCTTAGTATAAAAAACAAAAAAAAAAACACGTTATCTGTCATGTAAGAATCATCAATAAACAATCTTTAACAGTCCACTACTGGACATCGGCCTCTCCTTAGAAAGGAGGCTTTGGTCTACTATACCACGTTAGGAAGACGGGTTGGTATAGAGTTTGTTTCAAGTTTTCCTTCTATTTACAATGACGTTGTCCTGCATAATTTGCTCGCCTAGTCGCCTCTTACGAGAAGGGAGGAACAGAGGTGACGACACCCTGTATTGTTAATCCATCACCACGTGGTTGCCTGCTGAATTCAAAAATTCTAATTCGATAAAGATTCTACAATAGTTGGAGATGAATTTAATAAGTGTTCTGTCGACATTGGAATATTCGTCAATTCGTAAGTTTGTTATCTTATGTGTGGATGTTCTTTGTGTCCGTCTCTTGTATGTCTGTAAAGTCTCCCGCGACACAGGATTTATTCCTAATGCGAGCGTTGACTTAAAAAGAAAAGCAAGGTTGTAATTATTACATTTGCTCTCAGCTTTTCCATTTTGTGGATTAATTATTTGAGGAGCTAGTGAACAAAACGGCAGATGAATTAGTTAATTCATTTTAGATCTCAAGTAATTAACCTTTGCAGTATGACATACTTCTAAATATTATTTGACGTATTCTAGAAATTCCATATTTAATTTTTCATTTGGGCAAACACATTATATAAGTTGAGCGGCTATTGTTTTTGCTGTGAGAGAGCCATGTCCCGAGTGCAACCTTTGTACAAACAGGTAACATAAAAGTGATAGACAAAACGTTAAACTTTAATAAATACACCATATTTTCTATATTTTGATCTCAGTTCCGCTCAATAACACCCATTCTTCAACCCACTCTATTCTAACGCCATCACCGAACCGTATAAACACTGAATTTCGAATAAAATTGTAACCTAAATACATTACCAAGGTTTTTGTAGATTAAAAATAGTAATTTTTTGTTCCGTGACGGAACCAAACTAAGGTCTCCAGTTCATTCATCGGTTCATTGGCTCTCCTGCGACTGTCAGAGCGTATTAAATTACTTCTGTCAAAGTTATAATTACAACGTGCATACTGGAGTAGCTTCACACATCTCACACGCGACCGTCTAATCGCAATTTAAGCATAATTTGTACTATGCTAACCAGATCACCAGAGACCAGAACCAGAGAGATCTTCATAGCTTTTTTTTCTATATTAAGAGCCTGCCAAAGTGACTCTACTCTGCCTGATAGAAAGCATGAATAGAATCCAAGAGTTGTGATCACTATACTTATCGCAAATGTAGACAATGCAGTATGGTGACCCACACTATGGTGGCCTTGTGAGATGCTTTTCCACACCCCGCTTGGGGAGGTAAAAGGCATGACAGTCATCGTGGCAGTGTAAGGCTTACACAGTTACCACGATAATTGTCACCCCTGCGTTAATGGGCCTCCGGTCTCAAATGGCCTGAACTACATCGATACTGAGGAGTTACTAACTGGGTGCGGAACCATAGTGCTACAGTAGTTATTACGTTTAGTATTTTACTGTTTTAATTTTATAATAGTTTCTTATTTTCTTTATAAATATATATATATTTAAAATATAAATAAATATTTCGGACATTTGACACACAACGTCATCTAGTTTCAAACTAAGCAGAGCTTGTGGTATGATAACTAGACTGACTGAATATTTACATACTTTTCTTTTGTAAATACATACATATTATACATAGAAAACATCCAAACTTCACATGAAACATTTAGTCCGACCCGGGAATTGAACCCGAGACCTCAATTACAGCAGTCGCATTCACTACCGCTACGCCACCGAGGCAGTCCATATATATATTGACTGCACGGTTGGCCTAGTGGTTTAATCGGTCGCCACGCCGCTCTCTACTGCGCTGAGTGTTGTGGGTTCAAATCCTACATGGGACAACACTTTGTGTGATCCACAAATTGTTGTTCTGAGTCTGGGTGTTCTTTGTGTCCGTTTCTTGTATGTTTGTAAAGATCCCCGCGACACAGAATTTATTCCCAGTGAGAGTGTGGTCTATGAAAAAGGCAGTCATACGTATACTTATGTGGCAGCGTGGCCTCGGTGGCGCAGTGGTAGCATATACGACTGCTGTTCTTGAAGTCTCGGTTTCGATTCCCGGATCGGACCAAATGTTTGCGGGATCTGCAAATATTTGCTTCGAAGTTGGGTGTTTCCGTTGTATAATGTATATGTAAGTATTTATATCGCTTGTCTAGTACCCATAGTACAAGCTCTACTTATTTTGGGACTAGATAGCGTTGTCTGTCAGATGTCCAAAAATATTATATTATTATTTAATATTATTAATATGCGTAGCGTAGCCGAGGCTGCACTCGACCATTTCTTATTTCTTATTTTTATCTTTGAAAATAATGACGTAGTTCCATACACCTCAACATCCCTTATTTTTACCTCCTCAGGGTTGTAATCTCTGAAAATCCTTTCTCAGCGGTGCCCACAATGTCAATAACATCAACTGCATAAATGTCAAAAATGTGTCCCCGGTGGTTAAGGTTCTACGTTGGTAAATAAGTCGGTTCGTGCAAGTAATATTATATGTAGACAACTAAAAACTCATTATAATCTAAAGATTAAATATATAATATATTACAAACACTATTGGGGTCATAGACAAAGCAGTAAGGCTGTATACATATTGAGGTCTTTATATAGAACCTTCATCAAACGTGGTGAGTAGTATGAAACTTTGAATATCGTTGTTATGGTACAGGGGTAACAGAGGCGGGTTAGTCAACTGATGGTAAGGGGTCATGAATATATGTAACAGTACTAGTGTATAGCTGTCCTTTCAAGTCAATGGGAGAGGGGGTTGGACCTTTTTTTTTTTTATGTGTGGAAACCCGGTCCTCGGTTTACGGCGGGGTGGTGTGTTGGAATCGAACCGACTAACACCACACGGTGTGCCATTCTGCACCTGAGATAGGAGGGATCCGGGAGCAGCTGTTTTTACGACATCCAGACCTCTTCTAGCACCTGTCCGCGTAAATTCTCTATTCAGGCGATGGAGTATATGACGGCCGGTAGCGAGAGATCTGGAGGAGGTTGGACCTTTTTTGTGTTTTATACGCGGGTAATACTTTCGAACCATACCCTCCGGAGGGACGACGGACGTGTGTGGAACTCCCGAAAAACAGGTCTACCCACTAAACCCCGCGGCGGCCTACTTCGGTAGTCGGGAGGAGCTCCAGGAACGCATTAGCAGCTTCTCGAGTCCTCCCTGCCGTATCTCACACGGGAAGTACATCCCGGGCACCTCATGCCCCAGGGGCAAGACGCCATCGCACCTCTCACCGCACCTGCACAGTAAGAGGCAGTACAGCGTCCCGCCCCAGACGACACTCCCCGGCCGCACCGGAGTGTCACCTGTCTCGGGTCGTTTGCACCAGTCTCATCGCCCCAAGATGTGACCGCAGCGACCCTTAGTAGGTGATTAGGGTCCCCTTCGACGACTCCTTCGAGCGGGATCGACCCTTTCCAGATCTCGCTCTGCGGTCCCCTTCCGGAGCATAACATGCTCAAAGAAGGAGACCGCGGCTTCCCATACCTGGAGGGGGCTGGCCCTGTGGTAAGCTTAGTTCACTTCATCAAGCAATGAAAAGGTTGTCTACTTTTAGTAAGGTCATAATGACTATAATAGCACGACCTCACTGATATATGTATATACATATATGGACCTCTTCGCCTAGTGATTAGTGATCCTGACTGCTAAGCCAGAGATCATGGATTCGATTCTCACCCAAGACAAATCTTTGTGTGATGATCTTGTTGATCGTTTCTTCTGTGTCTGGGTTTATCAGCATCATGAACAGCCTTTAACAGTCCTCTGCTGGACACAGGTCCCTCGTTAGCAAGGAGGTTTTGGTATACTATACCAGGCTGGCCAGACAGCTTTCCTTCTCTTTGTAGTGATATTTTGCTCAACAGTTTTTTCTCTTATTCGCCTCTTACGGCACGGGTTGAATAGGGGTGGTAATATTATGTATTCTTAATCCATTACCACACAGGGGTGTCTGGGTTACTTTATCTATAATACGTACACGAGTATATTAAGTTACCTTAGTACAGGCTTTGCCTAGTTTGGGACCAAATGGCGGCATGTGAGATGTATGAGAAGAAACAGGTGTTATATCATTTTAACATAAAGGGAGGGTTCTCTGGTTAGGTGGGGTGATCACACCTGGAAGTTAGTGACGTAACGGTTGGTGCTAGAAATATTTACATATACTATTTGATGCGGGAACTTTTGTTACATTAACTCACACATTTGTGTATACAGGGGAAATAAGGATTTGGGTTCCTGTCACCATTCTCACTTAATCTTTGTTAGGTAGTAGAGCCACGCTGATTTCAGCATGAACGAGCCGGCTCAACCGGGGCAGTACTACCCTCCCACAGAAGATCAACCTAAAGTGCCAGCATCCGTGCTGTCGTGTTTCGTTAGTAAGTGTGAGACCGGAGGCCCATTGATGCAGGGGTGATAGTTGTCGTAGTGTGTACAATAGAATGACACGGTGATTGTCATGCCTTTGTCGTCCCCAAATGAGGCGTAAAAAAGCATCTTGCTAGGCCGCCATAATATGGGTTACCATACTGTGTTGTCTGCATTCGCAATGAGAATAGTGACCACAACTCTTGGATTCTATTCATGCTTTCCATTAGGCAGAGTAGAGTCACTTGGACAGGCTCGTAAAATAAAAAGAAAACTCACTCAAACAATAATTTTAGACCAGTTTTCTTTGAGGTCTTTTACTTACTGCAATGGGCCGTTTTCTATTGTACTATAGTAGGCTTAGGGTAAATTAAGGTAAGATTATATTTTTACGAAATCATTTAATTTAGTAATGTGTACACAGCTTTACTCGTCACGTATTTAGAACACATCTAATCGAGCACGTCCGACACAGGCCGAGCATGACACACAGTTTGTGTATTAAATACTAAACTTAACTTAATATTAACATTTGAATTGACTCGTAACTTAGCTGGCGAGTTGGTCTAGTGATTAATAACCCTGGTTGACCCTGACCCTGAGGTTAAGTCAGCCCTGTCAGGATGAAAAACAATTATTTTTCTTGATATTTAAGGGCTTGCCAAAGTGACTCTATCCTGCCTGACGGGAAGCATGAATAGAATCCGTGAGTTGAAGTCACTCATTGTGAATGCAGACAATGCAGTATGGTGACCCACACTATGGTGGTCTAGTGAGATGTTTTTTCAAACACCGCTTGGGAACGTTAATAGTGACCCCCGCTTCAATAGGCCTTCGGTCTCACACTCACCAACGAAACACGACAGCATGGTTGCTGTCGCTTTAGGTTGGTCTTCTGTGAGAGGGTAGTACTGAAACCAACGTGACTACTTTTTAATATTTTTTTTTTTTAAAAAGACGACGCCCGCTCTATAACACATATTAAATAATAAATAAATATTTCAGACATTTGACACACAACGTCATCTAGTTTCAAACTAAGCAGAGCTTGTGCTATAACTAGACTGACTGATAGAATACTTATATACTTTTTTTGTAAATACATACATATTATACATAGAAAATACACAAACTTCGAAACAAAATGTGTGAGATATATGAATTTATTATTATTATGAACACGTAGCCTTAACACATTATCCTTCTGTAAAGCGTGGGCGACGAAATGAAATGAAAGGAATTTATTAATTTCGATATTTCATAGGAATATGAGAGAATGCTTCTCGTTATTAAAATATAATAATCTGAACTTTATTGTACACTATTTATAACCATATGCATCACAGCCTTTTACAATCCACTGCTAGATATAGGCCTCTTCTTAGCAAGGTTTTGGCCTACTATACCACGATGGCCAGACGGGTTGGTTTGTTCCAAGTTTTCCTTCTCTTTGTAATGATGTTGTCTTGTATACTTTGTTCCCTTAGTCGCCTTTTACGACACCCACGGGATGAATAGGGGTGGTAACACTGTGTATTCTTAATCCGTCACCACACGGAGAACAATATGCAAGAGTACATTAATTGGCTATGCCCACGTACAAATGGTGGCCTTATCGCTTATAATGTATTTTTTCTGGCAAAATTTGAGTCGACAGTGACTAATGTTAGATAAAAATTATATATAGTTAACCAATATAATATACTGATAGTCGCTGGAGCCGAAGTATACTAGAGTGGAGACCACGATTGGGCAACGCAGGGCACCCTGCGACGCGATGGTCCGACGACTTGAAGAAGGTGGCTGCCTTCAGATGGATGCGAATTGCCCAATACCGGGATGGTAGGCGGAGACCTTCGTTCAGCAGTGGACGGCGATAGGTCATTGATTGATTGATTGATAATAACCTTGCATTGTCATCATCATCAGAGCCGAAAGACGTCCACTGTTGGACATAGGACTCTTCCAAGGTTCTCTATAACAACTGGATCTGTGCTGCCCGCATCCCATAACTCCTCACGACTATCACTACGGGTCACCTACATAAAAATAAGAAATATAAATTCAATACAATATCCTTTTTTTTCTTCTTGTGGGAGACCTATGTCCAGCAGTGGACGTCTTTCGGCTAAGATGATAATCCTCAAGCATTTAAAAAAAAGCGTGCTCTCACTGTAAAGGCCGCAAAATCACTAGGTATTTTCTTTATTCAGGCCTACCAGAGTGACTATACTCTAGCTGATGGAAAGCATGAATAGAATCCAAGAGTAGTGGTCGCCATACTCACTGGGTATGCAGACAATGTTGTATAGCTACCCACGCCATGGTGACCTAGTGAGATGCTTTTTCACGCCCCGCTCGGGGACTTGAAAGGCATGACAGTCATCGTGGCAGTGTAAGGCTCACATAGTTACCACGATGACTGTCACCCCTGTATCAATGGGAAAAGATATGGAAAAGATATTCCTTTCGAAAGACATAGAAAAACTGTTGCAAGTCAGTAAGTGTACAGAAGAGTTTTTAAATTTATAACTTGAAAACTCTTTCTCTCTCTCTACATCATAGTACAAAAGTCTATACATTGAAGTTCACTGTACTGGTCACTGGAATAAATCAAAATATTACGACCACTAATACTCCACTA
The DNA here is from genome assembly GCA_949316085.1 of Hypercompe scribonia. Classification (NCBI taxonomy): domain Eukaryota; kingdom Metazoa; phylum Arthropoda; class Insecta; order Lepidoptera; family Erebidae; genus Hypercompe; species Hypercompe scribonia. The sequence goes on from OX438997.1 coordinate 7,685,796, forward strand.
CTGGACACATACCTCTCCTTAAAAAAGACGTTTTGGTGTACTGTACCACGTTGGCCAGACGATTTGATATAAGATGTGTTTCAATTTTTCCTTCTTTGCTCTCACCGGCTGAATGGGTGATGAGACTTTCTAATAATATTGTATTTATTTCTCTCATCACAAATGTAGGTACAATTTATGGAGTACATAAACAGTTTTGTCAGACTACATCATTCCTTTGTGAGAGACTGGTGTCTATGGTAGGAAATCCTGTGCTACAGATCACCAGGCTCACACCTCCCGGACAAAACAAAGTAACAACAGCTGTAGCATATACCAGTTTCCAATTAATAATATGGGTAGACAAGAGAAAATAAATAAAAAAAAAATTATAATAAAAAATAAAAATAACAGAATGTAGGTACGTGAGTGAGTGTTAGTGTGTATGTATTTATGTGTGCCTGTGTATGTGTGTGCGCGGTGTTTATTAGTACAGTTCAAACAAAATGCTTTGTACATGGATTATATTAACTTTGAAGCACAAGTAGACTTTCTGTGTCATCATAGCTTAGGTTTCGTAGCCATAACGTTAATACCATCTTCAATGTAGACTTGTTAAACCAGTATATGCAAAGGATAATTAAAGTCAAAGCCAAAGTCAGAGTCAAATTCGTTTATTCATTTAGGTCACAAAAAGACACTTATGAACGAAAAAAAAACAATAAAAGATGAACAATCTGTCGATTAAAATTATAGCTAGCTGGGTTCGCAGATTGTTCATGGTAGAGTGGTGAGAAAAGAACCCAGGAAAGAAACTCACCACCACTCTTTTAACTCAAAATCTTTTAAATATTAAAACAGCAGTTATATTAACAATCATAGGTCTTAAAAAAGAGCAATTCATTTCCAAACATCTAAATCTGTGACATAGTCTGAAACTGAGTAATAAGCGTTTTTGGACAACCTCAGTTTAATAAATTTCTTAAGTATTCTTCTTCTTAAGTATTCTTAATCCGTCATCACGCAGTCAGTTCACTGGTTACTAGAAACGTCACACATTTTGACAAATATAGTCATATGACCTTGCTCCACTTACTTCCTCTATGGCGAATCTCATAAAATATTCATTATTGTTAATTTTTTATTAGTGTTACGGTCAAACTACCATTAACAAGGCGTGGAAAATGATTGATTGGCGATATTATTGTTTGTTTTTGTTTAAATTTTTTGTGAGATATTCAATATTGTGACAGCACACATTAAAAGCCTTTTTAAGAATGGAGACGCTTGAATGGATGGTATCATTTCCTTATTGATTGTTGGATGGTGGATAGTGACCTTGACTGGTAAGCTAGAAGTCGTGATTTCCTTCTGTTCTTTGAAGTTATACTACTTTTGGCGTGTTAGGGAAAAATGGTGAGAGTATTTTTTTATGATACCTGCGCTATTATTTATTTATTTATTACCTTCATACCCAAACCTGTTAGAAAATGATTACGGTTAGTGATCCTGACTGCTAAGTCATGAGGTCATAGAGGTCATGAGTTCGACTTCCATCCGGGTAAAAATTGTGTAATAAACTAGAGTAATTTATCTATAACTAGATGACTCGGTGATATTTGCTGTTCACATTTATTTGTCTGAATATAATATAAATATCTGACACCCAAGAATAAATATTGCAATACTTTGTTATGTTTCCGTCATGAAAAACCGACACCATGAAATTAGCTAGTCAATGTTTTATTGATATTTATAATACAAGTAATTATTTTATAATATTTAAATATTTTTTTTATACCACGACGGTGGCAAACTAGCATACGGCCCGCCTGATGGTAAGCGGGAACCGCAGCCTATGGACGCCTGCGGCACCAGGGGCATCACGTGCGCGTTGCCGACTCTTTAAAAACCTATTAATAAAATTTACTTAACTAGACAATACTTTATATTAAAACTTTCTATCAATATATCAAATACTTTTTTTCATTACAAACATAGAATAACATGAAAGCTAACATTTTAAAAAGATTTTTATCTTGTTTCACCAAAGAAGTGTAACTTCGTACGTACGTAAGTACACACACACATTTTTTTTTAAAAAAAGTCAATTCTTACACACAAACACAAAGAACACTCAGATTTAGAACAAAAATTTGTGTATCATTAATTTTGTTTTATATGTCACAATACTCAACGTAGTAAGAAACGCAAGGTGGTGAGGTCAATCATATGATCCTGACCTACTTACGCTATTATTTACTCTCCTCTATTCATCCGCATCAACAAAATCTCTTTACCCATCTCTCATTTTACCAACATATGCTACTTCACTTACAAATTTCCCATTGACTCGTAGTGTCCAAGCGCTTATGTGACCCGGACATTGCTCTCCAGTATATTACGTGCATTCTTGTCTATCACGATGTTCTAAAAATAAAACAGATAGTAATATATAACATTGAATACCTTGTTATTGTAAGAAGGTTACCCAAACAGAACTGGAATAAGTTGCTTGCCCGCAGGCTGATCATAGGTGTGTGTCACGCTCGTAGGTGTTGTAAGAGCCTACGCTCTTACGATACTTATGGGATGACAGTCCCCACACTGATTTTTTGTCACTTGTGGATACAATTTCATGAAATGGAATGTGAAAAAGCCCGAGAAACGCGCGATATTTGATTTGACCAATGAGAATTCGCGTTCCTTTTTTAATTGTAAAGCTATGAGGCGGGAATTAAAGTCAATACAAAATAATAAAAATATTTTTAAATTTGGAATCATCTGTGAACTCTTCACGAGAATAGAATTTTTTAAATTTCTAAATGTTTATATTATTCAAGAAAAAAGGTCGAATATTGATTAATTTATTGTAAATAAACTATGTATTGATTTAATACTATTTATTTGATGTTAAATGAAAGGATGACATTTGAATTGACTTTGAAACATACATTTTTAAGCTATTAAAAAGTCAATGACAGATTATATTAATTTCTGCACGTAAATCGAACAAAAATGAGCCGAGAATTGGGTAGATGACTGTATCGTAAATAAATACCAATGTCCACTCCATTAAAACTAATCTCGCGAAACATCTCGGCAAATACAAATAACATATATTTTTGTTGTTATTAAGAATTTTAATCAAATATACAGTGTAAAATATCGTTCAATTGAGTAGTCTAAAACAGTGACGTCACAATTTGGTATTTAGTACATTTTTCATACAAAATTGTCGTTTTGACAGATGATAAAAAGTAACTAATTTGACTAAGGTGTCATCTAGCCTATTGAACTAATAATGTGAAAATGGACTTTATCAGAAAAAAAATGTCAAAATTACTGAATCGCTCTAACATTGTTTCGGCATAAGACTTGCGCAAATTTAAATCATTAGGTTTTAGTTCCTACTCTATCTGGATCATAAATGGATGTAATTTCAAAATAAGGTGTAATGATGTAACGGGATAACCCTAATTCGACCGAACGTTTGCGCTTCGATAAATCTGAATTACATTGAACAGAAGCGGCAATTTGCTGCACGTTCTCTTCGATCCGAGAAGTCCGTGGGCCGCCAGTTTGCTTCACATTTAACGTAGATCCCGTCTCTTCGAACTTCTTCACCCATTTCTTTATTAAAAGAGTACTCGGACACTGATTTAAGTCGTGTAAATCGTATTCAACTCGAAATAAGCGTCTCACAGTAATAAACGAACTGTTGTTTACTTAAAATTGTTTCATACAGTCTCAGTAAAGTGACCCATTGCGACAAAATTCGGAGAAACAAGCTAGTGGTCACATCTCTCCCCGCGCCCCGCGCGGCATTCGTTTGCGCGGGATGTTAGATTCAAATGTTAGCGAATTCTTGGCCCACCCTGTAATTCAACATATTGTATAACTGCCTCCGTGAGGTAACGGATTAAGGATTCAGAGTATCATCACCCATACTCTTCCCACATGTATCGTAAGGGAACAAAATATGCAAGACAACATCACTGTAAAGCAAAGGATAACCTAAAAAAAACCGTACACCAATCCGTCTAGCCAGCGTGGTATAGTAGGCCAAAACCTCCTTGCTAAGGAGAGACCTATGTCCTGCAGTGGACTGTCAAAGGCTGTTGATGGTGAGCATGAAGTGTAATTGCATATTTAGCTTCCTAATGTTATTAGTATGGTGATAAATTATCAATTGTAAATAACGGTAATCGAATTTGTCTTATTTAGTTTGAGAAACATTCGACAGGAACTTATTAAATTATTGAGAATAGTTTTTGCACGCGGCATCACTCGTATGAAATTCGATCTGCCACATTAAGTTTCGCAACAGATCATTTTAAATATTTTTTTTAACATACAAACAATCCCACGGTACATCATCTTTGTGTAACTTCAATAGTTTAGGCAGCGTACGCCACAATAACTTAGGGGCCAGATTTTTTTCGACTTAATTAACATGTATCGTTATATTACGACTAAAATTGCATAAAATCATTACAAATTGTAGCCTATATGTTATTCTGATGTATAACCTATATTACTGTAAAGTTTCATCCAAATCCGTCCAGTAGTTTTTTCGTGAAAGAGTAACAAATATCCATACTCACAAACTTTCGCATTTATAATATTGGTAGGATAAAATTCAAACAAAAACAATTTCATTTGTTTGTAAATACAATGTTGACCTTTCATTTGAATTTGAAAAAATTATGTTTAAGTTTTTAATTTATTTATGAAGTTAATATTACGAATTAATGAATAAATTTAATTTCTAATTTTAGTATTTATTTGTTTGATAAATCCTTTACAAACGTTATAGCAAAATGTAAAGTTAAGTCCATCTTATTTCGCTATAACTTTACAAACACAATTCATTTATTCTAATATTACTTTTAGAGTTGACATTGTTAACTAGGTTGTTTTATTTCTTAAGGATACATTGCATACATTATTACATTGTCTGCTTTTGCAACGATTACAGTGACCACAACTCTTGAATTGTATTCATGCTTTCCAACAGGCAGAGTAGAATCACTTTGGCAGACACTATGCTGATGTAGAAATATTACTAGTAATAAAAAAAAAAAAAAATATTATGTGATGTTGGACACAGATAGTAATAATATCAGCATCAAATGCAAGGAGAAGGGAAACTTGAGACAAATCCTATACAAATCTGTTCGGTAATCTTGAACGGAATGTCAGCCGGTGAGTGGGGACTCGGTATGGTAGGTTAAAACCTCTTTTCTAAAGAACGGCCTATGTTAAACAGTAGACTATTAAAGGCTATTGATATGAATCAATCTTCATCAATGAAAGAGGTAGGTAGGATAGTAGTAAATACGTCTAGTAATAGACGATACATCTATTTAATAAATATTGTATTTGAAAGTAGGTGTACGGTTTTTTTTTGAAGTTACACATCTTTTGACACGTTATGGCAAAATGATGAGAGTATATTTTTACGACGCGCATGCACACCGTCACGAAGAACCGACGTCATAAAGTAAGCTAGTCAACATTTTTTTTTTAAATATGCACAAATAATTCCTTGACAATATTTAAATTAAATTTATTTAACTAAATAATGCCTTGTAATAAAACTTTCTTTCAATGTATTAAATACCTTTTTGTCTATTATTAGAGTCGTTTTCTCTACAAACATCAGATAACGCGAAGGATAACATTTTTAGAAAGATTGTTATCTTGTTACGGCAAAGAAGTGTAACTTCTTACGTGCGTACATACGTACACACACATGTTTTTTTTTTAAATCAATAATACATAAATACACACATTTGTTTTCTTTCTTAAAAAGTCAACGCAACGCAAGGTAATAAGAATATATGCTGTGTCGCGGGATCTTTACCAATATACAAAAATGGACACAAGAGCACTCAGACTCAGAACAACTGTTGTCCCATGTGAGATTTGAACCCACAACACTCAGCGGAGTACAGAGCGGCGTGTCGACCGCTTAAACTACTACGTCATACATACAAAAATATTTATTTTAAAATCAAATGTCTGTCGTAACTATTTCATAATATAACCAATACATATTTCTTTCGTTAATAGTTTCATTTGCAAATTTTTTATATAAATATCTGTTGCCCTTGGAGTTGCAGGGTAAAGGTTAAGCCAACCACTTTTTTAGTAGATATTACACTATATTGACGCAAGGGTGATAGTTATCGTGTTAAGTGTATGAATCTTATATTTTTTTCTGTGCAGCAATCGCCACGGATACCACCGCAAAGTGATTATGTCGGACTCGAATCGACCAAAAACCACACGCCGTCTCAGGTTCTAGTACCTGATAGAACCAGGAACCCTCCCATACCGCCACGACTGTTATGCCCTTTACTTCCACAAAAAGCGCGCGAAAAGGCATCTCACTAGGCCACCATAGTGTGTCACTATACTGCATTGTCTGTATTCACAATGAGTATGGTGACAACAACTCTTGGATTCAATTCATGCTTTCCATTAGGCAGAGTAGTCACTTTGACAGGCTCTTAAACTAGAACGACTAAGGACGTTACAAATTATCTCGTTTTATAATAACATATCAATTATGTGTCTATGACTACTTGTAAAACAATCAAAAAATTCGAACTTCGAACGCCTTTTCGAACGAATCTCTAGTTTTTTTTTTAAATCAGAACACATAGTAGCAAGTATAAACAAAGACAATAGACAAAGTGAATGACACAAATAAAACAAAACAATATAGTTTATGACTCGAGACTGTAGAAGGTCGAGATAAGGAACTAATTTGTGAAGTATTAAACTTTAAATTGCATGACGGATTGAACAGGAAGGAACAAATCGTGTAACCATTAAATATGCGTTAAAATATACGTATTTATTTAGATATTAATCTATGAATACATACTTAATATTTATAAAAGACAGTAATTTTCTGCTTGACTTGTATTATTGTTTGACTCTCCGTGTGGTTATTAAGGATACAGAGTACCACACCCCCCTGTAAATTACATCTAGACTGACGTGTTCATCGTACAATGTTTGACCTGGTTGGCAATCGAACCCACGACCTTAGCTTAGCAGTTTCTTACGTTTTATTTGATTATGCCACTTCTGGCCTCTTGGTTCCAAGCTTGGTCCTATGTTTCACGTTGGTACTGAGAATGTTTTTATAAAAACTTTTACTTTTTAAAGAATGCATGCTTTCATCATGCTGCTCTGCTTGTCCGTGTGGTGGCGTATTAAGAATACAAAGTGTCACCAACCCTATTCATCTTGCGGGTGTCGTAAGAGACGACTAAGGGGACCACATCATTGCAAAGAGAAGGAAAAGCTATACCAACTCGTCTGGCCAACGTGGTATAGTAGGCTAAAACCTCCTTGCTGAGGAGAGGCCTATGTCTAGCAGTGTCAAGGTTGTTGATGATTGGTTCTAATCGAGGTCACGAGTCACATATCCGCCCAGGACAAATAATTGTGTCATGACCACGATCATTTCCTCTGCCTGGGTGTAATTGTGCCTGGGTGTCTGGTTGCCATACCACAGGTTCTGTCTAGTTTGAAATCAGACGACCGTGTGTGAAGTTATTTTTATTAAACTTTTAATATTTTTGAAAGCACAGAAATTCTTTATTACAAAATATTGCTCAATAATTTTATTTCGCATCGTCAATTTAAAAAGATAATATATTTTAATGTAGGTTCATAAACAACAAAGCGACTAGCACAAAAGGTTGCCTATTCGAATGTAAAATTAAAAAAAAAACAAGCAATAGTAATATTTTCATTCCGTACATTTTGTATTTTTTATGCTCCGCTTCATTGTTCTTAATAATTTATTCAATTAAGGTTTAATATCGACCTTTAGGTTAAAATATTTATTCTAAATTTAAAAATTTGGATAGAGAACAATAATAAAAAATGGACGAAGAATTTGGAATAATTTGAAATTTAAAAATTAAGACATCGATTTTATTTGTCTACGGTCTCCATTTTGATCACAGAAAACTGCTGTTAATCTAAAAATGTTTGTTGCATTTCTCTAAATAAGCCACCAAACTCCTCTCCTTGCTAAATTTGTGATGAAAAGGGGGCTCAAAGAGCGGCTTGTGACATTTGTGACGCTTCAGTTACAAATGTTTATTGGTTGTGGTAACCATAAAGTCATCCGCTGTTATCGAACAAAACTCGAATCATGATCAGCTTCGACAGTCTACCTCTAGACTCCTCTTTAAACAGGATAAATAAATGCAACAAAATCGTTGTACAAGGCCATGGTATCACTCTAACCGGCCCATGAGCTACACATATCAATGCTCTTTCACGCTACCATTTTTTTTTTTGCTGTGTCTGTTCATCATCATCATCTCAGCCAAAATACATCCACTGCTGGACATAGGCCTCCCCCCCGGTCCCGTGCCGCCTGCACCCCCCAGTAGGAAGCCAGTGAAAGTAGGTTGGTGCCTACGAAAGACTTGGTTATGGAACTAACACTGCAGTAAGTAATTTAAAAAAGCCGAAGTCACATACAACTATCACCATTATTTGATTAAAGAAGCCTGGAAAGAAGACAGGGATATCAGTTTTATCACTAGGTACCATATTTGATTGGTCAAATGATATAGTTACCACTTCCTACTGCACTGAGTGTTGTGGGTCTGATCCCCACACGAAACAACACTTTGTGGCCATAAATAGTTGTTCTGAGTTTGGGTGTTCTTTGTGTCCGTTTCATGTTTGTTTGTAATGCGTCACAGACACAGAATATATTCCTATTGCGTGAGTTGTCTCTTTACAAAAACAAATATTGTTTATTGTAAAGAAAATTGTGGTGCAAGTTGTGGACCTGCTGATCGACAGAGGAGGCTCTGGCAAACAAAACATCCCGATTAGCGGCAATAGGCTTACCACATATTACGTGGGACCAAAACACTGGCGAAAGCTGGCCATTAATAGGCCTCTGCCTACTCCTCCGTAGAAACAAGCGTGATTTTTTCAGATGTTTTCACCAGATTGCATTGGACATGTTGACGTCAGTAAAATTTGACAAGCTAAGTCCTTCATTTCCTTGCAAAATTGGACAATTTGGAATATGACGAGATGTTTTTATGTTGAATAAGTGTCTTTATTATAAACAAATAATTAGGTAGTAGTTAAAAAGGTACCTATTTTTTTAAAAGACTACACCCAACTTTATACACACACAGAAAACGAATACAAACAACACCCAAACTCAGAACATCTAGAACATTTACAGCACATCAAAAGGGCTTTTTGACCGCTTAAACCACTACGAGATCCATGCCAGTCAGTATTATTTTAACACTCCCAGGAAATACATTTGCAGACTTAATGCATCAGACATATGCTTCAGTCAACCTTTCGATGATACAGAGCTCTTCCTTCCTGTGCCTATCGCTTAAAACCTGAAACCCACTATCAGCCCACGTATTTTCCTTCAACTATGATCCTAGATCCTTTAAACGAGGTGTGAAAAGGCATCTCACTAGGCCGCCATAGTGTGGGTCACTGCATGGCAACAACAACAAAAAATCAGTTAGTCAGGGTAAGTAATTTATATGCATAGATGGACAGTTAAACAAAAGTGAACGGCAAATTATGCCTTATGTACAGAATTTTAAATGTAATACAAACCCGTTATTTTAAAACTTCCGTATTAATAAAGTAATTGCTTGATATAATATACATACGCAAGATAATATCAATATTCCTTAAATTAGAAAACCAGTTATATATTGACAATACCAGTTTGTGTATATACATCGGCATTCATACTTTGGAATGTAAACACTAATATCCGTGTATATCACAAGTGTAATAGTAAGTGATATCCGTAACCACGAATATACACTTATTAGCCGACCTTTTTTTTTTTTTTTAACGTGTAGAAACCCCCTCGAGCCGTCACCACACCGGGGTTTACGGCGGGGTGGTGTGTCGGAATCGGACCGACTAAAACCACACGGTGTGCCACTCTGCGCCTGAGATAGGAGGGATCCGGGAACCGCTGCTATTACGACATTCAGAACTTATTAGCTGACCCACGCAACCTTCTCTGCGTCTCCTATTGCTTGTGGTATGAATTAATTTGTTTATCATGAAAAGGTTTATAGTAAGCTAGCCTTAAAGGATAGAAAAATGCGGTCGTGGACTTTTTTTTGAATTTTTAAAGGTGAATAATTCATTAATACATTATTTTTGCGAAACTTTAATTGTTTACGCAGCGCACACAATATGCTCTGAAGGCGACGTGGACCATTTTATTTCAGGTCCCGTACAGGACTAACGTCGTGCCTAATCAGGCTCTATCGTGAGAAAGCCACAGAGGCTTCCCCGCCTATTAGTTCGGTTGTTATAATTTGTTGCGGCCCGATCGCATTTTTGCGACCAGGCCACCATCCTATTGCCTACCTATAATCTACCACCAGAAGTCCCACTTTCTGGCGACTATACCTTATTTTATATCATGCATATAAATAATTGTACGGTGTAGAAAAAAGCAAAATTAGAAACTTATAATGCCAAAGCTTCCGTAATGACAAAGTAATTACGTTAAATTCAGTTAATTTAAACAAAACTATGTAGAAACAAACGTGATTACATCTACATTATCTCATAAGTAAACACATTATTTTTGTAAATTTACATTTAATTGATAATTTACAAAAAAAAATATTTAATCGCCATTAATATTCATGTTTTTTTTTCATATGATAAAAAAGTGTTTTTCAATAAGATGATGAAATTTTTAAGTTATTCTAATTTATACATTATTATAAGTAAATATAATTACAAGCATATGTAATGTCCGCATTACAAGCATATGTGTTTATCAATTACGTCACGGCCGTCTACTCCCAAAGTATATATTGATAAACACATTTATGTAGTTCTAAATACATACATCTATATATATAAAAGAAAGTGGTGTTAGTTACATCACTTATAACTCAAGAACGGCTGAACGGATTTAGCTGAAAATTGGTGGGGAGGTAGCTTAGAACTAGGAGACGGACATAGGATACTTTTTATCCCGTTCGACCGCGTTTCAGTCCAAAATAAAAAATCTGCTTATTTATTGCCTCTAAGGCGGAACAGAGTTCGTGGGGTAAGCTAGTATTCATTCATCTTGTATATCATAAAAGATTTTTTCTGAATAGAAAATGAACCCACGACCGTCGATCTGCAAATATCTTAAAATCTAAACTTAATATTATAAAACTCAAGAGTCAGGAAGAATCTCAGGAACTACTGGACCGATTTGGAAAAATATTTCAGTGTTAGATAGCTCACTTATCGAGGCAAGTCGTTCTAAAAACGGGAGAAAAATATTTCTTTAGAGAGATTCTATTGCGTACGCCGCATAAATGATTAAAGATTCGTAAAGATAACGTACCAAATTTTTTTTTCTATATTAAGAGCCTGCCAAAGTGACTACTCTGCCTGATAGAAAACATGAATAGAATCCAAGAGTTGTGGTCACTATACTCATTGCAAATGTAGACAATGCAGTATGGTGTCCCACACTATGGTGGCCTAGCGAGATACTTTTTCACACGCCGCTTGAAGACGTAAAAGGCATGACAGTCATCGTGACAGTGTAAGGCTTACACAATTACCACGATAACTGTCACCCCTGCATCAATGGACCTCCGGTCTCACACTCACCAACGAAACACGACAACACTAATGCTGGCGCTTTATAGAGCAAGAGCCTGTGAGTGCCAGACCTTCGTCATTTTATAAAAGCTGAAAGTTCTTCTATGTGTGTCCCTAGTACAGGTAAGAATGATCCCCAAACATGAAGCTGAGGCAGCGGTGGCTTTGGCAGATAACAGGCAACAAAGGTGTGTAAAATTCCATCTCAAATTCGTCATTTTATAAAACTTGATTTTTTTATATTTGATTCATAATAATATCAAAACTCGCGTTGCTCATTGCCAGACAGTTAGTATGGTTCCAACCCTCTGCCGGACACCCCTAAACTATTATAATTTATAATTATACTTACGTTATATTATAAAACCTAAGTTTCATATATAATTTTTTGGGAGCCTATTAAACTATGTTTACATAGTAGCCGGACAGTTTCGAAGGTTCTATCATCTTGCCAGACGCATTCAAAGTAAGCAATAATCGGGAGAGCAAGGAGCGAATACAGTAACTAAACGTTATCTTATAAAACCTAAGTTTCATATATAATTTTTTGGGAGCCTATTAAACTATGTTTACATAGTAGCCGGACAGTTTCGAAGGTTCTATCATCTTGCCAGACGCATTCAAAGTGAGCAGTAATCGGGAGAGCAAGGAGCGAATACAGTAACTAAACGTTATATTATAAAACCTAAATTTTATATATAATTTTTTGGGAGCCTATTAAACTATGTTTATATAGTAGCCGGACAGTTTCGAAGGTTCTATCATCTTGCCAGACGCATTCAAAGGCGGTCCGAATTGTACTCGCAGCACTTACGACGTTTAAACTGCTAACGTGTGGACCGATTTAGTGAGCGCGCGATAACGATGAAAATGATGAAAATATTTAGATTTAATTAAAATAAATTAATTTCTCTGTAAATTTCTTATCTTAAAAAAATGTGTCCTTTGGTATAATAAACACTAATATTTGATTTACTTTGTTTCATTGGCTTTATAATTTTAATAGCATTGATAATAATAAACTTCTTAAAAATGAAAAATAATATCAATTAAATTATTAGATTTTCGACATGATTGGCATTGTATGAGAAAAATTTTACTCAGTATTATTTTAAATATTTGTTATTGAAATTGTAAAAATTAATTAATGAAATTTCTGGATTAAGAAAAAAATAAACTGCAAAATTTGAAATTAATAACAATGGGTGCGCAATGAAATCCCGCAATAGACTAAGCGCTCTGTTTCATTCGCACTAGTTACTGTATACGCTCCTTGCTCTCCTGATTACTGCTCACTTTGAATGCGCCTGGCAAGATAATAGAACCTTCGAAACTGTCCGGCTACTATATAAACATAGTTTAATAGGCTCCCAAAAAATTATATATAAAACTTAGGTTTTATAATATAACGTTAAGTTACTGTATTCGCTCCTTGCTCTCCCGATTATTGCTCACTTTGAATGCGTCTGGCAAGATGAGAGAACCTTCGAAACTGTCCGGCTACTATATAAACATAGTTTAATAGGCTCCCAAAAAATTATATATAAAATTTAAGTTTTATAATATAACGTTTAGTTACTGTATTCGCTCCTTGCTCTCCCGATTACTGCTCACTTTGAATGCGTCTGGCAAGATGATAGAACCTTCGAAACTGTCCGGCTACTATGTAAACATAGTTTAATAGGCTCCCAAAAAATTATATATGAAACTTAGGTTTTATAATATAACGTTTAGTTACTGTATTCGCTCCTTGCTCTCCCGATTACTGCTCACTTTGAATGCGTCTGGCAAGATGATAGAACCTTCGAAACTGCCCGGCTACTATGTAAACATAGTTTAATAGGCTCCCAAAAAATTATATATGAAACTTAGGTTTTATAATATAACGTTTAGTTACTGTATTCGCTCCTTGCTCTCCCGATTACTGCTCACTTTGAATGCGTCTGGCAAGATGATAGAACCTTCGAAACTGTCCGGCTACTATGTAAACATAGTTTAATAGGCTCCCAAAAAATTATATATGAACTTAGGTTTTATAATATAACGTTTAGTTACTGTATTCGCTCCTTGCTCTCCCGATTACTGCTCACTTTGAATGCGTCTGGCAAGATGATAGAACCTTCGAAACTGTCCGGCTACTATGTAAACATAGTTTAATAAGCTCCCAAAAAATTATATATGAAACTTAGGTTTTATAATATAACGTTTAGTTACTGTATTCGCTCCTTGCTCTCCCGATTATTGCTCACTTTGAATGCGTCTGGCAAGATGATAGAACCTTCGAAACTGTCCGGCTACTATATAAACATAGTTTAATAGGCTCCCAAAAAATTATATATTAAATTTAGGTTTTATAATATAACGTAAGTATAATTATAAATTATAATAGTTTAGGGGTGTCCGGCAGAGGGTTGGAACCATACTAACTGTCTGGCAATGAGCAACGCGAGTTTTGATATTATTATGAATCAAATATAAAAAAATCAAGTTTTATAAAATGACGAATTTGAGATGGAATTTTACACACCTTTGTTGCCTGTTATCTGCCAAAGCCACCGCTGCCTCAGCTTCATGTTTGGGGATCATTCTTACCTGTACTAGGGACACACATAGAAGAACTTTCAGCTTTTATATAATGACGAAGGTCTGGCACTCACGGGCTCTTGGACCATTAGGTTGGTCTTCTGTGGGAGGGTAGTATTGTCCCGGTCGAGCCGGCCCACTCATGCTGAAATCAGCGTGGCTCTACTACCTACCAGACGTTGATGGAAGGACGTTTATATTCACGCTGCACATGTACATTCTCAAAAAAAAAAACGTGTGTGTGTATTTTTGTACGTACGTAAGAAGTTCTACTACTTTGGTGTGACAAGTTAAAATCTTTCTAAAAATTTGATCCTTCACGTTATCCTATGTTTATAGAGAAAACGACACTAATAATAGAAAAAAAGGTATTTAATACATTGAAAGAAGGTTTTGTTCCAACATATTGTCTAGTTAAATTAATGTTATTTAAATATCGTAAAAGAATTACACTTAATTAATTGACTCGCTAATTTCATGGTGTCGGTTTTTCGTGACGTAAAAATTGATTCTTACCATTTTTCCCAACTTCAAAAACTGTGTAACTCTTACATCAATTTGTTGATTAGTCAGCCAATTCGTTAATGGCCCTGCCTGCTAAACTTCTAACTCAGAAGGTCATAAGTTCACCACTTCACATCCCACCCAGAGCAAGTAATTGCGCAATAAACGTGTCCATTAATCTGTGACATTTACGAGAACCTCCAAAAGTACTGTACTAATAAAACCACAGTATAACATGACTAATTACCATTAATATTTAGACCAATATTTATGTATTTATTTACACTTTATGCACTTTGTACATCGGCGGACTTAATGCCCAAGGCATTCTCTCCAGTCAACCTTAGAGTGGCATAGAAATATTGTAAGGGAGGTGCACAGAGGTTATATTGACAAGCTAAATATACTATACATGAGTATATATACATACATGAACACACAATACATACGTTATAAATACACATATACACACATTTAGATTATATTCGTACACTATAACAACTTGACTGTAAGCTGAGCCAACTATCGATAAGAGCATTCTTCAATCTCGTTAAGAAGGAGATTATGTACATTCTTTTTGAATGTAAAACGGTTTGTGAACCTGACTTCGAGTGGGAGCGCATTCCAGAGTACTGCCTGAATAAACAACGAAGAGTTTACGAAATCAGAGTTGTGAGAGGGACACAAATATTTCGGACAACTGTTACCATCTGGTTTCAAACTAAGCAGAGTTTGTACTATGAAATCTAGATTAATAATTTAGATACAAATTCTCTCATATAATAGCATTTACGTAGTCGAGGTACACGATAATAGTCAGGTTCACTCACGATAAGATTAAACTAGTGTTGTTACTACGTACTTATATATTTTACACAATTTCCATCATTCTGGAGGGTGAACATGCATGTGTGTGCGAATTGCTGTAAGTTAATGTTAGTTATAGTATGTGTGTTGTGTGTGAGTATGTTGGTTTGTGAATTTGATTGAGATTAACGATTGATTTAACAGGTAGTAAAGCACAAACGCGCCGGCTCGACCGGGACAGTATTAGCCTCTTACAGAAGACCAATCTAAAGCGACAGCATCCAGTGCGAGACCGGAGGCCCATTGATGCAGGGGTGACAGTCATCGTGGTGTGTGAGACTTACACTGCCACGATTACTGTTATGCCTTTTATGTCCTAAAGCACCTCACTAGGCCGCCATAGCGTGGGTCACCATACTGCATTGTCTGCATTCACAATGAGTGTAATCACCACAACTCTTGGATTCTATTTATGCTTTCCATCAGGTAGAGTAGAGTCACTTTGACAGGCTCTTAAAACATTAAAAAATAATACAATACACATTTATTAAGCATGAGCAGATCATAGAAACATTTCAATGGAACCCGAGACTTCAGCTCGCCTCAGCACCGAAGTCTCATATACTACCGCTGCACCACAGGGACACTCTTAATATTAAATATGTAATATATTTATAAACATCTAATACAAAAATAACCTCAAAACTTAAAAGGAATTTAAGTATTACTCACAAATCCTTATTTTTAAGCCGACAACACCAGAACTGTCATTGCCGATTAAAAAAAAAATAACACTAACCTAAAAGATAAAACAATCGTTATTGTCCAATATGGCGGCTTTTACCATTTACCGCTCAATAATCGAACTGCATATTTATTCTTTAAAGTTCAATAAACAATATAGGAAATTGCATTTTAAAGAATATGTTTAAAAAATATAACATGACACATTCACAACCTTGATGAGTGACAGTCTGTGACGTTTACAAAAAAAAACATTTTTTTTTTTAACTGTTAAGTTTAAGGTCTTTTGGCATAAGACCAATCACCTCTAGTTTACTTTGTTTATTTTATATTTCAGTAGAGACGGGATTAAATTGAAATTTATATACTGCGCAGGACAACATCACTGTGTAGAGAAAGGAAACAAACCCGGACCAAACACGTGTGGACAGTATGGTATAATAGGCCAAAATTTCCTTTCTAAGGAGAGTCTGCGTCCAACAGTGGCCTATTTAAAGCTGTAGATGTATCTAGTATAGTATCTGGCGATCTTGACTTTTATGTCAGAGCTCGTGAGGTCGATTAAACCCAGGCCAAGTGTTTGAGTGCTGTGCACGATCATTTGTCATATGTCTGGTTAATATATGTATCTATAACTAACTGCACCCGCGACTACGTCCGCGTGGATTTTGAATTCCTAAATTTTAAAATTTAAGTATCCTAAGTTTTTCCCTATAACATCAGCTATCTGTCAGTGTAGGTTCTGTCGAAATCCATCCAGCTGTTCCAGAGATTAGCCAGAATAAACAGACAGACAGACAAAAATTGTAAAAATGTTATTTTGGTGTATGTATCGTATGTATATACATATATTATATATTCCATTTATGTCCTCAAGCAGGGTGTAAAAAGGATTTCACAAGGCCGCCATAGTGTGGGTCACCATATTGCGTTGTCAGCATTCGCAATGAGTATGGTGATCACAACTCTTGGATTCTATTCATGCTTTCCATCAGGCAGAGTAGAGTCACTTTGACAGGCTCTTAAGATAGAAAATATATGCAGTAAAAAGTGGTTATTTCAATACTACAAACAGACACGCTTATTTTATTTATATGTATAGATATTTTATTTAGAAATATATCAGCAGTCTGACTACATTTACAAAGTTACTGCTTGATTTGGATGCAGAAGGTCGCGTGTAAGATGTCTCGAGTTAAATACTTTTAAACATATTATATTAATACATTAATTATTTATACACTTTCTTGGTATTATTACAGACAAAACATATTATATGTGGATTAGTTAAATATGTCTAGGTGTACTCATATTTTAAAACTGAAAAAAAAATATGTGTGGTTATCAACTTATGCAATTATAATATTTCGGAGCAGCTCGTCTCGATCCGTGCGAGCTTCGTACAGTCTACACGCATTCGTCTAGTCACACGCACACAAACACCGTGCCGAAGTCTGCCGAACTGAAACGACGTTAGACGATGCACGGCTTTCAACGCCGCAACACTGCCGGTCGGAGTCAGGGGTGTTAGGTTTACACATCGATCTCAGTAACTACTGTATCAAATTTAAAAATAATTTTAATGTTGGATAGCCCAACGGTCTAGGACGCCTTTATAACATCACCTATAGGAGTAACAATGGCAAAATTGTAAGAAATGGAGATTTTTTTTCCGTTTGAGACACGCAAACGTATTGTGTTATCAGCATGCTGTCGTGTTTCGTTGGTGAGTGCGAGACCAGAGGCCTATTGATGCAGGGGTGACAGTTATCGTGGTAACTGTGAAAGCCTTACACTGCCACGACGACCGTCATGCCTTTTACTTCCCCAACCGCTGTGTGAAAAAGCATCTCACTAGACCGCCATAGTCTGGATCACTATTGCCATTGTCTGCATTTGCAATGAGTGTGGTGGCTACAACTCTTGGATTCTATTCACGCTTTCCTTCAGGCAGTGTAGAGTCATTTTAGCAGTCTTTTAATATAGAAAAAAAGCTAGTGTGTGGTTGAAAATCTTATGCAAATGTTTAATTTAAACTGATATTTAAGAGTCCAGTGTACGTTGATCTCTCATGTTATGAAAGTCTATACATTGACAGTTGAAGTTACACTGGTCTTACAATAACAGTAAATTTATTAATGTATCACAGAATTGTTAATGTAACTAGTAAAATTAAATGGCTGTGTCATTTTTTTATATGGTCTTTTGTATTATAGACAGTGATTACCGGCACCCACCTACAACTCAAGTGACGCGCACACAAATATTATGGGGCAGACTGACTTTTGTAAATGGTGGGGGTAAAATAAGGGGTGAACAACTGCATGGAAGTTCGTTTCAAAGTTAGAGACAGTAAGTAGAAAATAATCATGCGAGCGAAGCCAAGGGCGATAACTAGCATTAGTTATAACCGTATCAATAGAAGTTACTAAAATTAATTCAGTTACGAAAGCAACCCGAGGACTACTAGAAATTGGTAACCAAATTAGTTTTATTTTCTTGTAGTAAACTAATTAGTAAACAGTATTTATCTATTACAATCTAGCCTAGACGCTAATGGGTAATAGAGCGGGAATCGAACCTATGACCTCTAAGTTGCTTTACTCGACCATGGCACGACATTACTCGTAATTTTTTTTTTGTGCGCCATAGTCCGCTTGCAATAAGGTTTTATAAAAAAAAAAAAAATAAAAAAAAAAATAATAAACTTTTTTCATAAGAAATAAAGCGATCTGTAAATAGTTTCCTATATTTTGTGTAACAGACGAACGTACACGATGTTGTGTTGAGTAGTATAGCGACTGCCATATTTAACGGCAAAAAATAATTTAATGTCATCTAACGAAAACAAACCGAACTACAGCGTAACTACAAATCCTGCATCGCACAATAGAAGTTTTTCTGCCGATTAGTATAAAAGGATAGTTGAGTGCATTACAAACCTGGAAACTGAGCATTGCTCGGTATTATTGTGATAATCGATTCGCAATTTACCAACTTTTTTTATCTCTGATTTTGTCACATAGACAAGTGTCAAAACGGGCCTGTTAGACAAATATTTCATTGCTTGAAAACACTAAATGAAACCTAGCTAGATCGATTTATCGTCCCCGAAACCCCTGCACGCTAAATTTCATGAAAATCGTTAGAGCCATTTTCGAAATTCAGATTATACATACTCGTATATATATACAAGCGTTTTAAAAAGGTATCAGATAACAATGCCCGTTTTATTTAAACAAATATCACAAAACTTATCAGGAAAAAGAATTATCTTAGCTTTTTAAAACTCATCCGAATTTAAGTCATTTTGACAGATGACAAAACTAATTTGACATATGTGTCAACAATTACGTATTACAGTCCTTAAAATACAGGAGAAAGGAGCGATTTTATTCTGTATCACTTATATTTTCACTCTTTAAGTGACATTTGATCTTCTTCATTGTGATATAAATGTCACATTATGCATATAAAACTTGACACCTAAAATACGCCTCTTAATTTCAAAAATGACATTAGTGACAGCTGTCACTGAGTTAAGACATATTTTAATAACTATCACATCATAACATCGCATCCACAGCCTTTAACAGTCTACTGTTGGACATAGACCTCTCCTTAGAAAGGGGATTTTGGCCTACTATACCACGCTATCCAAACGGGTTAATATAGGCTATCTGTCAAGTTTTCCTTCTCTTTTTGCAGTGATGGTGTCCTGCGTAATTTTTCCCTTAGTCGCCTCTTACGACACCCGCAAGATGGATAGGGGGTTAGTGACACTATGTATTCTTAATCTGTCACCACACAAATTTACTATACGAAAGCAATTTCGTAAAAAAAAATATATAAAAAAGGTCAACTATTTAAAAAATTCAAAGTAAAGTTAAGTTTTAAGTTTTAATGTTTATGACGACATAGTCCGAGTCGCGGGGAGCCGATGGATGCAGTTGGCGTTCTAGGGGGAGGCCTATGTTCAGCAATGGACGTCTTCCGGCTGATCATCAGATGATTTAAAAGCTATGAGCAGTTAATAGACTTTGTAAAATAGTATAATACCTCATACTATTTAATCTAAATACGAAGTTACAGCATTAAAATGAGGCGAGTCTGTTAGAGAACCTTCCTAACTACGGCTGAAAAATCTCGATAACACTATTTAGCCCGCCCCGGGAATTGAACCCAAAACCTCTTGATTAGCAGTTGCATACGTTAACTCTTAGACTGACCGGCATCATGGCCGAAATCAGCTAAGAGTCTCGGTATAAGTGTTCACTTACGACATAGTATAGCGTCATTAATATGAAGAAAACAAAACAGTTGAAATAATCTCCGGTCAATTAACAGTTTCCGCAAGTAATTTCAATATTTAAATGTCTAGTTCCAAGTTATCATGAACTGTTTTTATCATCTTATAACGACCCTATTTAATATCGTAACTGATCACTTATGTGATAAGACCTTAGGTAACATTAAATTCAAGATCAACTTAATACATTAATGACGATAAATCAATGAAACTGTCGTCTCGAACGCCACTGATTTTATACCATCAATATCAATGATTAAAACACAGCAGTTTCAAACGGAATAATAATCTATTCATAAAATTAATAGGTAGTAGAGCCACGTTGATTTCAGCATGAACGGGTCAGACTTACGACGACAACTGTCATCCCTGCATGAATGGGTCTCCGGTCTTGCACTGACCAACGAAACACGACAGCACGAATGTTGTCGCTTTAGGTTGATCTTCTGTGGGAGGGTAGTACTGCCCCGGTCGGGCCGGCCCGTTCGTGCTGAAATCAGCGTAACTCTACTATCTTTTCTTAAAAGTATTAAAACTTTTAACCAGTAATTTATTGAACATTTGTTTGTACAGGTTACTGAGAAATCGACATGTATACTAACAGAAACACACAATTAGTAGACAGCATATGTTTAGACTAGAGTAACTGACATCGCACGGAGAATCAATACGCTGAAGTGGACGTGGGCCGGCCATGACTCCAGACGAACCGATGGTCGCTGGAGCCGAAGTGGATACCACGATTGGGTAAACGTAGTGTAGGGCGCCCTGCGGCGCGATGGACCGACGACTTGAAGAAGGTGGCTGGCAGCGGATGGATGCGAATTCGGCGTTCCTTGGAGGAGACCTTCGTTCAGCATAACATGTAAATAATATGTATAATTGATGCTAAGTAATACGAAATATTATTATTTATGCACTATTACTTTGTAAATGACTTGGATAGACTCTGTGACGCGTTTTAAAGGTCGTTGGCTTTCGATATTCGATCATACCTCATTGTGAAAGAGTTGCTCGCCTCGGAAACTGGCTACAAATACCAACTAACATTGATATACTGAAAGTAGTTGTGTCAGGTTGTCTGTTACATTTTCATGACTGAATTTTTGATGTTAAACTAACGTAGGTGTTTGAAGTTACGTTTAGTTAACAGGTGGTTAGATGTCGATATCTCTGAATGGAGTTTCTAAAGTTAAATTGTGATGTTAAGATTAGGTGTTTTATATATATCGTAATAACAACTTATAATAAGATCATCCCCTAAGAGGAGGTTTTCTTCTTTCTTTCTTTTTCTTTCAAAAGATAACTCTCGAATTAGGAATAAATCCTTTCTTAGGTTAAGGTCTTTACGAACGTACAAGACACGGACACAAAGAACACCCAGACTCAGAACAACAATTTGTGAATCACACAAAGTGTAGTCCCGTGTGGGGTTTGAACCCACAACACTTGGTTTTTCAAGTCGTCGATCACGCCGCAAGGCGCCCTACACTACGTTTGTCCAATCGTGGTCTCCACTCTAGCACATTTCGACTCCAGCGATCATCGGTTCAACACCCAGCATCGCACACTCTATCGCGGGATCCATACGTACTGGTAAATATCTTAACTTCTCTGTAACGATGTGGTGTGCAATAAAGTATTGAGGATATAAATAAAGGAAACAGAGAATCGCCACCACTATTTTGCCTATAGGCCGCGTAAAAACAATCGTGTAGGCTTTGTTTTAAGTTTTCCTTCTCTTTGCGCTTCTGTTGTCCTATATAATTTGGGGTAACAGTATGTGGTGCATGGATGGAGTATGTGTTGATCGATTAAGAATACAGTCTCGCCACGCCTATAAGTGTCGTAAGAGACGACTAAGACAACGTCACTACAAGAAAAGGTAAACTTGAAACAAACTCTATGCTAACCCTGCAGTCCAGCACAGTATAGTAGACCAGAAAGCTTCTTTCTAAGGAGAAGGCTATGTCCAGCAGTAGGTCATTAAAGACATATCTATACACCTGCCTTTCTTCCTTCCATTTAAGCTTGATGATGAGAAAAATCTAGACATAATATTTGCACGACACGGAAATGGAAAAAGCAACGCCTTACGTATCACTCAGTGTCTACCACCGCGTCACAAAAAAAGAATTGGCTAGCTTACTTGGCTCTTCAATTAAACAATTAGTTTGTTAACAACGATTTTAGTATTTTGACTTTTGCCGCCAGTGTCATAGGAAACTTTACAAACATACATGAAACGAACACAAAGAACACACAGACTCAATACTATAAATTTGTGCATCACACACAGTGGACGTGTATAAGTATAAATATATTCGTGTGGTGAGGGATTAAGAGTACAGAGTGTTACCACCCCTATTCTTCCCATGGGTGTCGTAAGAGGAGACTAAGGGAACAAAATATGTAAAACAACATCACTGCAAAGAGAAGGATAAATTGAAACAAACCCTATTCCAACCCAGCGTGGTATAGTAGGCCAAAACCTATAGCAAACGAAGGGTTATGTCCAAGTGGGCTATTAAAAGCTGTTGATGTGATATGCATACACATTTATTTGTAAAAATAGTCTGCCTGTTGTACCATAATAGACTACTATACACCTCTACCTACTCCTATAGGCATAAGTAATAGACATAATAGATAACATTTTAGTTATTATTGCTTAAAACACACATAAAATCACGCTTTTTCTATATATTTTTTTCTATATTAATAACCTACCAAAGTGACTCTACTCTGCTTGATGGAAAGCATGGATAGAATCCAAGAGTTGTGGTCACCATACTCATTACAAATGCAGACAAGCAATGTGGTGACCCACACTATGGCGACCTAGTGAGATGCTTTTTCATGCCCCACTTTTTATCGTGGCAGTGTAAGACTCACACAGTTATCACGATAACTGTGACCCCTGCATCAATGGGCCTCCGGTCTCCCACTCGCCAATGAAACACGACAGCACGGATGCTAGCGCTTTAGGTTGGTCTTCTGTGGGAGGGTAGTACTGCCCCGGTTGAGCCGGCCCGTTCGTGCTGAAATCAGCATGGCTCTACTACCAAAAAATAGTTTCACGGAAGGGTAGGCAGAGGCAAATTAAACTTCCACTTTTCACCAGTGATTTAATCTCACGTAATAGGTAGAGAATCTAATGCCGCTAAGCGGGATGTTTTGTTTACCAGAGCCTCGTTCGTCGAACAGCAGGTGTACGTACCACTTGCAGGTGAGGTTGACTTGAGACCCTAACCTCTTGGTGGGAACCTTATACACTCTATAGTTATTACTATTCTACACATAATTTATCAGCATCATTAATTATTATGACTATAAGAAGGATATTGCATTAATCATAAATATTTCTAATGGTATTTAAATATTTTAATATTAATTTTTATTTGTCCGTGTGGCGACGGATTAAGAATACGTAATGTCATCACTCCTATTCATCCCGTGGGTGTCGTAAAAAGCGACTAAGGAATCAAATTGTTTCGGCAATTCAAACCAAGTTCAAATTGTTTTAAATACTTGTAGTGGAAATATTTCATTGAAATATTAACAGATTCGCCACATTTTTATACTATGCTCCATTACGTGATGACGGATGGACTTCAATTTATCATATAGATGTCGTAAGAGGCGGAAGGAAAATACGCAAGACAACATCATTTCAAAGAGAAGGAAAACTTGAAACAATTTCTATTCTGACCCGTCTGGTTAACGTGGTGTAGTAGGACAAAACCTCCTTGCTAAGGAGAGGCCTACGTCCAGCAGTGGAATGTTAAAGGTAGTTGATGAAAATGATGATGATGAAACCTTTATTCAACACATTTTGCTTTTATTTTTATAAATAGACAACGCCCGCAGTAGGAATAAATCCTGTATTGCAGAGGACTTTACAAACATACCAATAACGGACACAAAGAACACCCAGACTCAGAACAACAATTTGTGGATCACACAAAGTGTTGTTCTATGTGGGATTTGAACCCACAACACTCAGCGAAGTAGAGAACGGCGTGGCGACCGCTTAAACCACTAGGCCAACCGTGTAGTCAACATTATGCATGCATGCATGCATTGCCTAACGGTAGAATCATTTAAAACCATTATAACAGTGTTTTCTGTAGAAATAAACCTGATTTGACTTAATTAAATGGACTTTATCGTAATTAGTTTCTTGCTAGTCTAGTCTAGCATTTAGCGATCCTAATTATGAGGTCAGTGGTGACAAATAACTGTGTTATAATTACTCTGTCTGGGTATATTTATCTGTAATAGACATTTATTTAGTAATATAGGTAGGTTTATCACCAGTCTAAATATTATAGTATGTGTTTTGTTAGGTTTGGGATTAGACTGGCGTGCGTGAGATGTGTCCAGCCACTAATATTATAACATTTGGTAACTAGCTGACCCGCACAACCTCGACTGCATCTCCCCTTGTCTTTATACAGCGTGAATAAATTTGTTTACCATAGAAAAGGTTATAATGAACTTTCGTACATTATATTTGCGTAACTTCAACAGTTTACGCAGCGCACGCGATGGAACCTTTCAAAAGGAATAAGTTTACCACATTTTTGCAACATATTTCATTAATACGCCTCTCCATTTGGTCGTAGCGTGATGATATGTAATCTTCATAGATAACTGGACTATTTAACACTAAAAACTTTTTAAATCGGCTCCGTAGTTCCTGTGGATAACGCACTGGTCTCAGGAACTACAAACCCAGTTTGAAATATTCGGTATCATATATATGTATATATATATACTTTCGGTGTTAGATATACAACTTATTGAAGAAGGTTATATATTATCACACTACGACCAAAACGAGCGGAATAATAAAGAAAATGTTGTAAAAATGTAACGCTCCTTGCGTGCATTACGTAAACAATTATTAATTATTTTCCTTTTAAATCAAAGTGGACGTCGATTCCACTGCTTAACGAAAGTCTCCTCCAAGGAGTGCCAACATTCTGCTGCTTTCAAGTCGTCTTTCGCGCCGCATCGTCCATCCATCTATTTTATTCTCCTTTAGAAGTTCTAAAACAAAGTCCGTGGCAGCATATGGCTATATGTTAAAGTTGGCTCGCTATAACCCTTTTTATGGTAAATAAATTTTATCATGCTGTTTTCTAGGTAGTAGAGCCACGCTGATTTCAGCACGAGCGAGCTGGCTCGACCGGGGCAGTGCTACCCTCCCAAAGAAGACCAACCGAAAGCGCCAGCATCCGTGTTGTCGTGTTTCGTTGGTGAGTGTGAGACCGGAGGCCCATTGATGCAGGGGTGACAGTTATCGTGGTAACTGTGTAAGCCTTACACTGTCACGATGACTGTCGTGCCTTTTACGTCCCCAAGCGGAGTGTGATAAAACATCTCACGAGCCGCCATAGTGTGGGTCACCATACTGCATTGTCTGCATTTGCAATAAGTATGGCGACTACAACTTTTAGAATCTATTCATGCTAAAAAAAGTGTATAACATCACGCTACGGGCAATAGGAGACGCCAACGACGTTGCGCGGGTCGGCTAGTTTATTATATACTTCATAACATGTAACTTATACGATAATTTGTGAGCGGTACACGTCTTCAAGTAACATTAATGTTACTAAATTAATATTTCACAGAAATTTTTTTTTTTTTTTTGCTTAAAAAAGACAACGCTCGCATTAGGAATAAATCCTGTGTCGCGGGGGACTTTACAAACATACAAGAAACGGACACAAAGAACACCCAGACTCAGAACAGCAATTTGTGGATTACACAAAGTGTTGTCCCATGTAGGATTTGAACCCACAACACTCAGCGAAGTGGAGAGCGGCGTGGCGACCGCTTAAACCACTAGGCCAATCGTGCAGTCAATTATTTTTTAATTAAGATGAAATTAAATTATAACCTAGTTCCAACTTCGTTACAAGTTTTTAATTAAGTTTTGCATACTTTTAAGGTATATTTTTATGGCTCAAATCTCTTAATTAATATATACGTTACTTAATTAATATTAAAACGGATACGGAAACACTTAGTTTTATCACCAAATTAAACGTTTCCGAGATTATGTCATGACAAATGAGGTTGCCGGTATGTATATTGTGTTAATGAAACAGTTAAACCAAGGAAGCTGTTTCTCAGAAAGCTGTAGCGATTTAGATCAAACTTTTATAGATTATTTGTTATAACATAATGGTAAACAAGCTTATGATTTGTTTGAAAGTGATTATGTAACACAAAGACACAATACAGAGGTATAACATGAATATTAATGACGTCAAAGCTATGAGTTCAATTTAATTACGGCTTCAATTCCCGTTTAGTGCTTATATTTTTATTCATTTACATTTGTAATGGTATAAGGGCTTTCAACGTGCTCTGGTGATCCGCCTGAGAACCAAAGTGACTGACATAACTCTGAAAGTTAGCTGGTTAAAGTGGCAATGGGCTAGTCACATGTCTCAGAACTACTGGAGTAAGCGTGTTCTGCAGTGCAGACCGCGTCTTGACAAACAGTGTCGGACGCCCTTCGGACAGGTGGCGGGACGATTTACGTAAGCGGGGCTGGCAGCGATGGATGTAAAAAGCAGCAAACCAGACTCTATAGCGTGCCTTCGGAAAGATTCATTTCCAGCAGTGGACTGCAACGGGCTGGTCATGATGATTGATGGGCAAATGAGTAAACTGTGGTACTTAATGGTGTCTAGGGATAAAATTACGTGGTTTTGAGGTGAAAATATACTTTGTCTTAGAAGTATGAAGGTTATATCAATCCTAGATTACTGTAGGCGGTAATAATGTTTTATGGGATGATTATACGAGGCAAAATCTACAGATGTTAAAACAGTCGATACTCTCGGCCGAAGGTGTCACTTGTCTCGGGACTAGATAGTGGCCGTAGCGACCTTAAGGGCTGCTGCTAAAATGTTGTTAGTACTAAGAAAGGGTTTTCGGTAATTTTACTCCTGAGGAAGTTAAATAAAGCTGGAACATCATCATCAACAGCCTTTAATAGTCTACTACTGGATACAGGCCTTTCCTTAGACAGGAAGTCTTGGCTGACTAAACCACGCTCGCCAGGCGGATTGGTATAGGGTTTGTTTCCAGTTTTCCTTCGCTTTGCAGTGATGTTGTCCTGTAGTTTCCTGCCTTAGTCGCCTCTTACGACACTCACGAGATGAATAGGTGTAATGACACTGTATTCTTAATCTGAAATTTTCAAAAATAATTACACGGGCTCTAGATCTAGTTGCTTAGGAGTGTCGATAAACGCTTGCCATCATACTGTTTAGAGACACGGAGTGTAGTATATAAATATTCCGGTAATATTATGTAATTTTTGCTGGTATTCGATTGGACGCAAAATTCGTGGGAAAGTTCACTGTTTTGCGTTAAATTGAGATGTTATGTTTTAACGGCTCTAGTACTCGGTAACTAAGGAGTCGTACACACTGCGAGGCCTCTGAGTTTAGAGTAAGATAAGATAAGATTATTGGAACGAAGTTCCTTACGGCAGGCTTGGAGGGGATAGGGATTTCGCTGTGGGACCGAACTGAAAAAAAAGTGATAGTAAAACCGGAAGTGGAAAAAGTGCGTGGAATAAATCTGTGGAAAAAAGTGCGTGGAATAAAACCGTTAAATGAGACGTGCGCAGGCGCGAAAGCGCGTCATGTGTGCTATTTTATTATTTTAAGGAATTTATTATTTTATTTCCTAAAATACTGAATTTCCTAAATACTTTCTTGTACTTAAATAAAAACTAATCAGCAAAATTTAAGAGAAAAATCAAGAAAACCTACATAAAATTGAGCACGATTTTTTTTGCAAATTGTGTCGATTCCACATTATCCGAAGGAACTTCGTTCCTACCTGGTGTCCCACGACACCATTCATTTTTTAATCATCACCATTATTGTTAGTTAAGTATTTTGTCTGTGTTTCTAATAATTATAAATTTAACCTACTGTTGTCAATAGTACTAATTCTGTTGTTGCTTTAGTTGAATAGAATTTCTCTAATATTTTCGGTCAAATTAAAATATTAGGCAATAACACAAGAGAATAGAGACGTTAATGATTGTAGAAAGAGGCACCCAACACGACACGAAACACTTGTGTGGTCACGTGATGTCTAGAGATGAATAAATTATAATGAATAAGGTGTTATGTATGGCAGTTGAGGGATACAAAAGTAACGAACGACCAAAGAAAAGATGAAGTGTGAAAGAGAACTTTGCTAAAAAAGGAGTAAGAAATGTAAAAAGATGATAACGTTACATAGTTTGTATTTATATAGATGTATCTAGACAAAACAATCAGCATTGAAATGAATAACCCTAATAGAATAAATATTGACGAAAAAAATCAAACAGAACACGTATTAATTCAAAGGCCTCCTGTGAACAATACTTTACCATAAACAAACGTGTTATTTTACAATTTCAAAGCATTTGCTCACTAGATCATTGTTCAGTCTTATTTCAACCTTCCTGGGTTCGAAGCGACAATTAGAACACAGTTTATTGGTCGAATCTTATTTTCAACTAAAACAATAACTCAAAATCTTATTCGACAACTAAAACAAATTTTAAAATAAGAATAGTTATTGATTTTTACAAAGTTTAGAACTCAAAATGAGTACTTTAGTTTCGTTTAAATTAAAAACGCCAATTTAGTTATAGATTAGATAGTTTTTTAAATAAAAATGAATTATAAATTGTATTTATTAGTAATAGTTTTGATAGAAACTAAGTGCACGTTGTCTGAGAAGCATAAAATTGAGTGTGGCTATAAGGTAAGTTTGTTCAGAAAGTAATTGGATCTCATTTTAGTAAACGCTTTTCTTTGAAGGCATGGCATACTTATAATTAGGTGCATAAGGTTTCCACTAAGGATTTAGGGTCCAAGTCAACCTCATCTGAAAGTGGTGTGTCTGCTGTTCGACAGACGAGGGACTGGTAAACAAAATATTTCGATTAGCGGTAATAGCCTCACTACCTATCAAGTGAGACCAAAATACTGGCGAAACCTACCACTCTGTGGAAACATTTTTGTTCTTAATTTAAAAAAAAATGTTTCATTTTACAAAATATTCCACTGTCGTGAGGAACTTTACAAACAAGCACGAAACGGTCACAAAGAACACACAGACTCAGTAGAACAATTTGCGGAACACAAAGTGCTGTTGGGATCGTGCCCACAAACTCAGCGTAGGAGGACACGGCGACGTAACTGCTTACACCACTACGCTACGCAGTTAAACTATTTTATACTAAAACCATTACAATGTCAGTTATAATATTGAAACGTTATGTTAAGAAGCCAGAGGTACGTTGAGGATGTCATGTTAGCTGAAGAAGAAACGGAAACACTCATCCATCCTACGGTAAACGCACTAGGTGACGAAAAGCAATCTGCGACCTCCAAGAGTGCGAGTTTGGGGTCTAGGAGTAACTGTTCAGACTGACCACTACGCTTGCCCCTCAACTGCACGAATAACGTAGTGGTCTAACCGATCATCTGGCTGCTTCCTGCTACATAGTGTTGTGGATTCTCACATGGAACAACACTTTGTGTGATCCACAAATTATTGTTCTGAGTTTGGAAGTTCTTAATATTCGTTTCAACAATACTTTTAAAAATAAGGACGCCCGCATTAATGATAAATCCTGTGTAACGGGGGACTTCACAAACATATAAGAAAGGGATGCAAATGTGGGGGGACGTGTGCCATATGTACCTCCGACACAAAGGGAGGATCCTCCAACCAGGCGAGGTGATCATGCCTGGCGGGTATACATATGCTAATTGCCACGCGAATCCCTATATCGCGATACAGGATTAGTAGTTGCATTGTAGTTCATTATATTCATACATTTAGCTCATACTTTGTAGTTCGATGTATCTTCTCTAGATGGCGCTGTTGTAAATTTTTCTTTGTGCTGTAATGTGGAAATCGCCACACAAAGGCTTAGAACAGTTGTTCTAAGTCTGTAATTCACACAAAGTGTTGTTCCAAGTAGGATTTGAACCCTCAACACTCAGCACAGTAAAGAGCGGCGTGACGACCGCTTAAATCACTAAACCAATCGTGCAGTCGAATGTAAACTCCCTCGCAATACAGGATCTATTCTTAGTGCGGTTATTGTGTTTTGAAAGTAATGATCACCATCATCAACATCTCAGCCAAAGGACGTCCACTGCAGGTCATAGGTCTCCCCCAAGGTTCTCCACAACAGCCGATCCCGTGCCGCTCGTATCCAGCAGCAACCCGCGACCTACACCAGGTCGTCAGAACACCTTGTGGGGGTGCCTACCAACACTGCATTTCCAAGTACGCGGTCAGCACACCAGAACTTTACGGCCAAATATAAATATATTTTAAAAGTAATGGAATTTATAAATTACTCCTTTAACGGGTGTTCGAGCTTACCATCTTCCCCTATTGGACTTCGTAGGTAGTCTTTTTAGAATAGCGTTATTCCCAGTTACGTCTGGTGACACCCAGTGTCCACCTTTTGACTCTTCTTTCTTAGAACATTTCTTTTAAAGGATAACTCTTTTGCAGCAATGTCCTCAAACAAGGGATGGAGCCTTGAACGTCCATCTTATTCCTCATTCGCATATGGACGCTGGATGGGTGAAGACCTTCGACCAGTACTACTACGGGAGTAAGTAAACAACATACCTTCACCCCTCTACCTTAATTCTGGGCAGCGATTCAAAAGATATAAACGCATTTTCGACGGAACGAATTTGAACCGCATGTGTCCTCGTTGTTCTAGTGGTTGACGTACGAGACTGTCGATCAAGAGGTCTCGGGTTTGATTCCCAGGTCAAGTCAAGAAGGTCAATTCTTAATAAGCACATCCCAGAGTATAGAAGTTGGTAGTATTTCAAACCCGTGGCTTAGAAAGCACATTACGCTGTCGGATCCTGTTGTCCTGAACATCTAAGGCAGTCGTTATTCGGAAGTCAGTGCTATCAAATGTACTGACAACTAGTTCAACCTTCAAATTCAGTTCCTATTCGTCTCAGGAGGTCCAATTTCAGTGGCTCCGTCTAAAAACTGGTATTCAGATGAAACCGGTCAAACTAGAAGCCGACCCTAAATCATCTTGGAAATAATAAAGGCTAGGAAGATGATCATGTGTCCATAAG
Organism: Hypercompe scribonia; assembly: GCA_949316085.1. NCBI lineage: Eukaryota > Metazoa > Arthropoda > Insecta > Lepidoptera > Erebidae > Hypercompe > Hypercompe scribonia. The sequence continues at coordinate 7,717,557 of OX438997.1, forward strand.
TGTCTGAAATAACTCACTGACAAGTCACCCTGTGTCTGATCGTCAAATCCTTAAAAAATCTTCAATCAACCATTTGACTGCCTTGATGGAGTAGCGGTAGTGAAAGCGACTGCTGTGTTTAAAGTCTCGGGTTCGATTCCCGGGTCGGACCAAATTTTTGTATGATCTGCAAATATTTGTTTCGGAGTTTGGGTATTTTCTATTTATAACATGTATATATTTACAAAAAAAAGTATATAAATATTCTCTCAGTCAGTCTAGTTATCATAATACAAGCTTTGCTTTGTTTGAAACTAGATGGCGTTGTGTGCTAAATGTCCGAAATATATATTATTTTATTATTTTTATCTCCATTCTACATTTAAAAGCCCTATTTTGGTATAATATACAGAAACAACAACACGCTTATACCCTTGGGAGTGAAAGTAACAATCCGGTACTAATACACATTGTTTTTGCAGCCAAGACTACAGTCAGCACAGCTAATGTCCAACTGATATACCACTCCGTGTTATCAGAACTACTCCATGACAAGAGAAGAAAGTGAGTCTTATATTTTCTCTTCTCGAAACAAAGAAGTTGTTGTTGACTTATGCAGTACAGGTTATACCTTTGTGGAATACCGTAAGATGACCCGTCTACTTTCCAAACTATTCACGCTGTAACAATACAATATACAGTAATGCCCCGCTGTACGCGAGGGATAAATTCCGAAAAAAATCGCGTTAACTGAAATTCGCGTATATAAACGAAATATGTACAAAAAATACGAATTATTTTAATCAATCACTTTAATCCTAAGAACACTTATATAATGCAACACATACTACTAATTTTTTTTTACGGCAAAATACAGCTGTTGTCTTTTGACTACGTTATGTTTATACGCACTTTCGCGTAATGTGAGGCAATTGAGAGTGAAATTTGAACTTCGCGTTATAATGAAACCACGCATAGCGGGGTCGCGTAAAGCGGGGTATTACTGTATGTAATATGTATATCCATGTGGTGACGGATTAAGAATACGGAGTATCACCACCCCTATTCATCCCATGGGTGTCGTAAGAAGCTACTAAAAGGAGCAAACTTAAAACAAACCCTATACCAACTTACCAGGTCCGTGTGGTATAGTAGACCAAAACCTCCTTCCTTCCATGCACTGTAAAGGCTGTTGATGTTGATGTGGTGTGTACAGAAGGAAATTCATTTCTTCCATTCTCCTCTATCACTCGTCAATTCACTGCTTACCCTTTTCCTAACCGTATCTTCTTTAACGCAGTTCCACCATTTCCTTTTCGTTGTCTTCTACTTTTCTTCTGTAAGAAAAAAAGCAGACTGACTCTACGTTAGACTAATCACAATTTAACTTTATTTTCTCCAAAAGGTTCACCTTCTCTGAAACTGCATACTTCTGGCGCTGGTGGAAAGAACAGCGTCCCACAACCAGGGCTACCTTCAGAACCTTAGTGCAAGAAGGAAGAGTGGAGTTCGCTGGAGGCGGTTGGGTCAACAACGACGAAGCGACACCAGACTACCTTCATATCATTGATCAGTTTACTTGGGGATTAAGGTGAAATGGAGAAAGACTAGCAGTAACCTTCTATCTGTTTTCTCTCTTGTTTTCTATCACAACTAACATTATTAAGTGGAATGTGAGTTTCTTATTGAATTCTTTCTTACGCTTTTACGCCTAAGCTATACGTCAATATGTGATAGTCATAAGTCAGTTTGATTTTCTATCTCAACTAATCATCCAACTGCTTCCCTCTCGCTAGAGGAGGGAGAAGGCCTCAAAATGAAAGAAAGAAAAGCACTTAAGTTTTAAAGTGAAATCTTCGATAAGCAGTTTTAGCTGGGAAGTAAATCCATGTAAGTCATTCTAGACATGGTCCCGTGCCGTGGTCGCGCTTGACCCAACTGTGAATGTAAAATATAGACTCACTGGCGCGCGCGCAGCCCGTAGACATAACACAGATGGACAAATTTTAATTTAAGATCAAACAACTAATTGAAGTGAAAACTTCTTTAGGCGCGTTGAGCGTTTTGGTAGAGGGTAAAATTCTCGGTTCGCGTCACCGACATGCTAATGATAATAGTATATCTATAGCTATGGAGAATATGATATTATATATTATATATGAAATTTATTATTATTATATATTATATATGATATTATATATTATATATAGCTATATATGAAACATAAAAAATTTCATATAATTTTTGCATATAGTTTTAATTACTCTCAACTTAATAGTTCCGTTTTCACTTCTATCGGCAGTCCCACGACTGCTACTGTTTTTTGAACATTCAAAAATAATAACAATTTCGTTCCAGTCGGCAGTCCTCATGAACGCGTTGTATTTTTTAACATTTGTGTTTGTACTAACTTTTTTACACTCTCAATTTGGGTAGATGACTGCATCGTAAATAAATACCAATGACCACTTCATTAAAACTAATATCGCGAAACACCTTAGAAAATAGAATTAACATAGCTTATTATTATTATTACGAATTTAAATCAAATATACAGTGAAATATATTGTTCAATTGACTAGTCTAAAACAGTGACGTCACAATTTTGTATTTAGTACATTTTTCATACAAAATTGTCGTTTTGACAGATGATAAAAAGTAACTAATTTGACTAAGGTATCATCTAGCCTATTGCAGCTGTCTATAGGTGGTTGTAGTTGCTTACCATCACGTGACTCATAAGCTTTTTGTTGAATGTGCGTACAATCCATTAATGCAAGAGTGGTTGTCGTGGTAAATGTGTGAGCCACTGCCACGATTACTACCGTGCCTTTTACGTCTCGTCTCGTAAAGAAGTGTCTCACTAGGCCGCAATAGTGTGGATCACCATACCTTATTGTCTATATTCGTAATGCAAAATTTCCATCAAGCAGTATAGTCACTTTGGCAGGCTCTTAAAATAGAAATAAAACCCTATGGTGTCGCATTAAGATTACGGAATGGCACTCCTAAGTCGACTAAGAGACAATCAGTGCAGGAAAACATCACTGCAAGGAGAAGGAACACTTGAACAGCTGGAACCAACACCTTTTTTTATTCACTCTGCGCCTGAAATACGAGCGACAAGGGAACTACTATTATCAAGATATCTGGACTCCTCCCAGCACCTAGACTTTAACATCAGTACATTTACGGGTTACCAACCCTTTTGGCTAGTGTGTTACAGTAGTAGAGCCACGCTGATTTCAGCACGAGTGGGCCGGCTCGACCGGGGCAGTACTACCCTCCCACGGAAGACCAACCTAAAACGCTAGCATCCGTGTTGTCGTGTTTCGTTGGTGACAGTTATCGTGGTAACTGTGTAAACCTTACACTGTCACGGTGACTGTTATGCCTTTTACGTCCCCAAGCGGGGTGTGAAAAAGCATCTCACAAGGTCGCCATAGTGAGCACCATACTGCATTGTCTGCATTTGCAATGATGGTGACCACAACTCTTGGATTCTATTCATGCTTTCCATCAGGCAGAGTAGAGTCACTTTGGCAGGTTCTTAATATAGAAAAAAAAAGTAGGCCAATAAGTTCTTGGTAATGTCTAGCAGTAGACTATTCAAGGTTGTGGATGATGTTGATGACTACCAAAAACAAGAAAAGCTAAATAAAAATCTCACATTAATTGTCCGTTGGATCGTGTGCAGACATGATCACCTAGTGATGATGGGGACTCTCGCGTTACCTTTGGACTTTCATCACAACAGTTTTAACATTTTATCATTTCAAACATTTAGATATTTTCTATGTATACTCGTAATATGTACGTATTTGCATAAAAAAAATTGTATATAAGGATTCTATCAGTCAATCTAGTTTTTTTTTTGTTTGAGAGCCTGCCAAAGTGACTCTACTCTGCCTGATGGAAAGCGAATCCAAAAGTTGTAGTCACCATAGTCATTATGAATGCTGACAATGTAGTATGGTGACCCACACTATGGCGGCCTATTAAGATCTTTTTTTACGCCTCACTTGGGGAAGTAAAAGGCATGACAGTCATCGTAGTATTGTATTGCACACACCGGCCCGTTTATATTGAAATCAGCGTGGTTCTACTACCTGTTTTTACAGTATCAGCTCTGTTTCTTTTTAACTCGATGGCGCTGTGTGTCAGTATCATAAATATTTATTGTTCATTTTACAGGAAAATTAACGACACCCTAGGTCCCTGTGGTAAGCCAAAGGCAGCGTGGCAGATAGACACATACGGACATACCCGGGAGCAAGTCTCTTTGTTAGCCCAGATGGGATATGATGGGTTATTCATTGGTAAGTTTAATAGTTAAATACCCCCCCTATGTTTTAGGGTTGGACGGGACTATTAGTTAGTAACCCTGACTACTAAACCAAAAGACGTGCGTTCGATTCAGACTCAAGAGAAACAGATATGTGATGACCACGATCCCTTGTTCTGTTTCTGGGTGTAATTTATCTATACTAATAATATTTTGGGCAGGCCACATCGCTCGTAAAACCGACAACCGTTGGGAAAGAAAGATTCTTGAATGGCGACCACGTACCGGAATACGAAGCGTGGGTAGGCTCCCCACTAGATGGACCGACGACATAGTCCGAGTCGCGGGGAGCCGATGGATGCAGTTGACGTCCAGTCGTACGGCGTGGCGTTCTAGGGAGGAGGCCTATGTTCCGGTTGATGATGATGATAATGATGAATAATATTTATTCTAATATTATAAATGTGAACGTGTGTTTGTTTGTTTGTATGTTTGTCTTTCTTTCACGTCGCAACGGAATGATATTATGGTATGATTTTTGTGTTTAGAGGTAGTTAAGAGTTAGTTAGTTAATATTATAGGCTATTTTTTCACGTGGTAACACATCTAATTTCCATAGAAACATCCATTATGATACGCTTTTTTTTCTATATTAAGAGCCTGCCAAAGTGACTCTACTCTGCTTGATGGCAAGCGTGTATACAATCCAAGAGTTGTGGTCACCATACTCCTTGCAAATGCAGACAAAGCAGTATGGTGACCCCACACTATGGTGGCCTTGTAAGATGCTTCTTCACACTCCGCTTGGGGACATAAAAGGCATGACAGTCATCGTGACAGTGTAAGGCTTACACAGTTACCATGATAACTGTCCCCCTGCATCAATGGGCCTCCGGTCTCACACTCACTAATGAAACACGACAACACGGATGCTGGCGCTTTAGGTTGGTCTCTTGTGGGAGGGTAGTACTGCCCCGGTCGAGCCGGCCCGCTCGTGCTGAAATCAGCGTGGCTCTACTACCTAGTTAATTGTACGTATACGTATTTGAATCACTCAAAATTTCATAAATATCGAAAGATTAAGCGACGCCATTAAGTGTTTCCGCCCAATTGCGTACGGTACAAAATGTATCATTACACTTTATAAAAAATGAAACACAGACGAAGTGCCGCGGGTTACCTACTCTCCACACATCCTATTTTCGCGAAAAGGGGTCACAAAGAGCGTCAACACATTAATGATATGCTGTTTAAAAGTTGAGGCAATGAAGAAGCAAATTGTAATGTTATCGTCCCGCGGTCCTCAACTTTAAAAGCAACATAAATAAATTGTTTTAATTGTTAGGTCGAGTCGACCACAAAGAAAGAGAAGCTATGATAGAAGAAGACAGAATGGAGTTCATGTGGAGAGGCAGTGACGTTCTGGGTAAGTCACTTCAACTCTCACCATTATCTGCCATTTTTTCTATTTTAAAAGACTGGCAAACTGAGTCTACTCTGCTTGATGGAAAGCATGAATAGAATCCATACTACATACATATACATAAATGCAGGCAATACAGCATTATGACCCACATTATGGTGGCCTTGTGAGACACTTTCTCACGCCCTGCTTGGGGACGTAAAAGACACGAAAGTCATCGTAGCAGTGTAAGGTTCACACTCTTGCCATGACAACTGTCACACCTGCATCAATGGGTCTCCGGTCTCGCTCTCCCCAAAGAAACACGATAGCACAAATGCTATCGCTGTAGGTTACTAGGGTAGTACTTCCCTACTTAGGGGAGTCGAGCCGGCCCGTTCGTGCTGAAATCAGTGTAGCTCTATTTCCTACCTTTTTTACAATTTTTAAGCCCTGAATTTCATTCTACCGTAGCTGAGCCCCCGTAATAAATGCCAAGACATCCCCGCCCTCCATCTAATATAATTTTCAACAAGTACTTAATCGCAAATACGGTTTTAAGTAAATATTTTTAAACAAAGTCTTTATTTATTAGTCTTTAGTAACAATAGAATTTGTAACAAAAATTTAATAATTTCGTCCCTCCCTGTGACCAAGTGTGGTACTTTGAAGACCCATCAATGAGTAACGTAATACGTGTACGTCACCTTAAAACTGTACTAATATTTTAAATTAGAACAGTTTTTATGTTTGGTTGAATGCGCTTATCTCAGAAACTGCTGGTTCAAACTCTAAAAATATTTAACTGTTGAATAGCCCATTTATCGAGGAATGCTAAAGGCTATATAACATCACGCTATGATCAATAAGAGGAATGCCATAACAAAAAACGTTACAAAATGTATTATTAATTGCCCTTATTTTCAGGCAAAATGTCGGACATAATGACTCACACGTTGTTCAACTTATACAACGCTCCAGAAGGCTTCTGTTTCGACTTCCTCTGCAACGACGAACCCATCATAGACGACCCGGACAACAAGGTTTATAATGCGGATAAGAGGGTAATGGAAAATATTTACATCCTAATATTGTAACGCATCCTGATACATCCAATCCCTTTATGGTACTAAAAGATATACGAGACAATTTAAACACATCCTCATTTGGTAAATGTTAACGATGACGACAGACTTTTTTTGGCTTTATGGGCAAAGTCACAGACGGGACACCTGCTGGCAAGTGACTACCTGCGCTTATAAACACTTACAATGCAAAAGTCACAACTGCGTCTCCACCCTCTTAGTCTTTTCTTCAAAAGCAGGCACGAAAGGGTTCTGGGCTTCGGTGACCTCACTTACTCGACTACACATTAGACTAAACTCCTAAAATTGAACCTACTGTATATTTATATGCAAGTGAAAATATAAATATTTGTAACTCACCTGTAAATACGTTTCTGAAAAAAATTTGTTTTCTGTTGTCATCGTAGCTTTACATAAGTAGTAGTAGTATAAACTAAGGAGTTTAATGGATCCAAACACAAAAAATGGGCAGAATGACTATTAGGGTTGTAACACTTAATCAAATGTTTATTATGAGTGTAAATACTTTATCGAATAGTTATGATCGAAATACTTCAAAATAGTAAAACCAGATATTTGAGTAAATACTTTTTCATTTTTATTATTATTCTTGTGGAGAAAACTCAAAGGGAGGATCCTCCAATATGGGCAGGTGATCATGCCTGGGGCGGGCCACGGCCCAACAGTTGGTGTTGGGATGTTGTATACATGCTAATTGCCACGCGAATCTCTATTTCGCAATACGGGATAGCAGTTGCTTCGTTGTTCATTATACTCCGTAGTTCGATATGTCTTCGCTAGATGGCGCTGTTATGTATTTTTCTTTATGTTGTAATGTGGAAGTTGTCACATCGAATATTAGGTCTAGCTGTTAGCGTATACAACTGCCAATCAAGAGGGGTTCAATTCTCGAGTCGGGTCAAAAAGTGTTATATTATTACTGTTTATATTATTATAAACGTATTTCTGCTTGCAAGGTAAGTCCTATGTGTGAAACATGAGTGACGATAAGTACTCAGTATTTTAAGGCTTAGCTTTGAAGTATTCGAGTATTTTTTTCAAATTACTTAGATATGATACTCATAGATTATTTTTTGAAATGATAATGAAATATTATTTATATGTAAATAAACCTACAGCAAGGAAAGATAGATTTATGTAAATGTCATGGTTTTAAAACCGAACAAACCTTTCACAATTTTTATATACTTTTAGGGGTTTCTTTATTAATAGTATTCTCAACTGCTTCGACTTACCCTCTCCTTAGAACTGACAGAGGTTAATTACAAGGGTAGTGAACTATACTAAAACGTACAAAGGGTCTATCATACATCCATTCGTACTAGTATCTACGGATTTTATAATCCACGCTAAGATTATCAATTCGAAAGTAACTGTCCGTCTGTTACGCTTTTACAGCTAAACTGCTGCACCAATTTCAATGTAAATTGGCATGGAGATACTTTGTTTCTTGAGGAAGGATATAGGCTATCTTCATAACCGATACACACGTGGACGGAACCTCGTATCAAAGCTAATCCTTTTAATAAAAGAGGTCATCATCATGACTACTAATAGCCTTTCTAATAGTCCACTGCTAGACATAACCCTCTCCTTAGAAAGGAGGTTTTGGTCTACCACACTGACCAGACGTGTTGGCATAGGGTTTGTTTCAAGTTTTCGTTCTGGATGGATTAAATGTACTATGACGCTATACTAATACGGATGTATGTATATTGACACTTGATATTTAAACTCAGTTCCACTCCTTCCCAACCCCTATTTTTGCAGGTAAACGATTTTATAACACAAATAGAGAGGCAGGCGAAGTATTACGATCATGACAATATTATGGTTACAATGGGAGGTGACTTCACGTATCAGAGTGCAGCCAACTGGTTTATGAATATGGATAAACTTATCAAGTAAGTAATAATTGTCATCTTATAAATACGTATATATCAACCTATGGTGATGGATTAAGAATACATAGTGTTACCACCTCTATTCATCCCGTGGGTGTCGTAAAAGGCGACTAAGGGAACAAAGTATGCAAGACAACATCATTACAAAGAGATGGAAAACTTTGAACAAACCCTATTCCAACCCGTCTGGCCAGTGTGATATAGTAAGCCAAAACCTCCTTGCTAAGGAGAGGCCTATGTCCAGCAGTGGATTGTAAAAGGCTGTTGGCGAAAATAGTATACTGTTGGACTTTGATCTCTACTTAGAAAGGTGATTGGCTTTAGTCTACTGTGACGACTTCCACGTAAGTGTAAACAGAAAAACATACTACAGCGCCATCTAGCGAAGATACATCGAACTATGGAGTATAATGAACAACGGAGCAACTACTAATCCTGTATCGCGAAATAGAGATTCGCGTGGCAATTAGCATATATACAACATCCCAACATTAAGCGTTGGGCCGTGACCCGCCAGGCATGATCAGCTCGCCTGGTCGGAGGATCCTCCCTTTGTGTCGGAGGGACATGACACCCCGTCCCTCCACACTAATTGTAATTAGTAAGTTTTAATTTGGTTGTCGATGTTTTTTATGTATACATGGGGACATTTACAAGCCAGGGTCCATAGTCCTGGGTCCATCGGGGTACTAGAAATTTTCTTTCTAGGGTACACCTGGTTTCTCATCAACCCCCCTAGCCAAGTTGAGATTCTACAAACGTGAGTGTTGTTAGAAAGCTAAAAAATTAATGTTCATGACGTCTCTCAACGTCAAAACACTTGGTCAAAATAAAATATTAGTCAATAATCCAAGGGAATAGAGACGTAGGTGATTGTAGAAAGGGATTCGAAGCGAAACCCTTGCATCTTGACTTAGGGGGCTAGTTAGCCGATCTGAGTTCGATATAACCACTCCACCGGTTGGTAGTATCAGAGGAGATGTAAAACAAAATACAGGAAGCGAGTAGACCCACGGCCTAATGATAAGTGGACGCAAGTAACTCAAAAGACACGAATTCGTTTCCAATTGGTTAGTAACTATAACCTTACACATCTCGGAAGATGCGCAAACAGACATACATAGGCATACAGTCATGAACTAAACGGTTCCGCTCTTCCTTTCTGTGCTCATCATTCAAAACCTGGAACTCGCTACTAGCGCATATGTTTCCGTCCCACTACGTTCCTGGGTTCTTTAAACAGCATGTGAAAAGCATCTCAGAAACTCGTAATGAGTCACCATACTGCATTGCTTGTATTCACAATGAGTATGATGACGACCATTCTCGCATCCCTTTCATGCTTACCATCAGGCAGAGTAGAACCACTATGGCAGTCTCTAAAATAAAAAAAAGTAAATACAGGTTCCGTACACTTCCTGGCTTCATCATCATAATCTCAGTCGAAAGACGTCCACTGCTGGACATAAGCCTCCTCAAGGAAGATACTAAGATACTGACTGGCCTAGTCTGATCCATTTATTTAAGAAAATTGTACTTTTGAATTATTTTTCATTGTTATAGAACTTTTTAAATTGATACATAAATAATAAATATTTCGGGCATTTGCCACAATTCCACCTAGTTCCAAACTAAGCAGAGCTTGTGCTATGATAACTAGACTGACTGATAGAATACGAGTACATTTTTTTACTACACTACACAGAGAACGCTCAAGCTTCGAAACAAATACTTGCAGATCATACAAACATTTGGCCCGACCCGGGCACCGAACTTGAGACCTCAAGCACAGCACTCGCATTCACTACCGCTGCACCACCGAAGCAGTTAGAAAGAAAACAATTATAAAGAATTCTGTTTTTATCCAGCCACGTGAACACCCATCCAGCGAACATTTCAGACATCAATATATTCTATTCCACGCCATCTTGTTATCTGAAGGCTATCTACTTGTACGGGAGGAGGGATAAAGCTGTATTTACTGAAAAAGTGAGTATCTCCACGTATTTTTGGGTCTGGATACGAAGGCTTTGGGTTAAATAACAGCACGCAACAACCAATATAAGCTGATCTTCAATAATTTTAATCTTAATGTGACTGAATATATATTGTGTCTTTTTTGTTTTGGAGACACACAAGCGGCACTCAAAAGACACAAATGAGCCTTTCGAGGGTGGAGTGGCCTCAGGAAACCTCACTCACTCGGAGCATAGAGCTTCGATAGAGTTGCTTAACATAATTTTTCTGTGAAGCTCTGGTATCACTCCGGTCTTACTAACTTATACGTGCAGAAGTATGGTTCTCAAGTATGTTTCATATTGATGCTTGACTATCTCTTTTCAGGGTGACCATCTGCCTTACGGAAGTGACTTAGTTACATACTGGACAGGATACTATAGTTCCAGACCCAGTATTAAATACCTGACTCGGAGAGCTCACATATTTCTACAAGTAAGATTAATATTACTTTTTTGGAACGAAGTTCCTTATCGCGCGGTACGCTGGCTAAGGGGGCTAGGCGAGGGGGTGCTGGGCTAGAAAACCTCCACGTGGTGCACCCTGGTAACGTTGGCGATGGTGTTCATCACTGCCAACGGCTAATGTTCTAGCACGAAGAGGAAGCCATTTTCTTCGGCAATTTGGCCGAGACTTGGTCCAACAGAGCGGGCATATTTGTCGATTCCTCTGTTGGCTCTTCGCTCTTCGGAGCAATGAGGAGGAAAACCTCGATAAAAAATCATTATGGTGGGACCCTTTCATGGGTCGACGTTTCTCCACTTTCAATGGTGGAGAAAGGAGAACGGGCTCGGTGTGCACTTACACTGCCACCGAGCAGGCATCAGGAGACGTAGTCTCCCTGCCGCCGTCGACATATCGTAGTCCCGAGTTGGAGTCACACGACTCCAATCGGGGGCGAGGGTCTTGGCTTAGCCGCCCGGACTGCGAGGAAGAAAACCTCTATAAAAAATTACCCCGAATCCCGTGTTCTGGTGCGTGGCCAGGGGATGCATGGCTGATGGGTTGTTCAGTCGCAAGCGCACTCCCAGCCGAGGCACCTGCGGACCCCTCGGTTGGGCATAAATTTACGCTTGCCCGGGTATTGGGGGATCTCTGCCCGGGTCGACTTTTTAATTCTCCCCCACTCGTGGGTTTTATTATGGAAACAAATACTCAAATCAACAAAATTAATAATAGGAAAGAACAAAAGAAGGAGGATAGCACAAAACCAAATACCCCAGAAGTCAATGTTGACTGCATTGTTGTTGACTGCACGATTGGCCTAGTGGTTAAAGCGGTCGCCACGCCGCTCTCCGCTTCGCTGTGTTGTGGGTTCAAATCCTACATGGGACAACACTTTGTGTGATCCACAAATTGTTGTTCTGAGTCTGGGTGTTCTTTGTGTCCGTTTCTTGTATGTTTGTAAAGTCCCCCGCGACACAGGATTTATTCCTAATGCGGGCGTTGTCTTTTTAAAAAAAAAAAAAAAAAAAAAAAAAAAAAAAAAATGTGACTCCTGGGAGCGTAAGGAGATCGGAACGCTTGCGTTCCAGATCTGTCATACCGTCAGATGGTAATACCGGTCCAACGACTGACACATTAGAGCAAATGTACATGGAGCTCCGCGATAGTCGTAAACGCGGACGCTTCATGGACGAAGATAGCGACGTATCCCAGGAGTGGATTCCTACCAAAGTGACCAGTAGCCGCAGAGGGAGGTCGCGTACTCCAGTCTCTACTCCGTCAGGCTCCGTCTTTTCTAAGGCGGAAGCCTATAGACGGATCAGGGTTGAGGGTGAAAATGTAGTGGAGGAGGAGATCGCCGATCTCCTGCTAAAACTTCAGGAGCCGAACCTGGGAAGTTCTGCCTGCCAAACACCAGTGTCTATGCAGGAGAGGGCGAACGTAGCTGTAGCCATCATAAACAAGGTGGCTACAAAATCTACGAACCTTAAGGGCCAATTCGTAAAAGCCCTTAAGGACTCCTCCTCCACTATTGCTGGAGTAGTTGAGACCCTGATTGGAGATGTAGCTCGCCTCCAAGCTGCCAATGAACGCCTAACAGGACAGGTAGCTGAACTGAGTGCCCAATTCGCCCAGTTTCGGGCGCAGGCGGATGGATCTGAACCTGGCCCGGCTCCGCGGCAGCCTTCGCCCTCTGTCGACTCAAGTGATGCCCACCTTCGCCAAATTCTGGAGGCGGTGGGACGTATGCTGGATGGGCGTCTTGCGGGCCTTGAGGCGAGACTGCCTCCAGCCCCCGTTGTTAGGCCGCCGCTCGCTGCGGATAGATCACGGACCGCATCAGCGCCGACTCTGCCTCCCATTGCGGCTGGTCGCAGATCATATGCAGCGGCGGTATCGGTATCTGCACCTGTGATCACTCGCAAGTCTGGACGAGCGGTCCATACAGCAACATCGAAGGCTGGGCCTACAGCGAAGGAAACCACGCCAAGGGTATATCCTCGCCTCCCCACTCCAAACCCTGGCGTTTCCGCAACAACTCCCTCTGCGACTGCTCCCTCGAATTGTGAGTGGCAGGTAGTCGGGGGAAGTAAAAAATCCCAAAAGCGTGGTAGGAGGGCTGCCAAGAAGGCAGTCTCGATTCCGCAGTCGCCACCGGCAGCAGTGATCGAAAAGACGAAGCCACGGAAACTACAGCCGCCTAAAACTGCGGCTGTAGTAATTACAGTATCGCCGGAGGCGGCAAATAGGGGGCTGTCTTATGCGGCCGTTTTCAAGAGGGCCCGGGACAGTCTCGCCACAAATAACTTTGGGACAGTAGGAGTCAGAATGCGCCTCGCCCAGACGGGAGCTCGAGTCCTCGAGTTCCCTGGGGCTGAAGGCGCAAAGACGGCAGACACGTTTGCCGAGAAACTGCGGGGCATATTCGAGGCCACGGATGGTGTGAAGATCGCCAGGCCTACCAAGTGCGTAGAACTGCGTATTTCAGGCCTGGACGACTCGGTGACGTCCGAGGATGTCCATGCTGCAATTGAAGAGAAGACGGGATGCAGCGCGGATAGCATCCGGGTCGGCACCATCCGCCCCGGTCCAGGTGGGCTTGGCGCTGTGTGGGTCAAATGTCCAGTAGTGTCGGACAAAGTCCTGGGCGCGCCGGAAAGCTGCTCATCGGTTTCGTGAACGCTAGGATCACAGTCCTGGCGCCGAGACCGATGAGGTGTTATAAATGTCTGGCGTCGGGACACACACGCGCCAAGTGTGTTAGTTGTTTTGACTGCAGTGGACTATGTTTCCGCTGCGGTCGACCGGGGCACAAGGCGGCAGAGTGCTCTGCCGCCCCTCACTGCCCGGCGTGTGCGGCGGATAACAAGCCCGCCAATCACCAGATTGGGCAGGGGGGTTGCAAATCTCCCCGCAGTTCTCGGCAGGCGTCGGGGGCTAGCCAGTCGACCCAGGCTGCCTCTGACGTCGTTTCTGCTTCGACATCGTCGCCCATGGAGGAGGTTGTAGAGACGGTCGAGTAATGGCCCAAGTCTCCAACCTCCTAGTCCAGACGAACCTAAACCACTGTGCTGCGGCGCAGGACCTTTTCCTGCAAACCATGGCACAGTGGTCGATCGGTGTTGCCGTAGCCGCGGAACCCTATTACGTTCCTCCCCGTCCAAACTGGTTGGGTGACCGGGACGGTTCCGTGGCAGTCGTCGGCTCCGCGGCGGCTCATTCCCCGCCCTTGTCGCTAAGGGACAAGGGTACTGGATATGTTGCTGCCGAGTGGGGGGGGATCACCGTATATGGTGTTTACTTCTCCCCCAACCGGAGTTTGAGCGACTTCGAGGTTTTCCTTAACAACTTGGAAACCTCGATGCGGCGTCTAACGTCTGGGCACGTCTTAGTGCTGGGGGACTTCAACGCAAAGTCCATTGCGTGGGGTTCCCCCAGGACGGACGCTAGGGGCGAGGCCGTAGAGGAGTGGGCGGCCTCGGTGGGCCTCTGTTTACTAAACAGGGGCTCCACCAACACGTGTGTGCGACAGCAGGGAGGGTCGATAGTGGACCTTTCGTTCGCTACCCCTGCCCTCGCCGCACGAGTAAGGAACTGGCGCGTCCTGGAAGAGGTTGAGACGCTCTCGGATCACCTCTACATCCGATTTGAGCTCTCCCGGACCCAGGACCCCAGTAGGGGTCACGTGGCGCGGCGTTCTTCACGCTTTCCGCGGTGGGCTTTAGCCAAATTAAATAGGGACCTACTAGAGGAGGCAGCCATCGTTCACTCTTGGCTGTCTCCGCAGGCCCCGACCGAGGAGGTCGACATGGGGGCTGGTCGCTTCCGCGATGCCATTGCGCAGATCTGTGATGCGGCCATGCCCCGCATCCGAGGTTGCCGGCCTCCACGGAAGGAGGTCTACTGGTGGTCCCAGGAGTTGGCGGACCTCCGCGCGGCCTGTACTCGTGCCCGGAGGTCCTACACCCGTAGTCGGCGGCGACACCGCGAAGAAGGCGGGGAGGACCAGCTTCATGAAGAGTACCGAGAGGCGCGGAAAACTCTGAAGCTGGCCATAAGCCGCGCCAAAGAAATTAAGAGAAAGGAGATGCTGGAGGGTCTCGATCGTGACCCCTGGGGTCGCCCTTATCGTGCGGCGCGGCAAAAGCTCCGCACGTCGGGCCCCCCCCTTACAGAGACACTCCAGCCCAGCTTCCTGCGGGAAGTGGTCGAGGGCCTTTTCCCGCAGCGGGTGGAGCACACACCCCCGTCGATGGCCTTCATGGTCGGGGACGACGGGGGGAACGAGGAAGATGTTCCGCCCGTCAGGGAATCGGAGGTAGGGGCGGTTGTTCTACGGATCCGCTCTAAGAACACCGCCCCCGGGCCGGACGGGATACCTGCCCGAGTGCTGGCCCGAGCCCTCGAACACATGTCGGACCGCCTCAGGGAGGTCCTGGACGCTAGCTTGGCGTCCGGACGCTTCCCTGAGTGCTGGAAAAGCGGGAAGCTGGTCCTATTGAGGAAGCCGGGACGGCCCGCCGAATCGGTAGCGGCCTATAGGCCCATCGTGTTGCTGGACGAGGCGGGTAAACTGTTTGAGAGGATACTCTCTGCCCGCATCGTCCGGCACCTCTGCGAGGTGGGCCCCGATCTGTCGGACGCCCAATTTGGTTTTCGGGCGGGGCGTTCGACGGTCGATGCCGTGTTGCGCCTGAGGGCCGTTACCGAAGAGGCGGTGAGCTGTGGCGGCGTGCTGTTGGCGGTGTCGTTGGACATGGCCAATGCATTTAATAGTCTGCCATTTAGCTGCATCAGGGAAGCACTCCACTACCATGGGGTGCCAAAGTACCTGAGGCGGCTTGTGGCAGACTATCTTGAGGAGCGTACCGTCATGTACGAGGACCGAGACGGTGTTCTGAGGCGGCGGTTCATGTCGTGCGGTGTTCCACAGGGGTCTGTCCTCGGACCACTCCTGTGGAACATGGGATACGACTGGGCCCTTCGAGGTCGTCTTCCCCCCGGGCTGGGCGTAATTTGTTACGCAGATGACACATTGGTCACGGCCCGGGGGACGAACTTTCAAGAGGCGGCGCGCCTGGCCACCACGGGTGTCTCTCTGGTGGTCGGGCGAATTGAGGCGCTGGGTTTGCGGGTGGCCCTGGACAAGACGGAGGCCCTTTTGTTCCATGGGCCCCGTCGTGGTCCACCCTCCGGCGCCTCCATCGTGGTCAATTCGGTCCTCGTACCGGTTCAGGCCCAGATGAAGTATCTGGGCCTGATCCTCGACGGCAGGTGGCTCTTCGACGAGCACTTCCGACAGCTTTCTCCAAAGCTGGTCGGCGCTGCTTCTGCCCTTGGGCGACTTTTGCCCAATCTGGGTGGAGCTAGCGTCGCGACAAGACAGCTATACACGGGGGTTGTCCGGTCAATGGCGCTGTATGGTGCACCGGTGTGGGTGGCGGCTCTGACCGCCCAGAATAGGGCTCGCCTCTGGCGCCCTCAGAGGATATTGGCGGTTAGAGCCATACGCGGTTACCGCACCGTATCGACGGAGGCGGCGTGCGCCTTGGCCGGAACTCCCCCGTGGGATTTGGAGGCGGAAGTGCTCGCCGAAGTTTATAGGCGGATGGTTAACTTCCGGGCGGGTAACGGCATACGGCCCCCGCCCGAAGAGATACGCGAGTGGCGAGAGGCCGCTCGTCGAGCCACAATGGCTCGTTGGTCGTCCCGGCTGGAGGCTCCACGTGCTGGCTTTGCCGCCGTGGAGGCTCTCCAGCCGGTCATCGCCGAGTGGGCAGGGCGGCAGCACGGGACCCTTTCCTTCCGACTGACGCAGGTCCTTTCCGGGCACGGTTGCTTCGGTAGGTATCTGCACTCGGTCGCCAGGAGGGAATTGAGTCCCGCCTGTCACCACTGCGACTGCAGTGAGGACTCGGCTCAGCACACGCTGGCGGTTTGTTCCGCCTGGGCGGCGCAGCGTGGGGTCCTCACTGCAGTTATTGGAGGAGATCTCTCGCTACCGGCCGTCATACGCTCCATGGCTGGTAGCGACAGTTGTTTTACCGCGGTCGCAACCTTCTGCGAAGACGTAATTTCGCGGAAGGAGGCGGCGGAGAAGGCCCGGGAGGACGATATCCATTCGGACCCAATTCGCCGCCGGCGAGCCGGGCGGCGGAGGCGCGCATACCAGCGCCTCATGCCGCCTTGAGTGTGGCTGCGGGTGGACGGGACGGGTTTTCCCCTCCATCCGCTATAGTGGCCAGCCGCGAGGAGGTGATGTGCGCGTGTGCCGTACGTCGCCTATATAGAGAGTTTATCCGCAGATGGTGCCCGCTTTGGCGGGCAGGCGCTAGGAGGGATCTGGATGTCGTAATAGCAGCGGTTCCCGGATCCCTCCTATCTCAGGCGCAAAGTGGCACACCGTGTGGTTTTAGTCGGTCCGATTCCGACACACCACCCCGCCGTAAACCCCGGTGGGGTGACGGCCCGAGGGGGTTTCCACACGTTAAAAAAAAAAAAAAAAGGGGGCTAGGCGAGCGTCACGAAAAATCCTCACGACACTTTTGCTATAGTGCGTAGCGCTCGGAGAGGAGGCAGGCCGAGTATAGGATTCGACTTATTCGTTCTCTCTCTCTCTCTCTCTCTCTCTGTTATTTTTAATATTCTTATATAAGATTGAATCACAAACATATGTGTCTTATTTTAGTTACCATAAACCAATTGTTACTAATATTGAATTTACTGATTAAATTTATAATTAAGTTATAAAACAAAATGTTTATATTCATAACCTAAAAAAAATAATGATTACAATTGTATTAGCATTCCTTCACTTATTTCATTTATCACTTAACCCCTAAATATTGTTAATTTGTTTAATTATACCTCCTATAACACTTATTTTAAAACGAAAGGAACTTCGTTCCAATCGGGTGTCCCTCATGTGACACCTCAAACATGTTTTTAGTCTTTTCTTTTTCTTCTTTTTAGTCTTTTTTAGTCATTTTTTTAGTGTCCAATTCTTGGACGTAGGCCTCTTTATGAGCACGCCAAAGAATACGGATTCATACCATTTCTATTCAGCTGCTGCTTGCTACATTCACGATGTTGTCTTGGTTTAATATTAACTGTCATCAACAAAGCTGGTGGTTCAAAATCTTTTAATTTATTTTGGACCTACCAAAGTGATTCTACTCTGCCTTATGGAAAGCATGAATAGAATCCAAGAGTAATAGTCGCCATACTCATTGTGAAGACAATTCAGTATGGCAACCCACACTATGGCGGTCTAGTGAGATGCTTTTCCACGCTTCGCTTGAAGGACCCGAGCTCATATTGAAAGATAAACACGTCCGCTGGTAGTGAGTTCCAGGTTTTAACTGATTTGCACAGAAAGCTAGAGAACTGCTTAATTCAGGAGCGTAAGAGTATTTTTATATTCACTATCTCAGAACTCTGTCATTTATGAACTGATTTGGGTAATTCTTTAATGCTACCTGTTTGTCGTATTCAAGTTTGGATGACAAGTTTCAGTTTTAATGGTGGAAAATTAAGACGTGGAATAGTGTTTATCGTAATTCATTATGATTGTTGTCATGAAAGCTAACGTGTTGACGACTGCATAAATGCCACAATGGTTTAAGCAATGACCTTGTCACTTCCTACTGCGTTGAGTAGTTCGATCCCCAATTGGAAGATTACTTTACGAGATATACAAATTGTTGTCCCAAATCTAGGAGTTTGTTATGTCTATTTTATATAATAATATACACTACCGGTCAAAAGTCTTCGCCCACCCCATACTTCATTCATTAAATTTCAAAATAATACACTTTTAGCAAATTTCCCTTTCATGTTGTCAAGCGAAGGTTTAAACGATGTTATACAAACCAAAAATAATAGTGCCCATTAATTGTTTACTTCATACGAGCGCATGTTTATATTTTGTAGGTGAGTGCGTCAAGTTACAACTTGCGAGTACCCGCTGATTCGTTTATTATTCTTTAACTGTGAATTATTTCTTCGGTGTTTATAATTGCAGTTTAGTCCCAGTTAGCCTTGTGAGACGCAATAAGCTACTGTGATTTATACTTTTTGTACCAAGATATCTTTTTGTGAAGTTCGAATACGAATTGCTACCGTTTTCGCAAATTCAGACCTTTAAGTTTTAAAATGGGTAAAACCAAGGAACTATCAGTTGAAACTCGTGCTTTAATTACAAGTCTTCATAATCTAGGTAAAAGTAACCGTGCCATTGCCGCCGAACTAAAACTACCTCGACGTACCGTGGACTACAACGTGAAAAAATATGAATCCATTGGGAGCTTTGGCGATAGAAAACGTTCAGGGCGGCCTCGAAAAACCACAACAGCTGAAGATCAACGTATTATATTGATCAGTAAACGTGATCGACGACTCACTGGTCCAGAGATAGCAGCTCAGATCAATGTGTCTAGGGATCAGCCTTTGAGTACTTCTACAGTGAAAAGGAGATTAAGAGAAGCTGACCTTTTTGGAAGGGTGGCGGTGAAGAAACCTCTTTTAAGACGTCAAAATAAAGTTAAGAGGTTGCAGTGGGTTAAAGAACATAAGGGGTGCTGGGCTAGAAAACCTCCACGTGGTGCACCCTGGAAACGTTGGCGATGGTATCATTCATCACTGCCAACGGCTAATATTCTAGCACAAAGAGGAAGCCATTTTCTTCGGCGATTCGGCCGAGACTTGGTCCAACAGAGCGGGCGTGTCTGTCGGATCCTCTGTTGGTTCTTCGCTCTTCGGAGCATTGAGGAGGAAAACCTCGGTAAAAAATCACTATGGTGGGACCCTTTCATGGGTCGGCGTTTCTCCACTGTCAATGGTGGAGAAAGGAGAACGGGCTCGGTGTGTACTCACACTGCCGCCGAGCAGGCATTGGAAGATTTAATCTTCCTGCCACCGTTGTCACATCGTAATCCCGAAAGGAGTGTCGTGGTTATGTCTCGCGACACCAATCGGGGGCGAGGGTCTTGGCTTAGCCGCCCGGACTGCGAGGAAGAAAACCTCTTTAAAAAATTACCCCGAATCCCGTGTTCTGGTGCGTGACCAGGGGATGCATGGCTGATGGGTAGTTCAGTCGTAAGCGCACTCCCAGCCGAGGCACCTGCGGACCCCTCGGTTGGGCATAAATTTACGCTTGCCCGGGTATTGGGGGATCTCTGCCCGGGTCGACCTTTAGTTCTCCCCCTCTCGTGGGTCTAATATGGAATCTGATCATACTAAAACTAAAACCTTAAATGTAGAAGGAGAGAAAGAGAAGAAGAAGGAGAAAAGCGGAGTGGACGGCTTCTCGTCCAATTTAAAGGACGCATCGGTTGGGACACCTATGTCGACGAGGCTCCCAGAAGTCATTACGACTGCTGGGAGCCGCAGAACATCGGAACGATTGCGTTCCAGGTCTACATGTTCGTCGGATGGCACGGCAGGTGACCTGATGGAAACGGCGCTGTGCGACTCCCGAAAACGCGGGCGCTCCAGAGACGAGGAGAGCGACACGTCTCAGGAGATGTTGCCTCCTAAAGTCGCCAGCAGCCGTAGAGGAAGATCGCGAACTTCGGTCTCGATCCCGTCAGGCTCCGTCTTCTGTAAGGCGGAAGCCTATAGGCGGGTTAGGGCGGATGGCGAAGCACTTGCAGAGGAGGAGATCGCAGATCTCTTACTTAAGATTAAGGAACCGATGGTAGGGGATTCTGTTCCTCAAACGCCATCGTGCATGCAAGAAAGAGCGAAAGCAGCGGTGGCTATCATCCACAAGGTAGCCACCAAGTCGAGTAACCTTAAGGGTGCTTTTGTAAAGGCCCTTAAGGACTCCTCTTCTGCAGTTGCGGGGGTTGTTGAGACCCTTATTGGGGACGTGGCTCGTCTCCAAGCGGCCAACGACCATCTCACACGGGAGGTGGCTGAGCTGAGCGCGCAGTTTGCCCAATTCCGGGCGGTTCGCCCTGAGCGAGAAGGCCCGTCTCCATCGCTTGCCCCTGTCAATCCCGGTATCATCGCTGATGCCCACCTGCGCCAAATCACAGACGCAGTGTGGCGCATGATGGACGGACGTCTCGCTGGCCTGGAGGCGAGACTACCTCCAGCCCCTGTTGTCCGGCCGCCGCTCGCGGCACATAGACAAAAGGCCGCATCGGCGCTGACGTCGCTTCCCGTTGTGGGCGGTCGTGTGTCTTATGCGGCGGCGGCGTCGGTGTCTACTGTTCCTGCGGCGTCAGTGTCTGCTGTTCCTGCGGCCGCTCCGAGTACACGACAGGCAGCTAAAGCAGTAGCTAAGACGGGTGCACAGAGGTCAGGTCCCAAAATGGCGGCCAAGTCTAGAGCGGAATTCCCTCCGCTCCCCACTCCAGCCGCTGTACCTGGCACCTCCACAACTGCTCCCTCCACATCTGCTCTGCCCATGGATGGTTGGCAGGTAGTCGGGGGGGCTAAGAAGTCCCGAAAGCGGGGCAAAAAGGCTGCCCAAAAAGCAGCTTCTACCCCGCAGTCGCCATCGGTGGCAGTGGCCGCCACAAAGAAGCCGCGCAAACTGCAAGCGCCCAAAACTGCGGCGGTGGTGGTCACCATGTCACCGGAGGCGGCTAATGGTGGGCTGTCCTACGCGGCTATCTTCAAGAAGGCCCGGGACAGTCTCGCACACGACTTCGGGACGGTGGGTGTTAGAATGCGCCTCGCCCAGACGGGAGCTCGGGTCCTCGAGTTCCCTGGGGCTGAAGGTGCAAAGACGGCGGACTCTTTCGCCGAGAAGCTGCGAGGAATTTTTGCAGCCACTGATGGTGTTAAAATCGCCAGGCCCACCAAGTGCGCTGAACTGCGTATCTCAGGCCTGGACGATTCCGTAACGGCTGAGGATGTCCGCGCTGCAGTTATAGAGAGGACAGGCTGCAACGTGGAGAACATCAAGGTCGGCACCATCCGCCCCGGTCCAGGAGGACTTGGCGCAGTGTGGGTCAGCTGTCCCGTACCGTCGGCCAAAATTTTGGCCGACGTCGGCAGACTACTCGTCGGTTTCGTGAGCGCTAGGATCACAGTCCTGGCGGCGAGACCGATGAGATGCTTTAAATGTCTAGCATCGGGACACACACGCGCCAAGTGCGTCAGTTGTTTTGACTGCAGCGGGTTATGTTTCCGCTGCGGTCGACCGGGGCACAAGGCGGCAGAGTGCTTTGCCGCCCCTTACTGCCCGGTATGTGCGGCGGACAACAAGCCTGCCAATCACCAGATTGGGCAGGGAGGCTGTAAACCTTCCCGCAATTCTCGGCAGGCGTCAGAGGCTAGCCAGTCGGCCCAGGCTGCTTCTGACGTCGTTCCTGCGTCGATATCGTCGCCCATGGAGGAGGTTGTAGAGACGGTCGAGTAATGACCCAAGTCTCCAACCTCCTAGTCCAGACGAACCTGAACCACTGTGCCGCGGCGCAGGACCTTTTCCTGCAAACCATGACACAGTGGTCGATCGGTGTTGCCGTAGCCGCGGAACCCTATTATGTTCCTCCCCGTCCAAACTGGTTGGGTGACCGGGACGGTTCCGTGGCAGTCGTTGGCTCCACGGCGGCTCATTCCCCGCCCTTGTCGTTAAGAGACAAGGGCACTGGATATGTTGCTGCCGAGTGGGGGGGGATCACTGTATATGGTGTATACTTCTCCCCCAACCGGAGTTTGAACGACTTCGAGGTTTTCCTTAACAACTTGGAAACCTCGATGCGGCGTCTAACGTCTGGGCACGTCTTAGTGCTGGGGGACTTCAACGCAAAGTCCATTGCGTGGGGTTCCCCCAGGACGGACGCTAGGGGCGAGGCCGTAGAGGAGTGGGCGGCCTCGGTGGGCCTCTGTTTACTAAACAGAGGCTCCACCAACACGTGCGTGCGACAGCAGGGAGGGTCGATAGTGGACCTTTCGTTCGCTACCCCTGCCCTCGCCGCACGAGTAAGGAACTGGCGTGTCCTGGAAGAGGTTGAGACGCTCTCGGACCATCTCTATATCCGATTTGAGCTCTCCCGGTCCCAGGACGCCAGTAGGGGTCACGCGGCGCGGCGTTCTTCTCGCTTTCCGCGGTGGGCTGTAGCCAAATTAAATAGGGACCTACTAGAGGAGGCGGCCATTATTCACTCTTGGCTGTCTCCGCAGGCCCCGACCGAGGAGGTCGACATGGGGGCTGGTCGCTTCTGCGAAGCGATTGCGCAAATCTGTGATGCGGCCATGCCCCGCATCCGAGGTTGCCGGCCTCCTCGGAAGGAGGTTTACTGGTGGTCCCAGGAGTTGGCGGACCTCCGTGCGGCCTGTACTCGTGCCCGGAGGTCCTACACCCGTAGTCGGCGGCGACACTGCGAAGAAGGCGAGGAGGACCAGCTTCATGAGGAGTACCGAGAGGCGCGGAAAACTCTGAAGCTGGCCATAAGCCGCGCCAAAGAAATTAAGAGAAAGGAGATGCTGGAGGGTCTCGATCGTGACCCCTGGGGCCGCCCTTATGATGCGGCGCGACAAAAGCTCCGCACGTCGGGCCCCCCCCTTACAGAGACACTCCAGCCCAGCTTCCTGCGGGAAGTGGTCGAGGGCCTTTTCCCGCAGCGGGTGGAGCACACACCCCCGTCGATGGCCTTCATGGTCGGAGACGACGGGGGGAACGAGGACGATGTTCCGCCCGTCAGGGAATCGGAGGTAGGGGCGGTTGTTCTACGGATCCGCTCTAAGAACACCGCCCCCGGGCCGGACGGGATACCTGCCCGAGTGCTGGCCCGAGCCCTTGAGCACATGTCGGACCGCCTCAGGAAGGTCCTGGACGGTAGCTTGGCGTCCGGACGCTTCCCTGAGTGCTGGAAAAGCGGGAAGCTGGTCCTATTGAGGAAGCCGGGGCGGCCAGCCGAATCGGTAGCGGCCTATAGGCCCATCGTGTTGCTGGACGAGGCGGGTAAACTGTTTGAGAGGATACTCTCTGCCCGCATCGTCCGGCACCTCCACGAGGTAGGCCCCAATCTGTCGGACGCCCAATTTGGTTTTCGGGCGGGGCGTTCGACGGTCGATGCCGTGCTGCGCCTGAGGGCCGTTACCGAAGAGGCGGTGAGCTGTGGCGGCGTGCTGTTGGCGGTGTCGTTGGACATCGCCAACGCATTTAATAGTCTGCCATTTAGCTGCATCAGGGAAGCACTCCACTACCACGGGGTGCCAAAGTACCTGAGGCGGCTTGTGGCAGACTATCTTGAGGAGCGTACCGTCATGTACGAGGACCGAGACG
Source organism: Hypercompe scribonia (assembly GCA_949316085.1). Classification (NCBI taxonomy): domain Eukaryota; kingdom Metazoa; phylum Arthropoda; class Insecta; order Lepidoptera; family Erebidae; genus Hypercompe; species Hypercompe scribonia. The sequence continues at coordinate 7,741,939 of OX438997.1, forward strand.
GTGTTCTAAGGCGGCGGCTCATGTCGTGCGGTGTTCCACAGGGGTCTGTCCTCGGACCACTCCTGTGGAACATGGGATACGACTGGGCCCTTCGAGGTAGTCTTCCCCCCGGGCTGGGCGTACTTTGTTACGCAGATGACACATTGGTCACAGCCCGGGGGAAAAACTTTCAAGAGGCGGCGCGCCTGGCCACCACGGGTGTCTCTCTGGTGGTCGGGCGAATTGAGGCGCTGGGTTTACGGGTGGCCCTGGACAAGACGGAGGCCCTTTTGTTCCATGGGCCCCGTCGTGGTCCACCCTCCGGCGCCTCCATCGTGGTCAATTCGGTCCTCGTACCGGTTCAGGCCCAGATGAAGTATCTGGGCCTGATCCTCGACGGCAGGTGGCTCTTCGACGAGCACTTCCGACAGCTTTCTCCAAAGCTGGTCGGCGCTGCTTCTGCCCTTGGGCGACTTTTGCCCAATCTGGGTGGAGCTAGCGTCGCGACGAGACGGCTATACACGGGGGTTGTCCGGTCAATGGCGCTGTATGGTGCACCGGTGTGGGCGGCGGCTCTGACCGCCCAGAATAGGGCTCGCCTCTGGCGCCCTCAGAGGATATTGGCGGTTAGAGCCATACGCGGGTACCGCACCGTATCGACGGAGGCGGCGTGCGCCTTGGCCGGAACTCCCCCGTGGGATTTGGAGGCGGAAGTGCTCGCCGAAGTTTACCGGCGGACGGCTGACTTCCGGGCGCGTAGCAGCATACGGCCCCCGCCTGAAGAGATACGTGAGTGGCGAGAGGCCGCTCGTCGAGCCACAATGGCTCGTTGGTCGTCCTGGCTGGAGGCTCCACGTGCTGGTTTTGCCGCCGTGGAGGCTCTCCAGCCGGTCATCGCCGAGTGGGCAGGGCGGCAGCACGGGACCCTTTCCTTCCGACTGACGCAGGTCCTTTCCGGGCACGGTTGCTTCGGGAAGTATCTGCACTCGGTCGCCAGGAGGGAATTGAGTCCCGCCTGTCACCACTGCGACTGCAGTGAGGATTCGGCTCAGCACACGCTAGCGGTTTGTTCCGCCTGGGCGGCGCAGCGTGGGGTCCTCACTGCAGCTATTGGAGGAGATCTCTCGCTACCGGCCGTCATACGCTCCATGGCCGGTAGCGACAGTTGTTTTACCGCGGTCGCAACCTTCTGCGAAGACGTAATTTCGCGGAAGGAGGCGGCGGAGAAGGCCCGGGAGGACGATATCCACTCGGACCCAATTCGCCGTCGGCGAGCCGGGCGGCGGAGGCGCGCATACCAGCGCCTCATGCCGCCTTGAGTGTGGCCGCGGATGGACGGGACGGGTTTTCCCCTCCATCCGCTATAGTGGCCAGCCGCGAGGAGGTGACGTGTGCGTGTGCCGGACGTTGCCTAAATGGAGAGTTTATCCGCAGATGGCGCCCGCGAAAGCGGGCAGGCGCTAGGAGGGATTAGGATGTCGTAATAACAGCTGTTCCCGGATCCCTCCTCTCTCAGGCGCAGAGTGGCACACCGTGTGGTTTTAGTCGGTCCGATTCCGACACACCGCCCCGCCGTAAACCCCGGTGGGGTGACGGCCCGTGGGGGTTTCCACACGTTAAAAAAAAAAAAAAAAAAAAAAAAAAAAAGGGTTAAAGAACATAAAAATTGGACGCCTGAACTGTGGGAGAGAGTATTATGTAGTGATGAGACAAAATTTGAGGTTTTTGGGTCTAAGAGAAGAGTCTTTGTGCGCAGGTCAAAGGAAGAACGGATGTTAGATCCATGTGTAATCCCAACTGTAAAACATGGCGGAGGCTCGGTGATGGTTTGGGGATGTTTTGGAGGGCGGGCGACTGGAGACCTGGTAAAAATTGAAGGGATTTTGAAGAAAGAAGGTTATAAAAAAATATTAAAGGAAAATGTAGTACGTTCTGGTCAACCCCTGATTGGAAGAAAATTTGTCTTCCAGCATGACAGCGATCCCAAGCATTCCTCGAAGCTGTGCAAAGAGTATTTGAAAGAATTGGAAAGGAAGAATGTACTGGAAGTAATGATTTGGCCGTCACAGTCGCCCGACCTCAACCCGATTGAGTTGTTGTGGGACAAATTGGACAGGGAAGTCAGGAAGCAGTGTCCTACTTCCACTTCACATCTTTGGAATATCCTGAAAAACGAATGGAACCAAATAGACGACGATTATTTGTCCAAATTGTTACAGAGAATGCCAAGATTATGCGCCGAAATAATTAAATCAAAAGGGGGTTACATTGATAAAACAAAAATTTAAATATATAACAATTACAGACTGTGGTTTTATTATTACTATATTCTTATCTATATATGTTCTATAAAATAAAAATATCAAAATCGATTGTATTGTTTTTATTTGTTGTGTATCACACAAATTGTAAGGAGGGCAAAGACTTTTGACCGGTAGTGTATGTTTATAGTACTTCACAAAACAGGCTACATTCCTAGTGTGTGTTAATGTGTTGACCGTGTTTTTTAATTTAATGAAATCTTTTTCAGGTGGTAAAACAGTTGACAGTATTGGCAAAGATGGGAGACTCGTATGAGCTGCATCTACTTCGTCATGCTGTCAGCCTGGTGCTTCATCACGATGCTATAACTGGTTAGATTATAATATAATCTTTTCGAACTGATTGAGCCATCTTCAATTCTTTATTGGACTACTAGGCGCAGGCAAAAGTTTCATCCATACGTTGTTGACATACCCAAAAGTCGAACTAAACGGTTTGATAGCTCGTTTTTGGTCGAGTCGCCAAGATTGGGTCGACCTGCTTGGGTCTATTTTTCCTGATGAGTTGAACTCTGCAGCCTTTAAGAGTAGAGTGAACAGGTTTCTTTTAGGTGGGCGTATACCACCTTCGTCTTCATCTACACTTTCCATCAGGTGAGATAGAAGACAAACGCCTATTCCAGTACAAATATAAAAAAAAAATCTTACACACGACAGTCTGTGCTTAATCCAAGCCTGAGCTGTATAAAAATTATACTAATATGCGAATGCGAAAGTTTGTAAGCATGCGTTTGTTATCCTTTCACGAAAAAACTACTGGACGCATTTTGATAAAACTTTACGGTAATATAGGTTATACTTCGAAATATAGGCTACAATTTGTAATGATTTTATGTAATTTTGGTCGTAATATAACGATACATATCAATTAAGTCTGAAAAAAATCTGACCTCTGAGAGTTATCTTGGCGTACGCTGCCTAAACCATTGAAGTTACACAAAGATGATGTACCGTAGGATTGTTTTTATGTTAAAAAAAATATTTTAAAATGATCTGTTACAAAACTGATGTGGCAGATCAAATTCCACGCGAGCGAAGCCGCGGGCAGGAGCTAGTTCTATAATAAACATATTAATATATTGCTAAATGTATAGACATTTGTACATATCATAATGTTTTTTTATCTGGAGAGCCCACCAAAATGTCTACTTCACCTGATGACAAACAAAAAAATCTAAGAGTTGTGGTCACCATTCTCATTGTGAATGCACACAATGCACTCTGGCGGTCTAGTGAGATGCCTTTTCACGCTCCATTTGAGGACGTAAAAGGCATGACAGTCGTTGTGACAGTGTAAGGCTCAAACAGTTACCACGATGACTGTCACTCCTGCATCAATGGGCCTCCGGTCTCGCACTCACCAACGAAACACGACAACACGGATGCTGTCGCTTTAGGTTGATCTTCTATGAGAAGGTAGTCATGCTCCGCTCGACCCGGCCCGTTCGTGCAGAAATCAGCATGGCTCTACTACCTTGAAATTGGTCTTGGGTGTGAAACGCACTCCCAGAAGTTAGGGTAACTATCCACTAGACCAACAACTATAATTGCTTATAATAATTTGCAGGAACCAGTCAACAGCACGTGACCAATGATTTCGTCAGAATATTGACCGAGGCCATTGATTCTTGCTCAAAGAAAGTCTCCAACCTGTTCAGGTACAGTTGTATAGCCATTAGGCGTTGTTAGCCTTCAGAATTCAGGGGATTGGGTTCTTCAACTGCCTCGGTGGCTCAGCGGTAGTGGATGCTATTGTGCTTGAGGTCTCAGGTTCGATTCCCGGGTCGGACCAAATGTTTGTATGATCTGCAAATATTTTTTTCGACGTTTGGGTGTTCTCTATATGTATTTACAAAAAAAAAGTATATAAGTATTCTATCAGTCAGTCTAGTTATCATAGCACAAGCTCTGCTTAGTTTGAAACTAGACGACGTTGTGTGTCAAATGTCCGAAATAGTTATTTATTGATTTCTGTGAAATAGGCAGTAAATAAGTAGACAGATCACCTTAGTGATTACCAGCATCGAAGGACTACAGTTTCAAGTGTGTTACAGCTGTTTCAGTCTTTCCGCCTAGAACCAGGGGGAGGGAAAGGATTGAGTGCGGTAACTGCACTCACTTGGTAAAGGAAAGAGTTATGCATTTAATATATGTATATAATTGCTGCATTACTAACTGCATGGACGGCGTTATGGTTGAGGTGATCACCACGCTGCTCTCTATTATACTGAGACAACACTTCTTTGTGCCCCTTGTATGTTTGTAAAGTCCTCTGCGACACAGAATGTATTCCAAATACGGGTGTTGTCATAAAAACAATTTCTAATATCCGTTTATGGATTTAACACTGTGCCAATCACGTCACGGACGTGCCGGGATTTTTTCGGGTTTCAGCTAAAAATCAATGCTGTGGTTACTTTTAGGACCATAGCATAGGCTGAGCTCTGACCTTTCGGTCATATAATCAGCTCTCTTATCCAAGATGCAAGTATTAAGCGTCGATTCTCTTTCAACACTTCCATTCTCTTGTATGATTGGCTAATATTTTGTTTTGATCACGTAACTTAGCGTTGAGACACGGCATTCCCATACATTTATGAGTTTTCTAATAACATTCATGTTCGTTCAACTTGACTGAGGGACAGATCATATTGTCGTGGTGTAACATGATTTGTTTTGTTCTACGTTTGTTTTATTGTTTATTCTAGTTTTATGTTTCAATTCATTCTTTTTATGCACTACCCCTTTTTTTCTGTGAGGAAATCCCCACGGATACCACCGAAAGGTGGTTATGTCGGACTCGAACCGACCAAAAACCGCACGCCGTCACAGGTTGTCGGGGAACCAAGTGCACCCTAGTAAGGAAATTCCTGAAAACCTTATATTCCACCCTTATTTTTTTTCTGTGTGGCTAATAAACCTATTTTTCTTTATTTCTGTTAGACAGGATGATATGGATGTATAAGAGTAGATATAATATGTTATTAATTAGAAGATAATGAATATAAATGTTCTAGTTTCCTGACCCCGACGTGGGGAGGCAGCAGGCGTTCCAAAAACACCCAGCAGTTTATTATATGTCACCAGCTGAATATGAGCCAATGCAGAGTAAGTGGAGTTTGTTTATTCATCTTTCTCTTCACACCTTCGGATCGTCATAACATGATTACAAAATCTATCTACTTAATTTTGAAATTACTGTTTTAGTAACTATCAAAACAATCTTCTATTTGATGTCATATTTTTAAGCGTTACCTTCTGGAATATGAAAGAGGGGGAGATTGCTCACCGGTAACCCCACTTATGCTATGAAAAGCCATGAAAAAACACCAGTTGTCTGAGAAGCAGTGATCAATCTGGTGGTACAAATCGATTTGGGACTCCCACGAAAATATATGATATACTGAAGATAATTTACAGCAGTATACAAAATGGTTGCGTTGTCTTTTTATATATGTTATAGGCAGAGAGCACGTAAAGCCATCGGCCCTGCGCCTGATCTCGCCCCAGTCGTGCCTAATAACCGTCTTCTTGGATTGTGTGAGTGAGGGAACAGAGAGTGCACCTGTGTTTGCGCACATACTTGTGCACTATAATGTCTCTTGCATAGATGGCTGTGCCGTTGAGACTAGCCACCGTGGCCGAAATGAACTAGGAGTGTTTTTCCATGGTTATAGTAGGAATAAGGCAAAATTTTGACTTATATCTTTTCCTTTTAAGATTAATTAGTAAAAAATGTCTTTTCATTCATGTCATTTGTTCACAGTTCACAGAAAACCAAGAATCCATGTTACTAGTCGTCTACAATCCATTAAGCGTAAAGACTTATCACCACGTCCGATTGCCTGCCATTGCTCTGCATTACTCGATCAGGGATTATAATGGTAAATAGAATATGGCCATTACCTTTCGAAAACTATCATTAAAAATAAATAAATCTCAGTTTCATTGGTACATATATACATAAAACCATGCCGAAAATCTGCTTCTGCCTATTTTCCCAGAGGAATAGGCAGAGGCATATTAAACGCCTCTCCGTGTGGTGACGGATTAACACAGAGTGTAACAACCCCTATTATTCCCATGGGTGTCGTAAGAGGCAACTAAGGGAACAAAATATACAAGACAAAATCACCACGGAGAGAAGAAAAACTTGAAGGAAATCCTATATCAACCCTCCTTACTAAGGACAGGGCTATGTCCAGCAGTGATGTTGATATTTTTAGTCCACTTTTTACTCGTGTTATTATTTTATAATTTTTATAATTAAATAGATTTTACTAGAAAAGTATAGACTTACACTAAACGACATCAACATACAATCTGCAGAAATTTTTTTATAACTACACAAGAAGAGAAGCCGTTAGAAGATAGGGGATGTAGCTTTGAATGGAGTGGGAGTGTCAGCAACAGCTCGAGGGTGGCAGAATATGGTAGCTGAACGGGTGACAATCATATAGTTTCAGTGTGAACTTATTTGAGCAACCAGTCAGTCAAGTCACCCTGTTTTCAACTGCGCTGAGTATTGTAAATTCAAACTGTGTATGCCTGCCTCGTTGTCCAGAGATATGCAACTGCCAATTAGGAGGTCTGGTCAAAAAATGTTACTGGGTTTTTCTTACAATAAATTCCTAACAACAACCCGAACTATGGAAATTGATGGCTTTCCACGCCCGTACCTCTAAGCACGCTAAGCCTTCGGATTCCGGTTGTCATGAACTGTATGACAATCGTTGTTGAAGAGTGAGGGTACTCACTCAAATATACAATATATACTCAAATATACTGACAACTAGTTTATTCTTCGAATTCAGTTCATCCTCAGGGTTACGTAGTTTTGGGGCCAATCCTTCCGATGAAAAACTGATATTTAAGGAACTAGAAGTTGAGGCCAAATAATATTGGGAATAATAAAGGCTAGCAAGAAGAAAACGAATGTTGTACTTAAAGTCTTTACACTTCCTTTTACTCGGTTAAAAACTACCAATTTTGTCCTAGATGAAGAAGTGGAATATCAACTAGTACCTCTTCCTGCTGCCGTCATCAACCTCCCCGGTAGATCCTCTACAGCCATCCAGGAGTTATACTTCGAAGCAGAGAACATACCACCTCTCGGTTTTACTGCGTATTACATTTCACCAGTAAGAGACCAAATGGTAAGACCAAAATATTTTGACAAGATAAAACAATAACATATTTTTTTGTCCGTCCGTCCGTTCGTGAGGTGATGGATTCAGAAAAGAAGCATCTCGTGGGTGTCGTAAGGGCCGACTAAAGGAGCAAACTTGCCTGGACATCACTGCAAAGAGAAGGGAAACTGGAAAAAATCCATACCAAGCTGTCTGGCGTGAGTGGTATAGTAAGCTTAACCTCCTTCTAAGGAGAGGCCTGTGTCCAGCTGTGGACTGATAAAGATTGGTGATGTGATATTTTGTTAGCTTCTACGACCTGATGTCTGAGAACCACACGGAGCGTCTAAAATAAAGGTGGGTCTACAAATAAATTATGTGACAGCCACGGTCTCTATCAGGTGTTAAGCGGTCCACCTTACCTTATCAGAAGAACTTTGTGTTTTAGAAACATAGCAACAATTACTCTTTCAAACTATTATACTTCTATTCCTCAGTATAAGGCTTTAGCTTCTGCAATATCTAGCAAAAGACACTATTTTTCTATCGCAGGAGGAGAATGAGTACCACAAAAAATCAGCCCAAGGGAAGATAGAAGCTGAACAGGAAATAATTCCGTTCATTTCCAACGAGGTATGATGCATGTTATAATATATATTACTATGGTATTACAGCGATACGCTCTGTCTATGCATAATCGAACAAATCTTTGACATTCTTGGATTTATTTATCTATAATAAACATATATTATAGATATAAATCTTCCCTTTGCGATCATTATCTCTGTGGATGAAAACCATATTGAAATTCCACAATGAATTTTACGACTTACTACTAATTACACATAATTATCACAAAATAAATAACTACAGAAATCAAAAGCGATTTTATTTTATACTATTTACTATATGTAGGAAGTAGAGTCACACTGATTTCAGCACGAACAGGCCGGCTCGTCCGGGGCAGTCCTACTCTCCCACAGAAGATCAATCTAAAGCGACAACATCCGTGCTGTCGTGTTTCATTGGTTAGTGTGTGACTGGAAACCTATTGATGCAGCCATGACAGTTATCGTGGTAAGTGTGCGAGCCTTACACTGCCATGATGACTGTCATGCCTGTTACGTCCCCAAGCGGGGCGTGAAAAAGCGTCTCACTAGGCCGCCATAGTGTGTACTCACCATACTGCATTGTCTGCATTCGCAATGAGTATGGTGACCACGACTCTTGGTTTCTATTCATGCATTCCATCAGATTGAGTAGTCACTTCGGCAGGCTTTTAATTATTTATATTTATATATATGTTTACGGGAATTCAGCACATACCTGTACCGATCAGTACATACGTTACCAACCAGGTTGTACTGGCCATGGTTACAGGCTGACTCCAAGTCCACCAGCCTGCATATTTGCACGGATAGCGTAGTGATTCAGGCAATACATGCCTGTTCCTATTCTACTGAGTTCGATTCCCACATAAAGCAATATTTTGTTTACTAAAAACAGTGTGTGTGTAATATATTTAAAAAAAACCACGAACATTATTATTGAATGTTACAGGCTAATTGAGAACCTTCTTTTCCTTGAAGTCTTACTTCTTCCACATTTTAAATATACTCTAGTCAACTTCTGGTTCCAGTACCTGAAAGTTTCGGTAGACAAGAATAGTGGTCTACTGGAGTCCATCACGCATGTAGACGGCCTCAGGATAGACATTTCGCAAAACTTCTTCTACTACTCCCAAGCGCAGCAACCGTTACAGTCTGGTGCCTACAGCTTCAGACCGGACAAGCCGAGACCAGTTCCAGTGAGTATAGAGCATCTTAGCCAGATTTCAATTTTCATACGAAATTTGTTTCGACGTGTTATATTCTCGTGGTCTTTTGGAACGAAGTAAGAGAAAGAGAGAATGAAAGAGACCAGTAACTAATCGCCCACATGTATATATATACGTGTGTATGTGTGTGTGTGTGTGTGTGTATATATATATTTATATACTCGTATATTTATTCCTGCATTATTCGCACGTGACACGTATAGAAATTACTTGAGCTCTTGTACTCCATTCATTAAAATCTTAAAATCATTAAGGAGAGTCCATCATACAAGGTAGCCGATCGGTGCAATACTCGTACTACCCTTTCACAGGAGAGCAACCTAAAGCGACAGCATCCGTGCTGTCGTGTTTCGTTGGTTAGTGTGAGACTGGAGGCTCATTGATGCAAAGGTGACAGTTATCGCAGTAAGTGTGTGAGCCTTACACTGCCACGATGACTGTCATGCCTTTTACATTCCCGAGCGGAGTATGAAAAGACATTTCATTAGGCCGCCACATCGTGGGTCACCATACTACATTGTTTGCATTCACAATGAGTTTTGTGACCACCACTCTTGGATTTTATACATGCTCTCCATCAGGCAGAGTAAAGTCACTTTGGTAGGCTCTTCATATAGAAAAAAAAGTAATAATAATAATGTTTTTCTGTTTCACTATACAAAAACTAGGGTGTGTACTAAAAGAACACAGAATTACATCAATCTTTTACAAAAAGTGAAACTAACCGATAGATAAAATTCACCCAGGTGGCAACAAAAGTATCCTACAACACAGTCCGAGGATCCCTAATCAAAGAAATCCGTCAGAGATACACGGATTGGATCACGCAAATCATCAGGCTGTATCGAGGTGAAGAGTACGTGGAGTTGGAATGGGTCATAGGGCCAGTGCCTATTGGGTGAGTCTAACAATGGATAAAAATGCCTTAGTCGACTAGAAGTGAAGTAAACTTACACTAAAACCTCTGAAAAGGGGACAGATTTTACAGCGAAATTTTATTAAGTTCGCTGACCAACATCTTTCTGTTCTTGTGTACTGCAGCGCCATCTAGTGAAAGGCTGTCGAACTAAGTAGGAACAACTGTTTCTGTATCGCGTAATATAAATATTTTTATCGTGTTTTACCTATTTAAAGTTTGAATGTGTGAAGCTGAAGTCTTAAAATAAAAACTTATGAAGTTTCCTTTCAGCACGGACCTTGGGAAGGAGGTAGTCAGTTTGTTTAACACAAATATTACCAGTTCTGGAGAATTTTTCACTGATTCCAATTCCCGACAGATGATAAGAAGGAGTTGTTGGAACGAAACAGCATGTGAGTACAGCAACCACTCTTCTATGTTTTAGACATTTTGCGCATATATTTGTGTAGGTAGTAGTAATATCAGTAATGAGGGCTTTTTAAATCGAAATTAAAAAACATTTTGTTTTCAAACAAGCACTATTTATTTATTTATTACATTCACTTTATTCATTGATATAAAAGTCGTTGTCTGTCACGATGAATGACGAACATACATTTTGTATACGACAAAAAATTTTTTTTACCTGATTTCACATGTGTCAAAGTCAAAGATAACTTTTCAAGCCATATCTAGAATATGCCAACACTTTTGATATTTTGCTCCACGACTTCGGGTAGTGCTTACAAAAACACCTGTTTTTATGCGGAAATCCCCACGGATACCACCGAAAAAAAAAACCGGACGCTGTCTCGGTTACTAGTAGCCGGGGAACTAGGTGTACTCTAGAAATGACATCCCTAGAAGCCCGATATACTCATACCTCAAACTATCACGCGCGTGCTCCGTAACGTGCTGCGCTACTCGTTAATATAACCTAAAAAAGGCTAATTAATAACTATTGTAAACTATTTAATTTTAGTCAGTCAGTTAGTCAGAACTCACAACCTTTAGACAAGCGTCAGTGTTACCATTTCAAAAATTCCAGTTCAACAAAACAAGAAACCAATCGCAGCGTGCTACTATCCTGTAGCGTCACGGATCTGCATCCATTCCATCAACACGACCACCGGGGTGTGTGTACTGACGGACAGAACTCAAGGTGGCAGCTCTTATAATGATGGGGAAATTGAACTAATGGTAAATAGCTATAAAAAATTAACAGAATAAAATCTCCTTGCAGATTAGCACTTTAACACTCATTTTATGAACAAAGAAGACTGATTGAGGCTACCAAAACCGAAATCCACCTCACCAACCCTTGAGGGGGACTCAAACACTATCAAAGAGTCCCCCTGTAGTATGGTGTGTTGGGACGGATAAGATTACAGAGTAAAAAGAAAGAAAACTTGATAATAACCACATACCAACGTTGGCCTCTAGCTAGCTTGGTATAGCAGACCAAAACCTCATTTCCAAAGGAAAATCTATGTCCAGAAGTGAACTATTAAAGTATACGATTTGATGTGAGTCCCCCTGATGATCAGCCTAACCTCGTAACCTCAATCCTTCTCCTATGTTAGTAAAATAAGTGGAGTCGACTTCCACATACAGTGCAAACAAAAAAACGCCATCTAACGAACATACATCGAACTATGAAGTATAATAATGAACAAAGGAGCAACTACTAATCCTGTATCGCGAAATAGAGATTCTCGTAGCGATTAGCATATGTACAACATCCCAACATAAAATGTTGGGCCATGGCCCGCCAAGCATGATCACCTCGCCTGGTCGTCTTCCTTTGTGCTGGAGGGACATATGACACTCATTCCCTTCACATAAGTCTGTATTAAAGTGCTAGTCTATAACATCGGAGGTGTGTGTGAACAGTATGAAATAGCCAAAAAAGAAATTAGACGGATCACAGGTGTTAGTATAGGGACACTGCAATAGCCCGAAGGAGACGTGGTTGTCTAACACTCTCACTCAAGGGGGGTACTTTGTAGACTCCCCCTTCTTCTGATCGGGTTGTGAAGTATGAGTACGTTCTCTATATCTCTCCTGTGAATTCAGAATCCACAAGAACAGAGACACCAAATCTGACCGTATAATGTGTAATAAAAAACTTAAATCGTGTTCCAGGTCCATCGAAGGCTGCTAACAGATGATGGGTTTGGTCTTGAGGAAACTCTCAACGAGGAGGCTTACGGCGTTGGATTGGTCGTTAGAGGCAAGCATAGAATACTGTTTGGGAACTTCAGACAAGAGGGTAAGATATATACTGTCATTTATTGTGATAGGGTTACTTTTTAAGATATCTTGAGGACTTGGGTTGTGGATTAATTATTAGTTAAATATTGAACCATATAATTAAACTCTTATCAATTATATTTTAAAACCCTAAACCTCGAAGGTACACAATTTACTTATGGTCATTATCGTCGTATGTAAACCTATTAGGTAACGAAATAATGAGCATCGATTGTGGCTATGTTGCGAAGCATACTCCGTAGTAGAAATACCTAAAACACGTATTCAGCCCCTTTTTTTCTGTGCGGCAATCCCCATGACCACCGATGTTATATCGGACTTGAACCGACCAAAAACGACACGGCGTCTCAGGTATCAGTAGTCGGGGAACCAGGTGCAACCTCGTATTCAACCCCCCTTAACCAAATTGCCTCCCTACAAACCTAAACGTCATTAGAAACTTAACAACTGCTCGAGAATGGCTTGTCTCAATGCGAAGTCACGCGGTCAAGAGAGAATATTAGCCAATTATACAAGAGAATAGAGGTCTCAGCAGTTGTAGAAGTAGAAGCGACGCGATACACTTGCATCTTAGCTAAGGGGGGACAGACAATACAGTAACCAACATAAGTACATTATATATACATCTGCAAATATTTGTTTCGAAGTTTGGGTGTTTACTATATATCATATGTATATATTTACAAAAAAAAAGTATATAAGTATTCTATCAGTCAGTCTAGTTATCATAGCACTAGCTCTGCTTAGTTTGAAACTAGATGACGTTGTGTGTCAAGTGTCCGAAATATTTATTATAAACGTGTTCCTACATATAATTGTAGTTGATGATCTAAACTTTTCGGAGCGGATGTCACAAGCAGCGAGAAAGTGGCTCTATGAGCCCTGGCTCTTCTTCACGCCGGGTGACAAGTTGAACAGGAAAAAATGGCAGAATGTCAGAAATAAAAGGGTAAGATTATTTCTGGGACGTTTTGCTTAAAGAAAATAGGCTGTTAGGAGAACTCAATCTCTGTTAACACTCACAATAGACGTCTATACAGTACCCTAATCCTCCACCACATTTGATGTCTGCAATGGTTTGCATGGTTTCCAATAATACTTAAATAAGCTAAGTATAATGGACTCACGCCAGTATTGTGCACAGCTTGAACATATTATACTATCGCAACTTGTCAATCATCTCTTAGTTCACAGCCTTGAAGTTACATGGTCTGCCGAGACACATCCACATCCTGACGCTGGAGCCTTGGAAAGCTGGATCAGTGCTCTTACGGCTTGAAAATACGTTAGAAAATCCAATTAGAGGTAATCTATCTTTAGGGTCATAGGTTCTGTTTTCCGTTGTATGTGTATAGACCTACATACATATGTATAGACCTGATATTAACTAGCTGAGGACACCTACGATTCAACAGTCACAAGCATGGCTAGCCGTTGAAATCTCCACTAGAATTACGGGGAGTAATGTTTCCAACAGTGAAATACAATGAATTAATTATTTAACAGCAGTTATTTTGTAGGATTCCGGCCCTGATATCGAATAAAATTTAGTAACCCCTAATTTCAGCAATCTATCTTCACTATTCTTTCTTTCTTCTTTACTTTTCTGAACTCCATTGACACCTTCTTTTTTCTATATTAAGAGCCAAAGTGACTCTACTCTGCCTGATGGAAAGCATGAATAGAATCCAAGAGTTGTGGTCACCATACTCATTGCAAATGTAGACAATGCAACATGGTGACCCACGCTATGGCGGCCTTGTGAGATGCTTTTTCACACTCCGCTTGGGGACGTAAAAGGCATGACAGTCACCGTGACAGTGTAAGGCTTACACAGTTACCACGATAACTGTCACCCCTGCAGCAATGGGCCTCCGGTCTCAAGGACATTAGCAAGACTTTAAAAATCACGACAAAATTTTAATAGAAACCAGTCAAAATTTACGGAGGGTCTATTGAACCCAGTTCTAATAAGGAATAGAGTCATAGTATAGAAAAAATGATTGGTTTTTTAAAAATCCTTCGTTTTTTTTTTTAGAACGATTCAAGAATGAAAAATCTGAAGGTCCAGATGATTATACTGCCAAACCCTCGCATATCACCGTGGAACTGCGTAAAATCTTCCTTCAGATGCAAATCAAGATGATTAGAGAGACCACCTTGGCTGCTAATCAATGGCTGGATGACGCCAGACAAATGGATTGGAGTACCAGGTAATTTTTTTCAAAAAAAAGTGCATATCTCTCACACACCACAAGCATAGACAAAGACGAAATCCAATTTTTACTGATTTAGAAATGATTTAGAAAGAGTTTTCGAAATAGTGAAAATAGACTATTTAACTCAAAAGAATTTGCATTGTGACAATGCCATATACGCTGAAGTGGAAGTGACTTTGTCATGTCTCCAAACGAACAAACAGTCGCTGGAGGCGAAGTGTGTTATAATGGAGAGCACGAGAAACGTAGGACAGGTGTAGGATATTCTGTGGCACGATTGACCGACGATTTGATGAAGGTGGCTGGCAGAGAAACCTTTGTTGAGCGTTAGACGGTAGATCGATTTGATTTGAATGCCATGTGGCATCGTAAATAATGTTACCAAAAAACTGCCCTTGCTGATTTTTGATTTTTCCTCTCTGTTTCTTTGCTTTACCATTGGCTTAGTCTGACTGAGGTATTCTTCAGACAATTCAAGCTTATAATACCTAAGATATATAACTGCAGATACGTATACACGGGTGCTGACGACGGTATGCTGGCCGAAGATGCGGCAGAAACCAAAGATAAACCATCCAAGCAAATGGAGGAACAGGATTCAGGTATCTTCTTCATCCTCCGATCCTTTTGCCCAAACTAGGTAAGATCAACTCTGTAACAATCGATGAATAGTAACCGATGCTTTTTCGTACTCTCCTAGGCATGGATTTATAATAAAAAGCCTAGGGTGAGTCCAATTTCGTTAAATTTGACCTCACCCTATTGACTTTGTGGCGATTTCCACATTATAGCACAAAGAAAAATATACAGCAGCGCCATCTAGCGAAGATATGTCAAACTACGAAGTATGAATGAAACGTACGATTGTAATGAACTGCGATGCACCTACTGATCCTGTATCGCGATATAGAGATTCGCATGGCAATGAGCATACAACATTCCAACATCAACCGTTAGGCCGCGGCTCGCCTGGCATGATCACCTCGCCTGGTCGGAGGATCCTCCCTTTGTGTTGGATGGACATATGACACATGTCCCTCCACAGTCTTTAAATATTTTTCTAGAAATAACGATAAGAGAATTTTGTTTCAAATTAAACTGATCTATAGTAGTGTCACCACCCCTATTCTTTCTTTGGATGACGTAGGATCCGGCTAAAAGAGCAAACTCTGCAGCAAAGAAAAACTTGAAATAAACCCTGAAAAAAGATATTCTGTTTGGCTAGCGTGGTGAAGTAGGTCAAACTCACTTTTTATGGAGAGGCAATTTCAGGTCACTATTCAGACGAAGATCAAGACATAGCCAGAAGAAGGCGCGTCAACCGCCAACGGTTCAACGCCAAGAATCGCGCCAGAACTAAAATACCGTATTTAGAAAGGGAACGGGAGTATGAAAGGAGAAAACGGTCTACCAATATCACTGAAAACATAATGGAGAATATTATTAATGACACGTTGGTTGACGATTATATTAATGAAACAACTACAAGAGCCAATAAGAAACCATTAATGGACGCTACAACGATAGCATGTAACGTTACCCCGAAATTTGAAGATTATTACAGAATACAGGTGAGACTTGATCTCCTAACTAATATAGGGTGGGCCATGAATTAGTTAACATTTGTAAAAATTGTACAAAAAACTACTCGATGTTTTATAAAAAATGCTTATTTACGAGAAAGCTAATTAGTTGGAATTTATTTTTAAAAATTACATCGTCTAATTGGCCACCGTTTCGACATTTGCACTCTTCTAAGCGAGCACCGAAATTTTCGAATACTCGTCGGCAAAGAGACCGCAAGATCACCGACATCTCTTCGGTGATTTTTTATTTTAGTTGACGTAGTGTATTTAGTTTATTAATGTAAACACGATTCTTCAAATGTAATTTTCGCTGGTCGCAATTTGAAAGTTCTGAATGGCTTCTTTGATTTAAATGGCCAAAAACACCTTTAAATTGCAAAACCTATTGCTTAAGTAGTGATAGATTCAGAGGAGGGATAGGGGAGGTTTTAATCCAGTAGTGGTCTCTTAAAGATTGTTGATAAAATAATAGAGCATATATTTGACAGGGCACTCAAAAAACACCGAAAATTAATTTCTTAAACCGAATAAAACCTACTCATTTGACGCAAGAATTTAAAGCAGATGAAGCCGCATCATCTGAAGAGGATTTCTCTTCTAATTTAAAGAAAAGATCGCCGAGAAGGAGAAATGGAGCTAAGGGTTCAAAAAGGCCTAAAGTAGAAGGTAGGTTCAGATTGCTATAGCTGTTTCTATTTTGTCTTTGGTACATACTCATATATTTATTTTGTCAAGAACGGTTCAACGGCATAAATTAAGAAATTAACACAACCAAAGCCGTGTGTTTCACTTTATTCTCCATAAACAAACTTTAATAGTCCACTGCTGGACATGTTCTTTGTTTTTTTATAAGAAGACAACGCCCGCACTAGGAATAAATCTTATGTCTAGAGTGACTTTATAAACACACACAGAAATGTACATAAAGAACAACCAGACTCAGAACGACAATTTGTGGATCACACAATGTGTTGTCCCATGTGGGGTTCAACACTCAGCGCAGTAGAGAGCGGCGTGGCGAACGCTCAAACCACTTTTTTTTTTTGAACGTGTGGAAACCCCCTCAGGCCGTCACCCCACCGGGGTTTACGACAGGGTGGTGTGTCGGAATCGGACCACACGGTGTGCCATTATGCGCCTGACATAGAAGTGATCAGCTGCTATTACGAAATCAAGATTACCGCTCAAACCACTAGGCCAACCGTGCAGTCAAAAATTTAATTAATTTCTTTCATCCCATTTTAGAGACTATCATAATTGATTCAGATGACGGCATCACTAAATCTATGTATGATATGTACTACAGACGTCCAAAACCACCGCAGTCGCACAAGAAGACAGAGAGAAGTTCAGAAGAGAAGAGTATTAGGAAGAAGAAGAAATCTAGAAGGTAAAACTATTAACAATAATCTGACACGGCCGTCTATTCCCAAACTTGGTAAAACTATGGTAACCAGACGGCTGATAAACATACTTATATATTTTTAATATTTATGTTTTTTAAATATGTACAAATGTGTTTATTTTAAGAACAGGCTAAAATGACTCTGCCTAATAGAAATAGAATGCAGTATGATGACCCACACTATGGTTGCCCAGTGAGATGCTTTTTTACGCTCCGCTTGGGAACGTAAAAGCATGACAGTCATCGTGGTAGTGTAAGGCTCATACCCTTACCACGATAACTGTCACCTTTATAAATGAATTAGTCCGAGGCACAAACAAATAATCGTACTTATCATGCAATTATTTGTCCTGGGTATAAATCTAACCTAAGACGTCAAATTGTGTAACGATAATATTTTTATTGAAATCGTTGAAATTGTTTGATTTCATTTTTTTTATTTTCATAAGATACAAGCCTCGCAGCGACTTCTATGACGAACCACTGGAACGAACCACAAAAAGGCCAAAGAGAAAACAGCATAAGAAAAGGAAAAGTTTGACAGCTGACATGCCATTCTTTATAAACGAACCTAACAAAAGATTTAACAGAGGGTTTGGAGAGAAGAGAAACCGACAGAAGATGATATTGGAAGAGACAATGAAAGGTGAGAATTGTCCCTTAAACCGAAGTCCTCAAATTTTGGGTGCGTTACGTGACCTAGAAACACGAAACTTTAAATACCACGTCCCATGTTTACTAATACGAAACACAAAAGCAAATGCACGCGAGCATGAAGAGTATAACGCCGTAATCATTCGATCTTAAATAACCAATCTCTGAATTCACCATTTCCGATCACTTGACAAGAAATGCAGTCTGTCAGTTGTCTTGTCAGTGTCAGTCCAGCAGTGGACTGTTAACGGTTATTGATAATAATGATGATAACAACAAATTCACGCTACAATCAAAAATTAGACACCATAGACATGCGCTCTTTAATAACCAAGTCCCTAATTCACCAATTTCAAATCGGTAACAACGAATCCACGCTACCACGATTATATTATCCCCGAAGCCACACGGCCTAGCTTAACCAAACCTATTATACAATTTATCAACTGCCTCGGTGGCGCAGCAGTAGTGAATGTGACTGCTGTGCTTGAGGTCTCGGGTTTGATTCCCGGGTCGGACCAAATATTTATGTGATCTGCAAATATTTGTTTCGAAGTTTCGTTGTTTTCTATGTATAATATGTATGTATTTACAAAAAAAAAGTACATAAGTATTCTATTAGTCAGTCTAGTTATCATAGCACAAGCTGTGCTTAGTTTGAAACTAGATGACGTTGTGTGTCAAATGTCTGAAATATTTATTTATTATATTTCTCCATGTGGTGACGGATTAAGAACACAGAGTGTTACCATTCCTATTTTTTCTATGGGTATCGTAGAGGCCACTAAAAGAGTAAAGTACGCATGAAAACATCACAGCAAATAGAAGAAAAACTTAAAACAAACCCTATTCCAACCCGTCTGGCCAGCGTAGTATAGCAGGCCAAAACCTCCGCTCTAAGGACAGGTCTATGACCAGCTGGACTATTAAAGTTGATGTGATATGATAAATTCCAGAAACTACTAAAAGTTGGACGCAAAGATCTCGAACACGAAAAGACAGCAGCGGAGTGGAGAACATTGATTATTCAGAAGAGGAAGACTTGGATAATTTGGAAAGAGAAATAGCAGACGCCAGAATAGAGAACAATAGAAGAAAGAGGTAAAGATACTACACAATGATCACGTTACATTCTTGTTTTATGTTATAGAGAGCAAAGTGGCTCACGGTTCACCTGATGGTGAGTGATTACCGCCACATATGGTTACCTGCTTCTACAGAATTAGGGAAAACAGCGAATTAATTGCTTAGCACTTAATCAGTTACAGTTTGCGATAATTTCACGGCCGTCAATGGTTTGAAGACTAAAGTTGACCTCAGACCTCTGAACTTATAAACAATCTATGTTCCAGGACATTGGCTAAAGATGACGAGACGACAAGAGATGAGCGAAGTTCGGAGCCCGTAGAAGACCCTGAATTTGTCGTCACACTGAGACCAACCCAGATTCGAACCTTCGTCATCTGGTTTGAGAACACGAAGAAATCATTCGGGCCTGGTTAATCAAGTTCTTGATAGCTTAAGTCTAGATTACTTTAATGGTACTTAGAAATATGAAGTTTTCCTGTCGTTCTGTGGTCATAACACATGTATAACTTAGACCTGATGGTAGTGGACTTAAAAAACAAATTTAAAAGTATATATAAATGTACAGTTAATAAGTACTTACTAAGTATGATCCATGTAGAGGAGGTCAAAGGGTCTATAGGAAACATCTCCACAATCCCACACGAATGAAAATACACGAAAAGGTAAAAGTGTTTAGCAAGATATTCAGTAGCCTTATTTTTGACTTTGATTTAAGACAAATATATGTAAATAAATGTGATTCTTCCTATCTGACTGCGATCAAGCCCCGAGTACAGATTACACTAAATAAAATGGTTCATTTATTTACGACCTGTAATGAAATTTTTAACTAAAAATTAAATAATGTATCAGATTTACAAAAACAATTATTTTTAAAATGTAAAATCCGTTTATTCAGGTACAAAATAACAATATAACAATACAAACACGGTTAATTGTTCGTAGGAGATTCCCGCTCGCTAAGTCACTGCTCTTACAGTCGCGGCGTGACGTTAAATAATAGTCCACAGATCCCATAACCACCCTCCTCACCCTCTTCCCCGAGTGAGAGTGAAAGATACGACCTTAGCAATTTTACCTAATTCGACTAAGCCATAAATACGGTTGTAGATTGCCATTTGTATGATCTGAAAATATTTGTTTCGGTGTTTGTGCGTTTTCTATGTATTATGTAAGGTATTTAACAAAAAAAAGTGAATAAGTATTCCATCAGTCAAGTCATAAGTCCAAGACCAAATTTCCATCAGTCAGATTGACTGATGAAACAAAACAAAGACAGTCAATGAAGCATCTTTTGTCCTTAGTCATTCTTATTTCATACAAATGTACAAAATCTAACATTTGTTTTGATGTTAACGTGTTTAGAATTAAGAATTAATATTTCGAACGTTTAGCACACAACGCCATCTAGTTTTAAACTAAGCAGAGCTGATAGGATACTTATTTTTTTTGTATATACGTACGTATTACATAAAGAAAACACTCAAACTCCGAAACAAATACTAGCAGATCATACAAACATATTTAAACCGACCCGGGACTCGATCTCAAGACCTCAAATACAGCATTCGCATTCACTACCGCTGCGCCACCGAAACAAACAATTTAAAATCAATCATGGCTAATCTAAAATATAACTCGTTTATGTTTCATTACCAAAATAAAATTCGTGTTTAATACGCCTCTGCCTACCTAGTTTTGGATAAAGACGTGAGTGTATAAAGAAGTGTCTTATAGCCTTGGCGCATTTACTACAACGCTGTTAAGTGTTCATTAATAGTCTATAATTTCATTATTGTAAGCTAATAATAATATACTTTAATTATGTTGTTACTATATTAGATCTGTTCTTAAGTTTTGTTTTTGTAAATAATTATATACTTACAAATCGATCGACCATTTCCTTTTATTACCCCACTAACTCCCACACTAGGAATACACCTATATATCCTGTGTCGCAGGAGACTCTAATAACATATATGAAACGTTCACAAAGAGTGCTCAGACTTAGAACATAAATTTATGGATCACACAGTGTTGGTCCATGTGGGGATCGGAAACACAACACCCAGCACAGTCGGAACGGACGCAACAGTTTCGAACACTCTTCTAAACGAGCACCGAAATTTTCGAATACTCACCGGCAGAGACCGCGAGATCGCCGACATCTCTTCGCTGATTTTTCTTTTAGTTAACGTAGTGTATTTGGTTTATTGATGTAGACACGATTCTTCAAATAATCCAGTAAAAAGAAGTCTGCTGGGTATAGATCTAGACTTCTGGGTGGCTATGGAATGTCGCTTCGTCTGGAAATCAGCTTGACTACCGGCAGGGACTCATTGGATGCGTGACAAGTAGCTCCATCTTGTTGAAACCATGTGTTACGATTGTAGCTAGCAAATTTCAGTGGCATCGGTCCCACGAACTTCCGTAACATGTTTACACGGAATGTTGGATTCATATGTTAACGAATTCTTGCCCCACCCTATATAATCAGCTGTTAAGAATCGGATTCTCTTGATCGAGGAAGTCTTATCTCATACATACATATGCATAAGAGTAGGTAGTGGAGCATATTAAACGCCCGCTTTGTGCCAGTGTTTTGGACCTACGTAACATGGACAGCCATTGGTGCTAATCGTGTCTTGTTCCGAGAGCCTCGTCCGACGATCAGCAAGTGCACTAATTGTAGGTGAAGTTGACTTGGAGCCTTTAATTCTCGGTAGCAACCCTGGACGTTTATTCCACTACCAACAAATAACAAAAAAATGAAAAAATTGCGTTTCTTACTTTTTATTGGCTGCAGTTTAATATGTATTAAAATAACACAACGAGAGAGGTAGGGCATAGCGTGATATTTTCCGCTCAAAACTTAGCGCAGCTCGACTGCGGAAGGACCTCCGCCTTACAGAAGACCACAGCCAAATAGCACTGCGTTTTCGGCTGTGCTGTGTTCCTGTGGTGAGTAAGGTATCCAGAGCTCTAGAGGATTCGCTGTTTTGACAACGGGGGACCAGTGGTGCTTATAATAGTGCTACTGGCTCGTGTGGGAGCGGGATGTGGGCGCGGCGGTCAGGAAGACCCGCTGAAACGGTTGTCCGCTGGCCGCCCGCAGGATAGATGGGTTCCCGAACCCAGGGATCACTACAACCTCCACCCTGGGAGGCCGAACCGCCAGCCTGCGGAAAATCCCTGCAGTAGTAGTCGAGCCGGAGGAGACCGGAGTGGAACCCGGCTGCTGCTGCAGGGGGGGGGGGGCTTTCGGACGCCGCGCCGACAAATCGCACTACCCGCAACAGCCATGAGCGGATTGGCACCGCCCCATTGCCCCCTTAGCTGTCAACACAGTGAATCCTCACAAACCAATTGAACCCCCCAAAAAAATTACGAAGAAAAATAGTAAAAGAGTATCTACAGCGGCATCCTCTTCCACGTATATGGACTTCTGCAACATCAGGGGACTCCACTAAAATCTGAACGCAGTCCACCTTCATCTGGAGATTGCGCAGCCGACCCTCTTATTTCTTACGGAGACACAGATATCCTGCCCGGCCGATACATCATACCTACACTACCCCGGCTACAAACTCGAACACAAATTCCTGAGACGTGCCGGTGTATGCATGTACATCCGGGAGGATATCTGCTGTCGCCGTCTCCATTTTTATGAAGACAGGGACCTGTCAGTAATATGGGTGCGCATAGACTACGGAGGTCAGACTCGAATCTATGCGTGCCTATGCAGGTCTCATAGCGGTGACAGGGAGACTAGAGCACTCTTTGAGCACCTGCAAGTGACGACTGACAAAGTTCTTGAGCAGTACCCTCATGCTGAGTTGGTGATTTTAGTAGATTTTAATGCCCACCACTGTGAGTGGCTAAATTCTCGATCCACCGACTTTGCGGGAAGGTCTACTAATTTGCTCTGGCCCATGGCCTCTTACAACTAATACATTCCCCAACAAGAATACCTGATATTGAGAGCCATGCGCACTCTTTGCTGGACCTTCTGCTGTCGACGCGTCCGGACGACTACACTATCACAGTGGACGCACCTCTCGGCTCGTCCGACCACTGCCTCGTCCGGACCGAAAACCCATGCGCGCGGCATATTCCACCTTGCCTAGGCAATTTGCGCCACATGTGGCAATATAAATCAGCACTCTGGGATGGATTGCGTGAATTCTACGCATCGTACCCGTGGAGGCAGCTTTGCGTCAGAAGATCCTGACCCCTGCGCAGCCGCTGTCACTGAGACGATCCTGTTGGGTATGGAGTATTTTATTCCTAACTCATCAGTAGCTGCGGGGGAAAAAAAGCGACCGTGGTTTAACCGGCTCTGCAAGGAAGCCAGGCTAGTCAAGCAGACGGCCTACAGGGCATGGACCACGGCCAAGAACATCTCTGAGGTGAGACGCAAACTAAATGCTGCCTCGAGATCCAGCAAAAAGACACCGAAGCCAGAGCCAAATTCGATTTCATTGGCAGGATTGGTAAGCGACTTACGGGCTACACCTCTGGGAGTCGTGCCTTTTGGTCTCTTGCTAAGGCTACCGAGGGAAACTTTTGCCAGTTGTCTTTACCACCATTGCGAAATGCCGATAGTAACTTGGCCCACGGTGCTAAAGAGAAAGCCGATCTACTTGGGCAACTCTTTGCCTCGAACCCGACCATGAACGAGGATGGACGTGCGGTACCGCCTACTAACCCGCCGTGCCAACACTCTTTGTCGGAAATACATATTTCGCAAAGAGAAGTGCAGCGGGAACTAAACTGTCTAGACGTTCATAAGTCGAGTGGGCCAGACGGCATACCTGCAGTGGTGCTCAAGCAATGTGCTCCTGAGTTGTGCCCTGTACTAACGCGACTTTTCGCGCTTTCCTATTCTTTCTTTATTCTCACTCACTCTATTTGAGGATCACCGGTGGGCTTCAGCCATTGAGAGTCAAGGTGAGGCTTTGGCAGTTAGCCTGGATATAGCACAGGCGTTCGATCGGGTCTGGCACAGGGGTCTTCTATCGAAGTTACCATCCTACGGCCTGCCCGAGGGTTTATGCAAGTGGGTGGCTAGCTTTTTGTCCGGCTGACGCATAAAGGCCGTCGTCGACGGTAGCTGCTCCGAAAGCATCTAGATAAGCGCTGGTGTCCCGCAAGGCTCCGTGCTATCTTCAACGCTGTTCTTGCTGCATATCAATGATATGCTGTCCACGGATGGTATTCATTGTTATGCGGATGACAGTACTGGAGATGTGTATTACACGGGCCGAGCTAACATCCCTCGTACCGTTGTAGGAGAAAGTCGCGAACAACTTGTTTTAAATCGAGAGCACCTTACACAGAGTCTCCGATTGGGGTCGGGATAACCTGGTCCAATTTAACCCCTCCAAGACACAAGTTTGTACGTTTACCGCTAAGAAAACCCCGTTCACTGTGGTTCCACAATTCCAGAATACACCCCTTACCATCTCACAGAGTATTGGGATCCTCGGTGTCGACATCTCCAGTGACGTCCAATTTCGAACTCATTTGAAAGAGATGGTCAAGCTGGCGATGATCAAAAAAGCTTGGTGTTCTGAATAGAGCGAAGCGATACTTCACACCGGCACAAAGGCTACTACTTTACAAAGCACAAGTTCGACCTTACATGGCGTATTGCTGTCATCTCTGGGCGGGAGCACCGAAGTACCAGCTTGAGCCTTTCTATTCAGTTCAGAGACGTGCTGTGAGAATAGTCGACGCTCCTGATCTCACAGACGGTATTGAGCCACTAAGTCTTAGGAGAGACTTTTCCTCCTTGTGTGTGCTCTACCGTCTCTACAATGGGCTGTGTCCTGAAGAATTGTTTGATATGATGCCTACAGCCACTTTCTACCATCGCATCGCTCGCCATCGTCATCCACATACATTGGAACCTAAATGGTCGCGCACAGTGCGGTTTCAGAGAAATTTTCTCCAGCGAACAATCCCGTTATGGAATGAGCTCCCTGCCGAGGCTTTCCCTGGGAACTACAGTATGGAGTTCGTCAAGAAGGGGCTAAATAGGTTTTTGAAGGGTCGGCAACGAGCACGTGATGTCCCTGGTGCCGCAGGCGTCCATAGACTGCGGTAACCGCTTACCATCAGGTGAGCCGTATGCTTGTTTGCCACCGTCGTGGTATAAAAAAAAATGTGTGCATGTACTAGCGTACACTCGTAAGAAGTGAAACGTCTTTATGACGTTATTTTTCAAAAAAATAATTTAAACCCGTCCGAAGTCGATGCAATCGCCACCTGGATTTCAAAAATGTAACTACTCAAAACGGGCCGCAAAATACATTGGAGACATTTACCAATCCCTACTCCGCTGGAGAAAGTATACTTCGAATCACGCGTGGTAGGGATAAGAAAAAGATGGCGCGTAACGGAGAAATGTGACGCGTAACGAAAAAATGTTACACTAAATTTTTTTCCAACCCCGATAAAGAAGTTTCACTTCAAAAAATTACAACTTAGTAACTAGTAACGCCATCTTTGATCCATAACGCTAAATTCAATGCACTTGAACATCACAATACAAATCAATTACATTAAACACACTAGTAATTGTAGTTGCGTGTAAATTTTAAGAGTATCAAATAATTATATTAAAATTGAAAAATTACAAAGTGTATTAGGTTCAGAACTTAGAATTACAAGACTTAAGGACTGTAAGATAATATTTAATGCATCAAAGTACTGGTATATTTAATGCAATTGATTTGTGTTGTGAAAGTGTATTGAAGTTAGCCTTGAGAAGTCCGTCATAAAATATCATAGATGGCGTTACTAGTTACTACCTAATGGTGAGTGTATACCACTACTGATCAAGAGGTCTCGAGTTCGATTCCCAGATCAGACGAAAAAGTGTTGAGTTTTTCTGATCATCGAAATTCTTCACAACAGCCGGGAGTTTGGAAGTTGAAGTTTTATTTATTTATTTATTTATTTATTTATTTATTTATTTATTTATTTATTTATTTATTTATTTATTTATTTATTTATACATCATGCACTTTATGTACATAGGCGGACTTAATGCCTAAGGCATTCTCTACCAGTCAACCTTTGGGTGATGCAGAGAAAATAGGAAGTAGGTGCGTTTCAGATGTTGAAAAGAAGTAGACATATACAAACTTTCATGTACTAAAATTAATACAAATACATAAATACATACATATACATACTTAAGTTGATGTAAGTCTGTATACATACATACACAAATAAATATCATAACAAGTATAAGATGATAATCATGTATTGGTTGATTCTACCAGCTGTTTCAGTAAATACTGCTTCACTTTTTTCTACCCATTTTTTTTTGATAGGTTTTAACCCCCGTGTCCTGGGGAACATGGAAAGCTGGCGTTCCTGCGCCTAATCACTCCCGCTCTTAGTGAGGGATCAAAGAGTACACCTGTTTGCGCACAGCATTGTGCATAATATCACCTGCATGGTTGGGTGGTCTGCGTTGAGACTGACCGCTGTGGTCACATTTGGCCAGGAATACATCATCATCACAACAATTATATACTATGCCGTTTATGACCGTAGCATGTTGACCAAACCAAAAATCAAATTACTACTAAATGTATTTTTTTCTTTGACTTAGAAAATATTAAAAAGAATAGAAAATAACAGTCCACTGCTGACCATATACCTCTTTTGAAAAGAGATTTTAGCCTACTATACCACGTTGTGTAGTTCTCTCTCAGTCTGCTCTTAAGACACCCACGGGAGAAGTAGGGGTAATGACACTTCATATTCTTAATCCATCACCTCATGATTTAACTTTGGTACTGCATGTTAAGTGGTTATCCAAGGTCTCTTTTAACGGTGAAGAATTTCCCTAGAACGCAAGCCAGCCAGACTGCAATACAAAATTTGACGAAAAGCAAAAAGACGATATAGTTACTTGGAGTAGACCAGTTGTGATCCAGACTTTTCTTACCTCGCGTTTGGACAAGATTATCTTCTCAAACTTTTTGACGTAACTTCTTGGTTCTTCTTTAAGCTTCTTTACTCTTCATTCTTGAGCTAAAAAAAATCGTCGACAAGCGACGTATTGTGACTTATCTGTTCAGAAACCAAGAACCATATTTTTTTTTTATTTTGGCGGTCATATCTTTTTTTACAAAACGAAAAAAAATTTTCACAAGTTAATTTTTTCTTGCGTTACACGTGTGATATATAAGCCGCCTTTGACTGACTTAGAAAAAATATTTTTTAACCGCTTATGTATTCTTTTAACGGCTCAAAAGGGTACTTTTTTAATATATCTTTTTTTACAATATTACATAGCCAATGTTTATATCTAGTATGTACATAAGACGGTCGTGTGTTCAAGTTTGTTTATTGCTTGTACAGTACTGCGACACGGAAGCTTAACATATACTATCTTAACTAAAAAAGTTTAACTAAAAAAAAATCCAAAATAATTAAAAAATTTCATCCATTTCAAATTAATTTGAAATTTTAATTGAAAAATTTGAACAAATTGAAAAGGTACACAATTTCAAAAACTTCCCAATTATATTACGTTTCCTCTCAATCATAGTCAAACCGTCCAATGAGGTGATACCGAAACCCACGACCGTCACCTTAACCCTATCGACAAACAACATATGTACAAAATGAATGAAAATCTAAATAAAAAGTCTAGCGGTATTAACCTACTTACACATAGTAGTTACTAAACTTTATATCTAGACGAACCGTGGACTAGAACAATGTCTAAAACACAACAATAAATATTTTCTTACCCTTAGGGTGGAAAAGTGTAGAACCCTGCCACTTATGGGAGCAAACGGATTGCCGGGTCACGTGAAGATAAGTAGACAATTACAACTCAAGAGACTGGCACGTTAGAGCTCCTCGAGTGACACCTCCCCCTCTGAATTTGAAGGGAGATCAGTCCGAAGCTAGTGGTGGTGGTTTTCAATTTTGTGTATTACCACAGTAGTAAGTAGTCCTCAGTTACATTAACATTGTCTATGACAAGGGGTGTTTAGTCTATGACAATAATCTCTAGTCCACGGCACACCTTAACAAACTCCTTCCAACTAAACGGTAGAGCACGCTCACTAAATAAAACAATTTATTTACTTACGAAAAAGAAAAACAATTAAAAAAAATTTTGCCCACATTTCGAGAGAAATAGCAGTTTTCACAGTCCACTGCTGGACATAGCATAGTCCACGCTGAGTTTTCATTCTCTTTGCGCAGTTCGCTCGTTCAGTCACCTCTAGCGACATCTAAGAGACAAATAGGGGGTGAAAACTCGCCTCGTATAAACACACTATGTCTCCCGGAATGTGGGACATCTTATATATATATATTTATTAATTAAAAACTACATAATTCATTAGTGAAACCAAAATTATTATGTAACATGAGTTTCGTTATATGCGAAACAGTCAAGAGTGGCGTTCACTGTATTGTTTTAATCATATATATATCAAAACTGTCTTAATTCAAAATTTTAACATATATAGATAACATCACGTCTATTGCCCAGAGGGGTGGGCAGAGACAATTGATCTTTACTTACTGCGGTCTGACACGCTTCTTTTTACGTAACAAGTTCGTTTATTCCGGTACTAATGTTATAAAATTGAAGAGTTTATTTGATTAAACGCGCCAATCTCGAGAACAACTGATCCGATTTCAAAAATTCTTTAAGTGTGAAATAGCCCAGTTATCGACAGATATCATCACGCTACGCCCAAAAGGAGCGGTATAACGATGAAATATATGGTAAAAATGGGGCAATGTATACCTTTTGAGAGCTTTCCTTGCGTGCGTTACGTAAATGGTTAGTTTCAAAAAAATAGTATATGTAAAAGAATTGTTCCTTTTAAAAGTTCTAAAAAAAAAAGTTATCAAGAATTTTTTCAGAGACTGCCATTTTTTTTTTAACGTGTGGAAACCCCCTCGGGCCGTCACCCCCCCGGGGTTTACGGCGGGGTGGTGTGTCGGAATCGGACCGACTAAAACCACACGGTGTGCCACTCTGCGCTTGAGATAGGAGAGATCCGGGAACCGCTGCTATTACGACATCCAGATTTCAGAGACTGCCATAGGGTAGCCTAAAAAAAGTTTACTTTAAAGCGAAGAAATCCATAGGAAACGGTAGTTAAATATAATATCAACATGTACAGTGTACACCACTCTCAAATTATCCTATAATCGTAAGTAACAAATGTTTATTGTATCAATTAAGAAAACAAACAATATTAAATATACCAACACTTAGCACTTATTGAAATTATATTGCGAGTTTTGTACAACTCATTTATGTGCCTGTGACAGACATACATACATTTTATATAAGTCAATTGACCTTTACTGCGGTAATAGAGAAGTGAATGCCTCACAAGGGGTAGCAGGTTCGATTCCCATGTGTATTTTCATCGGTGTGTGATTTATAAATATTACTAAATTTGATGTTGTACTAAATACAGCGTTGGACTGCAATGCCAAGGTTCGATCCTGTTCACTGCAACTTTAATACTACTTAAACAAAGTTAATGCTACGGTAAGCACTTACCATATCACAAAATGCAAGAATAGCATGTATGATATGTACACAACAAGAGATAATTCAATAAATGATTCAAAACTCAAAGCAATAATATTCAAAAAGTACTAAATCCTAGTTTTAGTCCAATCAGACTAAACATTTAGTCCGTTTGGACTCAAATGAGAACAAACTCAACAGCTCCACGGCACTTTAGCGTCTACCATAGTCCAATTTAACTAAACAAGTATCCTTCCATAGTCTAATATGTCCCTTCATATATATCTAGTCGTCCGAGTGAACCACAATTAATAATCTAATTTAATCTTTAGATTATAGACATCATTTTCATTGTAATAAGTTTTGTTCAATTTCGAAATAATTTTGACAGGTTTTAGTTTGAAAATATATATTAACTAAATATGATAGCGAGCTACGTGGGGAGCAAACTTTTGACCATGCCACCTCCACGCGTCCCGGCAGGAGAGGTAGTCCCTGACTGGCTTGACGTCATAAGGGATGATATGCGTACCATGGGGCTTGGGGGGATGGAACCGTGTGAACTGGAGGAAAGAGTCGAAACGCGGACCCCAGGCCTCACCAGACGTAACCGGTATCAACACTCTGGTGATGACGATGATGTTGAATTAGAAATGTCACTATTTTGACATTATTGCAAACTAGTTCTTTTTAAATTTCGAATTTTAAGAGCTATTGTGCTTTTTTTCATATCCTTCAAGTTGTGCGTTAATCGATACCATTATCTTGGCCTTTATCATTATTTTCGGTGTTGCAACTAATATTTTAAAACCTCGCAAGAACCTCGTATTTTCTCTTGATTACTTCACACTTTATAAGTGGCTTGCATAGCTGTCCTATTAATAAGAGAAGGTTAAATAGGGGTGGATTATAACGAAAGTGATAAATTATTAACTGTGGCTCAGATCTAAATATTCATCTAATTGCTTTTATTTTTTGACCAATATCTATTTATATAACAGCTTGCTAATTTTATTTTCTTACAACGGTAGCTAACGCAACACATGTGTATTGTAAAATACAGTTTTGTCAGACTTTAAAGTCAGCGTTGCTTGTCCAAAGTATAGTCCCATAGTCTCACGTAACTAAAAAGACAAATGTGTAAAATTTGCGAGAATTATTGGGAAAAGTAGTGCCATTGAGAGGAAGGAGAGATCTGTAGCTCTCTCTCCCTCTCCCATTAAATAAGAGAGGAGAGCAACATACATAATTATTTAGTCTGCGCTAGCTACCGTTATACGAACACAAATGTACGAGTTACACTAGTCGGCACCGGTTATAGGAAGTTCTGAAGAGTTAAGGCTGGGGCGATTCATTGTTATGGAGTGTGTGATGGTGTCCGCTACAAGAGCCCCCGAGCGCGAGGGGCGGGGAGGGCGCGCCGTCAACGTCTCCAGGAGCGTTCCTCGTCAGCTTCCTCTTCCTCCTCTTCGTCGAAGCGCAGGAGCGACTCCTCCGAGAGTGTGCTCGATGGCTGTACGAGTTAGTAATTATGTTAGAAATCATGGTTGTCTGATGCCAAAGTAAGAAATAAAACCCACGACCCATGAACTAGCAGTCACGATTACTGACCACCAGACCAGCCTCAGTCGACTTTTTTTTTACGTGTCACTTTACTGTGAGTGACTACAAGCACCCATAAACACTTGCGGTTCAATAGTGTTACTGCCTTATTCAGAGACCCCTTCCCGCTCCAAAGAAGAGCCTGCCTGCTACTCTGCCTGATGGAAAGCATGAATAGAATCCAAGAGTTGTGGTCACCATACTTATAGCAAATGCAGACAGACAATGCAGTATGGTGACCCACACTATGGTGGCCTTGTGAGATGCTTTTCCACACCCCGCTTGGGGACGTAAAAGGCATGACAGTCATCGTGGCAGTGTAAGGCTTACACAGTTACCACGATAACTGTCACCCTTGCATCGATGGGTCTCCGGTCTCATTCTCAAAAGTTTATTACATAAAATCACACCATTCTGAAATATTCTGTAAAGGATCTTAAGACATCGTATTCTTTATAAATATATTTTATGAAATTTTCTGTATAGGACCTATTTACGATTTTTGATTATGCATGCCTCTCAACCGTGACTAAACTTCAAGGCAGGAGTTTAAAAACATTGTTTTTATTTAAAAAAGACAACGCCCGCATTAGTAATACACCCTGTATCACGAGAGACATCACAAACATAAGAAACGAACACAAGGAACGCCCAAACTCAGAACGACAATTTGTGGATCACACAAGTGTTGCCCCAGGTGAGGTTTGAACCTACAACACTCAGCAGAAAACAGTGTTGCGACTGCTAAACCACTCACCATCCATGCCTTTTTGATCGTTAGATTACAACAGTCTAAAACAACCTGTATTTATGTGTACGATCGCTGAAGCTGGCGTAGAATAATTAGGGATTGAATATGTCTACCTCATCCTTATTATTGGAGTCCAGGGGTGCAGTTCTGGGTGCAGGGGGTTGGGGTTCGGTGACCGCAACCGGGGTGGTGCGGTTGTTAGTTGTGTTGCCAACCCAGGTTATCTGTAAAAATTAAAAATGGGGTTTTAATAGCGAAGATAGTGTCCAGGTATTTGTTATTTAGAAGTAACTAGATTTGCGACGAGACGACTGCGGAGAGATCAGGCTTAGGTCTGACGCCTTTTCGTGTACTCCGAGGCACGAGGGTTAAGACTCCAACTTCATAATTCCATCTGCTACTAAGCATTTTTCTACACGCAAAACATAATAACTTTTTTGACCCGGTAATCGAATCTGAGACCTCACGATCGGCAGTGGTGTACGCTAACCGCTAGACCAATGAGGCTAAATAGATATACAATACATACATATGAGAGTGCATTTATTATATATACATTTAACCTCACTCACTCCAAGCGCATGTGTTTCCCTCCCACTATAATCCCGGGTCCTTTAAGCGGGGCGTAAAAAAGTAACTCGCTAGGCCGCCATAGTGTGGGTCACCATACTGCATTGTCTGACAAGACACCGAGGGAGACGTATAAGCCGCCTCCTGTCACTGGTCGCTCAGAGCTGGACCCAGGCGTCGCCTGGATTCTCATCTGGTTCGAGCTGACCGCTGGAAGAGTGCAAAAGACCCGCCTCATGAGGCAAACCGCCCCGATCCAGCCTCCACGCGATTCATGCTTTCCATCAGGCGGAATAGACACTGCGCTAGACTCATATATACAACAGTGGTATACGTACGGAGAGCGTGCGGTCGTTGTAATGCTTCCCGTTGAGCGCGGCGAGTTCGGCGTGCGCGCGAGCCTTGTACTGCAACACCAGCTGCGGGACCGACAGCTCCTCCTCCTTACTCACCACCTCACCGTATTGCTGCAACACACGACATCAAGTCAATTTACTTGCAAGTACATATACTGTTCACATTATTCTTAATTTTGACGTGACAACGTCTTGGAACCAGCTGCACGCACTCATGCGGCGTTACCTCGCTCTGAGGCGTTCCATTTAAGGCTTGAAGTGCAAGCGAGAGCGCGGAACGAGCGACAAGGAGGCACAATCGGCCTCAGCGTTCGGCAGCGTTCGACATCGTCTCTTTCCTACTTGAGTGAGCGATGCGTACGCGTGGACAGCTGCTATACAATACTACATTGTCATGTTTTCGTCCAGTATGAAGTGCATTGATATGACGTTGTCACGTTCAACTATCGTCAGTAAACCGACTTTACAGACACTAGGAATAAATCCTGTGTCGCGGGGAACTTTACAAACATACAAGAAACGGACACAAAGAACACTCAGACTCGGAACAACAATTCACGGATCACACACAGTGTGGTCCCATGTGAGGTTTGAACCCACAACACTCAGTGTATTAGAGAGCGGCGTGACGTCAGTCGACTCGACTCCATACTCACAGAAAAGTGTGCCACAAGTGCTTCGAGCTCGTCAACTTCGAAACCGGATATCAGCAGAGCCCTAGGCCTGTGGTCTACCGACTGATTCATGCTGTGGTTGAAAGTTTTCATGTTGGTCAGACTGTGTCGCGGCTGTCGGACCAGCCCGCCTCGGGTGAAACGGGTCGCTGTGTTAAACCGACTGCTCCTGGGACGTTACAATTTTAGTTATAATTATTTAATTAACATTTATAATTTAGGCACTTAGTTTTTAGTAAACTAATTTGAAGAAAAGATACGGCTAAAATGAAAATAGTAAAATATTTCGGAAAAATGGATAACGGTACTGTTTATGGTACAACGCCATCTAGTTTCAAGCTGAGCAGAGCTCGTTCTATGACAGCTAGACTGATAGAACATTTATATACTTTTTTTTTGTAAATACATACATATTATACATAGCAAACATTCAAACTTCAAAACAAATATTTACAAATATTTGATCCGACCCGGGAATCAAACCCGAGACCTCAAGCAATATTGAATAGCAATGCACGCAAGCGAATATTGAACTGTCGTAAGAGACCACTAAAGGAGCAAACTACGTAAGACAACAACACGGCAACGAAAAGGTAAACTTGAGACAAACGCTATACCAACCCACCTGGCCAGCTTGGTATATAGACCAAAACCTTTCTAAGGAAAGTTCTACGTCCAGCAGTGGGCTGTTAAAGGCTCTTGATGTGAAGATTATGTGAAATGTTAATATGGACGGTAGTCACACTAGTTTGCAATCGTTACTTGAAGTCGAGAGCACGCTTTAGCATTTCTCGCGTGG
This sequence comes from Hypercompe scribonia, assembly GCA_949316085.1. Lineage (NCBI taxonomy): Eukaryota > Metazoa > Arthropoda > Insecta > Lepidoptera > Erebidae > Hypercompe > Hypercompe scribonia. Next base: position 7,776,616 of record OX438997.1, read on the forward strand.
TGGTCAAAGTTAACGTCACGTATGACGTCATTTTACATTTAACATAACTATGATATAATCTATTCTCACCTAAGTTTTCTTTTGATTATACGGTAGCTTTGAAAGTAAACAAAAAGGAAGAATTATTATTTCATTTGTTACTATAACTTATTTTCTAAAGAAGACAATACCCCCACATTATACAAAACCAATACAAATAACATATATTTGAGTTTCAGAACAAGTATTTGTAGATCACAAAAATGTTGCCCCGTGTGGGGATCGAACCCACGACACTAAACGCACAAAGAAGCAGCGAGGTAAACGCTTAACCCACTACACTGTAGCTTACATATTTTGTGTGGTGATGGATTAAGAATACCAAGTGTCAGCACCCCTAATCATCCCGTGGGTGCCGTAAGAGTCGACATAGGGAGCAATTTACGTAGCACAATATCAGTAAAAAACAGGAAAACTCGAAACAAATTCTATGGAAACCCTTTTTTTTAACGTGTGGAAACCCCCTCGGGCCGTCACTCCACCGGAGTTTGCGGAGGATTGATGTGTCGAAATGGGACCCACTAAAACCACGCGGTGTGCCACTGCGCCTGAGATAGGAGGGATTCGAAAACACCTGTCCAATGTGGTATAGTAGGCCAAAACTTCCTTTGTAAAGAGAAACCTATGTCCAGCAGTGGACTAAAAATGATTAATGATGCGTTGCAGGTTACCTGGCATTCGGTCGTCTCATGATGTGTGCAGGAAACTGTACCGCCATCTGTCGACGTAGCTCAGTTATCTTATTCTGCAAGTCTGTTACGTCTTGACCCTCCTGGAAATTTAGAAAGATGTAACCAAGAAATATGGACAGTTGTAATTTCTAGAGGACTTGAGAGAACTGTGCTTTGTGAACTGATGAAAATATGCGTTAGATAAGAACTTTATGTTTTTACATAATTTATAATTTTTATCTTGTTTTTCTAGGGTTAACGCAAGCGACTGCCAACCAAGAGGTCTCGGGTTCAATTGAGAGGTCGGCCAAAAATACATTTTTGAGTTTTTCTAATTTTAGAAATACTTTATAAGAGCCAAGAGTTTGGAAGTTGGGGTTTCAACCCCCATGCCCTTCGAGGGGCACGGAAAGCTGTCGGACCTAGGCCTTATCTCTCCCTGATCGTGTCGGATAGCCGTCCCATCGGATTATAAGAGTGAGGGAACAGAGAGTGCACTTGTATTTGCGCACACTTGTGCATCTCCTGCTGTTTTGGTCTCAGTTGAGATCTGCCACCGTGGTGGAAATCGGCTAGGAAGTGCATCAATTTTTTTTCACGATTTAGACAGACAAACGAACAGACCTGATGGTAAGCCACTACCAATGTACGTGGCCGTCTGTAACTTAAGAGTAACAAGTGTGTTGCCTTTTAAGTTTTCTCTTCAGGATTAGGAGGAGTGAGCTTCCAGAGTTCAAGCCAGAGGGGTTTGAGCTTCGGTAAGCTCACTCACTCAGTGAAAAGCATCGAGGAAACTATTTACCACCAGTTTCTCTGAGACTCAGGTCGAGTTCGCTCGTATATGAACTCTAGGCTCTAAATGTCGTTCAAAACATTTTGTTGTACGATTAAATGTTGAAAATATAATATGGTGTGTAACTGGAGAGGTTTATGTCCAGCAGTGGACTGCAATAGGCTATGATGATGACATATTTCTTAAATAAGGGATAAAAGATTTCTAACACCTAATCTACGCAAACAAAAAAATTATATGTGTCTTTATTTGTTCCGTCTAATCTCTGTAACTGTTGGACCGATTATGACGGGACTTCCACTGGCAGATGGACTACTTTAATTTTAGAAAATCGAGTTATACGAAATCAAATCAAAACTAATGAAATAGTGAATAATATCCGATTTAAAAGCAACAATAACGCCAAATAGTTTCGTGGGACTTACCTGTTGTTTATTAAACAGATCCAGTTCAGCATCAAGTATCTCCTTCTGGGCTTCCTCCATAGTCTTCGGCTTCTTGGCCTGCTAACAAACGTAGATAACGCCATTAAAGCTATATACAAAGCTAAAAGCCATATATATGAAGGCTTCTAACATAAAGTATAAATACTGAAGTGTGAACTAGTTTTCTTAGTAGTCTTACAGTCACTGCTCCGCTCCCAAACATCGTAGCGTGATGTTGTATAGCTTATAACCTCCCTTAATAAGGAAAGCTCATTTAACAAGCAAATATAAAGTCTGGTTGGGATTAAGAGGCCTGTCAGGCCCGACAACATCGCTATCAGCGGCCTGACAGGGAACTTATATCGCGATTAGAGAAAACACTTAGAACCCTGTCACCACTAAATTTCATAGTCGTAATATTAAGCCTCTCGTTTATGAGCGTCGTATGTCTGGCAATGTGAAGCTCTTCTTTATCTGGAGTGGGTAGGGATAAGTCTTTAGACTATAACGAAGGGGATGGGTGAGTGTGGGCTTGGAAGCAGTAGCAGTGACGAGAAAGCCGCCCGTGAGCGAGTGAGAAAGCAAAAGCGGGAAGGAAAAGAGTCGACATTGCGGCGTCGACATCAAATCTCAACTGATCTATTCCACAACTGAGGGCCTAGTGTGAGTTTATTTCACATCACCTCGATCGACACACAAGACACTATACAAGTAGTCTTTCGTGTGGTGATGGATTAAAAAAACGGAGTATCACCAACCCTATTTACTAATGGGTGTCGTAAGAGACAACTAAGAGACCAAACTTAGCAGGGCAACACTACAAAGAAAAGGTAAACCTTGAACAAACCTCACACTACTCCGTCTGGTCAGGGCGGTAGCCAAAAGCTCCTTGTTAAAGAGAAGCCAATGTCCAACAATGGGATTATAAGAGACTTTATGATAATGTCGATCGTTACGATGACCGATTTTGGCGTTGCGATTAACCCGCACTAATCACGAAGACAAACACACTCGCCTTGAAGATCAAGTTGATGGCAAACTCACACTAGGCCCTCTGGACTATTTTACATAAACTAACAAGTGCTAATACATCTATTAATACAGCTAAATTAATCTAAACACACACTTCTAGATTACTTAGAATACACAAAAAATGTAAAGTACACAGTTTAACATACACACAACACACAAAACCACCGTTAATTATCATTATTATTTATTAACATGAAGCTTGTGGTATCATTAATTAATTGTAATAATGAATGCTATTTTACAATGTTGTCTATGATACATGTGATTAAATAAACGAATGTTGCGTTTCGCATGCGTAATGCCACTATGAGTAAAAATTCAAGTCTATTTAAAGTACTTTAAGGTCGATAATTGTGATTCAAGAAGTCACACTCTTCTCTGGCCGTGGTTAGCGTGTGCTATCTCTCTTCCTCTCATTGCTTTACTCGTTTACGAGAGAAATGTAAGATTATCGTAAAACTAGAGTCTAGAAATAATAAATTGGTTACAGTTACGGGCGTTTTAACAAAAAAAAAACATCTAACAATAGGTTTAGTTTGGATAGAAGAATAGTTTTTACGATTGCGCGATTCAGATAGCCGTGACAACGCCATCTATCGAGTGACAAGTTAAACCTTGCGTAATACCTTCGACAACCAGTCAAGAGTAAATTCTCAGTGTATGTACTTGTGGGATGTAAGGCCGCAACTTGATCACAAACCTTTTCTGATACATATATAAGTAAATAGCAGACAGGACATGGACCTAGAATAGAAAGTGACTACCGCTGTCAGTGAATGCCTACAAATCAAGAGACATAAGCGCGTTGCCGTCGAATTGTCTCCAAAAGTACATAACATCATTTTAAGTGTATCGAAGTATCATCAACAAGGGCCTTTAATAGTCCACTACTGGACATAAACAAAAGGCCAGACCGGTTGGTCCAGGGTTTGTTTCAAGATTCGGAAGCCTAATTCAGCTTTCGAGCGGGGCGTTCGACGGTCGATGCCATGTTGGGCCTCAGAGTCAATATCAAAGAGGCAATTAGCTGTGGCAGCGTACTGCTGGCGATATCGCTGGATATTGCAAACGCATTCATAAGTCTGCCATTTGGCTAGATCAGAGAAGCACTCCTCTACCTGAGCATCAGAGGAGGTTCGCAGTAGACTATCGAGAGGAACGTACCGTCATATATGAAAGGTACTTTGAGACGTCGGCCGATATCATCAGGTCTGCTCTCGGACTACTTCTGTGAAGCATGAGATACGTTTGCGCCCTTCGAGGGCGTCTTCCGGGTTGGGTGTAATTTGGTATGCCGATGACACACTGGTCACAGCCCATGGAGCGAGGGGGGATAACGATCCAAGTGGGTTTGATTCAAGTTTTTTTCGTTGTAATCTCGACATCACGTCCAGGCGTGGTGACACTGCGTATTCTTAATCCGTCACCACATGGACTTTAACATAATTGTATTGTTCGTATTTATCAAACTAAGTTATTAAAAGTATAGTCACATAACGCCATATATATTTTATTATTATTTTTAAATATGACATATGGTGAGATGAGTGGTATCCCCAAATGTATGCCTGGTGGTGGTAGTTCTCATATCGTAGTGGTTATAATACAAGACACAAGATGCATTACATTCACATATGCATGTAATATAGTATGTTTGTTTGTGTGCACACTGCATGCGTAACGCAACTGATTAGGGCAATGTTGGACGAGGTCGTTTTTTTGCTTGGGTGATGTAGTCTCACTAAGGGTTCGTTTAGGGGTGAAGATTTGTGTGTATAAATTCTTATAATATACGAATATTTCTAATATAAAATTAATATAAAGTAAAGTGTCCAGAATCAATATTTTGAAAAAAGATCTCATACTTCTGAGGCATTAAATTAAAAAAAAAAAATTAGACGAGTAAAGATGTTTACGGGACATGCAAGTAGATGGGTTGTCGACTACCGTCGCCCATGGACTTTGAGTGTCCCATCGACTCAAAATTGGAATTTGAACTCTGGTTACCTCACTCTGAGCGAGGGAAAAGCATCAAACCTATAATCCTTAAAATATAGCTTGGTCTCTATGACAGCTGTCACTAGTGTCATTTTAAAACTTACAAGGTAAGTTTGAGGTGTGAATTTTCATATTTGTAATACACATTCGTGATAAAACTGGCACTAGGCCGCCAAAGCGAGGGTCGCCTGCATAGACCTCATTCGCAGTGAGTATGGCGACCACCGCTCTTGGATTCTATTCATGCTTTCCATCAGGCAAAATAGTCACTTTGGTAGGCTTCTATAAAAAAAAACGTAAAACGTCGCTTGCCCAAAGTTTCTTCGACGGTTTCGTATGTCACAGAGATCAAACTATATTAAGGACTATAAACCTATAAGAGATGGCCTTTGAGCGTTAAAGACGTCACTTTTGTGGTCTAGACAACACGATTTTTTCTCTATCTGATTCTAATTCTAATATATTACACAGCAGTCTGGTTACCAGAGTACAGGAGTAACCTGGTTTGGAATTAGAAGACCGTAAGTGAGATGTCAAGTAAATAATGAGGCTACATCACAACCTAGCTCCACCGTTATCCAGAACCTTTTATTATGTAAAGTAACATACGTCATCCATCGTTTGCACCGTATAGTACCTGTGCCAGACGCAGCCGAGACATCGTACGCGTTACGGATTCGTCCTGCCACCATATATTCATATTAAAAACATATTTCTGTTGTATACTCCTGTGGTATTTTTAAGGAGTTTATTGATGGGAGTGCACAAAACCAGTCGTCCGTTCATTCGGCGTCCAACGACTGACCGTTGACTGAATGCGACTGCATTGACAACAGCCGCCCAAGCTAGAGGAGGGGTGAGTTGCCTAAGTGTTGCCAGATTTAAAATATTTTTGACCTGGTATCTTTTATTTTCATCTCCATCAACATTTCTGGTATGAAATATACGCTATATAAATGTAATTAAAAATTTAATTTTGAAAATTTGCAAAACAAAATTTATGTGGGTACTGATAGATGTAGAAGAGGTCTGTCTGCCTACCCCTAAAGGTGACTAGCATGAGGGTATATTAATAATATTTATTACTATACAACCCCTCAAAAGACGACACATTTGTGCACCAAACCAAACGTATATAGAGCAATAGTATACACCTAACTATTAAAAATATTTTACAAAATTTGGTAAGATTAAAACTGACAGGTCAGAACAAGTCTTCTATCGTAGAGCAGCGGCGTGCCAAGGGTTGCTGGATTAGAGGTCATAAATATCATCCATCATCAACAGCCTTTAACAGTCCACTGCTGGACATAGGCCTCTCCTTAGCAAGGAGGTCGTTTCAAGTGATCTGGATGTCGTAATAACAGCTGTTCCCGGATCCCTGCTATCTCAGGCGCAGAGTGGCACACCGTGTGGTTTTAGTCGGTCCGATTCCGACACACCGCCGTAAGCCCCGGTGGGGTGACGGCTCGAGGAGGGTTTCCACACGTAAAAAAAAGGGTTTGTTTCAAGTATTCATCTCTGTGCAGTGTTGTTCTGTGCAGTTAAGTTTTCCCAGACAGTTATTATGGCATCCAAGGGATAAAAACGACTAATAACAAGCTCCAATATCTTTCATAAATACTTGAAACTGTACGACATAAATGGGAAAGTATGAGAGAGATCACAGAGGGTTCATAGATCCGGTCCAGACAGGGTTCGTACTTCATAACATGGGCTCGGAGAAATATGGAGATCTATAGACGGAGATAAGGGAAGAGTACATGTTTATTAATCAGAACCAAAAAGGGACAGGCATTAGTAAATTAGGCCAGGAAAGGGTAACCGTTGAAATATCGGGACCTAGGAGCAGTGAAGGTTCATAGACTGACCTCAGAGAAGGTTGAGGGTCATAGATTCGGCCTTGGGAGGGTAGGAAGAAAAATTATATGGGGAAATATATTGTCTGGCCTTCTGGTCCAGTGATAAGTAACTTTGACTGCTACGCCAGGGGCCGTGGGTTGCATTCCCACCCCGAACAAATGTTTGTGTGATGAAGAAGTTCGTTTTTTTTGTGTCTAGGTGTAATTTATCAATAATATGTATGTATTTAGATATATATAAGTATGTTTATTAGCAGACTGGTTACCATAGTCGGCTTGCCTAGTTTGGGACCAGACGGCCGTGTATGAGGTGTGACAATATTTAAAACAAAAAAAAAGTATATTGGGTAATATTTCTACGAACATTTTTCCTTTGTGGGAATCGAACCCACGACCTCTGGCAGTCATGATCAGTAACCACCACACCAATAGACCCGTACACAAATATTATTATTATATTATATTTATTTAAGTATTTTAATACAATAATGCAAGATTATCACTTATAAGAGCGGCACGCCACTGCCATTGATAGGTAGAACTCACCAAATACAGTGGACCCCCGGTAATTAGACAAACGTTTTGCAGGGCAGTGAGGGACTCTCGAATTTGTCGGATTATAGAGTACTGCCTAAGACCCCCTATAGCCCGGATTTTTTTACAAAAGAGTACCTTGTAATCCGACAAATTATAGACAAATTATAGACAAATTATAAGATTGTATATGTTGTCTTCTGGGCTTGTAACGACATTACTAGGTATGTATACGTAATGCACAATAAATAAACGCTAAGCTGCACCGCTACCACACGTAGTCAAATTCAAACTAAGCAATCGGAATTGAAACTACCTACGCGTCGAGCACAAGTTGTAACCTGTTCAATCATGCACGAACTACATTAGCGAAAATTGTTTGATTGAAGTCGGATTACGGGGGGGGGGGGGGGGGGGAATTATCGAGGGTCCACTGTACATCACTTCTTCTCTAAAGGTTCAATTTTACCAAATTCACTAATTCACAAACACATGAGTGTCTAGAAAAAAAATCGTGCAGTTATCTACATATCACAAACACTATAAATGATATTTGAAGACTTCACAAGTATCTAAGCTATGGTGGGCAGTTCGAGAGCCGAAATAAAATATTGATTTTAACGATATTTTTAAGATAATAAGATGGTTCATAGATAAACCGCTTAGTGGAGTCCTGAACGGAATATAGGGACGTAGAAATCTATTTGTTTTAAATATAATTTTGTAAAATAATCAAACCGATATACTAAAAATCTTCACATCTAAGGCAAATATATTTCTCATCTATAAATATAAATAAACTAGCTGACCCGGCAAACGTTGTTTTGCCATTTTTACTAAAATGGCTATTAGAAAATAACGGTTGATCGTAGAAGGGTGAAAATTGAGGATTGTATGTATTTTTGTATGTTGTATCATAAAAAAATAGCAATTAAAATTTTTATCTAAAAAATAAAAAAAAAAATTTAGGGTTGTACTACCCCTAACATTTAGGAGGATGAAAAATAGATGTTGGCCGATTCTCATAGATATCGGATAAGCACAAAAAAATTCATCAAAATCGGTCAAGCCGTTTCGGAGGAGTATGGCAACGAAAACTGTGACACGAGAATTTTATATATTAGATATTTCGGATATTTAACACACAACGTCTACTAGTTTCAAACTAAGCAGAGCTTGTGCTATAATAACTAGACTGACTGATGGAATACTTATATACTTTTTTTTGTAAATACATACATATTATACATAGAAAACACCCGTCGAAACAAATATTTGCAGATCATACAACCATTTGGTCCGACCTGGGAAAGGAACCCAAGACCTCAAGCACAGCAGTCGCATTCACTACCGCTGCGCCACCGAGGCAGTTTATCAGAGATCTATTATTTATACATTTTCCAGTTTTTTTAAGTCTGCCAAAATGGGTCTATTCTGTCTGATGAAAACGTGAACAGAATCCAAGAGTACTCATTGCGAATGCAGACAATGCAGTATGGTGACCCACACTATGGCGGCCTTGTGAGATGCTTTTTCACACCCCGCTTGGGGTCGTAAAAGGCATGACAGTCATCGTGACAGTGTAAGGCTTACACAGTTACCACGATAACTGTCACCCCTCCATCAATGGGCCTCCGGTCTCGCACTCACCAACGAAACACGACAACACAGATGCTGTCGCTTTAGGTTGGTCTTCTGTGGGAGGGTAGTACCGCCCCGTTGACCGGCGTGACTCTACCACCTTGGAATCTTACATAAATATTATATGTGTCAAATTTAAGACTATCTATTATCGCATTGCCTGAAGGTAGACTGGGAGAGAATACCTCATGGCAATATGTAAATATAACCTGTTTTATATGTGAAAGTACCTGAAAGGGGTGTGGGGGTCCGACCAGGAGTTAACTAAGCGGTTTATATATTTGAGGGAGGCTATATGGTAAGCGGTTACCTGCAGCTGTTTGACGGTGTCGTTGTACGCCATGAGCTGTTTGCGAAGCTTCTCGATGCCTTCCTGTGCTGAGCTGATGGCTTCTAGTAACGCAGGACGCTGTGCTTCCGTCACGTTGCCTGCGAACGTAATCTCATGATATGGCATTTTTTTTCTCTGTTTTTCATATTTATTTTAATGGAATTGGCTAGTTGACTGTATCGTAAATAAATACCAATGTCCACTTCATTAAAACTAATATCGCGAAACATCTCGGCAAATACAATTAACATAGCTTTTGTTATTATTACGAATTTCAATCAAATATACAGTGAAATATATTGTTCAATTGAGTAGTCTAAAACAGTGACGTCACAATTTGGTATTTAGTACATTTTTCATACAAAATTGTCGTTTTGACAGATGATAAAAAGTAACTAATTTGACTAAGATGTCATCTAACCTATTATAACTGGTGACCTCTCCCCTGTCGTTTCGGATAGCCATTCCATCGGATTTTGTGAGTGAGAGTACAGAGAGTGCACCTGTGTTTGCACACACGCTTGTGCATATCTGTTGCGTAGTTAGTTGGTCCATATTGAAACCGACCGACGAGATCTAAATCAGCTACGAGTATAACACAGGCTCTGCTTAGTTTGAGACTAGATGACTATTGTATTAAAATCATCATCATCTCAGAACGGGCCTGTCCTGTCCTGTCCGCCACAGGGCAAGACAGGCTCATTCTGAGAATTCTTTCTTCCTAAGGAGTTCTAAGGATAACTTCAGTCCACTTTTCCCATGGGTGTCGCAAAATTCGACTAAAGTGAGTAGACTAGAGCAGCATTCTACTGAGTACAGTACCACCTCACGGCCATCGCCAACACGCATACAAAACGTGGTAATTATGGCAAAACTCTGATGGTAAGCACGCCAAACTATGCAATAGCTAAACGCAATTAAGACGACAATTACCCGATTCCAATTTCTGTATGAGCAACATTTGTTGCTGCAGCTGTGTCTCGAGCAGCGCTTGCGCACGTTTGTGTTGGTCCATGATCTGTTTGCTCTTCGTCACGGGCTTCACAGCCTCCTTCTTAGGTTCCACACCGTTTTCAGCTTCCTTCTCCTGTGAAGAGGAATTACTTATTATAATAATTAGGTAGAGGTGTGTCGTAAAAACTGGCGAAGGAAGCAAACTCCGCAAGACAGAACTGCATAGACAAGGAAACATTGTTGCAAGCCCTTTTTTTTAACGTTTGGAAACACCCACGAGCCGTCACCCCACTGGGGTTTACGGCGGGGTGGTGTGTCGGAATCGGACCGACTAAAACCACACGGTGTGCCACTCTGCGCCTGAACTAGGAGAGATCCGGGAACCGCTGCTATTACGACATCCAGATCCACATTGATGCAAGCCCTATACTAACCCATCTAGTTAGCGTGGTATACTGGTACTTCCACTTTCAGAAGAGATGAAGATAAGCACTTAATCAAGGCAGAGCCACTGGTCATAAATGGACCGCCTAGGTACGACCGCCCGGTCGATAGAGCAGTTTGAGTTCCAGTAACCTCATTCTCTCTTCTCTCTTTATAGAAGGCGAATTCAAAAAGCGGCTACTTATATATTCTTTACTTAGAGCTGCAAGTGCTACGGATGGCAGTAGTTCTTTTTTTTTTTTAAAGACAACGCCTGCTTTATGAATAAATCCTGTGTCGCGGGGGACTTTACAAACACAAGAAACGGACACAAAGAACATCCAGACTCAGAACAACAATTTGTGGATCACACCAAAGTGTTGTTCCATGTGGGATTTGAACCCACCCAGCGAAGTGGAGAGTCAAGTTACTTAGAACCGATTGATTTGCTTATTCGTTTGCCCTCATCTTCTTTCCGGGCTCTATTACACCGAAGATTATTTGAGGTCATCTACTAGTTCGACCAGTTTTACCTGAATACCAGTTTTACCTGAATACCAGTTTTACCTGAATACCAGTTTTACCTGAATACCAGTTTTTCAACGGAACGACTCGCATCAGATCTCCATAACCCTAAGGGTATACTGAATTCGAAGGTTTTTTTTTTATAGAAACCTACTAAAGTGAGTTCTGCCTGATGGAAAACATGAATAGAATCCAAGAGCGGTGGTCGCCGAACTCATTGCGAATGAAGACAGTGCAGTATGGCGACCCACGCTATGGCGACCTAGTGAGATGCTTTTTCACGTCCCGCTTAAAGGACCCGGGATCGTAGTGGGAGGGAAACACGTGCGCTGGTAATGAGTTCCAGGCTTTAACCGATTTGCACAGGAAGGCAGAGCCGAACCGTTTAGTTCGGGAGCGTATGTCTACCATTCTGAAACGGTGACTTTCGAAGCCAGTACGCGTTGTCAGTATATTTGTTGAACTAACGATATATCCAAATAACGATTGCCATAGATGTTTATGACAATCGGGGCCGACGGGTTAACGTGCTCTCCGTGGTACGAGCGTGATACACCGTCAAACTGGCCCACTCCGGGTTGCTATAAAGAATTTTCTACAAGAAAAACCCAACAACCCGAAACCTCTTGATCAGCAATCGCATACGGTAACCCCTAAACCAACGACTACACGATTGACTGCACGATTGGCCGAGTGGTTTAAGCGGTCGCCACGCCGCGCTCCACTTCGCTGAGTGTTGTGGGTTCAAATCCTACATGGAACAACACTTTGTGTGATCCATAAATTGTTGTTCTGAGTCTGGGTGTTCTTTGTGTCCGTTTCTTGTATGTTTGTAAAGTCCCCCGCGACACAGGATTTATTCCTAATGCGGGCGTTGTCTTTCAAAAAAAAAAAAAAAACTAGGCAGTTGGCTCTCCTATCCTGCCCTACTCCGGCTCCTATACATCTCATTCTCTTACTCACCTTCTCTTGTTGCTGTTTAATGTCGGCTGTGGCTTTGATATTATCTCTGTTGATGAGAACTTTGTTGTGCGACATCGGATGCTGGGAGTTCTGTCTGTCGATCGGTTTGTTTATTTGTTGACCACCCGGAGCCATGTTTTCTTGTTTGTTCTGTAAATTTTATATTTCATTTATTTGTAAACAAAATACATTTGTGTTGCAAAATAGTAGTGTATTTAACAAAATTATTTTTTAATTATTATTGGACGTGAGGTCGCAATATAACCAATACGTGCTATCAATATTTTTATGATATAAACAGGCAAACGAACTGAAAGTAAATGTTAAAATACGAACAGAGGGCCTAGTGTGAGTTTATGTCAAAGCAACTCGGTGTCGACGGCAAGCGTGTTTGTCGTTGAGATTGGTGAAATTTCAGGACGGCCCAATCGCAACTGCGACAGCAGAGTTTTTTTTTTTTTCAGTAATTAGAAACTGAGACACAACGCTATCTAGTTGCAATCTAAGCAGAGCTTGTACTATGACAGGTATATTGACTGGTAAATACATACATATTATATGGTACATAGAAAACACCCAAATTCCAAAACAAATATTTGCAGATAATACAAAAATTTGGTCCGTCCCAGAAATTCAACCCAAGACCAGTTGCATTTACTAACATTTGTCACTGTGGCTGTTTTACAATAAAAAATACAGTCAAAAACTCTCTTTTTTTTAAACCAGTTACGAAATAAAACAGACTTCCACTTCACTGAAGTCGGTAGGTGAAGGTAATCACTTAACAAACATAATTTGTAGCGGTTTGTACTTACATCTTGGTTATGTGGGTTATGCCAAAAGACCTTGATAAATCTGTTATTGAGTACCGCCTCTGTGCTCTTGTAGGCGATGTTGGCTTCGGTCGGGTTGGAGAAGGTGATCAGGGCTGCCTCGGGATCACCTTCGTAGCAAACCTGGGAAAGAATAAGTTTATTTAGAAATAGTGTAGACTAGCTGTGCCCTGCAGTATTATCTATGGTTTTTGTGGCTAATTTTATCAGGAAAGGGTGCAGGGTGTGTCAAGGCTAGTTTCTGGCTGTTTACTTGATGGCGACCCTCATTACGTATATATAATCATTTTAAAACGAGATTAAAGAGTAAGATACAATGAGAAACACGAGTAGAATACGGGAGTAGCCTATATCTCTCACCCCCCGATTCGGGAAATAGGGGATTATCTCAAAAGCTATCAACGCACACACAAATCTTGGTGACGCAACTGGTGACCATCGAAGGCCGTAGTAACTTACCCGTCCCCCTTACATCTGTGGTACCTAACTCACATATAAGGCAACAAAATAATACTACAACGCCATCTACCGAAGATACTGAAACAACGAACTACTGAGAAACTACGAATCCTGAATCACGATATAGAAATTCTCACGTCGATTAGCTTATACAGAACTGCCCAACACAACTTTATGTGGAGGATCCTTTTTCTTCTATATTAAGAACTAGCCAAAGCGAATTCACTTTACCTGATGGAAAGCATGAATAGAATCCAAAAATGGTGGTCACCATACTCAGTGCGAATGCAGACAATGCAGTATGGTGACCTACACTATGGTGGCCTAGAGAGATGCTTTGAGACGTGAAAGGCATGACAGTCATCGTGGCAGTGTAAGGCTCACACAGTTACCACGATAACTGTCACCCCTGCATCAATGGGACTCTGGTCTCGCACTTACCAACGAAACACACCAGAACGGATGCTGTCGCTTTAGGTTGGTCTTCTGTGAGAGGGTAGTACCACCCCGGTCGAGCCGGCCCCTTTGTACTAAAATCAGCGTGGTTCTACTACCTAATGAAAGTGTTTGACGGACATGAAATCCATTCCTCTCCAATACTTATAGAATCTCCTATAGAAAAACAAGGGTCTTGTACCAGTTTGAAGCTAGATACGCTGATGTAGCAATACCAAATAGCCAGTCATACCTGTATATTGACAATCTTGCCAAACTTCGAGAAGTGATTATTTAGATGCGTAATGTCGTTTAGACCTCGAGGGACTTTCTTCACGTCTAGGGAACAGTTCGCCGAGCCGGATGCCAGTTGGGGACGAGTAGAACCTGAAAAAGAGATTTATATGAACCTTTGACTGGACGAATGGGTTTAGGCAGTCACTTTGCCGCTTTTTACTGAACCGAGTGTCATCAACAGCCTTTTACAGTCCACTGCTGGACATAGGCCTCTCCTTAGCAAGGAGGTTTTGGCCTGCTATTCCACGCTGGCCAGACGGGTTGAAATAGGGTTTGTTTCAAGTTTTCCTTCTCTTTGTAATGATGTTGTCTTGTATGCTTGGTCCCTTAGTCGCCTTTTACGACACCCACGGGAGTAACACTATGTATTCTTAATCCGTCACCACACAGACAGAACAGAGTGTAGTGGTTTCCAGACTTTGTGTGATTCATAATTTGTTGTACCGAGTTTGGGTGTTCTTTGTGTCCGTTTCCTATATGTTTGTAAGGCTCCCTGCAATACAGGATCTATTCGTATTGCTCGAGTTGTATTTTTATACAAAAGAAATCTATATTCCTCTTCCAATCTGACTGTCTGGTTCAAAAACTAGATAGAAACTGTACTATAGACACAGAACATATGATCATACTCATCACAAGGGTCCACAACCCACTATTTCAAACTTAATAGTGAGGGTTCCTAACCACTGCCAAAACAGACTTGTCATTTATGAGATTGTATGACATTTAGTTATGTTGTCAAAGGGACTTAACTGTTTCCAGGGATTTCCTTTCTAGGGTATACCTGGTTCCCCGGCTACTGGTACCTGAGACGGCGTGCGGTTTTTGGTCGGTTCGAGTCCGACATAACCACCAGTAGATGGTATCCGGAGGGATTTACGCACAGAAAAAAATAGGGGGGCGTAACCGTGATAAAATTATTTAAAAAGGATACGATAATTTCTAATTCTTGACGTTTCGAACGAGTCGCAAGAGTTAGACTCGTGTTGGCAACAAAACTAATATTTGTAAAAATCGTGATTATCTAAAAACAATTATTGTATGCATCATCATCATCTCAACCAAGACGTCCACTGCTGGACATAGATTTGCCTCAAATTTGTCGGAGCCTACCAACGCTGCGTTTCCCAGTACGCCGTACTCCTGAACTTTATCAGCCCATTGGCTATCTTCTGCGTGCAATATATCCCACCCACTGCCACTTAAACTTAGCAATTTTACGGGCAATATCGGTGACCTTAGTTCGTCTATGAATCTTCTCATTCCTAACTCGATCACGCAAAGAAACTCCGAGTATTGCCCTCGCCATTGCTCTTTGGGTGACTTACTCTTATTGCATTACATTATTTAATCCCACAGGGTAAGTCATTAACACTTACCAAAACGATTATAGTCGAAGGTCTTCTTATGAGGAGCAGGGTGTCTCGGTTGTGGTGGCGGGGCAGGTCGCGGTCCCACCGTGGACATGTCGTGTCGGATTCTGTGTGGTACTGAACTGGAACGAAAATAAATCACAATAAATACAATAAATATTTCTACCATCTGGCTTACAACGCCATCTAGTTTCAAACCAGCGGAGTTTGACTGATAGACTATTATATATAGAAACAGACAAACAAACTCTGAAACAAATATTTGCAGATCATACAAAGATTTGGTCCTACTTTATTATACTTTTTACCTTACCTGGGAATAGGTATGAGTTCACGGGGTGGGTGTGGATGATGTGGGTGAGGATACGGCGGGAATGAACCCGCACCACCACACCAGATATCCGGCGTCAATGGGTTGTATTCTGAAAAAGAAAACATTAAGAATGACACTTTTGTTTAAGTATAGTAATGGATAATATATTATGTAGCTTAAAATAGGTACAAAGGCTCGACCGGGGCAGTACTACCCTCTCACAGAAGACCAACCTAAAGCAACAGCATCCGTGCTGTCGTGTTTCGTTGGTGAGTGCGAGACTGGAGACTCTTTAATGACGGGGTCACAGTTATCATGGTAAGTGTGTGAACCTTACACTAACACGATGACCGTCATGTCTTTTACATCCCAAATCGAGTCGTGAAAAAGCATCACACTAGGACGCCATAGTGTGGGTCACCATACTGCATTGTCTCCATTTGCAATGTGTAAAGTAACCACAACTCTGGATTCTATTCACGCTTTCCATCGGGTAGAGTACACGTGTGGTGACCACAAGTGCAGTGACCACAAATCTGTGACCACAAGTGCGGTGACCACAAGTATGTAACCACAAGGGCGGTGACCACAAATCTGTGACCACAAGTGTGGTGACCACTAGCGTGGTGACCACAAGTGCTGCAGGCTGCGGTACGCACCGGGCACGGCGGGCGGCAGCGCCAGCACGGAGGACAGCGCGGCGGCCGCGTCCTCCAGCACCACCGGGTCGCTGCCGTGGTCCCACTGGCACAGGTCGCCGCGCATGCAGTAGCCCTTCTCTGCGGGCCGAGGGGGAGAGAGATTATTAACAGGTACGAACTTAAAATACACGCAAAAGCTGAAAACGTATAGATTAAGTATATAATTTGTTTCTTTGTACGTTAATTATGGTCCCAATAAGATTATTAGAGAAAGAAAATCTATAGAAATTGTTCGGAAACCACAATATCCGACAAAAATTGATATATAACAAAAGGTATACAATGACAAAAATAATATACACTAACAATGTAATATAACTATATAATTTTACGATTATTTGTGTCCCCGAGCGGTAAAAAAAGCATCTCACTAGGCCGACATAGGTCACCATACTGTATTGTCTACATTCGCAGTAAGTATGGTGACCACAACTCTTGAATTCTATTCATACTTGCCATCGGCAGAGTAGTCACTTCGGCATATTCTTAATATATAAAATTTAATTTTTCTTTATAGTATTATCCTTAAATTAACACAAAAATCATTCATTTTTCTAAATTACTTCATAACACATTCGAGATACTCTATTTTTGATTTTAACATGCCTTACTCTCGTCCTATGCATTTTCCTAACAACATTCCTAAGGAAACTTGAGCATGTGGACTCTATGCAATATATCTTACTGCATCAACTCAAAATCAACTTAAGCACAAAGCTGGAGACATGAAAAATGTTCACGAATTTCTTTGGCCTAGTGGTTTAAACGGTCGCCACGCCGCTCTCTACAACGCTGAGTCTTGTGGGCTCAAACCCCACATGGGACAACACTTTGTGTAATCCATAAATTGTTGTTCTGAGTCTGGGTGTTCTTTGTGTCCGTTTCTTGTATGTTTGTAAAGTCCTCCACGACGCAGGATTAATCGCTAGTGCGGGTTGTCTTTAAAAAAGAAAAAAGCTTACCATCAAAATCTCTGCAGCGTCTTTTATAGGCATCGTTGTGGTCCAGTCTCCGGTCTGCGTCGTGAGGGGACGTCGAGCGGTCGCGGGACCTCTCACGGGAACTGAAACCAACATTGACGCTCATAATTGCCTATGACCGCGATTATTTGTTCTGTGTCTGGGTGTATTTAGAAATATATAAGTATGTTTATCAGCTGTCTGGTTACCATAGCACAAGCTCTACTTAGTTTGGAATCAGACAGCCGTGTATTAGATGTGTGAGGTTATTCTAATCAGTGTCTGGATAATTTGCTCTCTTAGTCGGTTCCTACGACAATTGCAGAATGAATAGGGGCGGTGACACAATGCATTGTTAACCAGGGCGTAATCCTTAGTGTCGTAAAACTTTGTAAAGCTGTGTACTCACCGATCTCTGTCCCTTGAACTGGATATTCTGTCCCGATGCTCTCTATCCCGTGACATTCTATCTCGCTCCATCTCGCGGGGCACTCGCAGTCTGTCTCTTTCTCTTTCGAGATCGCGGTCGCGGAGCACTGGTGATCGTGATCTATGAAATAATTTTTTTATGTAAAGTGGGCCATGAATTAATTAACATTTAAAAAAAAAACCATTTGATATTTAATAGAAAATGTTTATTTACAAGAAAGCTAATTAGTTGGAATTTAATTCCTAAAAATTACATCGTCTAAATGACCACCGTTTCGACGTTTGCACTCTTCTAAGTGAGTACCAAAATTTTCAAATACTCGTCGGCAAAGAGACCGCGAGATCGCCGACATCTCTTCGCTGATTTTTCTTTTAGTTGACATAGTGTATTTGGTTTATTGATGTAGACACGATTATTCAAATAAGCTCATAAAAAAATGTCTGCCGGGGATAGATCTGGACTTCTGGATGGCCATGGAATGTCCCCTCGTCTGGAAATCAGCTTTTCCGGCAACCATCGGCAGGGACTCATTGGATGGTGACAAGTGGCTCCATCATGTTGAAACCATGAAATACGATTGTAGCCAGCAAATTTCAGTAGCATCGGTCCCAAGAACTCACGTGCGCGGGATGTTGGATTCAAATGTTAACGAATTCTTGGCCCACCCTATATTAGGAAGCCTAACAAAGTGACTCTACTTTGCCTGATGGAAAACATGAATAGACTCCAAGAGTGGTGGTTGCCGTACTCATTGCGAATGCAGTATGGTGACCCACGTTATGGTGGTCTAAAGAGATGCTTCTTCATGTCCCGCTTAAAGGACCTAGGGTCATAGAGGGAGAGAAAGATATTGAGACGCTGATATTGAGTTCCAGGTTTTAACTGATTTGCACAGGAAGGAAGAGCCGAACCCTGTAGTTCGGGACCGTACGTCTACCATTCTAAAACGGTGACTTCCAAGGCCAGCACGAGTTGTCCTGTAGAAGAAGGGAAGTGGGACCAGTTGGAAAAGATCGTCAGAACACTCTTCACGATAAAGATGATAGAGGACTGCCATGGAGGCAACATCACTTCGCAACTACAGAAACTAATACGTTTCCCATGAGAGGCTTTAGTAGATTTACATACCTAGATCTACTGGTCTGTCGCTCCAGGGCTGGTGGTGGAGGACTTCTATTGCGGTAGCGGCCGCGAGGGGATGGAGACCTGGAAGGTAGTCGCCTGCAACAAACATTATTATTTATTTAACACTGCGACTACTGATCAGGAGGTCTCGAGCTCAATTTTAGGTCGAACAGCCCGGAGCTTAGAAGTTAGGGTCTCAACCCCAGTGCCTCAGAAAGCACGTAAAGCCATCGATCCTGCGTCTGATCTCTCCCCAGTTCTTTTCGACAGCCCTCTCATCGGACGGTGAGAGTGATGGAACAGACAGTGCACCTGTGTTTGTGCACACACTTGTGCAAACATATCCTGTGTAAATAGCTGATCAGCGTTAAGACCGGCCACCGTTTTCAGAAAACAACAAATCAGAAATAACCTACCTTCTCACGTCATTGTTGTGTTCGCTGTCTCTAACGTGACGTCTCGCTCTGGCGCGTCGCTCCCAAGAACGAGAGCGTCTACGACGACGGTCGTCCTTATCTCGGGTCTAAAAATTCAAGAATAAATACATGTTACTAACATCTTCTTATTTATATCGAAGGGGTAAGCAGAGGTGGCTTGAGCATTTACATTTTGTTAACTAGAATTTGGTGTGTGGAGTCAAATCATTGGTGATGCGAGATAGGTAGCTAGGGTTCAAGCTTATTGTCGCTAACCGACGGCAATTTTGTATGGCCCAAATTCCCAAACTAAGCGAAGGGGGCACTTAAGGTGGAAACGTACTTATGCCTAGTCACATACGATAAGGTGACGGGGAGGTAATTCTATTGAAGATTGAGGAGTATAAGCAATAACTTCAGCAATTCAAGTTCCCGTACGTGTCGATAATCGTAACCGAACTCACTGCGGACGGACAGTGTGAGCTATTTAACATATTTACTTACTAAGAAAGAATTTTTTGGAAAATACCACCATAAGGGGGGGGATTTAACATAAGGGAAAGAAAGATGTGTGGAAGTTCTTCGTCGTTTTCAAAGTTAGAAACAAAAAATAATAACATCAACGAAGCCGCCGGCAATGGCTCTGCCTACTCATTATTTACAAGTTTAAATATTAATAAATTGTACTCACCGAATCTCCTCGTCTATCGCGTCTTCTGGGAGGTTGGTCTACAGGTTCTTCTAATAATTCAGTCAATGGCAGAACCTGTAATGAAAATTCACATAAAAACCTGGTCCTTTGAAACTTTAGTTAGATAGTAGAGCCACGCTGATTTCAGCATGAACGAGCCGGTTCGACCAAGGCAGTACTACCCTCCCACAGAAGACCAACCTAAAGCGACAGCATCCGTTCCGGCGTGTTTCGTTGGTGAGTGCGAGACAGGAGTAACAGTTGTGTAAGTGTGCAGTGCAATGCTACGATGACTATCATGCCTTTTACGTCCCCAAGTGAAATGTAAAGCAACCATCTTAATAGGCCGCCATAGCGTGGGTCACCTGAAAGTTATAACGACTGCGGGGATGGGTAAAATTTTCGGACAGAAAGCCAGAAACCACCATTTAATAAAACGAAGTATATTCTAAAATGCATGTTATATAGGGCTGGAGAAGTTTGCTTAAGGCAAGCATATAAATGGGTATTGTTTCAAACGGAAGATGCAAGAAAGGAGTGCACTAAGTAGAGAATGACCTTCGGAAACCTAGTATTAGAACGAAAGCCCATTGACGCAGGGGTGACAGTGCTCATGACGTGATAACTGTCACCCCTGCAACTGTCTGATAAGAGTGTGAGCCTTACATCGTCATAATGATTGGCATGCCTTTTATGCCCCAAGCGAAGCGTGAAAAAGCCACCATAGTGTGCGTCACCATACTGTATTGCCTGCATTCGCAAAAAATATGGTGACTACAACTCTTGAATGCTATTCATACCTTCCATCAGGCAGAGTAAACTTTGGAAGGCTTTTAATATAGAATAATAAGCAAGCGATAAATAGAAGAACTGACCTTGACAAGAGTGTGTTCATTATGCGGATGCCTGTTGAGAGGGGCGGGTGCGGCGTGGCGGGCCGCTCTCGACACGACGAGGCGCGGCGGGCCGATGGAGCCCGCCACGGCGCCCGCCGCTGGGGAACGAGCGCGGGACTCCCCGCCCGAGCGAGGGCCCGATGGGCCTGGTGCTGATGTAGTTGCCGCTGGAGCTGTGCCCACTGTAGACAACATCATAAAAATTATTAAATGTGTAAACCATACGCTGTTATATCTCGCGAAAAGATTTTTAAAACATTCTAGGAATATACTGAGACGAATTCTTACTCAATTTATTCTTTTAAGGCACTTAACTCGATACAGAACATACATACAGATGTGTGCCTACTTCACAAAGTTTCTACACCACCCAAAGGTTGACTGGTACAGAATGGCCTGGACATGAGGGCGGCCAATATACAAGTTTATAAATTTATAAATAAATAAATAAAATAAAGGATAATGTAAGCCTTTGTCAGGCATTTTCTACCTCAGGGTAACATACAAATAAATAAATATATATTTCAGACATTTGACACACAACGCCATCTAGTTTCAAACTAAGCGGAGCTTGTTTTATGATAATAGACTAACTAATAGAATATTTATATACTTTTTCTTTTGTAAATACTATATATATATTATAGAGGTGACCACAACTCTTGGATTCTATTCATGCTTTCACTTTGGCAGGCTCTTAATGTGGAAAAAAACACTAGCAACTGAAAGGCAAAGACTGCACAACAAGGAGAGTTATGTTTTTAAGTGGTTGACATCAGCTTCATCATCGTTTAGTCCACCGCTGAGCATAGAGCCTCTCCTTAGAAAGGTTTTAGCTTACTGTGGCACACTAGCCAGATGGGTTGGTATGGTGGTCTACAGTGCTGCAGTCCCTAATTTGCTCGCTTAATCAGCTCTTACCACACCCGTAAGGTATGCACAGATGCTAACACTGTATTCATAACCCGACACCACACGGACATCCTAATACAAATAGGTATGCATCAAACCAATATATTGCCGCGTCACCGAGCTCCTCTGAAATCTTACCATGATTCTCCACCACCGCTGGTTGTTCCTTGGGCGGTTCCTCGACACCAGGTGGCGATATTTCAGCTTCTCCGTCATGTTTCAGGTATTCGTTCGACTCCAGGGAGGTGAACAGCATCTCGACAAACGGTTTCGTTTCTGAAAAGAAGTATTACAAATATAAAGATTATGTTACATACATAATATTAAACGACAATGTAAAACCACGCCTGTTTCCCCGGAGAGGTAAGCAGAGGTATATTAAACACCCACTTTTCATCAGTGTTTTGGTCCCACGTAACAAGTGACGAGTCAATTCAGTTCTCATTAATTCCATTACGGGTATAACTTTGGATGGGACTTCCATTGTGTCATTACTAGCTGTGTTCATGGCTCAATAGGCTAGATGACACCTTAGTCAAATTAGTTACTTTTTATCATCTGTCAAAACGACAATTTTGTATGAAAAATGTACTAAATACGAAATTGTGACTTCACTGTTTTCGATTACTCAATTAAACAATATATTTCACTGTATATTTGATTGAAATTTGTAATATTATAATAAAAGCTATGTTAATTGTATTTGCCAAGATGTTTCGCTATATTAGTTTTAATGAAGTGGACATTGGTATTTATTTACGACACAGTCATCTACCCAATTCAATTCGTTTGGTGCACTCCATAATGTTTACAAAAACGTTATAGTATATGGACCCTGTAGGACATGACAAAATCTGGAAGAAGTGAACCATTCACTAATCACAGTATAATATTATTATCTCACTGCAGTTGACCCTTCTTTTTTTTTGTTGTAGGGGTGGAAAATCCCTTCGGATCTCCGGCTACTCGGGGACGCAGGAGGCAGGTGTATGTGGTGTTTTCACTAAAAACCACCCCGGTGGCCGGTCTCAGGCGTCCTGTAGTTGATCCTGGTGTACCGAAGTTACAGTAATGGGTGTGTTGGAGGGATAAGCCCTATTTTAAAAAAGGGGAATTTACAAAATACTAATTTATGTTAAATCTAATCTAAATTCCCTGTATATATTTTTCTTTTGTGTATTACATTCACATTATTTTACAAATTTTTTCTAGTCCACGATAATTATTTAAACTATTAATTACACTGTATAATACGTAATATTATATTATTAAACTGAAGATTTTTTTTTGTGTTTGGTTGAACGCGCTAATCTCAGAAACGGATGATCCGGTTTAAGAAATTCTTTCAATGTTGGATAACCCAGTTATTAAAGATGGCTATAGGATATATGTATATCATCACGCTATGAGCAAAAGGTGCTTAATGAAAAATGTTGCAAAAACGGGGATAATTGTTCCTTTTGTGAGTTTTTTTTGTGTGAAACAGTTAAGGTTTTGGAAAAATAGTGTACGCTATGGGTAACAGGTGACGTAGACGAGGTAGCGCATGTCAATTAATATGTAATACGAGGGTAAGTTTTTAAGTTCGCGGAATGACAGTGAAAAAGGCGGGTAAACGCGCTCTTTTGATGCCTACCGTATTCAGTGACTCATAATTAGTCTGCATAGTAAAATTTGTTGTGATTGGATCATTAGTTATTAAACTATCGTTGACCAAGTATTTTAATCGGGAACGAAGTGAAAAAAATGGAGAAAATTGAATTCCGTGCGGTGATAAAGTTCCTTACTAAGCAAGGAAAGTCTGTTCAAACCATACTCAATGAGATGTCATCGGTTTACGGGGATTCTTGCCCAGGAAAAACAATGGTCTACAAGTGGCATAGTTTATTTAAACAAGGTAGGGAATCACTTGAAGACGACCCGAGGCCGGGGCGCTCCGTTGAGGTGACTACGCCAGAAGTTATTGCAAAAGTAGAAAAAATTGTATTGGAAGATGCTCGACTAAAAAAGAAACAACTCGCAGAAATGGTTGGAGTATCGGATACAACAATTTTTAAAATTTTACACGATCATCTTGGCATGACTAAGGTTAGCGCACGGTGGGTGCCGAGAATGCTCACGCCATTGCAAAAACAACAGCGCGTGGAATGTTCACGTGCGTTTTTGGACCTCTGCAATGAAGACAAGGATGGCGTATTGAATCAAATTGTTACTGGGGATGAAACTTGGGTTCATCATTATGAACCCGAGTCCAAACAAGACTCCATGCAGTGGCACAAAAAGGGCACAGCACCACCCAAGAAATTTAAGGTTTCACAGTCGGCTGGGAAACTCATGGCAACGATTTTTTGGGACTCAGAAGGAATATTATTGATAGATTATAAAGATAAAGGCATTTCTATAACGGGGGAATACTACGCTTCAATCTTAGAACAGTTAAAAGTCATCAAAGAAAAAAGACGGGGAAAATTAACGAAAGGTGTCCTGCTATTGCATGACAATGCTCCCGTTCACAAGAGCCGAGTCGCACTGGCTGCCCTGCATAAGGTGGGCTTCGATATTTTGAATCACCCACCCTACAGTCCAGATTTGGTTCCGAGTGATTATTATCTCTTTCCAAAAATGAAAAAAGAATTACGTGGTAAGAAATTTTCAACTGATGAGGAGGTTAAGGAGGCGGTTTCGGCGTATTTTTCAGACAAAGATAAAACTTTTTTTTACGAGGGAATAAAAAAACTAATTGAAAGATCTGAAAAATGTATTCGTGTTGCAGGGGAATATATAGAAAAAGAAAAATAATTTTGTGTTTTTATTATTACTCAATACCCTCCATTCCGCGAACTTAAAAACGCCCCCTCGTATATACGTACATAATAATTATTCACATATTATAACGTTAAGCAATGTCCTAGTTTCAATTATTTTGCATTTAAAAAATAAATATTACGGACATCGAACAACGCTATCTAGTTTCAAATTAAGCAAATTAAATTAAATTAAATAATCTTCTACTCTTTTTTTTATTATTTTAATAGCCTGCCAAAGTAACTCCACTCTGCTTGATGGAAAGCATGTACAGAATCCAAAAGTTGTAATCACTATACTCATTGCAAATGCTGACAATGCAGTATAGTGACCCGCACTATGGCGGCCTATTACGATTTTTTACGCCTCACTTGGGGACGTAAAAGACATAACAGTCATTTACCATGACAACTGTCACCCCTGCATCAATGGGCCTCCGGTCTTATGTCCAACACACATCTCTTCTCTTGTTCTACATGAAGAACCCGGCAAAGTGACTCTACTCTGCCTGATGGAGAGCATGAATAGACTCCAAAGAGTTGTGATCACCATGCTCATTGCAAATGAGCACAATGCAGTGTGCTGACTCACACTATGGCGGCCTTGTGAGATGCTTTTTCACGCCACACTTGACTTTGACGTTCATTCTTCCTTTACCGTTCAACAGATTCTATTATGGAGTGCGCTTTCACTTGAGATCAGAAAAACAACTAATCATGATACTTTTAAAGCCAAGCTCAGAGAATTCGGTAGATGACTGTATCGTAAATAAATACCAATGTCCACTTCATTAAAACTAATATCGCAAAACATCGGAAAATACAATCAACATAGCTTTTTATTATTATTACAAATTTCAATCAAATATACAGTGAAATATATTGTTCAATTGAGTAGTCTAAAATAGTGACGTCACAATTTTGTATTTAGTACATTTTTCATACAAAATTGTCGTTTTGACAGATGATAAAAAGTAACTAATTTGACTAAGGTGTCATCTAGCCTATTACACAAGAGACAGCTAGCAGATGTTCCCCCATAGTCTAATCATTTTACATACTATATTTTGTACTGTATGTTGTTTAAATATTTATTTGTGTTTTCATCTACGTATATTTCTTTTTTTCTATATAATTCATTGTAATTTATATGTAATTACTCATTGCTTCTCTTAAAGACACCTGAACCTGCCATGTCAGTTACTGAACCACCTGAAGGTTGACTGGTAGAATGCCAAATGGCATTAAGCCCGCCTTTTGCAAATGTAATGCAGGCAATATCAAATATAAAAAATAAATCAAATAAATTGACTGATAACCCTTATATATTTACTTTTTATTTGTAAATACATATATATTGTAAATAAAAGACACTTCAACTTCGAAAGAAACATTTGGTAAGTGAGAACCGCCGCCGATGCATACGAATATTATAAAGCTGAAGATGGTTTGTCTGTTTGAACGCACTAATCTCAGGAAGTTCTAGTCCGATTTGTAAAATTCTTACACTGTTAGATAGCCCAGTTATCGAGATGAGCTATAGGTTATATATCATCACGTTGCGACCAAAAGGAGCTGAGTATCAATTGACAATGTTGTAAAAACGGGGGGAAAAAAAAGTTAAAAGTTCTAAAAGAAGTCCACGACAGCATATATTTACGCAGTACAAAATCTACGGACACAAAAACACAGAACAAAAGTAAGTACTAAACAATTGTCCTGGATGGGAATCGAACCCACGACTTCTGGCGTAGCAGTCAGCATCACTAACCACTAGTGTGATAGGCCAGTCAATCCCGTGTACTTCAGAAACATACACGACAATTCACGAAACGGACACAAAGGAAACCCAGAAAAATCATTTATGGATCACGCAAAGTGTCTCATGTGGCGATCGAACCCATAACACTCGGGAGTCGGCGAGGTGACCGCTTAAACCACTTCGCCATTCACGCAATCTATATATTCAAGTCCAGAATCAAAACATCGACCATTTTTTTCCAGATGCGGGGGAGAATCAAAATAAAAATCTAAATTTATTCTGTATTGAGATCATAAGCGTTGGATATCAGACATACATAATACGTTACATATGTAAATAGCTAAGTACGTTTGTTTAACATAAACATCGTGGGTGTTAAGTGTTAGTCACTGAAATAAACTTCGTTCCGATGTTACAATCGTGTTAAAAATAAATTTCCATAAATATTACATACACATCTCTGTGTGGTGGATTAAGAATACAGTGTGTCACCACCCTTACTCTTCCCCTGGGTGTTTTAAGAGGCGACTGGAGGAAAAATGCAAGACAACAGAGAGTAAATTTGAAACCCTTTTTTTTAACGTGTGGAAACCCCCTCGGGCCGTCACTCCACCGGAGTTTACAGTGGGTTGGTGTATCGGAATCGGACCGACTAAAACCACACGGTATGCCACTCTGCGCCTGAGATAGGAGGGATCCGGGAACCGCTGCTATTACGACATCAAGTAAATTTGAAACTTACGCCAACCAGCGTGGTATAGTAAGTCAAAACTTTCTTGCTAAGGAGAGGTCTATGTCCAGCACGGACTGTTAGAGACTGTTGATGATGATAGACTGTCTCTGTGGCACAGCGGTAGTGAATGCGACTGCTGTATTTGAGGTCACGGGTTCGATTTCCGGGTCGGACCAAATGTTTGTAGGATTTGCAAAATATTGGATTCGAAGTTTGGCTGTTTTCTATGTATAATATGTATGTATTTACAAAAAAAAAGTATATAAGTATTCTCTATATTAGTCGGTCTAGTTATCATAGCACAAGCTCTGCTTAGTTTGAAACTAGATGACGTTGTGTGTCAAGTGTACGTAAATATTTATTTATTTATAGACCTGTGGGTGTAGTGTGAGTTCGGTTCTCACCCAGAACAATCGACAATAAGTGAGTTATGATGATCATTTGTGCTGTCTGGGTATAACTTATACATATGTGTGTTTAAGGAGAGGCTTATGTCCAGCAGTGGACTGTTAGAGGCTGTTAATGATGATAGACCTGTTGGTGTAGTGCGAGTTCGGTTCTCACCCAGGACAATCGACAATAAGCGTGATGTGACGATAATTTGTTGTCTGGGTATAAGTTATCTACGAGTATATGTGTATTTAAGGAGAGGTCTATGTCCAGCAGTGGACTGTTAAAGTTGTTAATTTATTTTTTTATGGAAACCTACCAAAGTGACTCTATTCTGCCTGATGGAAAGCATAAATAGAATTCAAGAGCGGTGGTCGCCGTACTCATTGCGAATGAAGACAGTGCAGTATGACGACACACGCTATGGCGGTCTAGTGAGATGCTTTTTCATGCCCCGCTTAAAGGACTCGTAGTGGGAGGGAAACGTAATATAGATAAGGAAAGATTTTTTTTTTCTATTCATTTCGATAGTTAGATGAAGTTTCTATTAAGAAATATATAAGTATGTTTATCAGCAGCCCAATTATATTACCGTAGTACAGGCTCTGCTTAGCCGTTAAAATATAGCTTGACTTATGTCAGGTGGCTGATCTGGACATCGTAATAGCAGCTGTTCCCGCATCCCTCCTATCTCAGGCGCAGAGTGGCACACCGTGTGGTTTAGTCGGTCCAAATCCGACACACCACCTCGCCGTAAACCCCGGTGGGGTGACGACCCGAGGGGGTTTCCATACGTTAAAAAAAAAATGTCAGATGGCTACAAAACCGACGAAACTGAACAAGTGAATTTATTTCATCACCTATTTTCGTTCTTTACTTGTACAGTTTTATCACAAATGAAGTACAATGCATTAAAAATACAAAAATTCACTTCAAGTGTGCCTCGTAAGTTCTAAAATGACACTAGTGTCAACTGTCTGTCGTTTAACCAATAGTTCGGAGATTATACTGCCGTGTGTGAGATGTGACAAGTTACAATTTTGCGATGCTATGACATCACTATGTAGGTATGGTAGGTGTATACAATAAAAACATCACTAGATTAACTGCTAAAGTTTGTTTTAGCAGAGATAAAAGACAATTCTTGTGTTAGGAATAAGTCTTGTGTCGAGGGGAACTTGACAAACATACAAGAAACGGACACCCATGGTCAGAGTAATAATTTAAGTATCACACAAAATATCCCATGTGGGGTGAACTCACAACACTCAGCGTAATAGAGCGGAGCTAAACTACTCGGGCAACCGTGCAGTTAAAAAAAAATAGGGTTTTATGCATCTAAATAATAATTACATGAATTAAAAATATAAAAAATACGTAATCTAAAGAAATATATATATATAATCCGAATCTCGGCAATGGTTCCAACAATTTTCATGAAATTTAGTGTTATGGGGATATTATACGGGGTTTCGTGGGCGATAAATTGATCTAGCTAGGTTTCACTTCTAGAAAAAGTTGTTTTATCCGTGTTTTCAAACAATGAAATGTTTGTCTTTGGCTAGTTTTGACACTTATCTATGTGACAAAATTAGGGATGGGAACAAAAGTAGTTGGTAAATTGCGAATCGACTATCACAATAATACCGAGCAACGCTCGGTTTCCAGGTACTGATATTTATTTCTGCAAGTAAATCTTTTATATATACTTATCGTGTAGGTTTATTATCAACAACACGTGTGTAAATATAAATCCTACGTACGAAATAAATACAGTTGAATGCGAATTTGTTTAATCACTTATTTTTTTTTTCTATATTAAAACCCTGCCAAAGTGACTCTACTCGGCTTAATGGAAAGTATGAATAGAATACTAGAGTTGTGGTCACCATACTCGTTGCAAATACAGTCAATGCAGTATGGTGACCCACACTATGGCGGCCTAGTGAGATACGTTTTCACACCCCGCTTGGGGACGTAAAAGGCATGGCAGTGTAAGGCTGTAACTGTCACCCCTGCATAAATGGGTCACTTATAATTTATGTTGACGTCATAACTTACCATGTTGTAAGAACACGTCGAGCTGATCGACCATGACTTCCCGCAACTCGTCGACGGGCTTATCCTTCTTGACCAGAGCGTACACATACTTGGCGAGGGCGGCTGGGTCAGCATCACAACTGGAACGAAAGAAATATCATGATTGAGTCTGCTTGCGTTACTACAAGATGACATTGTTTTTGAATGATAACTAGGTCGGATCTTAGAGATTATTTTTAAGAAACTAGTATAGATTTAACTCCTAAAAACTAATACAGTGGACCCTCGGTAATCCGGCCCCTGTCTAATCCGGATCCCCCTTGTAATCCGACATCAATCGGATCAACAATGTAGATCGTGCGTGATTGAACAGGTTACAACTTGTGCTCGACGCGTAGGTGTTTCAATTCCGATTGCTTAGTTTGAATTTGACTACGTGTGATAGCGGTGCAGCTTAGCGTTTATTCATTGTGCATTACATTTACATACCTAGTAATGTCGTCACAAGCCCAGAATACAACAATATATACAATCTTATCATTTGTCTGTAATTTATCAGATTACAAGGTACTCTTTTGTAAAAAAAAATCCGGGCTATAGGGGGTCTTAGGCAGTACTCTATAATCCGACAAATTCGATAGTCCGACACTGCCCTGCAAAACGTTTGTCGAATTATCGGGGGTCCACTGTAACTAAAAACTTCTAATAGTCCTAACCTGGCTAACCATAGGCCTCTCTATGGCAAGGAGGTCTAGGCCTACTACCACGGTTTGGTACAACTTGATTCAAGTTTTATAGTCCACTGCTGGACGTAGAGCTCTCTTTAAAAAGGTGGTTTTAGCCTAGTATACAAGCTGGCCAGACGGGTTGGTTTAGGATTTCTTTCAAGTTTTCCTTCTCTTTGCAATGCTATAGTCTTACGTAGTTGGCTTTGGTCGGCTCTTACATCACTGATGCAATAAATGGGGGTGTCACTCCATATCCTTAATCCGATCCCGCACGGACTTAAACACTTTGGTTATGAAGTTTGACCCAATGAACGGTACAATGGAAGCACATAAAAAAATGTAAGTATATTTAACACGCCTATGGAGTAAGTTGAATAAAAACAAATACCATAGACGATAAAATTAAGAACAAGTTTCTAGTTTTATGTAATTTGTGATGAAATTCATGTTTATCACGAATGCTGATAAGAAAATGTGTTATCGGTTTATGTAATAAAAATTATATTACGCTAACAATAGTTGCTCGTGGTATGTGATAATTGAAAAGATTGACTGCAAGTGTCGTATTGTTTGGCGCAGTATTGTGGGTTCGATCCTCACACTGGTATTTGTGGACTACATTTTATATGATCCACACAACAGCTTCTTTTTTAACGTGTAGAAACCCCGTAGGGCCGTCACCCCACCGGGGTTTCAGCGGAGTGGTGTGTCGGAATCGGACTGATTAAAACCACACGGTGTGCCACTACGCGCCAGTAACAGGAGTTATCCGAGAACAGCTGTTATTACGACACCCGGATCCACACAGTAGCTTTTTTTTTTTATTTTTTTTTTAACGTGTGGAAACCCCTTCGGGCCGTCACCCCACCTGGGTTAAAGCGGAGTGGTGTGTCGAAATCGGACCGACTGAAACCACACGGTGTGCCACTACGCGCCAGTAACAGGAGTTATCCGAGAACAGCTGTTAATACGACATCCAGGTCCACACGGTAGCTACCACAGCCATTGCGAAGGCTAAGCGAGTAGGTCATAGCGAAGCCCCGGGACGGTTTATAATGATAATTGAAACAATGCAAAACAACACATGTACCGCTCGAACATAGAAGCATAAACCAATGACAGTCAACACTGTCAAAATCTATTAATATGATAGCGAAATCTGCGGTGTTGAGAGTGCGTGAGGCTCCTGCTCACCACCCAAAAGTCAACTCTAGATCCACAAATATTTATCACGAGTCTGGGTCTTCTTTGTGTCCATTTTCTACTTTAAAAGCCTGCCAAAGTGCCTTTACTCTGCCTGATTGAAAGCATGAATAGAGTTTAACAGTTGTGGTCACTAGACTCATTGCGAAACATGCCGTATGCTGACCCACACAATGGAGGTCTAGTAAAATGGTTTTTCACGTCTCGCTTGGGGATGTAAGCCCCTCAAACCCCCCCTAAGTTACTTATTATTAACTCATTGTAAATAACCTTTAGCGCAGTCGAAACTATCTGACGAACCGCTGCCACAGACTATAATTAGCCGAGCAATAGATAATTTTATCCCGCCAGTTGGTCTACGAGTTACTTGCGAGTTATTTTAGCATGTGACTTAACGTGTTGCTATAGTAACGAAATGTTAACAATATATATTTTGGTAAGTCCTAAGAGGAGAATTGGGTAGATGACTGTATCGTAAATAAATACCAATGTCCACTTCATTAAAACTAATATCTCGAGAAATCTCGGAAAATGCAGTTAACATGGCTTTCCATTATTACGAATTTAAATCAAATATACAGTGAAATATATTGTTCAATTGAGTAGTCTAAAACAGTGACGTCACAATTTTGTATTTAGTACATTTTTCATACAAAATTGTCGTTTTCACAGATGATAAAAAGTAACTAATTTGACTAAGGTGTCATCTAGCCTATTTAAAAAACATTCTTAACATCTATTGTTTTCTTTGTTTATGGTATTGGAGGTATTTTTTTTAATAAATATTTCAGACATCAATTCCACCTAGCTTCAAACTAACCGGTTTATACTATGACAGCTAGATTGACTAGTAGAATAAATTAAATACATATATAGAAAATACCCAAACTTCGAATACAAAATTTGATCCAATCTTGAAATCGAACCCGAGACTTCAGCACAGGTACGAGTACCACTGCGCCATAACAATTTTTAGCAGACGAGTTTTCTTATGGTACGTGACCGTCGTCCATAAATATTTTTATGGTGTAGTCGTTCACCAAACCTGCCATTTAATCTAAATACAGCATTTAGAAATACACAAGTACTAAGTATTTTTTTTAAGCTGCTGGTTGCGGGCGGCATGGGACCAGCTATTGTGGAGAACCTTGGGGGAGGCCTATCTCCAGTCCCAGATACCTCTTATGTTAAGCGCAGAATGGCACACCGTGTGGTTTTAGTCGGTCCGATTCCGACACACCACCTCGCCGTAAATCCAGGTGGGGTGACGGCCCGAGGGGGTTGCCACACGTTAAAAAAAGGCCTATCTCCAGCAGTGGATGTCTTTTGGCTGAGAAGAAAAAGTATTTTTCATTTATATTATTATTATATTCTAATATGAGATTATACTTTTTTGACCGCATGAATAGCGTAGTGGTTTAAGCGGTCGCCACGACGTTCTTTATTACGCCGATTGTTGCGGGTTCAAACCTCACACGGGACTACACTTTGTGTGATCTACAAATTGTTGTTCAGACTCTGGGTGTTCTTGTGTCCGTTTCTTGCATGTGACACAGGATATTTTTTTTTGCCAAATGCAGACATTGTCTTTAAAAAAAAATTCAGAAATATTTACGTCAGTTAAAGTTTTTCTACAATATTTCATCAGTTTCTGTATTTTAAACAATATAATTCCTTTGTATGAGGATTTTTTTTGTCCTTTGTTTATTGGTGACTCATTTAACCTCTAATTTTTACAAAACACTTTCTTACATGTAAGTGTTATTTACTTATTTTATTATGCACAATTGAGAATTCTACAATGGCAGACTTAATGATCAACAAACTCGTATAATCTACTGCTGGACATATACCTCTCTGTAGGAAGGTAGCCTACTATACCACACTGGCCAGATAGGTTGAGATAGGGTTTGTTTCAAGTCTAGGAGGGATCTGGATGTCGTAATAACAGCTGTTTCCGGATCCCTCCTATGTCAGGTGCAGAGTGGCACACCGTGTGGTTTTAGTCGGTCCGATTCCGACACACCACCCGCCGTAAACCCCGCTGGGGTGACAGCCCGAGTGGGTTTCACACATTAAAAAAAAAAAAAGGTTTGTTTCAAGTTTTCCTTCTGTAGGCAAAATATATTACCAGTTGCACACTCAGGTGTACTTTGAGCATTTATCTTAAAAATCTATGGTCCAGTGCGCTAATCTATGGATCAATTAGGTGTAACACAGGCAAATATTTTTGACTACAACTCACAGTATTTATTTCATAAACATCAGTTATATTTATGCAAAATTTCAAAAGTATGTAATAGATAATATGTAAATAATAAATAAATACTAAGAATTACAAATAAGGAAGTTCTGCAGTTCAGCTCTTTGCGTAGTACGTAACAAAATAGACAGTATAATATGACATTTTTCTCTTTACTGTTATATTATCTATGATTATTTTGTATATTAATAAACTGTCAATGAGGACCTCAAACAGTGATAGTACAACAAACTCGTAGAAAACTACATATTTTGGCTGTTAAGACACGTAGGTCTTGGTCTTGGGGTCTGAATGTATGTGCTTTCTTTAGACAATTACGGAAACTGATTGGCACTTTATGTATCCAAAAGGACTTAAGTTTTACGTAAAGAATAAATAATGGTTATTGTTTAAATAATTATTTGTGTTTTCATCTATGTATATATCTTTTTCTTTTTTAAATATTCATTGTAAATTATTGCTTCCAACTACCAACGTATTGCTTCTCTTAATGACACATGTGCACCTGCCATGTCAGTTACTGAACCACCTAAAGGTTGACTGCTAGAGAATGCCATATGGTGTTAAGACCGCCTCATGCAAATGTAATGCAGGAAGCGTTAAAAATAAATAAAAAATAAAATAAACTTTCTGTGTAAGCTACCAACAGAGAGTAATGTGAAGGAATACTATATTATATTCTATGAATATCTACAAAAAAGTCTACAATGGTATATGTTTATATCCTACAAATAACTCATAGTAACTATTTTTATAGCCACAAATATATTCTAATTTATTTGTGGTTAATACTTTCTAAGTAATTATAACCAATACAGTATTAATCCTTGTATAATTAAATACCTATGTTACGCACTTAAAGTAGATCAAAATTGTTTTCTTTTTCATGTTAATAGCCTGCCAAAGTGACTCTACTGATGGAAAGCATGAATAGAATCCAAGAGTTGTGGTCACCATACTTATTGCGAATACTGACAATGCAGTATGGTGAACAACACTATGGCGGCCTAGTGAGATACCTTTTCACACCCTGCTTGGGGACGTAAAAGGCATGACAGTCATCATAGCATACCATAAAAATGGATATCTCAAAAGAGATTAGAGAATTAAAATGCTTAAGCAGTGTTAAACTCTTAATTTTAGCTATGCAAAGACAAGATGAGTTGCTAATAAATAAATAATAGACTTTTAGATATGTTATACAAACTGAGGAGTGCAATCCATAGACAACTAGACATGTATACTACATCCTTGCTTCATTAGTGCCCACTTCCTCATGAATTAAAAGGAGATGAATGGTTAAGTATACAAGACAACATCATTACAAAGAGAAGGAAAACTTGAAACAAACCCTATTCATACCCATCTGGCCAGCGTGGTATAGTAGGCCAAAACCTCCTTGATAAGGAGCGGCCTATGTCCAGCAGTGGACTGTAAAAGGCTGTTGGCGATAATGAATGGTTAGGCCTACAGTTTTCTCACCCACTGTGTCAAAAAAATAGTACTAATATTTTGGGACTTGGACGTGCAAATGTGGTAGAATGTTGTTATTATTATAAGTTTTATTGTTTTCAAATTTTACTGCAGATCAATAAAAAACTCTTTTTAAATATCGTTTATTGATGTCAGAGTTGACTCATGAAGCAAAACTGTCAGAATAGATTCTAACCTCTATTTTACTAAATATCTCAAAACTTTAAAAATTATTGGAAAGTTGCTTGTGAGGCATAGACATAAGCTGTTTTTTTTATTAGCACCTCTTTAGTTAAAAAAAACTTGGGTCTTTACGTAAATAGTTTTGTTGTAGTTATTGTTATTACACAGACAGCATTGTCTGCAAGAAAAGACTTGTAAAAACTAAATGCTTTCTAAGAATGAGTTACTCAATTGTATTGAGAGAAATTTAACTCGTTTTATTCGTTTTACGGCACTGGCATTTCTGCTGTTTTCTTTTTGCCTATGGTCAAAAACTGACTGAAACTTGTACACAACACTAGCGAAATTAAACAAACCAAATTATTGTCACTAATTATATGTATTTTTTTATATGTCATAAGGGGTTAGAAGCTTCTACATGCGTATTTGATTGTTATCGGAATGAAATAGACAAAATAGGCGCCATGCGAAAGATACAGACATTAGCACATACTGTAATTTGATACATAGGAATAGTAATCGTATTTCTTAAAATAATATCAAATAACATTTAATTCAGTTTCAAAAGTAATAACATTTTTTTATTTCGAAGGATAAATTAAGTGTCAAAATTTCCGACTTATATTTATTGCAAATATGGCAGCGGATGTACTTACAGGGGTTCCAATATGGAGGTCAACCACGACTTGAACGCTTCTGGATTTTCAATAAGCATCTCGTTAAAACTATTATATCGTCCAAAAATTAAAATCCATCCACAGTGCACTTATAACGAACAGTTAAAGAACCGTTTCAACAAATGTGAAAGTACTTAATCACTAGAAAATGTCCTTCACTCGCTACACTTCAACTTCACTTCAATTTTATGTAACTTTGGTTAGTCAGACCACAGACTTCTACTATCCGCATAAACAGTGTTGCTATCCCTCTGTATAAAATTTCTACTAAATTTAGTCACGCGCGATGTAGAATTTGTTTGTTTTTTAAAATTTGAACTTTTTTTCGGTTTTAAAAGAGTTTAAGGACTTTTTGTAACTGACAATTCACTCTCGGAAAAGTGAAGGTCTAAGACAGTTTATCACGCTTCGTTCAAAGCAAAACAACAATGGCAATGTATTCTTTTTTGGAATTCAAATTAAAAAAATATTTTCATATTATTTTAGAGAAAAACGAAACTGATATTAAAAGATAATTATCTCTGCAAGATTTTTTGATAAATTTACAGCCGGCATACGAGCCCCAGTCATCGTCATTATCATCTCATCATCTCAGCCAAAAGACATCCACTGTCGGACATAGGCCTCCCATAAGGTTCTCCACAACACCCGGTCCCATGCCGCCCGGATCCAGCAGCTTCCCGTAACCTTTACCAGGTCATCGAACCACCTTGTGGGGAGCCTAGCAACGCTATGTTTCGCAGTCGCCACTCCAGAACTTTATGGCCCCATCGGCCATCGTTTCTGCGTGTTATGTGCCCCGCCCACTGCCACTTAAGTTTAACAGTTTTACTGGTAATATTGGTGACCTTGATTCGTTTGCGGATCTCCTCACTCCTGATTCGATCACGCAAAGAAACTCTGAGCATTGCTCTTTCTATTGCTCTTTGGGTGACTTTGAGCCTTCTTATCAAGCCCAGTCATCGTCAACATGAATTCATCTTTATCTTTAGTGTTGATATCGTGAATGTCGCTAAACTTTGCGAATAAATATTTTGCTATATATTTGCAATATTTTGCTTTTCATACGTAGAATTTTTATAGTTGTATTGAGATGAGGTAACAATTTCTTTAAAATTATCCCTTAGTGACTACCTGTAACTGAGATAAAAATTGCACAAATAGTTCTCTTCTGCAACAAAGGTATTTTAAACGTCAGCAGCATTCTCTCACAAAAATATTATATGATATTACACTGTGAAAATAGCTAAAATACACTAGTCTAGCTGTTTCTATATGGGTTGATTGGCGAATTTTATAAGCTGCGTATGCTGCAGAGGTGAGTCTATTCGACAATCCATCATGATTCTTTATTTACTGTTCTCTACTTTAAAAGGATTGCACTCACTACAGTTTGATATGTAATATTGGACGAACTACTCTTTTTTTAAATATGAACAAAATATGGTAGATGGATTAAAGTTTAAAACAACCATGACCACTAAAAACTCGTTTCTAATGTATCTGTCACGTTTTGTGGCAATAGTGTCCTGAATAGGGATGAATTAAAATGTTAATATTTAAAAAAATCATTTAAATACTCGTCCAAACTATAAAAACATTCATCTATTTAAAAAATCTTTGAACTTTTTAATTTTTGTCCAAAGTCTTAATATTCTTTGATGATTTTTCTATAAATTATTGTGCTATACAAAGCAAATTTTTATACTTTGTGCCAATATTAGTTAGTTTACGCATACGGAGACGATGCAAATTAAATTGCTATCGATTATTGATTTCAGAAGCTAGCTGGAATAGGTTTGGAGTTATTTTAATGAGTACTGAAATTTCGCAAGATGGTAAAATTAATATTTTGTGTGACTGAAACAGCTCTGACGCAGCCACGGAACAGTGAAATAGAATATTATTTTCTGTTCTTTAGACGCAACGTTTTTATATGTCATATATTAATTATCTATTGTTGTTGCTCATTGTTCATTTAACTTTAAAATATAAATTAATTGAAAAACTACCATTTCCACATTTTTTTTAGGTCTGGCACTACTTGATAATCTACGTGATTTTATTTTATTAGTTACAAAATATTTATTTATAATTCGACCAGGGGATTTAGATAAAAATAACTTAAACGCACTTGCGCCGCAAGGTTTCCTTGTTTTTGATACTAAGCTGTAATAGTGATATTTATTAGAATAAATTCATGAGTGCTTGTCTAGCGGTGACGATGTCTATTATCCTTGCAAAACAGGGCCTCTCTGATCTGGAAGGAGGTTTGATTTCTCATCCTTCACGGTGTGATTGCTTGTTTATCAGACGTCCTAAGTTGGTAGGAATTCTCTATGGACTTGTAGTAAGGGTACACTGCCATAAGACGACTTGTGACCAAATGAACACCTGATTTCAGTCGGTTCGAGTCTGACAAGCCTGTGTGCGACGTATCGAATATGGTAAGGTGATCAACTATGGAGGTGATGTACTAATCATATATTTTCGCAATCCACGACGACTTGCTGACCTGTAAACTCTCTCTAACAATTGTAATAAAGGAGAACGGTGATTTTATACCGTATTTGTTCTAAACGATACAAACGGTGTAGCTTAATGCGCTCTGGCAATTGTAGCGCACACCAATGGTTAACCAGGATGGACCAAGAATTCGTTAACATTTGACTTTAACATCCCGTGCAAACAAACGATGCGCGGTGTGTTACCCCGCGGTCTGACCACTAGCCTGTTTCTCGTCAATTTTATCGCAATGGATCGCTTCATGGGGCCGCAGCGCGCTTACTGTGTGAAACAATTTTATTTAAACAACAGTTCACTTATTACTGTGAGACGCTTATTTCGCTAAATGAATACTATTTACACGACTTGAATCAGTGTACAAGTTCTCCTTCAATAAAGAAATGCGTGAAGAAGTTCGAAGAGACGGGATCTACGCTAAATGTGAAGTAAACTGGAGGCTCACGGACTTCTCAGACCGAAGAGAACGTACAGTTAGTTTCTGCTTGTGTTCGACGTAATCCAGATTTATCGACGCGCTAACATTCGGCTGAATTTGGGCCATCCCACACATCATAACGCCGTACTTTGAAACTACATACATATAAAATCCAGATGGCGCAGGAACTAAAACCTAATGATTTAAATTTGCGCAAGTCGTATGCCCAAACAATGTTAGAATGATTCAGTAATATTGTCAACGTCTTATTTTCTGACGAAGCCCATTTTCACCTCAACGGACGTGTAAACAAACAGAATCTAGATATTGGAGCAGTGAAAATCCTAAAGCTAAACACAAGAGGCCACTTCATTCTCCCAAGGTAACTGTATGGGCTGCAATTTCAGCAAAACGAATCATTGGACCCTAATTTTTCGAAGATTCTCGCGGCCGTTCAGATACTGGTAATTCTGCTGAATACGTGAAAATCTTACGGGAGTTCTTGGGACCTATGGTACTGAAATTTGCTGACTATAATCGTAACGCATGGTTTCAACAAGATGGAGCCACTTGTCACACATCCAATGAGTCTCTACCGGTGGTCAAAGACATGTTTCCGGAAAAGCTGATTTCTAGATGAGGCTAGATCTATCCCCAACCCCCTTTTTTTTATAGGGTTATTTGAAGAATCGTGTCTACAATTATAAACCAAATATACTACGTCAACTAGAAGAAAGCATCAGCGAAGAGATATCGGTGAACTCGAGCTCTCTTTGCCAACAAGTATTCAAAAAATTCGGTACTCGCTTAGAAGAGTGCAATACGTCGAAACGGACCACCGTTTTAGATGATGTAATTTTAAAAAATAATAATTTCAATTAATTATCTTTTTTGTAAATAAACAAGTTTTATAATATACCAAATGATTTTTTTATACGATTTTTTATAATATTAACTAATTCGTGGCCCGCCCTGCAGATCTACGGTTGTAAAGTGTTGTGTTTCCGACGACATTTGATATGAAGTTTTAAAAATCTTATTTTAATTCCAAAAACAATTAAAAAGCAAGCAAGCAAGATTAACTCATTATCACATATGTTAACTAACGTTCAATATTCCATCATTAAAGTCCATAAAATAAAACTTGATCTCTGTGACATTATAGAACTTACGAGATACATTTTAGGTGTGAATTTTTATATTTTTAATGTGTTGCTCTTCATTTATGATAAAATGGGCTCGTAAGGAAAGAAAATGGGCAAACAAATATAAGCGTACACACGTTGGGACACTTGTAGCACCCACCTTCCTGACTGACACGTTCTTTTTGACGTAACGAATTTTTGTATAAATACCTGCTGTTTTTGAACGTGACTTACAGTCTGATTAACAAGAACGTGACCACCATTATTCAGAAAAACTAAAATCAGATTTTTTTTACGAAATATTTTATTGAAGTACATAATACTAGCTTTTGCGCAACCACTCAATAACTTGTCCAATCGCCATCGTTATTTATTATAGCTTCACACCTTTTTTCCATACTTTTGACGAGATTTTGCGCGTACTCCGATGATAGAGACCGCCACATATCTTTCTAATTTGATAACACAGTTGCTTCTCTTTGAATACTCGCCTTCCTCTTAATTGCATTTTAATGTAGGAGCACACATTTTCGACTGGATTTGTATCAGGAGACATTGCAGGTACAATATATTTGTGGAGGGACGTGTGTCATATGTAACCGCTTTTTTAAACCTACGGTTGATGTTGGGATGTTGTATATATGCTAATTGCCACGCAAATCTCTATATCGCGATACAGGATTAGTAGTTGCATTGTAGTTCATTACATTCATATGTTTCGTTCATACTTCGTAGTTCAATGTAGCTTCGCTAGATGGCGCTGTTACATATTTTCGTTTGTGCTATAATGTGGAATCGCCACATATTTATTTAATTAAACTTATTGCACTTGTTGTGCAAAGGCGGGCTTAATGTCATGAGGATCACTTCAAGTCTACCTTCAGATGATATAGATATAAGATTCGAAAGGTGCAAAGATGTTGAGTTTGTAGAGATAAATCTACATTGAATATAACTAACATATACTACACATATTAATAAATGCGAAATACACATAAACACACATAAATCTAATATTAAATAAAATAAAATACACAGTCGCATCTTCGGTTGTGATTATATTGCCAACACATTCCGAAGAAGTGCAGTTATTTAGGCTTGAATGACAGGTAAGGTAGTAGAGCCTCGCCGATTTCAGCATAAACGGGCCGGCTCGACCGGAGCCGTACTACCCTCCCACAGAAGACCAACCTAAAACGCCAGCATCCGTGTTGTTGTGTTTCGTTGGTGAGTGTGAGACCGGAGGCCCATTGACGCAGGGATGACAGTTATCGTGGTAACTGTGTAAGCCTTACACTGTCACGATGACTGTCAAGCCTTTTACGTCTCTAAGCGGGGTGTGAAAAGCATCTCACAAGGCCGCCATAGTGTGGGTTACCATACCGCATTGTCTGCATTTGCAATGAGTATAGTGACCACAACTCTTGGATTCTATTCATGCTCTCCATCAGGCAGAATAGAGTCACTTTGGTAGGCTCTCAATATAGAGAAAAAAAAAAAAAAGTACAGGTAATTTGTGAACATTTTGATTTCGGCAATTCCATAGCAGAATTGACTGCAAATAGATAGAAGAGTTGATGATGTTGGAAGATTTGGGTCGTCATTAGAAACGGAAGTATGGTACAAGGTATTCGGGTAACGGTCAGAGCTTGCAAACTACGGCGTGGCGCTAATGAATTAGAAGCCATTGAACTGGAGACATTAAGAACATTGCAAAGATTGTAGTCAACTGTACCTGGCAATCCAGTGTCGAGTGTATACGTAGCTCCAGGTCCTTTACCACTGCGCTCAGAGGTATAGTGACGTTGTTCTAGACAACTGGTGGAATGACTGGCCTTATCCAACCTACTTAAAATTTGTTCGCTCCCCACTCGCTGACCAGCTGTTTATAAAGTACAAGTCTTTGTTGACTTTGTCATTTGCGTGTAAAATGTCTTTAACCCTTGACTGTGCGTACGTTTTTTAGGTGATACGAACACTAAAGGTGTTGGGTTACGAGATAAACGAATGTTGAGAATAATTTGGGAGATAATATACTACCTTGAGGAACGCCAGTGTGAAGATCACACCAACTCGACGACAGGTCATCAATGTAAACACACTGTTGTAGCCCCTGAAGGTAAGACGAAATCCAGGGCTTACACCATTTCAGGATTTCTGAGGAGATCGTAAGAAGAGGATGGCCACTAAGACATCATGACAAACGATATTAAAGGCATTCGAGAAGTCAATCAAAACCACCACTGCGTCGTTGGTCCTCCATACCGTACTGAATATCGCTAGCCATTCTGCGGAGAGTGATGATTGTGCTGAGCCCAGGTCTATATAATATACTCATACAGCAAGAGGTAGCAGCAGCGATTATTAGACTTAAATTCTTTGCACGTGGCACAAAGGCGGGGGATCACACTCCAAATTATAGGAGCATGAATCAATGCATAGGAGACCCAAACAAAAAAATCCCAAAACCACATGATAATAAACTTGATTAATCAAAATCCGAATCTGCAGGGATGGTTCTCAGACTGGGTCAGGACCTGGAGCCAGAATTTTCTCAAAAGACCTTGTCACTGACGCTAGACAAACACAGATCCAAATTTCAATGTCAATGTGTGACAATATTTACGCCGCTACGGTCATCTCGAAGCGTATTAAAGACTATACCATCCAATAACTATCAGACAGCATGGTCGTATTAGAGGGCAATTGAATGAGCTCTGGTATTGTCTCTGACTACTCTGCTATCAAGCATTATAGCACCTTGCCACAACAAATAGGGTCCAACACGTTAAAGGGTAATTGGCACAGAAAGGACTCTGCAAATGAGTT
The DNA here is from genome assembly GCA_949316085.1 of Hypercompe scribonia. Taxonomy (NCBI): domain Eukaryota; kingdom Metazoa; phylum Arthropoda; class Insecta; order Lepidoptera; family Erebidae; genus Hypercompe; species Hypercompe scribonia. Next base: position 7,819,818 of record OX438997.1, read on the forward strand.
GGCAAAGATGGCCACGGCAATTAAGGATTCAATCTAAAGACTGTTCTTAAGTCTAAATGTGGAAAACGAAGCTTATAATCGATACTAATTTACTAGGTAGTAGAGCCACGTTGATTTCAGTACGAGCGGGCCGGCTCGACCGGGGTAATACTAACCTCCCACAGAAGACCAACCTAAAGCGCCAGCATCCGTGTTGTCGTGTTTCGTTGGTGAGTGTGAGACCGGAGGCCCATTGATGCAGGGGTGACAGTTATCGTGGTAACTGTGTAAGCTTTAGCAAGTAGAGTGTGAGCATCTCACTAGGCCACCATAGCATGGGTCGCCATACCGCATTGACTGCATTTGTAATGAGTATGGTGACCACAACTCTTGGATTCTATTTATGCTTTTCATCAGGCAGAGTAGTCACTTTGGCAGGCTCTTCATATATAAAAAAAAAAAAAGGTTCCATGGCAACACCAAAATTTAGTTTTGGCAGAATAAAATTACATTATGCAGTTATTTAGACACATCAACTTAGGTGTTCTGTACATAAGATGTTAGAGCTAAAAATGAGCATACAAAGGAAATATTTGATAGCGCAATGTTTAATTGTAACCACGTGTCTTGAATTTTGCGCTGTAGATTCTTGGAACAACAATTTATGGATCACACAAAGTGTTGTCCCATGTAGAGCTTGAACCCACAACACTTAGCGCAGTAGAGAGCAGCGTGGCGACCACTAGGCCAACCGTGCAGTCAAGATATGTGTAGTTATTCATTTATTATTATTTATTTTAAAAAAATGCTAGTCCAAAATAACTCCGTTGATTTTGTTGCAATCTGTTTCATACATAGATTAAGCTAAATTTCAAAAGTTTCGATTAAGAACGTAACACTACCTCACCCTCCCCGCTGTTGGAAATAGCTTCTCAAGTAAGTACATTATAACTCAATGTAACAGGATTATTTTTCTCGATCAACAACCTTCAATAACAAATAGCTAAAATAACAATAAAAAACAGTAATAAACCAAATTTTTCATGGCTTACTTGATCTCTATTATATTAGAGATCAAACACGATTATTATTATCGCTTAGGTCACATTCCTATCAACAATAAGTTCTGTTATCTTTTACACAAAATCAACTGTGAAGTTGCAACGCCGCCATTTTGATTTGCAAAACTAAGAAGCCGTAAGGCAGTGCTCCGAAGTTGGTATTTCAGCGAGTTTTATTTTTAAAACGACAAATATAAGTTTGTGATAAGTGTTTACTAATCTAAAAATAATATTCTAGCGAAGAATATCACATGTACTGATAATACTTTTTGTAGTGATGGTAAATAATAATCGATATTATTAATATCATATTTAAGTTTTTTTTTTCAATTTACCTGTTTATTTTTTCTTATCTTATTTCTTCTATTAAAAAGACAACGCCCGCACTCGGAATAAATCCTGTGTCGTGGGGGGCTTTACAAACATACAAGAAACGGACACAAAAAATACCCAGATTCAGTACAACAAATTGTGGATCACACAAAGTGATGTCCCTCGTGTGGTTTGAACCCACAACACTTGGCTAATCTACACGGTTTACACAGCATAACGGTTTTGATACAAATGATAAGACCATTACATAAGTTTTAGTTACAGTTGCTAGTACAATCACTACTTGGCTCTTGAGGATCGAAGAACGGTGTTTAATTCCTCCAAAAATACTCATCCATTACAAAATGTACTTATGATACTATAATACGAATCCATGTAATGACGAATTAAAAATAGACAGTGGCACGACTCCAATTCATAGCGTGGGCCTACAAAGAGAGCATACTGTTCAGAAAAACAATCCTGACAAGGAGGAAAACTTGAAAAAAAGTCTGTGCCAACCCGTTTGCCAAAACCTCCTTGCTGAGGAGATGCCTTTGTCCAGCAATAGACAAAAATAAGTACAAAAGTTAAATACAAAAGGCTGTTAACGATGATAAAATAAAATAAATCATTCAAATCTGAGTGATAACGCCGGAGGTTACTAGGATTTATATGTTTTTGGATGTGTGTAAACCGGTAGTGTGAATAATTTAATATTTATGTTGATCATTGATGGCAGATGGCAGCTTGAAGAACTATAAGCTATTATTTAACTTGACAAAGCAGTAAACATGTCATTTACAATTGTAAATTTGTATTTTTTTCATATGAAAAACCATTAAAAAATTGCTCCCAACACTTAATTTATTTCCTGTTTGTGTTTCTGTCAATTTATTGTCGCCTTCGTACATAGTATGGTAAATGCTCAATGTATCTAATATGCAATTGTTTTCCCCGTGCAATATGAGGAAATTAACCTGTACCTATTAAGACATTACATACTTAACTACGTCAGAGCTGACCCATTTCGAAGTTTATTTATTATAATTGTATCCCCCCTTTTACGTCCCCAAGTGAGGCGTAAAAAAGCATCTTAATAGACCGCCATAGTGTGGGTCACCATACTACATTGTCAGTATTCGCAATGACTATGATGACTACAAGTTTTGGATTCTATTCATGCTTTCCATCAGGCAGAGTAGAGTCACTTTGGCAGGCTATCAAATTAAAAAAAAAATTCTACAGTGAATAATATTATTCACAAGAACAAAATAAAATGTATCGATAACCTACACATCCCTTGAACCAAAAATATTACAATACAAGTTCAGGGATCAAAACGTCATGAAATGTAGCTAAAAAGCGCTTCTTGCCGCTTTCGACGTACGTAAATACTAGACGGTTATTTTTTATCACAAGGTTAGAAGCGGCTGTACTATATTCAGTACATTTTGTCGTTCGCAATATAATCATGTGTTCTTAACGCGTGAACAGGTTTTAACCAATAAAATAATGTAAACGTACAAAATGTTTATAAAATCAGAGCAATTATATATGTAGATATAGAATAATAATTACAATATGTTAAATTTTTAACTGCGTATTATCGAAGTGCTTGACGAACGTTTGACGTGAAAGGTTGTCAATTTAGGCGGGAATTTCGATTAGTCGAAGTCATGCTGTGACAGTGTAGTGATGTGATTTTTTTTATGTTGTCTTTTATTACTTTTATAGTTTGCATACTGGTCTATGTTTTTATTAAGTTTGCCAAAGGAATAGGAAACAATTGTAAGTAATTAAAAGTATACTTATTTTAAGTAATTTCTAACTTTCAAGTTAACTTACTACCATATTTAGACACTACTCTTATTGTACTTTACCTTAAAGTAAGTACCTTTGTACTTACCATAGAATTTAAATTAAGAATATATTATAACCTTTATGGTGATGAGAAACAAAGTAAGATATACAAGGTCAACCCGTAATTTTTTTCTTGAATTCACTAAATCAATCGTCAAACTATTTGAATGAATTTTAATTCTTGTTACTTTGACACTACGGTACTTGTGGCATGTATGATTTGCATATAATAGGCCATACATTAAATGGTTCTACTCATTAATTTTAAAACGTATTTACGTATTTCTGTACTCTTTGACGTAAAAGAGATCGCCACATATGAAGTGATTTTAAATTTGGGAATATGCTGTGTTCGTTTCATTTTGATATTTAATTAAATCTATTAGGGTAGTTGACAGTTTAACACCTGTGTCAAATCAGTTACTTTTTATCATCTGTCAAAATGGTAATTTTTTAATGAAAGAGGAGGGAAACGAGTCGACGTAGGGACGGATCACCTGTATGGAAAATGCACCACTACCATCGCGCCCATGAATGGCCTTTAATTCAAGAGTCGCATTGTATGAAAAATGTACTCAACCGTGGGCGCCGGCAGGGGTCGCAATGGGGGGCACTTGCACACCCCTGCCAAAAAAACATAAAAAAACACATATTTTTTACTTATTTCATGAAAAAAGTCGATTTCATGCCTAGTATCATTCTATATTTTATATTGGTTAACTGTATATGTGGATGTACATACACCCTTTTGAAAATGAACAAAACAACTACGATATGACAATTTATGACATCACAAATTTAGACAATTCAATTGAACTACTCAAAGAATATATTTCAATACATATACAGGCTGACTGGTATATTGAAGGACCTTCAATATTTGAGGACGTGATAGTATGCGAACATATATCATGAAATAAAATAACATAAAAACGAAATATTAAATAACTTCTTAGTAAACTTCGTACACAGTACACCGAGAGTCCAGTATTTAACTGCGGAATACTTGGACACCGCGCGGCCGCACGTGTCTATCAACACAGAATACATAGGTACCTACACTGTACAGCTGTTGCCTATGTAGCGGGATGGAGAGCGGGGGTGAGTGTCGCCGCGCCGCTCGCGATATCCAAATTTCTCTTATTTTTAGAGACATTTCGATAAAAAATAAGCACCTATTTTTTTTATATCAAGTTAACGAGAATCGAGTACCGAGTACTCTCCATAAGTATTGAAGGTATCTCACCAGTCAGCCTGTATATTTGATTTAACTGATAACAATTACAAAAAGCTAAATTAATAATATTTGATGCTATGTTTTGCGATGTTTTTTTTTTCAATAAAAGTGGACATAGCTATTTATTTATAACGCAGTCACCACTCTATTACGAAAACGACGTTCTAAATTTAAACTCACAAAATCTTTTGACGTATTCATTTAAAAAAATATTCTTTATGGTATTGTTATAAAAAAATCACGATATTTCGAGAAAAGAATTGACAGTCGGGTTAGCCGTACAATTCTTGAGTTTCTTCGAATAATAACACATTGTGGTACAGAACAATGAATTTTACTCGAATAAACGCAAAGTCGACTCTTGATAGATTGTCACATGGTTAGCTAGTTTACGTTTGAAAGAGTTTCTCGGAAGTGGTCGTGTCCGAATTTTCGTGTTGTGTCAAAATATATGTATAAGCAGGCGCCTCACCTACCGCAAGTTACTTTAATATGACCAACAGTGCGATATATATCGGCGATTATTAAAGACGTCTATTTATTGTTCTATGTAATAAAGTCTTTTCAAGTCGTCACATAAACTCCATGCGGTAACGGGTTAAGAATATAGAGTGTCACCACCTCTGTTCTTACGATGGGTGTCGTAAGAGACGATTAAGGGAATCAAATATGTAAGGCAACATCACTGAAAAGATCATCATGGCATAATAAGCCAAAACTTTCTTGCTAAGGAGAGGCCTATGTCCAGCAGTGGACTGTTAAAAGCTGTTGATTAAGTAGTAACAAAATTTACTTTCCAAACTAGACGAACCCTTACACATTATTACATTTTCAATGTATTTTACATGACACAGGAGCAATGCCCGTCTACACTTTGTGATTGAACATGCTGATATTACGATTGTATGTTATACATTCTTTGTTCAGACCACGTAACGTTCAAGGTGTTTGACCCACCATAATTTATTCTAATACTCCCTTGCTCTTAGCCTTTTCTATTTAAAACATATTTATGGCTAAATATTCCGACCTTTTTAGAGGTGCAACCTTTTTAATCTATTTCAAAATTGAGCACTATGAATGAGTTTGTATTATACGTTATCTGTGTCTTAAATAGTCAATGGTTTAATTATCTGTGGTAGCTTATGCCGTTCTTAATTTGAAAATTGAAATTGAAATGTCCAATTGAAACCGTAAGATTCGTTCATACGTGTCCAAGAGTTCAAAGTTCATAGTTCTAGGTAGTAGAGCCACGCTGATTTCAGCACGAGCGGGCCGGCTCGACCGGGGCAGTACTACCCTCCCACAGAAGACCAACCTAAAGCGCCAGCATCCACACGGATGCTCCGGTCACGACAGCACTGTCGTGTTCCGTTGGTGAGTGTGAGACCGGAGGTCTTACACCAAAAACCTTACACTGTCACAATGATTGTCATGCCTTTTACGTCCCTAAACGGGGTGTGAAAAAGCATCTCAAAAGGCCGCCATAGTGTGGGTCACCATACTGCGTTGTCAGCATTTGCAATGAGTATGGTGACCACAACTCTTGGATTCTATTCATGCTTTCCATCAGGCAGAGTAGAGTCACTTCGGCAAGCTCTTAAGATAGAAAAAAAGAAACTAAAGAATCCAAACCAATGCATATGGATTTTAAATAATACAATTAATTCCATACCCAAATGAAACATGCCAAATTTAAATACTAACCTCGATTGAACTCGGAAATTGTAAAGAAAAATTAAAAAGAAATACATATAAACATTTTTCGACCACTTTGAAACTCCTAATCTCTCTGTCACATGCACACTAATCGTTATTATCTATGTAACAAAACATGACATTTAGTCACGCCTATTTCTCAGAGGGTTCAACAGAGACAATTGATCTATATTTACGGTCCCGACACCACTTTTGCTTCGTCCACATTCACCTCTGCATACATGCTCGTTGGTTCCTGGTACTTTTCACATGACCCTTCTTCAGGACATCACCAATTTGGGCGGTAAATGTTCGCTGTACGACCCCTTCGACACTTCCACACACATTTACTCTAGAAATATCTTTCGTGAGTCCACTATCATCCATTCATTCTACGTTTTTTTTAACGTGTGGCAACCCCCTCGGGCCGTCACCCACCGCCGTTTACGGCCGGGTGGTGTGTCGGAATCGGACCGACTAACACCACACGGTGTGCCACTCTGCGCCTGACATAGCAGGGATCCGGGAACAGCTGTTATTACGACATCCAGATCCATTCTACGTGGCCCAACCATCGGGACATAACCTTTTCAAACTTTATCACTCCATCTTCTTTCTTATCTATGTATTCTTTTGTTATCTGTGCACGTGTACTCTGTGTGTGTGTCCTTGAATAGTAAACAAATATTTATTGCACACCAAAGACTAGCCTGTTAGTCTAATAGTCACTGACTGTCAAATTAGTGGTCCTAAGTTCGATTACCAACCAAGAGAAATGTTGTGTGATAAGTAAGGTCATTTATCATCAATATTAAAGTAGGTTTATAAAAAATTATAACTGTTAGAGTCTAAATATGTATACTTAATTATATTTATAAAAAAAAAAAACAAATAAATGTGTGTTTGGAAATGTGCAAGAAAGTTTTTCTATTACAGATATACATGTGTTTCCTCTGTTCTGTGCGTACGCTAAAACTGCCGCCATTGTGAGCCAATTGAAACATAATCATTGAACAGTTCGCACACAATACTTAGATATAATATCTAATCTTTTTAACACGCCACACATGTCTTGGTATGGTCCAACCTTGAGTTCGAAGGTCTTACGACAATAACAATATATAATACTTGCAAAATACTTTTCTTTTTAACAAGAACATGTGGCCAAACCATACCATAGAGAATTAATGATAGAAGACTCATAAAGATGGATTTATAGAGCGAGTATGTGTGGAAGTGTCAGCATTCACCGATCAATTTGATGATGTTCTGAAGAATGGTTGTGAAAAGCACCTGGAACCGATGAACATGCAAGCAGAGATGAATGTGGATGAAACAAAAGAGGTGGGTTAGGACCGTAATTAGTAGAGATCAGTTTTCTTTGACTAGCTCTCTGGGAAATAGGTGTGACTTTGTTTTGTTATGTCAACGAGAATGAAGTGCTCCTCGCTCTAGCAACCTTTAATAGTTCACTGCTGGACATAGACTTTTCTGTAGAAACGAGGCTTTAACCTATTTTACTGTATACACATATCCTGATAGAATGCTCGGAGTGGGTGGAGCAGAGTGACCTCGTGGCGGCCGTCAAAGTGGAAATTCTCGCGCTCCGCAACATGATTGCTACCGTAGTACGGAGCGAGAGCACGTGGAAATCCAACATATGCTTCTGTGAGCAAGATATGCTTGCAAAGGAGATAGTCGATTGGAATCGAAATGTGTTTAGAACTCCCGAACGGACCCGGTGCCGCAGACACTCCAAGCGCCAGAGGTCGCAGAACGGCCTTCGTCCTCCATAAACACAAGTCTAGCGGTGGCAGGTGAGGCCATCTATCACCCTAAGGAAAGCAGGACAGGGTAACAGCGCGATGTACTACAGAGCGTGCGCTCCCTTTTGAGGTCAAAAAGAAAGATCGGAGTTCCCACTCAGAAAGGAGTCTACTGCAAGCCGTAGGTGGCCCGAGGTACGTTGGAGTTCCAAGGATTTTCTTTCTAAAGTACACGTGGTTCTCCGGCTACTAGTACCTAAGACGGCGTACGATTTTTGGTCACCAGTTGGTGTCCGGGAAGAATGCCGCACAAACGAAAGGAAGGGTAATCGTCATACTTATGAAATAGATTTTACTAATAGTAATTTTAAATGTCAATTGAAAGTGACAACGTAAATTAGATATCGAACGTCCTATTTCACCTTCACATGTGCGAAACGTGAAATGACAGTGTCTGACACTGACATTTTGACACTTGAACTTCGATAACCACTCTTTACGTAACGGATAAGGTGCATAGATTAAATAGAACTGTGTTGCTCTTCCTTATGTCACGTCACTAGTATTTAATATCGTTGCATAACTGCAAGTGAAATGGAAATATTTGTCAGTGTTGCTAGTGTGATAAAATTAATAAAGCGGTTCTTTGGTATTTTCAAAAGAAGTAGAATATTATTTTAAATTTATTATCAATGCTATCTCGAAGCCCTCATGGTGAAGTGGGAACCGAGTAGGTTAGCACATGGCCAAGGTACGTAATCATAGCTGGGTCAGTCTATGGATGGGTGATTCTACTTGAAACTCTGAGTCCCTCTGTGCCTCGGAAAAGGTGTCTGTTTTCGTCAAGTTGCTATACGAACGTCTATGGTAGAGGTTACAATTAGCCTTAAAAACTCCAACAACAGTGTACCTACAGAACTTAGATATCACCGAGGATTTTGGTTGTGGAGGTCTGATACCAGTCACTCCACGTAAAAAATCGGAGTTCAGCCGAATCTTAGTATACTGAAAGTCGAGAGTCTTATTTCAGGCAGTTTTTGAAGTTATACTTCTTTTGGTGCGAAATTTATTGAATTTGGCAATATATTATAACAAAACTTTCTTTCAAGGTATAAATTTTTTTTCTTTCGCACTATACTCTCTTGAACTAAACGGTTCAGATCTTCCTGTGTAAAACAGTCAAAACCTGGAACTCGCGACCAGCGTACGTGTTTTCTTCAAACTATGATCCCAGGTCTTTAAAACGAGGCGTGACAAAACACCTCACTAAGCCTTCATAGTGTGGGTCACCATACTGCATTGTCTGCATTCACAATGAGCATAGTGACCACAACTCTTGAATTCAATTTATGCTTTCTATCAGGCAGAGTAGAGTCACTTTGGCTCCTTAAAACAGGTGCGGACCCGTTCAAAACGGAATTTATATCGAGTTATGCGATTAATGTGGGTGCGAAGGCTTAATATCGTCTCGTAATGAAATTCCATCGATTTTCATTAAGAAATTCCATCTGAAAAATGTGCGCTCTGAGTATTTGTGTCGAGAATAGTACTTGGTTTATATTCTATTGTATTGAGAAATAGCGTCGCTATATTATTTTTAGGGATTTACATCCACGCATGCTATTAACCAATTGTTAAAATTCGTCACCAGAAAACCATTTTTTTATGTATGATTCTCACGTGCAAGTTCATGACCTGTATAACCTAAATTGTTTATTTTTAATACTCAGTATAGTTTACAATATATTATTATATTTGTTGCCCGATAACTTTATCAAGAAGCGTTACTGGGTAAAGATAAACTGGACGCCTGTTAAAACAAGACATTCAAAACAATAAAATAGAATGTTGCTATTTAAATATCATCAGGCGTCTGCGAAATTCGTTATAAGTGACTGATTATTTCAATAAAATGTTGTAATATAAGTGTAAGACAATTAAATATTTTTTATTTGTGTTTTATCATGTTAATCAGTTTCAAAGACAATAGTGTGTTAAAGCCAAAAAATTTGGCGGGAAAATATCGGAAATCAGAAACGAAACTTCACATTTAGGGATTTCCTTTCTAGGGTACACCTGATTCCCCGGCTACTGGTACCTGAGACGGCGTGCGGTTTTTGGTCGGTTCGAGTCCGACATAACCACCAGTAGGTGGTATCCGGGGGGATTTCCGCACAGAAAAAAAAAGGGTAGAAAAACAAAAGAATCATTACTTGTATAATACAAGTAATGATACTTTTGTAAAGTGTCGCAACACATCGATGTTAGTGCCTGATTTTAAGTATTATTAAAAATAATACTGTATAATAAAGAGATGCTGTTTCTTTTTTTTCCAGTTTCCAACATGTCCGACCAACAAGAGCAGGCCCGTTCTTCGTCGAGTGAGAGTGAGAATTTTGAGAAGATCGAACCAGAAGAAGCTAGCCGTGATGTGAATGTAATTACTTTGATCACTTTTTCTCGTAGAAATTTATCATCATTCTATTAACAGCCTTTAAGAGTCCACTGCTGGACATAGGCCGCCTAGAAAGGTGGTTTTAGCCTACTATACCACACTGGTCAGACGAGTCAGGATAGGATTTCTTTCAAGTTTTCTTTTAATTTTCAAAAGTTTTATAAGGTAGTAGAGCCACGCTGATTTCAGCACGAGTGGGCCGGCTCGACCGGGGCAGTACCCTCCCACAGAAGACCAACCTAAAGCGACAGCATCCGTGTTGTCGTGTTTCGTTGGTGAGTGTGAGACCGGAGGTCCATTGATGCAGGGGTGACAGTTATCGTGGTAACTGGGTCTTTCACTGTCACGATGACTGTCATGCCTTTTACGTCCCCAAGCGGGGTGTGAAAAAGCATCTCACAAGGCCGCCATAGTGTGGGTCACCATACTGCATTGTCTGCATTTGCAATGAATATGGTGACCACAACTCTTGAATTTTATTCATGCTTTCCATCAGGCAGAGTAGAGTCACTCAACATAAAAAAAAAATCCTTAGTACTGGATAGGCCATTTATCGAGAGGACGAATAGAGGCTGAGTAGAAATGATAAATGTTGCAAAATTGGATAGTTTATTTCTATGGAAAGACACAGACGAAGTTGCATGGGCCAGCTAGTAGTCTAAAACGCAAGAAGGTTCCTTTAGATTCGAGCAAAATTCAATTGTAAAGCTAACATTTTCCATCTTCTTTCAGAAACCCAACGCTGACTTCATTGTTGGAGAGGAATCAGAACAGGAACCTGTCGATGAAGGTCCAGCCAACGAAGGAGGGGATTTTTTCCCAAATGCCCCTCTTCCAAACATTAGAAAAGTACTCACTGTAGCACAGCAGCTTGCTCTAGCGGAGAAGAGGAGTAAACTTCGGTAAGTCGTTTTCTTTTAAGAGTAATAGATGGCGCTGTCAACAATATTTTTGACTCTAACGTTTAACTTGCAACCTAGTTGTATGTACATCACCAGGTGAACATAGTGGAATAAACCGTACGCATATATATGTTTCCTTCTTTAGAACCTCCTTTGGGCCGTTACTCCACCGGTATTTGCGGAATCGTACCGATTAAAACCATACGGTGTGCCACTCCACACCTCAAGTAGGAGGGATGCAGGAATACATCCGTATTATATTTACATTACCTCTTTTACCATGTCTCGAGCTAGACTATATTATTTAAATATTTTTTACCATTTATACATAATACGTCATCAATAGCCTTTAACGGGCCACTGCTGGACATAGGCCTCTCCTTAGCAAGGAGGTTTAAGCCAACTGAGTTTCTGAGTCTGGGTGTTCTTTGTGTCCGTTTCTTGTATGTTTATAAAGTCCCTCGCGACGTGCGGGCGTTGACTTTTCTTTAAAAAAAAAATGTGTGCGTGTTCTAGCGTACACTCGTAAGAAGTGAAACTTCTTTATGACATTATTTTTCAAAAAAATAATTTAAACCCGTCCGAAGTCGATGCAATCGCCACCTGGATTTCAAAAATGTAACTACTCAAAACGGACCGCAAAATACATTGGAGACATTTACCAATCCCTACTCCGCTGGAGAAAGTATACTTCGAATCACGCGTGGTAGGGATAAGAAAAAGATGGCGAGTAACGGAGAAATGTGACGCGTAACGAAAAAATGTTACACTCAATTTTCTTCAAACCCCGTTAAAGAAGTTTCACTTCAAAAAGAAAATAAAAAAAAATACTTTACCACACACCAGACGGTTTTATATTTCCTATTCTTTTATTCTTTTAAAAAAGACAATGCTCGCACTAGAAATAAAGCCTGTGTCGCTGGGGCCTTCACAAACTTACAAGAAACGGACACAAAGAACACCCAGACTCAGAACAACAGAGTGTGGATCACACAAAGTGTTGTCCCATGTGGGGATTGAACCCACAACACTCAGTGTAGTAGAGAGCGGCGTGGCGACCATGTATTTTTGTAAAGTCTCCCGGGATTCAAGATATGCCTAGTGCGAACGTTATCTTGAAACACAAAAAACATATCTTTAAAAAAAATGACATTTGTGCCTCAAGATAGTCGAGGTGCTATATCTAGAATCCAGATAATGAATTTGTTTGTAGACGCCGACCGGCGATCATACTGATGGTTAAACATGGACCGAGGAGGCAGTGTCACTTCAGGGGATAGTCTGTGATACCATCTGTTCGATGCCAGAATATCAAAACGTCAATATCATTTAATACTCAGAAATATAATTGTACATAAAAAAGTGTATGGGAATGTACCTAAAAAATAAATATTTTGTCTTACTAACAATTATGTCATTTATTTGTGTGACTTTGTTAGCAAATATTCGTGTGTCGATGGATTAAGGATTGTGACCTCCCATTTTCATCTGTGAGTGTCGTAAGAGGCGACTGGATAACAGTACTGCAAGGAAAGACACTCGAAACAAATGTTATAACCCGTCAGGCCAGTGTGTATATGTCAAAATCTCCTTGCTAAGGAGAGGCCTATATCTTCGTCTATTATAGGCTGTTTACGACCAACGTTTGTGTTATTACGACTTTTAACTGTCATGAGGCCTTCTCCGGAACACGTCTAGTTAAGTAGAGTGAATAAAATGCCTGCGGCGATATGTTAAAACCTGAACTTTGAGACATGATTACGCCACAAACCGATAAATAAATAAGTGACAGCTGTCAATATACATAAAATCACGCCTGTTTCCCCAGAGGTGTAGGCAGAAGCATGTTCAAGGCTCACTTTTCGCCAGTTTTTTGATACCATGTAAGAAGTAGCCAGCCTATTGCCTCCAATCGGGATGTTTTGTTTGTCAGAACTCGTCTGTCGATTAGTCGGTGCACCACTTGCAGGTGAGGTTGGCTTGGGGCTCTAACTTCTTGGTGGGAACCCTTTACCTTGTCAAGTGGGTTCAATAAACAGTTAGATACGACTAAATAGTTTAGTTAGTAGTTTTATTCAGTCCGATTACTAGCTCTGCTTAGTTTGCAACTAGATGGCGTTGTGTGTCAGATGTATAAAATTTTTATTTATTCTACTCTGTAAACCTTTGGCAATTTCTCACTCAACGAAAGTTTTAGCTGAATATTTTAAAAGGGACTACATTTTCTTTGTTTTTTTTTTAACTCGTTATTTTAAAGTAGCTTTACTTTGGCTCGATCGGAGTGATAACCTCACATAAAACTGGTGTAGAGTTACTTCTTCGTTATTTTCCTTTTTTTTCCTATATTAAGCTCCAAAGTGATTATAAGCCTAGGCCACCATAGCGTATGTCGCCATACTGCATTGTCTTCATTCGCAGTGAGTATGACGACCACCGCTCTTGGATTTTGTTCATACTTTCCATCAGGCAGAATAGAGTCACTTTGGTAGACTTCTATAAAAAAAAAAAACAAAAAAACTCTACTCTGCCTAATGGAAAGCATGAATAGAATCCAAGAGTTTCTTATCTTCGCGCGGGAAAGATTTTTTGTCTGTAACAACAAATATTTTAAAAAAAGAATGAAACGAAAAAGTTTGTTTAAGTTGGCATCTCATTATTCGAGGTTTATCTTAGAACAGATAATTAAAAAAAAACTTAGCGTATGATTTTTTTTATGTTTTCTTAAGTATTTAGTACAGAGGTCGACCGGGCGGCCTTGTCCCAAGAGCAACGTTACAAAAACCCAAGTTCTGAATGTGTTTAATTTAATTTATCAGAGATAATACGTATATTAACACTTGTATCTCTGAAGTGACAGGCAGAGTTATATTAAACACTCGTATTTTATTTTCTATATTTTTTTACATCACACATTCGATTTGTATAACACGGCGACTGCCTGGGTGGCAAAGTGATGGCGTATGCGACTGCTGTGCTTAAAGTCTCGGGTTCAATCTGCAAATATCTGTTTCGAAGTTTGGGTGTTTCTATATATATAATATGTATGTATTTAAAAATAAATTAAAAGCAGGTATGTATTCATATTAGTCGTCTAGTGACCATAGTATAAGCTCTACTTAGTTTGAGACTAATTAGCGTTGTGTTAGATTTAAATGTCCGAATTTTTTGAAGTGAAAACTTCTTTAGGCGCGTTGAGCGTTTTGGTAGAGGGTAAAATCCTCGGTTCGCGTCACCGACATGCTAATGATAATAGTATATCTATAGCTATGGAGAATATGATATTATATATTATATATGAAATTTATTATTATTATATATTATATATGATATTACATATGATATTATATATTATATATAGCTATATATGAAACATAAAAAATTTCATATAATTTTTGCATATAGTTTTAATTACTCTCAACTTAATAGTTCCGTTTTCACTTCTATCGGCAGTCCCACGACTGCTACTGTTTTTTTAATGCTGTCTATGGTATTTCTACACGGACACAGCAACCCTTAAAGGTCGGCACCGCATTGGTATTTTAAATTAGAAGCTGAGTAGGTAGAGGTAACCACTTACGATTAGTTGCCCCCTATGCCACGTAAAGTAAGAAAACAGATGTAGGGGTGACAGTTGTCTTGTACTGCCACGATGACTGTCATGCTTTTAACATCTCCAAGCGACGCGTGAAACAGCATTTTACTAGACCGCCATAGTGTGGGTCACAATACTACATTGTCTGCATTCTCCATGAGTATGGTGGCCACAACTCTTGGATTCTACTCATGCTTTCCATCAGGCAGAGTAGAGTCACTTTGGCAGGCTGTTAAAATAAAAAAAAATCCGGTTTATAACATCGATTTCCTGAGACAGGCACAACCTCTCAGGAAATCGATGTTATAACTTCGACCAAGCCGGCCTATTTATGGCGAGGCGTGGCTCTCCTACGGTAAACTCCTTATACCATACTTGACTTCGTGGGTTCTTGGGGCATCCTAGGTGGGCCCTAGCCCGGCGCCCATGAAGCACTCGACGGGGGTGCACTTGTACCCCCCTGGCAGAACAGAAAACAGGTATTAAAAACACATATTTTTAACTTCTTTCATGAAAGAAGTCGAATTCATAGGTAAAGGCCTAATCAAATTATATATTTTAATATAAATAAGTAAATTCCTTGCTAAGGAGAGGTCTATGTCCAACAGAGGGCTGTAAATGGCTGTTGATAAGATATAAGATAAGATAAGTAAATATTTCGGACATTTGACACACAACGCCATCTATTTTCAAACTAAGCAGAACTTGTCTATGATAACTAGGCTGCCTGATAGAATACTTATATACTTTCCTTTTGTAGATACATACGAGTACATTTATTGGTTCCGTACCGTACCCATACTATTGCTTGCTATATTTGGCTTTATGGATGATGTTATGGTTTAAGGGGTCACCTCTCCACTTTCTAGTGTTGTGAGTTCAAACCCCACATGGGACAACACTTAGAGTGATCCACAAATTGTTGTTCTGAGTCTGGGTGTTCATTGCGTCCGTTTCTTGTATGTTTGTAAGGTCCCCCATGACACAGGGTACATTCTTACTTCAAGAGTCTTTTTAAAAGTAAAAACTAACGTAAACGACTTCTACAAAAGGTATTTAGCTTAGTTGGACAAGTTAACAATAGTGTATGACCCACTTTCACGCCTTAAATGCTCAGCTGATTATGATGAAACTTTTGCACATAGTTTACGTTGCCAGGGATTACTAAATAATTAAAAAAAAAAATATAAAACAATGAGTTCGATCACCTGTTAGCGTTATTCAACGCAATTTTGCCTGTTGTTCTAGCGGCTAGTAACCCTGACTTCTAAGCCAAAGGTCATGCGTTCGATTACAATTCTGTAGAAACAACTATGTGATGAGTATGATTATTTGTTCTAAATTTGTGTGTAATTTACTATACAACACGATCGAAATCGATCACATTTTGCGAAGTATTCGATTAAAACTTTGTGCCTTTTGAAGTGATATCCTAACCGATTGTCTTCGAAATAAACACAGACTACACATTCAATAAATATTGTTCACTTTAGTAACTATGAATAACATCAAAACAAAATGTAACTATCTAGTTATCAAGTTGCAGTAAGCATTTTATTACATAATCGGTCACGGACAGCCATTGCTGTGACGTAATACGATTTCGCGCCAAAGAAGCCTTCAGTGAGTTCTCGACCGTGTTGATGGCAGACGTTGCTTACGGATTTATAGTTAATCTGTGAATTCGAAATTCAAACATCGCGGTATTTATTTAGTTGTGTTACAGTGGATTGTGAAGTGTTTTTCGCGCCATTTTTTATTCAAATATTTATCGTTTCGTTCCGTTGGATTATTTTATACTAGGTTTGGATATTAATATTTATTGTCAATATATTTTGTTTAATTAAAATATTAAGGGATTAGGTACTTTTATGATGAAAGAATAATTTTATTTTAAGTTAAATATCAACATTTCGGCATATAATAAATTTAATATACGGGGTAATAATACTCGGGGTAGTACTACTCTCTCACAGAAGATCAAACTAAAGCGACGGCATCCGTGCTGTCGTCTTTCCTTGGTAAGTGCGAGACCGGAGACCCATTGATGCAGGGGTGACAGTTATCGTGGTGTGTGAACCTTACTGCCACGATGACTGTCATGTCTTTTACGTTCCCAAGCGGGACACGCATCTCACTAGGCCGTCAGACTGTGGGTAACCATACTGCATTGTCTACATACTCAATGAGTATGGTGACCACACGTATTGAATTCTATTCAAGTTTTCCATCAGGCAAAATAGAGTTAGTATAGTAGACTCTTAAAAACAAAAGGTATTATTAATTTATCTGTGTAATTACTTTTTTAGGGTTTAGTTAACTCGTGTGCATCAAGTTTTTTTCGAACTGTTTGTCGAATATTACGTGAAAAGATTGTATATATGTTGGCAGCATAAAAAAACTACTTAGTCTTTGGTATTTTCTAACAAAAAAGAAAACATTACAAAGTTTTTCATTCTATTGTTGTTTTTAACTCTCAAAATGTGAAGTTTAGTTTACAAG
The DNA here is from genome assembly GCA_949316085.1 of Hypercompe scribonia. NCBI lineage: Eukaryota > Metazoa > Arthropoda > Insecta > Lepidoptera > Erebidae > Hypercompe > Hypercompe scribonia. Next base: position 7,837,185 of record OX438997.1, read on the forward strand.
TTGCTACTAATTAATTTTTTAACTAATTAACAGATAACTTAAAAAATAAAGATTTTTAAAGGATATATTTTCTGATTTATTACCACACAACCATTATTAATGCCATTTAAAAACTGGCAAGTATAAAAAAATAATTCTTTTTTTAAATTAAGATATGATGCTTTTATCCCACCCGGTCTATTATAAATTTTGAAATAGATTCAATGACAATCTCAATTTATACTATTGAATTGTTAAATACGGTGATATTAAGAATATAGAGTGTCACCACCCATATTCATCGCATGGGTGTCCTAAGAGGCGTCCAAGGGAGTAAATTACGCAAGACAACGTCACTGCAAGGAGAAGGAAACTTAAAATAAATCCTATACCAACTCGTTCGGCCAGGGTGGTATAGGAGGCCAAAACCTCCTTTCTAAAGAGAGGTCTATGCCCAGCTGTGAACTATTAGAGGCCGTTAATGAAATTATTGATTACATGTCAAATTATTAAGGGGCGTATCAACACAGTCATGACACATGTAACACTACCGAAATCCTACTAATATTATGAATGCGAAAGATTGTTACTCTTTCACGAAAAAACTACTGGACGGATTTGGATGAAACTTTACAGTAGCTTATACATCGGAAAAACATATAGGCTACAGTTTGTAACGATTTTATGTAATTTTGGTTGTAATATGATATGTCAATTAAGTCGAAAAAAAAGTGACCTCTGAGAGTTATCTTGGCGTACGCTGCCTAAACCATTGAAGTTACACAAAGATGATGTACCGTAGGATTGCTTGTATGTAAAAAAAAAAAATTAAAATGATCTGTTACGAAACTGATGCATTGATGCAGGGGTGACAGTTGTCGTGGTGTGTGCAATACAATGCTATAATGACTGTCATGCCTTTATGTCCCCAAGTGAGGCGTAAAAAAGCATCTTAATAGGCCGCCATAGTGTGGGTTACCATACTAGATTGTCAGCATTCGCAATGACTATGGTGACTACAACTTTTGGATTCTATTCATGTTTTCCATCAAGCAGAGACACTTTGGCAGGCTCTCAAATAATAAAAAAAAAAAACTTAACGTGGCAGACCAAATTCCACGCGAGCAAAGCCGCGGGCAGAAGCTAGTATGTCTAATAATCATATAAAAACTGTGTATTTAGAAGATATTATTGTATGTAGTTATATAAAAGGTAATTATATAATAAATTTTGCTTAATCATATAAAGACAATATATTTTCACGCTTACATTTTTAAAACGATTTGTTTTTGATTTAAAATATTTACATACATTGTAATTAATGCATAATCACGTAATAGACATAACATATCTGTTTATACTGTTGGTTTAGTGGTTAGCGGCCGTAACTGGAGGTCGTGGGTTCGATTTCCAGGACAAATATTTGCGTAATGAACACATTTACAAACCCTATTCATCCTGTAGTTGTCGTAGCAGCGACTTAGGTAGCCACATAGGACGACATCACTACACGCAGAAGGAAAATGTAGGCCAAAACCTTGTTCCTAAAGAGAGACCTCCATACCATACCAGCAAGTGTATTCTCGAGTTTGCCTCTTTATTTATTATGGACGTGGGTGAACTTCTCCGAGAAGGTGGACTTCTCCTCCATGTAGAATTGTCCTTTGAAGGCCGCTGTGTCGTCACTGGGTCGTCCAGCTCTGGAATCTATCATTTGAGACTTACTTCTGTGTATTGACGGATTAAGAGGACAGTGCTACCACCCCTGTTCATCCCATGGGTGTCGTAAGAAGTGACTAAGGGAGCAAATTACGCAGGACGACATCACTGCAAGAAGGTAAACTTGACGCAAAGTCTCTATAAACCCGTCTGGCTAGCGTAGTGTAGTAACCCAACACCTTTCTAAGGAGAGGTCTATGTCCAGCAGTGGACTATTAAAGGCTATTGAAGTGATGATAATAAACACAATTATTATTCTGTGTTTAGGTGTAATTTATCTACGAATATTTAGCTATATTTAACTATATTTATCACCGTGGCGCAGCAGTAGTGAATGCGACTGCTGTGCTTGAGGTCACGGGTTCCATTCCCGGGTCGGGTCAAATGTTTGTATGATCTGCAAATATTTGTTTCATGGTATAACATGTATTTACAAAAAAAAAAATGTGTATTCTATCAGTCAGTCTAGTTATCATAGCACAAGCTCTGTTTAGTTTGAAACTAGATGACGTTGTGTGTCAAATGTCTGAAATATCTATTATTATTATTGTCAGCAGTCTGGGTGAGATACTACTGGCTGTCTACTTTGACATCAGACAGTCGTGTGCGAAATACGTGAGGTGAGGTTGTCATACCTTCGTACAAAACGCAGTTCTAATCTACTTTCAATCTCGCAAATACCGTAAAAAGTGATCTTGTAATATTGGGGAGTCCGTTTCTACGTATTATGGCAGTACTCAGGGTGGAGCTACTTTTTACCTCTTTCGTTGATACACAGTGATCTTTCTAAACCTTAAACCTCGACGTTAACGTCCGAGCTCAGTGAATGCATACGTTCAGGGTTTCATTAATCGTTCTCCGACGCACCCCGGCCTGCGTCTGTGTAGATGCGGCATAAGAGTGATGCTGCATCAAACGTATGAGTGACGTGTGACTATATTCGATTGTCACCCAAAGTTGAATTGATATTCTGGTCTTAGCAACACTTTACTGCTCTACTACGAGATTTTGTTTTTGACTCTTGAATTGTCTATGGACTTCTTTATTAAGTTTTTAAAGTTCTCCATATGAAAAATGAGAGTAAATTTTTACTATGCGCACCCACACCATGACGAAAACATTTACACATTTTACACACACATTGACAACATTTTATCTAAATTATGTGCAATAATTCTTTTGTGATATTTAAATAATGTTTATTTAAGTAGATAATGCCTTATGATAAAACTTTCTTTCGCTGTCTTAAATACCTTTTTTTTCTATTATTAGTGTCGTTTTCTCTATAAACATAGGATAACGCAAAGGATAACATTTTTAGAAAGATTGTTATCTTGTTACGCCAAAGAAGTATAACCTCTTACGTGCGTACGTAAATACACACACACACACATTATAAAGACAACGTCCGCACTAGGAATAAATTCATAAATCCTGCGTCGAGGGAGACTTACAAACATACAAGAAACGGACACAAAGAACACCCAGACTCAGAACAACAATTTGTGGATTACAAAAAGTGTTGTCCCATGTGGGGTTTGAACCCTCAACACTCAGCGCAGTAGAGCGGCGTGGCGACCGCTTAAACCACTAAGCCAACCGTGCAGTCGACAGTATGTCAAGCTATTTTGTCTACTGACTGCAACTACGTCACATTGCCACATACATATATAAAATCACGTCTGTTTCTACATAGGGATAGGCAGAGGCATATTAAACACTTACTTTTCATAAGTGTTTTGGTCCCACGTAATAAGTGGCGAGTGTATTGCCGCTAATCGGGATGTTTTGTGTCCCAGAGCCTCCTCCGTTGATCAACAAGTGCACCAATTGCAGTTGAAGTTGACTTGGGTCCCTAAGTGCTTTGTAGATACCCTATGCACTCACCATTCTTGGATTCTATTTATGTTTTACATGAGGTAGAGCAGTCGCCTTGGTAAGACCAGAAGAAAAAGGCGTGAGAGAACAGAATGTTTTGTTTGTCAAAGTCTCGTTTGTCGATTTGCAGGTTAGGTTGACTCGAGAACTAAGTTCTTGGTGGGTAACCTATACACCCCATATTTCCGTAGAATGTAAAAATAAAAGTTTCGGGTTACCTACATTTTATTCCTTGTGTCATCAGAATCTCTGTTTCTCTGAATAAGGTATTTCTGATTATGTATTATACCAGTTTTGGTCTCATTTGTCGAAAACAAGTAGGTACAGTCGCTATCAGAAATTCAGTTACTGTTGTTTTTGTATTTTCAACCTTAAGTCATTGGCAGAGGGTGTTAAGTTGATCCTGTATTGGAAAATGTCTCTATAAATGTCCAGATCTGCAGCCTGCATACACCAATATAACTGGTTTCATCCAGTAAAATACATCACCGAAGGTGCGGTTTTGTTTTTATTTATTTAGGCACATTAGAATACCTAGATAATTCAGGATTTTTGATGCACTTTTTTTTAAAAGACTACGCCGTCCTTATGAATATATCCTGTGTCGTGGAAGACTTTACAAAACATACGAGAAACGGACACAAAGAACACACAAACTCGGAACAACAATTTGTGGATCACACAAAGTGTTGTCCCATGTGGGGTTTGAACCCACAACACTCAGCGCAGTATAGAGCGTCGTGGCGACCGCTTAAACCGCTAGACTATCGGTGCATTCAGTCAGAATTTAAAGTACACCAGTCCTTCAAAGCTACTTTCCATCTCAAATTGCCGCCATTGTTACTATTGAGGTACGACTGACCACGTCGGTCTAGCAGTTAGCGTGTACAACTGCTGATCAAGAGGTCTTCGGTTCATTTCTCGGGTTGGGCAATAAAAGTGTTACTTTTCCTTATTTTAGAAATGCTTAATAACTTTCCGGAACTTGGAAGCTGGGGTTTAACTCCCGTCGGTCCAGCGTCTGATCTCTCCCCAGTCGTGTCCCATCGAATGTGAGAGTGAGGGAACAGAGAGTGCACCTCTGTTTACACACACATTTGTACTATAACATCTTCTCAAAAGTTGACTAGTCTCCGTTGAGACTGACTGTCGTGGCCGAAAATGGCTAGGAGTACATCATTCTTGAGTTATGTATGTGTGTGTATATCCTTTACCATCCGGTGATTCATCCTTGATACCATCATTACATCAACAGTTTTTGATAGTCCACAGCTGGACATAGGCCTCTCCTTAGAGAGAAGGTTTTGGTCTACTATACTATGCTGGCCAGATGGGTCGGTATATAGTTTGTGTCAATATTTCATCTCTTTGCAATGATGTTGGCCGACGTAATTGGCTCTCTTAGTCGCTTCTTACGACACCCATGGGATGAATACAGATCCCTATATCATTAAAAAAGGTTTTCTGGTAAAACTAACAAAAGACACTGATTAACCTTTCTCACTTTTACACATGGGTCCCTATGACGAGGTAATTTTATCTTTATTAATGGGAAATAAGGTTTAAATCGTAAGTTCTACATTAATAGCATTTACGATGCAAGGTCCATCGTTATGTAATGTCGCTTTTACTGATCAACATTTTTAATTTAAAAATTGTACGGCATACTTTACGCGACCTTGGCACTTAAAGATCAAGGGTTCGATTCCTGTCCAGTAATTCAGTATGATTAAATACACTCATTCTTTGATTATTAATAACTTATTTAAAATAAGTATTACAGATTTACAGAAAAAATTAACGCTAGTTTTAGACATTACTTGTGTAGAGGGAACGGGGGGGTATCATTGCCCTCCAACATATCCTCTGACCAGGCGAGATAATCATGCCTGGTGGGCTACAGCCCAACGGTTGATGTTGGGATGTTGTGTATAAGCCAATCGTCGCGAGAATTTCCATATCGCGATACAGGATTAGTAGTTACTCCGTAGTTCGATGTGTCTTCGGTAGATGGCGCTGTAGCATAAATTTTGTTTGCGCTGTATGTGGAAGTTGCCACATTTGTAACCGTTAACTATGCAGTTGATTTAACTTCAATATAATCCCGTTCGTAACTTTGAAACCAATTTCCATCGTTTCAACTGCCATCGATCATCCCTTATTTTAATCCTATAAGGGTGAGATTTCCTAAAAATCCTGCCTTGGTTGATGCTTACAACAAACGAAGTAACACCTCCTAAAATATCACGCTTGTAGCCATGAGCGTCACCAGAATTACGAGTATTTTCACATCTACATCCATATATAGTATTCAACGATCTAAAATATAGAATTACATCTTTACCTATGACATTGTAAGTTTTTTTAAAAAAAAAAGACAATGCCCGCACTAGGAATAAATCCTGTGTCGCAGGAGACTTTACAAACATACAAGAAACGGACACAAAGAACACCCAGACTTAGAACAACAATTTCTGGATCTCACAAAGTGTTGTCCCATGTGAGATTTTAACCCACAACACTCAGCGCAATAGAGAGCGGCGTGGCGACCGCTTAAACCACTAGGCCAACCGTGCAGTCAGTTAAAGATATTTTCTAACAGGGAGGTGCAAGCGCCTCTCCTTTCACCCCCATCCCGACGCCCTCGTTTCTAGCCCCAACGGTCTAGGCTCTGCGTTAATAAGTCAGTTATTGAGCACAAGTCATTTTATCTGAATTGCTAATATTATATTTAGTTATCAACATCGTCAAATTTACAAGACAATTATTACTAAAATTGTTAAAACTATTTTCAAATACTATCATGCGATCACGTTCGACCTCGAACGTAGGAATGTCTTCACTTACGCTGCAATTTTGTTTAACTTTTACGTACATAATCATCTACAACCTTTAACAGTTCACTGCTGGACATAGACCTCTACTTACCAAGCTGGTTTTGGCCTTTTAGACCACGCTTGCCAGTCAGATCGGTATAGGGTTCGGTTTTAGTTTTATTTCTCCTTGTAGTGATGTTGTCTTGCATATTTTGTTTCGTTAGTCGCCTCTTACAACACCCATGGGAAGAATAGTAGTGGTGACTCTGTGTTCTTAATCCGTCACCACATGGAGAATCAAGTTGCAGTCATTTATACGTCTACAAAGTAACTTCATCTATACGAGATTTTTTGGTAGTAGAGTCACGTTGATTTCAGCATGAACGGGCCGGTTCGATCAGTTTAATACCCTCTCATAGAAGACCAACCTCATGCGACAACATCCGTACTGTTATGTTTCGTTGATGAGTGCGAAACTGGAGGTCCATTAATGCAGGGGTGGCAGTTATCGTCGTAAGTGTGTGAGTCTTACACTGCCACGATGACTGTCATGCCTTTTACGTCCCTAAGCTTAGCGTGAAAAAGCATTTCACTAGATCGCAATAGTGTGACAGTGACTATGGTGAACATAACCCTTGGATTCTATTCATGCTTTCCATCAGATATAGCAAAGTAAATTATTTAGTCAACTGCTGATTAAAATCCCTCTCCTTAGAAAGGAAGTTTTGGCCTCCAACACCGGGCAGTGTTATTGTCCGACGGTACGAATAGAGGTGGACACATTGAGTATTTTTAATCTGTCACCACACGCACATATTATGAAAAATAATCGTTATGCTATCAATATTTATAGCGTTAAGCGCAATATTAACGATAAAAATAAAGGTATTGGAGATATATGATATTAGAATGTACTTATTTCTTGCTGGACCTTGGTTATAGACTGGATAAACAAATACAAGATATAATAATAGTAATTATTTGACACATCTGTCATCGTCATGTGTCAATGTAAATAATATATGTCAGTCCTTAATATATAGCTTCATCTCTGTGACAGATGGCTACGAAATCGACCAAGTAAGTGACAAGCGATTTTGTTTGTGTCAACCACATTACAAAATGTACATAGGCAGACTTAATGCCTCTCTGCCAGTCAACTTTTGGGTGATGCAGAGAAAATAGGAAGTAGGTGCGTTTCAGGCAATGTTGATTTGTAATAAATGAAATACACATATACAAACTTATCATATACTAAACTTTATACATAAATACATACATATACTTAAGTTTTTATAAATCTATACAAATACATACATACAGAAATAAATACCATAACAAGTATAAGATGATAATCATGTATCAGTTGTCCGTGCGGTGACAAGTTAAGAATTTGAAATTTTTCCTTCACTATTTATGCTAGGGGTGTCGTAAAAGGTAGCTAAGGGAGCAAACTGCGCAAGAAAACAGCACCACAACGAGAAGGAAATCTTGAAACAAACACTGCTATTAGGCTAAAACCCCTTTTCTAAGAAGAGACCTACGTCCTGCAGTGTTAAACGCAGTTAATGTGATGATGTTATGTGATATTTTCATTCTTTACGTGCTAATTATATCAATAATTAAGTGCATTATAAATATAAAAATTGACATCTAAAATGTACCTAGTAAATTTTAAAATGACACTAATGACAACTGTCAGAAAGATCAAGCAATATTTTAAGAACTTGTTACTAGCCTTTTGTTTTTTTTTTCGTGTGATGTGTGTTATGACTAGAATGGATAAAGTGAGCAAAGACCACATTAGAGGAAGCCAAGTAGCGCCATTGAATAAGCAGCTTAAGTCCAATTGATTATCTTGATCCTTCTTCCATTGCAAAATAGTTAAATACAGAAATTCCCTACCAGCGCATGTGTTTCCCTCCCACTATGACCCTTAGTCCTTTAAGCGGGACGTGAAAAAGCATCTCACTAGGCCGCCATAGTGTGGATCGCCATACTGAATTGTGTGCACTTACAATGAGTATGGCGACTATCAACTTGGATTCTATTCATGCTTTACATCGGGCAGAGTAGAGTCACTTTGGTAGGCCTAGTTAACAACTATTTGACATAGGGTTTGTGATACTTTTGATCTATTTCTTCTTGCAGTGATGTTGTCCTGAGTAGTTTGCGCCCTTGGTCACCTCTTACGACACCCAAGGGATGAATAGGGTTGGTGACATTCTGTATTCTTAATCTGCTACCACTCGGACAATACTTATTTGTAGTCATATTTTTGGAAACTGTTTCAAAGGTGATAATTGCGGATGTGAGGATATATAATTATTGAATACATCAGAACTTATAAGTACATGTTATTGTAACGTAAATAAACTCATGTTATATACAAAAAATTAACACTTTTCTACTAATGTTGCAAGATCCTATTTCTCGCTAAATTTCGTGATTTCTAGGTTAAAAGGCATTATAATAATATTTCGGATATGTAACACACAACGCCGTCTAGTTCCAAACTAAGCAGAGCTTGCACTATGGGTGTACAACTGATGTAAATACCTATATACTTCTTTTTCTAAATATACACATATTATGCATAGAAAGCACCCAAGTTCCGAAACAAATATTTTAACATTCGGTCCTTCATAGTCTATATATAGTCATATACGCTACCACTATGTCACCGAGGCAGTCAATTATCTAGTGATATGTTAGTATCAGATTGTCAGATCCCCTCCCTATCTCACTATGGCAGAGAGGGTACTCAAAGGATCATCATATGCATCAACAGCCTTCACCAGTTGGCCTAGTGGATTAAGTGGTCGCCACGCCGCTCTCTACTGCGCTGAGTGTTGTGGGTTCAAACCCCACATCGCACAACATTTTATATGAACGACAAATTGTTGTTCTGTGTTGATTGCATTCACAATAAATATGGTGACCACCACTCTTCGATACATGCTTTCCATCAGGCAAAGTAGAGTCACTATGGTAGACTTCTGTAACAAAAAGGTTTTCCTTGTGTCTGTTTCTTGTATGTTTGTTAAGTCCCCCGCAACGCAGGATTTATTCCTAGCGCGGGCGGTGTCTTTTTAAAAAGAAAAAAAGTACACTGCTGGACATAGGCCACGGCTTATTCTTATATGTTATACTTTCTCAGTGTGATAACGAATTACGAATGCGTAGATTCACCACTGCTATTAATCCCATGGTGTCGTAAGAGGTGACTGAGAACGCAAACCACGCAAGACAATATCACTGCAAGAAAAGAAAAATTTGACACAAACCCACTCCCAACCCGTCTAGCCAGCGTGGTATAGTAGGCCAAAACCTTTCCAACAAGAGGCCTATGTCCAGAGGTTGGATATAAAAGGCTGTTGATAATGATGAATTTGAAATATCATCATTATATAAAAACGATAAATAACTGCTCATTTGCGTTCTCCTGTGACCTTGTCTTGCGGTTTTTATACACTTTATACAAATAAATGATATCACTAAACACATATCACTTATTCTTACACACTTGGGCTTATCACACCTCACCTCCTGACTCAGAATGTAGTTTTGAAGATAGATATGTTTGTAAAAATAACCTAAAATGTAGTGTGGAGAAGCTATTGGAAGGTAACGTTAAGGTACGCTTACTGCTTTCCATTGCACCGAGTGTTGTAGGAACACACCCCCCATTGGAACAACATATCGTGTGATCCGCAAATTATTGTTCCAAGTTCAGTTTGAAAAAAATAATCCCGGGTCATTAAAGCGGGGTCAGAAGAAGCATCTCACTAGGCCGCCATGGCATCGGTTGCCATACTCTATTGTCTGCATTCGCAATAAGTATGGCGAACGCCACTCTTGGACTCATGTTTTCCATCAGAGTAGAGTCAATTTGACAGGCTCTTAAAAAAAAAAAGTACACACACCCCGTCATGGATAGCGGTAGCGACACTTCGTATTCTTAATCCACCACCATACGGCAACCCTTATATTATTGCCATTTCCGTCACTAATAATATATAGAACTCGAGACCTCAAGTACAGCAGCCGCATTCGCTACAGCTGCGCCACCGAAGCAGTCAGGAGTTGATTTAATGTGATATAAGTTCCCGATTTGAATTACGGAACCCTGAAAAAGTACTTAACTAGATACAATACAATTATACAAAATATGTATAAAGAAACTTGAATGATGCGTTCTTTATGAAGTTTTTTACTTAGCCTATTCGTATACAATGTCGAGTACGGAGTAAAGTTCCTACTTTGAAGGTCATATGCACTGTTTATTTTACTATTAACTGCGGTTAGGGTTGTCGTCGTCCACAGCCATTAACAGTCCACTGCTGGACATTACCTTTTCCGGCTTAGGCCTACTATACTACGCTGGCCAGTTGGTATAGGATTTGTTTTAAGTTTTGTGACTCTGCTCTCTCTGCCCGCAAAGTCCGGCACCTCTGCGAGATAAGCCCCGGTCTGTCGGACGCCCAGTTGTGCTAGAAGGGGTCCGGATGCCGTAATAATAACTCTTTCCGGATCCCTCCCATCTCAGGCGCAGAGTGACACACCGTGTGGTTTTAATCGGTCCGATTTTGACACACAAGCCCACCGCAAACCTCGATATGCGTTGCGCCACGCTAAAAAAAAGGGTTTGTTTTAAGTTTTCCTTCACTTTACTAATGAATTTATTCTAGTTTACCCCCGTATTCGTTTCTTGCTTCTCCCAAGGGATGAATAAGGGTGGTACCACTCTGTATTCTTAACCTGTCACCACACCACCTGTACCATAAAATAAGATTTTCTGGTAAAATTGCAACATATACACAGATTAACCTTTGTTGTTTTTGCATATGAATGGTTATGACGAGGAGGTTTTATCTTTATTAATGGGAAAACTAGTCACTCATCAAAAATACTAAGATTTTTGGTAGTTGATAGTGGTGGAGCAATGTTTAGGCACATATAGGCTGGGCTCGACCCGTTAAGCAATGGCCTTATTTAACCTTATTTTAAAACCGGAATGAAACAATTCTTACATTACTTGTTGATGTCTTCTTGCACAACATCACATTACAGTCAACGTTGGGTGATATTAATATACGATTTGACAAGAGTAAGACTAATTAATGAACGCACTAACCAGCGAAACACGACAGCACGGATGCTGTCGCTTTAGGTTTTGTCTTCTGCGAGCCTTTTTTGTGCTTTTCACTGAGTGAGTAACCGGTAAAAAAATATTCAACACAATCCGAAACTGGTTTTTTTAAGAGCCTGCCAAAGTGACTTTACTCTGGTTGATGGAAAGCATGAATAGAATCCAAAAGTTGTAGTCACCATACTGATTGCGAATGCTGACAATGCAGTATAATGACCCACACTATGGCGGCCTTTACGCCTCGATTGGGGACGTAAAAGACATGACAGTCATCGTAGCATTGTATTGCACACATTTACCACGACAACTGTCACCTGTGCGTCAATGGGTCTCCGGTCTCGCACTCACCAACGAAACACGCGAGCACGGATGCTGTCGCTTTAGGTTGGTCTTCTGTGAGCGGATAATACTACCACGGCCGAGCCGGCCTTTGATGCTGAAATCAACATGCAGTAGAGCCACTCATGACAACAATAGTATAAAAAATCTTTTTATTGGCAACCCTATCTCGTTTACTTTACCACGAGAGTACCTATTATGATATTAATTTATGTGATCGATAGTACATAGGAACTGAATTTCAAAAGATCTTTATTACGAGAATTGACCTTCTGATGGAAATGTGTAGGTCATCATCATCATCATCAACAGCCTTTTACAGTCCACTGTTGGACATAGGCCTCTTCTTACCAAGGAGGTTTTGGCCTACTAATACACGCTGGCTAGACGGGTTGGAATAGGGTTTGTTTCAAGTTTTCCTTCTCTTTGTAGAGATTGTTTACTGTAGAATTGTTTACTTTGTTTCCTTAGTCGCCTTTTACGAAACCCACGGGATGAATAGGGGTGGTAACACTATGTATTCTAAATCCGTCACCACACGGACAGTGTGTGGGTAGTTTTTTTTAATAGCCTGCCAAAGTAGTTCTAATCTACTTAATGGAAAGCATGAATAGAACCCAAGACTTGTGGTCACCATACTCACTGGTAACGCAGGCAATGCAGTATGGAGACCCACACTATAGCGGCTAAGTGAGATGGTTTTCACACCCCGCTTTGGGAAGTAAAAAGCATGACAGTCATCGTGACAGTGTAAGGCTTACACAGTTACCACGATAACTGTCACTCCTGCATCAATGGGCCTCCGGTATCACACTCATCAACGAAACACAACAGCACGGATGCTGGCGCTTTAGATTGGTCTTATATGGGAGGGTAGTACTGCCCCGGTTGAGCCGGTCCGCTGGTGCTGAAATTAGCGTGGCTCTACTACCTAGGGAACCCTGTCTCCTTTCGCAATGCCACGGTCAAATATTTGTTTATCCTTACCATCACACTTGTTTACAAACACATAAATTGGTCTAAATCCCCTAAAGCGTAGGCAGAGGCTTATTAAACCGTAACCTCTTTGCTGAAGACGTAAATCCCTCTTCCCCAAATTCTCAACTCAAGTTACATATTCATCCATGAGCAACTGTAGTCACTGATTCCATAAAAAAGCAATTAGAAAATTTGAGATACAATAAATAACATAATCAATATTTAATTATTGCCCAACTGACCCACACAAATACCTCTGCGTCCCTGAAAAAATGCCTTATTTGCAACATTAACCACAGCGTGATATTTTACAGTTTGAAGTCTTCCTCAAAAATAGGCTATCCAACGCTAAATGATTTTTTTCAATTAGAAACTATCGGAGTTTCTGAGATTACAAACAATGCGAGAGCACATAAACCTGACAGTCATGCACCTCATCTCTCCCTGGCCGTGTCGGATAGCCGTCTCATCCAACTATGTGAGTGAGGGAACAGAGAGTGCACCTGTGTTAGCGCACATACTTGTGCACTATCATATCTCCTGTGTAGTTGCGTATCCGAAATCGGCTAGAAGTACACTAATTCATGTATGAAACACGTACTTTAACTGCTGACGACGCTCTCTACTGCGGCTGAGTGATGTTGGTTCAAATTCCACATGGGACAACACTTTGTGTGATCCATAAATTATTGTTCCGAGTCTGGGTGTTTTTTGTGTCCGTTTCTTGTATGTTTGTAAAGTCCCCCGCGACACAGGATTTATTCCAATTCGAGCGTTGTCTTTATTCAAAACAAAAAAAAATCTTTCCTCTTAAATCACTCTTTCTATTCGTGAAAATCGCATCAAAATCTGTGGCGTCCTTTGAAAGATTTAAGTGTACAAACGACTTCATTTTATACTATTTTAAGATCTACCTACAGAATTTAACGTTTCTAAAATAGTATCATCAAAGTAATTTACAAAGAAAATATATGCAATCAAAATCGTTTTAGAACGTCGTTAAGATAACCCAAAGTGACACCGAGGCTTTTGGCTGGTTGTTTGTTAACGATCTTATATTTCATCATAAAGACCTCTATTCAAATCGTTTTTAGCCTTAAGTTACGATAGCGTTGCGTCATTTTGTAAACAGTTAACGTAGTGATATATATCTTATAAACAAATATCCAAGGATTCAAATATCTTTTAACGTTGGAGAGCTATGTTTCGTCATTATTATTTTTTTTATAGGCAACACTCCCAACAGAAAAAAAATTTTGTGTCGCGGGGGACTTACAAACATACAAGAATTGGACACAAAGAACACGCAGACTCAGAACGACAATTTTTGAATTACACAAAGTGTTGTCCCATATGGGGTTTCAACCCACAACACTCAGCACAGTAGAGAGCGGCGTGGCGGACAATTAGGTAGATGACTGTATCGTAAATAAATACCAATGTCCACTTCATTAAAACTAATATCGCGAAACATCTCGAAAAACACAATTAACATAGCTTTTTATTATTATTACGAATTTCAATCAAATATACAGTGAAATATATTGTTCAATTGAGTAGTCTAAAACAGTGACGTCACAATTTTGTATTTAGTACATTTTTCATACAAAATTGTTGTTTTGACAGATGATAAAAAGTAACTAATTTGACTAAGGTGTCATCTTGCCTATTAGGCCAACCGTGCAGTAACAACAATGGTACGGATAGCGTAGTGATTGCGTACACTGAGTATTGTAAGTTCGATTCCTAAATGAAACAACTCGTTGAACCGCAAATTATTACTCTAAATTTGAGTGTTCTTTGTGTACATTACATGTATATTTTTACAGAATATTTCTCTAGTACGCGAGTTGCCTATAAGAAACAGAAAAAAATAGTGTTAAGAAATTCTTCGGTTGTCGGAGTAGATAAGGTTACCGGAACCTAACCCTAGATCCTTCTGCTTTTGGAAGGACTCTAACGTAGACACACTTGTGACTCCTATTGTGGACTAACACAGAGCGTCACCCCTATTCCTCCCATGGGTGTTGTAAAGGACGACTAAGGGAACAACATACGCAAGCCAATATCACTGGAAAGAGAAGGAGAGTTCACTAGGCTGCCATAGCGTGGGTCACCATACTGCACTGTCTTCATTCGCAGTAAGTATGGAGACCACCGCTCTTGTATTCTATTCATGCTTCCCATCAGGCAGAATAGAGTCACTTTGGTAGGTTTCTTTAAAAAAAAACAAAAAAAGAAAGAAACCCTTTTCTTTTTTAAACGTGTGGAAACCCCCTCGGGCCGTCACCCCACCGGGGCTTACGGCGGGGTGATGTGTCGGAATCGGACCGACTAAAACCCCACGGTGTGCCACTCTGACGTAGGAGGGATCCGGGAACAGCTGTTACGACATCCAGATCAAAGAAAGAAACCCTATGGTAACCCGTCTGGCCAAGGAGAGGCCTATGTGCAGCAGTGGACTATCAAAGGCCATCAAATCTGCTTGTTGCCGTGATATCGTCACTCCGGCAACTCTCTCACTGTTATTGGATTGAGATCGTGTCTAAAAGAGCCTAAGTACCCCTCCATGCGATC
Organism: Hypercompe scribonia; assembly: GCA_949316085.1. NCBI lineage: Eukaryota > Metazoa > Arthropoda > Insecta > Lepidoptera > Erebidae > Hypercompe > Hypercompe scribonia. The sequence goes on from OX438997.1 coordinate 7,852,623, forward strand.
ATACTTAAGTCATTTCTTGTTAGTGATGTATTATCATAAATTAGCTTCATTATCATGGCTGTGTAAATAATATTGAAGTGTCTGTTTGTAATGACACAATAACCGTTTTTACGTAACATCTAACAATTTAGTCGATACTTATACAAAGGTATAGTGTATATGTCAGTTTTTTTAAATTTTTGTTTGCCCTTGTGTTGTAATTTCCGGAACAGATGAACTGATATTCACGAGACTCGCTGATAGATAACGTTGTAAGTTAGACAAATTCATTACATTTCTGCTTATTTAATCTGTTTGTAGTTGTTTTTTAAACTACAAACCAATAAAAGGTTATACAGAGAAGGAAATCCATAAACCAATTCGTATTTTTTTTTGTTTTATACACATTTCATAATGACTTAACTCTTACATAATTAATTATTTGACACACATATATTAGTTAACAAAACACTTACATATTTAGGTGTCTATTACAAATACTTAGCCATAAATTTAATGATTTTGTAATAAGGTAACCATATAGTGTTAGATTCACGATAATATTGTGTAAATTGAAATGTTATGATTAAAAAAAATATTAAAACTTCAGCCAAGACATTCTTCAAATCAATTAAACCTTGCAAGAAACTCATCATCACCATTATCAAAAGCCTTTTACAGTCCACTACTGGACATAGGCCTCTCCTTAGCAAGGAGGTTTTGGCCTACTATACCACGCTGGCCGAATGGAATAGGGTTTGTTTCAAGTTTTCTTCTGTTTGTAATGATGTTGTCTTGCATACTTTGCCCCCGTAGTCGGCTTTTACGACACCCACGGTATGAATAGGGGTGGTAACACTATGTATTCTTAATTCGTCACCACACGGGCAAGAATCTCAACATCGCGTAGAGTACGTTGAGAACTACCCATATATATGTTAGGAAACGGTTGTTATGGTCCCCCAAAAAGGGTAGGTCCTCGAACCAAACTTTTTTTTTATATTTCTGACATTTGACATCAAAACGCTATCTAGTTTCAAACTAAGCAGAGCTTGTATTATGATAACTAGACTAACTATCAGATTACTTATATACTTTTATTATTCGTAAATACATACATGTTGTACATAGAAAATATCCAAACTCTAAAATAAGTATTTGCATTTCATATAAACATTTGGTCCAACCTGGTAATCCAATCCCAGACGCCACCGAGGCAATTAAAAGTGAAGATTATATCTATCAGACAGCGGCTCAACTGTAGATGTTGGAAACTGTATTAATTAACTGCCTCGGTGGAGCAGCGGTAGTGGAGGCGACTGCTGTGCTCTGTCCCGGGTTCGATTCCCGGGTCGGACCAAATGTTTGTATGATCTGCAAATATTTTTTTCGAAGTTTGGGTCTTTTCTATGTATAATATGTATGTATTTACAAAAAAAAGTATATAAGTATTCTATCAGTCAGTCTAGTTATCATAGTACAAGTTCTGCTTAGTTTGAAACTAGATGGGTGTGTCAAATGTCCGAAATATTTATTTATTTATTTAATTAATCGATGTGAAAACTTTCATATCGTGATACAGACTTAACAGTTACTTTGTAGTTCGGCGTGTCTGCGTTAGATGGCACAGTAATATACAGCGTGACTGGTGAGATACCTTCAATACTTATGGAGAGTACTCGGTACTCGATTCTCGTTAACTTGATATAAAAAAAATAGGTGCTTATTTTTTATAGAAATGTCTCTAAAAAATAAGTGAAATTTGGATATTATACTCCCTAAGCTCGCCGTACTGTTTACGTTGATCTAGTCACGAGCGGTGCGGCGGCACCCACCCCCGCCCTCCATCCCGCTACATAGGCAACAGCTGTACAGTGTAGGTACCTATGTATTCTGTGTTGATAGCGCGCTGCGCGACACGTGCGGCCGCGCGGTGTCCAAGTATTCCGCAGTTAAATACTGGGCTCTCGGTGTACTGTGTACGAAGTTTACTAAGAAGTTATTTAATATTTCGTTTTTATGTTATTTTATTTCATGATATATGTTCGCGTACTATCACGTCCTCAAATATTGAAGGTATCTCACCAGTCAGTCTGTATTTTTCTTTTGGTATACATATAAATAACAATTTCTTTTAATTTCTTCAAGTTAAGAATCAAGGTCGAGTTACGTAAATAATAAATATATATTAATATATAGTCTCATATTCCAACGAAACGAAACAATTGTAACGTCATTACCCAAAAACAAAAGAGATATTATAAGTATTTTTTTTAATATAAACTTCAAAGCGTGACTACGTATTATGAAAGACAATCAAGTTACATGAACATTCCTTACTCACTGGAATTTCTGAGAAGCTTTTGCACAATGTTGAAACGAAGAACCTCGAAGCGGTTCGTTCTTGGCGAGGAGAACACCCAGCAGCCATCATTCGATGATGATGAACCGACAGAAGTAATACCCAACTTGACGCAGCAGTTCCAGATGACGCTGCAGGCGGATCCGGAAGAAGAGAACCCAGAGAGAGTGGAGAATGTGTATCCGGATAACCGGTTGTTGAAAGTGACTAAGACTCTGCAGTAAGTATCTTTCTTTAATGGATATTATGTACGGTTGGGCTACCACTGTGACTGCAGTGAGGACTCGGCTCAGCACACGCTGGCGGTTTCTTCCACCTGAGCGGCGCAGCGTCCTCACTCACTCACTGCAGTTATTGGAGAAGATCTGTCGCTACCGTCCGTTATACGCTCCATGGTCGGTAACGACAGTTGTTTCGCGAAAGGAGGCGGCGGAGAAGGCCCGGGAGGACGACCTCCACTCGGACCCAATTCGCCGCCGGCGAACCGGGCGACGGAGGCGCGCGTACCAGCGCCTCATGCCGCCTTGAGTGTGACCGCGGTGGACGGGACAGGTTTTCCCCTCCATCCACCACAATGGCCAGCCGCGAAGAGGCGACGTCCGTGTGTGCCGTACGTCGCCTAAAATAGAAAGTTTACCCATAGATGGTGCCCGCATTAGCGGACAGGCGCTAGGAGGAATCTGGATGTCGTAATAGCAGCGGTTCCCGGATCCCTCCTATCTCAGGCACAGAGTGGCACACCGTGTGGTTTTAGTCGGTCCGATTCCGACACACCACCTCGCCGTAAACCCCGGTGGGGTGACGGCCCGAGGGGGTTTCCACACGTTAAAAAAAAAAGGGATTTAAGCGGTCGCAAGCCGCTCACTATACTACTATGCTAAATGTTGTGGATTCAAACCCCATATGGGACAACACTTTGTGTGATCCACAAATTGTTATTCTAAGTCTGGGTGTTCTTTGTGTCCGTTTCTTATATGTTTGTAAAGTCCCTTGCGACACAGGATTTGTTCCTAATACGGATGTTGTCTTTTTAAAAAAAGGAAAAAGAAAATTGACTTCTTTGTATAAACCGGCTCGTTGGACTAGTGGTTGGTAAGAACCAGTATCGTGGGTTCGTATCTCATAAGGAAAATGGATAGTAAAAGTAAGGGTCTGAAAGTCTTGGATGGGTAACAGGACAGACTGACTGACACCATGTTCGTTATATTTATTCTGGGTGGAACTCCAACCCACAACTCTTCAGTCAGTCAGTTATTACACTTTAACTAATACGTCATAAATTCTTATTTCATAAAAATGTCGTACTAAAAGTACTGTTTTGACGTTTATCAAAAAGATATTAAATTGATTTGATAATCTTGGCCGTGGGAGAGTCAAGCCTGTGCGGATATGGATCGATTATGCTACCCAATCGTCATTTCAAAGCCGCATAGACATCTGTGCAGCAACAAACAATTTTTTTTTTAAATAAAGTTGTTGTTCGTTATTTAAATTGTTCATGTTTTGAACATCGACATTTTAGCTATAGGTATTTTAATCTTTAATACTATAACAAGAGCCCGTTGTACGTCATTCTATCATTTTCCCTTAGTTCTTGGAATTTTAGTTGCTAAAAATATAGCACAATTTGTATGTTTCCTTGAAAAACGAATATAATCTAAACGATATAATTATTTGTTTTCCTTGTACCTGCTATTATACTATTTTCTATAATTCAACATGTCGTGCGTGACAAATCCATAGATATTTATAATAACAACTAAACGTCTTTTTAGGTTATGTTTAACATTCTTAAGCGACGACAGAAAACAGGATTATCGTATATCGAAATATAATATTGTTCGAGATAATTTTGAGCCTACCTAAGTGACTCTAATCTGCCTGATGGAAAGCATAACTAGAATCCAAGAGTTGTGGTCACTATACTTATTGCGAATACAGGTAATCTCGTTTCGTGACCCATACTATGGTGGCCTAGTAAAATGCTTCTTCACACCCCGCTTGGAGACGTAAAAGCCATGACAGTCATTGTGGCAGTGTAAGGCTCACACTTACCGCGATGACTGTCACCTCTCCATCAATAGGCATCCCGTCTTGCACTCTCCAATGACGCACGATAGCATAGATGCTGTCGCTTTATGGTGGTCTTCTGTGAGAGGGTAGTACTGCTCGGGTCGAGCCGGCCCGTTAGCGCTAAGATCAACGTGACTCCTTTGACATAATTTGACCAAATCGATCACGACCTCAGAGAAAACCGGTGCTCAACAATATTTTCGTTGCTTTTCACCAATTGACCGAAGTTACCAGACGTACCCTCTATCCCTCTAATCCAGGGGAAGGGAATAATTGGCGGCAATACACCTGTGTCTCTTGAGTGACAGCCGTTATAGTGCACAGAAAAAACTTATTGGATAAAAATTGAATGAAATAATCTACCACCTTAGCCAAAGTGCAAGTGTTTAAATGACAAATGAATTTATTTTTGTAAGTCTTTATAGACATTTTTACAAGTCGGACTTTACAGCTAGAAGGCGCACAGCATTTCCTAAGACTCACTCTGGGAAAAAACGCCGAAACAAACCACAGAGGTGTCTTTTTTAAGTCCATGCCCAATGTTAAATAAAACTATGCGAGCACAGTATAGGGTCCGGATTGTGCTTTTTAAGAAAAGAACATACGAGTAGTTTTAAGTCAAGCTGTCCATACAAACGGCATACGAGCCCTTGTCATTACGAACACAAAACGATATTAGTGCAGACCGACAGCGATCGATCGAAGCGCAAAACTACCACCAGCAGGATATTTCGCATTGATTCTCTTTCTACAAACGCGAATGCGTTAATTCTCTTGTAATATTTGGCTTACATTTAAGCCAATAGGGCAACACAATATTTTGTTTTGACCACGTGACTTAGAGTCGTATTTTAAAACGTGTTTCAGCCGTGAATCTAATCTTAAAATTGATTTTATGTAGAGATTTTATTATTGTACCTAACCTAAAACAAGATTCACCGAAATCGATATCTTATTATATCGAAATCTTCACTCAAGTTTAGATTTTGATAGATGTGATCTCTGTTTACGTGAGACAAGCTAAAGCTAGTCTCAAGCAGTGATTTCTAAGATATTTTAGTGTAAATGACATGTGTAATGATGTGTGTAAATGATATTTTAGTGTTTTACTACGATTTGTTTTTTTGTTGATTGTGGTTGTGATTTTGTTTTTGAATATTCTGGAGTAATCAGAGTTCAAAGGATATTTGAGACACCTTTTAAAATGCGGGCCTTAGTGTTGAGTGACGTCATCCCCATATATTTGTTAGGTATGATAATAAAGCTTACGTTTGCAGAATATCAACTTAGCTAGGGGGGCAGCACTTTTACCATATATTACCATATTTAGCTACTGATTTAATATAATTAAATTTCTTAACGTTAACTTGCTCTTGAATATTCAATATGTATGTATTCAATACAACCCGTCACTGAATAATAAAATATTTTACTTATACAAGCATTTTAATAACTTATTAAAAAAATTCTGCCTTCCACTTGATACCTCATTACAAATCTAAACACAGAGGTTTCAAGAAATGTACAGAAAAGCTAATGAAATATATTTTACACATAGCGCCATCTACCAAAGATACACTGAACTACGTTGTAACTATTAATCGTGTATCGTGATAAAGACATTTTCGCGTCAATTAGCATAAATACAAATTGTCATCATTAACGGTTGAGCCCATTACCCCAGGACCTACCCTTTTTCAAGGGCAGCGATATAACCATCGCTGGAAGGGGCGAATCCCTTTTTTTTTTAACGTGTGTAAACCCCATCGGGCCGTCATCCCACCGGGGTTTACGGCGGGGTGGTGTGTCGGAATCGGACCGACTAAAACCACACGGTGTGCCACTCTGCGCGTAACATAGGAGGTATCCGGGAACAGCTGTTATTACGACATCCAGAGTGGCAAACCACCCTGATCCAGCCTCCACGCGCCCTTTGCGCGTCGATGTGAAGACTACGAAGAGCGAACCGTTGAGCCATCGGCCCGCTAGACATGATTATCTTGGCTAGTCGAAGGATCCTCCATTTGTTTTGGAGGGACATAACATCAAATTCCCCCACACTAGACTATATTTACATTTAGCATACCGCGACAAGTGGGGAATTTTAATGGCCACTGTTATTTACTTGACTATAAAGCTTACAATGTCAGCTGTATGTCTATAACATTAATAAATAAATCAAGTGCGCTAGGTTCTGTATCTACATACATACATACATACATACACATAAGTGTAGTGAGCAGTTGATTTAATAAATAAATACAACATTGTCCTTATGTAAACTACAAAAAATAATACGGTTCATTTAGAACTGTATTCTATATTAAGAGCCCACCAAAATGACTTTACTCAACCTGATGGAAAGCATGAATAGAATCCAAGGCTGGTGGTCACTATACTCATTGCAAATGCAGACAATGCAGTGTGGTGACCTACACTATGGCGGCCTTGTGAGATGCTTTGTCACGCCCCGCTTGTGGACGTAAAAGGCATGACAGTCATTATGACAGTGTAAGGCTTACACAGTTACCACGATAACTGTCACCCCTGCGGCAATGGAATGTATGTAATGTATGTATTGGAATATAAATATTTATTTCACCATACTAGTGAATCATGCCTCGGCATGTATAAGCTTGTTCTACCCTCACAGAAAACTGGTGTAAAGCAGTAATTGACTGCCTCGGTGGCGCAGTGATAACGTATGCGACTGCTGTGCTTGAGGTCTCGAGTTCAATTCTCGGGTCAGAACAAATGTTTGTATGATTTGTAAATATTTATTTCGGAGTTTGGGTGTAATAACATTCGAAAAAATTGTATAAAAAACCATTTGATATATTATAAAAAATGTATACTTATAAGAAAGCTAATTAATTGAAATTTATTTTTTAAAAATTACATCGTCTAAATGACCACCGTTTCGACGTTTGCACTCTTCTAAGCGAGCACTGAAATTTTCGAAAACTCGTCGGCAAAGAGACCGCGAGATGGCCGACATCTCTTCGCTGATTTTTTCTTTTAGTTGACGTAGTGTATTTAGTTTATTGATGTAGACATCATTCTTCAAATAACACCATAAAAAGAAGTCTGCTGGTGATAGATCTGGACTTCTGGGTAGCCATGGAATGTCACCTCGTCGTATAACACCTAAGCCCTGATATGTAATACATAGTATTTTTCCCCTCACATATATTTTTCTGTTACATTACGTTTGTAATTGAGCATACCAGTGACTGTTGGCACCAATATTTGCCCCTCAAACAATCTAAAACCCTCCCTTGGAGTTTCTTTTTCTCCTTTCCTCCTCTTAGGTTTCTGGTAACATCCTTACTCACATGGTGAAATGTAACAAAGGAATTGTTTGACTCCATTTTTCTGAAAAGCCGTGATATCTTCTACTACTCCTGTCGAGTTAAACTGTGCCAAAACATCACTCTTTTAGGATAATGATGGACAAATTAATCTCATTCCAAGTCGAGGAAGGTCATTTGAAAGATGTTTCAAAGATTAGAACTGATTAAAACTTAACCTATAAACTAACATCTATAGTGTATCAACAATATGATAATACCAGACGTTATAAACGTAATGATAACAATATCCTACATTAATTAGATTATTATTATTTTTTGATAAGTGAGGGAACAGAAAGTGCACCTGTGTTTACGCACACACCTGTGCACTATAAATATCCCTCCTATGTCAGGCGCAGAGTGGCACACCGTGTAGTTTTAGTCGGTCCGATTCCACACACCCCGCCGTAAACTCCGGTGGGGTGACGGCCCGAGGGGGCTTCCACAGGTTAAAAAAAAAAAGAAAATGGCCGTCGTAGCCGAAATCACCAATTTTTGTCTCTCTGTTTTCTATATACAACTACCAACCTTACATACTTACCTTGCTTCGTATTTCCGTTACCTACGCTCTAACCACGATAAAAATCTTCGCTCAATAAATAACCTGATTCTTTCCTGTCTCTCCACACGACTCTGACTTCGTAAACGGTCGTTTTTTGTTCAAGCAGAACTACTCTGGAATGCGCTCAAAATCAGGATGTCCATAAACCGATTAACATAAAAAAAAATTCATCAACTCAATGAAATGGAAGAATTATTTTAACCATAGCATACCTTAAATTCAGTTATTTATAAAAAGATACTTGGGACGCTTGGGACTTTTCAAACGTACAAGAAACGGACATCAAGAACTCAGACACAGAACAACAATTTGTGGATCACATAAAGTGTTGTCCCATGTAGGATTTGAACCTACAACACTCAGCGCCGTAGAGAGCGGCGAGGCGACCGTTTAAATTACTACACCATCCATGCAATCAGTAGCCAGACATATTACCTTATATATTCTTATAATTGTGCGACAAAATGATAGTTTAATAGATTTACGAGAAAGTTTGCCCTTTCTACTCTTAATATTAGATTTTGCTAGGTAGTAGAGCCACGCTGATTTCAGCACGAACGGCCCGGCTCGACCGGGTCAGTACTACCCTCCCACAGAAGACCAACCTAAAGCGACAGCATCCGTGTTGTCGTGTTTCGTTGGTGAGTGCGAGACCGGAGGCCCATTGATGCAGGGGTGACAGTTATCGTGGTAACTGTGTAAGTCTTACACTATCACGATGACTGTCATGCCTTTTACATTTCAAAGCGGGGTGTGAAAAAGCATCTCACAAGGCCGCCATAGTATGGGTCACCATACTGCATTGTCTGCATTTACAATGAGTATGGTGACCACAACTCTTGGATTCTATTTATGCTTTCCATCAGGCAGAGTAGAGTCACTTTGGCAGGCTCTTAATATAGATAAAAAAAAGCCTGTTTGTACATGTGTACCTCTTAACACTAGATTACACGAAAAGATCGCTGACATACGTATTAACACAGTAAATAAGAATTTTGATCCAAATAGAGTTTTTTATTCTATACTTATAGGTACCTGTTTAACTTTTTAAAATATTCACTGACGCAAATAGCTTCGTAATCATCTTAATCATTGATCGTCAAACTCTGAAAATTTTGTCACACTGAAGGCCATCAACACGGGTGTTATTTACGAAATTAGTAAACAAAGCATATATTGTACAAATATTTAACTAATTATTGTTAACCACGAAACATACTAATCCACTTATTCTCATATGGCAGTTCTCAAGAACACAAGGAATTAGTCTTAATTCAAGGTTAATCATTCACACCTAAGGCTTCTACGAGTAATCGTTATTTGAGCCGAAACATTCTTACTTTTTTTTAAAGACTACTCCCGCACTAGGAATGAATCCTATGTCGCGGGGAACTTTACAAGCATACAAGAAACGGACATAAAGAACACCCATACTCAGAAAAACAATTAGTGGAGCAGAATTTTGTCCTAAATAGGAATCGGAACCAGTACTCAGCATAGTAGCAAGCAGCGAGGTAGCCGCTTAACCTCTACGTTATCCGTATAATCTACTACTAATCTACATACACGTTTATTAGTACCCTGGCTAGATATCATTATTATCTGCATACATAGAGAATATTTTTTTTTTTACAACTTCTTTAGGGATGTATTCTGTGTCGTGAGGACTTTAGAAACATACATGAGACGGACACAAAGAACACCCAGACTCAGCTGATACTCATAAAGCTGAACAATAATGTAACTGGAGTAAAATAATTAAACCCCTCTCAAAAGGTCGTCTGTTAATTATGTACATTAACTCAAAATGGTGGACTAACAGTTCGCTTGTTTGACTAAACTACTAACTACTGATTGGTTGGCAAACAAGTCTGTATCATCATTGGCCTTGAACAAGGTAGTAGAGCCACGCTGATTTCAATACGAACGGGCCGGCTCGATCAGGGCAGTACTACCCTTTCACAGAAGACCAACCTAAAGCGACAGCATCCGTGCTGTCGTGTCTCGTTGGTGAGTGCAAGATCGTAGGCCTGTTGATACAGCGGTGACAGTTATTGTAGTAAGTGTGTGAGCATTGCACTGCAATGATGACTGTCATGCCTTTTACGTCCCTAAGCGGGGTGTGAAAAAGTATCTCACTAGGCCGCCATAGTGTGGGTCACTATACTGCATTGTCTGCGTTCGCAATAAGTATAGTGACTACAACTCTTGGATTCTATTCATGCTTTCCATCAGGCAGAGTAGAGTCACTATAGCAGGCTCTTAAATAAAAAAAAAACTGTATGTATACTGAGTTCAAATTTTATTATTTTTACCTTTTTGCTAATACACACTAAATCATCTATTTTCTGCCCATGTTCTGATGCAGGTCTGAATCTGAAACGGACACTGGAGACCCTTGGTAATTATATTGTAGTGTTTGTGTAGAACGTGATGCCTTTTTAGATCTTTCTTTGCGTTTGAATCTTAGTTTTATATACCTACTCGCTGTACTCTAATAAATTTAAAGAAAATACAAAAAAAGTAATCATTCCAACTCAGAACCCTTCGTGAGCTCACCGACACCAACTTTGCGAAAGATAATCACATGATCAAATGCGTAGTTTTCGAGTCTATAAAGGACATACAGACAGACAGACAAACATTCATTTTTTATGTACAAAGAAGATAAACATTAGTCATTTAGTCGCCAAGTGGTTTTAACAAAAATTTTATCGTAGAATATTGATAAACAGGTGAGACAGGTGCTAAACTGTAAGTTTTGTGTTCACCTATTTATGTACGTCATCATCTTTCAGCTTTTTCAGTCCATTGCTTGACGTAATCCTCTCTTTAAAAAGGAGGATTTGGGCTACTATACCACGCTGGCAAGACGGGTTAGGGTAGGGTTTGTTTCAAGCTTTCCTTCACTTTGTAGAGATGTTGTCTTGCGTATTTTGCTTCCTTAGTCGCCTCTTACGACCCCAACGGATTCCAGGGTACCCTAGTAAGGAAATCGTGCGGTTTTTGATCGGTTCGAGTCCGACATAATCATGTCGTTGGTATCCGTGAGGATTGTCGCACAGAAAAAAAAGAGGTGGTAACACTTTGTATTTTTAATCTGTCACCACACGGACTAATGTACATTTTTGTTATTTTATTTCTTTTATTACAATGACTCATGGCTGGCCATCTTGGCAAAAAATTATCAATACATCGAACCGTGCAATATGTCTAGTCACGTCGATATGTAAAACTAAGAGAACTCGTAAACAAGAAATCATTGTTTCTATCAGCGCATAGATCACTGGAAAAGAGGTGTATGCATTTCCGTGCTATATTTTTTCGCTTCCTTTAGACTTGCATGTAATAGAAAATGTACACATATATTGTCTTGTAGTTTTAGTTTAGGGAATGGTAGTAGAGCCACGCTGATTTCAGCACGAGCCGGCCGACTCAACCGGGGCAATACTACCCTCAGAAGACCAACCTAAAGCGCCAGCATCCGTGTTGTCGTGTTTCGTTGGTGAGTGTGAGACCGAGGGTGACGGTTATCGTGGTAACTGTGTAAGCCTTACACTGTCACAATGACTGTCATGCCTTTTACGTCCCCAAGCGTGGCATGAAAAAGCATCTCACAAGACCGCCATAGTGTGGGTCACCATACTGCGTTGTCAGCATTTGCAATGGTATGGTAACCACAACTCTTGGATTCTATTCATGCTTTGCATCAGGCAGAGTAGAGTCACTTTGGCAGGCTCTTAAGATAGAAAAAAAATAACCTCATACATCTCTCACACGACTGATTCCAAATTAGGCAGAGCCTGTGCTATGGTAACCAGACTGCTGGTAAACATACTTATATACTTAGATGTTTATATGATCTGCAAACATTTGTTTCGGAGTTGGCTCTTTTTTATGTACGATAAGTATGTATTTACAAAAAAAAGTATATATGTATTTATAGCAGTTGTCGAGTATACATAGTACAAGCTCTGCTTAGTTTGGAACTAGATAGCGTTGTGTGTTAGATGCCACTCAGACAAATAATCGTGCTCATCACATAAATAATTGTTCTGGGTGGCCATCGAACCCATGATCCTCGGCTTAGCAGTTAGGTCCACTAACCACTTGATCAAAAAGTCCGCAAGACTGCTAATTATTTCCAAAAAAATGCTTAATGCCTTCAAATGTTATCTGTTATATTCTAGAAGAGGGCAAGATCTTTTCCAGCTGGTTGTTTTAATTATATAGGAAACCCCAGAGTCAAAAAGCTGGTTCGCTAGCTCCCTAATTACCGCCTGAGAGTCGTTGCGGCCACATTTTGGGGCGATGTGACCGCTGCAAACGACCTGAGACAGTTGACACTCCGGTGCGGCTGGGGGTTCTGCCTCTTACTGTGTAGAGTGAGAGATGCAATAGCATCCTGTCTTGGGACATGCAGTGTCTGGGATGTGCCTCAAATGTGAGGTACGGCAGGAAAGACTCCAGATCTCCTGGGACACCTTTTGACTCCGCGAGACGTGGTTTTTGCCGCATAAGTCCATGGGAAACCCAGGATAAAAAGTGGCTTATATGTTGCCCAGTAATCTTCTCTATCTTCTAGTGAAAATCCCAATTACATCGGTTCAGCGGTTGAGGAGACTAGCCCTGCAAAACAACAGACAGACAGACAAAAATTTAATAAAATATAGTTCATGTTTTAGTGTAGTGTAAAGAGCTACAAGCACTTGAGAAAACACATTTTTTTTAAAAACCACAGACATACACTTCAATTTTTTTATGTATTGATGTATTGACATCGTGCACTGAACGCCATCTATAAACGACAATCCGAAATAAAACAGTGTACGTATTAGTTCAGATTGTCCATCACTTTACGTGATGTGGTGTTTGATATTGAATTGAATTTCAATTTGATGATTACATTTCATATAGTACGTGTTAATATCAACTGATAAATATGTGTTGACATGCCAGAGACGATAAGTTAGTTTATTAAGAGGATGGAATCCCTTAAGTTGGAAAGTCGACCCTTTATTCTCTATATTATTCATAAGTAAATATGTTATATTATTAAATATGTTGACTGGCAGGTACTATTAAAAAATAGACTCAATTTTATATTTCAATAATAGGCTTTAATAATCTGCTGTTGGACATGGGCCTCTCCTTAAAATAATCATATCGATTTTTGTCCAATTTGAGTGGAGCCAGCGTCGCGACGAGACGGCTATATACGAGGGTTGTTCGGCCAATGGCACTATATGGTGCACCGGTGGGGGCGGCGGCTCTGACCGCGCAGAATAGGGCTCGCTTCAGGCGCCCTCAGGGGATATTGGCGGTTAGAGCCACACGTGGTTACCACACCGTGTCAACAGAGGCGACGCGTGCCTTGGCCGGAACTCTCACACGGCATTTGGAAGCGGAAGTGCCCACCGAACCTTATCGGTGGACGGCTGACTTCCGGACGGATAGCGGGCGGAAGAGGTACGCGAGTGGCTTGAGACCGCTCGTTGAGTCACGATGTCTCGTTAGTCGTCCCAGTTAGAGGTTCCACGTGCTGGCTTTTCCGGCGTGGAGGCTCTCCATGTGGAGGTCCTCCTCCGTCCATGATGGACGAGACGGCTTTTCCCTTTCATTCGCAAGGAAGTGACGTCCGCGTGTGCCGTACGTCACCTAAATAGAGAATTACAGACAGAGAGTGCCTGCGCTAGTGGGCAGGCCCTAGGAGGGATCTGGATGTCGGAATAACAGCTGTTCCCGGATCGCTCCTATCTCAGGTGCAGAGTGTCACACCGTGTGGTTTTAGTCGGTAAGATTTCGACACACCACCTCGCCATAAACCTCGGTGAGGGGACGACCAGTGGAGGTTTCTACACGTTAAAAAATAGGATTTATAACAAGTTTTCCATATCTGTACAGTAATGTCCTACATAGTTTGTTCTTTTAGTCGCCTTTTACGACACCCACGAGATGAATAGAGGTGATGACACTCAGCATTCTTAATCCGTCACCTCCCGGAAATATTATCTGCTACATTCTACTTTTGTTTAAGGGTAGTTTATCTAAATATTTAGTTTCTAAATGTAAAGACTTGTTAATGGCACATGACAGCCTAAGCACTGGCTCCATATAAAAAAAAAGGTATTTGACTATTTATTTAAGCACATATTATTGACGATAGAGTATAATACGCAATACCATCCTAACGTGACAAACGCGACAGTTAGTAAACAAGTCTTGTTAGCTAGATAATGACGCATTTTGTATTAATGCTGTTTGATCTTTGAGCTCCAACATTAATGAGTTCCTACATGACTCTGAAAAACTATAAAGAACACGGTATAAAATGACGTAACCTCCCGTTCCTGTACGCTCAAGTCTTTGAAGCTACGCAACGGGATTTAATGGAAGGTGTATAGGTAAAATACATACATATTGCGTAGAGAACAACCTCAAAGATTATTTCACACGGTCCAGTCATTTTTCACATGTTTTAAAACAAAGAGGCAATTAAAATTGTATCTTTTAGTCTGTCTATGATTAAAAATAAATGTTTCCTCAACCGTTTACAGTTCTTTACATGACGCTAATATATGAACAAGGTTTTTTTTAATTTTTGTTTGTTTGTTTGTCCGGGCTAATCTCTGAAACCACTTAACCGATTTTAATGGGATTTTCACTAGGAGATAGAGGAGGTTACTGGGCAACACACATGCCACTTTTTAACCCAGATTTGTCGCGGGGTCGTGATTTACGCTTGCTGCGTAATCCATGTCTCTAAGATAAAAATTCAAAATTCAAATGCTACGCGAACAAATCCTATGGGCACAACTAGTTTTAAATTATGTAAATTATATCTCTCAGTCCTATCAAACAACGTTGTGAGCAAGTATGACACGAAGAATATAAATATAAGGGTAGCTTGGTCTAGTTGAACTACTACTGTCTAAACGCCCGTAACAATTTAAGCAGTGTGATTTATTTTTATCAAAGCAAGTCAAGAATGAAGAAATCCGGGCTTAAAGCAATAACCGCCAAACATGTGCTTAGATATATTTTATTGCTTGTATTATTAAAATATTTAGATAACATGATATCGTTTTGTTTTATTACCGAGCAAAATAGAAATTGACCCTATCCCAACACTACCAATTCTTTATGACAAATTACTGCAGCCTCTTTGCAATTTCGTTATGGCAACTTTGAACCACTAAACTATTAACAAACCATCTCACTTGCACTTCGAAAATGTCGTTAGGAAGAGGGAGACAACATGATCGTATGATCCGTCATACGAGCATTATCGCGAATCCTTCACGTCAAAATAAGAAAACAAAACTGTTTCACTGCTTACTTCGAAGAAATGTTAAATTGTCGTCGTTATTACGAACTTTAGTTCTCTAAAGTGCTTTAAAATTATTGATAGTGTTTTCAGTGTTATATTTTATTTATAAAATGTACCAAAGGATGAACGGACTATACTCTGACGCACCTTACAGGTTAGAAAAAAAAACGTTCTATAGATTACTTTTGTTTTTTTTAATTTATTTATTGTAAATACTGTGAGTAAAACCTCGTGGCTTTTGTAAATAACGGACTTGATGCCGGCTCGCATTTAATCAAAAGAATGCTTAAAATATATGCCAAAACCTAATAAGTATGCCACGAATCGTGATTTCACTTTAGATTTTATAATTTGAATTATTTTAAATATATAAAATATTCTGAATTAATTTCGTACGTTATTTTGATAGTCTTTTTGAAAATTTTTTTTAGTCTATCTGAAAGTTTTAACATGCGCTGTGTACATTAAAATATAAATTCATTCAAATATTAAAAGTCGTAAAAGTTTCATATGAGATGAAATAAAATTTATAATAGATTTTTCTCACAAATTTAACGTTTGCGACATTTGCAATGTAAGTGTAGTTTTAGTTTTTAATATTTTCACAATTAAATTTATAGTACCTTCATAATAGTTTAAAAATTAAACATTACTTCTAAATTGCCCTTTTTTTTCTAATCTCATAAGAATAAATTTTCTTTGATATTACGCTAATTTTTAATAGATTTAACTTTTTTTTCTTATTTTTAAAATCTATGATACTCTATCACTGAACTAAAAAAAAAAAAAATTAAACTATATGAGTGAGTAAGCATGTGTTCAATTGTCCAGACTTTTCTATTATTTAAAGCTTACATTATTAATACAAGATAGGCCATTAGATAAACCTTTTTGGAGCAGTTTTAGAAAAAAAAAAGTATAAGGTTATAGTTTCTTATCAAAAACTTCCTAAATCAACATTAAAACAGTTTATTCACTGTCTAATTACAATATACCAATTTAAAACAAAATATTTTTTTTTAAATAATGACACAATTGAATAACAATGTTAGATTTTTAATCAGTACCCATTAATTCTATCACAAACACTGAACATGTTAGTTCGATAGGGTGAAATTACCCTCCCTTGCAATTAAAATTATATTTAACAGAATGTGTGTTTATTACACCTCTACCTACCCCTTTGAGGATATAGGCATAAGTTAGTGTATGTAATTGAATTGGCTGTATTTATGGTTGAGCTATGGTGGGTTACTTTGACCAGAGTGACACAACAGGCTGTGCCGAGACCCCTTTGCTTCTCAAAAGGTGGCAACACACTTGTGATTCTTCACTGGTGCCCGACAGTAGATAGTAGTAGTAGTGACAGGTATGCTTCTTTACCTCTCTATTGCATCACATCAACAGCCTTTAACAGTCCACTGCTGGACATAGGCCTCTCCTTAGAAAGGAGGTTTTGGCCTACTATACCACACTGCCCAGATGACTTGATATAGGTTTATAGACTGTTTCTTCTCATAAGAACAATTCACAGTTTACTTACATGAGTTATACTTTTATAATGAACATTGCTTGGCACATGACATAAAAATCAAATCATAAACAATACCTACCAATATAAACGTGAATGTAAGTTTGCTTGTAACGGTTTCACGCAAAAACTACTCCACCGATCATCATGAAATTTTGTACACATGTTCTTGTAGGTATCAGAAGTAACATAAGATACTTTTATTAAAAAAAAAAAATTAAAATGATCTGTTACGAAACTTAATGTGACAGACCAAATGCTACACGAGCGAAGCCGTGGAGAAAAGCGTGGACAATACATATATAAATTAAAAATTTAACAATACAAATAAACAATAATAAACTATACTAAGTAGATACAAATTATTATATACATATTTTTTGTTTTTGGTATATGAAGAGCCTGCCAAAGTGACTCTCTGCCTGATGGAAAGCATGAATAGAATCCAAAGAGTTGTAGTCACCATACTCATTTATTATTATTGCCTATTCTTAAACTAATTGAATGTAAAACCATAGAATTGGCTAGTCAACATTGTCACTAGGATACACTTAGTAAATAATAATTGTTTTTATTATTATATATTTGAGATGAGAATGATGAATGAGTATGGTGACCACAACTCTTTGGATTCTATTCATGCTTTCCATCAGGTAGAGTAGTCACTTTGGCAGGCTCTTAATACAGATAAAAAATTGATGAATGATCGTAATTATTAGTCATGCGCAGGTGTTCAAGGGTTCTGTCATTCTGTGACGACACAAAAGTAATTTAGTCAGAGAGACTGCTTGCATGTATGTTATAAAAATATACTTGTTATAGGGACTATTTCAAGTTTCCATTCTCTTTGCTGTGATGTTGTCCTGCATAGATTGCTTCCTTAGTCAGTTTCTGACACCCATAGGATTAATAAGTGTCTTAACGCTGTATTTTTAATCTGTTATCACACAGATCAATATACTACTCATGTTTTCCTCCTTGACCAAGCTTTGTAGTGTTACCCCAAGTAGCCAATACTGTTCCAATCAACTCGGGCAATCAAATTAATAAAAAATACAATCTCAATAACGTTTTCTAAGATAAGCAAGGCCAATATAAACACATCAATAATATTCTTATAAGGTAAATCTAGATATTATCTGGTTTCCATATATTTATAATCTATAGCGTTAAAATCCTAGTAGATAAAAAATAATATCATTATGTTTGTCACGGTGTGTATATTCTTGTCTGTAATTGGGTAGATGACTGTATCGTAAATAAATACCAATGTCCACTTTATTAAAACTAATATCGCGAAACATCTCGGCAGATATAATCAACATAGCCTTTTTTATTATTACGAATTTCAATCAAATATACGGTGAAATACATTGTTCAATTGAGTAGCTAAAACAGTGACGTCACAATTTTGTATTTAGTACATTGTTCGTTTTGACAGATGATAAAAGGTAACTGATTTGACTAAGGTGTCATCTAGACTATTAATCTGATTACTAACTATTATTAAATATCTAACTGATATTTATTGACTACCTCGGTGACACACTGGTGACGTATGTGACTGCTGTGCTTGAGGTCTCGGGTTCGATTCCCGGATCGAACGAAATGTTTGCATGATCTGCAAATATTTGTTCCGGAGTTTGGCTTTATGTATAATGTGTATGTATTTACAAAAAAAAGTAAATATGTATTTATATCAGTTGTCTACTATTCATAGTACAAACTCTGCTTAGTTTGGAACTGGATGACGTTTTGTGTCAAATGTCCTAAATATTTTGTTATTATTCTTTCACAATACCTTTTTCATTTGCCTTATCTCAATGAGGAATTTATTTTTAATTTTATCATGTTTAAATAACAATAGACTTATCAAAAAAATATTTTATTTCCGTAATGAAGAGTAAGAGAGAAATTAAAGTTTAAAGCAATTACATTAAAAATTTAATTATTAAAAACGTTAAATAAATATTTCGGACATTTGACACGTAACGTCATCTAGTTTTAAACTAAGCAGAGCTTGTGCTATGATAACTAGACTGACTGATAGTATATTTAAATACTTTTTTTTTGGTAAATACATACATATCATATATAGAAAATACTCAAACTCCGAAACAAATATTTGCAGATCATACAAACATTTTACATGAAATAGCTGAAAATTTCGTTTACCCCTCTAATATAAAAAATAATAATATTGTCTTTGCCAGATACGAAATGACCTTAAATAATGTTTACGTATGTTTGATTTGACTTAACAAAATGATAAAACTTATGTAGTAATTTCAAATAATGTTATATTAATATTAAGATGAAACCATACTAGACGGTACGCATATTGATATAAAACCCAATTTCAATTTATTAGCGACTAGCTGGTCACCATATCGTTCACGTAGGATTTGAATTATGAATTTTTGTCTTAGAGACGTGATTTTACTGCGTATATGCCAATACCGTGGGCAATCCGGCACAAAAAATAGCCTATATGATGCCCAGTCACCTCCTCTGTCTTCTAGTGACAGTCCCATCAAAATCGGTTCAGCTGTTTCAGAGATTAGCCCTGACAAACAAACAAACACACAGACAATTATAAAAAGATTGTTTATGCTTCAGTAACGTGTAAAGACCTATAAGCACTTTATAGAACATAGATTTCAAAAAAAAAAGGTTGCTAATCAGTGCCAAAGGGTTACTGGAACACTTCGGACTCTAAAACACCTGAGAAATTTCCTACTCGTTAAAAACCAAGGCTATGTTTATGCAAACATTTGTCTACTCCTCAATCTCTACGGTGATGTGTGCTGTTACGACCTGAATACAGATCTTCTCTATAAATAAGACCGCCTTAATAACTGCATTAAATTTGTTTATAATCTCTATAAAAATGATCATGTATCTACTTTTCGTTCGCAGCTAAATTGGCTACCAATTCGCCGCCGCCGAAAACTGTCCTCTAGTTTTACCGTAATAACCTATCTTCGCCAACATATTTAAACTGCTACTTCCAACTCTTATGTAGCAATTACGGCAGACCCTTTCAGTCCTCTAAGAACCTTCTCTTTCCTTGTCCCATTCATACGTCTTAGTTTATTGGCTAATCATTTTTTGTGCAGTACGCTCTGTATGTTTATCAGCAGTCCGTTATAGTACAGTCTCTGCTGGATCTGTTGTACATAGACTTGTCTCATTGCAGGCCACTATTATGGATTTTGGGCTTCTCACATTCAACTCCTACCAACCATCTAGCGCAAATCATCACTCTACCTGACCTGTGGGCGTCTTACACTACGTTTGCAGAGTGACAGTCTTCACTTTAGAACTCGTTTACCCCAACGGTTGTCGATCCTGCGGCTAATATGATCAGCCTACTCCCACTTCAGCTGGCTGATCTGGTAAATGATGCGATCCCTTAGAGAAACAGCTGGTGACAGCTGACAGCCTTAGATTTTGGGCTTCTCACATCCAACTCATACCGACCATCTAACGCAAATCGTCACTCCACCTGACCTGTGGGCGTCTTCCATTACGTTTGCAGAGAGACAGTCTCCATTTTACAACTCGTTTATCCCAACGGTTGTCGATCCTGCGGCTAATATGACCAGTCTACTCTCACTTCAACTGCCTAATCTGCTAAATGATGCGATCCCTTAGAGAAACGGCAAGCATAGTCCTCTGCATAGCACGATGAGTGACTTTGAGTTTCTGGACTAGCCGTACCTTTAGTGTCCATGTTAAGTCATGACGAATAGGACGTAATGGTTAAAGACTCCTCTTTAGACACTGTGGAATCGATGACCAGTAGACTACATATGTTAATTTAGTAACATTGATAACATGCTAATTTTCGTGGGTGGCATTAATCGCAATCACTTGTTGATCACCAGATTGTCACTACACTATCGCCACTTTTGAGTATCATTGATATATAATCTGTCCCCAAGCGGAATTTAAATTATACTTTTTGTGTTTATCGGAACGTCGAAATTACATGCTTTTATTTATAGCTTGACCATTCTCAACTCAATAATATAATAATAAATACATAAAATCACGCCTGTTTCTCTGGAGGGGTAGTCAGAGACATTAAACGCCAATTTTTCGCTAGTGTTGTGGTCCCACATAAATGAAAATAAATAAATATTTCGGACATTTGACACACAACGTCATCTAGTTTCAAACTAAGCAGAGCTTGTGCTATGATAACTAGACTGACTGATAGAATACTTATATACTTTTTGTAAATACATACATATTATACATAGAAAACACCCAAACTTCGAAACAAATATTAACAGGTCATACAAACATTTGGTCCGCCCCGGGAATCGATCCCGCGGCCTCAAGCACGGCCGTCGCATTCATTACCGCTGCGCCATTGAAGCAATTTAATGTGGCGATGTTTGAGCGCACTGTGCATTTTGGGAACCCTAGAATATAATAATTCTATAAGAAAAATATAAAATTGTTGAGTGGAGACCGCGTATGGGAAGACGAAGTAAGGTTAGGCTCTTCAGAATATATTTTACCAACTGATTAGCGCAATTTGTCTGTGTCTCTGAAAAAGACTATCTTTTTCTTAATTTTTTGAACATTTTTCAGTAATACCTAGTCTATAAATGGGCTAAGCAACACTAGAAAAAAATATCAATTTGAAACAAACAAATAACAGAAACTTCTCTGCCTTATAATGTTAGTAATAAATACTGCTTAATTACGCATGGTAAGACTGCATGCGACTGCCGATCAAGAGGTATTGGGTTTGATTCGGTCGGGGTAAAAAGTATTACAGTGGACCCTCGGTAATCCGGGTCCCTCCGTAATCCGACATCAATCAAACAATTTTCGCTAATGTAGATCGTGCATGATTGAACAGGTTACTTGTGCTCGACGCGTAGGTATTGTTTCAATTCCGATTGCTTAGTTTGAATTTGACTACGTGTGGTAGCGGTGGAGCTTAGCGTTTATTCATTGTGCATTACGTATACATACCTAGTAATGTCGTCACAAGCCCCGAAGACAATATATAGAATTTTATCATTTGTCTGTAATGTGTCGGATTATAGGGTACTCTTTTGTAAAAAAATCCGGGCTATAGGGGGTCTTAGGCAGTACTCTATAATCCGACAAATTCGATAGTCCGACACTGCCCTGCAAAACGTTTGTCGAATTACCGGAGGTCCATTGTATTAAGTTTTTCGGATTATAGAAATGCTTAATAACAGGTCGATTTTTGGAAGTTGGGGGCTTAACCCCCGTGCCTCGGAAAGCATGTAAAGCCGTCGGCCCGGCCTGATTCCTTTCTGATCGTGTGACAATCCGATGATTGTAAAAGTAAGGGAACAGAGAGTGCACCTGTGTTTGCGCACATACTTAGGTACTATAACATCTCCTGCGTAGTTGAGTGGTCTGTCGGTTGAAACTGTTCGTTGTAATTAACTAACAATACATCATTATAATTATGCATGCTTTAACTTACATTCGATGTTAGTAGTTAGTATATATTTGTTGCATGTTAATATATATACAATAGAACAGTAAATAATCCATATAGTTTAGATATTGTGTTAGAAGTCGTATAACCCTTAATAGTGTCTTTAAAACACGCTGCTGCACACATGAACACGGCTGACTGGAGTGATACCTCTGTGTCACAGAATTGAAAATCTTGCTGCATATTACGGAGATAGAGAGAATACCGGAGGAAATGGTCCCAGATAATATTTTCGCACAGTTTGAAAGTTTACTCGGTCTGATACCAACACCGCAAACCCCGGTGAAGTAACGGTTCGAATAATTCCACACGTAAAAAAATGGCAACATCTTTTTGGATGACATGGTGGAAAATCCCTTTCGATCTCCAGCTTTTTGGGGATACAACAGCCACAGGAATTGGTGTTACCACTAAAACCCTAAGGCCAACTTTGAACACCCTCATCACATCGTGTTCAATTAATTATCTAAATGTACTCTTTTTGATTCCAGGCCGTCTATGTCCCAAGGTACCGTGATCCACAGTCAACGGTTCCAAGAAAAAGACTTTACCGTAGCCACCCCTGAAGAGTTCGTCAGAAGATTCCAAGGCACCAAAGCAATTAATAAGGTAAGATTTGAGACTTTGTGGGTATCCTGCGGCGCGATGGGCCGACAACTTGAAGAAAGTGGGGCTGGCAGCGGATAGATGCTGACCGGAATGGTTGGCGCTCTTTAGGGAAGATATTCATTCAGCAGTGGCCGGCAATAGATTGATTTGAATGAAATATGGAGGAACGGGTGCCATATCCTGACTCTTGACTCTTTGACTGCACGGTTGACCTAGTGGCACCGTGTGTGACCAGTGGTGACCTAGCAGTCACCACGGTGCTCGCTACTGCGCTGAGCGTTGTGGGTTCAAACCCCACATGGGACAACACTTTGTGTGATCCATAAATTGTTGTTCTGAGTCTGGGTGTTCTTTGTGTCCGTTTCTTGTATGTTTGTAAAGTTCCCAGCGATACAGGATTTATTCATAGTGCCCAATACAAAGATAAAATTCTCCAACCAGGCGAGGTGATCGTGCCTGGTGGTGGTTCAGCATTTGTTGTTGAGAAGTTGTATATATGCTAATCGCCGTGAGAATTGTTCATATCGCGATGCAGGACTACTGTTTACTATTTTTTTATGATGTAAGGGACACGAGCAGATGTGTCACGTGATTACGTCACTACCTATAAATATTCTGTTACTCGCAAGTCACAAAAGTTCCCTCTAGAATAAGAAGGGAAGGTGAAAACTGTTTTCTGTGAGACCATTAGAAAGCATAGGTCTCTCATACTTTCTTCAATTTTTGAAGTGATAACTTTTTATGGGAGGATAAATTACTTCGTTACGTAACGCGTTACGGGCTAGTCTGCCTAGCTTCCCTTTCTCTCACGCATACGGCAGCGACGGGCAGGCTCCTCTTCTCTCACTCTAAGCCACAGCGCTAGCCGTATTTCGAACGGACGCTTCTCTCTCTAAATAACCTTTCGTTACATTATCATATTAATATACATACAATTTAAGAAATAACCTAAGCTTTTCTTAACTAAAACTACTTGAATATTAAATAATTCAACTTAGATTATTTATTTTTTATTTTTTTCTGTATGAAGAGCCTGCCAAATTGACTACTCTGCCGGATGGAAAGCATGAATAGAATGCAAAGAGTTGTGGTCACTACACTCATTGCCAATGCAGACAATGCAGTGTGGTGACCCACACTATGACGGCCTAGGAGATGCGTTTTCATGCCACGCTTGGGAACGTAAAAGTCATGACAGTCATCGTGGCAGTGTATGACTTACATAGTTACCACGATAACTGTCACCCCTGCATCAATGGGCCGCCGGTCTCGCACTCACCAACGAAACACGACAGCACGGATGCTGGCGCTTTAGGTTGGTCTTCTGTGGGAGGGTAGTATTGCCCCGGTCGAGCCGGCCCGTTCGTGCTGAAATCAGCGTGGCTCTACTACTTAAGTTATCGCTTCTGTAGGGGATCCCGAAACGCATACTTTTTTTTTAAAATATCATTTTTATTCTTCTTTTATTTTCTTTCCAGGTGCTGATAGCCAACAACGGTATCGGAGCTGTAAAATGCATGCGTTCAATCAGAAGATGGTCCTACGAAATGTTCAAGAACGAACGGGCGGTCAGATTTGTAGTGATGGTAAGAGTTACTTGCTAATTATATGATATACGGAGTGTCACCACCCATGTTGTGCTGCAGGTATCCCTCGGTATACTTGAGGTCTCAGGTTCGATTCCCGGGTCGGATTAAATGTTTGTATGATCTGCAAATTATTCGGATGTTTTCTATGTATTTGCAAAAAAAAGCATATAAGTATTCTATCAGTCAGTCTAGTTATCATAGCACAAGCTCTGCTTAGTTCGAAACTAGATGGCGTTGTGTGTCAAATGTCTGAGATATTTATTTTTATTATTAATTTATTATTCATCCCCTGGGTATCGTAAGAGTCGACTAAGGGAGTCAACTACACAGGACAACATCACTTAGCACTGACCTGACACACCTGACAACGACAGAAGGAAACCTTGAAACAAACCCTGTTACAATCCTCTGGCCACCGTGGTATTGTAGACCAAAACCAACTTCCTAACGAGAGTACTATGTCTAGCTGTGGACAACAGTGATCCTGGCGAGATCAGTGACAGACATCCATTCAAACTTTCACATCTACACTAGCAGTAACTTCATTTTCTTTCACCAGGTGACACCAGAAGACCTGAAGGCGAACGCAGAGTACATAAAGATGGCTGACCACTACGTCCCCGTCCCAGGGGGGTCAAATAACAATAATTATGCCAATGTGGAACTGATTGTTGACATCGCTGTGAGGACACAAGTGCAGGTCGGTGGGCACCCTTTTTTTATACAGAGGCATACGAATGCATACCATGTTTGATACCAAAAAATACGTTTAAACGATAATACATAAAGTGATAAGGGTCCAGACATGTTATGACTTGTCACGGTACAAGTCTTGACAATGACGGTTTCTGTTTTTTTTTCTATATTAACAGCCTGCCAAAGTGACTACTCTGCCTGATGGAAAGCGTAAATAGAATCCAAGAATTGTGGTCACCATACTCATTACAAATGCAGACAATACAGTATAGTGACCCACACTATGGCAGCCCAGTGAGATGCTTTTACACACCCCGCTTGGGGACGTAAACGGCATGACAGTCATCGTGACAGTGTAAGGCTTACACAGTTACCACGATAACTGTCACCCCTGCGTCAATGGGCCTCCGGTCTCACACTCACCAACGAAACACGACAACACAGATGCTGGCGCTTTAGGTTGATTTTCTGTTGGAGGGTAGTACTGCCCTGGTCGAGCCTGCCAGCTTGTGCTGAAATCAGCTTGGCTCTACTACCTAGCACTAATCAATGTAAGAGACATTCAAAGTAGTCGCAACTGAATGACGAACTCTATGGTCCGTTCGTGAATTAAGCCCCGCCTTCTGACCAATCAGCTTCCGTTTCCAGCTTTCGTACCGAATGATTCTTTCTTGTTATGGCTGCGGTCGAATTGTGCTCACAGCACTTACGACGTTTAAACTGCTAACGTGTGGTCCGATTTAGTGAGCGCGCCAACGTCTGTTAGCAGTATTAATAATTCGGACCACTTGTGAGTGTGCTTACAAATTCAAAAGTTGAACATAACCTAAGAGAGCATTTTTTAACATAAACATGAGTGGAGTATGGTGTAGCCGATGAAGATGGTAAAATGCTTGTATTTCAAGCATTTTCCGCAATCATAGATTCAAATAAATGGCGCAAAATAACGTCAATGCTCACGATGCTAACGATCCGACCCGTCAGTGCTGTAAGGACTAGATAGTGACGTCATATGTGACGTCATAGCATCCACAACGCTAACGGTGAGCGTGAAAAGCACGAATCGGACCGCACGTTGGTACGCTATTAGCGCTGTGAGCGTGATTCAGATCACGGCCCAAGTGTTTCTTTTCCTGAACTATCTTTCTACTTTATTCACATTACTAACCCTGTCCCCATCCCCGCAGGCGGTGTGGGCAGGCTGGGGCCACGCGTCAGAGAACCCCAAGCTACCGGAACTGCTACACCGCGCAGGGGTGGTGTTCATCGGACCGCCAGAGAAGGCCATGTGGGCCCTCGGGGACAAGATCGCCTCCTCCATAGTGGCACAGACTGCCAACATCCCAACGCTGCCCTGGAGCGGGAGCGGTAATCCACCACCCACCATATTGTTATAGCTTTAAGACTTTATTTGCAGAGTCAGGTTTCTCTGTCAGGTAGTCGCTTACCATCAGCGGCTTTAAAGCCTAGTGTGAGTTTATTCCACATCTACTGCCTCTGTGCGAAGTGGTAGCGTATGCGACTGCTGTGCTTGAAGTCTCAGGTTCGATGCCCGAAGCGACTGATCTGACCTGCAAATATTTATTTCGGAATTTGAATATTTTCGGTTTACGATATGTATGTATTTAGAAACAAAAAATCCTCATTTTGAATGTACGAATGGTGTTTTGGCTGAAGTGGTCACCTTTCTGCTTTCTACTCTGCTGAGGGTCGTGTTCAATCCCCACATGGGACAACACTTCGTATGATACACAAATTATTGCCCTTATTTGCCCTATAGCACACCTACTTGTGTGTGTTTCAATTACGAAGTTCCCTGCCCCACAGGATATATTCCTAGCGTCTCTTTTAAAAAAGAAATCAAGAACCTTTTTCATCTGTGACCTTCCTCCCTAGAACTGAAAGCTGAATACAACAGCAAGAAGATCAAGATATCATCAGAACTGTTCGCCAAGGGGTGCGTGACCACCCCTGAACAGGGGATGCAGGCCGCGCAGAAGATCGGCTTCCCCGTTATGATTAAAGCTTCAGAAGGTGGCGGTGGGAAAGGCATTCGGAAAGTGGAGAACCCTGATGACTTTAATAACATGTTTAGACAGGTATGTTGAACAGTTTTTTAAAAGTAAAGTCCGTGAGAGGGTCATGATTTGTCACAAATGGACCAGGATCGACCAGAGTAATACCATGGTGTCACAGATAACTGATTTTAAGCAGTTCTTTTATTAATTTTAAGGAGTGAGGTTACGGGAGCTCAAACCTCTCCCCTCTCCCCTTTTCCTCTGGGTAAAAAGCCTGCTAATTATTCGTCTTTAGAGTTGCAGGTGAACAGAATAATAGTAAACATATCTGATGGTAGTCAATATTCAATAAAAAATAACTACACTCTATAATAATCTTTAAAATAACCAGGTCATCCAAGCAAAATAGGGTACGCGACTTGGTCCAAGTAAATTCAATGTCGTCATTTCCTTTTCAGGTACAAGCCGAAGTGCCTGGTTCTCCAATATTTGTGATGAAACTCGCCAAGTCGGCTCGACATTTAGAAGTACAACTCCTGGCCGATCAATATGGTAAGAGCAGTAGAGCTAGGAGAATGAAGAAAGTAGGAGAGACTTTTGTAGGAGAAGAGTTTTGACTGCATGGTTGAGCTTGTGGTTTAAGCGATCGCCACGCCGCTCTCTACTGTGTTGAGTGTTGTAGGTTCAAACTCCACATGGGCCAACATTTTGTGTGATCCACAAATTGTGGTTCTGAGTCTGGGCGTTCTTTATGTCCGTTTCTTGTATGTTTGTAAAGTTCCCCGCGACACAGGATTTATTCCTAGTGCGGGCGCTGTCTTTAAAAAAAAAAGTAACAGAGACAACATACATCTATTGTTTTCACTTGTATGCAATTGTTGGTTGTCGATTTTAAGCTTATATAATTATGTATGTACAAATAAATGTCTTGTTTCATTGGTAAGCGCAAGATCGGAGGTCCATTGATGCAGGGGTGACGGTTATCATGCTAAGTGTGGAGTCTTACACTGCCACGATGACTGTCATGCCTTTTACGTCCTCGATCGGGGCGTCAAAAGCATCTCACTAGGCCGCCATAGTGTAGGTCACCATACTGCATTGTCAGCATTCACAATGAGTATGGTCACCACAACTCTTGGATTCTATTCATGCTTTACATCAGGCAGAGTAGAGCCACTTTGGCAGGCTTGAACTTAAGCTAGGATTCACACTTTAATAGAAATTTTGATATTCTTCTCTTCACACATCACATTACAATCCACTGCTGGACTAAAGAGAGGCTTATGTCCAGCAGTGGACTGAAAAGACGATAAGGTATAATAATCATATGTAAATGTGCAGGTAACGCAATATCGCTGTTCGGACGCGACTGTTCGATCCAGCGTCGTCATCAGAAGATCATAGAGGAAGCACCGGCCGCTATTTCTAAGCCTGACGTTTTCATAGAGATGGAGAAGGTAAGAGAATCTGTTTTATTTATTTTGGATCACCTCCAAATGACACACATGTAAAAAGACGTAGAGACAAAGACTCACGAAAAGTATTTATGGAGCGCATATGTGTGGATGTGTCGGGAGAGGTCGTCCACGGCTGACATTCACCGACCAAATTGGTGATGTTCTGAAGAAGGACCATGTGAAAGTACCAGGACCCGTGAATGTGGACGAAGCAAAAGAGGTGTGCCAGGATCGTAATAAGTGGAGATTAACTGTGTCTGCCTACACCTCTGGAAAATAGTCGTGGCTTTATGTATGTTATATAAATACGACAATACAAAATACATGTTTTGTGTTCATCCAATTATAGGCATTCACAGCAAACATAAGTGGAACTTGTACCATTTTAAATAAAAAAATAAGGAAGACAATAATTTGTACCATAAAAAAATCTATTAAGTAAAAACTAAAGAGAACTTAAACAAGACTTGCATTCTCCTAGCCGAATCCAGCCACGGCCTGGAGATATTATAGTGCAAAAACACAGGTGCACTTTCTGTTCCCTCGCTCTCACAGTCCGATGGGATGGTTAGGTTGGTGAACCAACAGCATTACATGCTTTCCGAGGCACGGGGATTAGCACCCCAACTTCCAAACTCAAGACTGTTATTGACCCGACCTAGGTGTCGAACTCGAGACCTCTTGATCGGCAGTCGTATTCCTAAACCGCATTAAATGACCATGTAATGATTCCAAATACTTATCATCACGTTACGGGTTTTGGGAGCAGAGCAGAGATAATAAATTGTTTTTGCATTCCAGGCAGCTGTCCGTTTAGCCAAAATGGTAGGCTATGTCAGCGCTGGAACAGTGGAATACCTGTACGAACCTGCGACTGGAGCATATTACTTCTTGGAGCTGAACCCTCGGCTGCAAGTGGAACATCCTTGCACTGAGATGGTGGCGGATGTCAACCTACCAGCGGCACAATTGCAGGTAAGGTTTTGATCAAGTAGACTAGTAGAACAGTAGACCAGACGACAAAAAGACCTATATAGAAATAGAGTGGGGAGTGCGGTGTCGCGAACAAGTAAAAATTTAATCATCATCATCTCAGCCAAAATATGTCCACTGCTAAACACAGGCCTCCCCCAAGGTTCTCCACAACAGCCGGTCCCGTGCCACCCGCAGCTAGCAGCTTTCCACGACCTTCACCAGGTCGTCGCACCTCCTTGTGGGGTGCCTACAAACGCTGTGTTTCACAGTACGCGGTCGCCATTCCAGAACTTTACGGCCCCATCGGCCATCGTCACAATTTAATACAAAAGTCAAAAATTCCGTGTATAAAAACGTTAATAGAAACGCAGAAAAGGTTTACAATCTCTGCACGCAGTGGTCATCACATTGATAAGATAAATAAATTAATAACCTCACACATTTTGAGACCGGAGGCCCATTGATGCAGGGGTGACAGTTATCGTGGTAACTGTGTGAGCCTTACACTGTCACGATGACTGTCATGCCTTTTACGTCCCCAAGCGGGGCGTGAAAAAGCATCTCACAAGGCCGCCATAGTGTGGGTCACCATACTGCATTGTCTGCATTTGCAATAAGTATGGTGACCACAACTCTTGGATTCTATTCATGCTTTCCATCAGGCACAGTAGAGTTACTTTGGCAGGCTCTTAGTATAGAGAAAAAAAAAACATTTCCAGCTGATTCTAAACTAGACAAAACCTATGCTATGGTAACCAGACAGCTGATAAACATACTTATATATTTCTAAATATATACATATGATACATAAATTACACCCAGACATAGAAGAAATAATCGAGCTCATCACGCAAATTAATGTCCTTGCAATCAGGACCAGTAGACCAACAGACCCTTCAAAATGAGTCAGATAACTGTGCAATGCATTCTCAATGAGTCCGGTGACCACAACTCTCGGATTCTATTCATGCTTTCCATCAGGCGGAGTCACTTTAGCAGGCTCTTAAAAAAAAGTTACCCATACCCATAACGCCCGCTTTAGTAATAAATCCTGTGTCACGGGGGACTTTACAAACACAACAAACGGACACAAAGAACACCCAGACTCAGAACAACAATTTGTGGATCACACAAAGTGTTGTCCCATATAGGATTTGAACCCACAACACTCAGCGAAGTGGGGTGCGGCGTGGCGACTGCTTAAACCACTAGGACAATTTTGCAGCAATATATGAGTAGGTCACACCAAGTGAAGTGATATAGTGACCACACAACACCCAGTATTAAAAATTCTTTAGTTTATTCTCACCGGGTCACCAGAAAATCTGAAGACAATGGTGCTCTCAAAACACATGTCCCTTACCACCAGGTCACAACAAAACACATTTGATTCATCTGAGGCTTTGTCTTTCTTTCATCACCATCTTCTTTCTCTTTCTACAATCCCTATACTTTCCAGGTGGCCATGGGTCTCCCACTGTATCACATCAAGGATATTCGTCTGCTGTACGGCGAGTCGCCCTGGGGCATGAGTCCCATAGAGCTGGACGAGCCCAAGCAGAGACCCTCGCCCTGGGGACACGTCATCGCAGCTAGGATTACTTCGGAGAATCCTGACGAAGGTGATAAGCCTGAACCCTGACTAAGCATTAGTACTATGAAACTCAGATTAACTGATAGAATACATAAAACAAATCTTTGGTTTCACCCGAGAATCGAACCCGAGACCGAGTCGCTTACGTCACTGCACTACCGAGACCACGCAAAGCCGTCGGTCCTAAAGCTGATCTCTCACCGGTCGTGTCAGATCGGATTGTGAGAGGGAACAAAATGTGCACCTGTGTTAGCGCAAACGCTTGTGCACCATAATGCACAATGTGACTGCCTCAATGACGCAGTGGTAGTATATGCGACTGCTATGCATGAGGTCTTGGGTTCGATTCCCGGGTCAGACCAAATGTTTGTATGATCTGCAAATATTTGTTTCGCAGTTTGGGTGTTTTCTATGTATAGTCTGTATGTATTTACAAAAAAAAGTATGTAAGTATTCTATCAGTCAATTTAGTTGTCATAGTACAAGCTCTGCTTAGTTTGAAACTAGATGGCGTTGTGTGTCAAATGACCAATTATTTATTTATTATATTATTATGTCTCCTGCGTAATTAGTTGGCCTATTTGTAAGTGCTGATATGTTAAAAAGACCAGGGGCTTTATATATCTGTTTGTTACATCTTAGGTTTCAAGCCGTCGTCGGGTACAGTCCAGGAGTTAAACTTCAGGTCTTCGAAGAACGTATGGGGATACTTCAGCGTGGCTGCCTCGGGAGGACTCCACGAGTTCGCCGACTCGCAGTTCGGACACTGCTTCTCATGGGGAGAGACCAGAGAGCAGGCTAGAGAGTGAGTCTTGTCATATATGGCCTTTTTTAAAAAAACTCCCACTCTAGGTTTATTTCTGTGTTGCGAGGGCCTTTACACACATACAAGGAGCACCCAGACTCGGAACAACAATTTGTGGATCACACAAAGTGTTGTCCCATGTGGGGTTTGAACCCACAACACAGTGCAGTCGAAAACGGCGAGGTGACCGCTTAAACCACTACGTCATCCGTGCAATCATAACTTGCTTACCATCAACAGCCTCTAATAGTCCACTGCTGGACATAAACTTTTCCTTAAACTAACTATAACATGATTTCAAATTGTAAATAGCCATGTATAGCTTAGACTATAATCTATCTCTGTATAGGATTGCATCCAATTCTGTTTAGACTTTAGGGCGTACTTAAGTAACACACATCCATACAACCAACCATCCTTCAGAATTTACACATTTATAATACAGTGGGCCCCCGGTAATTCGACAAACGTTTTGTAGGGCAGTGTCGGACTATCGAATTTGTCGGATTACAGAGTACTGCCTAAGACCCCCTATAGCCCGGATTTTTTTTTTACAAATCAGTACCTTGCAATCCGACAAATTAAAGACAAATGATACGATTGTATATGTTGTCTTCTCGGCTTGTGACGACATTACTGGGTACGTATACGTAATGCACAATGAATAAACGCTAAGCTGCACCGCGACCACACGTAGTCAAATTCAAACTAAGCAATCGAAATTGAAACAATACCTACGCGTCGAGCACAAGTTGTAACCTGTTCAATCATGCACGATCTACATTAGCGAAAATTGTTTGATTGATGTCGGATTACAGGGAGGCCCGGATTAGACAGGGGCCGGATTACCGCAGGTCCAGTATATTAGTGTGGATGTCAGTAATGTCTTACATCTCAGTCGCTGTCTGATCCCTAACCAGCAGCAATGTGCTATGGTAATCAGACTGCTGATAAACATACTTAAATATTTCTAAATACATATTTATTGTAGAAAAGCTAGCTGACCTCAACCTCGTCTGCCTCCCTTCACTTTCATTGCTACTCAGTTTCTTTTCATCGTAGCGTGATGATATATACCCTATAGCCTTCCTCGGTAACTGGGCTACCTAACACTGATTTAAAATGTTCAAATCGGATTAATATTTCCTGAGATTAGCGCGTTCAAACAAACTCTTCAACTTATTAATATTAGTATAGGTTACACACAGACACAGAACAAACGCTCTGTTCATCAGTCAATTACTTGTCCTGGATTAGAGTCGAACCAATAACCTCTGACTTAGGAGGCAGGGTCACTAACTACAACATATTACAGTAACTTACTCAAAAATCAAATCCTAATTAAATAATAATGTCTCCACACGAGCATCTGATCCATAACTATACTTATATATTACTAAATACATACATATTATAGCTAAACGATATTAAAATATCTTCTCATCAGGAACCTGGTGATAGCCCTCAAAGAGCTGAGCATCCGCGGTGACTTCCGTACGACAGTGGAGTACCTCATCACCCTGCTGGAGACGCCAGCCTTCCAGGAGAACAATATTGACACCAGCTGGCTCGATGCGCTTATCGCTGAGAGGGTTCGTTTTATTACTTACTATCTGAACCACGCTTCGGTGTGGCATACTGTGGTTTGACATTATCATCCTTTAGTAGGCCACTGCTGGAGATAGACCTCTCCTTGAAAGATTGTGGTCCACTACACCACGCTGACCAGACGAGTTGGTATTGGTTCAAATTTCCCTTCTCTTTGTAGTGATGTCATTAATTTTTTACTCTATTTGTGCGTCACCATACTGCATTGTCTGCATTCTCAATGAGTATGGTGACCACAACTCTTGGATTCTGTTCATGCTTTCCATCAGGAGTAGAGTCACTTTGACCGGCGCAGAATGAAAAAAAAAAGAAACTCATCTGTTATATCGTTGTCTCTTTCTTCTAGGTACAATCAGAGAAGCCAGATATAATGCTCGGTGTGATCTGCGGCTCCATCCTGATAGCTGACACCATCATCACAACCAACTTCCAAGAGTTCAAGAGTGGGCTGGAGAAGTAAGTCTTTAGTTTACTTACTTTACCACTACCTGTGTGGTGGATTAGGAATACAAATTATCACCACTTCTATTCGTCCCGTGGGTGTCGTATGCAGGACAACCTCATCAAAGAGAAGGATAACTCGAAGTAAACCTTATACCAAACCGCCTGGCCAGCGAGGTATTAGAGGACAAAACTTACTTGTTGATCAAGGACCCTCAGAGCTAGGCTAGAGAGCTAGGCTAGGCTAGAGAGGTCTATGCCCCTGGATGTCGTAATAACAGCTGTTCCCGGATCCATCCTATGTCAGGCGCAGAGTGGCACAGCGTATGGTTTTAGTCGGTCCGATTCCGACACACCACCCCGCCGTAAGCCCCGGTGGGGTGACGGCCCGAGGGGGTCTCCATACGGTAAAAGAAAAAGAAAGGTCTATGTCCAGCAGAGCACTGGTAGCACTACTCTTCGTCAACAGCAGAGGCAGTTGATGATGCTGATGTACCCAGCTTTTGCAATCACTGCTCCACTCCTAATAGAAGTAACGTGATGTTATATTGTAAATGATGATGCACTCTTTGTTTCCTCACAACCCGATGGGACAGTTATCTGACTCGACGGAAAAGAGATTAAGTGCAAGATCGAGGGTTTACGTGCTTTTCGGGGCACGAGGGTTAAAACCTGAACTGTCAAACCGGTGGTATTTCTGTAACCAGAAAAACTCACCAACTCCTTTTTGTCCTGACCCGGGAATCAAACGAATCGCTAGACCAACGATATCCCAAATATTACTTCTTTCAATATTTCATATCTTCGAGTTTAATTTGAGCAAAAAAATTTTTATCATATTGTCAAATTTTTTTTGACCAAAATTCTTCCAAATGGTTTCAGCAGTTTAAGCGTGAAAACAAAAAGTAGAATTACTTATCGCAAATATAATATATACGAGGGGGCGTTTTTAAGTTCGCGGAATGGAGGGTATTGAGTAATAATAAAAACACAAAATTATTTTTCTTTTTCTATATATTCCCCTGCAACACGAATACATTTTTCAGATCTTTCAATTAGTTTTTTTATTCCCTCGTAAAAAAAAGTTATATCTTTGTCTGAAAAATACGCCGAAACCGCCTCCTTAACCTCCTCATCAGTTGAAAATTTCTTACCACGTAATTCTTTTTCATTTTGGAAAGAGATAATAATCACTCGGAGCCAAATCTGGACTGTAGGGTGGGTGATTCAAAATATCGAAACCCACCTCATGCAGGGCAGCCAGTGCGACTCGGCTCTTGTGAACGGGAGTATTTTCATGCAATAGCACCTTTCGTTAATTTTCCCCGTCTTTTTTCTTTGATGGCTTCTTTTAACTGTTCTAAGATTGAAGCGTAGTATTCCCCCGTTATAGAAATGCCTTTATCTTTATAATCTATCAATAATATTCCTTCTGAGTCCCAAAAAATCGTTGCCATGAGTTTCCCAGCCGACTGTGAAACCTTAAATTTCTTGGGTGGTGCTGTGCCCTTTTTGTGCCACTGCATGGAGTCTTGTTTGGACTCGGGTTCATAATGATGAACCCAAGTTTCATCCCCAGTAACAATTTGATTCAATACGCCATCCTTGTCTTCATTGCAGAGGTCCAAAAACGCACGTGAACATTCCACGCGCTGTTGTTTTTGCAATGGCGTGAGCATTCTCGGCACCCACCGTGCGCTAACCTTAGTCATGCCAAGATGATCGTGTAAAATTTTAAAAATTGTTGTATCCGATACTCCAACCATTTCTGCGAGTTGTTTCTTTTTTAGTCGAGCATCTTCCAATACAATTTTTTCTACTTTTGCAATAACTTCTGGCGTAGTCACCTCAACGGAGCGCCCCGGCCTCGAGTCGTCTTCAAGTGATTCCCTGCCTTGTTTAAATAAACTATGCCACTTGTAGACCATTGTTTTTCCTGGGCAAGAATCCCCGTAAACCGATGACATCTCATTGAGTATAGTTTGAACAGACTTTCCTTGCTTAGTAAGGAACTTTATCACCGCACGGAATTCAATTTTCTCCATTTTTTTCACTTCGTTCCCGATTAAAATACTTGGTCAACGATAGTTTAATAACTAATGATCCAATCACAACAAATTTTACTATGCAGACTAATTATGAGTCACTGAATACGGTAGGCATCAAAAGAGCGCGTTTACCCGCCTTTTTCACTGTCATTCCGCGAACTTAAAAACTTACCCTCGTATATATGATTTAGTAGAACTCAAACACTTCTTAGGTTACTTTTAACTGAGTGGTGTAAGTTACTGTAGACTCAAACCGCTGACCCCTAATAAAGGGTAGTTGAAAAGTTAGCGATGTATTCAGCCCCTCAACAAGCCTGTCACACCACTGGAGTAGCGGCGTGGTAGTCTGTTGGAATCGGACCGACTAAAACCACACGGTGTGCCACTCTGCACCTGGGGTAGGAAGGATTCGGGAACAGCTGTTATTACAACATCCCGACCCATGAGACTGGACCTCCCTTAACCTGATTCACCGTTTTTTTGTAAGCCACCCCATATATACCGAAACATAGTTATCCTACGTTAAAATCATAATCACATTGTGTATAACATATATTTTTGTCCACAGAGGTCAAATCCAAGGTTCCAGTCAACTGTCGAACTGTGTAGAGGTGGAGCTGATCCACTCCGGCTCCAAGTATAAGGTCTCCGCCACCAAGTCTGGTCCCACATCCTACTTCCTCGCAATGAACTCCAGTTTCAAGGAGTTGGAGGTGCACCATCTCACGGATGGCGGTTAGTAAATAATTTATATTAATTTTTAAAGTATCAAGAACTCATATCACTTATGCCGCCGACCGATATGGTGCCGACTCGACCGGGGCAGTACTACCCTCTCACAGAGGACGAATCTAAAGCGACAGCATCCGTGCTGTCGGGTTTCGTTGCTGAGTGCGAGACCGGAGGCCCATTGATGCAGGGGTCACAGTTATCGTACTAAATGTGTGAGCCTTACACTGCCACGATGACTGTCATGCTTTTTATGTCCCCAAGCGGGGCGTGAAAAACCATTCAACTAGGCTGCCATGGTGCGTGTGGGTCACATTGGTATATTCGCAAAGAGAATGATGACCACCTCTGGGATTTTTTTCATGCTTTCCATCAGGCAGAGTTGTCACTTTGACAGGCTCTTCTTAAAATGTGGCTTGATTTCTGTAACAGCTGTCACTAGTGTCAGTTGTATGTATGTAGTTAGTAATATGTAGGTATGTCTATCGGTAGTCTGGTTACCCTAGTACAGCCTCTGCCTCGTTTGGGGGCAAATTTTTTCTTATATATGTTTTTTTTTTCTATATGAAAAGCCTGCCAAAGTGACTCTACTCTACCTGATGGAAAGCATGAATAGAATCTAAAAAGTTGTAGTCACTACACTCATTGCAAATGCAGATAATACAGTGTGGTGACCCATACTATGGCGGCCTACTGAGATGTTTTTTCACGCCACGCTTGGGGACGTAAAAGACATGACAGTCATCGTAGCATTGTATTACACATATTTACCATGACAACTGTCACCCCTGCATCAAATTGCTGTAATTGAGATGTCTCAAGTGTTCTGGTACAAAAGTCTACTAAAGTACCGTGGCTCTGAGAGCACGTAAAGCATATAAAAGTAAGGGAACAGAGAGTGCACTTGTGTTTGCGAACACACTTGTGTACTATAATAGCGCATGCGTGGTTTGCTGGTCTCTGTTGAGACTGGCTGCCGTGGTCGAGATCAGCTTGGAGTACATTATCATCACAAAAGTCTTTACAATGACTTCAAGTTCTGGCTTAATGAAGAGAAATAAGTCAAATATGTCTCTATGGGATAATCCCTCCCCTAATACTTGAAGAGGGCGAAAGCACTCTTAAGGCCAGCAACACACATGTAGTTTACGAGTTGCAAGTATCTATGGGTGTTCATAATCTCTTCTCATCAGCTTACCCGCCTGCTGGTTTGTCCCTATGACATCAAAAACCGTATAATATTTTTTTTTTTAATTTATCTCAAAGGTACACTTCTGTCAGTGGACGGAGCGTCATACACCACATATTTAAAAGATGAGGTGGACAAGTATCGTATCGTCATCGGGAACCAAACCGTAGTCTTCGATAAGGAGAAGGATCCGTCCAAGTTGCGAGCGCCCTCTGCCGGGAAACTGATCAACACTTTGATCGAAGATGGCGGACATGTTGATAAAGGACTACCTTATGCGGAAATTGAGGTTAGGAAGCATAGTCTTCTTTTGATTGACTGTCTATTTGTCACTATTTTGATTTATGAATCTAAACCATTCCGGGCGCCACCCAAACGCATGCAAAAAATTCATTCAAATCGATCCAGCCGTTTAGGAGTTCAGTGACATACACACGTACAGTAGAATTTTATATATAAAGATATTATTATGAGTGTTTTCTTTAAGTAAACTTTGGTTATTAGGTGATGAAGATGGTGATGACGTTATCAGCCCCAGAATCTGGTAATGTGACCTGGATTCTGCGACCTGGTGCGGTGTTGGATATGGGATCACTCATTGGTACATTGGGTGAGTAGTAATTTTCGTGTTTTATAGATATTTTGAGATCTAGCAATAAGGGTCAATTTAGAAATTATAATGTGTAATCTAAATTGAACCTTATTGTTATGGGAATAAGGTCCACTACAAGGAGGGTAAAGTTGTAGGTGATTTAGATTGTATGCCATGGGTCACTATACTGCACTGTCTGCATTATGGTGACCACAACTCTTGGATTCTATTCATGCTTTCCATCAGGCAGAGGTCACTTTGGTAGGTCCCTTTATTTAAAATTGGAATACATTTTTGAATGTGTTGTTTTTTTTTTGAGATATGTATTATGTATCTACCAAAAAAAATGAGGATTTATCAAAATCTTTGGCAGTAAATGTTTATGAGTTCGTATCGAATGTTTCTCATAGTTAATATTTATTTAACATTCTAAATAGAGGTTGTTGCACGACTTAAAAATGTGGGCATTATTTCTTTTATACTTTTTTCTTTTTTATATAATTATTTAATTTAGTAATTATATCGGATATGATCAATCTTCTGCTGTATTCCTACCTTGCCGCAGCAGTAGTGAATCCGACCAAATGTTTGTATGACCTGCAAATATTTGTTTCGGAGTTTCTATGTATGATATGTATTTATTTACAATAAAAGCATACAAGTATTCTATCAGACAGCCTAGTTATCATAACACAAGCTCTGCTTAGTTTGAAACTAGATGGCGTTGTGTCAAATGTCTGAAATATTTATTTTTTTATTCTTCTTCCTTCATCACATCACATCAACAGCCTTGAACAGTCCACAGCTGGACATAGACCTCTCCTTAGCAAGGAGGTTTTGACCTACTATAACACACTAGGGGGACGGTTTTTGTCAAGTTTACCTTCTTGCAGGGATTTTGTCTTACGTAATTTGCTCCCTTAGTCGCCTCTTACGATACCCATGGGATGAATAGGGGTGCTGACACTTAGTATTATTAATCCGTCACCACACGGAAGTAAGTCTTTCTTCATCATCATCATAATCAGCCGGAAGACGTTCACTGCTGAATATAGACCTCCCCCATAGAACGCCACGCCGTACGACTGGACGCCAACTGCATCCATCGGCTCCCCGCGACCCGGACTATGTCGTCGGTCCATCTAGTGGGGGCCTACCTACGCTTCGTCTTCCAGTACGTGCTCGGCACTCGAGAACCTTTCTTCCCCAACGGTTGTCGGCTCTACGAGCGATGTGGCCTGCTCATTGCCACTTCAACTTGATTATTCGAAGAGCTATGTCAGTAACCTTAGTTTTCTTGTGGACATCCTCGTTCCGGATCCTATCACGCAAGGAAATGCCGAGCATATCCCTTTCCATAGCTCGTTGAGCGACTTTGAGCTTCTCTATGAGGCCAGCAGTAAAAGACCACGTCTCAGTTCCATATGTCATCACTGGCAACACACTGGAAGACTTTCGTCTTCAGGCTCTGGGGGATCTTGGACGAAAAGACATCTCGAAGCTTCTGAAGTCTTTCTTAACTACCCTTAATTCTTAACTGTTACATTCCAGAGCTGGACGACCCATCTCTAGTGACGACAGCTCAGCCCTACAAAGGACAATTCCACATGGAGGAGAACTCCACCTTCTCAGAGAAGCTCAACCACGTCCACAATAAATATAGAGCGATACTCGAGAATACACTTGCTGGTATGTATGTTTAACACTCCATATCTCTTTAACAATTAGACCAATTTTGATTATTTTTAAGTTTATTAAGTGACTCTTAAAGAGTTATCAGGTATGTTTTGTTGGTATTTTTACTATTTATTGTACTGTATAAAGGATAAAATATTTTATCGTTTTTATTTCATGTGGAATTTACATTCTTAACAGTGTATTACATTATTTCACATTTTTTATTTAAACCAATTAAATATACCTAGTCTTGCCATAAATATTGTAATAAAGAAAAAAGAAAATTGTTAACTGCAAATAACATTTATTACTTTTACAGTGTGTCAGTTTAATACATAAATATAAAACAATTAAAAATATAAAAAGCTTATTCGAAGTGGTCTCCATTGGCTGCAATACAGTCCTTTAAACGATGAGGCCAGTTATCAATAGAAGCACGCACTCTTTCCATGGGAAAATTCTTCACTGCCAATCGTATAGATTGTTTTAGGGACTCCAAATTATCATGGCGTTTAGAGCAAGCTGTACTCTCTAAAACTGACCACAAATCATAATCCAGCGGATTAAGATCGGGACTAGACGACGGCCAGTCTTCAGCTCTGATGAAGTCCGAAACGTTCGATTCCAACCAAGACTGCGTGGACCGAGCTTTATGACCCGGCGCCGAGTCTTGCTGGAAGGACCATACTTGGTTATTGAACATGGTGATGTTAAGGGGCTTAACTACCTTCTCAAGAATGGTATCTTGATACACTTGTGCCGATGTTTTGATACCTTTTTCACAAAAATATGGCTCAGTCACTCCTTCATAGCTAACACCCCACCAAACCATCACTGAAGTCGGATAATGTCCACGTTGCACTCTGTCGACTAATTGGGAAGCTTCCTTAGAGCTTTGAGCATAAATACGGTCATTTTGTTTGTTAAAATGTTGCTCAATTGTAAAAATTTTCTCATCCGTAAACAAAATTTTTCTGTGACCTCCCTTTGCGTACCGCTTCAGTAGTTGTTTCGATTTTACCACCCTATTCTTCTTTAAATTATCAGTTAAGAAATGGCCAGTGCGTCTCTTATAGGCTGCAAGTCCTAAGTCATCTTTTAAAATACGCGACATGGTTCTAGGTGCTATCTTCATTTCCCGAGATAAAATCTTTTGCTTTCGGACAGGATTTCTTCGAATTCTTTCCCTTACTGCTTTGACCACCTTTTTCGTACGAACACTACGTGGACGG
Organism: Hypercompe scribonia; assembly: GCA_949316085.1. NCBI lineage: Eukaryota > Metazoa > Arthropoda > Insecta > Lepidoptera > Erebidae > Hypercompe > Hypercompe scribonia. The sequence continues at coordinate 7,894,569 of OX438997.1, forward strand.
CCAGATCTTTTTCTGTCACAAACAGAGGAGGTCTCATTGTACCTATTAATAGCCCGGTACACAAACATTTTACTAATACCAAGTGTATGGAGAGTTTTAAAAATTGCATTTGGCTCCATACCTACTTTGTGTAATGCTATCACAGCGATTCGGTTCTCTTTATCACCCCACACCATTTTAATATCGCAAAATATTTTACAATGTATTGGCGCCAAAATGAGAAAACACAATGAACAATCGTATAAAAATGACAGATTCGAAATTCAAATGTAATATTTTTTTATAATTAAGTGTAACAGTATTTATGGCCAGACTAAGTATTTATGTCTCTAACAGCCCATGAAATAATTTTTAGTCCCACTTATATGTAAAATAGGAGGCAACCTTTTCAGATTATATCAAAAAGCAAGTCAAAAGTTTAGAAAAGAAGGAAGCTTATGGATTAAACAGGGGTGGGAACTTTACAATAGCTCGAGTAACTAAAATATGACTAATTATACAGTAACGAATGTGAAAACTTTGATAACGCGATTCAGGATCAGCATTTACGAAGTATTTCAGCTTGTTTTCGTTAGATGGCGTTACATGTACTGTCAATTGTTGTCGGCTTTCTCAATTGTTTTTTTTTTAAATAAAGGTTATTGTCTACCCGAGCCGTACAACACTCCACGGCTTCGCGAAGTAGTCGAGAAGTTTATGCAGAGTCTAAGAGACCCGTCTTTGCCGCTCCTTGAATTACAAGAGGTGAGTTTTATCAACGTTTGTGGTGGTGGATTAAGAATACGGAGTCACCACCCCTATTTATCCCATGGGTGTTATTATCCCGACTAATTGAGCGAACTATGCAGGACAACGTCACTGCATCATCAACAGCCGTTTACAGTCCACTGCTGGACATAAGCCTCTCCTTAGCAAAGAGAAGGAAAACTTGAAACAAACCCTGTACTAGCCCATCTGGCCAGCATGGTATAGTAGGAGAAAACCTCCGTTTTAAGGAGAGGCATATGCCCAGCAGTGGACTGCTAAAGGTATCGCAATCATTTACTTTAGAGTCCACATCATATGTGTTTCATTTGCCTTTGGAGGCCCATTTGTCTGGTGGTTAGTGAGCCTGACTGCTAGGCCGAAGGTCATGGGTTCGATTCCCACACCAAATATTTATGTAATGTGACTTATCGGTATTATGTACATAATTAAGTAATATTTAAGAACAATATAATGTCAAAATCGTATGTCAGGTATTATCGTCGACATCGGGCCGTATTCCCATTGCTGTAGAAAAGAAGGTCCGCAAGCTGATGGCGCTGTACGAGAGGAACATCACCAGTGTGCTGGCGCAGTTCCCCAGTCAGCAGATCGCTAGCGTCATTGATCAGTGAGTTGTATCTATCATTTGTTTGATTGTGCGTGCTAATCTTAGAAATTACTAGAGCAATTTTGAAAAAATCTATATTAGAGAGCTTATTTATCGAGGAAGGCTATATATCATCATCCTGCGACTAATAAGAGCGGAGTGTAAATGAAAAATGTTGCGAAAATGAGAGAGAGAATAGGCTAGATGACACCTTAGTCAAATAAGTTACTTCTTATCATTTATCAAAACGATAATTTTGTATGAAAAATGTACTAAATACATAATTGTGAAGTCACTATTTTAGACTACTCAATTGAACAATATATTTCACTGTATATTGGATTGAAATTCGTAATAATAAAAAAAGCTATGTTAATTGTATTTGCCGAGATGTTTCTCGATATTAGTTTTAATGCAGTTTTTGGTGTTTATTTACGATACAGTCATCTACCCAATTATTCCATTTTAAATTGCGTGTGCTGCGTAAACAGTTAGAGTTTCACAAAAATAATGTATAAAAGAATTGTTCCTCTTTAAATGTTTAATAAAAAAGTCCTGGACAGCATCTGTCTATCTTTCAAGGTTGGGTCACTGTAACCTTTTTTTTTGTGATAAATAAATTAATTCACCCTGTATAACATCAGACTACGGGCAATAGGTGACGCAAACGAAGTTACGCGAGTTAACTACTCATGGAATATTTTTCCTGAGAAATAATCTGATCCACTATCTTTGATTTGGCCGTCAGAATCACTAACCACTAGATCAGGTACTTACATATGTATATGTAAAAACGAGCGTATCGGCTCGACAAGGCAGTATTACCCTCTCACAGAAGACCAACCTAAAGCTCCAGCATCCGTGCTGGCGTGTTTCGTTGGTGAGTGCGAGACCGGAGGCCCATTGATGCAGGGGTGACAGTTATCATGTTAAAGTGTGAGCCTTACACTGTCACGATGACTGTCAAGCCTTTTACGTCCCACTTCACTACGCCGCCATAGTGAGGGTCACCATACTGCATTGTCTGCGTCCGTAATAAGTATGGTGACCACAACTCTTGGATTCTATTCATGCTTTCCGTCAAGCTGAGAGTCACTTTCATGGGCTCTTAAAATTTTTTTCTTATGTTACAGCCACGCAGCATCTTTAGCCAAGCGTGCGGACCGAGATGTGTTCTTTATGAGCACACAGGCGCTAGTTGTGTTGGTGCAACGATATAGGTAAGATTCGTTCTAGAACTTTAAATATTTCTAATTGTGGAGGCAGCGGGTGTCATGTCCCTCCGACACAAAGGGAGGATGCTTTAACCAGGCGAGGTGATCATGTCTGGCGGGCCACGACGCTGGGATGCTGTATATATGTTAATTGCCATGCGAATCTCTGTTTCGCGATACAGGATAGTAGGTGCTTACTGGTTCATCGTACTACGTAGTCCAATGTATCTTCGCTAGATGGCGCTGTTTTATATTTCTGCTTGTGCTAAATGTGGAAGTCGCTACATAGTTATTGCCCTCTAGGACATTGTATGTGCCCATTCATGTACAGTTTCATTGGAGACCAGCCATCTACGTAGGAGATATTATAGTGAACAAGTATGTGCACTAACACAAGTGCACTCTCTGTTCTCTCACTCTCACAATGTGGTGATTATACGACACGGTCCGGAAGAGATCAAGCTCAAGACCATCGGCTTTTAAGTGCTCTCCAAGGCACGGGGTTAAGACCCCAAGCATAATTATTAAGCATTTCTATAATCAGAAAATTTCAATAACACTTTTTTGACCTGACCCGGGCATCGTACCCGAGACTTCTTGATCGGGAGTCGCTTACGCTAGCACTAGATCAACGAAGCAGATACACCTCTAGACTCTAGAGTCTAGAGTGTTATCAATAACTGTTAAAATATTAGTTTCTATATTGTGCCTAATATACTAAGTAACACACTAGTAATAGTTATATAGTCTGTGGTGTAAATTCGCACCTTTTTCAATGTTTGTCTATTCCTTTTTATACTCTGTGGGCATCATTAAAAGACTGTTGTTGTACTATAAAACTTTTCATTAATTTCAAATAAATTCTACATAATCCAATAACTCTAACAGGTTATGGGCCCAGTATAGCCCTGATAATCGAAGTGAAAGTCAGTGAACATAAAATTACAGTGAAAATTGTGAAAATATCGCACGCCGGTAAAACATAACCTCAAAGTGACTGTTGGTTTTACGGATCGAAAACACTGAACATTACAAATATTGTGTCAAAAATGTCGTCAAGCAATCCTCTCGTAATGATCGAAAAGCTTACTGGTCGGGAAAACTATTCCACATGGAGATTTGCAGTCAAAACATATCTCCAACACGAAGACTTGTGGGACTGTGTTGAACCCGCGCCCGGTGACTCTGTCGACTCAAAACGCGACATAAAAGCAAAATCTAAGATCATCTTACTGGTGGACTCTGTAAACTACGTTCACATTCAAGATGCAAAGTCTGCAAAAGAAGTGTGGGACTGCTTGGCAAGTGCATTCGACGACTCGGGGCTAACACGCCGTGTGGGATTACTTAGAGATCTGTGTACAACAAATCTTACTGGATGTCTAAATGTCGAAGAATACGTGAGCAAAATTATGACCACGGCTCACAAGCTCCGGAACATCGGCTTTAAAGTAGATGACGAGTGGCTCGGGACACTGCTACTATCCGGTCTACCCGAAACATACAAGCCGATGATTATGGGTATAGAAAGCTCTGGTATGAAAATAACTGCTGACTCAGTTAAGTCAAAAATTCTACAAGATGTCAAAATATGTGAAAATGACTCATCTGCATTTGCCGCCAACCATAACTACAAGAATAAGGGTAACAAGAAACAACCTAGAAGAGGCCCGCGCTGCTACAACTGTAATAGATATGGCCATTTTTCTGCGGAGTGTAAGTCGAAATCTTCTAAAAAGAATCAAGAGAGTTCAAGTTATGCCGCTGCTTTCATAGCTTCAACACATAGCCTGGAACAAGATCCTTGGTATATAAACTCTGGCGCTTCTGTACATATGACCAAACATAGAAATCTATTACAACAGGAAAAGGAGCCACTTATCAAGACTATAAAAGTAGCAAATGACAAGTTATTATCAGTTCACAGTACTGGTCAGTTGACATTAGATGTGTGTAATGATAAAAATCAGTACAACAAAATTCTGTTCCAAAATGTTTTGTATGTACCTGAACTGGCAACAAATCTACTATCAGTCAGTCAGATTATAAAGAATGGAGGTCAGGTAAAATTCAACAGTAAAGGCTGTTTAATATTTAATAAAAACAATGTTGTTGTTGCAAGGGCAAGCTTAATCAATAATATGTACAGGCTAGATATGAAAAGTGAACATGCATACATATCTGAAGTTGACAAGCAAGACATGTACCTCTGGCATCAACGCATGGGCCATCTGAATTTTGAAAGTCTGGAAAAATTAATAGATAACACTGAAGGTGTACAGTTGTCTAAGAAAAATAAGAATATTACATGTGTCACCTGCCTGCAAGGAAAACAAACTCGCTTACCTCTAAAACAAAGTGAAACCAGCACTACTAAAGTACTTCAGTTGGTACACTCCGACATCTGCGGTCCGATGGAGACTAGCTCGCTGAGTGGTGCAAGATACTTTATGACCCTAATTGATGACTACTCAAAGAAAGTTTTTGTTTATTTTCTACACAAGAAATCTGATGCATTTGAGAAATTTAAAGAATTCAAGAGCCAAGTGGAGAAACAACTAGAATGTAGTATAAAGTGTCTTCGCTCTGACAACGGTCTTGAATATATGAATGCAAATTTCTGTGAGTTCTTAAAAGCTGCCGGAATTGTTCATCAAACCACCACTCCATATACTCCAGAGCAAAATGGAGTTGCAGAACGCATGAACAGGACATTGGTTGAAAAAGCTAAGTGCTTGTTAATTGACGCCAAATTATCTAAAGGATACTGGGCTGAATCTATACACACTGCTGCTTATCTCATCAATAGATCTCCAATTAAGTCACTGAACTTCAAGACACCAGAAGAAATGTGGTCCGGAAGCAAACCAAATATCAGTCACTTAAGAATATTTGGGTGTGAAGCAATGATTCATCTTCCAAAAGAAAAAGAAGAAAGTGGGACCCAAAAGCACAAAAAGCAATATTTATTGGCTATTGTGATAATACTAAAGGATTCAGATTTATTATTCCTGGCACCAAAACAGTAATCAAAAGTAGAGATGCAGTTTTTCTTGAAACAACTGTAGAGAGAAATTATGTTTCAGAGGTTTTGATACAGGACAGCACAATGTGTCACTCATCATCCGAATCAACTGATGATGACACATTTGAGAGCTCTAATGACACATTACAATCTGCCACTGCTGACTCTGATCAAGATCAAGGTACTGACAGTGACTACTCACCAAACCAAAAGGTTGAAATACCGTCTCACTCCAATATAACACTGAGACCAAGAAATAAAGAATTATTTTCAAAACAAAAAGATGATGAAGGAAAAGGTTACCTGTGCTGTAGTGAAGATATTCCTGTACCGCTGAACTATAGTGAGGCGATCTCATCACCTGATTCCGAAAAATGGAAATGTTCAATAGAAAAGGAACTAGAATCACATAAGCAAAATGGAACTTGGGTATTGGTAGAAAAGCCTAAAGATGCGAAGCCAATTGGATGCAAATGGGTTTTTCGAGTCAAAGATGAACCAACAGGCCCTCGTTATAAAGCTCGTCTGTGTGCAAAAGGGTATGCACAAAAAGAGGGCATTGATTATGATGATACTTTTTCGCCAACAGTCAGGTATGACTCCATTAGAGTTTTATTGTCCATTGCAGCTCAAGAAAAGTTAGAAATAAGTCAATTTGATGTTACTACTGCTTTTCTGTATGGGGAGCTAAAGGAAAACATCCTGATGACAGCACCTGAGGGACTAGACTGCAATCCTAATATGAAGCCTGAGAATGTACTGAAGAAAGATTATCCTTACCGAGAAGCTGTAGGATCACTTGTACATGCAGCAACGGTGAGCAGACCTGATATAATGCTTGCTGTAAACCAGGTGAGTCGATACTTACATTCCCATGATGAACCCCACTGGAACGCTGTAAAGAAAATACTAAAATACCTGAAAGAGACAAAAAGTTATGGATTATGCTATACATCTAACTGTGACAGCACGGATTTAACTGGATACAGCGATTCAGATTTTGCTAATGACTTGGAAAACAGACGCTCAACGACTGGCTATGTTTTTTAAAAAGTGGAGCAGCTGTCACTTGGTCATCACAACGCCAGCCTACTGTGGCCTTATCCACGACAGAAGCCGAATTCATGGCTGCTTGTGCTGCAACTAAAGAGGCTATGTGGCTTAGACAGTTACTCAGTGATTTAGGTGTATTCAGACAAAAATCCGTGTGCATAAACATTGACAATCAGAGTGCAATAAACGTGATTAAAAACAGTGAATTTCATAAGCGATGTAAACACATAGATATTAAGTATAACTTTATAAAAGAAAAATATTATAATAATATAATCAGTCTGAACTATGTACACACTAATAATCAGTATGCTGATATGTTTACTAAAGCCTTGTCTAAAGACAAATTTATATTCATGAGAAATAGTATTGGAATGTCAAAACTAAATTAATTTGTATGTGTGTTGTAGAGTATTAGATAGATTACATTATTTAGAAGTCTAGTAAACTTCTGTTGAACTTTTGTTACTGTATAAAACCGATGAAAGGCTTGAATTTGGTAGGAGTGTTAAAATATTAGTTTCTATATTGTGCCTAATATACTAAGTAACACACTAGTAATAGTTATATAGTCTGTGGTGTAAATTCGCACCTTTTTCAATGTTTGTCTATTCCTTTTTATACTCTGTGGGCATCATTAAAAGACTGTTGTTGTACTATAAAACTTTTCATTAATTTCAAATAAATTCTACATAATCCAATAACTCTAACAATAACATTGAAGAGTCATAAAGTACTTAAAATATAATTCTTAGAAAGTCTTACTTATTGAAAACACAGGGCAATACCGACTATTAGTTAATTCTCATGTTTTCTCTCGGATGGGTGATGGTCCCTGTTGTCTAGTCTGTACCTATTTGTAAATAAGAGCTTTTGTAAACATTTTCCTGAGAATAAATATTATTATTATTATTATTACCTCAAACATAATTCATTCAAAAAATTAACAGCTAGGGCTATTATGCATCGTACATCAATATAATATAGTTTATTTTGGCTTGAATACGACAAATACTAAATTTAAAACACCCGATCTACCTATTATAATCCATTCGCGTTAAGAAAATAGTGACGTATCAATCAAGTCCCTCCCACTGACCAATCAGGTTCCAAGAAAATAGCATTTTGTATGAAAACCTGCAACCTGAATTGGCCAGAGGCGATGCATGATTAATGAAGGCTCAAGAACTAAGACAGACTTTTTGTCAAATATAATTTCGTATATTTAAAAGTTATAATATTCTTTATTGCTTAGTAAATAGAGTCGATATTATATTGCATACTTAAAACGTCTCACAAAATCAATAGATTTACAAACGAAATGATTTGTTTCACAGAAATGGTATACGCGGTAGAATGAAGGCAGCTGTTCACGATCTTCTGAAGCAGTACTATCAAGTAGAGAGCCACTTCCAGTTGGGTAAGTTTATATACCACCACAAATGAAATAGTAACCACCACCTAAAATAAACCTCATGCAGCTGTGTAAATTAATACATCTATCAAATTCTGATGTATACACACTCACAAACAAACACACACGCACATACACACGCAAACATACACACACAAACAATATTTTCAATTTATTGTACTGATTTTTATCGCAAAACAAATCAATCAAAATCAAATATGTGTATTCCAAATGTAAGGTGTACGTTAGGGTACTTACCGGGTTATCCTTTGTCGTTGACCGACGGTTGTGGTGTTGGTGCTATTTGAATTTATATAAATACGTGGCGTTTCTCTCGGACACTTCAACCCTCTCAGACAAGCTGAAAACCTCAGAACGATTTTAATCACACTACATACAAGTCACAAATTCCGAAACAGTGACTATCATCACACACTAAGAAGTTAGCCGTTATTCTAACACGAGCCGGACTCCGTATACCGACGCAACGCTAACCTAGGTGGCTATATTCTTGTTAACAAAAGGCGACACTTACCAACCACCATCCGTGCAGCCAAACTCCCCACTCCACGGCTGACATTCCGTTCAAGACTACCTTTTTCACTACACATCATATCATAACATATCTTTTTTTACATAATTTTTATTTCTAGGTTCGTACGACAAGTGCGTGGTGAGTCTACGAGAACGTTACAAAGACGATATGCAGGCCGTGGCCAGCATCATATTCTCTCACAACCAAGTAGCGAAGAAAAATCTATTGGTAAGAGTTATTTAAATGCACACATACAATAATACGGTCAGACTGGAGACTACTAAACCTTTATTATTATACGACTGCAAAAAAGTAGTGTAATTATTTTAAGGTGAACAGATGTTAATTTCGGTATTCCATCAATACGTAATTATTTTTTCTTAGGTTACACTGTTGATCGACCACCTTTGGTCCAACGAGCCGGGTTTGACCGACGAGTTGGCGACAACGCTTAATGAGCTGACATCGCTACATAGAGCCGAACACAGCAGAGTCGCTTTGAGAGCAAGACAGGTAAATATATAACAAATAATACATTATATATATACAACATAACTCTATATTGTATGGTTCACTATAACCTTTTTTTATGGGAAAAAAAAATTAGTTCACCCTGTACATCACGCTACGACTAATAGGAGACGCAGACAAAGTTGCACGGGTCAGCTATGCCCTATATACTTAGAGAAAACTGCTAATGAAATATCCTGGTTAATTATCATGCGCATAGGGTTCCCACCAAGAACTTATGGCCCTTTCTTTTTTTTTAACGTTTGGAAACCCCTTCGGGCCGTCACCCCACCAGGGCTTACGGCGGGGTGGTGTGTCGGTATCGGACCGACTAAAACCACACGGTGTGCCACTCTGCGCCTGACATAGGAGGGATCCGGGAACAGCTGGTATTACGACATCCAGATCCCTCCTAGAAGAACTTATGGCCACCACTCATCTAATGACACAGACGTGATTTTATGTATATATGTATGTATTGAGCAAACGGGTGTCATGTCCCTCCGACACAAAGGGAGGATCCTCCGACCAGGCGAGTTGATCATACCTGGCGGGCCACAGTCCAACGGTTGATGTTGAGTTGTTGTATATATGCTAATCACCACAAGAATCTTTATTTCGCGATACAGGATTAGTAGTTGCTCCGTAGTTCGATATGACTTCACTAGATGGCGCTATAGTATGTTTTTGTGTTTGCACTGTATGTAGAAGTCGCCACATGTGTTTAAACATGGTACTTAAATTATTTCCTTCTACCCAGGTTCTAATAGCTGCCCACCAACCAGCCTACGAGCTCCGCCACAACCAGATGGAGTCTATCTTCCTGTCGGCGGTGGACATGTACGGCCATGACTTCCATCCAGAAAACTTGCAGAAACTCATCTTATCAGAGACCAGCATCTTTGATATATTGCATGACTTTTTCTATCACACCAACGCAGCTGTGAGTATTGTCTAAGTCTTAACCCACGTTTAATAGGAAACACTGAGAGGCCGGGTTCGATTCCCATTCATTATTTACATGTTAGAAGGTGTTAAGTAAGTAAAAATAGTAAATATTTATTATTACGATTTGTCAAAATGTAGACACACCTAAAACAGTTTAAAATTGTCTCCCAAGTAGACTTTAAAGTCATGGACCAACAAACACAATTGCTGATAAATAAATAACAAAATAATTAAAAAGGCATATATTTTTTTTTTTAAAAGACAACACCCACATTAGAAATAAATCCTGTGTCGCAGGGGACTTTACAAACATACAAGAAACGGACACAAAGAACACCCAGACTCAGAACAACAATTTATTGATCACATAAAGTGTTGTCCCATGTAGGATTTGAACCCACAACACTCAACGAAATGGAGAGCGGCGTGGCGACCGCTTAAACCACTAGGCCAATCGTGCAGTCAAACTTGTTTTAAAGTGATTTTTTTTCTCTCAGGTGTGCAACGCAGCCCTAGAGGTGTACGTCCGTCGTGCGTATACGTCGTACGACATCACGTGCTTGCAACACCTGGCCCTGTCCGGCGAGCTCGGGGTCGTGCACTTCCAGTTTGTACTGCCAACTGGACATCCCAACAGGCAAGTGTTAACTTCACACGTCTGATCCTAAACTGGGCATACCCTGTACTGTGGTAACGAGACTACGAAGCGGGGATCCTCTGAGCAGGCGAGGTGATCATGCCTGGCGGGCTGCGTCCCAACGATTGTTGTTGGGATGTTATGTATATGCTGCGAGGATTTCTATTTCGCGATATAGGATACGTGTAGTTGCTCCATAGTTCATTACTCCACAGTTCGATATGTTTTTCTTGTTTAGCAGTAAGTTTGTTTATGATCTTTGATTATTACATATCTTATACTGTCCGTGTGGTGACGGATTAAGAATACATAGTGCTATCACCCCTATTCATCCCGTGGGTGTCGTAAGAGGCGACTAAGGGAACAAAGTATACAAGACAACATCAGTACAAAGAGAAGGAAAACTTGAAACGAACACTATTCCAACCCGTCTGACCAGCGTGGTATAGTTGGGCAAAAAACCTCCTTGCTAAGGAGAGGTCTATGTCCAGCAGTGCATTGTAAAAGGCTGTTGATGATTATACCGGAGGCCCATTGATGCAGGGGTGACAGTTATCGTGGTAAGTATATGAGTCTCACTGTCACGATGACAGCCTTTTACGCCCATATTATGGTGTGAAAAAGCATCTCACTAGGCCGCCATAGTGTAGGTCACCGTACTGTGTTGCCTGCATTCGCAGTGAGTATGGTGACCACAACTCTTGGATTTCATTCATGCTTTCCATTAGACAGAGTAGAGTCACTTAGGCAAAATCTTAAAAAAATCCATAATACGATTTCATTGACTTTATAGGATCCCCATCAGCCAATCCGAGATCGAGCTCTCAGCAGCTGAAGACCAAGAAGGTACACCAGCAGAACTTTGCAGCGCAGCAATGAGGAAGTGTCACCACCGGACCGGGGCTCTCGCCTCTTTTGAGTCCTTCGACCAGTTCGTACAGTACTCTGATGAACTTCTGGACTTGGTGCATGATTTCGCCAGCACGGCCACTGTCAGGAGAGAGGTGAGTTGCATTCTCCAATGCTTATAATAAATAGGGGTTATGGGGATTTGTACATGGAACAAACGAGGAGACGATATTACAAGATTCAGTAGTGTCTTGCAGTCCTTTGAGCCCTCCCCCTCCAGAATGGCTCTCATGACAATCCAACCCTTCCCTCTGAACTCCCTCTTAAATTTTCTAATTTGCTCTAGAATACGAAGATATTGGTTTATATATTATTACTAGTTAACACACAACTTCGTTTGCACCTCTTTTTCATTGATCATTAATACTCGGCCCATATTGGTCGTAGCGTGATGATATATAGCTTATAGCTTTTCTTGATAAATGGACTATCTAACGATAAAACCATTATCGAATTTGGACTAGCCGTTCATGCCTGATGCCGTGTCCGTGTCCAAATGTATATATTTTGTTCACTTATCTGTGCTCGTTACTTTGTATACGAACTGAAAATATACCTTTTGGTCTAATATATTGAGGACTACCTGTTTTTTTTTAATCTTTATTGTACACACATTTCAATTTTTTAATAACTAGGAAATAATATGTACAAAGGCGAGCTTAACCCAAACCTGAGTTTTCTTCCAGCGAACCTTAAGAGTGAATCGAGGATTCTGGAAAAAAAAAGACTTTCCCTGAACTGCCACAAATTTCAAAAGTAAAATAATCCAAATCGATCCAGCCGTTCTTGAGTTCTAGAGACACAAACAAATAACAATTAATTTATATATATCACATAAACAGTCCCAAAACGGCTGTGATGACATTGATGAAACACATTCTGTTGCAGGACCTGGCGGCGCTGCAGGAGGGCAGCGAGAGTCGAGACAGCACCAGCATCAATGTTGGCCTTGACTACAAGCCCGTGGACTGTGACGAAGTGGTATGCTCTTTAACCTAACTAATATAATATATGAATGTATGTTTGTTGAACACATAGGGTACAAATCTACTAAACTCGAGACGCGTGTTCATTTTAGAGCGTCGTTCTGAACAGAATGTATTATATTTTCGGTTATAGAATGCATGCAATCAATATAGAACCTTATTTCCATACCGATAAAGTTGATATTCAATGTAAATCTGTAAATTAATGTATTTATAAATACTGTATTTGTATATTTTAATACACAATTTGGAGTTTTAAACCCGTGCCTCACAGGGCACGTTAAGCCAACGGTATTGTGACTGATCTCTCCCCGATCGTGTCGAATATCCGTCCCATCAAAATGTGAACGTGAGGGAACAGAGAGTGTACCTGTGTTTACATACACACTTGTACGCTATGATATCTTCTGTGTACTTGACTGGTCTCCGTTGGAACTGGCCGCCGTGGCCGAGGTCGGCTAGGAGTACATTATATTTTATATGATTAAATAATATGTAAGCCCTGAGCACCTGGCTCGTAAAAGATCCCACCATCCGAAGATTGAATGTGAGAGAATACCTTGGGCATTAAGTCCGCTGATGTACAAAAGCAATTATCAACTATAAATGTTGTCAGCCCCTGGAGCCGATCCACATCCTGATGATTGGAGTTCGCGACAGCGGCGAGAGCAACGACAGCGCGGTGTCACGTCGCTTCGGCAACTTCTGCCGCCTCCACAGGCACGAACTGCACCAGAAGAGGATCCGAAGGATCACCTTCATGTTGCTCATCAAGTAAGTAATCATGAATTGTAGGCTTATCAGAGAAGGTCGTACGTGGCAGAGCAATACTTCGGCACTAATAGAGAAGTTACTGGAGCCCACGTCCCCTCCGATGCTGCTTGGAGGACTAAATATTGATTGGCAGATATCTATAGCCGATGGTAGTTACTTACCTTCAGGTCACTCATCAACCCGTTTGCCCTCCTATATCATAAAGTCTTGGTACCTCAACTGATAAAACAAATACACGTTACTCATGCTGACATCCATTACTCCGGATTAATAGCCAGTGTGTAACTACCCACCTTTTGCAAAATTTATATAATTATATTTTAAATAAAGACAATTCCCGCGTTAAAAATAACGGACACTAAAAACACTTAAACTCGGAACAGCAATTTGTGGGTCACACAGTGTCGTCCCATATGGGGTTTGTACCCATACCACTCAGCAGTAGAAATCCATCATGTCATCCGTGCAATCAAATTTAATCCCACTAACAACTGTACCAGACTAAAGAAACATTAAGGAACCAATATAAAATTTAATCGACTTCCCCGTCTTAGGAACCTTTGCTTATTATAGTACTTAAAATATAGTTTGATCTCTTTGACAGTTATTACTACTGTCATTTTAGAAGTTACGAGATACAGTTTAGGCGTAAATTTATAAGTGATGAGACTCCGTGTTCCGAACCCAAAATCTCTCACATAGGGGTCATATATAGTCCACTCAGGAGGGGGCCACTGCAGCCGTAGTTGGTCCGAGGTACGTCGGGGTTCCAGGGATTTCCTTACTAGGGTCCACCTGGTCCCCTGGCTATTGGTACTTGAGACGGCGTGCGGTTTTTGGTCGGTTCGAGTCCGACATAATCACCCTTCGGTGGTATCCGTGGGGATGTAGAAAGTTGAAACTTAAAAGTGCGCTTTCATAGATCAGTAGCACAATTGATGATCACTTAAAAATAGTAGTACCCTGATGACATAGTGTGACGTCATAATAGTGTAAATACGTTTATACCTCCATAGCAAGACCTTCATAGATCAGTCTAAAAATCTGATATTTCATGGAGGTTTCATAAAACTAGGCCATGCCTTCTAGCTGCATCCGTGCTGTCGTGTTTCATTAGTGAGTGCGAGACCGGAGGCCCATTGATAAAGAGGTCACAGTTATCGTGGTAACTGTGTGAACATTATGCTGCCACGATAACCGTCATGCCTTTTACGTCCCCAAGCGCGTGTAAAATCATCTCGCAAGGCCGCCATGGAGTCACCATACTGCATTGTCTGCATTTGCAATGAGTATGGTGACTACAACTCTTGGATTCTATTCATGCTTTCCATCAGACCATTAACTAAGCAGGCTCTAAAAAGATTTACTTGCAGAAATAAATACCATTTATTAGGTCAGGTCGTCAAAACCTCCATTGGTGAAGACATGTTGGTATTGCCAGCTCACATTCGACCATTTGATCCACAGACGCCAATTCCCGAAGTTCTTCACGTACCGAGCTAGGAATGACTTTAAAGAAGACACGATATACCGGCACTTGGAGCCAGCTTCCGCCTTCCAGTTGGAGCTGTACCGCATGAGGAGTTACGAGCTGGAGGCTTTGCCCACCAGCAACCAGAAGATGCACCTGTATCTCGGCAAGGCCAAGGTATTTAATAACCGTACTTGTGTGATTGATTGGTTATGGGTTCGAATCGTGTTTATGCTACCTGCGATAATCTCCTCCTAATAAAGACTTAGATGACGGAGTTAAAAAACCGCCTCGTTGGTCTAGCAGTTAGAGTATGCGACTGCCGATATAGAGGTCTCGGGTTCGAGTTTTTCAGGTTACAGAAATATTTAATAACAGCTCAGCTTTTGGAAATTGGAATTATAACCCTCGTTGGATCTTAACCCTGGAGAGCACCTAAAGCCGTCGGTCTTGCGCCTGATCTCCCGCGTGTCGAATAGTCGTCCCATCAGATTAGGAGACTGAGGGAACAGAGAGTGCACCTGAGTTTGAGCACACACTTGTGCACAGTTTAAAATTCATCTGTCACAGAGATTAAGATATATTTGATAGACTGTGGTTTAAATATCAGTGTTTATTTCCAGGTAAAGAAGGGACAGGAAGTGACAGACTATAGGTTCTTCATCCGTTCCATCATCAGGCACCAGGATCTTATCACCAAAGAGGCTAGTTTTGAATACTTGCAGAATGAAGGAGAAAGGTAAAAAAAACTTGGCAAATATTTTTAAATGTAACAAATATTTAACATATTTTAAATAGATTTTATATTAAAAATAAATGAAATAAACTATGTCTATGTATAATTTTGTCCAGTAGTGGACTAAAGGCTGTTGATTCAGAATATTCACAGTTGTATTTTAATAGTAGAGTATCACAAGTTATCATGCCAAACAAATGTTCTCAAAAAGGCACAGGTATGTTTTTTTTTTTTTGAAAGCCTACCAAAGTGACTCTACTCTGCCTGATGGAAAGCATAAATAGAATTCAAGAGTTGTGGTCACCATACTCATTGTGAATGCAGACAATGTAGTAAGGTGACTCACACTATGGCGGCCTGGTGAGATACTTTTCCATGCCTCGCTTGGGGACGAAAATTGTATTGCTTTTACGGTGCACTGCTGGACATAGGCCTCTCCTTAGCAAGGAGGTTTTGGCCTACTATACCACGCTGGCCAGACGGGTTGGAATAGGGTTTGTTTCAAGTTTTACTTCTCTTTGTAATGATGTTGTCTTGAATACTTGTTCCCTTAGTCGCCTCTTACGACACCCACCGGATGAATAGGGGTGGTAACACTATGTATTCTTAATCCGTCACCACACGTAATATGGTCAATTTACAGGGTATTGCTAGAAGCCATGGATGAACTCGAGGTGGCATTCTCCCATCCACTCGCCAAGAGAACAGACTGTAACCACATATTCTTGAACTTCGGTCCCACGGTTATCATGGATCCGGCTAAGGTAACATATGCATTCACTTTTGCGTACCTCACCTATTGAACATCCATGTTTTAGGAACATAACATCAGAAAAACCAATGTTGAACACTGTTGCTATTAACGAGTGAGTGGTGTTGGGGTGACCAACCCCCCTCCACTTCCCCCATAGCTTCAACCTTAAGTTGTGGGGAGTTACTCAAAGGGTGGCAATTGCAAGTGTCTATGGACGATGGCAGTGGAAGTATGGTAGGTGGAGCCTGCTTTCCCTTTTCCCCCTATACTATTTAAAAAAGAGTTAATAATAATTATAATATATAATAATAGTACTTATATCATACTATAGTTTATAAAACATAGCTTGATCTCTGTGACAGCTGTCACTAATGTCATCTTAAAACTAACAAGATATATTTGAAGTGTCGTTTATACTTATATATATATATATACATATATATATATATATAAGTATCTGTTTGTAATTTCACATTAACCGATTTTCACTAAATACATATGAAAGTATATACGGTACTTACAACAAAAAATCTGTCAGACTTTTTGACTGTCTGTTTATTCTGGAATATCTCTGAAACGGCTGAACCGATTTTAACGGGACTTGAACTAACAGATAGCTGATTTTATAAGGACAGAAAAAAATAAACACATTTTTGTAAAGTGCCACGCAGACGCCGTCGTGAGTAGCTAGTAGAAAACAAAATCGCTTGTTGAAAGTTGCTTCGTTGGTTTCGTAAAGATCCTTCACAGAAATTAGCTGTATTGTAAGGCCTTCTGATCCCCACCAAGTTGACCTGTAACTATGGTAAGCAAACTGCTGATAAACATACTTATATATTACTCAACAATAACATTTGTTCTGAATGAGAATCGTACCTACGATTCCGGTTCAGTACTCAGAATCACCAACAGGATAAACTTACTTTCTATTACGCACAGATTGAGGAGTCAGTTCTTGGCATGGTGATGAGGTATGGTCCTCGCCTCTGGAAGCTGAGGGTCTTACAAGCAGAGATAAGGTTTACATTACGAATGGGTAAGTGGCTATGTAAAATATTTATTTTTTAGATATGTTATGACTAACAATGTTTTGGAGCCTTCTTATTAATGCTTTTTTGCCATTACACAACTATTTGTCACGGATGGGAATCGAACCCACGACATATTAGCTGTTCTAACTCACTAACCTCTGAACTAGAGCCATCAAACACGTCAAAACTGGTGTATTTTTTTTTCTTTACTATTAAATGTTTACACTGAGTGAGAGAAGTTACCGGACTCCCCCTCCTCTGGCTCTAGGGGAGGGACTCCTAGGACGGCAACGCACTTGGTTCTCTTCAGTTGCGAATGTCCATATCCGGTGGTACTCACTTGCCAGCAAGTACTTTCTAGCGGCGAACCTCTTATGGACCAGTTAATTCTGAGTGATATCACAAATATGATGCACAGTAACTTCTATATATCGCACTTCTTCTTCTACTCTCTTCTCTTCTCTTTTCTTCTCTTCTTTTGCTTTTTTGGCTTGCTATTTTTTTTATAAAAATAGTTGATTGTGGTATTGTAGACTACTTTTAATCTCACTTACTTGCTCTAGATAAAGAGATTTAGGCTATAATACCAGTATAATTTGAACTGTCATTGTATAAGATTCTCGTAATATGGCAAGTCAACATGTATACTGGACCTTAGTAACGATTAGAACAGTTTCCGCGTTTTTAATAACAAATAAATATAATAATACAGAAATAACTCACACACGGCTCTCTGATACCTAGATTACCTAGGTAGCTTGACCTAGGTAGAACCTGTACCATGGTAACCAGACATAACCATAGTTAAATATTTCTAAATACATACACACTATAGATTAATTACACCCTGACACAGAACAAATAAAAGTACTCATCACACAAATATTTGTCCTGGGTGGGAATCGAACCCACGTCCCCCTATTTAGCTGTCAGGACCACTAACCACTAGACCAATAGACTTATATAATCAAAGCCTTCAACAGTCCACTGCTGGACATAGGGTTCTACTTAACAAGGAGGCCTACTCTAGCACGCTGGCCGGGTTGATATATAGTTTATTTGAAGTTTTCCTTCTTGCATATTTAGTACCCTTAGTCGCCTCTTACGACATCCAGGGGAAGAATAGGGGTGGTAACACTGTTCTTAATCCCTCACCACCATTTAATAAATCAAGTGTAGGTATTTGCACTTCCATACATATGTATTAATGTTTCTAATTTCACATATGTCAGTGAGCGAAATTTGCCTTTAAAGAGGTCTCAAAGAATTCCCTTTTAAAGGCTAATATTTAGAATCCAGTTAAAATAAAATATAGTAATAACCAATATAGTATTTATAGAAAATTCATGTGCATCATTCAATCATCATTCAAGGCAGGGGCGACAGTTGCCGTGGTTTCCTTCTCTTTGCAGGATTTATCCTGTATGATTTGTTCTCTTAGTCGGCTTTTACGACACCTACTGGATCGTCTGATATAGCACTTAACTATCCCATATCGCAGTGCAAACTAGGGACTTCCCCCTGTTGCTTCACACCTACTTCTACAGGTAGTAGAGTCACGCTGATTTCAGCATGAACGGGCCGGCTCGACCGAAGCAGTACTACCCTCCCACAGAAAATCAATCTAAAGCGACAAAACCCGTGCTATAGTGTTCTGTTGGTGAGTGCGAGACCGGAGGCCCATTGATGCAGGGATGACAGTTGTGTCGTAGTGTGTGCGATACAATGCCACGATGACTGTCATGCCTTTTACGTGCCCAAGCGAGGCGTGAAAAAACATTTTACTAGGCCGCCATAGTGTGGGTCACCAAGCTGCATTGTCTGGAGTCGCAACGAGGATGGTGACCACCGCTCTTGGATTCAGCTTACACTTTCCATCAAGTGGTTATAATTAAAAAAAAGGAAACAGGTCCTCAGACCAATCAAGTGCCGAGTGTGTGTACGCAACGATGATTTCTTGATCGGATTGCTCAATGGGCAGGGCTTGATAGATGCGTCACTTTCTTAACGCGAATCGACCATATTTTTATTTTTAACGTGTGCCAATTTTAGATAATACAATAATATATTTGCTAGCTGTGTTTGGCAATTACCTCTGGGTCTAAGCGCGATGTGATAAAACTAGCTTTTGCACGCGGCTTTTAACGCCTTAATGAAGATTTAGTCAAATAATTACAGTAATCCTCGGGAACAGATCATAATTACTTTGTAAAATAAATAAAATTACAAAGTCCTTTGTCCGTTTATAGCGTGTTTTTTTAAATTTATAATGATAGCTTAATTAATCAAGATATGAAACAGGTACAAACATAATACGTACTATGAACGATCCATACCTCCGAATATGTAAACGACATCCACACAAAGCATAAACAAAAACATACTACAGCGCCATCTACCACAAATACGCCGAACTACGGAGTAAATAATCCTGTATCGCGGTATAGAAATCCTCGCTCTGTTTAGCATCAACCAAATTTGCAGTGAGATTAAAATTACTCTACAATATCAAAATTGGCATAACCAAATTGTTAATTGAATTTTTAAATAAATATATTGTTCGATAGGGTCCCAACACACCAGTGCGTCGCGACGGACAAGCCTCGCTGCCTCACAGCAAGGCAAGTTAGCCAACAAAGGCTTGCTGTGATTCTATTATCAACCCTATTCAGATAAACTTAAAGTTTTATATTATTATAGGTCCTGGAGCTCCCACTAAGAATGTCAGACTATGTTTATCAAATGGGTCTGGATATTCGCTGGACATTTATACTTATGAAGAAGTTTCTGATCCTAGAACTGGAGTGGTAAGTTAACTTTATAATAAGAAGAATAAAAGTTCTACGTACACGCACGCATAGCGACGTATACGTATACGATAACATTGAAACATGTCTCTTTCTATATCTTTGTACATTGTATTTTCCTTCTTGCTCTTGTAAAGACACGTGTCTAATCGAGTCATGTTCCTAAAGTTACATTCAGGCGTTACACTTTACATTTCTTATTCAATCAGATTATGCGTTTTAAACGTGGTAGAGTTACGTCTCAGCACGTCTGAAGCGGAGTTATGACCAAGGCCTTACAAATTTTTTTTATTTACTCTTTATCAGCGGGAACGCTGATCAAATCGAAACTTGAAAACGATTTATGAACTGATTAATGACAATACCATTTTGAGTGTTAAATACAGTACCATACGGTCTAAAATATGGTAGCTAATCAGTCAAAGCCTGAAACTCGCTACCAACGCAAGTGTTGCCCTCGCACTGTAATTCCGAATTCTTTAAGCGGGGTGTGAAAAAGCGTCTTTGAGAATTCATTCAGGGAACGCGAAACTAAATCAACAGGATAATATAATATAATAATAATAATAATTGATCAACTCAGAAGTGTTACTACAGGAAAATATAATAGACACAGTGGACGTTTACAATACTATACCTTAGAGTTCAAAGTTGTACAAAATCGTAATTCTAAAATTTTATCCTTGTGTCTTAAACTACGAAACATCTGTATCTTAAGGCCCAAATTTTAGCTGTATGATTTTCTAAGAGTGATTTTTGTTGTATTGTTTGTGAGTAAGGTTACAAGAGACCTAAATTCCTTTTAGAGAGAAGTGGTGGTCCAAGGTCGTCAATGCACTTTTTTAAAGTCCAATATTTTGTTTGACAGATAATGTTCCAATCTTACGGATCGAAGCAAGGGCCAATGCACGGTCTACCGATCTCCACGCCTTACGTCACCAAGGACTACTTGCAGCAGAAGCGGTTTTTGGTAAATTACTCATCCATCCATCCAACAATCCATTTATTACTCGTCCATTCTCCAACAGTTCATTTATTACTCACCCATTCATACAACAATCCATTTCATACTCATCGGTTTATCCAACAATTCTAATATTACTCATATATTCATCCAACAAGCTATTTATTATTCATCAATTCATTCAACAATCCATTTATTACTTATCTATCCATCCAACAATCCAGTTATTACTCATCCATCCATCCACCTAACCAATAATCCATTTATTCTACATAAGTTCAAACTATTACTGACGTCATTGGACAGTTATTGCTAAATCAACAGAATTTTACGACACTCCCTACAATTTTATGTGCCTCCCGCCTGTACCAGACCTTCATGTTATACTTTCAGAGATATAAGAGAAAAGTAAATGAAGGTAAAAAAGATGGATAGGGCGAAGGATAAGGTATGCCACAAGTATCGCGATGAAAAACGAGTCTGAGACCCCAGCATCACTAAAAACGTCACAAGTCTCATTTCATTCATCAGAAATTCATTACTCTATGACTAGATAAGGTTGCCAACATAAAAATGGCGTCAGAATCATTTATTTGCTTAACATGAGTAAATACGTCTACTAGGTATTGGCATTAAGACATACAAATGCAATCAAATTACTGAACAACTGCAATTTTTAAGCAGATATCATAAAAATTATTTATATGACTACAAAAAATATTCACTCTCGTACATCCCATGTATCATTACAAAGAGAAGGAAAACTTGAAACAAACCCTATTCCAACCCGTCTGGCCAGCGTGGTATAGTAGGCCAAAACCTCGTTGCTAAGGAGAGGCCTATGTCCAGCGGTGGACTGTAAAAGGCTGTTGATGATGATGATGATGACATCCTATTGGATAACAATCTACGCAGGACAACATCACTGCAAAGAGAAGGAATTTCTCAACGACCCCAGCAATGGCAGAGGAGGAGTCCTTAAGAGCCCTTACAAAAGAGCTCTTAAGGTTCCGAGATTTGGTAGCCACCTTTTGGATAATGGCCACCCCCGCATTTGCTGTCTCCTGCAAAAATACTGTTGTTATGGGGACAGAACTCCCTTCCGCCGGTTCTCGAATTTTTTACAGGAGATCCGCAATCTCCTCCTCCGCTGAACTTGAAACATACCCTATTCCAACCCGTCTGGCCAGCATGGTATAGTAGGCCAAAACCTCCTTGCTAAGGAGAGGCCTATGTCCAGCAGTGGACTAATTAAAATTGTTTATATGATGAAAAATAATAACTTTGGCAGGCCACATCGCAAGGTACTACATACGTGTACGACATACCGGACATGTTCAGACAGATGGTCGAGAGAAGATGGAGGGAGTGCATTGAGGAGGGTACCGTTGATGGTAAGACAATATGTATTTCGTACTATGTTAACACAGTTCTTATAAGACCAAGAATATTCCGCAATGTAGGTGTGAAGCAACAGGAGGAAGTCCCTATTTTGCTTTGCGATAAGGTGTAGGTGTCGTAAAAGCCGACTAAGAGAACAAATCACGCAGGATAAATACTACAAAAAGAGGGAAAACTTGACACATCCCTATACCAATCCATTTGCCCAGCATGATTTGGGCCAAATGTAAATGTTGGCCAAGTTTTGGCCAACATTTACATTCTTCTACATTCGTCTACATTCTTCATCCTTTCTGTGGAAGGGCCTATATCCAGAAATGGATTATTAAAGTTTGAGGATGTGATGTACAGTGCAACATCAATCCAGAAGGAAGTTACGTGGTTTGGGTGCACCTCGGTATCTGGTATCGACTGTTGGGTGGTTATTAGTTCAAACACTACATACTCTTGGCTCTTGCGTCCCCAAGAGTCAGAGATCCGAAGGAATTTTCCACCCCATATAAAACTATCGTGGTGTCAACAGATGGGATTGACTTGAATCCTACATTTACAAAGGACATCGTATGGTTAAGAAAATCACTTAATCAACACTGCAACCTGATCTTTATTGCATTAAAATTAAGGTTGCTATTTGTTAGAATAATTAAAGGTAATTTGCTAATGAACCAACCTACTTAGCTTTGTATTGACTACCGCAACAGTTAAGATAGAATGGACTCTAATAATATGTGTTTTATTGTGTTAGACCCAAGGTCACTATTTATTTAACTGATTAAACCCAGTGAGATTTCTGTACTATTTCTTATTCCAAGGCCGAATTGCACATACCTTGGTCCTATGACCACCTATGTGTTTTGCGACACCCATATACAGCGTTATCTGTGGAAGATACACCGAACTACGAAATAACTACTAATTCTGTATCACGATACAGAAATTCTCGTGCTGATTAGCATACAACATCCCAATACCAACCGTTGTGCTCAGTTCGCCAGGCGTGATCACCTCTTCCGGTCTGCGCATCCAACCTTTGTGGTGGAGGGACACCCCTTCCTCTACAGGTGTCTTGAATTTTCTAATTTGATTTACAATTTCACTTTTGTACCTGTTTAGGACCGCAGCCGGACAACGTGATGTCTCTGGTCGAACTGGTTGTAGAGCCAGACGGTGATAGACAAATTATGGAGGTGACTAGACTACCTGGTCAGAACACTGTGAGTATACGTTAGGACATGTAAGCATAAAGTGAGAAAAGAGTCGCCAGATAGCTTAGAAGTTTCACATTACAATTGCCTATAAGGGAACATCCATTATTTACTGGTACGTGAGCTCAAACTCAAGACACAAATGAAATTTAATCAGGCAAAGAACTACATTACACACTACTCATCCCTAGGATTTTCGGAAGTTACCCTCAGTTTCTCTAGGGTCATCATCATCATCACCTCAGTCAAAAGACGTCCACTGGACATAGGTCTTCCCCAAGGTTCTCCACAACAGCCGGTCTCATGCCGCCCGCATCCAGCAGTTCTCCGCGACCTTCACCAGGTCGTCGGACCACATGATGGGGTGCCTACCAAAGCTGCGTTTCCCAGTACGCGGTCGCCACTCCAAAACTTTATAGCCGCATCGGCCATCGTTTCTGCGTGTCTCGCCCCCTGCCAATTAAATTTAGCCATTTTACTGGCAATATCGGTGGCCTAGGGTTATAGCTTCTATAGGATGCCATCATCAAATCCTGGTATCCTCATCATGGGACCGTCCTTGAAATATATTCTTTCCAACTAAAAGGAATTATCAAAACAAGTTTATATGACGAAGTTATCCACGAACGCACATTAAAATATACTATCAATATAATTTTTCTGTATATGTGTGTGTCACTGAACTCCTAAACGGCTGGACCGATTTGAATGATTTTTTTTGTATGCGTTTGAGTGGCGTACTTGGATGGTTAAGATTCATAAATCAACCCAGCAGAAAAGTTAAAAAAAAAGTGAAAATAGTCTTGTGGTACGAAGTTCACCGGGTCAGCTAGTATATATATATATGTTATATACTCCTCCTGTTTAGAAGTGTTGTGTCAGAATCTACATTAGATTTTTTTTAAATATGGGCATTATTAGGTTAGGGGTTGCAAAAAACCGAAGAACACCTACACAATGGATGCTCCCTAACCTCCTTTTATTCTTGTCTATTATCTTTAGGTTGGCATGGTAGCGTGGCGTTTAACCCTATACACGCCAGAGTGCCCAGATGGGCGCGATATCATCCTCATAGCAAACGACCTCACCTTCTACATGGGGTCTTTCGGACCACAAGAGGATTGGGTCTATTACAGAGCCTCGCAGTACGCCAGGAAACTGAAGATACCTAGGGTAAGATTAATCCAGATTGTTACATTAGTGGCGACTTCCACATTACAGCACAAACAAAAACATACAACAGCGCTATCTAGCGAAGTTACATCGAACTACGGAGTATAATAAACAACGGAGCAACTACTAATCCTGTATCGCGAAATAGAGATTCGCGTGGCAATTAGAATATATACAACATCCCAACATTAACTGTTAAGCCGTGGTCCGCCAGGCGTGATCACCTCACCTGGTCGGAGGATTCTCTCTTTGTGTTGGAGGTACATGACACTCCACAACTCCAATAAAATCCAAATAAAATAAAATATCTATGTTCCACCAGGTGTATATAAGCGTAAACTCCGGCGCACGTATCGGAGTCGCCGAGGAAGTGAAGGCGGAATTCAACGTGGCCTGGATCGACTCTGAACGGCCGGAGCGTGGGTTCAAATACCTGTATCTAACCCCTGAGAGTTACACCAAACTGTTGCCCCACGGGTCTGTGAAGACAAAGCTGATTGAGGAGGAAGGAGAGTCCAGATATAAGATTACTGATATTATTGGTAAGGGCTTTCTCATTTGTAATATATTTGCCTCTCGATTTCGTAAGGGGCCTAGTGTGAGTCTCACATCTAATCGATCGTCACGCACGGTGATCGGTTTGACTGCACTGAAATCTTTACCACACTGGCCAGACAAGCTGGTATAGGGTTTCTATCAAGTTTTCTTCTTTTAGCAGTGATGTTGTCCTGTGCAGTTGGATGACCACCCACAGGATGAATAGGGGTAGTGACACTATTCTTAATCCGTCACCACATAGACTTATCTACATACTTGTAATATTTTTTTAATTTTTTCTATATTAAGAGCCTGCCTAAGCGACTCTACTCTGCCTGATGGAAAGCATGAATAGAATCCAAGAGTTGTGGTCACCATACTCATTGCGAATGCAGACAATACAGTATGGTGACCCACACTATGGCGGCCTTGTGAGATACTTTTTCACGCCCCGAGTTATGTCGTCATAGACGTGACGCCCTACAATAGCATCAGTCATGAACGACCACTTAGCTGATAAGCCACAGACGCCCTGGAAACAATAGAACAACTAGCCCCTTGTCTCCAACGCATAATCAGAATACTGTGTATTGTTTTATAAATAAAGTTAATCTTGGCATCCGTCATGAACCACCACTTAGATGATAAGCCGCAGACTAAACGTTAGAACAATTAGCTCTTTGTCTTCAATACATATCAATAAGAATACTGTTTTAACTTTAAGAAATGGTTTCATAAATAAAGTTAGTCTCAATCCGCTCTTCAAGCCGAACACTGGTCTTATTAAAAACCCTCTCGCCCTCGCTCACAACCTAACTCTCGCTGGGGGATGTAAAAGGCATGACAGTCATCGTGACAGTTTAAGGCTCACACTTAACACGACAATTGTCACCCCTGCATCGATGGGTCTCCGGTCTCACACTTACCAAGAAACACGCCAGCACGGATGCTGTCGCTTTAGGTTGGTCTTCTGTGGGAGGGTAGTACCGCCCCGGTCGAGCCGGCCCGTTCGTGCTGAAATCAGCGTGGCTTCACTACCTAAAGATTTATTTCTCATATGACTCATGGCTGTAGCCATATTGTAAAAAAGTTATCAATAATACATTGAGCCGTGCTATATGCTTTCTAGTTACGTCGAATGTAAAACTAAGAGAACTTGTAAACAAGAAATCATTGTTTTCTTCTTTAAAAAGACAACGCCCGCATTAGGAATAAATCCTGTGTCGCGGGGGACTTTACAAACATACAATAAACGGACACAAAGAACACCCAGACTCAGAACAACAATTTGTGGATCACACAAAGTGTTGTCCCATGTGGGGTTTGAACCCTCAACACTCAGCGCAGTAGAGAGCGTCGTGACGACCACTGAAACCACTAGGTCAATCGTGCAGTCATAATAGTCTAGATGACACCTTAGTCAAATTAGTTACTTTTTATCATCTGTCAAAACGACAATTCTGTATGAAAAATGTACTAAATACCAAATTGTGACGTCACTGTTTTAGACTACTCAATTGAACAATATATTTCACTGTATACTTGATTGAAATTCGTAATAATAGTAAAAAGCTTTGTTAATTGTATTTTCCGAGATGTTTCGCGATATTAGTTTTAATGAAGTGGACATTGGTATTTATTTACGATACAGTCATTTACCCAATTGTTCCTATAAACGCATATGGTAGTATTTTAAAATAGTTGTAAATAAATCTCCTTTTGTCCCATAGGCAAAGAAGACGGTCTGGGAGTGGAGTGCCTGCGGGACGCCGGCCTCATCGCCGGAGAGACGGCGCAGGCCTACGAGGACATCGTCACCATATCCATCGTCACCTGCAGAGCCATCGGTATTGGCTCTTACGTGGTTCGGTATGTATTGTTAATAATAATAACGTGACACGATTCACACACATTGACTGCCTCTGTCTCAGGTTCGACTCCCAAGTCGGATCAAATATTTGTATGGTAAAAAAAAATTTTAAAGGAAATATTCTATCAGTCACTGGAATATCTGCATTTGCAATGAGTGTGGTGACCACAACTCTTTGGATTCTATTCATGCTTTCCATCAGGCAGAGTAGAGTCACTTTGGCAGGCTCGACATATATTAGAAAAAGTCAATCTGGCTGTCATAGTATAAGCTCTGCTTAGTTTGAGGCTAGAAGACGTTCTGTGTCAGATGTCCAAATTTTTTTTTTTTTACAGTCCTCTGGTCCTACACTAGGCTACGGTAATGAGGTTCATATACCATACACATAGAAACTGTAATAATCATTTCACAATTAATTAATTTTTTTGTTATAATTTATTCTTTTTATTAACTATATAAACAAACATCTGTGTGGCAACGGATTAAGAGTACTGAACGTCTCCACCCCTATACTTACCGTGGGTGTCGTAAGAGCCGACTAAGGGTGCAAACTGCGCAGGAACCACACCACACATGTCTAGCCAGCGTGGTCTAGCAGGCCAAAACCTCATTTTTAAGGAGACGCTTATGTCTACTAGTGGACTGCAAAAGGCTTTGTGATTTAAAAACAACGGATTATTTAAACGTGTGGTGTCACTCCCCCCCCCCCTCTTTTATCACACGGGTGTCGTAATTTCTATGGAAATATCGAAAATATTGTGTTTTTAAATGGGCGCGAAAGAATAGAAGGGATCCTCCGATCAGGCGAGGCGATAATGCCTGGCAGGCCGTAGCTCACAGTTGATTTGGAGAAATTGCATATATGTCCAGCAGTGGACTGCTTAAATGCTATTGATGACAAAACTTTCATTCATACCGTCGTGTTCTAGGCTCGGTCACCGCGTAATCCAGGTGGAATCATCGTACATAATTCTGACGGGTTACGCAGCCTTGAACAAGGTCCTGGGCCGTGCGGTGTACGCCAGCAACAATCAACTCGGTGGAGTGAACGTTATGCACCACAACGGCGTGTCTCATTCCGTGGCGCCGACTGACCTGGAGGCTGTACGAACAGCTCTTCGCTGGCTAGCGTTTGTACCCAAGGTATGTACCGAAATACTCGTTTAGTAATTCAATCATTAAATTAGACTGCACAGATGTGGTCGTGGTTGAAGCAGTTGCCACGCCGTTCTCTACTGCACAGAGTGGTGTAGGTCCAAACCCTACATGGGACAACACTTTGTGTGTTCCACACATTGTTGTTCTGAATCTGTGTATTCTTTGTGTACGTTTCTTGTATTTTTGTAAAGCCACAGCACAGGATTTATTCGAAGACAAGTTTTCCCTTAAAAAAAAGACCTTGGAAGCATATGGTCTTCCTGCCCAATTTATGTTTTCGTTCACTCACTCATTCACCCTACTGACTTTGAAACCGTTCAGTTTTCTCTTCACTTGCTCATGTGGTACCCCATATACTGACGTCCACTGCTGACCTTGCTCACTAAGGTACGGGGTCACACGTACCCGACTACTCCGCTATTCAATCTCTCACGAAACCGACTCTGAAAGCAGGTAGTCTTCATATATTCAGTCATCCATTCACTTAGTCTACTGACTTTCAAACCGATCAATTTGCACTCTAGACTTCGTGCTTAAGATACGATGTCACACGTACCTTAATATTCACTCACTCGTTCATTCACACCACATCATCATCCTTTACAAGTCCACTGCTGGACATAGGCCTCTTCTTGGCAAGGAGGGTTTTGGCCTGTTATACCACGCTAGCCAGACGGTGTAATACAGGTTTTGTTTCAAGTTTTCCTTCTCTTTGCATGTTGTCTTGCATATTTTGTTCTCTTAGTCGCCTCATACGGCACTCATGGGAAGAATAGGAGTGGGGACACTGTTAATCCGTCACCATACGGAACCCATTAACCTAAAAATCGACTAGTTCACCTTCCACCTACTTGCAATTATACCTGAAGGTAGGGCACTACATATAATGTACATTGATTCACTCACTCATTCGCTGACTGCACTTACTATCGTGTGGTATACGTATCCACGTATACATGCGTACGCATCTTATTTCTCATCAATGCGACCACAATGTGCCACAGCGAACCGTTGCAGGGAACAGCTAGTATTTTTGTATAAATAACCATTCGTCTCCAGGACAAGTTAAGCACGGTGCCCATAATGCGTTGCGCGGACCCAGTCGAGCGAGACGTGGAGTGGTATCCACCCCGAGCAGCACACGACCCGCGCCTCATGCTGGGGGGAGACGGCACCAGGTCCGGCTTCTTCGACATCGGCAGCTTCGACGAGATCATGCGGCCCTGGGCGCAGACTGTCATCACTGGTGAGTCATTGCTCTTGTGAGAACCTAATACCCTTTGGCAGTTGCACGAAGTGATATCATGACCTCACAATAAAACTCAAGTAAATGGGGTTACCGGTGTATAGCCCCCAACCTATCATTTTTGACGGTAGCTGCACCATATTTCTGTATCTTTTGGTTTTTTTTCTATCTTAAGAGCCTGCCAAAGTGACTCTACTCTGCCTGATGGAAGGCATGAATAGAATCCAAAGAGTTGTGGTCACCATACTCATTGCAAATGCTGACAACGCAGTATGGTGAGCTACACTATGGCGGCCTTATGAGATGTCTTTTCACACCCCGCTTGGGGACGTGAAAGGCATGACAGTCATCGTGACAGTGTGAGGCTTACACTTACCACGATAACTGTCACCCCTGCGTCAATGGGCCTCCACCACCACCAACGAAACACGCCAGCACGGATGCTGTCGCTTTAGGTTGGTCTTCTGTGGGAGGGTAGTACTGGCCCAGTGGAGCCGGCCTACTCATGCTGAAATCAGCATGACTCTATTACCTCAAAAACAGAAAAACAGAAAATCTTGTGTCGCAGGTGTCCATGACCGAGGGTCTCTTATTAACAGGTGACTAGTCTAATCTCTTACCTCCACCCCAATCTATTCTTACAATAAAATTGTAAGAGATCGATTTCTGAAAATTATGAAGAGTGTCTGTCTGCTTGTTTGTGTGCGCTAATCTCTGAATTGTCTTAACCGATTTTCTCTGATGTATTGTGATAAACTTAACTTAACTGGAGCCGCAGGCAAAAGCTAGTCCCATAAGAACGTTCTGTTTGGAGCTAAAATGCACTCCGTGGATGCCCAAATCCTGGTTAAGCCAAATTCTTTTAATAGTCCACTAGTGGACGTAGGCTTGTTTTTGTCAAAGAGATTTCAGATTTTGCTGCATCTATACGACTTATGTATTAGGGTCCGGTGAACCATACAGACCTCTACCACTACCTCTAATGGGTAGAAAATTAAATCGATTGGTATTTGTCGTCAGGTCGCGCCCGTCTGGGCGGCATCCCCGTTGGAGTGGTGGCGGTGGAGACCAGGACCGTGGAGGTGACGCAGCCCGCCGACCCCGCCAACCTGGACTCGGAAGCTAAGACCTTACAGCAAGCCGGACAGGTAAGTAAATAAAAGAAAACTGTGATATTAAATAAATGTTAGTAAAACTGGCAGTGAATGTAGTTGTTTAGTCTGCCCAAGATTAAAACGGTAGGCGATCCTTGAGGAAGACCTTCAGTCAACAGTGAAAGGTTGAAGGGATATTAAATAAATACACAGAAACAGAACATCTAGTTTCCTTAGAAGCACATCTGCTGTTGGAGTGGTAATATCTCACCACGCTGTGTTGATATATGTTACACCAGCCTTAGCCCGCGTCTCCGCCCGCCTATATCTCGGATACCGCGGTAAAAAGTAGTCTGTGTTAATCCGATTCCGTACCTATATTACTGTAAAGTTTCATCCAAATCCGTCCAGTAGTTTTTTCGTGAAAGAGTAACAAACATTCATACTCACAAACTTTCACATTTACAATATTAGTACGATATAACGGTGGCGACGCATCGCCACACTATGTGATGATATATGTTACATATTACGGTGGCGACGCATCACCACACTATGTGATGATATATGTTACATATTACGGTGGCGACGCATCACCACACTATGTGATGATATATGTTACATATTACGGTGGCGACGCATCACCACACTATGTGATGATATATGTTACATATTACGGTGGCGACGCATCACCACACTATGTGATGATATATGTTACATATTACGGTGGCGACGCATCACCACACTATGTGATGATATAAGTTACATATTACGGTGGCGACGCATCACCACACTATGTGATGATATATGTTACATATTACGGTGGCGACGCATCACCACACTATGTGATGATATATGTTACATATTACAGTGGCGACGCATCACCACACTATGTGATGACATATGTTACATATTACGGTGGCGACGCATCGCCATACGCAAGCGACTTTTAAAATCATGTTATTATTACACTTTTCGGGTCATTATTGCTACAAAATAGTTTCGATAACAATTTTGGTACTACCAGGTTTGGTTCCCGGATTCAGCATATAAGACATCACAAGCAATAAACGACTTCTCCCGTGAGGGTCTGCCCATCATCATCTTCGCCAACTGGCGTGGTTTTAGCGGTGGACAGAAAGGTAAGCTAGCACACACTGATGATCTTCGAAGCACTTGACAGACGTCTAGAATCCTATTTCACCTATATCATCATCAAATACTGATGAATATAGGAGTATTGTAAAGATCACTACCCCTATAAATCCAATGGGAGTCGTAAAAGGCGACTAAGGGAGCAAGCTACACAGAAGAATATCTCTGCAAGGAAAAGAAAAATTTGAAACAAACCCTATACACATTATTCAACCATTAAACTCGACTGCACGGTTGGCCTACTACGCTGAGTGTTGTGGGTTCAAACCCCACGTGGGACAATACTTTGTGTGATCCACAAATTGTTGTTCTGAGTCTGTGTGTTCTTTGTGTCCGTTTCTTGTATGTTTGTAAAGTCCAGTATAAGATATATTTCTAACGCGTGCGCTGTCTTTAAAAACCAAAAAAAGAGATATTTCTTTGTTGTGTTTGTCTCTAACTTGAAAGGTCATGGGTTTGACTCCGGCTTCGTGTAAATGGTACGACATTTATTTAGTTGTTTATCGTTAATTATAGATTCGCAGTACAAATTTAGCTTAACTTGCGCACATATAGTTACAGAATATTTTTATATTAAACAGATGAAACATATTACATTTATTGTGTACGAATAGGGTTTCGAATACGAATTACACAATTATTAATTTGTTATTTCATGATAAGGGACGAAAACGCGTAACAGTTAGTTTATAATCACAATTTTTCAGACATGTACGAGCAAGTACTGAAGTTCGGCGCAGAGATAGTCCGAGCGTTACGCGGGGCCACCGCCCCAGTGCTCGTGTACGTGCCGCCCGGCGCAGAACTGAGGGGGGGAGCCTGGGCTGTCGTCGACCCCAGCGTTAATGCTCAGCGCATGGAGATGTACGCTGATCCTGAAGCCAGGTATCTGATCCTCATTCACTCTTACCTTAACCGTATTTTAATTTAAACTAATTTACCCTATTTTTCTTGTCCACCGAGCTTTTCTCCCAAATGAAATGAAATCACCTTTAAGTCTTCTACGATAGGGTTGAATTTTGATTTGTTACACAGAGCAGTCACTATCAGACCTCTACAACCCAAGTACTAGGCGATATAGAAGTTCTGCAGGAAGACTGTTAGAATTTTAAGACCTCCAACTTCTTGAACCTCGTTGCGCAATCGTCACATGATCCCGGAGGAAACGTGTGAAAGTTGGATCGGGGCGGTTTGTTCCCTGCTAGCGGTATCCTGTTTGCCCCTGAACAGGGTCAGGTTCTGGAGTGTTGTTAATCGTCTTTGTTTCGAGTTAACTGTTGCGCTCTTCATGCCACCCCCGGGATTACCCTAAACCATTACTATTGATGTTTTAATGGCAAGGAGAACCGACGGCTTCAAGTACTCCCCGAAGCACGACCAGGTCTCAACATGTTCAGAACGACCACTCCTCATAGGCTGACCTAACTAGGTTTGCTTAACTTTGTAACGAGTTAACATATATACTACTAGGGCTACTGAGATCTAAGAATCACAAAATGCGTTCTGAAACTCTTCAATTTCAGCTCTTTGAATCTGTGATTCCATATATGGCACAAACAAAAATACACACTACAGCGTGTTTCGTGTTCTTGCAGGGGTGGAGTTCTCGAAGCGGAAGGTATAGTGGAGGTGAAGTTCAAACAGCGCGACATCCTCAAGACCATGCACCGGCTCGACCCTGAACTGCTCCGGGTCGGAGCTAGGATCTCAGGTACACCCATCTTTCTGTAACTGTTGGTTTGATCCACGACTTAATTGAAAACATGAGATAGACACAATTTATGGAAATAAACCCCACCACGCCTCATTTTGCCATTTGCCCAAAAGGGCCAAAATTGTCAAGAAAAATAAAAAAAACCTCACACATCTCACACATGGCTGTTTGATTCAAACCTAGGCTGAGCCTGTGCTATGTTAACCAGACTGCTCATAAACATACTTATATATTTCTAAACACATACTTGCATACATATGACACCCAAACAACAAATAATCGTGCTCATCACACAAATATTTGTCCTAGGTGGTAATCGAACCCATGTCCTCCGGTTTAGCAGTCAGAGCCACTAACCTCTAGACCTAAAAAGACCCTTTAAAATAAATAAATACAATTTTGGAAACAGTTTAATATTTGTAGAGTAGTAATAATGTATTCAAAGCCGATTTTAGCCACGACGGCCAATCTCAAGAGAAACCAGCCAAGCAGCAACTACACAAGATATACTATAGTGCACAAGTGTGTACGCAAACACAGGTGCACTCTCTGTTCCCGCACTCACAATCTGATGGACGGAAAACCGTCGATCCTACTCCTAATCTCTCTCCCGGTCGTGTTGTATATATATATTGACTGCCTCGATGGCGTAACGGTAACGAAAGCGACTGCTGTGTTTGAGGTCGCGGGTTCGATCCCGGGTCGGACCAAATGTTTTTTTGATCTACAAATATTTGTTTCGGAGTTTGGGTGTTTTCTTTGTATAATATGTATGTATTTAAAAAAAAAGTATAAAAGTATTCTATCAGTCAGTCTAGTTATCATAGCACAAGCTCTGCTTAGTTTGGAACTAGATGGCGTTGTGTGTTAAATGTCCGTAATATTTATTTATATACAGGTCACCAGGTGTAAAACGTTGTCCTAATGTGTATTCTCTTTCTCTCCAGAACTAAAAGAACAAATCAAGGATATATCAAAGAGTTTAGACAGAAGAGGCTCCATCGATGACAGTTTAATCAGAACAGACGTCGGCAGAGAAGGTAAGATATTGGTACATAAAAAAAAATCTCTTAAGTTGCAAGCGTTCATGGGCGGTGGTAGGCACTTTACATCAGGTGACTTTTTCCCCCAATATCTTTAAAAAACGGAGTCATTGGTAGCGAGTCTGAAACTCACCAGGGGCTCTCGAAGTCGTCGAGGTTCTAGGAATTTCCTTTCTAAGGTACACCTGGTTCTCTAGCTACTGCTATTTGAAACGGTATGTGGTTTTCAGTCGTTTCGCATCCGACATAACACCCCATCAGAAATAGAGGGTTCTGACTTTAATTTCCTCTCAATATAAATATTTGTATACATTAAAATACAAATATATATGTATATACTACGTATGTATCTATATTGACTTGGTTACAGTAGTCTAGGTAGAGATCTGTGTTATATCAACAGTCTTTTACAGTCCACTGCTGGACATAGGCCTCTCCTTAGCAAGGAGGTTTTGGCCTACTACACCACGCTGGCCAGACAGGCTAGAATAGGGTTTGTTTCAAGTAGGAGATGCTACCTCCTAAAGTGGGAAGCAGCCGCAGAGGCAGGTCACGCACGTCCATTTCTACCCCTTCAGGTTCTGTCTTCTCGAAGGCAGAAGCCTATAGACAGGTCAGGGCGGAGGGCGAAAGTGCAGCAGAAGAAGAGATTGCGGATCTCCTGCAGAAGATCCGGGAGCCGATGGATAAAGTTTCAACCCCCCAAACACCGGCTTCTTTGCAGGAGAGAGACATATGTTATATGACATGTTTTATATATCACAAATTAATAAAATAATTTTATAATACTGTTTTAGCCGAGGGTCGTGTACGTGACTTAGAAACGGAACTGTTAGCCGCTGAGAAGACAGCTAAAGCCCGGGAAAAAGAACTGAGCCCTACATATCACGAGGTACGTACATATTGCTATCAAATATCATGAAAATTTGGGACAGGAAACGACAGTTGATTCGGCCACGCGATCCAAAAACAAGTTTTAATAATAACACATTATGGCACGGAACAATAAACTATATTGCAATACAAATATGGACGAATATAAATAGATTGTCGCGCGGTTGGCTTGTTTACGTTCGAAAACGTTTCTCAGAAGCGATTGTGTCCGAATGTTCTGTTTAGCAATTGGAACTTTCGGGAATGAACCAGTACGATTAGTAATATAAGTAGTCGCACAGATCGACCGCGAACGCAGTACTGTTTGCGCTACAATGCGATAAATATCAACGTCTGTCATTAAATTTCTTTTAGTCGTAAAAAGGTTTATTTTACAAATTAAACGAACCCTAACAATAATATACTACTGATCAAATATTATATTTTAAAACGACCAGTACATGAAGTCATGGCATATTATCAAGGGACCATGGGTGGTGGTAGTCATCATAGGTAGCGTTTAGCGTTACAACGTAAATATTTTCAAGATATTTTTAAATATAATAGTATATATAACACAACGCCATCTATTTCCAAACCAAGCAGTACTTGTACTATGAGTACTAGACAAATGATATAAATACTTCATCATCAAAATCCTTTAACAGTCCACTGCTGGACATAGACCTCTCCTTAGCAAGGAGGTTTTGCCCTACTATACCACACTGGCCAGACAGGTTGGTACAGGGTTTGTTTTAAGTTTTCCTTCTCTTTGCAGTGATGTTGTCTTGCATATTTTCTTCCCTTAGTCGCCTTTATAACACCCATGGGAAGAATAGGGGTATTGACACTCTGTATTCTTAATCCATCACCAAACGGAGTATATAATTACTTATAATTTTTGAAGTTATACTTTTGGCACGATTGGAAAAAATGATGAGAGTGAATTTTTACGATACGCGCGCACACCAACAAAAAAAGCAACTCTGAAGTTAGTTGCTAAGGACAGAAAAAAGCAACAGTGTGAAGTTAGTTGCTGCCGACAGAAAAAGCAACAGTCTGAAGTTAGTTGCTACCGACAGAAAAAAGCAACAGTGTGAAGTTAGTTGCTGCCGACAGAAAAAGCAACAGTGTGAAGTTAGTTGCTGCCGACAGAAAAAGCAACAGTCTGAAGTTAGTTGCTACCGACAGAAAAAAGCAACAGTGTAAAGTTAGTTGCTATCGACAAAAAAAAGCAACAGTGTAAAGTTATTTGCTACCGACAGAAAAAAGCAACAGTGTAAAGTTAGTTGCTATCGACAAAAAAAAGCAACAGTGTAAAATTATTTGCTACCGACAGAAAAAAGCAACAGTGTAAAGTTAGTTGCTATCGACAAAAAAAGCAACAGTCTAAAGTTATTTGCTACCGACAGAAAAAAGCAATAGTGTAAAGTTATTTGCTACCGACAGAAAAAAGCAACAGTGTAAAGTTAGTTGCTATCGACAGAAAAAAGCAACAGTCTAAAGATATTTGCTACCGACAGAAAAAAGCAACAGTCTGAAGTTAGTTGCTACCGACAGAAAAAAGCAAGTCTGAAGTTAGTTGCTACCGACAGAACAAAGCAACAGTCTGAAGTTAGTTGTGCCGAAGAAGTATAACTTCTTATGTGCGTACATGAGTACACACTCTTTTTTTTAAATACGTACATGTTATAGAAATACTGTGACCAAGTCCAACATTAACTGTTCATACTCACAAATATTTAATTTCACCATCCATCATGTTATATTAAAAGCAAACATTCTTATGTATTTATTAGATCTTTAGAAATAAAAATAGTTTATAAATATAAATAAAAAAGCTTATAAAAGGCTTGACCAATTTTAATGCGATTTCCTTTAAGTGTGTTATTTTGATATTACTCTCTGATTTAGAAGTCGATAAATGACATTTTTTTATGTATTATAAATTATAATTAAATCTTAATTATAAATTTTATTGGTGTTGTGGTGCGGTGATGGATTGAGAACACGGAGTGTAACCACCGTCATTCATCTCGGGGTGTTATAAGAAGCAACTAAGGGAACAAACTACAGGGGAAAACTTGAAAAAAACCCGAAACCTCGTTTCTAAGGAGACGCCTATGTCCAGCAGTGGACTGTAAAGTTCTCTGTAACTAATTATTCGGTATATATAAAATAGTATAATACACATTAATGTTGTATGTTGTTGTACAGATCGCTGTCCAATTCGCCGAACTACACGACACAGCTGAGAGAATGTTGGAAAAAGGCTGTATATTTGTGAGTATAATCATTTCTAATACATTTTATCTAGGTTGGGAAAGCTATGGCTCAGAATATAGGCCGTCTTAATCCTTAATGTCTAGCTATAGCGAGTGAGGTTGACAGAGCTCAAACGAGTTTATCCGCAGATGGTACCCACGATAGCGGGCAAGCGCTAGGATCTGGATGTCGTAATAGCAGCGGTTTCCGGATCCCTCCTATCTCAGGCGCAGAGTGGCACACCGTGTGGTTTTAGTCGGTCCGATTCCGACACACCACCCCGCCGTAAACCCCAGTGGGGTGACGGCTCGAGGGGGATTTCACACGATAAAAAAAAAAAAAAAAAGCTCAAACGAGCAAATTTCTTCAATATTTGAATTCTACTGTACATGTTAGCCGTAGAACCGACAACCGTTGGGGTAAACGTCACCGCGTCTCGGCACACTGTAGTGTAAAACGCCCACAAGTCCTGTGGAGTGACGATTTACGCAAGATGGCTAGCAGAAGCTGGATGCCAGAAGCCCAAAATTAATCAAAGTGGCACGCAATAGGAAAGGTCTTTGTATTGATTTTGACCAGGTTGTAAAAAATTAAATTATTTTTTACAGTCAAATATACGTGTATTCAGTACAGAGGTGAAACGATGAAGTGATATTAAAATAGAGAAATAGTTAGTACAATAGAAACGCCTTTATAAACATTCTTGTGTGTTAGTGACAGAAAAAGTTACATTGCTAATTTATATTAAGCGTAATAATAGTAAATTAATTCTAAACAGTCTATGTTCAGCATTGGACTGCAATAGGTTAGTTGAATGATGAAATGAAAACCAGTAAAAGGAAAACCTTACTTTGACAATTTTTTATTGGAGATTGGGGTCTGATAAGATTCTACAACTGTCTCTATACTGTGTAAACTTGTGGAATGTAATGGCAATCTCTTAAACAATATTTTAATAATTAATATTTCGGCCATCTGAGACACAACGCCATCTAGTCCCAAACTAATAAGAGCTTGTACTATTGGTACTAGACAACTAATATTAATACATATATATACTGTTTTTTTGTAAATACATACGTATCCAAACTCTGAAACAAATATTTACAGATCATACAAACTTTTGGTCCAACCCGGGAATCGCACCCGAAACCTCAAGCACAGCAGTCGCATACATTACCACTGTGCCACCGAGACAGTCAATATAAATTAAATACATGTATTTATGTTATACACAGTTAACATTACATTTTTTTTTCCAGGACATAATTCCATGGCGTTCATCCAGACGCCAACTATACTGGCGGCTGCGGCGTCTGTTGAAACAAAACGAGCAAGAGTTGAGGGTCCAGGCGGCAGTCCGGCCCGCAGATCCCATGGACCGGGGAGCTGCTGCCGCCAGCCTCCGGAGGTGGTTCACCGAGGACCTCGGCGAGACACAGGTCTGGATTACTACTTTTATGTAACGAGCTGATAACATTAACAATCCTGTAAGCGTTTTCCTAAACTAGGTTAGGACTGATTTTCAGTTCCAGTTGTTACGTGGAGCGACTACCATCAGACCTGTACACGACTTTACGACTCCTCCAGACTTTGTTGTCAAGCTGCTTAGGGCTCCATATACCCATAGCGATTGTCACGGATCTTCCTATGGGAACCGGAACCGACGGCTCACCTAGTTCGTCTTGTTCCTTTTTCCCACCACAATTTATATATATGTCATCGTTTGCACATGGGAGAAAGGTCTCTCATGTGCGAAAGATTCGATTCTTAAGAAAAATTGCAGCGATACTAGACAGAATTATGTAGAAAGGTTAAGAAGATGGATGCATAGGTTTCCCACCTAGAGCTGAGGGCCCCAAGTTAACCTTACCTGCAAGTGGTACACTTGCTCATCAACGGACGAGTTCTGACAAACAAAACATTCTGATTAGCGGCAATAGCCCCACCACCTTTTACGTGGGACCAAAACACTGACGAAAAGTGGGAGTTTAATATGCCTCTGCCTACCCCTCCGGGGAAACAGGCGTGATTTTACGTATTTTAAGAAGATGATATAACTTCTGACACCATGAGCATTGCTGATACTCTTGATAAATGTTGTTTTTCTCCATTACTCCAGTCCCACCAGTGGGAGCACAACAACGAGGCGGTGTGCAAATGGCTAGAGAGTCAAGCGGGAGACGACAGCTCCGTGCTGGAGAAGAACTTGCGCGCGATACACCAGGATGCCATTCTGCAGGCCGTCAACAATTTGGTGCTGGTACGTATACCCCC
This sequence comes from Hypercompe scribonia, assembly GCA_949316085.1. Taxonomy (NCBI): domain Eukaryota; kingdom Metazoa; phylum Arthropoda; class Insecta; order Lepidoptera; family Erebidae; genus Hypercompe; species Hypercompe scribonia. Next base: position 7,934,702 of record OX438997.1, read on the forward strand.
ACTTACTAATATACCTGGTACAAACACACCCTACTGAAACAAACCCTATACCAACCCATCTGGTCAGTGTAGTAGCATAGTAGGCCAAAACCTTGCTAATGAGAGGCTTATGTCCAGCAGTGGACTTTTAAAGCCTGTTGGATACAAGAAATTCTTAGCTAAGACAATCAATTTGACTGCACGGTTAGCCTAGTGGCTTAAGGAGTCGCCACGCCGCTCTCTACTGCGCTGAGTGTTGTGGGTTTAAACCCCACATCGAACAACACTATGTGTGTTGTTCTGAGTCTGGATGTTCTTTGTGTCCGTTTCTTGTATGTTCGTAAAGTCCTTCGTGACACAGGATTTCTTCCTAATGCGGGCGTTGTCTTTTTTAAAAGAACAATTGTCTTAGTTAAAGAAACGAACCCACAACCGCTAACTGAGCAATCAAGACCACTAACAATTACTAATCTAGGTTTTCCCCTCCAGGATTTGACGCCGTCCCAGCGATCAGAGTTCATAAGAAAACTGTCCACGTTAGAAATGGAACATTAGTGTTACTGACATTATATAGGAAGAACAAATTCAATAAGGTATACATATATTTATTTGGGGTTGTAGTTGATGCGAATGTGTGTCTGTCTGTGTGTTTATTACCACTAAACTTTAATACAAAAAAGTATAAATAATTTTATATTATATACAAGTACTACGGTCGACTTTGGGGGTTATCGTAAGTGATGTGGGTTCAAACCCCTTTGGACAACTGTTGTTGTTCTGAGTCTGTGTATTCTTTGCGTTTCATATGTTTGTAATATCCGACACATACATATTTCTGATATTCAAACTGTGTGTTTTTATTTCTAAATCCTTATTCCAAAATGGAAAGGGTAGGGCTACAGATTTAGCTTTAAGTTTTGTAGTTATAAACAGATAGACAGACGTGTGGGTTTTAAGTTCACAATTTAATTATCATACGTATAGTTTCTCGGCCAAACAATTGCTAAAAAAGTTTAATTAATTCTGTTTTGACAATATAATTTTATTAGTGTTGCCCTAGAAATAAGACGACGCGACTTTTTTTTTAACGTGTGGCAACCCCTTTGGCCGTCACCTCACCGGGGTTGGCGGGGTGTTGTGTCGGAATCAGACCGACTAATCACACGGTGTGCCACTCTGCGCCTGGACTAGGAGGGTTCGGAGAACTATTGTTACGCCATCCGGACCCCTCCCAAAGACGACAGGACCTGGATTACCCTCATATCTACAAAATTCTTATTTGTTTTAATCTTTTAATTTTTTATTTTCTTATTTATTACTTTACAATGTATTTTTTACTTTTAAAAAAAAGTAGAAATTCTCAATGATTTTAGAATCTTTTCTTGTTCTCTAAATACTATTTAATAATATGACAACATTGTGTGACGTCATTGTTGATTTGACATTTATTGTAACCTAATGAATTTAACCTGACAATCAACTAACCTATTCATTATTTTACTATTAGTAAAAATACTACCAATCAGGTCTCGGATTCGATTCCCGGGTCGAGTCAAAAAACGTTATTAAGTTACTGAAATACTTTATACCAGCCCGAAGTTTGGAAGTTGGGGTCTTAAGGTCTAGGAGAGCATCTTAAGCCGTCGATTCTACGCCTGACCTCTCCCCGATCGTGTCGGATAGCCGTCCCATCGGATTGTGAGAGTGAGGGAACAGAGAGTGCACCTGTACACACACTCGTGCACTATGATTGCGTAGTAGGCTCATCTCCGTTGAGAATGACCGCTATGGCCGAGATCGACTAAGTGTATTTTGTATATTACATAATTAATTTTTTGGCCAAGAAACTATGTGTCTAAACATGACAATTTAAAAAATAGACTATTTTATTTATTATTAACGTAACACACATCTTGTTAGTATCTATCGGTACGCTAAAACTGTATCTAAATAGGTCCGTCCTATTTCTTTGTTATTATTTGCGTAGCTTATTTTAGAATATTCTTAACAAAATGTGTATAGTACCTATATAAAATTTTATTATACATTTGAAATGGTGTATAATTTAATCTGTTGCTATTGTGTATATATGTGGTATATACATTGTAACAACGGCTATGTAAAAAGTCACAAATTACTGTGAAGCAATAATTATAATAATGTTGGGCACTCTTATATTCTCGCATGTAGAATATACTATATGTTGATAGATTGTATACGTGTATATAATTTTATATATATTAGTTCAATAGTACAAATTTTGTACTGTTACATTCCTGTGTTGTATTTAATTATATTATACATATGTTTCGTACCTTAACATTAAATGGCGGACATTTCTAGTTAAATATCTATATATACAATGTTGAATATCCTCATAAACTTAGTTAAAAATCTACCCACCCCTCAACCAGACGAGTCCCACACAGCAAATCCTGGGTCTCGCGTTGCAAGTGCCCATGAGCGACGGTAGTCACTTACCATCAGGTGACACGTCTGGTTATTAACTCCCTTTACAACATAATCAAACAGATAAATGATACCTGATAAAAGTGAATGAATTAATCAATTTGTTTTCATCCTACATTCTTTTTACTTCTAAACTATGCTTAAATTTTAATTTTAACGCTTTGACCAAAGATTTCATTAAAAAAAAGACTTTTCTATTAAAGTGTCTTTTTGGTATTATAATATACCAAAGAAATTTGATACGTCTCTTTTTTTTAGTTATTTCCTCTTTTTACTCTTAGGCCCAGTTTCAGTTCCTGATAAAGTAGGTAGTAATCTATTTAACAGATATATATAACCGATATATGTACGTTTGTCTATCATTGGTCTATCCAAGACTTGTGAATCTGAAATCTGTTATCTGTCATAAAGTTCAGAATAGTCTATCAGTAAGTGGTGGAACCTGGATCTTAATGTCGTCCGTTTTGTGTTAAGGTACGAAACATAAATTATTGGAACTCTGTCACAGAAAAGAAGATTTAGACTTCCCTCCAAAGAATATGGGCTATGAAGAGGGCTTTATAATAGTAGCATATGGTGACATATCACATCTAGGACCGTTAAATCATAAACAAATTGACCAATAAAGAAGTCTGAGACCTGTTACACATTTCTAGAAGTCTAATCTACTATTCTCGTGCAGTAGAGTTTCAATTGCGTTTTTATAAGTTGCAACACTGCTATTGTAAAGTTGTTACCGATCTCAAAGAAACAGTCAACGATATTGTATTCTCGACGGTGAGATATGACCCCTCGTTCGATAGATTTTGTTTGCATTTCGATCTACAAAAGAGAGTTGCCAGTAAGAAAAACAATCGTTCTACTAAATGTACTTTAATTTCAGTGTGTCATTATCATTATTAAATTATTCTAACTGGCAACTCTAATGTAAATAATTGCTTCAATCAAAATGTTACGAAATACACGAGACATCAATAGTTCTTAAGCTGATACTATCAATATAATTTACAGTAACGGCAATATTGGATCAGTTTCTTAAAGCATTAATCGATTTTATAACATTATATTGAGCGAAGATCCTTTCTTAGTTTTACAAGTAATGTTAGATGAGTCAATTTCTAATTTGACTTGTAAGATGTCTTGTGAGCGATTGGGGTCTCTCACTATCTTTTCGAAAAATTGTAATGAGCAAATGGGGTCTATTTTTATTAAAAGATTAATTATTGCATGATCCCATATAATCAACAATACTAAAAAAATGTACGTTGAACTGTAACTCTTTGTAAGATTGTTAGTTAATATTAATACGCACTGTTTTGTAACTGGTGTGTTACGAAAGGGACGATAAAACACTGTTTATACGTTTGTTTATTATGTTATTGAATGGGACCAATGTTTAAATAAATGGTGTGATTCCTGTATTGTTTTCTTTAATTTTTCTTTACCTATCAATTTAATTACTGCACGGTTGGCCTAGTGGTTTAAGCGGTCGCCACGCCGCTCACTACTTCGCTGAGTATTGTGGATAGATGACTGGTGGTCATGTGACCCCAGATGGACAACACTTTATGTGATCCATAAACTGTTGTTCTGAGTCTGGGTGTTCTTTGTGTCCGTTTCTTGTATGTTTGTAAAGTCCCCCGCGACACAGGATTTATTCTTAGTGCAGGCTGTTTTAAAAAAAAAATAGTTAAGATGATGATGGTGATATTAGTCCGTTGTGGTGACGGATTAAGTATACAGTATCACCACATGAGTGTCGTAAGGGGTGATTAAGGGAACTAAGCATGCAAGACAATTCCACTACAAAAGAAGAAAAACTTGAAACAAACCTTATACCAACTTGTCCGGATAGTGTGGTAGAACAAAACTTCCTCGCCAAGGAGAGGCCTATGTCCAGCAGTGGACTGTTAAAGACTGTTGATGATGTATAAGACATGTTGGAAAGATCAGTAGGGAACGTGACTTATGAGTTTATAAAATTCAGTACAATCTACAGCTGCCATAGCTGCTGGACATAGGCCACTCCTTAGCAAGGAGATTTTGGCCTAGTACACCACGCTGGCCAGCTCTTTAGGTAATAGAGCCACACTGATTTCAGCACGAGTGGGCCGGCTCGACCGGGGCAGTACTACCCTCCCACAGAAGACCAACCTAAAGCGCCTGCATCCGTGCTGTTGTGTTTCGTTGGTGAGTGCGAGACCGGCGGTCCATTGATACAGGGATAACAGTTATCGTGGTAACTGTGTAAGCCTTACTCTGTCACGATTACTTTGATGATGATTCTCTTTGAAGTGATGTCTTGCATATTTAGTTCTCTTAGTTGCCTCCTACAACACCCATGAGAAGAATAGGGGTGGTAACACTGTATTTTTAATCTACAAGGAGAATTATCCGAGCCTATTTCATATCAAGTACAAAATAAGCAAAAAAATAATTTCACAATTTATTTAATTTGTACTTATAGTAATCTAGTACAACTAGTATTACTTAATCATAAAACAATTTGCATAAAGTAAATATAATGTAATCAATTCTTCGTTAAAGACTTCTTGAAACTAACAAAATCTGTATATTTTCTGTGTTTACCCTACAAAAGTCAATATCTTTCTCGATGACACCACATGGCGCTAATAAGAACTATACATCTATTAGTATCGCCTCAAATCCACGTAACACACCACCCACCCATTAAAAGATCACGGGAGAGGGAAGCCTTCGGTTGCGTCACGTTTCCCCGCCCCATGACCAATGACATTTCAAGAAATTATCGTTTCGTACGTAACCTTGGAACTTGATTGGTCAAGGGGCGGGCCTTGATCAATACATCACTATTTTCTAAACGTGAACAGACCATAGTGTGAGAAAACAAGGCACGGGATCTTATGATAATGATTCCATGGCGATTCATAACATGTTTGTAAAGTATAACGCCGAATATAAGTTTCATTCATCTTGAAATGTAATTTGAATTTCATTTACATTTGTTAATTACGTTGAATGGAGAAGTTACATTTATTTTAATGAATTCAGGAATGAAATTAAATTGTCATATTTATTTTTATTTTATTATCAGTCTATTGAAATCTACTGGTGGACATAGGCTTCTAGCATCCAGCTCATGGTAAATCGTCGCTCCATCTAACCTGTGAGCGTCCCACACTACGTTTACTGAGACACAGTCTCCATTCCAGAACACGTGTACCACAACGGTTGTCGATTCTACAACTAACATGGCGCTCAACTGGCCAATCTGGTGGCTTATGTCAATGATCTTAGTTCTCTGTCGGATCCCTCATTCCTGATGCGATCCTTTCAAGAAACGCCTTCCCTTAGTGATCACGTTTCGGCTCCATGTGTCACGGTAAACCGAACTGATTGAAAACTTTCGCCCTCAGGCATTGTGGGATCGACAAAATTATAACACAAAATTAGAAATAATGAGTTAAAGTAGGTACTCTAGAAATGAATGTAGTCATAGGACCCAGAATTGAAGTTTTCGAGACCAATTTTATTTGAGGAGGAACCGTTTGCCACGCGTCACCAAACTGGGTCGAGGCCCTACCTTGGATCCTCCTTGGAGAGAGGACCTCCAAACATTCGCTGCAGAACTGGTCTACGGTGAAGCACTCCGTCTGCCTGGACAGTTCTTCTTCCCTGCACTTGATGACGAAATGGACATGACCAGCATCACTAGTAGGCTGCGTGCTCATGTCAGCAGGCTAACTTCGCAACCAACATCTTGGCATGGCACTTCCAGCCTTACCTTCTATATCCCTAGAGACCTTAAAACGGCCACTCATGTCTTCGTACGCCAAGGACCTGTATCTAGACCACTCCAACAACCTTATCTGGGTCCATGCAAGGTGCTGCAATGTGACCAAAAGACATTTGACGTTGATATAGAAGGCAAAACTCAATGTGTATCGGTTGACCGTCTGAAACCAGCTTACGTTACCAGGGATGCATCAGATGCAACTGCTTACCCCCACAAAAATCGAAGACCAGAAACAGACGAACGGTCAGATTCCCGGACTACTATCACACGTAGTACCTAGCGCCGGTTTCAGTGGGGAAATGGTGTAGTAAGTCACAGGTTCGATGCCCGTCCGGGCTAAATAGTTGTGATGATCACAGTTACTTGTTCTGCGTCTGGGTAAACAAAATAAACTAGGGAGGCCAGTAGACTCCAAGTATACAACGAGGCACGAAATAATCCGATCTACGTCATATCGCGTGGTGTAGGCGATGTCAATAGACCAAGCGATAGACCACGCCTAAATCAACAGCGCGTCTATTGTTCCGGCGCCCGGGCAACGGAAAGGGATATCGCGCAGCTATATTCGCTCGATGCCACTCCGTAACACTAGTGTCGGGTGCAAATATTTTTGTATAAATACTTGCGTTGCCAATAAAAACACCATTCCTTACTTGCATCGTAATAATACTTTAACTTTTACCTCGGTGCTTTCATTGTTGTAGTCTTTCCTTGAGCCACCATCTCACGTACACGACGGTAATAAATAAATAAGTAAATATTTCGGACATTTGACACACAACGTTATCTAGTTTCAAACTAAGCAGAGCTTGTGCTATAACTAGACTGACTGATAGAATACTTAAATACTTTTTTTTTTGTAAATACAAACATATTATACATAGAAAACACCCAAACTTCGAAACAAATATTTGCAGATCATACAAAAATTTTGTCCGACCTGGGCATCGAACTCGAAACCTCAAGCGCAGCAGTCATATTCACTACCGCTGCGCCACCGAGGCAATTTAGACAGCGGTTTAGGGTTTCCTAACCTTAAACATCTACAATGTTATTTGACATAAATCATTCGACTCGTACCGAGTACAAACAATATGTCTGCAAATACTCGCGCCATTTATATCGTGTATGTTTACACACAATGTCTGCTAATAAAAATACGTCTATAAATGTTAAATATTGTCTTTTGTGTCAATGGGCGATGAACGAGTTTCAACAATTTCAATGTTACTATACCATTGTAATATTTTTAGTAATAACTATACCCCTTGTTTATATTGAACGAATATTTGATACATATGTTTAATAATATAAAAATAAAGTCAGAACACAAAGGAAGAAAAACGTGTGTGTATTATGTACGCACGTAAAATTCTTTGGCGTAACAAGATAAAAATCTTCCTAAAAATTTTATCGTTCGCGAGTTATGTCGTCATAGACCTGACGCCCCACAATGGCATCAGTCATGAACGACCATTTAGCTGATAAGCCGCAGACGCCCTGGAAACAATAGAACAACTAGCTCCTTGTCTCCAACGCATAATAAGAATACTGTATTCATTGTTTTATAAATAAAGTTAATTTTGGCATCCGTCATGAACCACCATTTAGATGATAAGCCGCAGACTAAACATTAGAACAAATAGCTCTTTGTCTCCAACACATATCAATAAGAATATTGTAATAACTTTAAGATTTATAAATAAAGTTAGTCTCAATCCGCTCTTCAAGCCGAACACTTGTCTTATTAAAAACCCTCTCGCCCTCGCTCACAACCTAACTCGCGTTATCCTACGTTTATTGAGAAAAAGTTTTATCAATATACTAGTATCTAGTCAATCCTTTTTTTCTATATGAAGAGCCTACCAAAATGACTCTACTCTACCTGATGGAAAGCATGCATAAAATCCAAGAGTTGTGGTCACCATACTCATTGCAAATGCAGACAATGCAGTATGGTGACCTAGACTATGGTGGTGTGGGTGGTAATGAGATGCTTTTTCACGCCCCGCTTAGGGACTTAAACGGCATGACAGTCATCGTGGGAGTGTAAGGCTCACACAATTACCACGATAACTGTGACCCCTGCATCAATGGGCCTCCGGTCACGCACTTACCAACGAAACACGACAGCACAGATGCTGTCGCTTTAGGTTGGTCTTCTGTGGGAGGGTAGTACTGCCCCGGTCGAGCCAGCCCGTTTGTGCTGAAATCAGTATGGCTCTACTACCTACTACTTGAATATTATTGAAATATCATGAGATACCCAAGGTGGTAGAAAACTCCTATACGTGGCTGCCATTGTCCTATGTCCATTAAATAATCTAAAATTCATTTTTAACTTAATTATTTATTATTTGTATGTTAATAAAACAATGTTACTTCTCCACCATTCTACAAAAAGTTTGTATAAATATATATTGATTTGACCTTTTGTCTGTGGTCCTACTATGTAGTAGAATCACGGTTAAGGAGAGATACCATAAAACTATACAAAAAAAAATTAAACAGATCCTGTTTGATTCACACTAATGCTTGCTTGACAATCATAATAATCCTTCATAACACCTTGATTTGCCAACTCATCCGAACTCATCTTCAGTGATTGAATCTTACTATCACTAATGACAGTGGGTTCTACTTTCACATCGCTATGGTAACGTTTCACATGATTTACCAAAAGAGACTTTCTTACAGACATATAGTTGCAATAGGAACATTTAAACGGTTTGTGCCCCGTGTGTATCGTCTCATGGCATTGTAAACTCTCTAACCGGAAAGCCTTATAGTCACAAAAACGACATTTCAGCCCATTACCCAAGTGTACCATGGAGTAATGCTTAGTGATTTCATACTTATTCTTACAAGTATAACTACAGACCGTACACTTGTGTTCGTAGTGACATTTCTGATGCATCACATATTGACATTTGAAGTGTGTTGAAAAATTACAGTTCTGGCAAAATATTTCAAGATCTGACTGTGATCTCTTGTTGTGTAGTGATATCTGATCTTTAGTTTTCGTTGAGAAATCACAGTTGACACACTTGTAGGGACGGTTTTGTGAGCCGGTGTGGTGTCTTTGGAAATGTCTTTGAACAGAAGCTTTAAATCTTGCTGTATATTGACACATTGTACACTTAAATGGTTTATCTTTGTTACTAGACTCGGAAACCTGTATGTTATTCCAGTCGACTTCGCATACAGGATCAATTTTATACAGGTTATTTTTCTTTTGAGGTGTTTGACTTGCCGTTTCAGCTGACTCTGAATGTATATCATAAACTGGAGGGTCAGTTTTAGGTTCTTGATAGTTAAAAGTATTTCCTTGATACGGTGTTGTATTTTTTGGCACATATATTTCACTGTAGTGGGTGACTTTGTGTTTTTTACTTTCACACCGGTAGGAAGTTTCAAAATCGCAATAGTTACACTTTATAATCTCGTCTTGTTTGCTTCTTTGCTTATGTATGTTGAGTCTCCAGCGTACTTTCGTAGAGAAATCACATAAGTCACATCTATTTGCCTTATCGGAGACTTCATTATGAATTTTTGCTAGATGCCTCGTTATATGTCCCTCAAACTTGGTTACAAATGGACACTTATCACATTTATATCGATGTGAATCTGTTTTGTTATGTACTTTACTGTGTTTAACAAAGTTATGTCTGTAAGCTGTCGTGTAAGGGCAATGATCACATTTAAATTCTTTTTCTAACTTGTGTTTTCTTTTATGCGAGTTCAAATTACATTTGTAGTATGAGGTATATGGACACTGCTCACAGGTGTACATATATAATTCCTTGTCTTTATCTGTGGCTTCTACATGTTGTGTTAACATATGCCGTTGCAAAGATGATGGGTATTTTGTGACATAGTCGCAGGTATCACAAGCAAATGGTTTCAAGTTTGTGTGGCCGAGGATATGGAGCTGCAGACAATTTTTGTACACGGTTGTATAGTCACATTCCTCACATTGCAATGTTTTTAGTACCTTCTGTGGTTTTCTCTTTTTACGTTTTGATGTACTTGTTCTGAAATTATAATTTGTGCGTTAGAAGTCAGTTATATAGATATACATAGATTTTAAAATTTGTAACGTAGAAAAATCAAATGTATCCACAACCATTGATGTGTTTTAAAAACACTTTTTACTTCCGTAAGGAGCCAGCCTGAGTGCCATGATACAGAGCGAGAGCGCGTGGAACTTCGCCGTCTCTTTCTGCGAGCAGGTTATGCTAGCGAAAGAGATGGCGGGGCGGGACCGGTAGAGTTTTAGAACTCTTCCGGTCCGCCAGCCTCGGGAACGGGCTAGGTACCGCAGAAGACTCAGGTGCTGGAGATCATTAGACAATCTCCGTCCTCTATAAATGCAGGCCTGAGGATGACAATGGAGGCCATCTGTCACCCTAGCAGAAGCAGGCCGGGGTGGCAATGTGAGCGCTACAGACTACGCGCACCCTTTCGGGGTGCAATAAAGGAACCATGAGGTTTCCACACAGGAGAGGGGACCATCTTCAGCCGTAGGTGGCCCGAGGTACGTTGGTGTTCCAGGGATTTCCTTACTAGGATGCACCTGGTTACCCGACTACTGGCACCTGAGACGGCGTGCGGTTTTTTGGTCGGTTGGAGTCCGACATAACCACCTTGGTATCCGTGGGGATTTCCGCACAGTACAAAAACAAAAAAAAATATTAGATAACACAACATCTGTTCATGTTTCTCATATTAATTTTATGATTTTTTACCAAAAATTGTTTGTAAACGGACCATAATACAGACATTCATAGTAACACGACTTGTTTGTGTCCCGTGGATATCGTAAGAGCGGAGTAAGTGAGCAAACTACGCAGGCCAACAGAGCTGCAAAGAGAAGGCTAGTACGTACTATCCAAGCCGGACTAATAACCACCGTATGCTGTGTCGAGATCTTGATGCAACCACAATAGTGACAGGCGGAACTCTATTCTTTCCTAGCGACCGTGTGCCGGTACTTTCCGAAGCAGCCATGCCCGGAAAGGACCTGCCTCTGTTGGAAGGAAAGAGTACCGTGTTGCCGCCCTGCCCACTCGTCAATGGCCGGCTGGAGATTCTCCATGGCGGCAAAATTCAATTTTTCAGAACACCCAACTGCCACAGCACGACAATCTCAATATCCTGGGTGTGAATATTCGCCGGGATCTCAACCCACGAGAGTATATTGAAAGCGTCACTAAGGTGACGTCGCGGAAGCTGGATATACTGCACAGAGTGAGACTGTTCTTCGTGCCTGAGCATCTCTTCCTTCCTGTGCAAATCAGTTAAAGCTTGGAACTTATTACCAGCGCACGTGTTTGCCTCCCACTACGAGCCCGAGTCACTTCAGCGGGGCGTGAAAAAGCATCTCACTAGGCCGCCATAGTGTGGGTGGCCATGCTACACTGTCTTCATTCGCAATGAGTATGGCGACCACCGTTTCTGGATTCTATTCATGCTTTCCATCAGGCGAAATGGAGTCACTTTGGTAGGTTTCCATATATAAAAAAAAGCCTGTCGTTTTTCCAGCACTCAGGGAAACATCCAGGCGGTTTGATATATGGTCGATGGTTTAGGTCAGCACTCCAGCAGTTACCCCGTCTTGCCCGGGGCGGTATTCTTGGAACAGATTTGTAGAACAACCTCAGACTCCACGACAGGTGGAACATTTTCTTCGTTCTTCACATCATCTCCGACCAAGAGGGCCATCAACCAAGGCGAGTGTTCCAACCGTTGCGGAAAAAGGCTGGAAGGTCGCTGTAAGGAGAGGGTGACGTGTGGGCCTTTTATCCCGCTGCACGATAAAGGTAAACCCAGATGTCACGATCGAGACTAGCATCTCTTTATTGTTTTTCCCTTTTTGGGGCGGCTAATGGACAGTTTCAGAGTTATCGTGCCTCTCGGTACTCCTCATGAACCTCGTCCTCCCCTCTGCCTCCACGGTGATGCCACCAACTGTGAGTGTAGGACCTCCGGGCACAAGTACAGACCGTGCAGAGGAACGCCAATTCCTGTGACCACCAGTAAACCACCTTCCGTGGAGGCCGACGACCTCGGGCGCGACGATGCCTCCTTTTATTAAGAGAAAGGCTCACCGTGCCCACCCACTCTTCTACGACCCCTCTCCCTGCATGCGTCCTGAGGGAATCCCATGCAATGGACTGCAAACTTAACTCAAATCCTATAGCAAACCATCAGCATGATATAGTAAATCAAACCTTCCTTTCTGAGGAGAGGCCTCTGCCTAACAGTAGACTATTAAAGGCTGTTGATGATGATGATGATGAGCAACACAAACAACTTACACATCTTTCTCTGGTAGTGGATTTTCAACTTCCGGCCCTTCTTCCATAACCTCTACTTTAACCCACACACTTGCAAACGTAGAAACATCATTACTCTCTTCACTAGAGGTCTTTGTTTCATCAGCTTCATATACTACTTGTTCACCGCTGTCATCTGCTTTTGAAATGATTCCATCTTCATTTGTATCTGACATTTTATCCTGAAATAGAAGACGTCTGTTATTTTTATTGTGATTACCATTTGCCTCGGTGGCGCAGCTGTAGTGAATGCGACTGCTGTGCTTGAGGTCTCGGGTTCGATTCCCGGGTCAGACCAAATGTTTGTATGATCTACAAATATTTGTTTCGAAGTTTGGGTGTTTTCTATGTATAATATGTATGTATTTACAAAAATAAAAAAGATGTAAGTATTGTATCAGTCAGTCTAGTTATCATAGCACAAGCTCTGCTTAGTTTGAAACTAGATGACGTTGTGTGTCACATGTCTGAAATATTTATTTATTTCTTCTGCATCTTGTGCATCAGGTATCATTAGTGGGGGTGGTTATCAGCTATCAATTCATAAGTAGTGGTAGGCCAAAAACTCCTTTCTATGGAAAGGCCCAGGTGTTTTTTGATCCGTCCGCCAGAGTCAATGGAAGGGGGAGGGGTTTGGCTCCTGTTTTTCATTGTAAACTCCCTAAAAACTAAACTAACTAAATAGAGCAAGAGCCCGTGAGTGCCAGACCTTCGTCATTTTATAAAAGCTGAAAGTTCTTCTATGTGTGTCCCTAGTACAGGTAAGAATGATCCCCAAACATGAAGCTGAGGCAGCGGTGGCTTTGGCAGATAACAGGCAACAAAGGTATGTAAAATTCCATCTCAAATTCGTCATAATATAAAACTTGATTTTTTTATATTTGATTCATAATAATATCAAAACTCGCGTTGCTCATTGCCAGACAGTTAGTATGGTTCCAACCCTCTGCCGGACACCCCTAAACTATTATAATTTATAATTATACTTACGTTATATTATAAAACCTAAATTTAATATATAATTTTTTGGGAGCCTATTAAACTATGTTTATATAGTAGCCGGACAGTTTCGAAGGTTCTATCATCTTGCCAGACGCATTCAAAGTAAGCAATAATCGGGAGAGCAAGGAGCGAATACAGTAACTAAACGTTATATTATAAAACCTAAGTTTCATATATAATTTTTTGGGAGCCTATTAAACTATGTTTACATAGTAGCCGGACAGTTTCGAAGGTTCTATCATCTTGCCAGACGCATTCAAAGTGAGCAGTAATCGGGAGAGCAAGGAGCGAATACAGTAACTAAACGTTATATTATAAAACCTAAATTTTATATATAATTTTTTGGGAGCCTATTAAACTATGTTTATATAGTAGCCGGACAGTTTCGAAGGTTCTCTCATCTTGCCAGACGCATTCAAAGTGAGCAATAATCGGGAGAGCAAGGAGCGAATACAGTAACTAAACGTTATATTATAAAACCTAAGTTTCATATATAATTTTTTGGGAGCCTATTAAACTATGTTTACATAGTAGCCGGACAGTTTCGAAGGTTCTATCATCTTGCCAGACGCATTCAAAGGCGGTCCGAATTGTACTCGCAGCACTTACGACGTTTAAACTGCTAACGTGTGGACCGATTTAGTGAGCGCGCGATAACGATGAAAATGATGAAAATATTTAGATTCAATTAAAATAAATTAATTTATCTTAAAAAAATGTGTCCTTTGGTATAATAAACACTAATATTTGATTTACTTTGTTTCATTGGCTTTATAATTTTAATAGCATTGACTTCTTAAAAATGAAAAATAATATCAATTAAATTATTAGATTTTCGATATGATTGACATTGTATGAGAAACATTTTACTCAGTATTATTTTAAATATTTGTTATTGAAATTGTAAAAATTAATTAATGAAATTTCTGGATTAAGAAAAAAATAAACTGCAAAATTTGAAATTAATAACAATGGGTGCGCAGTGAAATCCCGCAATAGACTAAGCGCTCTGTTTCATTCGCACTAGTTACTGTATACGCTCCTTGCTCTCCCGATTACTGCTCACTTTGAATGCGTCTGGCAAGATGATAGAACCTTCGAAACTGTCCGGCTACTATGTAAACATAGTTTAATAGGCTCCCAAAAAATTATATATGAAACTTAGGTTTTATAATATAACGTTTAGTTACTGTATTCGCTCCTTGCTCTCCCGATTATTGCTCACTTTGAATGCGTCTGGCAAGATGAGAGAACCTTCGAAACTGTCCGGCTACTATATAAACATAGTTTAATAGGCTCCCAAAAAATTATATATAAAATTTAGGTTTTATAATATAACGTTTAGTTACTGTATTCGCTCCTTGCTCTCCCGATTACTGCTCACTTTGAATGCGTCTGGCAAGATGATAGAACCTTCGAAACTGTCCGGCTACTATGTAAACATAGTTTAATAGGCTCCCAAAAAATTATATATGAAACTTAGGTTTTATAATATAACGTTTAGTTACTGTATTCGCTCCTTGCTCTCCCGATTATTGCTCACTTTGAATGCGTCTGGCAAGATAATAGAACCTTCGAAACTGTCCGGCTACTATATAAACATAGTTTAATAGGCTCCCAAAAAATTATATATTAAATTTAGGTTTTATAATATAACGTAAGTATAATTATAAATTATAATAGTTTAGGGGTGTCCGGCAGAGGGTTGGAACCATACTAACTGTCTGGCAATGAGCAACGCGAGTTTTGATATTATTATGAATCAAATATAAAAAAATCAAGTTTTATATTATGACGAATTTGAAATGGAATTTTACATACCTTTGTTGCCTGTTATCTGCCAAAGCCACCGCTGCCTCAGCTTCATGTTTGGGGATCATTCTTACCTGTACTAGGGACACACATAGAAGAACTTTCAGCTTTTATAAAATGACGAAGGTCTGGCACTCACGGGCTCTTGGACCAAAAGCAATATACATTTTTAAATGTATTTTAACTTTGTAAGTATAAAATTCCAGTAAGACACCTACAAGGTGTCCGACATCTGGTGAAGGTCGCCGTTGGATGGGGACAACACAGGACTGATTGTTGTGAAGACCCTTGGGGGAGACCAACTTTTAAAAGGAGGAGGGAAAGCGACTTTTAAAATTTACTACCCTCATCTTTTATATTAAGTGTAGATAGCCCCTTTCAATTACTATTACAATAGTCTTAAACAACTGCAGATGAGAAATCTACTTGTAAATTCAGAATTATAATAAAGTGATAAAATACTTCTTATTATTTTTATAAAGATGTGGTCACTCATTGCAAATGCAAACAATGCAGTGACCCACACTCTGGCGACCTAGTGAGATGCTTCTTCACACCGCGCTTGGGAATATAAAAGCTATGGCAGTCATCATGGCAGTGTACGAATCACACAGTTACCTTAATAACTGTCACCCCTTCACCAATGGGCCACTAGTCTCGCACTTACTAACTAAAGACAACAGTACAGGTTCTATGGCTTTAGTTCGGTCTTCTGTGAGACGGTAATACTACCCGGGTTGATCCAGCCCATTTGTACTGAAATCAGTATGGCTCTTATTGACATATGAGAATTAGGCCACTCTCAATTCAGGTGTTAAATGTCAGTTGACGTAATTTATAGAAGTTTTTACATGGTTCTAGGTTGCGTACAATCTTATGTAGAATGGGGCCTACGGGTTACTCCAGTATAACAATGACAGCCCTATTCTTGTGTAAACTACTGCAGTAAAGAATGTAACAATAATGATTGTAAATATGGATAACTGTGTGGCTCAGCGGTAGCAAACGCGACTGCTGTGCTTGAGGTCTCAAGTTCGATCCCGGGTCAGATCAAATGTTTGTTAGATCTGCAAATATTTGTTTCGGAGTTTGGGTGTTTTCTGTGTATAATATGTATGTATTTACAAAAGAAAAAGTATATAAGTATTGTATCAGTCAGTCTAGTTATCATACCACAAGCTCTGCTTAGTTTGAAACTAGATGACGTTGTGTGTCAAATGTCCGAAATATTTATTATTATAGATTAAGAAAGATCATAATTATGAATATATAGTTATAAATAGCTAAAGTTTAAGCGTTAACTAAGCTTTTTGCTGGAATTTATCTTATCTTTCGTTGCTGCTAATTGATCATAACAATCTGAAATCGTCCTTTTTTTTCAGGTTTTGGCGGCATGTTGGCTTGGGTATCACTATAAGTCCATAAACTCGTTATAACGGTGAATGAAAGTTTAGCGTCTATATAAAGCTTTACAAAAAAAAAACATACGGCAAATGTCCTTAATTGTTGTTTTAAGGTTCCTTTGCGATCATGTACTTCGTCTTCGTACGTTTTAGATATTTATTGCATCTTGATAAGTTTATTACTCACGAATTATCACATAAAACAACAAGAAACTTGTAGAAATATTTCCAATTATTAGCAATTAAAATAAACTCATTAGTAGTTCGAGAAAAAATCAATCCTATTGATACCAGTGTTAGCAACCTGAAGTGGACTGATTATCGTACCCAGGGGCGTAAAATTATCGTACATGGATCGAAATTATCGTATTTTTTAAGATTATGTCTATTATAGATAAATAAATCATATAAATTGTAATATTGATATGCGTGCAAGTAGTCTATAGTTAATCTTTTTTAAACCACTGCTGTCAAATCAACAGAACACTGAAACTCAAATGTTTTACACGTAGTACAGACCTGAACTGATTTCCTTTCCACTTCAAGGGAAGTTCAATAAATGCGCCAAGTTTAAAATTCACTCAGACAAAATTTCACTGTTCCCATGCAAGTTGGGTATGAAACATGCCAAAATTTTGTATATATAAAGAAGAAATGTATTCATAAAGATTAATTATTTGTGTTATCACTTAGAAATCGCTAACGGTGAGCGTGAAAAGCACGAATTGGACCGCACGTTGGTACGCTATGAGCGCTATGAGCGTGATTCGGACCACGGCCATAATCGAAATATCGAACTAATATTCCCTTGTTCGCATTGGTAGATGCTATACTAACCAATAAGAAAGCGTGTACAGCAGGTGCTGGATAAAGTTACCGTATCGGCAATGGTGAAACTTAGCAGAGCGCATCGTAAGAATCAATTGGAATAGAGAACTTGTATTTCCTGGTATTTTCCCAAGATTTTATTGGACAAAATAAAATCATGCTAATGCGAAATTTAGACTATCAGCGCATGAGTGAAATAATATAAATTCTCAAATTTTGCATCATGATAGAAATTATCGTACAATCTGTGTACGATAGTAATATGCTATCGTACATCGTACGCAGGCACAAAATTATCGTAAATGTACGATAATTATCGTACGGTTCCGAACACTGATTGATACAATTTTCAATGTTGCCAGCTTTTAACCTAACTTTCCCGTGAACATAATTAAAAAGTAATAAAATGTATTTGATTGCCATATCCAAAAGGGGATATCAGGTGACCTTCTTCATACATACATACAGATAATAGAGTCATATAATATAACACGAGTCATTTCCATATACAACTCCATTCCACTCAGCATTTATTCCACTCAGCACTATAATTTATTATTTAAATAAAAATTGTTTCATTAAACTAGAATTGTTTAATGATGCATTCAAATGGTTTCAAATACGTTTTTGATTTTTGGTCGTTTCTTGGTTGCGTTCCCTAGTAACAAAAGTCAGTTTCACCTGTCAAAATCACTAGATTTTTTTTATTATAGAGTAAGATTGGTGGGTAGTGTTCTATAGAGTAGTAAAAAAACTAAATAAATAAACAATAAAATGTATACAGAAGTGGATGTATTTGTCAGTAATTATACGTTAATAGATCCTGAAATATATCAGCTATGGATTGAGGGGTGTTCTTGTAAGTACTTTTAATTGAATTAGGATTTTATCGCTTGTTATCCATATCAAATCTTCAAAAAAGTAATTATTTATATAAGCGAAGTATGTTACTATCGGGCTAATTTTTTGTAAAGGTATATATCTAAATTAGTATTAGTATAATTGATAAAAGAAAACTATTGTTAGGACGATAGTAACCTTGATTCTCTTTTAAGTGAAAATTAATTTATATAAATTCTTGGTATTACATCAAACGAGAAATTTAAATGGGGAACATCTATTATACAGTTTAGTAATTAATTTTAATCAACGGTTTGTGTCGATGTTATTTAAATTGAATTATATTCTGCCTTGTTTTATGAAAAACACATATAATATCTATTATTTTAGTATTCATACTGATTCAAACAAAAAACAATTTTTACGATAGATTCTGTATATTTTTAACTACTATACTATGGATACTAGACAACTCATATAAATACAAATATATTTTTTTTATATAGAAACATATTGTACATAGAAGACATCCAACCTCCGAGACAAATATATGCAGGTCGTACAAACATTTTGTCTGAGGTCAGGTGGGAATGAAACCTGTGACCTCAAACACAGCAGTTGCTTATACTACCACTGCACCACCAGGGCAGGGCTTATACAATGTCACATTTTTTAGCTTTGAGGAGCAGTACTCTTTAAAAGTACCCATAGGTGGCTTTAGTGTCAATAACAATCATGATGGATGTGGTAAAATCGCTAATGTGTACACTATTTAATTCTAGCAAGTGAAGCGGTATGCACACTGCATCAGAGAGGTTTTGCTAAGGAATACGGAGCAACTGTTGAATTGATTGCTAGCGATGTACTTGACCATTATAGGTATAATCTTCTTTCTCTTTTTCTGCTTCTCGTTCAAAATTAATGTTTAAAATCCAGGCGATTGGAAGTGTCAAACTTTTAACAAAGCAACCTATAACTATTGGATAGCCTAAGCCTCTCCTTAGCAAGGAGGTTTTGGTCTATTATAAGACACTGTCCAGATGGGTTGATAAAGGGTTTATTCCAAGTTTTCTACCTCTTTGTAGTGATGTCATTACAAAGCATATTTTGATCTCATAGTCTCATTTCACGGCACCCATACGAATAATATTGGTGGTGGCACTCTTTACTCTTAATCCGTCACCACAGAAAAATAAAAAGAAAAAGATATGTGTATCTGTGTAGGGATAGATTAAGAATACGGCGTATAGTCCTCACTCTTATAGTCAATCAGGTCGCCTCCTTTCGTACGGAATGATATTTTTTTGAAATTTATTTGATCAGCTTGATCGGAGCGTCACTATTTTCTTAACGCAAATAGACTAATGTCAAAGTCGTTAAGATACAAATGCTAAACAATTTTCTACCTCAATGTCTATAAGATTAAAATTGAATTTTGTCTGACAATACACCAATAAATATTTGATTGTTATAGGACATTCGCTCTCCTGGAACGTCTCCTCACAGTGCCATCAAAACTTTCCGAACAGATGATCTTCCAAATTGATGATGCCACAAAACAAATGCTAATTGAAAAGTAAGTATGTTATTAGTATATGTATATACCAGGTTTTGCCTGCGGCTCCGCCCGCGGTAAATAGTATCCTATGCATTGTTCTGATGTATAAACTATATGACTGTAAAGTTTGATCTAAATCCGTTTAGTAGTTTTTGTATAATAGAATAACAAACATCCAAACATCCATACATCCTTACAAAGTTTCACATACACACACATATTTAATGTTAAAAAGTTTATCGATAGAGTTAAGGTACCTTATTCAATATGGCGCCATCTATAAAAAACTGCGAGTATTTTTATAAAGTCTACTGTCAAAGATTCTGTACCATATGCAATCGGGCCAAATAACATAGTAGCGCCATCTATCGGAATTTATAAAATTAGTAGTAAATCAAATAAGTATCATAATGAATCTCCCCATTAGAATGAGAATAAAAACTACCCTATATTATTCTCCAGTCTCCTAACATCTCCAGACAAGAAAATCATACTATCAAATAGTTCTATTGCGATGTGAAAGAAAGACAAACATACAAACAAACCAATACACTTTCACATTTATAATATTAGTACGGATAAACACATGTGGGTCAGCTCTAGTGGTACTCCAGACTCGCCGGAACACACAGATAAGCAACTCTTTCTTTGTGTGTTCCACAAATGGTTGTTCTGTGTCTGGGTGTTCCTTGTGTCCGTGTATGTTTGTAGAGTCCCCATTGACACAGAATTTATTCCAAGTGCGATTGTTGTCTTTAGAGTAGTAGGTAGAACAGCCCCAGACCTGTAAATCAAAGGGGGAGACAAGCAGTGAACGCCATTCAAATTTTCAGATACTATGATCTCGATGATGCAGTAATCAGGGAACTGCTTGGACGCAAACTGTCTTCAAGACATAGGAAAGATTTAGACGAGGTGAGTAATGAACCCATCCATTTTTTTTCACCACAACCCCTATTTAGTCCGTGAGTGTCGTAAAAGCCGGCTATAGGAGCTAACTCCACAAGACAACATGACTGCAAAGAGAAGAAAAACTGGAAACAAACCCTTTTTTTTAACGTGTGGAGACCCCCTCGGGCCGTCACCCCACCGGGGTTTACGGCGGGGTGGTGTGTCGGAACCGGACCGATTAAAACCACACGGTGTGCCACTCTGCGCCTGACATAGGAGGGATCCGGGAACCGCTGCTATTACGACATCCAGGCCACAAACACCCTATTTCCCCAAAATTTCCTTTTTAGGGAGAGGCATATGTCCAGCAGTAGACTATTAAAGGCCAATGATGATAATGTACTATATTGGTCTATAATAAGAGGTATTCTGTTCTAAACCAATCCATGTCCAGGTTTCAGAGCGCTCAGGTGCTCCGTTACGTTGCTGCCGTCGCCAGTTCGATAATGTCCGTCGTGTGTTCAAGACCGTGGAAGAGATGCCTGGGAATGTCGTCGCCAATATCAGAAGTACCTTCCTGCTATCTGAACCTTTGGCTAAGTGAGTAGGTCATTTATCAGGACAGTAGGACAATAGGGCATTATAGGAATCCGTTTGGTGACGGATTACGAATTCAGAGTGTCACCACTACCCCTATTCTTCTCATAGGTGTTGTAAAAGACGACTAAGGGAACAGAAAATGCAACCAACCCTATTCCAACCCGTCTGGACAGCATGCCAAAACCTCCTTTCTAAGAAGAGGCTATTGTCCAGCAGTGGGCTGTTAAAGGATGATTGATGATGATGCTGACCCGTAGGATTATGTTATAAAGTCACCGTTTAAGGATGGTAGACACACTCTCCCGAACTAAACGGTTCGGCTCTGCCTTTCTGTGCAATTCAGTTAAAATCTGGAACTCACTATCAGCGCACACATTTCCCTCCCACTATGAACCCGGGTCCTTTAAACGGGGCGTGAAAAACCACCTCACTAGGCTGCCATTTTGTATTGTCTGCATTCGCAATGAGAATGGCGACCATCACTTTTGCATTCTTACCGTGCTTTCCATCGGGCAGGGTAGAGTCCATTTGATAGGTGCAGAAACAAAAATTGGCCTGACATATCATAGGAGTCCAATATAGCTCACTTAGGATTCATAATATTTGTGTCTATGGTGATACTCTGTTTACAATGGTGTGAGTCTATTTTTAATTCATTTTGTCTCGCTTTTCCGTCAAGGGAAGTAGACTCATTGTGTTGCCAACTCCTTTCAATTTTCTTCTGATTAATCTTTTGTGAGTTTCAAGACAATTTAATACTTCCAGGGACTTCCCCGAGTGTCATAACTCGGTGTGTTTGTTGCTCACTGCTGTTAATCTAGGTGAACAAGAGATACAATGGTGGGCCCCATGTGCATCTCTCCATTGGTAATCAGAATTCCTCCCAAGTGGCAAGTTTTCTTATTGTATTACTAATTGGAGGGTTACCAACAATAATGATATAATGTATAATGAACTAGTTGACACGCGCAGCTTTGTCTGCATCCCCTAAAAAGTTCCCCGGCTTTGGAAAACGATAATTCGGCTATCCAATGCTGAAAGAATGCTTCAATTCGTACTTGTAGTTTCTGAGATAACGCGTTCAAACAATTTTGCCAACTAGTAACAAACTTTCTTTCTTTCTTTTAGAAAGTATGGCGCTGTTGTCTTCATAGCTTGTATGAGGTTCGAAACTGCCAAGAGGAAGCTGCAATATTTATCATTTAATGATTTCTATCATTGTGCACAGGTGAGTTCAGTTCCTGAAGAAATTTCTTACTCAGGGTGTCTGAGGATACCGGAGACCCTGCTCATAAGAGGTGGAGCTCCTAAATTGTGGTGTATGAATAATACTTACAGATAACTGATGTTAAGCAATTTTGTTTGTTGCTTTTTACTAGAGAATCTCCTTCTCACTCATTGGGGTTGGGGGGGAAGGGGGGTTTAAAGGACATCACATTTGTGTTTTTACGTATAGGTGGTTACACGGTAACCAGATAGTCACTTTCCATGATCAGTAAGCTTATTCTCCCCCAAAAACTATTAAAATTTATTTTTTTTATTTGTCGGTTTGTTGAAATATCTAACAAGTACATGGCAGCAAAAGACAAGCGGTTACCGCCTGTAAGTCTGATATCCAAGTCTTTGTCTGATTCCAGGCCATCATGACAAGTTGGACATACAGCTGCACCGGTCCGGAGTACTATGATACTGAGATGGATAGGGAGTTCCTTCTGGAGCTGAGAGAGTTGAGGATACTCCTCGACAAGGAGAAGGAGCATAAGCAGTAAGTGGTTAATATCAAGCTTTGCTCGCGTAGAGCCTCGGTGGCGCAGCGTCTATGACTACTTGTTCTTAAGGTCTCAGATTCGATTCCCGGGTCTGATCAAGTGTTTATATGACCTGCAAATATTTCCTTCGGAGTTTATGTGTTTTCTATGTATAATATGTATGTATTTACAAAAGAAAAGTATATAAGCATTCTATCAGTCAATCTAGTTATCATAGCACAAGCTCTGCTTAGTTTGAAACTAGATACAATTTACATTTGTTTATTAGCGTTAAATTTTCCTGTGCCTCACAGGATCTTGTTTACTATTCTAACATATCTTATATTTTCAGTTTAATATGCATGAGATTGAGACCAAAACTGTTGGAGAAGTCATATCAAGAATTGGAACTTAACTTCAGGTATTTGTTACATTTTATTTCTCCACGTGACGGATCAAGAATACAGAGTATCACCCTATTCTTCCCATGGGTGTCGTAAGATTTTTTTTCTATGTTAAAAGCCTGCCAAAGTGACTCTACTTTGCCTGTTAAGAGCATGAATAGAATCCAAGAGTCGCGGTCACCATACTCATTGCAAATGCAGAC
Source organism: Hypercompe scribonia (assembly GCA_949316085.1). Taxonomy (NCBI): domain Eukaryota; kingdom Metazoa; phylum Arthropoda; class Insecta; order Lepidoptera; family Erebidae; genus Hypercompe; species Hypercompe scribonia. Next base: position 7,958,555 of record OX438997.1, read on the forward strand.
AACGCAGTATGGTGACCCACACAATGGCAGCCTAGTGAGATGCTTTTTCACACCCCCGCTTGGAGACGTAAAAGGCATGACAGTCACCGTGACAGTGTAAGGCTTACACAGTTACCACGATAACTGTCACCCCTGCATCAATGGGCCTCTGGTTGCGCACTCACCAACGAAACACGACAACATGGATGCTGTCGCTTTAGGTTGGTCTTCTGCGGGAGGGTAGTACTGCCCCGGTCGAGCCGGCCTGCTTGTGCTGAAATCAGCGTGACTCTAATACCTAGCAGAAGACGACTAAGAGGCGACTAAGGAAACTATATGTAAGACAACATCACTGCAAAGAGAAGAATAACTTGAAACAAACCCTATTCCAGCCCGTCTGGCCAGCGTGGTATAGTAGGCCAAAACTTCCTTGCTAAGGAGAAGCCTATGTCCAGCAGTGGACTGTTAAAGTGGACTGTAAAAGAACCTACACAATGTTTCTTAAATATTGTGTAGGTTCGCTTCGCTACCAGCAAATTGGTGGGTAAAAACGATGCTACCAGAGTTGTGCATCAACTCCACGAGGTTTTTGTACCAGTTAGATACTCACCTGATCATCCTTGTGATAGACCGTCAGTTGTAAAGTTTGAATGTATGGCAATGTAAGTACACGATGATTGAGCCGGGCTGACCTTTCTGAATCTACCATCACTAGCAGTCCACACTTCACTTATTACGACGGCTAGTGGCTTTATAACTCTGACACGGGCCACCGAAACGCGAGAAGAGACAAATTAGGTATCGCTTGCTAACAGCTGCGATAAAAACAGCAATGTACTAACCAACTGTATTTATTATACGTGCCGACATCCCGTCACGATGTCAATGTCAAAGGTGGCGAGTCGACGGCCCCACTACACGAAACATCTTCCGTAAATTACCGAACATAACTATTGATCATGATGGTTATTATCATTTAATCTGACTATATTGACGATAAACAAACATGTCTCCTTTTCCACTGCTGGACATAGACCTCTCCTTAGAATGTATATTCTGGTCTACTATACCACATTGACTAGACGAGTTGGTATAGGGTTTGTTTCAAGTTTTCCTTTTGTTAATCTTCATATAAGTGGGTAGATGACTGTATCGTAAATAAATACCAATGTCCACTTCATTAAAACTAATATCGCGAAACATCTCGGAAAACTAACATAGCTATTTATTATTATTACGAATTTCAATCAAATATACAGTGAAATATATTGTTCAATTGAGTAGTCTAAAACAGTGACGTCACAATTTGGTATTTAGTACATTTTTCATACAAAATTGTCGTTTTGACAGATGATAAAAAGTAACTAATATGACTAAGGTGTCATCTAGCCTATTATGTACGTATAGTGTTGATTATAAAAGATAGCTTCTATTCAGTGTGTCGGTATCTAAATGTTCTCAGAGACGTAAGTTAAAAAAATACTAAAAATCAAGTTTTTGCAGTAATATTCTCTTGCACAGTTTGCTCCCTTAGTCTTACGACACCCAGGGGATGAACAGACGAATTAATTTAATATATATTATTGAATGATATTGATTGGCACAACTTCATCCTCTTTCCTACTCTGTCGTGCCCGATGGGGTTGATACGTACTGGCAAAACATAACGTTACATCTTTGTAACAATATGGCGTGCCATAAAGTATTGAGTATCGAGTATTGTGGAGGGAACGAGTGTCATATCCCTCCGACACCAAGGAAGGATGCTCCGACCAGGCGAGGTGATCATGCCTGGCGGGCCACGGCCCAACGGTTGATGTTGGGATGTTGTATATATGCTAATTGCCACGCGAATCTCTATATCGCGATACAGGATTAGTAGTTGCATTGCAGTTTATTACATTTATACGTTTCGTTCGTACTTCGTAGTTCGATGTATCTTCGCTAGATGGCCCTGTTCTGTAGTTTTTTTTTGTGCTGTAATGTGGAAGTCGCCACAAGTATTTAATATTGAATGCTTTGTTTGCAGGTTGTATACGAGGGCGTTGGTTGGGTTGGCTTGCAACCTACACCGAGGCAGGGAACTTAGATCGCTGTTCATAGATTTACTTGAGAGGTTTGTTTCTTTTTTCAATACTAATGCATATTTAAATGTTATGTCTTAGCAGCCTTTTCAAGAACAATCGAACCTTACAAGCAAGGGAACTCTCTTCAAGTCTGTGTTTATTTAGGATTCAAGCAGTTACCCATCTGTCTGGACTGAGGAAAGACTTGACAACTCTTGCTCTAGGGATATGTCTTGTGTCGCGGCATGATTTGCAAATACACATGAAACGGACACAAAAAACACCCAGAGTCAGCAAATCTGTTCATGTGGGGTTTGAACCTATAATACTCAGCAGAGTAAGAAGCTGCGAGACTGCTTAAACCACTACGCAAGCCGTATACGATATATTTGTATTTTTTTTTAAATTTAAGGTCTATCAGTGACTACTCTACCTGATGGAAAGCATGAATAGAATCTAAGAGTTGTGGTCACCATACTTATTGTGAATACAGACAATGCGGTATTGTGACCCATACTATGGCGGCCTAGTGAGATTTTCACGTCCCATTTGGGGACGTAAATATATTGTGATATGTATGTTTTTAATAGCATGATACTCAATAGCAGTCTGGTTACCATAGTACAGGCTCTGCCTAGTTTGGGATCAGACGTCGTACGTGAGATTGTCAAGATGTTGTTGTTGCAGGTGTGTGGAGCCGCTGAGACTCGGTTCGTGGCCAAAGACAGATTTAGCGCAGTTCCTTTGCGCCTACGAACAATGTGCTCTGCAAATGGATGTTTTGAGGTAATATAACAACAGGTGGTAGTCAACAGCAAATTTCTACCATAAGTAGTAGTAATAGAAGAAACCTTCAATGCTACTATTATCAATTTCTACTATTTATAGTAGAAATCTGTCGGCATATTTCTACTATTTATACTAAAAATCAGCATTTTTTTTCTATATTAAGAGCCTGCCAAAGTGACTCTACTCTGCCTGATGGAAAGCATAAATAGAATCCAAGAGTTGTGGTCACCATACTCATTGCAAATGCAGACAATGCAGTATGGTAACCCACACAATGGCGGCCTTGTGAGATGCTTTTCCACACCCCGCTTGGGGTCGTAAAAGGCATGACAGTCATCGTGACAGTGTAAGGCTTACACAGTTACCACGATAACTGTCACTCCTGCATCAATGGGCCTCCGGTCTCACACTCACCAACGATACACGACAACACGGATGCTGGTGCTTTAGGTTGGTCTTCTGTGGGTGTTGGTCATCATCATGATCGACAGCTTTTATTAGTTCACCGTTGGACAAAAACCACGCCTTAAAAAGGTTTACTATAGAAGATATGCTATACCACTCTGGCCAGACGGGTTGGAATAGGGTTTGTTTCAAGTTTTCCTTCTCTTTGTAATGATGTGTGTGGTGTGGTGACTCTGTATTCTTAATCCACCACCACACGTAGCTACATTTTTAGTCCTAAGTGACCCCAGTATAATATGCTGCGCCTGCGCACGTATCGAGTCCCTCACTTATTATGACATATCTTTTACAGGGAAGCTGATTTGAAGAGCGTGTGGGAGAGATATATGCGTGTTATAAGCCAGTGTTTATTGACTATGTATCATATTTAGATCTTAAAATTATTTATTTTGTTTTGGTTAGATGTGGGTAAGCAGAAATAGACATTTTCATTTGTGGATAAAGGCCACTGCAGACTAGTAATAATTTTCTTTATTCTGTGGCGATTTCCATATACAGCGCAAACAGAAAAACATACTACAGCGCCATCTAGCGAAGACACATCGAACTACGGAGCAATTATTAATCCTGTATCGCGAAATAGAGATTCGCGTATCGATTAACATATGTATATTATTGTATATACATCTCAACATCAACCGTTGGCCCGCCAGACATGATCACCTCGCCTGGTCGGAGGATCCTCCCTTTGTGTTGCAGGGACACGACACCCGTTTCCTCCACAATATCAATATTTTTTTCCTTCGAATCTTCAAGAGAACAGCGTACTGCTTAAAGACCGCTAATGCTCTTAAATCTTGAGTTGTAGGCGTTCATGGGCGACGGTCGTCACTTTCTATCAGATGTTTTTTTTAACTTGATAATGCGTTGTAATAAAACTTTCTTTCAATGATTGAATATTTTTTTCTATTATTAGCATCTGTTAAAGGGTGATGAACGCATGGGTCCATGGGTGATGGTAACCACTAGAGTATATCACTTCATTCGGATAAGCATTTGCATTTATTTATCTAAAGTGGAATCTATGTGAATAAATAAATATTGGTTTTTATTTTTTTTTTCTAAAAAAAGCTAAAAATTTGTCTATTTCTGCTTACCATTTAATAGCGTCATAATTTAGTATAACTATGTCGATAAAGTGTTTGTTTATGTGATTGTTGTTTATAAATCTTTGTTTGTTTTATTCTTGTGTTGTTACAGATAAAAATTAAAAAAAAAAAATACAAAAAATTATTTTTCAATAACTTTATTTAATAAAAAAAAAATATTATTCCAAAATAGTCAACTAAAAATAAGTACTAAATAATGTTCACAAGTTATCACAACTTATAATATTTACAACAATGAATACACATTTGTCTCATAATTTTATAACCACAGAGCACAAAAAAAAAAAACCTTTGTCTATGCCTACTAAATTTTAACTTCTTTGTTACAAGTACTCTTTAACCAGTAGGAGAAAGAACTATCCCAGAATTTGGCCGGTCTGTGGGTCTGTTATTCAGAGGACGTGACGATTATATTGTGTGATGAGCTTTTTATGTATATCGACTGATAATTTAATGTATTTCAGCGCCATCTACCGAAAACCAGTAAATATTAATCCTACATCGCGCAATATAAATTCTCTACTATTTCCTTTCAAGCTTAAATACCTTGGTGAAAACAAATTAATGGCATAATACACCTATCAATGAGCGTATAATTATACACTGGGTATGTATATGTATAATCCATATTTTGATTAATGAATAAATATCTCGGACATCTGACACAACGCCATCTAGCTTCAAATTTAGCAAAGCTTGTACTATGACAGCTAGATTGACTAATAGAATACACTGATTGTGAAACAAATGTTTGTAGATCATACATTTGGTCCGGCCCGGGAATAGAACCTGAGAGCTCGGTGTAGCAGTCATATACTACCCTCCACCACAGTCAGTCAATAATGTTATGTTTAATTAGTGATGTGATAAGAAGTCGTTTTAATATTTTTTTTAAATCAATTCCTAAGTCTCATGGTATATCATTTTCATAGTCTCATTATAGCCATTTTATGAAACTGTAGTTATACAATTACGAAACATTCATTTGTAAAAGAAACATGTTTGAATCATGGTCCTTTAACATAAATACTATTCTCGTTATATTAAGATATTAATATTATAATACAGATTAAATGATAATGAACTGCAGTGATTAAATATTCGTATTAATTTAATAATCATTTTAAATACTTTTTTGTAAACTGGCTGGTGGGTCATTTGATGCGATGGATTTTCTTTAAAACAATAGTGGCGACGACGGGACTAATAGTAAGTCCCCGAAGCGATTAAGTCTCAAAGTCGCCGTTATTTTAAAAATTCGATTTAGTCACATTAAACGGTTGACTATAAAATATAATTTTTGGTTTAAATCAGTTTCATCTTATATATTAAGGTATCTTAGGTATTTATTAAGATGAATTGATTTCTTTTTGGCTTTTTTTTTTCTAATAATGTTAAAATTATACTCTAAAGGACAATGTTGTTTTCTTTTTATGTAACCTTAATTACCAATGTAACAAAAAGAGACGACAAGAGTGTAGATGATGTCAAATTAAATCAGAGTAGAGTTGATTTTTCATGTTCTCTTTATTTCCACGCAAAAATCTTACTAAAATCCAATCTTATTATATTTAATTTAAATTTAGTGCAGTTTAGAACATGACGCAGAATAATTAAGAAATAGAAAGAACAAGAAAGCCATGCAGTCTCTTTATTAAGCGTGAAACGGAACTTGGCAACAGCAACTTATGACGTCATTCGTTGCTTTGGTCAAATTATTTATTTAAATATTAAGTCTCCGTGTGGTGATAGATTAAGAATACAGTGTCACCCTATTCATCCCATGGGTGTCGTAAGAGGCGACTAAGAGAACTAAATGTGAAACAAAACCAACCCGTCTGGCCAACGTGGTATAGTCGGCCAAAACCTCCTTGCTAAGGAGAGGCCTATGTCCAGCAGTGGACTGTTAAAGGCTTTAAGTACTTGATAAATAAAAAAATGTTTTTAATTTGACATTTTATGGTAAAATGTAAAAGAAAAAATTGACTGAAAAGTCAGAAAACGCAGTTCGATTCCTGTATAGTTCAAACTATAACTTAGTCTAGGTTAGTGTGACTATACTTGATTCTGTTCCGCTCCTAAATGTAATAGCGTGATGTTAAATTATTACTTTTATAAGACATTGAGCTATTAAATGCAAGAATACAATATCTTATTTGTTTTTGAGATTGAAGCGTTTAACTTAATATACACTTCAGTTTTATTATACAGGGATGTTACATTACAGTAGAGTCATATTTTAAGGTCGTATATGTAAGAAAATAACCGAAATAAACACATATTTATATAATTAGCATTTTTTGATAGTCAAATTGAATATTTACTAACTACATATAATGTGTGACCCTATGTTTTGACCACACGGTTCCGAAACACCCTGTATACAAACCAAAATTGGGTTCAAATGTTAACCTTTATAAATACAGCCAAGTATAATAAAATTATAAAAAAAAAAACATTAAAAAGTAAAAAAAAATACATTGTAGTACCCACCTTCCGCTTAAGAAATTTACAAAGAAACGCATACTTTTCGAACTAAATCAATAATTAATTAATTTCTTCACATAGCCAAATTAAAACTAAATAGGAATCTCGTGTTATTATTTTTAATATATATATTTTTATATTATATAATAAAACATGGGAAAATTATTCGAGTTCATCACAAAAACTGTCTACAATATCAATATCCATACATGTACAAGTACTCAGATCATTTTATGTACAATAAGCGAGCGATATGAACCTATATACAACCTTCTCTTCAAATTTCAGGGGGTCTTCCAATGACCCCCAAGTGGGTCACAAATACAAATGTCGGGAATGTAATCAATAAAAACATATTCGATTTGTTTCAATTAAAAGACAAATCTTCAGAATCAATACAAAAGCTGGTCAACTTCAGGAAATTCTGTGTATTCTTCATCAATTTTCTAGATATATCACATATTATTCAGACTCAAGACTCGGCAGACCCCACGTCGCTAGACCCTATGGGGTCAATGAAGTCTAGCCGCTGAGAAAACACAGATTTCCCGAGCCACATCAAAGGCAATACAGTCTTTTTTCTTAACGTGCTTTGGAACGCTTGAGGTCACTCCGCCTCCGGACCCTAGCGCCTAGCCTACAGCGGGAGGGACCGAATGCCCTCTCATATGTCCACTTCACAGATTTTTCTCTTTTGTGCGACGCCATTGCCTTTCTTGATTAATTCCTGTTTTAGTCTGTAGTATGTGTCCAGTCGGGTCTGACCATATTCCTGTAACAAGTGTACCTTTAGTTAACTGCAATAAGGTTTATAATAGAATAATATAATAAAATTATGTCAGTGATGGCGGATTGAGAATACACTCACCATCCTTATACTTCCCATGAGTGTCGTCAGACTAATGGAACAAATTACGCAAGACAACATCACTGCATAGAGTAGGAAAACTTGAAACAAACCCTATACCAACCCGTCTGGTCAGGGTAGTGTAGTAGGCCAAAACCTTCTTTTTAAGGAGAGGCTTATGTCCAGCAGTGGACTATTAAAGGCTGTTCATAAATACAATATATATAGCAAATTATATTCTGTATCTGTGCTTTGAAAAAGCTGAGTGACTAATTTGTCACTTACTTTAATTCAGCGATTTTAATAACCCTTGGCCGTTTCAGTTTATATGTTTGTTTGACCTCTTAAACTACTGAACCGTTTTATATATAGTTTTCACAAGTAGACAGTATGTACTTGGAATTATATATCAGAAAAAGCTATGTGGGCTTAAAGTATTAGGGATTTAGGAAACTTTGGGCAAATATGCAAATAATCATCTGATGACCAGTGATCACAACTCATAACTACAACATTGTCCACCCAGAACCAAGCAGTTAAGGTTCCAATAACTTCAGTTAGTCTTTGAAAAGCAATGGGCAAATAGCTCAACATGGATTTATTGTTAGGCTGTGGCATAACTCTTAGCAAGACTACCAAAGTGACTTAACTCTGTCTGATGGAAAGCGTGGATAGAATCCAAGAGTGGTGGTCGCCATACTCATTCGGAATGGCGTACTATGACAGCCTAGTACCTATGACTCTTGAGTTGCATGTCCACGGGTGGTGTAAATAAATGAATAGTTAACAAATTCCACTTACCCAATATCCAAATGGAATTTGACTCTTCACAGCATTAACGCAAGACCACAGCGTCCATAGAAGGTGGCTGCTGAGTGTGAACGCTTCCACTTCGTACAGCAACTGGTTGATCTGGTCCACTGAGGGGGGGTTTGGCTCCTTATTGTCTGATAAGTTCGCGTTGTAATGCTTTAGATACTCTTTGATGAAAATTTCCTGAAAAAAGAAATTGGATTATTTTCGGATATTTGACACAACGCCATCTAGTTTCAAACTAAGCAGAGTTTGTACTATGAAAGCTTGACTGACTGATAGAATACTTATATGCTTTTCCATTGTGTTGAACTCGGCTACGGCGGGCAGTTTTAATGGAGGCCAGCCAATTACACAAGAGATATTATAGTGCGCAAACATAGGTGCATTTTCTGTTCCCTCACTGTCATAACCTGATGGGACGGCTTTACGACACGAGTAGGGAGATTAGGCGCAGTACCGACGGTTCTGTTTCCAGACTTGGGACTGTTATTAAGCATTGCTATAATTCAAAAAACTCAATAACAGTTTTAGGCCTGACCTGGGAATCAAACCCAAATACCTCTTGATTAGCAAACGAGGCATGTATATAGAAAACACTCAGAATTAAATTGGCAATTTCTACCCAACATTAGTGGGTTTTATGATATAGGTACTAAACGACTAGACGGGCCTGAAAGTAAGTGATTACCACCATCTATCCATTAAAACCTGCAATTGTAGAAACCAGTGCTTTATCACCATTCAGAGGGGGTTTCTGTATTGATTCTCTTAGATATGTATGGTATACTAACCTTTTGCTCCAACGTTGGAAAATCCTCTTCATTGTAGCAATAGAATGGATGTACTGGATTGGAATAGTCCAGGGCCCACTCCTGGAAGTGGTTGGCAATATCGAAGCCTCTGTAGTTGTATGCGCAGTATTCGTAGTCTATGAACATCATTCTTGGTTCTCCGGAGTCGGACATTCTGTAAAAAAGTAATCAATAAATGTGGCGCCACAAAAGTTGGACGGCTTATGTGGCGTGACCGCAGAAAAGTTGCAGAATTCGTTCACACATCTCACACATGGATTTCTGATCTCAAACTAGGTAGAGCCTGTGCTATGGTAACGAGAATACATACATATGATAATAAATGATAAACATATCTAAAAAAATAAACATAAATAATAGTAATAAAGATTTCGAACATTTGACGTCCAACGCCATCTAGTTTCAAACTAAGCAGAACTACTAAGTTATTATTTAATAAGAAAGTTACTTTTAAAAGTGGCTTCGTTCACTTTTTCACGGTACAGTAAGCAAACTAGCCAACAGATAACCTGATGGTAAGTGATTACCGCCGCCCAGCATACTGCTGGACATAAGTCTCTCCTTAAAAGGTTTTGTTCTACTATACCACTTTCGCCAGACGGGTTGGTTATTATTCCAGGCGCAGAGTGGCATACCGTATGGTTTTAGTTGGTCTGATTCTGACGCACCACCCTTAAACTCTAGTGTGGTGGCGACCCGAGAAAGTTTCCACACGTAAAAAAGGGGGGTTTGTGTCGAGTTTTCCTTCTCTTCACAGCGTTGTCTCTTACGACACCCACGAGATGAATAGAGGTGGTAACACCCCCTATTCTTAACCCTGTCACGGCACCAATAAAACTTACTCTACTAATAAAGTAACATACCTGCTCAATATACTATCTGATGTGTTGGCATCCTCGAAGCTGGAGAGGTCCTTATCTTCAACACCTTCGCTGGTGTCTGATTGGTTCGCCATCCCCATGTCATCGAAGATTAGTATATTACCTGACAAATGAAATGGGGGATTAATCACATCATCATGTTCAGCTGACAGGTAGGAGATATGCCCAGATTTGTTAAGATCCTTCGCTACCACATTAATTTGATTCTTCATTTTTATAACTATGTGATGAAAATCTAAGCTCTCTTCATGCATGATCACCTCGCCTAGTCGGAAGATCCCTCCTTTGTGCTGGAAGAACATAGCACCTGTTTTTCCACAACCGCTTAAACAACTACGGCCATCTATGTTTGCCTATTTTTTTTCTATATTAAGAGCCTGCCAAAGTGACTCTACTCTGCCTGATGGAAAACATGAATAGAATCCATTACAAATCATTGCAAATGCGGACAATACAGTATGGTGACCCACACTATGGCGGCCTAGTGAAATACTTTTTCACACCCCGCTTGAGGACGTGAAAGGTATGACAGTCATCGTGGCAGTGTAAGGCTCACACATCGACAACGATGACTGTGACCCCTGCATTAATGGGCCTCCGGTCTCACACTCACCAACGAAACACGACAGCACGGATGCTGTCGCTTTAGGTTGGACTGAGAGGGTAGTACTGCCCCGGTCGAGCCGATTCGTTCGTGCTGAAATCAGCGTAGTTCTACTAACTGATAAATATATATAGATAATTTACCTTCTTGCATATCATTGTGGCAGAAGACAACTGGAGAGTCAACAGTGGCGAGGAACTTCTTTAACCATTTCAGCTCTTTGTCAAAGTCCACGGCACCCATCATTTTGATGATGCGCTCTTCTTCTGGATTCTGAAACAAAGAATATTGTGTGTCGTGAGAGTTGATAAGGGGGGGAAAACGTCTGTTTATTTTTTTTACGTGCAGCCATTGTACCGTTCATTGCGTTTACAAGCACAGTGATAATTAACTCCGTGTGGGAGCCAATTGAGAATATGTATTGACACCACCATTTATCCCGACGTGATGTAAGAGACGACTATAACAAACTACACAGGACAACAGCACTGCAACCCCTGCGAACCCTTTTTTTTGAAGGTGTGGAAGCCCCCTCGGGCCGTCACCCCACTGGGGTTTACGGCGGGGTGGTGTCGGAATCGGACCGACTAAAACCACACAGTGTGCCACTCTGCGCCTGACATAGGAGGGAGCCGGGAACCGCTGCTATTACGACATCCAGTACCCCTGCGAACCCTATATCAACTCGTCTGGCTAGCGTCGTATAGTAGGCCAAAACCTCCTTTCTAAGGAGAAGCCCATGGCCAGTGTTTAAGGCTGTTAATGATACATACACTCAAGGTTTCAACATAGGGCTAGGTAGAGGTGAATCAAACGCGTGTTTCTTTACAAACATACAACAAACAGACACAAAGAACATTCAGACTTATATTAACTATTTGTGGATCACAAAGTGTTGCAAGACGCTTAGGGTTCCCACCAAGAACTAAGTGTTCCAAGTCAACGTTACTGCAAGTGGTGCACTTGTTGCTCGACGGACGAGGCTCTGGCATCCTGATTAGCGGCTTGCCACCTATTGTGTGGGACCAATCACTGGTCAGAAAACTTTAATATGCCTCTGTCTACTCCTCCGGGGAAACAGAGTTAGAGGTCGATTCCCGGGTCAGACCAAATGTTTGTATGATCTGTTAATATTTCTTTCTGAGTTGACGTGCTACGGAGCACACGCTCTTTTGGAGCAGAAAAGGGGTCATCAGCAAGCCGTAGGTAGATGACCCGAGGTACGTCGGGGTTTCAGGGATTTCCTTTCTAGGGTACACCTGATTCCCCGGCTACTGGTACCTGAGACGGCGTGTGGTTCTTGGTCGGTTCGAGTCCGACATAACCACCAGGTGGTATCCGAGGGGATTTCCGCACAGAAAAAAAAAAAAAAAGGGGTTTTCTAAATGTATGTATTAATATCAGTTGTCTAGTACCCATAGTACAAGCTCTGCTTAGTTTGGGACTAGATTGCGTTGTGTACGATGTCCCATATGTTATTTAATATAATTATTACACGCAGATAATACAGTTGTCCATGCTCATCACACAATTTTTTGCCCTGGATGTGCATCGAACCTACGACCTTGCCTTCCAGATCAATAGACCAGTTCAGAGTATTAATAAATGTATCTTACCTTGCCCTTAAGGTTGCCCGCTGCTTGCTCTTCCTTGACTGTCTTCAGCCATTTATAACAGTTCTTCCAGATCCAGTTGGGGTCTTTGGATAGGGGCAATTCCAGGGAGTGGATGGCAGCCATCTTCTCAGCGATCTTCATGGAAATAGCTGGATCTCCTAGCTCTTTGGGAAGGAGTGGACGAGCCTGGAGAATGAATGTCATTATCGTTAATCATCATAGATACAGTCATAGAATAATAAGTACACACATGGGCGCAGGGAGGGTGGTGGAAGGGGGTGCACCTGGTAGAACAGAAAATACATAGAAAAATACATATTTTTATCTTGTTTCATAAAGAAAAGTCAATTTATAGTTAAAGGTAGATAGTATGTGTGGATGTAGATGCAGCAACCCTCTGAAAATAAATCTGGCAACGCCAATGATTACACACACTGTTGGCTACTTCTCCCCTGGGTCTGTTTTAGAGTGGGAGAGTCAGCATCATCAACAGCCTTTAATGGTCCACTGCTGGACATAGACCTCTCTTTAAAAAGGGGGTTCTTGGCCTACTAAACTATACTGACGACGGTGACGTCCGTGTGGTGACGGATTAAGAATACATAGTGTGATTAAGAGTACATAGTGGTGGTACCCCTATTCATTCCGTGGGTGTCGTAAAAACCGACTAAGGGAACAAAGTATGCAAGATAACGTCATTACAAAGAGAAGGAAAACTTGGAACAAACCCTATTCCAACCCGTCTGGACAGCGTGGTATAGTAGGTCAAAACCTCCTTGGTAAGGAGAGGCCTATGTCCAGTAGTGGATTGTGGAGGCTGTTGATGATGAAACTACACTGGCCAGACGGGTTTGTATCAAGTTTTCTTTCTCCTTGCAGCGCTGTTATCCTGAGTAGTGTGCTCCCTTGTCGGCTCTTACGACACCCACGAGATGACCTTCATATTCTTAACCCATCACCTGGTAACTATACTCTCACATTAAACTATAGTCTCATAGAAAACCTGTATTGAGCAATTTTTTCGCCACATTTCACTGAGTAAATGAGATTACCGGATCCCGGAACTCCTACACCCCCAACTCTTAAGCGTGAGCTAGTGCGCGCGTGCGTACGTGTATGCGTGCATGTGTGTGTTCACCAGCAGTAGACCTGATGGTGAGGTCTACTGCTATTACAAATTCCTAATATCTCAAAATTTTATTTGAACATTCGATTTAAATTAATGTATATTATTTTCATTTCAATTACAATCTGTCCACATATTAGCTGCACGAACAGTGGTTCAGTATTTTAGGAGATTTGTGGCAATAAATAGATAAACTACAGACAAGTATTTTAACTCTTTTATCAGGGTGAGAATTACTTATTTTCCATGAAATATATGTCTTTTAAAACTTACTGGTATATACTCTTCAATTCTACCACCAGAGAACACTCCATACAGTCTGGGACCCAGTTTTCTTTCTGATAGCAATGTGAATATCACGGATTCGGTGACGATAGCGTCCATTGCCCGCTCGCCGTGTACTTGCCCGTAGATTCGGAGTAAAACCTGGAATGTATAGTAAATCATTTATAGCCTGTTTGTTAACGATTTATGAAAAGTCAACTATTAGTGCAGAAAACTGTTGTTTTTAGGCAATTGAAGTATATTCTGTTTTTTTTTGAGAATAAATAGGGTATTATTGTCAATTGGGGTAACTTTGGTCGTGTTTAGAAAGTTTTTTATTAGTTTTTTTTTTCGAAAATATTAAAGTTTCAAAACGTTAGATGTCCTCGGTTTAGTCAATAGAATAAAACTATTCAATCTTCCAATATGAGTTGTATGAATGTAATTCTGTATGACTAGCCCCTTATCCATACTAAATCTGGATCATATAAAGTAGGTACAAAATAACGAATAGGTTTTTCAAAACTGTTAAACTGTTTTACAGTTTGGCAGAATTTATTGGAGTATTAATTATTTTCTTATTAATATTGTTTAATTTAATTTTGTTTACGTCCCCAAGTGAGGCGTAATAAAGCATCTTAATAGGCCGCCATAGTGTGGGTCACCATACTACATTGTCAGCATTCACGAGTATGGTGACTGCAATTTTTGGATTCTATTCATGTTTTTCAACAGGCCGAGTAGAGTCATTTAGCAGGCTCTTAAAATAAAATAAAACAAATTAAATTGTAGTGTAAGTGTATAAGATACATATTATAACAATAAAAAAAATCTGAATGCTTCGTAACATAGATAATATAAGTATTTAGTGTACATCAAAAAAGGTATTATGTAGTTAAAAAAGTGATAAAATAGACTCATGGGGAGTCTTATCGCAGTTTGCGATAAGATACAGACAAGAAGATGGACTTTACTTTATCGCAATAACAAAAGAATAAGCAAAAAGGATTTGCTGGTATTTATTATTATCAACATAGTCAACGTATCGCATGCCGCAGTTGGACATAGACCTCTCAATTCCACACCACTTGGTTTAATCCTCGGCTCGTATTATCACTTATTCGTGTTTCTAACTTTGCAACATCTATAAAATCGTTCACCCCTTATTTTACCTACTTAGAGGATGAAATTTGTAAAAATTCTTTCGTAGTAGCTAGTAAACACTACATCAGTTCGCAATACGTCATAGCAGCCACAGTGTTTTACACTCGGCGTTAGTAAACAACGTCATTTTAGATGTATAGATAAATATATGAATTACATCAGTACTTACATTTTTGTTCAGAGGAATGGAATCAAGAATGACTAATATCCCACTTTTTCATACTTCAAAGCCTTTTATCTCATCATTTATTCACTATTTATGCGCACGCCAGCACCATTACGTTCAATTTTCTAAATTGATAGCAAATGACTGTCAACTTGTGTTAACGGCAATTTAATCATTTGTCAATTTTTCCCGCGTTTTAATGGCAGAAACAATATAGGGTTTATATTGTCTATGGGTGATTTTTTGCTAAAATATCGTTTGTTTAAGTTGACAAACTAACCGAGCACATCTAACGATTTGAATACTTATTTGATTTATAAAATTATACTTTTTAATACAGCAAATTAATTTATTTTCATAAAGAAATAAATATGATTTGTACGTATACTTTTATATCTATACCTAATATTAGAGAATTCGTATAAATGATTCGTGACACCAAAACCATAGATAAATAAATATTTTATTTAATGTATTACGTTTTTAAAAGAATGCAACATAGGTTATAAATACATAAGTAGTTAAAGATAAATATAAAAATGTGAAATAATAAAGTTATTTGAGTTGTGTTTTTTTAAGAACACATTTGGCGTAGATTATAAAAATCTAGTACAAAAATTGAATTTGTTTTTATCATCAGATATATAATTCCTCAATAGCTTTTAACTGCTGGACGTAAACCCTTCTTCGAAACGAGAAGAATTATTCTTAACCATTGATTAGGGTATAACTATTTTACTAAAATCAATACATAATTAAAAATAAATTATAAGATTACTAATATTAATATGAGAAAAAATGTAACTCTTTTCGTTTTAAGTGACAAGTAGAGTACACTCATTGTGGTATACGTCGAAGTCAAGTGGAGATCAACATTGACAGTGTTAGTTTGAGATCCGAGGAGGAAGGCTCTGCGAGAAGGTCTCAGAAGATATGTGAGCGCTCCACAAGTACATGAATTATCTTTGTGTGGTTCATTTATTCTGGACCAAAGGTTTCCCACACCAGTGTGTCACCAAGATATGAATTCCAAATTCCACATGACTCAGTGTAGTTAGTCTTATATTTATTTGTAGCTGTCTGTGGCCAGTATTTTTAGGACCGTAAATAAAATGAAATTAATACCTAATAAGGTTTGATAGTAAATAATTTTATACACCCTGTTAGAAAAATAGAAGTAATAACAATAATAAAACAATGATGTGAAATCATTTTTATATGTTTGTATTTTGACAATAGTACCCAATTTCACTACATATACCTAGTTAAGTTTATTACTAAAGTATTTGTACAAGTGTTAAAATGTCGTTTATTTTTATAAAAAAATATGATCTGTTCCACAACTGTATTTAAAAAACACATAACATAGACAAATGTGTCAATTAAATGTCAGAGTTTTAAAAGTCAAAAATTGACAGCTGTCATTGTTTGACAGTTGTGAAACAGGCCGTTAAAACATTGATATTTTCTAGAATGATCATGTGTCACCTTTTCCCGTATGAGTGGCCAGCCTCCCAACGAGACGACGGATGGTTGCGGCGCAGCGGGATCTCCGGAACCCGTTAATGGCGGACACTAGTCCTGAGATAAGACTAATGACACATTTTTTGTGCTACTCGACGCTCAAAGAATAATACAATAACATAGTACTACACCTACATTTTTATAACCTAATTATTCTCTCAAAATATTAAAATTCATTTTCACCGTAAATGAACAAAAAAAACTTAAGTAAGCGTTATACTTTTAATAAAAAAAAAAAATACGAATTTTAAAAAAATAAAAAATATGTTTTCTTTTTAAATTACTGATTTTAAGTGTTCAATGGAAATTTTTAACACTTAAATAAATTTTTGTATCAGTAAAAAAACACTTTACAATATGAATTACTGAGAAATGTTCATCATTAAAATTTGAAACTACGTCTTAAACTATGCATGACGAAGGGGGGAGAGGGGGGGGGGGAAGAGTACATAACGTAAACAGAAGATCTTACCTTCTCATGACTCTTGTTATAAATAATCTCGTTTAGTGTATGTTATAAATAGGGGGCGTTAAATGTTATTTAAATAAAAAAACTTCAAGAGCAAACCGACTTTAACCAAGTACTAAGTCGGATATTTGAGCGACTCAGACGGGTATTTGAGCGACTCAGTCGGGCAGTCGAGCGACTCGGTTCTTGTCATGCGATGGAATCACACACGGCTGGTACTAAAACACATTTTTTTTAAAATAATTTCAAGACCCGTGAAGGTCTGTGGTTTCAACTGAGGCATCATGATGTAGAGGTATTTTTAAAACTAACCTTGTGAGGTTCTTCGAGAGTGAAACTGGGGCTCCTCAGTTCACCTTTGTCATCGTCTTCTGGGCTGCTCTCACGGATATGGTAGCTGGGCACTTTACGGGGGTCGTTTGGTAAACCCACCAGGTACAGGAAGTTGGATAGCCCCCCACTGGAATAAGAAAGGTGAGATTATAATCAAACTTTATGGCAATGATTATTACTAGACAGAAAGCAGACAGGTCATATTAAGGGTAAGCGACTACCGCCACGCACAGACACGTTCAAACCCAAAAGTCATTGCGCTGCCACCCTTTGAGTCCCTTTTCCCTGAACCAAAGGTAGGTAGACGATTAGGGTTCCGGGAATTGCAACGATAATACTGCTTAACGTGTATATGCTTAAAATTTTAAAACTTCTACTAGTGTGGATCAAGAATACATAGTATCACCACGCATATTGATCCCATGGGTGTCGTGAAAGGCGACTAAGGGAGCAATCTACGCAAGACGTCATTGCAAAGAGAAGGAAATGACACAAATCCTTTTTTTTTCTTTTTTTTAACGTGTGAAACCCCGTTCCGGCCGTCACCCCACCGGGGTTTACGGCGAGGTGGTGTGTCGGAATCAGACCGACTAAAACCACACGGTGTGCCACACTGCGCCTGACATAGGAGGGATCCGGGAACAGCTGTTATTACGATATCCAGAAAGGACACAAATTTTATACCAACCTGTCTGACCGGCGTAAACAGAAAAACCATAACCTCCTTTCTAAGAAGAGGTCTATGGTCAGCCGTGGCTATTAAATGCTGTCGATGTGATGTGATCTGTTTTCTGTGAGGTGGTAGTGGCACACTGGTGGGACCTCCCACGATAGTAATATTAAATAGTAAATATTTCTATGGAAATTTAGAAAAATATTATGTTTTTAAATGGGCGTGAAGGAACAGAAGGGATCCTCCGACCAGGCGAGGTGATAATGCGTGGCTGGCCGCAGTCCAACAGCTTAGTTTGGTGGACTGCAGCAATACAAGATTTATTCCTAATGCTGGTGTTGTCTATTTTTTTTTAAATGAAGTTGATTTAGAGAAGTTGTATATATGTCCAGCAGTGGACTGTTAAAGGGTCTTCATGATGATGATGATGATGTAGCACATTTCATCACATTAGATTCAGTATGTTTGTATTTTCGTATTGCTTTATACAGTTGGACATATTTATTATAGTACTGATAATCGAATCTGTGACTCTCAAAATGAGAACTAAATACCGCCGTGTAGCGTCAAAATGAAATATTTAACCTTTAAAAACTATTTTTTTCTAGAAACAAGTTGTATACGCTGCAAAGGTCACTCAAATTAAAACCAGTGGCGCCGCCTCGTATCGCGTAGCGGAACTAACCGACAAAAATATTTTGAACATTCCAGAATGTTCTACGACGTTAGCAATATAATACTATCTGTGTGGTGATGAGTTAGAATGAGTGTTATCACCTCGATTCATCCCATGGGTATTTTAAGAGCTGACTAAGGGACCAAAATACGCAGGACAACACTGCAAATATACTCATCCATCTGGTTAGGATGCTATAGTAGGCCAAAACCTCTTCTATAATGAAAAGCCTATGTCCAGCGCTGGACTATTAATTAGTGATGATGATGATGATTATATTGAGCTAGCAGTTAAGCAATATCTAAGTCGAACACGTGTTACAAATGGAATGTTTTTCTCTGATTTCGTCACATTACTTCGTGGTATTCATGCGCATGTATATTATATTGTTATCTTGACAACACAGTAACTAATTACTTTTTATCTGTCAGTAATTTTCCAAGCAAAGAGTTTCCTATTTGAGGTTTGAATTGAATGGAACTTTTACAAATAATTACATACGTTTGATAATACAAGGTATTTCAGCACGAACGGGTCGGCTCTACCGGGGCCAAACTAAGGCTACAGCATCTGTCTGGATGTCGTAATAACAGCTATTCCCAGATCCCTCCTATGTCAGGCGCAGAGTGGCACACCGTGTGGTTTTAGTCGGTCCGATTCAGACACACGTAAAAAAAAAAGGGGGGTGATGGCCTGAGATGACACGTAAAAAAAAACTACCCTCTCACAGAAGACCAACCCAAAGCGACAGCATCTGTGCTGTCGTGTTTCGTTGCTGAGTGAGACCGGATGCCCTTTGATGCCGGGGCGACAGTTATCGTGGTAAGTGTGTAAACCTTACACTGCCAAGATGACTGTTATGCCTTCTACGTTCCCACGGGGTGCCAAAAAGTATCTCACTAGGCCGCCATAGTGTGCGTCATCATACTGGATTATCTGCACTCGCAATGAGTACGGTGACCACAACTCTTGGATTCTATTTATGCTTTCCATCAAGCAGTATCCTTTCTAAGGTGAGGTCTTTCATATTCTGTTGTGTTATTTTTTAAATTATTATTCTCTCGTTCGTTTCTTTCATCAATAACCTTTAACAGTCCACTGCTGGACATAAGCGTCTCCTTAGAAAGGGGGTTTTGGTCTACTATACCACGCTGGCCACATAGATCGGTATAGATCTTGCTTCAGGTTTTCTTTCTCTTTGTAGCGATGTTGTCTTGCGTAATTGGCTACCTGTCTGCGTAAGACACTCGTGGAATGAATAGGGGGGGGGCGGGGCATGGTATTCTTAATCTATCACCACACGTTTAAGTAATCCGTTGTTTTCAAATACCAACTGGTTTCCATTCGAGCCATCAATCATAATGAATCTCTTGTATTTAGATAATACCAATCTGTTAGATAAACGTGTGCTAGGCAGGATAACAGAAACGTGTTTGTCAGAATAACCAATCATTATCATAATAATTTTCCTGCCTCTTTTTCCTGACTGTGTCAGAAAGAGTGTTATGATTTTCGAGTATACGTTTGTGTGTTTTTTGATATATGTGAGATTGAGAGTAAGAGAGCCTGTAAGAGTCCATAGCTGGACTTAGGCCTCTCCTTAGCAAGGAGGTTTCAGCCTACTATACCACGCTGTCCAGACGGATTGGAATAAGGTTTGTTTCCAGTGTTTCTTCTCTTTGTGGTGATGTATTCCTGAATAGTTTAATGCCTTAGTTACCTCTTCCGACATCCACGGAATGAATAGGGTTGGTGACACTCTGTATTCTTGGTCCGTCACCACATGGACGTTAGGCGTAATTAATGCTTATAATAAGCTAATGGTGCGCTAATCAGTTTATAGTTCGATAAGACGTTTATACGCATTGAGTAAATGTTGTTTTTCTTTAAATAAAATTAACATTACATAGATATTTCCCATGTGGACTGTTAAACGTTGTAGATGAAGCTTTAATTACTGCAAACACGTAAAAATCATTGTTTGAATCGAATCTATCTATCTATGAAAAATTTCCAGATGCACACACACTGCATTGTCTGCATTTACAATGAGTATGGTGACCACAACTCTTGGATTCTATTCATGCTTTCCATCAGGCAGAGTGGAGTCACTTTGGCAAGTTCTTAATATAGAAAATATTTAATGTCATTACAAAAACATGTTTTTAATTATATTGTGAGTCGACCATATTGGCCAGGATAGATCGAGGTTACACCATAATTTCACAAAATATATGTGATAATCAGTTCAAGTCAGGTTTTTTAGTGGAGTTACCCGAGTAAAAACACTCTCTTTTCCCCTGATTCCCCTGATTGATTGGGGGGAGACTGAAAAGGCGGTAATGCTGTAGTAAGTCTTGAGTTGCGACTGACTACCATAGCAGATGAAGGGAAAACCCGTTCAATCCATCGGCGGTCACACTCAAAATTACAGACAGACAGACAGACAAGACAGGAAGCAATGTTGAAAAAGGGACATTGCTTACAAGCTTTTTCCCGCTGTTTCGCTCGCGCGTGTAAATGTCACCGCGGTAAAAAGTATCAAAGACTATTCTGTCTTTTCCCACAATTCAAACTATCTCCATACCAAAACTTATCTAAATCGGTAAAGCGGTTTAAGCGTGAATTGTTAAAAGTCAGACAAACACGTAATAATACTAGTGTGGATACAAATGGGTTCGAGTGTCCGTAAGAACCTAAACAGATCAAGGCCGAATCGCATTCTTATATTATATCGCATATCTGTTCAGACCCATCTAAAAATAAACTGCGTTCTATAAACTCTATAAAGAGACAAGTTTTAACCTGTATTTACAAGGTCTTTGTTATTTATTTATCTTTTTTTTTGGGTTATTTTACCTTGAGTAGAAGTCCAAACTACGCAATTCAAAAGTAAGTCGCAATACAGCGCGGCAGATGTAAACACATTATTTCACATTCGTATTATTCACATAAATATATGTCAACATATGTTTATGTGTATAACACACCCACAGAAGGCTCTACTTGAGTGACTTGTGACTTCCTTTCGACGTTTTTCGCCGTCCCGAGCCATATAAGTGATGGTCCTATCGCGAAAGTAGGTCTCAATTGCGAGGTACGGCAAGGAGGACTCCAGAAGCCGCTAGAGCACTCCTGGAGTCCTTTCCAAACTGCCGAGGTAGGCCACCGCGGGCCTTAGTGGGTAGACCGGTTCTCCGAGAGTCCCGGAAGGAATGGAAGGTATGGTGTGAAACGCATTCCCCGCGTAAAAACGGTAGAGGGGTAATATCACCCGCCACGGGAGGGGATTAAAGGCTGGGAAAAGTCAAGATTGACGCCAAGCGCCACTGTTCTCGACAGACAACCTCGTCCGACAAGAAGCAAAATATTTTACTAGTTTGCTGTAAAACGGAGGTAGTGAACTGTATTCAACAATGTTCTGTCTGGATGTGATATGAATATATATTTTGAAGTTGATGTGTACGCTATAAAACGGAAAATTTTTGACGTTGGTATTTATACAAGCTGGATTAATAATACAACAAGAATACAGTTCGTTTTACGCAATGGTTTTTATGAGTTTGCAACAATTAGGGCCTATAATAAGCCAATGGCGCGCAAATTGACTTATAATTCGATAATGCATTAACATAACACATTAGTCTAATGTTGTTTTCTTTAAACTTCCAAATTCCGCGCTGTTATCAAGCATTTCTATAATCAGAAAACACAATAACACTTATCTGTCCCACCCGGGAATCGAAGCTGAGACAGTTTGCAGTTGTATACGCTAACCGCTGGATCAATGAAGCAGTCGAACATACACTCGAATGCATACCCACACTTCCATTTGAAACACTCCTAGCGCAGTCTGGTAAGCAACATCAACAGCCTTTAACAGTCCACTGCTGGACATAGGCCTCTCCTTGGAAAGGAGGTTTTAGCCTACTGGCTCGCCTGCCGATCTCTTTCAAGTTTTCCTCTCTTTGCAGTGACGTTGGCTCTCTAAGTCGCCTCTTACGACACCCGTGAGATGAAAACGGATGGCCACTTTCTGTATTCTGAGTCCATCACCACACGGATAAGAGAAGTCAGGTAAAAGTGACAGGAAAATTAAGATGATGATTAGTTATTCCGACAAAGGCATGTCATAGTTCCAATTTTCCAGATACTAATCCTGCCTATCACATATTTATCTAACAGATTGATATTATCTAAATACCAGAGATTCATTATGATTGATGATGTGCATCGAAATCAGTTGGTATATAAATCAACAGATTATTTAAGAATACAGTGTCATTTCCCCTATTCATCCCTCTGGTGTCGTCACACATCGCTGGAAACAGAAAGGAAAACTTGAAAGAAACCCTATTCAAACCCGCCTGGCCAGCGCGGTATAGCATGCCAAAACCTCCTTGCTAAGGAGATGCTTATGTTTACCAGTGGACTGTAAAAGAATTTGCGATTTAAAAACAATGGATTATTTAAACGTGTAGTGTCACCCCCCCTTTTTATCACATGGGTGTCGTAAGAGGTTGTTAAGGCAGCAAATTACGTAGGACAACATCGCTGCAAGGAGAAAGGAAAACTTGAAACAATTCGAACGCGTCTGGCCAGCTTAGGCCAAAATCTCCTTGCTAACGAGGCCCATGTCCAGCGGTGGACTGCGTAAGGCTGTTGATGATTTAAAAACAACGGATTACTCAAACGTGATGTGATAGATTGAGAATACAGAGTGTCACCATCCTTTTTAATTTCATGGGTGGGTAATTTGCCTTAGTTGCCTTACTGCAAAATCTTTAAAAAAAACCTAAAACTTGACACAAAGTCTTTACCAACCCGTATTATACGGTGGTACAGGTGTCATGTCCCTCCAACACAAAGAGAGGATGCTCTGACCAGGCGAGGTGACAATGCATGGCGGGCCGTGGCACTACGGATGATTTTGAGAAGTAGTGCTAAGCTAATCGGAGCGTAAACTTCTATATCGCGATACAGGATTAGTAATTACTCCGCAGTTCGATGTGTTACCGGTAGATGTCACGCCACAGGTGATATTACCAGAGTACAAACCCCCCCTGGAGGGAGTTACGAGGTGTCCACGGATGGAGATAACTATTATGATCAGGTGATCTATTTTCCGCTATGACATTCAGCATCACGTCATCCAGTCAATAAAAATCTAAGTTAAGTGCGAATATATCATTCCTATTTTCATTTACGATAAAAACAAAATGGCGTCTAGGTTTTTTGTTACCATCGACTTACAACGTATTGTTTTATCTCTAACATCAATCATAGGGATATTAAATTATTAAATAATTAAGTAAATTTGCTTTATTCTGTGTTTTTAATAACGTCATGACGTCATACAGAAACGGTAACATGGTTATTTGTAGACTTATTTACCCATTGGCGTAGTGGTAAGTAGTCCTGATTGTTTAACCAGAAATCGTGAGTTCAATTCCAACCACCAGATTGTATTTCAAATCAATATATGTATATAAATAACATTGAAGTCTGTCTGTGATTTAAAAAAAAACCGCGTTTTCTCAACTCAATGATATTAAAACATAGACAACCTTTTTTATTTTTTTTGCGTATTCGTCTCCCATAGCCAATAGCGTGATGTCATACAGCGTTAACAAATTTACCAGAAAAAGGTCATAGTGAGCCAATCTTAAATATAGGCATGCTGTCGTGAGCTTTCTTTTAGAAGTTTTAAAAGGGATTATTCTTTCATACATTATTCTTGCGAAACTTTAACCATTTACGCAGCGCAGAAGCTATTTTTTTCTATTTTAAGAACCTACCGACTCTACTCTGCCTGATGGAAAGCATGAATAGAATCCAAGAGTTGTGGTCACCATACTCCATGCAAATGCAGACAATGCAGTATAGTGACCCACACTATGGCGGTCTTTTATTTATTTATTTTTTTCTTCTTTTTTTTGTTATCGAGGTAGAAAATTCCTTAAGATCTTCGACTCCTCGGAGACGCAGGAACCAGGAGTATGTGGTGTCTCCACTAAAAATCACCCTGGCAGCCGGTCTTAGGCGTACTTCTCATTCTTGATTATTTCAGGTCCCCAACGCTCTGGCGGCCTACTGTGATGCTTTTACACGCCCCGCTTGGGGACGTAAAAGGCATGACAGTCATTGTAGCAGTGTAAGGCTCACACACCGCGGTCAAAGCTCTCAAAAGAAATAATTTTCTCGTATTTTCCTACAAGTTTTCTTTGATATTCGCCGCTTGTTTTCGTTGTAGCGTGATTCATAAACTTTTCAAGTATCAGTGGATTTCGCACCATGTGTAAGTTCGTTTGATTATTATTTACTTAAGTGTTGATAAATATTTTATATTTGATAATATATAGTGAATAATATATGACACATACTAAAGTATTTTTATCTAAATATTTTAACAGTTAATTTTACTACTTCATTTTGTAATAAATAAAAACAACGTAACATTATTGTCCTCTATCAATGGCCTTTAATAGGCCACTGCTGGACATAGGTTTCTAATTAGATAGGAAGTTTTGGTCTACTAAACCACGCTGGTTAGACCTGGTTGTCCTGCGTAATTTGTTCTCTGAGTCGGCGGGATAAATAGGGGTAGTAACACTATGTATTCTTAATCCCTCACTACACGGACTTAATCTGTCACTACACGGACTTAACCTGTCACTACACGGACTTAATTCGTCACTACACAGACATAATTCGTTACCACACAGACTCAAAGTTAACGTAACAAAAACCTTACAGCAATACATATCTTCTAGTCTTTTTGAAGTCGGTACCAAACCTAATAGATTCTTGATAGGCTAGGTACGAGGTTCCACGAGACTGTGAGGGTCTTTATGCAGCTCGTGACTGAATGGTTCCAATGGTTACTTACTTGACTTTTGAGAAGTACATTTCATGTGGGTCAACGTTCTTCCACGCACCATGTAGATAGTTTCTGCAGATCTTGGCGGCTACTTCTCTCATCTCCTCCTCAGTACCGCACATTTGAAGTTTCTGGGGGAAAAAAGAGAGACTTTGGTTAGAAGAGTTTTGAGATTCGGTTGTCAGAGATTAGAGATGTGGTCTTGAGGTACCTTCCAGGTTGAGGCTGTACTTTGGTAACCAGACAGCTGATAAACATACTTATATATTACTAAATACATACATATTGTAGATAAATGACACCCAAACAAAATTATTGATCGTGCTCATCAGAAAAAGTTCTCCAGAGTGGGAGTGTAACCCGTCCCTGGCCTTCTGGATCCTGGCAACAGTCAGGGTCACTAAATACTACAGTACTTATAACGTAGCTTGATCTCTGTGACAGATAATAATAATAGTAATATATGTTACATCTGACACACGCCATCTAGTCCTAAACTAAGTAGAGCTTGTAATATGACGACTGATATATATATCTTTTTTATAAATACATACATATTATACATAGAAAACATCCAAACTTACAAAAATTTGATCCGCCGCAATAATCGAACCTAAACCTTAAAAAAACCGACGAAGTAACGTTGAGCAAGCGACTTTTTCTTCGTCTATTTTTTTATTTTTACGCGTCAGTATTGTCCAATGAAGCGTAACACAATATAAATACAAAAATTCATACCTCAAACTTCACTTTTAATGCTATGTTTCTCAGCCAATGTTTGGTTTATGACCACTTCAGTTCCATAAAAAAATTTGAAACAGTTTATGTCTGTTTTAATCTCATGAGTTCTATAAAGTTATTATATATAATAAAAGATATAAGGCCTTAAAATTACAAGGTTGTATCAAGATTAAAGCGAATAACACCGAAGAGGAAAAATCCGAAGTTTGGTTAAACGCGCTTATCTCGAAAACCGTAGGTACGAATTGAAAAATTCTTTCAACTTTAGATAGCTTATTTATTAAGGAAGGCTCTAGGCTATATAACATCACGCTAAAACTAATAGGAGCTGAGCATCGATGAAAAATGTAACAGAAGCGGAGTAATTTATTTCAGGCGAAGTCGTCAGGTCAGTATAAGATATAATTATCTTCAATGATATTTATAAAAATAGTAAGGTGTCTATAATAATTTCTGAGCAATCAACGACCTTCGGATCCGAGGTAAAGTTTTTAAAACTAAATTTTTACAGTAAGAGAGCCATTCTGCGTCAGAAATAGGCAAGCTCTTTTTTACAGGGACTGCCAAAGTCACTCTACTCTGCCTGATGGAAAGCATGAATAGAATTCAAGAGTTGTGGTCACTACACTCATTGCGAATACAGACATTGCAGTATGGTGGCCTAATAAGATGCTTTTTCACGCCTCGTTTGGGGACATAAAAAGCATGACAGTCATCGTGGTATTGTATTACACACATCAAGACTACTGTCACCCCTGCATCAATGGGCCTCCGGTCTCGCACTCACCAACAAAACACGACAGCACGGATGCTATCGCTTTAGGTTGATCTTCTGCGAGGGTAGTACTGCCCCGGTCAAGCCGGCCGGTTCGTGCTGAAATCAGTGTGGTTACCACCTTGGTTTTCGACTGCGCTGAGTGTTGAGTGTTCAAACTCCACATGGGACAACACTTTGTGTTGCTGTTCTGAGTCTGGGTGTTCTTTGTGTCCATTTCATGTATGTTTGTAAAGTCTCCCCGAGTTGTCTTTTAATATCAAAAAGAATTCGAATGTTGGACTATTCACCGCGCACGTATCTCACAAATTCCACATCTTATACTGTCATACATATTGTGAGCTTGATTTATGTATTTCCATTTAGTGTTACGTGTGTTTACACAATCTATCTTGGCTTTGTGCCAATCAACTGTCAAGTGTTTTTATAATACCTACCTGGGTATACCTACTACATGTTAGATAATTCTACGTTCTGATAAGTGAAAATGTATTTAAGACTAGCTTTTGCCGGTGGATTTGCTCGCTTGGTCTGTCACAGTAAGTTTTGTAACAGATGATTGTAATTTTTTTTTTAAGCTTACAATCCTACGGTACATCATCTTTGTGTAACTTCAATGGTTTAGGCAGCTTACGCGGCGGCTCAGAGACCAGATTTTTTCGGACTTAATTGATATGTATCGTTGTATTACGAGCAAAATTACATAAAATCATTACAAATTGTAGCTTATATGTTATTCCGATGTATAGCCTATATTACTGTAAGGTTTCATCCAAATCCATCCAGGAGTTTTTTCGTGAAAGAGTTACAAATATCCACACTCACGAACTTTCGCATTTATAATATATATTAGTAGGGGCGATGTGACTGCTGCAAACGACCCGAGACAAGTGACACTCCGGTGCGGCCGGGGAGTGTCGTCTGAGGCGGGGCGCTGTTCAGCCTCTTACTGCGCAGGGCGGTGAGAGGCGCGATAGCGTCTTACTCCTGGGGCATGAGGTGCCCGGGATGTACCTCACTTGTGGGGTACGGCAGGTAGGACTCTAGAAGCCGCTAATGCGTTCCTAGAGCCCCTCCGACTGCCGAGGTAGGTCGCCGCGGGGTTTAGGGGGTAGACTGGTTTTCCGGGAGTCCCACACACGCCCTTCATCCCTCTGGAGGGTATGGTGCGAAAAACTTTCACCGTGTAAAAAAAGGGTGTTTACAAAATTTTCTTATAACTAAGTATTTTTGGGCTCCAAATACTCATAACGATGACTTAACGTGTTCTGAGGTTTTGTCTCAATATGTTCAAGAACGGAAAAACGCTTACGGCATTAAGACCGCTTTTGTCACATTTGTGCATAGGATTCAATGAATAACTTGTCATTCTTAGATTGACCTGGCTGGGAGTGCTTAACTTTGCAACCGTGTAGGGTTACCACTGAGCTACGAGCCCCTTCAACTGGCTAAGGAACTATCGTAATACGGTGTTAAGTAACGCGTTCCTTACTTTTCACCAATTGCTCCATTCAACCGAATCAACGGACAGTTTACATCCCCCTACATTGAGGTGAAGGGTGGGGAAAGCATTCAAAGATCGAGAACACGAATTCGGTGAAATACAACCACAGAATTGCTTACTTATTTTCAGTGTGGCCTTGGAACCAATCAACCCTGACCAAACGTGACAGAATCATGTCTGTCCCATGCTTATTTATTTTTTAGATCTCGTGATGTTAGACTTTTTGTAGTGTACGTTTTAACAGTACATAAATATTATATACCGGTCTCGGCCGGCCTTGGCTGTGAAACAATAATATTAGCTCAATCAATATTCAGACTAAACACGCATTTAATGTGTAAAAATTACTTGGATTGACTGTTTCATACATGCAAAGCCTAAACCGCTGTGATTACAGACTGGAAACTATTAAACATATATTAGCCGCAGAACCGATAACCGTTGGGTAAATGAGTTCTAGAGTGGAGACCGCGTCTTGCCAAACGTGGTGTAGGACGCCCACAGACCAGGTCGAGTGAGAATTTGCGCAAGATCACTGGTAAGAGTTGGATGCGAGAAGCTCAAAATTGATCAGATAGGTGTGCAATGGGAGAGGCTTATGTTCAGCAGTTGACTGCTATAGGCTCATAAACTTTCGCTTTTTCAATATTAGTGACACAAACATCACATCAACAGCTCTTAACAGCCCAGCTGGACATAATGGAGGTTTTACCCTACCATACCATGCTGGCAAGACAGCTTGGTATATGGTGTCTTTCAAGTTTTCATTTTCTTTGTAGTGATGCTGTCCTGCGTAATTAGCACCCTTACTCGGTTCTTACGACACCCTCGGGGTGAATAGGAGTGATGATTATTCATAACGCCATGGACCAACATGAAGTATCGTATGTATATCATTGTTTAATTGTCACATTAGCTTAACGAGATCCCTATCTGTTCATATTAACAGTTTCAAGATAAGAGCTACACAAGACAAACACCACAAAAATACAGTCAGTAAGGCACGTACCATTTACCGCATGCATCGTCACATTTTTAACACTTTCTAAATTTTATTCAACTCTAGAAACTACTATTATTTTAATATATCGAGCACGTTGATCTAGTGGTTAGTGACCCTGGCTGCTAAGCCTGAGGTAGTGGGTTTTATTTCCTGGATCTGGATGTCGTAATAGCAGCTGTTCCCGGATCCCTCCTATGTCAGGCGCAGAGTGGCACACTGTGTGGTTTTAGTCGGTCCGATTCCGACATCACCCCGCCGTAAACCCCGGTGGGGTGACGGCCCGAGGGAGTTTCCAAACGTTAAAAAAAAAAGTGGGTTTTATTTCCACCCAGGATTGAGTGGGAATAGAACTCACGGTCACACCACACACACCCACTGATGAGCAAAATTTGTTCGTACAATTTATCTATAACATTCTAACTTTAATCTATTTTCGTCCACTGCTGAACGAAGGACGGCCCCAAAGAGTGTCAACTATATCGATAAAAAGAAGGTAAGGTATCACCACTGCAGGGACGAAACAAAGTATGTAGACATTAAAGCATAAAAGTAATGACAGTCAACAATCAACATGTCCAAGTTTTTTTTTCTATGCCTGCCAAAGTGACTCTACTCTGCTTGATGGAAAGCATAAATAGAATCCAAGAGTTGTGGTACCACCATACTCATTACAAATGCAGACAATGCAATATGGTGACCCACACTATGGCGCCCTAGTGAGATGCTTTTTCACGCCCCGTTTGGGGACGTAAAAGGCATGACAGTCATCGTGGTAGTGTAAAGTTCACATGGTTACCACGATAACTGTCACCCCTGCATCATTGGGTCTCCGGTCTCGCACTCACCAACGAAATACGACATCACGGATGCTGTCGCTTTAGGTTGGTTTTCTGTGGGAGGGTAGTACTGTCCGGGTCGAGCCGGCCCGTTCGTGCTGAAATCAACGTGGCTCTACTACCTAAGAAGTGCGGGTAGTCACACCTTGCGTATCTCGAACGCGTCGCTAAGCTCACACCAGTCTATCTGTGACTACGAGGGACGTAACCCGGTCAAAACGTCGGGATGTAGAAGGTATCGTTACCTTTTTAAATAATTCTATTGCGTAGAAGTTCCGCTGTACAACAAAATTACGGGTAAGGTACGTTATCAGCAGTCTGGTTTTTGCTCTGCCCAGTTTGTGATCAGAACGCTGTGTGTAAGATGCGAGTTATTATTATTTATCGATTTTATATATAAAATACGAAAACCTCCTGAATAGAGGCTTATGTCCAGTATTGGACTATTACCACGTTTGCTGCTGTCTATAATATATAAGAAATACCCTTACGTTGCTAACTAACGCAGTGTGTTTTCAGCACTGGAATACTGTGAATTGACAGTGTGTATAACCCGCAACTGTTATGTTCCGTACGGCAGTGCTAATAACACACGTCGTGTTCTCGACGAGTGTGCTGTTATTCAAACCCCTCGTGTTTTTTACGACAGTGCTGATAACGTATTTGCGTTCCGTACGAGAGTGCTGAAAACACAACTGTTGTGTACAAAATATATAATTAAAGACTGTTGTTGAAATAAAAAAGACATACCATTGCATTTATTTATTTATTCTAACTGAAGATAGAATCTGACCGCTAACGTTCTGGCCTAATTCTCTACCCCCCTCAAAACCACTTTATTTGGAATAAATTAACCTGATACCCAAAATTTTTGCTGTATATCGGGAATTATTCGCGTTATAATCTGTTCGAAACGTCGGGCAGTAAAATATAATTGTCTCCTCAGGTTCGATTCCCGGGTCGGACCAAATGTTTGTTTGTTTCGAAATTTGGATGTTTTCTATGCATAATATGTATGTATTTATACAAAGGTATATAAGTATTCTATCAGTCAGTCTAGTTATCACAGTACAAGCTCTGCTTAGTTTGAAACTAGATGACGTTGTGTGTCAAATGTCAGAAATATTTATTTATTTATTTAATTGTAGTGTACGATTTCAATAAATTTATCGTGAATAAGTCCCGCTATACATCAACTGCGTGTATAGTCGCGAAAGTCAAAATAACAGTTATGAACGTAATATTTACACTTTAAATATGAGTGATTTTTTTTTTAATTTTCGCGAATTTACATTAACATTATTTCTAAATTTTTATCACTATATTTGTTTACTTTGATTTAAAGACGAGCCTACACTTGCGTCATATCTATATGGCCCGACATTATATGGCCTGATATTATAAATGGCGCGGGCCTGATATTGTATAATCATATGATGAGATGATATCACCTTTTTATTATTTTAAAATTTAGTTGATATACGCATTAGAAATTCCCAGTAATCTGAGTCTGTTTGTATCTCTTTGTTACGGTTATATGCCTAAATTGTTTTTTTATGGTTTGAGACGTCAAACGAGCAGGTATTTACCTAATGTTAAGTGTCTACCACCGCCCGTGGCCACCTGCCACTCAAAAGTCATAAGAGCGTGGCCAAATTTTGGAATTACCAACCCAAATTCAGGAACCCAACTCAGAACGACCACCGACGACCTACACAATACGACCATCAATCAGCATATCACACTACGAGTAATATTATGAAGGTGAAAGTTTGTGAGTGTTTATTGCTCTTCACGCTCTAAATGGCTGGTTCAATTTTGATAAAATTTAGTACGGATGTAGCCGATATCTCCGATTATATATAGAACAACACAGAGGTTCTATTCCGAAACGTATTTCTGTGGGATAAGTCCCGCAGATAACACACACACACACACACAACTAGTGAGGAATAATATCAATATGAGTTTATTGAACCTGTTTTTATTTTATTTTTTTATCTTACGTCTACACAAGTGCAGGTCAGTTGGACAATCCCACTATTTTATAGACAACATATAGATATCGATACACTAAATAGGTGTCTTTTAAATTCAAGACTACATACACAAACCCTTTTTTTACTTTCGTCCACGGGGCGTCACTTCACCGGGGTTTGAGTTAGAACGGTGTGTAGGTATCAGACTAACTAAAACCAGATGGTATGCCATTTCACGCTTGGAATAGGAGGGACTCAGGAACTGCTGTTATTAAGCCATTCGAACCCCTTCCAGCGTCTGCGGGTGAACTCTCTATTTAGACGAAGTAGGCAAGGAAGTCGCCTCACATCAGTTTAGTCAGAGTGGTAGATTCGGCCACTGCTGTTATTAAGCCATCCGAACCCCTTTCAGCGTTTACGGGTGAACTCTATTTAGACGAAGTAGGCAAGGATGTCGCCTCACACCAACCTGTCTGGCGAGCGTGTTATAGAAAGCCAGAACCTCCTTACTAAGTAGACATCTATGTCCAGCAGTGGCCTACAAAAGGATCATGATAACACATATGTCTAACTTAGTTCAAATTACTTTCACAGATTAGGGAACATCCATTAATTATACGAGTATTAGCTGTTTTCCTATTTCATTCTCCTCCAGAAACTTCTCCAGTTTGGACAAGGAAGGCGAGAGATTTACACTATATAGATATTATTGTTATGAACCTTACATGGCCTTTCAACACTAACAATGTAATGAAAACATCTTCAGCGCCATCTAACAAAAAACACATTGAACTACGGAGCAGTCGCTAATCCTGCATTGTGATGTAAGAAGTTCTCACACGGATTAGACTGTTTAACTTTCCAAAATCAGCTGTTGGGCCGTAGTCCATTAGGCAAAATCGCCTTGCCTGGTCAGAGGATCTTCCCTTTGTGAGTTAAAAGAAATTACATTCATTTACTACAAAGTAGAAGAGACATGTTGATTTCAGCGTGAACGGGCTGACTCGACAGGAGCAGTACTATCCTTCCAGAAAACCAACTTAAAACGACAGTATCCATGCGGCCGTGTTTCGTTGGAGTGCGAGACCGGAAGCCCATTA
Organism: Hypercompe scribonia; assembly: GCA_949316085.1. Taxonomy (NCBI): domain Eukaryota; kingdom Metazoa; phylum Arthropoda; class Insecta; order Lepidoptera; family Erebidae; genus Hypercompe; species Hypercompe scribonia. Next base: position 7,992,239 of record OX438997.1, read on the forward strand.
TTGCAGGGATGATACTTGTCGTGGTATGTGAACCTTACACTGCCACGATGATTGTCATGCCTTTTACGTCCCCAGGCGCGGTTAGTATCTGACTAGGCCGCCATAGTGTGGGCCACTATACTGCATTGTCTGCACTCGCAATGAATGTGGTGACCACAACTTTTGGGCTCTATTCATGCTCTCCATCAGGCAGAGTAGGGTTACTTTGGAAAGCTCTTAAATAGAAAAAATCTCCAAAAAAAAAAAAAAAAACAACGTTATAGGTAAAAGATTTAAAATTAAATAAACATAATATTGTTGCAGAAATGACATTTAACGACCTATATAATAAGCGGCAGACGATTCGTCTGACAGCGTCACGTAGTGTAAATATTTTTGTTGTTGTAAACTTCTAGACTTCTTGAATGATATAGGAAGCCAACGTGTAGACGATAGTAAGCCGAAGGTGAGTGATAACTGCTGGCTAAGGGCACCAGTAAGTCAGGAGATAGTAGGTGCTTTGTCGATAAGCGCACATGTACCTGCAAAAGAATTGCACAGGCGAACGAAATCAAATACCTGGGTGTAGTGCTTGATAGTACGTTAAATTGGCAAACACATATTGACAATACTATTGCCCGAATTAGAAAACTCATGCCGATATTTAAAAAGCTAAAGCATAGTGCTGATCGTGACACTCTAACAACCGTATACTACGCCCTTGTACAATCAGTTATATCCTATTGTATTGTGGCCTGGGGAGGAATTGGACCAACTTACATGCTGAGACTGGAGCGTGCTCAGAGAGCAATTATAAAGGTCATGCTGAATAAACCTCGATGGTATAGCACCGATGAACTGTACAAGGAATGTTCAATACTGACAGTGAGGCAATTGTTTATTCTACGAGTCGTACTCCGAAGACACACATCTGTATCACGCAGTCCACCTTCTACTCGTCGTAGAAATGCACGTATCTGCTCCACTGAGCCTCATAGGACGGCACTGGCAGCTCGTCAATATTTTGTTATTAGCACCCGTATTTATAATAGGGTAAACGATAATTTGGATATTTTAAATTTAAACGGTATACAAGCTAAGAATAGATTAAAACAGTGGCTTTGGGATCGATCATACTCGTCAATTGAAGACTTAGTGAGATAATGGCATAAAACCATCTGTAATAAGCGCTCGCAAACACATATACAAACACAGACACGTGCTCGCATACACTCACATACACGCATACACATACACGCACGCATATACACAGACGCGCGCGCACGCAAGTATATACACAAACACACACACCCATGCATGATAGTTTAATTTTAATTTTCTTTTGTTTATTTTACTTATTTAATTTTGTTTTGGTTTCTTTGGATTTATTATTGGTTCTCTTACAATCACTGCGTTTTTATAGCTTTATTTAAAACATAAATAGTCTAAATCACTTGCAATGTAAGGAAGGCGCTGCAAGCCGTCACACAGTGCATACTAGTACGGCTGACAACGTTTGCCATATCAACTCAAACACAAAATGTTTATATTTGTATCCAAACCTTGGTGATATGTAAGTAATGAAATGTTTCTTGTTAATAAACGATTATTATTATTATTATTATTATTGAAGGTGTGAATTTATTCCACAAGTTAGTTTTGTAAGATGGTGCGGGAATGTCAGTTATTCACGGATTGGAAGATGGAAGTTTTGCGACGTGGATGGATGGCCAAAATCTGAGTCCAGTATTAGTCCAGACAATCCCTTGGAGCACTCTTCATGATATAGGTGACCAAAAATGCAGAGCGGAGTTACATCTCTGCGTAATGTCAGGTGGTCATGCCGGTCTGAAATAACCTGGCAATCAACAATTCGAATAGCTGTCCGTTTAATGCCGTTCAAAGAGAAAATCGTTTAATGCATTGCGAAAGTTTTTTGTTCTGTTGCTATATATAATTTATATATACCTACTTATTTATATTACACGTTCTTTAATACTTGGTTTCTAATCAGATATAGTTAATATTTGATTTGATAGCCCAGCTTCAGACCAAAGTTATAGACTAACAACAAGCTACAACTGCTAGGGAAGTCCACAAACAGTGGTGAAAATGCTGGGATAGCTGATGGTCATGGCTCTACTCCTGATGTTTATCCAAGGGTGTCTAGCGATCGGGAGATTACAAACAAAAACCGAAATCCTCTTAGTAAGTCTTGTCAGAGTCTGGCGGTTAGTGACTCTGGTTACTAAACCAGAGTTCTAGTGTTCGCTTCCCACCGAGGATAAATGATTGTGTGATGAGCACCATCATTTCTCCTGTGTTTGGGGGTGGCTAATATATCTATTATATAATATAATAATATATAATCTAATATATAATATGTATGAATTCAGAAATAATTATTGACTATTGATGCAGGAGGTGACAGTATTCGTGGTAAGTGTCTGGTTCACATTGCCACGATGACTGTCATACTTTTTACGCCCTCAAATTGGACGTGAAAAAGCTACACACTACGCCGTCATAATGTGGGTTTCGATACTGCATTGTCTACACTCGCCAAAGTACGGTGACTACAACTCTTGGATTCTATTCTTACTTTCTATCAGGTAGAGTAGTTACGTTGGACGACGGCAGGCTCTGCTTAGTTTGCAATCAAATGGCCGTGTGTATATATATGTACATATATGTAGGAACAGGTGCCTGGATCCTTCGGCAAAGCGAGGTAATTATGCCTGGTAGGCTGCGGCGCAACAGTTGACGTTGAGATGATGTGTATATACTAATCGCCACGAGAATTTCTATATCGCGATTCAGGATTAGTAGTTACTCCGTAGTTCGATATATTTTCATTTGTGCTGTATGTAGAAGTCGCCACACATAGAATTTAATGTGCACTTATTTCAATTAGAAACATACATTAAATTTTCTTTTCATTATGCACTCATATATTACAATTAACCTCTTGACTAGAATAACAATTGATATCAATTAAAAATGCCTGCGTAAATAATAAGACACATGCAGTATCGCAATTAAAATGATGGACATTTGTTACTCGCAATCAGGGACATTGAAATTTTTAATTAAAACGCATTAAATGTAAATTAGTTGAGTGATATATTAGTCTGTGATATTAATTATATGTTACAGACCAACGTACATTAATAGCAGAATGTATATTGTCTACTAGAATTTGAGGTTACATATAGTGTTACTTAGCTGATGCGTTACCGTACGAAATTCCATGCACAGAGTACCGCTACGTCATCTTTCAATAAACAGCGAGAAGATATACAAGGTCTTACATATAAATACGAGTACATATATATAAATATCAGTTGTCTAGTATCCAAAGTACGAGCTCTTCTTAGTTTAAAACTAGATTGTGTCAGATGTCATCAAGACCGGGGGCCCATTGATGCAGGGGTGACAGTTATCGTGGTAACTGTGTAAGCCTTACACTGTCACGATGACTGTCATGCCTTTTACGTCCCCAAGCGAGGTGTGAAAAAGCATCTGACTAGGCCGCCATAGTGTGGGTCACCATACTGCATTGTCAGCATTCGCAATGAGTATGGTGACCACAACTTTCGGATTCTATTCATGTTTTCCATCAGGCAGAGTAGAGTCACTTTGGCAGGCTATTAATATAGAAAAAAAAAGATGTCGGAACTAAAACTAAAAACTTTCAAGTGTCTTTTCTATATTCCAAGTTCCAGATATAGCTCCAAGGTCGATGTCCAAATTAAAGATATTAAAGAGAAAATAATGAAAAAGGTCTTTATTAGTTTGCGGACGAAGCCGTAGACAAAAGCTAGTTGTAAATATAAAAATTTACAGCTAAAACATACCTCGTAAGTTATAAAATGACATTAGTGACATAGAGCCAAAATCCACCCTGATTCTAGGGGGAGGGGATTCATTCCAGTGATTTCATTTCTAGGATACACGTGGTTCTCCACTACTAGTACTTGACACAGCGTGCGGTTTTTGGTCTGTTCGAGTCTGATATAACCACCAATATCCGGGGAGCTTTCCGCACAGGAAAAATAAAAAGGGGAAGGGATTCAAAGAGCTGCAATTCAGTTGCGACTGCCGAGTTATAAGTGTCTATGCGGTCTGTATCACTTCACAGAAAACTTGCTTGCTTGATATTATTGCCACATCTATATCTTCGAGAACCAAATAGGTACGTAGGGAAGTGCTATGAAAACTGATACTTTGTTTGTATGACCCACTCCACGAGACATCAACCAATATGACAACACCACGAGACATCAACCGTACTTATAAAAAGATTCTTACATTTATTATCTCTCGTTTATAATCTTTGCCAATTACGTTTGAAAAATCGTGGGTTTTCTCCAAATTTATAATTTTGCTTTTTAATAATAACAAGGTTCGTCTTTTTAAGTCTTTTTTGGACGGAACTGAATCGCAAGAATACTACAAACATACTATATAAATATACCTGATAATAATATCAATGTTATAACATGATCATACGCATGTAGTGTGTAAAGCATTCAATTTGATTTAAAAAGGCCTCTTCACTCAAATATTTTTTATACAACTGTAACTAGGCCAATAAACGCCGGTATAGTATACTGAATAAATCTATCGTATCTTATCATACAAAAATAAAAGAATAAAACATAGCAAAGTTAGCGTAAATATTTACTTACTCGACAACTCTGTTTGACAACTTAAAGCGTCAACTACCCTCAATCTACGCGCAGATATTTTACAAGCAATCTTAATATACTCAACGCAAATACCGTCATTATGTGTGTATAAGTATATAGTTACAAAAACTTATCATTTATTATGTTAAAAGACTTGATATAAACGCATAGCAACAAATTTTTAGGTACTGAAATTCTCGTGTTTTTATACGACTGTGCAAAGAGGATTGTTTTATCTTTGGCACGCTCTGTAGTCTATGGCTATATGGCTGCTTGACGGCTTGATTTTTAATAATAAAAACATCAGACACACGGTCGTCTGATTCCAAACTAGGCAGAGCTAAACTAAACATAAATTAAACAACAATTAACATCAAATATTTCTAAATATATATAGAATATTAAGAGCCTGCCAAAGTGACTCTACTCTGCCTGATGGAAAGCATGAATAGAATCCAAGAATTGTGATCACCATACTCATTGCAAATGCAAACAATGCAGTATGGTGACCCACACTATGGTTGCCTTAAGAGATGCTTTTTCACATCCCGCTTAGGGACGTAAAAGGCATGACAGTCATCGTGGCAGTATAAGGTTTACACAATTAACACGATAACTGATCCCTGCATTAATGGGCGTCCGGTCTTACTCATTAACGTAACACGACAGCACGGATGTTGTCGCTTTAGGTTGGTCTTCCGTTGGAGAGTAGTACTGCCCCGGTCGAGCCGGCCCGTTCGTGCTGAAATCAGCGTGGCTCTACTACCTAATAGATATTATATATATACAGAAGAAACAATCGTGTTCATCACACAAATGTATGCCCTGGATGGGAATCGAACCCACGACCTCCTACTTAGCAGTCAGGGCCACTAACCACTAGACCAACAGACCCATCGCTTACATTGTGGATAGATTATATCCAGACCTAATTGATTTGTATTTGTTGTGGAATTGTCGTTAGACTCGTTATAATTATGATAGTGAAAATTAAAAAAAAAGTAAATATCAAATTATTATAGCAGAGTGTAAGTGTTAGATAGATCTCTGCTTATCACTTTGAGGGATATAGGCGGGAGTGTACAGTAATATTATTAAATATTTCAGACATCTTACATACAACGCCATCTAGTTTCCAATTACGCAGAGATTGTACTATAAAAGCTAAACTGAATGACATTATACGTATAAACACTTTAACTCCGAAATAAATACATTCAAATCATACAAGTATTTAGTCCGACCCGGGAATTAAACCGAAATCTCAGTCCAGCAGTAGCATACGCTATCACTGCGCCTCCAAGGCGTAGGTATTTACAGCACATCAAAGAAGCAATAATTACATAGTGATATAACACAAAGTAACAATACAATATGTGGTCTTATCGTAGTCTGTGATCTCTTTACGCCTAAGTTCAAATATTTACTTAAGTGAACAGCATAACAAGTATAGAATCTATACATATAACTAGCCTAACCGTTGGGTCAACAAACTTGATCTGGATGTCGTAATACCAGCTGTTCCCGGATCCCTCCTATTTCTGGCGCAGAGTGGCACACCGTGTGGTTTTAGTCGGTCCGATTCCGACACACCACCCCGTCGTAAACCCTGGTAGAGTGACGGCTCGAAGGGGTTTCTACACGTTAAAGTAAAAAAAAAAGGGCAACAAACTTGCCATTTTGGAAGTCGATGCTTTTTGTGTTGTTAACTCACACTAACAAACCCTAGGAAAAGGGTGTGAAAAGGCATCTCACTAGACCGCCATACTGTTGGTCGCCATACTGCATTGTTTGCATTTGCAGTGAGTGTAGCGATCATAACTTTTGCATGCATGCTTTCCATCACCTCGCACAGATTTGGATGAAACTCTACAGTAGTATAGATTATACATTGGAATAACATGGAGACTACAATTTGTAATGATTTTCTGTACTTTTGGTCGTAACGTCTGGCCTGGCCAGTAACTGGCCTCTGAGATTTATCTTGGTGTACGCTGCCTAAACCATTGAAGTTTCTCAAAGATGATGTACTGTAGGATTGTTTGCATGCTAAAATAATATATATTTATTTAAAATGACTCGTTACGAAAGTTAATGTGGCAGACCAAATTCCACGCGAGAGAAGCTGTGGGCAAAAGATAGTATATTTATATATGTGCATGGGCCTGTTAGTATGTATCATCGTCATCATTATCAACAGTCTAACTGTTAGCAGTGTCCAGTAGTCCAGCAGAGTGTCCCTGTCCAAGTTCCTGTTAGAGTCTAACAGTTCACTGCTGGACATAGGAATCTCCTTAGCTAGTTTGCACACGACTCGATAATATATAGTCGATGTTTACAAGACAGTGTGGGTTGATAGCGATTCCATTTCTAGCAAGAGCGTGGGATAGTAAGAATTTATTTACCGGATGCAGTGTATCATGTGTGATGAGAGCGCATAACATGCTTATACAGGGTGGACCAAAGACCGTTTATATTTCAAATGATGATTAAAAGAAAACTAATTACAATAGATTAAAATTGTTTCTGGTTTTCGATAGTAAACAAAAGGGGAATTTATTTCTTAAAAATCACATCATCCATATGCAATCCTTCATTATTCTGGCATTGCTGCAATCTAGAGCGGAAATTTTCGATAGCAGCTTTACATGTTTCTGATGAGATGTTTTGGATTTCTGTGTGAATACGATCCTTTAATTTGTCAAGAGTTACTAGACGCGGCAACTAATTCAAATGTTAACGATCTTTTGGTCTACTCTGTATATTGCACCTATCAATATGTTTTTGTAATTCATGATTCTGGTGAAGGATTTGTGGCTAAATGGTTTATCATTAGACTTTAATACTGCTGGACATAGGCCTTTCCATAGTTTTTACTGCCTCGGTGGCGCAGTGGTAGTGTATGTGACTGTTGTGCATGAAGTCTCGAGTTCGATTCCTGAGGTGGACCAAACACTTGTATGATCTGCAAACGTTTGTTTCGGAGTTTGGGTATTTTCTATATGTAATGTGTATGTAATTACAAAAAAAGGATATAAGTATTCTATTAGTCAATTTAGTTGCTACAAGCTCTGCTTAGTTTGAAACTAGATGGTGACTAGGCCGTGGCCATAATGTGTGTCACCAAACTGCATTGTCTGCAATCAGTATAGCGACCACCACTTTTGGATGCTATTCATGTTTTCCATCAGGCAGAGTAGAGTCACTTTGGGAGGCTCAGAGTAAAAAAAAAGGTATAGGCCCAATCCCAGCTAAGTTCTACGGATGAGTGACTATTTTTAACATATTTAAGACCCTCTGTGCTTCGAAGAGCGTGGCGTACGGGAAGTTAGAGTCCTAAAGAGCCAGAATACGCCTAATCCTGGTTTCCAATCATCACAAAAATAAACACACGTTATTACCCGTTCATCGATAGACACTGGTCTCTTCTTAGAAACGAGATTTATGTCTACAAAGTATATAAATAAAAAACAGTGAATACACAATACGTACGCAATTAAAAAAATAAATATTTTTGGTTGTATCATTTATATATAGGGAAGTTGAAAGGAAATAAAATACAAGGAAATACGAAAGGTAAACTCGTTAATAGTTTTACTTGAGTTTAAACGAATATTATACATCTAAATCGTGGGTAAGCAGGTAAAATTTTAGCAAAAATATACAATTTTATTGACAAACTTGTTGGTCTAGCGGTCAGCGTGTACCACGATCAAGAGATTCTTGAGTCAGATCGAAAGTGTTATCGAGTTTTTTTGATTACAGAAATGATTGATGCAGGGGTGACAGTTATCGCGGTAACTGTGTAAGCCTTACACTATAACGATGACTGTCATGCCTTTTACGTCTCCAAGTGGGGTGTGAAAAAGCATCTCACTAGGCCGCCATAGTGTGGGTCACCATGCTGCATTGTCTGCATTTGTAATGAGTATGGTGACCGCAACTCTTGGATTCTATTCATGCTTGCCATCAGGCAGAGTAGTCACTTTGGCAGGCTCTTTATATGAAAAAAAAATGATTAATAACAGCCCGGAGTTTGGAAGTTGGTTTCTTAACACTCGTGCCTCAGAGAGCATGTACAGCTGTCGGTCCTGCGTCAGATTTCTCCACAGTCGTGAAGGATAGCACACGCTTCGGACACGGATTATGAGACTAAGGGAACAGAGTGCATCTGCGTTTGCGCATACATTTGTGCGTTATACTATCTGCTGTGTATTTAGCTGATCTCCATTGATACCTAGGCACCGTGACCGAAATTGGTTAAGAGTACATCATCGGTTACCCTGACTGCTAAGTTAGAGGTTCCATGCCTATCATGAACATGTGTGAAAAGCATAATTATTTGTTCTGCCTGGGTGTAATTTATATAAAACTAGCTTTTGCCCGCGGCTTTGCTCGGGAGGAATTTACTCTGCCACATTAATCCTATGTCCTATGTTACTTCTAATACCTAAAAGAACATGTGTACAAAATTTCATGATGATCGGTTGAGTAGTTTTTGTGTGAAACCGTAACAAACAAACAAACTTACATTCATATTTATAATATTAGTGGGAATATGTACGCGTTTGCAAATATTTAAGCATGTTTATCAGCACTCTGGTTACTTTGGTACAGGCTCTTGTGTGGAATGCACAGACCTGAGACCTGAAATTTAGGCCATTGAAGAAATGAAGTAATTATCTTACTTTAGAGCCAGTTTCATCAGGTCTTGATAAGATTTTGTTCCAGTTTAAAGATGTCTTTATCCAAGATTTATACCTAAGCCTGAGTTACCTTTTTCTATATGAAGAGCCTGCCAAAGTGATTCTACTCTGCCTGATGGAAAGCATGAATAAAATCCAAAGAGATGTGGTCACCATACTCATTGCAAATGCAGACAATGCAGTGTGGTGACTCTTATTATGACGGCCTAGTGAGATGCTTTTTCACGCCACGCTTGGGGACATAAAAGACATGACAGTCATCGTAGCATAGTATTGCACACATTTACCACGACAACTGTCACTCCTGCATCATTAGCTGGCAGATAGGTTCAGAATGATCTATCAGGGACCTTATTAGTAAATGGTGAAATTAAACTTTACTACTCTACGTGTTTTTAAAACAACAGTTGAAATACAAATCTATGGATTGTTTACAATGTCCAACTTGACCAGACCAGTTCATATTTCTGTCGCATGTAAGCATTAAGTCATTCGATACGTAAACAATGGTCAAAGCATTTAAGGTTGAGGTAGACAGCAGACGGGACGATCTGGATGTCATAATAGCAGTGGTTTCCGAATCCCTCCTATCTCAGGCACATAGTGGCATACCGTGTGGTTTTAGTCAGTCCGATTCCGACACACTACCTTGCCGTAAACCCCGGTGGGGTTAGGGCCCGAGGAGGTTTCCACACGTAAAAAAAAAAGAAAGCAGACGGGACAGGACGGTGAAGCAACATCAGCAAGTGGTATTTTAGTTTCTTTTTTTGTGGTTTAGGTGCGCTAACGATTATCCGAGTCACCGGAAGGTAAGTGTGTACCCATGGATATCTGCATGTTACAAGCGCATCTATCAGTTCCCTCCCCTGAATTAAGGACAGAGAGAGGATTTGGGCGTTGGCTACCTCACACACTTGGTGAAAAGCAATGAAAAAATTGCTTAACATCGATTTTGTGACAGGTAGTGGAATGACTCCGGTCGAACCTGGTCAGAGGTGACTACCTGACGCTGGCTATACATAAAACAATTAAAATGGTTTATGAAATTTAAGCATACGGGCTCAGTTAAGCTATAAGGAAGGGTAGTAATAGCACTCTGTGTTTGTATGTACCGTAGTGCCTAAACTACTGACCTGATTTTAATAAATAAGGTGTCAAAATTTGTAAAAATGGCATTGGTGATATAAGCTATATCAAATTAATCTAGTTTTTACGTAGATAGGTTAGTTTTTTAAACTTTCTTGTTACATGATATACTTAGTAAATATCTGAATAGTCTCGTTGGTCTAGCGGTTAACGTATGCAACTTCCAATCAAGAGGTCTTGGGTTCGATGCCCGGATCAGGCCAGGAAAGTAATATTCAATTTTTTTTATTTGCCCGGTGTTTAGCAGATTTGAGTTTAACACCCGTGCCTGGAAGAGCAAGTAAAGCCGTCGGTCTTGCGATTGGTTTCTAACCGATCGTATCGGATAACCGTCTCATGGGATTGCGAAAGTGAGGAAACAGAGAGTGCACCTGTGTTTGCACACACACTAACACCCAACTACACAGGGGATGTTATCTTTCAATAATATTCCCTGCGCAGTTGGGTGTCTTCGTTTTTATTTTTATTATCATTTTTACCGAATGATTGGCGGATATATTACAAAAAAGATTAAAAAAGTAGGTACGCTATTATCCAATATTTATAAACAGATACAAAAAATTCTTACAATGTCGATAGCGTAAGACTTATCTCGTATTTCTTGTCATTTTAATAATATAATTATTAGTATAATACCCGATAATATACGTATAATACTAGTTTTATCCGGATACTCATCGGCTTCTCTACATAGTGCGTATCCGGACAGAACTATAACAAAAATATTTCTCTCAGGCCAGTGGTTTCCGATTATTTTTTTCTACGTACCACTTCAAGAAAAACCTCGAACTTGCGTACCCCTCAAAGTCAAAGTAAAATGCGTTTATTGAAAATAGGTTTCTAAGAACACTTATGTAAAAAGTGACATTTAATTTAACATTAAGAAAATGACCCGACCACAAATAACTTTAAGGAGTCGGGAGAGAAGGATTAAATAATCATTAGGTATTGATTTTAAGGATTTAATATTTTAATTAAGAGATTGCTCGCGTACTCCTTGATGCAATCTTACGTACCCCTGGGGGTACGCGTACCATTAAATGGGAAACAGTGTCTTAGGCAATCCTAGTCAGGTTAGTCCTTGAATTGGTAACTATTTCGTAACAGATTGAGACTTCTCCGTGCCTTAGAGAGCAATTTACGCTATCTGTCCCGTTTGCCATTGGAACATACGTGGCGTTTCTTGCGGGGATTTGGCGCTCATAAGTCTGAGAATGTTTCTACAGACCTTGATATCCTCTAGAACTTGGGTTGTGGAGGTCTGATATTATGATATGGAAGTTCATCTATATCATAGCAGACTCAAAGCCCAATACCTTGAGAAAAGGCTCGACACAGAAGTATTAATTGAAGTCACTTTCAGCTCTATAAGTTTGGGTATTTATTGAATAACCCACGTAATCGATTAACCGGATTTTAATGAGATTATATCAGTAGATAGAGTGTTTCAGGGGAAGGTTTATATCAACAGCCTTTAACAGTCCACTGCTGGACATCCACGCGAGCCAGACGGGTTGGTATAGGATTTGTATCGTTTTCCTTCCCTTTGCAGTGATGTTGGCCTGAGTAGCTTGCTCCCGTAGTCGTCTCTTACGACACCCATAGGATGAATAGGGGTAGTGATACTCTGTATGCTTAATCCGTTACCTCACCTTTAGCGTCATTTTAACCTAGTATCAGCTCATATTTTAACTGCCTCGGTGGCAGTGACTGTGACTGCTGTGCTTAAGGTCTCAGGTTCGATTCCCGGGTCGGACCAAATGTTTGTATGATCTGCAAGTATTTGTTTCGAAGCTTGTGTGTTTTTTATGTATAATATATGTATGTATTTACGAAAAAAAAAGTTTATAAGTATTCTATTGGTCAGTCTAGTTATCATAGCACAAGCTCTGCTTAGTTTGAAACTAGATAACGTTATGCGTCAAAGGTCCGAAATATTTATTATTATTGAAGTTATACTTCTTTCGGCGACGAGAGTGAAATTTTACGATGCGCGCGCACACCGACAGAAAATAGCAACAGTGTGAAGTTAGTTGCTACCGACAGAAAAAAGCAACAGTCTGAAGTTAGTTGCGTGCGTGCGTGCATGAGTATACACACTCTTTTTTTATTTATACTCGTATATTTGTCTTGAACTTGCCTTTTGTGATAAGAAAAAACTCAGATAAATGGATTACGTAGTACTTTGTTTACAAGAACTGTATTCTTACTATCAGTGTGGAAACTGACTAATATCTATTAGTCAATATAAGATCCTTGACGATCACTTGTTTATTAGTCATTATAACATTGTTGCAGCAACTAAGCCACCCGTATCTTAATCTATTAATCCTCATGAATGATTCAACTTGAAGGTGCAATATAAAAATAAAAAAAGTAAAGTAAATTGTAAACTTTTCTGTGTGGTATTAAGAATATAGTGTCACCACATCGACTAAGGGAACAGATTATGCAGGACACCATCACTACAAAGACAATGAAAACTTAATACAAATACCGTCTTGCCAGCCAGGTATAGTTTGTCAAAACCTTTCGAAGGAGAGATTTACATCCAGCAATCAAACAATCAACCTATCGCCGTCCACTGCTGAACGAAGGTTCTCCCTCAAGGAACGCCAACGATCCCGGTCTTGGGCAATTCACATCGGCAGGGCGCCCTACACTACGTGGTATCGACTATGGTACACTTCGGCTCCAGCGACTATCGGTTCGTCTGGAGACATGGCCGGCCCACTTCCACATATCCAGCAGTGGCCTATTAACAGCTGTTGATGTGATGATGACGTGATGAATTTGTTACATACATATAAAGAGTAAACGAGCAGAAATAATTACTGATGTCATGGACACGTGTAACTTAAGGAGTGTGATTTAGAGAGCTTCTTCCCAGAATTGAATTTTTACTAATTTTTTTTTTTCCAATTTGAAAACACGTTGACAGTTCTTGAACAAACCTGAGCGTTTCTGACGTAACATGTTCGTCTTCACTAATTGCAGCACAGTGTTTGCTCTTTAACAGTGTTTTTAAACTGTTAAATTCTGTTATTGTAGTGTCTATATAAAAATGTATAAATAAATGTTAAATATTAGAAGTTATCGTACTTATTTTATATCATTGTGTACATGGGTATTGCCAGAATTATAGGAAGGGTGTACATAAGGACCCCCTTCACTTATGAAATCGATTTTGTTTCATGAATTAAGCTAAAACTATGTATTTTCTATTTTCTAGAGGGGGGCAAGTGCACCCCCTTGGACCCCCACTCGGTGCTCATGATTGCGTACAAACACTACAAATTAAACTCTCTAAAAATATTTTTTAACGTTCATAACACTTAAACTGTCGAAATAAACAATCTCGAACAGCGCATCGAGTTTAGAAACATCTTTCTCTTGTGAAGATCATTTCGATGCAAGTATTATACAATAATATAGTAATCAGTATTCATTTAAATAAATATATCAAATCAATAAATAGTATTGTGTAAATTCAACATTTTTTTACTTTCAAAATCGAAATTATTGATAACGCGAGAATTTGCTGATAGCGAATACCGCTATAGAAATCTCTGGAGTCAAAGATGCATTGCCACACAACGGGTCTCTTCCTCCTCAATTACGGGAGGAAAGATTAGACTTCAGTAACGTCACTCAGTAAAAAGCAAAAAGAAATTGCTTGACACCAGTTTTCTACTAAGCCATAGAATCACTCCGAGCTGGTGTATTTGTGTCGAAGTCTGGTTCTCCCGAGGCAAATTTGTTATTATATTTCGTCAGCTCTTTAAATATCAGTGGGATGTACGTTTTCTAGAACGAGGTTACATTACATTTGACATTCTAGATATATATCAGATAAAAAGCAGCATTGAACATATTTGGAAATACTTGTTGATAGAGATGTAAAATATCGAGCATCCGTTATCCTTATAGAGAGTAAGATATCTATGGATTGGAAAAAAACATAATAAAAAATGGCTTGGGGATCGAGTTGCTCTTACTAGTCTGTCAATCAACGGATTAATATACGGAGTGTAACTACCCACCCTTACTCATTGCAAGGCTGTCGCAATAACTAACTAACGTAAACTACACAGGACAACAGCACTGCAAAGAGATACCAATCTGTCTGATCAGTGTGGTATAGTAGGACAAAACTTCCTCGCTATGTCCAACGTTTAATTATTACAGGGCGTTGATGATGATAACACCCGGCACAGAACAAATGATCATGCAGTTATTTATCCTGGGGTGAAACACAACTTTCCAGTTACTAAGTCAGGGTCAGTAACTACGAGACCGAGGCTGGACAATATGTTAGACACACACAAATGTTTGACTTCTACATTTTATAACGTGACGGTTAAGTGAAGTACGTTAAAAGGTGACCATACTACGCTATGTTGGCGCCATGGGGCTGTGGCACGTCACGCAATAGGTGTATAACCCTCGTTTCAAGGTTAGTCAACCAATAGCAGAACATTGACTTGACCACGGTCACCTGCAACTAAGGGAACTCAAATACGTTGCCCAAAAGCTTGAATTTGCTCTTTCGGTGGGGAAACTGGACATTTGTTCCTATTTCTTTAACTATGTTTAACTTTTATATTTGCGATAAAAAGTATCCCAAATCATTAGGTTTTTAGGGCAGACTTTGGGAGTATTTTACTTTTTGAGGCCCTACCGAGTTATTTTCTTCTATATACAGATAACTTTTTAGCCGTAGTTTTACAGAAATATTAATTTAATCAATAATCTAGTAGCCTATGTCGTATTCCAGGCTATAATACATCACTATGCTAAATTTCATCCAATTTCGCTTAGCCGTTTTCAAGTAATTGAGTATCAAACATATATTCAATCAAACTTTCACCTACATACGTATTAGCATAGATTTATATATTATATATAGATTACGCGTCACAATTCACACACGCAGTAGCACAGTGACCTTGTAACGAAGTCATATCCGATGAGTAATACGTTACAACTAAAAGCAATGAAAAAACACGTCTATACAAAACCCTTATCTGGACAATGTTAGCACTCCCGCTGCCTGGCAATGACAGAGTCGCATTTTTATCGGTATATTTGTTACGCTTTCACTCGGTACCTGCTCAACCGATAGTCAAGAAATTTTGCGTACGCCACATATTTACTATGAACTTTGAAAACAACAACAATGTGCAGCCATTTTCCCACGTCGTCCCGACGTCAATGGAATTAACCCATATCACGTAAGCAGGAGGTGAATAAATAGATAAAAATCAGGGATGTTTCCCCAGAGGGGTAAGCAGAGAAATATTAAACACCATCTTTTCGTCAGTGTTTTGGTCCCACGTAATAAGTGGCGAGCTTATTGCCGCTAATCGGGATGTTTTGTTTGCCAAAGCCTCGTCTGTCGGTCAGCAGGTGGGGTTTCAAAAAATGTGGTGAATGGAGTAAGTAAAAAACTATGAACTATGACATTATTCCTCAAAAGATCGAGTACAGCCAGGTCCTGTTACTAGTAATGAATAATAATTACGAAAAATTAAATCTAAAATTTTTTGGATGCTCTAATCTCTGAAACTGCTAGTCAACTTCGAATGATTCTTTTTGTATTGGATAGATTTTTTTAAGAAATATAACCTATAAAATATCACGGTAGAGAAAGTAAGGACTACCTTTATGGATTTATGGGTGCTAGCCAATAAATCCTATAGGTCTAGCAGTCAGCTGCGCTGCGCTAAGCCAGAGATTGTGGGCTTAATCCCACCCAGGACAAATCACTTGTTCTGTATATAATAATTTATATCTATAATATGTATATATGTAAGTATGTTTATCACCAGTCTGGTTGCCATAGAACACTCTTCTTCCGTGCCTTATGATTCATAAGACTATTTAGAGGACAAATACTAGATTCTTGGGTTTTATCTGATTATTAGGTTTTTTCACGTCCAGACTTCGACAACTCTGAAGGCCAACTGAATTCGAAGGTTGAACTAGTTGTATGTTTGAGGGCACCGACTTCCTAATAACGATAGCCATAATGTTTATGACAAGCGGGATTGACGGATTAACATGCTCTCCGAGATATAGGTGTCGTATACTGCCAAACTTCCATACTCTCCAGGTTGTTATTAAGAATTTCTTGTAAGAAGTGACCCAACACTCAGCCTGATCCGGGATTTGAACTGAGGCCTTTTGATTATTTAGTTTTTTAAACAAAACAAGAAAGCCTGAATTAGGAATATATCCTGTGTCGTGAAGAA
Organism: Hypercompe scribonia; assembly: GCA_949316085.1. Taxonomy (NCBI): domain Eukaryota; kingdom Metazoa; phylum Arthropoda; class Insecta; order Lepidoptera; family Erebidae; genus Hypercompe; species Hypercompe scribonia. The sequence continues at coordinate 8,009,015 of OX438997.1, forward strand.
TTTTACAAATAAACAAAAAACAGACACAAAGAACAGCCTGACTCAGAACAACACTTTGTGGATTATATTTGTGTTGTGTTGTGGAGGTTGAACTCACAACACAATAGAGAGTAGCGTGGTACACTATCCATGCAGTTCCATATGCTAACCTCTACACCAACAAAGCTGGATATCATAGTACAACATAGAAATTGCAGGAAATGTTCAGTTTTTAGTAAATACCTGCAAATGATTGCGCAATTTACTTTTTTAAAGAGGGAAAACCCCTGAACATAACGAAACGCTGATGCGATAAGGTAAACCATCAAAAAAAACACTAACAATGGAGCAAAAACCATTGAGAATTATAGCGTTAAGTGTTGCTAAATAACTCCATAGAGAGGAGGATTTTTTTTTTATAGAATGATGCTCTTTGGCCAATTTTACAAGATTCTTCCACCGAGATTTATTTTGTTACACTCAGACTTTGTCACGTTTTCATCAAAGGCAACTGCACTGTAAGTTCAAATTAAGTTGGTGAGGACTACAATTATTTATCTAACGAACACAAAGAGCACCCAATGACAGCAACAAGTGTTGTCCCATGTGGGAAATGCAAAAATACTCAACACTACATCCACTTTTGTACATCAGTGGATTTAATACCGATGGCATTTTCTTCCATTGAATGTTTAGGCAGGGTAAAAATCTTGTAAAATGGCTGCACAGACGTTCATATTATAAGTATGTTCAGCGGCAGTCTGGTTACCTTAGCACAAACTCTGCGTAATATGGTATCAGACAGCTATGAGTAAATATGCGTTAAGTTATTGTTTTTATTTATGCCATCTAAGGTATTTCTAGACCTATATAACCTGTATGCGTGTTTCCGAATGCCTGATAGAAGTGGTAATTTATTCTATTCGAAGGGAACTATTTAATATTGAATAAATTTAACTTGAGTAAAGCTTAGGCTGCTACTGAAATTTTATTATATTTTGCTAGGAAGTGATAGGGCAGGGGGTACGAAGAATCCCTGGGTAAGATCAGGCTACTACATCCGCAGCATTGGTAGGTCCCCCACAACATGGTCAGACGACCCGGTGAATATTGCGGGAAGCTGTTGGATGTGGATGGCAGGGGACCGACTGTTGTGGAGAACCTTGAGGGAGACCTTTGTCCAGCAGTGGATGTCTTTTAGCTGAGATGAATATGATAATGTAAGGAAAGGTTAATTGGAGAGAAAAGTGTTTGTCCGAAATATGGCTAGCGCTGTGAATTAGGGTGAGAAGAGGAACCTGCCAGCTGCTGTTGTATGCAAGAGAGAAAAGGAAATCAGACAGACCGACATTGTAACACATTATGTAACAAAGTGGTCTACCCTCCTATAAGAAATTATCATTTCAAATAGGACATTCCCTCTTACAGCTCCACAACATGCCTGGAACTCAGGAAAGAGGTAATATGGTTGTGATTACCGTGCTGCTCTTTCTCTCCTAATTCTGGGTGAGAGGGAAGTTAAAGGATGGCAACACTTTTGCAACTGCTGAGCAGGGGCAAGAAATCAAAACAGTTAAACATTACATAGTTACATAATAATTAGTTTACCATTCACAAGTTGAAGTAAACATTATTATACACACTTTTATACTTATATTCTACAATTCACAAGCATACTTTAATGAATGGATCACAATTTTAGCGGTACTCATAATTAACAACCGAAATAACCTCAAAACACTCAAAAACCATCACAAAAACGAGGTATATTGTGTTTAAATGCTGTTCCGCTGTTACTAAAGTTATTTAACTACTATTCAGAGGTTATTTTAACAATAAACAGTACATTATATCCACTCTGCGCGAGCACCATCTTTCCGAAAGTGTATATTATTGATTTTTAAATGAAAACCTACCTTTGGACGGGGCTTTTTCATGGTAAAAGCTTTTCTGCATGCATCTTTAGCTCCCAAGAATATATTCTTTATAGTGGACATGAATAACTCGAAAAATTTATCACGGTTGCAATATAAGTTGCGGGAACTAAAATACTCAAGACTCGACTGACATTACAAGTGACAAGACATTAAACGCGTCAAACAATGTGACAACTGGGGTTACCATATTGTACATTATTAATTAACGCGAATACACTAAAAAAACCTAGCGAGATAGTAAGAATCACAAGAAAAAAGGCTTCATAACCTATAACAAAAGACTCATAAACTCGCATAGTTATTGCAAGTTTAAAGTGGAATCATTGCACTTTCAATGTTAAAAGAATAATGTGTATTTTGTTATCCTATGCTTTATATTAAAACTATAAAGGCAACGATAATGGTCTTTTTGATTTATTGTTTACTGTACTTACTTAGTCGATAATAACTCTACAAAATAACACTACTTAAGTATTATTACTTAGTTGTAAATAAGCATAACTAGGAAAATTATCTTACTGTAGGTACAAAATGAACAGTAAATTCTACAGAATTTATTATCGCAAGTAAACAACGATATTCTGTTAGGGAAAGTTTTACACGGATGCAGGTTTAAGTCTAAAGACAATGGTGATTCAAGCGTCACTCTGCTCATTGGGAAAATCGTAAATATGGCAATGCGTAATTTTTTTTTCAAAATTATTGATTTTGACACAGGTAACAAGCTGCAGAGCTTACATTTTTTTATTTGTAATACAAATTTAACGAACATTTTAAAAAATGATAGCTAATCTCTTTGAGTTTCATTATGTGAAGTACTTATAGCTATTTCATATGATTATATTTAATCATTTTTGGACTAGAAATATATTTTAGGAAAGTTAATAAAATGATATAATAATGTAACAGTTATCTTTCAGACCATACGTCACCGGGTGGTACGATAGTCGTGCAAAAAGTCGCTAAACAGCTGCAATAAAAACATACAAAAAATAAATCAAAAAATTTACCTTCGCCATTATCACAAGGGTATCACGTATGTCGTAATGTTTTAACGTTTAATTCTTTTATGAGGATATAGAAAAAAAAACACCGAAAACTCTTATATATCGACACGTCTGCACTGCACAGTCTAAAAATAAGTACTGGCGAACTCATCGTACGAGGGAAAGAAGAGGCGTCACGGAAATTCGATAAGGTGATGCGATTGCAATTCCAATGAGTGCGAGAGAGATAGAGAACGCATACACGATCAATGACGAATTGAAACGAACCACCCCTACTTGTTTATGTTGTGTTCGACGTATTAGCGCAGCCAATAATTATAAAAATGTGGATTTAATTGTGCTTTTAGTTCATTAAAAATATATGTAATGTGCAAGAAATTAATACATTTTCTAAGTATTTAAATTGCTTGATGCTTACGTATAATGGGACAAGATGGTTCTAAAGGTATTTAGTTCATGTATATGTGTAAATAAAATGAAATATTATAATTTAAAACTTTCCCTACAGTTTCATGAGGTAGACATTAATATTAACCTGAAACATTGAACACACAGCCGTCTGTGCTATGGTAACCAGACTGCTGATAAAAAGTGTACTCATATAATAATAAATACATTGTAAATGTACATAATACATTATTTGCACACTAATAATCGTGCTAATCAGACAGCTATCCGTCTCGAGTGGAAATTGAATTTACAATCCCTGCCTCAGCTGTCGCGGATCACTAAATATTAAATGAACATTATTTATTTTACTTAATGTAAAATTCCAACAATTAATTATGTTGTAAATACAAAATCTGTCCGTGTGACGGATTAAGAAGACATCTTAACCCAGCTTTTTAATGTTTGGCAACCGTCTCGGGCCGTTACCTTACCGGGGTTTGAGGCGGGATGGTGTCGTGATCAGATCAATTAAAACCACACGGTGAGCCACTTTGCACCTGAGATACATGGGTTCCGGGAAAAGATATTATTACGACATCCAGACCTCTCCTAGCGCCTGCCCTTTGGTCCAAGCAACTTTCTATTTAGGTGACGTACAGCACACGCAACTGGCCAGTGTAGCAGAAGCTGGGGAAAATTCGTCCCGTCCACCTGCAGTTACACTCAGTGGCATGAGGCGCTGGTAAGGTCACCTCCGTCACACAGTTCGCCGGCAACGAATGGGGTCCTAAAGAAGGGTATCCTCTCGGGCCTTTTCCGCCGCCTCCTTCTATGAAATAATTGTCTTAGCAGAAGGTGTGACCGCGTTAAAACAGCCGCCCTTACCGGCCATGAGACGTATAATAGCCAGTAGCGAGAACTCTCTTCTGATGACTGCAGTGACGGTCTGACGCCGCATCACCTAGGCGGAGCAGGCGGCCAGCGTGTGTAGACGCAATGGTGACAGTAGAGTCTGAAGCTCGCGACCGAGTACAGGAATCTCTCGAAGTAGCTGTACCCGGATAGTACTTACGTCGGCTGGAGGAAAGGGTCTTTTGTGAGCCCTCTACCCCCGGGAATAGGGTACGTATAGTATGTATGTATATAAATCATTGGTATAAATCATCAGGTGATGGATTAAGAAAACGAAGCATCAATGAAAAATGTGCAGAAAAGGGGAAAATTATTCCTTTGAGATACGTAGAAGAAGTCATGGAGATCAGCTACTAAACAATATTTTTTCTTCTTTAAATTTCCACCCATAAAGCTAATATTTATACTTCTTTCAACATTGACTTAAATAAAAATATTATTTCGAATCGATTTCTGAACGGAGGTTCAACGGAGTTCTAAACTCCTCTTCCTTAAGAAGCTAGTTAAAAAGAAAATGAGATTTAATGAAAAGAAAAAAAGAATATGGCTTAATCTATGATAAACAAAGGTTTTCTTACGTGATTACTACACATTTTCGTCACAGATCTGCTTATCCAAACCAAAGAGAAACAAATGCCGCAACTGTCCGGAGACCGCCTAATCTCACTTTAACCTCACAAACATTACAAAGATTCAGTTCAACTTTAAATATAAAAAAAAACTAGTTCTTTCGTGAGACCACGAAGCAAAAATACAACCGGCATCTACGAGGTCTCCTGTAACACTGAGAGTTTGTCTGTTCCAATTTCAAGTAAATATACTGAAAGACACCGATACCAAAGCTACGGCCTAATATTTTTTGTTGTTCAAAACGTTTTTATTGCTTTGAAATTACCCGAATAGAGAATAAACTAGAAAGAAGAAATAGACTACAGGGTCAGATTTGGAGAATGTACACAATAGTAACTTCGGGATTAGTAAATCAATAGATACAACTATGCTTCTGCCATCTAAACTCTTCTCCTCGAACTTGGGGGAAAGGGGAAGGAGGTATTACTTTGCAACGGTTTTCTTAGAGGCCGTGGTATTAAAACGGCCACTTATATGCCAAAAAATGGCTGTAACACGTAGTAAAATTATTATTTTTATTTCTTATCTAGTCATTATTTTTTTTAAGTCATTAGTTCTGATCGATTTTACCTGTAAACATGAAGTATTCAAGTATATTTATCAACAGTTTATTTACCTAAGCACACTCTGCTTAGTATGGAATCAGATGATCATGTGTTAGTTGTGTGTAAGTGTTGCCATTTTTCACCTTTCACGACTGTCCACCTAGCTTTGTTCTATTTCTTTGTTTTCAACCTTCACTAAACAAAATAAGACATACAAAAATCGAGTGGTTGGTGTAAAAAGTTTGTTTACGATTTTAACAAAGAGGTGTAGATAAAAAACTAAATGAATTCTAAAGCTTTATAGACGGATAAAAAGTATATTAAATCACTACCTATTGTTACGTGTCACGTCCGTGTAGTGACGGATTCAGAATACGAAGTGTCACCACTCTTATTCATCTCGAGGGTGCCATAAAAGCCGAATAAATGAGCTAACTGGGCACGACCAGCACTCTAAAGAGAAGTAAAAGTTGCCACAAGTTTGTGGTGACTTCCACATACAGCGCAAACAAAAATATACTACAACGCCATCTACCGAAGACATATCGAACTACAGAATAATGAAGTACGTAGCAACTACTAATTCTGTATCCTGATATAGAAATCCTCGCGGCAACATCAACAGTTGGGTCACGGGCCGCCAGATACAATCACATCGCATGCTCGGACCTCCCTTTGTGTTGAAGGGACATGACCCGTTCCTCCACAAGCTCTATGTCAACTCGTTTTTTTTATTGCAACCTACCAAAGTGACTCTATTCTGCCTGATGGAAAACATGAATAGAATCCAAAAGCGGTGGTCGCCGTACTCACTGCAAATGAAGACAGTGCAGTATGGCGACCCACGCTATTGCGGCCTAGTGAGACACTTTTTAACGCCACGCTTAAAGGGTAACCCTAGCAGGCCAAAACCTGCCTTTTTGATGGTAGGCTTATGTCTAGGAGTGGCTTAAGGGGCGGTGATAATGTTACGTATTTACTTATTTCCGTGTATATGAGCATTATAGACCGCCTAGCGTTTTGTTTCATTTTATTAGAAAAACAATTGACAGACAATGACACAAGGAAAATTGTGTTTATGGCTCAATCAACATTCCCTCGCTTTTACCGGTTCGTGGTATGCGTCAGGCAGTGAATGACCTTAAACGGTGTAGGAATTATTCACCATATAATATTTCTTTGTTATTATTCTCATTTGTGCAAAAGACTGCCTGAACAGTAGACTGTTGTCTGGTCAGTTACTCTTCACAACTTCGTCTATAAACGCTTTTTCATTAACGACTGCATGTAGCATGTATTGTAGCGTATGCGACTGCAGGTTGAGGTCTCGGGCTCGATTCCCGGGTCGGAACAAACGGACAAATCAGCAAATATCTGTTTCCGAGTTTCGGTGTTTTTATATCAGTTGTCTTATACTCATAGTACAACTTATGCTTAGTTATGGACTAGATGACGTTTTTTTTCTATATGAAGAGCCTACCAAAGTGACTCTACTTTGCCTGATGGGAAGCATGAATAGAATCCAAAGAGTTGTGGTCACCATACTCATTGCAAATGCAGACAATGCAGTGTGGTGACCCACTGTATGGCGGCCTAGTGAAATGCTTTTTTACACCAAGCTTAGGGACGTAAAAGGCATGACAATCATCGTGGCAGTGTAAGCCTTACATAGTTATCAAGATAACTGTCACCCCTGCATCAATGGGCCTCCGGTCTCGCACTCACCAACGAAACATAACAGCACGGATGCTGTCGCTTTAGGTTGGTCTTCTGTAGGAGAGTAGTACTATGGGATAGTGCTGAAATCAGCGTGGCTCTACTACCTAAAAATGATGTAATAATTCCAACACCATATAACTAAATTATAGTTTAAAAGTCTAAAAAAACACGTTTCTGTAACTAAACAAACGAAAATATACAAATAATTCTGTATAAGCTCAAAAAGAAATATCATTTTATCGTATAACTGCATTGACGTAGTATTGCCCCGGTCGAGCCGACCCGTCGCGTCGTGCTGAAATCAGCGTGGCTCTATTTCCTGGCGTTGTCAGGTGTTTGAAATATTATATTATTATTTATATTATATATGGGTAACCCAGTATCTTGCCTACGAGTGAAGAGGATAATTTCATGATCAGTAGAATCTATGAGTTACATTTTTTTAATAACCAATTGCATTAATCATGATTCTGGCTGAACTTCACATTGAAATGATAACATTACAGAAGGAAACCTACTTCTTCAGTTAGGGAACTTCTATAATGCCATGAAAAGGATAAACCTGTGTTGGTCTACCACACCACGCTGGCCAGACATGTTCTGACTCTTTGCAGTGACGTTGTCCTGTTTAATTTTCTTCCTTGTCTCTTACGACACCTACTTACTGAATAGGTGTGACACATTCACATCAACAGCCGATAACAGTCCACTGTTGGACATAGGCCTCTCCTTAGCAAGGAGGTTTTGGCCTGCTATACCACGCTGCCCAAACATGTTGGTAAAGGGTTTGTTTCAAGTTTGCCTTCTCTTGGCAGTCTTGGGTTTCCCTTACGACACCCATGAGAAGAAAAGGGGGGGTGACATTCTATATTCTTAGTCCGTAACCACAAGTTAAGGGGCTGACACAGCGTGCTCCTAACCTTTCATCAATCAAACTAAGTATATATATCAAACCAAGAACAAAGAAAAATGGCCACATTTTTGCATAACAATGGCATTGTATTTTTTATAATTCCGTTTTTCCGTTTACCACAGAACACATAATAATAGATAAACTTGTAACTAATCTTTTTGCTTTCAAACTATTTGAAAGACACGAAATTAAAACGCAGCAAAAAATATCCAATAGGTTTTTAGATTTTTATTATTCCACACGAAGTTTCAAAATTACGATTGGGTTTTTATGATGTTAATTTGCGATTACAAAAAGGTTCCCAAATAAGGTCGAATGGTAAGTGTTTAAGGATAAAAATATCATATTTATAAACAATTTCAAGAAACAGGTTAGATTCTCAATTAGGCTTTGTTTTTATTCTTATGAGATAAGAACGGTCAGTCAGAACTCAGTCATAAAGAAAAGGATTTAAAAAAAAAGTTGTTTTTTTTTCGGCAGTTATAAAGTATAAGCGCTACTCGTTATTTATTTATTTATCACCGTCATCATCTGAGCCAAAAGATGTCCACTGTTGGACATAGGCCTTCCCCAAGCTTCTCCACAACAGCTGGTCCCGTGCCGCTCGCATCCAGCAGCTCCCTGCAACCTTCACCAGGTCGTCAGACCACCTTGTGGGGGCCTACCTTCTGCGTGTAATGTGCCCCGCCCACTGCCACTTAAGTTTAGCAATTTTACTGGCAATATCGGTGACCTTCGTTCGTCTGCGGATCTCCTCATTCCTGATTCGATCACGCAAAGGAACTCCGAGCATTGCCCTCTCCATTGCTCTTTGGGTGACTTTGAGCCTTCTTACTTACATCTTAATAATATTATACACGCGAAAGTTTATATGAATGTTTGTTACTCTTTCAAGACAAAACTACTGAACGGATTCGGATGAAACTTTACAGTAGTATAGGTTATCTAATATAGGTCATCGGAATAACATATATGCTACAATTTGTAATTATTTTATGTAATTTTGGTCGTAATTAAAAGAAATAAAATAGAAATTTTCGTGGCGATTAGCATGTACATATCTCAACATCAATCGTTGGGTCACGGCTCGACAGGCAAGATCTCCTCGAATAGTCGGCGGATCTTCCCTTAGTGTTGGAGGAACATGAGACCCGTCCCTCCACATAGTCATTTTCAATTCCTAATTTTAGCTGATATGTTATTTATTTTTTATATTTTAAGAGCCTACCGAAGTGACTCTACTCTGCTTGATGGAAAGCGTGATTAGAATCCAAAAGTTGTAGTCACCATAGTCATTGCGAATGCTGACAATGTATGGTGACCCACACTATGGCGGCCTATTAGAATGCTTTTTTTACGTCTCCCTTGGGGACGTAAAAGGTATGACCGTCATCGCAGCATTGTATTGCACGCACCACGACAACTGTCACCCCTGCATGTTAGTTATATCAATGTTGTTTAAGCCATATTGAATTTTACTGGGAATAAAAACCAACATTCATTCACTTTGCTACATTCCAAGAATCCTGTAGTTAATTCGTACAGTATAAAATCTTGAAGTTAAAACCAATGTGATCGATTTTAAAATCGGTTAACAATAACTTACCTTGGCATAATTCAAACACTTCTGAGACAGTTTCTTGTTCTTGTTAATGATTGTTGAGTAGTTACTTTCTTGCTGAAATAAACAAAAATCTATTTAAAAATAACCCAACCCATATACTCGTAAATAAAATTGAAATGTCTGTTTGTAATCTTGAAATAATCCCCTTTTACTATATGCATATGAATATAAATACAATACATACACCAAAATAACATTTTTTACAATTTTTGTCTGTCTGTCTGTCTGTTTGTTCTAGCTAATCTCTGAAACGGCTGGACCGATTTCGACGGGATTTTCACTGACAGATAGCTGATGTTACAGGAAAAACTTAGGCTACTCACTGCAGTGCAGTTAGTTTAAAATAAATGTGTTAATAACTGCAAATATCTCTCATTCGACAGTCTGGTCCCAAACGAAGCAGACCCGGTACTATGGTAACCAGACAGCTGATAAATTTTTTTAAATACATTTGGATAAATTGCATCCAGATACAAGACATGTTCGTGCTCATCATCAATTCTCCTGGGTGAAAATTAAACCCAACATCTTTGGCTCAGCAGTCAGGGTCACCACTAAACCCATAGGCTGGTTGATCAGTTATGATCTTAAAGAGAGAAAGCTGTTGCCCTCATTTTGTAGGCAGTATTAAGAAGACTGCCTTCTGTAGCAGTTTCGCGATATAACCATCTAATGCGATCACATGAAGATACACTTTACACTGCCACGAGGACTGCCACACCTTCTACGTCGCCAATCGGGGCGTAAAACAGCATCTCATTAAGCCGTCATTGTGTAAGTCACCATACTGCATTCGCAATAAGTATGATGATCACAACTCTTGGATTCTATTCATGCTTTCCATCAGGCAAAGTAGAGTCACTTTGGTAGGCTGTTAAAATAAAACAAAGGAATACAATACAGGGATCATACGCGGGTTACTGGCCAGTTTTAGTCAAGGCTCTTGGTTATCAGTCCATTAGAAGATAGAACAACCGAATCTATATTCCACATATCGATAATCTCGTGGGAAAAATACAAAATATTACTTTATCTTTTTTTCCTTTCAGAGGATTATCGTCATGAGGAACGGTGATAGCTACTATCTCATTGTGACAATCTAATCTATTTATCACCACTGTATCAGATTTTCGCAACAGTTCTGCCATTGATGATGGATCTTTATTATTATTACCGATAGTGGTTGTCAGGTGATCAACCCACCCTCGTGGCCTCTCTCAAACTATCAGCAATATCCCTTTGTTACCCGTATACCTTGCCACTGGCGGCTTATCGTCCACTGGTTGACGGAGGCTTGTCCTTGGCAAGGAGGTTTTGACGTTATTGAGTTTCAAGTTGTCCTTCTTGCAGTAGTGTTAGTGTAGTAGTGTTATCCTATGTTGTTCGTCCCTTGGTCGCCTCTAACGACATCTATGGGAGGAGTAGGAGTGGTGATACTCCACATTTTTAATGTTAATCTGTTCCCATGATCTTTTTAATATACGTTTAGAATTTAAAACTGAAGCCTAGAGCATCCGCTTGATAGTAAAAAAGTTATTGCCTACGGCGAAGGTTTTAAGATGATAGTTTTCAGGCTATGGACATTTGCAATTAATTGTTGCTGTCCTTTAGATGAACCATCTAGAGTCAAGAGTCTAAGCATCTGCACTTACTCGGTGAAAAGCAACGAAAGATTTGTTTAACAGGCTATGAGGTCTCGACATCTTTCTGGTTGAACCAGCCAATTGTCCCAAATATGGTTCTTCCAGAATTAAAATGATACGTGTCTCTATCCCAGTTTTGTGATGTTCTAATCCAAGATTCTTACCCTTGTCAATTTGTGTCTTTTCTCCAAATTGTCCAATCTCTTTTCTATCCATTTCATCTTGTTCTTGAAATCACTACCAATACACTTGCAAATATTCAACGTCTCACCAAATATTTTCATTGTACATTTGAACTCATCTATGTCCGAGCGTAATCTACAAAGAGGAAACAAAAATCTATGTAAATTCAATTACGTTAGAGCCGACTACGGCAGTAAACTCTGCAGGATACCACTACTACTAAAAAAAGGAAAGTCTGAGTGAAAATGTCGTTACTAAGGAGAGTCCAGCAGTGGACTGCTAAAGCCTGTTATGATATGGCATAACCTGAGGGCATTATTATGGGAATTCTTAAAATTAGACTTACTTTGGCAGAGCTGAAACAAGAAATATGACTAATATGTCGAGTTTTGAGGCGCATTATGAGTACAGAGTGTCACTAGCCCTATTCATCCCGTGCGTGCCAGAAAAAGGCAACTACATAGGACCACTGTAATGAGAAGGAAAATTTGACCCAAACCAACCTGTCTCCAGGACTATTCAAGGCTATCAATGATAATGATTAATGTAGCTATTCCAGTTATAAATACCTGGTAACAGAAGATGTTATAGAAGTAAGAGAGACTGAACCAGTAACATCAATAATAGATTGAGTGGGAGATAACAAAGCTTGAGCGTATAGCTTCGCGTTAACCCGTCCATGTTCTTGAGGTATGGTGTACACTTCTGATTTTGCAATTAAACATAGCTGACTAGACGTAGAAGAATCATTCCCTTGGTTCTCCCTTATTGTTTGAATTCTGGAATTCACGGATTCTATGCGGGTTTGCTTCTCTTTGAACTTGTCACTGTTAACGTCAGGGAGTTTTTTATTTCTTTCAGATTTGAAAATGAGTTTACTATTCGTTTTTGAAAGAGAGTCAGATGGTTTCTGGGAGAGTGGCATTTTTGTTGTGGTTATTTGTTGTTGGTTTCTATTGTTTACATATTATTTGATGGTTAGAATGACATTGTGTGACAGATTTACGACAGAAGACTGTGTAGTGTCATATTTTAAGATACTTGGATCGAGTTATGCAGAAAATAATCATGCCGCTACTTGGCTTCTTTATGAGATACAAACACAATCAAAGCTTTGCAAAGACGCTCATATCTTTGTTATTTTGCTTTAGGGGAGTCATTTTAACGTCTAAATATTTAAAGAACGGTTATTGAGATGTTAAATGTAATCAAACTTCAAAATTGCACGAGTCAACCATCGCATGTGACTGTTTCTTGCTAAATGTCAAATGTACTCGTAAGTACTAATATTTACTCTCCGTGTGGTGACGGATTAAGAATACAGTGTCACCATCTTTACCCTTCCCATGGGTGTTGTAATAGACGACTAAGGGAATAAAATATGCTAGAAAAAATCACTGTAAATAGACGGAAAACTTGAAACAAACCAATCATATACTAACTTGTCTGGCCAGTGTGGTATAGTAGGACAAAACCTCCTTGCTAAGGAGAGGCCTATGTCCAGTAGTTGAGTGTTGAAGGCTGTTGATGTGTAGGGATGGTTGTTTGGATGGATGGTTTTTACTTAATATTTATATAATGTGTATGTTTCAAAGTCTCACAGTAAAATTTCTAGGAGTAAAGTTTGACAGTAAATTCTATTACAAAGCATATATAGAAAACCTTAAAAAAGAAATTTATGGCTCGACAAATGTGTACACATACCATAGGATGTTGGTGTTAAATAATTTTTTCACCGAGCAAGTGTGATTTTTGGTGTAAATTCTCCTCTTCTTCTAAATCTGAGAGAGGGAGGCTTCAAGTGCGATGCGATAATGCACTTGCATCTTTTGTGTTGTAGTTCATGGACACCGGTGATTCTTCATCATCAATAGCCGTTAACAGTCCACTGTACTGGACTGGACTGGACAAAGGCTGAAGTTTTGTCTTACTATACCACGCTGGCCAGACGAGTTGGAATAAGGTTTGTTTGAAGTTGCCGTTCTCTTTGTATTGATACTGTCTTGTATATTTGGTTTCCATAGTCGCCTTTTTCGACACCCATTTGAAGAATAGGGTTGGTGACACTCTATATTCTTAAACCACCCTGTGCCTCCTATACCTCTGATCGAACTTTTTTAATTTGATCGAATTATTTTAGTGGATTCTACGTCACCGCTATTACGTCATCATTTGAATTTCTGAACATGTTTGTGGGTGGTTTGACGTCAATTGTCGTCTAGACGTGTTCAGTTATGCTTTATTAATGTGGGTTTCATGTCTACGTCTAATATTGTTAGAACATCCATTTACAATGTGACTTTATTTCTTTTACTTTATTCTCACTTGCCTTTGTTTTTTTTTTATAGCAACCTACCAAAGTGACCCTATTCTGCCTGATGGAAAGCATGAATAGAATCCAAGAGCGGTGGTCGCTGTACTCACTGTGAATGAAGACAGTGCAGTATTGCGACCCACGCTATGGCGGCCTAGTAAGATATATATACATTTTATATACATATATACATTTTTTTGTAATTTTTATAATATATAATGTATCATTTTATGTGTACTTTCAATATTGTCTGAGAATAGATTTTACTTGCGCCTGTCAATTTATCATTTGGTGTTATTAACTTTGAAAACGACTCCCTTACGTACTAACATTCATTTCTCATTTTATGCCCTTAGGGATGAGGGTAGTGGCTCCTTACAACATAAAAACATCAGCTTCCAAAATGTCAAGATTACTTGGATTCTGGTTCAATTTGTTACATAGTTATTTCTTTATGCAGACTTTCACGCCATCTATGAGCTAATTACTGCATTTTAAAACGTGTTTCCCTCCATTTGATGACGCTTCTAAAAGTTAACACCGTGTAATATAGATGACACTATTAAGAATTTTTGTATTTTATTTCTGTGCCGTCGTACGCCATTTATGAATACAGAAGGCAAACATATCAAAAAAGTACTAACAAGCGAACACAGATGACGCCTCATGTCTTAAAAATAATGATTAAACATTTTTGTTGGACAGGCAGAGCCTACCGTGAGATCTCTTGGTACTGGCTGATGGACGCTCCACGGAGTTCTTACTCCTTGGAGCTGGACTTAGCTAAGCACAGAGGAACACACTGAACGAGTAAGTAGCAAATTGGTCATCAGAGTGGCATACCTACACTAGTTTGATTTCGTTGGCCATGTTTCCCCACCAGGCTGACACTAAGACCTTACATACGGGTCCACCCGAAGCAGAGACGGCGGATACGCACTGAAGTGTGAACACTGTGGACAGACTGTAGGCCTAGAAAAGACCCTAACAGGGTTCTATGAGAAGAATAAGAAGGAATTCTAGAACTGTTCTACTCTAAATTATTTTCTTCTACCTCCATCATCATCATCAACAGCCTTACCTAGTCTACTACCAGGAGTTCTAGATAAAAGTTTCTCCTCAGAAGGGAGGTTTTGGCTTATTATGTAGGGCGGGCCAAGAATTCGTTAACATTTGAATCTAACATCCCGCGCAAACATGTTACAAGCATTCTTGGACCCGAAGCTACTGGAATTTACTGGTAACAATCGTTACACATAGTCTCAACAAGATGGAGCCACTTGTCACGTATTCAATGTGTCCCTGCGGGTGGTCCAAGACATGTCTCTGTCAAGCTGATTTCCAGAAGAGGCAACATTCCATGACCACCCAGAAGTCCAGATCTATTCCCAGCAGACTTCTTTTTATGGGGTTATTTGAAGAATCGTGTCTACATCAATAAACGGAATACACTACGTCAACTTAAAGAAGAAATCAGCGAAGAGATGTCGGCGATGCCGCAGTCTCTTTGCCGACGAGTATTCGAAAATTTCGGTGTTCGCTTAGAAGAGTGCAAACGTCGAAACGGTGGTCATTAAGACGGTGTAGTTTTTAAAAAATTAATTTCATCTAAACAGCTTTCTTGTAAGTAAACAATTTTTTAAACAATTTCAAATGGATTTTTTTATACAATTTTTTTTGAAATGTTAACTTATTCGTTGCCCACCCTGTACAACACAGGTCAGACAGGACATTGTTTGTGACAAGTTTTTTTTCTTTCCAGTGCTGTTGTCCTGCGTAATTTGCTCCTTAAGTCACCTCTTACGACACCTAAGGGATGAATAGGGGTGGTGATACTGCATTCTTAAACCGTCACCACACGGATAGTAGAACGATTTGGTTCCATACGGGCAACAGCACATTCTTATAATTATAGAAATATTTTATAAGAATGTGCTGTTGCCCGTATTATTATATATATATTAAATATAATATTGATTACTGTTTAATAGTGTTACCAGGCAGATAACTATCTAACACTATCAAGTATTGGTGAATGTTAGTATTGGCACTCATTATTATCATATACGCAGTGTCAATCTCACAACGAAGATGAATGTAATAGGTTAACCTCAAAGTCTATTTACGAGTACTTTATTGCATTTGTTTTATTTTAAGAGCCTGCCAAAGTGACTCTACTCTGCCTCTTTTTTTTGTACGCGTGGAAACCTTCTCGGGCTGTCATCCCAACGGGGTTTACGACGGAGTGGTGTGTCGGAATCGGACCGACTAAAACCACACGGTGTGCCACGCTGCGCCTGACATAGGAGGGATCCGGAAACAGCTGCTATTACGACATCCAGAGACTGATGGAAAGCAGGAACAGAATCCAAGAATTGTGGTCACTATACTCATTGTCAATGCAGATAATGCAGTATGGTGACACTGTGGCGGTCTAGTAAAATGCTTTTGCACGCCTCGCTTGGGGACGTAAGAGGCATGACAGTCATCGTGGCATTGTATTGCACACCACGACAACTGTCACCCCTGCATCATCTAGTTTTGACCGAAATATACATATTTTGATTCCCAACTGAAAGAGAAAAAGAAAATGTGTTTGAACACGATCATTTGTTCTCTTCCTAGGTGTAATTTAACTGGGGAAACCTTTGTGGTCTCTCAACATATCACTCGTTATAGTATTGGAGGTTCGTCACAACTATTCTACTAATTGCTAACAAAGTCGTAGCTAAATTTATTTAATATACCTAGTCTTGCCATAAATATTGTAATAAAGAAAAAAGAAAATTGTTAACTGCAAATAACATTTATTACTTTTACAGTGTGTCAGTTTAATACATAAATATAAAACAATTAAAAATATAAAAAGCTTATTCGAAGTGGTCTCCATTGGCTGCAATACAGTCCTTTAAACGATGAGGCCAGTTATCAATAGAAGCACGCACTCTTTCCATGGGAAAATTCTTCACTGCCAATCGTATAGATTGTTTTAGGGACTCCAAATTATCATGGCGTTTAGAGCAAGCTGTACTCTCTAAAACTGACCACAAATCATAATCCAGCGGATTAAGATCGGGACTAGACGACGGCCAGTCTTCAGCTCTGATGAAGTCCGAAACGTTCGATTCCAACCAAGACTGCGTGGACCGAGCTTTATGACCCGGCGCCGAGTCTTGCTGGAAGGACCATACTTGGTTATTGAACATGGTGATGTTAAGGGGCTTAACTACCTTCTCAAGAATGGTATCTTGATACACTTGTGCCGATGTTTTGATACCTTTTTCACAAAAATATGGCTCAGTCACTCCTTCATAGCTAACACCCCACCAAACCATCACTGAAGTCGGATAATGTCCACGTTGCACTCTGTCGACTAATTGGGAAGCTTCCTTAGAGCTTTGAGCATAAATACGGTCATTTTGTTTGTTAAAATGTTGCTCAATTGTAAAAATTTTCTCATCCGTAAACAAAATTTTTCTGTGACCTCCCTTTGCGTACCGCTTCAGTAGTTGTTTCGATTTTACCACCCTATTCTTCTTTAAATTATCAGTTAAGAAATGGCCAGTGCGTCTCTTATAGGCTGCAAGTCCTAAGTCATCTTTTAAAATACGCGACATGGTTCTAGGTGCTATCTTCATTTCCCGAGATAAAATCTTTTGCTTTCGGACAGGATTTCTTCGAATTCTTTCCCTTACTGCTTTGACCACCTTTTTCGTACGAACACTACGTGGACGGCCAGATCTTTTTCTGTCACAAACAGAGGAGGTCTCATTGTACCTATTAATAGCCCGGTACACAAACATTTTACTAATACCAAGTGTATGGAGAGTTTTAAAAATTGCATTTGGCTCCATACCTACCTAGTCTTGCCATAAATATTGTAATAAAGAAAAAAGAAAATTGTTAACTGCAAATAACATTTATTACTTTTACAGTGTGTCAGTTTAATACATAAATATAAAACAATTAAAAATATAAAAAGCTTATTCGAAGTGGTCTCCATTGGCTGCAATACAGTCCTTTAAACGATGAGGCCAGTTATCAATAGAAGCACGCACTCTTTCCATGGGAAAATTCTTCACTGCCAATCGTATAGATTGTTTTAGGGACTCCAAATTATCATGGCGTTTAGAGCAAGCTGTACTCTCTAAAACTGACCACAAATCATAATCCAGCGGATTAAGATCGGGACTAGACGACGGCCAGTCTTCAGCTCTGATGAAGTCCGAAACGTTCGATTCCAACCAAGACTGCGTGGACCGAGCTTTATGACCCGGCGCCGAGTCTTGCTGGAAGGACCATACTTGGTTATTGAACATGGTGATGTTAAGGGGCTTAACTACCTTCTCAAGAATGGTATCTTGATACACTTGTGCCGATGTTTTGATACCTTTTTCACAAAAATATGGCTCAGTCACTCCTTCATAGCTAACACCCCACCAAACCATCACTGAAGTCGGATAATGTCCACGTTGCACTCTGTCGACTAATTGGGAAGCTTCCTTAGAGCTTTGAGCATAAATACGGTCATTTTGTTTGTTAAAATGTTGCTCAATTGTAAAAATTTTCTCATCCGTAAACAAAATTTTTCTGTGACCTCCCTTTGCGTACCGCTTCAGTAGTTGTTTCGATTTTACCACCCTATTCTTCTTTAAATTATCAGTTAAGAAATGGCCAGTGCGTCTCTTATAGGCTGCAAGTCCTAAGTCATCTTTTAAAATACGCGACATGGTTCTAGGTGCTATCTTCATTTCCCGAGATAAAATCTTTTGCTTTCGGACAGGATTTCTTCGAATTCTTTCCCTTACTGCTTTGACCACCTTTTTCGTACGAACACTACGTGGACGGCCAGATCTTTTTCTGTCACAAACAGAGGAGGTCTCATTGTACCTATTAATAGCCCGGTACACAAACATTTTACTAATACCAAGTGTATGGAGAGTTTTAAAAATTGCATTTGGCTCCATACCTACTTTGTGTAATGCTATCACAGCTATTCGGTTCTCTTTATCACCCCACACCATTTTAATATCGCAAAATATTTTACAATGTATTGGCGCCAAAATGAGAAAACACAATGAACAATCGTATAAAAATGACAGATTCGAAATTCAAATGTAATATTTTTTTATAATTAAGTGTAACAGTATTTATGGCCAGACTAAGTATTTCTAACTGCTGTACAAAGGGGACTTGATGACTGTCATGCCTTTTACGCCTCCAAATGAGGCGTGAAAAAGCATTTTACTAGGCCGCCATAGTGTGGGTCACCATATTGCATTGCCCACAATGAGTATGGTGACCACAACTCTTGGATTCTATTCATGCTTTCAGGCAGAGTAGTAGCTTAAGCAGGTTTTTAAAATAACAAAAATATAGAAACGAACACAAAAACAGCCAGACTCAGAATTGTTCGTGGATCATAAAGTGTTGTCCCATGTTGGGATCGGAGACAACACTCAGCGCAATAAGAAGTGAGGTGACCGCTATCCCTCCTATGTAATCCATTATGTTCTCGTTGTATATGAGGTCACGGCAACGCCTGTGAGGGTATACTCTGTTTAATTAATCATGGGTAAAGTTGCTGCACGCACCAAAAAACATGACTCATGCGGCGTTACTTCGCTCTGACGCGTTCCATTTAAGGCTTGAAGTGCAAGCGAGAGCGTGGTACGAGCGACAAAGAGACACAATCGGCCGCGTTCGGTAGCGTTCGACATCTGTCTCTCTCCTACTTGAGTGAGTGATGCGTACGCGTGGACAGCTGCTATACAATAATACATTGTCATGTTTTCGTCCAGTATGAAGTGCATTGATATGACGTTGTCACGTTCAACTATCGTCAGTAAACCGACTTTACAGACAACTGATTTTTTTTTAACAATAACTTCTATTGGGAAGACCATAGATAAGCTCAGCTAAATATAGACGTAAGCGTGATTATTAGGAAAAGGTTGAACTAAAAAGATTTTTTTTTTATTTATAGACTTCATTTATTTCGATCATTTTAATCTTAATTTTTAATTAGATACAAAATATTTCATAACAATACATATTGTTATATGTTGACATGATGACTAAATACTTAAAGTGAAAAATAGTAATGTAAAAAGTACTTATCATAATTTTACTTACAGACATAACTTATTATTTTGAATTTGAGTTCCTTTTTCATTTTTTTTTTCATATTTTAAGTCGGTTCAAAGTGCGTAAAAATATTTTTTATGAAATTTGATGTTGGATTAGAAATTTACATTCTTTTTTCAAATTCAAATTAATAAGGTCCGATTTTTACGACTAATTACCAATTGAATTAGATAGTCGACCATTCTGGCGCCAAAACCAACATGGTCAAATTTCTAATTGTTGACAATTTTTCTTACAAAATATTTAATTTCTTTCTTTTCTTAATTATAAACGTTTATGGTATTTATTATAAAAACGATAGAAAAACCAAACATGGGCGAACACCATTAATACTTTTTTTTTTTAGAAAAACCTGGCAGTTAAAAAAAATTAAAGCCAAAAAACATAAAAAGAATAAAAAATATATAAAAAATATTGTTTGTGAAAAAACATGTGAAAAAATTCGATATAAACCTACCTATTTACACAGCATTGATATTTTTTTTTAAATAACGCAAAAAGGGGTTGATGTTTTCGATTTTCGTTTCAAATATAATTTCGAATAATAAAATGGTAACCTTTGTTATTAGGAACTGGAGTATTTTTGTACTGTCAATAAAAAAGCAACTTTTTTTTTTAAAAACAAATTGAAGAGGTGTATGGCACGCATTCTCCACAGTTAGGTACCATTTTTTTTTGTTACATTTTATTAAAAGTTACTTCTTTCCGTTGCATTTACACTGTGGGGAATGTGTGTGTTGGCCTCCAACTACTTCTGAAAACGAGAATGGTGATACGTACTTAGGATTTGTGGCGCTACCTGAAGTTTCGTAAGTGACATATTGTGGCTTCGTGTCGAATGTTACAATTTTGGGCTTGGTCGTATAAGTGAAATATTCTGGCTTAGTTGTGAATGTTACAATTTCTGGTTTAGTTGTATATGTTACGATTTCTGGCTTGGTTGTGTATGTTACAATTTTTGGTTTTGTTGTATATGTAAAGTATTCTGGCTTTGTCGTGAAAGTCACAATTTCGGGTTTTGTCGTGTATATTTCAAATTTAGGTTCCGTTTTGAAGATTTTCTTTTCAGTAAAAGTAGCCGTAAAGGAGTTAGATGAAGGACCTTTCAAGTCAGTTCCAAAGTTTAATCCTAAGTTGTCTCCTGCCTCGGAACTTACTTTCGAATTAGATCCAGTTGTGAATTTACCGAATTGGTTAAACTGGCTTGTCTGAGTTTTAATGCCTGTAGGATTGTCGAGACCGAATTGGGTTGATCCTGAATGTCCTTGAACTCCAAAACCTTTAATTTGAGAGCCAAAATCATTGACACCGGTGACGACTCCTCCTGTCTGGCCTCTAACACCGAAACCTTTAATGCCTGAGATAACTCCTCCTTTGATTCCTCCCTTAATTTGGGTGATGACCTTGGTCTTGGTGATTTGCGTGGTGGTGAATTGGGCGAAACGCACGCTCTCGATCAAGCCGATGGACCATTCGTACCATTCTACGTCGAACTTGTAGAAGGCAGCTAATTGGTTACCGACTTGACAACCTGAGTAAAGTAAATATGGACATATAAATAAGAGCAACACAAAATAAAAAAAAGCAAAATTACATGAATAATTCGATTCCACTATAGGATAATGTGTAAAGAAGCTAAAAAGTATATATGCTCCACAATTTGCATTTTACATTTATATTTTTTTAAATTTAGAGTTGCATGTATGAACTTAGATATTTTTGTAAAATTAAAATTTAAAGTTTGATCTTTACAAATTCAAATTAATGAGACTAGAAGAGAAAAAGTCAAGATAAGGAAAGTTACAAATGAGTGAACGTTTATTTACCTGATTCCCATGAGTAGATACCCCTCAAAGTATATCTGCCATCAGTCGTGCAAGCAAGAGCACTGCCAGTGTCCACCTGGAAAAACATTACCGTATCATATTTTTGTTTTTTAAAGACACAACGCCCGCACTAGGAATAAATCCTGGATTTTACAGACATACAAGAAACAGACACAAAGAACACCCATACTCAGAACAACAGTTTGTGGATCACACAACATGTAGGATTTGAACCCACAACGCGAGAGGTGAGGGACGTGGCGACCGCTTAAACCACTAGGCCAACTGTGCAGTCATATTATATAGCCATTCACATTCCCTTAAGGACATAAGTTTTTGCCTATTCTAGAATATATTACATATTACTACATACTAGTAGTAGTGCTTTGAGAGTCATTTTTTTTCTTTTCAATTTCAAATTTTTGATTTTTGCTCAAAAAAGGGTAAGTAGCCTGATCAAGTGATTAAAAATCAATCATTTTATTTGGCAAAATAACCTGGTACTCATTATACTGGCGGCTGAAGTGAAGCTGCTGACTCTCACCTCCACAAGTAAAGGAAGGTGGTTCTGGTAAAAATCTCATCTATTTCGATTAATTCTGAAGAGCCTTGTTTGTAGTTTACGCCGGCTTACGCCGGCTTACGCCGGCTTACGCCGGCTTACACCGGCTTACGCCGCTTAGTCGGTTCTTATGACGTCCACGGGATGAGTAGAAGTTGTGGCATTTCTGGTTCTCAATCAATCTTACCTTGCACATATTGTTGGTAGGGTTGGTAGGCTGTCCACACACGCAGCTGTCCTGCTCGTAATTGTCCAGGAGATGAGGATAATCTTGTTGTAGCTTGCCTTCGCATTCTTGAGGGTTGATTAGAGAGACGTTCAGGCCGTGCATTATTCTGCCTTGGAGATGGGCTGTAAAAGAAAATTCAGAGAGTGTTTATGAAGTGGAAAAATATATCTATGTAATGTTTCTATCTGTTTGTAACTTTCTCGTAAACCATTTTTAATGAATTTTTCTTTATTATTTGTAAAAAGACAACTGCCAGATCACACATCAGGCGGCTATAAAGAACACCCATACTAAGGGCAATAATGTATGGTTCATACGTGGTCATATGTGTGGGTTATGAAGTGTACAGAAATTGACACAGTTGACAATTGATTTGTTCTGTTTCTGAGTATTATTTACTTTTAATATATATGTATTTAGAAGTATATAACTATGTTTATTAGCAGTCTGGCTACTATATTACAGATTATACCCAGTTTGGAATCAAACGACCGTGCGTGAGATGTGTGAGATTATAAACATTTTATCTCAAAAATAATGAAATAATTATAAACGAAATCAACGATTTCAACCGTGATCCATTCAGAAAAACGATGCATAAGCAATAAATTGTCGTGTATGCGATTATAATGTAAAAATATGCATCTTGCATTAATTTAGGGTCATATCTATAAACGGGCACGCGCCATTTTCCGAGGTCACATGGTTACATCTATAAATACCGTCTCCGAGTAAATTAAAAAACAACTTAATGACAAGTGTTCCACTTAAATACATTTGTACAAGATTTACATACAAACAGTTACATTATAATAATAATATAGAATAATATAATAATAAATAACTCTGAAAAGGTTATAATTATGAAATTGTTGGCAAATATTGACATTTCGAATGCATCTATGAATTTATTTGTCTATGGCAAGGTTCTATTCAGCATAACTTTTAAATATTTCAAAAAAGAATTTGGTTTTAAAAGTTATATTTTATAATTAGTATATGTCATATAATTTAAAATGTAAATTATTAATTATGTAAATTTGCTGTTTTAATATCTCGATAAGTGCTACTTAGTCAATTTCTAATTTTAAAAATAAAAAAAAGATAGCAGTGTCTCTTGTATTAAACGTCAAATGTTTTTTTTTGGCAGTTTTATGAAATGGTACTTTGTGACGTCTTAATAATGTACTTAGTCAAATTATTTCTTTTTAACTTCCTTCGTTAGCTTGCGTTGCTTGCTAAGCGTTATATATGTATGCGTGTATACGTCCATGCAGTTTTACGATAAAATGATATTTGTTTTTGAGCTTATACAAAATTATTTGTGTATTTTACTTTGGCTAGTTACAGAAATGTATTTTTTTAGTCTCTGAAACCATAAATTAGTTATTTGATGTTGGAATTATTACATCATAAACTTTTGAAATTCAATTTTACGCTTTATTTCATAGTTTGTTAATAATATCTATTGAGCATAGGTGAATTGAAGATACTTATCGACCGATCGAAACGGAACTTTGTATGTACGTGTAGTTTAAATGACAATACTGAAACTTGGCATAATTAATTCTCGAAAACAGTCCCTTACGCCAAAAACATTCGATACACATCATCGTTAACAATATTAATTAAAAAGCAGATGTTAGTTTTCATTTCAATTGAATTTACACTTAATTATTTTCAATGATACTTTCTACATAAAATAACTATTTGTTAATTTCACGGTGTCGATTTTTCGTGACGGTTACATTCGAATCGTAAAAATTTGAGCTCATCATTTTTTCTTAACGCGCCAAAAGACATAACTTCCAAAATAACAGTTGGAATCCAATAAATCTTGCAATTGCCTGGGGGGCAGATGCTTGTTATAACACTTTGCATAAAAATCGTGACTAAAGTTATATTAAAATATATAATTCACTATAATAATATATACAGTTATCCATGAATTAACAAATTCGTATAAATTAATGTAATTTATCGAAGTTTTTAAAAATTATTAGTCGCCCAAGGCGACGGCAATAGTTTAATTCTGAATAATTTATTACAAATCAAAAAAGGAATAAAATTAAGACATTGTTGGTTAGAAATGTAAAAATTAAGAATAATAATTATAAAAGTGGGATAATGTGCAGTCGAGATTATAAATTATTTATTTATTTACAACTTTATGCACAAATACATGCATCGGCGGACTTAATGCCTAAGGCATTTTCTGCCAGTCAACCGATAGGGCGATGTAGAGAAAATATGAGGTAGGTGCACTTAAGGATAAGAAGTAATTGACAGAGGATTCGGTATATATAGACTAGTTTGACCATAAATAAGCAAATACACTTACATAAAGACATAAATATATAACACATACATATATAATATATATGTTTTTTTTTTTAAAAAGAGACAACGCTTACACTAGGTATGAAGCATGTGTCACGGGGGTCTTTAGAAACATACAAGAAACGGACACAAAAAACACCCAGACTCAGAACAATACTTTGTGGATCATACAAAGTGTTGTCCCATGTGGGGTTTGAACCCACAACGCTCAGCGCAGTAGAGATCGGCGTGGCGACCGCTTAAACCACTAGGCCAACTGTGCAGTCAGTTTTATTCTGGGCCTGCTTTGTTAAAAGCTGATTAGCTTACGCACCTTTCTATTTCCATTTACTTTGTTTACTGGATAGTCTAGGGTTGTTGTCTTCACATTCTACGTATCTATGGTGTTGTGGTACTGTATACACAATAATACACTCATTTTATAGCATGCATGCATTATTTTCTTAAGGTTACGCGATAAAATGTACTTATTAGTGTCTAATTATTTACGCAATACGAAATTCCATGGATTTCTGCATATGTCACTTGACGTATTAAAATGTTAAGGCAATTAAATAAACTTCATTCTAATTGGTTTTATGTTTATTTCAAAGTATTATGGGTATTCAATCTATGCTAAAGATATGATCCAAAGACGATTGTCAAACGGAATTTTCGACAACTGTAACAATATATATATCATAATTACTAATTTACGTTTCTCATATACGGCTGTCTGATCCTAAACTAGCCAAAGCCTGTACTATGGTAACATAACTGCTACTGGATGTCATAGTAATAGCTATTCCCGGGTCCATTCTATGTCAGACGCAGAGTGACA
The DNA here is from genome assembly GCA_949316085.1 of Hypercompe scribonia. Taxonomy (NCBI): domain Eukaryota; kingdom Metazoa; phylum Arthropoda; class Insecta; order Lepidoptera; family Erebidae; genus Hypercompe; species Hypercompe scribonia. Next base: position 8,034,735 of record OX438997.1, read on the forward strand.
CACCGTGTGGTTTTAGGCGGTCTGATTCCGACGCACCATCCCGCCACAAATCACGGTTGGTGATAAAAATAATTAAATATTTCTAAATATTATTCCATATATTATAGACCCATTGCACATAACAATAATAGTTTCTGTTTATCATTGTCTGCATTTGTAATATGCTCCACAAATTTTGACGAAGCTTTTTCACACGCATACTGAGAAAAATAAATTTAACACGAACCACACGCACAGTTAACATGAAACGTAAGAGGGTGTGTAATAAATACCCATAAGATGCTCGTAAAGTTACAAAATACGCAACTATACCCGTAATAAACTGGTATTGAGTACTGTTCGCAAAACAAGCTTAAATCTTTCAATTAATGAACGTACGGACTTTGTTCTTTCATTACAGTGATAAAAAAAGAAAATAGTAGACACATATCTGATCAAGAGAAACTATTGCATATACTAACTCTTGAACATTCCTTATTAAAAATGCCTGGAAAAAAAATGATGATGATTTGGCAACTTCATCCAATAGGAGTAAAGAAATTTGGAACTGATCATTGTTTAAAAAGAAACTGAACAGAAAAAAGTGAGTTTTCCCTACAATTAATATTATAATGGTCGGCGGTTGAATATATGATAGCTATCGCAGGTTCAGGGTTCAATACATGTCAGGAATTGCGAAGTAACCACATATTTCGTAAAAAAATCGCTGAAATAATAACCTACTGCTTTGCAAAGTCGGCTGAAATCCTTGAAACTCAAGTTTTTAGTACTTTATATCTAAAGATTCATTTGCAATTAAATACGTAACCTAGAAACTAATAACCTCTATGGCTATAGGTGTCTAAGCCAACACAATTATAAGCATTAGAATAATTCACTAAACATAAGAAATAAAAAAAAGAATACACGAGAAACAAAGAATTATTAAATTTGACATTTCGTTTAATTGACAATTGTTATGCACAGATTAAAATATTCTAGATTATCTATGCAAATTTTTTGACACTGACAATTCTGAATGTTTTTGTTTTACCAGTGACTTATTTAATTGTTTTTTGTCTATGGAAATTTGAAGCTCATTTGTCCTTCTAATAACGGGAAATGACGTGGCTATATTAAAATCGTTTCTGGGTCCCACCTGTGTTACTTGAGACATATCGGCGTCAGATATTTTATAAATATTTAATTAATTTTATTATTTCGTGAGCTGGTTTAATTTATTCTTTATTTTTTAATAAATAAATAATTTATTACATCACTGAATTTCTAGAGCCAATTGGACGCTTATATGTAGACTCCATACGTAATATCTCTTTCTTACTATGGCTTACCTTTTTCAAACTTCCTAATAACATTCCGTCATTTTCTCTGTCTAGTCTCTTAAGTCCTCCAATAGATTTAGGCTGTCTAGTAGCTTAAGTAAATGGAACTGAAGTAAATTATTAACTGACTTTTAAGACGCCTCTGTCTATCCCATAATTAAGAACCAGTTGAAGATATTTATGTGTTAAAACCAACATTCACTGAAATTATGATTGAAAAATTTAGGTAATAGAAGTTCAAAGTGTTCAATATTGTTAATAGTTTTAATTCTGTTGTTACATATAGTTTTAAACTTGGGTTTGTTTGCTACCTCAGTCGTATTACAAGCATAATTTACATATCAAAATATTGATATCAACAAAAGAAGTGATGATTTAAATCAACAATAAGTATTATTTTAAGCTAAAACTAAAGAACTTAAAACCAATTAAAATCGCACTCGGATGATATCCTGTGTCGTGGAAAACTTCACAATTACTTATACATAAAACGGACACAAAGACTACCAGACTTAGAACAAAAATATGTGGATCACGCCAAGATATTCCATATAGTGACTGAATCCACAACGGTCAGTGCAGTGAGAAGCAACGTACTTGCTTAAAGATCTACGCCATTCGTGCGGTTTGTGACAGATGTTAACCGTGATGGATTAAGAATACAAAGTGTCACTATCCCTATTCATGCCATGAGTGTCGCAATGACTAAGGGTACAAACTACACAGGATAATCTCACTGTAATAAGAAGGAAAACTTGAAACAAACCTTATACCAACCCGTCTGGCAGCGTGGTATAGTAAGCCAAAATCTCCTGTCGAAAGAGAGGCTTATTTCCAGCATTGAACTGCTAAAAGCTATTGACAACAGAGTCTTTTCCGTCCTATTTATCTCGTGGTTGACGCAAAAGCTGACTAAAAAGCAAATAACACAGGACAAAAGCATTACGAAGGGAAGGACAACTTGAAACAAACCGTACACCAACACCAGCCAGCGTGCTATATTAAACCAAAATCTCCTTGCGAAAGAGGGGCTTATGTCCAGCAGTGGACTATTTAAAGCTATTGATAACATAGTCCTTTCGCTCTTATTCATCCCGTGGCTGACACAAAAGCCAACTAAAAGAGCAAGTTACGCCAGACAAGAGCTTTGGAAATAGAAGAAAAACTTGAAACAAACCCTACACCAACTCGTCTGGTAGTGTGGTATAGTAGACCAAAATGTCCTTTTTAAGGAAAGGTTTATATCTTCACTGGTCTATTAAAAATTTAATGATTACCAAAGACAAATACACTGCGAGGAGTATTAACCCATCAGCAACCTTGAAATTATCAATCTGTATGTTTGTTTTTACCAGAATCTTGCATAATATATTTATATATTCATTTGTTATTTACTTGCAAATTCCGCGATGTGATATTACAAGACCTTGAGTTTAAAAATGCTTGATCAATACTAGATTTGAAGATGGTTGCGCTTGCGCACATATTATGAGATGTGTTACTTCATTTGATTTGGTAATTATAAATGGCATAGGAGGCAGATAGCTCATGGATATATATGAATCGAGAGACATAAGTACGTTCTCGCTTTTGAGTCCCCCCTCTCCCAAATAGGGTCAGGAGGGGTTTCGAGCTCCGGTAATCTCAATCGATGAGATCGCATCGTACAGTGGTCGTCTGTACATAGGTTAAGTTAGACAGACAGACATATCTTTAAATGTATTAAATTGATGCCTAATGAATCTCAAGAGATTAAATAGTACAAAAATATTTGACAGCACCATCTTGTTAATATTTGTTTAAGAATATTATCATAAAAACGTATGAACGTTTTCCTAGAACTATTATGAGCTGTATACGATTTGAAACTACGACTAATTACTAGCTAAAACACGTGCAATCTAATGCTTAAATCAATTTTCCTCTGATAAGAGTAGCCTAAATTCTACTCTCAATATATGTCCGTGCCGTGATGGATTAAGAATGTGGAGTGTCACTATCCCTATGCATTCCGTGCTGCTAGGTAGTAGAGCCACGCTGATTTCAGCACGAGCGGGCCGGCTTGACCGGGGCAGTACTACCCTCCCACAGAAGACCAACCCAAAGCACCAGCCTCCGTGTTGTCGTGTTTCGTTGGTGAGTGTGAGACCGGAGGCCCATTGATGCAAGGGTGATACTTATCGTGGTAACTGTGTAAACCTTACACTGTCACGATGACTGTCATGCCTTTTACGTCCCCAAGCGGGGTGTGAAAAAGCATCTCACAAGATCGCCATAGTGTGGGTCACCATACTGCATTGTTTGCATTTGCAATGAGTATGGTGACCACAACTCTTGGATTCTATTTATGCTTTCCATCAGGCAGAGTAGAGTCACTTTGGCAGGCTCTTAATATAGAATATATATATAGAGAAATGCCGTAAGAGCCGACTACTGGACTAAACTACGCACGGTCACTGCCCTGCAAAGAGAAACCAAACTTGCCACAAGCTCATACTGTCTGATCTCCGTGGTATAGTAGACCTCAATCTCCTTTCTAAGGAGAGGTCTACGTCCAGAAGTGGACTGTTAAAGACTAATGATGAATAATTAAAGAACTGGTATGATGTAACACTAGGAAGTGGATTTTAATATATTATTAAAATCCTGATTTTTCCTGATACATAACATATTTAAACATTTACAAAATATGTCATCTGTAATAGGTCATTATAGGAAATCCTGTATATGATTTACGAGTGAAGCGTTGACCTGCAGCGTGTGTTGACAACGCTGGAATCTTTTGTCGGAATTCGAACTTAAAAATACTATTTGGACAATTTCTTCTGTTTAATTATACGCTAATTCACTTGAGTGTGCTGATTCTGTGTGACATCAGATACTCTCGTTTTCTATCGTTTAGTTTCGAACAGAATAACGCCCAGCAACGCACACTCGATCGCACACTGAGCGACTTTAAACTTACGGACCAGTTCAACGGCCAGCGTCATCATCTCTCGCTATTGCGGTCACCCGTGTGCCAAACGTATATGTCCCCCCAAATGAGTATAATATAATAAAATTGTTATTGTTAATGTTATTGTTAAATTTTTAGCAATAATGTATACAATTATTAATTAATGTAAATTGGTTTTAATTATATTTAATAGGTGTTTTTGTGTATTTTGAATAATGGAGAATCCGGGTTTAAGAATAACTAATCAATTTTAGATGTGTCATTAGACGGTGTGGTGATGGATTAAGAATATAGTGTCGTGGCTGTCGTAAGAGGTGACTAAGAGAGCAAATTATGCCAGACAACAGCCTGTGAAGAGAAAACTTGATGCAAACACTACACAAATCCGTCTCGCCAGCTTGGTATAGGAGGCCAAAGTCTTTGAGAAGAAGCCTGTGTCCAGCTGTGGGCTTTTAACGGCTGTTGAAGTGAAGTGTCACAAGACACAAATTCAGACATAAGTGTATAATTTGAATTGTATGTGATAACGTTTAGAAAAGGGATGTTGTCTATGGTTCTCACGGTCTATTTACTTTTGGGTAAAATATTATTGGTCTATGCTAATTTTGAAGTTTTTTTTTGTTTTATAGGGGTATATAAGCTATACTCAGCGCCATAATTAAGTTAAATTTAACGACAACTCAAATACCACAATTTATTATACAAGCATATATATGAAAACATAGCCCTCCTTTTCATGTGATCGGATAACAACTATTTTAATTTTTGTTTTCTTCGAAAGACAGCACTCTCACAGCCAGATCCAGAACAACAATTTGTGGATCACACAAAGTAGTGTTCCAAGTGGGAATCGAAGCCACAACACTCAGTAGTGGGAAGCGGTAATGACCGCTTAAACTACTACGGCATCCGTGCGACTTGTTTGCTGACGGTACACCTCGACAATGACCTCAATTTACTGGGACTTTCTTTTTTGATTCTCTTAACATGTTCGAACAAGGAATAGGATGAGTTTATGGTTTGAAAAATATCCTGTTCAAGATACGGATTTCGAAGGCTTTCCATGTACCTGATATAAAGTCACAATCAAATAATGCCTCTTAGTTCGTGTACCAATCTTTGATATGACGAATTCTATGCAACTATTCAAGTCCTATTTTACCCCGTGAGGGGTGAGATTTCTCTATAAACCTTTTCTTAGTATCATATACCAATATTTCAAGTTTGTGTGTTGTAGTTTGTGAACAACGTGTTGATGAATCAGTTAACGCAAGGTATTGTAAATCTAACACCTTTAAACGAGTAATTTTTATATAAATACATATATAATCTGAATCTCGACAACGGCTCCAACAATTTTCATGAAATTTAGTATGCTGGGGGCTTACCCGTGTTTTAGCAATGAAATGTGTGTCTGATAGGTTAGTAAATTAGAGATGGGAACAAAATAAGTTGGTCAATTGCGAATCGACTACCACACAATAATATCTAGCAAATCTCGGTTTTCGGTTACTGCATCATTAACAGCCTTTCATAGTCCACTGCTGGACATAACCCTCTCTTTAGAAAGAAGGTTTTGGCCTACTATACCACGCTGGCCAGACGGGTCGGTATAGGGTTTGTATCAAGTTTTTCTTCTTTTCTCAAGCACCTCTTACAACATCCGTAGGATGAATAGGGGTAGTGACACCCTGTATTTTTAATTATGTGTAATAAATTATTATTATCATCGTGAGGGTTTAGTGAATAGACATCTTAACTGCTTTACCAGAAGCCATGCGTTCGATTCCCGCATAGAAAACTATCAGTAACTCGCTGAGCTCTATAACACTTGGTTTTCTAAGTGTTTTAAACTACAGAAACCCACTTTTTTTTATATTAAGAGCCTGCCAAAGTGACTCTACTCTGCCTGATGGAAAGCATGAATAGAATTCATGAGTTGTGGTCACCATACTCATTGCAAATGCAGACAATGCCAAATGGACCCACACTATGGTGGCTTTATGAGATGCTTTTTCACACCCCGCTTGGGGACGTAAAACGCATGACAGTCATCGTGACAGTGTAAGGCTTACACAGTTACCACGATAACTGTCACCCCTGCATCAATGGGACTAATGGGGACACGTAACATAGATTTAGTAAACTATATAGCCTTTTATTGACCATCGGGTCATTGTATATTATTTCAGATAAAAAATTGATAAATAAGCAATCTATGATTAAGATTATAATGTGTTGAATATTTGAATGAATACTTAAATTTGTTGGATATATTCTCAACACTGGGTCTCTTTCATCATAAAACGCGAGGTCGAATTTTCTAATTTAGTTACAAGTTTTTACAAATTATAATTTACTTGCTTTTGCTGCGGCTTCACTCGCTTTTTGTGTCGTAAAAGGCGACTAAGAGAACCAAGTATACAAGACAACATCATTACAATGAGAAGAAAACTTGGAAGAAACGCTATTCCAACACGTCTGGGCAGCGTGGTAGGCCAAAACCTCCTTACTAAGGAGAGGCCTACGTCCAGCAGTGGACTGTAAAAGGCTGTTGATAATACTATGTTACTTCTAATACCTCCAAGAACATGTGTACAAAATTTTACGAAGATCGGTTGAGTAGTTATCGCGTGAAACCGTAACAAACGAACTTACTCACGTTTATAATATTAGGAGCGATTATGTTTAAATATAAATATACCAGGTTGTCAGCAATAGATTTGCTACCTATTACGTAAAGTTGCACTTAAAAAATAACACACATGCACGGCCATCTGATCCCAAACTAGGCAGAGTCTGTGCTATTGTAAGCAGACTGCTGAGAAACATACTTATATATTTCTAAATACATACGTATAGACACAGAACAAATGAAAACGACAATATGAAATGTTTCTGTTCGGGGGTAGAATACGATAGATGCTGGATATAGGTCTCTTCTTAGAAAGGAAGTTTTGGCCTACTATACCAGGCTGGATTGGTATACAGTTAAAGATTTCCTTCGCTTTGTAGTGCTATTGTCCTGCGTAACTTTGACTGCACGGTTGGCCTAGTGGTGTAAACGGTCTGGATGTCGTAATAGCAGCTGTTCCCGAATCCCTGCTATGTCAGGCGCAAAGTGACACACCGTGTGGTTTTATTCGGTCCGATTCCGACACACCACCCCGTCGTAAACCCCGGTGGGGTGACGGCCCGAGGGGATTTCTACACGTTAAAAAAAAAGTGGTTTAAGCGGTCACCACGCCGCTCTCCTTTCGCTCAGTGTTGTGGGTTCAAATCCCACATGGGACAACACTTTGTGTGTTGTTCTGAGTCTGAATGTTCTTTGTGTCCGTTTCTTGTATGTTTGTAAAGTCTCCCGCGACACAGGATTTATTCCTAATGCGGGCATTGTCGCCTCTTACCACACCCACGGGATGTGTCCGGGTGGTGACTTGCCTTATTCTTAACATGTCAGCATATGGAATTGCATGTTGTATTGTACGAGTATTTATTGTGATGAACAGACGGAGTCGTGACCTTTACTATATTCAAGATGTTGTAAATGACGAGTATTGACAGTAATATATGAATCAATACGTAACATTCTGAGGTATTAAGAAATAAACACACTTCCAATATACGTTGGTACCCGTCACTGTTAAAGATTAAATAGAATTCTTAACAGATTATTCTCTTTGAGAGGTCTGCTTGTAGTAGTTGGTAAGTAACGTACAAAATTGGAGCTTATTGTATTAGCAGTTAGGTGTGAAATAGAAATCGCAAATATTTCATAGTTCACGAAAATATTAGTGACAATGAATTGTGTATTTCGTAATTTGTGTTGGGTTTTCTTGAAAACTACAGTAGTAACGTAATAGTAATATAGTGGATTTGACTGAGGAGTTAGAGGTCGTGGGTTCGATTCTATTTGCATGTGTTTCTAAATATATTACGTATGTATTTAGAAAGGACGCTGAAATGGTTTTGTGGTGTCGCCTAGTTTTGGAGCCGATAGGTTGTTTTATTGGTAAGCGACTTCTGATGCAAAAATACACCTGCAACTCAAGACTCACAAGCACATTGCTAACCTTCGACTTCTCCCCTCTTCCTGAGAATTAGGAGTAGGGGTTAAGGTTTTAGTAATGTCACTTATTTGGTTAAAAAAGTATGTGGCCTAGCTCTAACCGGCCTATTTTTACCGAAGTTTTTTTCCTTCTGTTGGATCCGAACATAGTAGGGGAGTCGCCGAAATAAACACTCGAATAAAACCATTATCTTGTTTTAAAGTGCAGCGGTAGTGAAAGCGACTGCTGTGTTTGAGGTCTCGGGTTCGATGCCCGGGTCGGACTAAATGTTTGTATGATATGCAAATATTAGTTTCGCAGTGTGGGTGTTTTCTATGTATAATATGTATGTATTTGCAAATAAAAAGTATGTAAGTATTCTATTAGCCCGCCTAGTTATCATAGCACAAGCTCTGCTTAGTTTGAAACTAGATGGCGTTGTGTCAAATGTCCAAAATATTTATTTATTTATATATCAGCTCAAATTCTATATTTTTAATTGAAGAGAAGATATTACCTGCTGATTTTGACCTCTGAAGCATCATAAAAACATAAAATCTCACCTTGAAGGATATTCTTGCCCCATCCAGTCACGATACATTCTCCAGCACCATTGTAGTAAGCGTCCAGCCTATCAGAAGAAGAAGGCAGGCAGATAGGCCAGATGTTCTTCTGCAATCTCAGGTTTTCTGACAAGACCAGAACTGCAGCATCGTATTTCAAACTACCAGGTTGGTATAGCGGATGACGGAGGATGTGTTTGACTTGGACGATCTGGAATGGTAGAGGTTCATCGTCTACTCCGAGCTTCCATTCTCCTCCCTTGATGAGGACGTTCTGGGCGAGAAGCCTGTTGGAGAGATTGGGAATTAGATTCTCCTGTCAAGATTAGTTTTTTTTAGAAGACATTTTTATGACATTGAGACAGGGGAGGATTGGTTTTCTGGTTATTGCTGTTATCTATCGGTAATAGTTTTTGCTATGCTAATTTAAAATGCTAAAGTAATAATTTTTCATTTTTTCTCAATTTTATTTCTAGGTATATAAATGTCAGGTCCTGGTCTACTTACCCTTCAACACAGCTAGCAGATGTAATAACAACATCAGGTCTGGTGATGACACCTCCACAAAGTAAACTCCTGTTGGTCTGGAGCAGGACCATTGCTTGCCAGGGGATTTCAGCGAAGTCTACTTCAAGATCTTGACGGTTTCCGTATGGTTTCTGAGGCTGGTGGATGATAGTTAAGATTAGATGTGGTTCATTAGGCATATTTATCTATATTAACATTAGTAAGTACTATTTTTGTTTGGATTCGCTGATCTTTAAAAATACTAGTCCGATTTGAAAGAAAATCGTACATTTGATAGCTTTGATAGCTTGGGAACAGAGTAGTATAACAAAATGAAAATAAATAATTTCTTATGTCATTTTGACTGACTTGGTGGCATAGTGGTTGCGACTGTGGTGCTTGAGGTCTCAGGTTCGCTTCTGTTTTGATGGTGTGTATTTATATCAGTTGTCTAGTACCCATAGCTCATGAATTGTTTAGTTCGGGACTAGATGGCTTTGTGTATCAGATGTAAAAAATAGTATATTTTTTTTCTGGAAATTTACTGGTACGTATGTATAGGTCTAATTTTTAGAGCAGATGAGTTGAGAAGAAAAGACAAAAGCTTGGGGAAAATCGTCTCTTTTAAAATAACCTCCGATAATCATTGAAACAATGATGTTTAACACCGATTTCTGTGAGAACTTGGCGTCACTCTATTTATTCATTTTTATTCTGAGCCTACCAAAGTGACTCTTCTCTGACTGATGGAAAGCAGATATAGAATCAAAACGAGGTGGTCGCCATACTCATTGCGAGTGCAGACAATTCTGAATGGCGACGAACATTATGACGGCCTAGATACAGAAAAACGTCAGGCAAAACTGCAGGTCACAATTAGTCTAACACTACTTCCTATATTACATCGTTACAGAAAATATCGAGTAAGAAAAACGTTACAAACTCATAAATATTACATCTATTAACACATGCAATAATTATAATAAGTATTTCTTAAAGAAACATCAACACAGTAAACTTTTGCAATGTCACGTCTCTCAAGCTCCCTGCTCATCATCTTACGAAAAACAAGCGCTATGATTTAGCAACATGTTTAGAAACCAGTTTGTAGCACTTAAAGTTCAATAAGGTCAAACGCTGACCTTTGGTTGTTATCAGAAATTAACTAGGAAATATTTGTCCACATAATTCAGGGTCAAATATCGTGATATATTAGGCAAGCCTTAATTAGAAGATGTTTTTTATGATATAGGGGGCGTGTAGTGACGGATTAAGAATGTGGAGTCATCACAGGTGTTCACCCCGTAGGTGTAGTAAGACCCGACTAAGAGATCAAACTACACAGGTCAACAGCACTGCGAAAAGAAGGAACCCGTGTGGGTAGTGTATTGTAAGCCGAAACACCTTTTCTAAGGAGAGGCTTATGTCCAGCTGTGGACTCAGGGCTGGTGATGATGATGACAAAAATACTACAAGAGACAATAGTGCGTCCCCATTCTTTGCATGACCCGTTCGTGTTAGATTGACAGGTAACCTCATTGTTCAGTGAAAAGTAAGGATAGAAATGCTTAACACCAATTTTTCTGTTGGTCAGTCATCGACTACACAAAACTATAGAGATCTAATTGATATTGTCAATATAATCTGATCAGATCTGGTGGTGGTCAGTTTACAATGGTAGATATATTCTCGAACTAACCGTTCGGCTCTTCATTTATCAGTTAAAACCTGGAACTTACTACCAGCGCACGTGTTTCTCTCCCACTATGATCCCGGGTCCTTTAATCGGGACGTGACAAAGTATCTCACTAGGCCGCCATAGCGTGTCGTATCTAGCTTGGGATCAGACAGCCGCGTGGTGCTTTTTTTCTATTTTAAGAACCTACTAAAGTAACTCTACTCTGCCTGATGCAAAGGTAGAGTACGAAGTACCAGAAGTGGTGGTTGCCGTACTCATTGTGAATGCAGACAATACAGTATTGGGACCCACACTATGGTGGCCTAGTGAGACACTTTTTCACGCTTCGCTTGGGCATATAAAAGGCATGATAGTCATCGTGGCGGTGTAAGGCCCACATTCTTACCATGATAACTGACACCTCTGCATCAACAGGTCTCCGGTCTCGAACTCACCAAAATACGGCAGTATAGATTCTTTGGATTCTGTTGCCTTAGGCGTATGTGTCCTAGAAAAGGGGTCATCTGCAAGCCGTAGGTAGATGGCCCGAGGTACGTCGGGGTTTCAGGGATTTCCTTTCTAGGATACACCTGATTCCCCGGCTACTGGTACCTGAGACGGCGTGCGGTTTTTGGTCGGTTCGAGTCCGACATAACCACCAGTAGGTAGTATCCGCACAGAAAAAAAAAGGTGTATGTGTCCAGTTGCAATTATTAGTCAAAATTCGACCGCGAAACGATGTCTTGTAAATATAATTATATGTCTAACATAACTACATCCTAACCTATCGAAATGAATGTTTAATTAACTAAGAAAACTGATGTGTTTGAAATGACGATCGATCTTCACAACATTGCGACAAAACCCGTCTGATGACACAACACGTGCTTGCCTTGCATTTTATTGCAGGGTTGCCAGTTAAAAAATATAATTAGCTTTCAATGCGGTTTTACTCGTGTTAATGTATCTATAATATGTATGTATTTTTGTTGTGACATGTGTAGATATATCGTATCGTATTGCAGAGTACCAAAACAGTACATACAATGTTTGATACAGTGTACAAAGTGCGACCATTTTGAAAAAAGCAATCCCTTTCAGGGAACCATAGAAATGTTTTCGGTTGATGGCAATAGGTTTGCCTTTTAATATGTAAGTAGAACCAATATTATGATATACAACTCTTCGAAAATGAAATTAAACTAGTAAATCCACGCAACTTGGTCTGCATCTCTGAAAAAGAATAAACTGTCAAGTTTTTGAAACATCTTTTGTTACCGTATTGCGATGCTATACAGCGTAAAACCTTTCTAGACAATTGGGCTATCCAACACTAAGAGAACTTTTTAACTCGAACCAGTAGTTTCTGAGATCAGCGCTTTTAAACAAATGAACTCTTAAGCTTTACAACTTAAGTATAGATTTATTGTTAGTAGATATGGTCAAAGTTTCTTGACATTTAATTGACAATAATGTTTGCTAAATAAGTATTTGTATTAAAAATTTAATAGTTTTTATACCTATTTATGTATATATAATGAGATTATGAAACGGAAAGTTAAGTTTTAGTATAGTTATCATCATCATTTATCATCATAATCATATTTTTTATTCATAATTTTGATAGTCCACCACTGGACATAATAAAAATTTAATTACATAACGACATTTACATTTAAAATAAGAAAAGTTTATAAACTATAACCCGACTATGTAAAAACTATTCGAAAAAGAAATCTACTGACACTTTATTCATCAAAATCAGTTCAGCAGTTTACGCGTTTAGGTTGATCTTCTTTGAGAGGATCATTTTACATTTCAGCACGAACGGGTCGGCTCGACCGGGGCAGTATTACCCTCTCACAGAAGACCAACCTAAAGCGACAGCGTCCGTGCTGTTGGATTGGTTGGTGAGTGCGAGACCGGAGGTCCAGGGATGACAGTTAATGTGGATTCTATTCATGCTTTCCATCAGGCTGAGTAGGAAAACTTATGCAATACACCAGACACTACCATACACGTTCTCCCGTTAATATTTTCTTTCTATTTTACGGTTATCTGTAAGAGATTGCATCCGAGCGATAAGGCTGCCATTTTATACCTATATACGTAGTCTTAAGTTCTATTTTCAATTATAACTACCTTATGGTAAATAAAACCTTTATGATTATTTTTCTACATTTTAGAAGAAAAAAATATGTATAGAATAAAAAATGTCCGCATTAGAAATGTATCTTGTGTCGTGGAAGACTTTACAAACCTATAAGAGACGGACACAAAGAACACTCAGACTTGGAACAACAATTTGTGGATCACACAAAGTGATGTCCCATGTGGAGTTTGAACCCACAACTTTCATTGCAGTAGAGAGCGGTGTGGTGACCGCTTAACAAGTTAAAGTATGTAAAGTCAAAGAAGTCTATCTGGTCACGCAGATGATTTATTTGAAGCAAAGGGAATGAACAGAGTTGATTTTTTGGACCTCTGCAATGAAGACAAGGATGGCGTATTGAATCAAATTGTTACTGGGGATGAAACTTGGGTTCATCATTATGAACCCAAGTTTCATCAGTTCCAAACAAGACTCCATGCAGTGGCACAAAAAGGGCACAGCACCACCCAAGAAATTTAAGGTTTCACAGTCGGCTGGGAAACTCATGGCAACGATTTTTTGGGACCCAGAAGGAATATTATTGATAGATTATAAAGATAAAGGCATTTCTATAACGGGGGAATACTACGCTTCAATCTTAGAACAGTTAAAAGAAGCCATCAAAGAAAAAAGACGGGGAAAATTAACGAAAGGTGTCCTGCTATTGCATGACAATGCTCCCGTTCACAAGAGCCGAGTCGCACTGGCTGCCCTGCATAAGGTGGGCTTCGATATTTTGAATCACCCACCCTACAGTCCAGATTTGGCTCCGAGCGATTATTATTTCTTTCCAAAAATGAAAAAAGAATTACGTGGTAAGAAATTTTCAACTGATGAGGAGGTTAAGGAGGCGGTTTCGGCGTATTTTTCAGACAAAGATAAAACTTTTTTTTACGAGGGAATAAAAAAACTAATTGAAAGATCTGAAAAATGTATTCGTGTTGCAGGGGAATATATAGAAAAAGAAAAATAATTTTGTGTTTTTATTATTACTCAATACCCTCCATTCCGCGAACTTAAAAACGCCCCCTCGTATCTCACTAGGCCGCCATAGCGTGTCGTATCTAGCTTGGGATCAGACAGCCGCGTGGTGCTTTTTTTCTATTTTAAGAACTTACTAAAGTAACTCTACTCTGCCTGATGCAAAGGTAGAGTACGAAGCACCAGAAGTGGTGGGTGCCGTACTCATTGTGAATGCAGACAATACAGTATCGGGACCCACACTATGGTGGCCTAGTGAGACACTTTTTCACGCTTCGCTTGGGCATATAAAAGGCATGATAGTCATCGTGGCGGTGTAAGGCCCACATTCTTACCATGATAACTGACACCCCTGCATCAACAGGTCTCCGGTCTCGAACTCACCAAAATACGGCAGTATAGATTCTTTGGATTCTGTTGCCTTAGGCGTATGTGTCCTAGAAAAGGGGTCATCTGCAAGCCGTAGGTAGATGGCCCGAGGTACGTCGGGGTTTCAGGGATTTCCTTTCTAGGATACACCTGATTCCCCGGCTACTGGTATCTGAGACGGCGTGCGGTTTTTGGTCGGTTCGAGTCCGACATAACCACCAGTAGGTAGTATCCGCACAGAAAAAAAAAGGTGTATGTGTCCAGTTGCAATTATTAGTCAAAATTCGACCGCGAAACGATGTCTTGTAAATATAATTATATGTCTAACATAACTACATGCAAACCTATCGAAATGAATGTTTAATTAACTAAGAAAAATGATGTGTTTGAAATGACGATCGATCTTCACAACATTGCGACAAAACCCGTCTGATGACACAACACGTGCTTGCCTTGCATTTTATTGCAGGGTTGCCAGTTAAAAAATATAATTAGCTTTCAATGCGGTTTTACTCGTGTTAATGTATCTATAATATGTATGTATTTTTGTTGTGATATGTGTAGATATATCGTATCGTATTGCAGAGTACCAAAACAGTACATACAATGTTTGATACAGTGTACAAAGTGCGGCCATTTTGAAAAAAGCAATCCCTTTCAGGGAACCATAGAAATGTTTTCGGTTGATGGCAATAGGTTTGCCTTTTAATATGTAAGTAGAACCAATATTATGATATACAACTCTTCGAAAATGAAATTAAACTAGTAAATCCACGCAACTTGGTCTGCATCTCTCAAAAAGAATAAACTGTCAAGTTTTTGAAACATCTTTTGTTACCGTATTGCGATGCTATACAGCGTATAACCTTTCTAGACAATTGGGCTATCCAACACTAAGAGAACTTTTCGATTCGGACTAGTAGTTTTTGAGATCAGCGCTTTTAAACAAATGAACTCTTAAGCTTTACAACTTAAGTATAGATTTATTGTTAGTAGATATGGTCAAAGTTTCTTGATATTTAATTGACAATAATGTTTGCTAAATAAGTATTTGTATTATAAATTTAATAGTTTTTATATCTATTTATGTATATATAATGAGATTATGAAACGGAAAGTTAAGTTTTAGTATAGTTATCATCATCATTTATCATCAAAATCATATTTTTCATTCATAATTTTGATAGGCCACCACTGGACATAATAAAAATTTAATTACATAACGACATTTACATTTAAAATAAGAAAAGTTTATAAACTATAACCCGACTATGTAAAAACTATTCGAAAAAGAAATCTACTGACACTTTATTCATCAAAATCAGTTCAGCAGTTTACGCGTTTAGGTTGATCTTCTTTGAGAGGATCATTTTACATTTCAGCACGAACGGGTCGGCTCGACCGGGGCAGTACTACCCTCTCATAGAAGACCAACCTAAAGCGACAGCGTCCGTGCTGTTTGATTAGTTGGTGAGTGCGAGACCGGAGGTCCAGGGATGACAGTTAATGTGGATTCTATTCATGCTTTCCATCAGGCTGAGTAGGAAAACTTATGCAATACACCAGACACTACCATACACGTTCTCCCGTCAATATTTTCTTTCTATTTTACGGTTATCTGTAAGAGATTGCATCCGAGCGATAAGGCTGCCATTTTATACCTATATTAATTATAATTGCATTAACTTGCATTATAAAAGCAGAATAGAGAAGAAAGAAGATAAATAGTAATATGACAATGGAGTACTCACGTTCTGTATACCACACTGTCCAGAACCGTCATATCTTGATAAGAAGACTCTATGAACCGACTCTTGAGTTATTTCATCGCCTTGTCCTTGGTTCAAAGCTTGCCCCTGTCCTTGTAAGATGCCTTGTCCGTGACCCTGAGTAACACCAAATCCAGTTTGACCTTGAGTAACTGTGAAGCCACTGCCTTCTCTGATTCCTTGTCCTACTCCTTGCCTAATGCCATAGCCAGTTCCTTGAGAGACGCCAATACCGGATCCTTGGGTAATACCAATCCCCTGTTCTCCTTGTACTCCTATACCTTGACCCTCAATGACGGTAGTACCTTGTCCCTGTCTGATTGCAGTACCAAATCCTTGAGTGACACCGATGCCACTAGTTTGAGAAATGGTTTGACCAATTCCTTGTCGGATTCCAGTTCCTTGACTTCCAGTGACAATAGCACCTTGTCCCTGTCTAATGCCAGTTCCTAATCCTTGGGAAACACCTATACCAGTGGTTTGCGTAATAGTCTGACCACTTCCTTGACGGATTCCTTGGCCTATACCCTGGGTTACGGTGTACCCTGAGCCTTGTTTCTTCAGTGTACCCTAATTAAAAAAAAGAAGATATTTAGCCATCAAAAGGGAAATAGAAGAGGATGAATACATATATGTGTATTAAATGATTTTTTTACCTGTCCAGCAACTTCATATTGACCTTTACCAACTTGGGCATAAGCTCCTTCACCTTGGCTTACTGTTTGTCCAATTTGCCCAATACCCACTTGGTTGATGGCTGAAGTAGTTTGAGAGATAGAAGAGCCTAGACCGTATTGACCTGTGACAGATTTTCAGATTCACATTAATGACCACTATTGGTAATTGTGCCGCAGTTTATATGAATGGTGAAATATTAAGTCTACCTTGTTTTCTTTGTTCATATTGCCCTTTAATTCCTTGTTGGCCGTAGGAGGCTTGGTTGTGTTGTGTCTTGACTGCACCCGTCGTGTATCCTGGCGTAATGGGATTTTCTGTGCTCCTGCAATAATAATACTTATTACAGAATGCTTTTGGGCAAAGGTTTTAGATTTGTGTTAAATAAGGTAGTGAATCTATTACATTTTATCAAGGTAAATGACGAAGGAGTCATCTAAGTGATTGCCGCTACCAGTGGGATCGACCCACCTTAAGACTCCATAAACCTTACTCGATAAAATGCAAGAATAACATGATAAGCTTTGTGCCAATTTTTTACTATTCTGCTTATATAAATAATTTTCACCCATATCTACCCTTTCAGTACACCTATTTTGTGTTAAATAATTTAAACCACAAACAAGAACAACTATTTCTACTCATCAGATCGAAATAATTCGCCCAACAGTATGTGAACATCTTCAAAAGTTGGCATTTCAATTTCGTCCAGAATCCCTCTAATTTCTGTATAACATGGAGGTATCTTACATGAAGTTGTTCAGGTATATTGATCCTGTTCCTATTTGTGTTGGTGGCTTGATAGTGACAAATGGACGAGGATTATTCGGGCTGCCTCTGCTGTCAGGTACGTATTTTCCGTCGTTGCCTCCAAATGTATCGGGTAACCATTTTCCGAGCTGGTTCACTGGCCAGGGATCCGTGTAGTAAGGATCGCGGCAGCACTTGCCAATGCGTCCTGTCTCGATGTTTTTGCAGTCCTGCAGAGGAGTGAATGATGGTAAAGAGAAATTTTATTTCAGTACTCAGGTATAATCAAAGTCGTTATAAGTGGAAAAACCTTTAAGAAAGCTACCAGGCATTTAATTTTCAGATTACACCGCGTTTTCCGGCTACTGATATCTGAAACGTTATGTGGCTTTAGTCGGTTCGAGTCTAGCGATAAGTAATATTAGCTGCTAAGAATTCATTTCCATTTATAACAAATAATTCTCTGATCATCATCACATGCTCAGCTGAATTTGGAATCAGATGGATATTAGATGTATCAAGATATGTATCAACACCAGAAATAGAAGATACTGAGGAGTTGTGGGTACTTACAGTAAGTGGTACTCTATACGCATCTTGGTCGCGGGTTAAAATGACAGTGGTGTTCGATATGACGCCTTCAGCTGTACAATATTCGATAGGAGTACACTTCAAGGCAGCTGCGCATCCGGCTGGGATCTCATCTATTGGAAAAAAGGATATTAGTAAGATAACTGCATGTTTTAGAGACTATTCTGGATTCTAATATTTTTAATGTAAGTAAAAAAATCGATGAAGAATTAGAACTCTTCAAACCCGATTAACCATTTTCTTCAAATTATAACGAAAAGACATATACAATATCACTACAATGAGAAGGAAAACTTGAAATAAATCCTATACCAACCCGTGTGGCCAGCGTGGTATAGTAGACCAAAATCTTCTTGCCTAGGAGAGGCCTATGTCCAACAGTGGATTTTTAAGGGTTATTGATGTGATATGGCAATGAAAGGTTTCTGGTGAACCGCTATTCGGTTCCTATGCCTATGCCTATTGCCTATTGCACAATTATTTTTTTATGAGTATTTATTTGTTTATTACCATACATTATCTTTACAGGATTTTAAAGCATACAAAAATAAAGAGTTGATTTATTTGTAGATGATGGAAAGTGATCATCGTCGTTCATGGATATTTACAATTGAAAAACTACAAGTGTATTATTAGTATTGCCGTACTTTGAGTTGAGAGTTCACTTTTTGCCTAAGGGTTTAGAGGGTGTATCAATTAGGAAATTATTTTGGTAATTGTGGTTTTTTTTTCCACTCAAAGGTTGGCACTTCGTTTGAAGAAACAAAATATAATCTATTCAGGTTTGAAAGTTTAGTGTGAAAAATGAACTTACTTTTAATGGGAATAATCGGTCCAGGTGTGGTTAGGAAAGTATCACGAATAATTCCTCCTTCATAGTAAGGTCTTGATTCTGATCCATGTAGTGGATCCACTGGAGGCAGATATCCTGGTGCTGAAGTAGAAGATACAGGTGGCAGGTAGGTGGGCGTCACTTTTGTGTAAGGTCTTGGATTGGTAACTACGCGAGGAGTAGTGAAAGGCCTGGGAGAAGTCACAAAGGATGTAGAGAAAATGTTCGAAGCGCTTGTGGAAGAGTCAACTGGAGGCAAGTAAGGAATACCAGGTTTCAGGCTAACTCCTCCGTTTGGCCTGTAGATACCGGAGTTTTCACTTCCAGAAGAGAAAGAGTCGGTTTCAACAAAGTTCGATTGACGATTGTTGAAGTTATTTCCTGCAAAACGAGTGGGGGTCGGTATAACGGTAGATCCAGCAAATTTGTTGACACCATAACTAGATCCAACTTGAGATGTTCCTGAGAACTGGTTGGTATTGCTTCCATATCCAGAAGAAGTCGTACCTCTATTTACGTTGAAGGCATTATTTGAAGTTGCAAAGCTGTTCTGTTTTGAACCACTTTGAGAGAATATTCCTGTTGCCTGATTGGTTGAGCTAGAAAAAGTGGATCCAACACCGAGAGTGCCTTGAGAGATACCAATTCCTGCTGAAGATGATGTTTCCAGTCGACAGCAAACTTCAGTTCTGGTGTTGCAGTACTGCTTCTGTAACAAATAGAGGAATTTAGTTCAATAAATGTTGGACCCAGTAAAAATTTATCTCTTCCTGCATGGAAAGCTTCATACAGAATCGTTATCACCATTAAAATCTCCTTTCTCCTTTTGACAATTGGGATGGTATATTTTAAAGGGATTTTTCTAGATTCTTTTATCACTAGGTGCCTGCATCACGCCACATGGGACCAGGGAAGGAGAAAAATGGCATGTCAGTGAGTGGTGAGGATGCTTAAGGTTTTGAGTGAGAAATCAGATGTATTTGCCTAGCTTCTGAAGATTATTTTTCGAGTGTGTGGCTGTTTATACCTATGTTCGTGAGGTGTTCTAGGTGTTTGACGTGTCGTTAGATTCCTATTGATTAAGGGAGTGACACTCATCTTAAGATTATGAAAATCAAGTTTGCTGCTTTGTAAATTTTAAGTGCGCACACATTTTTACGGAGTCGGGGGTTTTTTACTACAATAAATTAATGTGTTTTAATAAATAAATATTCTCTGTAACTGAAATCATAATTATTATTTTAATATTAGTGCTTAGAAGTGAATTTCAACCTCATATCTAAGTAGTCTAGATTCATATTAACTTAATACTCCCATCTTATACTCTGGGATGTTTTTTTTGTGTAATTAAACAAATTAAAACTTTATCTGAGAACAAACCTAAGAACAATAGTGTGTAATTATATGTTTATAATAATTTAAGTATATTGTTATTTAAGTCGGAATAGCTCAACACGTGAGTCGATGCTCATACAACGTGCGTGGATACTAATTGTGTTTAAAGTTGAAAATGATGAAATTCTTTGCAACCATTCACTGTTTATTATACCCCCTGAGAAAAAAAATCCTCAAAAGGGATAGGGTTAGCGAAGAGTGTAAGTACTTGCCCCCTTAGCGTGTGTTTCGTGTCTATTCTCTGTCCACAATCGATAACATCTGTATTCTCTTGGACTATTTGTTAACATTTTGTTTTGGCCGCGTGACTTAGCGTTGAGAGACGACATTTCCATGCGTTTGTTAGTTTTCTAATAACGTACACGTTTGTAGAATGTCAACTTGGAGTGCCACTATTATTTCTAATTTCATATTTATGGACTTGAAAGTAACGAACTTTCATAAAATCGCACAACCCTTTTACCGCTTTAGGGTTGAATTTTCTAGAAATCCTTACTGAGAGAGTATCTACAATATATAAAGTATCAGCTGCCAGTATTTTAAGTGGCAGGAGATCCTCATGGATGTCTTTCGCTCATTGGGGAGAGTGAAGGGGTCTGTCGGACTTTAAAACCACCCCGGTGTTCTGCTAATAGCCGAAGAGCGAGTATTACAATTGCATCCTTCCGCTACCCCTAGCCAGGCATTAACTCATCTCACCTAACTGTAGCCTTTTTTTTGTCGGGTTGGCAAATCCCTTCGGGTCTCCGACTCCTCGAGGACGCAGGAGGCAAGAGTATGTGGTGTTTCCACTAAAAACTACCCCGGCGGCCGCTCTCAGGCGTCCTTCTCTGAAGGGGACCCGGACCATATTATTTCAGAAGTTTGTAGCCCTAGCGGTTAAGAATCTGCCTTGATGAGCCAGTCATTTGGGACAAGAAAATTTATACGTACAGATAGATTAATAAATTCTGCTATTAAATCATTTATAGCCCCTCATAAATATATGTCAAAATAATCAAGTAACACATATTTAATTTGATTTATTTCATATCAATAAAGTGCATTTTTTTACGTAGTTTTAAAGTTCATTGCCAGCTTGGGTGTGGAAAATAGCAATGGTAACCAAGGATGAACAGTGAATCGGAATGTAGATTTGTTTGTGCCTTTCGATTAATTAATCACATTTTAATTATATTTCTTGCAGGTGTACATATAGATAACATATTATAGAATTGTGTGGTAATATTTTAGAAGAGATGTGTCGTCATTAACAACCTTTGATGAGCCTCTCTTTAGAAAAGAGGCTCACTATACTAAGTTGATGGGTTTGCATAAGTTTTTTTTCCTTTTCTCTTGCATTTTGTATTTAGTTTTCGATGAGCCTATCGGTTTAGTAATTAGTGAGCTTGACTGCTAAGCTAGAGGTTATGGATTCGATTCAAACCCAGAACAAATAACTGTATAATGAGTACGATAATCTCTTCTAAAACTTTTTGAGAACCTGTCAAAATGACTCTACTCTGCCTGATAGAAAGTGTAAATAGAATCCAAAAGTGGTGGTCGCCATACTCATTGTGAATGTAGGAAATAAAATATGGCGACACACACTATGGTACCAAAGTGAGATGCTTCTTCATGCCCCGCTTGGGGACGTAAAAGGCATGACAGTCATCGTGGCATTGTAATGCTTACACACTTACACGACAACTGTCACCCCTGCTTCGATGGGCCTCCTGTCTCGCACTCACGAACGAAACGCGACAGCACGGATGCTGTCGCTTGAGGTTGATCTTTTGAGAGAGGGTAGTACTGCCCCGGTCAAGCCGGCCCGTTCGTACTGAAACCAGTGTGGCTCTACTACCTATAAATACTACCTATCTGGATGCAATTTAAGTATAATACACGTATATTTAAAAATATGTAAGTATGTTTGTCAATAGGCAGGTTACTATAGTACCGGTTCTGTTTAGTTTGAGGTCAGACAGCCGTGTGTGAGATGTTGTTAATCCTTATAAGATGAGCCAATCCCTGTAATAGGAATGCGATGTCCATTTGATGTCTTTATAATCAAGTACTTATCAAAACTAATCCCACAAACCATTCCAAAGACTATAAATTTCTCTACAATGTTAATTGAAAGACATTCCATAGAGTTTATTGTTTCCGAGAGCGTATGTGACATACGAACAAACACTTTAATGTTATTACAACATATGTCAATCAGTTCGTTAAGTTAATATTGAGTTTGTGTAAGAATTCGTTATGACTTCAAGGTAATATCTTATACAAAGCAATGAAACATAAAAAAGTCTACGCTGTAAGAATATTATTTGATCAGATAAAATTAAATAGAGACTCTAGGAGCTTGGTAAATAAGTACTTATTACTGAAGCAGTTCTGAGTCAACAAATCGTTTCATCAGAAGCCTTCAACAGTCCACAGTTGGACACAGGCCTCTCCTTAGCAAGGAGGTCTTGGTTTCCTATATCACGCTGGACAAATGAGTCTGTAGTGTTTATTAGAAATTTTCCTTCTCTTTGTGATGCTGTCTTGTATATGTTGTTTCCTTAGTCGTCTCTACAACACCCATGGCAAGAATAGACGTGGTGACACTCTGTATTCACGTCATCATACGTAAATACCTTAAATTGTGTTTTTGTTAAGTCAAAGTGTACAAGCAAGCAGCGTCGTTTTCTTCGCAACTACTAGACTGAATTTGATGGGATAGTGAGTGACATTATAGATGGTTACAATAAACAATGGAATTTGGAGGAACCAGTTAGTTACAGTATATATCCAATTTAACTTTAAACCAAGATCAATTAGAAAAAGTTTTTAAGATTATGCCGAGGAAGAGGCATTTGAGAGCGGAGGCCCATTGATCCAGAGGTGACAATTATCGTGGTAACTGTGTGAACCTTACACTGTCACGATGACTGTCATGCCTTTTACGTCCCCATGCGGGGTGTGAAAAAGTACCTCACAAGGCCGCCATAGTGTGGGTCACCATACCGCATTGTCTGCATTTGCAAATGAGTATGCACAACAAGCACAACTCTTGGAATCGATTCATGCTTTGCATTAGGCAGAGTAGAGTCACTTTGGCAGGCTCTTAATATAGAAAAATAAAAAACAGTAGCAGTCGTGGGACTGCCGATAGAAGTGAAAGCGGAACTATTAAGTTGAGAGTAATTAAAACTATATGCAAAAATTATATGAATTTTTTTATGTTTCATATATAGCTATATATAATATATAATATCATATATAATATATAATATCATATTCTCCATAGCTATAGATATACTATTATCATTAGCATGTCGGTGACGCGAACCGAGGATTTTACCCTCTACCAAAACGATCAACGCGCCTAAAGAAGTTTTCACTTCAAAAATACATCCAGACACAGAACAAATGATCATGTTTCTTTACCTAGGTAAGAATGGAACGTAATATGGCCCGGTTCACTTTTAGAGCAGGTATAAGATCAAAACCAGGTGGTTTTTAGTGGAAACAATACATACTCCTACATAAGGAGCCGGTGATCCGAAGGGATTTTCCACCTCGTCAACTAAAAACGCCAGCAGCCCATTTTATGTACCACCTAATTCTAATGATAAGTAGCTGTGAGCAAAAAATATTTGTAATTTTAAAACAAATACATTCAAACGTACATTTGACATCTTCTGCCTCTCATAGAAGCGAATTAAAAAAAATATCAAAGAAAAAACATTGGTTTTTCTCTAACAATAGACAATGGAATCCCATGGAATTAAAATCGTAATTAGTTCATAAATTTCCTTGAAATTGAGCCCGAGACAAGGAAATATAAAGTCGGAAGAGTTGCTTTGTAATCAGATTACGTTTATTGATTACTAGAATTTGCTCGTGGCTTCGCTCGCGTGTAATTTGATCTCTCACGTTAAGTTTCGTAACAGATCTTTTTATTTTTAAATAAAAAGTATCCTATGTTACTTCTAATACCTCCAAGAACATGTGTACAAAATTTCATGATGATCGGTTGAGTAGTTTTCGTGTGTAACCGTAACAAACAAACTTACATTCGCATTTACAATATTAAGTAGGGTAGGGTAAGTATATCGACTGCACGATTGGCCTAGTAGTTTAAGTGGCCTCCACGCCGCTCTCCGCTTCGCTGTGTTGTGGGTTCAAATCCTACATGGAACAACACTTTGTGTGATCCACAAATTGTTGTTCTGAGTCTGGGTGTTCTTTGTGTCCGTTTCTTGTATGTTTGTAAAGTCCCCTGCGACACAGGATTTATTCCTAATGCGGGCGTTGTCTTTTTTAAAAAGAAAAATGAAAAAAAAAAATATGAAAAATGAAATGTGGTGATGGGACCACGCACCACATAGGTGCGACCATGAATAAAGAAAAACA
This sequence comes from Hypercompe scribonia, assembly GCA_949316085.1. NCBI lineage: Eukaryota > Metazoa > Arthropoda > Insecta > Lepidoptera > Erebidae > Hypercompe > Hypercompe scribonia. The sequence continues at coordinate 8,059,710 of OX438997.1, forward strand.
AAAAAATAAAAGCAACAATAATAGTGGATATAGGATACATATTGTGGATTCGTAATGGTGGATTATGTCCTTGATAATGTTATTAATGTCCTTATTAGAAATAGGCCCGATATGATATCGTCAAATCATATTAATTGCTAGGTTTTTTGCCGTTAAACAATTTGTCAAGTTTTACCGAAGTAATCAAGAGTGGACACGAAACATGTGATTTTAAATAAATTGTTTTATGTGTGCGTAATTAAATTAGTTCTACTCAAATGGTCCCATTCTTTTTTGACTTTAAATTTACACAATAAGTTCTATTTTGAAGCAATCTGGTACCATAGCACAGACTGACTAGTTTGGGATCAGACGGCCGTGTTTGAGATGCTTGGAGTTATTAGTTTTTAACTACTAAATACTAAATTACCCAGCATCCGCTCGCTTTGATGTACTACACGTGTATAATGTTTTAGTCCCAGTGCTATAGAGTGGATCCAAATTACGATTAGATGTATGTTTACTAAATAATCTTTTCTTATCGCGGAAAAACACCCACGCGTCAAATATACGATACGCTGGTCCGTAACGCGTGCGTTCTACCCTTCCAGACATAAACCTAAATACATATATATTACATACATATATTAAACAAACACACAAACAAATAATCTTAATAATTAAATTACCTTGTCGAAATAATAAAATCAATAATGAAATTAGATCGTATTGCATCTGAATTAACATTATCTAAGCCTTTGAGATTAGTCCAAAGTGCATTACACAATGATAGGCAAACGAAATGATTCGTATAACAAACATATTTGCTATTAAAATATTAGGCCAAAGCTTTAGGAAATTTTTTTTTACCCACAAGGTGATTTTGCGAAGGAGACAGATTTTTTTTGTGATATGATGGGCCTATTGTCCGTGACTGACCGCTAAATTAGAGATCATGGATTCGATTCCTATACAGGATAAGTACTGCGTGATGAGTACAATCTTTGGTTCTGTGTATAGGTGTTGTTTATCTATAATATGTATGTATTTAAAATATTTCATAGTATTTGATTGTCATAGTACTGGCTCTAGTTTGGGATCAGATTGTCGGGTATGAGATGCGCTAAATTAATAATCCGACTAATATTATAAATGCGAATGTAAGTATGTTTGTCACGGTTTCACGCGAAAACTACTCAACCGATCATCATGATATTTTGTACACATGTTCTTGGAGGTATTAGAAGTAACATAGGATACTTTTTGATGATTGATGATCTGTTATTAAACTTAATGTGGCAGACCAAATATCACGGGAGCACAGACGTGTGAAAAAGCTAATGTTAATATAGAAACACCATCATTTATTAAAGTAATCACTCAGAGGAAATATTCAACCGTAATTTATTTAATTTATCGATAACAATGAAGTTTCTCTATAACTCATAAACACCAGTAATCTACTGCTCATTTCCCGTGTGACAACTTCCACATATAGCGAAACAAAAACCTGCTTCAGTGCCATCTAACGAACACACACTGAACTACGAAGTTGCTACCAATCCTGTATCGCGATATAAAAAATTGTCACTCTAAATAGTGTTTATAGCAGTTTCTAACATGAACCTGGAGCCCGTATAGGACTAACTGGTTTCTTTTATAACCCGATAAGTCTATCAATCGTTCAATCGTAAAAATCGAAGTTCAACCGATCTGAGTAGACTAAGAGCTGACCTCAACCTAGTTTGGATATAAGCTCTGATGATGATCAAGTTGGTACCTAACACTTTCGTAAAATTTGCTACTTAGTTATTAGGTCATGGGGTCAATTTTAATTGACAGCTAAAGTCAAGTACATTTTTGAGTGGATTTAAATCTTAGTGATGTAATGGATTATCTAAAAGGTCTTTTAGACATTAATTGACAGTAATTGGTGATAAATGAGACTATTGTCACGGTAATATATGATTGGATCACCTTTGAATGTTGCGCGTATGTATTTGTTACTATTTCTATAGCGGGATTGATAGTATGTCAATGTACGGACTGGTGATGTACGGCTGCCTTTTTGGTGTAGGGTTGCCAGTTAAAATATTTAGGGTATATGTTTTTACTGTACATTAAAAAAGTAAGTGTATTTCTGTGTCAAAGAGAGTGTTATAGACCATATATTTTTTCTTGATATTAATTAGGACTAATAATTTTGTATATCTGTCGTAACATGGCCGCTTGACTCCAAATTTGGAACAGTAAAGTAAAATATATGTAGTTAAGTTAATATTTATATGTAATAATAAGAAGAGTTTCCTTTTATAATGTTATTGTTTGACATGTTTTAAATATATTTGGTGGGAATTGAACCTACAGCCTCTATCTGTTATGTCGAGATTACTAGCCGTTGCGCGATTCTGGAAGAAGAATACGTGGTGATTTTTCTTTCTACTTTTGAATACAGAATATATTGAGGCATTCATTATTTCAGTTAAGTTTTACACAGGAGCTATGTCCTTTTTGTATTTAAAAACCACCGACATTAGTAACGTATCCTGTGTCGCGGTGGACTTTGCGAACATACAAGAATCAGACACAAAGAACACCCAGACTCAGAACAACAGTTTGTGGAACACACAAAGTGTAGTCTCGTGTGGGGTTTGAACTCACAGCGCAATACAGGTTGGCGTGGCGACCGCTTAACAGGTAATTGAATTTGTATTCTAATTATACAGATATTAATGTCTCTATTAATAAACATAATATTTTAAAATTATAAATCTTTTGATTTTAACGTGGCAACCCTAACAGTAACGATAGCCACGACCGTTGATATAGATAGCGATCTATCTTGAGTATTGCAACACCAGATGTTACTTGTTTCAAGTTGACGTTAAGTTAGTTTGGGTAAGTTTGCGGTGACCTATGTCATGTGATGCCCTTTAATATTTCTGTTTATGTTATTTATTAATATGACTTTTGAGTGTCGTATGTTTTAGGGGAATTTCGACAGATAACACACAGGTTGTTACAAAAAGTATTTGAGGTGATGGATTAAGGATACAGAGTGCCCCTATTCATCGGTAGTGTCACAAATAACAAGATTTTTTCATACCCCAAGCGGGGTGTGAAAAAGCATCTCACAAGGCCGCCATGGTGTGGGTCACCATACTGCATTGTCTGCATTTGCAATGAGTATGGTGACCACAACTCTTTGGATTCTATTCATGCTTTCCATCCGGCAGAGTAGAGTCACTTTGGCAAGCTCTTAATCGGGTAAAAAAAGCCGACTAAGAGAGGTTAATTTCCCAGTAAAACAGCATTGCAAAGAGAAGAAAAACTTGAAACCGTCAGGTCCCAACCCCCCCGGGGCTTACGGTGGAGTGGTGTATCGAAATTGGACCAACTAAAACTACACTATATGCCACTCTGCGCCTGTGAGAGAAGGGATCCGGGAACAGCTTTTATTACGACATCCAGACCCCTCCTAGCGCCTGGCACCACCTTTAGATTAGCTCTCTATTTAAAATACTGTCGCTTTAGGTTGGTCTTCCGTGGGTACCCTCCCACGGACGACCTACCTAGGCCCCGGTCGAGCCAGCCCGTTCGTGCTGTAATTAGCGTGGCTCTACTACCTACCTAAACGTAGTAAGGTATATATTTCTGAATCCTCACACAATTAAGATAAACTATACCCAGACCGAAAACAAATGATTTGCACTGTTGGTCTAGTGGTTTAAGCGGTCGCCACGCCGCTCACTACCTCGCTGAGTGTTGTGAGTTCAAACCCAACATGGGACAACACTTTGTGTGAGCCACAAACTGTTGTTCTGAGTCTGGGTGTTCTTTGTGTACACTTCTTGTATGTTTGTAAAGTTTCCCGCGACACTGGATATATTCTTAATGTGGACGTTGTCTTTTTTTTTAAAAGAAAAAAATGTCTTCGACATCGAACCAATGATCTCTGCAGCAAAAACACTCGTCATTATTTTACGGTACCAGTGTTAATACTAAATACAATAGATTGTATTATTAGTTAGTCTTGAGTACAACAACATTCCTGTACACACCCATCCATTAGCAGGCGTAAAGTGAGTCGTTCAAAAGTAGGGTCAGCAGAAACGTAAGTAATAGACATGAGTAGTTTTATATGTGAAATATTTATTTACATGCAGCTTTAGGTATACGGTCGGCAAAGAAATTACTGTTAATAAAGTACCACTGAGTTAACTGAGAGATAATGATTACAGCATCTCACACTCTAGATCATAGTCTGGTCTCAAACTAGGCAGAGCTTGCACTATGGTAATCAGACTGTTGATAAAAATATATATAAGATATTTATATATATTCAAATATAGTTGTCCGTATGGTGACGGATTAAGATTACATAGTGTTACCACCCCTATTCATCCCGTGGGTGTCGTAAAATAGTATACAAGACAACATCATTATAAAGAGAGGAAACTTGGAACAAACTCTATTCCAACCCGTCCGGCCAGCGTGGTAAAGTAGGCCAAAACCTCCTTGTTAAGGAGAGGTCGATGTCCAGCGGTGGACTGTAAGAGGCTGTTGATGATAGTAGATAAATTAGACACAAACACAGAATAAATAAAAGTGCTGATCACAATATTATTTGTTCTGAATGAGAAATGACCTGTTATCTCAAGCTTAGCACTCAGAATATCCATTAAACCAACAGCCTAGGCCAGATGAATCATTCTGTGATGGCTACAATCATTTGCTTTGTGTCTATACGCAATTTATCTACAATCATTACAAATATATAGACATAAAACCACACCCTATTGCCCGCAGGGGTAGGCAGAGGCGTATTAAACAATTATTAAGTATGTTTATTAGCCATCAGACCACTATAGCACAAACTGACTTGGGATTATACAGCCGTGTGTGAGAGTATAATGTCATTTTTAATATTTTTTGTTTGTGTTTGTTGACGTTACATTTTCACTTCGATGTCCTTTAACTGTTTGGCGACGGTGGGTCGCTTGCGTCATGATATGACACAGTAAACCCACTGACCTGCAAAGTGTGGGATGTGGCCCACACTTGGATTAGCTCAGCGAGGATCTCAATATTGTCATATTTTTCTTTTAGGTAGTATAATGTTATCGTATCATTCTCAGGACCTACAGGTCGTATGGGGTAAAGGAAAAGATAACATTTGTTTTAAATAATTCTTATTAGTGTTGCCATGACAAAAATAATTTAAAGTTATTTTTGTCATGGCAACTCTGATAATTGTACATTGTCTTTGATTAACAATAAGGTTGTTACATTGTTATGAGATATTGATATAATATTAGCGCCGTGTGTTTTATGAGTTTGAAAGTTCATATTAAAAACTGATTTTGACGTACTCCTAGCCGATTTTGGTCACGGCGATCAGTCTCAACGCAGACCAGCTAACTATTACTGCTATCAAGTATATACGCAAACACAATTGCACTCTCTGTTCCCTCATTCTTACAATCCAATGGGAAGGCTATCCGACACGATCAGACGCATTATTCACGGTCCAAGGTACGAGGATAAGACACCAACTTCCAAACTTCGAACTTATTATAAATCATTTCTAAAATCAGAAAAATACAATAACAATTTTATTACCTGACCCGGGTATCGAACTCGAGACCTCTTGAACGGCAGTCGCATATGCTAACCGCTACACCAGTGAGATAGTCGTTTAAAACTATTTTTAAAATACTTAAAGTTTTAGGTTACTTTACAGTTATTGAATGAGTGATTACGCGAAAATGGATGGAAGTATGTAACAGGAAGCCAATGAACGCGTGTTGTGCTAAATATAATAAACAAATATGACACCTAGTGTCAAATTAACTGATTACACGGAAGGTGTAGCTCTTTAAACAGTCGCCTCGACACTTCCTATTGCTCTGAGTGTTGAGGGTTCAATTCCCACGTGGACAACACTTTGTTTGTTTCACAAATTGTTGTTCTGAGTCTGGGTGTTCTTTGTGTCTGTTGAGTGACTGCTTATAAAGTCTGCCACGATATATACGAGATGTATTCCACGTGAGAGTTATCTTTTTAATTCAAAAAATAACTAATTTAGTCATAACTAGCTTACCCCGGGCACTCTGTTCCGCCTTAGAGGTAATAAATAAGCAGATTTTTTTTTACTTAAACCCGTTCTAACGGGATAAAAAGTATCCTATGTCCATCTCCTGGTTCTAAGCTACCTCCCCACCAATTTTCAGCTAAATCCGTTCAGCCGTTCTTGAGTTATAAGTGGTGTAACAAACACCACTTTCTTTATATATATATAGATTTTAATAAAAATTGAGACAAAATTCATTTATACATAAACACATATTAGCAGAAAACTTCGTAAACTACAAAAAGACTATCTTCAACCTATGACAAAACGTCAACTACTGCGAGCGAAACCACGCGAGATAACCAGTCAAGAGTAAGACAATCAATTAATAATGTTACCATATTGAAAAATTTTCAACAAATGATTGGTCAAGGTAAACTAGTGTTATATAAGAACTCAGAGGCTGCGTGTATCTTTATTTTCTTGTTAATCTTCAGTCCGATACTTGAAATATTAACTAGTTTTGAGCCTGGGTTACACCTGCATTTTTATCACCAATATTTAATAGCCCACGGTTGAACATTCCCTCTTTAGGAAGGAGGTTTTGACCTGATAACACGCTGGGCTGATGGGTTGGTAGGTTTTGCGTTTAGTTTGTTATTTAGTCGGCTCTTACGACACCCATGGGGTGGATAAGGGTGGGGATACACCATATTTTTACTTCATCATCGTACGAATGGAATGATGATATAATATCGTAATATGGAAAGTCAAATACTGACACTTCAAGTTTTTTTTTTTAAAAAAAGGATTCGCTCTAGGAATAAATCCTGTATCGTGTGGGACTTTACAAACATACAAGAAACGGACATAAAGAACACCCAGACTCAGAAGAACAATTTACGAATCACACAAGGTGTTGTCCCATGTGTGGTTTGAACCCACAATACTCAGCGCAGTAGAGAGCGGTGTGGTGGACGCTTAAACCACTAGGTCTACCATGCAGTCTCAAATATATGAATTACGTTTAAATACGTCCAACATGCAGCATGATACTAGCTTATATAATATTGATTAAACACTGTAATAACTCGACATATGTCAGAACGAAAGAGCCTGTACTATGGTAAGCAGAATGCTGATAAACACTTATATATTTCTAAAATCACGCACGTCATGAAAGAATAAATGATCGTGGGAATCGAACCCACAACTTCCAACTTAGGAGTTAGAGCCACTAACCACTTGATAAGGTCTATTATGTTAAGGGGAGGTCCGGGGGTGTAAGGAAAATAGTACTGTGTACTGTCTAGCTACAGAAAATCATCAACAGCCTTTTACAGTCCACTGCTGGACATAGGCCTCTCCTTAGCAAAAAGGTTTTGGCCTACTATACCACACTGACCAGACGGGTTGGAATAGGGTTTGTTCCAAGATTTCCTTCTCTTTGTAATGATGTTGTCTTGTATACTTGGTCCTTTAGTCGCCTTTTACGACACCCACGGGATGAATAGGGGTGGTAATACTATGTATTCTTAATCCGTCCCTACACAGCTACAGAAAAACTTAGTAATAATTTACACAAGTTTGGGTTGAAAGAGTTTAACACGACGATTCCGTAAACAAAGAGTTTTTTTAGCCGTGTACAAAAAACCTATCTATAAAAATAAATAAAATAGAAGTATCTACTTGCAATTATAAATTATGAGCTATTCACTAAAGATATATGAAAGTATATACGATATATATATAGTCCGTGTGGCGACGGATTAAGAATATATAGTGTTACCACCTCTATTCATCCCGTGGGTGTCGTAAAAAGTGACTAAGGGAACAAAGTATGCAAGACGATATCATTACAAAGAGAAGGAAAACTTGAAACAAACCCTATTTCAACCAGCCAGCGTGATATAGTAGGCCAAAACCTCGTTGCTAAGAAGAGGCCTATGTCCAGCAGTGGACTGTAAAAGGCTGTTGATGATGATGATGATACGATATACATATAAAAAATCTCTGTTTGTCTGTTTGTTCCGGCTAATCTCTGTAACAATTCGTCCAATTTTGACAGGACATTCACTGGCACATAGCTGATGTTATAAGGAGTAACTTACGCTACTTTCATTTTGGAAATAAAATAAAATTACGCGGTAATTGAAACCAATGAATGGTGAAACTCCAAAGTGAGAAAAACTACGGATAATACCGCATAGCTAGTTACATCATATCATTCAAAACCAATTAATCATTTTCCTATATCTACATAAACAAACAAGCGAACACTACGATTAAGTATGTCCGCCTTCGATTCTCGGGTATGGCAATTTAATTGATAGGACCTTGGCATTAAGGTGATGTCGCGAATACATGTGTTTTATGTTTTATAAGACAAACATTACGCATCATCTGTAAATAATTCGAATATAAGTTTGTCAAAAAGTTTCTCATGGCCGTCGTTAAACTTACTTTACACTTCTCACTCACGGCTGTACGATCTCAAACTAGACTCAACCTGTACTGTGGTAACCAGATTGCTGATAAACACACTTATACATACATAAAATCACCCCTGTTTCCCCGGAGAAGTAAGCAGAGGTATATTAAACGCCCACTTTTTACCAGCGTTTTGGTCCCATGTCGCATTTTGCCACCATTTTTTGCCAGAGCCTCGACTGTCAGTAGGTGCACCACTTGCAAGTGAGTTTGACTTGGAGCCCTAAGTGAGAATCGATCCCACATTCACTGGTTTAGAAGTCAGGGTCACCCAACATTAGATCAACAGGTCAGCCGAATGTAGGCGCAAATTTTATTGTGGGTGTATAATAAGTTTCTAAATACCCCTTTGAGTGGTATAAGCATAATTGTATGTATGACACATACTATTGTTTTAATTTTAAGTTGAATATTCAAACTTAGATTTATTTCAAGTTAGCATTTCAAGTGGGTTAAACTTCGAGTCATTGTATTCATTCTAGTAAAGACCAAATAGAACCACAATATAAACTAGCTGATTCCATGTCATCAACAGCCTTTTACAGTCCATTGTTGGACATAGGGTTGGAATAGCCTTTTACGACACCCACGGGATGAAGAGAGGTGGTAACACTATGTATTCTTAATCCGTCACCACACGGACATGTTACCATGTGGTGACAGATTAAGGATATAGAGTGTCACCACCCCTATTCATCCCATGGGTGTCGTAAGAAGCAACAAAGGGAATAAACTACACAGGACAATATCACTGCAATAATAAGGAAAATTTGAAACAAAACAAACACCAACCCGTCTGGCCAGCGTGCTATATAGGCCAAACCCTTCACAAGTTTTCTACCCCAGTTAAAGGGTATGGCAGAGACGATTCCAGAAACCGCTGATACGTTTCTGAAGCTCCACGCGACTACCGAGGTAGGACGGAGTTTAGTCGGTAGACTGGTTCTCAGTAAGTTTTACATGTGGAGTCTATGGAGGGTATGGTGCGAAAAGTATTCCCCACGTAAGAAAATAAAGATGTTTACATCATATTAAGTTTTGGTAGACAAAATGTCAAATTTGTATCCTAAGCAGTTCATAAATCAGTGTGTTGGTCCGGGTAAATAATTTTAAATGTAGGTATATTGAGTGAATAATCTTCAGCTCTTTGTCGCAAGGTTAAACTTCGACCTTTCAAATGACCCGGAACGTATAATGATGAATTATCCGTAATGTAAAAACATGTTCCATTGATGCCCCTTTTGTATAACTGGTAGGTCCCCAAACAATGGAAGTCGTGAAGTTAGTGGCTGATTATGACGGCCTCTAACGAGATTATGTCATATTTCAATATTTATCGACCTCATGGCTTGAGGTCGTTGATATAAAGCGTCTTTAGTTAAAATTCATTTTTATTTGATATTTATTTAGTTATTGTGTATAATTACGGTTTTATTTTTGAGCTAATAGAGTATAACATTGAATTACAAAGGTTTAAATTTAATAATTGATCTAAATATATTTTCAAAGATCATTTGTAGCTGTTTAGAGTCACAAGATTAGAATTTAAAGATTAATTTCTGGTTTAGTCAAAGTATAGTATGGCTGAACTGAATGAGGAAGGAAGAAGATCAGATATTGTGGCACACATTCGGAGTAATCTAAGATCAGCAGCGCTGGTGCTTTAGATGTTGCTGCCAGAAATTGAATGCTATCTCTCGATCTGATTGCCGCTGACTTTATAACGTATGTTGGACCTTTAAACGTATATAGAAAGATGTCATGGTTTATCTGGACTCACTCACACCTTGCAGAAGATCAGAGCTAAGTTGTAAATAATCTACTTCTTGATTATTCTCAGGTATTTTTTGAAGAGAAATATTGCCATATTCTGCAAAAGCAGAGCTAACAGTCAGTATTGTGATCGTTCATAGTTACCGCTAACCTATTATTACTTGCCTAAATTAGATTGGAGTGCCTAAGCTGTACAGAAAATAGTATGTCTAATATGAGGGTCCACCTACCTGGGTATTTGCTTGCAGTAAATTTCCTCCATTGCTGTTTACTACTCCGTTATTGCACTGTGCTTTGTGTACACAAATATAACCTTGTCCAGCACAGGTCTGCTGCAATTCTCCACCAGAAATCTTATGACCCTGGACATTGCTAGTACTACCGAAAGCCTCATCAATATTCTGTTGCGTCTGTTGTTGCTGTTCAAAGTCATATTCTGATGTCTTCTGGGAGTTCTGAATGTGATTGACATTACTTCCAGTGGAAGAGAAAGGAGCAGGTGATGATCCAGTGTATCCTGACGCAAACTTGCTTGCAGAGTTAAAGGCGTTAAAGTTGCTATGGCTTCCTCCTAATCCTCCTTGTGCTACTCCAAGACCAGCTTGACTCGCTCCTCCTTGGCCAGCGAAACCATTTTGACCAGTAGTAAAAGTGCTTTGGGAATGAGACCCATAACTGCTTTGGGAACCACTGGAACCGCTACCGAAACCATTGGCTGTTCCAAAGCCAGCATTAAATCCTGCTCCTTGGTTTCCTCCAGTAGCCTCAAAGCCTTGGCTTGCAAAGTTCGCACTACCGCTAGTGAATCCATTATTAATTTTAGCAAAATCTCCATTCAAGAATGGGTTAGCAGCAATATCGACTCCACTAGAACCTCCATTACTTGAGGTGCTAAAACTTGAGGACTGGAATTTACTGAATTTCTGAGAGCCACCACCAGCGCCTCCAAGATTTTTGAAAGGAGAATTCTCGTTCATCCACCAAAATGGTCCACTATTCGGAATTTTACCTTCTAATACTTTGCTTGCAGCCGCTTGGAATTGGAATTCTTGTCCACTATTGGCTGCAGCGGCTGCTTTAAAAGCATCGAGATCTCCGTACTTCTGAATGAGTTTCCCATCTTTTAGTTTAACTCCAGCACAACCTTTCTCCGAGTTGCATTCTTCGAAGAATTGTTGTGTATGTATCTCAGAGACTTGTGGTAGCGTCTGGAAACCTACTGAGGCGTGGTGGCTTTGTGTTTTCAGGCTTGATGTACCGGTGCACACTGTGCATCTTTCTGATCTTGTTTGAGGCTCACTTTCTTCGGCTTCTGCTACTGGTTCTTTGCTCTTGGCCAGTTCTTTTGCCCCGGTGGATTCGGAGTGAACGTTGGTCGCGATCACCAGTATGGCAACCACTATTGGAAATAGCGGCTTCATGATTCTGTAACAAAAGAAAATATACGTTAGGACGGGGTTTTTAGGGGAAACAGTTTTGAATTAATTGAGATTGAATAATTATTGTCTTGAGTGAATTGCTCAATACTCGAAATGACTAGAAATATAGCGGTCTATTGAAGAGTGAAGAGTTTTGGTCTTTCTCATGAAGAACCGTGAATGGTCTTGCTATGTTTCTAGATCTATTTTTACTTTTGCAAGAACTATAGATAGTCCTATTGGACTTATCTTTAATATAATCAATTTAGTTATTAGACTTATAAAAATTGGGCAGATGACTGTATCGTAAATAAGTACCAATGTCCACTTCATTGAAACTAATATCGTGAAACATCTCGGCAAATACAATTAACATTGCTTTTTATTATTTTTTCGAATTTCAATCAAATATACAGTGAAATTTATTGTTCAATTGAGTAGTCTAAAACAGTGACGTCACAATTTTGTATTCAGTACATTTTTCATACAAAATTGTCGTTTTGACAGATGATAAAAGTAGCTAATTTGACTAAGGTGTTAGCTAACCTATTATATTTGATTGTCCTAAGTGCTTTCCCTAAACCAAATATATATTACACAAAACTTCCACTTCTCTCTCGTTTTATTACCTAATTATACCTAAGGAAAATCACAAAAAGTGAAGGGTATATCAGGTTACACCCAAAAGTTTGTTGACAGTACGTGATCTGCTTTATAGATAGGGCAGTGTTTGATGATTCAATAGTTACTATTAATAGTATGAAGGCTTTGATGATCACGTTACGGATAATTTGTACCAATATGATTTATATTCAAGGTACAATACAAAGGTGTAATCGATATTTTGGCAGGCACACAAATCTGTACTTGGTCTAACAGATTGATTCATTAACGCAGGGCCTAATTCAAGGGATCTGGATGTCGTAATAGCAGCTGTTTCTGGATCACTCCTAAGTCAGACACAGAGTGGCACACCGTGTGGTTTTAGTCGGTCTGATTACGACACACCACACCGCCGTAAACCCCGGCGGAGTGACGGTCCGAGAGGGTTTCCACACGTAAAAAAAGGGCCTAATTCACTGGGGTTATAAACTAAGTAACTTTATTAAGAATACAATGTCACCCCTATTCACCCATGGATGTCATAAGAGGTTAATAAGAGAGATTATACAGGACAACATCACTGTAAAGTGAAATCCCCTCTCAAAGGAGTGCCCTATGTCTAGCAGTGGACTATTAAGGGCTGTTGATGTAATGTGATTTGGCAATTTAACCCCTACGGAGGTAAAATAAGGGTGTATCATTGTACAGAAGATCGTTATTTTCACAAAGTTAGAACCAAGAAATAAGAGTGTACCACGACACGCTTAGCTGTGGTGGATTGTGTTTGTATTGATGAGAAATGAGGCATCAAATTGACACGAAAAGTGGATAAAAGTCATGTTTAAAGCGGATTGTACATCGCGGCAAAGTTTGCGTCTAATTAGTTCAGAACTATTTGAGTTTTTAAGACATCTACAAACCAATTTAACAATTTAACAGATAGCAAGCTGTGTACCGAATTCTACGTAGCTTTTAAGGCTTTGCTTGTAGTGATGCTTCATTAAACGTTCATTTATTTGGATGGTGAGTCAACTTGTATTTGTGTCAGCTGTGGGCGAAGCCGACACCGACCGATACCGACTAGAGTTGCGTAATGCACGCCTCAAAATGCGATCATAGTGAATGCATAAATTGTAATTTGGATTTAAATACAACGAGCCTTTTCTAAAACTAGTTTCTCTCTCTAAAACTAGTAGTTGGTTTTTAGTCTATTACGAACTATTTTTTTATGTAATAGCCTACCAAAGTCCAAGCGTTGTGGTCACCATACTCATTGTGAATGCAGACAATGCAGTATAGTGAACACGTAAGATGCTTTTTCACGTACGGTATGGATGTAAAAGGCATGACAGTCATCGTGGCAGTCAGTTCTGCGTCAATGGGTCTCAGGTCTCACGCTCACCAACGAAACACGACAGCACGGATGTTGTCGCTTTAGGTTGGTCTTCTGTGAGAGTAGTACTACCTCTGTCGAGCCGCTCGTGCTCAAATCAGCGTGGCTCTACTATCTTTTAAGTCTAAATATTAATTAGTATCGAAGTTCAGTAGACTGTTGTCAGTTTTTAAGGCTTGAACTATGTGTAATGATTACCACAGATGTTCCTATGGCACGGCTGTTGGCTTCACGTGCAGTTCGAGGTACACAGCCAGTGTGTTAAGAATGTTCACCCATTTATGTATTGACGTGGCCATGACTGCTTAAGTCTGCAATGTACTCTACTTTTTAAATTCAATACTGAAATACGATATGATTAAATCTGATGTGTGAAAAGATTTATTGCATAATGATTAGAAATTGCTTTAAAAGATAAATCGCTACGCATTATGAGATTGAGAACCCCGCTGTGCTGTCTGTCTCTCTGAGCGCGATAATCTACATAAGTCGTTGACGGATTGTTATACAGCTTTCGCCAATGGATAGATTGATTTACGAGGAGGATTTATGTCTGTAACTTATTAGGTTTTAGTTTAACTTTGATGATATAACGATAATTAGAAAAACAAGTTCGCTCTACTCACACGGACGTCTGATCCTTTGCTAGGCAGAGTCTGTGCTATGGTAAACAGACTGCTGATAAACAAACTTATTAAATATATAAGTATTATAGGGAACCCGGAATTCGGAAGTTGTGTCGGATAACTGTCACTTCACGGCCAATTTGTCCTAGGTGAGGATCGAAGCCAGAGTCTCGAACCACTAGACCAACACGCGAGTCAAAGACAGACACACATTTTTTTTATGAAAGCCTACCAAAGTTACTCTACTCTGCCTGATGGAAATAGCATGAACAGAATTCAAGAGTGGTCGCCACACTCATTGCGAATGCCGACAATGCAGTATGGAGACACGCTACCGCGGCCTAGTGAGATGCTTCTTCACGCCTCGCTTAAAGGACCCGGGACTATAGTAGGAGGGAAACCGATCTGCACAGGAAGGAAGAGCCGAACCGTTTAGTTCGGGAGCGTATGTCTACCATTTTAAAACGGTGACTTCGGCCAGCACAAGTTGTCCTGTAGAGAAAAAGAGAAGGTGGGACCAGTTGGAAGAGTTCGTCAGAACACTCTTCATGATAAAGAAGAGACTATTTGAACTGAATGAGAGTCGTCAGATTAACTCAGTAACTAAATGTTAATTTTATTTAAATTACTTTTTTTGTATATCATATCAAAGACACCAAAGCGTATAGTAATTAAAAATTAGTCTTTGTTCAATAGTTTCTCACGGAAAAAAGGACATAAAAAAAATATCTTAAAAATGTCGAATAAATGTTTAAATTTTAATTAATTTCGTACGTAACTGTAATATTAATTTTGTCGCTATTATTATCAAGAGGTTTGGGTATATACATGTTTGTTATTTAAACACGTAAGAAGGGATGAAAAAGATCCAAGAATATCACATAGACTTCATTTTATCAAACCAGTAGACGAGTCATGTGATCACTGCTAAAGCAGAGGCCGTGGGTTCGCTTCCTACCTAATACAAATACCTGTGTGATGAACACGATCTTTTTTATTTGTTATAGAGTTGTTTTTATAAAACATATGTATATTAGCTCTACTTAGTTTGAAACTAGATGGCGTTGTGTGTCAAATGTCCGAAATATTTATTTTGTTTTTTAGCCGTTTTACCATAGCACGTGCCTACCTAGTTTGGGATCAAATGACCGTGTTTCAAATGCGTGAGGTTATGTCGGAAATGTACCAAACCAATTAGCAATACTCCTTCGTCATTAATTATCACCATACACGTCCGGAACCGAAAATCGGAAGCTTATCACCCACGCTTACCCATCCTATTATCATACTAACTATTAAGCGTTTAACCTCGCTTTTATATTCAAATCAAACAATACAACATGCCTTTGGAATGTGTATTATGTATATAAATGTTTGTTTAACGTTTGAACCAATATTTGGAGACCTTGGATTGTGTTTGATGTAGGTTTCGTGTGTGTCAGCGAAGGTTGGATTTGCTTTTTGGCAGTTTTTTACCGAATGGGAACCCCCGTACGTCATTATCTTATAGGAAATAGACTAATGCCATAAGCTGTTTTTACAGAAATGGTCTCCATTGTAAGAGATTCGGCTAAAAATCTTCCACTGCTGCACATACTTTCTTTGAAGGTCCATCGCAACAACCGGTGCTGGACTGCCTGCATCTAACGGTTCTAAGGTAAGGAAGCTGTCAGACCATCTTCTTAAATAACCCATTTACCGAGGACAGTTATAAGTTAAAAAATATCACGCTACTAATAACAGCCGAGCCTGAATCGCGATATAGAATTTCTCACACCGATTAATATATATACAAGATCCCAACATTAACCGTTGGAACGAGGCTCGTCCCGTGTCATCAATTCGCCTGGTCGGAAGATCCTCCTTCGTGTTGGAGAGACATGACATCCGTTCCCCACAACGTTACTACTTATTTTCATATTACGAGAAACTCTCTGTAATTTGTTTCACATCAATCAATCAATCAACAGCCTTTTACAGTCCACTACTGGACATAGGCCTCTCCTTCGTAAGGAGGTTTTGGCCTACTTCACCACGCTGGCCAGACGGGTTGGAATAGGGTTTGTTTCAAGTTTTCCTTCTCTTTGTAATGATGTTGTCTTGCATGCTTGTTTCCTTAGTCGCCTTTTAGGACACCCACGGGATGAATAGGGGTGGTAACACTACGTATTCTTAAGCCGTTACTTCATTTGAAATCATGCATTCATATTTGGCATAATTCTGCAGCGTGTCTTGTAAAACACACATCAAGTTTAATACATATATATGTGTAGAGGCTTGTAAGATGCAAAACAATGGTTGCGGCGAACTGCAAGCCATATTTTATCATTTACGCAAAAGCACTCGCAGATTTAACCACGATTATTGGTGTTAATCTAATCTTGATACTCATGAGAGGAGTGTAAATAGAGACCCTCGAGAATTGGTCTATGAAATTAAAAAAATAATTGTTCAAATGCGAGTACTAGTTTCGGATATCTAAGCGTTTAATCAAAATCAGATATTTTTGGGATCCATATCTTAAAACGGATAAGAAATCCCGCGTAACTCACTTAATAAATTTAAACATACTTTTCAAGAAACACATATTTCACACACACACACACACAAACTTCTAAAAAGTTTAATATCAAAATGCCTGCCTGCTTCGGTGGCGCAGTGGTAGCGTACGCAACTGCTGTAGTTTAGGTCTCGGGTTCGATTCCCGGGTCGAACCAAACAACCGCATGTTTGCATGATCTGCAAATGTTTGTTTCGGACTTTGGGTGTTTTCTATGTATAATATCTATATATTTACAAAAAAAAAAACTATATATGTATTTATTTCAGTTGTCTAGCATAGTACAAGTTCTGCTTAGTTTGGGACTAGATAACGTTGTGTGTAAAATGTCCGAAATATTTATTAATTTAATATTGTTTTTACGACTAATTAAATCACTACGCCATCTGTGTAGTCATCTATTCGGAATAAGTGTGCTTATATTTTCGTTGGTGTATATATGCTTCTAAGAATGCAACTTATAGAAAAGAAAGAATATTTGTATACGGACCCCTTGCTGTGTAACTCAGACGTTCACTTGCCCGGATTTTAATAGCAAACATAGATCTAGATACCCGACATTAAAAAGCTGGGGCAACTTTTAATTCAACTCGTGAGTGACGTCATAAGCATTTGTTTAGAAGCTGATCAATTAAGTTGCGTTGACCCCGTTGTGGGGTAATCAATGCCCCCAAGAAACTAGTGTTAGATTAGATTAGGTAAGTAACTCGTTCATGTAGTGACTATAGTCCATAAAATGTAATTCGTAATAGACTTAGATAGACATTTAGAAATGTTAAAATAAATAAATAAATATTTCGGACATCTGATACACACCGCCATATAACTTCAAACTAAGGTGAACTTGTACTACGACAGCTAGACTGGTAGAATAACATACATAGAAAATACTCAAAAGCCGAAACAAATATACGAGGTGTGTTCAAAAAGTAAGGTGACTTTTCAAATTTGGCGGGCAACGTACTTTCGATTATCGATTTTTTTTATTTTGTTATGTTGGTACACTCTTCCCGAACATCTGTACCAAGTTTCAAGTGTATAGCATTTTTTGTTTGGTTGGGAGAGGCGTAAAGGTTATAAGTGTTTTTCGTGCTCGGCGATTTCTTGCTATCGAAAAATATGGATCAAAGGATTTGCATCAAATTTTGTGTAAAAAATAAAATAAAGTGCTCCGAAACACTTAAAATGTTGACAGTGGCATACGGTGAAACTGTTCTGAGTAAAAAAAATGTTTACAAGTGGTACAAACTTCCAAGATGGCCGGGAAGATGCCAATGACGAGCCTCGCTCTGGACGCCCAAGCACGTCAACAACTGATGAAAACGTTCAAGCAGTGAAGAAAATTGTTCTGGAAAATCGTCGAATCACTATCAGAGAAGTTGCTGAGGATGTTGGTATATCGCTTGGCTCGTGCCATGAAATTTTTTCTAACGTTTTAGGCATGAGACGTGTGTCAGCGAAGTTTGTTCCGAAATTGCTAAATTTTGACCAAAAGAACCGTCGCATGAGCATCGCTCAAGAACTGTTGAATGACGTCAGCGACGACCCAGATTTACTCAAAAGGGTCATAACTGGTGACGAATCATGGGTATATGGTTATGATATCGAAACCAAAGTCCAATCGTCCCAATGGAAGAGCCCAGATGAGCCAAGACCGAAAAAAGCACGCCAAGTTCGATCAAATGTCAAAGTTTTGCTCACTGTTTTCTTCGATTACCACGGCGTGGTGCATCAGGAGTTCTTACCATATGGACTTACGGTCAATAAACAGTATTATCTTGAAGTTATGCGCCGTTTGCGAGAAGCAATACGAAGAAAACGTCCGGAATTGTGGAAAAACAATTCATGGCTTTTGCATCACGATAATGCCCCTGCTCACTCATCTTTGCTGGTGAGAGATTTTTTGGCCAAAAACAACACCACAATCATGCCTCAGCCACCATATTCACCGGATTTGGCCCCATGTGACTTTTTCTTGTTCCCAAAACTAAAGAGACCTATGAAAGGACGGAGATTTGCAACGATTGAAGAGATAAAGACTGCATCGCTGGAAGAGCTCAAGGCTATACCGAAAAGTGCTTATGAGAAGTGCTTTGACGTTTGGAAAAACCGCTGGCATAAGTGTATTGTATCTGAGGGGGATTACTTTGAAGGGGACAACATAAATATTGATAAATAAATAAATATTTTTTCTTAAAAATACAAAGTCACCTTACTTTTTGAACACACCTCGTATACAGATCACATAAACTTTTTTTTTTATATTAAGAGCCTGCCAAAGTGACTCTACTCTGCCTGATCGAAAGCATGAGTAAAATCCAAGAGTTGTGGTCACCATACTCATTGCAAATGCACACAATGCAGTATGGCGACCCACACTGAGGCGGTCTAATGAGATGCTTCTTCGGACCCCGCTTGGGAACGTAAAAGGCATGACAGTCATTGTGACTGTGTAAGGCTTACACAGTTAAAACGATAACTGTCACCCCAGCAGCAACGGGCCTCCGGTCTCACACTCACCAACGAAACACGACAACACGGATGCTGTCGCTTTAGGTTGGTTTTCTGTGGGAGGGTAGTACTGCCCCGGTCGAGTCGGCCTGTTTGTGCTGAAATCACCGTGGCTCTACGACCTACAAGAACAAGTCCGACACAAGGATAGAACCCGAGACCTCATGTACAGCAGTCAGATACGCTACTACTGCGGAACCGAGGCAGTTATATAAGTGTATTTAAAGGTAGTCTGGTTACCAACACTGACACTAGATTGGGATCGGACAGCCGTATGTCATTTTACTGTTTGAATGCTACACGTTAATTGGTACAGTGAAAGTTTTTAAAAAATATTTAATCACATTCTACGCTAGTACATATATTATCTATAATCATAGACAAGAATTGAGACACTTAACCGGTTTTTAAAATCGACAATTTCATAAGCAAAGGAAATAGGAATAATGCAATATCTATCACCGTTTGCCCTTCTCTATGGAAAAAAAAAAACCAGTAACGGATTCTTTACTAATTGATAAAGGTTATTGAGTAGTTTATTTTTTAATTTATGCTTTGCGAAGTTTTCTAATTAAAATTTTATACAACTGTAAATGATTGTGAATAAATTAAATAAGTTTTTGATGGTTTTGTAATTTGTTAACAAATTAAAAAAGTTAACAGTTATTTTTTTTAAACAGATTGTTAATTTAGGGTTGCCAATCTCGAAATACGATGATCTTAATAGTATTTTTTAATTGTCAGTTTTTCAGTCATGTTGGTTATTCTTTTGCAGTAAAATTATGCTGATTACTTATTGTTTTAGCCACGTACGAAGAATCTATAGCAGTCTTTTAAGAATATAGTAGGCCTTGCTGATTTCAAGTGCTTATTTACGTAAAGAATAAATATAAATTCAAGCTTTTGGCGTGTTAACTATCGAGTCTTATCGTGAATAAAATCGTCCAGAAACTTATTTTAAAATACACGCAAAAATGGCATTAAAATTAAATAAATATTACAGAATTTCGTTGTAGTGTCATCTACGGAGTTCATTTGTTTTACTCTTGGATTCTTTTCATGCTTTCCATCAGGCAGAGTAGAGTCACTTCGGCAGGTTCTTAAGATAAGAAGCTAAACTATTTAGGGTTACTCAAACATCTGTGAGTTATCATTTGGTATTGGAATAGGTTCAGCAGTTTTGGAGATCTTGTTACATAAATATGTATACAAGGCAGTAACCGTCTCTTCAATGAAATACAAGTCACGATAAATATATTAAATTGTAGAGTTTAAAAATGTTACGGATATTACAAGGATGAGAACATAACGGTATTTAACGAGTTATAAAACGATACATTAAGAAAGTTCTATTGCAAAATAACGGCTATTAATTATGATATCGTTACAACTGTTTTATAGTAACCATTTTCGTTACCGGTTTGAAAAGCTTTAATCGTTTATTTAGTTGGAAAACTGGTTTAAAACTATCATAATTATGTGGAGCATACGTTACTAGCTGGTCAAACATCGTAGTTGACAGTTAAATATATGCTAACGTCTTTTTAATGGACGTCAAAAAGTAAATTTCTTAAAAATAATGTCAGATTGACATTTCAGATCTGTCAAACCATTTGGATTGCCCCTGATCTTCTATAGGTATGAATCTTTTTTTATTTTCATGATATAGGGGCAAATGAACAAACGGTATGGATGGAACAAACGCCTATGAACACCTACAACTCAAGAGTTCCAAGTGAGTTGTCATCTGTTAAATGAGAAACTTCTTCTTCTTCATAAGGAATTTCTGGGTCCTGGTAACCTGTTAACTCATTCAACAGGTAAAAAAGCGGTTTTTGTGACGCCATAATCTCACTTTAGTCGAGTCTTGTACTAAAGTATGGATCTCCTACGGTTATTTGACGAGACAAAAGAAGAATTCCCCTTCCCCCAAGAACTATTACTTGCTCCCTATTTCTGGGTTTATTTACCCCCTATATTATAAAAAACCATCATCAATATAATTATAGTAGAAATATTTTTTACATTCTGGCAACTTAAAAACGTTTTTAGCCAGTTCCAAAAAAATAAACTAAAAATCATAAATATAAAATAAGGAGGCAATTTTTTATAATTATGTATTATTTATATGAGAAATACATAATTATATTTAATTACTTTTATGGAAAAAAAGAAAAACAACTAAATTGCGAAATTAATGGCGAAAAAGATTTTTTGATATGCAATTGTTTATCAAATAATTGACGTCTTTAGCTCTGATGTGAAGGGGGTTACGGACCAGGAGAAAAAGGCAGGGGAGGGGTTGAGGTAAGAGACAAAAGGAATTAAAAATTAATTTATAAATTTGTTACGATCACTGACTTAATATGAGAGCGGCAAGTGCGTCAGATGGGACGTACGTCAGATTCAAGAAACTAACCCAAACTCAATGTACTTTTTTTTTAATTTTAATTATTGCGTCAATTATAACGTAATATTAAATTTATGAGATTTGTGCATGAGAAACGTTTTTTTTTTAATTTTTATCTTTTTATTTTTTCAAGTTTTATCCTTTATCGTATAATTTAATTACTCTGTGTACAATAACAAAAACAGATATTTACATATTATTCAAAACATTTTTTTTCAAGATAAACAATATTTTTTAAATTTTTACCTTATTGTTGTTGCAAAAAATGGAAATACTAGCTTTTACCTGCGGCTCTGATCGCGTGCATGTTTGATATTACGATAAAAGTAATCTATGTATATTTCTGATTTTATTTAAATCTATTTACTATAGAAACTTTCACATTTATAACATTAATATAAGAAATAAGATAGGAGGTAGGTTTAATATTTAACTAATTACAAAGAATCTATTCAAACAGTTTTCTATTAAATAACGATGTTTAAAAGTACAGAGTATCACCATTCCTATACTAAAGCAAGCTAGGCAGCATTATAAAAAGAAGAAAAACACAAATCCAAAACCTCTAACAATCCACTGTTGGACAAAATTAGCAACGGAGTATTTAATGAATGTGTGAGTAAAAGAAAACAAGATGGCGACCTTGTTACAATTTTAACAAGAACAATAGCAATTATACAAAAGATTTATAAAATAAACGTCACAAAATTATCTTAATTCATTTGGAAATCAAATAAATATCATGATTTTAAGACAAGTATTTTTATATCTGAAAAACAATGATTTTAAAAGCATAATAAATTAAGAATGCACACGCAAATTGGCGCGTGTGCAATATTTTATTGTGGTCGTGGTGTTGCCAATTAAATTTTTGAAAATTCTTCTAGAACGTTATTGTGAAATTTAAAAAAAATAATTGTGGGAACCACCATACACAATAGTTTTTGAATATGTTTTGAATAACTTAATGTATGTATTTAATGGTTTTATTACAAACATATAGGAGATCACGTTAGACCATTGTTGCCGGTTGCTGTATGAACATTTGTGGCAATAGTTACGGGTGATTTGGAGCTTTAAAGAGCCAGACATTTTCTATAGAATCTCAACATCGTCTATTATCGTAGGTTTCGGTAAAATCATTTTTTTTTAACGTGTGGAAGCCCCCTCGGGCCGTCACCCCACGGGGTTTACGGGCTGTCGGAATCTGACCGACTAAACGGTGTGCCGAGTACACCTGACATAGGAGGGACCCGAGAACAGCTGCTATTACGACATCCAGATCCCTCCTAACAAGCTTAGGTAAATCCAATCCTAACCTAATTTGTGAAAAAGGTATGGGGAAAGTATATTTTTAATAGTTGTAGTTTTAAGTACATAGGGTCACCACCAAGAACTTAGGGTCCCAACTCAACCTCATCTGCCCTCACCTGCTGATCGACAGACGAGACTCTGGCAAACAAAATATCCTGATTAGCGGCAATAGGTATGCTACTGATTACGTGAGACCAAAACACTTCCGAAAAATGGGCTTTAAATATGCCTCTGCCTACCCCTCCAGAGTAACAGGCGTAAGTTTATACATGTAGCTTTAAGTTACATATATAAAGTCATATATAGACTTTGAAAAACGACTCGTGTTAAGAATGTAAAGAAGAAATGGAAAGTGATTTCTCTTTAAAATGTTTGAATGGAACTCGTGTAACATTATCTACTTAGTTTCTTATGTAATTGAAATAGAATTTAGTTCGACTCATTTTTTCACTTTTTCAGGGTTCCCTTCAGTAGATCCAACAAGGAACTGTGATAATT
Source organism: Hypercompe scribonia (assembly GCA_949316085.1). Lineage (NCBI taxonomy): Eukaryota > Metazoa > Arthropoda > Insecta > Lepidoptera > Erebidae > Hypercompe > Hypercompe scribonia. The sequence goes on from OX438997.1 coordinate 8,083,358, forward strand.
GTCTTAAGTCTTTTTGTCTGTACGTCCATTCGGTCGTAACTTAGCCTTTCTTGATCCCAAACAAGAAATGTTTGCATGACCCACTGGGCTTAGGAAACTTGCATTTCGGTCAGCTTTATTTCGCTAATGGTACATATATTTTTTGTATCTTTTATTGGATTACATGCTTAACATTGCAAAATTACTCACAACCTCACTTTACGACAGAAACTTTACTTAAATAGATAACTTGTTGAACATAAGATCGCAAGAGTATAAAAGAGATATTTTTAGCGTTAAAATAGACAACTCTCGCGCTAAGAGTGGGCCTGTGTCCCGGAGGACTTTACAAATGTACATAAAACGGACACAAAGAACACTCAGACTCAGAACAACAACTTATATATCACACAACGTGTTACAACAACAAAAACCCGTGTCGTAACGGATTTAGAATACAGAGAGTCATCACCCCTATCGTATCGTATCGTAAGATGCAACTAAGGGAGTAAACAAAGCCAAACAAATCAATTATCTCCTTATTTCGGTTATAAGACGATTTTCAGCTGACATTCCGTCCAGGTTGCATTAGCCGTTGTTACAAGCGAACCTTGGCAAGTACCCAATAAGTTATACAAATTAATTAAAAAACCTCGAAGTAATAATCGTAAATCATCGAAGCGAAAGCTTAAGAGTTAGTACATGAAAGTTTTGTTGTTATACGTAATCGCAGGATGATATCACGAGGGTCCATAAGTAAATAACATGATCGACTTTCTCCACACTGTAAAAATTGAAAGTATCGAAAACGAATCGCTAAAAATAGAATTTCGAGAAGCGATTGTGATGTTCACTAAAAAGGATTTTAAATTTTTATGTTATTTTAAGAGCCTGTGACAGTGAATCATCTCTGCTTACAGTGTGGGTCACAATACTTGCAGTATTTTGACCCACACGTACGTAAAAGCTATGACAGTCATCGTGGCAGTGTAGGACTCACACACGTACCACGATAACTGTCACCACAGCATCAATAGGTCAATGAAAGACGACAACACGGATGCTGTCGCTTTAGGTTGGTCTTCTGTGAGAGGATAGTACTATTTCGGTCGGGTAGTCGTTCGTACTGAAATTAGCGCGGCTCTATTACTTTATTTTATTGAATTATCCCTGATATATTTGAAAGAGAATATTTTAATTTTATGCTAGAAGAAGCCTGTTTAATTATTTCGTACTTTGTGTGTATAATTTAGCTACTGAACTGTCGAGGTTTAATTTAGAAATGGTCAAAAGTAACCATAATGAGCTACAGCCTACTTAACACCCAAGGTTCTGATGTCAAGGTCTACTATTACTTAACCGTTATGAGAGTGACTCGTGATGGTGTTAAGGAATACCACGATTTGCAACAATTTTATTGGAATTTCAACGAAAATGGAAAATATCAGCTGCATTACTTTATTTGTTCGAAGGACTGCTTTGTTTAACAATTGGGTCCTTAGACTCAAATAATTTATAGTGACCTAAAACGAAGAAGTCTTTATTTGAATCACGTCATTATTCGTTACTTTACTGACTATAACAATATGAAACAGACAAAGAAAACAGGCTCAAAACAATAATTTGTGGATCACACAAAGTGTTGTCCCATATGGGGATGAACTAACAACATTCAGCGCAGTAGAACCGGCGAGGTGACTGTTAAAACACCTTACCGTCATTACGGACGCAGATGTGATTATAACCATATTCACATGTTTATAGTGTAACTAGAAGTATGCATATGTATACATTTAAACAAACGAGCTATCGCAACTATAAATATACACCCTTTATAATTTCACAAACATATAACATGCATCTGTCTGTCTGTCCACAAGTGACACTTACACGAACTGATATCAAGAATTCGACAGTCAAACCAGTCGGATGTTCAACTTGTTTACCTTTGATGATGCAACATGTTGCGTACCAAATAAACATGTTACAAAATGACCCACCCTACTTGCATTTACCCATAATATGGTAGCGCATTTTTTGCGCTTGCAACACCGTTGGTTTTACGCGTCGTCTGTAATAGTATTTGTTTAGATGTGCTACTTATTAAGTGCTACTTGAAGCGAACTACTCTCTATTAATTATATAATGTAATCCTTTTTAAAGATATAGAAGGGGGGATGTAGTAGACTGGTCAGCTGATATGATTGACATCTGCTCCTGTAAGACATAGGCATCCCCTTAGAAAGGAGGTTTTGGCAGATTATACCACACTGCCAAGGTGAGTTGGTACAGGATTTGTTTCAAGTTTTCCTTCTCTTATTAATTTTTCCTCTCTTACTGCTAGAAAACTGGTATAAATACATATACACCCTATTTATGTAAACATTATATGTACGTAGAAAACACCCAGACTCCGAAATCAACATTTTTTTTATAGCTGTAATGGAATAGGCGTTTGTCTTCCATCTCATCTGATGGAAAGTGTAGATGAAGACGAAGGTGGTACACGCCCATCCAAAAGAAGCCTGTTCACTCTACTCTTAAAGGCTTGCAGATCAGACAAACATTTGGTCCGACTTTGGTATGGAATCCAAGTCTTCAATACTAAACATTTCGTCAGGTAGCCATGTGTGAGATGTATAATATTACTACCATAAATAATATTAATAAACGGGTTGTTCAAATGAAGAATTCGAAAGTCAATTTTAAAGTCAGTTAAAAATACATTATACTAGTCCTTAAACTTTAAATGCCAATAATGAGGAACTCTTGCTGATAAAAAAGGATGTTTTGAACGAGAACAAGATTTGCAAAGGATCGTAATAAATACCAAATAACCTATAAATACTATTTTTTTTGTAGACATATGTTAAGAGTACTTTTGCTGACATTTGCATGTGTCAAATTAATATTACCACTTCAAAAAAAAAAGGTAATTTGGTAGTTTATGTCGCGGGTTTTTGGTAGTAATAGTGTTGCACATTGATGATAAGTATATTTATTTGTTTGTTTGATAGATATTTAAAATTTTCTCAATAATGGAAACTACTTTATCAGTGAATAGCATAGCTGCGTAATTAATTAAAACTATATTTTTCTGTACAGTACTTAATATTTTAAGCTTATAATACTCTTTAGTTATGAGTTCAATATGGACCTCTCAAAAGGTACACCACAAAGCCCGATCTACTGGTCTTTGTATTCAATCGCCACCAGCCTATATCTAGCAGTGGACTACAAACTGCTGATCATGATGATGAATAAGTTGAGCTGATCAACGGGCGTATGATAGCAAGTGACTATCACTTGTGAACACCTGCAACCCTCTCTCATCTACGGGAAGGTAATTGAGCCACCAGTTACCTCATTTGATGAAAAGCAAGGAAAAAGCTCTATAAACCTATGGTGCTGGCACATATATGCCAAAGCACTCCTTCTTGCTGTCTTTCTAAGGAGATCTATGTCCAGCTATGGACTATTTAAACAACAGATGCATGGCTCTACTACAATTTAACAGAATTCTTATAACAATACATGACTCATTCAATTAATAATGCATTCCAATATCACCATAACCCACAAAACCCATAAACTACTTTAATTGATATTTATGGTAATAAGTTTTGTCCTGACATAACCACCTCTCGGTGATATCCATGAGGATTTCCGCAGGGCTACAAACTTGACGTTTTGACAGGTGAACATTTTTGGAAATTTCAACCCGAAAGGGAGTAAAATAAGAGATGAACGGCTGCATAGAACATCGTGGTTCTTAACGTTAGAATCACACAATGGCTTATTGCTGCTATTCACCAAAATAGACTCACCGTTTTCAACCAAACTTTCACTGTTAGCTAAGTAATGTAATAAGGAGTTACATGTTTGTAACACAAATATTTACATACGAGCGAGCCTACACAGCTACTAATCTATAAAAATAACAGAAATTTGTCCATATGTATGAAAAAGTCACATTTATCATTATCAACAGCATTTAACAGTTCAGTTCATGTCCGTGTGGTGACGGATTAAGAATACATAGTGATACCACCCCTATTCATCCCGTGAGTGTCGTAAAAGGCGACTAAGGGAACAAAGTATACAAGACAACATCATTACAAAGAGAACGAAAACTCTATTCCAACTCATCTGGCCAGCGTGGTATAGTAGGCCAAAACCTCCTTGCTAAGGAGAGACCTATGTCCAGCAGTGGACTGTAAAAGGCTGTTGATTAACAGTCTACTGCTGGACATAGACCTCTCTTTAGAAAGGAGGTTTTGACGTACTGGACCACGCTGGCTAGATGATTGGTTGGTTCAAGTTTTCCTTCTCTTGTTGTTCTGTTGTCTTGCGTTTGGTCCCTTACTCGGCTCTCACGTCGCCCACGGATGAATAAAGTACACACCGTATTCGTAATTCTTCATCAGACGGACTTTTACATAAAGTCTACTGTTATCTCTTAAATGCTTCATGTGGTGATGGCTTAAGATTACTGAGTGTTATCACCCCTATTCATCCCGTGGGTGTCGTAAGAGGCGACTAAGGGAACAAACTATTCAGGAAAATATCATTACAAAGAGAAGGACAACTTGAAACAAACCCTTTTTTTTTTTTTTTTTTTTTAACGTGTGGAAACCCCCTCGGGCCGTCACCCCACCGGGGTTTACGGCGGGGCGGTGTGTCGGAATCGGACCGACTAAAACCACACGGTGTGCCACTCTGCGCCTGACATAGGAGGGACCGGGAACAGCTGTTATTACGACATCCAGATCCCTCCCAGCGCCTGCCCGCTAATGCAGGCACCATCTATGGGTAAACTCTCTATTTTAGGCGACGTACGGCACACGCGGACGTCGCCTCCTCGCGGCTGGCCATTGTAGCGGATGGAGGGGAAAACCCGTCCCGTCCACCCGCGGCCACACTCAAGGCGGCATGAGGCGCTGGTATGCGCGCCTCCGCCGCCCGGCTCGCCGGCGGCGAATTGGGTCCGAGTGGATATTGTCCTCCCGGGCCTTCTCCGCCGCCTCCTTCCGCGAAATTACGTCTTCGCAGAAGGTTGCGACCGCGGTAAAACAACTGTCGCTACCGACCATGGAGCGTATTACGGCCGGTAGCGAGAGATCTCCTCCAATAACTGCAGTGAGGACCCCACGCTGCGCCGCCCAGGCGGAACAAACCGCCAGCGTGTGCTGAGCCGAGTCCTCACTGCAGTCGCAGAGGTGACAGGCGGGACTCAATTCCCTCCTGGCGACCGAGTGCAGATACTTCCCGAAGCAACCGTGCCCGGAAAGAATCTGCGTCAGTCGGAAGGAAAGGGTCCCGTGCTGCCGCCCTGCCCACTCGGCGATGACCGGCTGGAGAGCCTCCACGGCGGCAAAGCCAGCACGTGGAGCCTCCAGCCGGGACGACCAACGAGCCATCGTGGCTCGACGAGCGGCCTCTCGCCACTCGCGTATCTCTTCGGGCGGGGGCCGAATGCCGCTACCCACCCGAAAGTCTGCCGTTCGCCGATAAACTTCAGCGAGCACCTCCGCCTCCAAATCCCACGGGGGAGTTCCGGCCAACGCGCACGCCGCCTCCGTCGATACGGTGCGGTAACCGCGTATGGCTCTAACCGCCAATATCCTCTGAGGGCGCCAGAGGCGAGCCCTATTCTGGGCGGTCAGAGCCGCCGCCCACACCGGTGCACCATACAGTGCCATTGACCGAACAACCCCCGTGTATAGCCGTCTCGTCGCGACGCTGGCTCCACCCAAATTGGGCAAAAGTCGCCCAAGGGCAGAAGCAGCGCCGACCAGCTTTGGAGTAAGCTGTCGGAAGTGCTCGTCGAAGAGCCACCTGCCGTCGAGGATCAGGCCCAGATACTTCATCTGGGCCTTAATCGGTACGAGGACCGAATTGACTACGATAGAGGCACCGGGGGGTGGACCACGACGGGGCCCATGAAACAAAAGGGCTTCCGTCTTATCTAGGGCCACCCGTAAACCCAGCGCCTCAATGCGCCCGACCACCAAAGAGACTCCCACGGTGGCCAGGCGCGCCGCCTCCTGAAAGTTCGCCCCCCGGGCCGTGACCAATGTGTCATCGGCGTAACAAATTACGCCCAGCCCGGGGGGAAGACGACCTCGAAGGGCCCAGTCGTATCCCATATTCCACAGGAGTGGTCCGAGGACGGAACCCTGTGGAACACCGCACGACATGGGCCGCCGCCTCAGAATACCATCTCGGTCCTCGTACACGACGGTACGCTCCTCAAGATAGTCTGCCACAAGTCGCCTCAGGTACTCTGGCACCCCGTGGTAGTGGAGTGCTTCCCTGATGCAACTAAATGGCAGACTATTAAATGCGTTGGCGATGTCCAACGACACCGCCAACAGCACGCCGCCACAGCTCACTGCCTCTTCGGTAACGACCCTCAGGCGCAGCACAGCATCGACCGTCGAACGCCCCGCCCGAAAAAACTTGAAACAAACCCTATTCCGACCTGGCCAACGTAGTATAGTAGGCCAAAACCTCCTTGCTAAGGAGAGGCCTATGTCCAGCAGTGGACTGTAAAAGTCAGTTGATATCTCCTAAATGTGAAGATAACAGTACACGTGTTAGAAAAACGTGGTTTTTATATAAATTTACATAACTATATTTATTATGGATTATGTATATAGTAAAAATGGCCTTTACATAGATTCTTAAGTCCGGCTCATAGGGTCTTTATTTCAAAAGGCTAAGTGTCACTTAAATACCGAATAGTTTATTTATATATGATCCCCAGCAAAGCAGTCCCCAGAGATGATGACAGATTTCACGGGTCTATTGGCTTAGTAATCCTGACTGCTAAAGGTTGTGAGTTCGATTCCTATTGAGGACAAATAATTGTGTGATGATCACTATCATTTGTTCTGTGTCTAGATGTCAGGTAGTAGGGTCACGTTGATTACAGCGCGAACGGGCCGGCTGAACCCTTTCATAAAAGACTATTCTAAAGCGACAGCAGCCGTGCTGGTGTGTTTCGTTGATGAGTGCAAGACCGGAGGCCCATTGATACAGGGGTCACGGTTATGATCCGAATGTCGTAATAACAGCTGTTCCTGGATCCTTCCTGCCTCAGGCGCAGAGTGGCACACCGTGTGGTTTTAGTCGGTCCGATTCCGACACACCACCCCGCCGCAAAACCCGGAGGTTAGACGGCCCGCGGGGGTTTTCACACGTTAAAAAAAAAAGGGGTCACGGTTATCGTGGTAAGCGTGTGAGCTTTATACTGCCACGATGACTGTCATACCCATTACGTCCCCAAGCGGGGTGTGAAAAAGCATATCACTACCACAGTGTGGGTCACCATACCGCATTGTCTGCATTCGCAATGCATATTTAACCACAACCTTTGGATTCTATTCATGCTTTCTATCTGGCAGAGTAGTCACCTTAGCAGGGTGTTAAAATAAAAAAAAATATGGAATAATACGTATGTTTATTAGCAGCCTAGTTACGGGCTCTGCTTAGTCTCAAATCAAACGGTCGTGCGCGAGATGTGTCACATTAATATTACATATTACAGCTGTTTTTTATTATTTCACTGCTTTTTTTTATAATTAAATCTTAAATTAATTAATATACTTAAAATAATTATTGTGTATAATATTAATTAAGTGGTAATAAACATTTTATTGTATATAAAACAAAAGACCGTAATATTTTTAACGAGTTATTGTTAACTTTATATAAATTAATGTATACGACATTAATTATAATTTATACAAAGCTTACATCAATTTTAGATCAGGGAAATAATTACTTAAACAAACAAAGTTTATTTTGTGAATTAAATTTTATAACGCGATAAATGATTTTTTTCAAAACCATTTAATCTCAAAATATGCCAATTAGGTCATCATCATTCATTTCTTGACCTTTTCCCTGACTCCTACAAGTTCTCTGACGACCTGGTGACGATCGTGACGAGCCGTTTGACGCGGGCATCACAGGATTGTTTGTTATGGAGAGTTTTAGAAGAGATCTATGTCTAGCAGTGGGCGTCTTTCGATCGAGATGATGCTGATTCAATAGGAATCAATATAATGTGTAACTTTACAAGAGAATTTTACAAACGAACCAAATGTAAACGATAGTTAAATTGGGATACAGTGAATAGAGTAAATATACCTAGTCTTGCCATAAATATTGTAATAAAGAAAAAAGAAAATTGTTAACTGCAAATAACATTTATTACTTTTACAGTGTGTCAGTTTAATACATAAATATAAAACAATTAAAAATATAAAAAGCTTATTCGAAGTGGTCTCCATTGGCTGCAATACAGTCCTTTAAACGATGAGGCCAGTTATCAATAGAAGCACGCACTCTTTCCATGGGAAAATTCTTCACTGCCAATCGTATAGATTGTTTTAGGGACTCCAAATTATCATGGCGTTTAGAGCAAGCTGTACTCTCTAAAACTGACCACAAATCATAATCCAGCGGATTAAGATCGGGACTAGACGACGGCCAGTCTTCAGCTCTGATGAAGTCCGAAACGTTCGATTCCAACCAAGACTGCGTGGACCGAGCTTTATGACCCGGCGCCGAGTCTTGCTGGAAGGACCATACTTGGTTATTGAACATGGTGATGTTAAGGGGCTTAACTACCTTCTCAAGAATGGTATCTTGATACACTTGTGCCGATGTTTTGATACCTTTTTCACAAAAATATGGCTCAGTCACTCCTTCATAGCTAACACCCCACCAAACCATCACTGAAGTCGGATAATGTCCACGTTGCACTCTGTCGACTAATTGGGAAGCTTCCTTAGAGCTTTGAGCATAAATACGGTCATTTTGTTTGTTAAAATGTTGCTCAATTGTAAAAATTTTCTCATCCGTAAACAAAATTTTTCTGTGACCTCCCTTTGCGTACCGCTTCAGTAGTTGTTTCGATTTTACCACCCTATTCTTCTTTAAATTATCAGTTAAGAAATGGCCAGTGCGTCTCTTATAGGCTGCAAGTCCTAAGTCATCTTTTAAAATACGCGACATGGTTCTAGGTGCTATCTTCATTTCCCGAGATAAAATCTTTTGCTTTCGGACAGGATTTCTTCGAATTCTTTCCCTTACTGCTTTGACCACCTTTTTCGTACGAACACTACGTGGACGGCCAGATCTTTTTCTGTCACAAACAGAGGAGGTCTCATTGTACCTATTAATAGCCCGGTACACAAACATTTTACTAATACCAAGTGTATGGAGAGTTTTAAAAATTGCATTTGGCTCCATACCTACTTTGTGTAATGCTATCACAGCGATTCGGTTCTCTTTATCACCCCACACCATTTTAATATCGCAAAATATTTTACAATGTATTGGCGCCAAAATGAGAAAACACAATGAACAATCGTATAAAAATGACAGATTCGAAATTCAAATGTAATATTTTTTTATAATTAAGTGTAACAGTATTTATGGCCAGACTAAGTATTATGTGCTTACAGAGGTGATTTTATGCATGTGTGTACGTTAAAAACAACGCCCGTAATAGAAACATATCCTATGTCATGAAGGAATTCACAAACTTACAAGAAATGGGCACAAAGAGCACCGAGACTCAGAGTAACAATTTGTGGATCACACAAAGTGTTGTCTCTCAGGAACACCCAGACTCGGAACAACAATTTGTGGATCACACAAAGTGTTGTCTCTCAGGAACACCCAGAGTCGGAACAACAATTTGTGGATCACACAAGGTGTTGTGTCTCATGTGGAGTTTAGATCCACAATAAAAACCGTAATAAATAACGCTTAAATCACTACACCATCTGTTCAGTAACAACTGAATTTAATATCATTGTTTTACCAATTTGAAAGTATATATAAGATGTTAGATTGCTTAGCGTATGTTTATTAGATACCTATTGTTTATTGAGAAGGTTGGCCGTGAGATTTCATTTCCCAACTCTATTTTCACTATATTTTCACAAGTCCCATCTAATTCATTGTGAAATTGGCCTTAAATTCAATTATTTGTCGTCAGTCCTTCAGTCAATTTTATTTCTACTTCACAACCTGTGGGATCAATATATTTGCTATTGATGAACATTTAAAAGATTAAAGATTCTATTTGGACTCAAACTAAGTGTAGCTAGTACCTTTATTTTAATAAAAACCTGCCAAAGTACGTCTAATTTGTCTGATACATTACGTAATAGAGGATATGGGCAGAAATAAATTGTTATTGATTGACATTGTGGCGACCCTCAATCGATTTGAGAAAAGAATAAAAAGATGAAATAGTACTGCAATTAACGCTAATGCACAGGTTGCTTTTCTAATTGAAAAAAGTCCCCCGTCGAGTCTCACAACCGGGACTTCCCCGCAATACACTAGTAAAGCAAAACGGTTATGATACACAAATATTTTTTTCCTTTGAAATTATCAGAAGTATTGTATTGTTACCTTATGGATTTAAATATTGCCATACTTAATTTAATGGTTCATTCTCAGAGTGTGGTCTCACCATTATACGGTAATTTGGTTTCACAATATTAACCTAGTATATTTGTGTGTTATTTTTTTTTGTGTTTCTGCCTTGATATATGCAAATTTAAACAATAAAACTATTAAAGTAGATTTTATTGGAGCATTGTGTTATAAATATTTTATGATAGGCGCGAGTTTGGTATTTCTTAATTTTAATATGACATTGTTTCGCAATATTTTGAAGGTGAAGGTGTTCAATTCCTGTTTGAGTTTAATTGTATAGCGCAAAAACTAATTAAATATTTGATGCCAGCCATTTGTTTTACAGATAACTAGACAAATATAAAATATAATTTGAATTATCTTCGAAAAAGATTCTGAATTTGACCCAAGTGTCGTAATTGACTAATACGTCGTAATCGTCCCAAGTGTCGTGAATTCGACTTGCGTGTCGTATGTAATGTATATTTACATTTTGATTTAGCGGTTAGCTGAGCTGCCGATCAAGAGGTCTCGGCTTCAGCAAACAGTTTCTATTCCTGCTTGAAATATTGAACAAATAAGAAATACAATAGAAATGACATAGTTTCAAAATAATTATGTATTAATGTTATTAAGTTTGATATTTCCTTTTAAAACTACTACTGTAGAGGTTAATAAAGTCAGACGGCGAACGATAAATTTACTTTTACGTACATTATTGTATACGATTTGGATACATCGGGTTTTGTCAACTGGTTTCTCAAGTCTAGAAAGACGTATTTTATAAATAAAATTTAACATAACACGTTCAGAGATGGTACGTTATAGAGGTTACCAACATAATTGTGTAGAATAATAATGGTTACAGATCTCACACACGGTCATCTGATCCCAGAGCCGGCCGCGGTGGCGCAGTGGTAGCGTATGTGATCGCTGTGCTTGAGGTGTTGGAGCAAATGTTTGTGTGATATGCAAATATTTGTTTCGGAATTAGGGTGTATTCTATATATAATACATATATATATTTATATGAGTTGTCTAGTATTCCTCGAAATATTATTTTAATATTGACGAAAAATTACACAAAGATTTGTTCTAGGTGGGCATCTAACCAACGACTTTTGGCTGATCAACCAAGATCACTAACCACTAGACCCACAGGCCCGTCAAAAATTCTACAACAGAAAACTAGTTTCACACCGACAGGGTTTGCGTAAAAGAATCCATAAAAATATTGTTTAAAGCGAGATGCATATTGTGTAATGACCCCTGTTAGAGACGAATTAGCTTGAAGACGTACCAAAAATAATTCTAACTTCTTTGACCCGAAGCGGGTCAGCCCGAGACTTTGATCGCCAGTCGCTTACGCTAGCCGCAAACTTGTTGGTAGTAATATATAGACTACAAGACACGTGGGCGAGTTGCCAAGTTATTGAGATTGCAACAAAACTAGTTATTATACCGAATTAGCGTTTATTATATACAACAATAGATGTTTTTGGCATAAAAAGTTTAATGCCCCGTTTAAGGAATCTATACTCACGGATACGAATAGTATAATCTATATTTAATGTGTTAAAAAAACCCACACCACGTGACCGGTCTAACGAATTCGAGTTTTACGCGTATAATACATATTGTTCATAAGTAGGCAGTATCCTAGTCGAGGGTTACTCATCGGAGATTAATAAATATCTTCTTTTTTTTAAAGGCAACGCCCTCGCTATGTACAAGTCTTGTGTCGCGGGGGACTTTACAAACACAAGGAACGGACACAAAGAACACCCAGACTCAGAACAACGATTTGTGGATCACACAAAGTGTTGTCTCATGTGGGGTTTGAACTCACAGCTCTCAGCGCAGTGGAGAACAGCTTAAGCGTCTAGGCCAACTGTGCAGTTGAATTCTATTGTTTGCCTCGGTGGCGCAGTGGTACCATTTATGACTGCTGTATTTGTCTCTATGACCGGTGTTTTCTAAGTATGGAAAAAAAGTATATGTGTCTGGTCTGGTCTGTGTGTGGTCTAGTACCCATAGTAACAGCTCTGCTTTGTTCTACTTAGTATTCTTAATAAGTTACCACACATCAGTAACTTCACAAATTTTAGAGTAATATTTGGTGAGTTTATCCGTCGTACAGGCCAATGGGCCGGCTGGACGGTAGGGTTACTTTTCACAGTCATATTAATGTGCTCTAAACCCACCTTTAAACCTTTAGTTGGGGACAGAGGAGCTCAAATAGCGGCTCTTGAGTTGTAAGTGTCCTTAAGCGACGATAGTTATCAAGTTTACCTCATAACATAAAAAAAAACTGACAGTTACACTTTGCCCTACTCATTATCCCCACTGGTAGGACTAGGTATAATTTTACTCTACCCATAAGGATAAGTATAATAAATACCCGAAATACTAATAATAATACTATATTTTATGAGAAAATTTAAAATAAGAGCTTATTAAACAATAGTTTTGTTTGCAAACAACCCAAAGGCCATCCATTATAGAACATGGTTTCTTCAGCGAGTAGTCCGTAGCCCGATCGATGGCGATAAGTATAAATAAAACCGACCAACCCTACCGGTAGGGATAGCTATTAGGGTTAAGGATATTTGCTAAAATATGTATTGCACTTATCCCTCATCAACATCAACAGCCTTTTACAGTCCACTGCTGGACATAGGTCTCTCCTTAGCAAGGAGGTTTTGGCCTACTATACCACGCTGGCCAGACGGGTTGGAATAGGGTTTGTTTCAAGTTTTCCTTCTCCTTGTAATGATGTTGCCTTGCATATTTGGTTCCCTTAGTCGCCTTTTACGACACCCACGGGATGAATAGGGGTGGTAACACTATGTATTCTTAATCTATCACCACACAGACTATCACTTATATATTATCACTTTATATATATTCACCGGCACTTATCCCTGCCGGTAGGAATAAGTTTAAATAAAATTACACTTAGTCCCATTGATAGGGATAAAATAGGACTAAGGTTAACTACTGGGAACCCGATAAAAGAAAATATGATGACTTATGGACACAACTCAAGAGTATTGCCGCCCTTTGAGCCTCTATCCAATTACTATATTAATTATTTATAAAATACGATATTGTCTTTTGTATCTTTTCCGATGAATACCAAACTACAATAAAATAGACCGGTTTCTCCGTTCTATTATAAAACGAATTCCATACGTCTTTGTAAATGTAAATTATCGTTTTATACAAAAAAAAACTAAACGTCTTTATCTATGTGCTCTATGGTACGCGTGTCCGGAAATAATTTGAGATATTTTTCGATTTGTTAGTGTTGAACCCCACTCTAAATAGATATTTTAAAACTGAAGAGTTAATTTGAACGCCCTAAATTTGATTAAATTTTCTGTCGAGCCTTTTTATCAAACCTTTTTTTCTTATTTGTTTTAAAAAAGATAACGTGTGTACTAGGAGTAAATCCTGTGTCGCGGTTGACTTTACAAACACAAAAAACGGACACAAAGAACACCCAGACTCAGAACAACAATTTGTGGATCACAGAAAGTGTTGTCCCATGTGTAGTTTGAACCCACAATACTTGGTGTAATAGAGAGTGGTGTGGCGACCACCACCACTAGATCAACCGTGTAGTCATGTACAATCGACTGGTTTGGGGTTGGCCTTAAGTCTATTAGGATACGGTTTAAATTTGTTTTTTTACGTATGAAGCATCTACCATCAGACATTTACAACCCAAGTACTAAGCGATTTCAAAATATTACTAACTACTGACCAGAATTAAAAAAAAAACTTTTAGTGTTTAGTAACTATTCAAAATGGCGTGCAGAAGTCGCGTTCACGCTTTGCAAAAATACTACAGATGCATTCTTACAATTTTTGACATTCATTTGACGTTTGTTTATCAAATAACCCTGATCTATGGTGGCAATTTTTTTTTCTGGAGGCCTACCAAAGTGACTCTACACTGCGTGATGGAAAGCATGAATAGAATCAAAGAGTGCTGGTCGCCATACTCATTGTGAAGCCCAGTGAGATGCTTTTTCAGCCCCGCTTACAGGATCCTTGATTATAGTGGGAGGGAAACACGTGCGTTGATAATGAGTTCCAGGTTTTAACTGATTTGCACAGGAAGGAGGAGCCGGACCGTTAAATTGTCGTAGGCTGATAAATGCAAAATAAATGTTTAGATTGCGCATATCAGTTCCTTTCGTTAACCTTTCAAATTTTGACTATTTAACTGATCATTATAAAATTCTGCATCTAAATTGGCAGAAATACAGAGTGCCTTAAATATAGTACATTGATTTCTAAGTAATTGATATTTGCTAGACAAAGTAATAACTCACACAGACGCGTCTAATTCTTAGTCAGAGCATGTGCTATGATAGCCGAAATACATTCATATAGTAGATATATTACACCTTTTTTTTCCTGTGCAGCAATCCCCACGGATACCACCGGCTATAACTAGCCGGGGATCCAAGTGCACCCTAATAAACAAATCCTAGGGACCCCGACGTACCTCGGGCCACCTACAGCTTGTAGATTGTTCCCTCTCGTAGATAAATTACACCTATTACACATTTGACTTAAGTGACATATAAATTCAACTTTTGACGTAGCGTCGCTGACAACTACACTTCACCAGAAGAAAGTGTAGCCAAAAACATTTCAGAATCCTTCTGTCCAGTTATGATTAAGCAAACGAGATTTAACTTCAGTTAGAAATATGTTGACATAATGCGATTACTAAATCAAACTTTGACGACATTTTAAAAACTAGATCTCCCTGTGACATTTGTAATGTCAAAAGTTATAACGAAATTCGAAATTTAAATCGAAATTTTGACATTTGAAATGAAAACTTTGATTATGTTATTTACCAATATCATTCATTAGATAATGTTTCTCTAGATGTCGCATCGTTTGTCAATTCAGATAACATTTAACGGTGTTGCATTAATTCAAATTTTCTTATAAGTAAGACAGAAGACTGTACATTAGGAGAGACCTCTTGCCAGAAGCAGACTAATATATACAATATCATAACTAATTACGCCATCAAATCTCAGACTGAAGTTTATTGACGCAAAGATGACAGTTATCATGGTAAGTGTGAGGCTGTACACTGCCACGATGGCTGTCATGCCTTTTACGTCTTTAAACGGGACGTGTAACAGCATCTCACTAGGTTGCCGTAGTTGTGGGTCACCATACTGCATTGACTGCATTCGCAATAAGTATGGTGACCACAGCTCTTAGATTCATGCTATCCATTAGGCAGAGGCACTTTAGACGCGCTTAGAAAAACTCATTTTTTTATTTGTAATTGTAAGAACCTGTTTGTAAGAAATAAGAGTGATGTGGAATCAAAACACAAGATATTCAGCTCAGTGAGAACCAGGTATCTACCTGGTCTGGTCATCTGACCGCATAAACCATTACGCGTTAAACACAATATATTTTTATGTTATTTTTTTTCTCTTTTCTCTTCTCTTGAAAGAAACAACGCTCACATTAAGAATATACCTTGTGTCGTGGTGGACTTTACAAAAATACAAGACACATACATAAAGAACATCCACTTTATCAATATACGAGAAACAAAACTGCATGAATTGCGTTATGAATTACTACCGCATCCCCCCTATTCACCTGATCTGGTTTCTTGGGACTTTTTTTTGCTTCCTAACAAAAAAAATTAGCTCAAACGAGGAAGTCATTGTAAAGACAGAGGCGTATTTTGGAGAGTTCGACAAATCCTATTTTATGGAGGGGTTAAAAAACTGGCAGGAACGTTGGGAGAAGTATATTGTCCTAAAAGGAGATTATGTTGACAAATAAAAAAAAATTTTTGAAACAAAATGGTGTCTTCATTTCTAACATTACTACTTATTGAACCACCCTCGTATACTTTACTGTATATTGACTTTGAATTTTTGCAACAAACACTTCTTAAATTTACATTTTTTTGCTTAACTTTACTTAATATATTGTCGGTTTGTATGTCACCAGGTACGTATCAAACACGTCAAAAGCTGTATTATTAGTGTTAAAATTTTATTGTCAACAAGTATACTTTCAAAAGACGTTACACAATATGACGCTATCCACGCGGAATGCGCCTGCACTTCTACATACTCAAGACCACAAATTTTATTGTTCACTTTCGAATTTACATAAAAAGGCGAACCAGTTAATCTAGTGGGTAGAGATTCTGATTTCTGAACCAGAGATCGTGGCTTCGATTCCTTCTCGGGACAAACAGTTGTGTAATGAACAAGATTGTTGTTTGTTCTGTCTGAATGTAATGTGTCGTCATCATCATCATTATCATCAACAGCCTTTTACAGTCCACTGCTGGACAGGCTTCTCCTTAGCAGGGAGGCTTTGGCTTACTATACCACGCTGGCCAGACGGGTTGGAATAGGGTTTGTTTCAAGTTTTCCTTCTCTTTGTAATGATATTTTCCTGAATAGATTCTTCCCACGGGATGAATAGGGGTAGTAAAACTATGTATTCTTAATCTGTTACCACACAGACATCCATTTCGTATGATAATATATTCATTATTTCGCTAATGTCACTCTTCGATTTTCCTCTTTCTGCATTGTAATGTGTACACAAACATAATATGTATAAATTCAGAAATATATAAGTCTGGTTACCACAGTACAGGCTCTGTCTAGTTAAGAGTCAAACGGCCGTGTGTGAAGGAACTCAAGCTGTCGTGCCAAACACTTTCTTAAGGACGTATAATTATTATCATCCACCATCTCCTTTGAAAGTAAAAGATGTTAAAATTAAACACGAAAATCATGTTTGTCGTGTATGCGTTGCAAATCTCAAAAAAATCGTTCTTTAATCTTGTAATTTCAAACCTTAATTTTCCAGTTGTTTTAGTTGCTGACAAGGCCGGTTATAATCTAATCGTGGGTGATAAATTGTTCATGATGGTGTAAAAAGTACCCTAAGGCATCACTCTGTATGTTTATTAGAATATATATACAAAAATTCTTAAAATCTACTGCATATAGTTGACTTATGAACTCCATTACATATTTCAGAACGGATTAAGCGCAAACTTTGACACGATATACGACTTACGAGGTTATTTTCACCAATATTGCGTCAGTTTTGTTGCTCATTTCGTCAAAGCAAATACAATGAATTACAATAAGGACAGCAGACTATATAATGTTACAGCAAAGTGTGGAATGATATAGCTCATAAGCTATAATTATGTATCCCACCAAGAACCTAGGGCCCCTTTTTTATCGTGTGGAAATCCCCTCGGACCGTCATCCCACCGTGGTTTACGGCGGGGTGGCGTATCGGAATTGGACTAACCAAAACCACACGGTGTGCCACTCTGCGCCTGACATAGGAGGGATCCGGGAACAGCTGTTATTACGACATCCAGAAATTTAGGGCCCCGAGTCAACCTCACTTGCAAATACGGACGAGGTTCTAGCAAAGAAAACTATCTATTACGTAGGGCCAAGAACTTTTGAAAAGTGGGTGTTTATGGGGAGGCAGGCGTGAATTTATGTATGTGTGTAATAGATGAACTACACAAAATGGTCGTAAAAATGCAGTACCAGGCTAAACTAGTGTATCTTTAAATCTAAGATGCCACCAGGCCAGATGTTAAACACATATTTACTGTAAAACCACAAAATGTTTTGAATTAACATATTTCGTTCATCAGTTGTATCCGGGTGTCGTCATATTATTGACGTAACGAGCATTCCTTAACTGAGACAGTGACAAATAACACTCGATTTTTTTACATAACTATTTACAGATCGTTTTTGTTTAGATTAATAACTACTTATAACCGCGAAACTGTTATTGGGAAGATTATTTTCTCACAACAGTTTAATTTGACGACCTTATGAAGGCACACAGTTGGGTAAACCACAGATGTCGTGTGCAACCGCCATTGTTATATTTTCATCGATACTTTTGCATTAAAAGCGTAACCTTATCAACTTAACTATTATAAAAGCATTTAAAACAATGTTAGATATTGAATTACACATATAAATTGATAAAATAAACATTGATTTTCTTAAGAGCAAAGGTTAATTTAAATACGAGAAGCTTTCCAAAAAACCAATACCCAAACAACGGAAGAGTATTTTATACCGAAATGTCAAAACGTTCTACCCCCTGGCTGCTATTATTTACATTTCTTGTTCTAGTCACGTTTTTATTAGAACCGATTATATTATATATAAATTAGAATAAAACAGCTACTTAAAATTCTGATATAACCTATGTTTAGTCAGACTTTGATTCCGAAAATAAGTTTTGCCGCGTTTGACATTTGTTAGACAGACGCCTCTCTGCATAAAAGGAGCCTATACTCTCAGTTATCATTATCAACAACCCTTAGCGGTCCACTGCTGGACATAAATCTCTCCATAGAAAAGAAGTTCTGGTCTACTATACCACACTTTTCAGACGGGACGGTATAGGGTTTGTTTCAAGATTTCCTTCTCTTTGCAGCCGTGTCGTCTTGCATAGTTAGCTCTATTAAGATGAATAAAGGTGGTTCCACTTTGTATTCTTAATCTGTCACCACACTACGTCGTATATTTGTAAGTTCTTGTTTCCGTAATGTAATAAATTATTCTACGTAAAAATATTTAACAAATTTGTTGTGTCAAATTAATATTTAAGATAATCAATTGATCTGTCAAAATATTGTGATAATGACAAGGTTTGTCTAATTATCATCGTGTCAAATGACGAATGTCACGGTCCTTTTAGACATTTTTCTATCTGTCAGATATATTCGTGTGACATTGATTCTTTACGTTTGCGATAGAAATGCATAGAAGCGGGCAAACATATGTCATGTCAAAGTTGAAAGAGATTTTTTTAAACCTCCCACATCTAACACACGGCTGTTTGATCCCAAATTAGGCAGAGCCTGTGCTATGATAACCAGATTGCTCGTATTTAAATATTGCTAAATACATACATAATATAGACAAATGACACCCAGACACAGAACAAATAATCGTGTTCATCACACAAATATTTGTCCTGGGTGGCAAACGACCTCCGGCAGTCAGGGCCACTAACCACTAGACCCGTCTCGTTTAAATGTGTCTTTTTTTGACCACTCCTTTTGTGATCAAATGCAGATTGTCATAACTTCAAATATTGACAATATGATCAATTTGAAGCGGACACCTCGCTCCTACCTGTTGCGTTGAGTTTTGTGCGTTTGATTTTCACATGAGACAATATTTGTGTGATCCACAAATAGTTGTTCTGTGTCTGGGTGTCCTTTGTGTCCGTTCCGTATATGGTGGTAAATACTTTTGTAACACAGAATGTATTCCTAGCTTGGGAGTTCAATTTTTGTAAAAACTTTATTTAATTTTTTAGAGTCAAACAGAGTTTTTTTTATGAAACTTTTGACCTGTCATATTTGACTGCAAAACATGTATCGTAATAGTATAAAGTTAAAGAGTTTTTTTGTTTGTTAGTTTAATTAAAAACGCTAATCTTAGAAATTACAGATCTGATTTTAAAAAAAAATCAGTGTTATATAGCACAGTAATTGAGAAAGGCTATAGACTATGTATCATCACGCTACGACCAAAAGGAGCGGAGCATCGTTGAAAAACGAGTGAAAATTATTCCTTTTCAGTATTTTCATTGCATTAAAGCTTCGACAACATAATGTACGAAAGATCTTTTCTCCTATGAAAGTTCTAAAAGAAACTCCGCGACAGCATATGTCTAACTTGTAAGGTTGGTTCGCTATAATCTTTTTTCTGGTTTACAAAATTTTATACTATAACATAACGCTCCTAGCAGTAGGAGAAGTAGACGCGGTTGCGTGGGTCAGCTAGTATGTATATATAGAGGTTGTGACAATGTCTCATTAAAAATTATCACGTATTTAGGAGCTAGACAGAGCACAAAAAACGGTATTTTAATGACTTCAAGAATCCTCTAATTGTAAATTTACATTGAATGGTAATTACGAGCACAGAAATACACGTCAATTAAACAGCTCAATCCTAATCTCAAGTAACGTTATAAATTAATATGTATCTTTGTAAGGATTTAACGCCTAAACTGCTCAACCGAATTTCATAAGGTAGTTAGTATAAGTATCTACTTTAAAAGAGTTTTCTTCGTTATGGAAAAGTTCTGATTTAAGAAAATCTTATATTTTGAGATTATTATCTAGTAACGACTTTATCTCAAAATATAGAAACATTGTATTTTATTCTTAGTTAAATGTCGTTATTACACGTATGCATAACACATAAAATCACGCCTGTTTCCGCGGAGGGGTAGACAGAGACATATTAAGCCCACTTTTCGTATTTCGGACCTATGTAGGTGGCGAATCTATTGCCGCTAATCGGTTGTACCAGAGCCTCGTCCGTCGATTAGCAGGTGTACAACTTGCAGGTGAGATTAACTTGAGGCCGTAAGTTCTTGGTGGGAACCCAATGCATCATCTTTTTTTAAATAAAACAATTCTTCTTGTGATAACTGTACGGCTTGTTCCAGTATCTTACTCTTATAATATTCATATAAAATCTAGTAATTTAAGAGCAACCAAAGTTTCTTACCCACCTAACTTTAAAAGCAATATTGCTTACCTATCAATACCTTTTTAAATTAATTTCCTTTTCAACGTCCCACTTACTTCTTATAAGGCCTGTTTAACAACAAATTACCCTTTATTAAGTAAACGGGATAAAAATTACCTTCATCAAAATATGGGCCATCAACACACTTGCCCACTACCTCTACTTTTTTTTTGTCTTTTCTTTTTTAAAAGACAACGCCCGCATTAGGAATAAATCCTGTGTCGCGGAGGACTTTACAAACATACAAGAGACGGACACAAAGAACACCCAGACTCAGAACAACAATTTGTAGATCACTCAGTGTTGTTCCACGTAGGATTTGAACCCACAACACTCAGCGAAGTGGAGAGCGGCGTGGCGACCGCTTAAACTACTAGGCCAATCGTGCAGTCAAAATTGTGTTGTAATACGAAAAAAATAATATTCACTTATCACAATTTTATTGGGAACGCGTTAATAGATACTGGCAACATTGTCGTGATTCAAAACACGTTTTCATGGTCCGTTTATAGCTCTCAATAGTGTCAAGCAATTATGTAAGATATGTGTTTGTATTAGTTTTTTATGCCAAGTGGACTAAGATTTGAATCAGACCTGTCTGCGATGCATTATTTTTTATTTAGTTGGATAAGACTTATTATTATTCATGTTGAGTGTAATTTTATTCTTTTAAGTTAATATTTGTAATTTTTATTTATTTTACATTGTAATTATTGTAAATATACAAATTATTTTCATCTTCTTATGGTATCTTCAGTGTAATCAATTGAAAATTATTAATAAAAATTATACACTTGATTTGCGTGTATATTTGTTGTTAGTTAACTGTTTTGTATGTTGGTTTTTAATATAGTGTCCCATGGGCCAGGTAGAGTGACGATTTGTGCAAGATGGCTGGCAGGAGTTAGATGCGAGAAGCCTAAAATTGATCAGAGTGGCGTGCATTGGAAGAGGAGTATGCCCAGCAGTGGACTGCGATAGGCTAATGATGATGAATGTTGATTTTTATTTTAAATAATAATGACACTATTTTACAGTTAAAAATAAGTCAAAGTTTTTTTTCAACGAATTTTTCAATTACGCGTCTTGGGTCTAAAGTCAAGTGTAAAGCAACGTGTTACGTCATGTTTAGTATTCGTTCCATTAATATTCTTTTATTATCAAGTCAAAACCACTCCCTTATTTTTTCTGAGGTTCTGTTCCTAGATATAATAAAGTAATTAAAAAAAATTCTGTGGTAGAAAGTGTCTGGCTGCTCTGACTATGGCGTGAAAAAAATAATAAAATACTTCATATAACTTCACGACAATAGATACAAACTTAGAAGTTCAAAGAAGATTGTCAAATGGTGCTAGTTCAGATAAAAACAGAAAAGAAACTGTTTGTTTTGTATCTTAAGGATGAAAGAAACTCGCTCTACTGCAAAGGTAACAAAGAGTATGGCCTAAACTGTCAGATTATTTTTTTTATACCTAAAAACTTTAAAATACAGAAATATATAACAAATTAATAAATCTTCTAGAATTTTCGCGCAAAAATTCATGTTACTCTTAAGAAATATATTGCCATGATAAAGATAAAATTGTTTTTTTAATAAATATCTATGGGTTTATAAAGTTTTTATCGTTTGACCTTATATACTTAATATTATGCCTATCAAATTATTTAAATTCTACGGAGCATAATTAAAAACGAGTATAATTTAAACTGTATAACAATATTGTATTTTTATTTTAACATTTATATAATATAAGACATTGTTTATTTTTTTTTATTGTTTCATTTTTGTGAAAAGACAAAATATTTTTTTTGCGAAATTGTAATTATATGTAAAGTGTGTATGATTTATGTTTACAAAAATTGATATTTCTCACTTTTTGCATATAAATATCTAATCAACATTAATTTATATTTAATGTTAATTACTGTTACTACGTTGTAAAATACTTTTGAACGTAAAATTTAGGCGGACGTGACGACAAATGTTTTATATTATGTTAATTATTTTTTTAAATGTTTAATTAAATGTATAAATATTTTTGGTATATATATATTTTTTAAAACTTAAAATTTTGAACGTTTTTCTATTTCAATATATAATTTATGTGTTTACATTACATATTGAAGTCTGCAGCTTTATATTGTGCAATTTTATAACAGAAACTTTTTTTTTTATTGGATATTTATGCAATTACATAATTTATTTTGTAATTACGTATTATATATAACCTATTTCATTATTAAATCTAAAGACATTATAATATTATTTTTTCTTTATTTAATTTTGTAGAAAACTAATTAATCTACAATTCATACACACTACACTTAACAATAAAAAAATACAAAAAAAAAAGAAACTCACGTCAATTTTCCCGCCAACTTACCACTCCACACAGTCACTCACAACACACTGAAACAATTCACGACAGATCTTCGCTTATTACGAGTCACAGTGATTTTTTTTAAGCTTTTTTTTTTCTGAACACGCTCGGAGCCTCACTTTCGTTCGTCGAGTAGAAACAACCGCATTTAAGATGCGACCGAGTCTTTTATACAAATGTTTATGAAACTACATATGACCTCGGGCACTGAATCAACGAGTAATTTTTTTTTTATAAAAGGGTTCTGTCGCGTTCGATTTTTAAATAGTTATGTATATACTCTATGGATTTAAAAGTTGTCTAGATATTTTTTTTAATTGATTGCGAGTATGCTCGAAGGACGCTGTTTTTTTTTAAATTTGTAAATGATTGTTTTTTTTTTTCAGTTTGAAACAATTAAATTATTTACTAAGAATTGATAGGCTGAATATATTAGTAGTTTAATTAAGAGTGGGTTTTTAAACTGTTCTATATAAAGGCCTATTTTTTTTTAAAACTGTTATTGAGCCTACCGATTGTTACGGCCATATGTTTGTAACTTTTTTATTTTTCAAACTTTTGACTGCCTCGGTAGTGCAGTAGCGTATACGATTATTATGCTTGAAGTCTTGGGTTCGATCACCGGTCAGATCAAATGTTTGTATGATAAGCAATATTTTTTTTCAGAGTTTGAGCGTTTTTTAGTTTGGGTCTATGTGACGTTGAGCTAGATGTCGGAAGTAAAGTAAATAAATTAATAAATGAAATCCTTGTTGCAGGAGTCATCCTGACAGCCGGCTTCAAGCGAACTTAGAAGTGGACCTGGACCACGTAATTTCAAGGTTGGCCTGGAATCAGCTCTGTGTCTATCCAGGCCTATCAATGAGGAAGTAGCAAACTTCCTCATGTGTGTGTGTGTGTGTGTGTGTCCTTATGTTCCTAATAACTGTCATTGTTTGTCTTTGATTCACAAGTCCTACTGGTAATACAAAATGGCGCACTTTTCACGCCTAAATAGTTACAATTTTTTTGATATTAATGTGAAGACTTAACAATAATTACAAACTTATATATTTTTTTAATACAGAAACGATTAACATTTTTATGGCATTGAATGTTACCCTAGTTTCACTTAGTAGGTAGTAGAGCCACGCTGATTTCACCACGAACGGGTCGGCTCGACCACGGGAGTACTACCCTCCCACAGAAGACCAACCTAAAGCGACAACATCCGTGTTGTCGTGTTTCGTTGGTGAGTGAGACCGTAAGCCCATTGATGCAGGAGTGATAGTTATCGTGGTAACTGTGTAAGCATTACACTGCCATGATGACTGTCATGCCTTTTACGTCTCCAAGCAGAGCATGAAGAAGTATCCCACTAGATCACCATTGTGTGGGTCACCATAATTTATTGTCTGCATTCGTAACAAGTATGGTGACCACAACTCTTGAATTCTATTCATGCTTTCCATCAAGCAGAGTAGAGTCACCGTGGTAGGTTCTTAAAATAGAGACAAATAAATTGTAAAGCAGAAGCAGAATTATGGCGCAATTCTTCTGAGCCTCAGAAACACAACACTATAGGATTAACGTTTATTGACTGCAATCTTCTACATTGTATTGTTGTCACAGTAGGTTCCAATTAGAGCAGCAATCTTCAGTTCTTCAGTTACAATACGTAAGTTTTCATTTGATCGGCCTGTTGCTCCAGTGGTTAGTAATTCTGACTGTTAAGTCAGAGGTTGTGGGTTCGATTCTCACTCAGGACAAATAATTATTTGATGAGGACGGCCATTTGCTCGATGTATGAATAATTTATCTATAATATATATCATCATCATAATCATCAAAAGCCTTTTACAGTCCACTGCTGGACATAGGCCTCTCCTTAACAACGAGGTTTTGGCCTACTATACCACGCGGGCCAGACAGGTTGGAATAGGGTTTGTAGTCTAACGTTGTAGTCTTGTGTACTTTATTCCCTTAGTCGCCTCTTACGACACCCACGGGATGAATAGGGGTGGTAACACTATGTATTCTTAATCCGTCACCACACAGACAGTAAGGGTGCCTACCTTATCGTAGCCAGTATTTCATTTAAAATTATGCAGGAATGGTGCGGAAAGCATTCCCAGGGCTTAAAAAAAAATGTGTGGCAGTGGTACTTACTAACCTTCAGGTGACTAGCCTTCTTTTAACCACATAAATTATAAACAGATTCCATGGTAACAGTATCCTGATGTGAGCCCACTTAAAATAAAAATCCAAATTAATAATTAAAATTAACTTTACGAAAAAATAAACACAAAAAACAAATCCATTGTTTAATTATGAAATGAATAAAACTCAATGAAATAAAAATGCATTTATTTCTTATTTTATTTTTATTTTAATATATTTTGTGTAGGTATTTCTTTGACCTTTTGACATTATCTGTACGAAATGTTTGAACTCTTGCCAAGGTCGAGTAGAGGACATCAAGCTCATGCAGACCATCCATTGCGCATCCGCGTGGTGACTTATTAAAATACAGTGTCACAAGCTGTATACTTCCTGTGTGGTGCTATAAAAAAAGTATATAAGTATTCTGTCTATCAACCTGGCCATCTTCTCGACTGCTTTGACGGCGCAGAGGTAGCGTATGCGACTGCTATGCTTGAAGTTCGAATTTCCGGGACAGACCAATCGTTTGTAAGGTCTGCAAATATTTGCTTCGGGTTTGGGTGTTTTCTATACACAATATGTATGTATTTTAACTGCCTCGGTGCCGCAGCGGTAGTGAATGCGACTGCTGTGTTTGAGGTCTCGGGTTCGATTCCCGGGTCGGACCAAATGTTTGTATGCTCTGCAAATATTTGATTTGAAGTTTGGGTGTCTTCTATGTATAATATGTATGTATTTACAAAAAAAAAAGTATATAAGTATTCTATCAGTCAGTCTAGTTATCATAGCACAAGCTCTGCTTAGTTTGAAACTAGATGACGTCGTGTGACAAACGTCTGAAATATTTATTTATTTATTTATTTACAAAAAAAAGTATATGTGTGTATTAATATCAGTTGTCTTGTACCCATAGTGCATGCTTTACTTAGTTTGGGACTAGATGGCGCTGTGTCAGATGTCCAAAATATTATTATACTCGTATTAAATTATTATGTCATAATTATTTGAGTCCGCTGCAGTGTCCGAGTAAAAAGAGACAATCATGGAATGCTTCCCTCGAAATCATTTAGGACTTCTAATTACCTTACCCTTAAAAGTCCTAGTTAAGAGTAAGAGGTGATTTGACTGCACGGTTGGTCCAGTGGTTTAAGCGGTCGCCACGCCGCTTTCCACTTCTCTGAGTGTTGTGGATTCAAATTCCACATGGGACAACACTTTGTGTAATCCATAAATTGTTATTCTATGTGTCCGTTCCTTGTATGTTTGTAAAGTCCCCCGCGACACAGGATTTATTCCTAATGCGGGCGTTGTGTTTTAAAAAAAAAGAAAAAAAAAAGATTAAGAGAGTAAATTACGCAAGACAACATCACTGTAAACCCAACAGGTCTGGCCAGCGTGTGATAGTAGGGCAAAATGTCTTTTTTAAAGAGGGTATTATGTCCAACATTGGGCTATTATATACTGTTGATGGTGATGATGTGTTTCACCGTGGAAATGCTTTCATCTGTAAAGTCAGCAGCCGCGGGATCGATTCCTTTTCAGTGCAAATATTATCATATTTTAGTAAGAAAAAGTTTTTTTTAGTGTAAGAGCGTACCAAAGTGACTCTACTCTGCCTGATGGAAGCATGAATAGAATCCAAGAGTTGTGGTCACCATACTCATTGCAAAGTGACTCTACTCCGCCTGATGGAAAGCATGAATAGAATCCAAGAGTTGTGGTCACCATACTCATTGCAAAGTGACTCTATTCTGCCTGATGGAAAGTATGAATAGAATCCAAGAATTGTGGTCACCATACTTGTAGTGTATACAGTTAATACAGTATGGTGACCCACACTATGACGTCATCGTAGCAGTGTAGGGTCCCTACACTTGCTACGATAACAGTCACTTCTGCATTAATCGAAAGGGATTTTGCGTAAAAAAAAGATGTCTCCATATTTTAGAGTGCACTGGTATTTAGATGAGTTATATTTTACAGAATAAATTTACTCATCAAATGGTATGTAATAACCTTCGTCCATAGAGACATGGCACTCAAGAGACAAGAGCATCATCACTGTTTAAGATATCCCCCTTGGTTCTTTACGACCATCGTTAAGGGTATTACACAATATGATATAGTTACATTACAGCCAACATTGAATGTTTAATACTGTCTCAGTGGCGCAGCGGTACTAAATGCAACTGCTATGCTTGAGGTCTCGGGCTCGATCCCGGGTTGGAAAAAATGTTTGTGTGATCTGAAAAAGTATATAAATATGCCATAAGGCAGTCACTAAACAGTCTTCGATAACTATATCATAGTACAAACTCTGCTTAATTTGAAACCAGATGGCGTTGTGTGTTATATGTCCGAAATATAATTTATGACATTAATTTATGTAATTTTATTGTGAAAGTTGATGTTCTGTTTATAACATCCTCACACGTTTCATACACGGCCGTCTGGTCCCAAACTAGACAGAGACGATACTATGGTAACCAAACTGCTGATAAACATACTTATATATTTCTAAATACATACATATCATAGGTAAATTACAGCCAGAATGGGGATCGAACCCACAGCAAGGCCAACAAGCCCGTGATTTTTATCCCAGTTGATCAAACACGCATGGGACATTGGCTCTGACGATAAAAGTTGTGGTGACTTCCACGTACAGCACAAAACAAAAATACATACTATAGCGCCATCTAGCGAAGACACATCAAACTACGGAGCAACTACTAATTCTGAATCGCGATATAGAAATACTCGTAGCGATTATCCCAACTTCAACCGTTGGCCATGGCCCGCCAGGTATGATTACCTCACCTGGTCGGAATATCTTTCTTTTGTGTGGGAGGGGCAAGACATCCATCCCTACACAAAGTCATTACTTACTTAAAATATTTATGGCTTTACTACGGAACCCTACCCTACGCAAGATCACACCCAACTACCCGGTTATATACCAAAAATTCTCGTATAAACATGAAACAAGTTTAATATTAATACATTGTGATTATCGTCGCATCTTCCGGATCCTACGAAGAACATTCTTAAGGAGATGACACATGCTTTACGTCTGCAATTAAATCGTCATTATTTTACACACACCGGACCCAAAGCAGGATCCTTGTATGGCCGTGGGCGAACCACATTGTTCATGGTAAAGTGTACTCGAGAGCAATTATTCGGGTAAATTGTGAATAATTATTTGTAGAGGTGAATATTAACTGATCATGTGGTCCTTTAAGCACGACGTGAAAAAGTATCCCATTAGGCCGCCATACTACATTGTGTGCATTTATAATGAGTATGGCGACTACCACTCTTGGACTCTTCCTGCTTGCCATCAGGCAGAGTAGAGTTACTAGTTGTAGGTTCAGAATAAAAAAAAAAGACAAAAGTATATACTCGTAGCATATAATAGATTGAACTCAAACAAATCAATCTTGTTTAGGACGAACTCTAATGATTCGTGAGATAACAAAAGCCGGCGCCTTATAGTTGTAAAGTCCGACTTACAAAAATAACTACAGCGACTTACTTTACATCAACAGCTTCTAACAGTCCACTGCTGGACATAAGCCTCCACAGGGTTGATGTAGGGTTTGTTTCAAATTTTCCTTCTTTTGCAGTGCTGTCATCCTGCGTAGTGTTCTCTTAGTCGCCTTTTACGACATTGATGGAATGAATTAGGGTGGTGAAACTCTACATCCTTAATCTGTCAATACGCGGACAGATTATATTAAAAAATAAATATTATTTATCATTTGTATATCTTTTACTGTTAATTATAATGTTTCTACAACTCACAATGAATTAACTTCGCAATGAAGGTGTATTTCTGTTTTTCTTTTTAAATACGATTGTTTTTTTAAAACATACGTTATTTATCTGTGTATAAAATACAACGCGACAAATAAACTATATTGCTTTTTTGAATTTTTGCAATTTGTTTCCATAGACTAGTTTTTTAGTGCCCTAGATTTTCAAGTATCTCTTTGTGACCCGTATTAATTTCTCTCCAGGGTAATCAAGAATTTCTTCAATAAAATTCAGTAAGTTTAATCAATGTTTATCTGTATAATGTTTATACCTTACTTGTTATGATAATGGCGTTGTATAGGGCTTTTGTTTCCTGGTTAAGACTCATTGTCGTGTCTCTGCGTCAGGTTCAGGTTCATTTTGTAAACACACAGTAAGAACATTGCCTGTACCGCAGAGAATTTTACAGACATAAATGAAACGGACACAAATAACACCTAGACTCAGAACAACAATTTGTAAGTCAAACATAGTGTTGTCCCGTGTGAGATTCGATCCCATAACACTCGATTGAATACGGTGAGGAGACTGCTTAAGTTACTGTGCAGCGAATTGAACCAGCTAAGTCTCTTCCAAATTTACGGAAATAGATCTTCAAAAGCTCCTAGAAGTGAACTTACATCCATAAAAATATGTTTACTCGTTGTGTAGCCACTCTTTCGCACTCCGAGATAATAAGAGTGGCTGTGTCCCCCGTATTAAGAGGGCAAATTAGGAATGAACGAAAAATATAACCATGCGAGTGAAGGCAACAGTTAGACCGATATTTATAGAATTTTGTAAAAACCGCAACAAATTAAACTATATTTCAATATAAATTACATTTTTCTATTATATGAAAACTTACATGACGTTGTAATTGTAAAAGTGTAAATGTAAAATTGTAAAAGTGTAATTGTAAAATTGTAAAACTAATTGTTTATATCTCAGTTAATATTTCTTCAAACTGTACTGTCTTTTATCACTCAGAACACAATTTTAATACAATGTTTGCCCTTTTAGCTAGTTCATCATAAATTATTCAAATTCATACCACGCTACACGCCGATGTCACGAAGCCTGTTGCGTTACACAGACAATATATATTAATATAAATACGTATTTGACATTACAATACATAGGGTGTTAGAGAAAAGACTGCACAGATGGCGTAGTGGTAGAAGAGATCACCTCGCCGTTTTCTACTGAGCGTTGTGGATTCATACTCTACATGGCACAACAATTGTTGTTCTGAGTCTGGGTGTTATTTGTGTCCGTTTCGCGTGTGTTTGTAAAATCCACCCGACACAGGACTTTACAGAAAATAATGACAATAAAATTAATTAATGGAAATGAGAGACGCCAAAAAAACAATATATATATGAATAGTATTGAGTCTAAGAAAATCAAAATAAGGTCTTTAACCATAGGTAAGTCTTCAGAATATTGGATCTAAATGAGTTTATCGAGTCATGGTGTATCAAGTGTCAAGATCTAGTACCGTTTTTATAAAAGGATTAATCTCTGCACATTGTGTACACTGGTGAGTTTCCTCCTACACTCTTTAGCAGGATGTAGGGGGAACGAGTGTTATGCCCCTCCAACACAAAGGGAGGATCCTCCGACCAGGCGAGGTGATCATGCCAGGCGGGTCGCGACCCGACGGTTAATGTTGGGATGTCGTGTATATGCTAATTGCCGCGAGAATTTCTATATCGTGATACAGGATTAGTAATTTGCTCTGTAGTTCAATATTCCATAGTTCGATGCGCCTTCGGTAGATGGCGCTGTAGTATGTCGTTTTGATTGTCGCCACAAAGGTTAAACATTGTTTTGTTATATGGTGTCTAGGTATTCTGTGGGACACAACTAGTTGCAATCAAGTCTATTATTTGCCAGTTTATAAAGAAAGGCTAGATCGCGGGTCGTCTGACGTTTACATGCTGAGTTCATGTTGTAATTGTTACCGAAGGTGTCTTTTGATCCTAAATTATGACCAATTCTTTTTGTAGCAGCCTGTATATTATACGCAACCATTAGTTAAATATTATTAATCTTCATTGTAAAGTAATAAAGACTGTAGACTATGATGACCTCTAGCGCTACAAGCATTTGACAACTCATATGTAGCAGGTTCTGTTACGGCTCTGTACAAAATGTTTGTTGATAATGTATTTCTCAATCTAAAATTTGTGTAAGTTTTTATATTTTGTTCAGGTATCTTTAGTGTTGTTACTTTTAAACCTATTACGACTGCCGATCAGGAGGTCCTGGGTTCGATAGAGAGTTTTCTGGTTACCAGAACACTTAATAAAAGCCCAGAGTTTCAAAGTTGAAGTTTTCACCCCCGTGTAAAGCTCGTCGGTTTTGTGATCTCTCCCCGATCGTGTCGAATAACCATCCCATCAGATCCTGAGATGGACGGAACAGAGAGTGCACCATATTTGCGTAAACACTTCTGCACTGTGATGTCTCCTGTGTGGTTGACTGGTCTATATTGAGACTGGACACCGTGGCCTCATTAAACTGAATTTTTTTTGGAACGAAGTTCCTAACGGCAGGCTTGGAGGGGATAGGGATTTCGCTGCGGGACCGTACGGAAAAAAATGTGATAGTAAAACCGTAAGTGGAAAAAGTGCGTGGAATAAATCTGTGGAAAAAAGTGCGTGGAATAAAACCGTTAAATGAGACGTGCGCAGGCGCGAAAGCGCGTCATGTGTGCTATTTTATTATTTTAAGGAATTTATTATTTTATTTCCTAAAATACTGAATTTCCTAAATACTTTCTTGTACTTAAATAAAAACTAATCAGCAAAATTTAAGAGAAAAATCAAGAAAACCTACATAAAATTGAGCACGATTTTTTTTGCAAATTGTGTCGATTCCACATTATCCGAAGGAACTTCGTTCCTACCTGGTGTCCCACGACACCATTCATTTATTTATTTATACTGATAAATGAACTGATAAACGGTTGGGTAGTAGAGCCACGCTGATTTCAGCACGAGCGGGCCGGCTCGACCGGGGCAATACTACCCTCCTACAGAAGAGCAACCTAAAGCACCAGCATCCGCGTTGTCGTGTTTCGTTGGTGAGTGTGAGATCGGAGGCTGATTGATGCAGGAGTGACAGTTATCGTGGTATCTGTGTAAGCCTTACACTGTCACGATGACTGTTATGCCTTTTACGTCCCCAAGCGGGATGTGAAAAAGCATCTCACTAGGCCGCCATAGTGTGGGTTACCGTACTGCATTTGCAATGAGTATGGTGACCACAACTCTTGGATTCTAAGCATGCTTTCCATCAGGCAGACTAGGGACACTTTGGAAGGCTCTTAATATAGAAAAAAAAATTGATGGACATAATATACTATGTTTATATTCCACAGGTATGAAATAAGATTTACGTCATCTGTACATATGTCCTTGGTAGAATCGATTTCTACAAAATGTGGGTTTTCTCCAAGATCTTACGAGATGACACATATTGTGTTGGTCATATGCGCGACTCATTGTGTACAGTATGTCAAGCATGTAGTTCCCTGATAGAAACTCTTAAGAACTCTTATAAAAATATGACTCTTAACGCGTACAGAGTCGTACAGTATATAAGTTAATCGTCGAATCCGGGAAGCTACGTACTTTATTTACACTTGGAAAAAATCCTGTGTCGCGGGTGACTTTACAAACATATAAGAAACGAACACAAAGAACACCCAGACTCAGAACAATAGCTTGTGGATCACACAAAGCGTTGTCCTGTGTGGGATTTGAACCCTCAACACTCAACGTAGTGGGGGTTGATTGTTAACCACAAAGATATGGGTTCGATTCCTACCTCCTCCTGTAAAGACCTCTTAGTAGACCTCTAGTTAGTTCTTGTGCTCACACCTCTTTGCTGTAACGGGTTTACCGCAAATCTCAAAGTATGTGATGTTATTGGACGGCCAGATTCTTTTCAATTCTTGAAACAGTAAGACACTCTAAGGGCAGTAATCCACTGTAACCCTAGTGTTATAGTTTGTCCATGGACGGTGGTACTTACTTACCACCAAAAGATCCGTCTCTGTCGATGCAGTTTTAAACGTACCTATTTTTCGTAAAAATTTTAAGTTTCAAATTAATTGTGTGATAAAAATAGCTTCAGGAAAAACCCACTCATACTTAATTAGCGAAATAAAACTAGAAAATATACATATATTTACATATCCGTTACATTATATAAAACAATACAATTAACGTAAAGTGTTTCCAGGCTTTTTTCTTCTTTTTAAGTGCTATGGCAGTCATCTTATGTAATCATAGTAACTGGATACACACCAGCCCCTTGTTCCGAAACTAGACAGAGCTTGTACTTCAAATCGGACAAGATCGGTTCCCATTAGTAATCCCTGAGGAGAGTTAGGGCGCAGTGGTCTCTTTTTTGAAGCTGTAATGCTCCAGAAAGAGTCTGCTAAACGGAATCGAAAGGCCGACCCCGAGTGTTGAAGACGTCAGTGACAATGTTAATTGTTGACAGGGGCTGGAAGAGAGTGGGGATCCTTCTCTTTCAACCAATAAAAACGAAAGCTTTATGGTAACCAAACTGCTAATAAACATATAGGGTGGGCCAATAATTCGTTAACATTTGAATCTAACATCCCACGCAAACATGTTACGGGAGTTCTTGGGACTGATGCTACAGGAATTTGCTGGCTAAAATCATAACACATGGTTTCAACAAGATGGAGCTTCTTGTCACACATCCAATGAGTCCCTGCCGGTGATCAAAGACATGTTGCCGCAAAACTTCTTTTTATGGGGTTTTTTGAGGAATCGTGTCTACATCAACAAATCAAATACACTACGTCAACTAAAAGAAAAAATCAGCGGAGAGATTTCGATGATCTCGCGGTCTCTTTGCCGACGAGTATTTGAAAATTTCAGTGCTCGCTTAGAAGAGTGCAAACGTCGAAACGGTGGCCATTTAGACGATGTAATTTTTAAAAAATAAATTTCAAGTAATTAGTTTTCTTGTAATGAAACAATTTCTCTAATATATTAAATGGTTGTTTTTATACAATTGTTTCAAATGTTAACTAATTCGAGGCCCACCATAAATATTACTATGGAAAAAGACAGACGGGAATATTATCGTACACACATCATGAAAAAATAAAGTAAGAATCGGAGTTACGACCTCATTCGTGGCAGTCAAACCGGAAAATTAACTTTAGGAAATAGCTACAGAGTTTATTTATGATTTAAAATGCAAATAGGTTAATTAAACAAATAATAAATTCGACTATTTTTTGCTTTACATGCAGGATGTCACAGTAAGGTCATCATAATTGAGGGTCGGATAGGAGATTTAATAAGAAAAATGAATCAGTGAGTCAGCCGGTGCAAATAGAGCTCAAATGATTTTTTTTTTCTATATTAAGAGCCTGCCAAAGTGACTACTCTGCCTGATGGTAAACATGAATAGAATCCAAGAGTTGTGGTCTCCATACTCATTGCAAATGCAGACAATGCAGTATGGTGACCCACACCATGGCGGCCTTGTGAGATGCTTTTTTACACCCCGCTTGGGGATGTAAAAGGCATGACAGTCATCGTGACAGTGTAAGACAACACACAACACTGTAAGAAGCGGCGAAGTGGTTTCGTAAACCAATACACCAACCATGTACGTATTATAATGGCAAATACGCATATACTAATATTTTATCCGTGTAATAGAACAACAACTTGTGGATCATGTGATGTGATTCCACATTGAACCCACGACACTCGACACGGTACAAGCGATAAGGGGCCCGCTTAAGCTAGTACGAGTTTAGTCTTTTCAATTTATTTATTCCAACACTTAGTACACACTACAGTTCAACGCAAAACCTTGTAGGAATATGATACAATGACATATTAGTGTTTGTACGGAAGCTTATATAATTATCATCACCACGTTAGCAATTAGTTTGATTATAACTCATAAAAGTGACTGATTTATTATGACAAACGTTATTCGTTATGCGAAATTTGAATCGAATATTAAAGTGCATTGGATTTAGATTACGAAAGATAATCTGTACTCGATTTTAAATTAAAGTAAGTGGGTCGACTATACAGACTGTACGTAAAGGTCGAATAATAAACCCTATTGGACAGTCGGTATTAGGTTTTATGTTCATGTAGGTGGGTCAACTATACGGGCTGTTATACAAAGATTTGGTTATATTTTAGGGTCGTATAATAAACCCTACTGGACAGTCTGAATTTGATTTTATGTTAAAGTGGATGGGTCGACTATACAGGCTGTTATATAAAGGTCTGGTCATATTTTAGGGTCGAATAATAAACCCTACTGGACAGTCTGAATTTGATTTTATGTTAAAGTGGATGGGTCGACTATACAGGCTGTTATATAAAGGTCTGGTCATATTATAGGGTCGAATGATAAACCCTATTGGAATTTAGAATTTAATTTAGAGGCAAGAGTTACTGAAGTAGGTATCTTTAAATACATATGTTTCTTTTAAAGCACAAAGGAGTTTGAAGAAAACTTACTTACGTATTGTGGCGACTTCTAGGTACATACAAAACATCCAAAGATAAACTGTAGCGCCATCTACCGAAGAAATACTGAACTACTTGTC
This sequence comes from Hypercompe scribonia, assembly GCA_949316085.1. Taxonomy (NCBI): domain Eukaryota; kingdom Metazoa; phylum Arthropoda; class Insecta; order Lepidoptera; family Erebidae; genus Hypercompe; species Hypercompe scribonia. Next base: position 8,119,366 of record OX438997.1, read on the forward strand.
CTGTATCACAATATAGAAATTCTTGCGCCAATTTGTATATATACAACTTCTTAACATCAACTATTAAGCCACGGCCCTCCAGGCATGATCACCTCTGCTGTTCGGAGGGTCCTCCCTTTGTGTTGGACACACAATAAGCATATTATTACCACTGTGGTTCCAGAACCAGGAGAAGGAGAAGGTTTTAATTTCGGTAACATTAAAAACAACGATAAATAACCCATAGATGCAAGGATGACAGTTGCAGAAGTGTATACAATATAATGCCACGATGACTGTCATGCCTTTTACGACCCCAAAACGAGGCGTGAAAAAGCATCTTACTAGGCCGCCATAATGTGGGTTACCATACTGCATTGTTTGCATTTGCAATGAGTATGGTGACCACAACTCTTGGATTCTATTCATACTTTCCATTAAGTAGAGTAGAGTCACTTTGGCAGGCTCGTAAAATATAAAAAAGAACGTCAATTTTCTGTTTTCACAGACGTATTACTTCGACCGAACCGGTCGATTTGTGCCTAAACATAGATCTCTTACTGCTAGAGTTCTATACATGTTTCAAATGTAAAAAACCTTCCCGTCCTGTCTCATTGGTGATCGTTAAAGGCTATAATTGTAATTAAATATGAATCACTGTAGTTTATCATCTTATTGACCATAGTTTGACCTTTAGCTATCCTTTTAAAAATGTATAAAATAATGTATACATATGAAATAACTTGCCCCTCTTGGCTGATTCATCAACGCTACGTTGTCAGTCACTCAGACAAAATTTGTGATAATTTCATCCATGTGGAGGTTATCACAGCCAGAAACACGAAACAAGACATAATCACGAGTGAAGCCGCAGTCAACAGTCAGTATAAATGTATTGTGACTTGAGACCGGAGGCCTATTGATGCAGGGGTGACAGTTATCGTGGTAACTTAGCCTTACACTGTCACAATGGCTGTCATGTCTTTTACATCCCCAAGCGGTGTGTGAAAAAGCATCTCACTAGGCCGCCATAGTGTGGGTCACCATACCGCATTGTCTGCATTTGCAATGAGTATGGTGACCACAACTCTTGGATTCTATTCGTGCTTTCCATCAGGCAGAGTAGAGTCACTTTGGCAGGCTCTTAATATAGAAAAAAAAAAACTTTAGGCTGTTATTAAGCATACCTATAATAAGACTTAATGTTGATCTAGTAGTTTGTGTTTACGACTTTCGATCAAAAGGCCTCGAGTTCTATACCCCGGTCTGGTCAGAGAGCAAACGAGGAGATAGGTTTGTCATCATCATTGTATGCCTACCCCTCAGCGATATAGGCGTGAAGATATAGACTTTAAAGCTATTATTTAAATTGTATTCTAATTAAAATTTATTAGCCTATAATGACTTATATAGTTATAATGTTTATACCATTTTTTTTTATTTATGTTAATTGTTATTGGCAAGGGCGAATCTCCTAGATTGATTTATTACGTCCCGTTCCGGGTTCGATTCTAGTTTTATCCATAGTTCTTCATCAATAAATGATTAATTAGTCTAATAAACTTGTTTTATGGATACGTTCTGTAATATCTAAGGACCGATATAGAAGTAGGAATTAACTGCACGGTTGGTCTGGTGGTTAAGCGGTTACCACACCGCTCTCTACTGCGCTGAGTATTGTGAGTTCAAACCCCACATGGGACAACATTTCACGTGGTCGTCATACTCATTGCAAATGCAGACAATGCAGTGTGGTGACTCACAATATTGCCTATAGCCTAGTGAGATATTTTTTCATGCTACGTTTGGAGACGTAAAATGCATGACAGTCATCGTGGCAGTGTAGTAAGCCTTACATAGTTATCACGCTGTCACCCCTGCATCAATGGACCTCCGGTCTCGCACTCACCAATGAAACACAACAGCATGGATGCTGTCGCTTTAGGTTGGTCTTCTATGGGAGGGTAGTACTGTCCCGGTCGAGCTGGCCCGTTCGTGCTGATATCAGCATGGCTCTACTACCTAAAGAGCTGGCCAGCGTGGTATAGTAGGCCAAAACTTAATTGCTATATCCACATGATAATCATGATACAATACTGGCCAGATGGGTTGGTATAGCGCTTATATCAAGTTTGCCGTCTTTATACAATATTGTTTCCTTTCGTTTGCTTCTCTAGTCGTTTGATGTAAGAAAGTTGTATGCTGATCGACGAGAGAACTTTCGATCGAAGATTCGTACTAAGTTGGGTGTTCCATTTGGTTGTCTTTTCTATCAGTGTATAACTTAAGTTATAGAAAAGGCCAGACTCAAAGATTAATAATTTATCTAGAAATTACAAGATAACAAAGAATTGGTTAAGTGCGAGTTGTACTAACCAGGAGAAGGTTCCATGTGATAAATTACAAACGAAAGTTTCTACGAACTGTATTCAAAGTTGAATTTTATTATGAATCAAGTTTAAAATCTATCAATTATTTTTAATTACAAATAAGTAATATAAACTAGTAGATATTTCTTTCAATTTTACGGTCAGGAGTTTTGAAGACAATAGAATGGTCAATTTCAATTCAGTTTAAAATGTATAAGTATACGATATTAATGTACTCCTAGCTGATATTGGCAGCGGCAGCAGTCTCAACAAGGTCCAAGCAGGTGCAGGAAATATTATAGAGAACAAGTGAGTGCGCAAACACACAAACACGCAGCTGCGCCCTCTGTTCAGTTACTTTCACAAACCAATGAGACGGCCATCCGAAACGACCGACAGAGATCAGGTCCACGATCAACAGGATTACGTGCTGAGACACAGAGGTTAAAACCCCAACTTCCACGCTCCAGGCTGTTAGTAAGTATTTTCGACCAGACCCGGCAGTTGAACCCGAGGCCACTTGACCAGCAGTTGCATACTCTAACTGCTAGACCAACGACGTAGTTATTTTACAAATTTCCCTTCAAATATGGAATATATTTGAATACAAATATATTGGAATGGCACTCAAAGGCGGCAACATACTAACCATTGAGCTGCAGATGTCATTGGGATGTGACATTTACTTGCCCACAAGTGACACGTCAGCTTCTTTGATCCCTCTGCCACGAACAGAACCTGAGTTGGGTCCTAAGTCATTTAAAATAATAATGTCTTCCTTGACATGTCCCGTATAATGAAGAGGTACCTGTCTTTGGAGCCCTAACCACTGGTGTCTTGATCTCTGTACCCGATGTCGGGGGTCTGTTATTTTTTATATTTTTAAATGTGTTTTTGTTTTCCTTTTGTATGTATTTAAAAATGTAATTAATATGTATAAAAACGAAATAAAGAGAATAATAATAATATTGTATTTATTTTTCTCATCACAAAGGTAGGTACAATTTGTGGAGTCCATAAACAGTTTAGTCAGAATACACCATTCCTTTGTGAGAGACTGGTGTCTATGGTAGGAAATCCTGTGCTACAGATCACCAGGCTCACACCTCCCGGACTAAACAAAGTTACGATATATCAGTTTATAATTAGTATTATAAATAAATAAAAAAATAACAGTATGTACGTATGTACGTATTTATGTGTGCGTATGCGTGTGCATGCGTACGTGTGCCTGTGTCTGTGCGTACGAGTATGTATGCGTGCGGGATCTGCACTCTGCATTGTTTATAAACATAGCAAGAGACAGAGAGAATTTATCTCGACTTACTACGGTCCTGATGCACCTCTTTTGCTTCGTCCACATTCATCAATTGCTGCACGTCATTTCCTGGAGCTTTTCACACAGTCCTTCTTCAGAACGTCACCAGTTTGGTTGGTAGTTCGCCGTTGGCGACCTCTTTCGACACTTCCCAATTACCAACAATTATCGTTCGTGTGTCTCCTGTCATCCATACTCTCTATCTGTGTACTATACTGTCACTAAATGTGTTCTGTCGATTCCGGAATAAACTGGTTATACACACAGTTAGATTGTCATTTAAGGTTTCTTCATTCAGCCGTGGTACCCTAAAAACGTAAGTCAATTGTGCGCTAGTTTTTATGAGTAATAAGAAGTCATTCTTGTAGAGTATTATGACTATTGCGTGTCAATAATCAGTAACAATTACTTTATAATTATAAAATAACAATACAATGTAACTAGAACCATGTTTTTATCGTATAAGTGGCAAATAAGTGCACGGGTCAGATAATGTTACAGAGTGAGTAGTAACCGAAACTCAACTCCCCTTAATTTTAGGAGTTATGCAAAGGCCGATGATACACTAGTGATTTAAATAGAATGCAGGTAGCACTGGACTGGTTCTTGTGGAGAGCCTTAGCCTTTGTCCAGCAGTGGACATCTTTCGGTTGAAATGATAATGATGTCCATTTTTTTTTATTTCAGGTGCCTACCAAAGTGACTCTATTCTGCCTGATGGAAAGCATCAATAGAATCCTTAAGTTATCGTCACCATACTCATTGCGAATGCTGGCAATGCAGTATGGTGACCCACACTATGGCGACCTATTAAGATGCTTTTAACGCCTAACTTAAGAACATACAAGGCTCATGCCTTTATAAGTATAATAAGTCATCGAAGCATGCATACACTTATCACTGCATCAATGGGCCTCCGGTCTCGCACTCTACAACGAAACACGACAGCACGGATGTTGTCGCTTTAGGTTGATCTTCTGTGGGAGGGTAGTACTGCCCCGGTCGAGCCGGCCCGCTCGTGCTGAAATCAGCGCGGCTCTACTACCTAGACGTACTTGTGATTTAAATTGAATGCAGGTAGCACTGGACTGGTTCTTGTGGAGAGCCTTAGGTGACGCCTTTGTCCAGCAGTGGACATCTTTCGGTTGAAATGATGAGGATGTCCATTTGGTGTGGTTCTTATCATCGCTATGGTCACGGATATCATGGTGATTATAATTAATTGCGTTTGCTAATCAAAATGATGTTATATTAAACAATTATGATATTTTAATCTATTCATCTATCTATTTATATTTATTAATTTGCAATTTAATCAAAATTATAATTGACACAAAAAAGTTTACCAATTTTGTCGGTCTTTTATAATGCCGACCATAGACTTAATCACTAAGATAGGATAAAGAGCCACGTGTCTGAATAACGGAGTAAGTTAACACCGGGACAGACCCGCAGATGGTGCCCGCGTTTGCAGACTGGCGCTAGGAATGATTTGTATGTCATAATAAACGCTGTTACCGGATCCCTCCTATCTCAGGCGCAGAGTAGCCTTCAGTGTTTTTTTTTCTAAATGAAGAGCTTGCCAAAGTGACTCTACAATGCCTGACGGAAGGCATGAATAGAATCCAAAAAGTTGTGGTCACCGTACTCATTATAAACGCAGACAATGCAGTGTAGTGACTCACACTATGGTGGCCTAGTGAGATGCTTTTTCACGCCACGCTTGGAGACGTAAAAGGCATGACAGTCATCGTGACAGTGTAAGGCTTACACAGTTATCACAATAACTGTCAGCCCTGCAACAATGGGCCGCCGGTCTCACACTCAGCAACGAACCACGACACCACGGATACTAGCGCTTTAGGTTGGTCTTCTGTGGGAGGGTAGTACTGCCCCGGTCGAGCCGGCCCGCTCGTTCTGAAATCAGCGTGGTTCTACTCATATGAGACAACACTTTATGTGATCTATAAGTTGTTGTTCTGAGTCTGTGTGTTCTTTGTGTCCGTTTCTTGTATGTTTGTAAAGCCCCCGCGATACACGATTTATTCCTAGTGCGGGCGCTGTCCTTAAAAAAAAATAATTAGTACATCTTCTTATTTTTTATCATCTAATTATATCTATTAAGCCTATCATAGTTAAGCGATAAATCTTTATAATAACGTATTAATTAAAAGTGGAGGTTTTATATGAATTGATTAATATTATATATAATTTAAATAATATTAAATATTTATACATATATCTATTATATATTTAATCATAACATATTTAAAATCAAATTATCTGCCGAGCCTATATAATTGCCAAGATTATTTGGATCGGTTATTAGTTCAACCAGTTTTATCTGAATGTCAGCCTTTTCACGGCGCGACGGGCATCGGATCTTCGTAACTCTGAGGGTGAATCTCCGAAACTCTGAGGCCGAACCTCCAGAACTCTGAGAGCAAACTTCCACAACTCTGAGGGCGAAGGGAATTAGTTGTGAGTATATTTGAGTGAAGCTAGAGAAACGCCCAGCATCGCACGTTCCATCGCACGCTGAGCTACTTTAAGCTTATGGACCAGTCCAATGGTGAGTGTCCACGTCTCGGCTCCATATGTCATTACAGGTAGAACACAGTGGTCAAATACTTTGGTCTTTAATGATTGTGGGATCGGCGACTCGAAGATGTGATGAAACGTGGCGACACGTAGTGTAGGGCGCCCTGCGGCGCGATGGACCGACGACTTGAAGAAGGTGGCTGGCAGCGGATGGATGCGAATTGCCCAAGACCGGGTTGGTTAGCGTTCCTTGGGGGAGACCTTTGTTCTGCAGTGGACGGCGATAAATTGATTGATTGATTGATATTTGAGGGCACTGACTTCCCAATAACAATTGCCATAGACGTTCACATCAACCGGGACCACCAGCCTAATGTGCTCTCCGAGGTACTTGCATGAAACACCACCAACTTCCAAGTTCCGGGCTAATTAAGAATTTTTTGTAAAAAAATTCAACAACATATTTGACCCGACCTGGGAATTGCACCCGAGACCTGTTGATTGGCAGCCGAGTACCCTAACCACTGGAGAAATGAGGTTTGAATCAAATCAATCTGAAAATAATATAACTATATTATTATTCTATGTAATTGTTAACCAATTAACTATTGTATTGTCAAAGAAGCATCAGTTAGAAGAAAAACCAATCGTCTATTTTTGTTTAATACATGCATTAGATAAACTATATATTACATGCCATATATATCCATTCATACATAAATTCAAGCCTGCTTTCCCGGAGAGGTAGACATACTGCAGCTAATCGGGATGATTTGTTCAGCAGAGCCGCCTATCAGTAAGTACACCACTTGCAAGAGAATTTGGTTCAGGACCCGAATTTTTTAGTGGGAATCCTATGCAACGTATTAAATGCCACGTGGACAAGCATTCAAATCAGAAATCAGAGTTTCACCACCGCTATTCATCCCGTAGGTGTAGTAAAAGCCGTCTAAATGAGTAAACTACACAACGCAACATGGTAACGAGAAGAACAACTTGACATAAACTTCTTACCGTCTGGCTAACGTGGTATATAGGCCAACACCTCTTTTCTAAGAAACCCAGCAGCGAACTATTAAAGTTTGTTGATAAAAACTTGTATTTCCATTGAAAAAATTTTTCTTCTAAAGTTTCCTTTGAACAAATTGATGTAATTACAATATAAGTGTCTATATAGGCAAGAAATCGTGAACGGAGTCACGCATACTATCCATATAATAAGATTAAATTATAAGTATTATTACACTCAAGTTTTTTTTTTAAAGGCCTGCCAAAGTAACTCTACTTTACCTGATGGAAAGTAGAAATAGAATCCAAGAGTTGTGGTCACCATACTCATTGTAAATGCTGAGAATTCAGTATGGTGACTCGAACTATGGCGATCTAGTGAGATGCTTTTTCACACCCCGTTTGGGGACGTCAAAGGCATCACAGTAATTGTGGCAGTGTAAGGCTCACACAGTTACCACGAGTACTGTTACCCCTGCATCAATGGGCCTCTGGTCTCGCACTCACATACGAAACATGACATCATGAATGCAGTCGCTTTAGGTTGATCTTCTGTAAGAGGGTAGTACTGCCCCGGTCGAGCCGGCTCGTTCGTGTTGAAATCAGTGTGGCTCTAGTACCTAATATTAGTTGCAAATTCATTATAAATATATTAACTTTTGGGTAGTTTCGTACGTAAAACAGGTTTTGTTAGGTAATTTTTTTACCTTTGTATCACCATACTCATTGCAGACAAGGCATTTCAGTGACCCCTGAAAGTTTAGATGTGTTTTCAGACCTTGTTTAATGGACCCAGAATCAAAGTGGGAAGGGAAACACGTGTAGTGAGTTTCGTAACTGTCTTGTACCGAAACATAACCTTCACATATTAAAAACAATGTTCTTAAAATCTGATTGGAAAAAAATTCACCATCATAAGATCAATGTAAACTTAGGTGGGAACTATGTAGCTTGTTATGTTTAGAATGCCAAGTGGTTGACGATTCTCGTTATTTCATAAATTCGTATTAGAATAGCTGTTATTAAACTTAAATTAAACACACAGAAAAAAATGGGTTTTCTTATGTGTATTCATGACCATGGATGGATCTGTGCAACCGGACACAGCCATACAAACAGAAAAACACGCAATAGCTATTGCGTAATCATATCTTATAATCCTACAACACAAATGGCTATAGATATTTTGTTTATTTCTAATTTGTAATCAATTTTCTAGAACGTGATCATTGTGATTCTATGTGGGATAAGTCAGGTTAGGACGAGTAAGGAATGTCACCACCCCTATTCATCCCTTAGGTGTAGTAAGAGGCGACTTAGAAATCTGAAAGATCTGAACATACGAACTAAAATGGAAAACTATCACAGCCAAATAGGCTTTATTGGTTAACGAACACTTGAAGACGTCTTCTAAGGCATTGATAAACAGTTTCGGCGAAATGACATCTCCCTGTCTTGCCCCACGATGCAATTGAATTTATCTTGAGCTTGGACGGTAATTGTTGCAGCTTCATAGACGCATCTCATCGCGTGGACATATCGGCAGTCGGTCAGGCATTTCAGCATGGATTCCAGGACAGTCCAGGTCTTAACGGTATCGTTGGTTTTCTCGTAGTCAACGCTAGACAGATAGGCTGGTTATATTCTTCGATCTTCTTAATTATTGACCTTAGAGTGTGTATGTAGTCAACGGTACTGCAACCTTTTTGACACCCAGCCTACTCCACGGGCTGGCAGTCATCGAATTTTTGGGCAAGATGATTTATAATTAATCATCCAAAATTAACTTGTATACATGGCTCAAGAGCGAAATTGGACTGTAGTTCTTGAGTAGGCCACAACCACGCTTCTGTCCCATGCCTCCAGTGCAGCGTCAGTATTCATAACGGAGTTAAATAGGTTTGAGAGCTCTACTTATTTAGGAATTCTTCTATCGTTTAGAAGCTCTTTTGTAGCTTCGTCTTCACCCGGAGTTTTATTGTTGTTAATTTGCACGAGTGCCATTCTAATCTCGTCCAGATTGATGTCGGGAAGCTCGTCTGTGAGGTCTAACACGTTCATCCGCTCTGCGGACCTCTGATGGACGGGTTTGTGAGTTGTATAGGTCCTCATAAAACTTTGTGACTTCAGCGAGAACCTCTGATGTAGAGATGATGTGAGAATCAACTGTTTCTGTGAAATATTTACAAGACGTAATAACAAAACACCTTTACGAGTACTACGGAACTCTACATTGGGCCTTTTTTTTTTTTTTTTTTAACGTGTGGAAACCCCCTCGGGCCGTCACCCCACCGGGGTTTACGGCGGGGTGGTGTGTCGGAATTGGACCGACTAAAACCACACGGTGTGCCACTCTGCGCCTGAGATAGGAGGGATCCGGGAACCGCTGCTATTACGACATCCAGATCCCTCCTAGCGCCTGCCCGAAACTGCGGGCACCATCTATGGGTAAACTCTCTATTTTAGGCGACGTACGGCACACGCGGACGTCGCCTCCTCGCGGCTGGCCATTATAGCGGGTGGAGGGGAAAACCCGTCCCGTCCACCCGCGGCCACACTCAAGGCGGCATGAGGCGCTGGTACGCGCGCCTCCGCCGCCCGGTTCGCCGGCGGCGAATTGGGTCCGAGTGGATATCGTCCTCCCGGGCCTTCTCCGCCGCCTCCTTCCGCGAAATTACGTCTTCGCAGAAGGTTGCGACCGCGGTAAAACAACTGTCGCTACCGGCCATGGAGCGTATGACGGCCGGTAGCGAGAGATCTCCTCCAATAACTGCAGTGAGGACCCCACGCTGCGCCGCCCAGGCGGAACAAACCGCTAGCGTGTGCTGAGCCGAGTCCTCACTGCAGTCGCAGTGGTGACAGGCGGGACTCAATTCCCTCCTGGCGACCGAGTGCAGATACTTCCCGAAGCAACCATGCCCGGAAAGGACCTGCGTCAGTCGGAAGGAAAGGGTCCCGTGCTGCCGCCCTGCCCACTCGGCGATGACCGGCTGGAGAGCCTCCACGAGGGCAAAGCCAGCACGTGGAGTCTCCAACCGGAACGACCAACGAGCCATCGTGGCTCGACGAGCGGCCTCACGCCACTCGCGTATCTCCTCGGGCGGGGGCCGTATGCCGCTACCCGCCCGGAAGTCAGCCGTCCGCCGATAAACTTCGGCGAGCACTTCCGCCTCCAAATCCCACTGGGGAGTTCCGGCCAAGGCGCACGCCGCCTCCGTCGATACGGTGCGGTAACCGCGTATGGCTCTAACCGCCAATATCCTCTGAGGGCGCCAGAGGCGAGCCCTATTCTGGGCGGTCAGAGCCGCCGCCCACACCGGTGCACCATACAGTGCCATTGACCGAACAACCCCCGTGTAAAGCCGTCTCGTCGCGACGCTGGCTCCACCCAAATTGGGCAAAAGTCGCCCAAGAGCAGAAGCAGCGCCGACCAGCTTTGGAGTAAGCTGTCGGAAGTGCTCGTCGAAGAGCCACCTGCCGTCGAGGATCAGGCCCAGATACTTCATCTGGGCCTTAATCTGTACGAGGACCGAATTGACTACGATGGAGGCGCCGGAGGGTGGACCACGACGGGGCCCATGGAACAAAAGGGCCTCCGTCTTGTCCAGGGCCACCCAACTCTACATTGGGCCTAACTCGACGTGCAGTTTGCCAGTTTTTGCTTTTCATTTTATTAGTAACGTTTGAAAGTGCAGTGTAGCAAGGTCTAGAAGAAATATTTGAGTCTTTGACCTGAATGAGAATCGAACTTACGATGATCCGGCGTGCAGTTAAGACATAACAGCGCATAAAACAAACAAATAAAAATCATATTTATATCGATTTGAATGTCGACTATCTCTATTTTACAGTTAATCTCTTAACGTAGGTCAATTATTTAGGTCAAATACCGTGTCAATGTAAAGTGTAAAATTTTTTTGACCCTAAGGTCAATGATTACATTAAAATATATGATTTTACATTTGTTATAGTTATATAAGTGAAGTGTGATACAATAATTTGAAAGTATCTGACTCACGCTATTAAGAAATTATGTTTGTCAGGTTTTGACCTTCGGGATTATTTTGTATGTGATAATTTTATGCAATTGGGTCCTTTTCTATACCCAATATTTGTTATTTCTTCTAAATTTGCAATATACTGGCAATATACTTACCTGTCTGTCTGTTCTAATTCAAACAGACAGACAGGTATTTATCTCTTGAGGGATAGACTGAGGTGGTTTTGGGTAACATAATTTATGGTTTTGATAGAAATTAGTAATATTATAAATGTGCAAATAATGCTGTCTGTCTATCTATAAGAGCTAAACTGCTAACCAATCTAAATTAAGTTTGATATGGAGCTAGTTTGATAAGAAAGGATGGACCGTCATAATGGACATACAAGCAGTCGGAGCCACGGGTAAAATTTAGTATTCGTATTAACTGCTGTAAATTATTTTTCTTTCATGTTTATAATTTTAGAAACAAACAAACTTCCGTAAAAGCGTTATTTTACCACCTTAGAGATAAAATTTCCAATAACCCTTAGTCATCCACTTAGCTCGCGTGCTTATTTGTTATTTCGCATTTTTAACTTATAAATATTATGCAATACAACATAACTGTAAAAAGAAGAAAACTTGAAACAAACCCCTTTTTTTTAACGTATGGAAACCCCCTCGAGCCGTCATCCCACCGGGGTTTGCGTCAGGGTGGTGTGTCGGAATCGGACCGACTAAAACCACACAGTGTGCCACTCTGCGCCTGAGATAGGAGGGATCCGGGTATAGTTGTTATTACGATATCCAGACCCTTCATAGCGCCTGCCCGCTAGCGTAGGCACGATCTTCGGTTACTTTTGAAACTGTGACATGTCTTTGTCGGAATATTTCATTAATCAATCAACCTATCGCCGTCCAGTGCTGAACGAAGGTCTCCGCCAAGGACCGCCAACCATCCTGATCTTGGGCAATTCGCATCCATCCGCTGCCAGCCACCTTCTTCATATCGTTGGTCCATCGCGCCGCAGGGTGCCCTACACTACGTTTGCCCAATCGTGGTATCCATTTGGTATTTCATCAATATCATCTTAATTTGCCTCCCTCTTTTACTTCACTTCTCTTATCCGTGTGGTGATGGGCCAAGAATACATAACATCACCATTTCATCTCATAGGTGACGTAAGAGGCGACTAAGACAGCTAACTACGAAGAAAACGTGACTGCTAAGCCAACCCGTCTGGCTAGTGTGGTACAGTAGGTCAAACACTCTTTGCTAAAAAGAGCCGTATGTCCAGCAGTGGACTGTTACAGGCTGTTGATGATGACGATGTTCTTAACATTACCATCTCAGGGGTAAAAATTCCAACAACCTTCCCTTAGTGGGTGCTTACAACATAGAAAGCTTCACCCCAAAAAGTCAAGTTTAACGCCCCAGCGGCTTTGGTTCTGCGCTCATTTTTTATTTTTTTATTTTAGGAGCCTGTCAAAGTGACTCTACTCTGCCTGATGGAAAGCATGAAGAGAATCCAAGTTGTGGTCAGCACGCTCATTGCAAATGCAGACAATGCAGCGTGGTGACCCATGCTATGGCGGCCTAGTGAGATGCGTTTTCACGCATCTATGGCGGCCTAGTGAGATGCGTTTTCACGCATCTATGGTGGCCTAGTGAGATGCGTTTTCGTGCCTCGCTTGGGGACGTAAAAGGCATAACAGTCATCGTGGCAGTGTAAGGCTCACACAGTTACCACGATAACTGTCACCCCTGCATCAATGGGCCTCTGGTCTCGCACTCACCAACGAAACACGACATCACTGATGCTGTCGCTTTAGGTTTATGAATCAGGCAAACGACAAGTAATTTTTAATGAACTTACATTTGGCCGGATTCCAAAAAACCCTCAATGAAACTAAGCCAGAAGGTTAGGGGAAAGATTGTATAATAGTATTTACATAGAAATGAGATGATTCAGCCTCCAAGGTCCAGTGTTGATTCATGCTGATATTGAGGTCAGGACACATTATTTTCCAATGGCATATACTACTGAACTTGTATGAGTTGTATTTAAATTTATCATCGTCAAGTGTCTTTAAAAGGATGATTTCACGTACTACACCATGCTGACCAGACAGATTGATATAGGTTCTTACGAAACCCACAAGATGGGTAGGGTTATAGGCAGTAGAGTCACGCTGATTTCAGTACGAACGGGCCGGCTCGACCGGGGCAGTACTACTCTCCCACAGAAGATCAACCTAAAGCGACAGCATTCATGCTGTCGTGTTTCGTTGCTGGGTGCGGGACCTGAGGCCCATTGGTGCAGGGGTGACAGTTATCGTGATAAGTGTGTGCAATGCAATACCACGATGACCGTCTTACGCCCCCAAGCGAGGTGTGAAAAAGCATTTTACTAGGCCGCTATAGTGTAGCTCACCATACTGCATTGTCTGCATTCTCAATGAGTATGATGCTCACAACTCTTGACGTCTATTTATGTTTTCCATTAACATTAGCTAATTCTTATCCTAAAGAAATGTCAGCCACAATATACTCGTACTCGTTTTCCATTCAAATAAGATTCGAATATCAATAATATTTTTGTAAAATGCCCTCATAATCCATTTTAATGATCATGCGCACCTTCTTCCAAGTCTTTATTTAAGACGAAGGCCGCTAGTGGGTGCGAACCTTATCAGCCCACGATTATTATCACAAACCATATTAGACGATCGATAATTTGTCAATAACAAATTCAAATATATAAGTGTTAAATAGCTTATTTTATTTGTTGCAACTACTATTCAAATGAAATTCAAGTTTATGTAGAGTTCCGTATATTTTTTTAACCACTACACGTTTTTTTTTGTTTTTGTTGTCAAGGTGGAAAATCCCTTCGGATCTCCGACTCCTCGGGGACGCAGGAGCCAGGAGTATGTGGTGTTTCCACTAAAAACCACCCGGCCCGTCTCAGGCGTCCTTCTGTGAAGGGGACCCGAACCATATTATTTCAGGTCCCCTCCAGAATCAACGCCGCGCCTAGTTAGACCCTATCCTGGGGAGGCCACAAAGGCTTCCCCACCTATCAGTCCGGTTGTTATAATTTGTTGAGTGTCTTGGGTGTTTTAAGAGCCGATTAAGGGTGACAAAATACTAAGCTTAAAGCTCCTTTCTAAGGAGAGGTTTATGCCCAGCAATGCCCAGATAGCGGATAAACGAGTAGATGATTCACCAGCTGATAAGCCGTACAATAGGCTAAATGACACCTTAGTCAAATTAGTTACTTTTTATCATCTGTCAAAAGGATAACTTTGTGTGAAAAATGTACTAAATACCTAATTGTGACGTCACTGTTTCAGACTACTCAATTGAACAATATATTTCACTGTATATTTGATTGAAATTCGTAATAATAATAAAAAGCTATGTTAATTGTATTTTCCGAGATGTTTCGCAATATTAGTTTTAATGAAGTGAACGTTGGTATTTATTTACGATACAGTCATCTACTCAATTACAAGACCCATAGACAACTGCAATTTAAGAAAATTTGACAGCACAGATTGCGTAGTGGTGCAAGCGGTTTCCTCACTGTATCATACAGCGCTCGATACTGTGAGTTCGATTCATGAAACAACACTTTTTGTGGTCTCCAAATTATTGTTCTGAATCTGGGTGTGTTTTGTCTATTACATATACTCGTATGTTGGTAATGTCGTTTCTCTTTTAAATTAAAGTGAAGAACTAAGAGATCACCAATTTCCCCTTACACCTGGTATTACTATATCTTATTGCGACAATATGTAGATATGTATGAATATATACGTGTTATATGAATGTGTATTATATATGTATATCTGCATATCTAACATCTTTATATGAGCAAATCTTGTATCAGAATCTCGGAAACGGCTCCAAAGATTTTCATGAAACATCTAGTAAGCAGGGGGTGCGCGGGAACCCCGATGTTCCCTTTCTCTCCTGTCCGCAAAAGAACGCAGTCCGTAGCGCTCATATCGTCTTCGTGCTTCTGTTGGGGTGACAGATGACCTCACCCGCAGACCTGTGCTTCTGGAGGACGGAGATATGGAAAAAGGAAAAAACTAGTAGTGTTGCCAGCCATTCAATGAACCCTCTCTCCCTGGCCCACTTTGGCTTTGGAAGGTCGATAGAAGGTTTACTTTGGTAATTTTTAAAGAAGTTTTTCTATCTCCAACTGTGGACTGTTGACTGTTAATGTGAGGTGATGATGTAAACAGCAATCAAAGACTTGCTTAACACCGATTTTTTGTAAGGCAGTGGCATCACTCCAGTCAAGTCTCACTCACTGACAAACTGACTTATTGACATACCCGTCTGACATTTATATTTAACACCCTTTATTTAGTATGTTTATGTCAACTTAACCTAAAAACGCCTTATCAAATCTAGATAGGAATATTTCAACAAATTAGTATGATTTAAGAAATGGTTGAGACACATCCGTTCTTCTTTGCACTGGACCGAATATATTTCACAAATGTTTTTTTTTTGGGTTCAGTTTTCCATGGAGCAATCCATTCTTGGAAGAGATCAGTTGAGAGTTGTGGAAAAAAAGACAGAGCCTTGATTTGACATGTTTGAGCCTGCTTGACCGGTGGTAACGTTGTGATAAGTGACCCTAGCTGTAATACGACCCTCTTGATGGGCGTTTCCTCAATATCTTTAATGTATAGACATCGACCTCTTACATTTTCATTATATGTATAGATTGTATTCGTATTTGTACTGCCTCGGTGGCGCAGTGGTTGTGAATGCGACTGCTGTGCTTGAGGTCTCGGGTTCGATTCCCGGGTCTGACAAAATGTTCGTATAATCTGCAAATATTTGTTTCGAAGTTCGGGTGCTTTCTATCTATAATATGTACGTATTTACAAAAAAAAAGTATATAAGTATTCTATCAGTCAGTCTAGTTATCATAGCACAAGCTCTGCTGAGTTTGAAACTAGATGACGTTATGTGTCAAATGTCAGAAATATTTATTTATTATTTATTCTAGAACCCATAGTAGAAGCTGTGTCCAGTTGATGTTTACTACTGTGTATCTAATACCTTCAAACAAGCAATTTCTGTGTATATACAGACTGACTGGTGACTGTGTGTGACTGTGTATATACAGACTGACCTTCAATATTTGAGGACGTGATAGTATGCGAACATATATCATGAAATAAAATAACATAAAAACGAAATATTAAATAACTTCTTAGTAAACTTCGTACACAGTACACCGAGAGCCCAGTATTTAACTGCGGAATACTTGGACACCGCGCGGCCGCACGTGTCTATCAACACAGAATACATAGGTACCTACACTGTACAGCTGTTGCCTATGTAGCGGGATGGAGGGCGGGGTTGGGTGCCGCCGCGCCGCTCGTGACTAGATCAACGTAAACAGTGCGGCGAGCTTAGAGAGTATAATATCCAAATTTCACTTATTTTTTAGAGACATTTCGATAAAAAATAAACACCTATTTTTTTATATCAAGTTAACGAGAATCGAGTACCGAGTACTCTCCATAAGTATTGAAGGTATCTCACCAGTCACAGTGTATATAATTTGAATCTCGAAAACGGCTCCAACGATTTTCATGAAATTTAGTATGCTGGAGGTTTCGGGAGCGATAAATCGATCTAGCTAGGTTTTATTTTTAGAAAACGTTGTTTTGTTTATGTTTTCCAGCAATGATATGTTTGTCTAGGAGGTCTTCGTACTTAAACATGCGACAGGCACAAAAGAAGTTGATAAATTGTGAATCGACTATCACATAATAATACCCAGCAAAACTTTGTTTCCTTGTACTAATTTTAATACATACATATATTATTATTTCGTTTATGAATATCTAATATATAAAATTCTCGTGTCACAGTTTTCGTTGCCATACTCCTCCGAAACGGCTTGACCGATTTTGATGAATTTTTTTGTGCTTATCCGGTATCTATGAGAATCGGCCAACATCTATTTTTCATCCCCCTAAATGTTAGGGGTAGTACAACCCTAAATATTTTTTTTATTTTTTAGACAAAATTTTTAATTTCTATTTTTTTATGATACAACATACAAAAATACATACAATCCTTAATTTTCACCCTTCTACGATCCCTTATTTTTTAATAACCATTTTAGTAATTTAATCATTTTTCATCCCGCTCAAATTACTTAGAAATAATTGATATGGCAAAGCAACGTTTGCCGGGTCAGCTAGTCTAATATATATAATCTCGTGTCACATTGTTTGTTATCGAACTTCTCCGAAACGGCGGGACTGATTTTTACTATTTTCTTTTGTGAGAATTTGGTAAGTCTGAGAACACATCGTTGGCTACTCTTAATACCCTTAGATGCTAAAGGGAGCCCTCTCCAGATTTTGTTTTCACTATTTTTGGCATTTTTTCACTCGTGTGCTTCAAAAAATACTTACAATCCTAAATTTTCTTCCTCCTACAGCCTACTCCTATTTTTTAACAAAATATTCACTAGATTTATATCATCATTTTATCAACCGTCTTTAACAGTCCACTGCTGGACATAGGAGTCTCCTTAGAAAGGAGGTTTTGGTCTACTGTACCACGCTGGTCATACGGGTTGGTATAGAGTTTGTTTCAAATTTTTCTTTCTCTTTGATGTGGTTTAGTTCTTGTGTAGTATCTTGCCTTAGTCGTCTCTTACGACACCTGTGGGGTCAATAGGGGTTGCTGACACTGTATTCTATCACCAGATGGACATATATGACAACTAAACTAATAAATATACAATATGCTGCGATAGTTTGGGGGTCGTGGTCTATTAAATATCAAGACTCTACACAATCGCGAGATATACAATCTCAGGGAATATTTTCTACAGACTAATGTGGGAGTGTATCGTAATGTAGTTGCAGTGGATTCTGGTTTTACCCCGCTCACTCTGGTTAAAGAGAATTGGCGCAAACCTGTAGTACTTAGTACTACTGATCGCAAGGAAGTATGGAAGGGTAAAGAACTTAATGGTCGATTTTATCGGGACCTACACGGGTCTGATATAGACTTTAAAGCGTCGACATCTTGGCTACGGTATGGTGATCTCTTCGGAGAAATCGAAGGTTTTGTTTGTGCGATTATGAACGAAGTTATCATGACGAATAACTACCGGAAATATATCCTGAAAGATAGTACGGTTGACATCTGTCCGGCGTGCCACCGTCCTGGGGAATCTATTAGGCATATTATTTCTGGTTGTTCTCGTCTTGCTAACGGTGAGTATTTGCACAGGCATAACCAAGTAGCCAGGATCGTACACCAACAACTTGCCCTTAAATACCAACTTGTCAATTTTGAAGTACCATACTACAGGTATGTGCCCGACCCAGTTCTGGAGAACGGTCGTGCTTGAGACTTCTTGAGAACGTTATATTGGGATCGATCTATTATCACAGACAGGACTATTGTTGCCAGATATTGTGGTGATAGATTGTCGATAGCGCCGTCGTTCATGACGAGAATCTCGTGAAAGTTGAAAAAGAAAAACAATTGAAGTATTTGGATCTGTCTCACGAGATTGCCGATATGTGGAATGTGGATTCGGTGATCATTGTTCCGATAATCATATCTATTCACGGATTGATAGCCAAGAGCCTCGACCAACACCTTAAGAGGCTCGCGTTAGAAGGTTGGATCAAAGGTCTGATGTAGAAGGCGGTCCTCTTTGGCACGGCCCGTATAGTGAGGAGGTTTCTGTCTTTGGAACCATAACCACCGGTGTCTTGGTCCCTGTACCCGATGTCGGTGGTCTATTATTTTTTATATTTTTAAATATGTATTTTCGTATTCCTTTTGTATCTATTTAAAAATGTAATTAATATGTATATACAAATGAAATAAAGAGAATAATAATTTACAAAAAGGTTAAGTTGTGTATGCTTTAAAGACTAAAATAAGACTGTGACGATTGACCTTTTTGGCATTATTTTTGTGTTTCATCTGTTATAAATGCAACAAAATGCTAACTGTGTAGCCAGTTCCCTGTAATAATAAAACCAAGGTCTCATCAATCACTTTAAACATTTGGGTCTTATAATTACATACTTGTTAAATGAATGTCAATATGACAAGCAAACGGCCGAAGTCAACGTTAAGAATAGATTTTGGAGTTATTGGAACTGTGTTTGGCGATTGGTAACTTTAATTATACTCAATAAATACTTTTTATGAACGTACGCTCATAAAAATTAGAGATTATGGTATTTCTTCTGTTTTTGGACGTGTAGAAAACCCCGTCAGACAATAGTAATGGCTGGACGGGATCGCAATGTCACCAGAGTTTTCGAAGGAGCCATAGCCATAGTGAACCGTCAAAAACCACACAGAGAAAGGATATGGAAGCAGTGGTTGGAGTTTCGGTAAGTTAATAATAATGATTAATTTATTTTTAGACAAACTTACAGACATGTAGCTGTTGTAATATTACTATTAAATATGCTTATTGATAATTACTTATTACATTATATTATAGTAGGTAGTAGAGCCACGCTGATTTCACCACGAGCGTGCCGGCTCGACCGGTGCAGTACTACCCTCCCACAGAAGACCAATCTAAAACGCCAGCATCCGTGTTGTCGTGTTTCGTTGGTAAGTGTGAGACCGGAGGCCCATTGATCCAGGGGTGACGGTTATCGTGGTAACTGTGTAAGCCTTACACTGTCACGATGACTGTCATGCCTTTTACGTCCTCAAACGGGGTGTGTTAAAGCATCTCACTAGGCCACCATAGTATGGGTCACCATACTAAATTGTCTGCATTTACAATGAGTATGGTGACCACAACTCTTGAATTCTATTCATGTTTTCCATCAGGCAGAGTAGAGTCACTTTGGCAGGCTCTTAATATAAAAAAAAACATCACATGCTGGTCTAAACTCAAATTAAACAGAGCCTCAATTCTAGAATTCGGACAGTCAAAGAGCGGTTTCGTATTTTTTCTCTCTTTCCCTTTGTTAATGGTTGCATGGATGACGCAGTGGTTTAAATTGTTTCCTACTGTGCAGTGTGGTGAGTTCATATCACATATGAGACAAAACTTTGATTGATTCATAAATTGTTGTTCCGAGTCTGGGTGTTTTTTGTATCTGTTCTATGTGTAATAAGGCTCCTCACGCCATAAAATGTATATTCCTTATGTGGTACTTGTTTTTAAGAAAGAACAAAAAACAAGTGTCCATTGGAGGAGGAAAAACCATCTAGTGAACCATCAACAAGTAGCTTTAATAATAAAACTCAAATTTACAACTAATTCGTTAGAAAAAAATATGTTTACACACAAAATACTGTCCGTGTGGTGACGGATTAAGAATACATAGTGTTACCACCCCTATTCATCCCGTGGGTGTCGTAAAAGGCGACTAAGGGACCAAGTATACAAGACAACATCATTACAAAGAGAAGGAAAACTTTAAACAAACCCTATTCCAATCCGTCTGGCTAGCGTGGTATAGTAGGCCAAAACCTCCAAGGTTGTTGATGTTGATGACATAGTACATGCATCATCCCCTCTTTCGCCCGTAGGGTAGGCAGGGAGTCTATTGTCGATAATCGGGATGTTTAGTTTGCCAAAGCCTCGTCCATCCATCAGCAGTCGCACCACTTGTAGGTGAGGTTGAAGTGAGGCCCTAAGTTCTTGGTGGGAATCCAATGCGCTAGTGTTTATATAACTCAAAATTAAATGGCATATTTGTAAATAACACTTACTGAGTACATATTATCTTTAGAACATAGAAATTAACACATCTACCACTCGACTTTGAAGTCGAGACACTCGGCCCACCCATTCTATTGTTGAACACACTGCAGTAAGCGTTTAACGCCACACTACGCCTACACGCACTTTAATATTGAACAAGAATGTATACTAGCGTTATCTCCCGGCGACTGTATTTAAATGTATTTGGCAATCGTTACGCGTGCACCACTTCGATGTCGTCCAGTATATCCAAGTTCAGTCGTATCGTAGTAGATTTGATGCCTATCTTTTTACTATTTTTAGAGCCTGTTGAAGTGACTACTGTGCTCGATGGAAGGCATGAATAGAATCCAAGAGTTGTGGTCACCATACTCATTGCAAAGGCAATACAGTATGGTGACCCACACTATGGTGGTTTAGGAAAATGCTTTTTTTGGGGATGTAAAAGGCATGACTGTCATCGTGGCGGTGTAAGCCTCACACTCTGATAACAGACACCCATGCACCAGTGGGCCTCGTACTCTCCAACGAAACACAACAGCACGGATGCTGTCGCTTTAGGTTGGTCTTCTGTGAGCGGGTAGTACTGCCCCGGTCGAGTCGGTCCGTTTATGCTGAAGTCAGTGTTAAATGTACTTTTTGAAAAAGATTCAGAGGAGATCATCTCAGGAACCGTTTGCCGTTAAAAAGTAAAAGCTTACGGCATTTAACTGGCCTATTGTTCTAGTGGTTAGATACTCTGGCTGCTTATCCCTGGACATATAATTATATCATGAGCACGTTTATTTGTTCTGTGTCTGAGTGTAAATTATTTATTTAAATAAATAACAGTTTTTGACGGCATGCGTATGAAATTACTTAGTCTGGCCATAAATACTGTTACACTTAATTATAAAAAAATATTACATTTGAATTTCGAATCTGTCATTTTTATACGATTGTTCATTGTGTTTTCTCATTTTGGCGCCAATACATTGTAAAATATTTTGCGATATTAAAATGGTGTGGGGTGATAAAGAGATACGAATCGCTGTGATAGCATTACACAAAGTAGGTATGGAGCCAAATGCAATTTTTAAAACTCTCCATACACTTGGTATTAGTAAAATGTTTGTGTACCGGGCTATTAATAGGTACAATGAGACCTCCTCTGTTTGTGACAGAAAAAGATCTGGCCGTCCACGTAGTGTTCGTACGAAAAAGGTGGTCAAAGCAGTAAGGGAAAGAATTCGAAGAAATCCTGTCCGAAAGCAAAAGATTTTATCTCGGGAAATGAAGATAGCACCTAGAACCATGTCGCGTATTTTAAAAGATGACTTAGGACTTGCAGCCTATAAGAGACGCACTGGCCATTTCTTAACTGATAATTTAAAGAAGAATAGGGTGGTAAAATCGAAACAACTACTGAAGCGGTACGCAAAGGGAGGTCACAGAAAAATTTTGTTTACGGATGAGAAAATTTTTACAATTGAGCAACATTTTAACAAACAAAATGACCGTATTTATGCTCAAAGCTCTAAGGAAGCTTCCCAATTAGTCGACAGAGTGCAACGTGGACATTATCCGACTTCAGTGATGGTTTGGTGGGGTGTTAGCTATGAAGGAGTGACTGAGCCATATTTTTGTGAAAAAGGTATCAAAACATCGGCACAAGTGTATCAAGATACCATTCTTGAGAAGGTAGTTAAGCCCCTTAACATCACCATGTTCAATAACCAAGTATGGTCCTTCCAGCAAGACTCGGCGCCGGGTCATAAAGCTCGGTCCACGCAGTCTTGGTTGGAATCGAACGTTTCGGACTTCATCAGAGCTGAAGACTGGCCGTCGTCTAGTCCCGATCTTAATCCGCTGGATTATGATTTGTGGTCAGTTTTAGAGAGTACAGCTTGCTCTAAACGCCATGATAATTTGGAGTCCCTAAAACAATCTATACGATTGGCAGTGAAGAATTTTCCCATGGAAAGAGTGCGTGCTTCTATTGATAACTGGCCTCATCGTTTAAAGGACTGTATTGCAGCCAATGGAGACCACTTCGAATAAGCTTTTTATATTTTTAATTGTTTTATATTTATGTATTAAACTGACACACTGTAAAAGTAATAAATGTTATTTGCAGTTAACAATTTTCTTTTTTCTTTATTACAATATTTATGGCAAGACTAGGTATATACGGTAATTACCGAAAAAATCATTTTTGTAAATTTTTTAGCTGTCTGTCTCGTTGTTCCGGCTAATCTCTAACAATGCTAGATCGATTTTGACGGGACTTTCACTGGCAGATAGCTAATGTAATATGGAGTAACTTAGGCTACCACTAGAATAAATATATGGTTACACGAAAACAAAATTAAAGCAATGAAATTGCGGACAAAGTCGCTGGTAACAGATAGTCTATTATATGTATATATTTAGAAATATACCTGTACGTTTATCAGCAGTCTGGTTTATCTATCTACAGTACAGGTTCAGACTTGTTTTGGTCAGACAGCCGTGTGTGAGATGCGTCAAGCAATCATTATTTCCAAGCCTTCAAGAAAAGGGCGTACCTTCACCTGAAAGACCGGCAACATGCTTGTGACTCCTGAGTTGCAAGCGTTAATAGACGAAGATAACCGCTTTCTATGAAGTGACTCTTCTACTGTTTTACCCTCTAAATCATACTACTTCAACGTATTACTATGTTACTGTAATAATTTTAAAATCTCTTTCATTCCGTGTGGTGACAGATTAAGTATACCGAGTGTCACCAAGCCTATTTATACCTAGGGAAAGTTGCCAACAGGAGCGAACTGCTCATGATAACACAATCATGGATAAGGAGTCACATGCCATCAGGTAGGTAACCTTTACCCCACTATGTCATACAATAAAGAGATATCTTGTATCAATTAGTGAAGTGTGGTGACGCATT
Source organism: Hypercompe scribonia (assembly GCA_949316085.1). Taxonomy (NCBI): domain Eukaryota; kingdom Metazoa; phylum Arthropoda; class Insecta; order Lepidoptera; family Erebidae; genus Hypercompe; species Hypercompe scribonia. The sequence continues at coordinate 8,143,229 of OX438997.1, forward strand.
AAGAATACGTAGTATCATCCCGTCTACTCACCCCATGAGTGTCCTAAGAGGTGACTGAGGAAGTAACAGAGCAGCAGCACTACAAAGAAAAGGAAAACTTGACACAATTCTTTTTTTTTTAACGTGTAGAGATCCCCTAGGGCCGTCACCCCGCCGGGGTTTACGGCGGGGTGGTGTGTCGGAATCGGACCGACTACGACATCCAGATCCCTCCAAGCGCCTGCCTACATAAAAGCGGGCAACATCTGCGGATAAACTCTCTATTTAGGCGACGTATGGCACACGCAGACGTCACCTCCTCGCGGCTGGCCTCTATAGCGGATGGAGGGGAAACCCATCCCGTCCACCCGTGGCCACACTCAAGGCGGCATGAGACGCTGGTACGCGCGCCTGCGCCGCTCGGTTCGCCGGTGGCGAATTGAGTCCGAGTGGAGGTCATCCTCCCGGGCCCTCTCCGCCGCCTCCTTGTGCGAAATTGACACAACCCTATACCAACCCGTCTGGCCAGTGTAGTATCATCATCATCTCAGCTAAAGTCCACAGCTGGACATAGGCCTCCCTCAAGGTTCTTCACAACAGCCGGTCCTGTGCCACCCCCAGCCTTTATAAGGAGAGGACTGAGACTGTTGATGTGTGATGTGAATTGTGACTGTAGCTGTAATAAAGACAAAAGTGTCATTAAGCAAGGTAATACAATGCCATCTATCAACGCCATAGTAAAACTTTCATCAGTTTAAGAGATCGTTTTTTGTATAAAAATATTAATCTCGGTAACTAAGCGATGGATATTTTTTAAGGTGTTTTGAACTTCACGCTATGACCCTCAAGTAGGTAAGTTGCGATCCTAATTAAGAGTCACAGCGTGACAGCTTGAAGAAAAACTTGACACAAATTCTATTCCAACCTGGCTTACTAGCGTGGTACAGTAGGCTGAAAACTCCTTTATAAGGAGATGCTTATACCCAGCAGTGGACTATGATGCATAAGTAAAATCACGGGGTAAAAACGCCCACTTTTCTCCAGGATTTTGATCGCTCATCGGTATTTTGTGTTTACTAGAACCTCGTCTATCGATCCACTGTTGCACCACTTCTGTTTTGAACTTCACGCTATGACCGTCAGAAGGTAAGTTGCGATCCTTATTAAGAGTCACAGCTTGCAAACAGACGGACTATATTATTAAAAGTATTATTAGATAAAATTGAATCGTATAATCGAACAACCTTCAAGCGTATTTGCATGAGTCATTGAATGACACAGGCCAAGCAACTAATGCTCCTCTGTATGTCTTCAAGGTGAAGAGAAAACGAAAGTTTAAAGGTTAAGGTAATGGAGTAGTGGTTCTGAAGTGGATGGGTCAATATTTGACAAAAAAAAAAAACACGAAAAAACGAGAGTGCATTTCCCACCACAAAGTTATGGTACTAAACTAACCTCACCTGCAAGTGGTGCAACAGTGGATCGAAAGACGAGGTTCTAGTAAACACAAAAGCCCGATGAGCGATCAAAATACTAAAGAAAAGTGGGCGTTTCTACCCCGTCAGGGAAATTGCCGTGATTTTACTTATGCATCATAGTCTACCGCTGGACATAGACATCTCCTTATAAAGGAGGTTTCAGTCTACTGTACCACGCTGATAAGCCAGGTAGAGTTTGTGTCAAGTTTTTCTTCTCTTCACAGTTCTTTTATATACATAAAGGTATGTATGTATGTATGTACAAAAAATGTTAAGGGGGGTTTACTACATAACTTGGAATATACAGAACTTACTATCATTATAAATGGGAAAGATTGAGTTAGTTGTTCTTTTTCTTTATGAAGAGCCTGCCAAAGTGACTCTACTCTGCTTGATGAAAAGTATGAATAGAATCCAAAGAGTTGTGGTCACCATACTCATTGCAAATGCAGACAATGCAGTATGGTGACCCACACTATGGCGGCCTTGTGGGATGCTTTTTCACCGCCTTGGGGACGTAAAAGGCATGACAGTCATTATGACAGTGTAAGGCTTACACCGTTGCCACGATAACTGTCACCCCTGCATCAATGGACCTCCAGTCTCACACTCACCAACGAAACACGACAACACGGATGCTGGCGCTTTAGGTCGGTCTTCTGTGGGAGGGTAGTACTGCCCCGGCTCGACCGGCTACTACTAGTACCCAGTACTACTTTTTTCATGTAATAGGGGGGCAGAAAAGCAGGCTGGTTACCTGAAGGTAAGTAATAACCATCGCCAAATATCACTTGCTACTGAAGAGATACACTTTTTATCTCTTCCTCCAGAATTAGCGGCCGGGGGAGCGTTGGTCTTCTGGTACCCTCACATCGGTTTTCAGTAACACTGTATTGTTACTCCGGTCGATCCAACTCTTATATCCAACCATCGTCCACATGTCGCGGAAAACGTTACAAACATACATGAAACGGAAACAAAGAACACCCAGACTTTGAACAACAATTTGTGGATCACACAAAGTGTTGTCCTATGTGGGGTTTGTACCCACAACACTTAGCGTCGTAAAAAGCTGTGGGTGACCACGTAAACCAATACAGACTACGATATCCATGCAGTCAGTAAGAAAAAAGCTAAAGAAGTAATAAAGTCTCTCAGTGGCCATTTAAGTCATCATGTCTCCAGAAAAACCGATGGTCAGTGGAGCCAAAATGTACTAGAGTGGAGATCCCACTAATACAATCGTTGTGTACCGACGATTAGAAGGCAGTGACTGGTAGCGGATGGATGTGGACTGCCCAAAACTGGAATAATTGGCGCTCGTCGGGGGAACCTTCGCTCAGAAGGATTTGATTTCAAATAATAATGACAAAAACACATAAACATCTGGTCCGAGCCGGGAATCGAACCCGAGACCTCATGCACAACAGTTACATACGCTACAACTGCGCCATCGCCAGTCAAATACACTGATGGTACGATAACACCTAAGTGATGCCATAAACCTTGACATATCATAAGATAAATCTCCGTACGCAGCATCCTTATTTGATGTACCTATTTGACAGCTAATATAGAATGATGAATGACGCACAAAAGATTTGTGTTCAAATTGGTGCCGTCTGAAAACGATGCTACTTCATTATTCAATTGTTTGAGTCTTTACTGTGACAAAACATCTATTCCCATTATTTAGATACTTATCCTTGTACAAATTATCATCTTCCTAGCCTCTATTATTTCCAAGATCGCTTGGAATTGGCAACTAGTTGAACCAATTTTACTTGAATATTAGTTTTTCTACGGAGCGAGTTTAATTGGACCTCCGCAACCCCGAAAGAATAGAATCCAAGAGTTGTGGTCACCACATTTAGACAATCCAGTGTGGTGATCCACACTATAGCGGCCTAGTGAGATGCTTTTTCACGCCCTGCTTGGGGTAGTAAAATGCATGACAGTCATCGTGGCAGTGTAAGGCTCAAACCGCTACGAGTATTACGATAACTGTGACCCCTGCATCAATGGGCCTCCGGTCTCGCATTCACCAACGAAACACGACATCACGGATGCTGTCGCTTTAGGTTGGTCTTCTGTGGGAGGGTAGTACTGTCGCGGTCGATCCGGCCCGTTCGCGTTGAAATCAGCGTACCTCTATTACCTAATAGGCGTGAGTATATAATATGTGTGTCAAATTTATAATTGTTTTTAATAAAAATTAAGTTCGGCCATGAATATTTCCGTATAGTACAACACTTATTTGTCCACACAAAAATGACTCAAAACAAACTTCGTGTAGGGTTACCAGCTTTCCACGATCATATGGTCCTGTCATGCGGTGACAGATTGAGAATACGGCATGTCACCACTTCTAATCGTCCTCAACGTGTCGTGAAAGTTGACTAAAGAAGCAAACCTCGTGGGACAATAACATTCCTAATAGAAGGAAAATTTGTTTCAAACAATATACCACAACAAAGAAAAATAAATATTAAAAATTTGATCAATGGTAAATCCCAAGCGGTTCTTTGTCACCTAGACGCACACATTAACAATTGATAATATTGTACACACAAAACGAAGTCTATGCTGTTTCCTATAAATCCTAAACACCACTTACCATGTTGCTAAATACAATCTTATGACTTTTACATAAGTTAGCGTCTCAGTTACACATTGTCTGTGTGGTGACGGATTAAGAATACATAGTGTTACCACCCCTATTCATCCCGTGGGTGTCGTAAAAGGCGACTAAGGGAACAAAGTATGGAAGACAACATCATTACAAAGAGAAGGAAAACTTGAAACAAACTGTATACCAACCCGTCTGGCCAGCGTGGTATAGGCCAAAACCTCCTTGCTAAGGAGAGGGCTATGTCCAGTAGTGGACTGTAAAAGGCTGTTGATGTTGATGATGTTGATGATTACACATTGCGTGCTCTCGTTGTAACAATACAGTTAGCATTCAAATTTAATACGTCCAGTCCGTACCAGTATATTAGACCAAAACCATCGTTTAAGAGTAGGCCTATGTCCAACTGGGGTCTATCAAAGGCTGTTGCAACATACTCTCCCACGACAACCTGTTTCTGAACGAGAAAAAAATGAAAACCGTAAAATTCAAATCCACATGAACTAGAAATCATTGTCATTCTACTTAATCACCATTTGTATACAAAATAAATTCGTCTAAGGTCAGCCATTGTTTTAAATTGAGTTTAATATGATTTCATCTCGTCACAATGTCGGCCTGCTACATCTACGGAACCCTAATAGCTTTCTGCTTCATACATATTTATAAGGTTAAGGTTCGTACCCACTAGAGCTGTTCGCTTTATTGTTTTTTCATAAGGCTGTATCGCTTTTTGTTTGGAATAAATATGTTAAGACAAAAACATAATTGTATGTACTTATCGACGTGATGTACTCCAAGTCGATTTCAGTTACGGGCCAGTCAACTACGCAGGAGATGCTTAGTGCACAAGTGTGTGCGCACAGGTGCACTCTCTGTTCCCTCAGTCTCACAATCCGATGGGATGATTGTCCGAGACGACCGGGGGAGATCAAAATCGATAGGTTTACGAATTTTTCAAGGAGAAAACGTTCCAGATAACCTCAATAATATTTTTTGACCCGACCTGGGAATTAAACCCGAGACCTCTTGATCCGCAGTCGTATACGCTAACCACTAAACCATCGAAGTGATTATAGACGTAACAGTTCCCATAATAAATACAACATCTAGATCAAGTTTGTGAATGAAAGTACCATAACGATCCAGAACATATTATTAAAGTTTAGTTAGATTTTTATAGAAAATAAAAGTGGTGTGATATGTTTCTTGTTTTGTATGTTGTGTTATTGTAATTTACATTGATAATGACGGACACATATTCAGCGTCAATTAAATGTGACGGTCCGACAACCGGCCGCGCGATGACATACATTTGATACGCGCAACAATTCATACGCGCGTAGTTGAGATACTAGACATCAATATATCGCGTTTACAAGCATCGCGCGAATTCAAAATACGCGCGTAAATCGCGTGCACTACGCCAGACTCTCGACTCGCGCTTTATTCGCGCGTATTGCGCGCGAGTCGAGATACTAGGGACGCCTTGTTGCGTCCAGTTGACGCGCGAACTCGTTCAACCGCTTCGTTCAACTCCATGTTTCGTACTGAATTCCTCCCCAAATGCTCGCGCGTTGGTACGCACCTTGTGGACGCAACGGTCGCGCGTAATACGCGCGAGAGAATCGCGGCGAATTCGCCCTTTCTGGACAAGCTCTAAGAAAGAAGTGCGCGCGCGGCACGTGTTTGTATTTCCTTCCCTTTTCTATATCATCTATTTTAAATACATAAATAAATAAATATACCTCACACATCTCACACACGGCTCTCTAATTTCAATCTACGCAGAGCCTATGGTAACCAGACCGCTGATAAACATACTTAAATATATCTAAATATATGTGCTATAGAGAAATTACACACACAGACACAAAATCGTGCTCATCACTTAAATATTTGTCCTGGGTGAGAATCGAACCCACGACCTCCATCTTAACAATCAAGACCCCTAATAGCTGGACCAACAGGACCATTTCAAGTAAGATATATCTATTTATACACTTCATAGTACTTTTTTTTCTATATTAAGAGCCTGCCAAAGTGAGTCTACTCTGCCTGATGAAAAGCATGGATAGAATCCAAGAGTTGTGGTCACCATACTTATTGCAAATGCAGACAATGCAGTATGGTGACCCACAACACGGCGGCCCAGTGAGATGCTTTTTCACACCCCGCCTTGGGACGTAAAAGGCATGACAGTCATCGTGACAGTGTAAGGCTTACACAGTTACCACGATAACTGTCACCCCTTCATCAATGGGCCTCCGGTCTCGCACTCACCAACGAAACACGACAACACGGATGCTGGTGCTTTAGGTTGGTCTGCTGTGGGAGGGTAGTACTGCCCCGATTGAGTCGGCCCGCTCGTGTTGAAATTAGCACAAATTTCTTTTTCTTTTTTTATTGATAGCGTGGTAGGAAGTTTATTCAGATTGCTCCTAGCGGACGCAAGCGCTATGAATATTTGATGTTTTCAATAACAATGACCCCGACGGTCGACCTCAGACACTCTAATGGGTAGGTACCTTTATTCCTTTTATTGTAATGGATGTAAGATCGAATAGCAATCGAGGTCTTCACATTTCTGGTGCCGTTCAAAACAATATAGTAATAACTTACTTGTATTAACTAAATGTCAATATACGGTATCAATCTGACGGTCAACATTTCGGATATAATGGAACAGAGAAGCAAAAATTAGATTTTTTTTTTTTTTTTAAAGACAACGTCCGCACTAAGAATAAATTCTGTGTCGTGGAGGACTCTACAAACATACAAGAAACGGACACAAAGAACACCCAGACTCAGAACAACAATTTGTGAATCACACAAAGTGTTGTCCCATGTGGGGTTTGAACCCACAACACTCAGCGAAGGCGTGGCGACCTCTTAAACCACTAGACCTAACATACAGTCTTTTTTTTTTATTTTAAGTAACTGTTAAGTGATTCTACTCTGCCTGAAGGAAAGCATGAGTAAACTCCAGAAGTTGCGGTCACCATACTCATTACGAAAGCATATAATGCAGTATGGTGACTCACACAATGGCGGCCTAGTGAGATGTTTTTTCACGCCCCGTTCGGGGACGTAAAATGTATGGCAGTGTAATGTCAGCGTAAGTTTCACTCATTTACCACGATGATTGTGACCCCTGCATCAATGGGCCTCCGGTCTCGCACTCACCAACGAAACACGCCAGCACGGATGTTGTCGCTTTAGGTTGGTCTTCTGTGAGAGGGTCTGCCGAATCGAGCCGGTCCGTTCGTGTTGGAATCAGCGTGGTTCTACTACCTAACGTTCTATGTTATGCATATATAAGTAGCTTGTATGTATGTATGTAACTTATGTGTAAGTAAACTTGACAACTGAGATGAGAAATTACAAACAAATACTTGAATTTTATTTATTTATATAGATAATCCTAGGTAGTAGAGCCACGCTAATTTCAACACGAGTGGGCCGGCTCATACGAGGCAGTACTACCCCCCCATAGACAAAGCGACAGCATCCGTGTTGTCATGTTTCGTTGGTGAGTGATGCAGGGGTGACAGTTATCCTGGTAACTGTGTGAGCCTTACACAGTCACGATGACTGTCATGCCTTTTACGTCCCCAAGCGGGACGTGAAATAGTATCTCACTGGGCCACTATATTATGAGTCACCATACTGCATTGTCTGCATTTGCAATGAGTATGGTGACCACAACTCTTGGATTCTATTCATGCTTTCCATCAGGCAGTGTAGAGTCACTTTTGCAGGCTCTTAATTTAGAAAAAATAATAACAAACAATGTAGGTACCTTGGCCATTTATTCAAATTAAAAACATAAAATTCAACCTAAATTCTTAAAATTCCTGATGGTTTTATTGTGAAATTGAACACAAATAATGTTGTTTAAGCTTAAGATGTTAGTCATAACCGGACTTTACCATTCAAATACCTGAGATATGATCTAGAACAGTCTTGACGTTAAGTCGTCTCTTTAAACGGTGACCTCCGATAACCTAGATTGTAAGCTACCTGCGCCCACGCAGGTCGTAGATCAGCGTTTCAAGTAAGACTAGAAACCACAGACTTGTTATGATGCAACTGATATCTCTTAATAACGCTAACTTTCGCTTTTTTATGATTAAGTGAACAAATTAACAGCGGCTGTCTACAGTCGCATATACTTCAGTACTTCGACCATATCTCTAGTCGTTAGCTAGTAGGAAAGGTGAAAGGATTAGATTTCCCGGCAAGGCATCCATACACTGGACCTACCACGTGAAACCTACAATCGGACACCGTGTGTTTGACTGTAGCAGTCTGCCAATATGGAGAAATGGAAGCAGATTGTACGAGGGGTTTTCTCCGCCTCTAACACGGATGTAGACGTTCTGTGTCACCACGACCGCTCTGCCAAGAGTGACACGACAGAGAAGAAGAAGAGTAAAAAAATAAATCGATTAGATATCTGTTGGCTAATGTTATGTGGATGCAAACTTTACCATAGCTTAGTTTCAGCTTATTGCTGTCCACTGCTGAATGAAGGTCTCCCCCAAAACCTGCATCCGTCCACAAAAACTGAACGTGAACAAAACTTATACTTTAGCTTTACGACTGACTTTTTTTACTTTAGCTCTGCCTGATATGGATCATTTAAATGTGACATAGATGTGTATATATTTGTGAAGTATGTATTGTATATGTGTTTATGTATGTACAAATTTACTGAGGGGTATATTTTTGTTGATAATGTAACCTCTGTGCAACCCTTACAATATTTCTACACAGCCCTAAAGTTGATTGGAAGAGAATGCCGTGGGCGTTAAGACACAATTACGTTACTTTTGAATGGCCTTTCTACCTCCATTAGAGTAGAAGAAGTCCTACAATAATCTGACATCTGACTACATATAAATAAAAATAAATAAATATCTCGGACATTTGACACAATGTTATCTAGTTTCAAACTAAGCAGAGCTTGTGCTATGATAACTAGACTGATAGAATACTTATATACTTTTTTTTTGTAAGTACACATATATTATACATAGAGAATCCCCGAACTCCAAAACAATTATTTGATTCGACTCGAGATCGAACCCTCAAGCACAGCATTCACTACCGCTGCGCCACCGAGACAGTTAAATAGTAAATTGATTCAATTAAAACGGATCCCTGTCTCCTTTGGTAAGCTCTCGTAAACATCAATAATACGAATGATTTATAAATATTTAATAACTATAACCTTTTCAATAACTTATTAACACGTCCATAAATAACACTATTCTATGTCTAATATCCTTTTAAAACTGGATTAATCGATTCAAAATTACAAAATAATTGCAAAATCTTAATTGAAATTTAAGATCAATATGATTTGGTTCGCAAATAAAATATATGGCAATCATTTATAATGACAGGTGTAGGTGAGATGATGGTAAGTGTCTATCACCCACACACATTAGTAAGAAATACAAATTCGTGTTTTGCGGTTTTGTTCCTTTGGGAACCTTCCGCATTTACCCGTAAATAAGTCGCTTTTATGACGTGGCTTCACTCCTACTTTATTAATGTTTTAAAACATTTAAATTAGGCTTTTTGGAATTCATTACCAGCACACGTGTTTCCCTCCCACTACAATCCCGGGTCCTTTAATAGGGGCGTGAAAAAGCATGTCACTAGGCCGCCATAGCGTGGGCCACCATACTGCACTGTCTTCATTCGCAGTAAGTACGGCGACCACCGCTCTTGGATTCTATTCATGCTTTCCATCAGGTAGAATAGAGTCACATTGGTAGGTTTCTATACAAAAAATTTTAAGCTAATAAAGCTAAGCTAATAAAGCTAAATTTTGTTCAATGAAGAAAACTCGTTGACAAGGCTGTTAAATTTCAAGGATTCTTTCTATTTCTCTGGGTCACCTTCATCAGATATTGAGCTGGTTATAATTAAAATAACCCAGGAGTATACCCTTTCGATAACACATTTGATTTTGGAAAACAGACCACAATTAACAAAGAAATTTCGTTAGAAACATTTAAAAATATACAGTCTAATTAAGAATTTATAGGCAGTAGAACCATGCTGATTTCAGCACGAACGGGCCGGTTTGGCCATGGTAGTATTACCTTCCCACAGAAGATCAACCTAAAACGACAGCATCCATGTGTCGTGTTTCGTTGGTGAGTAGACCGGAGGCCCATTGATGCAGGGGTTACAGTCGTCGTGGTGTGTGCAATACAATGCCACGATGACTGTCTTGCCTTTTACGTCCCCAAACGCGTGTAAAACCATCTCACTAGACCGCCATAGTGTTGGTCACTGTACTACATTTTCAATGAGTATGGTGACCACAACTTTCCATCAGATAGAGTAGAGTCACTTTGGCAGGCTCTTAAAAAAACCTTCCTTTGTGTTTCTATACTACGTTAAAAACACGAAGTTAACTAAAATCTATGCTACTGTAAAATTTAAAGACATCGTTTCTCAACACCTGTATTATTCGTAACCTACATTAATAATTTCACCTTGTAACCCTTAATATTATTTTGATAACTAACAAATAAACGTAAAAACCAATGGAGTATCACTTTAAAAAGTAATGATCGCAAAATAAAAGGCTCGCTTACGATATTTCAAAGGTCGAGGGCATGTGTAATTGACTAGAATTTGACCGCGATTGCACTTGCCAGCAGCTTTTACAGTCCACAGCGAAACGTAGGCTTCTTCTTGAAAAGGAGAGTTTGGCCTACCTCCTAGTAAATATTTTTATTTTTTTCAGATATTTGACACACAACATCGTCTAGTTTCAAACTAAGCAGAGCTCGTGCTATGATAACTAGACTGACTGATAGAATACTTATATACTTTTTTGTAAATACATACGTATAAAACACCCGAACTTCGACACAAATATTTACAGATCATACAAACAGTTGGTCCGACACGAGAATCGAACCCGAGACCTCAAGCATAGCAATCGCATTCACTACCGCTGCGCCATCGAGGCAGTTTACATGTAGACAGTAATAATCAATCATCCTGTAAACTAAACGCACTCGTAACAATAGGAAGACAAATAAAATGTTCACCAAAGGTAAACAACACTCGGTCGAACGCTAGACAGGTTTATACTCCTACCTACCCTGTATCGATTATGTCTTGAATATTACCTGTTCATGTAGATATATTAAACGAAACAGAGCGAAATGAGGAATGTACATTCGCACTCAAGTTAAACCAATACGGGTTTTATGAGTGTTTGAGGTTTTTATTGTATACTATTGATGCAGGGGTGACAGTTATCGTGGTAACTGTGTAAGCCTTACACTGTCACGATGACTGTCATGCCTTTTACGTTCCCAAGCGGGGTGTGAAAAGGCATGTCACAAGGCCGCCATAGTGTGGGTCACCATACTGCATTGTCTGATTGCATCATTTGCAATGAGTATAGTGACCACAACTTTTGGATTCTATTCATGCTTTCTATCAGGCAGAGTAGAGTCACTTTGGCAGGCTCTTAATATAAAAAAAACTGTTTTTTGTTGTATATAAAAAAACCACGCTGGTCAGACGGGTCGTTGCAGGTGTTCCCGGGTCCTCGTATCTTCGATGCAAAATGGCACACCGTGTGGTCTGATTTCAACACACCATCTAACAGCAAACTTCGGTAGGTTAAAGTGAGTTTCCACGTGTCTAAAAAAAGGATTTCTTTCAAGCTTTCCTTCTCTTTGCAGTGAAGGTGTCTTGTTTAGTTGTCTGGCTGCAATTGGGTAAATATAAAACCATCATAATATGGGTAAAAGGGGTCAGATCGACCAGGGTTACTCTTGTTTCACACAAAACCCATGTTAAGCTGCCGTTGTGTTTAAGTCAGTGAGGTTTTCAGAATTTAGGCACATGCATGGTGGTTTTAATAACCCTTAACACAGCTGTCTAATAGTTTTTGTTTTTAAATCTTTGTTTTTTCTTTCGTGGTAGCATGAAAGTAGAATTAATGCTGTAGAGAAACGTCCCTAAGAAGCATGTGTGGTGTGAATGTTAGTGACAGAGACAGAGATCTAGTGATAAGAGAACATTGCGGACTGAAAGAAGATGTAGTAACAAAGATTGAAGAAGACATGCCTTGACGGTTTGGCCAGGTAGAGAGGATGGATGATAAAAGAAAAGAATTTATAGAGTGAGTGTGTGTGAAAGTGTCAGACGAGGTGGTCCATGGTGAGTAATTTTTCAACCAAATTGGTGATGTTCTGAAGAAGGGCCATGTGAAAAGAACCAGGATCCAGCGAGCATGCATGCAGCGATTGTGGAATGTTGACGAAGTAAGAGGTTTGTCAGGATGGTAGAAGGTGGAGATCAATTGTTGTCTGTCTACACCTCTGGGTAATAGGCGTGACTTTATGTTAACTTATATACATACTAGCGTTTGACCGAGGCTTCGCCCGCTTGAAATTGGGTCTGCAACATTAAGTTTCATAACAGATCATTTTAAATAAATATATTTTTAACACACAAACGATCCTACGGTACATCATCTTTGTGTGACTTCAATAGTTTAGGCAGCGTACGCCAAAATAACTCAGGGGCCAGTTTTTCTGCCGACTTAATTGACATGTATCGTTATATTACGATCAAAATTATATAAAATCATTACAAATTGTAGCCTATATGTTATTCTGATGTATAACCTATATTACTGTAAAGTTTCATCCAAATCCGTCCGCTAGTTTTTTCCGTGAAAGAGTAACAAACATATATACCATACCCATAAACTTTCGCATTTATAATTTAAGTAGGATGTGGAATAACAAGGAACGAGTATCATAAAAATGACTTTACACAGCTCACACACGGCTACCTGTTGCCATATTAAGTATAACTTGTACTATGGTAAAATAAATATATTTCTAAATACATATTTTTCTTTTTTTTAAAAAACAGCCAACGCCCGCATTAGGAATAAATCCTGTGTCGCGGGGGACTTTACAAACATACAAGAAACGGACACAAAGAACACCCAGACTCAGATCAACAATTTATGGATCACACAATGTATTGTCCCACGTGACATTTGAGCCCACAACACTCAGCGAAGTAGCGACCGCTTAAACCACTTTTTTTTAATTTTTTAATTTTTTTAACGTGTGGAAACCCACTCGGGCTGTCACCCACCGGGGTTTACTGCGGAGTGGTGTGTCAGAATCGGTCCGACTAAAACCACACGGTGTGCCACTTTGCGCCTGACATAGGAGGGATCCGGGAATAGCTGCTATAACGACATCCAAATCGCTCCTAGGGCCTGGACGCTAACGCGGGCACCATCTGCGGGTAAACTCTCTATTTTAGGCGACGTACGGCACGCGCGGACGTCATCTCCTCGCAGCTGGCCATTGTAGCGGATGGAGGGAAAAAACCCGTCCCGTCCACCCGCGGCCACACTCAAGGCGGCATTAGGTGCTGGTAAGCGTGCCTCCACCGCCCGGTTCGCCGGCGGCGAATTGGGTCCGAGTGGAGATCATCCTCTCGGGCCTTTTCCGCTACCTCCTTTCGCAAAATTACATCTTCGCAGAAGGTTGCGATCGCGGTAAAACAACTGTCGCTACCGACCATGGAGCCTATGATGGCCGGTAACGAGAGATCTCCTCCAATAACTGCAGTGAGGACCCCACGCTGCGCTGCCCAGGCGGAACAAACCGCTAGCGTGTGCTGAGCCGAGTCCTCACTGCAGTCAGAGTGGTGATAGGCAGGACTCAATTCCCTCCTGGCGACCGAGTGCAGATGCTTCCCAAAGTAACCGTGCCCGGAAAGGATCTGCGTCAGTCGAAAGTAAAAGGGTCACATTCTGTCGCCCTGCCCACTCGGCAATGACCGGCTGGACAGCTTCCATAGCGGCAAAACCAGCACCTGGAGCCTCCAGCCGGATCGACCAACGAGCCATCGTGGCTCGACGAGCGGCCTCTCGCCACTCGCGTATCTCTTCGGGCGGGGGCCGTATGCCGCTATTCCCCCGGAAGTCAGTCTGTCGCCGATAAATTTCGGCGAGCACTTCCGCCTCCAAATACCACGGCAGAGTTCCGGCCAAACCGCACGCCGCCTCCATCGATACGGTGCGGTAACTACGTATGGCTCTAACCGCCAATATTCTCTGAGGGTGCCAGAGGTGAGCCCTATTCTGGGCGGTCGTAGCAGCCGCCCACACCGGTGCACCATACAGTGCCATTGACCGGACAACCCGCGTATAGCCATCTCGTCGCAACGATGTCTCCACCCAAATTGGGCAAAAGTCGCCCAAGGGCGGAAGCAGCGCCGACCAGCTTTGGAGAAAGCTGTCGGAAGTGCTCGTCGAAGAGCCACCTCCCGTCAGGGATCAGGCCCAGGCACTTCATCTGGACCCCATTAATTCATTTTTCTTCAATATCTTCAATGGGCAGCATACGGTAAGCTGCGTTACATCTTTGAGTACCCTACCTACCCATAACGACATACGGAACCGAGACGTGGACACTCACCATTGGGCTGATCCACAAGTTTAAAGTAGCTTAGCGTACTATAAAGCTTACAATGCTGGGCGTTTCTCTGGCTAATAAAATTCGTAATGAGGTTATTCGACAGGGAAAAAGTACGCTGAAGTAGAAGTGGGCCGGTCATGTCTCCAGACGAACCGGTGGTCGATGGAGCCGAAGTGTGCTAGAGTGGAGACCACGATTGGGCCAACGTAGTGTAGGGCACCATGCGGGGCGATGGACGAAGAAGGTGGCTGGCGGCGGATGGATGCGAATCGCTCAAGGCCGGGATAGTTGACGCTCCTTGGGGGGAGACCTTCATCGACTTCTTATAATTTTATTATATTGTCATTAAACGATTTAATTTTTTTGTGTAGCAACATTTAACGAGTGTTGCCAGTAATAAAAATAGGAAAAAATTTTGATGTGAAACATCTAATTGGTCCGGCTGTTGGCGTGGTGACGCGTCGTTACTGCACACGTCACCTCGCTGTGTGATACTATTTACATTTTTCTAATTAATTATAAGTAATTTCGATGTTACACGTGTATTTTCTAAATTTCTAGTTCTGGGTTGCCATTAACTATTAAAATAGTTGAATATAATGATTTATTTTTGTCTTATCCTTGAATGTTTTAAGACGTAAATGTCAGATTTCGTTATTTCAATAGTAAATGTTTAAATCTAAATATTATGAATTCCGTTTGCCTTCCTGACAACACAGCTTAATCATTGTTTGATCTTTAAATGTAAGTACCTACTCTAGTCGATTTATTTATATCTTACTAGATTTTGCCCGCTGCTTCGCTCTCATGGAATTTGCGCTGCCACATTAAGTTTCGTAACAGATCATTTTAAATAAATATATTTTTTGTAATAAAAAGTATCCTATGCTACTTCTAATACCTCTAAGAACATGTGTACAAAATTTCATGATAATCGGTTGAGTAGTTTTCGCGTGAAACCGTAACAAACAAACTTACATTCGCATTTATAATATAAGTCGGAATCTTAAATACTATTTGAGATTTCTCTCCCCATTATCAACAGCCTTTAGTGATCAGTTTCCAGACATAGGTCTCTACTGCCTCGGAGGCGCAGCGGTAGTGAATGCGACTGCGATGCTTGAGGTCTCTGGTTCAATTTCCGGGTGGGACCAAATGTTTGTGTGATCGGCAAATATTTGTTTCGAAGTTTGGTTGTTTTCTATGTATAATATGGATGTATTTACACAAAAATATATAAGTATTGTATCAGTCAGTCTAGTTATCATAGCACAAGCTCTGCTTAGTTTGAAACTAGATGGCGTTGTGTGTTAAATGTTCGAAATATTTATTTATTTATTAATTATTTACTTAAATGGTAATTAAACCTACTATGGCACGCTGGTCAGACGACTTGGTACGGTTTGTATCAATTTGCAAGTTGTTTACGACCAACTACTTTTTAAATATTATTTTTTTAATATTATTAATTACAAATATATTTATCATACATCTCGATAGGTGGCGTTCTACTACTTGACTGAATCGCGTTATCATTTCATTGCCAGCAGCAGTATAACATACTTAAGATTTAGTAAAAAATAGTCTTATAATTGCCAAATTCTAAAATGTAAGTAGCCTAATTTTTCCCTATAACATCAGCTATCTGTCAGTGAAAGTCCCGTCGAAATCAGTCTAGCCGTTCTATTGATTAGTCGGAACAAACAGACAAAAATTGTAAAAATATTATTTTGGTGTATGTATATTCATATGCATGTTGTAAAAAGCGGTTAATTCCATATTACAAACAGACACTCTAGTTTTATTTATATGCATAGATATAATGGATCAGATAACAACTGGAGTTTTCATTTCTCAGACCCTTCTAGTATATCCCTATGGATATATATATAGAACTGTATATAACGGCTAGACCGATTTCGACGGGACTTATCTGACAGATAGCTGACTACTAGTATATCCCTATGGATATACTAGAAGGGTCTGAGAAATGAAAACTTCATCTGTATAGAACGGCTAGACCGATTTCGACGGGACTTTCACTGACAGATAGCTGATTTCATAGGGAAAAATTTAGGCTACACCTATTATATAGGACATATAGAGGTCAAAAAGGTCACATTTACGCTAGTCGGAAAGGAAATACCTAGAAATTAAATGAAATTTCATTTGAAATATATAATTTACTAGCTGACCCGGCAAACGTTGTTTTGCTATTTTTACTAAAATGGCTATTAAAAAATAAGGGCTGATCGTAGAAGGGTGAAAATTGAGGATTGTATGTATTTTTGCATGTTGTATCATAAAAAAATAGAAATTAAAAATTTTGTCTAAAAAATAAAAAAAAAAATTAGGGTTGTACCCCTAACATTTAGGGGGATGAAAAATAGATGTTGGCCGATTCTCATAGATACCGGATAAGCACAAAAAAATTCATCAAAATCGGTCAATCCGTTTCGGAGGAGTATGGCAACGAAAACTGTGACACGAGAATTTTATATATTAGATGTATAATTTAAGCAAGTTTATAATCTAAGACCAATTTAAGTTAGTAAATTCGGCTTTAAGGAAAAATTGTGATAGCGTGATCAAAAACCACAAATTCTAAATTTAAAAAAAAGAAACCATAGAGATACGAACTAATCAGGTCCCGGATCACAATTTATAAGCGGTCAAGTTCGAGTCGTGATTACGATATTCAAAATTAGTTCATCTACTTTAGAAAATCAAATAGATTTTTAGAATATTGTGGTGATAGTAACGTTTATGAAATACAGGGCAAACGAATGGATGGTTTACTTGCTGGTAAGCGACTTCCATCACCCATAGTCCTTGAAGTCAAGAGACATGTCAGATTGCACGGATGACGTAATTTTCCAATCAGTTTTCACACTGCTTTTTTTTCTATCTTAAGAGCCTGCCAAAGTGACGCTACTCTGTCTAATGGAAAGCATGAATCCAAGAGTTTTGGTCACCATACTCATTTCAAATACTGACAACGCAGTATGGTGACCCACACTAAGGCAGCCTAGTGAGATGCTTTTTCACACCCCGCTTGGGGACAAAAAGGCATGACAGTCATTGTGACAGTGAAGGCTTACACAGTTGCCACGATGACTGTCACCCCTGCATCAATGCTCGCAGCCCAAATGTAACCCCATTGAGTCTGGGTGTTCTTTATGCCCTTATATGTTTGTTAAGTACCCCGCGACACACGATATATCCCTGATGCTGGTGTTGTCTTTCGCCATTTCAGTCACACTTCCTCTAGTCATAAGGAGGAGGTTTTGGACTTCGTAACCTCACTCGGTAAAAAGCAACTAAAGAACTCCAGTTTTATGTGAAACCACTGAAGTCCACTCCAATCGAACTTCGACAATACATGTCGAAGTATAATCTCCTTAGATAAAATACGACTTTGTTTTAACACGCCTCTGTCTATCCCTTCGTGAATATTAAAGTAAACTTTATGTATTTTTATTCTTCTTCTATTTCGACGATAATTAATAATGTCACACATCTCACACACGACAGTGTCCCATGGTAGCTAGATTACTGATAAACATATTAATATATTCATCAAAATACACCAATTATTCATTGCGCTTAACACTCAATCCTTGTCCTGGAGTTGGGTTTTTTGCTTGATGGTAATCGCTTACCGAGATCAGATAGTCAACAGTCAGAATTTTATTGTTAATGGAACCCTAAATGGCGTTTCGTCCATTGACACAACTAGAATATAATCGTACGAGGCAGAGATGGTACATTCTTGGAAAGTCCCAAGTTTTAATGATTTATGGAGCGGATGTTCCGCGTCTTATAAATAGATTTTAAATGCAGGCCGAACTAAAAATGCCCCGGGTTTTTACATAAAAACATTTAGGAATTTCAACAATGACTTTAACTTGCTCTGGCAAACGTGGGACCAAAACACTAGTGAAAAGTGGGCGTTTAATATGCCTCTGTCTACCCTTCTGGGGCAACAGGCGTGATTTTATGTATGTCTTTACTAGTAGGCCTCTCTTTGTGGCCTCCCTAGGATAGGGTCTGACTAGGCGCGCGTTTCTGGAGGGGACCTGAAATAATATGATCCGGATTCCCTTCAGAAAAGGACGCCTGAGACCGGCCGCCGTGGTGGTTTTTTTAGGCCTCTCTTTAGAAATGAGGTTTTGGTTTACTGTGCCACGCTGCCAGTTTGTCATGGGTCCGGGTGTCGTTAACAGTTGTTCCCGGTTCCCTCCACTCTCAGGTGAAGAGTGGCACACCGTGGGGTTTTAGTCGGACCAATTCCGATACACCATCGCGCCGCAAACCCAGGTAGGATTTCTACACGTTAAAAAAACAGGATTTGTGTCATATTTTCCTTCTCCTTACAGTGATGTTGTCCTGCGCAGTTTAGTCGGCTCTTACGACACCCCCGGGATAGAATGGGGATGGTGATATTCCGTGTTCTTAATCCGTCGTTATCAAGAAACATACGTTTTAAAAATATATATTAAAAATATTGCTTTTCTAACAGTTTCATCACCAAACATCGGTATGTATCCATTAGCAAATGTCTAACATATACGTGCTCTAGATAAGGTTGCAATATTTCTAAAAAAAAATGTCAAAATATGCACATGAAATTTCATTGAATGTTAAAATAATTTTAATGATGATGAAATTATTTATAAGTCCTCATGAAATAAGTCTTCATTAAGTCTCTTTTAAAAGAAATCAATTCTTTGTCCACTTGATAATATGTAAATGTAAAAATATATCGTAGTTTGATCAGAATATAATTGATTGATTCACATTATTGAACACATTTCGTCATGTTACTAACGAAAACTGACCATCTGTATCTAAACTAATATTATAAAAACTAAAGAGTTTGTTTGTTAATGTGGCGTCTTCTTCATACAGTGCAAGCACATGATACTATAACGCCATCTACCGAAGACACATCGAACGACGGAGTAACGAATTATAGAGGAACTACTAATCCTGTATCGCGATATAGAAATTCCCGCGTCGATTAGCATAGACACCACTTCTCAGCTTCATTGTTGAGCCACGACACGCCAGGCATGATCACCTCGCCTGGTTGGAGATCGTCCCTTTGTGTTGAAGGTACACGACTTGGCTTGGTGACCGTTTAAACCACTAGGCTAACCGTGCAGTCAGCTTCCATTGCGTGTATTTAATACGAGTTAAATTTTCGTAAATATAATGTGTGAAAGAATTGAACCATTTTAAAAATTCTTAAAAATATCCGCGACAGCATAACTTTAAAAGTTGGCTCACTATAAACTTTTTAATGGTAAGCAAATTTGTTCACGCTGTATAAAACCACGCTACGAGCAATAGGAGATGCAAACATGGTTGTGTGGATCAGATAGCATTAGAATAGAATAAAAATAGTGTTGCAGGAATAAGATTAATGACCATGTCCAAATGTTAGCATTATTGCTCAAAAGTAACTGCTTACAAGCAACGTTAAGATCGACAAAACAACTGTAAACAGACGAAAACAAGAGCAGTTTTGATATAACATTGTTAAAGAATCATAAAATAATATTTCACTTTACTCTCTGCATTTTAAGCAAAAATGGCGCATCGAAACATAATATTCTGAACACTTAATGTTTATATGTAGTGTGCAAAACATTTTTGAAGATAGTAGAGACACGCTGATTTTAGCACGAACGGGCCGGCTCGACCCGGGAAGTACTACCCTCCCACAGAAGACCAACCTAAAGCGACAACATCCGTGGTGAGTGCGAAATTTCCAAGCGAGTCGTGAAAAAGCAACTCACTTGGATGCCATAATGAGTCACCATGCTGTATTGCCTGCATTCACAATGAGTTTGGTGATCACAATTCTTGGATTCTATTCCTGCCTTCCATCAGGCAGAGTAGAGCCACTTTGGCAGTGTCTTGAAATAGAAAAAAGAAGTCTTTATCAACCGCCTTTAACAGTCCTCCGCTGGACATAGCCCTCAGAAAGGAGGTTTTGGCCTACTATACCACGCTGGTCAGACAGATTGTCGTAGAGTTTGTTTCAAGTTTTCCTTCTCTTAAAATGGCGTTGTTCGCATAGGTTCCTCCCTTAGTCGCCTCTTACGATAACCATGGGATGAACAGATGAAACTTCGCATTCTTAATCCGTCACCACATGGAACACATTTTAAACAGTATAAGGTATTTATTAAAAAAAAAAACAAAACACTTTCATGCAATTGCAATTAAATAAGCAATCGCTCCCCTCATTCTCATAAATAAGACAAATGTAAAGAACATTTCAAGCCAAAAACCATAAAGCCATTTGAATACAAAACATACTATAGATACTATGTACGTCATTATTCTTTTCTGGAAAAAGGGGGGTTTGTCCAACTATACCACGCGAGACAAGTCGGCATAAAGCTGTTGTACCGACAGGATGAGTAGGGTGGTAAGTTTCACCACCCCTACTACGTATTATCAATCCGTTACCATACGGACGTACACACATACACTAGTAAAACAAAGCCTTCCTTCTGGTACAATCAACAAACATCAAATAACCTGTCTATCCGTTTTCCCCTTATTCCGTCAAAAAAAATAATTAGCAACACTATAACACAAGGAACTAAGCAACAGTTCTTTAACTTAAAAATATAAACGTCTTGTCTATGAGTCGTTAAGGAAATTCCCATAAAAATATGTTGAAATACCCATAATTTACGAACCGTAAACTTAAGTGTTGTCATATAAGAATATAACTCCCATTGTTTTGTCTCTGTTTGAATAAATTAAAAAAAAAGCAAGTGAATTGTTTTTGCGCGGCGTTTTTGTTATTTGTATACACGTCCACTATTGCCAAATAATTTTGTAACCCGCTAATGAAGTCTACAATTACAATTTGCATTGTATTTTATTGTATACTGAGAAAATAGTAAATTTAAAACTACTGAGATATATGTTTTTATTTTACAAAAGAAAATATTACAAATAAAAATTTATTTAATAAATTATTGTATTTAAAGAAAACGTTTAAAACAGTAGAAAAGTTACATACAAGATAAATGTACATATATATACATGTCCGTGGGGTGACGGATTAAGAATACATAGTGTTACAACCTCTATTCATCCCGTGGGTGTCGTAAAAGGCGACTAAGGGGACAAAGTATGCAAGACAACATCATTACAAAGAGAAGGAAAACTTGAAACAAACCCTATTCCAACCCGTCTGGGCAGCGTGGTATAGTAGGCCAAAATCTCCTTGCTAAGGAGTGGCCTATGTCCAGCAGTGGACTGTAAAAGGCTGTTGATGATACAAGATAAAAAATTTACCATTTTCATGAAACTTTAAAAGAAACAATTTGTCTAATCCGTTATCACGTTCAAAACTATGTCGTCTGGGCATTATCTGTCTCTCATAGCTGAAATACTTTTTTTTCTGTATTAAGAACCTGCCAAAATGACTCTACTCTGTATACACGCAAAGCATGAATAGAATCCAAGAGTTGTGGTCACCATACTCATTGCAAATGCAGACAATATGGTCATCCATACTACGGCAGCCTAGTGTGGTATACTTTATTTATTTTCTTTTAATTATCATTCATATGTATATATATTTAGTATTTTTGTAAAATTTGTGTATGATAAACATAAAAATGCCATATCTACAGATTTTATTTGTTACTCGAACTTCTACTCGTATATAGCATCCGCTTAAAATAAAATTAGTCCATCTAAAGGTTACCTGAAAGAAATTACTATAAGCACTAATGCCGCTGTGGCGACTTCCACATAAGTGCAAACAGAAAAACATACTACAGCGCCATCTAGCGAAGATACATCGAACTACGGAGTATAATGAACAACGGAGGAACTACTAATCCTGTATCGCGAAACAGAGATTCGCGTGGCGATTAACATAAATACAACATCCCAACATCAACCGTTGGGCCGTGTAGCCAGGCATGATCACCTCACCTGATCGGAGGATCCTACCTTTGCGTCGGAGGGACATGACACACGTTTCCTCCACACCGCCCTTTGTACATCACAATTGTTGTTAGTTGAGATCGGGTTTGTTGTTATCTAGTAGTTTCAGTCTACTTGACGGTCGACCATGACATTAGCAGAGCATATACTATGGTAACCAGAGTGCGGATACATACATATTATTGAAAACATAATTATAGACAAATTTGACGAGTTTGTGGTTAGTGGCCCTGGCTGCGAAGTCGGAGGTCGTTTCCCACCCAGGACAAATATTTGTGTGATGAACTATTTGTTCTGTGTATGAGTGTCATTTATCTGTTATATATATGTATTTAGCGATATTAAAGCATGTTTTTCAGCAGTCTGATTACCATAGTACATAGGCTTTGTTTAATTTGAAATCAGACAGCCGTGTGTGAAACGTGTGAGGTTACTTCTTAATTACAACTGAACAGAAAAATGATGGTTCTTATCACGCTTCATTTGTGCTGGGTGGTTGTGCACTAATCTGGATACCTATAGTTTAATAGTTAATTGTGTGTTATCTCAGATCATCGATCATCATCAACAGCCTTTTACAATCCACTGCTGGACACAGGCCTCTCCTCAGCTAGGAGGTTTTAGCCTAGTATACCACGCTGGCCAGACGGGTTGGAATAGGGTTTGTTTTAAGTTTTCCTTCTCTTTGTAATGATGTCTTGCATACTTTGTTCCCTTAGTCGCCTTTTACGACACCCACGGGATGAATAGGGGTGGTAACACTATGTATTCTTAAACCGTCACCACACAGACAATTATATCCTCCTATCCTATCCTATTTTGACTGCACGATTGGCCTAGTGGTTTAAGCGGTCGCCATGCCACTTTCCACTTCGCTGAGTGTTGTGGGTTCAAATCCTACATGGCACAACACTTTGTGTGATCCATAAATTGTTGTTCTGAGTCTGGGTGTTTTTGTGTCCGTTTCTTATATGTTTGTAAAGTCCCCCGCGACACAGGATTTATTCCTAATGGGGGCGTTGTCTTTTTTTAAAAAAAAAAAAAAAAAAAATATCTCCGAATTATCTCAGAAACGGCACTTAAATGTAGAACTGAATGCAAGTGTGTAGCCTCAACGGCGTTGATGGAACAGTTAATCTGAACCAGTAATTGAACATGTAAAGATTAAAAGTATATTAGAAATATAACAGATCAAAATATGCATTAGGAGTTGCCAGTAGTACTGTGTACTGTACAATACATACATCACTCCATAAAATCACATGTATTTCCCTGGAGAATTAGGCATATTAAACGCCCACTTTTCACCAGTGTTTTGGACCCACGTGTGTGTGGCGAGGTGGTGAGCTTATCGCCGCTTTTCAGGATGCTTTATTTGCCGAAGTCTCGTCCGTCAATTAGCAGGTGCACCTCTTGCCGGTAAGGCTTGCGGCTCTAAGTTTTGGCGGGCAATTTAATTGTTTGAAATTTTATGAGCTGATGAGGTAACCACGTCAGGTGTGGCCGTGAACACAAATTACAACGCTTTGTTTACGTGATTCATATACACTGGCTTACTCACTCAAAGGTTTAAAAATTAATATTAATTAACAATGTAAACTTGAAACGGAAATTTGTGTTTTAAAACAACCGGAATTGGGAATCTCCCAAAGAAGAATCCCGGAGCTATTAACGAAGGTATGAAGTTTTCTTTTTTAGACGTGCCTTTTGTGTCTGTTACGGTGGTGTTAATAAGGGAAGGCCTATGACCAGTAGTGGAGTATTTAAGGTCGTTGGTTTTACCGAGATGTTGAGGCTACCAAAACCCAATTCCCTTCTAATAATGGGGAGCGGGCGTATGGTGACCAGACCACTGACAAATAAACTCATGTATATATAGGGTGGACCAAAATTAGTTAACGTTTGAAAAATCATATTAAAAAAATCATGTGAAATATTATAAAAATTGTTTATTTACAAGAAAGCTAATTAGTTGGAATTTAAAAATTACATCATCTAAATGACCACCGTTTCGACGTTTGCACTCTTCTAAGCCACACCAAAACTTTCGAATACTCCTTGGCAAAGAGACCGCGTGATCGCCGACATCTCTTCGCTGATTTTTCTTTCAGTTGACTTAGTGTATTTAGTTTATCGATGTAGACACGATTCTTCAAATAACCCCACCAAAAGAAGTCTGCTGAAGATAGATCTGGACTTCTGGGTGGCCATAGAATGTCGCCTCGTCTGGAAATCAGTTTTTCCGGAAACATGTCTTTGAACCCCGGCGGGGACTCATTGGATGTGTGACAAGTGGCTCCATCTTGTTGAAACCATGTGTTACGATTGTAGTTCGCAAATTTCATGAGCATCGATCCCCAGAACTCTCGTAACATGTTTGCGTGGGATGTTAGATTCAAAGGTTAACAAATGCTTGACCTACTCCATATATATTTTACTCGTATATTTGACACACAACGCCATCTAGTTCCAAACTAAGCAAACCTTATGTTACGGGTACTAGACAACTAACATATAAACTTTGTTTGTAAATACATACATATTACATAAAAAATTCTTTGTGTGGTGACGGATTAAGAATACATAGTATTACCACCCCTATTCAGCCCGTGGGTGTCGTAAGAGGCGACTAAGAGAACAAACTATTCAAAAAAACATCATTAAAAAGAGAAGGAAAACTTGAAACCAACTCTATTCCAACGTGTTTGGCCAGCGTGGTATAGTAGGCCAAAACCTCCTTGCCAAGGAGAGGCCTATGTCCAGCAGTGGACTGTAAAAGGCTGTTGATGATATGACATATAAAAAACACCCAAACTCCGAAACAAATGTTTACAGAACATGTAAACATTTGCTCCGACCCAAGAGTCGAACCTGAGACCTTACACACAGCAGTTGCATACGTTACGACTATGCCACCGTTTGCTTTTCAGGCAGTAGGTTATTTTACTTTTCAGTTAAGTTAAACCAAGACACAGAACAAATTGTTATATTTGTTACACAATTATTTCTTTTAAGTAAGCATCGAAGCCACGACCTTGGGCTCTGCGACCTAACCACAAAATTTGCTCTAACCGCGATCAAATATTGATCAACCTCTGATTACACATTAACAGTTGATCTTTGTTAATCAATATTTTAATCTTAATTAAATATTAATAATATTAATAAGATGAGTTATTTAGAATCTATATATTGTGAAATATTCGAGACGTTTAAAATATTTAAATGATCAATTAAAAGTGAAATAGTTGTAGACACATAATGGCTACTCTCTAGGCAGCCATAGGGTGGGTCGCCATACTGCATTGTCTTCATTCACAGTGAGTACGGCGACCACCGCTCTTGTATTCTATTTATGCTTTCCATCAGGCAGAATAGAGTCACTTTGGTTGGCTTCTACTAGGAGTTTAACAAAGCCTTTTCTAAATGGTGTGCAACTCTGCATCTGAGATAGGAGGGATCCGAGAACAGCTATAATACGACATCCAGAAGGTAAACTTGAAACTAACCCGTTTTTTTAACCCCTCAGTCCGTCACCTCACCGTGGTTTACGGCGGGGTGGTGTATCGGCATCGGACCGACTAAAACCATATGATGTGCCACTCTGCGCTTGACATAGGAGGAATCCGGGAACAGCTGTTATTACGACATCTAGACCCCTCTTAGCGTCTGCTCGCTGGCGCGGGCTCTATCTGCGGGTAAACTCTTTATTTAGACGACGTACGGCACACGTGGACGTATACCAACCCATCTGCCAGCGTGGTATAGTAAACGTCCTTTCTTGTGTCCAGCTGTGGACAACTAAAGGCTGTTCAGGACGTTGATGTTGATTGCTTAACTTAGTATTGACTCGTATTAAAGAAATGAAAATATTTAAAATGTGTTTCATCTTTTAAAAGGACAACTCATACAATAGAAATAAATCCTGTGTCGCGGGGACTTTACAAACATACATGAAACGGACACAAGGAACACCCAGACTCAGAATAATTGTTATCTGTCTCATGTGGGAATCGAATCTATAACACGAGGTAACCTTGTTATGGACCGTAAAATGTAGGCTTTTCTGCGCCCCTGCTAAAGCCCTTCGGGAATGTAAACGTAATCACGTGGGGGTCACCAGTTATAGGATCGTGCGTTTATTGGGGTTTCCTTATCCTGTGAAAATATAAGAAAATAGTCCAATTTTTTTTCCACCTATGGGTAACAATAATCCAGCCCGAGGATCATTTCATCGACAAAACGCTGGAAAGTCTGTGCTGCGTTACGAAGACCAAAAGTCATGTATTGAAATTCGTAAAGGGCAAATGGTGTTGAGATAGCAGTCTCCGGGATATCCTCGGGGTTTATCCTAATTTGGTTGCAAGCTTTAACCAGGTCTATTGTGGAGAAGACCTTATATCCTGAAAGACCATGTGCAAACTCCTGAATGTGGCGGATAGGGTATTTGTCTGGGATGGTCCTAGCATTAAGCATCCTATATAAGTCATATATAATATATTATAACAAATATTTGCATATAACACAGATGTTTGCTGCGACACGAGAACCTGAGATCTTAGTACAGCAGTCGCGCTCGCTACAACTGCACCCCCGAGGCACCTATTGGTCATAGCGTGATGTTATGTAGCCTTCCACCATAAATGGGTTAATCAACATTAAATTATTTTTTTTAAATTCCAATGCTAATCTGTCTGTAACGCCTTGTGTCTCTATTTAAGGTACGGAACCCTAAAAATGGTGGTCACGCTGTCTTCATCATCATCAGACGAGGCGTGGGCTTCTTTTATTATGAATCCTCGCTTTAATGAGCACTATTGATGTTTGCAAGTCCAAATAAAAAAGGCTAAGTGTTCACCACGCTCGAAGGGTTCCGTACTTATGAGATTTTACTAAAAGTCTACGTTACATTTTCAGATTGCTATTTTGTATGCATGTTCGTATAGTATGCTCTGTAGTCTGATAGGCTGGATGGATTTTGGTTTGAGAGATGCTGTTAGATTCGTCTTCATTGTGAAAGTGAAACTATGCGAAAATTAGAAATATCCATAATTTTTTTACGTACTCAGGTTTTGTGTTTGTCAATATTGAGCATTTTGTGTTTTTTATTTGTTGTTATCTTTATTATATATATTTATCTATTTATCTTCTTTTTTTCTGTATTAAAAACCTGCCAAAGTGACTCTACTCTGCCTGATTTAAAGCATGAATAGAATCCAAGAGTTGTGGTCACCATACTCAATGCAAATGCAGACAATGAAGTATGGTGATCCACACTATAGCGGTCTAGCGAGATACTTTTTCACGACCCGCTTGGGGACGTTAAAGGCATGACAGTCATTGTGACATTATAAGGCTCAAACGGTTACCACGATGACTATCACCCCTGCATCAATGGACCTCCGGTCTCACACTTACCAACGAAACACGACAGCACCGATGCAATCGCTATAGGTTCAAACTAATAGGCCAATATAGGAGTATTATTTTTAATTTTAAATGCGTTTATACTATTATAGGTTAGTATAATACTATATAGCCGCTTTTTCATGGCATGAGGTGGCAAACCAGCAGGCCCCCTTACCTGAGATGCAAGTGTTTCGCGTCAATTCTCTTGTTTTATTTGCTAATATTTTATTCTGACCATGTAACTTGGCGTATATGTTAGCTATGCCGTCCTTTGAACGCTCACAACTCACCAAATTTTCTCATTTTTGTGCGAGTCCCGTTTACACATCCGCGTACGGAACCCTAAATTAATATTTAAAGCTGTAAAGAGACAGAAAGAGGTCATGTATTAGCAAAGCCTGCGTACATAACGAATTGATTTGACATGCGACCGTCACGGTGTGGCATTGACTTATGTACGTAACTCATATTTGATCTATAACTTAACATTAAGCTTGCAAATTGCACAGTAGTCGAGCAGAAGTGTCGACAAGTTTGTTTTTTGTTATGACAGAGTGGGTAAACAGGCAGACGGGTCACCTGGTGGAAAGTAACCGCTGTTCATGAACGCTTACAAGGAATGTTCTTTTCTTGAAGATGCAGTGGGTTTCTATCTGACTGTTAAGGTAGAGATGGTGGGTATGATTTTTTTTTATTTTTTTAAAAGACAACGCCCGCATTAGGAATAAATCCTGTGTCGTGGGGACTTTACAAACATACAAGAAACGGACACAAAGAACATCCAGATATGCGTATGTATTATCTTGTTTTTGTGTCTTTTTATAATTGTATATTGGGGTACCAAAAATGGTTGGCCTTGGTAAAGATTTGAGATTCCACAAGTGTCTTACAGTGAAGTGGCTCAAAGAGCTACGTGTGAACCTTTTTTGAGCCTTTAGTCCAAACTTGAGTCATCTCTGGGTCTGGCTCTTCACAGTTCCTCGTAACGATTGCCACATATGTTTTTAGGTAGCAGCCACGTTGATTTCAGCACGACCGGAGTAGTACTACCCTCCCACAGAAGACCAACCTAAAGCGCCAGCATCCGTGTTGTCGTGTTTCATTGGTGAGTGCGAGACCGTAGACCCATTGATGCAGGGGTGACGGTTATCGGGGTGCGTGAGCCTTACACTGCCACGATGACTGCCTTTTATATGGGGCGTGAAAAAACATCTCACTAGGCCGCCATAGTGTGGGTCACACTGCATTCTTTGCATTTACAATGAGTATAGTGACCACAACTTTTGGATTCTATTCATGCTTTCGATCAGGCAGAGTAGAGTCACTTTGGCAGGCTCTTAATATAGAAATGACACGCGAGGCAAGGAGGGCTCTCAACGCATTAAGAACGGTACCCCATCTGTAGGTTGACCTGGCTAAGATTGTTTGACTTTGCAATGCGCATCCTACACATTAATAAAACAAATTTAATGGAAGTAATATTTTAGAAAAACTATTTCGATTCGTTGATAACAGGTTGTGATATTTAATATTTTATTTTAATATAAAACTACTAAATAAGTTTTTGTTGACAGTTTATGTATGTATGTATGTGTTAGACTTCCGTTTTTAGTTTTAAAACGATGCAAACTGTATATTACGAAAAAATCAAAGGTCTGTTATTTTATCAACATTATTATACAGGTACATATTAGAATGACTACACGATTGGCCTAGTGGTTTAAGCGGTTGCCATGCCGCTCTCCATTTCGCTGAGTGTTGTGGGTTCAAATCCTACATAGGGCAACATTTTGTGTGATCCACAAATTGTAGTTCTGAGTCTGGATGTTCTTTGTGTCCGTTTCTTGTATGTTTGTAAAGTCCCCCGTGACACAGGATTTATTACTAATGGGGGTGATGTCTTAAAAAAAAAAAAAAAAAAGAAAATGGAAAATGGATGACATTTTTTAAGACATTTACTATATCTTGGGTTGAGAACTGTACTTCTAGATAGGCAACTATGTTACCTGTGGTAAGTACAGTGCCGGACCCCTGCTGGTATGTCGGTTGCTTTTATTAGTATATGAGATACATATATGTGAGTGTGTGTGCATGCGTGCATGTGTGTGTGCGTTGGTGTGTAAGTGTATGCACCTGTGCTTGCTTTTATTTAATTATAAATAATTCAGTTTCATTATAGCTTAACGTTAGTAAGTATTTAGTTACAGCCTTTTCACAGGCAAATTAAGTCAAGCCATAGATGTTCATTGCATTGATTTTATTGTACAAAGACGGACCAAAATACATCGCAAATCTCTTGAAGAACGGTGTGTATGTGTGTGGGATGGCACAAATTTAATTTTTTCGTGCGTGTTGTGTTGTCTCTGTATGGTGTTTGCAGGTGTTGTATCATAACTATTTTTAGTATATATGTAAATATTTTAATTGCACAGATACAGAACAAACTTTTGTGCTCGTCACATACTTATAGGTCATAGGTGAGAATTCGGTCCTCGCTGCGGAGTACGCGCGCCCTTTTGAGACAGAAAAGGGTTCATCTGCAAGTCGTAGGCAGATGGCCCGAGGTACGCCTTGTCCCCGCTACTAGTACCTGAGACGGCCTGTGGATTTTGGTTTTTATGATTTGACCACGTAAAGGGGATGGGTGATAGAAAACTCCCGAAAGGTATTTATGGAGCTAATGTGCGTGAAAATGTCCGAAGAGGTCGTCCACGGCAAACATTTACCCACTAAATTGGTGATGTTCTGAAGAAAGGCCTTGTGAAAAGTACCAGGAACCGACGAGCATGCAGCGATGGATGAATGTGGACGAAGGAAACAGGGCTGCAGTAAGAGGAGGAGTCTTTGTGTATCCCTCTAGGAAATAGGCGTGCTTAATGCAATGGTTTTATCTTTACGCGTCGGTATACACATTGACAATCTCGTAACTCTATAATACAGTATATAAATAAAGAAAATTCTTTCTATCTATCTAAAAAGACTATTACAAAGTAAGTGTCGCCACGATTACATAAAAAATACCACCTCAATTTTAATTGAAGATAATATAGTGTTAATGATATGTAATTAAAGAGAATTGGTGATTAAAACATCAGTAATTATAGTAATTAAACCATTACCTAACCTGTAAAGAAATAGTCAATCAAAAATCAGTTTTTATGTCGAGTTACCAAATCAGGATGTTCGTAATATCACTCTGAGTACACTATCTACACTTTAATTATAAGAGATAAGAAAATAGTTTAGTAGAACACTCGAATTACATTGAAAAACAAACAAAAACATGTCACATTACTAGACATAAGCTCCTTCTACGAAAGAAAGCTTTGTCCTATTATATCACGTGTTAACACATTGCACACGTCTCCATAAGGCATTCCATAAACGCCTCCTCGCGGCTGGCCACTGTAGCTGTAGCGAAAACCCGCTCCATCCATCTGCGGCCACATTCATGGTGCAATGTCACATACCTGTGATTTTGTAGGTGTAGTTATGAGTTCTAAATCTTAAAAAAGAGATTTTTATTCCTCTTACAATTAAGAAGATGAATCTAACTACACCTGACAGTTTGACGGTGAGTTTAAGAGTACGGAGTGTTACCACTCCTATTCATCTCGTTGGTGGCGTAAGATCAGACTAAGAAAGCAAATTATGTAGGAACATAGTGCTGCAATGAGAAGGCAAACTAAAAAAAACAATACCAACGCGTTTTGCTAGCGTTGTCTAGTACGCCTTTCTGAGGAGAAATCTATGTTCAGCAGTCGACTATTAAAGCAGAAATCTGTCACGCTGTTCAAGGTACAGAACGTACCCAAGATATACACATACGTGATGATGATGATGTAATTCCAGCCGATCTTGGTCACGGCGACCAGTCTCAACGGAGACTAGCGAACTACACAAGAGATATTATAGTTGGACTGCACGATTGGCCCAGTGGTTTAAGCGGTCGCCACGCCGCTCTCCACTTCGCTGAGTGTTGTGGGTTCAAATCCTACGTGGAACAACACTGAGTGATCAACAAATTGTTGTTCTGAGTCTGGGTGTTCTTTCCGACCGTTTCTTGTATGTTTGTAAAGTCCCCCGTAACACAGGATTTATTCCTAAAGCGGGCGTTGTCTTTTTAAAGAAAAAAAAAAAAAAAAAGTGCATAAGTGTATACGCCAACGCAGGTGCACTCTTTGTTCCCTTCCGATTTGACGGTTATTCGACACGACCAGGTTTGAGATAATACGCATGATCGACGTCTTTACGTACTCGGCACGAGGGCTAAGTACCGAACTTCTAAACTCCGGGCTGTTATTAATACAATAACACTTTTTAACCCAACTCGGGAATCGAACCCGAGACTTAGTAACCCACATAGGTATAAACAGTCGAGAAATATGACCGGTGTAGGTGCAGGTGCAAATATTGTGGTGCCGTCGTGTAAAAGTCCGATATCATTTAAGACTTCTTTTAAAAAAAAACAGAACACTCGCACTAGGATTAAGACCTGTGTTGCGGGGGACTTTACAAATATGCAAGAAATGGATACAAAGTACAACCAGACTTAGAACACACAAAGTGTTGTCCCATGTGAGGTTTGAACCCACAACACTCGGTGCAGTAGAGAGCGGCGTGGTGACCACTTCAACCACTAGGTCAATCGTGCAGGCAGAGTCAGATTTATCAACAACATATGCAGCGCTATAACGGTGTGTGGGTTGGCAGGAAAGGTCCTTGGTTGTATCACAATGAACGGCTGACATTAAGCAAATTACATTAATTAGAATAATTATATTTTTTTAACTTCACTTTGTCACTTTATTAACTAATTCTTAAGAAAATGTGTGCGGCTATGAAAACGACGATTTTACAACTTAAAATATAAGAATAAATTATTATAAAATACCCGCTGCCAGCC
Organism: Hypercompe scribonia; assembly: GCA_949316085.1. NCBI lineage: Eukaryota > Metazoa > Arthropoda > Insecta > Lepidoptera > Erebidae > Hypercompe > Hypercompe scribonia. The sequence goes on from OX438997.1 coordinate 8,176,115, forward strand.
ACCTTCTTCAAGTCGTCGGTCCATCGCGCCGCAGGGCGCCCTACACTACGTTTACCCAATCGTGGTATCCACTCTAGTACACTTCGGCTCCAGCGACCATCGGTTCGTCTGGAGACATGGACGGCCTACTTTCACTTCAGCATACTGATTCTCCGTGCAATACGAATTGCCCAAGACCGGGATGGTTGGCGTTCCATGGTGGGGGAGTCCTTCGTTCAGCAGTGGACGGCGATAGGTTGATTGATTGATTATAAACCATTTGAACTCCCATTTATACGTAGACCTCCGAAGGTACTTTTTACCGAATGCATTTTTCAAGAGCCTGCCTAAGTGACTCTATTCAGATTGATGAAAAGCAAAAATAGAATAAAAGAATGGTGGTCACTATACTCATTGCGAATACTGACAATGTGATAGTACGGTGACTCACACTATGGTGGCCTAGTGAGAAGCTTTTCCAAACCACGCTTGGGGACGTCAGAAACATGATAGTCATCATGGCAGTGTAAGGCTCATACACTTATCAAGACAACTGTCGCCCCTGCATCAATGGGCCCCCGGTCTCACTCACCAACGAAACACGACAGCACACATGCTATCGCTTTAGGTGAACATGAACATAAGTAGTTTCGTAGAACTCCATAATCATCATCGATCCACATCATCGAAGAAGAGTCATGTTATTCAACACAATCACCCTTCTCCGTCAGACACACTCCCATAAAAATTGCGCACGAAATCAAATGATCGTCAAGACTTTGCAGACTTATCGCAGACTTTACGACCTAATCGAGCCACAATACTAAGTCATATATAATTAGTGAAGATTAGTCACTAATTAACCTTTTTCCTCTATAGGAGGTCACTATTATAGTGATTATATAATTGCCCTACGAGGGCACAGACTGTGACGTTATATTTACGTCATCAAAATATCATGACAAGAGAAAAGGGATCTGTTTTGTACATAGCGTATTCTGAATTACAAAAATAACCACCGGTGTCTTGGTCCCTGTACGCAGTCACCTTGGTCCCTGTACGTCTTGGTCGGTAGCGCAGTGGTAGCGACTACTGTGCTTAAGGTATCGGTTTCGATTCTCGGGTCGTAAGTATTTATAAAATGAAAGTATATGAAGATTCTATCAGTCAGTCTAATTATCATAGTACAAGCTGTACTTAGTTTGATACTAGATTGTTATTAATGCTTAGGAAGTACAAGTGGTGGCCTTATCGCTCGGTGATGATTTTAAGAAGGAAAAGAAGTACTAATAAGAGGAATATGGTATTAAGATATTCGGGCGATGGTTTTTTCTTCTCATCTCATATACAACGCCATCTGGCTTCAAACTAAGCAAAGCTTACACTGTGACAACTAGATTAACTCATAGAATGCTTGTATATATTTTTTTGTAAATACATACGTATAGAAAATATCTAAACTCCGTAACAAATATTTGCAGATCACGTAAACATTTAGTCCAACCCGACAATCGAACCCGAGAGCTCAACACAGCAGTCGCATACGCTACTCTCTATTACTTACGTATCTTCTCTAGGTAGTAGAGCCACGCTGATTTCAGCACGAGCGGACCGGCTCGACCGGGGCAGTACTACCCTCCCACAGAAGAACAACCTAAAACGCCAGCATCCGTGCTGTCGTGTTTCGTTGGTGAGTGAGAGACCGGAGGCCCATTGATGTAGGGGTGACAGTTATCGTGGTAACTGTGTAAGCCTTACACTGTCACGATGACTGTCATGCCTTTTACGTCCCAAAGCGTGGCGTGAAAAAGCATCTCATTAGGCCGCCATAGTGTGGGTTACCATAATACATTTTTTGCATTTGCAATGAGTATGGTGATCACAACTCTTTGGATTCTATTTATACTTTCCATCAGGCAGAGTAGAGTCACTTTGGCAGGTTCTTCATATAGAAAAAAAAACTAAAACAAATATTTGCAGATCATGTAAACATTTGGTCCAACCCGGCAATCGAACCCGAGAGCTCAACACAGCAGTCGCATACGCAACTCTCTATTACTTACGTAAGTTTGCCAACTATATTAGTTTTATACACCTCTACCTACCTACATAGAACTAAGTATTTTTAGGAAGAAAACTAGAAAGGGGGAAAGAACCACTTTCCCCTAGTTACGATGATAAATATATACTCGTAGTTTTACATTTTAAATCACGTTACAACTTATCTATCAAGATCTCTAAAAACGCCATAAAAAATCTTAAATACAGATAGATTTATGTTGAAAACTTCACATCTAAGGGTGTGTAAGATTCACTTTTAGTGTCTTTAGTCCACTGCTGGACATAGGCCTCTCCTAAGAAAAGAGGCTTTGGTCTACTACACCAAGCTAGCTAGACGGGTGGCTTAGCGTTTGTTTCAAGTTTTCTCTCTCTTTTACGATACCTCGTCATTTGCGCTTTGGTTAAACAAGCAAAGTTAGTCCAACAGACACATTCAAACACAAAGCTATTCGCATTAGTATTAAATGTGACCTTCAACGTGGCAATCAAATACATTACCAGCATTCTGCATTAGTAGAATTCTAATTAATTCCGGAAAAAAACATGTATACAAATAATTAATATTTAATAAATATTAAATGAAGCGTGCCTTGACCTCCGCCTTCTGTGCTGACCCTCTCTAATCCCAACAATAATATAATGCATATTTAATAAACATTAATTAATATTTAAAAATATTGACATTGTAATCTTAAGCATAATTGTAATCTTAAATTAATTAAGGAGACAAATGAGTAATACAGAATTAAAATACTTATTTCGAAACTATGTGGCTTCATTTTTTTTTTCTATATTAAGAGCCTTCCAAAGTAACTACTCTGCCTGATGGAAATCATGAATAGAATCCAAGAGTTGTGGTCACCATACTCATTGCAAATGCAGACAACGCAGTATGGTGACCCATGGCGGCCTTGTGAGATGCTTTTTCACATCCTGCTTGGGGGCGTAAAAGGCATGACAGTCATCGTGACAGTATAAGGCTTACACAGTTACCACAATAACTGTCACCCCTGCATCAATGGGCTCACACTCACCAACGAAACACGACAATACGGATGCTGGCGCTTTAGAATGGTCTTCTGTGGGAGGGTAGTACTGCCTCGGTCGAGCTGGCCCACTCGTGCTGAAATCAGCGTGGCTCTACTACCTAGTAATTTTGTGATGTTGTCTTCACAGCGCCCTTTAATAGTCCACTGGTGGACATAGACCTCTCGATAGAAAGGGGGTTCAGATCTACTGTCACACTGGTCAGACGGATTGTATAGTTTGTTACAAGCTTTCCTTCTCTTTGCAATGCTGTCGTTCTGGGTAGTTTGATCCCTTAGTCGACGTCTTTTGGTGTTTTTTTTAACCTCTCTTTATTTAAATAGTGACAATTGAAACAATCTAATACATTTGGCCTTTTTTCTCGTTTAAAAGTAAATTATTAACATTGATCCAGTCCTGGACAGGAACTGATTACTGTCGTTAAAGCTTAGGAAACAGAGAAGTGTCATCCACAAGTATCACTGTATCCTGATATAGATATTATCCTGATAAAGATATTATAAGATAAGGTAGGTCATTCAAATAATCAAGAAACAAAAATGGACCGAGAATTGATTCCTGCGAAAGCCCCACAGTGACCAGAGACTCCAGGGAGCTTTGACCATTAACTTCCACTCTCTGGATCCCCTTTATCGGAACAAGAGGTAAGAAGATCCACGACAATGTTCCTAACGCCATATTTTATATAGGAACCTACCAAAGTGACTCTATTCTGCCTGATGGAAACCATGAATAGAATCCAAGAGTGGTTGTCAACGTACTCACTGCGAATGAAGACAGTGTGGCATGGCGTCCCACGCTATGGCGGCCTAGTGAGATGCTTTTTCACGCCTCGTTTAAAGGACCCGAGATCGTAGTGGAAGGGAAACACGTGCACTGGTAATGAGTTCCAGGCTTTATACATAATTTACAAACTCAATCGAATGCCTTAGACAAATCAGAAAAAAACACCAAACCAAACCTTACTTTTCAAAAGTTTAACACCATCATCACTTGGTGAGAGACCTCTTCTGAAGCCAAGCTGTTTCCTGTGCAGAATTTTATATTGACTAAAGTGAATTTGCAACTGCTTTAGAAGCAGGCTACTATCCCACTTCGATCCGGTTCCTTTAAGCGGGGCGTGAAGAAGCATCTCACTAGGCCACTATAGCGTGGGTCGCCATACTGCACTGTCTTCATTCGCAGTGAGTATAGCACTATAGTAGTAGTAGGCAGAATAGAGGCACTTTGGTTGGTTTCTGTAAAAAAACAGAATGAAAAGAAGGTAAGAAAAAAAAGGTCTGTAACTTGTAGAATCAGACTTGCTACCAGTCTTAAATGAAGAAATAGTCTTAAAGCGGCTACACACGACCCTAAAATCACTGGTAATATTGGGACAGTGGTGGGGAAGACCCTAGATCGTATCATAAATCGCGTCGTGTGTAGGCAAATCCTACCCGATTTTTATCGTCCCTATCGACCGATTTTACCGATTTTAATCGCTCCAAGCGAGCTCACGATTTAAGGACCCGATACAGCCAGTGATTTTAGGTTCGTGTGTAACCGCTTTACCGCTTCATTAGGTCAGGAAATAAATCACATTCAATGCACTTATTGAAAATTTGGACCAATTGCAACTATGCTTTAATTGATTCAGTTCTTTAAACAGAATCACCCAGAGGTCGGCGAATTTCTTAACATTAAGATCATTGAATGTTTTAACAACATCTTTATCTGTGATCCCCGTCATCATCATCTCAGCCAAAAGGAGTCCACTGCTGGACAGACGTTAACCAAGGCTCTCCGCAACAGACGGTCCGATGCCATCCGCATCCAACGGCTTCCCGCGACCCACACCAGGTCGTCAGACCACCTTATTGGGGGTCTACTCTGCTTTGAATACGCAGTGGCAGTTCCAAAATCTTATGACCCCATCCGCCATTGTTCCTGTGTTTTTAATAAAGCTAGTATCACAAAGTTTAATGTTCTTTTTCAATAAAGATTCTGCAATAGTAGACGAATTAACAGGTAGTAGAGCCACGCTGGTTTCAGCACGAGCGGGCCGGCTCGACCAGGGCAGTACTACCCTCCCACAGAAGACCAACCTAAAGCGCCAGCATCCGTGTTGTCGTGTTTCGCTCGTGAGTGCGAGACCGGAGGCCCATAGATGCAGGGGTGACAGTTATCGTGGTAACTGTGTAAGCCTTACACTGTCACGATGACTGTCATGCCTTTTACGTCCGAAGCAGGGGGTAAAAAAGCATCTTTCAAGGCCGCCATAGTGTGGGTCATCGTACTGCGTTGTCAGCATTTGCAATGACTATAGTGACCACAACTCTTGGATTCTATTCATGCTTTCCATCAGGCAGAGTAGAGTCACTTTGGCGGGCTCTTAAGACAGGAAAAAAAAATCTGTTGTCGAGACTGGAATGTTTGTGAAGGTTTTATCAAAAGCTGTAGCAACATCTTAATCCGATTCAATTGCTTTATTATCAATTGTAGGACTGTAATTGTTATATTTGTTTGCGTTTGCGTTTCCAGTTGCACTATTCATTATTGCCAAGGTCACTCTAATCTTATTTGAACTTGTAATACCATTATTTATTTTTCAATATTTCGGACGCCTAACACACAATGCCATCTAGTCTCAAACTAATCAGAGCTTGTACTATAGATACTAGACAACAGATATCATCTCAGCCAAAAGACGTCCACTGCTGGACATAGGCCTCCCCTAAAATGGGAGGGATTTGCCCTAATCGCAACGCTTGGCCTGCAGGTTGGCGATCGCAGTGAGATGGTGTACTCAGTAGGACGCTGCTACCCATCCTCTGATGTGCTATCCCTTAGTTGACTTTTACGACACCCACGGGAGGAGACGTGGCGGTGCTATTCTTAGCCGGTACCTCACGGCAACAACAGATATGAATACTTATTTATTTATTTTTTGTAAATACAAACATATTATACATAGAAAACACAAACTCCGATACAAATACTTGCAGCTCATGTAATCATTTGGTCCGACAGGAGAATTGAACACGAGACCTCAAGCCCAGCAGTCACATACGCGACCACTGCGCTAGTGAGATATTATTTTTAATCTTAAGTAATTAACCTTTACAGCACACAACATATTTTTTGAATAAATTACAATATTCTCGAAGTTTCGTGTTTACGTTAGAACTGCCCTCTTTCGAAATCACATAATATTGTCAGTTTTCGGGATAGAAAAGAACCCTAGCGCTATTCCATAATATAATTATTATTCGTTGTTGTACTGCCACATACTACACATTCAATTTATAATCAGCTGTACCCTGCACGCGTTGTTACGCCACCAACTAAAATAAACCTGAAGGAAAGACAAAAAAATATAGCCATACTAACTCAGAAACCTTAGTAGATTCACAACTATGCTAAAGATAATCACAGGATCAAATACATAGTTTACGATTCTTTAAAGGACATACGAGCAGACAGACAGACAAACATTCATTTTTGTGTATATAGATTTTAATAACATGTAGAATTTTATCTATATATATGATATACATAGCGTTAACTGTAACGTAAACACAGCAAACCACTTTAAACTAACTTACCATACTAATAACTATCATATTTTAACATTTTTAAATATGATTACAAACGTTTGGACTTGAAATATTTTATCATTTTCATTTTAAATACAATAAACGGCTTATAACATTTACTAGGATTACACAAAGTTATATTACGATACGATAAATAGAAGTAGGTTAAATTAACTTAAATGTTTACACAGTTACAAGTTAAACTCATAAAGTCCATAAGAAAAAAAACAGGAAATTTTGTTAACGAAATTGACACATCCATACACCGGCCGCCATGACAGTTGCCAAACGCTCTTAAACTCGACATTCCAATGTCGTTTTTACGAAACAGTTTTAAAAGAAAATTATCGATTCAATATGGCGACATCTAATTTTATAGTAAGATATAATTCCTTTTATTATAGATGACATATCGGTTCATTTAAATAATGTTATATTTCGCGAAAAATAAAATCAATTTTCGCAATGAATATTTTAATTTTTTTTCTGTGATTTTGGAATAAAATGTTCAATTTTGATTAATTTTGTATTTAAAGTAAGTTATGGTATGTTTACGAGACCATAAATTATTGAGTTTCGAATGTTTTTTAATATATAACATGGCACGGTAGGCCAAAAGCTACTTTCTAAGTTTGTGTCAAGCAGTGGGCTATTAAAACCTGTTATATATTTTATATTTGAACACAATTAACGATCTCTTGCAGGGCGGGGAGGGGTAACGGTAATCTTCAGACATATCATGTCAGCTGTCAAAAGGAAAAGTCTCCGTTTGCAACACGACACGCTGTTCCTATTTGTCGTAGCGTGACGTTGTAGAGCCTATACAATTTCTTGATAAATGGGTTATCCAACACTCAAAGAATTGTACAATATGGTCTAGTAGTTCTTGACATTGACACGTTAAACTAAACAATCTCTTCATTGCCTACTTCACAAATTCTGAAGTAACGCACAAAGTCACGATGCGTTTACACAACCTTTGAACCATTTATGTATTTTTTGTTTGTATATATACATGTATGTATATACAGATACACCAATATGTTAATATAAGATATACATAGATGTTATGAATAAGTAGTGTTTTAAGATTTCCAGTCGATGGAATGTGGGTACAATAACCACTAAAAGTGTTAATAATTTTTTAAATTAACCTTATCACATCAACAGCCTTTGATAGTCCACAGCTGGACATAAGCTTCTGCTTAGAAAAGAGGTTTTGCCTGTTATAGCATATTAATTTTTTCTTCTCTTCTCCTTTAACCACCTCTTACGACACACACAGCATGAATAGGGGTGGTAACACTCTGTATTCTTAATCTATCGCATATCACAAACGGCCGTCTGATCCTAAACTAAGCTGAGCTGAGTCTCAGACTACTGGTAAACAGACTTACATATTTCTAAATACGTTTATCAGAGATAAATATTATACGAGTATACGATGTGCCAAGAATTCGTTAACATTTGAATCTAACATCTCGCGCAAACATGTTACGGGAGTTCTTGTGACCGATGCGACTGGAATTTACTAGGTACAATTGTAACACATGGTTTCAACAAGATGGAGCCACTTATCACATATCCAATGAGTCTCTGCCGGCAGTCAAAGGCATGTTTCCGGAAAAGCTGATTTTCAGACGAGACGATATTCCATGGCCACTCAGAAGTCCAAATCTATCCCCGGCAAAGTTCTTTTTGTGTGGTTATTGGAAGAATCGTGTCTACATTAATAAACTAAATACACTGCAACAATTTTAAGAAAAAAAATAAGCGAAGAATGTCGGCGATCTCGCAGTCTCGTTGCCGACGAGTATTCATAAATTTCGGTGCTCGCTTAGAAGAGTGCAAACGTCGAAACGGTGGTCATTTAGACGATGTAATTCTTAAAAAATAAATTTCAACTCATTAGCTGCCTTGTAAATAAACAATTTTTGTAATATGTCAAATGGTTTTTTTATACGATTTTGTTCACATGTTAACTAATTCATGGCTTATGGATTAAGAACCCAAACAAACTGAACACATTAACACTGAAATAACGAGCAATTATCCACTACTTAAAAGTCAGTTCGGTTTTTCTTTATAGTCTCCGACCAATTATAACTATTGTACAATAGCATATAGCATGTTATTGACATAACCATTGCTGCAATACATTAAAATTCTGCCTTCCATCAACCTTACAATACGAAAAAATTAAGAGTGTGTGCACATACTCATTATAACGAGTGTTATTTATGATTTTTCAACTTTAAGGGCCTGCCAAGGTGACTCTGCCCGATACAATGCATGAATAGAATCAATGAGTTGAGGTCACCACTCATTACGAACGCAAACAATGCAGTTTGGTGACCCACACTATGGTGGCCTAGTGCTTGTGACGCTTGGCGATGTAAAAGTTCATCACGGCAGTGTAAGCGCGATAATTCTTACCCCTGTATTTACAGGCCTCCAGTTCAAGCACTTCTGTGCCCACCAGTACATTCCGTTACAAAAAGGTCGTATCACACTCGAACTTAACAAATAACAGCTATGGATGGCAATAATAACATTTTTTATGCACGCAACACTTGAGGTCGGAGAACAAAAGAATCTCAGTATCCTTATATTATGTAAGAAGGTTTTAAATATGGCGGATCTCTTATATTTTGTAATAGGCTTTAAAATTACACTAACTTGTATTTAAGTACAGTACATAAATAAATATTTCGGATATTCGACACATAACGTCATCTAGTTTCAAACTAAGCAGAGCTTGTGCTATGATAACTAGACTGACTGATAGAATACTTATATACTTTTTTTGTCAATACATACATGTTTTACACAGGAAATACTCAAACTACGAAAGAAATATTTGTAGATCATACAAAAATTTTGTCCGACCCGGGAATCGAACCCGAGACCTCAAGCACAGTAGTCACATTCACTACCGCTACGCCACCGAGGCAGTTATAGTGGTCGTATTACCCGTGAAGTGACGGATAAAGAACACGGTGTGTTTACTACCCCTATTCATACCATGGGTGACATTAGTGCCTAGTAAATGAGCAAACTGCGCAAGAAGCACGACTGTAAAAAAAAAACATTGACACAGGTCTTATACAGGTGGGCCGTGAATTAGTTAAGATTTGAAAAAATCGTAGAAAAAACTATTTGATATATTATAAAAATTGTCTATTTACAAGAAAGCTAATTAGTTGGAATTTATTTTTTAAAAAATACATCACCTGAATGGCCACCGTTTCGACGTTTGCACTCTTCTAAGCGAGTACCCAAATTTTCGAATCTTGTTCTAGTTGACATAGTTTATTGATGTACAAACGATTCTTCAAATAATCCCATAAACAGAAGTCTGCTGGGGCTGGATCTGGACTTCTGGTTGGCCATGGAATGTCACCTTGTCTGGTAATCAGCTTTTCCGGAAACGTCTTAGACCACCGGCAGGGACTCATTGAATGTATGACAGGTGGCTCCATCTTGTTGAAACGATGTGTTACGATTGTAGCCAGCAAATTTCAGAACTCCTGCAACTTGTTTGCGTGGGATGTTAGATTCAAATGTTAACGAATTCTTGGCCCACCCGTTCTTAAACCTATGTTATAGTAACACGCGCAACTTCATCTCCGTCTCCTATCGGTCGTACCGTGATGTTACACGGAGCAAATTTGTTTAATATAAAAAATTAGTGGGCCAGCCTTAAAAGATAAATATATGTTGTCGTGGATTTTTTTTAGAACTTCTAACGCGGAAGAATTCGGTCAAACATTTACACAGCGTATCTTTTAGGCAGAAACGAAACCTCTCAAAACGTTTTTCCCCTAATTCTGTAACGTTTTTCGTTGGTACTCCGCTCCTGTTGGTCGTAGCGTGATGATGCCTATAACCTTCCTCGATAAGTGGGCTGTCTAACACTGAAATAATTATTCAAATCAGACCACTCGTTCTTGAGATTAGAGCGTTCAACCAAACAAATTCTATTGCTTTAAAATGTTAGATAATATTATACACTAAGTAAAGTACACAGATCATCGTCGTCATCATCGTCAACAGCCTTTCACAGTCCACTGCTGGGTATAGGCCTCTCTTTAGCAAGGAGGTTTTGGACTATATGAATAGTTTCTTCCCTTAGTCGCCTCTTACGACACCCACGGGATAAATAGGGGTGGTAACACTATGTATTCTTAATCCGTCACCACACGGACAGGTAAATACACAGATGATGAAAATGAAATTGTGTTCGATGGTTTTATCCCGATTTTTCACATTTCTGAAGGTTAATAATAAAAGGTAATTATGAAAATAGCGTTTTATGAGGAACTTGATATTTTCAGCTCCAAGTAATTTAACATTTATCAAATGGAAGATGGAGATGAGGGTCATATTAATCTTAATTTTTCAATTATATTTATAATTATTGTTTCATTTTTAGTGTAGCTAGCTCTCTGTTGTCCGCCAGATCCGGGAACGGGTCCGATACCGCAGACGACTCGGGCGCCAGAGATCGCAGAGCGATCTTCATCCTCCGTAAGTGCATGCCTGGGGATGACACGACACGATGATGAGGCCACCTGTCACCCTAGCAGAAGGAGGCCAAAGCACACGCGTCCTTTTGGGGGTAGAAAAGGGAACATTGGGGTTCTTACTCTAGAGGGGGTCATATGCGTAGGTAGATGGCCTAAGATACGTCGGGGTTCCATTTCTAGGCTACACTTGGTTCCCCGGCTACTAGTACCTCAGATAGCCTGCGGTTTTCGGTCGGTTCGAATCCGACATAACCACCAATTGGTGATATTCGAGGGGATTGCCGCACAGGAAAAAAAAAACAACATAACTCTTTGTAGTATTGGTTGAAGTCAGTTTAACTTTTTTTTAAAGAGATTTATTTAACCCCGTTTAGAGTAAGGTATGTTTGTACGTATATAATATCTGTAACCAAACAGTAATGTATTATATCATTACACATCTCACACAGACCCGTTTTTTCTTAATAATAATAAGATTCTCACGAGATTGCCAATATGTGGAATGTGGATTCGGTGATCGTTGTTACGATAGTTGTATCTGCTCACGGATTGCTAGCCAAGAGCCTCGACCAACACCCTAAGAGGTTCATGCTAGAAGGCTGGATCAAGGGTCTGATGCAAGGGTCGTCATAACAGCTGTTCCCGGATCCCTCCTATCTCAGGCGCAGAGTGGCACACCGTGTGGTTTTAGTCGGTCCGATTTCGACACACCACTCCGCTGTAAGTTCCGGTGGGGTGACGGCCCGAGGGGGTTTCCACAAGTAAAAAAAGGGTCTGATGCAGAAGGCAGTCCATGTCCAGTACGTGTCTTTGGGGCTCTAACCACCGGTATCTTGTTCCCGGTGTTGGTGATCTACTGTTTTTTTTTAATTATGTATTTTTGTTTTCCTATTTAATGTATTTAAAATATAATTAATATGTATATATGTGAAATAAAGAGAATAATAATTTAATAATATTTCGTACCTGAGACACAACGTCATCTAGTCCCAAACCAAGCAAAGCTTGTACTATGGGCACTCGACAACTGAAATAAAAACATAAATACTTCTTTATTTTAAATACATTAACATTATTCACAGAAAACAACTAAACTCCGAAAAAAAATATTTTGTAGGTAGTAGAGACATGCTGATTTCAGTACGAACGGGTCAACTCGACCGGGGCAGTATTACCCTCTCACAGAAGACCAACTTAAAGCGACAGCATTGAGTAGACTTGCTGCCGTGTTTCATTGGTGAGTGTGAGACCGTAGGCCCATTGATGCAGGGGTGACAGTTATCGTGGTAAGTGTATGCAATGCCACGATGACTGTCATGCCTTTTATGTCCCCAAACGAGACATGAAAGAGTATCTCACTAGGCCGCCATAGTGTGGGTCACTATACTGCATTGTCTGTATTCGCAATGAGTATGGTGACTACAACTCTTGTATTCATGCTTTCGATCAGGCAGAGTAGAGTCATTTTGGTAGGCTCATAAAATAAAAAATAAAAATATGCAGATCAAGCAAACATTTGGTCCGGCATGCGAATCGAACCTGAGGTCTCAAGCTTAGCAGTCGCATACCCTACTACTGCGCCACTAAGACAACAATATGTAAGATTATTTTCAATTGAAGTAGTTAAATAAGTCCGTTACTTTATTCAGATAAAGAATTTCTCTTAGCATCTCAACATTAATCGTTTTGCTGCAGCCCACCAGGCATGATCACCTCGCCTGGTCAGAAGATCCTCCCTACGGGAGGGACATGACACTCGTTCCTCCACAGACTCAGAGGGAAAATTCTATTCCACCAAGCCTTTTCATTGCTAGACATGCATTTCCTTAGAATAGAGGTTTTGGTCTACTATACTACGTTGGTCAGATGGTTGGTATCAGCTGTTCTCGGATCCCTCGTCTTTCAAGCGCAGTGGCACACCATGCGGTTTTAGTCGCTCCGATTCCGACACACCACTTCGCCACAAACCCCGGTGGGATTTGGCTCGAGGGGGTTTCGACACGTTAAAAAAAGGGTTTGTTTTAAGTATCGACTGTACAGTTGCCTAGTGGTTTAAGGGGGTGCCACGGCGCTCTCTACTTCGTCGAGTGTTGTGGGTTCAAACCACGCACGGGACACTATGAGTGATTCGTAGAGTTCTTTGTGTCCGTTTCTTGTGTTTCTAAAGTCTCCCGCGACACAGGATTTGCTCCTAGTTTGGGCGTTGTCTTCTTTAAAAGAACAGTGTTCATTTTCTTTGTAGTGATTTTATCTTACATATTTCTTCGGCCTTAAAAACCCACAGGATGAACAGAGATGGTGACCCTTCGTTATAATCGTTCACCAAGATAATGTTATCGAAATAAAATGCCAAAATTCTGAAATACTATTATATATTATACAATTTGAAATTGTTTTAAAATCAAGATCTTTACAAGAGATTGTTTTAATGTAAGTATAATACAAAGTATCTTATACATAGAATACAATCTAATAAAAATATGATGACACTTGATCTGACTGAATCATCATCATCAACGGCCTATAACAGTCCACAGGTAGACATATGCCTCTTAGCAAGGCCTACACGCTGGCCAGATGGGTTTGTCTTGCATATTTTGTTTCCTTAGTCGCCTCTTACAACTCATGGGAGGGAGAGGAGTGGTGTCACTGTATTCTAGATCTGTCATCACACGGAGCACACATTAATCAACTAAATATCAGGTCTGGGATACATATGAATAGTAATAAAATATTGTTTTAGACATCACTAGAATTGATTTGCGTCTGATTTATAAACAGATTTAGTAACAGCCTCACACACGGCCGTGTGATCCCAAACTAGGCTGAGCCTATGGTAACCACACTGCTGATAAACATACTTATATACTACTCAACACATATTATAGATACACTTTTTTTTCTATGTTAAGAGCCTGCCAGTGACTACTCTGCCTGATGGAAAGCATGAATAGAATCTAAGAGTTGTGGTCACCATACTCATTGTAAACGCAGACAATGCAGTATGGTGACCCACACTATGGCGGCCTTGTGAGATGCTTTTTCACACCCCGCTTGGGGACGTAAAAGGCATGACAGTCATCGTGACAGTGTAAGGGTTACAGTTACCACGATGTCACCCCTGCATCAGTGAGTACACTACACTCTGATATATTAATTTCACGATTAACTTCAAAAATCGATTGTGGGCCTAGTGGTCTTGTGGGGTTTCAGGGATTTCCTTTCTAGGGTACACCTGGTTCCCCGGCTACTGGTACCTGAGACGGTGTGCGGTTTTTGGTCGGTTTGAGTCGACATAACCACCAGTAGGTGGTATCTGGGGGGATTCTGCACAGAAAAAAAGAAGTTGTCTTGGCTCTTACGCCGGAGATCGTAGGTTAGATTCCCACCCAAGACAAATATTGTGTGATTAATTCGATTTGTTGTCTGGGTGTAATTTATCTATAATATGTATGTATTTAGTAATATATAAGTATGTTTATCAGCAGTCTGCTTACCATAGTACATACAGGCTCAGCCTAGTTTGGGATGAGACGGCCGTGTGTGAGATATGTGACATTTAAATTATTTTTTTTTTTATTTATCAAATTAAAATCTATTTCCTTGTGAATTTTGTAAATCAAAATTTCAGTATATTTTTTTTTTCTATTTATTCCCAAACAGCTCTTATCTATGGTGCAACATTTCATTTCTTTTTTTTTTTAATATTACAGATTATAAAAATATTAAATGACCAAACCTGTCTAACTTCATTAAAATGGTTGAAAAATATCATTACAAAAGAGTATTACGGTGACGTATTTCAGTAGACAGAGTAGACAGATCACCTGATGGCAAGTGCCCACCCCCGCTCATAGAAAAAAAACTTAAAATTTACGGTTCAAATAATGTAACATGGTTCCAAATACTAAATAGTCTATTCTATTCAAATAATACTAAAATAAAATGACACTTCTGTTCAAATATTACAATAATTGTTGCTTAAATATACTGTAACAAATATTTTATATGTATTTAAACTGGATTCTCAGAAACGGCTGTGACGAATTGGTTAAAGTTTCGTCATTCCAAATTCATTTAAAACCGCTATTTGTATACAGAACATAAAATTACGGTACATATTTTATAAATAACGAAGATAACGTATATTATGAGAAACTTTATTCCAATACCGTTATAGTAACGATATAAAAATAACGTTTTTATAAATAACCTATACATTGATATTTTTGACGTTACTGATAATGAAATTTCAATTTTTTTTTTTATCAACTTCATTCGTAAACATAACATTATTTATATTAAATTAATACATAAATAAATAATAGTTTCTACAATTCCTTTATTTCATTAAAAAAAAAACGTAACATCACGCCTGTTGCTATAAAAGGGAGTCGTAGTTTAGTATTAGTATGTTAAATACCTATTATATGAACACAACGAAATAGAATCTTCTGATTAAACGGGTAAGAGTTAAACCATGCTAAGTTATTTTTTAAAAACTGTTATCCTGATATCAGTAATATATGTAACAGTTTATAACTAATATGAGCACACTCATCTTTTTGTACCAAAGTGACTCTACTTTGCCTGATAGAAAGCTTCAATAGAATGCAAGAGTTATGGTCACCATACTCATTGCGAATGCAGACAATGCAGTATAATGACTCACACTATGATGGCCTAGTGACATGCTTTTTACGCGCCGCTTAAAGGACCCAGGATCATAGTGGCAGAGAAACACGTGAACTGGCAGTATCTTCGATGAGAATGATTAGAATTAAGAGTATACAGTTGCGTTTTAGTATTTTATATAGTTCACGAGTGTATACTAGAAACGTTATTGTAACGTTGCAATAACGTTATAAATGTCACTTGGACAAATTTATTAAACAATGAGATAAACCGGTTATGATTTTATAGTAATTTAAGAAATTAGTTTAATTTCATAGTTTTTGGATAATATCATACACTTTTGGTTAAACTTTAACTAAACAACTGCACAATAATAACTGAAAGTTTAAATCCTTCTTTTCAATAGTTAAAATCTACAGACATGTTTTATGGGTGGATGGGTAAAATAATGAGTGTGCCCATATTAGACAAATTTAAAAAGGGTGGGGAAATAAACCTAATAACTAATTGTCGCTTCTATATTTAACAGAAATCAGACTTTAAAATAACTGGCATATTGCTGACAGAAATTTTAGCACTTGCAGTAATATTATTAACAAATTGTACACTACCACTTGCGCTAAAAATAACAGTAATAATATAATTCTTAAAGTAATATAGAAAGTGTGTGTTCTGTATGAACTGTTAGCACGCACGTGTTGTTCAAAAAACGAAAACTATTTATAAAAGTCAAAACGGTTTTCGTAACGATATGTCAAAATGGTTTTCGTAACGATATGTCAAAAAGGTCTTTGTGGTGTAACCGAAATAGAATCGTATTGTTACACATTTAAGGCAGATTTTTATAGGTCAATTGGAATATTTGGAATGTAAGTTACAGTATAGAATCAGCTGTCGATCGCTTTCTCAGATTTATATCAAGTGTGTGAGTTATGCCATCTAAGTATGAAACGAGTGTGTGTGCATTATTTGTGTGCAACTATTCACACATCTGAACATATTATTAATAACTAGATAGAAAGGCACAATTAGATTCTATGATAGATTTTTAAAACTCATGTGAATTATAATTTAGAAAAGACTTGTCGCCTACTTGCTTACCAATCTTCATAGTTGTGTATCATTTATAGTACAAATTAAAAATATGTCCTGATAAATACAAACAAAACGAAATTATCTAGTGCATTTTTAAACAAATTTCGAGTCCTAAAATCGATGTAAATAGTCAGTAACGTTATGTCAAAAACGTTACGTTAGTTACTCTACTTGAGTATCGTTGCAATAACGGTTGCATGAGTGACGTTAGATTTATCAGAACTGTTTTTAATTTTCAATCGATAGTTCAATCAATAGTTAATTAGCAGGTGGCAACACAAAGTGTGAAAGCTAATTTTGACAAAGCGCCCTTTGCCAAAACACACAAAGAAAACACATACACAAGTTTCGTTGTCAATATTTGACAGCTCAATTATTGACTGTTAAAGTCAAAACCAACTGTTATCCCAGTTTCTCTGTTATGCTCTTGGAAATAGGGTTTAAAAAGGCACAATAATTGCTCAATGGTTACAACATAACAACCGCAGGCCATAGTACTCTATTGATAGGCCACAATTCACCGGTTCAAGGCACTCACTAGTGAATGTCACTTCTGACGGCTCTCATTGACATCAAACGTCAATTTGACAGCTATCATTTTCGTATAAATCCTATTACAGGACAGTGTTCTCTTGTGAGTTTATGACAGAGAATCATAAAAGTCTTGTCTGTCCTATTCTATTCGCCAAAGAAACTTATTTGTATAATAAAACTATACAGAAAGTTGCTGAGACTCTCGTTCAAAGTTTGACATCTGCTGTCAACGTGACATTTGTTTTGACAGCTCTTTTTGACAGCCGCCATATTTTCGAATACCCTCTATTGGGTTCATGGATGAGTCTATGGTAGACCAATAGACTACGCGACTAATTCTCTTAGCTTACTTTTTAAATATCTAACCTTTTTGTTAACGGCATTTTTGTAATTAGTCTTAGAGTTATCTAGATTTTTTACAGTCTTATTGTGTCTTAACTTGACTCTTTCGTTGAAGAGTTCGTAGAAGTTGGGGAGTGGGGTGTCGACAAACACTGGTGGTGGTAACGCGTCGTTGAGTCTGTGGTGGTAGCCTGCCGCCATATTCTGTATAAAGTGTGTGAACATAGCTGTCTCCGTGAACCATTCGAGAAAGTATTGGTTTTGCTTCGACGAAGCGTTCTTTACAAATGCTTCTTTCTGTAACAAATTAAAAAAAAACTTCATGCCGTGAGGATATGTCACCATCGTCGTCAATGTCTTTTAACATCCCATTGCAGGACGTAGGCCTCTCCTTAGATCTACTACCGTGTTGGCCAGACGGATTGGTATAGGGTTTGATTCAAGTTTTTCTTCTCCTTGCAGCGGTGTTGATCTGCGTGGCTTGCTCCCATAGTCGTCTCTTACGACACCCACGAGATGATTAGGAGTTGTGACACTCTGTATTTCGGCACCATAGTTAAAAAATAGCATACTCACATCAAAAACAACATCTCCCTTCCCCAGCTCCCCTTCCCTCAACTCCCTCACGGAATAGAACTGCCAGAAGTCACCCAAGATATCGACGAAGAACCTGAGGAATGCTTCTGATATCATCACGTTTCTCGTCTTGTTGTCTTGGACCTCCCGGTTCTTGGAGGTTTCCATCTGGAGTGAAGTCTTCAGAGACTTGTAGCAGGCAGTTGGCAGGATGGTAGACTCGTCGCCTTGATAGAAGAGGACTTTGGACGGGTGGGAGAGGTCGATCAGCATACCCTGGAGAGACAACAATTATTGTTTTAACATTGAAAGTAGGTTGGAATGATAACGATGTAGACCCAGCCGATTTCACAGCTTTCAACAGTCCACAGCTGGACATAAGCCTCTCCTTCAAAAGCAGATGCTCATTACCACCTGTGTGTGTGCACAGTTATACCTTTAAATAAATCTTCCAAAGAGAATATAAACCAATTGCTTACGAAATACGGTTTAGAAGTCAGCAGTAAAATGATGAACGTATATCAAGAGCATCTTAGTCTTACCTCATCAAAGCCGACGTCAGCAAGGTCCCTCGGGGCAGGGTGTAGTGCTCCGGCCAGGAGTGGTAGGGGAGCCTCCAGGACATCGCGCTGGAGCTCGTGCGGCACGGCTGAGATGAGGGGCTGCTGCCACACGAACGGGTATAGCGCGGATTGGAGAGCCTCCACGCATGATGATACTACCCTAATAAGAGAAACAGGTTCGGTGTTAAAGTTTTTCTATTGGATAAGAATTGAGTTACAGTAAAGAATGGCCAGCCACGAGGAGGCGACTTCCGCGTGTGCCATATGTCGTCCAAATAGAGTTTACCCGTAGATGGTACCTACCAGTGTGGGTCTGCGATGGGAGGGGTCTGGATGTCTTAATAACAGGAGTTCTGGGATCCTTCCTAATCCTCGTGTCGATTGGCACACAGTGTGATCTTAGTCGGTTGGAATCCAACACACCACCCCGCTAGATGAACGAGGTAGTTGACTAATTAATGTGTAGAGGGGACGGATGTCATGTCCCAGCGACACAAAGAGATGATTCATCGAACAGGCGAGGTGATCATGCCTGGCAGGCCACGGCCCAACAGTTGATATATGCTAATCGCAACGAGAACCTCTATTTCGCGATACAGGATTATAGTTGCTCCGTAGTTCGATGTATCTTCGCTAGATGGCGCTGTAGTATGTTTTTTTGATTGCGCTATATGTGGAAGTCGCCACATATGCATGTACGTACCTCATATTATGTCCAACGATGATGACCTTCCTCTCCAGGAGTAGAGAAGCGAACACTTTGATCAGTAGCCCCGCCCCAAGGACATCTAACACCGTTGATATATTGTCTTCATCTATTCTGGGTTCTATCGGCCTTTTTATTGTTTTAATCCTGAAATAAAAGTAAGACCCTTAAAAGACCTTTCAAGATGAGACGGCAGCTGATGATCTTGAAAAATACCAATGCCACAGTTCATGATATGAATTCACGCAATAGGAGACTTGCATAGATTAATATTAAAATTAGGGAGTTCCTCGATCGATTAAATAGTTTAACTATGGTTTTTTTTTAATTAAGAGCCTGCCAAAGCGTCTTTACCCTGCCTCGACTCTACGTTCCCGCTGGGAGCGTGAAACGTATCATACGTGGTTGCTGTCACTTTAGGTTGGTTCTCTGAAAGAGAGTAGTACTGCCTTGGTCAAGTCGGCCCATTCGTGCGGAAATCAGCGTGGCTCTACTCCCTACCTCTACGATAAGGGACCATCCGATGATGTATCCTAGTGGATTACAGCCACGGTGGCCAGTCTCAACGGAAATCAACCAACTACGCAAGAGACTATAGTGCATAAGTGTGTGTGCAAACACAGGTGCACACTCTGTCCCTCACTCCCACAATCCGATGGAACGGTTAGGCGACTACATGTGTATGCTTGTAACATGGGTATTTAATTATTATTTTTATAGCAACCTACCAAAGTGACTCTATTCTGCCTGATGGAAAGCATGAATAGAATCCAAGAGCGGTGGTCGCTGTACTCACTGCGAATGGAGACAGTGCAGTATGGCGACGTACGCTATGGCGGCCTGTCTGTCTACCCCTTTGAGATCAAGATATGAACGTAGCATATTTCTTACCTAGGAACATCTAAGCTGAGATTAACACTTTTAACGCCATTATTATTCTCAAAGTCACTGTAATTCTCCTTCTCCATCAGTCTCCTTTCGGGTAGAGTCTGGCTCTTTCTCTTACACTCTTCTATATCTTTAGTATGGTGAGGGGTGTTGGTATAGCAAATGGATATCTCTTCTCCAGGGTTTGGGAAGTCTGCGTCGAAGAGTTGCTGTAGTAAAGAGTGGATTTCAAAGTCTGAGCGACCGTGGCGGGACTCTATTTCTTCAAGCACCTGTAATAGATAAATAGTTATATAACATCACGCTACAACCAATAGGAGTCCAGTATCAGTGAAAATGTTACAAAAAAGGGCAAAATGAATTCTTTTCAGAACATGCAGATGAAGTGATTTTGCCTTTTTTTTTCTATATTAAGATCCTTTCGAAGTGACTCTACTCTGCCCGATGGAAAACATGAACAGAATCCAGGTGTTGCAGTCACCATACTCATTGCAAGTGCACACAATGCAGTATGGTGACCCATACTATGGCGGCCTGGTGTGATGCTTTGTCACGCCCCGCTTGGGGACGTCAAAGGCATGACAGTCATCGTGGCAGTGTAAGGCTCACACTTGCCACGATAGCTGTGACCCCTGCATCAGTGAGCCTCCGGTCTCACACTCACCAACGAAACAAGACAGCTCGGATGCTGTCGCTTTAGGTTGGTCTTTTGGAGAGGGTAGTACTGCTCCGTTTGAGCCGACCCGTTTGTGCTGAAATCAGCGTGGCTCTACTACCTACTGGGTCAGCTAGTAAAATGCACATAAAAATGACGAAGTCGGTCTTAAAGCAGTAAACAATTTTTACCAGTCGACCTTAGGGCGATGCAGAGCCAAAACAACGTCGAAGAAAATACAAGAAACAAGGTATCTACAGAATGCGTCAGTGTATACATACCTTATAGTAAAACCCAGGTGCCCTATATCTTCCAATAAGGCAGTAACAGAGTGGAAGACATGTTGTGGCACCTTCGGGAAGAACCCTGCGGCAGTATCTGGTAACATAAAAAAAATAATATTTAAAATGAATTAGTCTAGTGAGTAGTGACCCTAACTGCCGAGTTAAAGGTCGTGAGTTTGATTCCCATCCGACCATTTGAGCGAGGAACATGATCTATTTCTATGTCTGCGTTTAAATTTATATTGATTGCATAAAAATTACTCAGTTCACGAGTAGCAATTTCTGTGAATTATCTAGACAGGAGAGGAGAGGGCAATGCTCGATGTCTCTTTGTGTGATCGAATAAGGAATGAGGAGATCCGAAGACAAATCAAGGTCACCGATATTGCCAGTGAAATTGCTAAACTGAAGTGGCAGTGGGCGAGGCACATTATACGCAGAAACGATGACCAATGGGGCCATAAAGCTCTGGAGTGGCGACCGCATACTGGGAAACGCAGCGTTGGTAGGAAGCTACAAGGTGGTCCGACAACCTGGAGAAGGTCGTGGGAAGCTGCTGCATGCGGCCGGCACGGGACTGTTATTAGCAGTGGTTACCATAGTACAGGCCTGCCTAATTTGGGATCAGATGGACGTGTGTGAGATGTGTAAAGATATTGTCAACAACTTGTTTACGGGTAGCTTGGCAAGTCTGGTAATAGCCGCGAGTGTGTAGAGAATAAACAGTCTAGTGTGAATGCCAGTTAAGTCTGGATCTGAGCGCTTCTGAAATATCCAATTACCAAGTTAATTAGTAAGGGCATTAACCAAGTCTAGGTGAACTTGCAAAATCCGGCGTGAGCGACAGAAAAATCTAGAATGACTGCCAGTTTTGCTAATGACGGCAAGTGATGTACTATATCTCCAACTTCTTCAATTTTCTTCTGATTAACCTTGTTACTGGTTCCAAGATAATTTAACTTTTTCTGGGACTTCCCCGAGTGTCAAAACCCGGTATATTCGTGGGTAACTGTGTTCCTGATGTCTGGGACGAATTAGTCGCATTATTTAGAAAAGGAGCAGTTGGTCTGGAATGCCTATTATTCAAGTGTATGGTGACCGTTAGTAAAGTTTTAGATTTTTAGTGTGGACACTCACCCATAAGCTCTTTCTCCTCGTTCATCAGTCAGTACCAAGGAGTAGCATTGTTGGCTCTTGGCATCTACTGGCCACTCGCTTCTGGGAGTGGCGCTCATAGTCTCTGGGAAGACTAGGTTCTCGATGTGTGGGGGTACTTGTACCTGAAACACCAATAATATTTAAAAAAAGGTCTATGGTATAGTTTTCCATGTGGTTATGGATTAAGAATACAAAGTGACACTATCTTCTATTTATCCCATGGTTATTGTGAGAGGTGACTCAGGGAACATTTATACAGGTCAACAAGACTTTCGATGTGACTGCTGCAAACTACTCGAGACAGGTGACACTCCAGTGCGGCCGGGGAGCGTCGTCTGGGGCGGGGCGTTGTTCTGCCTCTTACTGCGCAGGCGGTGAGAAATGCAATAGTGTCTTGCCCCTGGGGTACGAGGTGCCCGGGATGTACCTCACTTGTGAGGTATGGTAGGAAGGACTCTAGAAGCCGCTAAAGCATTCCAGGAGCTCATCAAAAAAAAAAAGGTCAACAACACTGCAGAGAAAGATAAACTGAAACAAACCTTATGCCAATCCATCAGGCCAGCATAGTATACTAGGCTAAAACCTCTTTGTCAAGTAGATGTCCAGCAGTGGACTATAAAAGACTGCTGATGACTATGAAATATATGCACTTATAGAATAAGTTTGGAATTTTGAATATTATACATTCTCGTAGTAAGTTTTGCATCCGAGAACCATGTTTCAGCACAAATGGACCAACTTGTTAAGAGTGATACCGCTGTTAAGGAACTCTTTCAACACTTTTCATCAAGTGAATGAAGTTACCTGAACCCAATTCCTACCTTCTCACTAATTCTAAAACCTTGAAAACCCAGCAAATTACTTGTGACTATTTGATTGCAGGTTTACATAAGCAGTAGACTGCTCCTTTGCCTCAATAATATAAAAAAAATAAATTTAGCACTTTTCAGGGTATGCAGAAAGTACATTGATCAGCTTTCATGCAAATAAAAATGTATTTTTTCTGGATGACAGTTCCCTTAGGACGACCTTCATCATCATTAGCCTTCAATAGTCCAGAACAGGACATAGGCCTTTATCCAAAAAAGGAAGTTGTGGCCAGAATTACTGCGCTGGTCAAATTGATTAGTGTTAGATTTGATTCAAGTTTTCGTTCTCTTTGTCGTGCTCTTGTTCCCTTGCTCCTCTAGTCGGTTCTTAGACCACCCACGGGGTGAATAGGGGCGGTAACCACACGAACACAAAAATCAACATTCACACTAGTTAACCAGCAGACAGAAACTAGTCACCATTACCAACCTGGCTTGGAAAGGCACTCTTCACATAAGCCTGTCCCGTCATATAATTCAATCCGACCAGAAGACATAGATTGAACAGCCCCTTCTCCCGAGGTTCAAACGGCAGATCAATACACCCAGCTTTCTCATCTATGCTCAGATTGTCTACGCTATCTCTGCTCGTGTCAAGCATATCTTTCATTGATAAGAGATTTCCTCTCGAGTCTGTAAGATTATACTTTGAATCTGTGTCCATCTTTGTGATGTTACCCTGCAATTGAAGCGTAACAGTATTAAGAAATATTATGCATACTAAAACTGTTAAGGTGGCAAGTTTGTATGTTTGATTGAAGGCGGTAATCTTAGGAACTAGAATGGAGTAGAATAAACTTTATTGTACATTAACCCAAGTTCTTGGTGGGAACTGGATGTCGTAATAACAGCTGTTCCCGGATCCCTTCTATGTCAGACGTAGAGTGGCACACTGTGTGGTTTTAGTCGATCTGATTCTGACACACCACCCCCCGTAAAACCCGGTGGGGTGACGGCCCGAGGGGGTTTCCATACGTTAAAAAAAAAGTTCTTGGTGTGTGTGTACCCTGTGCACCCTGACTTTAGTGTATGTACATACGTTACGAAAAACTAGTTCGTGTATTACCTGCGATGTTCGAAAACTCTTCCAGGATCTAAATGTGGCGTAGGGATTGTCTGCTGCGTCAGTTTTAAACGAACAGATGGAGGTTTGGTTCCTTAACCGTTTGATATTCTTGGGGTCCAAGTATGCTACCCTTGTGGATACCCGGCGAACGTAGTTCTTTCGCTTCTCTGTCAAGCTACGGGTTAGTTTGACGGATTCTGGAATAAAAGGAATTTCGGTATAATATTCTGGGATAAACTACAGATCAGTGGGTGAGTTATGACATGATTACTGCTTACTAATCTCCATTGATTCTCAGAAGGGGAGAAGGCTTTATAACAATTGAGTCGCAGATGACTATGAACGGTGGTAATCACTTGCCATCAATTGACCACCATAACCTTACCATAACAAAAAGAATAACCTACTAAGCATAATTAATTCAAGATGTCCTAGGATATGAAAAAAAATCTTATTTCGAACTTAGTGGAAACCTTCCCTTATTTTAACTACTTAGGGGTGGAATTTACAAAAACCCTTTCTTAGTGTATGCTTACAACATATAAAGCATTAGCTCCCTAAATGTCAAGTTTATAGCTCCAATGGTTATGCTCTGCGCTGACGAATCAGTCATCTAGGGCAAGTACTTCATTAAATTTAAAATAAAAATTAACTGCCTCGATGGCGCAGCGGTAGTAAATGCGACTGCTGTGCTTGAGGTCTCGGGTTCGTTCCCGAGTCGGACCAAATGTTTGTATGATCTGTAAATATTTGTTTCGAAGTTTGGGTGTTTTCTATGTATTTACAAAAAAAAAGTATATAAGTATTCTATC
This sequence comes from Hypercompe scribonia, assembly GCA_949316085.1. Taxonomy (NCBI): domain Eukaryota; kingdom Metazoa; phylum Arthropoda; class Insecta; order Lepidoptera; family Erebidae; genus Hypercompe; species Hypercompe scribonia. The sequence continues at coordinate 8,201,489 of OX438997.1, forward strand.
AGTCAGTCTAGTTATCATAGCTCTGCTTAGTTTGAAACTAGATGATTTTGTGTCTAATGTCTGAAATATAAAAAAAAACCTAGTATTTTGATGTCTGTATGTTCTGTAAATATCTATTTTAAGTTTGAGTGTTTTCTATATATAATATGTATGTCGTTACTAAGAAAATATATAGTAATAATGATGTATTCCTAGTCGATTTCAGCCACGGCGGACCGTCTCAACAGAGTCCAGCCAACTGCGCAGGAGACGTTAAAGTGCACAAGTGCACTTTCTGTTCCCTCACTCTCACGATCCAATCGGACGGTTATCCGACACGATCGAGAGACCAGGCGCAGAATCGATGGCTTTACATGTTTCAACTTTCAAACTCCGGGCTGTTAAACATTTCTAGAATCAGAAAACTCAACAATACTTTTCTGACCCGACCCGGAAGTCGCACCCAAGACCTCTAGAACAGCCAGCAACCGCTAACCACTAAGCCAATGAGGTAGTTAAAATACTAATATATCTATTTATTGGACACCAGATTAATTACAAAGTTAACTTAAAGCTAAGGAAATACCGCGGCCTTATCACTCGTAGGCAAAACTACGAGTATAATATGTATGTATTTATACATATAATTTGTTAATACCCACAGTACAAGCTGCACTGTTGGTGTTATTGTCAGATGTATGAAAACATTATTAATATTTTATGTGTAATTTGTAAATTACAAAGTAAAAAATACAATATCAAAGAGAGACAGGTCAATATTATCATCTCAGATACGAGACGTCCACTGCTGAACATAGGCATCCCCCAAGATTCTCCACAACAACCAGTCACATGCTGCCAGGTCGTCAGACCACCTTGTAGAAGCCTACCAATTGATTTTTTCCCAAGTAACTGCTCAGAAGTCCTACACAAAAAGTGACATAGGAAGGTTTCCAGCTATACATACCTTCACTGGTGCTAGAGTCGGAGTGATCAGTGGGGAAACTTCCAGGTTTATTCTCGTCCATATTGCATACAGCTGTCACTGTCTCGAAGAGCTCGTTCATCAGACAGTTGAGCTGGAACAAAAAGAAACAACAATTATTATTAAAGTAATGACTATCTCTTACTAGGTAGTACTTCACTAGGATTTCAGCACGAGTGAGCCGGCTCGACCGGGGCAGTACTACCCTCCCACAGAAGACCAACCTAAAGCGACAGCATGCGTGACGTCGTGTTTCGTTGGTCAGTGTGAGACCGGAGGCCCATTGATGCAAGGGTGACAGTTATCGTGGTAAGTGTGTAAGCCTTACACTGTCACGATGACTGTCATGCCTTTTACGCCCCCAAGTGGGATGTGAAAAAGCATCTCACAAGGCCGCCATAGTGTGGGTCATCGTGGGTGACCACAACTCTTGGATTCTATTCATGCTTTCTATCAGGCAGAGTAGAGTCACTTTAGCAGGCTCTTAATATAGAAAAAAAAAACCTGTGACTTCGCCCGCGAAATAATCTATATATATAAAAGAAAGTGGTGTTAGTTACACCACTTATAACTCAAGAACGGAAGAACGGATTTAGCTGAAAATTGGTGGGGAGGTAGCTTAGAACCAGGAGACGGACATAAGATACTTTTTATCCCGTTAGAACGGGTTCAAGTATAAAAAAAATTGCTTATTTATTGCCTCTAAGGCGGAACAGAGTTCGCGGGGTAAGCTAGTATTTAATATTTACTGTGAGTTCGAAAACGGGGTGGTGGTAGGGATGGAATTGTAAAAGTTCTTTCTAAACGTACGTCAGCAAATTGTCAAATTTTCTGGGACGGATTAAGAATACAGAGTGTCACTATCTTTATTCATCCCATGGGTGTCTTAAGAGGTGACTAAGAGACCAAACTAAATAGGACGACATCACTGCTAAGAGGAGGAAAACTTGAAACAAACCCTATACCAACCCGTCTGGCCAATGTGGTATAGTAGACCAAAACCTCCTTGCTAAGGAGAGGCCTATGTCCAGCTGTGGACTGCTAAAGGCTGCTGATGAGGATGAAAGACACTGTAAATGTTTTAAATATGTGTATGCCACTCCGCTCCCTATTTCGCTGAGTGTTGTGGGTTCAAACCCCACATGGGACAACACTTTGTGTGTGATCTACAAACTGTTGTTCTAAGTCTGGGTGTTCTTTGTGTCCGTTTCTTGTGTGTTTGTAAAGTCCCCCACGACACAGGATTTATTCCAAGTGCGGGTGTTATCTTTTTAATAAAAAAAAATACACCCGACACAACAAATGTCGGTGCTCTTTGTACAATACTCATTTGTCATGGGTAGAAATTGAACCACGACCTCTGACTTTGGCCCGTCGAAGTATACTGTATTATTTTCTATGGTATTTAGAAACTGATGCTGAAAACGGAAGTACATTCAAATGGCCACACATGAACTGTAAAAATTACTGTAAATCGTTTTGAAACTCAGACAAAAGAAAGTGGTACACGACTATCCATTAAGGTTTTCATTTGAGAAATGAGGGAAGCCGTGTCATCAATAAATACAAATTGAAGCGTCTGTCTATGATTAAAAAAAAACACTGTTTTCTCAAGTTTTTATAACTCTACAAGATACTGAAACATAAACCACCTTTTTTAAGAAAAATATCTGGGTTAATCTCTGGAAACACTGAACCGATTTTACTGGAACTTTGACTAGGAGATAAGAGAAGATTATTGGGCAACATATAACCAATTTTTTACCTCAAATTTCTAACAAGATCGGAATTCAGTTAAAGTTTAGAATAAGAATTAAGTTCAAGTTGGGTTGCCATATTGCACTGTCGGCATTCGCAGTGAGTACGGCGACCACCGCTCTTGGATTCTATTCATGCTTTCCATCAGGCAGAATAGAGTCACTTTGGTAGGTTTAATACAAAAAAAAAAAATTACACAGCAAAAACCATATATCTAAAGTAAAGTTTGTATGATTTACAAATATTTGTTTCGAAGTTTAGGTGTTTTTTATGTATAACATGTATGTATTTACAAAAAAAAAGGTATATAAGTATTCTATCAGTCAGTCTAGTTATCACAGCACAAGCTCTGCTTAGTTTGAAACTAGATGACGTTGTGTGTCAAATGTCCGAAATATTTATTTATTAAAAATTCTAAATTCACATACGCAAATGAAATCATGGACACGGCTAGTCTTCAATACATTTAATGTTAGTTGGTTTGTATTCGCTTCAAAGATCTACAAAGGTTCTGCAACGGTGGAGCTCAAATTTTGACACAATTTACAACACACTTTAAAATATTATTTTTAACTATTTTTCGCGTTAGTTTTGTTACTTAATTCCCATTAATGCAGTTTTGCTTCAGTGAAACGTGCCAGGGTACAGTTAATAATATATAGGTTGGGCCACAGACACTAAGAGCAGGATCTGGATGTCGTAATAGCAGCGGTTCCCGGATCCCTCCTATCTCAGGCGCAGTGGCACACCGTGTGGTTTTAGTCGGTCCAATTCCGACACAATACCCCGCTGAAAACCCCGGTGGGGTGACGGCTAGAGGGGGTTTTCACACGTTAAAAAGAAAAAAAAAAGGGCACTAAGAGCAGAGTGAATTATGATAATGTACTCTCAGTCGATCTCGACCACGACGGCCAGTCACAACGAATTATGATTTTTTCTAAAAAACTCTTATTGTAAATATATAATTATTCTTGAAATAAAACTTACTTTCGCCCTATGGCATTATTAAAGAATCAAGGAGGATATCGATTGTTAACGCCATAGGGCAAAACGGTCAGGTTAATTTTAATTAAATAATATAATAAAAAGAACAGTAAGACAAGGGTCAAGTAAGCGGTAAGAAAGGATAGATTGAGGTGAATTAGAAGACCCACGATTTGTCGACTATTATTACTCGAATTTCTTTAGGCATTCAACATAACAAGGTCGAAGGAATATTTATATGTCTAAACGCGATAATCTTTGAAACTATAAACCAGATTTTAGTAACTCTTTTTGTATTAGATAGAATGTTTATTGAATATTAATATAGGCTGAAAAACATCACGCTGTGACCCATAGGATTGAGGCAGCAATCATAACGCGAAACGGTTAGTTTTATATTAAATTGACTTACTTATAACTCGCGCAAATATAATTGAATATACACTTTAATTAGTTACGTATATTATGTAATATATATTAACCTTCCTTTGAGTACAACGGATGCACAATCTAAGTGTAAATTATTACAAACAAAAAAGACAGTGAACTATATTAAATTAACGTATGAAGTTTTATATATTGGTAATTGGGTAAATGACTGTATCGTAAATAAATACCAATGTACACTTCATTAAAACTAATATCGCGAAACATCTCGGTAAATACAATTAACATAGCTTTTTATTATTATTACGAATTTTAATCAAATATACAGTGAAATATATTGTTCAATTGAGTAGTCTAAAATAGTGACGTCACAATTAGGTATTCAGTACATTTTTCGTTCAAAATTGTCGTTTTGACAGATGATAAAAAGTAACTAATTTGACTAAGGTGTCATCTAGCCTATTATGATAGACTCAAAGAAGACCAACCTAAAGCGACAGTACCCGATGTTGTGTTTCGTTGGTGAGACCGGAAGCCAATTGATGCAGGGGTGACAGTTATCGTGGTAAGTGTGTAAGTCTTACACTGCCATGATGACTGTCATGCCTTTTACAACTGGGCGTAGAAAAGCATCTCACTAGGCCGCCATAGTGTACATACTGAATTGTTTCGTGAAGTATGGTGACCTCAACGCATCGAGAAGAGTCAGTATGGTAAGTTCTTAAAATGAAATAAAAAGGTTTTATTGTTCACTTTGGGAGGGGGTAAACGAACAGCCAGTTCACCTGATGGTAAGTTACAACGCACATGGACATCTACAACTCAGGAGTCGTGGCCGCCTTTTGAATGCCACCCAGTTTCAAGGGGGGAAGAGTTTTGGTACCGATTACCTCACTCACTTGGTGAACCAAGTGAGTAAAAAATAGCTGACTTCGATTGTCTGTGAAACTGTGGAATTACTCTAGTCGAAGCTGGACCCCTTGTGCCGAGGTATGCGTCTCTTGTGTAAAGCATGTCAGAGTTATGGATGTATGGAGTTGACATGACAAGATGATGAAGTCAAGAGATGGATACGTGGATACTTGAGTTTAGGCTCAAATGATTCGGTTTGACGAGGTCAATAGATTGGTAATGATGTTGAGCCCAAATATTTAAGCAGTTTAAAAAGAAATCAAACAAAGAGAATCATTTGTACCCATTTTTACGCAAATGCCAATGACGAGAGAAATTTGTAATTTGGAATACGATATATTCTTTTGCTTGGCAAAGGCACTAAGTAATATCTGTTTTTTTTTTTTTTTATTTTAAGAACCTGCCAAAGTGACTCTACTCTGCCTGTTGGAAAGCATAATTAGAATTCAAGAGTTGTAGTCACCATAGTAATTGCGAATGCTGACAATGTAGTATGGTGACCCACACTATGGCGGCCTATTAAGATGCTTTTTATGCCTCACTTGGGGACGTAAAAGGCATGACAGTCATCGTAGCATTGTATTGCACATACACGACAACTGTCACCCCTGCATCAATGGACCTCCGGTCTCACACTCACCAACGAAACGCGGCAGCACGGATGCTGTCGGTTTAGGTTGGTCTTCTGTGGGAGTAAATACTTGTTATGATTGTAACCCTTGAATTTATGTATATTTAGATGTAATAAATGATAACGATGTACTCTTGGCCGATTTGTTTTATTAGGTAGTAGAGCCACGTTGATTTCAGCATGAACAGGCCGGCTCGACCGAGGCAGTACTACACTCCCACAGAAGACCAACCTAAAGCGACAGCATCCATAATGTCGTGTTTCGTTGGTGAGTGCGAGACGGGAGGCCCATTGATGCAGGGGTGATAGCTATCGTGCTAGCTGTGTGAACCTTACACTGCCATTGTGATCACAATTCTGGGATTCTGTTCATGCTTTCCATCAGGCAGAGTGGACTCACTTTGGCACACTCTTAATGAAAAAGAAGATTTCTGCCAGGGGGGCGTCTCAACGAAGACCAGACAGCTATGAAAGAGGTATTATAAAGTACTCCAAGCCAATTTCGGCTACGGCAGCCAGTCTCAACGAAACCATTCAACTACGCAAGAGATATAGTGCACCAGTGTGTGCACAAACATAGGTGCACTCTCTGTTCCCTCACAATCCGATGGGACGGTTATCCAACACGAGGAGAGATCAGGCGAGGACTGACGTATTGACGTGCTCTCCGAGGCACGGGACATGAGATAAAATAATAATAATAATAAATATCTTGGACATTTGACACACAACGTCATCTAGTTTCAAACTAAGCAAAGCTTGTGCTATGATAACTAGACTGACTGATAGAATACTTATATACTTTTTTTATTGTAAATACGTACATATTAAACATAGAAAACACCTAAATTTCGAAATAAACATGTGCAGATCACGCCAACATTTGGTCCGACCCGGGAATCGAACCCGACACAGCAGTCGCGTTCACTACCGCTACGCAACCGAGGCACCGAGATGAGATGCAATAAATACTTTGACTTTGAATTTCCTACTTCTCTTTACCTATTTTAATTATGGTGGGATAAAGACCGGTATTGACATTAAGAACCTTGATTTTCGCCTTTTTCTGCTGGAGATATTATTACTTGCCGAAGTTTAAACCATTCCTTCCTATTAAAAGAATAACTGATTAAATTCTTTTCCAAATGACTAAAACAAAACAACTACAAAATAAATGGAAAATTTGAACATTTAAAAACACACAGATGTTAATTATTAATTAGCTTCACATCAAACTAGAAACAAAACAAAAATATACGAAAAAAAAATTAAAACACAACGGAACATGTTTGCACATGGCACTTTCCAACTCAAACACAAACAAAACCCGAAAAAACAAAAATAAATCTTAAAAAAACACTAACCTTTGAACGACATCATGTAACAGAGAACAATAAAATAAACACAATTTCACTCACAAGAACAACTTTCACTCACACGCACAATTTTTTTTTTAATTTTTTTTTTTAAAGTAGTGTTGCGAACGAGCACCATGTAGAGTGGTCTAATTCGTTTAATCACAAAACATAATGTTTCTTGTAGAGATAACGACTTGTGTGATACATCGGGAATGAACAACTTTATGTAACTATGAACAATTCCATTTATTTATATAATTATCCTTATTTGAAACAAAGGCTTTAGGTACTGAACATTTTTGCAACGGATTGTCCGTTTACATATGTGGCAGTAATATTGTTTGTTCTTGATAAGTTTGAGTACTTAAAACTAATAATAATTAAGTCTATGGAGTACATTAAATAAGCCTCTCGACCTATCAAAGTGACTACTCTGCCTGATGGAAAGCATGAAGAGAATTCAAGAGCGCGGTGGTCGCCGTACTGACTGCGAATGAAGACAGTGCAGTATGGCGACCCACGCTATGGTGGCCTAGTGAGATGCTTTTTCTGCTGCTGAGACGCTGGTGAGAGTTTATAGCGGCCTAGATCTGGCATTAGCCTGGTAACAGCTAATATAGAGGACTGTGAGGATAGCGAGGTAGTTTAAGTGGTCAACCGCTTCCCACTGCGCTGAGTGTTGTCAGTTAGATCCACACATGGGTCAACACTGTATGTGATCCAGAAATTATTGTTTCGAGTTTGTTGTGAATGTTTTCCTACGATACAGGATACATTCCAAGTTCAGGAGCTACATATATACGTAAAATTACACCTGTTTCCCTGGTGGGGTAAGCAGAGGTATACTAAACGTCCACTTTTCGTCAATGTTTCGGTTCCACGTAATAGATGGCGAGCAAATTGGTCGCTAATCGGGGTGTTTTGTTTGTCGAGAGTGTCGTCCGTCGATTGGCAGGTATACCATTTGCAGGTAAGGTTGGCTTGGGGCTCAAAGTTCCCTGGATGTTGTAATAGCAGCTGTTCCCGAATACCTCCTATATCAGGCGCAGAGTGGCACACCATGTTGTTTTAGTCGGTCCGATTCCGACACACCACCCCACCGTAAGCCTCGGTGGGGTGACGGCCCGAGGGGGTTTCCACACGTCAAAGTTCTTGGTGGGAACCCTACACCCCTTAGTTCTAGAGTTATCTTTTCAAAAATTGAACAAAGTATCAACACTAAATGGCACGCGATTATACAACCGTTAAAACTTCTTATTTCATCCTCTTTGGAGATTTTCTAAAAGTCCTTTCTTACCAGGTGCTTACAACAGTTTTTTTATATTTCTATATTAAGAGCCCGCCAAAGTGACCCTACTCAGCCTGATGGAAAGCATGAATAGAATCCGAAACAAAAGAGAGTTGTGGTCATCATACTCATTGCAAATGCAGATAATGCAGTATGGTGACCCACTCTATGGCGGCCTAGTGAGATGCTTTTTCACGCTCCACTTGGAGACGTAAAAAGCATGACAGTCATCGTGGCCGTGCAAGGCTTACACAGTTACCACGATAACTGTCACTAATACATGAATGTGCCTCTGATCTCGCACTCACCAACGAAATACGACAGCACGGATGCTGTCGCTTTAGGTTAGTCTTCTCTGGGAGGGTAGTACTGACCTAATGCCTTGGTCGAGCCGGTGCTGAAATCAGCGTGGCTCTACTACCTAATAAAATGTCAAGTTTGTAGTCCCAGCGGCTTAGTGAGGGTACATTATTTCCTTATGTACAAACTAACAGTTTCAACAGAGATGAAACCACCTTGTGCATGTATTATCTCACAAGACCTGTACATAACGCAAAGTTGTACAATATGGACGTTTATTTCACAATAGATGAACCAAATTTTAGATTAATACGGACAAACTGTATGTCTACGATGTTAATTGTGCTTATTGAGGGCAATTAGTGTTGTTACAGTACATATATACATACAGACTTACACATAATAGTTACTAGATGGTTTTGTTTCATGGATTATTTACAGTGGACGTAATTTTATTGCGTGTGTGGTAACGGATTAAGAATAGCAAGTGTCATCACCCCCTATTCGACCTGCACGGCTAATTACGCATAGCTATGGCGCTGCAAGGAGAAGGTAAACTTGTAATTTATAATATTCTCACCAGGGTCGTCGCCCTTTTGGGGGCAGGAAGAAAAGGAAACATGAGGGTTACCACACTGGGTTCGAGGCACTGCAAGCCGTAGGTGGCTCAAGGTACGTCGTTCCAGGGATTTCCTTACTAGAGTGAACCTGGTTCCCCTGCTACATTTAACTGAGAAAGCGTGCGGGTTTTGCCCGGTTAGAGTCCCTCCTTGTTGCTCGGGTGTCGGAATAATAGACGCGCCGGTGGTTGAGGTATGGTCTATTGGGTGGTTGACGCCGCCTACACCACGTGATATGACGCAAATCGGATGATTTCATACCTCGTTGGCGTCTACTGGCCTCCTGGTTTACTTTGTTTACCCAGAACAAGTTATTGACACAATTGTTTGGGCCCGGATGGGAATCGAATCTGCGACTTGCTACCAGTCTATTACAGTTCGCTATTGGAATGAGGTCTTTTACATTACACGCTACTATCACACGTGTGATCCAGAAATTGTTTAACTCATATGCCAGTAGCCTTTGTAGGGCTCAAGATTGGTATGGTAAATACATAGATACTATTCAGTGACAGAAAAACCAGTAATTTTTTAAAGCATCACATGACAAGCTCCTATTTTGCCACCTCCTTGGTAAATATAACAAAATTACTGGCAGTTTATCTCATAATATCAACCGTTAACAAATGAGGCTAGGTCATTACTAGTGTTATTATGACGTGGGCGATAATGATTTATTACCCTAGCGGTGTCGTATGTCATATCGATATTCCTGAATACTAAGCAGATTCATTAATTTTCTTCTTCTCGCCTTTTCCTCGTCACGGGGAACTCCACAAACATTTATGAACCGAACACAAAGAACACCCAGACTTTCTTTTTTTTTTAAAAAGACAACTCCTGCGTCAGGAATAAATCCTGTGTGGCGGAGGACTTTACAAACATACAACAAACAGACACAAGGAACACCCAGACTTAGAACAACTATTTATGGTTCACACAAAGTGTTGCCTCATGTGGGGATAGCACCTAAAACACTCATTATCATCATCCACAACCTTTAACAATCCATTGCTGGACATAGGTCTCTCCTTAGCAAGGTGGTTTTGGCGTACTATGCCACACGATGGCCAGATTGGTTGATATACGATTTGTTTTAAATTTTCCTTCATTTTGCAGTGATGTTCTCTTGCATATTTCTTTCCATAAGTCGCCTCTAACGACACCCAAAACGGTAAAAGTTAAGGTGGTGACTGCACGCGCGCGTTCTTAAACTCTTTCGAGTCTTTCCCAGAATTACAGAACTTTGCTTAACACAGGTTTTCTATGAGTCTGTACAGCGGCCAAACCAGACTTCGTGCCGAAACATGGTCGATATCGATAAAATCATTATTGTTATCGATAAAACTTTCGCAACGGCCACCTCCCTATCAATTTACTAATTAGTTTAAAACAGTTTAATATTAAGATCACACGCACCGACCGCCTCTTATCACAGAATTCACAATATTATCGTAAAATTTCACACACATTCCATTGCGAAGTAGAAATTGTTATCAACAATGTACATGTATGTTTACAAATCGTTCACATTTTTTTTATCTCAACGGCCGTAGGACACTGCCATACCTATTCAGAGTAGAGTAACTTTCTGGAGGTACAGACGAGCAGACAGAGTTAGAGACTTACAGCCCTTCAAAGAAACCTGTCACGTAATAGGAGTCATCATAAACTTCTGGAAGGACGACCGCGTACTGGGAAACGCAGCGTTGGTAGACCCCCCAAGGTGGTCTGACGACCTGATGCAGGTCGCGTGAAGCTGCTGGATGCGGGTGGCACGAAACCGTCTGTTGGAGAACTTTGGGGAGGTCTATGTCCAGCAGTTGTCGTCTTTTGACCGAGATGATGATGAATAGGAGTCACAAGTGCGTGCCTCCCTCTAATGGAAGAGTAGAGGGTGTTGAAGCTGCGTCTCAATAGATGAATAGCAAAAACAGAATTGCTCAACAGCAGTTCTACGTCAGTCCATGAACTCTGGGTGTTGCATTTGTGTCGAAGACTGGCTTAGTCGTGATTTAAGTGTATTCCAAGGCTTTCTCTGGGAACTACAGTATGGGGCTCTTCAAGAAGGGGGTAAATAGGTTTTTGAAGGGTCGGCAACGCGCACTGGTGCCGCAAGCGTCCATAGGCTGCGGTAACCGCTTACCATCAGGCGGGCCGTATGCTAGTTTACCACCATCGTGGTATAAAAAAAAAAACATTTATAATACACTACCTGATATACGCAGCCTCGTCTGCGTCTCCTATTGCCCGTACCGTGATGTTATACAGTGAACTAATTCGCTTACCATAAAAAGGTTATAGTGAGCCAACTATACGAGGAATTTTTAACGAAATAACTCTTTCACACATTATTTTTGACAAAATCTATGCGTTTACGCAGCGCACGCAATAGAAGCTTTCAAAAGAAATAATTTTTACCCCGTTTTTGCAACATTTTTCATTGCCACTCCACTCCTATAAGTCGCAGCGTGATGATATATAGCCTATAGCATTCCTCGATAAGTGGACTATTTAACTCTGAAAGTATTTTTAAAACAAACCAGTAGATCCTGAGATTAGCGCGTTCAAACAAACAAACAAACTCTTAGCTTTATAATATTAGTGTAGATATAGTACAGATTTTTTAACTGTACCCTGCCAAGTTTTACTGTAGCACATTGAAATTACATTGTTGAAAGATGAGAAACATAATTGACGCGAAAAACAGATTAAGTGACAAAATATGAACTGAGTCGGTGTTGAACTATTTGAGTTTTGAAAGCATACACAAACTAATTTCTTTATTTTTTTAAGTAAGAACCTGCCAGTGACTCTACTCTGCCTGATGGAAAGCATGAATAGAATCCAAAAGTTGTGGTCACCATACTCATTGCAAATGCAGACAATGCAGTATGGTGACCCACACGATGGCGGTCTACTAAGATGCTTTTTCACGCGCAACTTGAGGAAGTTAAAAGCATAACAGTCATCGTAGCAGTGTAAGGTTCACACACTTACCACGATAACTGTCACCCCTGCATCAATGCGAGTCCGTCTTCACACTTACCAAAGGAACACGACAGCACGGATACTGTCGCTTTAGATTGGTTCCTGTGAGAGGGTTGTCCAGGTCGAGCTGACCCGTTCGTGGTAGTAAAGCTATGTTGATTTTCTTGGATTATAGCCAAGACAACTTTAAAACCTGTATATTTAATTATTTAGGAGCTGGGATGTTAAAATTAATTCAACAAAGTGTTCGCTATAATTCTTGAAACGTCCATGCTTCGGCGACTACAGCATGAACCGTTAGACCAACGGTTTTTGCATTAGAGTTTTACATTGTGCCAGTATTTTGGAAAATACCACTTGAAATATTATCTATAGAGCTATTGGAGTTGGAATATAAAAACCTAAAAGGCACGACCTTAAACGACAATGTGATAATATGGTGACGAAATTTCGTGAGAATCTCGCGTGAGAACTTGCTTCTGGCTAACCCTTTACAAATTTTTGTTTTTTATCAGGCCTATACCAGATGTGATTCAGAATCAGTTCTAGAAACCTGTGAAGGTTCCAAGAAGCTTCTGTGGTTCTGAAAGAAACTTGGTTAGCCAAGCTGGTAAAGTTATCCTCGACGCGTTAAGGGCGCTATGTGCTAAATGCGGAAATCGGAGCCCACGACTAATATCTTGTACATAACGGTCACCCATCCAAAATCTTGACCTTTAATGATTATCCCTAACCTCTGATCTGTGCGCAGTACTATACAAACAACTTTGAACTCATTGCCGTTAATCATAAGGTTTACAATGTTATTTACCATTCAGGATTATATTCTAGTATATTTTTCCATGTTGACTTATCATGACTCAAATACCGGAAATGTCTCAGATTGTCCAATTAAACATGACCTAAAATAATTATATATGTATTTGTCAACAAATTATGATGTAATATCATATTTTAGCACATTCACATCGCGACTAACTAGTCTTTAAAATATGACTTGATCTCTATGACAGCTGTCATTAGTGTCATTTCAGAACTTAGACACTTTAGGAGTGAAATTTTTTTTTTTTGCTATATTAAGAGCCTGCCAAAGTGACTCTACTCTGTCTGATGAAATGCATGAATAGAATCGAAGATTTGTGGTCACCATACTCATTGCAAATGTTGACAATACAGTATGGTGACCCACACTATGGCAGCCTTGCGAGTTGCTTTTTCACACCCCGCTTGGGGACGTAAGAGGCATGACAGTTACCACGATAACTGCCTGCATTAATGGGCCTCCGGCCACTCACCAACGAAACACGACAACACGGATGCTTGCGCTTTAGGTTGGTCTTCTGTGGGAGGGTAGTACTGCCCCGGTCGAGCTAGCCCGCTTGTGCTGAAATCAGGGTGGCTCTACTACCTATGAGATTGTCGTGTTTCATTGGTGAGTGTGAGACCAGAGGCCCGTTGATGCAGGGGTGACAGTTATCGTGGTAACTGTGTAAGTCTTACGCTGTCACGATGACTGTCATGCCTTTTATGTGTGGGTGTGAAAAAGCATCTCACTAGGCCACTCTAGTGTGAGTCACCATACTGCATTGTCTGCATTTGCAATGAGTATGGTGACCACAACTGCTGGTTTCTATTCATGCTTTCCATCAAGCAGAGTAGTCACTTTGGCAGGCTCTTAACAAAGAAAAAAAAATAACTTGGCTAGGGGAGCAGCTTTCAAATATCAAGTTTGTAGGTAAAGTCAATCAGTCGGGGCAGGTAATTTAATGTTTTTTTTATGATACTGATGGCAAACGAGCATATATAGGTACATATAGATTGATTATCTTTTGCCTGAAGTCGTGTGCAAATGTATTACAATCATGTTGAAACATTTGGTTACATGGATAAATAGATAGTTCCAGGCCAAACTTATATATGGATACTTTTAATATTGAGCCTGCCAAAGAGACTCAGAGACTCTGCTCTGCCTGATGGAAAACATCACAAAACATAAGAGTCGTGGTCACCACATTCATTGCGAATGTAGACAATGCAGTATGGTGACCCACACCAAGGCAACCTAGTGAGATGCTTTTCACGCCCCGCTTGGTGGTGTAAAAGGCATGACAGTCTCCGTGGCAGCATCCATGGAGCCCGGCATCAGTGGACCTGCAGTTGGGGTTGATTTTCAATATACTACAACGTACGTACGTGTACGTGAAGCGACTACCACCAGACCTCCACAACCCAAGTGCTAGGAGAAAATTGAAGTTATGTAAATAGGCTATTCATTGTCGAACTGTTTAGGTCTTCATCTAAGTATGATAATAAAGGCAGGCGATTCAACGTGCTCTCTGAGGCACGGTGGATTTCGTGTTAAAAACGATCACCCATCCATATACCTGGATATGATTGCTTAACTTTACAAAGAACTATCTTACGCAGTGTCACGATGTCCCAAATTATTCCTAACTAATTCAGGTTTGTTTATATTTTATGTTTTATCAAAAAGAAAGAATAGCGGCATTCGTTTATAGTGATAACAACATTTGGTGACACCGCCGACAAATAAAAATGAATAGCAGAAATCGTTATCATAAGAAAGTCGGGTACATCAAAGTTGAACTCAATTATATAATTAGAAATCTCTGTATAGTTAATTGCACGTGATTTGGAGTAAATAAACAACTTCCATTCGAAACACATACATAAAATCACGCCTGTTTTCCCGGAGGGGGTAGGCAGAGGTATATTAAACGCCCACTTTTGCCTGTCCCTATTACCGCTAATCGGAATGTTTTGTTTACCAGAACCTTGGCCGTCGATCAATAGATGCACCACTTGTAGGTAAGATTGTTGCTCTAACTCCTCCCGAATGTCGTAATAACAGCTGTTCCCGGATCCCTCCTATGTCAGGCGCAGAGTGGCACACCGTGTGGTTTTAGTCGGTCCGATTCCGACACACTACCCAGCCGTAAACCCCGATGGGGTGACGATCGAAGGGGGTTTCCCGCCGTAAAAAAATGGTGCTCTAAGTTCTTGGTGGGACCCTAAGCACATTTATCCATAACATGTATGTATTTAGAAGTATATAAGAATGTTTACGGGTAGTCTGGTCACCATAGTACAGGCTCTGTCTAGTTTGTGATCAGATGGCCGGGTGTTGTTTTTTTTTTCTTTTTTTTTTCTATCTTTAGAGTCTACCAAAGTGACTCTACTCTGCCTGATGGAAAGCATGAATAGAATCCAAGAGTTGTGGTTACCATACTCATTGCAAATGCTGATAACGCTGTATGGTGACCCACACTATGGCGGCCTTGTGAGATGCTTTTTCACACTCCGCTTGGAGACGTAAAAGGCATGTCAGTCATCGTGACAGTGTAAGGCTTACACAGTTACCACGATAACTGTCACCCCTGCATCAATGGGTCTCCGGTCTCGCACTCACCAACGAAACACGACAACACGGATGCTGTCGCTTCAGGTTGGTCTTCTGTGGGAGGGTAATAATGTCCACTCGTGCTGAAATCAGTGTGGCTCTACTACCTAGAAAGTGTGAGATGTGTGACAATATTATTAGTATTACACGCTCTCCTACACTTCCCTGTTTTCACTAACAGACCCACGTAAGTGTGACCCGTCGCCCACAATTATAAATACTCCATTAGGTTACAAGAGGTTAGTGTCTCTTTGCTAAGACCTTAAGATAACACCGAAGCTAATAAATATTAAATACAGATAATACATATTGCGCTGAACTTACAAAACGTAAGGTTTATCGCGCAAAGGCGTCCAAACGTCTGTATTTTAAATGGTATATGAGTTAACTTGCTACAGTAGAATACCTATTTGATGAAGTGTAGGGTAGGCCAAGAATTCGTAAACATTTGAATCTTACATCCCGCGCAAACATGTCACGGGAGTTCTTGGGACCGATGTTACTGGAATTGCTGACTACAATCGTAACATACAGTTTCAACAAGATGGAGCCACTTGTCATACATCCAATAAGCTCCTGCCCGTAGTCAAAGACATGTTTCCGGAAAAGCTGATTTCCAGACGATGCGACATTCCGTAGCCACCCAGAAGTCCAGATCTATCTCCAGCAGACTTCTTTTTGATACACTATAGCAGATACACTAGGTCAATTTAAAGAAAAAGTCAGCGAAGAGATGCCGGCGATCTCGCGATCTCTTTGCCGACGACTATTCGAAAATTTCGGTGCTCCCTTAGAAGTGCAAACTTTGAAACGGTGGTCATTTAGACGACGTAATTTTTAAAAAATAAATTCCAACTAATTAGCTTTCTTCTACAATTTTTATAATATATGTTATGGTTTTCTTTACAAGATTTTTCAAATGTTAACTAATTCGTGGCCCACCCTATAGAACATTTAATGTAGCTTCAGAAGATTATTTATTTTAGAAAGACAACGCCCGCACTAGGAATAAATCCTGTGTCGCGGGGGACTTTACAAACATACAAGAAACGGACACAAAGAACACCCAGACTCAGAACAACAATTTGTAGATTACACAAAGTGTTGTCCCATGTAGGATTTGAATCCACAACACTCAGCGCAGTTGAGAGCTGCGTGGCGACCGCTTAAACCACTAGGCCAATCATGCAGTCGAATTGAATATTGAATATCAATATCAATTGAATTGGTCATTAACAACCTTTAGTGATTCCTTATTGGACATAAGCCTCTTCTGAGATAGGAGGTTTTGAATTGCCATACCACACTGACCAGAGGGGTCTGTTTAGGGGTTTGTGTCAAGTTTTCCTTCTCTTAGCAGAGCTCTTGCCTTGCGTAATTTGCTCCCTTAGTCGGCTTTTACGACCCCCAAAGGATGAATAGCCTTGGTGACACTTCGTAATCTTAATCCATCACCACACGGATAATGTACCTACCTATATTATATTGTAGAACACAAAAAAATAAAAGTTAATATGTATAGAAAAGCCTGCCAAAGTGACTTCTCTGTCTGATGGAAAGCGTGAATATAATCCAAGAGTTGTGGTCACCACACTTATATCGAATTGCAGACAATGCAATTTCATGATCCATACTATGATGGCGTCGAGGGACACTTTTCAAGCTCAGCTTGGGGATGTCAAAGGTATGGCAGTGTAAGGCTCACACACTTACCACGATAACTGTCACCCCTGCGTCAATGGACCTCCAATCGTGTACTCACTAACGAAACACGATAGCACGGATGCTGTCGTTTTAGGTTGGTCTTCTGTGAGAGAGTAGTGCTGCTCCGGTCGAGACAGCCCGTTCGTGCGTCTCTACTACCTTGTAAAATCATTTAACATTGCATACTAGTAACTAAACTGAAATTTATTAAAAAAGCGACCATGACTTTCGCGCCCAAGACTCTTTATATTGTACCAATTACTTATATACCTAAATAATTAATTGATTCCAATTGGTTATTTTATATTTTTTTATACGAAACGGTTGACATTCGACCTCTTTCAGCTAACGGAATATTGATAATAACCTATAATTAAATCTTAAGGCCATTTGTTACCCAAAGATTGTCGAAGGTCGACTCAACGGTCGGCCCTATTTGGTAAAGGTCTGTCCACCACTGTCTGATTACACAATCATTTCATCAACCTCTATTAGTCGCCTATGGGATATTGGTCTTTCTAAAGATAAGGTTTTGGTCTACTATACCACACTGGCCAGACGGGATGGTATAGAGTTTATGTCAAGTTTTTGGAGTTTACTCCTTAAGAATGGATTTTTTGATATAAGGCGCCCGGTATGAGAAAAATGTGAGGAGTAAAATCTATTGAACGAAAACCTCGTTATGTTTTTGGTGCGGCTGCATTGGTTTTGGTGTAGCTGCACTGGTTGTGAGTGTATTAAGACGTGTATAGAGTATACTTCAAAGCGACTATATCTATGTGTTATTTTCATTAATTTGTTAATTTACCCTTTCATACGGTATCAATCTTTTTTCAGTTAATTTCAGTTAAATAAGCTTTTTTTGCGTCTGTTTTGACAATCGTACTTAAGGAGTAAACTCCAGTCGTGCGTCGGAGTTGACACACTTTTTTTTCTTTTTTAAACGCTGTTGTACGAATGAGTCGGCTCTTACCCCACCCTGGGGTGAATAAGAGTGATAACACTCTGTATTCTTAATCCGTTACCACACAGACGTGGTGTCCTTCCATGTTCTTGTTGATGTGAGTTAACAAAACATGTTATACGCTTATTATCTGAACTTTTCCCGTCGTTAGTGCTATAGTTTTAAGATCTATCAGAACACATTCAATGTGAACAGCTTCACAGTCTTAACCTAGTTTGTACATAAAATATAATAATCTAATATATGTAATGTATTATCCGTGTGGTGACGGATTAAGAATACACAGTGTTACCACCCCTATTCATCCCGTGGGTGTCGTAAGAGGCGATTAAGGGAACAAAGTATACAAGACATCATTACAAAGAGAAGGAAAACTTGGAACATACCTTTTTTTTTTTTTTTTTTTTTTTAACGTGTGGAAACCCCCACGGGCCTTCACCCCACCGGGGTTTACGGCGGGGTGGTGTGTCGGAATCGGACCGACTAAAACCACACGGTGTGCCACTCTGCGCCTGAGATAGGAAGGATCCGGGAACCGCTGTTATTACGACATCCAGATCCCTCCTAGCGCCTGCCCGCTACCTCGGGCACCATCTGCGGATAAACTCTCTATTTTAGGCGACGTACGGCACACGCGGACGTCGCCTCCTCGCGGCTGGCCATTGTAGCGGATGCAGGGGAAAACCCGTCCCGTCCACCCGCGGCCGCACTCAAGGCGGCATGAGGCGCTGGTATGCGCGCCTCCGCCGCCCGGCTCGCCGGCGGCGAATTGGGTCCGAGTGGATATCGTCCTCCCGGGCCTTCTCCGCCGCCTCCTTCCGCGAAATTACGTCTTCGCAGAAGGTTGCGACCGCGGTAAAACAACTGTCGCTACCGGCCATGGAGCGTATTACGGCCGGTACGGCCGGCTCCAATAACTGCAGTAAGGACCCCACGCTGCGCCGCCCAGGCGGAACAAACCGCTAGCGTGTGCTGAGCCGAGTCCTCACTGCAGTCGCAGTGGTGACAGGCGGGACTCAATTCCCTCCTGGCCACCGAGTGCAGATACTTCCCGAAGCAACCGTGCCCGGAAAGGACCTGCGTCAGTCGGAAGGAAAGGGTCCCGTGCTGCCGCCCTGCCCACTCGGCGATGACCGGCTGGAGAGCCTCCACGGCGGCAAAGCCAGCACGTGGAGCCTCCAGCCGGGACGACCAACGAGCCATCGTGGCTCGACGAGCGGCCTCTCGCCACTCGCGTATCTCTTCGGGCGGGGGCCGTATGCCACTACCCGCCCGGAAGTCACCCGTCTGCCGATAAACTTCGGCGAGCACTTCCGCCTCCAAATCCCACGGGGGAGTTCCGGCCAAGGCGCACGCCGCCTCCGTCGATACGGTGCGGTAACCGCGTATGGCTCTAACCGCCAATATCCTCTGAGGGCGCCAGAGGCGAGCCCTATTCTGGGCGGTCAGAGCCGCCGCCCACACCGGTGCACCATACAGTGCCATTGACCGGACAACCCCCGTGTATAGCCGTCTCGTCGCGACGCTAGCTCCACCCAGATTGGGCAAAAGTCGCCCAAGGGCAGAAGCAGCGCCGACCAGCTTTGGAGAAAGCAGTCGGAAGTGCTCGTCGAAGAGCCACCTGCCGTCGAGGGTCAGGCCCAGATACTTCATCTGGGCCTGAACCGGTACGAGGACCGAATTGACCACAATGGAGGCCCCGGGGGGTGGACCACGACGGGGCCCATGGAACAAAAGGGCCTCCGTTTTGTCTAGGGCCACCCGCAAACCCAGCGCCTCAATACGCTCGACCACCAGAGAGACACCCGTGGTAGCCAGGCGCGCTGCTTCTTGAAAGTTCATCCCCCGGGCTGTGACCAATGTGTCATCCGCGTAACAAATTACGCCCAACCCCGGGGGGCAGACGACCTCGAAGGGCCCAGTCGTATCCCATGTTCCACAGGAGTGGTCCGAGGACGGAACCCTGCGGAACACCGCACGACATGGGCCGCCGCCTCAAAATACCATCTCGGTCCTCGTACATGACGGTACGCTCCTCGAGATAGTCTGCCACAAGCCGCCTCAGGTACTTTGGCACCCCATGGTAGTGGAGTGCTTCTCTGATGCAGCTAAATGGCAGACTATTGAATGCGTTGGCGATGTCCAACGACACCGCCAATAGCACGCCGCCACAGCTCACCGCCTCTTCGGTCACGGCCCTCAGGCGCAATACAGCATCGACTGTCGAACGCCCGGCTCGAAACCCATATTGGGCATCCGACAGATCGGGACCCACTTCGCAGAGTTGCCGGACGATGCGGGCAGAGAGTATCCTTTCAAACAATTTACCCGCCTCGTCCAGCAACACGATGGGCCTATAGGCCGCAATCGAATCGGCAGGCCGTCCTGGTTTCTGTAGTAGGACCAGCTTCCCGCTCTTCCAGCTCTCAGGAAAGCGCCCGGACGCCAAGCTGGCGTCTAGGACTTGCCCGAGGCGATCCGACATGTGGTCGAGGGTTCGCGCCAACACTCGGGCAGGTATCCCATCTGGCCCAGGGGCGGTGTTTTTACAGCGAATCCGTAGAACAACCGCCCCTATCTCCGATTCCCTGACGGGCGGAACATTATCCTCGTTCTGTCCCCCGTCGTCTCTGACCAAGGAGGCCATTGACGGGGGTGTATGTTCCATCCGCTGCGGGAAAAGCCCCTCGACCACTTCCTGCAGGAAGCTGGGCTGGAGTGTCTCTGTAAGGGGGGGGCCCGACGTGCGGAGCTTTTGTCGCGCCGCACGATAAGGGCGACCCCAGGGGTCACGATCGAGACTCTCCAGCATCTCCTTTCTTTTCACTTCTTTGGCGCGGCTAATGGCCAGCTTCAGAGTTTTCCGCGCCTCTCGGTACTCCTCATGAAGCTGGTCCTCCTCGCCATCTTCGCGGTGATGCCGCCGATTACGGGTATAAGACCTCCGGGCACGAGTACAGGCTGCGCGAAGGTCCGCCAACTCCTGGGACCACCAGTAGACCTCCTTCCGTGGAGGTCGACGACTTCGGATGCGGGGCATGGCCGCATCGCAGACTTGCGTAATCGCATCACGAAAGCGACCAGCCCCCATATCGACCTCCTCGGCTGAGGCCTGCGGAGACAGCCAAGAATAAATTATGGCTGCCTCCTCTAGGAGGTCCCTATTCAGCTTCGAAATAGCCCACCGCGGAAAGCGAGAAGAACGCCGCGCCGCGTGACCCCTACTGGGGTCCTGGGTCCGGGAGAGCTCAAATCGGATATATAGGTGATCCGAGAGCGTCTCAACCTCTTCCAGGACACGCCAGTTCCTTACTCGTGCGGCGAGGGCAGGGGTAGCGAATGAAAGGTCCACTATCGACCCCCCCTGCTGTCGCACGCACGTGTTGGTAGAGCCTCTGTTTAATAAACAGAGGCCCACCGAGGCCGCCCACTCCTCTACGGCCTCACCCCTTGCGTCCGTCCTGGGGGAACCCCACGCAACGGACTTTGCGTTGAAGTCCCCCAGAACAAGGACGTGCCCAGACGCTAATCGCCGCATCGAGGCTTCCAAGTTATTAAGGAAGTCCTCGAAGTCGCTCAAACTCCGATTGGGGGAAAAGTACACACCATATATGATGATCCGCCCCCACTCGGCAGCAACATATCCAGTACCCTTGTCTTTTAGCGACAAGGGCGGGGAATGAGCCGCCGTGGGCGGGGAATGAGCCGCCGTGGGCGGGGAATGAGCCGCCGTGACTTGGAACATACCCTATTCCAACCCGTCTGGCCAGCGTGGTATAGTAGGCCAAAACCTCCTTGCTAGTGAAAGGCCTATGT
The DNA here is from genome assembly GCA_949316085.1 of Hypercompe scribonia. NCBI lineage: Eukaryota > Metazoa > Arthropoda > Insecta > Lepidoptera > Erebidae > Hypercompe > Hypercompe scribonia. Next base: position 8,223,587 of record OX438997.1, read on the forward strand.
CCAGGAGCGAATTGTAAAAGGCTGTTGATGATGTTGATGATATGTCAGATATCTGACACAACGCCACCTAGTCCCAATCTAAGCAGAGCTTGTACTATGGGTACTAGACAACTAATTTAAATACATATATACTTTTTTTGTAAATACACACCTATTATATACAGAAAACACAAACTCCAAAACTAATATACGCAGATTATTTAAACATTTGGTCCAACCCGGGAATCGAACCCGAGATCTCAAGCAAAGCAGTCGCAAGCACCATCTGTATATAACACTTACATAATGAATGTCCTCCACTAAGGTTGAAAAATATTAGACTAATGTCTAGATTTCACTTTCAATGTTTAAAGAGCTTCCTAATACAATAATGGCATTGAAATATTAAAAATAATTGCGCTACGTTATATATAGATGCTAGCGAATTACGACCATTTTAGAATATATTATTACAATGACCAGTTTAACTTGAACTGTATTTGTACAGACTTTATATATCACGATAGAACTGTGATATTACTGTTGCCGAGCCATATGTATTTAAGTTCCGACAGTAAGTGACTAACGCTGAACTTTTTATATATTTCTTTTCTATCTAAGAGCCTGTTAAAGTGGCTCTACTCTACGTAATGGAAGGCATGAATAGAATCTAAAAGTTGTAGTGACCATACTCATAGCGAATGCAGACAATGCATTATGGTGACCCGCACTATCACGGCGTAGGAAGACGCTTTTCACCCCTCGCTTGGAGACGCAAAAGACATGACAGTCATCGTGGCAGTGTATTACACACCACGACTACTGTGATCCCTCCATCAAAGGACTTCCACTCTCGCACTCACCAACGAAATACGACAGCACGGATACTGTCGCTTTAGGTTGATCTCCTGTGAGAGGGTAGTACCGCCGCGGTCGAGCCGGCCCGTTCGTGCTGACATCAGCGTGGCTATACTACCTCTATAACTTGCAACTCAAAGAGTCGAAAGTCCTCCTTCTTTCTTTTTCTCTCTCTCTCTCTCCCACAGTAAAGTTTTGGTCTCCTGTCACTCGTTCGATAAAGCAACGAAATAACTACTTAATAATAGGTTCCAATGAAGTATTCAAAACGATTATCACTCCATTCGTCTCTCTTATGACTCTCTTACGATTCCACTCTTATTTGCAGGTGTATTACCAAACTGTCCTTGTGGTGACAGATTAAGAATACATAGTGTTACCAGCCCTATTCATCCCGTGGGTGTCGTAAAAGGCGACTAAGGGAACAAAGTATGCAAGACAACATCAGTACAAAGAGAAGGAAAACTTGAAACAAACCCTAGTCTGGCCAGCGTGGAATAGTAGGCCAAAACCTTCTTGCTAAGGAGAGGCCTATGTCCAGCAGTGGACTGTAAAAGGCTGTTGATGATACCAAACGTAGAACAGGGCGCTCTGAGGCACTATGGCCCCATATTTGAAAAAAATGGCTGGCAGCGAATGGATAAGAACTGCCCAAGATAGTTAGCGGTACTTAGAGGTCTTCATTCAGGTGTGGACGGTGATATATTTATAGGGTTACTATATCCCCCCACAAGTTTTACACTAATTAACACTGCGTCATGTACGCTCAAACTTATTTAACCTACGTAATACGCACTAATTATCCAAATTGGTGATGTCATAACTCTTTGTTTTAACTACGACGGTGATAAGAGCTTATCTTGGAAGAATAACGGAGTATTGGTACGTGGTTATGTAAGATTATATACGAATACTAGCTGCGCACCGCGGTGTTACACGAGGTTTTAATGTAGGTACCTTGCTCATCCAACGGGAACGCTAAATTTTTAAGGATAAAAAGCAGCCTGTGTTTCAGAATATAACCCATCTCTGAGTCAAACTTTAAGAGTAAAAAACATCCATACAATCTTTTGTATTTATTGTATTAGTAAGATATTTAATCTTATATGTCATAATTGGAGTCGTAGAGTGGTCATAGAGTGATAATATGACCACACACAGAGTGGTGGCAGATTAATTGCTGCGGCAAGGGATAGCATTTGATCGCTCAACGGTGCATTTGGACTCCTACGTCAGGATTGAGAGGGGAAATATTTAGCCAATTTCTCCTGAGACAGGGCCTGATAAAGCATGGCGTCAATTTAGGGAGGATCTGTAATGACATCATCTCGGTCCTCCTCAGAACTGGGTACCTGAGACCGACCGTAGGGGTGGTTTTTAGTGGCAACACCATACACCACTGGCTTCTCAGGCTCCGAGGAGATGAGAGACCCGAAGGGACTTACCAGCTAGTCAACAAAAAAAATTAATACAAAATGTTTTTTATTTAGTTTTGGTCGTATTTCCTTCTTCCAATAAGCTACTTATAAGAATTCAAGATTTATACGTGTTACCACCCTTTAATCCCCCCTCCTTTAAGGGGACCTGAGCCTATTATAAGCTCTTCACAGTCAACCATTTACCTTGATACTACTGACAATTTTTGTAACTCAAAATTAATCATTACCCAGTATGAGGTATACCTGTAAAAATGTGGCTATGACAAATTCGATAAGGTTTCGATATATCAAAGCAGACAAGTTGTTACGGAATGTTCTGTATATTATTCATCCGTCATGCTAGAGTTGTACGCATATCAATTTCCGGATACCCAAGTTCTATTTTCTTTATCGTTTACGTACCCGGATACTACATGGGCGAGGACACTTGTCGACTTCCAACTGATTAGGTAGCTTGGTCAGGCTAAAGACTATGCTAGAATATGTATGAAACTGATAGAATTAGAAGTAAAGTTTGTCAAATTCTTAACTCTCTCTCATTAATTCTTTACTAAGTGGTTTAAGAGCAGAAAGGTCCACACAAAAAAAAACTGCTGCCAAAATCCAATCTGACAGGACATTAGGGAACTGCACGTGCACGGTAGAACGGGAGATGTTTTATGGAGGGAGGGATGTAGGCCGGTTTGAACAGTGGTACCACGGCGTCACAGGAGACTGCAGTTAAACAATTCTTTGGTTTATTTCACCGAGTGCCCTGAATCTCTTTTTGTTTTGAGCGGCAAGACACTGGAGACTCGCCCTCTGTGCTTTCCTTTATCTAGTTCAGTTTTATCAAAGTAAAGAGCAACGGGAAAATGACTTAACCCTGGTTTTTCTGTGATCCTTGTATCACTACTGTCAAACGGCTATCCTACAGTGGAAATGTCCGGTTAATTATCCGGACACGTTTGACGTCTCTACTAATTAATTAGCCCTCCAAAGTTTCCACACATCACAGTGACTTGTGACCCAATCACTAAGCATTTATGTGCTATCAGACAGCGCGAAACCAATTAAACTATGTTATGACGTTGATAAATTAACTAATCGGGACCCCAGCGCACTCAGATTTCAAGTGGCAGTGATAAATGACCAGAAGTGCATTCGACTGCAATCTAATTGTTGCTAAGTCCGAAATGAAATCATTAATTCTGGCACTACACAAATAACACATACATGTCACACATCTGAGAGCAAATGAGTTCGGGGTTTCCTAACTGGAACAGCTCTGAGAAGAAAGGACAAAATAAACTCAAAGATTATCGTGTCTTCTAAATCGCCTTTTTTTAACGAACGCTTTATGCACATGCTATGAACTTATCCTGGTTCGACCTGTTTTTTTTTTATTTAGAAACCTACCAAAGTGACTCTATTCTGCCTGATGGAAAGCATGATCGAATCCAAGAACGGTTGGCGCCATACTTACTGCGAATTAAGACGCACGCTATGGCGGCCTAGTGAGATGCTTTTTCACGCCCCGCTCAAAGGACCCGAGATCGCAGTGGGAGGGAAATACGTGCGCTGGTAATGAGTTCCGGGCTTCAACTGATTTGCACAGGAAGGAAGAGCCGAACCGTTTAGTTCTGGAGCGTATGTCTACCGTTCTAAAACGGTGACTTCAAATGCCAGCACGAGTTGTCCTGTAGAGTGATATAACTATGATCCAAAGGCATTAATAGTGAACTGCTGGATATAGGCCTCTCCTTTGATAAAAGGTTTTAGCCACCACGCTGGCTAGACGGGATGGTACAAGGTTTTTAGCGCTGTTGTCGTGTGTACTTTGCTCAATTAGACGGCTCTTATGCCGCCCATGGGGTGAACAGGTGATAATACTTCATATTCTTAATCTATTACTAGACGGAAGTGGTGTCCGTCCATGTTCCGAGGTTAACAAAATGTGATTCTCAATATTCCTTAACGGTTTTTTGTCCATTCTTTTGCAGGTATCCTGTTTTTGCAGCAATGTTGGTGCGTAATTTGCTTTCTTAGTCGCTTTTTACGACACCCATGGGATAAACAGGGGTGGTGACACTCTTAAGTCCGTATTTTAAAACGTGTCTCAATCATGAATCTAATCTTAAAACTGATTTTAAACAAAGATTATATTATTGAACGTTACTTAAAACAAGATTCGCCGATTCATACTCAAGTGAGTGATAGCTTATTAGAAAGCGATGTTTCATCTAAATCTTCACTCAGGCATAGATTTTGAGAGGTGTGATCTTTGTTTACGTGAGACAAACTGAAGATGGTCTCAAGCAGTGATTCACGAATTCAGTCGCCATACTGAATTGTCTGCGTTCGCAATGAGTATGGTGACCACCACTCTTGGATTCTATTCATGTTTTCCATCAGGCAGAGTAGAGTAAGTTAGTAGACCCAGAATAATATTTACTTTATTTACGAAAGAATTCTTTGTTATATATATTTTCATTCTCTTTAATTAATCTTAATCGATATACAATTCAGTTAAATATACATTCAAGTATTTGTTTTTTAGTTTATGTCAAAAGTATAACATTGTTATAATAATAAAAAACAATGACGCAGGGGTGAGAGTTATCACGGTAACTGTGAAGTCTTACACTGCCACGATGACTGTCATGCCTTTTACGTACAAGCGAGGCGTGAAAAAGCATCTCACTAGACCGCCATAGTCTGGATCACCATACTGCATTGTCTGCAATTGTAATGAGTATTGTGACCACAACTCTTGGATTCTATTTATACTTTGCTTATGACAAGGGTTGATAATAATTTGAAGGTTTCGTTATAGCTAATACATAGCTTGTCATTTTATATTAATGTTTATTCTATTTAATTTTGGGAGATCTGGTTATCGTGTTTACATTGCTACACTAGCTTATAGTGTATGTTAATATCAATTTGCTGTGTGACACGAAATAATAATGTCGATAAGAAGAAAACGTAATTGAGAACAGACTGCAAGTTAAAATCAACTACTGAGACAAGTGTCAATTGAGTAACACTTAAAACGCATTCAATAATAAGAATGACGTTTAAGATTTGATCTGAACTTAAGACTAATTTCATGTAATCAAAGTTCGAGTCCGGAGAATAACAGTTATTCCCGAATACCTCCTGTTTCAAGCGCAGAGTGGCACACCGTGTGGTTTTAGTGGGTCTGATTCCGACACACCATTCCGCAGTAAATCCCTGTGGGGTGACAGCCCGTGGGTGTTTCCACATGTTAAAAAAAAGGTTAATCAGAGTTCAATGGAAATTTAAGACGCCTCTACAAATATAGGCTTTAATCTGTTACCTTATGGCCTAATCACCACACCATGGCTTAATCACCAAACCCGTTGTAAAACAAATCTTTCATTACTTATCACCGCATGTCTCACTCACTCGGTGTTTGGATATAAGATGGTTTACCAGAGCCCAAACCTCACCTCTATCCGAATTTTTGGGAAGATGGTGAAGGACCCTTCAAAGGTATCAACGGAATTGTGAATTACAAGTGTCTTTGGGGTACTACAGTTACCTATTAGTGACTGACCAGTCAATTTGTTAGTCATTAACACATAAAAAAAAAGTAAAGCGGAAACTTTATGGTCAAACCTTTTAAAAAGAACACATAGGGCAATTTGATCTCAATATTTTCCACACCATAGCCTAACATGGTGATTCATCATATCTATGTTATAAATACACCATGACTCACGGTTTCGCAACGCCATTTCAGCGCTACCTACATTTGACGAAGTAATTTTCTATAAAGGTCACAACACCACCGCACCCTTATCTACCCTTCAGGGGTCAAATAACGCTTTAGTATAGGTATTTAGTAGATAATTAAGTAAGGGGCATTTTTGTCAAACATGCTCTTTGAACGTACTCATGTTTGGAAAAAATTTGGAATTAGAAGCAAAAAGAACAGAAGAGATTATCTGATAGTAAGTCTTTATGTCACCCTTGGACACTTGCAGCTCAAGACTCAAGTCCAATCCCCCCCCTCTTTCCTATTCGAGGGAGGAAGAATGCTTAAGGGCTTCAAGAATCTTTTTAATCGATTCATAAATGGCGGAGTTATGCGGTAAGAAACATAAGAAAAAAAATAGCCGAACTAAGAATGTAAAGTTTCTTAATGAAATACCTAACCCACAGAGAGAGATATATTATTTTAACCCTCTGAGGAAGTTCTCTGTAAATCCCCCCCCTCTCTGGTCAGCGTGATATAGTATGAAAAATATATATAGTATCAATAGCATGTGTTTTTGTCCGTGTGGTGACGGATTAAGAATACATAGTGTAACCACCCCTATTCATCCCGTGGGTGTCGTAAAAGGCGACTAAGGGAAGAAACTATTCAGAAAAATATCATTACAAAGAAGGAGAACTTGAAACAAACCCTTTTCCAACCCGTCTGGCCAGCGTGGTATAGTAGGCCAAAACCTCCTTGCTAAGGAGAGGTCTATGTCCAGCAGTGGACTGTTAAAGACTGCCGATGATGACGACTTCTATCAGAGAAATGATAATGCTGTAATCAGATGAAGTATATTCTTTGATGAAGCTCTGATGTAAAAAGGATGTGTTACAAATTAAATATATGTGTATGCTTATGCATAGCTCCTAAACGGATGGACCTATTTTTGATTTAGTTTCTTTTGTTTTTTTTTTCGACATTTTCCATCGCGTGGTATTGTGTTGCGGGTTCAAATCTCACATGGAACAACACCTTGTGTGATCCGCAAATAGTTGTTCTGAGTCTGGGTGTTCTTTGTGTCCGTTTCATGTATGTTTGTAAAATCCCCCGCGACACAGGATGTATACCTAAAGCGGGCGTTGTCTTTTATAAAAAAAAACTTGGAAAATCGATAAATAACATTATTACGAGTAATTGGATTCAGTTCTGAAATATTGCATATTTATGAGTAATAGTGGTCGTAGAACTAGACCCTACTACCCGTAAGATACCATTAGAGTATATTTTATCGTTTATTAGCAAACTCTCCTAATGACTAATTACACATTTAATGTACAACATTACGTAATAATTATGACGTCTCACCTGTGAATGACTCCATTCAGTCCAAATGCAATACGCCGAAAGAAAATACAACAACTGTAGTAATTACACTGACTATCCAAAAAATAATCAGCTAATTAATTATTCAAAAAGTTTTTAACACAGATCAAGTCCTATTCAAAGAGATCTTAATAAAAAAAGTTTTGTCTATTATTTAAAAGAAACAAAAAAAGTTCACCAACGTTCAACCGTATTCAAATTCAGAACCAACACACGTGTAATACTGTTCGTAATTCAAAATACACAGCGCCTGTTCTCTGTAATTCGTAAAACAATATTTTGTAGCACTTAAAAACCATTTTCACACACACAAACAAGGTTTTTACACACACGAAAAAAGCTATTCACAAATTCATATCAACTTTTTTTTTTTGCATTCTCAACGCAGGGTTTTCATCACAAAAAAAAAATTCCGTTCATATTTAACTGATTCTTTAGGAATATTTTTTTAATAACAAACTGGCGACCTTCTCACTGTGGAGTAAGATAACGAATTACACTAAAAATACAGTCAAACCAATCTATTAAAGACGACCTTGTAATAATTTCGGTTTGTGCAATATTCAACCGATTGTTTTCAAAATTGGGTACATATTTACGAAGCGGTGCGGTTGTGACTGGACGCGAATGCCGAGTGCGGTACGGCATGCAATGTATTACAGTTTTGGTTTACATGACGCTGTTTTAGTGAGAAAATTTGTGTTTTGTGGTTAAGTCTCATGTTTAGGAGGCTAGTAACCAAGTTGATACCAAATAAAATTAAAGAAGGGACTCGTTTGAGCGTTTGAAAAAAGACAGAAGCGCGCTGTAGATTTGGACTTCAAATAGAGTGCACCAACTGTAGAAGGAAAAAAAGACTGAGGGATATAAATAATACTCACATTGTTTTTTTATTACGTGAGGTGACAAAGTTTGCTTACCCCTATTCATCCCATGCGTGTCGTAAGAAGCGACTAAGGGAGCAAACCTGTCGTTGTCTTTTTTTTTAAAGAAAAAAACTACGCAAAATCAATATCACTGCAAAGGAAAATTTATTTTTATTTATTTTTACTTTAAAATAAATTACAAGTTTGAACTTAACGACGGTTTCCGCACTAACCTCATGACTTTTCTCGGAGCTACCAAGATGAGATTTGTTTGACTTGAAACAAACCTAACACTAAACCGACGGGTCAGCGTGGTATAGTAGGTCAAAGCCTCAGTTCTAAAGAGAGGCCTAAGTCCAGCAGTGATCTATTACATGATTGAAGATGACGATTGATGAACACAATTTTGTTTTACAGGTGCTAATTCTTACGTACAGATGATTTAGTGCGCCAGTAATCATTTAGAGCTATTCAATCAAGCAAAATAATTTTCAACGTAGCTCAATTCTTGGTTAAAATTACTTATTATTTCAATGGTGGTTATCTAATATAGCATAAAAACAGAAAAATGTAACGCGAGGAGTGGCGACATCGCAACTCTGCAACGGAACCGTATTTGAAGTGACTATAAGAATGTATGATATCACTTCAGTGAACTGAAATTATTGTTTGAACTCTGTATTTCATAATAAAACGAAGCATATCGATGTCAGATATCACTATTGTAGGTAATTAGGTAGATGACTGTATCGTAAATAAATACCAATGTCCATTTCATTAAAACTTATATCGCGAAACATCTCGGAAAATACAATTAACATAGCTCTTTATTATTATTATGACTTTCAATCAAATATACAGTGAAATATATTGTTCAATTGAGTAGTCTAAAATAGTGACGTCACAATTTTGTATTTAGTACATTTTTCATACAAAATTGTCGTTTTGACAGATGATAAAAAGTAACTAATTTGACTATGGTGTCATCTAGCTTATTAATTAATAAAAATATTGTAAGTTATAAATATCTATGTACTCGTACATCAAATATGCCTGCAGATCTATTTACCAAAAGTTTACTTGCTGTAAAATATTATAAGCATTTGAACGCTTTAGGAATTGTTAAATGGTATTTTTTTTTTGTTTTTCTATGTAGTTTTTTTTGGCTTTATTTTAATTGGGAGTATTACAACAGCAAAATATAGATGTATACCTACTACTAGCGAAATCTCGTATTAAATTTGTGAACTAATATTGTCTATGTTACTTACTCTTTTGTCTTTCGAAAAATAACAGTTCTTTTCTTGTTTTCGCAGAGATTCATTATTTTATTATAAACTTCAATGTTATTTTCAAAACTCAGCTGAGTTGGAGGAGGAAACAGTATTCCATTTAATGGAGCAGAAGCAACTGTTTATTTTTTTAACAAATTCCATAAAAGAAGTATTTTCATTGGTATATCAAACATACGACATTATACTCCAGTGTGTTTTGGTAAAGCTCAACTTATATCGGCACCCATGGAAGTTTGTTATCAAGATTTGCTTAGACTTCCGTTAGAGACAGCCACCGCTTACCCTACACAGATCTATACGTCCCTTCAATAATCCTCGAAATATTCATATCCCTACAACTGACATGCACAATATTCGACATTTTCTTTCCAAGATTAAATACGTACGTAATCTGTTCTCAAGCTGATTGCATTGTCTTCCATCATGGTAGACATTGAAATGAATCACTGAACCAGTAATGGACACAGGTGATATTGTTTGTAGATATTACAAGTAGGATTATAATCACAGAGTACTACATATTATGATACCCTGTTACGCAACACCAAGTGTTTATATTCAATCCTCGTAAGACACATTATGTGTTACTATTGTCATTGATTCACGATGGGTGAGCTGTCATAACTGCTGTATAGACAGTTTTAATAGTTTAATACTCCAAAATATTCTTTTTGAACTTTTCTACTCATTTTTTTAAAAGAGACTAACCATTTTTTGGTTTGACCGTGGAAGAGCCATACTTCAGCACAAAAGCGGCGTTAAGGAACCCTCCATTTTAGGAGGTGGGGCAACACAAAGAAAAAAATAACTAATATCAACCAAAAATAATAAGAAATTAATGCATATCCTATCAAGCAGAAACTAAACGCAACGTTACCGCCATTTTATTTCAAAGTTTGCTTTCGCAAGCGGAGGTTTAATTACAGTTACTAATTATTATTATTTTTTTATTTAAGCCTTCCAAAGTGACTCTGTCTGATGGAAAGCATGAATACAATCCAAGAGTTGTGGTCAGCATAATCATTGCGAATGCAGACAATGAAGTATGGTGATATGATATGCAATGTAATTACCATTATTATTATAATGTTTTTGAATAATTTGCATGACAATCCACAGAAGACAATACCACAATATGATATATTGGAACTGGTTTGATGATGTAATTAGAAGGCAGATAAATGAATTTCATCAGTAATATTGGAGAGTAGAATTATTTTAGTGAAACACTTCAGGCAAAAATTGAGTTTATCTACCAAACTTTAATCCAAGTGATGGGACTCCCGAAGAAGACGTATGTTTCACTTAAAGCAAACTTGTAAACAAACAGAATATGGCAAAAGCCGTGAAGAGAAACAGCAAAACGTGGAGTGAGATCTAAAGCAAAGTTCAAGACCGTGATGGAAGATCAGTGTGGACGCCCTCTGCCTAATTAAGACATACTCGTAAGATAATACGTCAAGGCAAGTTATATAGTTTAAATGGTTGTCATTGTCATTGGGAGAGTCATCAACACAAAATCTTAATATATGTCATCATCATCATCATCAACAGCCTTTTACAGTCCACTACTGGACATAGGTCTCTCCTTAGCAAAGAGGTTTTCGCCACCAGGCTGGCCAGACGAGTTAGCTTCCGTGGCAGTCGTTGGCTCTCCGTGGCAGTCGTTGGCTCCACGGCGGCTCATTCCCCGCCCTTGTCGCTAAGAGACAAGGGCACTGGATATGTTGCTGCCGAGTGGGGGGGGATCACTGTATATGGTGTATACTTCTCCCCCAACCGGAGTTTGAACGACTTCGAGGTTTCCTTAACAACTTGGAAACCTCGATGCGGCGTCTAACGTCTGGGCACGTCTTAGTGCAGGGGGACTTCAACGCAAAGTTCATTGCGTGGGGTTCCCGCAGGACGGACGCTGGGGGCGAGGCCGTAGAGGAGTGGGCGGCCTCGGTGGGCCTCTGTTTACTAAACAGGGGCTCCACCAACACGTGCGTGCGACAGCAGGGAGGGTCGATAGAGGACCTTTCGTTCGCTACCCCTGCCCTCGCCGCACGAGTAAGGAACTGGCGTGTCCTGGAAGAGGTTGAGACGCTCTCGGACCATCTTTATATCCGATTCGAGCTCTCCCGATCCCAGGACGCCAGTAGGGGTCACGCGGCGCGGCGTTATTCTCGCTTTCCGCGGTCGGCTGTAGCCAAATTAAATAGGGACTTACTAGAGGAGGCGGCCATTATTCACTCTTGGCTGTCTCCGCAGGCCCCGACCGAGGAGGTCGACATGGGGGCTGGTCGCTTCTGCGAAACGATTGCGCAAATCTGTGATGCGGCCATGCCCCGCATCCGAGGTTGCCGGCCTCCACGGAAGGAGGTTTACTGGTGGTCCCAGGAGTTGGCGGACCTCCATGCGGCCTGTTCTCGTGCCCGGAGGTCCTACACCCGTAGTCGGCGGCGACACCGCGAAGAAGGCGGAGAGGACCAGCTTCATGAGGAGTACCGAGAGGCGCGGAAAACTGAAGCTGGCCATCAGCCGCGCCAAAGAAATTAACAGAAAGGAGATGCTGGAGGGTCTCGATCGTGACCCCTGGGGTCGCCCTTATCGTGCAGCGCGACAAAAGCTCCGCACGTCGGGCCCCCCCTTACAGAGACACTCCAACCCAGCTTCCTGCGGGAAGTGGTCGAGGGCCTTTTCCCGCAGCGGGTGGAACACACACCCCCGTCGATGGCCTTCATGGTCGAAGACGACGGGGGGAACGAGGACGATGTTCCGCCCGTCAGGGAATCGGAGCTAGGGGCGGTTGTTCTACGGATCCGCTCTAAGAACACCGCCCCCGGGCCGGACGGGATACCTGCCCGAGTGCTGGCCCGAGCCCTCAAACACATGTCGGACCGCCTCAGGGAGGTCCTGGACGCTAGTTTGGCGTCCGGACGCTTCCCTGAGTGCTGGAAAAGCGGGAAGCTGGTACTATTGAGGAAGCCGGGACGGCCAACCGAATTGGTAGCGGCCTATAGGCCTATCGTGTTGCTGGACGAGGCGGGTAAACTGTTTGAAAGGATAAGAGTATCCTCAGAGAGCTGCCCGCATCATCCGGCACCTCCGCGAGATGGGCCCCGATCTGTCGGACGCCCAATTTGGTTTTCGGGCGGGGCGTTCGACGGTCGATGCCGTGCTGCGCCTGAGGGCCGTTACCGAAGAGGCGGTAAGCTGTGGCGGCGTGCTGTTGGCGGTGTCGTTGGACATCGCCAACGCATTTAATAGTCTGCCATTTAGCTGCATCAGGGAAGCACTCCACTACCACGGGGTGCCCGAGTACCTGAGGCGGCTTGTGGCAGACTATCTTGAGGAGCGTACCGTCGTGTACGAGGACCGAGATGGTATTCTGAGGCGGCGGCCCATGTCGTGCGGTGTTCCACAGGGGTCCGTCCTCGGACCACTGTGGAACACCGCACTGTGGAACATGGGATACGACTGGGCATTTCGAGGTGGTCTTCCCCGCGGGCTGGGCGTACTTTGTTACGCAGATGACACATTGATCACGGCCCGGGGGATGAACTTTCAAGAGGCGGCGCGCCTGGCCACCACGGGTGTCTCTCTGGTGGTCGGGCGAATTGAGGCGCTGGGTTTGCGGGTGGCCCTGGACAAGACGGAGGCCCTTTTGTTCCATGGGCCCCGTCGTGGTCCACCTTCCGGCGCCTCCATCGTGGTCAATTCGGTCCTCGTACCCGTCCAGACCCAGATGAAGTATCTGGGCCTGATCCTCGACGGCAGGTGACTCTTCGACGAGCACTTCCGACAGCTTTCTCCAAAGCTGGTCGGCGCTGCTTCTGCCCTTGGGCGACTTTTGCCGAATCTGGGTGGAGCTAGCGTCGCGACGAGACGGCTATACACGGGGGTTGTCCGGTCAATGGCGCTGTATGGTGCACCGGTGTGGGTGGCGGCTCTGACCGCCCAGAATAGGGCTCACCTCTGGCGCCCTCAGAGGATATTGGCGGTTAGAGCCATACGCGGTTACCGCACCGTATCGACGGAGGCGGCGTGCGCGTTGGCCGGAACTCCCCCGTGGGATTTGGAGGCGGAAGTGCTCGCTAAAGTTTATCGGCGAACGGCAGACTTTCGGGTGGGTAGCAGCATTCGGCCCCCGCCCGAAGATATACGCGAGTGGCGAGAGGCCGCTCGTCGAGCCACGATGGCTCGTTGGTCGTCCCGGCTGGAGGCTCCACGTGCTGGCTTTGCCGCCGTGGAGGTTCTCCAGCCGGTCATCGCCGAGTGGGCAGGGCGGCAGCACGGGACCCTTTCCTTCCGACTGACGCAGATTCTTTCTGGGCACGGTTGCTTCGCGAAGTATCTGCACTCGGTCGCCAGGAGGGAATTGAGTCCCACCTGTCACCACTGCGACTGCAGTGAGGACTCGGCTCAGCACACGCTGGCGGTTTGTTCCGCCTGGGCGGCGCAGCGTGGGGTCCTCACTGCAGTTATTGGAGGAGATCTCTCGCTACCGGCCGTAATACGCTCCATGGTCGGTAGCGACAGTTGTTTTACCACGGTCGCAACCTTCTGCGAAGACGTAATTTCGCGGAAGGAGGCAGCGGAGAAGGCCGCCGCCGGCCAGCCGGGCGGCGAAGGCGCGCATACCAGCGCCTCATGCCGCCTTGAGTGTGGTCGCGGGTGGACGGGACGGGTTTTCCCCTCCATCCGCTAAAATGGCCAGCCGCGAGGAGGCGACGTCCGTGTGTGCCGTACGTCGCCTAAAATAGTGAGTTTATCCGCAGATGGTGCCCGAGGTAGCGGGCAGGCGCTAGGAGGGATCTGGATGTCGTAATAGCAGCGGTTCCCGGATCCCTCCTATCTCAGGCGCAGAGTGGCATACCGTGTGGTTTTAATCGGTCCGATTCCGACACACCACCCCGCCGTAAACCCCGGTGGGGTGACGGCCCGAGGGGGTTTCCACACGTTAAAAAAAATAAAAATAAAAGAAAAGGTTTGTTTCAAGATCCTTCTCTTTGAAATGATGTTGTCTTGCATACTTTGTTCCCTTAGTCGCCTTTTACGACACTCGCGAGATGAGTAGGGGTGGTAACACTATGTATTCTTAATCCGTCACCACACGGACTATATAAGTACAGTAAATGATCAATAAAGATTTTGTTTTAATTACCCTATATCCGTGTAGACGAAGTCTTAATTAATAATGCACAGCAGTAACGAATTATAGTAAAATACAGTGTCCGTTAGATATGATTGTTATGTGCTTGTGGGAACAGTGGTTGTGCTTAGAAACAAGAACACGTGTGCATGTCAGGACACCTGACAGAGGTGATAACTTAATCTAACCTAAGTTGAATTTGATAAAAACTTGTTTAGCATTTCAATTTTGTGTACATTCATATGATAATGTAAAGAAAGGATTTTTGGAGAGAGAAATTTCTATCCTCAGGACAACATAACTGCAAAAGAAGTGAAGAAAAACTTGAAACAACTCCTATACAAACCCGGTGTAGACCAAAATTGCCTTGCTAAGGAGAGGCTTAAGTCCAACAGTGGACTATTCACAGCTGTAAATTACGCAACAAGCCCGACTCAAAAATATTTTACAATTTTGTTCCATGTAAACCAAATGTAAACCTACAACACTGTTGTCAGTATCTGTACTCGAACAGCATCTATCTCTGTCTATCACAAAGAAAACATCATCCGTCCTTATCATAAGCAAATGATTAACTCATATTACTCCAATTTATTAAACTTTGTGCTCTATTTTAGAGCAGTAAATTTCTATTTAGAAAAACATAGAAAAGACAAAGATAAACTAGAGTAATTAAATCTTAGAAGGAATTTTAAGCTTAAAAGCGGTAACAATAAAGTACATTTTAGATTATTATGAGTTTATGAGTAATTGTTTAAATATATAGTGTTACTTACAGGAACTATTTGACTCATTAATGGAGTGGTATGTGGTATATTACAGATATATACATACATACATACATACATACATATTTCAGACATTTGACACACAACATACATAGAAAACATCCAAACTTCGAAACAAATATTTGCAGATCATACAAACATTTGATCCGACCCGGGAGTCGAACCCGAGACCTCAAGCACAGTGGTCGCATTCACTACCGCTGCGCCAACGAGGCTCTTAAAGAGGACATTATAATAAGATCAGAAAAAGACCGACTAAGTGGTTTAAGCGGTCGCCACGCCGCTCCCTACAGCGCTGAGTGTTGTGGGTTCAAAGCCCACATGGGACAACACTTTGTGTGATCCACAAATTGTTGTTCTGTCTGGGTGTTCTTTGTGTCCGTTTCTTGTATGTTTGTAAAGTCCCCCGCGACACAGGATTTATTCCTAATGTGGGCGTTGTCTTTTAAAAAAAAACAACTGCGACCCGTAGATACTTGCAGCTCTAAGTAACAACTATAGCCGGTCTTTGAATTTGCCTTCTATAAAGAGAGAAGAGAGAATGAGGTTACCAGAACACAAATTGCTCTTGCTCTGCTTGTTTTAAAAAAAAAACAAAAAATATCCCAAATATGCCTGCTTACTGTCTTGGAGTCTGGGTGTTTTTAGATCTATTTCATTTACTAAATAACTAGCTATTTCTCCGCCCGTATGATGTCGGTTATCATGGTAAATAGTAACCTATGTGTTATTCCGATGTATAAGCTATGTTATTGAAAAGTTTCATCTAAATTTGTTCAGTAGTTTTTGCCTGTAAGAGTAGCAAACATCCATACATTCTCACAAACTTTCACTTTCATAATATTAGTAAGTAGTTAAGAAATATTGTTTAGGTGGCCACTATACGGCATTGTCCGCATTCGCTTTGAGTATAGTGACCACAACTCTTGGATTCTATTCATGCTTTCCATCAGGCAGAGTAGTCACTTTGGTAGGTCTTGAGAAAAACTATGTCCAGCAGTGGGTTACTAGGGACTGTTGATGATGCTAGTTAGAGATTCTAAACACCAGTTACAATCATAAGCCGTGTGGTTCGATTCTGATACGGGATAAAAAATGGTGAAGACGGTCATAGTTGCGTGTCTGAGTGTAATTTATCCATAACTAGCTTACCCCACGAACTCTGTTCCGTCTTAGAGGCAATAAATAAGCAGTTTTTTTTTTTACTTAAACCCGTTCTTACGGGATAAAAAGTCCTATGTCCGTCTCCTGGTTCTAAGCTAACTCCCCACCAAATTTCAGCTAAATCCGTTCAGCCGTTCTTGAGTTATAAGTGGTGTAACTTACACCACTTTCTTTTATATAGATGTGTATGTATTTAGTAATATATAAGTATGTTTATGAGCAGTCTGGTTACCATAATACAAGGTTTGCCTTGTTCGAGATCAGAGGACCAAGTGGAACACGCATCAATACTCAACTTGTGCTGTGGGCTCTAACTACACAAACATACAAACTTATATATATATATATTGTAACTCTAGTTTAAAACAGATTTCTTGATAATATTCAATAGATATTTGTAGACTTGACTGCCTTACTACAGTGCTCGAGGTCTCGGGTTCGATCCCCGGGTCTGACACACTGCTTGTATGATCTGCAAATATTTGTTTTGGAGTTTGGGTGGACAAAAAAAAACTATATAAGTATTCTATCAGTCAGTATAGTTATCATTTTTTTTTTAACCTGTGGAAACCCCCTCGGCCCGTCACCCCACCGGGGTTGACGGCGGAGTGGTGTGTCGACCAACAGAGGATCTGACAGACACGCCCGCTCTGTTGAACCAAGTCTCGACCGAATTGCCGAAAAAAATGGCTTCCTCTTCGTGCTAGAACAGTCTAGTTATCATAGCACAAGCTCTGCTTAGTTTGAAACTAGATGGCGTTGTGTGTCAAATGTTCGAAATATGTATTATTCATTTATTAATATTGCAATTTTATATCAGTATTAAATTGTAACAGGCGGCTACGAGAGCAACAACATCTCTGGAAAGAGAAGGAAAACTTGAAACTCTTCAGCGTCTGGAAACCCCCACGGTCGTCATCTCACCGTGGTTTGACGCTGAGTGGTGTGTCGGAATCAGACCGACTAAAACCATACGCCACTCTGCCTCTAGAATGCAAGGGATATGGGTTATGATCAACTGCTGTTGTTAGGCCATCCGGCCTCATTCAGCGCCCGCGCTAGTGCGTGAATCATCCTTGCTTGAACTCTATGTAAGTGACATACCTTCAGACCAGCTTTTTTTTTCTATATTAAGAGTCTGCCAAAGAGAGACTCTGCCTGATGGCAAGCATGAATAGAATCCAAGAGTTGTGGTCACCATACTCATTGCAAATGCAGACATTGCAGTATGGTGACCTACACTATGGCGGCCTTGTGAGATGCTTTTTCACACCACGCTTGGGAACGTAAAAGGCATGACAATCATCGTGACAGTGTAAGGTTCGCACAGTTACCACGATAACTGTCACCCCTGCATCAATGGGCCTCCAGTCTCACACTCACCAACGAAACACGACAACACGGATGCTGACGCTTTAGGTTGGTCTTCTGTGGGAGCTTGGTATAGTACGCCAAAACTTCCCTTCTAAAGAGAGGACTATGCCCAACACTGGTCTATCAAGTGTTATTAAGTTTTCGCATAAACACTCAACCAAAAATACAGCAAAATATAATTAGATTCACTGTGTACACAATTTCCGGTAGACATACTAAGCTATGGCTAAAACATCAACTAGCGCCATCTATGCAAATCTACTTGAACTATTTGCACAGTTTTTTTGCATCTTTTTTTGTAAATGTGCGGATCAACTTTTTTAGGTGTGCGTTGTGTTAGCACTTTTTATTTTTAACACCGCTAGATAGCGACACTTCTGTATTTCTAAAGACATAGACATCCAGCGACTTTTTTTAAATGGTATACTTTTCGGTGTCTTTTTTTTACAATATAAGAATGAATGGAGTTGCTTAGATAGATATTTCTGAGTAAATAGAAAACCTATTAACATCAATCGCCTTTAAGAGTCCACTGCTGGACATAGACCTCTTTTTTTTTTATAGAAACCTACCAAAGTGACTCTACTCTGCCTGATGGAAAGCATGAATAGAATCCAAGAGTGCTGGTCGCCATATCGTGCGAATGAAGACAGTGCAGTATGGCGACCCGCGCTATGGCGGCCTATTGAGATGCTTCGTCACGCCCCGCTTAAAGGACCCGGGATCGTAGTGGGAGGGAAACACGTGCGCTGGTAATGAGTTCCAGGCTTTAACTGATTTGTACAGGAAGGAAGAGCGGAACCGTTTAGTTCGGGAGCGCATGTCTACCATTCTGAAACGGTGACTTCCAAGGCCAGCACGAGTTGTTCTGTAGAGGAAGGGAGAGGATGGGATCAGTTGGAAGAGTTCGTTTGAACACTCCTTAGCAAGGACGTTTTGGTTTACTATACCATGGCTAGACGATTCAAGATCTCCTTCTCTTTGCAGTGATCCTGCCTGAAGTATTTAGTTCCCTTAGTCGCCTCTAACGACACCCAGGGGAAGGTGTGGCGACGAATATGGATGGTGACACTGTATTCTTAATCTGTCATCACATGGAGACAATAATTAAGACAAAGCCTTTAATACAAAAATTATATTTTAGAAGTGACAAATTAAACTTGGTACAAAATTGATAAATAAGAAAAATTGAAAGAAAATTTAATTCGTATCTTTCATTTTAAATATTTCAATGATCAAAATTGGTCTAGTCGTTTCACAGATAAGTACAAAGTCCAGAAGTTGAACATTAAAAGTTCTCTCTATAAGAAAAGGTGTGATATCTGTATGCCCTATACGTCTAATGATTAGTGAGTTTGATTGCGGACCGGAGGTACTAAGTTCGAGTCTCGTGACAACTACTCTATGATGTGTACAATCATTTCTCATAAATAATAAAATATAATAAGAACATACTATATAATAACAAACTAAGCAGAGCTTGTAGTATGAGTACTAGACAACTAATATAAATACATATATATTTATTTTTTTTTGTAAATACATACATATTATATATAGAAAACACCCAAAATTCAGATTGCAGATCATAGAAAATTTTAATCCGATTCGGGGATCGAACACGAGACATCAAGCAGAGCAGTCGCATACGTAACCACTGCGCCACCGGAGCAGTCAAATATTCTAAATTTAGGTGTTATGAATCTTTAACATGTATTTAATATCTAAGTATGTCTATTAGAAGTTTAGTACAGTATCAGTACAGTACAGTACAGTATAGACACAGTACAGTTTCTGCCTAATTTGAGATCAGACGGCCTTGTGTAAGATAAAACTGTGTGTAAAAATACTAAGTCCCGCTGCATTAATACTATTAATGGAGTGGGACTTAAAGACTTAAAAGTATGATCAAAATAAGCATCAATACTTACATTCTCTCGATCCAAGTCCAGCTGATTGTCTCTTTTCGGCAACGTGAATGTAATGCTACTTTCATTTCTTGTTTTATTCTTTTTTAAATCCGTATTAAACTTAATATCGGATTTTAATTTTGACACTAATATCGGTTTTGGCGTCAAAACGACGGATTTTTTAATATCGGCCTCCGGAAATCCGTTCTCGAAGTTCTGCCGCAGTTTCGCAAAGACAGTGCTTGTCGGCCTTTCTGTTGTTGAAAGGGGTTCTTGTGATGTTGAAGCGGGTTCTTGTAATGTTGAAGTGGGTTCTTGTGATGTTGAAGGGGGTTCTTGTGATGTAGAAGGGGGTTCTTGTGATGTTGAAGGGGGTTCTTTTGAAGTTGAAAGGGGTTCTTCTGTTGATAATGAGCGTTCTCTGAATGTTAATGAGGGTTTCTCTGATATTAGGGGTGGTTCCGGTGTAGGAGAGTCTTCGCATGGAACATCGTAAATGTTCTGACCCTGGAACAAGAGAAGATACGTTACGATAGAAGAATATCACAGTAAAAATAATTATTTCTCTTTTTAAGCACAGAAGCGTTGAACAAAGATTGCCACACAATAGTTTCAGAAATAATGGCGTCGTGACCTTACAGAACACCATTGTTGAGTAATTTCTTTGTTGGCTTTCATTGCGTGAGCGCAGGTTTTTTTTTATACAGAATCTGTCAAAGTGAATATGCTGCCTGATGGAAAACCTTAATAGAACGCAAGAGTCGTGGTCACCATACTCAATGTAGGACAGTATCCCACACTATGGCGGCCTAGTGAGCTGATTTGACAAGCCCCATTTAAAGGATCTGGGATCATATTAAAAGTACACTTTCCTGTGACATAGTTTAGTAATAGAAATAAAACTATGAAAAAAAATAACAAATAAATAAATATTTCGAACATTTGACACAACGACATCTAGTTTCAAACTAAACAAAGCTTGTGCTATGATAACTAGACTAACTGATAGAATACTTATGTACCTTTTTTTGTAAACACATTATACATACAGAATACTCAAACTCTAAAAAACGATGACTGTCCTTGCCTTTTATGTCCCCAAGCGGGGTGAGAAAAAACATATCGCTACAATGTAACTCGCAATGTGTATGTTGACCACAACTCTTAGATTTCATTCATGTTTTCCACCAGGCAGAGTCACTTTGGTGAGCTATGAAAAAAGAAATAGTACCCATTGTTAAATATTTTCGGAAATTTCACCCTTAAAAGCATGGGACTGCACAGTTAGCCTAGTGGTTTAAGCGGTCGCCATGTCGCTCTCTACTGCGCTGAGTGTTGTGGGTTCAAATCCCACATAGGACAACACTTTGTGTGATCCATAAATTTTTGTTCTGAGTCTGGGTGTTCTTTGTGTCCGTTTCTTGTATGTTTGTAAAGTCCCCCGCGACACAGAATTTATAATGTGGCGTGTAAATAAAATAAGTGGTAAACATTTATATGGAAGTACGTCATTTTCAAAGCGTCAAATAACCATGCGAGCGAAGCCGTGGGAAGCCGCTAGCACAGTTTAAAAACCAACGGTATATATTCAGAGAAAGTGTCGCTTTCAATGCTCAAATACGTATTTGACACCTCATTAACACAGTTTCTGAGAGCAGAAAGATTTCGTAAAGTCAAAGTATCATCTCGACTTGAAACAGATCATCTGTGGTGGATCAGGTCTGAGATCCTTTGGGTAGGTGATCATACTGGGTGATGGCCACTCGTGACTAATTGTAATAAAATTTTATACATCTTTTTTTATTTGGGCTTATCAAAGTGTCTTTACTCTGCCTGTTGGAACGTACGAATAGAATAAATATTTCTGACATTTAAAACCAACATCGTCTAGTTTCAAACTAAGCAGAGCTTGTGCTATGATAACTAGACTGACTGATAGAATACATATATTATTATTTTTTTTGTAAATACATATATATTACACATAGAGAACACCCAAACTTCGAAACAAATATTTGCAGATCATACAAACATTTGGTCCGACCCGGGAATCGAACCTGAGACCTCAAGCATACCAGTCGCATTCATTAACGCTGCACCACCGAGGCAGTTAGAGTTGTGGTCCAGGAGTTCCAAGAGTTGTGGTCACCATACCCGTTGCGATTTCTTTTGTAAGACAACGCTCAAATTAAAAATATACACACACAGCATACTAATATTATGAATGTGAAAGTTTGTGAGAATGTATGGATGTTTGTTACTCTTTCACGCAAAATCTTCTGAACGTACATACAGTGGACCCGCGGTAATCCGGCCCCTGTCTAATACGGACCCTCTTGTAATCCGACATCAATCAAACAATTTTCGCTAAAGTAGATCGTGCATGATTGAACAGGTTACAACTTGTGCTCGACGCGTAGGTATTGTTTCAATTTCGATTGCTTAGTTTGAATTTGACTACGTGTGATAGCGGTGCAGCTTAGCGTTTATTCATTGTGGATTACGTATACATACCTAGTAATATCGTCACAAGCTCAGAAGACAACATATAGAATTTTATCATTTGTCTGTAATTTGTCGGATAACAAGGTACTCTTTTGTAAAAAAATCCGGGTTATAGGGGGTCTTAGGTAGTACTCTATAATCCGACAAATTCGATAGTCCGACACTGCCCTGCAAAACGTTTGTCGAATTACCGGGGGTCCACTGTATTTAGATGAAACTTTACAGTAACACAGGTTACTATTTACCACGATAACGAACATACACGTACGGAGAGAAGCAGCTAGTTAGTAAATAAATAAAACAGATGTAAAAACACTCAGACTCTAAACAAAAACTTATGAATCACGCAGTATCGTCAAAGAATTAAGAACACAGTAAGAATTCGACTGCACGGTTGGCCTAGTGGTCGCCACGCCGCTCTCTACTGTGCAGAGTGTTGTGGGTTCAAATCCTACATGGGACAACACTTTGTGTGATCCACAAATTGTTGTTTTGAGTCTGGGTGTTCCTTGTGTCCGTTTCTTGTATGTTTGTAAACTCCCGCGACACAGGATTTATCTATAGTGCGGGCGTTGACTTTGAAAAAAAAATTAAGAAGTGACTTAATCGCGGGGTGGCAGCGTGATGGAGCACGAGCGCCTCTTCGGAAGAAAGGGAACATTGGCGTTCCCACTCAGAAGGGTTTCATCTACAAGCCGTAGATAGCTTGAAAAACGTTGGGGTTCCTGAGATTCCCTTACTAGAGTACACCTGGTTCCCCGGCTACTAGTTGAGACAGTGTGTGGTTTTTAGTCGGTCTGACTCCGACATAACTACCAGAAAATGGTATCCAAGGGGATTTCAGCACAGACAAAAAAGGGTGACCTAATCGAAGTGATAATCGGCCTCACAGAAACCTGCTGTTAAGTAAACATTCCCTCTTCACCGAGTGACTGCGGTCAAGAAAGGTCGAAAACGGGTCCCACCCTTATATTGAGCCCCACTACCCTCTACTCTTTCTCAATACTGTTGTCTTCCTTGAGCTTGCTTTTGTCCAGGAACACCGGTAGTCACCTACGATAGCAGACGGGTCTCCATCAGATGCCCCTTTTCGTTTGCTTACACCACAAAGAGAAACCAGTTCTCAACTGATCTTGGTACCAAGAACTGGCTCGAATACTTTCTCAGGAACGGGTTTTGAATTATTGAGAGCAATTATTTGCGGAAATCTTGTGTACTTAGTGCGGATATTAGAAACTTTCAATTTAACTGTCCATATCTTAATTATGGTGTTTTCGGACTTGCTGACTTTGTAGGTTGTGAGTTCGAATCTATGCAAGATGAATAGTATATCATCATGTGTTCCAGTGCCTGGTAATGGTGGTAATAGTTTATTTTTCTGACATAGATAATAATATTAAGATGATTCGTTACTAAAAGTTAGCAACTGCTGGATTAAGAGGTCTCGGGCTTGATTCCCGGGTCTGGTCAAAAAGTGTCGTTGGGATTTCTTTGCAAGAAATTCTTAACAGTCCACAGTATGGTAAGGTAAGTTGGTGGTTGATCACGCCTCGGAAATCACGGTACGCCGTCAGTCCAGGTTGTCAGGTGGTCAGCATCTATAGGTTATTGCGAAGCCAGTGGCATCAAAAACACTGTCAACTGGTTCAACTTTAAAATTCAGTTCTCCCTCTGTGCTGTGAGATCCATGCATATTGTGTATAATGTTCTATTTTGTTTACTATTGTTACTTTAGTGCCTGCTTGGTACTTTGTGAGCTATGAACAAATCAGTTTCATTGAATTTCCCTCAGGATCCGGAGGTTCGATGCCAGTCGCTACGTGAAGAAACTGGTGTTTAGGAAAATATGGTTAAACTGGTAGCCGACCCGAAATAATCTTGGTAATACCAAAAGCTAGGATCGAGCTCAAATGTTGAGAAGATAAACAGCTCGTTTCAAAGACTGTTTTGGTCTATTTTAGGAGTTCTCCGTTTGGTGATGGATTAAGAATACAGAGTGTCACCACTATAGGGGTCTTCCCATGGATGTTGTAAGAGGATAATAGCGCTACGTAGACAAGAAAATATTTGACTTTGTGTCACTGACTCTGTACCAACTGATCTGAACAGCGTGGTATATAAGGTCAAAACCTTCAGGCTGTCTCAGTCTCGAGTCTCCAATTGTCCAGCAGTGGACTGTTCTAACCTGTTGATGATGATGAGGTATTACTTTGATCATTTTACAATGCAACCACAGCGGCGCGAAAGTATATCCATCACGACTTACCACTTTTTTTATGGTATAAGTGGCCAATTAATGTAATCTGATAGCAAGTGACTACCGTTAGTCAAGGAAATTTGTAACTCAAAAGATTCAAGTGTGTTCCAACCTTTTACTTGAAGGGAGAGTGAGTGAGTTCGATTAACTGCAATCACTCGGATCAATGCAATGAAAGAATGGTTGAATATCAGTTTTTGGTCGTCCGTTCGATTCGGTCTATTTGTGTCAATCCACTTTGTTCTAAGAAACGGTTCTAAAAATTCGTTAAGAAATGAATAATCAAAATGTAATAAAACGACCTACTTCATAAAGTTCAAAATCGCGTGTCACCTATTGCACAAATTTGGACAAGAATCCCATTTTACACGCATTCAGAATTCAACGCTAATTTGTCACACAGGATTTCTTAATAGTGAATCTTACACACTGTTTACGATTGTACTGAATAATATCTTATTTTGTTCGCCATAAGGCTGCGTTTTGTATACATGTTACGTAAAAGACAGTAGAAATACGTCAGATTCGTCACAGAGCTTTCTAGTGTTATACTAAATACGACTTTACGACGTTCCCTATAAGGTAGCGTTTCGTTTAAATGTTCAAAAACTGTTACCAAAACTTTTTCCAACAACATATATGTCGTTATATATTATATTTATATAACAATTATTACATTGCGTGCTCTCTAAGGTCTAATATTAAAAGGTAAGTATTTTCAGCACGAGCGGGTCAGCTTGACCGGGACAGTACTACCCTCCCACAGAAGACCAACCTAAAGCGCCAGCATCCGTGCTGTCGTGTTTCGTTGGTGAGCGTGAGACCGGAGGCCCATTGATGCAGGGGTGACAGTTATCGTGGTAACTGTGTAAGCCCTACACTGTCACGATGACTGTCATGCCTTTTACGTCCCCAAGCGGGGTGTGAAAAGGCATCTCACAAGGCCGCCATAGTGTGGGTCACCATACTGCATTGTCTGCATTTGCAATGAGGATGGTGACCACAACTCTTGGATTCTATTCATGCTTTCCATCAGGCAGAGTAGAGTTACTTTGGCAGGCTCTTAATATAGAAAAAAATATAAAAGTTGTTTTAATAAGTTATCTAGATTTTCGTTTAAACCATGTTTTTTTTATTAGAAACTACTCTCACACTTCGAATGTACCTGTATACACATTAAACATACATGAAACGGACACAAAGAACACTCAGACTCAGAACAACAATTTTTGTGTTTTCATTCGTATAACCAAACACATTCTTATTACATGACAGTATTTACTACATCTGCCTACACCTTAAGGGGTATAGGCGTAATTGTCAGTCTGATATCACCCACCATTCATCATAATAGTGATTAAGTATGATGCAAAAATCTTATGCCGTATCGAGGGTACCGTTTCCGGTGTGTTGTTCAGATCTCAAGTGTATTAAGTAACTAGACCATAGCTTCTCAAATATTTTTTTTACAACTATATTCTGTCTCGTGGGGGTCTTTACAAACATATAAGAAACGGTCAGGAAGAACACCCAGACTCAAAAAATATATCCTGTCTCGTGTGGGTCTTTACAAACATATAAGAAACGGTCAGGAAGAACATCCAGACTCAGAACAACAATTTATAGATCATAGAAAGTTTTGTCGTATGTGAGGTTTGAACTCTCAACACAAAGCGCAGCAGGGAGCGATGTGAAGACTGCTCAAAATCACTAGACCTGCCATGCAGTAAGTAGTATTTTTTTCTTTTCTAAACCCTTCTACAATGATTGCTGTGGCAAGTGTTAAACTTCAGTAACTTCAAGGATTTCACGGCAAAATCATTCCCCCTCACATAACCATCGTTATTTATCTGTTAATTTTTGAGGAATTAATAATGATGACTTCACATGTCTCACGCACGGTTGTATGATCCCGAAATAAGAAGACGAGTCGTCCTGTGCTATGGTAAATATGGTTACTACACTAAAGATATTTTTTATCTAAATATTTCATGTTATAGATACGTTTAAAGACGTCCCCTGTTAGACATAGGCCCCCCCCAAGGCTCTCCACAACAACCAGTCCTGTGTTGCTCTCATATATAAATAAATGAATCATATCCAGACACAGAACAAATAACCGTGCTCATCACAAAATTATTTGTCCTAGACGGGAATTGAACCTAACAAACTTTTAGATTAACTAGTTTGCCAGTTTTTTGTGTGTTTTATTTATCTTCTCGCTTCTTACAATCTCTTGAAAACATGTCGATTAAGGGACAGTATTGTGTGAAATCTGGGCAACGTTATTTGCTTGACTGATAAACGTGCATGGTGTAAGTAGTCGATCAGATATTACAGGTAACATTTGATGACTTTAAGAATCGCTCAGTTATTTTTTTTTAAACTGCAAGTTTCATTAGACTTTATAATAAGCCGCTTAGATTACAGTAATGCCCTCACTGGCTAGTTACACGCAAACGATTTCTCTTTATAGATGATTATGCCCTTAATTGAACTACCTTAAGAGTCGAAACAGGTCATGTTTAACGCAAATACGTTTATTATTATTTGATTTTTTTTCTGTAAAAACATTACTCCCGCACTTTTAATAAATACTGTGTCGATGAGAACTTTACAAATATACATGAAACAGAACACCTAGACTCGGAACGCAAAGTGTTCTCTCATGTGGGATTTGAATCTTCAACACTCAGCGCAGTAGAAAGCAGCGAAATGGCCGCTAAAACCACTACGCCATCCGTATAATCTTATTGTCTGTATTATACTCAAAGGGAGAGACGAGTCACTTAACTGTATACGACTACCACAAAAAAACCTCTCAATTCAAGTACAAAATAACTTTCCTGACCTCTCCTGTCAATTTTCGCTTACATACACACTTTCGTCCTTTTCCACCCCTCTATAAATTATGTATGAAACTTTGAGAAAGATAGTTTCCAACAGATGCAGGTTCATTACCGAACGCAGTAAGGTTACAGACCTTATTTGTACAGTTAGCATTGGTAATCTCCGAAAATACGATGTCTATTTATGGGGTCTTGATAATACAATAGTAAGTGGATACCAGTGAGTATAAACAGTTAAACATGAGTTATATACTGTTTTTTTATCATCATCTCAGCCAAAAGACGTCCATTGCTTGATATAGGTTTTTTATAACGGGTTTACGGCAGTGTGGTGTGTCAGAATCGGACCGACTAAAACCACACGGTGTGCCACTCTGCGTCTAACATAGGAGGGATCCGGGAACAGCTGTTATTACGACATCCAGATCCCTCCTAGCGCCTGCCCGCTATCGCGGGCACCATCTACGGATAAACTCTCTATTTAGGCGACGTATGTCACACGCGGACGTCGCCTCCTCGCGGTTGGCCACTATAGCGGGTGGAGGGGAAAACTTGTCCCGTCCACCCGCGGCCACACTCAAGGTGGCATGAGGAGCTGGTATGCGCGCCTATTGATATAGGCTTCCCCCAAGGTTCTCTACAATAGCCGGCCCCATGTCGGCCGCAACCAGCAGCTACCCGCAACCTTTACCTCGGACCACCTACCAACGCTGTTTCCAAGTACGCGGTCGCTACTACAGAACTTTATGGCCCCATCGGCCATCGTTTCTGCGTACAATGTGCCCCGCCCACTGCCACTTAAGTGGACTTTACATTAACTTAATATTACATTGGACGGGTATGTTGATATAGTTCGGATGTCGTAATGTCCGGATGGCGCAGAGTGGCACACCGTGTGGTTTTAGTCGGTCTGATTCCGACACACCAACTCGCCATCACCCCGGTGGGGTGACAGCCCGAGGGGGTTTCCACATGTTAAAAAGAACGGTCTGTTGGTCTAGTGGCTATTGACCCGTCAGAGCTCTTGGTTTCGTTTCCCATTTAGGGTAAATAATAATATTTACATCTGACACACAACGCCATCTAGTCTTAAACTAAGCAGCTTGTACTATGGGTACTAGACAACTGAAATAAACACATATATATGTATATACTTTTTATGTAAATACATACACATTATACACAGAAAACACCCAAACTCCGAAACAAATATTTACAGAGCATTTGGTCCGACCCGAGAATCAAACCCGATTTCTTAAGCATGGCAGTCGCATATGTCACCATTGCGCTACCGAGGCAG
Organism: Hypercompe scribonia; assembly: GCA_949316085.1. Classification (NCBI taxonomy): domain Eukaryota; kingdom Metazoa; phylum Arthropoda; class Insecta; order Lepidoptera; family Erebidae; genus Hypercompe; species Hypercompe scribonia. Next base: position 8,252,400 of record OX438997.1, read on the forward strand.
TCAAATATTATCATAAACATATATTGTACGTTTATTAACAGTCTATCTATTTTTATTTATTTATTTAGACCTCATCCGCATAAAGTGAGAAAGGCGGACTTGATGCCGTAGGCATTTTCTAACAGGCAACCTTAGGGCGATGTAGAGGTAGTTGCCACGTATGCTTTGCCTAGTTTAGGATCAGCCTGCCATTTGCAAGACGACGATGGCGTCAATAAAATATAATTTTACTTTATTATTAAACCAAGAGATTAACAGAAATACTTCTAACGTATTTTTACAATATTATCACTGTATTTTTATATTTTTCCTGTCATCTATCTTAATGTGGTGACAGATTAAGAATACGCACCCTTATTCTTTCTTTTTTTTTCAAAAAAAGACAACCCCCGCCCTAGGAATAAGTCCTGTGTCGCGGGGGACTTTACAAACATACACGAAACAGACACAAAGAACACCCAGACTCAGAACAACAATTTGTGGATCACACAGTGTTGTCCCATGTATGGTTTGAATCCACAACACTCAGCTCAGTAGAGTGGTGTAGTGATCGTTTTAACCACTATGCCAATCGTGCCGTTTTCAACCTGAAGGTATCGCAAGAGCCGACTAATGGAGCAACGTGGTTAAAAGCATTCCTAAGAGAATGAACACTTGACACAACCCGATTGGCCAGCGTGGTCATTATTGGTCATATAGTGGTAGTATACTAGACAAGAACAAGGAAACAGGTTCTAACATAACCTACCTACCTTGGTTCTAGCGACACCTACAGATTTAAAACAGCACGATTGGCATAGTGGTTTAAGCAAGCACCACACCATTCTACTGAGCTGAGTGTTGTGGGTTCAAACCCTACATGGGACAACACTGTGTGATCCACAAATTGTTGTTCTGTATGGGTGTTCTTTGTGTCCATTTCTTGTATGTTTGTAAAGTCCTCTGCGACACAGGCTTTATTCCTAGTGCGGGCGTTGTCTTTTATAAGAAAACAAAGTCGTTCGTTTGAATATTCCTATTAGAATAACATTCAAGGCCACAAGGCATTCTGGTTTATTTTTAACTTCATAAAAACATCACAGCTTCAAGGAAACAGGTTCTAACATAACCTGTGTGGTATATATTGTTCCAACTATATTATTATTTTTAATTATAACGACTCACGCTATTGGATGTTGGTATTTCTAACAGATTTAGAAATTCGAGTTTCTAATAACAATATGCGAAGCCTCGGGCGTCTTTACTTTGAAAACTAATGCGATCCAATTTGAGAATTAAATATATATATACATAATATATTAACTGCTTTGGTGGTGAAGCGGTAGCGAAAGCGACTGCTGTGCTTGAGGTCTCGGGTTCGATTCCCGGACCAAATGTTTGTATGTTCTGCAAATGTTTAGTTCAGAGTTTGGGCGTTTTCTATGTATAATATGTATGTATTTACAAAAAAAAAGGGTATATAAGTATTCTATCAGTCAGTCTAGTCATCATACTACAAGCTCTGTTTAGTTTGAAACTAGATGGCGTTGTGTTTATGTCCGAAATATTTATTTATTATTTATAATTATACAAGTTTACGATATCGGAGTTTCAGCTTTTAACAGTGGCCTCTCCTTAGAAGAAGATGTCATCTTACTGTACCACGCTAGCCAGACGGATTGGTATAGGGTTTGTTTCCAATATTCCTTCTCTTTGCAGATCTGTTCTTCTGTGTGGTTCGCTCTCTTAGTCGGGTGTTTCAACACCCAAGCGGTGAATAGGGGCGGTAACACTGATATAATATTCTAAATCCGTGATAGACTCGTAGAGCCATGCTCACTTAAGCTCGAACGAGGCAGCTCGACCGGTACTACCATCTCTAAGAAGACCAACCTAACATGACAGTATCCGTACTGTCGTGTTTCATTGGTGAGTACGAGACCGAAGGCCCATTGATGCAGAGGTAACATCGTGGTAAGTGTGTGAGCCGTACACAACCACGATGACTGTTATGCCTTTTACTCTTCCAAGGGGAGCATGAAAAAGCATCTCACTAGGCTGTCATAGTGTGGTCACTATGCTGCATTGTCTGCATTCGCAATAAGTATGGTGATCACCACACTTGGATTCTATTCATACTTTCTATCAGGCAGAGTAGAACTACATTGGCAGGTTCTCAAAAAAGAAAAACACGGACATATCGGAGTTTGGTTGCGTTGAATGACGGCAGAAAACTGCAGTAGCTAGTTTATTCCATTGTCTAAGACTGTAGCATTTTTCACACAATTTTAAAACACAAAATACCCATTGTTTAAAAAATTAAAACTGCTGTATATAAAGCTTTAGTATTCCATACACAATTCCTAAGTAAGTGAAACTTATCTCACTAGGTTGCCATAGCGTGGGTCGCCATACTGCACTGTCTGCAATGAGTACGGCGACCACCGCTCTTGGATTCTATTCATGCGTTCCATTAGGCAGAATAGAGTCACTTTAGTAGGCTTCCATTTACAAAAAAAAAAAGAACTAGAACTCCATTATCTTATGGCATAGATATAGCTCCTGTAAAGGTAAGTGATTACTGTCTTTGGCCAATAGAAACTCAAAAGACACAATAACGTTGCTTTTGAATGACCATCCTTCCTTCCTCAAAGTAGGAGAAGTCCTGCAATAACTTGATATTTTCATTTATAAATGAACATTTCTCTGTCCGTCCATCTGTTTGTCTTTTATAGAATCATAAACTACGAATTTGATCATGTGATTATCTTCAGCACAGTTACTGTGCATGAGGCCACGAAGATTTCTGAATTGGTATGAGTATATATTTTTTTTATTTATTTCTTTCCTTCAAATTTTAGTTGGTTACAGCTACTTATGTGCGGTCAACAAGATCTTTTCATGATAGAGAAAGCAAAATAGTAGACGCTAATGTGTGCTGAAACATGGGTTGCCCACAGTAGATGGTCAGTGCAACCGCAAACTGCCAATGAATAGGGACCTCTGGTGGTGAAGAAATCGCTGCGGTCGGCGACAGCAATGCGGTCTGGTCGCAAAAACGTGATCGGGTCGCAGCTATAATTATAGCAACCAGATCAGCGGGGGGCCCCTTCCCCCAGGAGAGGATCTGACCAGGCATGGCGTTGATCCTGGAGGGGACCTGAAATAACATGGTCCGGGTCCCCTTCAGAGTAGGACGCATGAGACCGGCCGCCGGGGTGGTTTTTAGTGGCAACACCACATACTTCTGGCTTCTGTGTTCCTGAGGAGCCGGAGATCCGAAGGGATTTTCCAACACGTCAACAAAAAAAAAGATGGTCAGTGCAAATATTTGTATAGATACAGAACTTTCTAGATCATACTACAGCCCAATAAACAGTGATTTCACCTACCTAAGTAGCACAAAGCGCAAATAATGAGTGTATCAAAATAAATTAATCACTCTTATCGGTTTCTATAATATTGCACAATACGAAAGGGCCTCAGAGACCGAAAGCAAACAGCGGAAATATTGCACAACCGTTTATCAGCTACGTTTGCTCAATCTGCTTAGAAATAGCACTTTAATTGCACAATTTAAAAATACAAGCTGAATATACGGAGAATCAGTATGCTGAAGTGGAATCGGGCCGGTCATGTCTCTATAGAACGAATGGTCACTGGAAGTGAGCTAGAGTGGCAACTGTGATTGGACAAATGTGGCATGATGGACCGACAACTTGAAGTTCGCTGGCAGCGGATGGATGCGGGTAGCCTTTACGTTCGTGCAGCAGAAGGTGAAAGGTTGATTAATTTGATACAACATTTAGTGGCATAGAATGGGCAATGATCGGTGTTTCTCTAAGGTATAGCATCAGCAATGACGTGAGCCGGCATAGAACCGAGGTCATCGATATAGTCCAACGGCTTAGCAAGCTGAAGTGGCAGTGGCCTGTCCATATTAGCCGCAGAACCGATAACCGTTGGTGGTAAGAGTTCTAGAATGTAGACCGCATCTCGGCAAATGTAGTGTAGAGGGCCTGCAGGCCAGGTGGAGTCAGTATTTGCGCAAGATGACTGGCAGAAGCTGGATTGCCAGGAGTTTGGAAATTAGGAGCTTAACCCCCAGTGCCTCGGAGAGCACGTAAAGCCGTAGATCCTGCGGCTGATCTCTTCCCCTCTCTTATCAGCTAGCTCTCCCATCGGATTGTGAGAGTGAGGGAGTAGAGACTGCACCTGTGTTTACTCACACTTGTGCACTTCTGGGCTGGTCTACCTTGAGATTGGACGTCGTGACCGAAATCGGCTGGGAGTATATCGTGTTGTCGTGTTTCGTTGGTGAGTGTGAGACCGGAGGCCCATTGATGCAGGGGTGACAGTTATCCTGGTAACTGTGTAAACCTTACACTGTCAGCATGACTGTCATGCCTTTTACGTCCCCAAGCGCGGTGTGAAAGAACGTCTCATAAGGTCGCTATAGTGTGGGTCACCATACTGCATTGTCTGCATTTGCAATGAGTATGGTGGCTACAACTTTTGGATTCTATTCATGCTTTTGCAAAATAATTTTGATATCTGACGGCGGTAACTTACCATCAGATGTCCGATTACCCACGTACTGTATTTAACTCTATTGAAATTGTATTGCCCAAATAGAGTCAGTTACAGGTACGCGACCCTGAACTAGACCTACATAATATACTTACACCCCCCTAGGAGTAGGCTAGGAGCACTATACCTTCCCATTCCAAGTCAAGATACCCCCAATTTTTTGCTATCGCTATCTGCTTTTACTCGGGTTCGATTCCCAGGTCGAGCAAAAAAAAGTATTATTGAGTTCATCTTATTACGGTAATGCTAAATGCCTGGAGCTTGGAAGTTGGGGTTTTGGTGGGTCATAGTGTGGGTCACCATACTTCATCGTCTGCATTTGCAATGAGTATGGTGGCTACAACTTCTGGATTCTATTCATGCTTTCCATCAGGCAGAGTAGAGTCACTTTGGCAGGCTCTTAATATAGAAAAAAAAATCATATATTTCCATGCAGTGAGGTTCTTTGCGTGTTTTATTTATAACACTAAAACACTTAGTATTCTGCTTACAATATTAAGTTATTTGACCTACTAAGATAGCCGTATTATTTAAACAATGGTAGGGCTGTCACATGACGTTAACTTTATTCGTAATTATCCTGAGACACATCAGGCTTTTGTTTAGTTACAAATGCAAAATATAATTAATTGGTTGTTTTTTTTTAATGGATTTTTTTTTGTTTATATTTTGTTTTAAAAGATAATTGCCACGTCTTTACAAGTACATAAACGGACACAAAGAACACACAGACTTAGAATAACATATTATGGATCACACAAACTATTGTCGCAGTTGAACCTACAACACCTAGTTCTGTTGGACGCAGCGAGGTGACCGCTAAGCCACTAAGCCATGCATCAACAACTTTTCACAATTAAAATGTGAGAGGTATTTTGCCAAGACTTATTATTGAGTAGACTAGTCGTCTCAAGTTAAGTGACTACCTTCGGTCATCTAAAGTTATACAGTCCCAATAATAATTTCTTGCCTCTCTTAATTAAGCCCACATTTCAATTTTGAAATTATTTTGTAAAAACAATGAGTACAAAAGATGAATATTTAATTTGAAAAACAAATTATAACAATTAATAATAGGTGCATAGGGTTACCACCAAGAAGTTAGAGCCCCCTTTTTTTCTAACGTGTGGAAACCCTCTTAGGCCGTCACCCTACCGGGGTTTACGGCGAGGTGGTGTGTCGGAATTGGACCGACTAAAACCACTCGGTGTGCCACTTTGCGCCTGAGATAGGAGGGATCCGGGAACCGCTGCTACTACGACATCGAGAAGAAGTTAGAGCCCCAAGCCAACCTCACCTGCAAGTCGTGTACCTGCTGATCAGCAGACGAGGTTCTGGCAAACAAAACATCCCGATTAGCGGCAATAGGCTCGCCACCCATTACATGGGACCAAAATACCGACGAAAAATGGGCGAATAACATACCTCTGCCTACTCTTTCGAGGAAACCAGCGTGATTTTGTGTATGTATGGTATATTTATCTTCTTCAGTTAGGATTTTCGAAAGAAAAATAATTCTCAACCGCCATTTTAATCAGTGTTGCTATTAATAAAAAAAAACAACGATAAAATAGATTATTCAATGTAATAATAATTTACTATATGACGTGTATAACGATAATCTTGGCATCCATTCACAAGGTCATTACCATAGATATTTCAAAACTCTGGTGAAATGCCTCTACCGGAGGTGTACCGGTGAAACAGGGGTGATTTTATGCATGTAGGTAGGTAGAGATAACCTTAAACTACTTTAAAGCCTATCAGATCTTTTAATTTAGAAAAAAAAAATATACAATTTAATTTTTACGTGGTGGCAACCCTACGCTCTCCAGTTAACGTAACATTACCCCATTGTATTGTAGCGATTAGGCCTCATTCACACTGTTGAATTCTCATAGCTATTAAGATGATATTAATGGACCACTGTAGAAGGATCTGGGGATGGACGTCCACCGGAAACTGTCATTTGTACCAGATATTTATTAAATCATTGTTGAAGAGAGTTACAGTGGAAAAAGTTTTATTAGCAAAGTAAAAAAAAATAAACAACCTCATTTATCTCACACACGGCTTTTTGATTCTAAATTGGACAGTGCATGAGCTATGGTAACCAGATTGTTGGTCTGGATGTTATAATAACAGCTGTTCCCGGATCCCTCCTATAGTAGGCGCAAAGTTTTTTTTTTGTTATATTAAGAGCCTGCCAATGTGACTCTACTCTGCCTGATGACAAGCATGAATAGAATCCAAGAGTTGTGGTCACCATACTCATTACAAATGCATACAATGCAGTATAGCGATCCACACTATGAAAGCCCTGCGACATGCTTTATTACACCCCACTTAGGGACGTAAAAGACATGACAGTCATCGTGACAGTGTAAGGCTTACACAGTTATCGCGATAACTGTCAGCCCTGCATCAATGGGCCTCCGGTCTCACACTGACCAACGAAACACGACAACACGGATGCTGGCGCTTTAGGTTGGTCTTCTGTGGGAGGGTAATACTGCCCCGGTCGAGCCGGCCCGCTCGTGCTAAAATCAGCGTGGCTCTACTACCTAAAAAAGTAGGACACTTTGTGGTTTTAGTAGGTGCTATTCCGACATACCACCTTGCCACTAACCTAAGTGGAGGGTGACGGCCGCAAGGGTATCCCCACCTTAAAAAAATGGTAACCAGACTACTGAAAAACGCACATGTTGTAGATAAATTATATCCAAACACAACGAATAATCATACTCATCACACAAACATTTGTTCTAGGTGGGAGTCAAACCCACGATCTCCGGCTTAACAACCATTGCCACTAAACGCTAGAGCAACAAGCGCATCGAAATACAGAAGAAAAAAATATTTAACTTGACAAGACCTTACAATATATGTAGAAGTTATAATATTTAATATGGGTATTTATATACAGGTTTGGCTTATTGGTGCAGTGGTTAGCGACCTCTACTTTTAACCAGAGGTAGTGGATTCAATTCCCACCAACAGCAACCATTTGACTGCACAGTTGGTCCAGCGGAAGCAATCGCCACGCCGCTCACTTGTGGTTTCGAACCCCACATGAGACAAAACTTTGTGTGAACCACAAATTGTTGTTCCGAGTCTGGGTGTTCTTTGTGTCCGTTTCTTGTATGTTTGCAAAATCCCCCGCGACACATGATATATTCCTAACGCTAGAGTTGTCCTTTAAAAAAAGAAAGAAAGAAAGAAAGGAAAACTACAGTGTGATCAGCACGATTTGTTTAGTGTATGGGTGTGTGTATTTAGTATTACCATAGAAAGGTTGCACCTAAGTTCTAATAAGACGGCTTTGTATGAGATTTGTTAAAATAAATTCTTATATGTGTTTATAGTTTACCATCTGGCCTACGTGGTACAATAAGACAAAATCATCTAAGGAGGGCTCACATAGACTTTCACCGTATTCTTGACGTCATTGTAATTTTTTTTTTATAGCTACCTACCAAAGTGGCTTTATTCTGCCTGATGGAAAGCATGAATAGAATCCAAGAGCGGTGGTCGCCGTACTTACTGCGAATGAAGACAGTGCAGTACGGCGCCCTAGTGAGATGCTTTTTCACGCCCCGCTAATATGACGGTATAGGTAGTAAAGCCACGCTAATTTCAGCACGACCGGACCGGCTCGACTGCGGAAGTACTACCCTCCCACAGAACCTTGTGTTTCGTTGGTGAGTGGGAGATCGGAGGCCAATAACAATAATATTTTGAAACATCGGATACAAAACTCATCTAGTTTCAAACTAAGCAGAGCTTGTACTAGACAACTGATTTAAATCTAATATATAAAATTCTCGTGTCACAGTTTTCGTTGTCATACTCCTCCGAAACGGCTAGCCCGATTTTGATGAAATTTTTTGTGCTTATCCGGTATCTATGAGAATCGGCCAATATCTATTTTTCATCCCCTTAAATGTTAGGGGTAGTACAACCCTAAACTTTTTTTTTTTATTTTTCAGACAAAATTTTTAATTTCTATTTTTTTATGATACAACATACAAAAATACATACAATCCTCAATTTTCACCCTTCTACGATCAACCCTTATTTTTTAATAGCCATTTTAGTAATTTAATCATTTTTCCTCTCCAGTCGAAAACTGGCAAAACAACGTTTGCCGAGTCAGCTAGTACATATATACTTTTTGTAATTTCACACATAAAGCACCCAAACTCTGACACTAATATTTATAGGTCATACAAACATTTGGTCTTACCCAAGATTCGAATATGAAACCTCAAGCACAGCAGTCGTATACGATACCACTGCGCCACCGAGACAATCAAAAAGAAAATAAAGCGTTCTTATCTTAGGTAAATAGCAAAAAGAAACTAATATCAGTAGGTCATTGACCTCCGTGACATAGCGTCAGCATTTCTGTGTTACCATGACACATATGTACATACACGTATGTAGTTGTATTGTTACAAATTGCGCGACCTACTGAGATTAGATTTTATATTTCGCATAGAACAGCAACTTGGCTAACAAAAGGTAAGAAAAAGTAGAACTGACTGTCAAGCGGTCCAGTCCCGTTCAGTGCCAATATTTGTATGAATGACTATGTATTATTTTGTGAGGTGAGTGTTAATGTGTGTTTGACAAGATTTGGAGCGAATGAAATCGCATATATTTACGATTGTTAGATCTCGAGCGCGCATTCAGACAAATCTCAACTTTTATCAACCGACTTCACACCGGGTTTGGAGACTGTAATTGGACCTCAAGTGTAACTGTCATTTTTTTTAATTTAAGAGCCTGCCGTACTGACTCTACTCTGCCTGATGAAAAACATGAATACAAGAGTTGTGGCCACAATACTCATTGTAAATGCAGTATGGTATCCCACACTATGGCGGCCTAGTAAGGTGCTTTTTCACGTCCTGTTTAGGGGCGTAAAAGGCGTGACAGTCATCGTGGCATGGCATGGTACACACTCACCACGACACCTGTCACCCCTGCATCAATCGGACCTCCATTCTAAACAGAACTTGTAATATAGACTATTGAATCATTGTCTTAATGTTTCCACAAAGAGCGTCAAGCTAATGGGTATTTCTTAGGTTAGAAAGTTCAACATGTAAACCCATCAGTTTCTTACAGATAAGGAAAAAGTTGCCAGGAGGAAAATATTGGGATTTACCCAGAAACAGGTCTCATAACTTAAATCAGATATTGGGAATCGCTGGATGAATATTTACTGTGTTTAGTCATCTGCAATACCTCTTTCCTACTTGTTCTAAGAATAAATGGATTTCCAGTATCAACATTACCAGACTTTCACAGTCCACTGTTGGACAAAGACCTCTCCTTAATAGAAGTTTTTTTAAGTGGTCGACCAATTCAAAAAAAATTAACAACGCATTTTTTTTCGAAATCATGCGTTTTAACAAACTTGAATTTTTTGTTGTACACAACGTAGAATTATTTTTTTTACCGAAATATATGTTCAGAAAAGATAAACAAAAAATTTCCTAATAGTATGAAAAAATTTATAAGTATTACCTTTAGATGTCTTTTGAAGCAATAATAACCCTTCTAATCACTTTAACCTACTGATTTTTTCTGTTCATCTTTTGCGAAGATACATTTTGGTAAATAAAAAAATTTCTACATATTTATGTGTACTTAAAAATAAACGTAAGTTTCTTAAAACGCAATATTTTGAAGAAAAAAAATTAGTTTTTAATTTTTTTTGAATTGTTCCACCACTTCAAAAAACTCAAAAGAATTCCTGAGTATAGAGGAGTATAAAAGACATTTTCTAACGAATTTTGGTGAGTGACGTATTTCAAGAAGGCTAAAAAACAAAACAAAAAAATTTTTTCTTTTCTCCGTTGAAAATCCGTTTTATGTTTGAGAATCATGATCATATGATTTTTTCATGTTTTCGACTCGTAAGAATTAGGAAAAAAATCATCATTAAATGATTCTGCATTTTACTAAAAAAAATTGAAAAAACAGGTTTTTTTTAATATCTCGAATACCGTTCGAGGTAAAGAGCTAAAAATTGGTGTGAATTATTTTCATTCGACACCAAATCGACCCCCTAAGTATGAGTCCAAAAAAATGATGGGGGTAGAATGCCCATATGAATCCGGCTATGTCCTTTAAGGATGTGTAATATATATATGAGTATGTATTGTGTATTTATTATTTATGTAGTAGTAAGTTCATGAATATTAGTTACATTTAAAGTACATTTATAAGCTCAATAATTTTAAACCTACCGAATCTAAAATTCGACTAGGAGGGAATACCTCACGGCATTTACTCCGTCTTTGTACCACAAGTGTAAGATTCAGTTAATAAATAAATATTTCTTACACGTCGGAAGCAACTGAATTCACACGGAATACTCTGTGCCTGAAATAATAGAGATCTAGGAACCACTGTCATTAAGATCTACGGACCTATATCATTGAATCTATTCAAGTTTTTTTTTCTATACTAAGAGCTTGCCAAAGTGACTCTACTCTGCCTGATGGAAAGCATAATTAGAATCGAAGAGCTACCATCATACTCATTGCAAATTCAAACAATGCACTATGGCGGCCTAGAGAGATACATCGTGGTAGTGTAAGGCTCACACAGTTACCACGATAACTGCCACCCCTGCTTCAATGAGCCTCCGGTCTCGCACTCACCAACGAAACACGACAACACTGATGCTGGCGCGCGTTGGTCTTCTGTGGGAGGGTAGTACTGCCCCGGTCGAGTCGTTCGTGCTGAAATCAGTGTGTGCTACCTAAAAGTTGGGAAACTGTGTCATGGTTACCGTGTTGACATATTTTTGTTGAAATCTTCACTTTTATTTTTAACCTTCCGTAATTAGTAAACATCCAAATATATTTTTTTTATCTCAGAACGTTCTAGAACGGTGGATAAAGACGATTTGAGCTCAGTAATATTCGTGCATATCAAGTTAATTATATTGCCCTTGGCCGTATTCTGTTGTTATTGCCAGAATCGGGGTAAGGTGGTGCCACTACGTCTACTTGAGCAAGAGATAAGCGAATAGGAAATTGACTTATGGTATTGGAGGTAACAGACAGCTTGCCTAATCGCAAGTGACCATCATCTGCCTGTAATCCAAGACACACAACTGTGTTGCTGCTATTTAAAGAGGGTGGGGTCTGCGATACTCTTACTGTGAAAACTAAAAAGGTTTTTAGTGTGTTCGTGTGTTTTATTACATCTAAACAAATAGATCATAATTGATTAAGTATTTTGAGTTCGAATGATTTGACCCCATTCCTACGCATCTCATGAGTATCGTAAGAGGTGACTAATGGACCAAATTATACAGGATAACATCACTGCAAAGAGGTGGAAAACTTGGTGCAAACCCTATACCAAACCGTCTGGTCAGCGTGTATAGTAGACCAAAATTTCCATTCCAAAGAGAGGCCTATGTCCAGCAGTAAACTGTTAGAGACTGTTAATGATGATGATGTTATGCATATAGAAAAACTGGTCAGCCGTTAAGAGATCATCAGTTCTTCTAATTGTTAAAGGTTCTGTGTCGTACGTGAGCTGAATATCTCTTTATAAAAGAAGCTGCATGGAAGGGAAAAAAGATAAAGCCACAATGACACGACTAATAATGCAAATGAGCACAAATAAAGACCCTAGGTTTTTAATTATCACGATAACCTGCGCCCGCGCAGTTATAGTTCTATGAAACTGTTAACCCATTACCCCAAAAACATTTAACACACTATGATAAGAGTATTAATACTGTTACAATTTGGTATTTTTATGGCATCAATATTTTGTTATCGTTAGAAAGTTTTCTGACAATTCGCCGCGCTGAATTTTTTTCCGTGGAAATCTCCACTTGTTCCGATTAATTTCTTATTTGTTTTGTATAAAATGTGTGATGATAACGTACTCCTGGCATATTTCCGCCGTGGTAGCCAGTCTGTGAACTACGCATGAAATATCATAGTGCGCTAACAGAGGTGCACTCTCTGTTCCTTCACTCTCATAATCCGAAGGGTCAGCTATCCAACACGATCGGAGAGAGATCAAGCGCAGGTCTGATGTCTTTATGTCGTATGGTGATTGTCTAACGGTAAGCGTGTGCAACTGCTAATCAAGAGGTCTCAGGTCAGGACAGGCCAGAAATGTTGCTGAGTTTTCTTCCAGTAAATTCTTAATAACAGCCCGGAGTATGGTAGTTTGGCAGTGTTTCACGCCCGAGCCTCGGAGAGCACGTTAAGCCCTGAACAACCATCATGAACATCAACAGGCTTTTCCAATCCACTGCTGGACATGACCTCTCCTTAGTAAGAACGTTTAGGCCTACTATACCATGCTGGCCAGACGGGTTGGAATAGGGTATGTTCCAAGTTTTCCTTCTCTTTGTAATGATGTTGTCTTGCATACTTTGTTGCCTTAGTCACCTCTTACGACACCCACGGGATGCACAGGGGTGGTAACACTTAATCTGTCACCACACGGACCGTCATGAACACCTATGGAAATCGTTACTGACAAGTCAGTGCTCTCAAATATACTGACAACTCATTCAACCTTCGAAATAAGTTTGCGATCAGGGTTGCAGAGGTCTGGTGCCAGTCAATCCGTAGAAATATTCAGAAACCGATTGAAATAGTAGCCCAACCAAGTAGTAGAAATAGTTTTACCCGGAGATGGTGCCTGCGCCAGCTAGCAGGCGCTAGGAGGGATCTGGATGTCGTAATAACAGCTGTTCCCGGAACCCTCCTCTCCCTCCTATCTCAGGCTCAGAGTGGCATATCGTGTGGTTTTAGTCGGTCCGATTCTGACACACCAACCCGCCACAAACCGCATGTTACAGAAAAATTACTACACTAGATCAATAAGACCTGAGGGGGTTTCCACACATAAAAAAAAGAGTTTGTTTCAAGTTTTCCGTCTCTTAGCAGGATGTAGTCCTGTATAATTTGTTTCTTTTGTTGCCTCTTACGACACCCATAGAATAAATAGGTATGGAGGCACACCGTCGCCCCACGAAATATCTGTTCTATGCCTGGATATAATTTATTTAACATGGATTCAACGGCCGTGGTTAAGCTACTCAACTTGTTATTATTAGCAATCATAACTTCTGACGGTAAGCGAAAAGGCACTTTCATTTGCTACAATTTATTTCGGATGAGAACTGGTTTCCATATCAGTTCAATTTCCACTAAACCGGATTCGAGAAACTGCACAAATAGCCGCAGGAAACTTGAGTAAATAAACCTTAGCGGAGATGTCAAATGGTAGTCGTAATTGTCGGGTATTCTATTAGTGCAACGGTTAGAGACTCTGACTGCTACATCCGCAGTTGTTGGTTCGAGTCCCAGGTCAAGTGATTGTGTTATGAGTTCGTTGTTTTTTTTGCTTTTTTAACAAACTTACTTTTGTATTATTTCATCGATCATCAACCGTCCACTGCTGGACATAGGCCTCTCCTTGAAAAGGAGGTTTTTTCTATGTTACGAGCCTGCCAAAGTTACTCTACTCTGCCTGATAGAAAGCATGAATAGAGTCCAAGAGTCGTGGTCACCATACTCATTGCAAATGCAGACAATGCAGTATGGTGACCCACACTATGGCGGCTGCGGGATGCTTTTTCACAACCCGCTTGGGGACGTAAAAGGCATGACAATCATCGTGACAGTGTAAGGCTTACACAGTTACCACGAAAACTGAACCCCCTGCATCAATGGGCCTCCGGTCTCACACTCACCAACTCACTCTATACCACGCTGACCAGACGGATTGACTATCTAAGGCGCTAAGTGTTGTGGGTTCAAATCCCACATGGGACAACACTTTGTGTGACCAACGAATTGTTGTTCTGAGTCCATATATTCCTTGTATCGACACGACACAGGATTTATTTCTAGTGCGGACGTCGTCTTTTGTAAGATAAAAAAAGCCAAAAAAAACATGTTATCTTGCATATCTCATTCCCTTAGTCGCCTCTTACAACACCCATAGCAAGAGTAGAGGTGAATTTCGTATTATATACAAACGATTATACACTCAATTGTGTACATTTTAAGGTTCACTGGTTAAGCATGCGACCTTATGATTAAATGACATATTTTGGTAGGTTTCATAGCTGTCATCTACAGATGTTCATGTTTATAAACTTTGATTACATTTATCTCAACATTAGCAGTTAATAACCGAAGTTCACGTGAGGTGGAACGTGACATTATATGTGTAAAATTAAAACCACATGCGCAAGATATCTTAACTTAAAAATATTGCAATCTACACTAAGATTATGAAACTGAAGAGTTTGTTCGCTTAAGCTTAATCTCGTTACTAGTTCGAATTGAAAAATTCGTATAAAGCTCAGGGCTTTATAACATTACGCTACGACTAATAGGAGCTGAGCGTTAACGAAAAATGTGGCAAAAACGGGGTTTATTTGCCTTTGAGGTCTCTCCTTAGAAAGGAGGTCTAATCCTACTATTATTATAGATGTGAAAGTTTGTGGTAACTTTCACAAAAACTGCTGGACGGATTTGGATGAAACTTTACAGTGATATACATCGGAATAACATATAGGTCACAATTTGTAATGATTTTACGTAATTTTGGTCGTAATACATGATGTAACAATATTTGTTTGTTAAAAAAAATATTTATTTAAAATGATCTGTTACTTAATGTGGCAGACCAAACTCCACACGAGCGAAGTAGCGGGCAAAAGCTAGCAACAGTTATGAAGAGTTTGTAAAACTATTATTTTACTTGTATTAATTTAGAAATATAAAGGCAAGCATGTTTATCAGAGTTACCAATGAAAAATAACGAAATAGTTACTAATTATAGGTTTTCTATGAGACAGTGGTGTGACTCTGGTTGAGCCGGCCCAAATGTGAATAAATATGGCTCTTCAAAGGTTAGTTTTGTGTCGTCTAGTGACTGCACGATTGGGCCTAGTGGTTTAAGCGGTCGCCACGCCACTCTCTACTTCGCTGAGTGTTGTGGGTTCAAACCCCACATGGGACAACATTTTATGTGATCCACAAATCGTTGTTCTGAGTCTGGGTGTTCTTTGTGTCCGTTTCTTGTATGTTTGTAAAGTACCCCGCGACACAGGATTTATTCATAATGCGGGCATTGTCTTTTAAAAAAAAAGAAAAAGCAAGTTTTTGCATCTTTGTCTTACAAAAACGTCTCTACTATTGAAATAAAACACTATTCCTTATCAGTGAACACTAAGGACTGAATTTTATCTCGGTTAATTAATACGATGACTGGCATGCCTTTTACGTCCTCAAGCGAGGCGTGAAAAATATTTCACAAAGCAGAAGAGTTTCCAAGTTTCAGTTCTAATTGTATTGATTACAGGGACTAAGCTACTGTCGGTCAAAGTTCCGAAATATACTACGGCTACGTAGAGTAATCAATAGTTAGATTGCATTAATTGCATGCATGCATGAATCAACAGTCAATTACAAACTACATGAAGTAGTCGTAAAAATAGTTAAACATTGTCATTCAACTGCCTCGGTGGCGCAACGGTAGTGAATGCGACTGCTGTGCTTGAGGTCTCGGGTTTCATTCCCGGGTCGGACCAAATGCTTGTATGATCTGCAAGTATTTGTTTCGAAGTTTGGGTGTTTTCTATGTATAATATGTATGTATTTACAAAAAAAAAGTATATAAGTATTCTATCAGTCAGTCTAGTTATCATAGCACAAGCTCTGCTTAGTTTGAAACTAGATGACGTTGTGTCAAATATCCGAAATATTTATTTATTTTTATCATTTATTTATTGTAATTACTAACTATCAACCTAAAACGACAGCATCCGCGCGGGTTGGTAAGTATAAGACCGGAGGCCCATCGATGCAGGGGTGCCAGTTATCGTGGTAAGAGTGTGAGCCTTACTACTGCTACGATGACTGTCATGCTTTTTACGTCCCCAAGCGTGTCACCATGCTGCATTGTCTGCTTTCGCAATGAGTATGATGACCACAACTCTTAAATAATATTCATGCTTTCCATCAGGCCGAGTAGTTAAAGGAAAAATAATGACATTAGTTTCATTTGTCTTAGATGGTACCTGTAATATCCCTTGTTTATTATTTGCAAGAACTTTTCAGAGTAGTAGAGCCACAATGCTTTCAGTACGAACGTCGTCACAGAAGACCAACCTAAAGCATTCGTGCTGTCGTGTTTTGTTGGTGAATGAGACACCAGAGGCCCATTGATATATTGGGAATATGGTAACCACAACTCTTGGATGCTATTCATTTTGGTAGGCTTTTAAAATAAAAGCCAGGTAGTAGAGCCACGCTGATTTCAGTATGAACGGGCTGGCTCGACCGGGGTAGTACTACCCTCCTACAGAAGATCAACCTAAAGCGACAGCATTCGTGCTGTCGTGTTTCGTTGGTGAGTGCGAAACCGGAGGCCCATTGATGCAGGAGTGACAGTTGTCGTGGTAAGTGTGTCGTCCCCAAGTGAGGCGTAAAAAAGCAACTTAATAGGCCGCCATAGTGTGGGTCACCATACTGCATTGTCAGCATTCGCAATGAGTATTATAACTACAACTTTTGGATTTTACTCATGCTTTTCATCAGGCAGAGTAGAGTCACTTTGGCAGGCTCCTTAAATAAAAGAAAAACTAGGAATATATCCTATGTCAAACTAGACTTAAGACAACAATTTGTGGATCACACACAGAGTTTCTCATGTGGATGTAGACTCCATAATGCTTAGAACATTAGGAAGTAGTGAGATGGCCGGTTATGTCAGCGATCTGTGCAGTCAATACATACGTGTAAGGCCAAGATATGATCACTATCAATATGTATTCATAACTTTTGATCTCAAAATCAATCAATACGTAAACATCAATTATAATTGTTTTGATGAATTGCTATGATAACCTAAATAGCAACGAAAATAGCTGTTAAAAAGAGATTTATTACGTACTAACTTTGCCATGTGGGTACGCTCGTATATCAGCTATGGTGGTTAAAAGTAGCCTATGTTATTGGCTGATAATGTAGCTTTCTATTAGTAAAAGAATTTTTGAAATCGGTTCATTAGTTTAAGCGATATGGCGTAACAAAGAAACGAATTCGTATTTATAATATGTATTTATAGTTTTTTTTAAATTATACAAACCTACCAAAGTAGTACCCTGCCTGACGGAAAGCTTGAATAGAATTCAAGAGTGGTGGTCGCCATACTCATTGCGAATGCAGACAATGCAGTATGGCGACCCAAGCTAAGGCGGCCTAGTGATTCGGTTGCTTCGGGAAGTATCCGCACTCGGTCGCCAGGAGGGAATTGAGTCCCGCCTGTCACCACTGCAACTGCAGTGAAGACTCGGCTCAGCACACGTTAGCGGTTTGTTCCGCCTGGGCAGCGTGGGGTCCTCACTGCAGTTATTGGAGGAGATCTCTCGTCACCGGCCGTCATACGCTCCTTGGTCGGTAGTGACAGTTGTTTTATCGTGGACGCAACTTTCTGCGAAGACGTTATTTCGCGGCCTAGTGAGTGGTGCTCGCGACTTCGGTTGCGTATGTAGAACAAGAATTTCTAAGCCTTCATAAATCCTAAAATCCTTCATATTTAAATAATATAATAAATTGACACATCTCACACAACGCAGTCTCATTCCAACATAGGTAGAGGCTGTACTATGGTAACCAGACTGCTGATACACGTACTTTTTTTTTATTTTAAGAGCCTGCCAGTGACTCTCCTCTGCCTGATGGGAAGCATGAGTAGAATGCAAGAGTCGTGATCACGATACTCATTGCAAATGCAGACAATGACAGACCCACACTACTGCGGCCTTGTGAGATGCTTCTTCACACCCCGCTTGGGAACGTAAAAGGCATGACAGTCATCGTGAGTGTGAGGCTTACACAGTTACCACGATAACTGTCACCCCTGCATCAAAAGGCCTCCGGTCTCACACTCACCAACGAAACACGACAACACGGATGCTGGCGCTTTAGGTTAGTTTTCTGTGGGGGGGTAGTACTGCCCCGGTTGAGCCGGCCCGCTCGTGCTGAAATCAGCGTGGCTCTACTACCTAGCAGAACTTATAAGTTTAAATACCTAGCACGTGTAATACTTCGTTGGTCTGGCGGTTGGTGTATGCAACTGCTGGTCTAGAGGTCTCTGGTGCAATTGAAAGGCTTATTAACAGCCCCGAGTTTGGAAATTGAGGTGTCAACCTCCTCGGAGAGCACGTAAAGTTGTCGATTCTGCGCCTGATCTCACCTCGGCCGTGTCGGATAACGTCCCATCGGGTTGTGTGAATGAGAGAACAGAGAGTGCACCTGTGTTTGCGCATACACTTGTACTCTATTATATCTCCTGTGTAGTTGGCTGGACTACGTTCCGATTGGCCGTGGTGGCCGAAATCGGTTAGGGAAACATCATTCCCGTATAATGGATACATTGCAAACAGAAAAAGAAAAATTACCGTACTCATCACACAAACATTTTCTCACTACTAAGCTAGAGGTCATGAATTTGATTCCCACACAGAACAAATAGAAATTAGCACAATCAGTTGTTCCATGTCTAGGTATAATTTATCCATCGGGACCGCGAGTCGGCAGAGAGTGGGGACCTCTGCGGCGGATTAGTTGCTGCGGTCTGCGATAGGATAATTTGTTGCGGCCTGGTAGCAAAAATGCGATCGGGTCGCAACAAATTATAACTACTGGACTGATAGATAGGGTTGCCTTTGTAGCGTCCCCAGGATAGGGTCTGACTAGGCGCGGCGTTGATTCTGGAGGGGACCTGAAATAACATGGTCCGGGTCCCCTTCAGAGAAGGACGCCTGAGACCGGCCGCCGGGGTGGTTTTTAGTGGAAACACCACATACTCCTGGCTTCTGCGTCCCCGAGGAGTCGGAGATCCGAAGGGATTTTCCACCCCGACAACAAAAAGGTATAATTTATCCATAATATGTGTAAGAAATACGTAAGTATGTTTCTCAGCAGTCTGGTTATCATAGCACAGGATCTGCTTAGGTTGAGATGCTGGTGTGACATGTGTCCAATTATTAACCACTTAATTGTTTAAAATATATACAACTTGTTCATGAATCGATTACCGACGACCATTATAACATGATCTGATGAATATATCCCAATATTCAATAAAGATGATCTCATGTGTTGTGAATGAGAAGTGTTTCAAAACAATGATGGTGGGTCAGACTAGGGCATAGCGATATCTAATCGTTGACATTTCAACCATAAGTTAGCAATAATAATGTCATGTATTATCCATAAATATGTTTTGAATAGGCACTGACATCATGCATGAAGATACTCCCCTTCCTTCCAAGTTATATCACTATTTGCAGCAATATTCTAAGATATAGGGGTCATTAAGGGGCCATCTGCAAGTCGTAGGTAGACGGACCGAGGTACGTCAGGGTTCCAAGGATTTCCTCTCCAGGGTACACCTGGTTCCCTGGCGGTATCTAAGACGGTGTGTGATTTTTCGTCGGTTCGAGTCCGACATAACTAATAGGCGGTATCTGGGATGATTGCCGCACAGGAAAAAAAAGGACGTCATTAAATGGTAAATGCACGCGTTTTCCTCCCATTACGATCCCGAGTCCTTTGAGTGGGGCGTGAAGAAGCATCTCACTAGGCCGCCATAGCGTGGGTCGCCATACTGCACTGTCTTCATTCGCAGTGAGTGCGGCGACTACCGCTCTTGGATTCTATTCATGCTTTCCATCAGGCAGAATAGAGTAATGCCATTAAAAAAAATACCGCCATCCAAGGGCACCCTTCATGTCAAAAGAAACTAGAGTTACAAACGTGTTGTTAATATTTAAGTCTCTTATACTACCAAAACATGGATCTCTCATGGTAATTTCATCATCAAAAGCTTTCTGACTGTCCTATTATGGGGATACCTATGTCCAGTTGTCGGCTGAACGTAAGTTTCTCTACGGAAATAGGCGAGGCAGGTTGACATATTAAGTGCCTGCCAAATTGACTCTACTCTGCCTGATGGAAAGCATGAATAAAATCCAAAAGTTGTGGTCACCCTACTCATTGCAAACGCAGACAATGCAGTATGGCGACCCACACTATGGCGACCTTGTGAGATGCTTTTTCACACCCCGCTTGGGGACGTAAAAGGCATGGCAGTCATCGTGACAGTGTAAGGCTTACACAGTTACCACGATAACTGTTACCCCTGCATCAATTGTGTAAAGTTTTCTTCTCTACACAGTGCTGTCGTTTCACGTAGTAAGCGAGCTTAGACGGTTCTTACGAAACCCATAGGATGAATAGGGGTGGTGACAATCAGTACTCGTAAACCGTCGCCACGCGTAAATCTCTTTCATGCAGTAACAACTATGGAAAGAATTACTGAACATCGGTTTACTGTGAGGCTCTATGTCTATCTATTATCAGTATTGAGCAGCCTCGGTGGTGCGGCGTTAGTGAATGCAACTGCTGTGCTTGAGGTTTCGGCTTCGATTCTCGGGTCGGACGGTCGGTTAAAGTAAAAGTATATAAGTATTCTATCAGTCAGTCTAGTTATCATAGCACAAGCTCCGCTTAGTTTGAAACTAGATATAACACACATAACGTGTGTCAAGTGTCTGAAATATTTATTTATTATTTACAAAGCTGCCAAAGTGACTCTACTCTGCCTGATGGAAAGCATGAATAGAATCCAAGATTAGTGGCAGTTTATTTACTGTTTATTAATATAATTACTCATAGTTAACAATAACAAACAGAATACGTAATAATTGGTTTATTTTAATAATTTTCCTTCATCTCCATTCAGTTTATATCTTAAAATAGGTACACTTTATTAAGACTATGTTATTTCTAAACATTAATGAACGACCACAATAGGAAACACATGGTTTCAAGTTATTTTTAGACACAGTATTAAGAGGGGCGAACTTTACAGACAAACAAACATTTTTTATTAGATTGGAGACGGAGTGCGGTAGACAAATGTCTTTTTTTTTATTTGACTCATTTTACACTTCTTTAACAGCCGCTCACAGTCCACTGCTAGACATAGGCCTCTCCTTAGTAAGGAGGTTTTGGCCTACTATACCACGCTGGGCAGACGGGTTGGAATAAAGTTCGTTTCAAGTTTTCCTTGTTTTGGTAGTGATATTTTCCTGAATAGTTTGTTCCCTTAGTCGCCTTTTACGACACCCACGGGATGAGTAGGGGTGGTAACACTATGTATTCTTAATCCGTCACCACACGGATAATTTTACACACGACAGTCTGATCCCAGACTTGGCAGAACCTGTACTATGGTAACCAGACCGCTGATAAACATACTTAAAGAAACATGTCAAAACATACAAATATCCTAACTAATATTATAAATGCGAATGTAAGTTTGTTTGTTATGTTTTTGCGACAAAATCGCTGACTCGATTTTCTGTTCGTGATGTGCTCGAGGAAAGGCAAGACTACTCGTCTTTTACGTACATACATAAAATCACACGTTTCCGTGGAGGGGTAGACAGAGGCATATTAAACGCCCACTTTTCACCAGTGTTTTGGTCCCACGTAATAAATAGGTGGTGTGGAGGGAACGAGTGTCATATCCCTCCGACACAAAGGAAGGATACTCCGACCAGGCGAGGTGATCATGCCTGGCGGGCCAGGGCCCAACGGTTGATGTTGGGATGTTGTATATATGCTAATTGCCACGCGAATCTCTATATCGCGATACAGGATTAGTAGTTGCATTGTAGTTCATTACATTCATACGTTTCGTTCATACTTCATAGTCTGATGTATCTTCGCTAGATGGCGTTGTTGTATATTTTTCTTTGTGCTGTAATGTGGAAGTCGCCATAGTGGCGAGCCTATTGCCATTAATTGGGATGCTTTGTTTGCCAGAACCTCGTCTGTCGATTAACAGGCGCAGCACTTGTAGGTGAGGTTGACTTGGGGCTCTAAGTTATTAGTGGGAACGCGATGCATCCATTTCTTTTTACCATAAACAATAACATATACGCAGACAGAACGGCTGTACAGAATTGAACGAAATTTGGTAGAAAAATAGATTTTAGTCTGAAATAGAACACAGATTACTTTTTAACCATTGATCGATAAAATCCACACAACCACGAGAGCAGCCGCAAACAAAAGCTAGTACTTATATTTTATATGTTCTTTAAATATGTATTCAAAGATGGCCTGTCACATTACGAAAAGATTATACCACGAGAGTTCAACTTACACTGGTCGGGGAATTTAATTGAAACTTATAAAACACAGTAACTACCGCTATATAATCCACTCACGCGCATATCCACACAAGTATTGCTTAAACAAGTATACTACGGTACTATGTTGAAAAAGAAAGTGACTTGTACGTATGTTTTGTACAAGTGAACTGCGTTTGTATTTTCTGCTAATCTTATAAAATTGCCCGTGTGGTGACG
The DNA here is from genome assembly GCA_949316085.1 of Hypercompe scribonia. Lineage (NCBI taxonomy): Eukaryota > Metazoa > Arthropoda > Insecta > Lepidoptera > Erebidae > Hypercompe > Hypercompe scribonia. Next base: position 8,275,429 of record OX438997.1, read on the forward strand.
TATTAAGAAAACAGTGCTGCCACCACTTTTTTTGTACAGAAATCCCAACAGATACCACTGGCAGGTAATTATGTCGGACTCGATCGAGTCAAAATCACACGTCATCTCGGGCAGCAGTAGCCAGGGAACTAGGTGCACCCTAGTAAGCCCTGGCCGTACCTCGGGCCACCTACGGCCTGTAGATGGACCCCGATTCATTCCGTGGGTGTTTTAAGAGCCGACTAAATGAATAAAATACGGAAGACAATAGCACTGGCAAGAGAAGAAAAGCTAGACACAAACCCTATGAGATGTACTCCTAGCCTCATGGTGACCAATCTCAACGGAGGCCAGCCAACCACGTAGGTGATATTTTGGTGCATTAGTGTTCGTAAACAGACGTACACTCTCTGTTCCCTCACTCTCATAACCCGATGGGATGGTTATTCTACTCGACCGGGTCAGGTGCGGGATCGACGGCTTTACGTGCTCTCCGAAGAACGGAGGTTAATAGCTCGTCTCCCCAAATCTCCTTCCTAAGGAGAGGCTTATGCCTATCAGAAGACTTAAAGGCTGTTAATGATGATGAAGATTCATCAGAACTGGGGTTACAAATGTGGCACTTTGGCAGCTAAATCTTTAACGTTGCTATTGAGATCCGTCACCATACGGCCATCTTCATCTCTTGCTTTAAGGGAAACCCACGTGCTAAGACATACTGTGTCGCAGAGGACTTTAAAAACATACAAGAAACGGACACAAAGAATACCCAGATCCAGAACAAAAATCTGTGTATTACAAAGTATAGTCTCATGTGTTGAACCCACAAGACATCGCGAAGTAGGAAGCAGGGAGGCATCATAAATTTTGTAACATTACAACCAGAAGTGAATATAATAACTGATGTTAGTAAATTATTATATTTTTGAATAAAATTTACATTTAATTAAATATTTTTAGAAATTAACATCAATATAAATATTAAATATATACTTTGAAACGCGATAGTTTAAAAAAAATATATGCTAGTATTGTGGTGACTTCCTAATACAAAGCAAACAAAGATATGTGCATCGCAGGGTGGGCATCGTGATAGGATCTGACTAGGCGCGTTGTTGATTCTGGAGGGGACCTGAAATAATATGGTCCGGGTCCTCTTCAGAGTAGGACGCCTGAGACCGGCTGCCGGGGTGGTTTTTAATGCAAACACCACATACTCCTGACCTCCCCGAAGAGCCGGAGATCCGAAGGGATTTTCCACCCCAACAAAAAAAGAAGGGTGGACATCGTAATGTAGAAATTCTCGTGGCGATTAGGACCGCGGTCCGCCATGCATGATCACTTCCCTGGTCTGTGTAAGTTTTATAGTGTAGCGGGAAAAGTGAGTTGGTAACCTGATGTTAAGCGACTATCGTCACCTAGGACATCTGCAACTTCGTCTTAAGCGCAGAGCGGCCTGAAAGCTACCGTCAGAATTGAGAGAACGGACGTGGTTGATTTTCTTTTCGTACAGAGAGGATCCAAGCAGACTGAACACTTGAAGGCAAGCGACTACCAACGCACACGAATATATTCAGTTATGTCAAATAAGGATCTTTTTATTAAACGTCAAAACTATCGAGGCATTCCATTTTTGTATAAAATACTAAGGCGTGACGTCACACCTAGATATTTTAAAACGGTTTATGGTCACTGTTGATTTAAAGATTTCAAATCATTGAACTGATAATTGAGAGACATTCAGGACGTATTTTGAGATGTCGCTCTCCACTGCTGGACATAAGTCTCTCCCTCGAAAGGAGGTTTTGGCCAACTACACCACGCTGGCCACACGGGTTGGTATAAGATTTGTTCAAGTTTTCTTCTTTGCAGTAATGTTTTCCTGCGTAGTGTTTCCTTAGTCGCCTTTTACGACACCCACGGGATGAATAGGGTTGGTGACACTCTATATTCTTAATCCGTCACTACACATACCCAAGATAAAATAATATACATTAAGCCTTTTTTTCTGGCGGAGTGGAAAGTCCAATCGGATCTCCCACTCTTTGGGGAGTTGATTTTGTGGTAATTCCACTGAAAACGACCTCTATGACCAGTCTCTAAGGCGAAAAGAGCTCTGCGAGAACTCGTACAATGTGATTTCAGGTCCTCAATTTATATTAAATCCAGAAATCCTATAGCATTAACTCCTCTGTGATACAAAGAACTACCAAGTTATGAATCACATCCTTTAAAAAACTTGCTACACACTTAGTCACTGTAAGAAAACCCATCATCATTATCATCTCAGACAAAAGACGTTGTGCAGAACCTTGGAGGAGGTTTATGTCCAGCCTACAGAGGCCAGTCGTGAGGAGGCGACGTCTGCTTGTGCCGTACGTCGCCTAAATGGAGAGTTTATCCGCAGAAGGTGCCCGCGGCAGCGGGACAGGCGCTAGGAGGAGTCTGGACGTCGTAATAAAGCTGTTTCCGGATCCCTCTTATGTCAGGCGCAGAGTGGCACACCGTGTGGTTTTGCACCACCCCGATGGTGTGACGAAGGGGTTTTCACAGGTAAAAAAAATGTCTATATCCAGCAATGGACTTTTTGGCTGAGATAGCAAAAAATAATAAAAATATATTAACTTTTACTCAAAAAGGATATAACGATTAAAACTAGGGTGTCCACAACTTCAATGATTTATGCGGACAAGTTCTATTTAAACGCTTATCATGTAGTCACTGTTGATTTATCTGTACGACCATATATAGCGCGAAGGTTATTAGCAGAATAGGTTGAAGCACGTAGGGATTGTTGTAACGTGGTTACTTTTAGATAATAGCGTTGCACAAGTGTTTTGTATGTAGGTAAATAATTGGTTTACCGTTACGAACATGACAATCATATATATATTTATTTAATTCATATAAAAAAGGATAAGTCACATTAGTTATTTTACTTGTGTACTTTATTCAATGATTAGCTATGCCCGCGACTTCGTTTACGTAGGATTTCAATATTGAATTTTTATCTTAGAGACGTGATTTTTGCTACGTAAATACCGATAAAGTGTCACCTATAAGTTGCACAGTAGCCTCCTCTATCCAGTGAAGGTACCATTAAAATTTGTTTAGCATCCAGAGATTAGTCCCGACGAACAAACAGACAAAAATTAAAAAACAGTATTTTGTGTCTTAGTATCTTGTAAAGAGCTATAAATACTTAAGAAAACGCAGTTATTTTTTAAACACAGACAGACCATTCAATTTTATTTGTATGTGTTGATGTATTGTATTATATCATTAATTTACTTAACATTCAATTGCCTGCACGGATGGCGGTGGCTTAAGCGGTCACCGCGCTGTTTCATACAGCGTTGTGTTATAGGTTCAATCACATGAGATATATATTTCTTTTCTATCTTAAGGCCTGCCAAAGTGACTCAAATCGGCCTGATGGAAAGCATGAATGGAATCCAAGAGTTGTGATCACCATACTCATTGCAAATGCTGACAACGCAGTATGATGACACACACTATGGCGGCCTAGTGAGATGCTTTTTGACACCCCGCTTGGGGATGTAAAAGGCATAACAGTCATTGTGAGTGTAAGGGTTACACAGTTACCACGATAACTGTCACCCCTGCATCAATGGGCCTTCGGTCTCACACTCATCAACGAAACACGACGACACGGATGCTGTCGCTTTAGGTTGGCCTTCTGTGGGAGGGTAGTACTGCCCTGGTCGAGCCGGTTCGCTTGTGCTGAAATCAGCGTGGCTCTACTACTACTAAAACTAGTAGTAGAAACTAGAAGATAGCACTTATAGTGTAAATACACAACAGAATATTTTCTTAGTATGTTTATTACCAAATACATCGCAAACTACTGAAATAGCACTACCAAAAGAAGGAAAACTTGAAACAAACCTATTCAAACCTGTATGCCCAGTGTGGTATAGCAGATCAAAACCTCTTTTCTAAGGAAAGACGTCCAGCAGTGGGCTTTTGAAGGCTTTTGAAGATGAAGAGGCAGAATCCAAAAACAAAGTGTGCATATCATGCGCCGCATGGGACTTTACAAACATTTATGACATGGACACAAATGGTTAATATGTTGTTTCTTCATCATCAAAAGCCTTCAAAAGTCCACTGCTGGCCATAAGTCTGGTCTTGGAAGAGTTGTCTTCTACAAAAAAAGATTTATCCTCTAAATCCCCAATAGCATACTCAGTGTACAAATGCAGAACAGCTAAGTTCCGCATAGCCCACGCTACTTTCCCCGTCAATAGACAATAGACTTTCGCTATTGTAACCACACGCTGATTGCCATAATTAATCAATTGGGTACTATTGAATTTAATTAGCTCATTTATGACTGTTTGGATGAGTAATAAAGCATCTGTCACACTGCTAGCGGAGAAGCGGATAGTCAAGCGATTACAGTTATCGTGGTAAGTGTATGAGCATTACACTGCCACGATGACTGTCATGCCTTTTACGTCCTCAAGCGGGGTGTAAAGATCGCACTAGGTCACGGTGATGTGGGTCACCATACTGCATGTCTGTATAGCTGTCAAAAACTATCGTCATCATCAGTCAGTGTTGTACATTACAGTGAGAAACGTCACAGAGAAAACAATTCATGATTCGTGTTGTGGAAGCCCATTGATGCAGGGGTGACAGTTGTCGTAGTAAGTGTATGACTGTCATGCCTTTTACGTCCCCAAGCGGGGCGTGAAGAAGCATCTAACTAGGGCGCCATAGTGAGTTTCGCCATATTGCATTGTCTGCATTCGCAATGAGTATGGTGAACACAACTCTTGGATTCTATTCATGCTTTCCATCAGGCAGAGTAGAGTCATATCGGCAGGCTCTCAAAATAAAATATTAAAATGATTTTGACATGATTTTATCGACTAGTTAAACAAGTTTGAAGAGACAAGACATATGACACCTGGTAAGCGAGTATCGCCATCTAAGTACATGCAAAACTACAACTACCAATGCTTCAAAGCCCTCTGAGTACCCGCTCCAAAGTTAAGGAGACAAGGGGACTCAAATTCTAAGTTTATCAGATCTAAACCAAAATCCATTAAACCCGGTGGACTTCAGAGAATGTCAAAGAAACGCCTACCTATTCGACAAACAATACTCTCTTGCACAGCCGAATAAAAATCGAAGAAACCCGCGGTCTTAAGTAAGTTTTTAATAACGAAGATCAGACACTGTGTAGGCTTGAACATTTCATCTCAGGTAACCTCAATAATAGACAAGGTCTAACTAATAGAAGTCATGGTTAGACTGATAATAAAAGTAGATGTATTTTTCCTTGTATCTCGGGAATAAAGCTATGTTCAGACGACCAACGGTAAACGCGCGTTTGTTTTACGTTCGTTAATAAAACACGCAGTTTGTTAAGTTAACATGGTAAACCGCGATATTACAATTCATTGATTTACCTTATATTTGTAGGCGTTCGCAACAACGCGTATGTCTGTGTGACATTATTCACCATTAATCATAGTCGTAATCTTAATAGCTATTAACAGTTCACTGTTAGACATAGAACCTCTTGTTAGAACGGAAATTTTGGCCCACGCTGGCCAGACGAGTTGGTATAAGGTGTGTGTCAAGTTTTCCTTCTGTTTGGGGTTCTATATATTTTTTTTTTCTATATTAAGAGCCTGCCAAAGTGACTACTCTGCCTGATGGAAAGCATAAATAGAATCCAAGAATTGTGGTCACCATACTCATTGCAAATGCAGACAACGCAGTATGGTGACCTACATTATGGTGGCCTTGTGAGATGCTTTTTCACACTCCGCTTGGAGACGTAAAAGGCATGACAGTCATCGTGACAGTGGTGATGTTGTCTTGCATATTTTGTTCAGGGGGTGTTGGGTGTTGTGAGAAGAAGATATGGGAATGGTGCCTGGGAAGTATAAGAGAGTATTCTGTATTTTTAATCCGTCACCACACAGATCTTTTTCACTTAACACGAATTCGGTGACACTCAAATTCATACATTTCATGTTATTTATTTTTGTACAAAAGAAACGAAACAACATTGAAATTAAAATCTGTTTTTGTAGATTTTTCGACGGGTGTATAATTTGAATTGACATGCCACTACGCTAAACAAACACTCGAGCGTTTTACGCGCGACTTACGCCTGTTATCTGTATTATATCTTAGTGTTACTAATAAACTTATTTATGCTCCTTATATTTTATAAGTATATTTATCAAGGAACAAAATACACAAGTCAACATCACTGTAAAGAGAACGAAAATATGAAACAAACCTATAACACCCCGTCTGGCCAGTGTGGTATAGTAGACCAAAACCTCCTTGTTAAGGACAGGTCTATGTCCAGCAGTGGACTGTTAAAGGCTCTTGATAACGGTGACGATTAGCAGTCTGTCTAGTTTGCTGTATGTGAGATGTGTCAACTTTCCATTATTGATTCCATCTAATCTTTAAAATGCGTGACTGTAGGCAATATGCTTGCCTCCTTACGTAAGTAGAATTAAAAATTGTAGTTAGCAAAATCTGCTTAATACGTCTCTGTCCACCCCTTTAGGGCATAAATGAATCTTCGTTCATTAATTGTCAAGCTGTCATATCATGTTATAGACTTTCTCTCGCATACAACTCTTGATTAAGTTCTAACGACTTCTTACATCGATATATGTGTATAATTAATATTAGTTCCCACGCGTGGGAAAGTATGTGACGTCGAATTTACAATCCCTGGTCACGGGTTCAATTTCCAAGCAGGACTTTTTGAATAACATATCCAAAACATAAAAAAAGCTAAAAAAAAAAATTAAAATCACGATAATTTTTGGACGATATAAACGCGGCCATTTTGGCGCTTGTTTAGTGACGACGGACTACACTCATGTCAACAACGAAGTATTTGGTTCACAAATGTACGGTAGGTATGTAGTTATTTTTTCTAATCAACCTTTTTTTTTCTTTATTAAGAGCCTGCCAAAGTGACTCCACTTTGCCTGATGGAGAGCATGAATAGAATCCAAGAGTTGTAGTCACCATACTCATTGCGAATGCAGACAATGCAGTATGGTGACCCACACTATGGCGGCCTTGTGAGATGCTTTTTCACGCCCCGCTTGGGGACGTAAGGGACAGTCATCGTGACAGTGTAAGGTTCACACAGTTACCAGGATAACTGTCACCCCTGCATCAATGGGCCTCCAGTCTCACACTCACCAACGAAACACGACAACACGGATGCTGGTGCTTTAGGTTGGTCTTCTGTGGGAGGTTAGTACTGCACCGGTCGAGCCGGCCCGCTCGTGCTGAAATCAGCGTGGTTCTACTACCTAGCGAGCTTATTATCACGGAAAAGTAAAGCAATATAATGAAAAGTAAAAAATATAATAGTTGTGAAGATCATTTTAACATAAGTAAGGATATTAGAAAAGGTGACAAAACACATATACACCACCTCGGTATAATGTTATAATAACTACCTCGGTGGCGCAGTGGTAATGAATGTGACTGCTGTGCTTGAAGTCTCGGGTTCGATTGCCGGGTCGGACCAAATGTTTGTATGATCAGCAAAATATTTATTTCGAAGTTAGGGTGTTTTCTGTGTATTTACAAAATAAAAAGTATATAAGTATTCTATCAGTCAGGCTAGTTATCATAGCACAAGCTCTGCTTAGTTTGAAACTAGATGACGTTGTGTGTCAAATATCTGAAATATTTATTTATTACCATATACTTAGTTAACTGTAAATACAGTTTTGTTTACAAAGTCCGGTGAAAATATAATCTGCTCTACGAAAAGATCCGAGGATGAATTAACATCAAATTTTGTTCCACCAATAAGCGTTGCGTTTTAGAAATTTACGATGAAATTTTAAAAAGACACTATTTGATTATTAAATTTCACTAATGAATTGTAATAAATTCCAAACATCAATTACATACATATGTATTCTTAGTAGGAAAGTTTACAAATAAAAATATTTTGTCCATTTTGGAATCTCATGCATATACGCTATCGTTCCATGTGAAAAACGATGAGAGTGAACTTTTACGATGCGCGCACGACAGAACAAAGCAACAGTCTGAAGTTAGTTGCTACCGACAGAAAAAAGCAACAGTCGGAAGTTAGTTGCTACCGACAGAAAAAAGCAACAGTCTGAAGTTAGTTGCTACCGAAAGAAAAAAGTAAGTCTGAAGTTAGTTGCTACCGACAGAAAAAAGCAACAGTCTGAAGTTAGTTGCTACCGACAGAAAAAAGCAACAGTCGGAAGTTAGTTGCTACCGACAGAAAAAAGCAACAGTCTGAAGTTAGTTGCTACCGAAAGAAAAAAGTAAGTCTGAAGTTAGTTGCTACCGACAGAAAAAAGCAACAGTCTGAAGTTAGTTGCTACCGACAGAAAAAAGCAACAGTCGGAAGTTAGTTGCTACCGACAGAAAAAAGCAACAGTCTGAAGTTAGTTGCTACCGAAAGAAAAAAGTAAGTCTGAAGTTAGTTGCTACCGACAGAAAAAAGCAACAGTCTGAAGTTAGTTGCTACCGACAGAAAAAAGCAACAGTCGGAAGTTAGTTGCTACCGACAGAAAAAAAGCAACAGTCTGAAGTTAGTTGCTACCGACAGAAAAAAGCAACAGTCTGAAGTTTGCTACCGACAGAAAAGAGTAACAGTCTGAAGTTAGTTGCGCCAAAGACGTATAACTTCTTACGTGCGTACATGAGTACACACACTCTGTTTTTCTATATTTAGTATTCGTCCCTTGGATGTTGTAAGAGCCGACTCAAGAAGTGAAACCCCCTCGGACCGTCACCCCACCGGGGTTTACGGCGGGGTGGTGTGTCGGAATCGGACCGACTAAAACCACACGGTGTGCCACTCTGCGCCTGAGATAGGAGGGATCCGGGAACCGTTGCTATTTCGACATCTAGATCCCTCCTAGGTGAAACAAACCCTATACCAAGGGAAGCAATAGTTGTAGACCAAAACCTCCTTTCCAAGGTCAATATCCCGTCCAGTAGAATAGTGAAGGTTGTTCATGATGAGTCATCCAAAGCCTTCTGCTTCACGGATGATTAAAACAAAAATGTTTTGTACTAGTGTTGTACAATTTGGCAAGTCACTCATCCGGTTAACGGACCCAAGTGTGGTTAACCTAGAATTGACGTGGGAAATATTGAACCACATATATTGTTCTATAACTTTCTGGTTTTTTATACTTTCAAATGTTATAGTTAAAGAAATAAATGGTATAGGCACGGTACAATTATCGAACCTGCCTCATTGGTCTAGGAGGTAGCGTATGCGACTGCCGAACAAGAGATCTCGGGTTGGGTCAAAAAGTAATATTAAGTTTTTTTGGTTACAAGAGTTTGGAAATTGGTGTCTTTACCCCTGTGCCTTGGAGAGCACCTAAAGCCATCGGTCCTGCGGATCCTACCGGATCCTGTTACGATCTCTCCCCGGTCGTCGGATTATGAGTAAGGAAACACGACTGTACGGTTGGCTTAGCGGTTTAAGCGGTCACCACGCCGCTCTCTACTGCGCTGAGTGTTGTGGGTTGAAATGCCACATGGGACAACACTTTGTGTGATCCAAAAATTGTTGGCCTGAGTCTGGGTGTTCTTTGTGTCCGTTTCTTGTATGTTTATAAAGTCCCCCGCGACACAGGATTTATTCCTAGTGCGGGCGTTGTCTTTTTTAAAAAAAAAAGAAAAAAAAAAGAAACAGAGAGTGCACAAGTGTGACAACATAGGTTTCATACACTAACCGGATCGGAGGCTCATTGATGCAGGGGTGACAGTTATCGTGATAACTGTGTGAGCCTTACACTACCACGATGACTGTCATGTCTTTGAGGTCCCTAAGCGGGGTGTCAAAAAGCATCTCACTAGGTCGCCATAATGTGGGTCATCACACTGCATTGTCTGCATTTGCAATGAGTATGGTGGCCGTAGCTCTTGAATTCTGTACATGCTTTCCATCAGGCAGTCACTTTGGCAGGTTCTTAATATAGAAAAAAAGAACCGCTGGACCAATCAGGCAGCAACAGAGGCTCATTACACAAACATATAAACATACTTGGTGAATTGGCCGAATTGGTGACCTCGTTGCTTGTCGCTCTGTATTACATTCTCACACTTCTCACACACGGCTGTCTGATCTCAAACTAGACAAACCCTATGCTATATGGCAGCCAGACTGCTGATAAACATACTTATTTATACCTTTAACTGCCTCGGTGGCGCAGCGGTAGTGAATGCGACTGCTGTGCTTGAGGTCTCGGGTTCGATTCCCGGGTCGGACCAAATGTTCTGCCAATATTTGTTTCGAAGTTTGGTTGTTTTTTATGTATTTACAAAAAAAGAAAGTATATAAGTATTCTATCAGTCAATCTAGTCATCATAGCACAAGCTCTGCTTAGTTTGAAACTAGATGACGTTGTGTGTCAAATGTCTTAGATATTTAATATTTATTATTATATTTCTAAATGCATATATATTACAAAAAATTGCACCCAGACACGAAACAAATGATCTTGTTCATCACACAAAGATTTGTTCTAAATGGGAATCGAACCCACGACTTCTGGTTTAGCAGTCACCATCACTAACCACTAGACCAACAGACCCGACAATATTATTGTATCTTATTGTGGCAAATGTGTGTATGGATATGTATGTGTTGAAGATCTCCTGATTGGCAGTTGGTTAAGATAATCGCTAATCCAACAAGAGCATATAACATGGCATTGTAAGTCGAACAGTAGACTGTTGGAAAGTACCTTTCTAAGCACGATTTCTATTTTTATTCAATTCAATTTTTTTTAAAAAAGACTAATAATAAAGCCTGTATCGCAGAGGACCAACAATTTGTGGATCACACAAAGTATTATCACAAGTGGGGTTTGAACCCACAACACTCAGCGCAGTAACGAGCGGTGTGGCGACCGCTTAAACCACCAGGCCAACCGCGCAGTCAAAATTAGTCATAACTCAATCACCTTCCGTTCTGTGACACTTTAATACTACGGAAACAACCCTCCGTTACATTTTTTGTTGTCTATAAATAGTCAGTGCAAAGGGAGGCCCACCTTCTACCCTCCGTTCGTCAACCCCAGACCCAAAAATAAACCTATAGCTTCAATAGACAGGGGAAGAACTGCTTTCCTAGGATTTAAGTGTTTTTTCCGACACCAAGACACAGAAAAAAAATATTCGCGTTCGAACCCACGTCCTCCGACTTACAAATCATTGTCACGAACCACTAGTTATAACGTATCACAGTTTACTAATGCGTCCAATATTGCAGGCTCAATCCCTGCATACGACAATTACTTATACTAGTGGTCGCCTACTGGTCGAAATTCGACCTTAATAAAACACAACTTACATTACATAAATTTATATAAGCGAGCAGTATTTCACGTGGTATTTCTATATGAAATGGGGCAAATAAAACTTTTCTGTTCAACATTTAGTAAGACCACAGAAAACATGTAAATGTCTGTAATCTATGTCTATGTCAGTACTCAATGTCTATGGATAAAATGATAAACAAAAGAAACAATTTGACCACAGAGTATGCATGCGTGTAACAAATACTTGTTTGTGTGTGTCAAATGCATGGTAGTGTGTGTAATGTTTTATTTATTGATTTAATGTACATTATAAGCATTATTATTGAAAAATATTAGCGTTCTACACTTCTCCTACATATAAACTATAAGTGTGCTAAATTTCATACTCCTCCGTCCGCGCGATTTTCGTATAAAGGGGTCCAAAGGTTTTGCTTCATGTATTAATATATAGATAGATAATTTACAGGTGTATTAAATCCTCCACGCAAGGAATACAATCATCTCTAATTCGAGCAGATATCCGCTGTGCCCTGCTAAACTAATATAACACCTCAAAGAAACTACAGTTTGTATAAACAGACAGGCGTTAATTCCGTATAATCCAACACTTCCTTTTCCGGATATATATTGTTAGTTACACTCGATAACGTACTTGGTTTAAACTTAAAAAACACGGAACTTGATAAAAAGCATAATTAATATTATATTTTCTGTGTATTTCGATTCTAAAAAGATGCTAATGGCCAATAGTAACTTAAGAGGCTCACGTTAGGTGGGACCAAGGGTCTGATGCAGAGGGTTTTCCCCTCCATCCGCTGCAATAGCCAACCACGAGGAGGCGACGTCCGCGTGTACCGTATGTCGCCTAAAATAGAGAGTTTACCCGCAGATGGTGCCCGCGGTTCTGGGGGTTTGGGGGGGGGGGGGGGGGGGGGTTGCTAGGGATCTTGGATCCCTCCTATGTCAGGCGCAGAGTGGCACACCGTGTGGTTTTAGTCGGGCCGATTCCGACAGACCACCCCACCGTAAAATTTTCTTCTTTTTCTGTGTGGAAATCCCCACGGATACCACCGAAAGGTGGTTGTATCAGACTCGAACCGACAAAAAAACGCATGCCGTCTTAAGTACCAACACAAGCTCTGAAGCTTTGAAGCAACTAGATGACGTTGTGTGTCAAATTGCCAAAATATTGATTTATTTATTTAATAAATGTAATAAAAAGAATAATAATAATTGAGGACATCTCCCTTTTTTAGAGTCGATTAAAAACTGTAGTTTAAAAACATGCGTCTCTATTACCATTTGTGTGTCAATTTATGTGAACAACTGTGTCAGCAAACAGCTGATGTCACTGACATTATTAACAAGCTCACCCGCGCAAACTCCTCTGCGTCTCCTATTTCCCATAGCGTGATGCTGTACAGCGTCAACACCTTAACTTTTTTTTTTAAATCTTTATAAGGGAAACAATTCTTTAGTACATTATTTTTGCGAAACTTTGACCGTTTACGCAGCGCACGCAATGAAAGCTCTGAGAAGGAATAATTTAGCCAGGTTTTTGCAACATTTTTAATTAATACTCCGCTCCTTATGGTCGTAGCGTGATGAGATATATCCTATAGTGTTCCCCAATAACCGGGCTATCTAACACTGAAAGAATTTTTCCAATCAGATCCGTAGCTCCGGAGATAACCGCATTCAAACAAACAAAGAGACATATTTTTAATAATTTTATAGATAACTAGCTTTTACCAGCGGCTTAGCTCGCGTGGTGTTTAGTCTGCCACATTAAGTTTCGTAACAGATTATTTTAATGAAGTATATATATATTTTTTAATAAAAAGTATCCTATGTTACTTCTAATTCATCCAAGAACATGTGTAAAAAATTTCATGACAATCGGTTGAGTAGTTTTCGCGTAAAACCGTAACAAACAAACTTATATTCGCATTTATAATATTAGCAGGGATAGCTGGATACGTGTTAGACACGGCCGTCTGATTCCAAACTAGACAGAACCTGTACTATGGTACCCAGACTGCTGATAATCATACCTATATATTACTAAATACATACATATTATAGATAAATTACACCCAAACACTAATGTAAAGCCATTATCCAAAACTGCATCGCGAGAAGCCAAAATGCCTCGGTGTCGCAGCGGTAGTGAATGCGACTGCTGTGCTTGAGGTCTCGGGTTCGATTCTCGGGTCGGACCAAATGTTTGTATGATTTACAAATATTTGTTTCAAAGTTTGAGTATTTTCTATGTATAATATGTATATATTTACAAAAGAAAACAAAGTATATAAGTATTGTATCAGTCGGTCTAGTTATCATAGCATAAGCCCTGCTTAGTTTGAAACTAGATGACGTTGTGTGTCAAATGTATGATATTTATTATGTATAGTCCACCTTTACAGTAGCTAACAAGGTCTAACCTGGAGCGCTTTCAATAAAACATGTCCATAACAAGTCATTCAACAACATAGTTGCAAGTTAAAACAAGTTGTACAGTTTACAAGCCGTGACTACAACTTAGTCACGGTTGTACGGTTAAGTTCCAACTTCAACGAATTTTATGTGTATTTTAGTATTCGTGCCTACAGTCATAACCAATAACTTTGTTGATTTCTAAAACTGGCAACACTCGCATTAAGAATTCCTGTAGGACTTTACAAACATACAAAAAACGGACACAAAGAACACCCAGACTCAGGCCAACAATTTGTTTATGACACAAAGTGTTCTCCTACGGCTTGAACCGTTCGTCTGTGCTTTATAAAAAACTCAATTTTCTTTATAGTTCTTTCTGTTGTTTGTTCCGAGCTAATCTCTTAAAGCGTTGAACCGATTTTAATGTGACTTTCTCTAGGTGATAGAGAAAATTATTGGGCGACATACAAGCTACTTTTTGCCACAGTTCCCACGGGATCGGTATTTACACAGCAAAATCTGAGTAAATCCTATGTGAACAAAGTAGCGGGCACAGTTAGTAGTAAATAAGATATGTAAGCTTTACAAGCCAGCCGGCAGGATATAAAACCAGTCGTTCAAGGGGGGTTTGAACTACCAATGCAACTTACAACGTCTTTTTTTTCATTCTGGCAACATCTGCTTAACTTTTTTTTTTGTTACAGCGCCGCGTTTTGTAATTGCAGTATAATTTGTACTGGTTCAGTTTGTAGTCACTCATGTACGGCTACCCCATCAGGGATAAAGATGTATGGTTCATATTTATATGTACCAGATATCATCTGCAGTCTAAGGAGGGGTGTTTTTAATATTTGTATTTAAACTTCAAGTTATTAACTAGACAAACCAAATATGGTCTCTTGGTTAGTGGTCCAGACTGTTAAGTCAGGAACCACTTGTCACACATCCATGGTGAAAGACATGTTTCCGGAAAAGCTAATTGCCAGACGAGGCAATATTCCATGGCTACCCAGAAGTTCAGATCTATCCCCAGCAGACTTCTTTTTATGAGGTTACTTGAAGAATAGTGTCTACATCATAAAACCAAATAGAGAAGTCGGCAATCTCGCCGTCTCTTTGCCGACGGGTATTCGAAAATTTCAGTGCTCGCTTAGAAGAGTGCAAATGTCGAAACGGTGGCCATTTAGACGATGTAATTTTTAAAACATAAATTTCAACTAATTAACTTTCTTGTAAAAAACACTTTTTGTAATATATCATATGGTTTTTTCATACGATTTTTTCAAATGTTAACTAATTCATGGCCCGCCCTATATTTAATGTCTACAACTGTGTCCCAAGACGAAGACTAGTGGACACATTCCACACAAGTGTAAGCCAATTAAATATTCTAACCTACTCCTCAGGATAACAACACAGGCATTGTGACACGTCCATCACCGTTATCTAACCTATAGACTGTCTCGTCGGTCTAGCGGTTAGCGTATGCGACAGTCGACCTTGAGTTCGAATTTAGAGTCGATCAAAAATATTTTTTTTGAATTTGGTTCTTGGGGTCCTAATGCCCGTGCCTCGGTGAGCAAGTAAAGGTGGTCCTGCACTGGGTATCTCCTTGGTCATGTCGGATAGCCATCCCATCGGATTGTGAGAGTGAGGGAACAGAGAGTGCACCTGTGTTTGCGTACACAGTTATGCATTATAATATCTTGCATGTAGCTGGCTGGTCTCCGTTGAGACTGACTGGCAGTAGCTTACATCAGAGTACAGGTCTTTATCACATAATGTAACATCCACAGGCATTAAGGTCCACTGCTGGAGCCCTCGCCTTAGAAAGGAGTTGGTGCATGGTTTGTGTCAAGTTTACCTTCTCTTTGCGGTGTTGCTATCCTGATGCTTATCCTGATAGAAAGCTTCTCAAGGGTAGAGGTGGTGACACTCACCACATGGATTGTCAATCAATGTAAATAGAATTGATCTTTGAAATTGGCTTTAAAAATTGACATTCTGTAAACAGGTAGTCTATGTTTCAGAAAAACCCCGGGTTTTGTGTGGTGAGGAAAAGGTATTGTTTCTCCACCAAAAAGGGAGGATAAACCAGACCTGGTAACTCTGGCGTTTTAGCTTAAAAACTATCCTGTACTTTAAAAACACAAACAGACAGAAAGACAAGACTCAAAACAACAATTATTGGTTCACAAAGTGTCCCATGTAGGTCGAATAGTACAATAAATACCGCGTTGGTCTAGTAGCTAGTAATCTCGATTGCTAAACCAATGGTCGTGGGTACGAATCCTAGTCAGATCTTAATTACCACGATATTTGTTCTTTGTCTGAACGTCGTCGAGAATCCGGGAGTTTTCAAGATATAAACACATACTTAGACATATAGTTTTAATGATATAAATGTAGAAAGATTCTACATCACACATAACAAAATCAGCCAAGCGTTAAGGATACTGAGTCGTCACGGTTCGCCAACCAGGAACTGAACCCACGATAAGCCACCCAACCGTGAATTGAGTCATCAGGTTACATCCTGCAGATTGAGAATAACAAACCGCACAAGACATCGGTATTTTTTATACCACTGAGGTAGCAAAATAGTAATACAAATGGTGAAATAAGAAATAAAAGGAAACTTATCAGAATTAACTTCTGAAATATCTGAAGTTATGGGGTAGCCTTATTGTTTCTTTTTATGGCAAAGGGTGGTAAACGACCAAGTCACCCGACAGTAAGTGACAGCCCAGAGACATTTGCAACTCAAGACTCACAAGACGCCCTTAGATTCCACCCCTCCCAAATTGAGAGGGAGTGACCTGCAATAACGTCGTCACTTGATAAAAATAATGTATACATCATGGTATAGTTTAGGTTTTCTATGACGTCATGGTATTGTGTTTTGGTATCGGTTTTCTGTGACGTCGTGGGAATGGGGTTATGGTATCAGTTTTCTGTGACGCCGTAGTATCGCAGTAAACTGACAAAAACAGACCTATTTGTGCCGAAGCTTGGCTCACCAACGGTTAAAAAAAAACCAATTTCAGCGGCGCTCATAGTCACTGCTTCGCTTCTAAACATGTTAGCGTAATGTTAGTCTATAGCTTTAATTAGAAGAGCATGCCCTTATCTTATTTTTTGGTTATTTCCGTTCTCCATTCAATTGATATCCGTTGCTTTCTAGTACTTCCTGAGTATAATCTACTTCCCACTTTCAAGTTCTAGGTACCGGAGACCACAACATAAGCATTAAGCTTAATTAATTAAAACTCTATTACCGGATTAGGCATACATTCTTTATCGCGGTGGACTTTACAAATGTAGTTAAAAGGGTTACAAAGAACACCTAGACTCAAAACAACAATTTGTACAACACATGGGGATATGGGGATCAAACCCAGGCAGTAGGAAGTGAGATACGCCACCCCACCGGGGTTTACGGCGGGGTAGTATGTCGGAATCGGACTGACTAAAACCACACGGTGTGCCACTTTGCGCCTGACATAGGAGGGATCCGGGAACAGCTGCTATTACGACATCCAGATCCCTCCTAGCGCCTGCGCCTGGTAAACTCTATTTTAGGCGACGTACGGCACACGCGGACGTCGCCTCCTCGCGTAAGCGATCACCACTATGTCAACCGTGAAGTTGTCAAAACAAAGGTACATAGTACTCATTAAGATCTAATTGACCACTTGGTCTGGTAATTAATGAGTCTGATTGTTAAGCCCTAGATGTAGGTAGGACCTTTGTGCGTCCAACGTTCTTTTCTTGAAGGTTTGGAGGTCGTATCGATCTGGAAACACCGCAGAGTGTTAAAACACCACACCACATAATCACGTCTGCTTCCCCGGAGGCATATTAAACGCAATTATGGCAGAGGTGTATTAAACGCCCACTGTCCGACAGTGTTTTGGTCCCACGTAACAGTTGGTGAGCTTCTTGCCGCTAGCCGGGATGTTTTGATTGGCAGAACCTCGTCCGTTGATAAGTAGATGCACCACTTGCAGCTTGGCATCAATTAAATGCATTGTGTATTATTATTTCTATTATAAATGTGTAAGCCTTCCTCAAAACTCAATAAACTATTTTAATAGCATGACTAAACTTCAGAAGAATGATGTAAACACTTATTCATTGACTGGTATATCGGTCTAGTGGTTAGCAAACCTAACTGCTGGCCCAAAGGTCATGGGTTTGATTCCCACCCAGAACAAACGTGTGACAAACATGGTCTTTTGTTCTGTCGGGGTGTGAAGTATGTTTACGCTTGCTCCGGGTCTTCGGGGAGGTTTTTTATAGAAACACATACGCCTGGCTCTTGCATTACCACAATAACTGGAGTTTTACCATCCCATCCCCAAAAAACATGTCAGAACGGAAGAAAACTGAAGTAGATATTTCTAAGATGTGTTGAATTGGGGATTGCAAACCCAAATTGTGTATAGGACTTTTCCCCAATCAACTACTACTAAAATCACTCATTAACCAATGATAAAAAGATTATGAGCCAAATATTATCTCCAAGCTATCATTAGATAAGGCAATTAATGATAAAATAATTATTAAAACAGTGGTACACATTAATTAAGTCCATAGATAATTTTAACAGTACATTTCTCTGTGGATCACACATACTACCATATTTGACCGTATTAAAATAAATACTACAACGAAATAATTATATAATAATTAGCAAAAAACTTGTATATTTTTATATTTATGAGCCTACCAAAGTGACTCTACTCTGCCTGATAGAAAGTATGAATAGAATCTAAGAGTTGTGTTCGCCAGACTCACTATGAATGCAGTAAGATGCTTCTTTACGCCCTGCTTGGAGACGTAAAAGTCATAAGAGTCATCGTGGCAGTGTAAAGTTCACACGTAACTCAATAACCGTCACCCCAGCATCAATGAACCTCTACTCACAAACGAAACACGACAGCACGGATGCTGTCGCTTTAGGTTGGTCTTCTGTGAGAGGGTAGTGCTGCCACGGTCGAGCCTGCCGTGCTGAAATCTGCCTCTATATGGCTTTACTACCTTCCCTTATTTATTTATATTCCCATATTAAAATTACATCCCCAAGAAATGTTAGCATTAGTTACTGTCGAATATATGATAAATAAATTATGCTGGAGGGTAGGAAGCTAATGGTGATGATGATGATGAAAGCCTAGTGACTACTTAAGAACAATGGAATTTAAATACTATATGTTTTAGATTTTTTTTTAATATAATAAGAACTGTTCTAACGGGTTCTTATTGGAATTAAGGACATACAAAGTACTCCCAATTAATTTACCTAAGCTCGCCCGGTTAAGTAATAAAAACTAAGTAAATATTCTTCAAATGTACCCCTAAGGAATAACAGGCCACTGCTGGATGTCTGTGTGGTGACGGATTAAGAATATATAGTGTTACCACTCCTACTCATCCCGTGGGTGTCGTAAGAGGCGACTAAGGGAAGAAACTACTAATGAAAATATCATTACAAAGAGAAGGAAAACTTGAAACAAACCCTATTCCAACCTGTCTGGACAGCGTGGTATAGTAGGCCAAAATCTCCTTGCTAAGGAGAGGCCCATGTCCAGCAATGGACTGTAAAAGGGTGTTGATGATGATGGACATAAGCCTCTCCTTCGGGAGGTTTTGGTCTACTATACCACCCCAGCCTGCTTAGTATAGGGTTTGATTTAAGTTATACTTTTTGCAGTGCTGTTATCCTTCAAGTTTGTTCCCTTAGCCACCTCTTACAACACCAGATAGAATAAGGGTACACTCTGTCATGGTTATCATCAGAATTCAGGGTGTGTATCTACATCTACACATTTAAAATTATTCTTGACCTGTGAAATCAATTTCATTATTTATGAAATAAGTTGCAGCCCCCTCCCAGCACCCACGCAGTCTACATTCTTAATTCGTCACTACACAGATAACGCACATATTGAAATGACACAAATAAATATAAAAAAAAAAACAACTTACTGCAATGGTTTTCAGTCTCAAATCATCCATACTTCTGCTAGACTTCAACGCGTTGAGGGTCCCGTATCTATTCCTCTTAACAATTTTAATATCATCTTCAGAATACGGCACATCATATATATGATCACTCACATAAAATTCAGAATTTTTCACAATACACTTACAACTTAAATGACACTTGAAACCAAGTTCTTTCCGATCATTTATCGTACACTTCGTGCACTTTCTGTGATTCTCTTCTACGCTGTCCGAACTAGACATACAACATGCCATCACCGTACCCTGGTTTTCGTCATTTAAACGGGTGTACGGTAAACTTGAAGTAGAATTATTGGTAATGGCACAGTTTAGAGAATTCAGGCAACGTGATATGGGATCCATTGTTTGGTTCGGTAGTAACGTTCTATTTGTTATATCGAGAATTTCTGTACATAAATAATGAATTTCTTTTGGTTTTTTGGGGTAATTTTGATTTTGATCGGGTTTTTCGGTTCCCTCACGTTTTTGAAGCAACAAGTTTTCTAATTTCTCGAGCTTTCTCATAGCTTCTTTCTTCTGGTGTTCGATGTCTTCTTCTGATATTGTTGGTTTAGAGTTAAAAGCGCGTGGTGGCTTTTTAGGTGGAGGTCCAGCAGGGAGAGGTTGTTTCAAAGCTTTTTTTAAAGTGTCTGTTAGTTTTAAGTGTGGGTTTTTAAGCTCTAAACGGATGGTATCACTGGAATTACAGAATTCATTCATGGCAGGTAAATTTGTTTTGTCTGAAGGTTTTTCAAACTGAGATTTTAATTTTTTCACACGCCCAGATTTGTCATCTTCGACATTCTCTGTTTCAGAGCTGACACCACTATCGGTCATTGCATCTTGCTTCTCTGCATCTTTTTTCTTCGGTTTCACTACTTGAGCATACTGTTGTAGAATATGCTCAGGAACATCTGAATCTGGGATGGAATCAGGAACCACTGGCTCACTGGTGGGTTCAATAATTTGTGTATATGCAGGAGGAAGAAAATTTTCTTTCCGCATCTGATCTTCTAAGAAATTCCCAAGTCTTTTTAACCTATCCTTACTCAATTTACGCTCCATTTTAAAAGAAAAATCACTCGTTTCTGCTCTTCCGTAACAACTGCCGTGTCTTTTAGGGGTATTACTTATTATTTTCTGACTTCTATCACACCGAAACGCATGACTTCGGTGCAATTTCTTGCCCGGATCACTGATTTGGCGCGATAAACTATTTTTCGTATCACTAACACTTCGTTTTACGTCTATTTTGTTGTATAAGTAACTGTTATTCGGTTTAGGTGAACACTCGTCGCTACTTTCTGACTCATTAGTGATATCAATATCCTTATTAGGCGATAAATTACAATCGATTTTAATTTCAGTGTTTTCCTTGTCAATGTTTGTAACAAAACCATGTTTATATTTGTACAATTGTGATTCAATTTTCAGCGGTACAATATCGTTGTTTAAACTTTCAAATTGATTTTTTATTTTTTGAACTCTGTTCTTTGAAGATGATATCATTTCGACATAACATAATACATTTTTATTGCCGATATTCACATATAAGGGAACGCTCTTACACTAATTTCCACTTAACACAATTTTACGTTACAACTTCCATACCCGAAGGAAATCGTAAACATATGACACTGTTTTTTTTTTTAAAAAAATAAACGTCGTCTCTATTACACAAGACTTTTAATTCTTATTAAGAATTAAATAATTCGTTAAATTAGGAAGTTACACGACACTATAATTTATATTGCGA
The DNA here is from genome assembly GCA_949316085.1 of Hypercompe scribonia. NCBI lineage: Eukaryota > Metazoa > Arthropoda > Insecta > Lepidoptera > Erebidae > Hypercompe > Hypercompe scribonia. The sequence goes on from OX438997.1 coordinate 8,296,966, forward strand.
AAGTGGAACGTCGATTGTTGTTTTACTCGATGTTAACTATTTTGAAACACAATGCACTTGACAGAAAGTTTACATAAACAGTTGATCGTGCAATCGTCGGGGCACAGCATGGCATACCACTGGTGGTGTTGCCAGAGATAAACTGAATTTTCCTTATTAATTTTATTTTTAGAGAAATTTTCGTTCAAATCTACATAATATTCATATCATTTATTTGGACTGTTGAACAGAGAGTAATATCCAATATTATTTATGAAATGTATGATTTCGTCATTATTATTTTCCTCATATAATGACGTATTTGAGTGAGTCAATAAAATGTATTGTACTCACGATTGTATCTATGTTACATTGCCGTCGTTGTACCTACAATGTCTACACATAATGAGGTAAAGTCAATATTTAAGATCACAATGACCTCAGAAATTATTTATGTGCTTCTAAAACGGTAAAAAGTCATTATTATGTCAATTTAGTTCAACACAGATTTATTTTACGGTTTACATAGTTACGTGAAAGCGTTTCTTTTATGTTTCTTTTATTCAGTGATTCTTAATAAAATCAATAATAAGTTAAATAAGTTGCTCATGAGCTTACCTTTGGTTTTTTTTTTCATTTTTCTCTACTTTTAATTAGATAGTTTCAGTAAAGAGGAACTATCCCTTTAATTTACCACAATTACATCACTATAATAAAATAAACATGATCTAGTAAACACCTGGATGAGATTTTAGATACATAATCTTTAAGAGCTTTGAGGTTGTGTTCCTTAACTAAAGAGAAACTCTGATTTTGAAACTAGTAACCAGTTTTACTATGATAAAGCGGCAGAGCAATTGAGAGAAATTTTTAAGGGGAAAGAGTAACTTGAAACAGAATCTTCGAGCTGAACGTAGTAAAAAATATATGAACCACGTATTTAGACAATGACAGTTGTTTAAAAACGTGTAGTAGTAGTAGAAAAAAGGTATCTGAAAGAAAAAAGGGTACTTTATTTCAGCCCCCGAAGTAAAATATATAATATAACATTATTGTCACTAGTGTTTACCTAGTGAAGGCATATTAATTTAATAAATTTATTTTGTGCAACTCTTCTATGCAGATAAACGTATTAATCGAAACATTTGTGTTATTTGTTTGGATATCACAGTTACAGTTCAATGAAGCTCGGTATTTTTTAATTTATAAATAATTTCTGTTCAGACAGATAACATTGTTTGTATATACTTATATCAAATCAGTAATCAATTCCTAGAATGTCAACATAATGTAAATATAACTCAGATTATACGAATTAAGATAAGAATCTCCCTGAAAGTAGACAGATTTTTTAATCTTGATAACGTGAAGTTGACGCTGCGCCGTTACTCACTACAAAGTGCGTTGCTTGATGTTTACATCATACGTACTTGTTTATTCGATTTTTTAATCGATTTGGAAATGAAAAATATGACAAATATTTATATCGTTAAAAAATGTACTTTCATAATATTTAGCTGAAATTGAAATAAAGAGACGCTTTGGCAATTTTCGAACGTTTTTTTACTTCAATTGATAAAAGTGACATCTCTTAACAAATACCAACAACTATTTAGTTTGGTCTTATTCAGGTTAGTTCCTCGAGAGCAATATTTCACTGTAAGTTTAGTTTATTAAATAGGAGTTTTTGCCAGTTACTATTATTTTGATTTGAATTGAAATAATGTAATTTGAAATCTCATCTAAGTCATGTACATAATACTTTTTCTCTGAACCTGTAAATATCTTTAACGGAGTAGAAATTCTGATTCATAATAATGTTTAATATTGACAATAGTTTGAAAGAAGATTTCTTATTGAATGAAACTGTCTGTCTAATATTATAAAAATTTCTGGGTAAAAGACAATATATTGTACTTCCTTTGTTTTAAATGAGGAAGATGTTAAGAATTGTTTTTGCACTTTTAGCGTCCTCTTTAAATGCCACTTGTTTGACAGCTGTTACTTTAGTTAGTCTAAAATATAAGAGATGTCGCTCTTGAAGGCAAATACTATCATTTTTAATAAATACTAAAATATGAGAGATGTCGCTCTTGTAGTCAAATACTTTCATTTTTAATAAATGTCTGTTTTTAAGACAATTAATTATCATTATACATTTTTTTTCTGTCACAGATACACACACTGTCTTGGGTAATAGTAGCCGGGATTAAGTAGAAGGAAATTCCTGGCAAGCGACGGACTTAAGGCCATTTATATACAGCTAGCAGATGACCCCTTTCGAGTGGGAACCCCTATGTTGTTTTTTTTGTCTCCAAAAAGAACGCGTGTGGTATAGCGCGTTGCGCCGGCACCCCGGCCTGCTTCTGTTGAAACTGTGGGGCACTTATGGAGGACGGAGATCGTTCTGTGACCTCTGACGTCTCAGTTGTCTGCGGTACCGGGCCCGTTGCCACGTTTGACGGACTATAACTTACGTAACTTGCTCTAGACGGTAGAGTTCCACGAGCTCTCGCTTCATAACCGCAATCATGTTACTAAACGGGAGAATTTCCACTCCGATGGCCACTAGATCACGCTTCTGCTTCGCCCATGCCGAGCAGGGTTTGAAGCGTCGTACACACGCTCCGGCTATTGCAGTGGTGGCACTCAGGCGTTGACCCTTTTCGCATCAGACACAGGTAATCTCCGAAGCATCCTTATCCTTTTTTTTTTTTTTTAACGTGTGGAAACCCCCTCACGCCGTCACCCCACAGGGGTTTACGGCGGGGTGGTGTGTCGAAACCGGACGAAGCATCCTTACCCAGTTTGACCTTTTGAGATTAAACCTTTTTATTATTATAACCAGAAATACCAATGACAATGGGATAAAAAGGACTCCTACTTTCCTTATAGAATATTTTTAATGCTTAAAGCATATTAAAATGCATGTTTTTGTTGCAACACTTTAAGATTAGATTAGTGCTGTGGAGTTTTTCTATTAATTAGTCGTACTCATATACCGTTAAATGAGGTAATTGATTACAAGAATCATTTTGTTTAAAGTGCCTCGGTCCCGCTTGACATGAACATCAATAGCAGTCATTATTGGACAGTTAGTACCTTCAAATATACCTACAAATAGCACAATATTCTAATTCAGTCAGACAGTCGTGGCGTTAAAAAGCTGATATTGAGATAAAACCAGCTGAACTAGTAGCCAATTTGAAGATGTTTTAAAGTAGCTTTTGACCGCGGCTTTGGTTCAGTATCTATTTCACAATTCAATCATCATTAACGGTACGGGTAAAGTAGTGTGATGAGCTGACAACAGGAGAGGGTGAAATGTTACACAAATAATGTAGAAAAAATGATCAAGCACATACAATTTGACAGACAACTCTAGCACCGCAAGCTTATTCATCAACAGCCTTTTACAGTCCACTGCTGGACATAGGCCTCTCCTTAGCAAGGAGGTTTTGACCTACTATACCACGCTGGTCAGACGGGTTGGAAAAGGGTTTGTTTGAAGTTTTCCTTCTCTTTGTAATGATGTTGTCTTGCATATTTGGTTCCTTGAGTCGCCTTTTACGACACCCTCGGAATGAATAGGGGTGGTAACACTATGTATTCTTAATCCGTCACCACACGGACGGAAGCTTATTGGTCAAATGAAATAACGCGCGCTATCCGACATTTTGTTACGCATTTCCGTCCCTTTTAACGAACTCACTCTCACAGATTACAACAACATCTTTAACCGTGGGAGATTCATACTTCTTTATATATAGGCTGGAGGCCTTCCATAGCGAGGTCACCGCTGGTCCTCTCCACTCCACAACCTATTTTCACTCAAAGGATAGCAGCACATGTAAATGTTGATTCGCGTGTGTATGGGTGGTCACTTACCTTCAGTTGACCTTATAGATTACCATTGCGGTAAGATTAGTCGCCTAGCAACCACCACCACCATATCTAACTGTATCCAGATACACCACGGGATGGCTCCTTCATGTATAGTTAGCAAAATATGACGTATTTGCTTTCTTGTCCAATGTCCTAGCTCCTAACAGCTGCATTCTAGATGAGTCTCGAAGGTCTAGCGGTTGTCTATATATTAAGAGCCTGCCAAAGTGACTCTACTCTGCCTGATGGAAAGCATGAATAGAATCCAAGAGTTGTGGTCACCATACTCATTGCAAATGCAGACAATGCGAGTGTGGTGACCCACACTATAGCGGCCTAGTGAGATGCTTTTTCACACCCACTTGGGTGCGTAAAAGGCATGACAGTCATCGTGACAGTGTAAGACTTACATAGTTATCACGATAACTGTCACCCCTGCATCAATGGACCTCCGGTCTCACATTCACCAACGAAACACGACAACACGTATGCTGGCGCTTTAGGTTGGTCTTCTGTGGGAGGGTAGTACTGCCCCGGTCGAGCCGGCCCGCTCAATCAAACGCCAAATCAGCGTGGTTCTACTACCTAGTATAGTTGGCGTTAGCGACTGCTGTTTATAAAGTTCCAGGTCAAGCCCAAAAACGTATTATTTTACTGTTTATACAAATGCTTAACAACAGCTCGAAGTTTGGAAGTTAGGCTTTTATCCCTAGTGCCTCGGGGACCACGTAAAGTCGTCGGTCCTGAGCCGAATTTCTCCCCGCTCGAGTCAGGTAGTTACCCCATTGGATTGTAAGAGTAATGAAACAGAGAGTGCAACCAGTTTTGTGTACACATTTGTACACTAAAATATCTCCAGCGTAATTGGATGGTTTCCATTGAGAGGGGCCGCCGTGGCTGAAGTCAGCTAGGAGTAACATCATCAGACAACGCTGTGGCATCAGCAGAATATTAAACTACACGATTGGCCTGGTGGTTTAAGCGGTCATCACGCCGCTCTCCACTACACTGAGTGTTGTGGATTCCAATCCTACATGGGACAACACTTGGTGTGATCCACAAATTGTTGTTCTGAGTCTGGGTGTTCTTTGTGTCTGTTTCTTGTGTTTGTAAAGTCCCCGCGACACAGGATTTATTCCTAATGTGGCGTTGTCATCCTAAAAAGGAAAAAAAATGAGAGGACTAATTTCATGGGTAACCCTTCGATATGAGGAAGACCTTTCTAATCTTGCCTCTCATACAATAACATATTTACACACATATATGTATGTTAAGATTTCTCAATTAACATTTACAATTCACATATTAACATACATATCAATATTTATCACCTTAAGGTACTATTAATGGTTATCGCATGTAATAAAATGAAGAGAAAAATAACAAACAAATTATAAAATGAAATAACACACCATAAAGCTGGTTAATTTTTTATGCAGTTAATGACCATAACTTGATCACGGCAAATCAGTATGTTGAAGTGGAAGTAGGCCGGCCATGTCTTCAGACGAACCGATGGTCGATGGAGCCGAAGTGTATTAGAGTGGATACCACGATTGGGTAAACGTAGTTTAGGGCGCCCTGCGGTGCGATGGACCGACGACGGTGGCTAGCAGCGGATGGATTCGAATTGCTCAAGACCGGGATGGTTGGCGATTCTTGGGCTCGGCGGAGAGGGCCCGGGAGGACGACCTCCACTCGGACCCAATTCGCCGCCGGCAAACCGGGCAACGGAGGCGCGCGTACCAGCGCCTCATGCCGCCTTGAGTGTGGCCGCGGGTGGACGGGACGGGTTTTCCCCTCCATCCGCTACAACAGGCCAGCCGCGAGGAGGCGACGTCCGCGTGTGCCATACGTCGCCTAAAATAGAGAGTTTACCCGTAGATGGTGCCCGTGGCAGCGGGTAGGCGTTAGGAGGGATCTGGATGTCGTAATAGCAGCTGTTCCCGGATCCCTCCTACATCAGACGCAGAGTGGCACACCGTGTGGTTTTAGTCGGTCCGATTCCGACACACCACCCTGCCGTAAACCTTGGTGGGGTGACAGCCCGAGACGGTTTCCACACGTTAAAAAAAAAAGACCTTCGTTCAGCAGTGGACGGCGATAGGTTGATTGGTTGATTGACCATAACTTCGTTTACATAATCATTCTTTTTTTAATCTACCTCTAAACCTTTTTAGCAAACTGGGTTGGAGTTCGCCTTAAGGCTTCTACGACACGGCTGAACTCCGATATTCTACGCTCAGCGACTGCCACTAGATATCCACAGCTAAGCACTAGACTCAAAGACTACATTTTTAAGTTCTGTAAAAACTGCAACTACCCACAAAAATTGCTAAATTGGGACCGGTGGCTCAGCGTGCTCTCAAACGTACGGAAGCGTCCCGCTGCGTGTGTGAATTATTACCCATCTATAGACTGATCCGGCTAGGATTGCTTTACCTATAGCCACGGACCCCTCAATATCTAAACAAACGTACTTACATATTTCCAAATATCATACCTTAATACATTTGTTAAAATATTTTTCTCAATTATGTTTTTGTACAACTTTATCTTTTGTTAGGTTTTAGATATTCTAGATATAATTTTGAGATATGACTGTCAGAATATTAATGTTTTTCTGTAGTTTTTTATAGTGGGAGCGCCATTCTTGGCCATGTGATGACACCACGGGCTCATCAAAAATCTATTTTAAGTAATTTCTTAGTTGTATAAGATGGCCCAAGAATTCATTAACATTTGACTCTAACATCCCGCGCAAACATGTTACGGTAGTTCTTGGGACCGATGTTACTGGAATTTGCTGGCTACAATCGAAACACATGGTTTCAACAAGACGGAGCCACTTGTTACACACCCAATGAGTCCCTGCCGGTGATCAAAGATATGTTTCCGGAAAAATTAATTTCCAGACGAAGCGACATCCTATGGCCACCTAGAAGTCCAGATCTATCCCCAGCAGACTTCTTTTTATGGGGTTATTTGAAGATCCGTGCCTACATTCATGCCTACGAAATACACTACGTCACCGCTATGGGGTGGCATTCTTAATCCGTCACCATACGGCTCGTAATAAAGAAAGGTTGTTGATGTTCGGTCACACAAATATACCGAATTTATAGCGTTTTTTGCTATAGTCGCAGAACTCCAAAAAACTTGGAAAATATTTAAAAAAAAAACAGAAACATTTGGGATAGGATTTATTGACATTATTTTTAAATACGAGTATGGATGTTGGAATTTCGGATTTATGAATCTAGAAAGTAGTTTTGTGTTCATAACCTACTGCCATTATATGACAGCTAGCATATTTGTATTCCATTTTATATTACTTTGTGAAATATTGTCCGTGTTGTGACGGATTAAGAATACATAATGTTACCACTCCTATTCATCCCGTGGGTGTCGTAAAACGCGACTAAGAGAACAAAGTATGCAAGACAACATCATTACAAAGAGAAGGCAAACTTGAAACAAACGCTATTCCAACCCGTCTGGTCAGCGTGGTATAGTAGGTCAAAACCTCCTTGCTAAGGAGAGGCCTATGTCCAGTAGTGGACTGTAAAAGGCTGTTGGTGTTGATTGTGAAATATAATTGACTACCTCGGTAGTGCAGCGATAGTGAAAGCGACTGTTGTGCTTGAAACCTCACGTTTGATTCAGGGGCGGATCAAATGTTTATATGATCTACAAATATATGTTTCGGAGTTAAAAAAAAGTATATAAGTATTCTATCAATCAGTCTAGTTATCATAGTACAAGCTTCGTTTAGTTTGAAACAAGATGGCGTTGTTTTTTTTTTAAGTCCGTGAACCTTGGGTAAATAAAGACAAAAAACCAAGCGAGTACAGCATAGGGATTTTTTTTAACGTTTGGAAACCCCCCTCGAAACAGCTGTTATTACAACATCCAAATCCCTCCTAGCGCCTGCCCGCTACCGCGGGCACCATCTGCGGGTAAACTCTCTATTTTAGGCAACGTACGGCACACACGGACGTCGCCTCCGCGCGGCTGGCCTATTGTAGCGGATGGAGGAGAAAACCCGTCCCGTCCCCCCGCGGCCACACTCAAGGCGACATGAGGCGCTGGTACGCGCGCCTCCGCCGTCCGGCTCGCCGACGGCGAATTGGGTCCGAGTGTATATCGTCCTCCCGGGCCTTTTTCACCGTCTCCTTCCGCGAAATTACGTCTTCGCAGAAGGTTGCGACTGCGGTAAAACAACTGTCGCTACCGGCCATGGAGCGTATGACGGCCGGTAGCAAGAGATCTCCTCCAATAATTGCAGTGAGGACCCCACGCTGCACCGCCCAGGCGGAACAAACCGCTAGCGTGTGCTGAGCCGAGTCCTCCCTGCAGTCGCAGTGGTGACAGGCGGGACTCAATTTCCTCCTGGCGACCGAGTGCAGATATTGCCCGAAGCAACCGTGACGAGACAGAACCTGCGTTAGTCGAAGGGAAAGGGTCCCGTGCTGCCGCCCCGCCCACTCGACGATGACCGGCTGGAGAACCTCCACGGCGGGTATAGCATAGGGCCTGGATTGACTTTTTAAAGAAAGGACAATAGTCAACAGCCTACTGCTGGACATAGACCACTCCTTATCAAGGAAATAAGAATAAAATAAAATAATATATTCTTAGGTGCTAATGAGGCACTAAAATGATTAAGTAATAAAATACAAAAAAAGCCTTATCCATACTAACATTACGTATCCAAATTTGAAGAGTTTGTTTGTTTGATTAAACGCGAACTCAGGTTCGAGTTGAGAAATCCTCTTAGTGTTGGATAGCCCATTCATCAAGGAAGGCTATATTGCATCATGCTAATTCCGAAAAGAGCTGAGCATCAATGAAATATGTATGCAAAAATGTAAGCTTTTCCTCTAGTGAGATGCAAGCGAAGTAGCGCTGGTCAGCTAGTCCATATCATAAATCTAAGAGTTTTTGCTATTTACAACACTTTATATATTATTTTATTGACACGATGACACCATGTCTTGAGTCTTCACATGTTCTAACACAAAAAACCTCAAATTAACAATTAAAAAATAAATATAAATAAATAAATGTTTCGTCCATTTAACACACAACGCCATCTAGTTTCAAACTAAGCAGAACTTGTACTATGATAATTGGACTGTGTGAGCTAACTAAGCTAATGTTGAACTCCTTTTTTTTTTTTTTAACGTGTGGAAACCCCCTCGAGCCGTCACCCCACCGGGGTTTACGGCGAGGTGGTGTGTCGGAATCGGACCGACTAAAACCACACGGTGTGCCACTCTGCGCCTGACAAAGGAGGGATCCAGGCACAGTTGTTATTACGACATCCAGATCCCTCCTAGCGCCTGCCCGCTAAAGCGGGCACCGTCTGCGGAAAACCTCTCCATTTAGGCGACGTACGGCACACGCGAACGTCGCCTCCTCGCGGCTGGCCACTATAGCGGATGGAGGGGAAAACCCGTCCCGTCCACCCGCAGCCACACTCAAGGCGGCATGAGGCGCTGGTACGCGCGCCTCCGCCGCCCGGTTCGCCGGCGGCGAATTGGGTCCGAGTGGACGTCGTCCTCCCGAGCCTTCTCAGCCGCCTCCTTCCGCGAAATTACGTCTTCGCAGAAGGTTGCGACCGCGGTAAAACAACTGTCGCTACCGACCATGGAGCGTATGACGGCCGGTAGCGACAGATCTCCTCCAATAACTGCAGTGAGGACCCCACGCTGCGCAGTCCAAGCGGAACAAACCGCCAGCGTGTGCTGAGCCCAGTCCTCACTGCAGTCGCAGTGGTGACAGGCGGGACTCAATTCCCTCCTGGCGACCGAGTGCAGATACTTCACGAAGCAACCATGCCCGGAAATGATCTGCGTCAGTCGGAAGGAAAGAGTCCCGTGTTGTCGCCCCGCCCACTCAGCAATGACCGGCTGGAGAGCCTCCACGGCGGCAAAGCCAGCATGTGGAGCCTCCAGCCGGGACGACCAACGAGCCATCGTGGCTCGACGAGCGGCCTCTCGCCACTCGCGTATCTCTTCGGGCGGGGGCGGGGTGCTGCTACCCGCCCGAAAGTCAGCCGTTCGCCGATAAACTTCAGCGAGCACTTCCGCCTCCAAATCCCACGGGGGAGTCCCGGCTAAGGCGCACGCCGCCTCCGTCGATACAGTGCGGTAACCGCGTATGGCTCTAAACGCCAATATCCTCTGAGGGCGCCAGAGGCGAGCCCTATTCTGGGCGGTCAGAGCCGCCGCCCACACCGGTGCACCATACAGCGCCATTGACCGGACAACCCCCGTGTATAGCCGTCTCGTCGCGATGCTGGCTCCACCCAAATTGGGCAAAAGTCGCCCAAGGGCAGAAGCAGCGCCGACCAGCTTTGGAGAAAGCTGTCGGAAGTGCTCGTCGAAGAGCCACCTGCCGTCGAGGATCAGGCCCAGATACTTCATCTGGGCCTGAACCGGTACGAGGACCGAATTGACTACGATGGAGGCGCCGGAGGGTGGACCACGACGGGGCCCATGGAACAAAAGGGCCTCCGTCTTGTCCAGGGCCACCCGCAAACCCAGCGCCTCAATACGCCCGACCACCAAAGAGACTCCCACGGTGGCCAGGCGCGCCGCCTCTTGAAAGTTCGCCCCCCGGGCCGTGACCAATGTGTCATCGGCGTAACAAATTACGCCCAGCCCGGGGGGGAGGCGACCTCGAAGGGCCCAATATTATCATCCGTATCGTATCGTATCCCATATTCCACAGGAGTGGTCCGAGGACAGACCCCTGTGGAACACCGCACGACATGAGCCGCCGCTTCAGAACACCGTCTCGGTCCTCGTACATGACAGTACGCTCCTGTAGATAGTCTGCCACAAGCCGCCTCAGGTACTCTGGCACCCCGTGGTAGTGGAGTGCTTCCCTGATGCAGCTAAATGGCAGACTATTAAATGCGTTGGCGATGTCCAACGACACCGCCAACAGCACGCCGCCACAGCCCACCGCCTCTTCGGTAACGGCCCTCAGGCGCAACACAGCATCGACTGTCGAACGCCCTGCTCGAAAACCGAATTGGGCGTCCGACAGATCGGGGCCCACCTCGCAGAGGTGCCGGACGATGCGGGCAGAGAGTATCCTCTCAAACAGTTTACCCGCCTCGTCCAGCAACACGATGGGCCTATAGGCCGCTACCGATTCGGTTGGCCGTCCCGGTTTCCTTAATAGGACCAGCTTCCCGCTTTTCCAGCACTCAGGGAAGCGTCCGGACGCCAAGCTAGCATCCAAGACCTCTCTGAGGTGGTCCGACATGTGTTCAAGGGCCCGGGCCAGCACTCGGGCAGGTATCCCGTCCGGCCCGGGGGCGGTGTTCTTAGAACGTATTCGTAGAACAACCGCCCCTATCTCCGATTCCCTGACGGGCGGAACATTGTCCTCGTTGTCCCCGTCGTCTCCGAACATGAAGGCCATCGACGGGGATGTGTGTTCCACCCGCTGCGGGAAAAGGCCCTCGACCACTTCCTGCAGGAAGCTGGGCTGGAGTGTCTCTGTAAGGGGGGGGCCCGACATGCGGAGCTTTTGTCGCGCCGCACGATATGGGCGACCCCAGGGGTCACGATCGAGACCCTCCAGCATCTCCTTTCTTTTAATTTCTTTGGCGCGGCTGATGGCCAGCTTCAGAGATTTCCGCGCCTCTCGGTAATCCTCATGAAGCTGGTCCTCCTCGCCTTCTTCGCGGTGTCGCCGCCGACTACGAGTGTAGGACCTCCGGGCACGTGTACAGGCCGCGCAGAGGTCCGCCAAGTCCTGGGACCACCAGTAAACCTCCTTCCGTGGAGGCCGACAGCCTCGGATGCGGGGCATGGCCGCATCGCAGATCTGCGTAATCGCATCGCGGAAGCGACCAGCCCTCATGTCAACCTCCTCGGTCGGGGCCTGCGGAGACAGCCAAGAGTGAACGATGGCCGCCTCCTCTAGTAGGTCCCTATTTAGTTTGGATACAGCCCACCGCGGAAAGCGAGAAGAACGCCGCGCCGCGTGACCCCTACTGGGGTCCTGGGTCCGGGAGAGCTCCATTCGGATGTAGAGGTGATCCGAGAGCGTCTCAACCTCTTCCAGGACGCGCCAGTTCCTTACTCGTGCGGCGAGGGCAGGGGTAGCGAACGAGAGGTCCACTATCGACCCTCCCTGCTGTCGCACGCACGTGTTGGTGGAGCCCCTGTTTAGTAAACAGAGGCCCACCGAGGCCGCCCACTCCTCTACGGCCTCGCCTCTAGCGTCCGTCCTGGGGGAACCCCACGCAATGGATTTTGCGTTGAAGTCCCCAATGTTGAACTCCTGCCCAAATGAGATTTACTAGAAGGTTGTTAAATAACAAAAACACCGTCTGTAATCTGATCTAACTCTGGTTTATTGATCTTGTTGTTTTACAAATTTCAATACATTGAATTATATATATATAGTACATGCGATATAGTTTGGTTCAACCTAGTATGGTTGAACCAAACTATATCGCGATGTAACTCGACGTGCACGTCATCTATCGAGTAGTTAGTAAGGTTCCACATAGATTTATGAACTACCTGATTATAATTGTTTATTGGTCGTAAACAGACTGACTGATAGAATACTTTGTTTTGTAAATACATGTAGAAAACCTCCAAATGCCGAAACAAATATTTACAGATCATACAAACATTTGATCCGATAATCGAACCTGAGACCTCAAGCACAGCATTCACTACCGCTGCGCCACCGAGGCAGGTTAAAATATTCTTAAAAAAAAACTAAATTTTAGGAGAGCTGTTCTTTGTATACATGAACTGGTACAACCGAATGATGCCACGACCTTAGAAGAAATCAGAGCTAAGCAATTCCTTCGTTTAATCAAATCAACCTATCGCCGTCCACTGCTGAACGAAGGTCTCCCCCGAGGAGCGCTAAACATCCGGGTCTTTGGTGATTCCTTGATGATCTTCTTCAATTCCTTCGTTGGTTTTCACCGAAAAAACTAGAACAAGTACTACACGTTCAAACCTCTCCTACTCCCTATTTCTGGGCACACAAACGGCGGCAAACCAGTTATATCCCTAGAGTTGCGTATCCATGCGTGGTGGTTATTACTTACCTTCAGCTGATGCGTCTTTCTTGCATTGTCGGCGCGTGAGTATCCAGCAGCGACAAAAGACAGCACGAGAGCTCGAGGAAGCAGTCGTCTTGGTGCAATACAGGAATCCGCGCAATATATCGTAGAGCGACGCTCGTCTTACATATTTTAACGCTGAGTCTTGCTTACCATCACATCTTTTTACGCTTATTTGAATTTATGCTGGTCCAAGCGCTGAGATTAAATAATAAATTTTTCAATGTCTTTTTGGCATTAAACCGGCTCGAAAGTCCCTAAACTAAACTGTCGCTTTCTCGCCCACCGCTGTTCGGTGCCCGTGCGCCGACACCCGTGTTACATAAAATGACATTACATACGTAATTTATGTAACAGGAATGCCGCACAAGTTTTCAGCCAATTTCATAAAATGAGGCGATTGTCTAATATTTTTTGTATGTTTAAACCAAAGGGTACTTATCATTTGTAACTGACATCAAAAAAAAGGGCGTTTATGAGTTCGACTATATATTTCTTTGTATTGTGGCGACTTCCACATATACAAAAAAAATATACAACAGCGCTATCTAGCGAAGATACATCGAACTATGAAGCAACTACTAATCCTGTATCGCGAAATAGAGATTCTCGCGTCGATTAGCATGACAACATCCCAACATCAACCCTTGGGCCCGTGGCCCGCCAGGCATGATCACCTCGCCTGATCGGAGTATCCTCCCTTTGTGTCGGAGGGACATGTCACCCGTTCTCTTCACAGTATGTTTCTTATGTTAAATCGTAAAGATTATTGTATATTTTAAATTGATTAGCAGTCTGGTTACCTGGTCTGCGTAATTGGGCGTCAGACAGCATTGCGTCGGATGTGTGAACTTATTCTTTATGATGATTCTAACATCATAATAAATATTCTCATCTGTTGCCTTTTAAGTAATAAAGAAAACACTATAAGCTGCATCCAACATATCTTAAAATAAACTAAGTAAATTTTATAATTGCTTACTGTATTAAAAATATGTATTTATACAATTAGCGTATCTTTATTAACTGCATGCTATAAATATACCACGAAAAAGCTACTAAATGAAATACACAACACATGCATGCATAATAAAATAAAGCATTAACAAGAATGTGCAGATGTATAGGGTTCCCCTCCGTCCTCCATAAGTGCAGGCCTGGGGGTGACAGATGAGGCCATCTGTCACCCTAGCAGAAGCAGGTTGGGGGGCATATCCGAGTACTACGGACTGCATGCACCCTTTCGGGGGGAAGGAGGGCAGTAAAGAAACCATGAGTTTTCCACACAGGAGGAAGCCACTGCAGCCGTAGTTGGTCCGAGGTACGTCGGGGTTCCAGGGATTTCCTTACTAGGGTGCACCTGGTCCCCTAGCTATTGGTACCTGAGACGGCGTGCGGTTTTTGGTCGGTTCGAGTCCGACATAACCACCCTGCGGTGGTATCCGTGGGGATTTTCGCACAGTACAAAAAAAAAAAGAAAAAAGGTGTATAGGGTTCCCACCAAGAAGTTAGGACCCCAAGTCAATCTCATCTGTAAGTGGTGCACCTGTTGACCGACGGACCAACAAAGCGGCAATAGGCTCGCCACTTATTACGTGGGACCAAAACATTGGCGAAAAGTCGACGTTTAATACGCTTCTGCCTACTCAGGAGAAACAGGCGTGATTCTATGTATGTATGTAGAGAGTCTGTACTTATGGATTAAGAATACGGAATATCATCACCCCAATTAACCTCGTAGGTGTCGTAAAAGTCAAGTTAGGGTGTAAGCACGGCAACAGCACTGCAAAGAGGATCTATTGCGGTAACATTTCCTAAACATCCTATCAGGTCCAATTTAATCTTATACTATGTCTTTCCAGAATTTACATCTTGTATAATGTATGTATATATGTATATGTGTGCATGTAGAAATATGACTATTATTATTATTTTTTCATAAAATCACTTTCAAGTTTCTGTGCATTTACCTTGGTTTGGCTCTGCATCACCCTAACGACTCGGTCGAAAAGACTAAGACTAAGACTTGGTAGAAAATACCTGCGACATTAAGTTCACCTTTGCCACTTTTTATTTGCATAAATTGTAAATAAAAAAATACACGTGGCACTCGGAGAATGCCGCGGTAAAACTATTGAATAGCATTTTTTATTAACTTTGCAATTATAATCTTTCGGAGCGGCTCGTCTCGATCCGTGCGAGCTTCGTACAGTCTACACGCATACTTCTAGTCGCACGCACACAAACACCGTGCCGAAGTCTGCCGAATTGAAACGACGTTAGACGATGCAAGGCTTTGGACGCCGCACCACTGTGCCGGTCGGAGTGGGGGTTGTTAGGTTTATTTTCAGGATCCTATAAATTGTACTGAAGCGTTAACAGCGGGAAGCCATTGGATTTAAGTATCTCAACGAAACAAAGTCAGGCTGTGTGTCACGTCGATTTTCTTTCTACGATCACCAACGTCTCTATTCCCTTGTATTAAATAAATAATATAAATAAATAAATATTCCGGACATTTGACACACAACGTCATCTAGTTTCAAACTAAGCAGAGCTTGTGCTATGATAACTAGACTGACTGATAGAATACTTACATATTTTTTTTTTGTAATTACATACATATTACATATAGAAAACACCCAAAGTTCGAAACAAATATTTACAGATCATGCAAACATTTGGTCCAACCCGGGAATCGAACCCGAGACCTTAAGCACAGCAGTCGCATTCACCACCGTTGCGCCACCGAGGTAGTTAATAAATAATATTATTGGCTAGTATTTTGTTTTGATCCCGTAACTTTGCGTCAAGAGACGTCATTCCCACATATTTTTTAGTTAGAATGCCAACTTGGCTAGGCGGGCTGGATCGGTTGTTGTGGAGAGGAGGGAGGCGTGTGTCCACCAGTGGATGTCTTTCGACTGATATAATAATGATATCGAGTCGTTGTCACAGTAAGCTAAGCCCTTTATTTGTCATTCATACTAAATTAACATTCAAAACTTCGCTGCAGACAATGTAGATTCAAAAAGAACTCTATTTACTTGACTTTTAGATAATTAAGAATATTTATTAATATAAACTTAGATAAATGTTAATGAAAAACAACATTAATTTACAAATGATGTAAGTGTCTTCAAAAATAAAGAATATATGTAATTAATTTATATTATCTAACATGGAAGTCGTTAATTTCAACTTTTAAAAACAAAAGACAGAAAAATTATAAATAATTTAATACTGTAAATTGTTATTTCGCTAATTTAAAGTTCATCTGGTCGCTCCGCTGTTTCCTATATCTTACTGTCAATACTTATTTAATATAATAATATTTTGGACATCTAACACACAACACCATCTAGCTCCAAACTAAGCAGAGCTTCTAGTAGGAGTACTAGGCGACTGCCAGTGCCTCATGCCGCCCTGAGGCATCCATCCGCTATAGAGGCCAGCCGCGAGGAGGCGACGTCCGTGCGTGCTACACGTCGCCTGCATAGAGAGTTGTCCCGAAGAGGGCAGACGCTAAGAGGAGTCTGGATATCGTAATAAAAGCTGTATCTCAGGCACAGAGTGGCACACCGTGTGGTTTTAGTCGGTCCGATTCCGACACACCGCCCGCTGTAAACCCCGGTGGAGTGACGGCCCGAGGGGGTTTCCACACGTTAAAAAAATGTGTATTAGACAGCTGATGTAAATACAGTTAAACTTTTTTTGTAAATACATACATATTGTACATAGAAAACACCCAAACACCGATCAATTGGGAATGGAACTCAATACCTCAAGCACAGCAGTTGCATACGCTACTACTACGCCACGGAGGCAGCCAGAAACCACGTTTTCAGTTTTAAAAAACATACATTACAGGGACCTGAGGTCACCGGAGAATTTAAAAGTAAAAATGCCAAAAGATTTCACTAAGTTTGCAGATAAACCTTTTGCTGTTCAGGCTTTGGAATGGTTTGCCAGAAACAATCCGATAAGCAAACACCTCACCTCTTTTTAATGAGCTGGTAAAGGATTACTTGTGAATACTTTTGTTATCAATATGTATAGTATACACATTAGTCTGTATATATATGTATACATGTATATCTGTATATGTATACATATGTACACAATTCACAGATTCATACGAATCTCTATCGATATTTTTTATATTCTCGTCATAATGTTGTATTCGTGTGTAAACTACTCATTTTTCTTCGTGTGTGGAAATCTCCACGTTTACTACCGGCAGGTGACTTATCAAGATACGGCCATTCTTCAAAGTATACAAATTTATGAACTACATATTACAAACTTAATGGCGAACAAATTTGTCCTTAAAGCTTACAGACAAGATTTTATTGCTTCCAACTACCAAATCATTGCTTCTCTTAAAGACACTCGTATACCTGCCATGTCAGTTACTGAACCACCTAAAGGTTGACTGCTAGAGAATGCCATATGGTGTTAAGACCGCCTCATGCAAATGTAATGCAGGAAGCGTTAAAAATAACTAAATATTAATCTGTTTAAATTAATGGTACATTATTTTTTTTTAAGTGTCACTTCCAAACAAATATTAGGAGTAAATTTTAACTCAACTCCGTTAAAACAGTCCTATTTGTCTAGTGTTTAGTGATCCTGTCTACTAAACCAGAAGTCATGGGTTCTACTTACAACTTTATTTTTTCAATGCGTCGGACTCCAACCGACCAAAAGCCGCACGCCGTCTCGGGTACCAGTAGCTGGGGAACCAGATGCATCCTAGTAAGGAAAACCGTGGAACCTCATCGTACCTCGTGCCACCTACGGCTTGTAGATGGCCTCCTCCCTTGTGGTAACCACAATGTTACCTTTATTGCCCCCAAAAGAGCGTCCATAGTCCGTAGCGCTCGCATCGCCACCACGGTCTGCTTTTGCTAGGGTGACAGATGTCCTCATCTGCCACCCCCAGGCACGTGCTTATGGAAGATAGAGAACGTTTAGTGGTATAAACTACTCTAAGATATTTAAACCCCTGATGTCCGTGGAAGGTTGTCTAGAAGAAATCACCGTGAGCGTCAACTTTTTTTTTATACATATAAACCACCAAAGTGACTATTCTGCCTGATGGAAAGCATGAATCCAAGAACGGTGGTCGCCGTACACACTGCAAATGAAGACAGTGCAGTATGGTGACCCACGTTATTGCGGCCTAATGAGATGCTTTCTCACGCCCCGCTTAAAAGACACGGGATCGTAGTAGGAGGGAAACACGTTCTGGTAACGAGTTCCAGGCTTTATGTGAATACACAATAAAGAAAAATAAAATAAGGTAACTAGATAATAATCATTAAAGTCAGGACGTTTAACACTCTTCTGTTAATCCCTTCAGGATTACAGGCGTAAGTTAATGTATGTAAGAAAGTTTCAAATAAGGACGGACGCAACAGTTCTGCTCAAACCACTTTCCAATCCATATAGTACAAAACTCCTAAGTTAGTTTGTGTACGTTGTAAAATCTCAAAAAGTTTGCACTTCATCATCATCATCATCTACAGCTTTTAACAGACCACTGCTGGACATAAGCTTCTCCTTAGCAAGGAGGTTTTGGGCTACTATACCGCGCTGGCCAGACGGGTTGGTATGAGGTTAGTTTCGGGTTTTTCTTCTCTTTGCAATACTAATAATATTTCCGACGGGTTCCGACGAATGAGATGTGTGTGCCACACATCTCACACACGGCCGTCGGAACCCAAACTAGACAGAGCCTGTGTTATGGTAACCAGACAGCTGATAAACATACTTATATATTACTAAATACATACATATTATAGATAAATTACACCCAGACACAACAAATGGTCGTGGTCATCACACAAAGGTTTGTCCTGGGTGGGAATCGAACCCGCGGCCGCGGGCTTAGCAGTCAGGATCACAAACCTCTAGGCCAACAGGCTTGTCAATATGAATACTAAGAGAAGTTATTATGAACGGAATATGACTACAAACAAACTCATCCAATTCATCCGAGATCATCATACTAGCTTATCACACAATACATTATATTACATATAGACAAATTATATCCAATCACAGAACTATTACATCCAATCACAGAACAAATTATCGTGTTAATCACACAAAGACTTATTCAAAGTGGGAATTGAATTTACGACCTCTAACTTACTAGTTAGAATCACCGACGACTAGGCCAATAGGCCCACCACCTATTGAACTTAAATTTTACCACCAAATTTTTTTGTGTTTCCTTTTTTTTAAGAGCCTGCCAAAGTTACTACTCTGCCTGATGGCAAGCATGAATAGAATCCAAGAATTGAGGTCACCATACTCATTGCGAATGCAGACTATACAATATGGCGACACACACTATGATGCCCTAGTGAGATGCTTCTTCACGTCTCGCTTGGGGACGTAAAAGGCATGACAGTCATACACTTACTACGACCACTGTCACGCCTGCATCAATGAGCTTCCACAACACGAATCATTGTGTTTCTAAACACACACAACAATCATTGTGTTTCACAATTGTTTTTCTAAATATTTTTACATATTTCTCATACCTCATCAACGCAATCATAACGTACCACAGCGTGGCAGCCATAGTATTGTTATGACAAATAATTATATTTATAAATTTAACTAATTCCGTGATGGAACTGTAGTTGGACAAGTTTCAGCTCATCATGTTATTTTCCGTGACGTTTTCCACTGTTTTATACAACACCGACTGGTGATGACGCAGGTAAGTGTATATTGACCAATGACAAACCTGTTTCTTAGTTTATGGTGGGAAGGGTAAATAATCAGACAGCTCACCTAATTGTAAGTGACTATTGCCATCTATGGGCACTTAATATAATAATAATAATAAATATTACTGACACTTAACACACAACGCCATCTAGTTACAAACTAAGCAGAGTTTGTGCTGTGATAACTAGACTGACTGATAGAATACTTATATACTTTTAATAAATATTTGCAGATCATATAAACATTTGATTCGACACGGGAATCGAACCCGAGACCTCAAGAACAGCAGGAGCTTTCGCTACCACTACGCCATCGAGGCAGTCTTGTAACTCAACAATTACAACTTCTGCTCGCAGTGTCAGGTAAAGGAGAAGGGTTCTCGGCTCCGGTTACCCCACTCGGCGAAATACCACAATAGAAGAATAATATTTATTCTTCACTCTACACAAAGGGTATACTACATAGGATTTCCACCAAGAACTTAAGGCCCCAAACCAACCTAGAATTAGTACACTTGCTGATCGACGGACAAGGCTCTGGCAGACAAAACATCGCGATTAGCGGCAACAGCCACCTATTACGTAGGGTCAAAACACTGGCAGTGGGTGTTTAATAAATAAATAAATATTTCGGACATTGGATACACAACGTCATCTAGTTTCAAACTAAGCAGAGCTTGTGCTATGATAACTAGACTGACCGTCGTCATATCGTAATCTCGAGATGGGTGACGTAGTTACGTCTTACGGCTCTACTCGGGGACGAGGGTCTTGGCTTAACCGCCTGGACTGCGAGGAAGAAAACCTCTATAAAAAATTACCCCGAATCCCGTGTTCTGGTGCGTGACCAGGGGATGCATGGCTGATGGGTAGTTCAGTCGCAAGCGCACTCCCAGCCGAGGCACCTGCGGACCCCTCGGTTGGGCATAAATTTACGCTTGCCCGGGTATTGGGGGATCTCTGCCCGGGTCGACCTTCAGTTCTCCCCCTCTCGTGGGTCTCATATGGAATCTATAAACTTAAAAACTACACCAAATAATAAAAAAGAAGGACAGAAGGAGAAGAAAAACACGAAGGAGGGAAAAGCAAGGTTGGACGACCTCTCGTCCGAAGTGGAAAGCGTAACGATTGAAACGCCTACCTCGGTGGGGCTCCGAGAAGCCATTATGGCTACTGGGAGCCGAAGAACATCTGAACGGATTCGTTCAAGATCCACTACGCACTCCAGTGCGAGGACGGATGCACTGGACATCATGGAGACGGAGCTGTGCGACAGCCGGAAACGCGGACGCTCCAGGGATGAGGAGAGTGACACATCCCAGGAGATGTTACCTCCTAAGGTAGCAAGCAGCCGTAGAGGGAGGTCACGAACCCCGGCCTCGGCCCCGTCAGGCTCCGTCTTCTGTAAGGCGGAAGCCTATAGACGAGTAAGGGCAGACGGCGAAACCTTGGCGGAGGAGGAGATTGCTGATCTCCTGCTAAAAGTCAGGGAGCCGATAGTGAGGGACTCAGTTTCCCAAACATCATCCTCCAAGCAGGAGATAGCAAACGCGGCGGTGGCCATTATTAACAAAGTGGCCACCAAGTCGAGTAATCTCAAGGGCTCCTTTGTGAGAGCCCTTAAGGACTCCTCTTCCGCAATTGCGGGGGTCGTGGAGACCCTCATCGGGGACGTGGCTCGTCTCCAGGCAGCCAACGATCGCCTGACGGGGCAAGTGGCTGAGCTGAGCGCTCAGTTCGCTCAATTCCGGGCGCATCGTCCGGAAGATGATCTGGCCCCGTCGCCGTCTCAGCCTGCTCCGTCTCCGTCTCCGTCCCAGCCGGCTCCGTCTTCCAACCTCGGTACCATCTCAGATGTCCATCTGCGCCGAATTACAGACGCAGTGTGGCGCATGATGGACGGGCGTCTCGCCGGCCTGGAGGCGAGGTTGCCTCCAGCCCCCGTTGTCCGGCCGCCGCTCGCGGTGCATAAGCCGAAGGTCGCATTGGCACCGTCAGCGCTGCCCGTTGTGGGCGGTCGCGTGACCTATGCGGCGGCGGCGTCGTTGCCTGCTGCTCCCGCAACAGCTCCGAGGGCTCGACGAGCGACGAAGGCAGCAGCCAAGATGGCTAGACCGACGTCAAGGTCCACGGCGGTAGCAAAGGCTGGAGCGGAGTTCCCTCCGCTCCCCACTCCAACCGCTGTACCTGGCACCTCCACCTGTGCTCCCTGCACCGATGGTTGGCAGGTAGTCGGGGGAGCTAAGAAGTCCCGAAAGCGGGGTAAGAAGGCTGCACAAACAGCAGCCTCTACCCCGCAGACACCGTCGATTGCGGTGGCTACCGCGAAAAAGCCGCGCAAACTGCAGGTGCCTAAAAGCGCGGCTGTAGTAGTCACCGTAACACCGGAGGCGGCTAGTGGCGGGCTGTCCTATGCGGCCTTATTTAAGAAGGCCCGGGATAGTCTCGCCACTGATTTCGGGACTGAAGGGGTCAGGTTGCGCCTTGCCCAGACGGGAGCTCGAGTCCTCGAGTTCCCCGGGGCTGAAGGTGCAAAGACGGCGGACAGGTTCGCCGAGAAACTGAGAGGAATCTTTGCAGCCACGGATGGTGTGAAGATCGCCAGGCCTGTCAAGTGCGCAGAGTTGCGTATTTCGGGCCTGGATGACTCCGTAACGACCGAGGACGTCCGCGTTGCAATTAGCGAGAAGACGGCTTGCAACGCGGACAACATCAGGGTCGGCACCATCCGCCCCGGTCCTGGAGGGCTTGGCGCAGTGTGGATCAGCTGTCCGGTAGCGTCGGCCAAAGTTTTGGGCGACGCAGGCAGGATCCTCGTCGGTTTTGTGAATGCCAGAGTCACTGTTCTGGCGGCAAGACCGATGAGGTGCTTCAAATGCCTAGCATCCGGACACACACGCGCCAAGTGCGTGAGTTGTTTTGACTGCAGTGGACTATGCTTCCGCTGCGGTCGACCGGGGCACAAGGCGGCAGAGTGCTCTGCCGCCCCTCACTGCCCGGCTTGTGCGGCGGGTAACAAGCCCGCCAATCATCAGATTGGGCAGGGGGGCTGCAAACCTCCTCGCGATTCTCGGCGCACGTTGGGGGCTAGCCAGTCGGCCCAGGCTGCCTCCGATGCCGTTCGCGCGTCGACATCGTCGCCCATGGAGGAGGCTGTAGAGACAGTCCAGTAATGGACCAAGTCTCCAGCCTCCTAGTCCAGACGAACTTGAACCACTGTGCTGCGGCGCAGGACCTTTTCCTGCAAACCATGGCACAGTGGTCGATTGGTGTTGCCGTAGCTGCGGAGCCCTATTATGTTCCTCCCCGTCCAAACTGGTTGGGTGACCGGGACGGTTCCGTGGCAGTCGTCGGCTCCACGGCGGCTCATTCCCCGCCCTTGTCGCTAAGAGACAAGGGCACTGGATATGTTGCTGCCGAGTGGGGGGGGATCACTGTATATGGTGTATACTTCTCCCCCAACCGGAGTTTGAACGACTTCGAGGTTTTCCTTAACAACTTGGAAACCTCGATGCGGCGTCTAACGTCTGGGCACGTCTTAGTGCTGGGGGACTTCAACGCAAAGTCCATTGCGTGGGGTTCCCCCAGGACGGACGCTAGGGGCGAGGCCGTAGAGGAGTGGGCGGCCTCGGTGGGCCTCTGTTTACTGAACAGAGGATCCACCAACACGTGCGTGCGACAGCAGGGAGGGTCGATAGTGGACCTTTCGTTCGCTACCCCTGCCCTCGCCGCACGAGTAAGGAACTGGCGCGTCCTGGAAGAGGTCGAGACGCTCTCGGATCACCTCTACATCCGATTTGAGCTCTCCCGGACCCAGAACCACAGTAGGGGTCACGCGGCGCGGCGTTCTTCTCGCTTTCCACGGTGGGCTGTAGCCAAATTAAATAGGGACCTACTAGAGGAGGCGGCCATCGTTCACTCTTGGCTGTCTCCGCAGGCCCCGACCGAGGTGGTCGACATGGGGGCTGGTCGCTTCCGTGATGCCATTGCGCAAACCTGTGATGCGGCCATGCCCCGCATCCGAGATTGCCGGCCTCCACGGAAGGAGGTTTACTGGTGGTCCCAGGAGTTGGCGGACCTCCGCGCGGCCTGTACTCGTGCCCGGAGGTCCTACACCCGTAGTCGGCGGCGACACCGTGAAGAAGGCGAGGAGGACCAGCTTCATGAGGAGTACCGAGAGGCGCGGAAAACTCTGAAGCTGGCCATCAGCCGCGCCAAAGAAATTAAGAGAAAGGAAATGCTGGAGGGTCTCGATCGTGACCCCTGGGGTCGCCCTTATCGTGCGGTGCGACAAAAGCTCCGCGCGTCGGGCCCCCCCCTTACAGAGACCCTCCAGCCCAGCTTCCTGCGGGAAGTGGTCGAGGGCCTTTTCCCGCAGCGGGTGGATCACACACCCCCGTCGATGGTCTTCATGGCCGGTGACGACGGGGGAAACGAGGACAATGTTCCGCCCGTCAGGGAATCGGAGGTGGGGGCGGTTGTTCTACGGATCCGCTCTAAGAACACCGCCCCTGGGCCAGACGGGATACCTGCCCGTGTGCTGGCCTGTGCCCTCGAACACATGTCGGACCGCCTCAGGGAGATCTTGGACGCTAGCTTGTCGTCCGGACGCTTCCCTGAGTGCTGGAAAAGCGGGAAGCTGGTCCTATTAAGGAAGCCGGGACGGCCTGCCGATTCGGTGGCGGCCTATAGGCCCATTGTGCTGCTGGACGAGGCGGGTAAACTGTTTGAGAGGATACTCTCTGCCCGCATTGTCCGGCACCTCCGCGAGGTGGGCCCCGATCTGTCGGACGCCCAATTTGGTTTTCGGGCGGGGCGTTCGACGGTCGATGCTGTGCTGCGCCTGAGGGCCGTTACCGAAGAGGCAGTGAGCTGTGGCGGCGTGCTGTTGGCGGTGTCGTTGGACATCGCCAACGCATTTAATAGTCTGCCATTTAGCTGCATCAGGGAAGCACTCCACTACCACGGGGTGCCAGAGTACCTGAGGCGGCTTGTGGCAGACTATCTTGAGGAGCGTACCGTCGTGTACGAGGACCGAGATGGTATTCTGAGGCGGCGGTCCATGTCGTGCGGTGTTCCACAGGGGTCCGTCCTCGGACCACTCCTGTGGAATATGGGATACGACTGGGCCCTTCGAGGTCGTCTTCCCCCCGGGCTGGGCGTAATTTGTTACGCCGATGACACATTGGTCACGGCCCGGGGGACGAACTTTCAAGAGGCGGCGCGCCTGGCCACCGTAGGAGTCTCTTTGGTGGTCGGGCGCATTGAGGCGCTGGGTTTACGGGTGGCCCTAGATAAGACGGAAGCCCTTTTGTTTCATGGGCCCCGTCGTGGTCCACCCCCCGGTGCCTCTATCGTAGTCAATTCGGTCCTCGTACCGATTAAGGCCCAGATGAAGTATCTGGGCCTGATCCTCGACGGCAGGTGGCTCTTCGACGAGCACTTCCGACAGCTTACTCCAAAGCTGGTCGGCGCTGCTTCTGCTCTTGGGCGACTTTTGCCCAATTTGGGTGGAGCCAGCGTCGCAACGAGACGGCTATACACGGGGGTTGTTCGGTCAATGGCACTGTATGGTGCACCGGTGTGGGCGGCGGCTCTGACCGCCCAGAATAGGGCTCGCCTCTGGCGCCCTCAGAGGATATTGGCGGTTAGAGCCATACGCGGTTACCGCACCGTATCGACGGAGGCGGCGTGCGCGTTGGCCGGAACTCCCCCGTGGGATTTGGAGGCGGAAGTGCTCGCTGAAGTTTATCAGCGAACGGCAGACTTTCGGGTGGGTAGCGGCATTCGGCCCCCGCCCGAAGAGATACGCGAGTGGCGAGAGGCCGCTCGTCGAGCCACGATGGCTCGTTGGTCGTCCCGGCTGGAGGCTCCACGTGCTGGCTTTGCCGCCGTGGAGGCTCTCCAGCCGGTCATCGCCGAGTGGGCAGGGCGGCAGCACGGGACCCTTTCCTTCCGACTGACGCAGATTCTTTCCGGGCACGGTTCCGGGCGCAGCGTGGGGTCCTCACTGCAGTTATTGGAGGAGATCTCTCGCTACCGGCCGTAATACGCTCCATGGTCGGTAGCGACAGTTGTTTTACCGCGGTCGCAACCTTCTGCGAAGACGTAATTTCGCGGAAGGAGGCGGCGGAGAAGGCCCGGGAGGACAATATCCACTCGGACCCAATTCGCCGCCGGCGAGCCGGGCGGCGGAGGCGCGCATACCAGCGCCTCATGCCGCCTTGAGTGTGGCCGCGGGTGGACGGGACGGGTTTTCCCCTCCATCCGCTACAATGGCCAGCCGCGAGGAGGCGACGTCCGCGTGTGCCGTACGTCGCCTAAAATAGAGAGTTTACTCATAGATGGTGCCTGCATTAGCGGGCAGGCGCTGGGAGGGATCTGGATGTCGTAATAGCAGCGGTTCCCGGATCCCTCCTATCTCAAGCGCAGTGTGGCACACCGTGTGGTTTTAGTCGGTCCGATTCCGACACACCACCCCGCCGTAAACCCCGGTGGGGTGACGGCCCGAGGGGGTTTCCACACGTTAAAAAAAAAAAAAAAAAAAAGATAACTAGACTGACTGATAGAATACATATATATATATATATTTTTTGTAAATATATACATATTATACATAAAAAACACATCAGCAGATCATATTTGCTCCGACCCGGGAATCAAATCCGAGACCTCAAGCATAGCAGTCGCATTCATTACGACTGCACCACCGAGGCAGTTATAAGTAAATCGGTATAGGTAAATCGTAATCGGGGCGTAAAAGGCATGACAGTCATCGTGGCAGTATAAAGTTTGCACACTTAACTCGACAACTGTGACCCCTTTTTTTTTTTTTTTTTTTTTTTACGCGGGGAATGCTTTTCGCACCATACCCTCCGGAGGGACGAAGGGCGTGTGTGGGACTCCCGGAAAACCGATATACCCACTAAACCCCGCGGCGGCCTACCTCGGCAGTCGGAAGGAGCTCCAGGAACGCATTAGCGGCTTCTAGAGTCCTCCCTGCCGTACCTCACAAGTGAGGTACATCCCGGGCACCTCATGCCCCAAGGACAAGACGCTATCACACCTCTCTCCGCCCTGCACAGTAAGAGGCAGAACAGCGCCCCGCCCCAGACGACACTCCCCGGCCGCACCAGAGTGTCACCTGTCTCGGGTCACTTGCAGCAGTCACATCGCCCCAAGATATGACCGCAGCGACCCTTAGGCGGCGATTAGGGAACTAGCGACCTCTGCCGCGTCCCCTTCGCCGCCTCCTTCGAGCAGGATCGGCCCTTTCCCGATTTCGCTCTGCGGTCTCCTTCCGGAGCATAACATGCTCACAGAAGGAGACCGCGGCTTCCCAACCCTCACGAGTCGCCAGCATTACCGTGATCAGTGCTGACGGCGTAAGGTTTCGTCCGATCCGTCCGACCAGGACTCGACGCTCAGACTCCCAAGCTGGGCAGTCCTCCAGCGTGTGCTGGGCGGAGTCCCGTTCGGACTCGCAGTGGTGGCATTGTGCCGTAGCCTCCCGTCCTATTCGATTCAGATACTCACCAAAGCAGCCGTGCCCGGTGAGTATCTGAGTCAATCGATAGGTGACACAGTCGGTCCTCTCTATCCACGCTTCGAAGTTCGGCAGAACGGCTCCGACGGCGCGTTGGCTAGCACAGCCCTCAGTTTCGAGCCGTGCCTGCCAAGCCACCAGAGCTTGCTTATGTGCGTTCTGCCGTAGCATTCCGGGCTCATGATCTGGCGCGGCCTCTTCAGCATTCCGACCGACAGAACGACGAATTTGGTCATAAACCATCGCGTCCATGTCGGCCAGAATATCGAAGGGCGGAGATCGTGCCAGGATCGTCGCCGCCTCATAGGAGATTGTGCGGTAGCCCCGCACGATCCGTATGGCCATCAACCGCTGCAGGCTCCTGAGTAGAGTCCGGCAGCGGGAGGCACCCGCCAGGTCACTAAACCAAACGGGCGCCCCATAGAGGACCATGGATCTAATAACCCCCATATAGAGGCAGCGAACTTCTTCCCGTGGTCCCCCGAGATTGGGCAACAGACGATGCAACGCACCTGCTACCCCCCGCACTCGGGGGACTAATCGCCCGAAATGCTCTTCGAAGCTCCATCGACTGTCCAGGATAAGGCCTAAGTACCTCATGTACTGGCCCACCTGGACTTCAGCGTCACCCACGCGAAGGCATGAGCTGGGTGGTTCCTGGCGTCTGCGTAGGCCATGAAACCATATCGCCTCAGTTTTCTGAGGCGCCACCCTAAGGCCCAGCTCACAGATCTTGTTTACAACACAAGCCACCCCCTGCTCGGCAAGCCAAAGCACTTCCTCAAAGCGTAACCCTCTAGCCAATATAAGTGTGTCGTCCGCATAGCAGACTACACTTAGGCCAGAGGGCAGACTGATACGAAGGACCGCATCCTATGCGAGATTCCAGAGCAATGGGCCCAATACAGAGCCTTGGGGAACCCCACAACATACCTCCCTCTGGTTTTCTACTCCATTCCGACCGATAAACTTCACTGTCCTGTCGCGTAGATAGGCCTCTACGACGGCCCGCAGGTAGAGCGGCACCTCGTGATATACAAGGGCCGCCCTAATTGCCTGCCAGGGGAGGGTGCCGAACAACTGTGACCCCTACATCAATCAGTTTTGCGCTCACCAACGAAACACGCCAGCACGGATGCTGTCGCTTTAGGTTGGTTTTCTGTGAGAGGGTTGTACTGCTCCAGTCGAGCCGGCACCTTCGTACTGGATATAAAATTACACGTGTCCAATATGAATATTTTGTATCCAAATGTCATACATTGCGTTTTTAATATTATATATCAAGTTACATAAAAGTTTCGCTAAGTTTCAAAATCAAATCTAATAAAAAACACGAGTCTGCGTAACTTAATATTGCTTACGTTTAGTTCAAGTTCAATATCGTCAACATTATTGCATAAAACTACAATTACAAATACAAAATGAATATGTTATTGTCTGTGGTTTCACTCACTTTGATAATTTCTTATATCGTAAGTTATTTGTATCTGTCTGTGAGGGTCCCGTTTAAATGAATCCATTCGAATATTAATCGAGGAAAAGCTGATGGGTTAACATACAAAAAAAATTTTTTTTTTAAGTATTCCAGTAATAATCATATGATGATATTCTAAACAGATCATCAGAACTTTACGGTAGTTGTAAATGTTAAGATTTGGCATATACCGTACATGCCATATGTCGGAAAACTTTATCACCGCCAACATATTACTCTAAACAGTTCCTGTTATGCATTTTCGTCTCTTTTTACGTAATTATTAATACAACTATTAATAATTCAACACTTTGTGTGATTCACAAATTATTGTTCTGAGTCTGGGTGTTCTTTGTGTCCGTTTCTTGTGTTTGTAAAGTTCCCCACGACACAGGATTTATTCCTAGTGCGGGTGTTGTCTTTTACAAAAAAAAAGAACAAATTACAGTACTATAAAAAAAGTAATACGTCAGTAAATGTTAGTTCTCAGGTGGTAGACCCACACGAATTTTAGCACGAACGGGCCTGCTCGACTACCCTCTCTCAGAAGATCTACCTAAAGCGACAGCATCTGTGTTGTCATGTTTCGTTGGTGAGTGCGGGACCGAAGGTCCATTGATGCAGGGGTGACAGTTATTGTGATAAGTGTATGAGCCTTACACTGCCAAGATGATTGTCATGCCTTTTACGTCTCCAAGTGGGACGTTAAAAAGCATCTTACTAGGACGCCATAGTGCGGGTCACCATACTGCATTGTATGCATTTACAATGAGTATGATGACCACAACTCTTGGATTCTATTCATGATTTCTATCAAGCAGAGTCATTTTGGCAGAGTCTTAAAGTAAAAAAAAATGGAATATCAATGTTTAATTCATTTAGCAACACTGTAGACATCTTAATAATGTACCTACTAGTGTTTTATGCGTATCATTATTTAGTATTCTGTAAAAGAACTTATGTAGAGGTAATAAATATACCAAAATATCTACGAGTGACAGTGGTGCACGGAAAGCATTTAGCTCTAAAATAAAGGGTGGGCCAAGAATTCGTTATCATTTGAATCTAACATACCGCGTAAACGTGTTACGGAAGTTCTTGGGATCGATGCTGCTGGAATTTGCTTGTTACAATCGTAACACATGGTTTCAATAAGATGGAGCCACTTGCCACACATCCAATGAGTCCCTTCTTCTTCTTCTTCTCGGCCAAAAGACGTCTACGACATAGGCCTCCCCCAAGGTTCTCCACAACAGCCCGTCCCGTGCCGCCTGCGTCCAGCAGTTTTCCGCGACCTTGATCAGGTCGTCGGACCACCTTCTGGGGGTCACGTTTCCACATTACGTGGTTGCCACTCCAAAACTTTATGGCCCCATCGGCCATCGTTTCTACGCGTGATGTGCCCCGCCCACTGTCACTTAAATTTAGCAATTTTACTGGCAATATCGATGACCTTGGTTCGTCTGTGGATCTCCTTATTCCTGATTTGATCACGCAAATCAAACTCAAATAAACGCAAAGAAACTCATTGCCCTCTCCATTGCTCTTTGGGTGACCTTGAGGCGTTTTATCAAGCACATAGTGAGTGACCACGTCTTTGTGCCGTAAGTTATCACTGGCAACACACAATGGTCAAAAATTTTGTCTTGAGACACTGCAATATTTCTGACGAGAAAACGTCACGTAGCTTCCCGAACGCTGCCCAACCCAGCTGGATTCGACGATTGACCTGTTCTTCGAAGTTGGATCAACCTAGTTGGATAGTTTTTCCTTGTTACACGTAATCGTCATCCACTTCGAGGGTAGATTCTCCAATTTTCACTGGAGTAGGTGTGATATGGGCATTCAACAGTGTCACTGTCAAACGAGTGCCTGCCGGTGGTCAAAGACATGTTTCTCGAAAAAGCTGATTTACAGACGAGGTGACATTCCGTGGCCACCCAGAAGTCCAGATCTATTCCCCAGCAGACTTTTTTTAAGGGGTTATTTAAAGAATCGTGTCTATATTAATAAACCAAAAACACTACGTCAACTAAAAGAAAAAATCAGCGAAGAGATGTCGGCGATCTCGCGGTCTCTTTGCCGAGGAGTATTCGAAAATTTCGGTGCTCGCTTAGAAGAGTGCAAACGTCGAAACGGTGGTCATTCAGACGATATAATTTTTAAAAAATAAATTCCAACTAATTAGCTTTCTTGTAAATAAACAATTTTTATAAAATATCAAGTAGTTTTTTTTATACGATTTTTTCAAATGTTAACTAATTCGTGGCCCATCTTATGCATACACATTTGTCTTATAATAAATATGTTTATTTGTTTAGTATTTGTCAAAAATAAACTTGATAGATACCATTTGGGATTACCCATCCAATAAATAATACGTGTTAATTAATAACGTATTTAATTTTATACATCTTGTTTTGGATTCTGTTTCCTATATTATAGTCATAAAATATTCTCAACAACGTTTGGGTAAACTATTTGTAATTTATGGTAATAAATATTCTAAGTATAAAGAAAATTCACAAAGTCCTTTGGCGTGGGAGACTCAGGCTTCTAAACCGAGAGGCCGACTCGCCTAGAGTCATAATATCACTTTCTCATCGACAACTTGTGTTAATCGAATCTTTCGCAGGTTTTGACTGCCTCGTTGGCGCAGTGGTATGCGACTAAGACGCGAGGAGACGACACCTGTGTGTGCCGTACGTCGCCTAAATAGAGAGTTTATCCGCAGATGGTGCCCGCGGGCAGGCGCTAGGAGGGATCTGGATGTCGTAATAGCAGCGGTTCCCGGATCTCTCCTATCTCAGACGCAGAGTGGCACACCGTGTGGTTTTAGTCGGTCCGATTCCGACACACCACCCCGCCGTAAATCCCGGTGGGGTGACGGCCCGAGAGGGTTTCCAAACGTTAAAAAAGAAAAAAGGGTTAAGCAACAAGATGGATATGGTTCGTATGCCGTCTCTATGGATAGGCACACTCAAAACTGTGGTCCAGACCATAAAAGGCCAACGCAGACCCTACACTGTATTCACATAGTTTTAATTTAATCAACAGACTTAAACGAATGGCCTTTCTGCGGTTTGTTTCGGAATTTCTTCCCAGATTAAGTCTCGTTAAATGCCACCGCCTTCTAATTGCAAAGTCTGTCGCGTAAATATATATGTATGTAAAAGATTTACTTACAGAAATAAATATCATTTATCATTGTATTTAGTTTTGATATTTGTAATTGATTATTGTTTTAAGTGTAATTTTGGTACTTTTAATTGTATCTCGTTGATTTTGGTTTTAGTTTTGCTTGTAACTTATTTGGGTTATTGTGGTTGATTTTGATAAATGTAGTTAACTTATATCCATTGTAGTATCTTTAGCTAAACTATTATCCCTTTTTTTACGTATGGAAACCCCACGGGCCGTCACACAACTGGGGCTTGCGGTGGGGTGGTGTGTCGGAATCGGACCGACTAAAACCACACGGTGTGCGACTCTGCGCGGTCCGAGAGAGCTCAAATCGGATGTAGAGGTGATCTGAGAGCGTCTTAACCTTCTCCACGACCTGCCAGTTCTTTACTCGTGCGGCAAGAGCAGAGGTAACGAATGAACGAACGGGTAACGTCCGTTGGCGACTCCCTCTGCTGTCGCACGCACGTATTGGCAGACCTCTGTTTAGAAAACAAATTACCACTGAAGCCGCCCATTTCTGAACGGCCTCGCCCCTAGCGTCCGTCCTGGGGGAATCCCACGCAATGGACTTTGCTTTAAAGTCCTCCAGCACAAAGACGTACCCAGACGTTAGTCACCGCATCGAAGTCTCGAAAACTTCGAAGTCGTTCTAACTCAGGGATAAGTATACACCGTATACATTGATCTCCCTCACTCAGCAGCGACATATGTAGTGCCTTTGTCTCTTAACGACCAGAGTGGGGAAAGAGCCGCCGTGGAGCTGATGACTGCCACGGAACCGTCTCGGTCACCCAACCAGTTTGGACGGGGAGGAACATAATAGTAAAAAAACCGATAACCGTACTCTAAGGTTAAATTCCGCTAAAAAATTACTAGAGGCTTTTAAAACAAATATTTTTTCCATGATTCTAAGTAACAAATGTTAGATAATTTCTTAAGCGAGAAAACCACAAATTATCATTAATAATTTATTAATATATGTACATCCGTATTTTGTTACAAATAATAAATAATAATTATGTGAATAATCAGCCCGGAGTATGGCTCCGGATAATAACCGGATATTTTTTATAAAGAAGTGTTATACAGAATAGACTGTCACATAAAGAACCGTCAAAGATCGGAGACAGCTGGTGGCTAAAGTGACAAAAACACGACCTTCAGCTATACGATTCAGTATACGATCGAGAAGATACTGAAATTTCATATTGTTTTAATATGTATGTGTGGCTGACGATACAACAGAAATTGACTGGTAAGATGACGTAGTGCATTCATTGATCACCTCGCCTTTTACTGCACTGAGCATTGTTGGTTCAAACTCCACATGCGCCTCCTCTTTGTGTGATCCACAATTTGTTGTTCTGAATCTAGGTTTAATTTGTGTCTGTTTCATGTATGTTTATAAAGTGTCTCGTAACATAAGACTGTTGAAGTTGTCTTCACAATAACAATATAAAAATAATAAAGAAACCTTGTGTCATTTTAATTACTTTAATCTTATTTTCTTAACATTGATTGTACATGTTGTTTTTTGCGGGTGACCGATAAACTTTATTTTTAAAACTATCCGGAAAGAAGTAGATACCGTATAATTAGTCCCATCTCTACTCATTATAAGTAAATGCAAATACCATACCTCGGAAAAACCAGTGCCTGTCGATTCAAAGAGTTAACGCCACATCATAATGCTGTTTATAACTAAAAATAAAATCGCGTGAGTCTATCGTTCTGATTAATCTATTTGTTTTCAAATGACCATGGTCATCCTCATGATGTTGTCAGAAATAAAACAAAAATCGTTTTACATTCAAAAAGAATGTATATAATCTCCTTCTTAACGAGATTGAAGAATCGTCTTATCGATAGTTGGCTCAGCTTACAGTCAAGTTATTATAGTGTACGAATATAATCTAAATGTGTGTGTATGTGTATATTTATGTATATATTTACATGTATATTTATGACGTATGTATTATATGTGTTCATGTATATGTACTCATGTATGGTATATTTTCATTGTCAATGTAACAACCTCTATGCGGCCTTACAATATTTCTATACCACCCTAAGGTTGACTGGAAGAGAATGCCTTGGGCGTTAAGTCCACCGATTTACAAAGTGCATAAAGTGTAAATAAATAAAAAACGAAGTGCATGCCGAGACGACCGGAGAAGTAGTAACTGGAGAACCTTCCCCGATGACCTAATTGGGGGGGCGGGCACACAACAATTTTTCTTTTTGTATTTGTAATGGAATAGGCGTTTGTCTTCCATCTCACCTGATGGAAAGTGTAGATGAAGACGAAGGTGGTACACGCCCATCCAGAAGAAACCTGTTCACTCTACTCTTAAAGGCTCCAGAGTTCAACTCATCAGGAAAAATGGACCCAGCCAGGTCGTTCCAAATCTTGGTGACTCTCACCAAAAACGAGCTGTCAAACCGTTTAGTTCGACTTTTGGGTATGTCAACAACGTATGGATGAAACTTTTGCCTGCGCCTAGTAACAATTTATTGATTGAAACTTTTGTCGTACAGATAGAATTTTGTAATGCTTAAAAATATGTACTGATATAAAAAAACTCTGTCCTCTCAACTAGGTGTATATAGCCTGCATAGAATCCAAGAGTTGTCGTCACCATACTCATTACGAACGCAGTTTGGTGACCCCACACTATGGTGGCCTAGGAGATGTTTTTTCACATCCCACTTGAGGATGTTAATTAAAAGATATGACAGTCATCGTGGCAGTATAAGGCACACATCTAGGACTATAACTATCTAAAATAATGGGCTTCCAGTCATGCACTCACCAACGAAAGATGACAGTACGGATGCTGTCAATGGTTGGTCTATTATGTCAGAAGACAGCGTCCCCAACATTATTAAATTTAAGCCTCTAGCTATGTAACATAACATTAATGTAAGGTAAGCAAGCAGTTTAGTCTTGTGTGTGTCTGCGCGTTGTGTGCTTGTACATGTGTAAGTGTATGCGTGTGTCTGTGTGTTTGTGTATGAGTTTTTGTGTGCGCCTTAACTTGTGTTCGAAGATACTAATTTATATTTTTAATGTTATTCTATGTTATAATATTGTATGTAAGAATTCAAGTCATGCTAGATGTCCCAGTGTTTGGTTCTGAATATTAGAGTAATCTAATTTGAGGAGATATGCTTTAGAAATGAGTTATGCTCTTGATAAAATTCCTATTTTATTTTTTGATTTACAAGCCTGTGAAAGTAACTCTACTCTGCCTGACGGAAAGCTTGAATAGAATCCAAGGATTGCGGTCACCATATTGATTGCCAATGCAGACAATGAAGTATGGTGATCCACACAATGGCGACATAGTAAGATGATTTTTCACGCTTCGCTTGGGGGCGTACAAGGCATGACAGTCATCGTGGCATTGTATTGCATACACCACAACTGTCATCCCTGCATCAATGGGCCTCCGGTCTTGCACTCGCCAACGAAATACGACAGCACGGATGCTGTCGCTTTAGGTTGATCTTTTGTGGGAGGGTAGTACTACCCAGTTGAGCCGGCCCGTTCGTGCTGAAATCAGCGTGGCTCTACTGCCTATAATTTTTTTTTGTTAATTATTTAATTAAGTAATTTTATAATTTAGAACATTTATTCTGACACTGACTATTAGCTCAAGAAAATTTGTGTCGAATTATTAAAAATAATCTATCTATACTTAGTCTGGCCATAAATACTGTTACACTTAATTATAAAAAAATATTACATTTGAATTTCGAATCTGTCATTTTTATACGATTGTTCATTGTGTTTTCTCATTTTGGCGCCAATACATTGTAAAATATTTTGCGATATTAAAATGGTGTGGGGTGATAAAGAGAACCGAATCGCTGTGATAGCATTACACAAAGTAGGTATGGAGCCAAATGCAATTTTTAAAACTCTCCATACACTTGGTATTAGTAAAATGTTTGTGTACCGGGCTATTAATAGGTACAATGAGACCTCCTCTGTTTGTGACAGAAAAAGATCTGGCCGTCCACGTAGTGTTCGTACGAAAAAGGTGGTCAAAGCAGTAAGGGAAAGAATTCGAAGAAATCCTGTCCGAAAGCAAAAGATTTTATCTCGGGAAATGAAGATAGCACCTAGAACCATGTCGCGTATTTTAAAAGATGACTTAGGACTTGCAGCCTATAAGAGACGCACTGGCCATTTCTTAACTGATAATTTAAAGAAGAATAGGGTGGTAAAATCGAAACAACTACTGAAGCGGTACGCAAAGGGAGGTCACAGAAAAATTTTGTTTACGGATGAGAAAATTTTTACAATTGAGCAACATTTTAACAAACAAAATGACCGTATTTATGCTCAAAGCTCTAAGGAAGCTTCCCAATTAGTCGACAGAGTGCAACGTGGACATTATCCGACTTCAGTGATGGTTTGGTGGGGTGTTAGCTATGAAGGAGTGACTGAGCCATATTTTTGTGAAAAAGGTATCAAAACATCGGCACAAGTGTATCAAGATACCATTCTTGAGAAGGTAGTTAAGCCCCTTAACATCACCATGTTCAATAACCAAGTATGGTCCTTCCAGCAAGACTCGGCGCCGGGTCATAAAGCTCGGTCCACGCAGTCTTGGTTGGAATCGAACGTTTCGGACTTCATCAGAGCTGAAGACTGGCCGTCGTCTAGTCCCGATCTTAATCCGCTGGATTATGATTTGTGGTCAGTTTTAGAGAGTACAGCTTGCTCTAAACGCCATGATAATTTGGAGTCCCTAAAACAATCTATACGATTGGCAGTGAAGAATTTTCCCATGGAAAGAGTGCGTGCTTCTATTGATAACTGGCCTCATCGTTTAAAGGACTGTATTGCAGCCAATGGAGACCACTTCGAATAAGCTTTTTATATTTTTAATTGTTTTATATTTATGTATTAAACTGACACACTGTAAAAGTAATAAATGTTATTTGCAGTTAACAATTTTCTTTTTTCTTTATTACAATATTTATGGCAAGACTAGGTATTTAATTTAAAAACCCCTAATGCTCTTGTAGGTACCCATGAGCGAAGCTTGCCATTTTCCTCATTTATTTGCGAATTTTACCTATTGGACATAAAATAAATCTTCGTGTTTGAATTAATAAAATAAATATTAGAAATGACCGAAACAATTTAATATAAAAACTGCGTCGGTGCTTAAGGTCTCGGCTTCGATTCCCGGGTTGGGCCAAAAATTTGTATGATCTGTATATATTAGTGTCTGAATTTGAGTGTTTTCTATGTATAATATGCATGTATTTACAAAAATAAAAGTATGTATGCTGTCACAGTACAAGCTTTGCTTAGTTTAACTAGATGGCGTTGCGTGTTAGATGACAAATTAAAAAAATAATTTATTGGTTTTTAAATCTTACGCCTATTTTATAAATTATACAATTTAAAACTAGGTATAACCAGGATAGGGTCTGACTGGGCGCGGCGTTGATTCTGGAGGGGACCTTAAATAATATGGTCCGGGTCCCCTTTATAGAAGGACGCCTGAGACCGGCCGTCGGGGTGGTTATTAGTGGAAACACCATATACTCCTGGCTCGTGCGTCCTCGAGGAGCTGAAGATCCGAAGGGATTTGCCACCCCGACAACAAAAAAAAATAAATAAAAAAAAGGTAAATATTATATACTTAATTGTGAACAAATTTGTTATAAAAGTTAACAGCTAAGATTTTGTTAATCTATTTATATTAATAATACAAAACTTTTTTAAGTTTTACTTCCAAACGGCACGTGGTCCGTAGCGCTCATATCGTCACTCGGCCTGCTTCTGCTAGGGTGACAGATGGCCTCACATGTCACCACTCTCAGGCTTGCGTTTATGGAGGACAGAGACTGCTTAGCGATCTCCGGTGTCTAAGATGTGAACGTGTGTCGACCAAGTTCCTGGTAGTAATTAATGATTGATGCGGCCTTCTCTCTCTCTCTCTAACTCTGGAGGAGTTTTAAGTTGACTCCTCTAATTCCAGTGAATTCTACTTCCCTGGGTAAATTCAAAATAGACAGTATCGAAAGCTCTTACTAAATCTAAGAAGATATCTGGTCGAGGTGTTTTGCATCAATATCTGTCAGCAATGAGACAGTCTGTTCAGTCGATCTTCCTAGTTGAAAATCAAATTGGATGGTCGACAGCGACCCGTGTGTATTCAGAAAGCTTCATCAACAGCCTTTTACAGTCCACTGCTGGACATAGGCCTCTCCTTAGCAAGGAGCTTTTGGCCTACTATACCACGCTGGCCAGATGGGTTGGAATAGGATTTGTTTCAGGTTTTCCTTCTCTTTGTGGTGATATTTTTCTGAATAGTTGGTGTCTAAGTTGTATGCGGTTCCTAGCCCATTGCCTGATGAACCGGGTAAATTCTAAACCTCTCTAGGTCCTGCTCCGCTATCTCCTGCACAATAAGATAATCAGAAAATAGTGCTATTTGCGGATGCCACTCCTCTGTTATTCAAACTTGAACGACAACAATAAGTTTTGGATGACGTGAATAGCATTCGCTCCAATGTCTTGAACTGGTTCATTGTAAACAATTTATTCTTAAACGAGGAAAAACTCTAAAGTATTAGATTATTACACCAAATTTCAAACATGTTTAAACCAGTGTTCTGATAAATAGAAAGAAGTTGAATCTTGTGGACACTATTAATTATTTGGCTATAATTCTAGACTCTAAATTGTGGTGGGGACAATGTATCGATGGATTGTCGATTAGACTCAGCATGCGTATTTTATAAAATTCTTCAATTTATATGTATACATTTACTTCACTTTTGGCCTAGTGTTAAGCGGTCGCCACGCCGCTGACTGCTGCGCTGAGTGTTGTGGTACAAATCTCCGTGGGAAGTGGGCCGGCCATATCTTCAGACGAACCGATGGTCGCTGGAGTCGAAGTGTACTAGAGTGGATACCACGATTGGGCAAACATAGTGTAGGGCGCTCTGCGGCGATGGACAGACGACTTGAAGAAGGTGGCTGGCAGCGGATGGATGTGATTTGCCCAAGACCGGGATGGTTGGCGCTTCTTGGGGTAGACCTTCGTTCAGCAGTGTTATTAGCTAATTAGACTATGGGGTTAAGCTTTGTAATCTTATATTGTAAGGTTTAATATATCGTCACGTATAACGGGCCGGCTCGACCGGGGCAGTACTACCCTCTCACAGAAGACCAACTTAATGCGACAGCATCCGTGCTGTCGTGTTTCGTTGATGAGTTCGAGACCGGAGGACCATTGATGCAGGTGACAGTCATCATGGTATCCGTGTGAGCCTTACACTGCCACAATGACTGTCATGCCTTTTACGTCCCCAAGCGGGGCGTGAAAAAGCTGCATTGTCTGCATTTGCAATGAGTATGGTGACCACAACTCTTGGATTCTATTCATGCTTTTCATCAGGCAGAGTAAAGTCACTTTGGCTGGTTTTTAAAATAGAAAATAAAAATTAAAAAAAAAATTATGAGGTGTATTATCTTCAGTACCCAAATGTGAGGGTAGTGTAACAAATTTTCCCATGTATTTTCTTTGAATATTATGACTGAAATTAATAAAAATTACATCATCAGTGTAATGAATGATTTCGGCATTTTCTGATAGGTCCTTTATACAGTGTGCATATATCGGACTCATGTTTATTTATACCAGACATTTATTTAGTTATTTTGAGACGATTTGCAAAATTTGAACGAAATACATTCTGTAGTTTATTCACAGGACCCTTTTTTCCGTTTCGCAGTTTACAACAACACTGTAATGGTCAATGACTTTTTACACATACGATATAATAATTAATGAAATTTAAAAAATAAAAATATTTTTAAGAGCATCCGTAAAATAATACTATGCATGACAAAGAGGTTCATAATCTTTATTTGTTTGGTTGGTCGCTGTGTCAGTGAATATAAAATAGAAGCATGTAATTGGCTAATACGTCACAGACATCATTTCTGCCAACCGACAACTAATCACTTTGTGCATCGTAATTGCGCGTCTTTTTATCTATTGATTGTAACAAAATATGTTAACAAATAAGAATTGTAATATTATTTGACTTCGTAAATAATATTGTTAATTTAAATGGCCGCTATACTATGCTAATGCGGCTACCGGCAAACAGATTATATTTTTTTCTTAACTTTAGCAAAGGCTTTCAGATTCTAGAAAGTAGCGTCAGTTAGTGTAAGACTTTACTTTGATTTGTAACGAGTCTCGCTAATTTCATTAAAAAGTAACGATGTTGATGGTGTTGTGCAGTGTTTGTGTGAAATTGAGTGCTGTGCTTGCTTGTAAGTCCTTAAATTATTTTAATTTACCGAAGTCGACATTCATAATGACGCGAGTGACCTTTACAGCCGTGGAATATACTGACATAGTTTTAATCAAAACGCATCTCTTGCTTTGCGAACATACCGTGAGAGATATGGAACCATTTGTGTATGTCCTACAGACAGCCGAACACTCAAAGTTTGGTGCCTCGTAATGTTGAGTTTGTCGCCCGAACACCGATCGCTCTTGAAGAATATGTGTTGGACCATTTCATGCGCAATCACATGCAGTTGACCTAGGGCTGCGCGTCAATTTGGTGTTCAGCATTAAAAAATTCATGATATCCTTCAAGTTTCAAGAGGAGTACAGGCCTCATTGAACAGAGATCAATCTGTAACAGTAGTGTATTGTCAGTGGTTACGTATCAAAGTAACAAATGACCCTGAATTCCTATCCAACATCGCGTGGACTGCCGAGTGTACCTTTACTCGTAACGGCATATGGAATCACCACAACTTGCGATATTGGTCTACGGAAAATGCTCATGCTGTGCACGACTCATCACACCAATACCGTTTCTCGTTGAATGTGTGAGCAGCATTTCACGGCAACCAAATTTTATGTCCTATTTTCATTGATGGAAATTTGACTGCTGTTAAATTTTTAGAATTGCTTGATGGCCCAGTGTCTAACTACACAGATGAACTGTCTGTATGTCATTAGACGGAGCGCCTTCACATTTAATGGTGGGTGCCAGAGAGCGTCTTAACTACATATTTGGTGAACAGTGGATAGGACGATATGGGTCTACACGATGACCACCTAGATCACAAGATTTGACACTTCGAGACTTTTTTTTTGTGTGGATGTGTGAAAAATGAAGTGTACTCAACAGACTTTGATTGTGTAGAAGAACTGACATCGAGAATCGATGCATTCGATAAAATAAAAGCCCTAGCCGTGAATGAAAGTTTATGTGCTTAAATACATGAAAACATGTTGCGAATTAAATAATTAATTAAAGAAGCAAATATTAATATAATTTAATAAAAAGTGAACCAACTGAAAACAGATCAGTGATAAGAATGTAATATTTCGTGACGCGATTCTTGGCTCGCATTTGATTTTGCCGTCATTTTTGTGCTGCTCGCGCTGCTGCTGTCTACAGGTGAGCGACCCGTGTAATCAATGGTGCTCTAATTTGGTATTTAAATAATTATATTTATTTTGTTGTAAACTAGCATTTCTGTATTTTTATGAAAGAAACCTTTAACGGAAGTATATTTCATCGTGTTACTTGTTAGTTACTGCTTTGCCAAAATCTGGGCGAAACGGTGTGTACAATTAACGGCGTGAGGCCAAAAATACTGCCTTGTGGTAAACCAAAACCAAGTTCCTGGTAGTTATTAATGATTGATGCGGCCTTCAGATACTGCCGCCGACCCATCAGTTAACTCTGGAGTAGCTTTAAGTTGACTCCTCTAATTGTAGTGAATTCTACTTCCCTGAGTAAATTCAAAATAGACAGTATCGAAAGCTCTTACTAAATCTAAGAAGATATCTGGTCGAGGTGTTTTGCGTCAATATCTGTCAGCAATGAGACAGTCTGTTCAGTCGATCTTCCTAGTTGAAAATCAAATTGGATGGTCGACAGCGACCCGTGTGTATTCAGAAAGCTTCATCAACAGCCTTTTACAGTCCACTGCTGGACATAGGCCTCTCCTTAGCAAGGAGCTTTTGGCCTACTATACCACGCTGGCCAGACGGGTTGATTCAAGTTTTTCTTCTCTTTGTAGTGATATTTTTCTGAATAGTTTGTTTCCATAGTCGCCTCTTACGACACCCATGGGATGAATAAGGGTGGTAACACTATGTATTCTTAATCCGCCACCACATGGATGATTAGAAATCAATAAACAACTGGTAAGCTGGATTCAGAAAGTTTGTTAATTGTTTATTAATTACGCTTAAAATTTGAAGTTAATTTGCCAAAATAAACTGTGCTTGAGTATTGCTGAATGGCAATAGCAGCAGATTTGCTGTAATTTTGAAATGGCAGATTTCAAACGATTTCTAAATCTTTGTTGCGTAACCTTTGCTTGAATTCTTTGATCTTATGCGTGAAAGTTAATGAGATGGTCGTTAGTTTGGTATCCTGTCTCCATAATCTAACTTCCTCAACAATACTTGATACACCTGTGACCTGGTGACGAATCAGTATTTGTAGTTTGAGGTGATATTTTGCCTCGATTCTCAGGAATTATGTTCGCGTTGAGAGCCGAGTGAAACGGGTTCAGCAAACGATTTGGGGTAGAAATATCACCAAACTTAGGTCTAAAAACAGAGCAGGATGGATATGTCCAAACTTTGTATTTATCTGATTGCTTATGGTATTTCATCATCATCATCGTCATCCAGCCTTTTAAAGTTCGCTGCTGGACATAGGCCTCTCCTTAGCAAGGAGGTTTTGGCCTACTTTACCACGTTGGCCAGACGGGTTGGAATAGAGTTTGTTTCAAGTTTTCCTTCTCTTTGTAATGATGTTTTCTTGCATACTCCGTTCCCTTAGTCGCCTTTTACGACACCCACGGGATGAATAGCGGTGGTAACACTATGTATTCTTAATACGTTACCACACGGATATGGTATTCTGCAATGTTGAGTTAAGGTGCCATTTTTGGATTCTACCAAGTCCCCAGCCTGCGCGCAAGCGTAATGATATCGTGTAGCTGTACCACGATCTCAGGCTGCACGAAGGAGGCCGTCTCGATCACACGCTCGTGTGTCTCGCTCTAACGAGCTGATCATGGAGTAGGGTAGGTCAGGGACGACGAACGTTATTAAAAACAAATCTTTTAATCGTTATAACTTTCGATTTCCTTAGTGTTTAAGGAAATAAATTTCAATACTAGATAGAATAGTAATTTTACTTTAATAGAACCACATATGACCACAGGTGACAGTTATCGTGGTAACTG
This sequence comes from Hypercompe scribonia, assembly GCA_949316085.1. Taxonomy (NCBI): domain Eukaryota; kingdom Metazoa; phylum Arthropoda; class Insecta; order Lepidoptera; family Erebidae; genus Hypercompe; species Hypercompe scribonia. The sequence continues at coordinate 8,340,172 of OX438997.1, forward strand.
TGTAAGCCTTACACTGTCACAATGACTGTTATATCTTTTACGTCCCCAAGCGGGGTGTGAAAAGCATCTGACAAGGCCGTCATAGTGTGGGTCACCATACTGCTTTGTCAGCATTCGCAATGAGTATGGTGAGCACAACTCTTGGATTCTATTCATGCTTTCCATCAGGCAGAGTAGAGTCGCTTTGGCAGGTCAACATAGAAACTATAAAACATCAACTTTCAACTACTGTTTTGTCAGTATAAATGACGACTTGTAACATGTCTGCTTCTGTTCAAGATATATATATATGTAGTATGTTTTAACTGTCTCGGTGGCGCAGCGGTAGTGAATGCGACTGCTGTGTTTGAGGTCTCGGGTTCGATTCCAGGGTCGGACCAAATGTTTGTATGAACTGCAAATATTTGTTTCGAAGTTTGGATGTTTTCTATTTATAGTATCTATGTATTAACAAAAAAAAAGTATATAAGTATTGTATCAGTCAGTCTAGTTATCATAGCACAAGCTCTGCTTAGTTTGAAACTAGATGACGTTGTGTGTCAAATGTCAGGAATATTTATTTATTTGTTAATAACATCACGGTTTTTTCTGTGTTATTTTCTATTATATTGATATTTCTTTATATTCCCGTGGAAATGCAGTTCATTGCGTGTTTTTATAGTACCAGTTTAGTTAGCACTCAAAATTAATACGCAATATGTGATTGATTTTATAGATTAGATCATAATCATAAGCTTTACGGAGACTTGTTGACACTGTCATCCGATTAATTAATTGTCTATGCATCATTGTATGAACATGTATGTATTTGTGTGTGTGTATGCATGTATGTAAGTATGTATTTCGTTGTTAAATACTTATACGCAAATTAAAAAATCAACCCTTACTGGCTCTAATATTACACCTGCTACACACATCTCTGCTTCACCCAAAGGTCGACTGGAAAAAAATGCCTATGGCATTAAGACCGCCTTATGCAGTGTAACGTATTTGCAGAAAGTGTAAATAAATAAATACATAATGATTCGAGGTGACTGTTTTCAGAGATGTACAGAAGTGATGGTCACAATGAGCAATCAGAGTCGAAGTTCTGACATGCCTGTCCCGCCTTCATTGCCTTTTTATTCTCTGTTCTGTGGGAAAGTTAAGCAGCCATAATAACTTGTGCCATGAGAATTACACATGTTATTATCAAGGTGACCTGTCGGAGTGTTTATTTCATAAAAAAACATCCAAAAAAAGTACAAAGTCAATGCTCTTGTCTTTATTATTATATAGGGTGGGCTAAGAATTCGTTAACATTTGAATCTAACATCCTGCGCAAACATGTTACGAGAGTTTTTGTGACGGATGCTAATGGAATTTACTGGCTACAATCGTAACACATGCTTTCAACAAGATGGAACCACACATCCAATGAGTCCCTGTCGTAGGTCAAAGACATGTTTCCGGAAAAGCTAATTTCCAGACGAGCCGACGTTCCAAGGCCACTCAGAAGTTCAGATCTATCCGTAGCAGTCTTCTTTTTATGGGGATTATTTGAAGAATCATGTCTATATCAATAAACCAAATACACTATGTGGACTAAAACAAAAAATCAGCGAAGAGATGTCGGCGATTTGCGGTCTCTTTGCCGACGAGTGTTCGAAAATTTCGGTGCTCGTTTAAAAGAGTGCAAACGTCGAAACGGTGGTCATTTAGACAATGTAAGTTTTAAAAAATAAATTTTAACTGATTAGCTTTCTTGTAAATAGACAATGTTAGTAATATATCGAATAGGTTTTTTTTAAGATTTTTTCAAATATTAACTAATCCGTAGCCTACCCTGTATGTTTAGAACCCATTAACTGCAATTCAGTTTTTTACCTTATACTGTTATTTTTAACTACAGATTATTGTTTTCCTTAATTTTGGATTTAAAATAATACAAGCTCAACTTACATCAGCTGTGATTGCTTATAATTGGATGAGCACAAAGCGTGTATTTTGTTCTTGTATTGTAAGAACCTGTCAAAGTGACTTTACTCTGTTTGATAGAATCCAAGAATGGTGGACAATGCAGTATAATGACTCATACTATGGCGGCCTAGTGAGATGCTTTTCACGCACGGGACGTAAAAGGAGTGACAGTCTTCGTGGCAGTGTAAGGCTCACACACTTACTACGATAACTGTCATCCCTGCATCAATAGGCCTCCAGTCTCGCGCTCACCAACGAAACACGACAGCACGGATGCTGTTGGTTTAGGTTGATCTTCTGTGTGAGGGTAGTATTGTCCCGTTCGTGCTCGCTCGTTCTCAAATTAGGGTATCAGTTGACCCGAAAAAATAAAATAAAAAAAGTAAAAAATTGTGATCAGAGTGCTAAAATTAAACCTAATTTAAATGTCTGCCGTTTATCATATCATTTAAATTAAAAAAAAACGGATAAGTGGTAGTCATACTCGTGACCAGAAAGTTCCGTATAAAATTTTATGTATTTTTTTAATTTTTAAATTTGTCTTTAAAAATATACTTCTAAATACTGATGAATATATAAAGTTAAATATTTAAGGGTAAAATATAAATTTATAGTTTCTATGTTGAGAACCTGCCAAAGTGACTCCACTCTGCCTGATAACAAGTATTAATAGAATCCAAGAGTTGTGGTCACTATACTCATTCTGAATGCAGGCATTGCAGTATAGTGACTCACACTATGACAGCCTAGTGAGATGCTTTTTCACGTCCCGCTTTCGGACGTAAAAGGCATGACAGTCATCGTGGCAGTGGCATCGACACACTTACCAAGATCAACCCCTGCATCAATGGGCCTCCGGTCTCAGGCACACCAACGAAACACGACAGCATGGATGTCGTCACTTTAGGTTGATCTTCTGCGTCAGGGTAGGACTGCCCCGATCGAGCAGGCCCGTTCGTACTGAACTCAGTATGGCTCTACTGCCTACAAAAAGTACTCATAAGAAACTTTTTTATGTTGTATTGACTGTCAAAAACGGTTTCCTGACCGGTTGTTAAATCAGCAAGTGTTCGATTCTTATCTTCCATTCTTATGATATTAATTCAAAAAGAAATAAGCATGTGTATCACCTGACTGTTTATCATTTTTTTATCCTGTGGGAATCCCCTCGGCTCGTCATTTCGTCGGGGTTTGTGGTGTAACGCAATCGGACCGTCTGAAACGACACAGTATGCCACTCGACGCCCGAGATAGAAGGATCCGAGAACAGCTGTTATTACGACATCCAAACCCTGCAGACCTGTTGCCATAGCACAGGCTCTGTCTAATTTAAGATCAGATGGCCATGTAAAGTTGTGACAAGTTATTAATATTTAATAAATAAATAAATATTTCGGACTACGCCATTAAGATACAATACCATCTAACTTCAAAATAACCAGAGCTTGTACTATGATAACTAAGCTTGCTCATGGATTACTTATGTAGTTTTTTTCTTGTAAATACACACATAATATACACAGAAAATACTCAAACATCAAAGCAAATATTTGCAGATCATACAAACATTTGGTCCGACCCGGCAATCGATCCCGGGACCTCAAGCACAACAATCACATTCACTACCAGTGCGCCACCGAGGCAGTCAAAAAAAGACAAGGTACGACGAGTTTTAAAGTTGTATGTTGTATAATATAGCTAGTTTTTTGTAAATACATACATATTATACATAGAAAACACTCTAACTTCGAAATTTTTGCAGATCATACGAAAATTTGGTTCGACTCGGGAATCGAACCCAAGAACTCAAGCAGACAGCATTTAAATAATAAATATATAACTTTGTTTCTTATATAAGTTATTATTCGATTTCAAAAGGAACAACCATAGAAGCTTAAAATACCTCGTAAATATTATTACCAATAGTTTAAATTATCCTATTTACTAATTTGGATAGATAGATAGGTACTCTTTATTGCCCACCATAAGTAGGAAACATACAACGTAGGATACAAACAAAAAATAGTAGTACAATGGGCGGCCTTATCGCAGGCTGCGAACCCTTCCAGGCAACCGTTAGATGGACTATACTGTATTGTATTATGTAGTCTGTGGTGCACATTGCAATTTACGTACATAAACATACATACAGATACAGCATATATTTGTTAAAAAGATAAATAATGATCCTTGATGAGTTTCTTAACAGTTTTAGTTGACCACACACACGAATATTTTATGATAATTGCAATTTGAAACCTCCATCAGTCCCGCATATGTTAATGACGAAAAGATATACGGGTTTCATATTACACGTTAGGGACGGAACCCTAAAAATTAATGACAATTTAGATTTAGAATTATTTTATGGCAAAGACATAAATTGCCATAAACAAAACCGGTAATAGTTATAATATTCAAGTTTTATATCAACTTACAAAAAATATCGCCATGGAAACCTAACACCAGTTTACAACAAAGAACCTTACTGTTGAGCTGAAGGTCGTGGGTTTGACCCCGACTCAGTACATTTAAATAATGAGGCCTAGGTATATTTCACTACACTACCATTTGCACCAACACATCCAATCTCAAGAAGCTGGATAATTGAGAGTACCTATCACCTCTATACTCATTTTTATTTATTCAAGAGTCTGCCAAAGTGACTCTACTCTGCCTGATGGAAAGCATGAATAGAATTCAAAAGCTGTGGTCACCATACGCCCAAACTATGGCGGCCTAGTGAGATGCTTTTTCACACCCCGCTTGGGGACGTAAAAGGCATGACAGTCATCGTGGCAGTGTGAGGCTCACACGTTTATTACGATAAACTCACCTCAGCAGAGTCCTTGAATTCTTAGGTCATATTGCGAGGAGGGTAAGTGATATCATCGCAAGGTTGTGATGATGACGAGCAAGATCGAAGGAAAAAGATTTCACAAGGCTGTCATAATGTGGGTCACCATACTGCATTGTCTGTATTTGTAATGAGCATGGTGACCACAATTCTTGGATTCTATTCATGCTTTCCATCAGGCAGAGTAGAGTCACTTTGGCAGGTTCTTAATATAGATAGATAGGTGTGGTGACACTCTGTATTCTTACTCCGTCACCACACGGAGACCCTGAATGAATGGTTCACGGTTATTGTGGACAATAAAACTTCGAACGAGCTTCAAGTAAATATTCATATATACTCCACTTCTTTTGCCTGTAGCGTGATGATAACCTTTCTCGATAGTTGTCCAATTGACTGCATGGTTGGCCTAGAGGTTTAAGCGGTCCTGTACGGTGCGCCGGTGTGGATAGCGGCTCCGACCGCCCAGAACAGGGCTCGCCTCAGGCGCCCTCAGAGGATATTGGCGGTTAGAGCCATACGCGGTTATCACACCGTATCGACGGAGGCGGCGTGCACCTGGGCTGGTACTCTTCCGTGGGATTTGGAGGCGGAAGTGCTCGCCGAAGTTTATCGGCGGACGGCCGACTTCCGGGCGGGCAGTGGCGTACGGCCCCCACCCAAAGAGATACGCGAGTGGCGTGAGGCCGCTCGTCGAACCACGATGGCTCGTTGGTCGTCCCGGCTGGGGGTTCCGCGAGTTGGCTTTGCCGCAGTAGAGGCTCTCCAGCCGGTCATCGCCGAGTGGGCAGGGCGACAGCACGGGACCCTTTCCTTCCGACTGACGCAGATCCTTTCCGGGCACGGCTGCTTCGTGAAGTATCTGCACTCGGTCGCCAGGAGAGAATTGAGTCCCGCCTGTCACCACTGCGACTGCAGTGAGAACTCGGCTCAGCACACACTAGCGGTTTGTTCCACCTGGGCGGCGCAGCGTGCGGTCCTCACTGCAGTTATTGGAGGAAATCTCTCGCTACCGGTCGTCATACGTCCCATGGCCGGTAGCGACAGTTGTTTTACCGCGGTCACAACCTTCTGCGAAGACGTAATTTCGCGGAAGGAGGCGGCGGAGAAGATCCAGGAGGACGATCTCCACTCAGATCCAATTCACTGCCGGTAAGCCTGGCGGCGGAGGCGCGCATACCAGCGCCTCAAGCCGCCTTGAGTGTGGGCGCGGGTGGACGGGACGGGTTTTTCCCTCCATCCGCTGTAGTGGCCAGCCGCGAGGAGGCGACGTCGGCGTGTGCCGTACGAAATTTTTCAAATCGGACCAATAGTTCTTGAGATAAGCGCGTTCAAACAAACAAACAAACTCTTCAATTTTGTAATATCACTATAGATGGTTTAGATGCACTGTCTAGTTCATCAGGCAGTTCTTAAATGTAAGTAGTAGTTTCAAAAATTTGCAAGCGTTTTCGTTAACAGTGCAAACAATATTATATTACCATTGCCCATGTGTCAGTGCTGTCAGCATATCGCAATATTAACATTTAAAGGCTGGGTCGAGTCCATTTTCTTCCGGCACAACGTGTAGGGTAACGAGCAAAGTACAATGACTCCATTGCGCCTTTTATATAGTAAATGAATTAAAGTACTGAAAAATAATGTGTCTGTCTGTATTACCTGTGATCCTGACTGCTAAGCAAGAGATCGTGAGTTTGATTCTCACCACGGACGTACTATTTCTGAGTACAGTCGGGTTTTTACCTGTTTTTTTCAGCTCGCGATTTCAGCAAAAAAAACATTCTTGATGTTTCATCATCATCATTAACAGACTTCAACAGTCTTCTGCTGGACATTGCCTCTCCTTAGCAAGGAGGTTTTGTCCTACTATACCACGCTGGCCAGACGGGTTGGAATAGGGTTTGTTTCAAGTTTTCCTTCTCTTTGCGCTGTTGCGTGATGTTGTGTTACATATTTCGTTCCGTTAGTCGCCTCTTACGACACTCAGGTAGAATATTATAAGTTGGTTGTTGTTTGTTGGTTGGTAAGGTTGGTGAGACTGTCACTCTAGCAGAAGCAGGCCGGGGAGGCTATGCGAGCACTACAGACTGCGCGCTCCCTTTCGGGGAGAGGGGGCAGTAAAGAAACCATGAGGTTTCCACAGAGGTGGGGGCTTGCAGCTGTAAGTGGCCCGAGGTACGCCGGGGTTCCAGGGATTTCCTTACTAGGGTGCACCTGGTCCCCTGGCTATTGGTACCTGAGACGGCGTGCGATTTTTGATCGGTTCGAGTCCGACATAACCACCCTTCGGAGGTATCTGTGGGGATTGTCGCACAGTACGTAAAAAAAAAGGGGGGGTGACACTCTGTATGTCACTGCCGTGTCAGTATGTCTGTACGTCACCGCACGTCTCTTGACGTTTAAATAATAAAATATATCTCGTGTAGCTCACTGTATAATCAATGATATATTAATAGAAGAAGAAAGGTTGTGAATGCAACTTAGTATAATTGTGTGGATGACTGTATCGTAAATAAATACCAATGTCCACTTCATTAAAACTAATATCGCGAAACATCTCGGCAAATACAATTAACATAGATTTTTATTATTATTACGAATTTCAATCAAATATACAGTGAAATATATTGTTCAATTGAGTAGTCTAAAACAGTGACGTCACAATTTGGTATTTAGTACATTTTTCATACAAAATTGTCGTTTTGACAGATGATAAAAAGTAACTAATTTGAGTAAGGTGTAATCTAGTCTATTATTTCCAAGAGTCTAAGAAAAAAACACGTTTTCCAATATAAAAGCATTGACTGCCTCTGTGGTGCAGTGATAATGTATGCGGCTGCTGTGCTTGAGGTCTCGTACCCGATCCGGTCGGAATAAATGTTTGTATGATCTTCAAATATGTTGTTTTCTATGTATAATGTGTATTTATTTACAAAAAAGAAGTATACATGTATTTATATCAGTAGTTTAGTATCCATAGTACAAGCTTTGCTTAGTTTGGGACTATATGACGTTGTGTGTGAAATGTCTGAAATATTATTATCTAATATATCAAATTCTCGTGTCACAGTTTTCGTTGCCATACTCCTCCGAAACGGCTTGACCGATTTTGATGAAATTTTTTGTGCTTATCTATGAGAATCGGTCAATATCTATTTTTCATCCCCCTAAATGTTAGGGGGAGTACAACCCTAATTTTTTTTTTTATGTTTTGGACAAAATTTTTAATTTCTATTTTTTTATGATACAACATATAAAAATACATACAATCCTCAATTTTCACCCTTCTACGATCAACCCTTATTTTTTAATAGCCATTTTAGTAATTTAATAATTTTTGATCCCGCTCAAATTACTTAGAAATAATTTATATGGCAAAGCAACGTTTGCCGGGTCAGCTAGTATTATATAATTATATTGTTTATGAATCAAATTGTGGTCCAACCTTCAATCTCAAGAAAACAGCTTATTCGGACCTCCAATGCTACTAGTGATTTTGCAAACAAACAAACACTTCAGTTTCGCAGTGTAGCGACTTTCACATTTAGCACAAACAAAAGTATACAACAGCGCCATCTAGCGAAGATACATCGAACTACGAATAGCGAAGAAACATCGAACTACGAATGATAATAATGAGCTACGAAGCAACTACTAATCCTGTATCGCGAAATAAAGATTCGCGCGGCAATTAGCATATATACAACATTCCAACATAAACCGTTGGGCCGTGGCCCGCCAGTCATGACCACCTCGCCTGGTCGGAGGATCCTCCCTTTGTGCCGGAGGGACATGAGACTCGTCCCTCCAAAATAGTATAGATATGTATGTATTTAGAAATATATTCTCAGATGTTTGTCACGGTCTGGTTACAGCAAAAGATTTTTTATTAGAGGATGTCAGTTGCTCTACTCTGCCTGATGGAAAGCATAAATGAAAGTCAAGAGTTGTGGTCACCATGCTCATTGCGAATGCAGACAATGCAGTATGGTGACCCTCACTATGGTGAGATGTATTTTCATGGCCCCAAGTCATCGTGACAGTGTAAGACTCTCATACGATAACTGTCACCCCTGTGTCAATGAGCCTCCGGTGTTTTACTTACCAACTAAACACGACAGCACAGATGCTATTGCTTTAGGTTGATCTTCTGTGAGAAGGTAGTACTGCTTCGGTCGAGCTGGCCATTCCGTGGTGAAATCACAGTCGGAACCGGCTGTCATGAACTTCTATGATAATCGTTAGTGGGAAGTTAGTGTCCTCTAATAAACTGACAACTGGTTCAACTTTCGAATTCAGTTCACCCTCAGTGTTGCAGAAGTCTGTTGCCAGTCGCTTCGTATAAAAACTGATAATCAGTTCAAACCGGTTGAACTAGGACCTCAAATAATCTTGGAAATAATGAAGACAAGCAAACTGATTTTCTTATTGATCTAAGCGTGATGTTAACTTTTCTCGATAAGTAGGCTATCGAATGTTAAAAGAATTAGCAGAATTGGTCCAGCGGTTCACGCGTAATGCCGTGACCGTGGGAAATAGGAATTATTTTTTATATTTATATAAATAATTTATTAATTTTTACTATTTAATTTAATTTTAAAATAAAATATATTCATAATGTTTAAAAGATTCAAATTTTTTTCTTATTTTTCTTAAAAAATATTTAATATTATATTTATTTTTTCAATTAAAATAATCCCCGCAAAAACTCTTAGTCGTGAAGTTTTATGAGCGGCCTTGTTTAAGAAAAAAAATAGTAAATTGTCTATGTAATTGTGTTGTCCTTTTTATGTGGTAATCAGCTATACTTATAAGATAATGACTGCCGTTAAACAGACTCAGCAGAGAAGTTGCTTGTAGATATATTACCTAAACTTTTTTATCAACAGTTGCTTATAATTAATTAAATAAATAAATTAATATTTCGGACATTTGACACAACATCATCTAGTTTCAAACTAAGCAGAGCTTGTGCTATGATAACTAGACTGACTGATACAATACTTATATACTTTTTTTTTGAACATACATATATATTATACATAGAAAACACCCAAACTTCGAACTCGATCGAAATATTGAATAAAAAAAAACACTGAAGAGGTGTCAAGGGACAACCGGATGGAACGAAGTTCCTTTCGATTAATTAGTGAAGGAATTGTAATAAAATTGGTTTTTATTATTATTTTCTATTATTTTATTATTTATTATGTACAAAAATGCTGTATAAACTTAACAAAACAAAAATGATCGTCGAGACACTACACTGTTCAAAACAAAATAGAAAGACAAAACGAAAATAATTGGTTTGCTTTCTATAAGAGAAAGACAAACAGAGAAATATGCGCACGCCGCACGGCTTACTACACTATAGTAAAAAGTGTCGTGACAACTTTCCGTCTGAAGTTTTGCCGTTTAGCTTCATTCGCATCGCGCGATAAGGAACTTCGTTCCAATATATGCTATATACTTTATCAAAGTACAAATTATAAATGCTAAATAGTTCTTCCTTCCTGTACAAATCAGTTAAAACCTGGAACTCACTACCAGCACACGTGTTTCCCTCCCACTATGATCCTGGGTCTTTAAAGTAGCGTGTGAAAAAGCGTCTCACACTTCATAATAACACACATATTTTTACACTTCACCAATTCACACGTATCGGTAGTCGAACCTGCGACCTCTTACATAGCTGTCCGAACATGTTGAAAGCACCTGTTATTCAGCTGATGACTATCAAACAATTGCTATGAAGAATCACCGCGTGACGTATTAAAGTTTGCAAGAGAATGGCGTGATGGCTGTATTCAGTTGGGCAAGTAAGCCCGCTGCGACCAAACGCCTGTGCGTTCTACGTCATCGCGGAAAAAAGTTACGACGAAAAAAATAAGTGTCATTCGTGACAGCTCTAGTGTTTGAATTGTGAATTCTAAATTTGAAAAGTGTGGATTTGTGTTAGTGACGGTGGGAATACGCGGGAACATAACACAAGGAATTTGACTGTTTTTTTTTAAATTGAGGTAATTTTTTTTTCTTGATTTATATTTTTTTTTAATTGTGTAAATAAGATAATAAAGACAATAATTTTAAGTAAAATTGGAATACATATTTTTCATGTCTATAAATATAAACAAAAAAAAAAAATCGTACATAATAACAAGCGAAAAAAAAAAAATTCTAATATTCTTTTACATAAAATTAAATATCTAACGTAAATAAGATGAAATAAAATTAATAAAAAGTTAATCAAACATAAAGTTTACTTACAAATTAAATTATTTTGTAACATAAGGGCAACATAATTAAAATGGCTGCCTATATTTTGATATTTCAGTTATGCAGTGTTATGTCACATTTCGCTAATAACGCTTTCACCCGTAGTGGGAGATGTAGGGCACTCGGTCACGAAAGTACTCCGAGATGAACGCCTTGTGATGCATTTAACCAAAGATATTACTTTCATTTTTTAAACTATGTTCAACTATTTTGTTCGTTTTTCCGCGACATTGCAAAATTAAGCAACCTCAGGTCAGTAGATGGGTGACCATTTTTAATATATTGAGACCTCTCCATGCCTCGCAGATCACGTTAAACCGAAGGCTCTGGTTGCCATACGAATATCTTCGGCAATCTGAGTTTACATTACGACTGCACGATTGGCCTAGTGGTTTAAGCGATCACCACGGCGCTCTCCACTACTCTGAGTGTTGAGGGTTCAAATCCTACAGGGGACAACACTTTGTGTGATTCACAAATTATTGTTCTGAGTCAGGGTGTTCTTTGTGTCCGTTTCTTGTATGTTTGTAAAGTAGCCCGCGATACAGGATTTATTACTAATGCGGGCGTAGTCTTTTTTTTTAAAAAATAAGAATTGTTGGCTGGAGCCCTATACAATTCGATCGATTACAGAATTTTATTATCGTCTGTGTACGACGTACTATTTTGGTAATAGTAACAAGTTCAGACGTATCGTATCAGATTTAAATCCGACCCCAAACTAATTTGAAGAAAAAAAGATACGGAGGCAATACTTAGTACTTTAGAGTAACTGTAGATACACCAGAATCCCTGAAAGTATAAATAAATTGTTATCCATACATGTTTACTTTTAACTGCCGTCGCGATTTAAGCAGTCGCCACGCCGTTCTCAACTGTTGTGGGTTCAAACCCCACATGGGACAACACTTTGTGTGATCCACAAAATGTTGTTCCGAATCTAGGTGTTCTTTGTGTTTGTTTCTTGTTTGTTTGTAAAGTGTCCCACGACACTCTGGATACATTCTTAATGCGGGCGTTATCTTTAAAAAAAAACAGAACAAATTTCAAATTTAAATTTTGTTCTTAAAAAAATAATTATGTTCAAATGTTTCGTTTCGATTTGAATTTTTAATGTGTTCTTAAAAAAACTACGGTCACGTATATTTATTTCTAAATTTAAATAATCATTACATTAAAACAAAATGTTCGAAATTTAAAATTTTTTCGTTTTATTTTTTAATAGTCACTGTTAATGATATGTAATGTTGCCCATTAAGAAATAAATATACTTTTTTTTTACTTGTGGTTATTAATACTTTATATTGTTACTTTTGAATTTATTTTATTTTAAGAAACAGTAATATAATAATAATATTTTTTGGACATCTGACATCGCCACTTAGCCCCAAACTAAACAAAGCTGTATGGGTACTAGACGACCGACATAAATATATTTATACTTTTTTTTGTAAAGATCCAAACTCCAAAAAAGTATTTGCATATCCAAAAAAGTATTCGCGACCTCAAACACAGCAGTCGCATACGCTACCACTGCGCCACCGAGGCAGTATTAATATAAAATTACATTTTTAATTAATTACAAATGGAAATAGTATGTCTGCTCTACTTTTTGCCTGTTTATTATCATATTTATTTGTTGAATACATTTTTAACGTTTTTACACATTTTTTTATTTTTGAATGTTTTAAATTTAATTTAAAAAATGTAAAAAAAATATTTTCAGAATAATTGCAGTTAAAAAAAATAATTTTGGTATCTGTCGGTGGTAACTTACGTACTTACTTCGTATTTAACTCTATTGAAATTGGATTTCTCAAATAGCATAAGTTACAGGTACGCGACCCTGAACTAGACCTCCATAATATACTTACACCCCCCAATTAGGTACGAGGTAGGTACGTTAGGAGCACTATCCCTTCCCATTTAATGTACCTTTTCCTATCAACCCCCCCCTTTTTTGCTTACGCTAACAGTTTTTACTCAGGTTCGATTCCCAGGTCGAGCAAAAATAAGTATTACTGAGTTTTTCTAATTACAGAAATGTTACATAACAGCCCGGAGTTTGAAAGTTGGGGTTTTTGAACCCCGTACCACGTAAAACTATTGCTGCTGAGCCTTAACTTAATCCGGTCGTGTCGGGTAGTCGTTTAATTGGATTATTGAGTGAGGGAACAGATGGTGCACCTGTGTTTGCGCACACTTTGTGCGCTATAATATCCCATCCGTAGTTGACAGATCTCCGTTGAGACTGTACGCTGTGGCTGAAATGGGCTAGGAGTAATATCTATTCCCATTTTACCTACCTTTCCCTTTCAATTTTTCCATTTTTAATTCCAAAATTTCCAAATTGTAACGGTCTTAAGCTTGTCGACTATTCTATATATGGGGTAAATTTATAGTTGACCTAATTAGAGACCGAAGGCCGATTGATACAGGGGTGACAATTATCGTGGTAACTGTGTAAACCTTACACTGTTACGATGACTGTCATGCCTTTTACGTCCCTAAGCGAGGTGTGAAAAAACATCTCAAGGCCGTCATAGTGTGGGTCACCATACTGCGTTGTCAGCATTTGGAATGAGTATAGTGACCACAACTCTTGGATTCTATGCATGTTTTCCATCAAGCAGAGTAGAGTCACTTTGGCAGGCTCTTAATATAGAAAAAAAATAATTAGATGCTTATCAAACCTCCGATAAAATATATACGATGTACTCGTATGTATGTGTTTAGAGAATAGCTTGTTGGCCTAGTAATAAGTAATGCTGACGGCTAAGCCAGAGAGCGTGGGTTCGATTCTCGCCCAAGAAGAGTATTGTATTGTCTGTATGATAAAAAACTATTTAGAAATATATAAGTATGTTTGTTTTTAAAAAGACCACACCCGCACTAAGAATATATCCTGTGTCACGACAAGAACACCAAGATACAGAACAACAATTTGTGGACACATAAAGTGTTGTACCATGTGGGGTTTGAACCTACAACACTTAGCGCAGTGACAGCGATCATTTAAACCAGTAAACTAACGGTGCAGTGAAATCGTCCAGTCTGTCGTTTATCAGCAGTTTGGTTATCATAGTAAGTTTTGTCTAGTTTTAGATTTAACGGCCATTGGTGAAACGTGAAAAGCTGTAAAAACTCTTACATTGTAAATATCTTGGACAAAGATAGATCATAAAATGGTCACTAGAGAAAGTCACTTTTGACTCACTCATCCGCGTAGCTTTCAGTGCATCTCTCCCGTTATTACAACATTGCTCGGTTCCTATTGGTCATAGCGTGATGTAATAAAGATTAAAGCCTTCATAGATAAATGAGCTTTGTAACTGTTGAAGAATGATTAAATTCGAACCAGCAGTTTTACAGTAAACGCGTTTCAAAATATTGGTATATATTGAAACGTTGGCCTCTGACGTTGAACTGACTTCTAAGTTCTCTACTTACATTGAATATTAACTTATAATTGATTAAATAAAAACCATTTTTGTAAAAATAAATTGATAGTATATCAGAAAGATGCTCGTGGTTTAATGGTAATGGAAGTAGGCTACTCATTATTCATTCATTTCGCTCATAGTCGTCATCAACAGCCTTTAACAGCCCACTTCTGGACATAGGCCTCGCCTTAGCAAGAAGGTTTGGTCTACTAAAGTTTTCTTCTCTTTGAAGTGATGAGTTTTTGCGGTATTTTCTCCCTTAGACGCCTCTTACGGCACCCATGGGATCAATAGGGTTGGTGACACTCTGTTTTTTTAACCCGTCATCACACGGACTCGAAGACTCAAGAAGATTCAAATAAAATGAAAAAATTGAGAGCTAATAGATTAGCACGTGTGCACCTCGTGGCAGCTGTCCATCGAATACCAGCCGCCATTGCTCGTGGTTTCACAGACCTTATTCAGGGTTACCCGCTCTTATTTTAGTAACATTAAATCGACTAAAACTAAAACAAAATTAACAAATCGAGTTATGATTAAATAAATTGAAACTTGATAATAATACAATTTAAAATCAAAACTAATCCATAATCAACGTGCCCTCATGCATATATATTAAGTGGTTCTGAGAGAAGGCTTGTACCTGAATGTGGTTATAATCTAGTCTTTAGCGATTTGTCTATGTTTAGAAGCCGGGCAAGGTCTGCCGGAGTACTCTGGACTGTATTTTTAAGGTGTACAAAAGTACTTTGGAATTAACTGATATATAAATCAATACCTTGTGTTTTTGTCCATTTGGTAATAGATTAAGAATACATTGTGTTACTACCCCTATTCATCCCGTGGGTATCGTAAGAGGTGACTAAAGGAAATATCATTACAAAGAGTAAAAACTTGAAACAAACTCTATTCAAACCCGTCTGGCCATCGTGGTATAGTAGGTCAAAACCTCCTTTCTAAGGAGAGACCTATGTCCAGCAGTGGACTGTAAAAGGCTGTTGAAGATGTGTTTTTAGTCGGTTCAATTCCAACATATCACATTATCCAGAGATCTGGTAAAGTGATGAGCTGTGGAGGTTTCTATAACAAAAAGACGTGTGTCATAGTTATGCGCATATCCGTGACATTTAGATGTCGTGTTTTGACATTTTTAACATGCGATATTATGATTGCCCATTGATGTAGGGGTGACAGTTGTCGTGGTAAGTGTGTAGAACCTTACACTGCGTACATTACGTCCCCAAGCGGGGCGTGAGAAGCCATCTTGGCGTGGGTCACAATGTTGCGTTTTCCGCATTCGCAATGAAAATGGTGACCACAACTCTTGGACTCTATTCATCAGACGGAATAGAGTCACTTTGGCAAGGTTTTAAAATAAAAAAACATCTAAATTAACTTTTCTATTCAAATAACTTGTAAAATCATACCAAATCTAATGACATTTTCACCACAGTAGTGGAATCATTTCTTCATGTCCCAACTGTGAGTATTTATTCCACAGCAGTGTTAGTAACATCAGGCTTTCTTATTTGTTCTGTTTACTATTATTAATAATAATAATTACACCATTTATTGCCGAAATACTTATACTTTTTGTATAATATACTTAGTCTGGCCATAAATACTGTTACACTTAATTATAAAAAAATATTACATTTGAATTTCGAATCTGTCATTTTTATACGATTGTTCATTGTGTTTTCTCATTTTGGCGCCAATACATTGTAAAATATTTTGCGATATTAAAATGGTGTGGGGTGATAAAGGTGAGAAATCGCTGTGATAGCATTACACAAAGTAGGTATGGAGCCAAATGCAATTTTTAAAACTCTCCATACACTTGGTATTAGTAAAATGTTTGTGTACCGGGCTATTAATAGGTACAATGAGACCTCCTCTGTTTGTGACAGAAAAAGATCTGGCCGTCCACGTAGTGTTCGTACGAAAAAGGTGGTCAAAGCAGTAAGGGAAAGAATTCGAAGAAATCCTGTCCGAAAGCAAAAGATTTTATCTCGGGAAATGAAGATAGCACCTAGAACCATGTCGCGTATTTTAAAAGATGACTTAGGACTTGCAGCCTATAAGAGACGCACTGGCCATTTCTTAACTGATAATTTAAAGAAGAATAGGGTGGTAAAATCGAAACAACTACTGAAGCGGTACGCAAAGGGAGGTCACAGAAAAATTTTGTTTACGGATGAGAAAATTTTTACAATTGAGCAACATTTTAACAAACAAAATGACCGTATTTATGCTCAAAGCTCTAAGGAAGCTTCCCAATTAGTCGACAGAGTGCAACGTGGACATTATCCGACTTCAGTGATGGTTTGGTGGGGTGTTAGCTATGAAGGAGTGACTGAGCCATATTTTTGTGAAAAAGGTATCAAAACATCGGCACAAGTGTATCAAGATACCATTCTTGAGAAGGTAGTTAAGCCCCTTAACATCACCATGTTCAATAACCAAGTATGGTCCTTCCAGCAAGACTCGGCGCCGGGTCATAAAGCTCGGTCCACGCAGTCTTGGTTGGAATCGAACGTTTCGGACTTCATCAGAGCTGAAGACTGGCCGTCGTCTAGTCCCGATCTTAATCCGCTGGATTATGATTTGTGGTCAGTTTTAGAGAGTACAGCTTGCTCTAAACGCCATGATAATTTGGAGTCCCTAAAACAATCTATACGATTGGCAGTGAAGAATTTTCCCATGGAAAGAGTGCGTGCTTCTATTGATAACTGGCCTCATCGTTTAAAGGACTGTATTGCAGCCAATGGAGACCACTTCGAATAAGCTTTTTATATTTTTAATTGTTTTATATTTATGTATTAAACTGACACACTGTAAAAGTAATAAATGTTATTTGCAGTTAACAATTTTCTTTTTTCTTTATTACAATATTTATGGCAAGACTAGGTATGCATCAAATGAAATTTAAAAAATAAGCATAGATTATAAAATAATTTCTAATTCAGATTGCCCTACGGCACAGGCTTTCTCCAACTCTCTCTATTAGTTTCTGTCTACCGCTACTCTTTTCCAAATTGGTTCTAAGGTCATTTTTAGATCCTCCCATCTTCTTACTTTATTACTTCAGTGTTTTCCCTTAAGTACCACACTGTCACCAGTTTACGCCACTACGCTTACACCACATTACTGCCGTATTTTGAATATTCATGTGTCGCGGGGGACTTTACAAACACACAAGAAACGGACACATACAACACTGAGACTCAGAACACTAAACGATAAATGTGACAAACTTTGAGGCCAGTCTGTTAAGAGAAATATTATAGAGATTGGTCTACAAATGATAAAAGTACACAGAATAAAAATTATCTTAAGTAACAACCTCCTCTTTCTGAAGTAGGTTAATTAATGTGTCACAGCCTGGTAATTCGTAGACCTATAACACAATGAACTAAACTCCAGAGTCATGAACCCGGGTCACGCAAATAAATCTAGGTTACAAACACGCTAATAAAGTTAGCTTGGTGATATAAATTGTATTTGATAGAATTGGCAGCCTGACCTGTTGGTCTGGTAGTGGACCTTGAATTAGAGACTTTGAGTTTGATTTCCATCTTTATATATATTATATATAAGAGCGATATAAGCTTTTCAAGCGGGGTTAGAAAGAGTTCCACGGATCGTCTGAACTCGTCCCAAGTGTGCTCGATTGAACATTTACACTTGGAAACTTCACAAGTGCAATCTTATTAGGATTATTGCTTTAAATATGAACATGTAAAAGTGGTAGACTACCGAATTCCAGTGTAGGGATTAAGAAATAACACACAACCACCAGGTTAGAGCTCCAAAGACAGGAACCTCCTCACTACACGGTCCGTGTCAAGGACGACTGCCATCTGCTTCAATATCTGTCTTTTTCTTTAACATGTGGAAACCCCCTCGGGCCGTCACCCCATCGGGGTTTATGCCGGGGTGGTGTGTCGGAATCGGACCGACTAAAACCACACGGCGTGCCACTCTGTGCCTGACATAGGAAGGATCCGGGAACAGCTGTTTTTACGGCATTCAGATCTGCTTCAGTAGCTTGATCCAGCCTTCTAACGTGAGCCTCTTAAAGTGTTGATGGAGGCTATTGGCTATCAGAACGATGATCACAGAATCCGCATTCCACGTACCAATAATCACGTGAGATAAAATCAAATAATAATAAATATTATTATAGTCACTAATATAGATTTTAGTGGTATTTAGTATCTTTTTTTTTTTTTTTTTGACTCGTTATATTGTATTATTAGGTGTTGTCTTTTACGATGAATGTTGTTAATAACATGTTTTCAGATTACTCAGAATTTCCTAAGAAAGACGGCCATTTTATTTATTATTCATGAATAATACGAAGCAATATCAAATAGATGACGATGTTTCGCGCTAAATTAGATCATCAACAGTCCACTGCTGGACATAGATAAGGCATCCTTAGCAAGGGCGCGCTATCCTACTATACCCCGCTGGCCAGACGGGTTGGAATAGGGATCGTTTCAAGTTTTCCTTCTCTTCGAATTGATATTTTCCTGAATACTTTGTTCCTTTAGTCGCCTTTTACGACACCCACGGGATGAATAGGGGTGGTAACACTATGTATTGTTAATCCGTCACCACACGGACAATGTGCATACATACATTGGTATACCATAAATAAATAAACTGCTGATAAACATACTATATTATACCATGAATCACTAAATACTATAGATAAAATGTATAGATAATATTATAGATAAAATGGACTCAATCACTAAACAAATGATCATACTCATCACTCAATAACATGTTCAGAGTGAAAATCGAACCCACGCCTTCTTGTCAAGCCCGTTAACGACAAGACGGACAGACCTGTTACGTATAAAAAAACTGCCAAACTATTTTGAAGGCTTTCTCCAATAGATCTCAGAAACGGTGGCCGACATTTTGTATCATTTTTCATTTTCGGTTTGATGTTGTGGGTAAGCAATTATAATGCAATTTTAAAGTCATTAGTTTTAATAATAGGTCAGCTCAGTGCACGACAGTGTAATTTTACATTTAGTTACTATTTTTGACGGTTCGTTAACCTTCATATGGCCGTCATTTTGTCCTTAAGACCCTCGGGTTTTTTTGACAACTGTTGACAGGTCAATACGTCAGATTTCTAAACGACAGACCCTGTGCTGTGCTAACCAGATTTCTGACAAAAATACTTATCCTACTAATATTGTAAATGCGAAAGTTTGTTTGTATGTTTGTCAATCTTTCACGAAAAAAGTACTGAACGGATTTGGATGAAACTTTACAGTAATGTAGGTTCGAAATCGGAAGAACATATAGGCTACAATTTGTATTGATTTAATGTAATTTTGGTCGTAACACAAGTCAATTAAGTCGGGAAAAAATCTGGCGTCTGAGAGTTATCTTGACGTACGCTGATTAAGCCATTGGGGTTATAGAGAGATGATGTACCGTAGGATTGTTTGTCTTATGGAGAATGTATACCTTTTATGGGGAAGCCACTATGACCAGAATTGTGAACCAAAAATTTAATTAAGTTAAATATTGTTTTACAATGCACATTTCAGTCTATTTATCAAACTCTTATCAAAATCAATACATTGATCCAGACCAAATTGCACGCGACCGAAACCGCAGGCAAAAGCTAGTATATATCAAAATCCATACATATTATAGTTAAATTAATACACCCAGACACAGAACAAACGATCGTGCTTATAACATAATAATTTGTCCTGGGTGGGTATCGAACCCACTCTTGCTTAGGAGTCAGGGTCACTAACAACATTCAAGTCAATATCACCTAAATGTAAGTCGCTGTCACTACCCCACTTCTAAGAGTTATAGCGTGATGTTTGACACTTTTAAAAAGATAATTGTTACGACTAGCGTAAATATGACCTGGTTGATCTATTACGATATACTAGAAGGGTCCAAAATAAAACCACATCTGTTATCTGATCTATTGTTTTTTTTTTTAATGAATCTACAGTAAGTTATACTAATGCTGGTAAACAAAAATAGCGCGATTCAGGCAAGCAGTACAATGACACCTATCGAGGCTTAGGGTAAATATATTTGTAATTATTGATACAACAAAACTGTTTGAATAATAGTTTTGGTCGTAAACAATAATAGTTAAAGCAATTCACTAAATTTTATTTGTGTAAAATGTATTTGAATAAATCCTGTGTTGCGAGGGACTTTACAAACATACAAGAAACGAACACAAAGAACACCCAGACTCAGAACAACAATTTGTGGATTACATAAAGTGTTATCTCGTGTGGGGTTTGAAGAAGTAAGTAAAGATCACATGAAGTAGAGGCCGCCGTGGCGACCGCTTAATCCACTAGGCCAATCGTTCAGTCGTAGTTATTGGTCATCGACATACTTTTACAATCCACGGCTGGACATAGACCTCTCCTTAGCAAGGAGGTTTTGGCCTACTATACCACGCTGGTCAGACGGGTTGGAATAGGATTTGTTCCAAGTTTTCCTTCTCTTTGTAATGATGTTGTCTTGCATACTTTGTTCCCTTAGTCGCCTTTTACGACACCCACGGGATGAATAGGGGTCGTAACACTATGTATTCTTAATCCGTCACCAACCGGATAAATTATTAGTATATTTAAAAATACACGAATTTAAACAAATTTATGTATAAAACGGGAATCAAACGGACACCTGATCTCTATCGCCATAGCTCAAAGGTCAACATCGTTTAAAAAATTACGTATAAATTGGTTACATAATATGAATATTTAATTGAAGCTCTTTCGAAGCTTTATTGTCCACAATAACCGTCAACCATTTATTCAGGGTCTCCGTAAGACACCTATATAGCTATCTTAAGAGCATGCCAAAGTGACTCTACTCTGCCTGATGGAAAGCATGAATAGAATCCAAGAGTTGCGGTCACCGTACTCATTGCAAATACTGACAACGCAGTATGGTGACCCACACTATGGCGGCCTTGTGAGATGCTTTTTCACACCCCGCTTGAGGACGTAAAAGGCATGACAGTAATCGTGACAGTGTAACGCTTACACAGTTACCTCGATAACTGTCACCCCTGCATCAATGAGCCTCCGGTCTCACACTCACCAACGAAACACGACAACACGCTGGCGCTTTAGGTTGGTCTTCGGTAGGAGGGTAGTACTGCCCCGGTCGAGCTGGCCCACTTGTGCTGAAATCAGCGTGGCTCTACTACCAAATAGTAAGGTTCCAATATAAATTTTATTTTTTAGTATTTATTGCGTTTGTTTGTGTTTGGTGGCTTGTATATTACCGATAAATAAGTATGATATGGGTTTTATAAAGTTACCCACATATCAGCTCAAATGTTGAGGCAGTACATTGTACTGGGTTATATTGTAGATTATTTCTCACATAAACAAACAAACCACCTCATCGTTTTTGTTCTCGGGTTTAAAAGTACGTGTTAAAGTGATTTACTGTTTACAAGAATACTTCATTTATCGCATTCAAATCACTTTGTAGCTAAACTGTTAATCAATGTGAAGGCAACCTGCTCGATGGTCTAACGGTTAGCGTATGCGGCTGCTAATAAAGAAGTCTTGGGTTCGATTCCCGGGTCGGATCAAAAAGAGTTTTTTCGGTTACAGAATTACTTAATAACAGATCAGAGTTTAGAAATTGGGGTCTCAACCCTCGTGCCTCGGAGAGCACCTAAAGCAGGTCGCCTGCCTGATCTCTCCTCAGTCGCGTTGGGTAACCGTCCAGTGGAACACCACAGAAGACCAACCTCAAGCGACAGCATCAGTGATGTCTTGTTTCGTTGGTGAGTGCGAGACCTTAGGCCTATTGATACAGGGGTGACAGTTGTCGTGGTAACTGTGTGAGCCTTACACTGCCACGATAACTGTGATGCCTTTTACGTCCCCAAACAGGGCGTGAAAATGCATCTCACAAGGCCGCCATAGTGTAGGTCACCATACTACATTGGCTGCATTTGCAATGAGTACTCTTGGATTCTATTCATGCTTTCCATCAGGCAGAGTAGAGTCAGTTTGACAGGCTCTTGTTAGGCGACCGTAACGTTAATTTATTGGAGAATGGACTAGACCTAACAGCCAATAGGTACCTATTATTAACAAACTTGGGACTTCAGTGCGGCGCTCAAGATATTACGCGCGAGGCGGTTGTCGGTCAATGCAAGTAGCGGGGGTCCACACCTATACACTCACGGGCCGCATAACCGACCTTTATGTAACAGATATTTTAGTTGCAATTGATAAACAAATAAATAAAACAGTACTTGTTAAGTTGGATACGATAATAATACCATTAAGGAGAAACTTAATAATAGTCTTTGGGCTTTTCTCATGGGCCCTTGTGAGTCACTAAGAAACAGATTCAAAGAAATTAACATTCTCACACTACACTCACAATACATTTACGAGAATCTTTTGTATGTTCATAAAAATCTGTGTAAATTTAAGAAAAATAGTGATCTCCATCAATTTAATTTAAGAAATAAAAATAAACTTGCCTTGCACACTACTAGGCTCCATAAAATATCGAATTCGTTTGTGGGTCAATGTATACAATTTTATAACAAATTACCAAACAACATAGTATTATTATCTATTAGTAAATTTAAGAAATTTGTTAAGCTGAGGTTGTCCAAAAAGGCTTATTACTCAGTTTCAGACTATGTCACAGATTTAGATGTTTGGAAATGAATTGCTCTTTTTTTAAGACCTATGATTGTGAATATAACTGCTATTTTAATATTTAAAAGATTTTGAGTTAAAAGAGTGGTGGTGAGTTTCTTTCCTGGGTTCTTTTCTCACCACTCTACCATGAACAATCTGCGAACCCAGCTAGCTATAATTTTAATCGACAGATTGTTCATCTTTCATCTTTTATTGTTTTTTTTTATGACGTTCATAAGTGTCTTTTGTGACCTAAATGAATAAATGAATTTGACTTTGACTTTGACTTTGGGCTCTGTGCAGCTGGAAATACTGGATCCTAATGAATTGCGAATTGCGAAATTGAAATCGACTGCTCGGTTGGCCTAGTGATGGCCTGTGCTGAGTGTTCTGGGTTTCAAATCCCACATGAGACAACACTTTGTGTGATCCATAAATTGTTGTTCTGTTCTGGTGTTCTTTGTGTCCGTTTCTTGTATGTTTGTAAAGTCCTCCGCGACACAGAATTTATTCCTAGTGAGGGCGTTGTTTTTCTTTAAAAAAAAATATGTATATGCGAAAAAGTGTGAAACTTTGACGATAACAATGGTATTATACTCATGTAAATAAAAACAAGTGTATGATTATGTAACCTCCTTTTCATAAACACGAAGAACTTTCGTTTACTGCAAAAGGCTGTATGCTGTAGACAGTATAGCCACGCTGTAGTGGGTAGAGCCACATTGATTTCGGCTCAACCGGGGCAGTAATAGCCTCCCACAAAAGATCAACTTAAAGCGACAGCATCCATGCTGACGTGTTTCGTTGGTGAGTGCGAGACCGGTGGCAAATCGGTACAGGGGTGATAGTTGTCGTGGTGAGTGTGTGAACCTTATATTACCACGACGACTCGCAATGAGTATGGTGACTCTTGGATTCTATTCATGCTTTCCACTAGGCAGAATAGAGTCACATTGATAGAAAAAAACAACATCCGAATGTATGCATAACCGAATATAGCATTGTCAGTACTTAAGGTTGGAGAGAGTCACCCCTCAAATTCCAATTAGAAAAAAATTAGAAAACATCCAAACTTCGAAACTAATATTTGCAGATCATACAAACATTTTGTCCGACCCGGGAATCGAACCCGAGACCTCAAGCACAGCAGTCGAATTCACTACTGCTGCGCCACTGAGGCATGTTGTCGATAGGTAACTAATGCATACCTTCTATAATGCCTTGACAGACTCGAACAGTACGATTTGGGTACACATGGACTTACATTCTACACTTTAACAGCCCACTGTTGGACATAGGCCTTTCCTTAGCAAAGAGTTTTGGCCTACTATACCACGATAGTTCCTTCTCTTTGTAGTGATGTTGACTTGCATATTCTGTTCTCTTAGTCGCCTTTTACGACACCCGTGGGAAGAATAGGGAAGCTGACACTACACTCTGTATTGCTAATCCATTACCACACAGAGATGTTTAATGTTTCCACCATATTTAAATACTTATTTATCAGGTAGTAGAGCCACGCTGATTTCAGCACGAGTGGACCAGCTCGAACGGGGCAGTACTACCCTCCCACAGAAGACCAACCTAAAGCGCCAGCGTGTGGTCGTGTTTCGTTGGTGAGTGCGAGACCAGAGGTCCATTGATGAAGACTTAAATATGGATTACGTTAAACTATTTAGAATGTGTAACTCACTTCCGATCCACTTTGAGGTTAAATTAAATACTTCAGTTACATAATTTAACACAACATTTGTATCTAATCCGTCTAGACAGAAACAGGAAGATTTTGTTCAAAGATAACATCCGCACTAGAAACAAATCCTGTGTCGCGGGAGACTTTACAAACATACAAGACTCCTAACTGAATCTGGAGACAATTTATTAAGCAGAAACGGTACCAAAGAACTTCTTATTTGTATATCTAAGTACTTTGTGATTTTCCAAATGATACTCGTAAGTACTGCACGGATGGCCTAATGGATTAAGCAGCCGCCACGCCGCTCTCTACTTCTTTTGCGCCAACGCTTTGTGTGACCCACAAATTATTGTTCTGAGTCTGGGTGTTCTTTATGTCCGTTTCTTGTATGTTTGGAAAGTCTCCTGCGTCACATTATATATCCCTAGTTCAGGATTTGTCTTTTTATAAAAAAGAAAGAAAAGGAAACAGGTTCTTATTACGTCTTTAGTTTTATTAAACGTCCAATTGATTTTACAAGCTTTGACGTCACTTCTGTTATGGTCAACCATTAATTCACAATAATAGATTCGTTAGTAAAAAATAAAAGCAATTTGAAACTATAAGAACACTTCATTAAATAATAAATTATAACCATAGACAATTAGTCCATAATAATAATGATCGAATACATCTCACACAGGGCCGTCTGATCCCAAACTAGGCTGAGCCTGTGCTATGGGAGACCGGAGGCCCATTGATGCAGGGGTGACAGTTATCGTGGTAACTGTGTAAGCCTTACACTGTCACGATGACTGTCATGCCTTTTACGTCCCCAAGCGGGGGGTGAAAAAGCGTCTCACAAGGCCGCCATAGTGTAGGTCATCATACTGCATTGTCTGCATTTACAATAAGTATAGTGACCACACTTCCTAGATTCTATTCATGCTTTTCATCAGGCAGAGTAGAGTCACTTTGGCAGGCTCTTAAAATAGAAAAAAGAATGGTAGCCAGACTGCTGATAAACATACTTATGTATTTCTAAATACATACATATCATAGATAAATTACACACAGACACAGAACAAATGATCGTGCTCATCACACAATATTTGTTATAGATGGAAATCAAACCCATGATCTCCAGTTCAGCAGTCAGGGTTGCTAACCACTAAGCCAACATACCAGTCGAAATAAAAATTTAATTATGGTTATCATTCTACAAAATACATAGATTCATCCTCACACTATATTAAGTTTCGCATTAGACAATAGCCATAGGGTTTCAACCAAGAACTTAGGGTCCCAAGTCAGCCCCATCAGCAAGTGATGCATCCGCTAATTGACGGACGAGGCTCTGACAAACAAAAACTGGACTCGCTACTTATTCACCAACAATTATCAACAGCCTTTTACAGTCCACTACTAGACATAGGCCTCTCCTTAGCAAGGAGGTTTTGGCCTACTATTCCACGCTGGCCAGACGGGTTGCAATAGAATTTGTTTCAAGTTTTCCTTCTCTTTTGTCCTAAGTCTTGTATACTTGGTCCCTTAGTCACGACACCCATGGGATGATTAGGGGTGGTAACACTATGTATTCTTTATCCATCACCACCTACTTATTGCGTGAGACAAAAACGCCGACGAAAAGTGGGTGTTTAATATGCCTCTGCTTACCGTTCCGGGGGAACAGGTGTGATTTTATGTATATATTAGACAACAAGCCTATTATCGTTAACTGAACTGGGAATTAAATGGAAAAATTGGGTCCAAATTGAAAGGGCAAGTGATAAAGATACTTTAAACACGAATAATACCCATAAAACTATACTCGTATATACAGAACCTAAATCGTTGGCAAAAAAACATTTAATTTATTCATCCCTAATGAATAAATTAAGGGCAGAACGGCTGTGATAAAGTTCGTCATTTTCAAAGTTGAAACTAAGAAGAACACGAGCGAAGCTGTGGGTAAACACGATATCGCAATAGTAGAAATAGGTATGCTTAGTACCCCTAAATCAAAATGAGGAAACGAAATTGAAACTAGTAGTTCGAAGAGGATAGGGTCCTGTTAGGTTGAGTTGAAAGACTTCTGATGGCACTTAAGAGTGCTGTAGGGTGACAGAAATCGTGATGGGGCCGTAACATAGTTATTCATGCATGGAAGCTTGCAATTTTCAAATTCTCCTCAGAGATTCTTAGAGCTACCGTCGGGGTGCTTTTTAATGGAAAGTACCTGGAAACCTTTACTCGATATTAATGTGTGATAGTCGATTCACAATTTACCAACTTCTTTTGTTCACATCCTTAATTTTGTCACATAGATAAGTGTCAAAACGGGTATATTAGACAAACATTTCATTGCTTGAAAACATGGATGCAACAACGTTGTCTAAAAACATAACCTAGTTAAATTGAGTTATCGCCCTCGAAACCTCCAGCTTACTAAATTTCATGAAAATCGTGCGAGCCGTTTTCGAGATTCAGATTATAGATATATATGTATATAAGAAATACTCGTTTAAAGATATTAAATACTAAATTCTGTGGCGTTAAGTCCGCCATTGTACAATTGGGTAGATGACTGTATCGTAAATAAATACCAATGTCCACTTCATTAAAACCAACATCGCGAAACATTTCGGCAAAAACAAGTAAAAAAAAAAATTATTATTACGAATTTCAATCAAATATACAGTGAAATATATTGTTCAATTGAGTAGTCTAAAACAGTGACGTCACAATTTGGTATTTAGTACATTTTTCATACAAAATTGTCGTTTTGACAGATGATAAAAAGTAACTAATTTGACTAAGGTGTCATCTAGCCTATTTCAATCACGTATAAATCATCGTCAACAGCCTTTAACAATCCACTGCTGGACATAGGCCTCCCCTAGAAAGGAGGTTTTGGCATACTGTACACGCTGGCCAGACGGGATCTTATGCAGTTTGCTTCAAGTTTTCCTTGTCTTTGCAGTGACGTTGTACTGCGCAATTTGCTGTCTTAGTCGCCTCTTACGACACCCATAAGATGTATAATCGTGGCGACACTTTGTATTCCTAATCCATCACTACATGGACAAAGGAAATTACTGAAACGAAAACTTTTCTCAGTCTACTTAACCCTAAAAACGTAACATTACGATAAATCAAACATAAGATTACTATTTTTTATTGACCACAGAAATTATCAATAATTTATGCATATATTTTCAATACATCAGATTGCCATAAAAACTAATATGTAGATACGTGCGTCAATTTTACCTATAGGCAGTTTATTTTTAGATCTAACAAGTAATAAATGTGTTTACCAATATGTAACTACGTTCAAAATAAATTAATACGAAATATAATTTATGATTATAAAACAAAATTGGATTTTTTCTTCACTTAAGCATACCTAATAGTTTATTGGAAGTCCTTCAAGCTTCTCGAAAAGTCCGAACATTATCCCGCGGCACTGCACTTTTTCTTATTTATTCTGACCATGCCAAAGTGACTCTACCCTGCCTGTTATAGAGCATCAATAAAACTGAAGAGTGGTGGTCACCATACTCATTGTGAATGCAGATAATGCAGTACGGTGACCCACACTATGACGGCCTAGTTAGATGCTTTTTCACGCCCCGCTTAAAGGACCCGCGATCCAGGTCCGCCTAAAGAACCTCCATTATTTCTTTTCTATTCGACGGGAACCATGGATGAAATCTTTTTCATAATAAACGAGAGCCCCAAAGCCCTTCTGATCCTAAAAGAGCTACAATGGAAGCAATGAAATTGAATCTCTTAGTGACACGTATCTTAGCATGGTAATTATTACTTACCATGAGCTCACCCGTATTCTTATTCCCCTTTTTTTTTGGTTCGTACTATGTGGAAACCCAAACGGACACCACCGAAAGGTTACGTCGGACTCGAACCGACCAACAACCGCACCCCGTCTCAGGTACTAGTAGCCGGGGCTCCAGTAAGGAAATCCCTGGAAACCCGACGCACCTCGGGCCACCCACGGTTGCAGATGGCCCCCTCCTGTTTGGAAACCTATGGCTCCTTTACTGCCCTCTTCTAGCTTCTGCTTGGGTGATCTTATTTGCCTCTTGTATACCTAAAAGCAGAGTTAAAAATGATAAAATTCATAATCTATTACTTAAACAAATGTTGGAGTAACATGCCTAGTGCAGTAATAATTGACTAAATATATTATTAAATTAGGTCGCTATAACTGTATTGTCTGCATTCACAATGAGTACAGTTACCACAATTCTTGGATTTTTTTATAGGGTAGAGTAGAAAATAAAAAGAAAAACAGAAAAGAAACACTCAAGAAACGGCGCGATGACCGGTTAAACCACGGCGGCATTTGTGCTGTCAATATTTTATAATTCTTAGCTACTAATGTATGCCAACGAAAATACGTGTTAAACAGTCATAGTTGATTGAATATTGAGGTTAAAATGCAACTTATAGATACTTGTTTTTTAGTTAACAGGTCGGAAATACCGGCCTAGTAGCGAGCCATCAAGACTTGTTATATCGTCTGATTCTCTAGACAAAAGGACAGTGAAAGTAGAAAATATTCGAGATTTTATATACCTCTTTATAGTATATACATCTTTACTAATATTGTAACGAAGAGTTTGTTTGTGAACGTGATAATCTTAGAAACTACTGCATCTAATTGAAAGTACGTTTTTAGTTTAATTTTTTTTAAAATACAACACCCGCATTAGGAATAAATCCTGTATTGTGGGGTACTTTACAAACATACAAGACACGGACACAAAGAACACCCAGACCCGTGCCGTGTCCCGTTGTCCCGTGTAGGATTTGAACCCACAACAATGCAAGTTGGAGAGCGGCGTGGCGACCACTAGGCCAATCGTGCAGTCATCGTGTTTTGATATGAATGGCGTTTTTATCGACTACGATTTATCTGAGAATCGCAGCAATGAAAACTCTTGTAGAAACGGGACAGAATCCTTTTAAGAGCCGCAAACGCAATTTTATTGAACAGTCAGTAACATTCATAAAGTAGATAAAATAATTGATGTCCTTATTGGTTCAATAGTTAGTGATCTGGCAGACAATTACATACTTAGTCACTAACCTCTGATCCACACAAAAACAGTATAAGAGCCATCGTTTTCATCTTCATCACCAGCCTTTAATAGACCAGACAAAAGCCTCTCCTTAGCAAAGACGTTTTGGACTGCTATACCACGCTGGCCAGACGGGTTGGATAGGTTTGTTTTAAGTTTCATGCCGCCCTGAGTGTGGCCGCAGATGGACAGGACGGGATTCCCCCTTCATTCTCTACAATGACCAGCTGCGAGGAGGCAACGTTCGCGTGTACCGTACATCGTCTAAATAGAGAATTTACCTGCTGATTGCGTTTGCGATAGCGGGCGGGCAGGCACTACGAGCGATCTGGATGTCATAATAGCAGCTGCTCCCGGATCCCTCCTATCACAGTTGCATAGTGGCAGAACGTATGGTTTTAGTCGGTCTGCTTCTGACACACAACCCCGCCGCAGATCACGGTGGGGTGACGGCCCGAGTTTCCACACATTTAAAAACAAGGGTTTATTTCAAGTTTGCCTTCTCTTTGTAGTGATATTTTCCTGAATAGTTTGTTTCTTTAGTTTCTTACGACACCCACGGGATGAATAGAGATGGTGACACTACATATTCTTAATCCGTCACCACACGGACGTGTGAGAGAAAGCAGCCCTACACGGATAGCTCTTTTGGAGTCACACCACGAGCTCACAGAAAATGAATGTCAAGTTATCTTATAGCTTTTTGACCAGTGCTACTTAGTAACGTAGCTCTAAACAGTCTAAACTCACTTTACCATAGCTCTGGTAGGAGGCTCTGAGTGACTTACGACTCTTGTAGCAACTGCCTGTGGAAGGTGGTACTCACTTACTACATCCTGTGCTCTTTTACACTCCATACCACAGAAGACTGGGGAAAAATGGTCCGGGATTTAATATTTTTTGTACATAAAAAATAAATACATACGTTTGTTTAATATTTTCTGTGATGTAACTGCTCAAATATGTTCGTAACAAAGTTCAAATTTAAATATATAATAAATTAACATCACACTATAAATAGGTATCATTTAAATAATATGACTACCAATTAAATGTTCTTTTAGCAATGTAATCTGATAAATTTTTTTTTTTAAATTCATAATTCATAAGACAGTAATGCTAGCATGTTTGTTAAGAAGTATTTATGTCCGGTTGACGGTTACACATTTTGTCTCACATTACATAAGCAGCCTTAAAATAGGAACGCTCTTTATGGCAAATTATACATATATGTTGCTGAACGAAAATCTCACCCAAGGAGCTGTCAATCCGTATCCATCCGCACATTCTTCAAGTCACCAGTCCATTATACCACGCTGATTTCAGCACGAACGGGCGGGCTCAACCGCATCAGTACTACCCTGTCACAGAAGATCAACCTAAAGCGCCAGCATCCGTGCTGTCGTGTGTCGGCCTATTGTGTGGCCTATTGATTTAGGGTGATAGTTATCATGGTAATGTGCGAGCCTTACACTGTCACGATGACTGTCATGCCCTTTACGTCCCCAAGCGGGACGTGAAAAAGCTTTCTGTCTGCTCTGGTCAGCAAACTACATTGTCTGCATTTGCAACGAGTATAATGACCACAGTTCTTGGATTCTATTCATACTTTCCATCAGGCAGAGTAGAGTCACTTTGACAGGTTCTTGATATAGAAATATATATATATAATATACATGTAACACTTTGAAACGACGTACAGTAATTAGTGTACGAGTATATTGTAATAGACACTTGCAATATATTTTTTAAATAATGAGACGGACAAGTGTTTTTTTGGAGGAATTCACTGATGGAATAGTAACTATTTTCCACCAACTATTTCCTAAGCACAACTCAACACTTCTTGAGTGGCAGTTCAAATTCACTTAACAAAAATCTAGGCACTACATACGTAAACTCGGGCTGGAAATTTCTAGCATCTCTTAGTTGCTATTGTTTGGGCAAATTACAGGAATCGTCAGTTGGATTTCCTGTCTTTTTCCTAATTAAAGTTGATTAGTTGGACGTCAAGCCCATCAAGTAAATGTGACCCTATATCACAACCACGCCTCGTTTAACTTACGTAT
Source organism: Hypercompe scribonia (assembly GCA_949316085.1). Taxonomy (NCBI): domain Eukaryota; kingdom Metazoa; phylum Arthropoda; class Insecta; order Lepidoptera; family Erebidae; genus Hypercompe; species Hypercompe scribonia. The sequence goes on from OX438997.1 coordinate 8,372,255, forward strand.
ACTTTAAGCGTCTAAGAATTAATGTCTAGAATAAATTACACAATATTTTTTGAACTGGTTCTCAGAGGCTTCGACTAAAGGTCCAATATGCATAACAGGAGTTAGGTAACACAAATAAACCGGTAACGAACTCCGTATGAATTCTTGGTTAAAAAATTTTTTTATTAATTAACTCTCAATTGTATGCTTATTATCATATAAAGCGCCAGCATCCGTGTTGTCGTGTTTCGTTGGTGAGTGTGAGACCGGAGGCCCATTGATGCAGGGGTGACAGTTATCGTGGTAACTGTGTAAGCCTTACACTGTCACGATGACTGTCATGCCTTTTACGTCCCCAAGCGAGGTGTAAAAAAGCATCTCACAAGGCCGTCATAGTGTGGGTCACCATACTGCATTGTCTGCATTTGCAATGAGTATGGTGACCACAACTCTTGGATTCTATTCATGCTTTCCATCAGGCAGAGTAGAGACACTTTGGCACGCTCTTAATATAAAAAAAAAAAATATTGTTTCGATCTGAAATGAAGAAATAAGGATTATATAATGATTATGATGTACTGCTAGCCGATTTCGGTCACGGTCAATCTCAACGGAGACCAGCTAACTACGTGAAGATATTATCGTGCACAAGCGTGTGCGCAAACAGGTGCACTATCTGTCTTCTCATTATCCGACACGACCTGGCAGAGATCAGGTACAAGACCGACGGCTTTACGCGGTGGAGAGGATGAGAACAGTTGGAAGAGTTCGTCACAACACTCTCCATGATAAAAGCGATAGAGGACTGCCAAATACTGCACAGATCCATCGTAAAGATGACAATAGTACTCCACGCAGGAGAGTACCTGAATCTTATAAAGAAGACACAAATGCTCAGGCGCAAAGAATCGTCTCACTCTATCGCAGTTAAAAGAATTATGTACCCATATATTAAATACATGGTATATCTTCATTATTTACAAAGTTACTGAAGAAATAAGCCCACTCTAGAAGCCAGTTACTAACGTTTGTAAATGTCGTGTTTTGTTTATTTTAAGAACCTGCCAAAGTGACTCTGTTCTGCCTGATGGAAAGCAGAAAAGAATTCAATAGTTGTAGTCACCATACTCACTGAGAATGCAGACAATGCAGTATCGTAACACACACTATGGCGACCTAGTGAGATGCGTTTTCACACCCCGTTTCGTGACAATGTAAGATTCACACAGTTGTGATAGGATAAGATAACTGTCGCCCATGCATCAATGAGCCTCCGGTCTTACCAATGAAACGACAGTACGGATGCTGTCGCTTTAAGTTGATCTTCGGTGAGAGGATAATACTGCCCCGATCGAGCCGGTCCGTTCGTGCTAAAATCAGCTTGTGTCTATTACCTAATAAATGTCTTTTTTGTCTGTATAGGCCACTAATAAAGTGTTGTCATCCAAAAATAAACATTTACATAAAACGGGCATCTAACCCGTGATGTCTGAGTAACGGTTGAATTAACCGAATACCTCAATTGCAAAGGTCGTAAACATTATAACCTAAAAATACCATTAGATTATTTTCATCTGTTTTTTACCTGTATTAGTACTTTTAGAAGGGTAAATGAACTGTTCTTGTCTGTGGTTTTACGCAATTAGTATTTCGCGGATTATGTTAATTCAGTATGTTTTGATGTTGATTGATGTCTAGATGAATTAATCCTGGGTTTGGCAATATAGCATTGTGATGATAACACCAAACGTAGTGATTTACACGATCAACTCGCCGTCTTCTGATATATGTTCTCGCTATGTGTTCTTTGTGTCTATTTCATGTATGTTCCTAATGCAGAAGTTGTCTGATTTAACAGATTTTTTTCTTTTAAGAGCCTGTCAAAGTGACTCTAATCTGCCTGGTGGAAAGTATGCATAGAATCCAAGAGTTGCGATCACCACACTCATTGCGAGTGCTGACAATGCAATATGGTGATCCACACTATGGCGACCTACTGAAATGCCTTTTCACGCCTCACTTGGGGACGTAAAAAACATGACAGCCATTGTATTACACACACTTACCACGATAACTGTCACCCCTGCATCAATGGGCATCCGGTCTCGCTCACAAACGAAACACGACAGCATGGAATCTGTCGCTTTAGGTTGAACTTCTGTGGGAGGGTAGTACTGCCCCGGTCGAGCCGGCCCGTTCGTGCTGAAATCAGCGTGGCTCTACTACCTCAGAAATACCTATATACTATTTAGTTATATACTCAAGCCAAATAAGCTTTATACATTTAGATAGGTTTATTTCTCGACTTATATATGTAATAGAAAATTAATTACAGCTATATAATGTTTTAAAACCACAGCGCGTGTACACGTACACTCGTATAATAGTTTTAAATAATTATAGAGATTTTTCTTCGCGTCATAATTACATATAATTACGTTAGAAACATCATTATACAATATATACATACATATATGTGTAGAGGTAGTTACTTCGGGCAAAGGGGCCCGAATAAACCGCTGGTAAGCGACTACCACTGCTCATGGAAACGTGATGATGATATTCTAGCTGGTTTCGGCCACGGTGGCCAGTCTCAACAGATATTATAGTGTGCATGCGTGTGCGCAAACACAGGTGCACTCTCTGTTCCCTCTCACGTAATCTGATAGGAAGGTTATCCGACATGACCAAGGAGAAATCAGGTGCATGATCGACGGCTTACATGTTCTCAGGAGCGTAGTTTCTGTCTGATAGTTGCGTACGCTAACTGTTAGACAACGAGGCATGGACTGGTACAACATGGCATTTTCTACCAGTCTTATGTGGTAGGCACATAAGACTGGTAGAAAATGCCTGAGGCATTAAGTCCGCCTATGTAACTAAATTGCATGATGTATAAATAAATAAATGAATTTGAGAAATGAGTGCACGGATGGCGTGGTTTAAGCGGTCACCACGCTGTTCTCTACTGCTCTGAGTGTTGTGGGTTCAAACCCCACATGGGAAAACACCTTGTGTGATCCACAGAAGTTTGTTCTGTCTGGATTTTCTTTGTGTCTATTTCTTGTATGTTTGTAAAGTCCACCACGACATTCGATGCCTAATGCGGGCGTTGTTTTTAAAAAAAGAGTTGCCGTACCTCGACTCTTCCTCCAGAGCGAAAGAGGGAGTCTCGTTACCTCAATTATTCGATAAAAGCAACGAAAGAAGTGCTTATCTATTGGTTTCCTCCGAGGTTATGGTATTTCGGTGATGCTCTTAAATACCGTATCATGGTTTCCTATTTATAACAATACCTATATGGAACTACGTAGAGCTTAGGTTCTGTACCCTTGACAATTTATATGTTAAATTTCATGATGATAATGAATTTAGTAGTTAAAAATTGGAAGTATTACAAGACAAACATACACACACGTTTATAATAGAGTAGCTGACCCGTGCAATGTCGTCTGAGTCTCTCAAAAAAAATAATCTTGTTCAGTTTTTGTGACATTACTCATTCATGGTCTACTCCTATTGATCGTAGCGTGATGTTATATAGCTGATAGCCTTTCTTGATAAACGGAGAGTATCCAATACTAGGTTTCAACGTACAAACAAACCCTTTAGTTTTATTATTTAGTATAGATATTAATTAATTAATTTAATTGGTTTACTAGTAACTGTGTACACTGTTTCACAGTTAAAAGACGTGTGGCATAGTATTACAATATTTGTAGTTCTCCAAAATGCCATGCACAAGGCAGTTATATATAAACAGCTAGTTTTATTAAATCTGTGGAGGACAAGGTGTCATGTCCCTCTGACACAAAGGCAGGATCCTCCGACCAGGCGAGGTGATCATACCTGGTGGGCCACGGCGCAACGATTGATGTTGAGATATTGTTTAAATGGTAATCTCTATTTCATGATGCAGGATAGTTGCTTAGGCCACCAGAGTGTGGGTCACCATACTGCATTGTCTGCATTTACAATGAGTATGATGACCACAACTCTTGGATTCTATTCATGCTTTCCATCAGGCAGAGTAGAGTCACTTTGGCAGGCTCTTAATATAGAAAAAAAAATGGAATGTTAGTACAATCGCACGGAGATAATCTCACACACACAGCACATGCAGGTTGCAAAAATTTAACTTACCAAGGTGAATAAATTATTATTGTGTTTGTTAAAAACATATGTACCTTTGTGTTAGGGTTGCTACCATGTAACAAAATCATCATCATCAACGGACTTTATTTGGTGCCTTGCTGGACACTAACCTCTCTTTAGAAAGATTGTTTTAAGAGCCTTTTTTTAACGTGTGGTAACCCCCTCGGGCCGTCACCCCACCAGGGTTTACGGCGGGGTGGTGTGTCGGAATCGGACCGACTAAAACCACACGGTGTGCCACTCTGCGCCTGACATAGGAGTGATCCGGGAACAGCTACTATTACGACATCCAGATCCCTCCTGGCGCCATCTACGGGTAAACTCTCTATTTTAGGCGACGTACGGCACACGCGGACGTCGCCGCCTCGCGGCTGATCATTGTATCGGATGGAGGGGAAAACCCGTCCCGTCCACCCGCGGCCGCACTCAATCGTTTTAAGAGCCTGCCAAGGTGAATACTCTGTCTGATGGAAAACATGAAAAGATCCAAGAGTTGCGTCCGTCATACTCATTACGAATATAGACAATGTAATTATCGGTTCTTCGTTCTTTGTACAGGCTATCATTTTATGGAATGCGCTTCTTCTCGAAGTCAGGATGGCTAGAAGTCGTTACTCGTTTCAAATCAAAGTGAAGGAGCTTTTACTGGGTGAATTGGTGACGTCTTAGTTCATCACCTGGTATTATTATATCTTATTGTGGTAATATGTATGTGTTATGTGAATGTGTATTATATATGTATATGTTTATGTACGTATATTTATGGTCAAACCGGTCTTTAAAAACTGAATCCTCTGTCAATTCCTTTTTATCCTTAAGTCCACCTACCCCTTTTTGTGTTTGTATCGTCCAATCGGTTGAGTGGCAGAAAATGCCTTAGGCATTAAGTCCACCGATGTATGTATTAGTGCATAAGTAAATAAATATACTGACACACTACAGTGGCTTAGTGAAATGCTGTTCCACATTCCGCTTTGGGATGTCATCGCGGCAGCGTAAGGCTCACACCATTACCACGATAGCTGTCGCTGCTACATCAATGGGTTTCCAGTCACACATTCACCAACACAAAGTGACAGCACGGATGCTGTTATTTTGTGTTGGTTGGTACTTTTTAGGTTTTGGCGTACTCTACCACTCTGGCCAAATGAGTTTTCGTTTCTGTTCGCAGCGCTAGTCGGCTCTTACAACACCCGCGCCATTAATAGAGGTGGCAACCGTAGGTATTTTTAATCCATCAGCACACGGATAAAATACACACAATTTTTTTTTCTTTTTAAAAGCCTGCCAAAGTGACTCTACTCTGCTTGACGGAAAGCATGAATAGAATTCAAAAGTTGTAGTCACCATACTCATTGCAAATGCTGACAACGCGGTATGGTGACCCACACTATGGCAGCCTATTACGATTTTTACGCCTCACTTGGTGACGTAAAAGACATGGCAGTGATTGTAGCATTGTATTGCACACACTTACCACGACAACTGTCACCCCTGCATCAATGGGCTTCCGGTCTCGCACTCACCAACGAAACACGACAGCATGGATGCTGTCGCTTTAGGTTGGTCTTCTGTGGGAGGGACTGCCCCGGACGAGCCCGTTCATGCTGAAATCAGTGTGGCTCTACTACCTGGTAAAAACTCTTAATATTATAGACAAATCAACACTCAGACAGAATAATTGAACGATGAATTAGATTAAGTGCTAAGAGACACGAGTGGCAGCCCTGCGTCCCCTGGCTTGTTTAATTCGAAGATGTTTCTATAGCTTTTAAGACCTGTTTTTGAGTATGGAAAATCCCATGGGTCATCATCACCAACAGATTTGTTTGTGTACCAAAATGTAACATTTTACAAGTTTAAATTTAAAATGCCCTTGACATTTAAATTATATTAGTAATTACAAAAGAGTTTAAGATGTTCTAGCAAATTATCTTTCTGAGAAAACTTGTGACTGACCTGATCATCTAGCGGTTAGTGAAGTTGATCGCTAAGACAGACAGAACACCAGATAAATGCCTGATGAACACGATCAGTTTGTTCTGTGTGTAGGTGCAATTTATCCACCACACGAGGAGGGCATCTACAAGCTGCAGGTTGCCCGATGTACGTCAGGGTTGCAAATATAACCTTACTAGGGCGTACCTGGTTTTCCGGCTACTGGTACTTGAGACGGCGCGCGGTTTTTGATCAGTTTGAATCCGATATAACCACCTTTGGTGGTATTCGCGGAGATTTCTGCACAAAAAAGGTGTATTTTGTCTATAACTTGTATAATATTAGTAATATTTCGTATATATGACACACAACGCCATCTAGTCCTAAACTAAGTAGAGCTTATACTATGGGTACTTGAAAACACAAACTCCTGGATAAATATTTGCAGGTAACACAAACATTTGGTCTGACCCGCTAATCGAACCTGAGACCTAAATCAATCACAGCAGTTACACTACCACAACGTCACCTAGGCAGTCATATATATATTTACAAATAAATAGAACTTGGCAATGTACATTTACGTTTCGATCAGGTTACAAAAGCCGTGGTCACAGACCCAGGAGTTAGCCTATATGTGTTTATGTGTATATCTTATGATATATATTTAATATCTACCGTGAACGCGTTTATTCTCGTAATCATAACCAATATATATTAATAAAATTTAAGTATGTTTGTCATTAAAAGAAAATGTGTTTTCTCAACTGCTTATAGCTCTTTACACGATACGAAAACATAAGTTACTTTTTCCAAAATTTTTGTCTGTCTGTCTGTCTGTGTTTTTGTTTATCCGGGCTAATCTCTGGAATTGCTGAACCGATTTTATTAATACTTTCACAAAGAGATAGAAGAGGTTATTGGGCAACATTTAAGCAAATTTTTATCCCAAGTTTTCGTCACGATCGGGATTTACGCTGCCAAAACCATATCTCTACGGTAAAAATTCAAAATTAAAATCCTACGCGAACTAAGTCGCGGGTCCAGCTTGTAATATTTCGGACATTTAACACCAACATCGTCTAGTTTCAAACTAAGCAGAGCTTGTGCTATGATAACTAGACTGACTGATAGAATACTTATATACTTTTTTTGTAAATACATACATAGAAAACACCCAAACTTCGAAACAAGTATTTGCAGATCATACAAACATTTAGTCCGACCCGGGAATCGAACCCGAGACCTCAAGCATAGCAGTCACATTCATTACCGCTGCTGCAGTTAATATATGAATAACAAGTCGATATTGTAGTGAAATATTCACTGAGAGTTTAAAAAGTTACTATCAAGAGTAAGTTTCAAATAAAATTTCAACCTCAATATAATACCTTCTTTTTTCTATATCAAGAGCCTGCCAAAGTGACTCTACTCTGCCCGATGGAAAGCATGAATAGAATCCAAGAGTTGTAGTCACTATACTCATTGCAAATGCTGACAATGCAGAATGGTGACCTACACTATGGCGGCCTAGTGAGATGCTTTTTCACACTCCGCTTGGGGACGTAAAAAGCATGGCAGTCATCGTGGCTGTAAGCTGATTTCAGTATGAACGGACGTCTCAACCGTGGCAGTACTACCCTCCCACAGAAGATCAACCTAAAGCGACAGCATCCGTGTTGTCGTGTTTCGTTGGTGAGTGCGGGACCGGAGGTAACTGTGTGAACCTTACACTGCCACGATGAATATCATGCCTTTTCGTCCCGTTTTTCTCTTTTAATTGCTTGCCAAAGTGACTATACTGCCTGATGGAAAGCATGAATAGAATCCAAGAGTTGTGGTCACCATACTCATTACGAATGCAGACAATGCAGTTTGGTGACACACACAATGGTGGCCTAGCGAGATACTTCTTTACGCCCCACTTGTACACGTAAAAGGCATGACAGTCATCGTGGCAGTGTAAGGCTTATCTAGTTACCATGATAACTATCACCCCTGCATCAATAGGCGTCTTAATATATAAGCTATAAATGTTTGGTGACGTATTAAGTGCCACCATCTATATTCATACCATGGGTACGGCACCACAAGACGACTAAAGGAACACACTACACAAGACAACAGCACGGCAAAGAGAAGGAAAACAAACAAACTTTACTGTCCCATCAGACCAGCGTGATATGGTAGATCAAAATCTCTTTTCTATCATCATCATCAACCTATTGCAGTGCACTGTTGGACATAGACCTCTCCCTTCATGCCACTCTGATCGATTTTGGGCTAGTCGCATCCAAATCCTGCCCAAATCATCACTCCACCTGGCCTGTGGGCGTCCTAAACTACGTTTGTCTCCACTCTAGAACTCGTTTACCCCAACAGTTGTCGGTTCTGCGGCCAATATGGTCAGTCCACTGCCACTTCAGTTTGCTAATCCGGTGGGCTGTCGATAACCTTGGTTCTCTACCGGACCACGTCATTCCTGATGTGATCTTTCCTTTCTAAGGAGAGACATATCCAGTACGTTTAAAATTAATTTGATGACAAAGTCAATCTTCTCTGTTTACAAAACTATCTTTAAAGTACACGCAAGTAGTTACTCTCGTATCAATGTACTTATGTATGTGATGGAGAACAAGTGTATGACCTGAATGTTTTATTTTTAGGTACTTACAAAATACGACCTTCCAAAAATAAATATACAAATGACCTTAATTATATTGTGAAAAGACATCTTTGGTACGGAAAAACCCAACATATCTTGTTTGTATCTGTTGTTATAATAAGAAATAAAAAACACCAAATCGACTTCACAGTCAATCAAACGGAATCTCCTTTTTGTATTATTAAAAAAGACAACGCTCGCACTAGGAATAAGTCCTGTGTCGCGTAGGACTTTACAAACATACAAGAAACGGACACAAAGAACACCCAGACTCGGAACAACAACTTGTGGATCACACAAAGTGTTGTCCCGTGTGGGGTTTTAACCCACAACAATCAGTGAAGTAGAGAGCGGCGTGGCGACTGCTTAAACCACTAGGCCTGCCGTGCAGTCTCCCCACCTTGCCTAGAAAGAATAAAAAGGCGGAAAATAAGTTGAATTATTTATTTGTTCAACCATCAACAGCCTTTAACAGTCCACTGCTGGACATAGGCCTCTCCTTAGTAAGGAAATGTTGGCTTACTATACCACGCTGACCTCTCTTGCATTCCCTCTCTTGTCAGTTGCTTCGCAGAATCCGCATGACGAGAAAACGTTGCGCGAAGTACAACAATTAAGACTAATTGTCAATATCAAATCAATAAATCAATCCATCAATCAATCAATAAGTGTTTATAGTGGGTCATCGGTAGGTATATAATACAGATGTTATCAAATATATTGCGTTTAGCTATGTCCTACTCATCGCACATACAATAAAAAACTTTAGCTATATAGTTAAAAACAAAATACAGTGGAACATAAAGTCTCTTCTTTTTTTGAAGTCGGTTAAAATGGAAACTAAGCTGATTGTCTATTTTAACACTAAAACTACTGAACTAATAATGATAAATTGATTAAAGTTTAATTGCCTTAATTGAGATCTAGTGAGTAGGCAGGCTACTTGATGGTAAGTTACCATCGCCGTCCACGGATACCTGCAACCCTTATTAACGTCCTGAAGTTCATGTATACCCTTATTTTGCCACCTTAATAGCTTACAGGTAATAATTTATCAACTTATTTAAACTTATAAATTAAATGCAAAGCTGTTACCGGATTCCAACCCCTTCCCATTTCAGCAGGGGGTTCTGACATCTGACATACATCGCCATCTAGTTTCAAACTAAGAAAAGCGTGTACTGTACCTTTTTTTTTGTAAATACATATATATTTTACATGGAAAAACAATCAAACTCCGAAACAGATATTTTATCGTACAAACATTTGATCCGACCCAGAAATCGAACCCGAAACCTCAGCACAGCAGTCACATATACTCCCACTGCGCCACTGAGGCAGTCGTGCTGGCCTTGAAAGTCACCGTTTCAGAATGGTAGACTCCCGAACTAAACGGTTCGGCTCTTCCTTCCTGTGCAAATCAGTTAAAGCCTGGAATTCATTACCAGCGCTCGTGTTTCCCTTCCACAACGATCCCGGGTCCTTTAAGCGGGGCGTGAAGAATCATCTCACTAGGCCGCCATAGCGTGGGTCGCCATACTGCACTGTCTTTATTCGCAGTGAGTACGGTGACCACCGCTCTTGGATTCTATTCATGCTTTCTAGAGTCATTTTGGTAGATTTCTTATATAAAAAAAACCGCACACGTGAACCTAGAGTTGTAGGTCCATAGGCGATGGTACTTCCTTACCTGCAGGCGACCTACCTACTACTTTTCCCCCTCTATGATTCTATAAACAGCTAAGTTAGACTTAAGTAAGACATTGCTAACTCGGCAAGTAGACATTCTAGCCACGTCTGTCGTAACACACCTGTTTCTGCGTTGAACTTGCTACTAAATAAGATTTACTTTCAAATACGAACAGAACTTGCTTTTGCCATATTAGTGGTGTAATATCATCCCTACGTAGCTGTATTGAACCTTAACGCACAACGCCATCTAGTTTCAAATTAAGCAGAGCTTGACATTTATTTGTAAATTCTTACAGATGATCCGTATTCTTAATTCACCACACACACACACACACACCTAACATATGTCATAAAAACATTTTATTGAAATTAGTAGATAAAGATGAAGACAAGAATTGCCCTGCGCAGTTTGCTCCCTCAGTCGCCTCTTACGACACCCTTAGGATAAGGGTAGTCACCCTCCATATTCTTAATCCATCACCACATATTATTTGTCTATACATATAAAATAACTAGCCCTGTTTAAAGCATTCATTAACACGATATTTAAATTGCTGAAGCTAGAAACATGAACACATATGACACTTTGACAAGCAATTTGTATGTAAATTTATTCAGTACCTCCTAACGATCGGTCCCGGAATCAGGAATGAGGGGATACACAGACGAACCAAGGTCACTGATGTAATATCAGTAAAATTGTTAAACTTAAGTGACAGTGGGTGGGCCACATTACACGCAGAAACGATGGCCGATGGGGCCGAAAGTTCTGGAGTGGCGACCGCGTACTGAGGAACGCAGTAGGCCTCCCACAAGGTGGTCCGATGACCTGGTGAAGGTCGCGGCAAGCTGCTGGATGCGAGTGTCACGGGATCGGCTGTTGTGGAAAATCTTAGGGGAGGTCTGTGTCCAGCAGTGGACGTATTTTGGCTGTGATGATGATGGTGATGAACGATCGGTGTTGCCAGTTAAAAGTAACATAAAATTCTCCTTAACATCCCGAAGTACTTTAGGTAATCGTTTAAAAAACAAGAACAAAATGGTAGATCTTGTTTGTGTGTTTTTAATGTTTTTGTCTTAAAAATGTCTTTTTCCAATCGGTTTTTAATTATTTTTTATTTTTTTAGTATCAACGTCGTTTGTAAACTTTGTAAACAAATATTTTAAGTGACTACCTACAGCTAAGAGTCATATTAGTACTGTTTATTAATGCCCCCCCCTTCCAAGAGAAAGGGGGTTTAGAGTGTCAGAAACTTCTTAAATCTTCTTGAATAAAATAGGAAAAGTTTCCAGTTTGAGGAAGACTTGACTTGTTGGTGACCATGTGTGGCTGTAATACCTTACCATCATGTAGTCCATCCGCCCACCTAAGTCATAATAAAAATAACTATTGTCTATTTCCGACGAATAGAATCAGTAGAAACGATACAAGCAATGCGCGTGCGCATGTGGCCATAACAAATAACGCGATTAGGCAACACAATTGAATAATTACGGATACAGTAAATTCATTGATTTAATTATATAGTAAAAATACAGTTTCGGGTAAAATTCTGTTATATAACCGGCCATTCATACATAACTTATTTCGTGTTGCCAACTTAGAAAATGATGCACGGTCATAAAACAGTTACATCTCTTACTATATCTGCTTAACGATCAAGACACACAAACATACATATACATATATGTAAGATATATGTGGGAGAAGATATCGGCCTCCTTGATTCTCTCTTTCTCTTACGGTTAATCGTAACGCGTTTTCGTAACGATAAGCGATAAGGAAAATCGTTCTAAAAATTTACTAGTATTTTAAATGGTAAAGTGTAATTTTACGTCATAACTGACATATGCATGCATCACCTCACATAAAACCGATTTGAGGTAATTGTTTAATTTTTTTAATAATCACAAGTTACTTTGTTCTGGGTGGTCATTAGATTTTCCACGGTGGGCTGTAGCCAAATTAAATAGGGACCTACTAGAGGAGGCGGCCATCGTTCACTCTTGGCTGTCTCCGCAGGCCCCGACCGAGGAGGTCGACATGGGGGCTGGTCGCTTCCGCGATGCCATTGCACAGATCTGTGATGCGGCCATGCCCCGCATCCGAGGTTGCCGGCTTCCACTGAAGGAGATTTACTGGTGGTCCCAGGAGTTAGCGGGCCTCCGCGCGGCCTGTACTCGTGCCCGGAGGTCCTATACCCGTAGTCGGCGACGACGCCGCGAACAAGGCGAGGAGGATCAGCTTCATGAGGAGTACCGAGAGGCGTGGAAAACTCTGAAGCCGGCCATCAGCCGCGCCAAGGAAACTAAGCGTAAGGAGATGCTGGAGGGTCTCGATCGTGACCCCTGGGGTCGCCCTTATCGTGCGGCGCGACAAAAGCTCCGCACGTCGGGCCCCCCCCTTGCAGAGACACTCCAGCCCAGCTTCCTGCAGGATGTGGTCGAGGGCCTTTTCCCGCAGCGGGCGGAACACACAGCCCCGTCGATGGCCTTCATGGTCGGAGACGACGGGGAGAAAGAAGACAATGTTCTGCCCGTCAGGGAATCGGAGATAGGGGCGGTTGTTCTACGGATTCGCTCTAAGAACACCGCCCCAGGGCCGGACGGGATACCTGCCCGAGTGCTGGCCCGAGCCCTTGAACACATGTCGGACCGCCTCAGGGAGGTCCTGGATGCTAGTTTGGTGTCCGGACGCTTCCCTGAGTGTTGGAAAAGCGGGAAGCTGGTCCTATTGAGGAAGCCGGGACGGCCTGCCGATTCGGTAGCGGCCTATAGGCCCATTGTGTTGCTGGACGAGGCGGGTAAACTGTTTGAGAGGATACTCTCTGCCCGCATCGTCCGGCACCTCTGCGAGGTGGGCCCCAATCTGTCGGACGCCCAATTCGGTTTTCGAGCGGGGTGTTCGACAGTCGATGCTGTATTACGCCTGAGGGCCGTTACCGAAGAGGCGGTGAGCTGTGGCGGCGTGCTGTTGGCGGTGTCGTTAGACATCGCCAACGCATTTAATAGTCTGCCATTTAGCTGCATCAAGGAAGCGCTCCGCTACCATGGAGTGCCAGAGTACCTGAGGCGGCTTGTGGCAGACTATCTTAAGGAGCGTACCGTCATGTACGAGGACCGAGACGGTGTTCTGAGGCGGCGGCTCATGTCGTGCGGTGTTCCACAGGGGTCTGTCCTCAGACCACTCCTGTGGAATATGGGATACGACTGGGCCCTTCGAGGTCACCTCCCCCCGGGGCTGGGCGTAATTTGTTACGCCGATGACACATTGGTCACGGCCCGGGGAGCGAACTTTCAAGAGGTGGCGCGCCTAGCCACCACGGGAGTCTCTCTGGTGGTCGGGCGTATTGAGGCGCTGGGTTTACAGGTGGCCCTGGACAAGACGGAGGCCCTTTTGTTCCATGGGCCCCGTCGTGGTCCACCCTCCGGCGCCTCCATCGTGGTCAATTCGGTCCTCGTACCGGTTCAGGCCCAGATGAAGTATCTGGGCCTGATCCTTGACGGCAGGTGGCTGTTCGACGAGCACTTCCGACAGCTTTCTCCAAAGCTGGTTGGCGCTGCTTCTGCCCTTGGGCGACTTTTGCCCAATTTGGGTGGAGCCAGCGTCGCGACGAGACGGCTATACACGGGGGTTATCCGGTCAATGGCGCTGTATGGTGCACCGGTGTGGGCGGTGGCTCTGACCGCCCAGAATAGGGCTCGCCTCTGGCGTCCTCAGAGGATATTGGCGGTTAGAGCCATACGCGGTTACCGCACTGTATCAACGGAGGCGGCGTGCGCCTTAGCCGGAACTCCCCCGTGGGATTTGGAGGCGGAAGTGCTCGCCGAAGTTTATCGGCGAACGGCAGACTTCCGGGTGGGTAGCGGCATCCGGCCCCCGCCCGAACAGATACGTGAGTGGCGTGAGGCCGCTCGTCGAGCCACGATGGCTCGTTGGTCGTCCCGGCTGGGGGCACCACGTGCTGGCTTTGCCGCCGTGGAGGCTCTCCAGCCGGTCATAGCTGAGTGGGCGGGGCGACAGCACGGGACTCTTTCCTTCCGACTGACGCAGATCCTTTCCGGGCACGGTTGCTTCGGGAAGCATTTGCACTCGGTTGCCGGGAGGGAATTGAGTCCCGCCTGTCACCACTGCGACTGCAGTGAGGACTCGGCTCAGCACACGCTGGCGATTTGTTCCGCCTGGGCGGCGCAGCGTGGTGTCCTCACTGCAGTTATTGGAGAAGATCTTTCGCTACCGGCCGTCATACGCTCCATGGTCGGTAGCGACAGTTGTTTTACCGCGGTCGCAACCTTCTGTGAAGACGTAATTTCGCGGAAGGAGGCGGCGGAGAGGGCCCGGGAGGACGATATACACTCGGACCTAATTCGCCGCCGGCGAGCCGGGCGGCGGAGGCGCGCATACCAGCGCCTCATGCCGCCTTGAGTGTGGCTGCGGGTGGACGTGACGGGTTTTCCCCTCCATCCGCTATAGTGGCCAGCCGCGAGGAGGCGACGCCCACGTGTGCCGTACGTCGCCTAACTGGAGAGGTTTTCCACAGAAGGTGCCCGCTTTAGCGGGCAGGCGCTAGGAGGGATCTGGATGTCGTAATAACAGCTGTGCCTGGATTCCTCCTATGTCAGGCGCAGAGTGGCACACCGTGTGGTTTTAGTCGGTCCGATTCCGACACACCACCTCGCCGTAAACCCCGGTGGGGTGACGGCCCGAAGGGGTTTCCACACGCTAAAAAAAAAAAAAAAATGGGTGGTCATTAGATCAATAATCGATAATAAATAATATAGGTACACTTTTGTATAGTAACTCACACCCTGCTGACTGTAATTCACACTCAGTCACATACACAACACTCTGCGTGATCGAAAACATGAATAGAACCCAAGAGTTGTGGTCACCATACTCTTTACAAATGTAGATAATACAGTATGGTGACCCGCACTATGGCTGCCTAGTAAGATGTTTTTTCACGATCCACTTGGGGTCGTAAGAGTCAAGATAGTCATCGCGGCAGTGTAAGGCGACACTTACCACGATAACTGTCACCCCTAGTTCAATGGGTTTGCGATCTCGCACTCACCACTGAAACACGACAGCACGGATGCTGTTGCTTCAGGTAGTACTGTCCCGATCGAGCCGGCTCGTTTATACTGAAATCAGCGTGGTTTTACTACCTTCCAAAAGTGTTTTTTAAGATTTTATATATTTACAAATGTTAATTGAATGTTAATATTTTATTTTTGTATGTTTCAGGTAAACTTCAATGAACCAGTAATCTCTACTTTAACAATATCTTAAGTCCAATACAAGTAAGTACTACATCCCCAAGATGTAAAACAAACGTCATAATGTTAAACACATATAGATAATCACTGACCTTGACCTTGGAGCTCTAAGACCTCATACTTGGCTATTGTCCTATGAATATTAAAGTCCTCACCCTATTCATTTCCATAAATTTTTTTTTTTTATATTTATTCATTTCTACATTTACATGCCATGATAGGGCAGTTCTCAGGCAGTAGAGTCACGATAATTTCAGCACGCAAAACTGACTCGACCGCGACGGTACTACCCTTTCACAGAAGACCAACCTAAAGTGACAGCATCCGTGCTGTCGTGCTTCGTTGGTGAGTGCGAGACCAGAGGCTCATTGATGCAGAGGTGACAGTTATCGTGGTAGTGTGTGAACCTTGTCCGTGTGGATTAAGAATACAGTGTTACCACTCCTATTCATCCCATGGGTGTCCTAAAAGGCGACTAAGGGAACAAAGTATACAAGACAACATCATTACAAATAGAAGGAAAACTTGGAACAAACCCTATTCCAACCCGTCTGGCCAGCGTGGTATAGTAGGCCAAAACCTCATTGCTGAGGAGAGGCCTATATCCAGCAGTGGATTGTAAAAGGCTGTTGATGATGATGATGTGTGAACCTTACACTGTCACGATGACTGTCGTGCCTTTTACGTCTCAAAACGGAGTGTGAAAAAGCATCTTACTCGGCATCATCATACTGTATTCGCTATGAGTATGGTGACGACAACTCTTGGATTATGTTAATGTTTTCCATTAGACAGAGTAGAGTCACTTTGGTAGGCTCTTAAAATAATAAAAAGCCGTGCCGAAAAATTTCGAAAGTTTCACATACTTTTTGATTTGTTCTTTATACCTATAATTCTATTAGGTAGGTGTGAAGTTCAAAATAATGTAGAGAGTGAAAGTCGTGGTGACGATGTTGTTTGACACAAATATCTTTGCGTAATATTATAAAATTGAAGAAATTATTTGTTTGTACGTGCTAATCTCGAGAATTATTGATTCGAATTGAACCATCCCGTTTATCGAAGAAGCTTATGGGGAAAACATCACGTTACGATCACGAGCTTTTAACAGTCCACTGCTGGACATAGGCCACTACTTAGCAATGAGGTTTTGACCTACAATACATCGCTGGACAGTCTGGTTGGTTTGATTAAAGTTTTCCATCTCTTTGCAGTGATGTTGTCTTGCATATTTCATTTCCTTAGTCGTCTTTTACGACACTCATGATGAGAACAGAGATGGTGACACTGTGCTCTTAATCAGCCACCACACCGAGTCTTGCGTATAATAAGGCATTAAATAATAATAAATAACTCTTGTGATAATGGATTAAGCATACGGAGTGTGACCACAAATGTTCCTTCCGTGGGTGTCGTAAGAGACGACTAAGTAAATAAAATATGCAAGTCAACTTGACCAACAGGTCCGTCAAATGTTCAATATATTATGGTTTAAATGACCACCGTTTCGACGTTTGCACTCTTCTAAGTCAGCACTGTAATTTTCGAATAGTCGTCGGTAAAGAGACCGCGATATCGATGACATCTCTTCGCTGATTTTTTCTTTTAGTTGACTTAGTGTATTTGGTTTATTGATGTAGACACGATTCTTCAAATAACTACATAAAAAGAAGTCTGCTGGGGCTAGACCTGGACTTCTGGGTGGCTATGAAATGTCGCCTCGTCTGGAAATCAGCTTTTCCGGAAACATGTCTTTGACCACCGACAGGGACTTATTAGATGTGTGACAAGTGGCTGGCCTGTGAGATCGACTTTTTTGTAATTTAGTAGGTAGTTAGGTAGGATTTTCGGGTCCCGGTTTCAATTTTTGAGTTAAGCCAATTGTTTATATGATCTACAAATTTTTTTTTTGGAGTTTTGTAGTTTTACTTCTACACATTGCAAAAACAACTTCACAGTACAAGCTCTGCTTAGTTTGAAGCTAGATGGCGTTATCTTTGCTCCATACTCCATATACGTAACAAGCGGTGCTCTTAGTGTTCACAGAGATTTCTTCCAGGCAACCCTTAATATTTGATTGTTGGACAGGGGTGTGACACAATATTTATTCTGAGTGTCTATCAAATCCATCACTGCCGGCTTAGCAATTACGTATCATTAACCACTAGAACAAATCCATCACAAAAAAACAACTAACAAAATTCAATTTATCAAATTAAGAACATTTCCATCATTAGCGCTTCCTGGAACTCTTCAAATCTTCAGAAAAAAAACAGTCAATATGTATTCTATTATCAAATTCCTAAGGTTCAAAGATCTTTGACCTACATATACAAATGATTCATATATAACAGTATTAGACAGTATAATAGTGAACCCATCACCAAACTCCGTTTGAAATAATTTATCTATAGAAATCATCTCTCACACAAAAACTATCGACGTCAACGCCAAGAATATTTAGTCATGTAAAAAACTTGGTAATACCCTTACACTATAATAATTAACCATTACATTATTCTCATGAGTTTAAATGGTCTTCTAATGGCTACACGGCAAAAAACAACCGTCAACAATTTGTAAATAAAAGTCAAAACTCTGAAGGTCTGTAGGAATCCGTAGGAATTGACAAGATTCTGAGTCAATTTGTTCAAATTTCTGATTACTTATCTACAATTTTACATGTGTTTATAACTAGTATGTAGGTAGTAGAGCCACGTTGATTTCAGCACGAACAGGCCAGCTCGACCCGGGCAGTACTACCCTCCTACAGAAGACCAACTTATAGCGACAGAATCCGTGCTGTCGTGTTTTGTTAGTGAGTGCCAGACCGGAGGCCTACTGATACAGGAGTGACAGTTGTCGTAGTGCGTGAGCATTATAGTGCTACGATGACTGTCATGCCTTTTACGTCCCCACGCAGAGCGTGAAGAAACATCTCACTAGGGCGTCATAGTGTGTATCGCCATATTGCATTGTCTGCGTTCACAATGAGTGTGGTGAACACAACTCTTGGATTCTATTCATGCTTTCCATTAGCCAGAGTAGAGTCACTTTGGCAGGTTTTTAAAATTTAAAAAAAGACTTTAGTAAGAGTGTCAGCAATTGCCATGTGCTATATGCAAAATCTGAGTGAAATTTTTCTTCAAATATAAACGAAAGTAAAGAGAAAACCTCGGTGATATTGCTACAATTCTTTTAGAATTGATTCGTTAATAATCAAGATATATATTAGAAACATAAGAAAGGAACTGAAGAATTAATTTTTAATTTTCTATTATTTTTAATTGAAAAATAGAACTACTGTTTTTGGTTCTTTACACACATGTAAATGATTATCTAAAATATTAAAAATCTCATTTTCACTGAGCATCCACCATTCATTCGTTTGTTTTCCATCAACTCTTAATTACCTTTTTTAAATGCTTATAATATAATTATATTTTACTTGTTAGCTAGCTTCTTGTTCTTTTTTTGCTAATAAGTTTATTACGTTTAGCAAAAGTTCATTATAACTCGTAATATCTTGGAACTTTTAAAGGGCATGTGAGGTTAAATTTATAAAAAGTATCCTTTGTACTACAATATACAAATTAAAAATAAAACCTAACGTTTTTAAGGTTAAGAAGGTTAAAGACATGCCCGAAAATTGTACAAACCTATGCCAAATAATGTCTTGGCTTAGTTTGTTATTTTATATGTTATTTTATAAGAGAAGTATTAAACCTATAAAACTATTAGATATCCATTTAAGAATCCTAATATTAGATATAAATTTTACAGTAATTATAAATATATTGCCAAATAAAATTATACATGGTAGTGTGCTTGATATACCGACCACACCGAAGCCTTTGATTAAGATAAATATCCACTGATTGAAACTTTAAACTCTACCTCATCAGATAAATTTTGTTAGGCATTTAATATTTTTTATTCATAAAAGAAGATTACATATAATATATTCAAAGCTAAGAAATAAAATCTTGATTTCTATCATTCACTTAGGAGTGTCTCTAGGGTCTATCCTTGGACCACTTCTGATAAAATACAAAAAAAAACGAGGCTTGTAAGGGACTTTTTTGTTATCATTTAAAATTAGTTTTGGGGTTGTATTCCAACGTATTTTGTTTTAATTTAGTTAAAATCCAGCATTTAAATTTATTATATCAACTTCCACAAGTCGTTGAGTCAAAAACTGTGACCAATTATGAGAAATTTTATAATGGTTTATAGTGTAAAATATAATACAATAATATTATTGTTATGTTCAATAATATCAGATTTAAATTAAAATGCAGATTCAATTGCAAATCTTAAGATTTTAGCCATATTATCATTTTGTTTTACTAATTTACATTTTTACTGAAAAACTCCATAACAACAGAGTAATTTATTTAAAACAAGTTTGTGCCCGTACAACAGTGTGCATATGTGTCGGTTAACGTGGTAAAAAGTAGCCAATGTCGTTAACGAACAAAGTGTCCATGCCAAATTTCATTGAAATGAGTTCGGTTAGCCGTAAAAGTGTTAGACAAAGTTACTTTCGTACTTATAATATTAATAGTAATGTAATTAAAAACATTGCAGCGTCTACGATCTAGCAGTTAGTATATTCGGCTACGGTCAAGAGGTCTCCGGTTCGATTCCAGGATCGGACTAAAAGTGCTGTTGAATTTTTCTTACAAGTAATTCTTAATACCCGTACCTCGGAGAGCACGTTAAGTCTTCGGTTCTGATTGTCAAAAACAGCTGTAGCAATTTTTATTGGGTAGTCAATGCCATTGAATATACTGACAATTAATACAATTTTTGAATTAAGTTCACTCTTTAGGGTGCGGAGGTCCGATGCCGGTTGTTCCGTGGAAAAACTGATATTGAAGTAAAATCGGTTGAATTAGTACCTGATCCAAATTATCTTGGTGTAGCCGAAATAATAAAAACTAGAAAAATAATGTATCATCAAACATCAAATTCACACACAAAGCATAGTTTGTGTAGGTCTAGATAGCGCTATGCGTGTGTTTATACCTAGAAATACCGAATCAAAACTACCGAAAAGGTCCATTATAGATTTTGGTTCTGGTGGAGAGTCTTGGAGGAGGCTATATCCAGCAATGACGGTCTTTCGGTTGAGATGATGATGATGATGACAGCACATGTTGACCAACCATAGCATAAAAGTGGCAGTGATGTAAATGTCTTCTTTTGCAGACAAGATTTTACAAAGGTTTACCTTTGATAGCCGTGCTCCCGTCCTCTAGATCATCGTCACTTGCTGTCAGGAGACCGGAGAAACCAATACTTTTGCCTTTCTTTTGCTTTTTTTACGTTTGCTTGTTTTGTACCACTCACCGTTAGTTCAGACAAAGTGCTGACACGTCTTCGAAAAAACTCTAGCGGTTGACTCTTAAACTATGACCTAGACTTTCCATTCAACTAATTTTTGGCTTGAAAGAAACTTGTGGCAAAACCGTTAAGGCGACGCGACGGTAAATATCAATTTACTTGTTATACCATTCGTATTGAACTCTGTTTTTTGCTGGAGCTTTTTATGTTTAGATTTCAATATTTTTATTTCGTAGAACTGCTCAAGTTATTTGAAATTTAAAATCATAAGTCAACAAAGTTAGTGCAAACTTCTTAATATCTACGTGGCGCCCTGATCTCATTAAGACACGGTCAGGCCGCAACGTAGATATTGAACCAATTGTTATAAGGCAATTTGTGACTTTTTCCGGATAGGGTATGGTTAGACACGTTAATTCGGGGTCACTTTACAATCACACGGCCCATCTCAAAACCAAACGTCAATTTTTAGTAAAAACACCACATAATGGGGGTGTGGATGATGATTTTAGAGGGTTCATTTAGGATTTTAATGTTTTTCTCCTTGTTACTGAGTTTGTGCTTCCTGATCTCTATATAAGTGTAACCGTAGTTTTAATAAATAAATAAATAAAATAAATATTTCGGACATTTGACATACAACACTATAGCTTCAAACTAAGCAGAGCTTGTACTGTGACAACTAGATTAACCTATAGAATAACCTATAGAATACTTATATACTTTTTTTTAGTAAATAAGGAAAACAACAAAACTCTGAAACAAATGTTTACAGATGGTCAAAACATTTGGTCCGACCAGGGAAATAAATCCGAGTCTTCAAGTATAGCAGTCACATTCGCTACCAAGGCAGTGGAAGCTTGAAAACTTTTAGAAGTTTTAGATGGAGTTCAAGAAGTGAGATTAATGCCTTCAGGACTCCAAAGAATCAAATTGACGCCATCGCTATTTCTACATTCGTCTCGAGTTAAGATGCTCTTTGTGTTTTTCGTTTTATTATTTACGATAATCTCGATATTTGTATGTTTAATCGTTTTTTGCACATTAAATAAATCATCATCATCATCATCAATACAATGCCTTTTACAATCCACAGCTGGACATAGGCCTCTCCTTAGCAAGGAGGTTTTGGCCTACTATACTACGCTGGCCGGACGGGTTGGAATAGGGTTTGTTTCAAGTTTTCCTTCTCTTTGTAATGATGTTGTCTTGCATACTTTGTTCCCTTAGTTGCCTTTTACGACACCCACGAAATGAACAGGGGTGGTAACACTATGTATTGTTAGTCCGTCACCACACAGACAACATTAAATAAATACTAAAATCTATTTTTTCCAACCTGATCAGAGCTAGAGATTATGGCATTCAACTAAAAAGAATAACTCCTCTATTAAATAGTTCTCTTCTTAATATCATCTTCTATAATTAATATTCTGGCGCAGCGGTAGTGAATGCGACTGCTGTGCTTGAGGTCTCGGGTTCGATTCCCGGGTCGGACCATATGTTTGTATGTTCTTCAAATATTTGTTGCCAAGTTTAGATATTTTCCATGTATAATATGTATGTACGAGTATTTCCAAAAAAAAAATATCTTAATGTTCTATCAGTCAGTCCAGTTATCATAGCACAAGCTCTGCTTAGTTTGAAACTACGAGTAGATACCGTCATGTGTCAAATGTCCGGAATATTTATTTATTTATTTTACATGGTAGTACATAGGACAAACAAACAGAAGGACGAGTAAATGTGATAATGTATGAACAGAAACAGACAGATAACTGATGGAAAGTGACTACTTTCGCCCATGAACGTCTGCAAGTCAGGAGTGTCTGGAACTCTTTTATTGAAGGTTTGAATACTCAAGTCATAATTTGTTCCATAGATTAGTTGTGCAAGGCAGAGAGTATAAGATAAAATTGTACTCAGCATATACGTCTCGCGCTCGCCAAACTTTAAATAATTATAGTGTTGCCATCACTAAAAAGTGAAAAAATATTCTAAAATTTAGACTAGCAGCTTCAAGTACTAGTAAACGCAGTTCTTCAAAAAGAAATTTTAAAATCAATCCATAACCGATGGAGTAATCGGTGAACACACAAAAAAAATACACACAAAAAGTGGAAAATACTCATAGAACCTTCTCCTTTTTGAAATCGGTTAAAAATACATCCTGACCTCTGTGACAGATGGCTACGAAACCCACAAAGTAACTTTGACACGCAATTTTATTTTGTATAACCTATATTTTCATTATTTACGTACCAATTTATCACAAATGTAAACACCTCAAATATATCTCGTGTTCTAAAATGACACTAATGACAGCTGTCACAGATCCAGCTATACTTTAAGAACTATTAGCAATAAATTGGCACCGTATTCAATTATTTAATTAGCTAAAATTAACTAGACAACAGCCTTTTCGTTATTAAATCATCATTGAGAATTATAAATATGGCTCAGACATTATTTATCATGTTATAAACCACTCCTAGTGTTTATAATGGATTCAAATCCACAATCACTTGAGCAATTATACAATTCCAAGGTCCAGTTTCATTATTTGTTGATAAGTCCCAAGTGTAATTCTAGAATTAATGAGAATAAAAACACACAGAAATTCGGTATAATTACATGCTACTATCACTTACTGTGAACGTTGAATACCGTGGTGACGCGTCGTTACCAAAAAGTAAATAAATAAATATTTCAGACATTTGACACACAACGTCATCTAGTTTCAAACGAAGCAGAGCTTGTGCTATGATAACTAGACTGACTGATAGAATACTTATATACTTTTTTTTTATACATACATACTACACTTCGAAACAAATATTTGCAGATTATATAAACATTCGGTCTGATCCGAGGAATCGAACCCTAGACCTAAAGCACAGCACTCGCACTCACTACAGCTACGCTACCGAGTAATACAAATAGGTGGTCAATTGAACATAAAAACCGTTCTCTAGTTAG
Organism: Hypercompe scribonia; assembly: GCA_949316085.1. Lineage (NCBI taxonomy): Eukaryota > Metazoa > Arthropoda > Insecta > Lepidoptera > Erebidae > Hypercompe > Hypercompe scribonia. Next base: position 8,396,292 of record OX438997.1, read on the forward strand.
TAATGTCTCGTAACGTTATCTAGTAATTGATAATAAAATATATATACTAAATAATATATAACTTATATACTATTATGTCCATGTGGTGACGGATTAAGAATACATAGTGTTACCACCCCTATTCATCTCGTGGGTGTCGTAAAAGGCGACTAAGGGAACAAAGTATACAAGACAAGATCATTACAAAGAGAAGGAAATCTTGAAACAAACTCTATTCCAACCCGTCTGGCCAGCGTGGTATAGTAGGCCAAAACCTTCTTGCTAAGGAGAGGCCTATGTCCAGCAGTGGACTGTAAAAGGCTGTTAATGATACTATTAAAACAAACGTTGAAGAGTGTGATTGTTTAAACGTGATAATCTCAGAAACGACTGTTTCGAAAGGTAAAACTGTTTTACTGTTTGATAGCCTATTTATCAAAGAAGCCTATAAGCTGTCATCATGCTCCAACCAATTAAATTGGAGTATTAACGGAAAATGTAACATAAAACGGACAAATTAATTCTTCTAAGATACTCAGGCCATGTTGCGCTGGTCAGTTAGTGATTAAAACAGATTATATTACCTACCTATTGAGGTTAAACGTTCATCTAGTCAATATTGTCTAACTGCACAAGGCTTGTAACTATTAACTGCATTTCTAGGCTGTGGCCACGACCTAATAATCCACCCAGACCTTGTACGAAGTTGCCTGAATGGGTATCTTTGTACGAACTCAACGTTTACAGTGACAATGTTTAAAAACTATTATATTAAAAGAAGAGATATGATTGTTTCTAATTGACGGGTTCAGTGAGTCAAACACTGAGTGAGTCAGGTTACTGGAAACCCAAACCCTCTCCGACCTTAATCCTGTATGTGACCGTAAGTTCTGGTAATTTTTTCTTATCTTTAAACATCTGTTTGTACTATAGTAGCCAGACTGCTGATAAATATACATATATATCACTAAATACTACTGTCCGTGTGGTGACGGATTAAGAATGCATAGTGTTATCACCCCTATTCATCCCGTGGGTGTCGTAAAAGGCGACTAAGGGAACAAAGTATGCAAGACAACATCATTAAAACTTGAAACAAACCCTTTTTTTTTTTTTTTTTTTTTAACGTGTGGAAACCCCCTCGAGCCGTCACCCCACCGGGGTTTACGGCGGGGTGGTGTGTCGGAATCGGACCGACTAAAACCACACGGTGTGCCACTCTGCGCCTGAGATAGGAGGGATCCGGGAACCGCTGCTATTACGACATCCAGATCCCTCCTAGCGCCTGCCCGCTAATGCAGGCACCATCTATGGGTAAACTCTCTATTTTAGGCGACGTACGGCACACGCGGACGTCGCCTCCTCGCGGCTGGCCACTATAGCGGATGGAGGGGAAAACTCGTCCCGTCTACCCGCGGCCTCACTCAAGGCGGCATGAGGCGCTGGTATGCACGCCTCCGCCGCCCGGCTCGCCGGCGGCGAATTGGGTCCAAGTGGACATCGTCCTCCCGGGCCCTCTCCGCCGCCTCCTTCCGCGAAATTACGTCTTCGCAGAAGGTTGCGACCGCGGTAAAACAACTGTCGCTACCGGCCATGGAGCGTATGACGGCCGGTAGCGAGAGATCACCTCCAATAACTGCAGTGAGGACCCCACGCTGCGCCGCCCAAGCGGAACAAACTGCTAGCGTGTGCTGAGCCGAGTCCTCACTGCAGTCGCAGTGGTGACAGGCGGGACTCAATTCCCTCCTGACGACCGAGTGCAGATACTTCCCGAAGCAATCGTGCCCGGAAAGGACCTGCGTCAGTCGGAAGGAAAGGGTCCCGTGCTGCCGCCCTGCCCACTCGGCGATGACCGGCTGGAGAGCCTCCACGGCGGCAAAGCCAGCACGTGGAGCCTCCAGCCTGGACGACCAACGAGCCATCGTGACTCGACGAGCGGCCTCTCGCCACTCGCGTATCTCTTCGGGCGGGGGCCGTATGCCGGTACTCGCCCGGAAGTCAGCCGTCCGCCGATAAACTTCGGCGAGCACTTCCGCCTCCAATTCCCACGGGGGAGTGCCGGCCAAGGCGCACGCCGCCTCCGTCGATACGGTGCGGTAACCGCGTATGGCTCTAACCGCCAATATCCTCTGAGGGCGCCAGAGGCGAGCCCTATTCTGGGCGGTCAGAGCCGCCGCCCACACCGGTGCACCATACAGCGCCATTGACCGGATAACCCCCGTGTATAGCCGTCTCGTCGCGACGCTGGCTCCACCCAAATTAGGCAAAAGTCGCCCAAGGGCAGAAGCAGCGCCGACCAGCTTTGGCGTAAGCTGTCGGAAGTGCTCGTCGAAGAGCCACCTGCCGTCCAGGATCAGGCCCAGATACTTCATCTGGGCCTTAATCGGTACGAGGACCGAATTGACAACGATAGAGGCGCCGGAGGGTGGACCACGACGGGGCCCATGAAACAAAAGGGCCTCCGTCTTATCTAGGGCCACCCGTAAACCCAGGGCCTCAATGCGCCCGACCACCAAAGAGACTCCCACGGTGGCCAGGCGCGCCGCTTCTTGAAAGTTCGCCCCCCGGGCCGTGACCAATGTGTCATCGGCGTAACAAATTACGCCCAGCCCGGGGGGAAGACGACCTCGAAGGGCCCAGTCGTATCCCATATTCCACAGGAGTGGTCCGAGGACAGACCCCTGTGGAACACCGCACGACATGGGCCGCCGCCTCAGAATACCATCTCGGTCCTCGTACATGACGGTACGGTCCTCTAGATAGTCTGCCACAAGCCGCCTCAGGTACTCTGGCACCCCGTGGTAGTGGAGTGCTTCCCTGATGCAGCTAAATGGCAGACTATTAAATGCGTTGGCGATGTCCAACAACACCGCCAGCAGCACGCTGCCACAGCTCACCGCCTCTTCGGTCACGGCCCTCAGGCGCAACACAGCATCGAACGCCCGGCTCGAAACCCGTATTGGGCGTCCGACAGATCGGGGCCCACCTCGTAGAGGTGCCGGACGATGCGGGCAGAGATTATCCTCTCAAACAATTTACCCGCCTCGTCCAGCAACACGATGGGCCTATAGGCCGCGACCGAATCGGCCGGCCGTCCCGGCTTCCGTAGTAGGACCAGCTTCCCGCTCTTCCAGCCCTCAGGGAAGCGCCCGGACGCCAAGCTGGCGTTTAGGACTTCCCCGAGGTGATCCGACATGTGGTCGAGGGTTCGCGCCAACACTCGGGTAGGTATCCCATCTGGCCCAGGGGCGGTGTTCTTAGAGCGAATCCGTAGAACGACCGCCCCTATCTCCGATTCTCTGACGGGCGGAACATTATCCTCGTTCCGTCCCCCGTCGTCTTCGACGGGGGTGTATGCTCCGCCCGCTGCGGGAAAAGACCCTCGACCACTTCCCGCAGGAAGCTGGGCTGGAGTGTCTCTGTAAGGGGGGGGCCTGACGTGCGGAGCTTTTGTCGCACCGCACGATAAGGGCGACCCCAGGGGTCACGATTGAGACCCTCCAGCATCTCCTTCCTCTTCACTTCTTTGGCGCGGCTAATGGCCAGCTTCAGAGTTTTCCGCGCCTCTCGGTACTCCTCATGAAGCTGGTCCTCCTCGCCGTCTACGCGGTGTCGCCGCCGACTACGGGTGTAGGACCTCCGGGCACGAGTACAGGCCGCGCGGAGGTCCGCCAACTCCTGAACTTGAAACAAACCCTATTCCAACCCGTCTGGCCAGCGTGGTATAGTAGGTCAAAACCTCCTTGCTAAGGAGAGACCTATGTCCAGCAGTGGACTGTAAAAGGCTGTTGATGATCACTAAACACACTGATCTGATGGTCGTACTTATCATGCAATTATTTGACCCGGTTGGAAGAATCCATGACCTCAGGCAGGGTCACTAACCACCAGACCAACAAGCCTGTAAAATCAAGGTAGGTCAGATGATGCTGTTAATGACGCACTTACTGATCAATGGTGATCTTAGATTTCACATTAATATGTAAATTTAAAGATTTAAAACATATCTTTACAAGTTACACCCCATTTCTATTAAATACCGGCATTTTCTCACAGTATTGCTGATTATTTAAGGTCATTGGTCTGTTTTTAAGGTCATATTGTGATGATGCAGAGAATATAACCTTACTTTATTAAATTCATCAATTTAAATGGGTCAGACGATCCGTATACTCCATTTTTTTTATATTAAGCCTACCAAAGTGACTCTATTCTGCCTGATGGAAAGCATGAATAGAATCCAAGAGTTGTGGACACCATACTCATTGCAAATGGAGACAATGGTGACCCACACTATGGCGGCCTAGTGAGATGCTTTTTCACACCCCGCTTGGGGACGTAAAATGGCAGTCATTGTGACAGTGTAAGGCTTACACAGTTACCACGATAACTGTCACCCCTGCATCAATGGGCCATCAATCTGTTATAATATTAATAATTTTTAATAGTAACAAAGGATACATATAATTTCAGTGTAAGCCCTGATTTCGAAATTAGCGTGAACTGGACGTTTTGAATGAGTTCCTTCCCAAGAAGGTTTACTATGTAATAGAGCCACGGCTCGACCGGGGCAGTACTACCCTCCCACAGAAGATCGACCTAAAGCGACAGCATCCGTGCTGTCGTGTTTCGTTGGTGAGTACGAGACCGCAGGCCCACTGATGCAGGGGTGACAGTGACACGATTTTTTTCTAAGTCGACTCTTTCAAAAGTTCAACTTTAAATCCTAGAAGATAGTTTTTACATTTTTTTATATTTTATCACAAAATAATGGCTCAAAAACATAATATTTTCTATTTTTCGTAATACTAGTAGAATGTTTTGGTAAAACAATAATAGCATTACAAAATATCGCAAGAAAAACCTATTACTTAGAAAAAAATCATATCAGACATTTTTTGTGGATCGTTGAATTTCCTATAAAAATAAGTTTTCGTTTTTACTAGACAATTATTCGTTTAAACGCATAAAAAATCGAAAGAAAATAAACAAAAATCCCGTGTTATTTCAATAGAAAATTAAAAATTTCGAATCACCACCTCTTAATATCAATATTAAGAGCTCAAACTCTACCAGAATCTTCGTCATTTCTGACAATATTTCGATGGTATCTAAGATAAAAAATTTAAAGTTTTTTTTTGGCCCACCCTAATGTATTCGTTATTATCATCGACACGTCTAATATACAGCTCTTATACACGCTATAATATCTCGTTATTATAGAATAACATTGAAACAAAACTTAACCTATAATTAAACGAAATTCTGGTTCAGTTTTACTTAGTTATTTATCGGTTATCGTGTCCAAAAATTACTTATTAAGGTCAAAAAATATATTAATAAATTCATGATTAAGTATTAAGGTTGCAAACACATAATAACACATATATATTCTAATATTAAGAAGGAAGTGTATGACAATTTAAATTGTTAGCATATCTTTTGGAGGTTATTCTCGGATATCGCTGTAACTGCCTCGGTGGCGCAATGGTGAATGCGACTGCTGTGCTTGAGGTCTCGGGTTCGAGTATTTGTTTCGAAGTTTGGGTGTTTTCTATGTATAATATGTATGTATTTACCAAAAAAAAGGTATGTAAGTATTCTATCAGTCAGTCTAGTTATCATAGCACAAGCTCTGCTTAGTTTGAAAGTAGATGACGTTGTGTCCTTGTTATTATTTATTTATTTATTATTTATTGCTGTATTCTTTTGCCAATATATGTATGTTTTATTTTTAAAAAACAATTGCCATGTTAGATATAAATCTTGTGATACAAATATACATGAGATGGACACAAAGTACTGAGAAGAACAATTTGTTGATCACACAAAAAGTTTTTCCATGTGGGGTTTGAATCCACAACACTCAGCACAGTAGAAAACGGCCTGGCGTCCGTTGAAGCAACTACACTATCTGTGCGACGTTGCGCTGGTCAGTTATTACAACAGATTGTATAGGGTGGGCCACGAATTAATTGAAATTTATTTTTAAAAAATTACATCACCTAAATGGCCACCGTTTCGACGTTTGCACTCTTCTAAGCGAGCACCGAAAATTTCGAATACTCGCCGGCAAGGCAACCGTGAGATCCCCGACTCTTGGCTGATTTATACTTTTAGTTGACGTAGTGTATTTGGTTTATTGATGTAGTCACGATTCTTCAAATAGCCCCATAAAAAGAAGTCTGCAGGTGACCTATTGAGATTAAACGTTAACTAGCCAATATTCTCTGACTACACAAGGCTTTAACTACTAACTGCATTATTACGTACTAATTGAACGTTTGAGAGCCATGTTTTGGCACACATGGACCAGCCCGATCGGGGTTGTACCACGGCCACGCCGAAAACCGGTGTTAAATAATTAAAATCTCTGTTAAGTTCAAAGTCTGATCACACACTTGTGATTCTTGATTTACATTTGTTCATGGGCAGAAAGAAACTTGTAATGCATCTTATTTAAAAGGTAACTTTTGACAGTTTTGACAGATTAAAGAATAGAGACGTGGCAAACAAATCGATTACTACTCTATCCGATTCTCGATATTATACTTTATATTTACGATTTTAATTTTATATATTTGTGTAGGACGTAACTGAATAGATAGATTTTACATATTGTTAAACTAAAATAAAGAAATCTCCCTTTCAATAGAAATGTCTATGGTCAATAAAAGGAAAAACTTATTTTCCTTCCGCGTTTTCATTGAGAGTTGATTATCAGGTGTAATTTATGAAATACTAAAAAAAGGTTGGATTAGAAACGGATAATTATTTATAAGTTCGATTAGTCGTGTATCTCAACGAGTATTATTGATAATAAAGTGAATTTGAAAGGTCACAGCATTATGGTAAAAGACCTCACTACGTAACTTTTAAATGATGTATTGAAAATCTTTATTGCGTAAATATTTATTTATTCTTTGCTTTGTTTTAAAGATTAATATTTAAATTTAACCATAAACAATTATACATTGTGATAAAATAAAAATAACTTCATAATTATGTGATTTTACGAGTAAGGTTATTGAGATTGTGTGAGTTACGCATATACAAAGTTAGATGTATGAAACGTCAAATGGTACCTCTTAGATTAGATGAACCATAGTGATCAATAGGCTAGATAACACCTTAGTCAAATTACTTACCTTTTATCATCTGTCAAAACGACAATTTTGTATGAAAAATGTACTAAATACAAAATTGTGACGTCACTATTTTAGACTACTCAATTGAACAATATATTTCACTGTATATTTGATTTAAATTCGTAATAATAATAAAAAGTTATGCCAATTGTATTCTGAGATGTTTCGCGATATTAGTTTTAACGAAGTGGACATTGGTATTTATTTACGATACAGTAATCTATCCAATAGTTAGATACTAATTCGTTCAACGTTTATACAATGTTGATAGTCTATCTAGAATGCAATAGCTATAAACACTGTAAACACAAGAATGTTACTGTGTTAACATTACGCTACCACTCCTAGGGACCGAGCATGGAACATAACAATGAGTACCCGCAGAAACGCCAGTGACGAAAAATAACGCCAATTTAAAATCATCTCAATTAAATTTATGTAATATACGCGCTTAGGTTCGTTTTCGTGGGAACCATCTGAACAAATTTATTAACGTAATATTATTTTTTATAACTTTAAGAATAATAACAAACTTAACAATACAGGATTTAATCTTACAAATGATCTCCATCAGATAAGTATCATTCGCTAGTGAGAATAGGCCTTTTTGTCTTTAACGTGTGGAAACCCCACTCGGGCCGTCACCGGGGTTTGCGGCGCGGTGGTGTGTCGGAATCGGACCGTCGAAAACCTGAGTGCCTGCGCCTGAGACAGGAGTGATCCGGGAACAGCTGTTATTACGACATCCGAATCAAGATGGACGTGGCCACCGTCAATGAACGTCGAGATTCGTCATCAACCTTTGCGATGCTGTTGTCTCGCGTTAGCTCGGTTAATCGATTCTGACGACACCCACGGGATGAATAGAGGTATTGGCGTTCTGTATTCCTAATCTGGACACAGGAAAATTGGCCACACAGGTAGAGATGGCAGTGTACAACAGCTGGGAAAGCGAGCTAATTGATTTAACAGGTTGTTCCGTCTTCATTCCACTAAATCTCATTGCACTCTTCATTTTCTCAAATCCTCCTAGTTTTTATTCCACGTTCATTCCAGGACATTTTTTCCACTACAACCTACCATTTTGGACAATTTCCTTGCAACATATTTGAGTACAGTTTGCACATTAAATTGAAACCACTGAAAAAATATTCTTAATATTAAAGAGGCCTCTCTAACACAAATGGGGGATCCCCCAGACAGTCGAGATGATCATACGTGGCCGGCGTAGCCCATTGATTGAAGTTGGGAAGTTTAATCGGCACAAGTATTTCTATATCGCGAAACAGGATTAGTTACTCTGTAGTTCGGTGTGTCTTCGGTAGTATGTCTTTGGTTGCACTGCATGAGGAAGTCTGATGTGATGATGGATAAAGAGTGAAGCGTTGAGGCGATCCAGTCAAGCTGGTCTCTTAAAACGTTGGAAAAACCAGGATTTTTGGTGTTCTTTGGGGAAGACCTTCATTCAGCAGTGGATGGCGCGTGGTGACGGATTTAGAATACGGAGTGTCATCATCACCATCCTCTGGGTGTCATAAGAGGCGACTAAGGGAGCAAACTCTGGAGGACAACATTACTGCAAAGAGAAGGAAAAAATGAAACAAACCCTTAACCCACCCGTCTGGCCAACGTGTTATAGTAGGCAAAGACCTCTTTCTTAAGGAGAGACCTATGTCCAGCAGTGAAATGTTGATGTGATGAGAAAAAAAACAATCTTGAAGGTGGGACAAGTTCAAAATAAGCATTTTGAATGAAATGTTAATGAGATTGAGTGGGTTGAAGACGGTACTCAAGTCGATTTGGACAATCAACGTTAGAGTTCTTCATCAGATGGTACATGAGATGTCAGATGTTATACGGCATCGTTTACAGATGACAGCTGTGGCGTCATACTAGGAGGATCAAAATCAAATATACCTTCTTTAGGACCCTGTTTAGTAGCGTGTTTGTCTGTTTTTACTTTATTTTGTCACAGTTTCGATAATTAAGGAAGCGAATTTGTTATATTTTCAACGTCTCCAGTTTTCTTCTGATTAATTTCGTTGCGAGACAGTTTAATATTCACTGGGACTTCCCCGGTTGGCACTCAGTGTGTTTCTGGGTTCACTCGGACGTGTGAGGGATGTCACAATGTTATACATGGAATAAATGTGACTACCGTACGGCTCCTTCGTTTTTTTATGATTAGTAATTGTGTAAATATTTATATTTAATAAATTATCTTCACGGATTATGATAAGTGTATGTTATTGGCATGTAAAATAAATATTATTTTAGTTCCGTTTCAAGTACTTGTGTTTTAAAGTTAATATGAATAAACCTGTTGCTTAAGCACAGATTTTTTTAATGTATATATTTTTACGTAGTTTCGTCGTACGTCTGTTTGGTGACACATTAATCATTCATTCAAATCATTGCAAAACGAAGGAAAACTGGATACAAATCTTGTTCGAACCCATCTAGCCAGTATGGTACAGTAGACCAAAACCCTCTTTCTAAGGCTAGGCCTATGTCCAACAGTGGACTATTAAAGCCTGTTAAGAGACACATGTTTGAAGGCATATCGTAAGAAACGAGTAAGGGAGCAAACTAAAGAGTGATGTCAAAGAATAACCAAGTAGTGAGTAAACTAACTACCCTCACATAGAAGACCAACCTAAAGCGACAGCATCCGTGTTGTCGTGTTTCGTTGGTGAGTGTGAGACCGGAGGCCCATTGATGCAGTGGTGACAGTTATCGTGGCAACTGTGTAAACCTTACACTGTCACGATGACTGTCATGCCTTTTACGTCCCCAAGCATCTCACAAGGCCGCCATAGTGTGGATCAGCATACTGCATTGTCTATATTTGCAATGAGTGACCACAACTGTTGGATTCTATTCACGCTTTGCATCAGGCAGAGTAGAGTCACTTTGTCAGGCTCTAAAGACAGGAAACAAAAAAAGGAAATCTTGAAACAAACCCTATACCAATCCATCTGGTCAGCGTGGTATAGTAGCTCAAAACCTCATTACCAAGGAAAGGTTGATGTCCAGCGGCTAAACGCCAGTTTTCTGTGAGGCATGGCTCTCACATACTTAACTTATTTTTCTTCACATATTAACATATAGAGAACGGAATTTCCTAGATTCTAGTATATATCCATACAATTCTATTTAAGCTTATAATAATTACGTAAATAATCTACCATATCTTGCGGCTTGAACTGGATTGAGTCTAATTTATGCTGAGATATTATTCAAAATACAATAGAATTCTCACGACACATTGTATTGTAACATATAAACATTATTTCCTATTTATATACATAATTTTGATATCCTAGTTAACTTAAGAATTACTGGTCGCTGGTCTAGTGGCTTGTCACCCTGACAGCTAAGACAGAAATCATTATATCTATTCCAAGACGAAGCATTGTGTAATAAGTACAATAATTGACGCCAAACAAAACATGTTACAGTGCCATCTACCAAGGGCACACTAAACTACGAATGAACTGCTAATCCTGTATCGCGATATAGATTCTCGCCCCAATTAGTATATGTATTACTTCTCAACGTTATATATTAAAGTTCACAAGCGTGTACAAACACAAGTGCACTCTCTGTTCCTTCACTCTCAGAATCCGATGGCACGGTTATCCAACATGGCCGGGGAGAGATCGGGTGCAGAACCGACTGCTCTACGTGCTTTCCGAGGCACGAGAGTGAGTCTCCAACTTCCAAACACCGGGCTGTTTTAGTAGCTAGAAAAACTTATTAACACCGTTTGACCCGACCTGGAAATCGTATCCGAGACCACGTGATCGGTAGTCACATACGATCGTATACCAACCGACTCTTATACTATCTAGAGAATCAAAGTGTGTTAGAGCATACGGTGTGAAGGTCTAAAAACAACGGAAAAAGGCGAGCTGATGATAAAGTTCGGAGGTCTATGTTCATCAGAGGATGATGATAATCTAATGGTGATGATTTAAAAGATTCAATTCTTTATTTTTTATACGTTCATCATTATTAAAGGTTAAACAAAATATATTAAGTAAATTAGCCTTTGTTCGGAAGATTCTCAGTAAAAAAAAATGTTAAATGCACAAGAAAATTACATAAACTATTATACAATAATTAAGTAGGCTTTAAATTGTTTTATTACCCGACTGCGGCAGAAGGAATAATAATTAACTTCCTTACGCGGCTCTTTTCTTTCTTTTTTCTATATTAAGAGCCTGCCAAAGTGACTCTACTCTACCTGATGAAAAGCATGAATAGATTCCAGGAGTTGTAGTTACCATACACATTGTAAACACTGACAATGCAGTGCCGTGACCCACGGCGGCCCAGTGAGATGCCTTCTCACGCCCAGCTTGGGGACGTAAAAGGCATGACAGTCATCGAGGCAGTGTAAAGCTCACACTGTTATCACGATAACTGTCACCCCTGCATCCTGTAACGAAACACGATAACACGGATGCTGGCGCTTTAGGTTGATCTTCTGTGGGAGGGTAGTACTGCCCCGCTCGTGCTGAAATCAGCGTAGCTCTAGTACCTAATAGGCAACACCCATGGGAAGAGCAGGAGTGATGACACTCTGTATTCTTAATCCGTCACCACACGAAACACACAATTTATTAAAAACTCTTTGGTGATTAATTATTGACAACAGTGTCCATCTTTTAAGATATGTATAGACATGTTTCTACATATTATCAAATACTACAAATCAATGTAGTTTACCTCGAGTATATCGTCATAATATAGTATGAATGCTAGGCTATGAGCTAATATCGCCATCTCCAACTCGTAACATCTTACATAACGGTTTACGTAACATCTGTGACATACAGACATACATGCCTATAGCCCTACTTCCTTCAGTTATTATGTGTATATTAGGCAAACGTATAAGAAACAAGTTATTTAGTAATAGGGCGTTTAATGACTACGTATATTTTTTTATATTAGTGTTGTGTACGCTTCAAAACTTTTTTTTTTTTTTTAATATTAATAGCCTGCCAAAGTGACTCTACTCCGCCTGATGGAAAGCATGAATAGAGTCCAAGAGTTGAAGAGTTATGTTCACCATACTCATTGTAAATGATGCAATCAGACAATGCAGTATGGTGACCCACAGTATGGCGGCCTAGTGAGATGCTTTTTCACACCCCGTTTGGGGACGTAAAAAGCATGAGAGTCACCGTGACAGTGTAAAACTTACACAGTTACCACGATAACTGTCACTCATGCATCAATGGGCCTCCGGTCTCACACTTCCTTGTGTCTTCTGTGGGAGGGTAGTACTGCCCCAGTCGAGCCGGCCCTCTTGTGCTTAAATCAGCGTAGCTCTACTACCTAGAAACTGTAGAATCTTCACGATTAAACTCAAATCTTGACACGACATACAACCCGTTTCAAAGATTAATTTAGAATGATCAATTCTTCATTTCTTATCAAATCAACCACACCACTAAGATGGAACACGAGCAAACCATTCTTGTATATCTCGTGATAGCAGTTCAGACTTAATAACGCTATTCTTTGACTGTGACTATTTTCAGTGTGGTGACGGATTGAGAATACAAAGTGTCACCACATTGTGTCGTAAAAGGCGACTGAGGAGCACATTATGCAGAAAAACAGCTCTTTGAAAAGCAGGAAAACTAAAAAACAAATCCTATACCAACAGCTGGTACAGCAGACTGAAACTTTCTTTCTAAGGAGAGCTCTATGGTGATAAAATTTAAACATTGCAGTAGGTCTTAAAATAGGTGCTGTGAGGGGCCACAGAGTGCAGAGCCACCTGGATTGAGAGAGGGAAGCATTTGCCCTCCGGAATAGGGCCTGATAAGGCACGGCGTTTATGCAGGGAGGACCCAACCACATGGTCCGGGTCGCTGACACAGTAAACTGTCAGAAGTCGGGTTTTTAGTGGAAACGCCACACACTCCTGACTCCTGTGTCTCAAGAAGCAGGGGATCCGAAGGGATTTTCCACCTCGACAACAAAAATGGGTTTTAAAATAGTTATAAACATACTTAGATACTTTTTTATTATTATCATCATTATTTTCATTATTTTCTTGCTCATGTCCTGATGATACTTTGTTTTTCCACATTATATTTGAGGTCAAGGTCGCGTGTTACTTTATTTACTTGGTGCAAATCGTTTTCAGACTTGTTGTAGAGAACATTATTTTTAAAAGTAAGCGGCGGACTTAACAACATACGAGAAACGGACATAAAGAACACCCACACTCAGAACAACAATTTGTGAATCCCATGTATTGATCAAAGGCTCCTAAGATAGAAAAAAAAAACGAACGACACTGAGCGTAGTAGAAAGTGGTGAGTTGAACGCTCAAATCATTACGCCATCTGTGCAGTTAGAGGTATTTGATAAACAAACGAATAATAAGCGGGAGGCAGATTAACAAGAAGATCTTGGAAGGAGTAACTGGATTTATTATTTTTTAATAGCCTACCAAAGTAACTCTACTCTGCTTGATGGAAACCATGAAAAGAATCCAAAAGTTTAAGTCACCATCCTCATTGCGAGTGCTGACAATGCAGTATGATGACCCACACTTTGGCGGTCTATTATGATTTTTACGCCTCAGTTGGGAACGTAAAAGACATGACAGTCATCGTAGCATTGTATTGCACACATTTACCACGACAACTGTGACCCTTGCATCAACGAGCCTCCGCTCTCGCAGCACGACAGCACGGATGCTGTCGCTTTAGGTTGATCTTGTGGGAGGGTAGTACTGCCACGGACGAGCCGGCCCGTTCGTGCTGAAATCAGCGTGGCTCTACTACCTGGTAGATAGTATTATTACGTACTGCTATTTAAATTACAGTAGCTAGACGTCACCTATCCGTCGTTTGTCCGTCCCATATTCGATTAGACTATTAGGCCATCAACTGACCACTACTAAAGAGGTCGTCGTCAAATTTTTAAACCTTGTTTGCCCACCTCCTTCAGATAGCAAAAAACTAATAAATATCTACGAAGGTTCATCTCTGTATATAAAAAGATGTCCGCGTAGTGTTTACATAGGTCTCTCTCGCCAAAAGGACATATCAATGTCATGAAATTAATCTGTCAAAATAATGTACAAAACAAAAGGTAGATGTACCGTGTGCAAGAAATAGGGTGACGTAGTCGACTATTTGTGTGCGTGACATCTAGTCACACTGTGAAGACACGTGCATGTGTGCATGTAATCTAATATCTTTAAACGAGCAATTCTTGTATATATATACGAGTATATATATAACCTGAATCTCGGTAAAGGCTCCAAAGATTTTCATGAAATTTAGTATGCACAGGGTTTGGGGGACGATAAATCGATCTAAATAGGTGTTTTCTATGTATAATATGTATTTATTTACAAAAAAAAAAGTATTTAAGTATTCTATCAGTCAGTCTAGTTATATCAGTCTAGTTGTACAAGCTCTGCTTAGTTTGAAACTAGATGGCGTTGTGTGTCAAATGTCCGAAATATTTATATTTGTTGTATTTATATTTATTTATTTATTATTATTTTTTTATAACAACCTGCCAAAGTGACTCTATTCTGCCTGATGGAAAGCGTGAATAGAATCCACGTGTTTTCTAGCAATGAAATGTTTGTCTTATAGGCCCGTTTTGACACTTATCTATGTGATGAAATTAGGGATGGGAACAAAAAAAATTGGTAAATTGCGGATCGACTATCACACAATAATGCTGAGCAAAGCTTGGTTTCCGGGTATTGATATCTGAAGCATTAAATATGTAACCAAGTTTCTGTTTTTAATATTAAGGATTAGAAAAACAGACATTTTTGTATTAAATAACTGTATATACTTCAGCATTTTGAAGTTATACGTCTTTTAGTGCGTTAGGGCAAAATGATAAGATTAAATTTTTATGATGCACGCGCACATCATCACGAAAACCCAATACCATGAAATTAGCTTGCCAACAGTTCAATTGTATTAAATACAAATTATTATTTTATGTCATCAACATCACTTTATACTTCACTGCTGGACATAGGCCTCTCCTTAGCAAGGAGGTTTTGGCCTACTATACCACGCTGGCCGGACGAGTTGGAATAGGGTTTGTTTCAAGTTTTCCTTCTCTTTGTAATGATGTTGTCATGTATACTTTGTTCTCTTAGTCACCTTTTAAGACACAGACGGGATGAATAGGGGTGGTAACACTATGTATTCTTAATCCGTCACCACATGGACAATTATTTTAATGTTTTTATGTATAATTATCTATATATAATACAACTAGCTGACCCGGCAAACGTTGTTTTGCCATATAAATAATTTCCTAGTAATTTTAGGGTTGTACTACCCCTAACAATTAGGGGGATGAAAAATAGATGTTAGCCGATTCTCATAGATACCGGATAAGCACAAAAAATTTCATCAAAATCGGTCAAGCCGTTTTGGAGGAGTATGGCAACGAAAACTGTGACACGAGAATTTTATATATTAGATTTACGTATAGATAATGTGTTATAATAAAACTTTCTTTCAATGTATTAAATACCTTTTTGTCTATTATTAGTGTCGTTTTCTCTACAAACATAGGATAACGCGAAGAATACAATTTTAGAAAGACTTTTATCTTGTTACGCCAAAGAAGTTACATTACATTACATTTAGATTACATTTTCTAGGTAGTAAAGCCACGCAGATTTCAGAACGAGCGGGCCGGCTCGACCGGGGCAGTACTACCCTCCCTCAGACACTAAAGCGCCAGCATCCGTGTTGTCGTGTTTCGTTGGTGACTGTGAGACCGGAGGCCCATTGATGCAGGGATGACAGTTATCGTGGTAACTGTGTAAGCCTTACACTGTCACGATGACTGTCATGCCTTTTACGTTCCCAAGCGGGGTGTGAAAAAGCATCTCAAAAGGCCGCCATAGTGTGGGTCACTATACTACATTGTCTGCATTTGCAATGAGTATGGTGACCACAACTTTTGGGTTCTATTCAGGCTTTCCATCAGGCAGAGTAGAGTCATTTTGGCAGGCTCAAAAAAAAAAGGAAGTACAACCTCTTACATGCGTACAAAACTACACACACGTCGTTTTATAACAGGCACTGTTACATGCAAAGAAGTGTTCTCAAAGAAAATATTTCGTTCTAATTTTTTGTTATATTGCGTTTACCGTTTCAACTACAACCTGCACGAAACATATAAAGATAAAACTCAGAATAAATTATTTTACAGAAAGTTTTTTATTAAATACGTCTAATTTGTTTTGTAAATACAAATGGCGGGCTTATCACTCGAAGGCAATCTCTTACAGATAAAATAACAAATGTATATTACAAAAACATTAGAATTTACAAAGGTGAATAAATTATTAGAGTATTTGTTATTAATTTACCATTGTGTTAGAGTTGCTTCTATTTAAAAAACACATCATTAACGGACCTTACTGACGCATTACTGGACATAGACCTCTCCTTAAAAAAATTGTTTTAAGAACCTGCCTTCCCTAGCTAGTAGCTGAGACGGCCAGTAAGTGGTATCTGGGGGGATTTCAGCACAATAAGAAAAGGGTTGCTACTACTTAAAAAAAATATCAGTAGCGGACTTTATTGGTGCGTTACTGGAGATAGACCTCTCTTTAGAGAGATTTTTATTAATTTTAAGGATCAACCAATGTGACTACTCTGCCTCATGGAGAGTATGAATATAATACTCATTGCCAATGCAGACAATACAGTTTGGTGACCCACACTATGGTCTAGTGAGATGCTTTTTCACGTTCAACTTGGGGACGTAAAAAGCATGACTGTCATCGTGTAGGGC
Source organism: Hypercompe scribonia (assembly GCA_949316085.1). Taxonomy (NCBI): domain Eukaryota; kingdom Metazoa; phylum Arthropoda; class Insecta; order Lepidoptera; family Erebidae; genus Hypercompe; species Hypercompe scribonia. Next base: position 8,413,241 of record OX438997.1, read on the forward strand.
TCACACTTAAATCGATGGGCTTCTAGTCTCGCACTTACCATCGAAACACGACAGCTCGGATTGAATTATTAAAAATGAGTATATCCTATGAAATAAAAAGAAAAGACACCTCTTACGACCCTCCCGTGAGAGTGGTAAGAGGTGACTAGGTAAACCAAGTACGCTGGATAACGGCCCGTCTCTATCAACCCGCCAGGCTAGCGTGGGTATAGTAAGCTAAAACCTTCTTTCTAAGGAAGCCCTATGTCCAACAGTGGACTATGAAAGGCTGCTGAAACCCTGTGCTTATATGGAAGTCAAATAATAAACGTTATATAATAAAATAGAAGTTGCATATTGTAAGCAGACAGATCGTATTAACATACAAGTCGCTAACTGTTTCGTCAAATAATGTAGTCGCGAAAAAATAAAAAACTAAGACACACACATACTCGTATTTCTTATTTCGTTTTTTTAACTTTAAAAATGACGAACTCAAATACACCGTTCATGCTTACAATCCATTCTTGCTTACAGTATAAAAAGCATTCATCATCAGCCTTTAGCAGTCCACTGCTGGACATAAGCCTACAATACCACGCTGGCCAGGTGGGTCGGTATAGGCCTTAGTCGCCTCTTGTTGTAAGAGTATGCCATGGAAAAGTAGGGTGTTGACACTCTGTGTTCTTAATCCATCACCACATGAAGTTAAAAACCATTTGTTGCCAAAGTGTGAAGTTTGGAGCCTCAGAGGTTTCAGCTCTATGTTGGCAAGTCAATCAGTCAAGGCGAGTTATCTGATTGGCTACACTAGCGCTATTCTGATCAATTCTTGAACTCCCTTGTGTGGTGCTATATAAAATCGTAAACTACACTTTGTAAATTATAAGTGGAAAATTGGGAATATATTGAAAGGGAAATTTCAATAAATGACAAAATAATGGTAAGAACAAATTGTATGCTTATATCTATGGCTTAGAGAAAGGGAACAGTGGTTCAAGCAGGTCAAGGTCACATAAGTGACTCAGTAATTAGGTATTTCATAGTAATTTTTGTTTTCTTTTTAACTTATAACCAGTAGTACGTAGTGAGAGGCCTATATTAGATCAAAGTGTCGTAATAAAAATCAATTAAATACTCTGTCTATCTAAGTTATTTCATAAATAAATATTTATGTAGGTACATTATACATAACATTACACGGTTATATTTTTTTTCAGTCAGTCTAGTTATCATAGCACAAGCTCTGCTTAGTTTGAAACTAGACGACGTTGTGTGTCTAATGTCTGAAATATTTATTATTTATTATTATATCATATAAATTACCAATTTGACCATTATCAGTCACTATAGCAATAAAAGTTTTTGTCAATTTAAAAAGAGCACAAAAAATTGCCATATAATGCTATCAGTCTGTCTGTGTCGATACATAATAGTTTGTTGCCGAATAGCCTTGTGAGCTGAGAGCCTTGTTAGAAGAAATCGCGCACTCATTGCCAATCACCAGCTGGTACAATAACTGTATAGCAGTATACGAGGTTTGCCTGAAGTTTCATAAGGTTCCTTTAACAGTCTACTGCTGGACTTAGGCTTCTCCTTAGAAAGGAGGCTTTGGTCTAGGAAGGTGTAGATGGACGTATTTGTACACAGACCGTATTACATAGTTTCAAGAGAGTACACACAATGTCAGATATATAATTTACAAAGGGTGGCCTTATTTATTTTATTTGTTTTTCTATATTAACAGCCTGCCAAAGTGACTTTACTCTGCCTGATGGAAAGCATGAATAGAATCCAAGAGTTGTGGTCACCATACTCATTGCAAATGCAGACAATGCAGTATGGTGACCCACACTATGGCGGCCGAGTGAGATGCTTTTTCACGCCTCGCTTGGGGACGTAAGAGGCGTTACAGTCATCGTGGCATTGCATTGCATACACTTACCACGACAACTGTCACCCCTGCATCAATGGGCCTCCGGTCTCACACTCACGAACGAAACACGCCAGCACGGATGCTGTCGCTTTAGGTTGGTCTTCTGTGGGAGGGTAGTACTTCCCCGGTCAAGCCGGCCTGCTCGTGCTAAAATCAGCGTGGCTCTACTACCTAGATACCATGGTAACCAGACTGTTTATGTATTGAGTATCATGTTACTAAATACATACTTATCCCCTTATACATGTCCCCAAGTGGGGCTCGCATGCGTCTGCATTGCACCCCTGCATAAATAAGCATCTGGTATCAGTTGTATGTTGTGTTTATCAAACTAAGTTTATTCAATAAAGTTTGTAATTATTCTTATAAATAGCGGAGCCGCGAGCAATAGTTAATATGAAAAAAATGTAAATATTTTGAAGTTTATACACATTTTAAATAAAAGTTTTGTTGTATCAGTTTCTGTGTCAATGTGGTATTTAAAGAAGTCCATGTTGCACCTTTTAATAATTAATTAAGGACTTTTTTATCACTTCATTTAAAAATTATAATTACGAAAGCTTAGACGGGTGTTTCTCAATAACACTAGAACGGCTGAATCAATTTTTTTTTGTTTCAAGAGCCACCTAAGTGACTACTGGGCCTAATGGAAAGCACGAACAGAATCTAAGAGTTGTGGTCAAATTAATGAATTATGACATCAATTTTAATGTTAACGAAGCAGCAGGTTAAGGTTATCATATTAAGTAATTTTTGCCTGCGGCTCGGCCCGCATGTATGTAGGTTATCAGGGTAAATATGTTACTCTTAAATATGAGCTATATTACTGAGAAGTTTTATATAAATCCATTTATTAATTTTTGCGTGAACGAAGAAGTAAAAGATTAACAAAGAGAGAAAGAGAAAGAACGAATAAGTCGAATCTTATACTCGGCCTGCCCCCTAGCAAAAGTGTTGTGAAGATTTTTCGTGACGCTCGTTTAGCCCCCTTTTTTTTTTTTTTTTTTTTTTTTTAACGTGTGGAAGCCCCCTCGGGCCGTCACCCCACCGGGGTTTACGGCGGGGTGGTGTGTCGGAATCGGACCGACTAAAACCACACGGTGTGCTACTGTGCGCCTGAGATAGGAGGGATCCGGGAACCGCTGCTCGTTTAGCCCCCTTAGTCAACGTACTGCGCGACAAGGAACTTCGTTCCAATAAGGATTTGTGAAGAGACAATTTTAATTGAGACATTACTTTGCTTTTATTTGACTTTGATATTAAGCTTTAAAGCGCTGAATTTTGTTACAGTTTCATGACAGTCATCCATCCTATTTAACATTAATTGTTTAGTTTTAATTTGGAGCCTGTCAAAGTGACTCTACTCCGTCTGATAGAAATCCTGAATAGGATCTAACTGTGGTGATCACCATACTCATTGCAAGCGTAGACAATTTAGTATAATAATCTACACTATGGCAGCCTAACGAGATGTTTTTTCACACCCCCATTTAAGCACCCGAAATCCTAATGGAAAGAAAATACGTGTGCTAGTGGTGAGTTTTGATTAATTAGCACAGGAAGGAAGAGCTGAACCGTTTAATTCGAGAGTGTATGTCTTCCATTCTATTACAGTGACTTCATAGGCCACCACGTGTTGTCTTGTAGAGGAAGAGAGAAGGTGGGACCAGTTGGAAGAGCTGATCAGAACACAATCATACCCAAGTTTATAAGAATATCATGTAAACCGTGAGATTGTTTGCTACTTTGTATACAAACTCAGGACAATAGTTTAAACAATTCAGTACAAACACACAATTCTTACGTAATCTTTCTCTGACAATGAAACTATAAAACAATACTGGGAAAGAATATGCAGAAAGTGTGCTTTAATTTCATCATAATTTAGTTTTCTAATGCAATAACGATATTTTTGTGGGGACAGATTAAAAATACAGAGTGTCATCACGCCTCTTCATCCCTCGCGTATCATAGGAACCGACTAAAAAACAAACGACGCGAGAAAATTGCACTGAAAGGAGAAGAAAATCTTGAAACAAATCCTATACCAACCCGTCTCCCGTAGTGTAGAAGGCCAAAACTTCCTTTCTTAAAAGTCGTCGATGTCCAACTGTGGGATATTTAAAATTACGTCTTGTATTTGTTGGGTCTGCAACGTAGTGACGCTCTGTATTCTTAGACCATCACTACGCCATTTATGTATAACACGTATGTATTTAGATAAATAAGTTTAATTGTACTTATTGTTGGGAAGTTCTTTGTGTCCATTTTATGTATGTTTGTAACGGCCCCGCGACACCAGGATATGTCCATAGTGCGAGAGTTGTCTTTTAAAAAATAAAAAAGTCTTTGGTACGTCCGTGTGGCCATTGTATAGGGTGGGCCAAAAATTCGTTAACATTTGAATCTAACATTCCGCGTAAACATGTTACTGGAGTGAGACTACTGGAATTTGCTGACTACAATCGTAACACATAGTTTTAACAAGATGGAGCCACTTGTTAAAACTATGTGTTACGATTACACATCCAATGAGTCCCTGCCGGTAGTCAAACACTTATTTCTGGAAAAGCTGATTTCCAGACGAGGGGATATTCCATGGCCACCTAGAAGTCCAAATCTATCCCCAGCAGACTTCTTTTTATGTGGTTATTTGAAAAATCGTGTCTACATCAATAAACCAAGTACACTGCGTCAACAAAAAAAAAATCAACGAAGAGATGTCGGCGATCTCGCGGTCTACGCCGACGAATATTCGAAAATTTCGGTGCTCGCTTAGAAGAGTGCAAATGTCGAAACGGTGGCCATTTAGCTTTCTTGTAAGTAAACAATTTTTATAATATCAAATGGTTTTTTTTACAGTTTTTTCAAATATTAACTAATTTTTGGCCCACTCTGTATAACACTCATGTTCCTTCAATATTGCTGCACGAAGTACGTGTGTCGTAGTTATGTGGTAATAAAGTAAATGTTTGTTTTCGTGCTGGTTTGAATGTGAAAGCATCATATTCACTTTTTATTTACATTGAGGTCTTAGAACTCAAGCATTACGGAGTAAAACTGTATTATTCACAAAAAAAAGAGATATTATATCTATACTCACGCTTATATTTCAAAAGGGATGGACAGAGCTGCATGCTCATACTATCTACTCAAACTAATTTTATAGGTTGCAAGCCTATAGCCGTCAATTGGGTATTTAAGAGATTAGAAGAGAAAACTGATTGTATCTTTATAACTCCATGTGGTGACTTATTAAGAATACACAGTGTCACCATCCTTTACTTTTTTTTAATTTTTTTTTAACGTGTGGAAACCCCCTCGGGCCGTCACTCCACCGGGGTTTACGGCGGGCTGGTGTGTCGGAATCGGACCGACTAAAACCACACGGTGTGCCACTCTGCGCCTGATATAGAAGGGATCCGGGAACAGCTGCTATTACGGCATCCAGAGTGTCACCACCCTTGCTCATCCCATGGGTGTGTTAAAAGGCGTCTAAGAGAGCAAACTACGAAAAGGAAAACTTGATATAAATTCTATACTAACTTGTCTGGCCAGTGTGGTATAGTGGACCAAAACTTTGTTTCTAAGGAGAGACTTATGTCCAGCAGTGGACTCTTAAAGGCTAATAATGTGATATGATTTATCGCCATGATCATCAACAGTAGACTTAGACCATAGATATAACATAGACCTCTCGGAACATGGAGGTTTTGACCTACTATACCACGCTGGCCAGTTTTCCTTCTCTTTGCAGAGCTTACTCCCTTTGTCACCTCTTAAGACTGGATAAATAGGGGTGGGGATACTCTGTATTCTTAATCCGTCACCACACGTCTCTGATTGATACTGCATCTTTTTTTCATATGACTAACAAACCAGCAGACGGATTTATTATGATTTTTCACCCTGTATGGGAATCCAACGACTTCTAGCTTATTTCTATTTTTTATTTTAAGAGCCTACCAAAGTGACTCTACTCTGCCTGACGGAAAGCATGAATAGAATCCAAGAGTTATGATCAGTCATTGCGAATTCAGACAATGCGGTATGGTGATCCACACTATGACGTCGTAGTGAGATGCTTTTTCACGCCCCACTTGGGCACGCAAAAGGCATGACAGTCATCGTGGTAGTGAAATACCTACATTTACCACGAAAACTGTCACCTCTGCATCAACGGGCCTCTGGTCTCGCACTCACCAATGAAACACGACAGCACAGATGCTGTCGCTTTAGCTTGGCCTTCTGTGAGAGGGTAGTACTGCCCCGGTCGAACCGAAAACCAGTCTGGTTTCACTACCTGTAGTTAGGGTCAGTAACCGACAGATCGATAAACTCACCAACAAGTCCGTTTTATGCTTACTTATCTACTAGTTAACTGTTGCGTCTGTTAAGAAATAATAACACAATTATATAATTTAGTCTGGTTATATTTAGCTGCGCTTGGTATTTGGTAATTGGCCGAAGCAAATTGTATTGCATTTTTTATGAGTTTAAAACACGATGACCTGATGGTAAGTAATTATTGGTCTTTTGAATTGAAAGTTATGCGTCTATTATAAGATTCAAATTTTTTTTTAGTTTTCTTTTTTTAAAGACGAATTTTGCGCTTTATAATTCATGAAACACACACACAAAACACTCAGACTCTGGACAGTAAACAGAAATAAATAAATATTCAGGATATTTGACACATAACGTCATCTAGTTACAAACTAAGCAGAGCTTGTGCTATGATAACTAGATTAACTGATACAATACTTTTATACTTTTTTTTTTAAACATTTTTCGAAATAAATATTTGCAGATCATACAATCATTTATTCCGACCCGGGAATCGAACCCGAGACCTCAAGCATAGCAGTCGCATTCTCTACGGATGCGCCACGGAGGCAGTTAGATGACATTACACAAAGTATGGTCCGATGTGGGGATCGAACTCACAACACTTGCGCAGTAGGAAACGGTGAGGCGAGCGCTTAAACTACCACGCTAACGGTGAAGTCCATTTCGAATAATTTATTGTTATGGAGAACGTTGAACAATATCGAAACTTATAAACAAATGTAAATATTTCGGAGGTCTAACACAACGCCATCTAGTTTCAAACTAAACAGAACTATTTTTGTAAATACTTACATCTTATGAATAGAATTTGTCCGTGTGGTGACGAATTAAGAATACATAATGTTACCACCCCTATTCATCCCGTGGGTGTCGTAAAAGGCAACTAAGCGAACATAATACACAAGACAACATCATTACAAAGAGAAGAAAAACTTGAAACAAACCCTCTTTTCTTTTTTTTTTTTTTTTTTATCGTGTGGAAACCCCCTCGAGCCGTCACCCCACCGGGGTTTACGGCGGGGTGGTGTGTCGGAATCGGACCGACTAAAACCACACGGTGTGCCACTCTGCGCCTGAGATAGGAGGGATCCGGGAACAGCTGCTATTACGTCATCCAAATCCTTCCTAGCGCCTGCCCGCTGCCGCGGGCACCTTCTACGGATAACCTCTCCATTTAGGCGACGTACGGCACACGCGGACGTCGCCTCCTCGCGGCTGGCCACTATAGCGGATGGAGGGGAAAACCCGTCCCGTCCACCCGCGGCCACACTCAAGGCGGCATGAGCCGCTGGTATGCACGCCTCCGCCGCCCGGCTCGCCGGCGGCGAATTGGGTCCGAGTGAATATCGTCCTCCCGGGCCTTCTCCGCCGCCTCCTTCCGCGAAATTACGTCTTCGCAGAAGGTTGCGACCGCGGTAAAACAATTGTCGCTATCGACCATGGAGCGTATGACGGCCGGTAGCGAGAGATCTCCTCCAATAACTGCAGTGAGGACCCCACGCTGCGCCGCCCATGCGGAACAAACTGCCAGCGTGTGCTGAGCCGAGTCCTCACTGCAGTCGCAGTGATGACAGGCGGGACTCAATTCCCTCCTGGCAACCGAGTGCAGATACTTCCCGAAGCAACCGTGCCCGGAAAGGATCTGCGTCAGTCGGAAGGAAAGGGTCCCGTGCTGTCGCCCTGCCCACTCGGCGATGACCGGTCGGAGAGCCTCCACGGTGGCAAAGCCAGCACGTGGAGTCTCCAGCCGGGACGACCAACGAGCCATCGTGGCTCGACGAGCGGCCTCTCGCCACTCGCGTATCTCTTCGGGCGGAGGACGTATGCCGCTACCCGCCCGGAAATCAGCCGTTCGCCGATAAACTTCGGCGAGCACTTCCGCCTCCAAATCCCACGGGGGACTTCCAGCCAAGGCGCACGCCGCCTCCGTTGATATGGTGCGGTAACCGCGTATGGCTCTAACCGCCAATATCCTCTGAGGGCGCCAGAGACGAGCCCTATTCTGGGCGGTCAGAGCCGCCGCCCACACCGGTGCACCATACAGTGCCATTGACCGGACAACTCCCGTGTATAGCTGTCTCGTCGCGATGCTGGCTCCACCCAAATTGGGCAAAAGTCGCCCCAGGGCAGAAGCAGCGCCGACCAGCTTTGGAGAAAGTTGCCGGAAGTGCTCGTCGAAGAGCCACCTGCCGTCGAGGATCAGACCCAGATATTTCATCTGGGCCCGAATCGGTACGAGGACCGAATTGACTACGGTGGAGGCGCCAGAGGGTGAACCACGACGGGGCCCATGGAACAAAAGGGCCTCCGTCTTGTCCAGGGCCACCCGCAAACCCAGCGCCTTAATACGCGCGACCACTAGAGAGACACCCGTGGTGGCCAGGCGTGCCGCCTCTTGGAAGTTCATCCCCCGGGCTGTGACCAATGTGTCATCTGCGTAACAAATTACGCCGAGCCCGGGGGAAGACGGCCTCGAAGGGCCCAGTCGTATTCCATATTCCACAGGAGTGGTCCGAGGACAGACCCCTGTGGAACACCGTACGACATGGGCCGCCGCCTCAGAACACCGTCTCGGTCCTCGTACATGACGGTACGCTCTTCTAAATAGTCTGCCACAATCCGCCTCAGGTACTCTGGCACCCCATGGTAGTGGAGTGCTTCCCTGATGCAGCTAAATGGCAGACTATTAAATGCGTTGGCGATGTCTAACGACATCGCCAACAGCACGCCGCCACAGCTCACCGCCTCTTCGGTGACGGCCCTCAGGCGCAGCACGGCATCGACTGTCGAACGCCCCGCCCGAAATCCAAATTGGGCGTCCGACAGATTGGGGCCCACTTCGCAGAGGTGCCGGACGATGTGGGCAGAGAGTATCCTCTCAAACAGTTTACCCGCCTCGTCCAGCAACACGATGGGCCTATAGGCCGCTACCGATTCGGCTGGTCGTCCCGGCTTCCTCAATAGGACCAGCTTCCCGCTTTTCCAGCACTCAGGGAAGCATCCGGACGCCAAGCTAGCGTCCAGGACCTCCCTGAGGCGGTCCGACATGTACTTGAAACAAACCCTATTCCAACCCGTCTGACCAGCGTGGTATAGTAGGCCAAAACCTCCTTGCTAAAGAGAGGCCTATGTCTAGCAGTGGACTGTAAAAGGCTGTTGATGTTTCAAATTTTCCTTCTCTTTACAGTGTTGTTGTCTGGCGTACATTTCTCCCTTAGTCACCTCTTGAGACACATACAGGATGAATGGCAGTAGTGACACTCTGTATTCTTGATCCATCACAAACGAACCTTTCCTTGTCCCCAGACCACAAACCCTATTCCAACCCGTCTGGCGAGCGTGGTATAGTAGGCCAAAACCTCCTTGCTATGGAGAGGTCTATGTCCAGCAGGGGACAGTAAAAGGCTGTTGATGATATGAATAGGATTGTAAACATAAAATATAAAGTAACAGTAAGATAAGTTAATTAATGTTAGAACGGATATTATTTAACTGCGGCATCTGAAGCCGTGCATAACGTATTTTTACTTTTGTTATTTTAACCATAATTCATTACGAGACTACAGTTACTCACCCAATTAGCACCTAAAACTTAAATTATCCACTTTCTAACTTTTTTCTACAAGTATGTTTATATTACAACTCAATAATTGGTCTTTTAATTGCACTGAAATGCACAAAAATATCTCTTAACACTTTTCTTAGTTATGACAAATAAGCAAGTATATGGTCAAGTGTATGCCGCTGCACTAACGATGCTGGGTTCTGTTGTTTTTACTTCAGTTGTAACTGCCCGGAGTTTAACTGAAAGTAGGAATTTAAGATCGTTTTTTTAATATGTCAAAGTGTCTCTATTCTGCCTGATTGAATGCATGAGTGGAATCCAAGAGTTGTGGTCACCATACTCGTTACGAGTGCGACAATGCAGTATGGTGACCCATGGTGGTGGACTTAAAAAGCTTGAAAGTCATGTATTGAACACACTTACCACGACAACTGTCACCCCTGCATTAATGGACCTCCGGTCTCGCACTCACCAACGAAACACGGCAGTACAGATGCTGCCGTTTTAGCTTGATCTTCTGTAGGAGGGCAGTAGGGACGGTCGAGCCGGCCCGCTCGTGTTGAAATCAGCGTGGCTCTACTATCTTGGATAGATATTATATATTATAGAACCAATTCATTCAATTAAAAAATAATTCCACAAATATTAATAGGTATCCTATCTTTATTTTCCCTAGGCACCCTATTATGATTACGGAACCCTAAAAAATGGAGAAAGGCACGCCTTTTTATCTAACTAAGTAGATATACAGCTTGAAATAGTATAAAATTAAAACAGAAAGTAACCAGACAATTAAGAATGTAATTTTTTTACCTTTTCTAAATACATGAGTCGCTCCCTCCATTATTTGCCGCTAATAATAGTTATTTGACCTTGACCTTGACAACCAATTCTTATACGAGACTAATCCCTTCCACACACCATTGTAACTCCTGTACACCAGAATCCACAGCATAGTCACGAGTTCATCGAGTTATAACACTCGGGAAGTCTCCAGAAAAATCAACTGTCGGGGCCTCCAATGAAATTAATCCGAAAACAGTTTGACTGCACAGTCGACCTAGTGGTTTGAGCGGTTGTGGGTTCAAACCCCACATGGGACGACACTTTGTGTGATCCACAAATGTTTTTTGTGTCCGTTTCTTGTGTGTTTGTAAAGTCCTCCGCGATACAGTAAGTCTAATACGCATAAGCTTTGTTTAGTTTGGGACTAGATGACGTTATGTGTCAAATGTCCGAAAGATTCATTTGTTTTTCTTATTTTATGCTTTCGAAGGTACTAGCGTGAATATAAGAAAGATATTATCCCAGTAAATAATAACAGACATGGCTGTCTGATCCCAACTAAACTGAAATAATATTGAAATAATGTTGTTTTCTGTAAATTTTTACACACGTCTTTATAGCAAGAAGACTCCGACATTTCCAGACTCGCTCTGGGAAGAAATGACAAAACAAACCACAAAGGTGTCTTTTTAACTGCCTTGCAAAAGCGACTGCTGTGCTTGAGGTCTCCGGTTCGATTCCCGGGTCGGACCAAATGTTTGTATGATCTGCAAATATTTGTTTCGGAGTTTAAGTGTTTTCTATGTATAATATGTATGTATTTACAAAGAAAAAAAGTATATAAGCATTCTATCAGTCAGTCTAGTTATCATAGCACAAGCTCTGCTTAGTTTGAAACTAAATGGCGTTGTGTGTTAAATGTCCAAAATGTTTTCTTTTTTTTTGAAGTGATAACTTCTTTTGGGAGGGTAAACCGCTTCGTTACGTAACGCGTTACAGCGTCAGTCTGTCTGGCATCTTTTCTCTCACACATACCACAGCGGCAGACAGGTTCCTCCTCTTTCACTGTAATCGACAGTGCTAGACGTATTTCGGACAGACGCTTCTCTCTTCAAATAGCTCACCAACCATTGTCATATTAATATACATACAATTTAAAAAAAAAGTTATCATTTCTGTGCTGGCCAAGTTTAATAGTTTGCCCAAGGTAGTATTCTTGCACAACCCTGATAGCAGCGCCATTTACGGAAGGAAGGAAGCTGGCAGCGGATGGATGCGAATTGCCCAAGACCGGAATGGTTGGCGCTCCTTGGGGGAGACCTTCGTTCAACCTTGGACGGTGATAGGTTGATTGATTATGATTTCTGTCAGGTGTCTCGAGACGCAAATAAAATATGTCGTCTAAATGACCACTGTTTCGACGTTTGCGCTTTTCTAAGAGACCACCAGAATTTACGAATACTCGTCGGCAAAGACACCGCGAGATGGTCGACATCTCATTGCTGATTTTTTCTTTTAGTTGACGTAGTGTATTGGGTTTATTGATGTAGACACGATTCTTTAAATAACCACTTAAAAGACGTCTGCTGGGGACAGATCTGGATTTCTGGGTGGCAATGGAATGTCGCCGAGAAATCAGCTTTTCCGGAAACACGTCTTTGAGCACTCATTAGATGTGTGACAAGAAGCTGCATCTTATTGAAACCATGTGTTACGATTGTAGCCAGCAAATTTTAACATGTTTGCGCAGGATGTTAGATTCAAATGTTAACAAATTCTTGACCCACCTTATATTACACGGAATCAATTTTTTTTTTTAATTTTTTTTTTTTAATTAATTATATATATTATAGAAAAGTGCAATCTCTCTGCAATGATGGTGTTACAATTTTTGGTTTATGGTTTAATATCACTAATAAAAATGTTTGCTTGTCCTCAGGTCACTGGTACAACTGACATTTAACCGGTATGTATTTGGATTACCTATTAGACATTACAAAAATCTTGGTATATAATAAAATTGAAAGAGGTCGATGTTTGTACATTTAAGATAATAAAGAAAAACTAATAAATAAACAAATATTTCGGACTTTTGCCACATAACGCCATCTAGTTTCAAACTAAGCAGAGCTTGTTTTGTGATAACTTAACTGATATACTTATTTTGCAAATACATGCATATTATACATAGAAAACATTCAAACTCAGAAACAAATATTTGCAGATCATACGAACACTTGATTCGACCCAGGAATCGAACGCGAGACTTTAAACACTGAATGAAAATTTTATTGGAGTAATGAAACTTAAAACAACAGTTTTTTTTATTTTTGCCTGTTTGTCTGATCTCAAAACTGGTTTGACCGATTTGGGTGCATTTTTTTGTTATTTTAAAAGCCTACCAAAGTGACTCTACTCTGCCTGAGGGAAAGCATGAATAGAATCCAAGAGTTGTAGTCACCATACTCATTGCGAATGCAGAAACTGCAATATGGCGACATACACTATGGCGCCCTAGTGAGATGCTTCTTCACGCCCGGCTTGGGGACATAAATAGTATGACAGTCTTCATAACATTGTAATACTCACACACTTACCACGACAACTGTCACCCCTGCATCAATAGGCCTCCGATTTTGCACTCACCAACGAAACACGGCAGCAGGGATGCTGGCGCTTTAGGTTGGTCTTCTGTGGGAGTGTAATACTGTCCCGGTAGCCGGCCCGTTCGTGCTGAAATCAGGATGTAGAGCCATCCTCATACCTATATTTCTCATATGAATAATGATAAACTTCACTTATCATTTAGTGTCTTTTATTTCAAGTGATTGAGAAATGATAAAGTTATTGCCCGTTTTACGTATGTTTGTGAAGTCTCTCGTGATATGGGATAACATTTCTGATGCGGGAGAGCTAAACCTCCTTTCTAAGAAGAGGTCTATGTCCAGCAGTGGACTGTTAAAGGCTTTAAGTATGATGTGTGATGTGAAAAGAAATTGGTTGTTCCTACGAGAAACTTCCTCACTGTATAACATCAAATTAACCAAACGCCGTCCACTGCTGAACGAAGGTCTCCCCCAAGGAGCGCCAACCATTCCGGTCTTGGGCAATTCGCATCCATCCGCTGCCAGCCACCTTCTTCATGTCGTCGGTCGATCGTGCCGCAGGGCGCCCTACGCGTCAATCGCGGTCTTCACTCTATTGTTATATATATGTATATATATTTTCTCCTATAGTGCCTCTACTCTGCCTGATGGAAACCATGAATAGAACCTAAGAGTTGTGGTCACCATACTCATTGCGAATGCAGAAAATGCAATATGGCGACATACACCATGGCACTCTTGTGAAATACTTTTTCACACCTCACTTGGGGATGTAAAAGGCATGACAGTCATTATGACAGTGTAAGGCTTACACAGCTACCACGATAACTGTCACCCCTGTATCAATGGGCCTCCGGTCTCACACTCACCAGCGAAACACGACAACACAGATACTGGCGCTTTAGGTTGGTCTTCTGTGGGAGGGTAGTACTGCCCCGGTCGAGCCGGCCCGCTCGTGCTGAAATCAGCGTGGCTCTAGTATCGAGAAAATGGAAACACGTAAAGTCATCTGAAAGTTACTAAATACAACTTAGAATTACAATTCTGCACTATAATCACATTTATATATACTAAAAACTCATTATGACTATAAATGGTAAATTAAAGGTAAAGTAATTTGTATGATGATGATACAATGAAATAATAGCTAAACATCAATTTTTATAGTATAATTGCGGTCCAACCGACCTGTACGTGCCGAAGTATGACTGTCCCACGACGAAATTGAGCAACTAATTTTTAAGTTCGTAAAAATAAAACATGGCGGCCATTTTTGTAATCCTAACCTAATACGTTTTAAGCATCAAAAATTGCTCTCTTAAAGAGGAATTTGAGATTTTACCCACACATAAACAAACAAACCGCATAACCGCAGTAATGGCAGCACGTAGATTTAACGTAAGTACTAAAAATGTTAGGTAAAGTGTGGTCACCGGACTCGGCTGTTTCGAGGAGCGTCTGAATAAAATCAAGCAAGAGGATATGGTACAATGCCATCATTGCAGGTCCGACCGGGACCCTGCCTATGCACTGCGCTACATAGGAGTCCGAGCGTTGAATTCTGGTCGGACAGATCAGATGAAACTTGTCACCGTCAGCATTGTTGCAATGCTGGAAAGTGGTAAAGAGTGGGTAGTCGTAGTCTCCTCCTGTGGTATATTTTCATCCAGAAGGAGTTCGCAAAGCAGGATCAGGAAAGAGCCGCTGTTGCACCTCTTACTGTCTATAACTATGAGAGACGTGGTGATATCCTGCCCCTGGGATGACTACAGTTATTCCAGGACGTACCTCATTCGTGAGGTACAGCAGGTAGAACCCAGGAGCCGCCAATGCGTTCCTGGAGTTCCTTTGGACTACGCGAGGTGCGAAGAGGGGCCTGACCGCTAGCTCGTTTCTCGGAAGTTTTGTCGCCATGAATCGCTTCATGGGGCCGCAGCGCGCTTACTGTGTGAAACAATTTAATTAAAACAACAGTTCGTTTACTACTGCGAGACGCATATTCCGCATTGAATACGATTTACACGATTTAAATCAGTATCCGAGTGCTCCATTTGTAAAGAAATAGGTGAAGAAGTTCGAAGAGACGGGATCTACGCCAAATGTGAAGCGAACTGGAGGCCCAAATAAATTCCAACTAATTAGCTTTCTTTCAAATAAACAATTTTTATAAAATATGAAATAGTTCTTTATATGATTTTATCAAATGTTAACTAATTCGTGGTCCTGTATTTAGAAAAAAAAACAAGTTTATTTATGGTCGTAAAGTTTTGTGAGTACAATGAGAAACAAAATTTTTTTTATTATTATTTTTATTACACAAGGAGTAAGTATTTAATTTAATTAATACCTAATTAAATACCTACTGTAGTTAATTTACTTAACTATTAAAATATATTTTTCTATTATGTAAACATTTTTATTATGCGAGTTTTTTGATCTTTTTTTATGTGACCCGGATTCTCTGCTATACGTATATACATATCATAAATATTCGAAATGCGTCAGTGCCACAGATTAACAGTGGTCCTTCTGCTGCACATGAAAGAAATATATAAAATGATAGAAATATATAAGTTTGTTTATCAGTATTCTGTCTATGTTTATAGTACAGGCTTTACCTAGTTTGGGATCAGACGGCCATGTTTGAGTGTGTAAGGCTCTTATAATTTATATTACTATGAAATAAATTGTAATGCTCATAACAAATTAAATCTTAGGAAATATTCTTATCTTACAAATATTCTATAATGTAATATTTAAATTAACAACACACACAAAATACAACACATGCAATACAAATCAATAAGCAGTACAAAATATATATATAACACACTAATACTACCTAACCGATACAATACAATAATCAGTATAAAAGAAAAAGAAACTGAAAAAGCAATATTAAATATACGTATACAATACAACACAACTAATACAATACATATAACAAAGAAATCCGTTCAATTAATCACATTTCTATACAAAATTATAATTTAAAACGCAATAAGTGACCTGTGAGAATTCATTCAGGGAACACAAAAACAAATCGACACAGCCCACTAATTAGTCCAAGCAATACGACTTGAAAATCACATAAACTATATCGATTTGAATAAAAATATTTATTCAAATCGATTCGTAAACGACAAAATTCTGAGTTAGAATTCTGACAAAAAAATACATCAATAAACAACTAGATGACACCTTAGTCAAATTAGTTACTTTTTATCATCTGTCAAAACGATAATTTTGTATGAAAAATGTACTAAATACCAAATTGTGACGTCACTGTTTTGGACTACTCAATTGAACAATATATTTCACTGTATATTTGATTGAAATTCGTAATAATAATAAAAAGCTACGTTAATTGTATTCGCCGAGATGTTTCGCGATATTAGTTTTCATGAAATGGACATGGGTATTTATTTACGATACAGTCATCTACCCAATTGAGAACGTGCTCATTTATTCTAAATGAATTAAAAATGCACTCAATTTCGGTTCGCTCTACCCAGAGACAAACACTAACCAAACTCAGTCTCATTTATAAGAAATATTATACGAACCAACTACAGAAACTTGACCGTAACATTACAACATTATAACTCTTCGAAAATTCTAATCCCACAAAAAGAAATAAAAGTAATCACTTCGGTATTCCGTTGGTGGCCTACTTAACGCTTAGAAAGCTAACTGTGAACCATCCAAGTTGAACTTAGTCTGATTTGTTTCTTTTTTAATAGACACCAGTAACGTCTGGTTAACTTCGTGCATAGACACGTTCCGAGTCTAATTATTTCAACGCGTAAAATAATTGGCAGAGAGAAAAATATATTGACGGACGTAACACGCAGACATTTAGCCATATTTAAATGAATAGTCTCTGCTCAATTGGTTAACACTACTCACAGAAAACTGGGGTTAAGTAACTGTTTGAGGGATAACCAATCTCCAAATATCTACACAATGGAGTGTGTAACTCAAAGGATTTGAAAAAAAATGTTAATATTGAATTGCACGTTTTTGAAGCGAAAACTTGCGCACTTTTTGTGATGGCTTAAAAATGTTAAGCCCGCGTCAGGACACGTGACTTGATCGAAAATTCGTAAGACCCAGGGATTGTCATGTTTGTGTACGATAGCGTTATAAATGAATATTGTATTTTACCACATAAATGATAGTATTTTTATACTCACAATTACAGCAATTCCTGCAAAATTATTCCCTAACCAATCCAAAATATTTTTAGTTTTCACTTCTGCCGGCACTCCCGGAGTGCAAACTGTTGTTTTTTTTTTTAAATTTTCCTTTCTTTTGCAGTGATGTTGTCCTAAATATTTTCCTTAATCGTCTCTTACGACACCCATGGGATAAAAATAAGTGGTGACGCTCTTAATCCGTCATTATACAATAACCAATCCATCTAGCCAGTGTGGTATAGTAGTCCAAAATCTCCTTTAAAAGGAGAGGCTTATGTCCAGCAGTGGGCCATGAAAAGCTGTTGATAATGATGATGATAAATTACACATGTCCATGTATTAATAAATTCCCCTTGACATTAGCAACAAATGTATTTTATTGCTGAACTGAGTTTATAGTAATTAAGCTTTAACATTATGGCTTACTTATATGATATCGGTAAAGGTTAAACTTAATTCCTTCATCTATATTAAGAGCCTGCCAAAGTGACTCTACTCTGCCTGATAGAAAGCATGAATAGAATCCAAGAGTTGTAGTCACCATACTCATTACAAATGCAGACAATGCAGTATGGTGATCCACACTATGGTGGCTTAGTGAGATGCTTTTTACGCCCCGCTTGGGGACGTGAAAGGCATGGCAGTCATTGTGGCAGTGTAAGGCTCACACGGGTACCACGATGACTGTCAACAATTGCTTACAATAAAGGGTAATCTTACTAATATTATGAAGGTGATAGTTTGTAGGGATGTTTGTTACTATCTCATGCAAAAACAGCTAAACAAATCTGCATAAAATTTGGCACAGAGTTAGATTATAGTTTGGGATAGCACATAAGCCACTTTTTGTTATAAAAAAGGTGTAATCTTTCAGGGGAATGAACAATTTATAATGAGTACAGCACAGCCTTCGCACACGGTACTACGTCTCGGGTTTGATTCCTAAGTCGGTCCAAATCTTTGTATGATCTGCAAGTATTTGTTTGGGCGTTTCACTGTTTTCTATGTATAATGTATATGTATTTATAAAAGAAAACAGTGTATATGTATGTACATCAGTTATCTAGTTACCCATAGTACAAGCTCTGCTTTGGAACTAGATGGCGTTGTGTGTCAGATGTCCGAAAAAAAATAATTAAAAAAAATAGCGACATCAATGCGCCTACGTCATGAGTCACGGGGACCTGAAATAATATGATTGGGACCTGAAATAATAACCGGGTCGCCTTGACAGAAGGACGCCTGAGACCGGCCACCGGGGTGGTTTTTGTTGAAATACCACATTGCCGGAGATCTGAAGGGATATCCACCCTGAAAACAAAAAAAAAAGGGCATGAGTCACGTCTACGTCATCTATATTATTGAGTTGTTAATTTTCCAAACCCAGGATTGGTATTTTTTCTTGATTAGGTTTAGATACAAGATATAATACCGACCCAAATAAATTAAGAATTTTCCAAATCGATTCATTAATGATAAAGTTTTGTGATAATAAATATATTACGTATTGAGAACACTCTACTTTTTTAAATTTGTAATCATTAACATAATAATCCTTAAAAGAAAAGGGTGGGCCACGAATTAATTAACATTTGAACAAAACGTATGAAAAAATGGAGAGGTTTCAAAGGACACCCGGATGCAACGAAGTTCCATTCGATGAATTAGTGAAGGAATTGTATTTTTTGTTTATTTCTTTAAGTTATAAAAAAACAAAAGTAATCGTCGTGACACTACACTGTTCGAAGCAAAATAGAAAGACGAAACGAAAATAATTGGCTTGCTTTCTATGAGAGAGAGAGAGAGACACACAGAGAAACATGCGCACGCCGCACGGCTTACTACAATATAGCAAAAAGTGTCGTGATAACTTTTCGTCTGAATGTTTTCGATAACGCGCGATAAAGAACTTCGTTCTAAAAACCATTTATTGACAAGAAAGTTAATTAGTTGTAATTTGTTTTTTAAAAATTACATCGCCTGACCACCGTCTCTCGCCTGATCGGAGGATCCTCCCTATTGTGTTACAGGGACATGACACCGTTCCTCCACAGTGGCCTTTACGGTGGGGCTTGCTTTACTGTAAAATTTGTGTTCATATATGACCAAAAATAATTTATGAGGCAAAAAACTCGCCGAAGTACAGTTTCAACTAAAAATTAATTAGATAAATCCGGTTGTTGCTTGTTATACATATTTGTATTCATGAATTTCTATTTGCTACAGTCTGGAGATTTCTCTATAATATGTATTCTCAAAAGATAATTAGTATAGCTCGTACATTCGGATTTTAGAATCCACAGTTCTAAATATGCTTATTTATGGTCTAAATAGCGCTGTGTTTATTTATAATACGTATAAATACAAGAAACCACTCAGACAATTTCTACAACACAAATAAATAGACTCCGTTTCAGTCGCAGTTCGTCCCACTTACTTAACTGCCTTGTCGGTCTAACTATTACTGTATGCGGCTGCCGATCAAGAGGTCTTGGGTTCGATAGCGAAAAGTGTAGTGAGGCGTGAAGAAGTATCTCACTAGGCCGCCATAGCATGGGTCACCATACTGCATTGTCTGCATTCGCAATGAGTATGGCGGCTACCACTCTTGGATTCTATTCATGCTTTCTATCAAGCAGAGTAGTCACTTTGGTACGTTCCTATAAAAAAAATTATAGTCGGTCCTACGCCTGATCTCTCATCGATCGTGTCGGATAGCAGTCCTATTGGATTGAGAGCGAGGGTACAGAAAGTGCACCTGTTTTCGTGCAGACTTGTGCACTATAATATCTTCTACATAGTTAGCTGGTGACTGGTCGTCCTTCCTGAAATCGACTATATATAATGGCGACATAGTGAGATGCTTTTTCACGCCCCGATTGGGACGTAAAAGGCATGATAGTCATCGTGGCAGTGTAAGGCTCACACACTTACCATGATAACTGTCACCCCTGCAGTAGCGGGCCTCTGGTCTCGCACTCACCAACGAAACATGACAGTACGGATACTTTACACAGAAGACTAACTGAAAGCGACGAAGCGGCGAAGCGACTTTAGGTTGGTCTTCTGTGTGAGGGTTGTACTGACCGGTCTAACCTAGAAAGCAAAATTGCATTTTATTGTCAAATACGGGAGTTTAATATTCTTCTGGTTTATTTGTCGGGTATAAGTATGTATTTACGTGTCCATGTGGTGACGGATTAAGATTACAGAGCGTCACCACCTCTGTTCACCACATGGGCATCGACTTAGAAAACAAATTACAAAAGACAACATCACTGCAAGAAAAAGGGAAGCGTCCTTTCGGATGAGAGGCTTACGTCCACTAGTGGACTAATTAAAGCTGTTAATGAAGTATGTTTGTTCAAAAGAAAGTCTAAAAAGCTCATTAATTTAAAATGGCTGCTATATGGCATACTAACAGTTATTTAACTATTTAAATTTTCTTACAACTCCATACAAATATATGCTCTAGTAAGTTTTTGTTCTGTATAACTTAACGACTGTTTTAGCTTGATAAGCATCGCATGAAGTTACAGGTTGTAAACGGGCGGTTTTTTGAAATACTAGACTGTCTGTCTGCATGTTTGTGCCTTTGACTGTTACACCAGAGGACCTTGATTCGAGTTTAGCAAAAGACAAGTAATTGTACGACATGAACGGTTTTTTCTGTAAAGATAACGCCCTCATTACTAATATATCCAGTATCGTGGGACTTTACAGACAAATATGAAACGCACACATAGAACACACACTCAGAACAACAATTTATACTTTACATAAAATGTTGTCCTATGTGAGGTTTGAACCCACAACACTCAGCGCAACCGAAAGCTGTGCGGTGACTGCTTAAACTACTAGGTCACCAATCATTTATCTACTATGTAATATGTATGTATTTAGAAATATATAAGAATGCCTATCAGAAGTTTGGTTACCATAGAACAGACGTAGCCTAGTTTGGGATCAGACGGCCCAGTTTGAGATGTGTGAAGATATTATGTGAGGATAATATCCGTGCAGTCAATCTGTATGTATTTAGTAATATGGAAGTATCTTTACCAGCGGTCTAGTTGTTATAGTGTAGACTCTGCCTAATTTGGCATCAGACGGCCGTGTGTGAGACATGTATAGATATCATTACTAACCCGCAATTTAGGTGAATTATTTCAATTACTTTACTGCTGAACGAAACGAAAGAGCGCTGATAATATTTTGCTTAATAAATACACAAGTGGTTAGCTTGCGTTTTCGACACCCTTTAGGCAGAGCGGAGGGGAGGTTCTGGTCCGCCGCACTTAAATACTATGAAATAACTTCAATTTCCTACTTGTAGATACCGTTTTCGTGTAATCCTCTTATGGTAATTGTAAGGGCCGCGTCAGAAAGTCGACGGGGCAGAACGGCGACGCGGTGTGGTAGATTGTAATGTACTAGTTAACATAGATGACGCCACATACGACGTCTCGCTCGGCTCTAGCCACTTTGTTTGACAGTCTGCTCTGAAAGGAAAAGGATAAGAAAACTCTTCTTCGATAGAGGCGTAATAGAATCTGTGTTTGTGTGATAACAACAGCTGTCTGACACAGCTCTTAACCGCCTATCCAAGCGTCTCACCCGCTCGTCTGTCGAATAAACCATCGTAATTTAACACCATACAAGTATAAAATAAACACATGAGTTTAATTATTAATCTAGGACAAGATATCAGCATTTTTTTATTGCGAAATCGACATAATTTCTAAACAAAGCGGTAATATGAATATGTGTAAATTTCGCAAATACTGACAAATACGTTTATTCGAAAACATGCAAAATGACTTGATTTTGCGTTTTTCAATGAAACTATTCCAACGGATGTTTGACTAGACGAAGCATCGATTTCATCGAATTTTGCTGAGCAAACGTTTCTATGACATCATTTACTGCAATTTGTACCTTAAATTTATGACGATAAATTCCATATTTACATATCTGCACAAATTTTATACGTCTAATTTTTTTATATTTATTTTAATGAGCTTATCTTTGAAATTGCTAGTCGAATTTGAGAAATTTCTTTTATATTCGATAGCCCAATTTGTGAGAGACGTTCTAAAGTACTTTATATCACGCAACGACTTTTAGGAGCGGAGCAGTAATGATTGCAACGGTAGAACGTTGTAATTGAAATGAAAGTTTTAGGTAGTAGAGCCACGCTGATTTCAGCACGAGCGGGCCGGCTCGACCGGGACAGTACTACTCCAAGAGAAGACCAATCTAAAGCGACAGCATCTGTGCTGTCGTGTTTTGTTGGTGAGTGCGAGACAGGAGGCCCAATGATGCAGGGGTGACAGTTATTGGGGTGTGTAAACCTTACACTGCCACGATGACTGTCATGCCTTTTACGCCCTCATGTAGGGCGTGCAAAACTACTCACCAGGTTACCATACTTCATTGCATGCATTCGCGATGAGTATGGTGACTACGACTCTTGGATTCTAGTCGTGCTTTCCATCAGGCAGAGTAGAGTCACTTTGGCAGGCTCTTAAAATAAATAAAAAAAGGGAATGATTTAAAACCCTGTTTTTTATATATTTAAGAGATAATATGCAGATGACTGCACGAATGACGTAGTGGCTAGCGCGGTCGCCTCGACGATTCCTGCTGCGCCGAAGTGTTGTGGGTCCGATCCTCAAATGGGACAAAACTTTTTTTGATCCACAAACTGTTGTTCTAAGTCTGGGTGTTCTTTGCGTCCGTTTCTTGTATGTTTGTAAAGTCCCCGCGACACAGGATTGACTCAAAGTGCGTGGGTTGTCTTTTAAAAAAAAAATGTTTAACTAGGATTACTTATCTCTGTAATGTGTTAATCTACGTGTTTACCCCTGAGCCATGAGCCCCTCCCATATAATTATATATGTGCCCATAGATAATTATGTATAGACAATTGTCGTCATCTATGAATAATAATCAGTCTTATTGTTGTTACTTCCGTCAGTTTTTCTTGACCTTACATTATCCGTTATTAGGTATTATCTGTGTTTACAACTTTGCGTAACAAACAAGCATAGAGAAAATCGTGTTAAAAAAACATTTGATATATTATAAAAAATGTTTATTTACAAGAAAGCAAATTAGTTGCAATTGTCTAAATGGCCACCGTTTCGACGTTTGCGCTCTTTGAGGAAGCACCGAAATTGCCGAATACTCGTCGGCAAAAAGGCCGCGAGATCGCCGACATCTCTTCGCTGATTTTTTCTTTTAGTTGATGTAGTATATTTCGTTTATTGATGTAGACATGATTCTTTAAATAAAAGCAGCCGACCCATAAATTTCTAAAACAGTAGTTTTTTTATAAACAAAAATAGTTTTTACTTATGTTAAAAAATAGTCGACATAATACAATAATAATAATAATATATTCGGATATCTGACACACAATGCCGTCTAGTCACTATACAACTGATTTAAATACATAAAAACTACCAACCTCTGAAACAAATATTTGTAAATCATACAAGCATTTGGTCCGACCCGGGAAACGAACCCGATACCCCAAGCACAGCAGTCGTATTCGCTACCACTGCACCACCGAGACATTTAACATAATATAAACCAGTTTTCCACCCTTAGCGCATAATAATTTGTGCGCAACAGAACTGGAAGTTAACCCTCCTAATAAACCCTCCTACATAATTTAAAAATACCAAATATACTTATAAATAACAGAGTTCAGAGGTCACAAACAATTTTTCTTTAAATAAAACCGAATAAAAAATACTTTTTCTTGAAGGCGCCTAAAAACGAATTTAATTTTTAACTGCAGCAGTTCAAGTACTATAATCTCCAACCTTCCAACTAATAGGTTATTAAATTGATTTCCAAACAGCCCTTGGTCATCGTACATTGCAGTAAACATAGTAAACCTATTATACACGATAATTGTACTGCATTTCCTGTAATAACTAGGCAGTTTTCTTCCTGCATAGGCAACTATAAACGAAAATGATTCATCGTAAAACTAACAGTATTCACTATGATAATATCTGATGCTTCAAACGCTGGTGAGATTAGCATGATATCATCATAGAATAGAAAGTTTAAAAGAACGCCATCTATACTGTATAATAATGAAATAATCTGACATATTTTTTTTTTTTTTTTTTTTTTCCTTTTTTTTTTTTCCTTTTTTTTTTCCTTTTAAAAAAGACAACACCCGCACTAGGAATAAATCCTGTGTCGCGGGGGACTTTACAAACATACAAGAAACGGACACAAAGAACACCCAGACTCAGAACAACAATTTGTGGATTACACAAAGTGTTGTTCCATGTAGGATTTGAACCCACAACACTCAGCGAAGTGGAGAGCGGCGTGGTAACCGCTTAAACCACTAGGCCAATCGTGCAGTCATGCAGCATATTTCACTCACTGTAATAGGTAGTAGAGTCACGTTGATTTCTGCACGAACGCACCGGGGCAGTACTTCCCACAGAAGGCCAACCTAAACCGCCTGCATCCGTGCTGTCGTTTCGTTGATGAGTGCAAGAAGCCTATTGACGCAGGGGTGATGCTTATCGTGGTAACTGTGTGAGCCTTACACTGCCACGATGACTGTCATGCTTTTTACGTCCCTAAGTGGGGCGTCAGAAAGCGTTAGATTATTACTGAAACTTATTCTGTCGATCAGAGACAATATACTGAGAGGCCACCATTTGTACATAGCAATTAATTTCTTGTATTCGTTAACGGATTTTATAGTAACTGGTGTATAATAAATTGATTTTATTGTATTAGCGTACACGCATTTCATTACTTTACGGCCAATAGTATAACTAATTTAAATATTTTAATAAAATGTAATGGATTATGTCTTTATTTGTAAGTAAATAAATAGATAATCATCGTGCATAGGCTTTCAGACGATAAATATGGCTGCCTCGGTAACGCAGTAGCGTATGGGATTGCTGTGTTTGAGGCCTCAGGCTCGACTCTTCGGTAGGTTTGGGAGTTTGGGTGTTTTCAGTTCTTAGTCATCAGTCGTTTAGTACTCATAGTACAAGACCTCAAGCACAGCAGTCGCATACGTTACCACTGCGCCACCGAGGGAGTCATTATCGGATATAATTTGTTATCCATGTTACATATGCATTTAGTAATATATAAGTATGTTTATCAACAATCTTAGTATCAATTTGGGATCAGATGGTCGTGTGTAATGTGTTATTACTATTAGTAATATTTACTAAACTTACTAAAATAGCATCACAAACATTGTCAACATAATACTACAAATAGCTTAAAAATCCGTTACGAGTGCTCAAATATGGAACGACGCCGTCGACCAATGCGACACAAGTATTGATCCTTGACCAGAATGCGCGCGCGCAGTACTTACTCAAACGCGTTGCGTGCCTATACATATGTACTTTATGTGTATAAGCGATGTTCATTTACTTTTTTATATATTTGTGTTTAATGTTGTACAATCTATGTTTCAAGCCATATTCTTTGATATATTTAGTATAATATTGCATTATTGTATTTTTTTTTATTTTGAGAACCTGCTAAAGTGATACTACTGCCTGATGGAAAGCATGAATGGAGCCAAGAGTTGCGGTCTTCATAGTCTTTGAGACAGAAGACAATCCAGTATGGTGACCCACACTATGGCGGTCTAGTAGTCTAGTCTAGTGCGATGCTTTTTACGCTCTGCATGGTAATCGTGGCAGTGTAATGTTTACACACTTTCCACGATAATTCTCACTTCTATATCAATGGGCCTTCGGTTTGAACTCGCTAACGAAACACGATTGCATAGATACTGTCATTTCAATTTGGTCTTCTGGGAGAGAGTAGTACTGCCCCAGTCTAGCCAACTATTTCGTGCTGAGGTCAGCGTGGCTCTACTACCTTAGGCCAAACCCAGTCCAAACCCAGGGAGGGTTTTACTTCTTGCTACTCTTTCTTCCTATTCACTTCTTTATACTCCCAATAATAATTAAACCATCACTGGACTTCTGACAGATGAGAACCGAAATTCATCATCATATATGTTTACTAATTGGACATAGACTACTTAAAAAAGAGATTATCTGGCAGACGTAGAATAATGTAAAGATTTCTTCATTCTCACACGATCTCTTCTTTCCGTCTTTGACTACAGGTTTTTTATTTATTTTATGTACCTGCCAATGTGGCTTTACTCTACCTGATGGAAAACATGAATCCAAGAGTTGTGGTCACCATACTCATTACCAATGCAGACAATGCAGTATGGTGACCCACACTATAGCGGCCTATTGGGATGCTTTTCACGTCTCACTTGGGGACGTAAAACGCATGACAGTCTTCGTGGCAGTGTAAGGCTCACACAGTTACCACGATAACTGTCACCCCTGCAACAATGGACCTCCAGCCTCGCACTCACCAACGAAACGACAGCACGGCTGCTGTCGCTTTAGGTTTGTTTTCTATTGGAGTATAGTACTGTCCCGGTCGAGTCAGCCCGTACGTGCAGAAATCAGCGTGGCTCTACTACCTATGATTATCGTTTATTTAGATTTTTCACAACCATTCACTTATTAAATATTATAATTTGCCTCAAGCTATAGCAAATATTGGTATTCACATATCACAAGAACATTGTTATTGAGTTGTGTAGGTTAGAACAGTGACCAATGACATGATTAATAACAAATGATTCTTATTTCAATATTTACTGTTTCTATAGGCGAATTCTAAGATTTACTAAGTGAACAGTGGTCAGTTATTTACTAATTTTTTTTTATTTAAAAAAGACAACACCCGCATCAGGAATAAATCCTGTGTCGCGGAGGACTTTGCAAACATACAAAAAACGGATACAAAGAACACCCAGACTCAGAAAAACAATTTGTGGGTCACACAAAGTGTTGTCCCATGTGGGGTTTGAACCCACAACACTCAGCGAAGACGACTATTATTGGTAAACTGCATGGTTGACCTAATGGTTTGAGCAGTCGCCACACCACTGTCTACTGTGTTGTGGGTTCAAACCCCACAGGGGACAAGATTTTATGTGGTTCGCAAATTATTGTTCTGAATCTGATGTTCTTTGTGTCCTTTTCTTGTATATTTGTAAAGTTCAACGCGACACAGGATTTATTCCTAGCGCAGGTGTTTGTCATTAAAAAAAAATCGAGCTTTTGAAGTACAGTAAAAAGAAAGAAGCATCATTTGTTCTACCATTCACAGAATCATACAAAATGCAATAAAGATATAACAAAATAAATTAGATATAATTACAAATCTTAGATGTAAGTACTTTAGATTTGTTCTACTAAAAATCAGAGTTAAAAATAGCGTAGCGACGTCACCACGGCATGCACAACCTATCTGATCCTCTGCGTTAAATTTTTCACACCAAAAGCATACACTCAAAAAAAATTTAAGGTAGTAGAACCACACTGCATTGTCTGCATTTGCAATAAGTATGGTGACCACAACTCGTTGAATTTTATTCAAGCTTTCCATCAGGCAGAGTAGAGTCACTTTGCCAGGCTCTTCATATAGGAAAAAAATTAAAATATTAAGCAAGTGTTTAATATTAAGTGTTTCGAGATTTTACATTTTGTAATCAGATCACACAGACTCCCATGCAACATTACAAATCTACTATCGTTACATCATAAAACTAACGCTCAGATGCTTAAATATTTATCTATTTTATTACCTAAACTTTAAATTTCCAAATCAGACATCGGTTATTCATTTATTTAGTAATATATCCGCACCGATAGGCCAAGGTTAGATCTGCTAAATTATGATATAAGTTTAGAAATAAGAAATTTATGGCACGTGTGGTGATGGAGTAAGAATGAGTGACAACACCCCTTTTCTTCACGTGGATGTCGTACGGGAGCAAACTTCGCAGAACAACACTGCGAAGAGGAGAAAACTTGAAACTAACTCTATACCAACCCGTTTTGCTAATATGGTAGTTTTTTTATTAATGTGATATTAGTGTGGTGACGGATTAAGAATACATAGTGTTACCACCCCTATTCATCCCGTAGATGTCGTAAAATGCGACTAAGGGAACCAAATATGCAAGACAACATCCTTAGAAAGCGCAGGAAAACTTGAAACAAACCCTATTCCAACCCGTCTCGCCAGCGTGGTATAGTAGGCCAAAACCTCTTTGCTAAGGAGAGGTCTATGTCCAGCAGTGGTCTGTAAAAGGTTGTTGATGTCGGCCGGTCTCCACAACAGCCGGTCCCGTGCCGCCTGCATCCAGCAGCTTCCCGCGACCTTCACCAATTCGTTTACGTCGACTACCTTGGGAGGCCTATCAACGCTTCGTTTCCCAGTGCGCAGTCGCCACTCCAGGACCTTACAGTCCCATCGGCCATCGTTTCTGCGTGTAATGTGGCCCCCTCACTGCTACTTAAGTTTAACAATTTTACTGGCAATATCAGTGAACTTGGTCCGTCTGCGGATCTCCTCATTCCTGATTCGATCACGCAATCTCCGAGCATAGCCCTCTCCATTGCTCTTTGGGTGACTTTGAGCCTTCTTATCTTGCCCATAGTGAGCGACTACGTCTCTGTGCCGTAAGTCATCACTGCCAACACACACTGGTCAAAGACTTTTGTCCTGAGAACATCGGTTGGTGTTCAGCAATTCTTTCGTTGAATTTTACGCAGTCAGTGAGGTTAGCGTGGATTGAACTTGCCTCCTCTTTACTCTGAGCAATCTCAAGGGGTTAACGCATTTCTGACTCCTCAGTTACAGATGTTCATGTGTGACGATAGTCACTTATCGTCAGAATACTCACAACTCACAACTAAAAAAAACCTACATCACATCAACATTCCACTGCTGGACGTAGGTATCTGCTTTGATAGAATATAAACAAAATATGTACGAACAGAAAGTATACAAACAAAATTTGTTGTATCCATTCACTGTTAAATTTTAAAAAAAACCCACTAAACAACATTTTTTTGTAATTTCCACAATTATGTGTTAGATAACGAATGATGTAAGTTTGTATTGCACAGCTGTCTGCTATAACGACTGGATATTTCTTAGCTTAAGTAAGATGACCAAATAGCTCTACAATACTGCTTGACGTTTTTTTGAATTCTTGTGGTTATTTCATGCGAACGGGAATTCTAGTACTTGGAATATGAACGCAATTTTTTCACCTTATATTTATGGAAGTTTGATACACATGTATATATTCGAAAATTTCAGTGCTCGCTTTCTATTACATTAACATTTTTAAAATATTTCAAATGATTTCATTTATACGATTTTTTCAAACTAATTAATTCATGGCCCACCCTATACATTCATACTTATGTACCTACATATTATGGACAAATCACTTCCAGACACAAAACAAAGATCATTTCATACCACAGTTATTTGTCCTATGTGGGGATTGACTTAACAGTCAGTGGTCGTGGCCAAGCCAATGTCGAAATATATTTATTTTTCTCTCCATCTTTCCAGATTTCTCCACCACATGTAGCCAAACCCACCTGAGTTATCTTTCACCATGGGGCACAAACCGTATTTGGCACAAGTAGGGCAAACGGCCCGGAACAGGCTGTTCGGGTTGGCCCCCACAGATAGAAGAGTGCCCATCAGTATGCTGATATCACAACAACGGAGGTTAACTAGTGGTGAGTCAATTAATTTTATAATTCCAAAATTTACAGGTCACGAAACTGACGAAGTTACTGAACAAGCAATGTTTTTTGTATCACCTATATTTTCATTCTTTACGTGCCAGTTTTATCAGAAATGAAGTACAACACATTGAAAATATAAAAATTCACATCTAAAATGTACCTCGTAAGTTCTAAAATGACACTAGTGACAGCTGTCACAGAGATCAACCTATATAGGTAGGCCAAGAGTTCGTTAACATTTGAATCTAACATCCCGCACAAACATGTTATCCCATATGTACAAAAAGAAGGAGCCACTTGTCACACATTTAATGCGTCCCTGCCGGTGGTCAAAGTCATTTACACCCAAAATGTACCTCGTTAGATCTAAAATGACACTAGTGACAGCTGTCACAGAGATGAAGCTATTATATATTTTAAGGATTATAGATCAAAATCCTAAAATGTAACAATTTTATGAAAATTTCTGAGTTTGGAAATCTTATTTTGACTCTAACGAATGGACGTAGTGTCCTGAAATACAAGCCTCAAACTTAGCTTATCCACTGCCTTCCACGATATTATAAAAAAAAATAATATTTATATTCTCTAAATGTAACGCACGCTATAATTGTGGTAAGAAAATAAATAATAAATTATTATTATTAATAAAGAGTGGAAAAGAATTAGTAGAAACGTGTTTTTTTTTGATAAAATGCTCAATGGCATCAAAAATCACGAATTCTTTGGACTTGCCCTAATTAAACGTCGCCAAGAACACCTTGAAAAAGATAATTTTAGCTTAGATTGCAATCAATGAATAATAAAATCATTGAAAATATATTAAAATAGATTCTTTTAATTGCAAAATAAAGAACCAATCTATTTTCTGACTGTACTAATCATTCGTTGGAGCACGGAGCTGCATACTCTCCGTGCAACCAGGTGAAGAACCCAGGTGAAACTCGGGGGTTGCACCCTTGCTTTTAATGGTGTAGGGAGCAAACGACACGACACAACGTATTGACTGATGGTAACTTTTTATCGCTGTTCGTGTGATACTGGATTAAGAATACCTAATGACACCACCATTATTCATCCCGTGGGCATCGTAAGAGGCGACTAAGGAAACAAACTATTCAAGAAAATAGCACTACAAAGAGAAGGAAAACTTGAAACTATCCCTTTTAGCGTGTGTTGAGCCGAGTCCTCACTGCAGTAGCAGAGGTGACAGGCTGGTCTAAATTCCCTCTTAGCGATCGAGTGCAGATTCTTCACGAAGCAATGGTGCACGGAAAGGACCTGCGTCAGTCGAAAGTAACCCGTCTGGCCAGCGTGGTATATTAGGCCAAAACCTCCTTGCTAATAGAAGCCTCTGTCCAACTTTCAACTCAAAAGTTACACGCTTGTGTGTCTTGAAGGACGGATTTCGAGAGCCTTAAATTCTTCAATTCCGCCTGTATTTAAATCGATAACACAATTAGAAGTAGGTTAAAATCGACTGCTACGCGTTTTGAAATATCGGAATCGCCTAAAATATTGACGATAATGTGACCGGCCTTGTTCGATAATCACTTCCTACGAAATAATTTAAAACACGCGGAAAATCGTAAGATCTGTTGACACATAACTTATGCCACCACAAATAAATCATCTGAATTCTAACTGACGCCAAAAAGAAATTATTAAGGCGATTTAAGTCCAGCAGTGGACTTAAAGGCTGTTGATGAAGTAGTAAACTAGTGTTTACTCGAGTCTTTGCTCTTGTTTTTTACAGAGTCACGTCCTGGTAAGAACTACAGCCGTTTTTGACATCTATGAATCCAAAAACAAGTGTATTTCTACCATTTGAGTGTATCGTCAGACTTGGAGTGACGATTGGGCCCCCGGGTTTTTCTTTCTTCTCACTATTCTGCCTGATGAAAAGCAAATCTAAGAATGGGGGACCACCATACTTATTTCGAATACAAACATTGCAGTATGATGACCCAGACTATCCTAGTGAGATGCTGTTTCATGTCCCGCTTAGGGATTTAAAAGACATGATATTTATCGTGGCAGTGTAAAGTTCACACACTTACCACGGTAACTATCACTCATTTTTTTTTCTTTTTTTTTAACGTGTGGAAGCCCCCTCGGGCTGTCATCCCACCAGGGTTGACGGCGGGGTGGTGTGTCGGAATTGGACCGACTAAAACCATACGGTGTGTCACTCTGCGCCTAACATAGGAGGGATCTGGGAACAGCTGCTATTACGACATCCAGATCATAACTATCACCCCTGCGTCAATGGGCCTCCTGTCTCCCACTAACCAACGAAACACGACAGCACGGATGCTGTCGCTTTATGTTGGTCTTCTGAGAGAGGGTAGTACTGCCGTGTCGAGTCGGCCTGTTCGTGCTGAAACCAACATGTCTCTAATACTTCCTTGTTATTGCTTAACACCGATTTCTTGCGAGATCATGGTATCTTCTATGATTTTACATATTTAGGTTCTTAGTTTCTTTTATGTCTAACTACAGTGCTGATACCAACTCAACTTGGAAATAATATGAACGGATTGGGAGAATTTAGGGTAGGGTACACCAAACATCTCGGAATGGGAACTGGATTGAGACAACAGTAATTTGAAGGTTCATCATCGTTATCAGCTGGAAGACGTCCAATGATGAACATAGGCCTCCTCCCTAGAACGCCACGCCGTACGGTTGGACGCCAACTGCATCCATCGGCTGTCCGCGACTCGGACTATGTCCTCGGTCCATCTAGTGGGGGGCTTACCTACGCTTGGTCTTCAGGTACGCTGTCGCCACTCGAGAACCTTTCTTCCTTTCTTCATTTGAAAGTTCCATTCGTATTATATTTAAAACAAAGCTGAGATGAAAAGTAGCATATACGCTGTTCCGTTTAATCCAGTTTTGTTCAGACGTTTTGGTGTAATCGACAAACAAAGATCTATTGTTAAATCTTAACATCCTACGTTCAACTTCGTGTACTCACAACAATTGTCATATAATCATCACTTTTGGTATATCTGTGTAATATTTATATGAAACTGCTGGGCCAAGGTTAATAATTGAAGCAGGTGGTGATGACACACTGTATTTTTAATCTGTCACTCGGACACTTCTGGGTTTTATTATTGTGTAAATGATAGGGAGATAGTGTGTTTCGCTATCGTTGTACAAGTCTTGTAAGCACATATATAATATGTATGTTTGTGCAACTTCGCTTACAACATCGGACCACTATCCGCGTTTTCGTAACAATAATTACGGCTTAAGAGACAGAAGTGTGACGCGTTGAAACTAGCGAACTGTTGGACGAGCGTTTTTCTATACAAATAGGAGGCAAAATAACAGACAGAAGGTTAATTCTCGAAATAAAATTCGGTCACCGAGGCGCTCTCTACTGCGTTGAGTGTTGTCGGTTCAAATCCTACACCGGACAACAGTGTGTGTGATTCACAACTTGTTGCTCTGCGTCTGGGTGTTCTTTGTGTCACCAAGACGCTCTCTACTGCGCTTAGTGTTGTGGGTTGAAATCCTACACGGGACAACACTTTGTGTGCTGAACAAATTGTTGTTCTGTGTCTGGATGTTCTTTGTGCCCGTTTCTTGTATGTTAGTAAAGCTTCCCGCGATATAGGATACATTTCTAACGCGGAGGTTGTCACGACTGAACCAACTTTGACTTGGTGTTCGAAAGTGTCTTTGTATTTCTAACCAGTCAGTCTTTCTTTGTATTTCAACTGCTACGTTAGGAATATTCTTTTCAAACATACAGGAAATTAATACAAAGAACACCCAGACACAGAACAACAATGTATGGAACACAAAAAGTGTTGTCTCGTGTAAAGTTTGAACCTGTAACACTCAATACAGTTGTGAGCGGAGATGCGACCGCTTAATCGACTACACCATACTACTTATTTACTGTTTCTTACCTCAAAATTTTTATTACAAAATAGGCAAATCTTGTGATAACATAAAGGTGAATATTTGTTACCCTTTCACGTATAAACGGCTCGACAGATCCGGATAAAATTCGGCACAGAGATAGATTATAGTGGAAAAGCACATAGACTACTTTTTATCCCCATGTACTTTCGCCCAACAACAACTGCAGTACGCAGCAACAACAAACCCAAAAATGGGGACACTCGAAACTGGGGAAAAACACACCTGATTCTTTTTTCTTTTATAGAAACGTACCAAAGTAGCTCTACTCTGCCTGATGGAAAGCATGAATAGAATCCAAGAGTGGTGGTCATCATAGTCATTATTTATTTATTTATTTATTTATTTATTTACACTTTATGCACTTTGTACAGCGGCGGACTTAATGCCCAAGGCATTCTCTTCCAGTCAACCTTAAGGTGGTATAGAAATATTGTAAGGGAGGTGCACAGCATTATCACCCACACTATGGCGGCCTTTCGAGTTAAAGATGTCTATAAGAAGAGATAACCGGCAAATCTTAAAGGGCACCTTCAAAAAAATACCGCGTTTTAAAAAATCGCTATAAGCTTATAACTTATAAAACTGAATATAACGTGCAAAGTAGTGCAATAACACCAGGTACTTAATTCGAATCCGTTCTGCAACCACTGATGGTTGTAACACTAGGGAACTTACGCGGATGTGTCCATTTTACCTTCAAAATTCTTTGCAATAATTGATCTAGTGGATCACTGGATTGAAAGTGATTACCGCCGTCCCTGGACTTTAGGTATCCATGTACATCGGTAGTCACTTAACATAGAACCAATTTTTCATCTGTGTAGGAATAAATCCCGTATCTTAAGGAACTTTACAAATATACCACGCACGTGTATCCCTCCCACTACGATCCCGGGTCCTTTGAGCGGGGCGTGAAAAAGCATCTCGTTAGGCCGCCATAGCGTGGGTCATCATATTACACTGTCATCATTCGCAGTGAGTGTAGCGACCACCACTCTTGGATTCTATCCATGCTTTCCATCAGGCGAAGT
The DNA here is from genome assembly GCA_949316085.1 of Hypercompe scribonia. Classification (NCBI taxonomy): domain Eukaryota; kingdom Metazoa; phylum Arthropoda; class Insecta; order Lepidoptera; family Erebidae; genus Hypercompe; species Hypercompe scribonia. The sequence continues at coordinate 8,448,300 of OX438997.1, forward strand.
AGAGTCACTTTGGTAGGTTGTAAATAAGTTAAAAAAAACTCCAAGAACAGACACAAAGAACCCTCAGACTCAGAACAGCTTATAGATCTCACAAAGTGTTGTCCCACGATCGAACCCACAACACTTAGCGCAGTAGAAAGTAGCGAGGTGACCGCTTGAACTACTACGCCATCTGTTGTCAAAGGTGCTTGCCAGGTCAGGGTCACAACTGGAACTGGTCGCCGGGAAGTCCAGGCATTTTGATGACGTACCAGTTCACTTTTTTTTATCTTAATTACTTATGCAATAACCACATTTAACTTACCAAGACGAGAACAAGCCCAGTTGACCTTCTCAAGGTCAAAATTAAACAGTATCAACAAGGCTACCAGTTCGATTATTAGTTACAACGATTTTACGATTCATTGGAGTAAAAGGTTTAATAAGGAAAAAATATGAATAGTGATGTCACTTCGTAGATTAGATTTATCGACATCGGTATTAAATTTATCGATAAATGGATTTTTTTTTGTACACCATGTCACATAGTTACCAGAGTACAAAAGGTGTCTTTGGCAGGAGTAGTCTCTTCCAGGTAACTTTAGAATAGCTGAAAATGTTTCAGAGAGATAGTAGTAGTTAATTGATAATGTATCAGATCATCATCATCATCATCATCAACAGTTCTCTCTCCTTAGCAGTTTTGGCCTACTATACCACACTATAGTATAGTACCGCAGTATAGTACCGCATAGTATATATAGTATAGTACCACACTATAATAAATTGTATGTGATTCAAACCCTGTTTATTTAATCCTCACCTGCAAGTTTCATATAGATACAGACATCTGACAGGCTGCTGATCGGTACTAGTGCCACATTAAAATCCCAACTAGGTCAAATATTGTACGAATGTTGTGTGTTAGGTAGTAGAGCCACGCTGATTTCAGCATGTATTCATGCTCAATTGGGGCAGTGCTACCCTTCCACAGAAGATCAACCTAAAGCGACAGCATCTGTGCTGTCGTGTTTCGTTGGTCAGCGCGAGACCGGAGGCCCATTGATGCAGGGGTCACACTTGTCGTGGCAATACAATGCCATGATGACTGTCACGCCTTTTATGTCACCAAACGAGGCGTGAAAAAGCATCTTACTGGTCCGCCATAGTGTGGGTTACCATACTGCATTGTCTGCATTCGTAATGAGTATGGTGACCACAATTCTTGGCATCTATTCATGCTTTCCATCAGGCAGAGTAGAGTTACTTTGACAAGCTCGTAAATAAACGACAAAAAAACAAATAGGACAATGATTTGTTTTTGTATCATGGTGGTGTCATGGCTCTTCAACACAAAACGAGATTCCTTCGAGAAAATGAGGGCATCGGGAACTTCTATATCGTGATATAGGATTAGTTAATCCATAGTTTGGTGTTTCTCTGGTAGATGGCACTGTAGTATATCTTTGTTTCCGCTACATGTGGAAGTCGCTACATACTAATATAACATAATATGTATTACATATGTTTAGAATAGATACTTTTTTTAGTATGGAAATTGGTTTTATACTTTTTTGCTGTGTAATACATATCTCGTGTGCTGATTTATATCTCTTTTTATGAAACAAGGTGACTCAATTTTACTGATATAATTATGTATTTTGCCAAGACGTGACTATTTTTTGACCAGTTGCATTTTTTTGTAGAAAAAATAAACCTTTCTTATCGTTATATTCTAAACTGTTGAATTATATTAATTAATTGCAATATGGTATACCAGTAGCCCTATCTATTAGAAATTATATGCAACTTAAGTAATTCTCACTTGACTGTTGTTATTCGCCGTACTTCATGCTGCCACCGAATACAGTTTTGTAGGAGTGCACTTTTTTTGCTTAATTTTAACAATCCATTAACTCAATTATTAAGATAATACAGTTTTACATCATATACTGCGAGTAATTCTTCCAGTAAACTGATTAAAATTTTATCAAGAAACTATTAGTTATACTGCGATATTAGTTGCAAAATAAAAAAAAAATTAATGTCACTTTACCGACAATTTTTGTATTTAAATCGCGTCACATCCTTAGCTTTGTTTGAGTAACGTGATCAATGACAAATTCTTTTACTCAACTTTGATAACGGAAATATCATAATCTGTGGTAATGCAGCTTCAAGGAAATTAATTATCTTATCCATCTTATAATTATCATACTCCATGAACGACTTTTAACAATCCACTGCTCGCCTTTCCTCATGAAGGAGGTTTTGGCATAACCATGTTTTCCTTTTTCTCTTTCTTTTTAAAAAAAAAAGACATCGCCCGCACTAGGAATAAATCCTGTGTCGCGGCGTACTTTACAAACATACAAGAAACGGACACAAATAACACCCACACTCAGAGCTACAATTATGGATCACACAAAGTGTTGTCCCATGTGGGGTTTAAACCCACAACACGCACCACGCTGGCCAGACAGAGTGGTATAGAGTTTGTATCAAGCTTTCCTTCTCTTTGCAGTGATGTTGTCCTGTGTAATTTGTTACCTTAGTCACCTCTTACGACAACCTTGGGATGAATAGGTGACATTCCGAATCCGTCACCACATCGAAAGAAGAAGGTTTCAGAACTTAACACGAAGTATCACCATCCTATGGACCCCTCTAACTGAATACAGCTGCTTTTTAGACAACATCGTGTTGACTTCCACATACAGCGCCATCTATGGAAGACCTACCGAACTATGGAGTAACTACTAACTCTGTATCGCGATATAGAAATTGTCACGCTGATTAGCGCACATACAACTGCCCAACATTAACCTGGAGCTATATTCCTCGAGGCATGATCATCTCGTCTGTTCGGAGGACTATTTGTGGGGGAGAAACATGACAGGACATGGTACAACAACCTCGCGATGAACAGGTGACACTCTGAATCCCTCACCACAGAAAGAAGAAGGTTACAGAACTAAACACGAAGTATCATCATCCTATTTATCTTGTGGGTGTCGTAAGAGCCGACTAAGAGAGTACATGACATCAGCATTGTGATGAGAAGGTTACTTTGCGGTTTAGGTTCTACCTTGATAAGTCAGACAGTCAGTGCCAGTGATTTTATATGTACATATTATATATGTGATGCCTCGATGGCGTAGTGGTAACGAAAGTGACTGCTATGCTTGAGGTCTCGGGTTCAATTCCGTATCAAACCAAATGTTTGTATGCTCTGCAAATATTTGTTTCGGAGTTTGGGTGTTTTCTATGCGTATATATATGTATTTACAAAAAAAGGTATATAGGTATTCTATCAGTCAATCTAGTTATTGTAGTACAAGCTCTGCTTAGTTTGAAACTAGATGGCGTTCTGTGTTTAGTGTCCGAAATATTAATTTGTTTATTTATGATCTGATGACCTAGTTTAAATGACATTGGCAACAGAAAGCGCAGTTCTAAATCTGTCATGTTGTTTGAAAATGCACTTTCCTTGTCATCTATCGTCAGCCTTTAACAGTCCACTACTGGATATAGACTCTTTAAAAAGGAGGCTGTGGCCTAGAGAAGGAAAACTTGAAACATCAACAGCCTTTTATAGTCCACTACTGGACATAGGCCTCTCCTAAGCAAGGAGGTTTTGGCTTACTATACCACGCTGGCCAGACGGTTTGGTATATTTGTCTCAAGTTTTTTATGTATATACTTTGTCCGTGTGGTGACGGATTAAGAATACATAGTGTTACCACCCCTATTCATCCAGCGGGTGTCGTAAAAGGCGACTAAGGGAACAAAGTATGCAAGACAACATCATTACAAAGAGAAGGAAAACTTGAAACAAACCCTATACCAACCCGTCTGACCAGCGTGGTATAGTAGGCCAAGACCTCCTTGCTAAGGAGAGGCCTATGTCCTGCAGTAGACTGTAAAAGGCTGTTGATGTTTCAAATTTTCCTTCTCTTTACAGTGTTGTTGTCTGGCGTACCTTTCTCTCTGAGTCACCTCTTCCGACACACACATGACGAATGGCAGTAGTGACACTCTGTATTCTTGATCCATCACCAGACGAACCTTTTCTTGTCCCCAGACTAATTATTATCTTTCAGAAACATTGTTCATCAGTTCTTAATTTATCAACCAGGGGTGATATTTTTTTCACACAGCACTTACTTAAGTTTATGAAAAGAGTCAGTGGAAGGCAGAATGGAAACTAATTTGTCCAATAGCTTTAGTGTTCTGATCACGAAGAGAAGAATATGAGAGCCATAGTCTCCTGAGAATGAGATGATTTTCTCTGTATGTCTTTTTAACGTTATTATAGTAGGCCAAAACCTCCTTTATAAGAAGAGGTTTATGTCCAGCAGTGGACTAGTAATACACATAGATGTGATTATTATCAGTATATAAAAAATGAGCCAAGAGAGTCCACTGTTTCATTGACTTCCCCCAAGGTTCTCCACAAGAGACGGTACCAACGGCTTCCCGCGCCCCTTGCCAGGTCGTCCGACCACCTTGTGTGGACCTGTCAATGCTGCGTTTTCTAGATATAATATATACATTAATGTATTAGATAAAGAGATTGCAGAGGTCGTATAACAAATATATATAATAAATATTTATTTACTTATTAGTATAAAAAAAACAATTTATCTGCGTGATCCAACTGTTCGTTCGACCTTTACACCATCTTCATCAAGATTTTTTAGTAGTCCACTGCTGGACATAGATTATAACGTAGTATAGTAAGCAACAGCCTTCATGGTAAGAAATTCGAAAATTTCGGTTCTCGCTTAGAAGAGTGCAAACGTCGAAATGGCGGTCATTTAGACGATGTTATTTTTAAAAAATAAATTCCACCTAATTAATTTTCTTGTAAATACACAATTTTTATATTATACCAAATTAGGCTAGGTAGTAGAGCCACGCTGATTTCAGCACGAGCGGGCCGGCTCGACCGGGACAGTACTACCCTACCACAGAAGACTAACCTAAAGCGCCAGCATCCGTGCTGTCGTGTATCGTTGGTGAGCGTGAGGCCGGTGGCCCATTGATGCGGGGGTGACAGTTATCGTGGTAATACACTGCCACGATGACTGTCATGCCTTTTACGTTCCCAAGCGGGGTGTGAAAAAGCATCTCACTAGGCCGCCATAGTGTGGGTCACCATACTGCATTGTCTGCATTTGCAATGAGTATGGTGACCACAACTCTTGGATTCTGTTCATGCTTTCCATCAGGCAGAGTAGAGTCACTTTGGCAGGTTCTTAATATAGAAAAAAAAAGCTATTTTTATACGATGTTTTTCAAATGTTAATTATTAATTTTACTATAATAAAAAAAATATTTTAATTCCTTAATATCGTTCATTAGCCTCTTAAGGTCAGGGATCATCGACCAAAGACCTCGAACCGATGGTATGAGGTGTATTTTAACCAGAACCATTTGTCAAGATAAGTTGTGACTCAAAAAACATACCTAAATAAAAAAAAAATGTTTTCAAGTTAATTTGTCACTGGTTTCGTAGAATGGTATTAATAAGACGTAAAACTGTGTTATCATTAATATTCATTTATAGAAAAGTACCACGATGGTGACACATGTATTAAACGGGACTATCGAGACTAACTTTATCTGTCTTTTAATTTTATCAACACGTCTTATTAAGACTTTCTTTTTTTTTATGAAAAGACAAATCTCACATTAGAAGCATATCCTGTGTCACTAAAGACTTTTGAAACATACAGCAGACTGACACAAAGAACCCCCGAACTCGGAACAACAATTTATGAATAACACAGTGTTTAAAAAAAAAAAGATTCGAACCCCACGCGGGACCCGTGGGGTTCGAACCTTTTTTTCTTTTTTTTTGTTGACGAGGCGGAAAATCCCTTCGGATCTCCTGTTCCTTAGGGTGCAGGAGACAGGAGTATGTGGTGTGCCCACTAAAAACCGCCCCGACAGCCGGCCTCTGGCACCCTACTCTGGAGGGGACCCGGACCATATGATTTCAGGTCCCCCCCAAATTGACACCATGCCCTGTTAGACCCTATCCAGGGGGAAAATATTTCTCCCCCACAGTTCTGACGTGGCGGCCCGACTGTAGGGTACTACCGTTCAGGCCGCCAGCCTATCCCCTATCGCAGCAACTATTCTGCCCCCAGAGACCCCCACTCTCTGGCGGCTCGCGATCACATCGACGGATCATGACGCCGTCGTCTTCTTCTTCTTTCGGGATCGGCCCTCTCCCGATCCCGTTCAGCGGTCTCTTTTTGGAGCATGACAGCTTCGCAAAAAGAGACCACTGCGCCCCAGCCCTCCTCACCCGCCAGCATGGCAGCAATGATTGCCGGCGGGGACAGGTCACGTCCGATTTGGTCGACCAGGACTCCGCGTTCAGACGCCCACGCGGGGCAGTCCTCCAGCGTATGCTGGGCGGAGTCCCGGTCGGCCACGCAATGGTAGCATTGTGCTGTCTCCTCGCGACCGATCTTATTCAGATACTCACCGAAGCAACCATGCCCGGTGAGTATCTGCGTCAGGTGGTAGGTGACGCGACCTCCCTCCCTACCTACCCAAGCTTCAAGGTTAGGCAGAACGGCACCGACAGCGCGTTGACGCGAGTTTCGCGGCTGTTCAAGCCGCACGCGCCACTGTGCCAGTGCCTGTCGGTGAGCGTTCCGCCGCATTTCGAGCTCGTCCTGGTCTTCCCTGCTCTCACCCCGACGGATGGCGCGAGTCTGGTCATAAACCCTCGCGTCCATATCCGCTAGGATGTCCAAAGGCGGGAAACGTGGACGAAGGACCGCATCATATGCGAGGTTCCACAGAAGGGGTCCTAGGACTGATCCCTGGGGAACATGGGGTTCGAACCTACAGCACACAGCGCAGTGTATCTCTGAAACTACCAGCCGAACTGGTATTTTTGTATTTCAAATTTCGTTTCTTAAAGTAGGTTATAGACTAATTAATATCACGCTACGACCTATAAGAGCGTAGCAGAGAATTTATATAATCATACTAACCTTGTCCGTGTGGTGACGGATTAAGAATACATAGTGTTACCACCCCTATTCATCGCGTGGGTGTCGTAAAAGGCGACTAAGGGACCAAGTATACAAAACAACATCATTACGAAGAGAAGGAAAACTTGGAACAAACTCTATTTTAACCCGTCTGGCTAGCGTGGTATAGTAGGCCAAAACCTCCTTGCTAAGGAGAGACCTATGTCCAGCAGTGGACTGTAAAAGGCTGTTGATGATGCTAACCTCACGCGTCTCACACGACCTTTGACAGCCATCTGATTTCACACTAGACAGATTTCCATTTTAACAATTCTGCTAACAATGACTTTGAACGTATATTAATGTATGTATATATGTAATGACACCGTGCCTAAAGCGGTCGCCACGTCGCTCTTTACTGCGCTGAGTGTTATTGGTTCAAACCCCACATAGGACAACACTTTCTGTGATCTACAAGTTAATGTTTGGAGCCTGTGTGTTCGTTGTGTCCGTTTATTGTATGTTTGTAAAGTCTCCCGCGACACAGGATTTATTCTTAAAAAAAAATATATGCAATAATTTGTCAGGGGTCGTAATCGAACCCATTTTACGCGTAGCAATCAGGATCACTTACCACCAACGAACTAGTCATGCTGTGAATCCTGGTACAGCATACTTGAATTAAAGTCAATATAGCAGCAGCTACAGACACTAGTAATTAAAAAAGTAGCATTAAAATAATGAAAACAACATCCTGCATTGATAATTGATAGCGTGGTATTGACCTTAGGAGTAAGGTTTCCTGTCAACGTACGTGGGTGGGGAAAGATAAATGAACGGGAACGACCTTCAGACTCCATGATAAATAAAAGATATCTTATCATATCCCTTTGATTTTTTCAAAAAGACAACGCCCCTATAACAACATATTCAGTGTCGAGACTTTACAAGCATATATGAGACGGACACAAAGAACATCCAGACTCAGAACAACAATTTGTGGATTTGAAGCGACACGACCGTTTTAACAACTACACCATCTGTTTAGAGCTCAAAGAATACCGATGCAAGAGCACATTGGACCCCTCTAACTGGATACAGTTCCTTTTTGACTTCCACATACAGCGCCATCTATGGTAAACATAACGAACTATGGAGTAACTACTAATTCTGTATCGCGATATAGAAATTGTCACGTTGATTAGCGTACTCGTACATACAACTTCCCAATGTTAACGTGGAACTGTATTCCTCGAGGCATGATCATCTCGTCTGGTCGGAGGACTATTTTTGGTACAGACATTTGACATCCGCTTTTCATTATAACTTTTTTTTTTGTTAATGTTGATGGTTGAAAGCCTCTTTCGGTCTCTGGCTTCTTGCGGAGACTACTTGCTGTTTCCGCTGTAACTACTCTGATAGTCGGTCTAACGTGTTCTGCTTATTTGAAACTCACTGGAATTGAGAATATCGTTGAATTATTCCTTCACTATTTAATCCAAGAGATGCAAGTGCTTTGCTGCCTTTGGAGTCCATTCCTCCGTCCAATAACCTCACACTAAACAAAAAAAATATTTGACATCAGTTTTCTGTGAAACCGTGGTAACACTCAAGTCGAGTTAGTGCATTCGTGTGTCTCTCTTACGGTACACACGATATTACTAAGATATTCTCTCTTCTTTTGTCGTTATCCTCAATTCTGAAGGGTTGTGACTCCTATTTGGAGATATTCTGCAAATGATGGCTCGCCATCTTTCTTAGCAGCGTGTAGTACAGTTCGAATTGTAGTGCCGAAAGCAAACTTGATGTGCGCAACGAGCATCACAACACAGTAACATAATTGGACGATATATTACGAAACATTACTTATAGTGCCGTCAAATAGAGGTTGTTAAAATGAATATTAATATATCGTAATTAGAAACATACTAGGTACGTATATTATATAATTTATTAATTCATTCGTAAATTTAATAGTGACATTACCTATGAATATTTAATACAATATTTATAATATTAACTTTTACGTATCACCAACTTAACCTTGCAAATAAAAATATTCTAAATGTCACAGATGTTCTTAAGAGCTATGAGAAAGCGTAGCATTGAACCCCCTGAGCAAACAGCTGCTTAGAGATTGGTGAGGACGAGTTCATTACCAGCGCACGTGTTTCCCTCCCACTACGATCCCGAGTCCTTTAAGCGGGGCGTGAAAAAGCATATCACTAGGCCGCCATAGCGTGGGTCGCCATACTGCACTGTCTTCATTCGCAGTGCACTGCTCTTGGATTCTATTCATGCTTTCCATTAAGCAGGATAAAGTCACTTTGGTAGGTTTCTATAAGCAAAAAAAAAACGAGTGTCGAGAACTTGAGCTATCGACGCGATGAGTTAAAACACGCCCACCATGCTGTCTCTGAGAATTACTGCAATGGTTTGCTCACCGTGCCTATATTAGCCGTACACGAGCATACTAACGACAATATGAACAGAGTTGAAGAGGTCGCTGTGGCTAAAGTCAGTCGAGAAGTTACGATGCGATATATAAAAATGTGATCTGGATGAGTACAGATTAAGAATATAGATTTTCATCACCCCTATTCAGCTCATAGGTATCGTGAGAGTCAACTAAAGAAACAGTATTGCGAAAAGAAAATGTTGACACAAACTCTAAACCAACTCATCTGGCCAGAGTGATATAGTGGCCTAAAACATTCTTCTTAAAGAGCACCCTGTCTACCAGTAAACTATGAAAGGTTGCCGATCTGTTCTGAACTGATCTGGTTAGACTACACTTCAAAACCTCAAAAACTTAGTGACCACAATGTGACAGAGCGAAACATGTACAACAGCTAATATATTCTTTATTCTACAACCCTTAGGGATTTATTCTTCAAATGTATATCTAAACAAAAGTATAACCTCTCAAAATAAAAAAAGAAACCAAATCTGAGTAGAAGAGTTCTGACATAAAAAAAGCGTATGAATAAATTAAAACGCAGAGGAAAATTAAACATCGATCTAAAAGCTTCCTAAATACATAATCATTATCATTATGATCAACAGCTTTTCACAGTCCACTGCTGGACATAGGCCTCTCCTTAGCAAGGAGCTTTTGGCCTACTATACCACGCTGACCAGACGGGTTGAAATACGGTTTGTTCCAAGTTTTCCTTCTCTTTGTAATGATGTTGTCTTGCATACTTTGTTCCCTTAGTCGTCTCTTACGACACCCACGGGATGAATACGGGTGGTAACACTATGTATTCTTAATCCGTCACCACATGGTTTAATAGGTTATTGTGTAGTGACAACTTAACCTTAACTTGTAATGTTTCTTTATTTACTTATATCCGCTTGAATGCAAAGTGTTTAAATAGATAAAATCTAGCGATAAACTATACCAATGGCATTATTTTACTTCAAGTAAAGCGCGCCATTACAAAACATTTTATGAATATTAATGTTTTTAACAATGATAATAAATTGTATTGTAATTTAAAAATTATTGTGTTAACAACACAACACTTTAAACCGTGGATTTGTTCGCATTGATTCAAGTTGAAAGTTTCAAAACTCAAGTTCGATGGAGAAGAATTTGAAAGAAAATGTTTACACTTGCTCCGTGACCCGTCTGGACATTATTGTCTTCACAAAACTCACGCCTATTTCTCAGAGGGGTAGGCAAAGTCAATTGATGTGTACTTGCTCCTGACACACCTTTTTTGCTTCGTCCACATTCATCAGTGTTGATTAGGAGTCGGTTTCTGGTACTTTTCACATGACATTTCTTCAGAACATCACCAATCTCGTCGGTAGTCACGGTGGACGAGCTCTTCTGATATCCACACACATTCGCTCTGTAAGTTTCTTTCATGAAACTTTTATCATTCATCCTTTCTAAGTGGTCATGACATGGCCATCTTATTTATCCATCCTAATGAAGTACAGTGTCATAAGTTTTTCCTTTAAACTCCTGACAAAGTTAATGTAAAATTTGATGATCACTAAATATATACGAAGCATTGGTAAACCCCCCACAAGTTGGTCCGATAACCTGGTGAAATAGCAGCTGGATGCGAGCGGCATGAAGCCGGCTGTTGTGGAGAACCTTGGGGGGGGTGGGGGCCATGTCCGTCCAGTGGACGTCTTTTGACTGAGAAGAAAAAGAAATATTTACTGCATAAGTAAAGGCATATGTTAACATTCAGCTCCCGCGATACTTAAAAGGCCCAATTCATCCGTCGAAGCTAATATCTTTTTCTTATCTTCTCTTTCTTTTAATTGCACTCCCATTTCTCTATCAAATACCTGAAGTATCCGCTTGTTAGAGAACGGGACTAAGATTATATTGGCGAAACGTAGGCGCTTAACTTACCTTTGCCACATCAGACTAAGGTAGAGTTTGACAGACAGTCAAGACTTCCTTTCTAAAAAGGGACCTATATTCTCATCAACCATCATCATCAATAGTCTTTAACACTCCTTGAAGGCCATAGGCCTCTTCTTATCACGGAGGTTTTGGCCTACTATACCACGCTGGTCAAATGGTTTGGTATAGGGTTTGTTTCAAGTTTCCCTTCTCTTTGCAGGGTTATTGTCGTGCATTGTTAGTTCGCTTAGTCGCTTCTTACGACACCAATTTAAAAAATATGGGTGTTCTCAATCCGTCACCACATGGAACCCTATGTCCAGCAGTTTACAAATTCTGTATAGCTCAAAAGATAATCATAAACTAAACTCTTCTCTGAATTCCTATATACTCATACGTATCCGGTGTCCACACCTCAAAACATTTATACTCGAAACGACTTAATTTATTATAGCTGGCAAGTTTTTTATGTTTACAACCCAAGGATTGTATATATCCATCGCGATTTGTATGAATAATTTACGAATACTGCCAATAATATATTATAAAGGTTTAGGTTTGTTTGCGTACGATGTGAAATTACGATCTACGCTATTAAGCTCAAATTTTAACTCGATATACATCTCACTTCAAAGATTATTTTTATCCATTTTTCTTCACTACTTTTTCTTCCATATTACTCATAAATACAACCACAATGTGCCATAACGAAGTTCAAGACGGCACAGCTAGTACATACCTCACTGTTCGGTAATTTTGAACGGAATGTAATTAGTGGGGTGGGGCGCGTCGCGGCGGCACTGACAGCGGTAGTTTTTCGCGCGTAACAATACCGATGTTCTTCCTGGCTGTGTGAGTGTGATTTTAGCTTTGGCCTTCGGTATTAACGGGCTGCTCCTTTTGGCGTGTCGTGATAGTGTCCACGTTAGAATCAGGACCTTCCTCGCACGCGACAGATATGATTTCTTCTCACGTTGTTCGGTGGCCCGTGTTGGAATAAATTATTCGTGTGTCGTGATAGTCACTGTGTTGGAATTGGTGATATACGAAGTGGTTACAAACACTACAACGGACGCGAAATATATATGTATTATAGGTAAATTACTTTTATTATCAAACAATATATCATATATCCTCTTATAACTTACAAGGACACTCAAGGACACATGGTCCAGGCTCCATCGAAGTCTCACGGAGGCCGGAACCACAAAGAGCCAAGGTTTAGTATTTTTCGCAGCTTTGTACCGAGTCAGTGTGGTTTCTGGAGCCCAAACCCCCTCTCCCCAACCCCGTTAATTCTGTAGAGGGTAGAACTGAAAAGGTAGCAATCAAAAAAAAAACGATAGACAGAGCTGGTACTTAGGGTTCTAGAACATAGAGATTTTTAATTATTTTTTTCGAAATACGTACATAGAAACATCTATAAATATTTGCACAGAATGAGAAGCGACTCCACACCCTCTTAAATAACAAATCATCGAACAAAAATTTCTTTTTATAAAATACCTACAATCCGGAAACCAAACAAAAGATTATTGTAAGAATGATTACTCATAGTCTCACTAATTTTGGCACAGCCCCAGCGAGTCACAGACGGACATACAAACAAACAATGCTTATAACATACTTCTTGTATAGTTAGGATAGGGTAACTTTGAACTTAGGATAAAATGTATCTTTGACTTAGATTTAAAATAAATAAATAAATATTGTGAACATCTGTCACACAGCGCCATCTAGTTTCAAACTAAGCAGAGTTTGTACTATGATAACTAGACTGGCTGATAGAATACTTATATACTTGTTTTTTATAAAAATCATATCATACATAGAAAACACCCAAACTTCGAAACAAATATTTACAAATATTACAAAAATTTGCTCCGACCTGGGAATCGAATCCAAGGCCTTAAGCACAGCAGTCACATTCACTGCCGTTGCACCACCGAGGCCGTCTAAAATAATGATTTGGACGCTGTGCACCTAATCATGGTGAATCTCAATTCTCTATTTTTATTCACAATGTGTAATGCTAAAGAAACCTTAATGAAATGTGACACTTTAAGTAAACTGTACCAGAATTGTGATCCCTGTCGGGCACAGAAACATAGTACAGCGGGAAGTTGCAGTGATTTTCTTGTGGGCCTACCAAAGTGACTCCCCTGCCTGATGAAAGGCATGAACAGAATCGAAGAGTGGTGTTCGCCATACTCATTGCGGATGCAGACAATTCGGTATGGCGGCCTAGTGAGATTCTGTTTCACGCCCACGGGACGTAAAAGGCATGATAGGCATCACACACCACGATAACTGTCACCTCTGTGTCAATGTGTTTCACACTGACAAAGGAAATACAAAAACACGGATGTCGCCGCTTTAGGTTAGTCTTCTGTATCTGAAATCAGCGTGGTCCTAATACCTATGTTATACATAAATAAATAAATATAAATAAATATTTTTCGGACATTTGACACACAACGTCATCTAGTTTCAAACTAAGCAGAGCTTGTGCTATGATAACTAGACTGACTGATACAATACTTATATACTTTTTTTTTTTGTAAATACATACATATTATACATAGAAAACACCCAAACTTCGAAACAAATATTTGTAGATCATACAAACATTTGGTCCGACCCGGGAATCGAACCCGAGACCTCAAGCGTGGCAGTCGCACTCGCTACAGCTGCGCCACCGAGGCAGTTTAAATCAATTATTATCATATGAGTTAAGCTGTTTTATCAACAGTCTTTAACAGTCCATTGCTGGATGATTTTGGCCTACTATATCACACTGGCTGGACGGGTCAGCATAGAGTTTGTGTCAAGTTTTCATTCTATTTGCTGTGATGTATACATACTTCTAGCAAAGATAGAGGTTGCGTTTGCTCCCATGATCACCTCTTAGTCACCACACGGACGTACGATACTACACTTTCCGCCATTTTTCATGGTGCAGAGATGATACAAATTAGCAGACAATTCTTTTGACCGTAAGTGGCTACCGTCGCCTATGGACGCCTGCAACAGAGCCCACATTGCCGTAACGAGAACGAGAGGTAAAATTATCGTAAATCGCATGTTATAGGACTCATCAACAGCCTTTTACAGTCCACTGCCAGACATAGGCCTCTCCTTAGCAGTAGTTTTGGCCTACTCTTCCACGCTGGCCAGACGGGTTAGAATTGGGTTTATTTCAAGTTGTCCTTCTCTTTGTAATGATGTTGTCTTGTATACTTTGTTCCCTTAGTCGCCTTTTACGACACCCACAGAATGAATAGGGGTGGTAACACTATGTATTCTTAATCCGTCACCACACGGACTGATTTGTTGTCAGTTATAGGACTGAAATGGGCAAATTAGTTATATTATAGTGAAGTTAAAAAGATGTTGAGAGATGAAAGGAGGTGGATGAATTGGAGAATATATTATCTGATAATAGAATTTCACATTTTATTTGACGTGCTTGTAGGTCTGATGGATATTCACTCTGACGGCTAAGCTAGACTCCATAGGTTTAATTCTAACCCAGGACTAACATTATTTGATGAGCCGGATTTGTTACGTGTGTGAGTGTATTTTATGTATAATGTATACATATTTAGTAATATATAAGTATGTTTATCAGCAGTCTGGCTACCATGGTGTGGACTCTCTAGTTTGGGATCTGACTGTCGAGTGTGTGATGCGTTAATTAATATTATTATTACACATGTTGATTTTAAGCTCAGAACAACTAAATGCGATTCTAATCTCCTATAAACACTTTATGTTTTCATAGCTACCTATATTTGTTTTTATAATATTATTGATTATTAGTTTTAGCACATACGTCAGATCCGCGTATACTGCGCATAAGAGTAACGCAATGTTTTCTTGGGGTTACTATTTTAATTGCAAGAGCCTGCAATAGTTGACTATTACTTATGTAGATAGGACGTTTTGGCGTATTATATCACGCTGGCATGACGGATTGGTATAGGGTTTGTGGCAAGCTTTTTTTCTCTTTATAGTGTTGTTATCTATGTAGCTCTAGCGTCAATTCTAGATACCTATTAAATTTTGATAAGACTGCACGGTTGGCCTAGTGGTTTTAGCGGTTATTGAGGAAGCCGGGACGGCCAGCTGAATCGGTAGCGGCCTATAGGCCCATCGTGTTGCTGGACGAGGCGGGTAAACTGTTTAAGAGGATAATCTCTGCCCGCATCGTCCGGCACCTCCGCGAGGTGGGCCCCGATCTGTCGGACGCCCAATTTGGTTTTCGGGCCGGACGTTCGACGGTCGATGCCGTGCTGCGCCTGAGGGCCGTTACCGAGGAGGCGGTGAGCCGTGGCGGCGTGCTGTTGGCGGTGTCGTTGGACATCGCCAACGCATTTAATAGTCTGCCATTTAGCTGCATCAGGGAAGCACTCCACTACCACGGGGTGCCAGAGTACCTGAGGCGGCTTGTGGCAGACTATCTTGAGGAGCGTACCGTCGTGTACGAGGACTGAGATGGTATTCTGAGGCGGCGGCCCATGTCGTGCGGTGTTCCACAGGGGTCCGTCCTAGGACCACTCCTGTGGAATATGGGATACGACTGGGCCCTTCGAGGTCGTCTTTCCCCCGGGCTGGGCGTAATTTGTTACGCCCATGACACATTGGTCACGGCCCGGGGGGCCAACTTTCAAGAGGCGGCGCGCCTGGCCACCGTGGGAGTCTCTTTGGTAGTCGGGCGCATTGAGGCGCTGGGTTTACGGGTGGCCCTAGATAAGACGGAAGCCCTTTTGTTTCATGGGCCCTGTCGTGGTCCACCCCCCGGTGCCTCTATCGTAGTCAATTCGGTCCTCGTACCGATTAAGGCCCAGATGAAGCATCTGCGCCTGATCCTCGACGACAGGTGGCTCTTCGACGAGCACTTCCGACAGCTTACTCCAAAGCTGGTCGGCGTTGCTTCTGCTCTTGGGCGACTTTTGCCCAATGTGGGTGGAGCCAGCGTCGCGACGAGACGGCTATACACGGGGGTTGTTCAGTCAATGGCACTGTATGGTGCACCGGTGTGGGCGGCGGCTCTGACCGCCCAGAATAGGACTCGCCTCTGGCGCCCTCAAAGGATATTGGCGGTTAGAGCCATACGCGGTTACCGCACCGTATCGACGGAGGCGGCGTGCGCGTTAGCCGGAACTCCCCCGTGGGATTTGGAGGCGGAAGTGCTCGCTGAAGTTTATCGGCGAACGGCAGACTTTCGGGTGGGTAGCGGCATTCGGCCCCCGCCCGAAGAGATACGCGAGTGGCGAGAGGCCGCTCGTCGAGCCACGATGGCTCGTTGGTCGGCCCGGCTGGAGGCTCCACGTGCTGGCTTTGCCGCCGTGGAGGCTCTCCAGCCGGTCATCGCCGAGTGGGCAGGGCGGCAGCACGGGACCCTTTCCTTCCGACTGACGCAAATTCTTTCCGGGCACGGTTGCTTCGGGAAGTATCTGCACTCGGTCGCCAGGAGGGAATTGAGTCCCGCCTGTCACCACTGCGACTGCAGTGAGGACTCGGCTCAGCATACGCTGGCGGTTTGTTCCGCCTGGGCGGCGCAGCGTGGGGTCCTCACTGCAGTTATTGGAGGAGATCTCTCGCTACCGGCCGTAATACGCTCCATGGTCGGTAGCGACAGTTGTTTTACCGCGTTCGCAACCTTCTACGAAGACATAATTTCGCGGAAGGAGGCGGCGGAGAAGGCCCGGGAGGACGATATCCACTCGGACCCAATTCGCCGCCGGCGAGCCGGGCGGCGGAGGCGCGCATACCAGCGCCTCATGCCGCCTTGAGTGTGGCCGCGGGTGGACGGGACGGGTTTTCCCCTCCATCCGCTACAATGGCCAGCCGCGAGGAGGCGACGTCTGCGTGTGCCGTACGTCGCCTAAAATAGAGAGTTTACCCATAGATGGTGCCCGCATTAGCGGGCAGGCGCTGGGAGGGATCTGGATGTCGTAATAGCAGCGGTTCCCGGATCCCTCCTATTTCAGGCGCAGAGTGGCACACCGTGTGGTTTTAGTCGGTCCGATTCCGACACACCACCCCGCCGTAAATTCCGGTGGGGTGACGGCCCGAGGGGGTTTACACACGTTAAAAAAAAAAAAAAAAAAATGTGGTTTTAGCGGTCGCGACGCCGCTCTCTACTACGCTGAATGTTGTGGGTTCAAATCCCTCACGGGACACCACTTTGTGTGATTCAGAAACTGTTGTTCTGAGTCTGGGTGTTCTTTGTGTACGTTTCTTGTACGTTTGTAAAGTCCCCCGCGACACAGGATTTATTCCTAGTGCGATGCCGGTTTCTAATCATTTCAACCTCTAATTTAACACCTTTTAGCACAATTCACATTTTACTCTATGGATGTTACAAATATCTAACGTATGCCTTACCAGACAACTTCTTGCCCACCTATGTACCTTATTACCATCAAATATTTTGTGTTACCATTCAATAATTAACTTTATTAAATCTATATACAGGGGTGATGAGACTTCCTGTTCTGAATCCTTCACCACACGGACAATACATTATATCTAAATTCAAATCAAACTACCACCATCCACTGCTGAACGAAGGACTTACAAAGTGCAAACTATCCCGGTTCCTCAAACACTTTAAGAGAAGCTTGACAGGATTCAGTGGATCCAGGTAACCCACTGCAGACGCAAACTTGACGTTGAAATCTTTAACCTTTTTGGAAACTAGAGAAAATATACATTGTTATATGTATATTATATTACTTTCACCAAAGACATTTTTATCTTTTTCGAAGTCTGTTAAACAGTTGTTATAATAAGTAGATTTTGGTGTTGGGCTTAAATATGTAAAGTTAACTTTAATTTAAATTTAATTTTGATATAAGCCATTGTTCGCTTTCAGAAATATAAATAACTAATTCGAGGCTAATTGTCCAAATTTTTTTTTACTATTTCAACCAAAAAAATTTAATATTTTCAGTTTAATCTAAGATATGAATTAAATTTTCATAGTTTTTCCTGTTTTTAACAATTACACGCAACTAACCGTGGGAAACCCTCCCCCCTGTAACTTCTGCAAGGGGTACTTGCTTTTGTCTATTAGCTGTAGTCATTTGCCAACGGGTGCTATGGGCTGTAAAACAATCTCCTATCTTTATCAACTGGCAGTCCACACCTATCCATTGTCAGTCACTTTCCTCAAATCATCGCTCCATCGTGTTGCAAGTGGTGGAAGTACAGCTCATGACTCCTATCTTAGCAGTCACTTACGACTAGACCAACAGATCAGACACAGTTATTGCTCAATTATTTTTGCTCTGGTTGCAAAAGTATTTGAAAACCACGGTCAAGGTCAGATTTGCGTCTGGAGCGGATTACCTGCTTCCACTGACTGGCAAATTTCTCTCTTAACCGTTGGAGAAATTGTAGGACTACGAGCCCTTTACATGGTTAGTTCATCTGATTCTCGACCGAATTTTTGATCTCTTATTTGAAACTTGCCCATGTGGTGACGTATGAAGAAAAAAGAGATTCATCTCACGGTTGTGGTAAGAAGGTCAAGAAAGACGTAAAGAGCACTACAAAGAGAAGGAAAATTGACGCAAATATATCAACCCGACTGGCAAGCATGGTATAGTAGGCCAAAACCTCCTCGCTACAAAGACGCCCAGCAGTGGACTGTTAAGGTTGTTGATGTAATGTGTCACCGTCCGTGTGGTAACGGATTCAGATTACAGAGTGTCACTACCTCTGTTCATCCCATAGGTGTCGTAAGAGACGATTAAGGGAGAAGACTACTCAGGACAACATCACAGCAAAGAGAAGGAGAACTTGAAACAAACCCAATACAAACTCGTCTGGCCAGAAAGCTTCCTTTTTAAGAATGTGATGAAGATGTGATACAATTCTCAAGTCTAAAGGTATGGTGGTTAATAACCATGACCTTTGTACGTTGTTAACGCAGATACAAAGCATTTCTATTTTCTTATAATAACATAACATTTTCCTGCTCCAATAAAAACGTAGATATAAGATAATAAACCTGTTATTGCTGAGGACAATCAGTAGCTAGATAAATACATCTTATTGTAAAAGTAAAAATTTGTGTGGATGTTTGGTACTCTCTAACGCAAAAACAGCTGCACGGATTTGGATAAAATTTGACAGAAAGATAGATTATAGTCTGTGCTGTTCTCTTCAACTTTAATATATTACACTAACAGACCCACATAACTTCGTCTGCATATAAAAATATCTGTCTGCAAAATAGGCAGTACTACCTTCTCACAGAAGACCAACCTAAAGCGAAGGCATCCGTGCTCTAGTGTTTCGTTGGTGAGTGCGAGACGTCAATATATAAATGGGCCTCCGGTCTCACGCTCACCAACGAAACACGACAACACGGATGCTGGCGCTTTAGGTTGATCTTCTGTGGGAGGGTAGTACTGCCGCGGTCGAGCCAGCCCGCTCGTGCTGAAATCAGCGTGGTTCTATTACCCACAATGGCATAAGATGTACATAGTTGGTAGTCACTTACCGTCAGCTGATCCGTATATTGGAACGAAGTTCCTTACGGCAGGCTTGGAGGGGATAGGGATTTCGCTGCGGGACCGAACTGAAAAAAATGTGATAGTAAAACCGTAACAAAAAATCCGTGGAAAAAGTGCGTGGAATAAATCTGTGGAATAAATCTGTGGAAAAAGTGCGTGGAATAAAACCGTTAAATGAGACGTGCGCAGGCGCGAAAGCGCGTCATGTGTGCTACGTTTCATACTATCTATCACGTACTTAACATTCGTACTATTTCTACCTCTTTTTTCTATTTTTCTATTTCTATGTAATTTTTAATTAATAATAATGTTGACAAAAAAAAATAAAGATACATATTTTTTTGTTATTTCAGTTGAAATTTGAATTACGATGTTTTTTTTATTTTAAGGAATTTATTATTTTATTATTTTAAGGAATTTATTATTTTATTTCCTAAAATACTGAATTTCCTAAATACTTTCTTGTACTTAAATAAAAACTAATCAGCAAAATTTAAGAGAAAAATCAAGAAAACCTACATAAAATTGAGCACGATTTTTTTTGCAAATTGTGTCGATTCCACATTATCCGAAGGAACTTCGTTCCTGCCTGGTGTCCCACGACACCACTCATTCTTTTTTAATATATACACCAATAGAGATCATCTCAAGTTCGAAAAGAACATCAAGGAAGCCATCATACTGCATTGTCTGCGTTCGCAATGAGTATGGTCACTATAACTGTTGGATTCTATTCATGTTTGCCATCAGGCAGAGTAGAGTCACTTTGGCAGGCTCTTAAAATAGAAAAAAAAAGGCAACGGACGCCAAGATAACTCTCAGAGGCCAGATTTTTTTTCCGACTTAATTGCCATGTATCCTTATATTACGACCAAAATTACATAAAATCATTATTTGTCATTCCGATGTACAAAAATCAATATTCACAAACTTTCGAATTCAATATATTAGTAGGATTTGAAAATAACTATAATAATTATAACTTATATCATTATTAAATCGACTGTCCACGTTCGGGCCAAGATTGGTAGCGGCCTTTGGATAAAAACATGTTTTTTTATATAAAACAAGTTTCTTAAAGAATGTTACGTATAATGGTCAATGGCTAAAGGCTGAAGGTCTAAGGGTTCATACAAGTCGTATAGGCAGGTTATCCAGTGGAGGGTGACGAGTGCAACCCATTGACTCCTGCAGCTCAAGAATTACACCGACCCTCCCCTATCTAAATGGGAACTGGGTTTCAATTATCTATCTATGGTTGATATGCTATTTTGCTTTTTAGTTTCTTTTTCCTTTGTACGGTTTATTGTTTGATTTTTGAAAAAAAACAACGCCCGCACTGGGAATACATCCTGTGTCGCGGGGGGTTTTACAAACATACAAGAAACGGACACAAAGAACACTCAGACTCAGAACAACAGTTTGTGGAGCACACAAAGTGTTGTACCGTGTGGGGTTTCAACCCACAACACTCAGCGTAGCCATGCAGTCGGTTGGCTGGGTAGTATTAGAGTGAGTTATAAAGTTAGCTTTTTAATTATTATTTTTTTTTATTTTTTTTTTATGTCTGTAATGGAATAGGCGTTTGTCCTCTATCTCACCTGATGGAAAGTGCAGATGAAGACGAAGGTGGTACACGCCCATCCAAAAGATACCTGTTCACTCTACTCTTAAAGGCTCCAGAGTTCATGTCATCAGGAAAAATAGACCCAGGCAGGTCGTTTTTTTGTAATGTTTATTGTGTTGTATAGTGTATGTATTGTTAATTTTAAATCTACGCTATTGTGTTGGATGTAGTCTCTAATGATAGTGTATGGTAGAATTATTAATAAATTTCGGTCACGGTGGCCAGTCTTAATCTAGACTAGCCATCTACGCAGGACATACTTTAGTGCACAAGTGTGTGCGCAAACACAGGTGCACTCTCTGTTCCCTCATTTTCAAACTCCGATGGAATAGCTATCCGACACGGCAGGGGAGACACCCGAAGCACAGCGGGTTAGGCCTCAACTTCAAATCACCGGGCTGTCATCAAACATTTCTGTGATCAATACGTGAACCGATGAAAAGCAACAAAAAAACAATTTGCAACCGGGTTTTTTCCGATACTGTGCTACTAATCGAAACGATTCAGCCACCCTAGACAAGTTGACACTCTACAAACGTAAATGTTATCAGAAAACTAACAAATGTATAGAAATGAGTTCTCTCAACGCTAAGTAACGAGGTCAAAACAATATATTAGCCTATAATACAAGAGAACAGAGGCGATAACGATTGTAGAAAGAGAATTGACGTGATACATTAACCTATATGCGTCGAAGTCCGGCTTTCTAACGTAGATATAACCCATAACTACCTATTTGTTACGCTATATCGTTTGATACATTTTTGTGAATATAATTCATATTTTTAAAGTGTAAACATTCTGTGGTCAAATTAATAAAAAACAAATGAAACATAATATGATATTGTAGACAAAATTTGAAGGTCAGGTGTTCAGTCCAAAGTGACTCTACTCTGCCTGATAGAAAGCATGAATAGAATCAAAGTGTTATGGTCACCATACTCATTGTGAACGCAGACAATACAGTATGGTGACCGACACTATGGCGGCTTTTTCACGAGTTACTTGGTGACGTAAAAGGCATGACAGTCATCGTGGCAGTGTAATCTTACGCACCACGATAACTGTCAACTGCATCAATGGGCCACCGCTCTCGTACGCACCAACGAAACTGGAGGGATCGCATCCACAAAAATAACATCACAAATCTCACACACGACCGTCTGAGCCCAATCTAGGCCGGACCAGTATTATGATAACTAGATTGCTGATATACATACTTATCTACTTCTAAATACATACATATTATAAATAATTTACAATTAAATGATCTCGTTCATTACACAGTAATTAGTCCTGAATGGGAGTCTTACCCACAAACTAAGACAGAGACACTAAAGGGACACAGGGACTCAAATTTCACATTTATTTAAGCATTTCCTTCTATTTCATCAGCAGCCTTTAGCAGTTCACTGGTGACATAGGCCTCTCCTTAGCAAGGAGGTTTTGTCCTACTGTACCACGCTGGCCAAATGATTGGTATAGGCTTTGTTTCAAGTTTTCCTTCTCCTTACATGATGTTGTCTTGTATATTTTGTTCTCTTAGTAGCATCTTTTTTTTTTTTAACGTGTGGAAACCCCCTCGGGCCGACACCCCACCGGGGTTTACGGCGAGGTGGTGTTTCGGAATCGGACCGACTAAAACCACACGGTGTGCCATTCTGCGACTGACATAAGAGGGATCCGGGAACAGCTGTTATTACGACACCCAGATCCCTCCATGGAAAGATTAGGAGTAGTGACGCTCTGTATTCTTAATCCGTCACCATACGACCTCAATCGATTTGGCGAAAGCAAATTCATGCAGAAAAAACTAAAATATGAAACTACCTACAGTCAGCTTCAAATACAACTGTCTATCGCCTGACACGTGCCTTTCACTATAACTTTCAAACGTATTTATCTAAATATAACATCGCATAACTCCGTTACAGTTTCACATATTTTGCTCGGCTATAATACTTATTATCCGTGTGGTGACGTCACCACCCCATCCCTGATTTACCGTGGGAGAGCCATGCTTCGATGTACATTGACCAGAGTGTCACTACGGCCCACATGAAACCGCTATTAAGCAATTTGTACGTGTCTTTTACGTGGTGACTCATCTACTTGTTTCCCCCCTTTCCCCTTTTGTCGTTATCCTCAATTTTGAGTGTCACAACCCCTGGTTAGTTCGCCACCTGTTCCTGTCTTCAGCATCGTAGAGGGCAGTAATAAACGTGGCGCTGAAAGTAGATCAAAATTGATCTGCCTAGTGCAACGGTCCATTAATCAGAATAAAATAATAATTTCTTATTTTAGACTTACTTTCACGCTATTGAGTAGGGATTCCAACTGCTAAGACAGACGTCCAGGGTTCATGTGTTTAGAAATATATAAGTATGTTTATCAGCAGACATTATTATAGTACAAGTTCTGCCACGGCCATATGTGTTTGTCACTTGTTGGGTAAAAGTAGAAAATACTTCAATTCTTTTAAAAATGACAATTGGAACGAAGTTCCTTATCGCGCGGTACGAAGGAGGTTAGACGGAAAAAAATCAGACGAAAAGTTGTCACGACACTTTTTGCGTGTAGTAGAAAGCCGTGCGGCGTGCGCATGTTCCGCTGTCTCTCTCTCTCTCATAGAAAGCAAGTCAATTATTTTCGTTTCGTCTTTCTATTTTGCTTTGAACAGCGTAGTGTCGCGACGATTATTTTTGTTTTGTTAAGTTTATACAGGTTTTTTGTACAGAATAAATAATAATATAACTTGAAAGAAATGAAAAAAAAATATTCAATTTAAGTGTAAGGAGAAGGAAATCTTGAAACAAATCCTATGGCAACTCATCTCACCAGTGTGATATAGTAGGCCATAACCTTGCTAAAGAGAGGCCTATGTCCAGCAATAGACTGTTAAAGACTGTTCATGATGATGGTACCATAAAAATGCATCTAAGTATGTATTATTATTCAATTCCTTCGCTAATTAATCGAAAGGAACTTCGTTCCATCCGGGTGTTTCTCACCTCTCAACTTTTTTTTGTTCTCATGTGTAACTTCTCGTACAGATAGAAGTTTATAAATATACTCACTCGGTGAAAATCAACAAATCTCTTCTCTTAACAAATATTTAACGCATGTGAACCGAAATATTCGTTCTAAAACTAACTGACAAACCATAGCTACTAGTATTAACTTTTGGGTAAATAAAACTATTAAATTATATTTAATGGTAGCCAGAAATCGGAACCGTTCCATCATAAATTACTATTCATATCATTATTTTCACTTTATCATACACCGAGTGTTAGAAAACCGGTTCACCATAGATTCGTCTCAAAACTTTCACTTTTAAATTGTCTATGCGAACTTGAAATATCTATGGTAATGACCTTGTGAATGGATGCCAAGATTATCGTTATACACGTCATATAGTAAATTATTATTACATGGCATAATCTATATTATCGTTTGGTTTTTTTTTTTCATTAATAGCAACACTGATTAAAATGGCGGTTGAGAATTATTTTTATTTTGGAAAATCGTAACTTAAGAATATAAATACACACCATACATACACAAAATCACGCTGGTTTCCTCGGAAGAGTAGGCAGAGGCATGTTGTACGTCCATTTTTCGCCTGTGTTTTGGTCCCAGGTAATAGGTGGCGAGGCAATTGCCGCTAATCGGGATGTTTATTTGCCAGAGCCCCATCTGTCATACAGCAGGTGTACCACTTGCAGGTAAGGTTAGCTAGGGGCCTTGAATTCTTGGTGGGAACCCTGTGTATCTCAAGGCGATTTACCTATTTATTTTATTTATCATCATTAATTTCATCACGACGACAGTTTTAAAAGATTTAAAATACTTGAAGTTGGTAGAAATAGCTGATCATCTCATGAAGAGAAGAATAACATCACTCAATTAATGGTTCTTTAGTCACTTTTTTTGTCAGTAAGACCGATTCTTCCATCCTCTCTCCTGATACAGAAGTGGAAGAGATTAAAAGGCGATAACAAGCTCGTGACCCTGGAGTTGGGTCATTAGGTAGCTCATCGATTTGTTTACTTCTTAAACCATAAGTAATCCGTGACCATAATCCAGGTGATGACATACGAAATTTCACCATCCCCATTCGTTCTATGGGTTTCGCAAAATGCAAACTACACCAGACAACATCAGTGTAAGGAGAAGGAAAACTTGAAACAAATGCTATAGCAACTCATGTCGCCAGTGTGGAATAGTAGGCCAAAACCTTGCTAAAGAGAGGCCTATGTCCTGCAGTGGACTGTTAAAGGCTCCTCATGATGATGATACCATAAAAATGCATCTAAGTATGTATATTCGTGTTCTTGAGCTCACAATATAAGATATGCTTAGTTTAGCTCCAGATAGAACACAGAACATTGTTTTTGACACGTTTATTAGAAAAGGAAAACTGTGGACTTAATGCCATGAGGCATTCTCTCCTAGTCAACCTTTGAGTCATTCAGAAATATAATACATTAGACGCAAAAATAAAGTACAGAATCCGATAAAGTTTACGACAATTATGTAAATATACATTAATTAACCACGGCGGTCACTATCAATAGAAACCAGCTAACTGCACAGGAGATATTATTGTACACAAGTGTATACGCAAACATAGGAGCACTCTCTGTTCCCTCACTCACACAATCCAATGCGACGGCTATCCGACACGACTGGGGAGGTATCAGACGCAGGCCGACGGCTCGACGTGCTCTCCTGACTTTAACAACTATCCCTACTAACATAATTGTAGTATATTAATGCGAAAGTAAATCTATCTGTACGTAATTCTTCGACAACAAAACTACTGAACAGATTTCAATGAATCAAGGAGATACTTTGAATCTAAATATATGCGAGTGGAGCTGCGGGTAAAATAATTATTTTACTATATATTATTCCAAAAAGAAATCTAAACTTTGACTGTACGATTGGCCTAGTGGTTTAAGCGGTCGCCACGCCGCTCTCTACTGCTTTGAGTGTTGTGGGTTCAAACCTCACACGAGACACCACTTTGTGTAATCCACAAAGTGTTGTTCTGAGTCTGGGTGTTCTTTGTGTACGTTTCTTGTATGTTTGTAAAGACTCCGCGACACAGGATTTATTCCTAGTGCGGGCATTGTCTTTTGTAATATACTCGTATGTAACATATATGTCCGTGTGGTGACGGATTAAGAATACATAGTGTTACCACCCCTATTCATCCCGTGGGTTTCGTAAAATGGCGACTAAGGGAACAAAGTATGCAAGACAACATCATTTCAAAGAGAAGGAAAACTTGAAACAAACCCTATTCCAACCCATCTGGCCAGCGTGGTATAGTAGGCCAAAACCTCCTTGCTAAGGAGAGGCCTATGTCCAGCAGTGGATTGTAAAAGGCTGTTGATGATGATGAAATATATAAGCTACCAATACAATAGTTTATTGCGATATTATATATCTTTTCAATATAGATTCTATTCTATTTGTTTACGAGGTATTGCATGAAACAATGTGAAGTTTTAATTATTCAAGTTGGAATAATTTAAGATTATACTTCCAGTAAACAACAATATGACGACGTGATGAGGTACTTTATATATAGTTAATTACTTCGTTAGTCTAACGGTTAAAGTTAGCGACCGGCGATTAAGAGGTCTCAAGTTCGATTCCCGGGTCGAGTCAAGAAAAGTTCGATGGCGTAGTGATAGCGAAAGCGACTGCTGTTTTTGAGGTCTCGTGTTCAATTCATGGGTCGGACCAAATGTTTGTATGATCTGCAAATATTTGTTTCAGAGTTTGGGTGCTTTCTATATAATATGTATGTATAGTAATCTTTCTATATATGGGTATAATATGTATGTATTTACAAAAAAGTATACAAGTATTCTATCAGTCAGTCTAGTTATCATAGCACAAGCTCTGCTTAGTTTGAAACTGGATGACGTGTCAAATGTCCGAAATATTTATTTATTTATTTATTTATTATTTATTTAGAAGTATATAAGTATAGTTATTAGCAGTGTGGTCACCATACACAGACAGCACCTAGATAGAAATCACACGATCTTGGTAATTATGTTAATTACTACGCTGAGTGTTGCGTTTGACTCCCAGATGGGACAACATTTTGTACAATCCGTCAATCACAGTTCTAAATTTAGGTTTTTGAGCCCGTTGCATTTTAGTTAAGCCCCCGACGACGCTGATATTCTTAGTGCTGCAGTCCATTAAAGGTCTTGAATAATAATCCTCCACTCCACTGGAAAAAATACACCATGCTGGCCAGACGAGTTGGTAGGGTTTCTATCCAGTTTCCCTTCTCTTTGCAATGATGTTGTCTTACATAATTGGTTCTTTAGTCGCCTCTTACGACACTCACGGGATGAACAGGGGTAATGACGCTCTGTGTACTTAATCCGTCACTACACGGAAAATTGTATAAACACACACATTAAATACTCATTGTATTAACAGCTAGTCATAAATATAAATAAATTTTCCTATTGGACCATTTACAATACGTCATAAACCTCCACGTGCACATAACATCACAGTTGAAGAATCATGGTGTGTAATGTTCAAATGACTAGCAATTAACCTAATAGTGGGGATCCAGGTAATTCACCTAGATTACTAACGTAGTGCGTATTAAAACATGTAACCACATTATTAGAGTTCGTCTGTGTGTGACAGATTAAAAGTATGAAGAGTCACCATGGAGAGCCGGCTAAGGGGGCAAAATAGCACGCTAAGAGGATGCAAATTTGTACCTAATATTTTAAATTGTGGTAACCCTCTCGGATCGTCAAACTTCCTCCGTCAAACGACAAAACCTCCTGTCTTAAGAGTGGCCTATGTCCAGAAGTGGACTGTTAAGGAATATTAATGTGATAAAGTGATACGATTTATTAATACAAAATTTCTAATTTACACTCAGAGACGTGTAATTTCGAAAAATGTGTTTTTAATGGGTGGTTATGATATGAAAAACATTAGTCTACTATGACGTGGATGAACTTAGACTTTTTACGTAGAAAGACTGCCATCAGACCTCCAGAACCCAAGTACTGGACTTTATCGAAGCTCTGTGGCTCTTGGATTTTTATGGCTACAACATTTACCGTTCACCATCATCAATAGCCTTAAACAGTACACTACTGGACATAGGCCTCTCCTTAAAAAAGAAGGTTTTGACGTACCATATCACGCTGACAAGACGTGTAGGCATAGAGTTTGTCCTCTATAATTTGCTCCCTTGATCACCTCTTACGACACCATGGGATAAATAGGGATGGTGACATTCAGTATTCTTAACCCACCAAAGGGAAAACACATTTACCATTACACTGTGGCAGTTTCTACATTACAGCACAAAAAAAAGTATACAACAGCGCCCTCTAGCGAAGATACATCGAACTACGAATTAGGAACGAAACGTATGAATGTAATGAACTACAATGCAACCACTAATCCTGTATCGCGATATAGAGATTCGCGTGGCAATTAGCATATATGCAATATCCCAACATTAACCGTTGGACCGTGGCCCGCCAGGCATGATCACCTCGCCTGGTCGGAGGATCCTCCCTGTGTGTCGGAGGGATATTAAACCCTCGTCCCTCTACAACACAAATGTTTGTATGGAAACCGGAACTGTCAGCATAACGTAATCTCCGAGGTTCTAGTCTCAATGTCACTTACCATAGAGTCATCTGGCTATGATTGCTTAACTTGGCAACTCAGTCACTTCGCCACGGCCCACGAACCTTGGGGGTTTCTACACAGCTAGAAAAAAACCGCAATAAATAATTGACGCATATATGAGTTTTATTCCAAGAAATGGTTAATAATCTTTGATTAGATTGCTGCTTAGAAATGCAGTCTAAGAATTTATAATAACAAATATGATAACAAGATAATTATACGTGATTAACCTTCAATTGTGGTCACAGGTGTTGTGGTCATCACCTTGGCAAAAGCTTTATAATGTTTTTCTATACTAAGAACCTGCCAAAGTGACTTTACTCTGCCTGTTGGAAAGCATGAATAGAATACAAAAGTTATGGTCACAATAGATAGTGACCACCAGATAATGCAGTATGGTGACCCATACTACGATGGCCTATTGAGATGTTTTTCACGCCTCGTCCGGGGATGTTAAAGTCATGATATCCAAGGGTTATGGTCCCTATACTTGTTGCGAATGCAGACAATGTAGTATGATGTCCCACACTATGGAGGTCTAGTGAGATTCTTTTTCACGCCTCGCTTGGGGACGTAAAAGGCATGACAGTTATCGTGGCAGTCTAAGGCTCACACATTTGCCATGATAACTGTCACCCCTGCATCAATGGGCCTCTGGTCTCGCACTCACCAATGAAATACGACAGCACGGATGCTGTCGCTTTTGGTGGGTGTAAGAGGGTAGTACTGCCCCGGACGGGTCGGCCCGTTCGTGCTGAAACCAGCGTGGCTTCACTGCCTAAAATTTGCTTGTTTTTTAATCATTAGATATACTCCGGGCTATGTAATACAGTGCTATCTTGACATAAGCAGAGTTCAGCTTCTATTGTAGGGTGTAAAATACAGAAATATGAGATATTTTTTTTCATTAAATTATCGCACAGCCTAGTGGTTAGCGGGCCTGACTGCCACTAAGCCTCGTAGGTTCGGTTATCAACAAGGACTGATATTGAGGTGCGCGTGGTCATTTGTTCTGCCTATAGCTGTTATTTTCTCAGATGAAAGACGTCACATTACACATAGATTGAACCGGTCCTGTACTGTCTTTATTAACAAGTTTTTTTTTATGTAATAAAAACCTCCCACGTCTATACTGCGTAGTTTGGACTATGTTAATTAAACTGATAAATATACACATAATCATTTTATTATTTATATTTTTTTTTATATTTTTTTTCTATATATTATAGATGTATATGTGTGTTTATTTAGAAATCTACGTGCCCAGTTTAAGGCAATAGGGTTGTCTCGTATTATTAAAGTAAAATTAAAACAGTAGTGAGTAAGTGTTGGCCGGTAACTCCTCTGCTGATCCTCTCCGGCTTATAGGTGTAAATATATTAGTTTCAAACTAAAGAGAGATAATCCAGCCTTCATAATTCTTACATTCAAAGCTAGAATATACATAGAAAGCACCTAAAATTAAAACAAATATTTTTAAATCATACAAACAATTGATCTGGACTAGAAATCGAACCCGAGACCTCAGCACAACAGTCACATATACCACCATTGCACTACCGAGGCTGTCAAATAACAATGTTATTTTTATTAGGGTTCAGTAGCCAAATGGCAAAAAACGAAACCTTAATAGATTCATCATGTCTGTCTGTCTTTTTTTCCGTCCGTATGTCACAGCCACTTTTTCCGAAACTATAAAAACTATAGTGTTGAAACTTGGCAAGTAGATGTCTTCTGTAAATCGCATTAAGATTTTAACAAAAATAGAAAAACAAAAATCTGGATGTCTCCCATACTTAGAACTGAAACTGATTTGTTTCATCAAACTCACACGTGTGGGATATCTATGGATAGGTCTTCAAAATTGATATTGAGGTTTCTAATATCATTTTTTTCTAAACTGAAGACATTGCGCGACAGACACTTCCAAAGTGGTAAAATGTGTCACCCTCTGTAACTTCTAAAATAAGAGAATGATAAAACTAAAAAAAACACAATTACAATGTAAACTTATAAAGTATCCAAGTATTTTTTTTAATACGTCATAAATCGCCGCTACGGAACCCTTTATGGGTTTGTCCGACACACACTTGGTCTCTTTTTTGTTATTAATAAAAATTCAAATAGTTTCTTTTTGTTTCAGGACGTCTGGCTGTCATACTCTTCAGTATCTGCACCGTAGTATTAGGAATCATTCTGTCATTTGTACCCTGGCTTGATTATATTATTTTTAGAGTAAGTATTAGATAAATATTTCCATATATTATTCATCTAGGTTACCAGGTAACGCTTAACATTAGAAACTGCACCTAAACACGCTTTTATTAACTTAGCTTATGACAGTGTAAATAAATCTTGGAAGGCCATTTTAACCTACTTGATAATTCTGTGTCTACTGTTGTCTATTGCTGGACATAGTAATACACGCACACATGTTTATGGTTGTGGCAGTAGACAGTCACCTATCTGATGATAAGTGACTATCGCCGTGGAGCTGTAACTCATCGGAAACCGGAGGCCCATTGATGCAGGGGTGACTGTATGAGTCTCACACTGCTACGATGACTGTCATGTATCCTCAAGCGGGGCGTGAAAAAACATTTCACTAGGCCTGGATCACCATACTGCATTGTCTGCAATTGCAATGAATATTGTGACCACAACTCTTGGATTATATTCATGCTTTCCATCAGGCAGAGTAGTTACTTAGGCAAGTTCTTAATTTAGAAAAAAGAAAAAAGCTGTAAGCGTGTTGCCCCTGTTTTAGTTTCTCAAAATTTGGTCCCATTTAAATTTGAATGGAATATTACACCTCTTAGTGTGAACAAATTAAGAAATAAACAAAATAGGTTATTAGAATTTAACATTATTTGCGCGCATTCATGTCGATGCTAGTAACTATTAAGTTCCGTTGTTCGTTATCGAATTAAATACGTTATGGTCGATGGAGTCAAAGGGTGGTAGAGTGGAGACCACGATTGGGCTTACGTAGCGTAGGGCGCCCTGCGGTGCGATGGACCGACGACGAATAAGTGGTTGGCAGCGGATGGATACGGATTGCCCGAGACTGGGATAGTTTGAGTTTGAGACTTTCGTTCCGCAGTGGACGGCGATAGGTTAATTGGATGTGTTTAGGCATTGCCCTAATAAATCATAATTATTGAATTATTTTAATTAACATAATAATTATTGAATAATTATTCTTGAATGCATAATGTGTTTATGATTGATCTGCATGTAGTTATACCTACAATTGGGTAGATGATTGTATCGTAAATAAATACCAATGTCCACTTCATTAAAACTAAAATCACGAAACATCTCAGAAAATACAATTAACATAGCTTTTTATTATTATTACGAATTTCAATCAAACATACAGTGAAATATATTGTTCAATTGAGTAGTCTAAAACAGTGACGTCACAATTAGGTATTTAGTACATTTTTCATACAAAATTGTCGTTTTGACAGATGATAAAAAGTAACTGATTTGACTAAGGTGTCATCTAGCCTATTAATATGTAATACAAATTTATTATTTATAATGTCTCTGTGTGGTGACGGATTACGAATACCGTGAGTGTACTCATCCCAGGGTGTCATAAAAGACTACTAAGGGAGCAAAAAATGAAAGAAAACAGCATTGCAAGCTGATAGAAAACTTGACACATTTTTTTTTTTTTTGACGTGTGGAAACCCCCTCGGGCCGTCACCCCACCGGGGTTTACGGCGGGGTGGTGTGTCGGAATCGGACCGACTAAAACCACACGGTGTGCCACTCTGCGCCTGAGACAGGAGGGATCCGGGAACCGCTGCTATTACGACATCCAGATCCCTCCTAGCGCCTGCCCGCCAAAGCGGGCACCATCTGCGGATAAACTCTCTACATAGGCGACGTACGGCACACGCGGACGTCGCCTCCTCGCGGCTGGCCATTATAGCGGGTGGAGGGGAAAACCCGTCCCGTCCACCCGCGGCCACACTCAAGGCGGCATGAGGCGCTGGTATGCGCGCCTCCGCCGCCCGGCTCGCCGGCGGCGAATTGGGTCCGAGTGGATATCGTCCTCCCGGGCCTTCTCCGCCGCCTCCTTCCGCGAAATTACGTCTTCGCAGAAGGTTGCGACCGCGGTAAAACAACTGTCGCTACCGGCCATGGAGCGTATGACGGCCGGTAGCGAGAGATCTCCTCCAATAACTGCAGTGAGGACCCCACGCTGCGCCGCCCAGGCGGAACAAACCGCTAGCGTGTGCTGAGCCGAGTCCTCACTGCAGTCGCAGTGGTAACAGGCGGGACTCAATTCCCTCCTGGCGACCGAGTGCAGATACTTCCCGAAGCAACCATGCCCGGAAAGGACCTGCGTCAGTCGGAAGGAAAGGGTCCCGTGCTGCCGTCCTGCCCACTCGGTGATGACCGGCTGGAGAGCCTCCACGAGGGCAAAGCCAGCACGTGGAGTCTCCAACCGGAATGACCAACGAGCCATCGTGGCTCGACGAGCGGCCTCACGCCACTCGCGTATCTCCTCGGGCGGGGGCCGTATGCCGCTACCCGCCCGGAAGTCAGCCGTCCGCCGATAAACTTCGGCGAGCACTTCCGCCTCCAAATCCCACGGGGGAGTTCCGGCCAGGGCGCACGCCGCCTCCGTCAATACGGTGCGGTAACCGCGTATGGCTCTAACCGCCAATATCCTCTGAGGCCGCCAGAGGCGAGCCCTATTCTGGGCGGTCAGAGCCGCCGCCCACACCGGTGCACCATACAGCGCCATTGACCGAACAACCCCCGTGTATAACCGTCTCGTCGCGACGCTGGCTCCACCCAAATTGGGCAGAAGTCGCCCAAGAGCAGAAGCAGCGCCGACCAGCTTTGGAGTAAGCTGTCGGAAGTGCTCGTCGAAGAGCCACCTGCCGTCGAGGATTAGGCCCAGATACTTCATCTGGGCCTTAATCGGTACGAGGACCGAATTGACAACGATAGAGGCACCGGGGGGTGGACCACGACGGGGCCCATGAAACAAAAGGGCTTCCGTCTTATCTAGGGCCACCCGTAAACCCAGCGCCTCAATGCGCCCGACCACCATAGAAAACTTGACACAAACCCAACCAATCTGACCAGCGTGATAAGTTAAATCCTTTTTGCTAAGTACAGGCCTGTTTTTTTTTTTTTTTTTTATTTATGAGCCTGCCGAAGTGACTCTCTCTGCCTGACGGAAAGCATGAATACAATCCAAGAGTTGTGGTCACCATACTCATTGCAAATGCAAACAATGCAGTATGGTGACCCACACTATGGCGGCCAAGTAAAATGCTTTTTCACGCCTCGCTTGGAGACGTAAAAGGCTCGGCAGTCATCGTGGCATTATATTGGACACACCACGGCAACTGTCACCCCTGCATCAATGGGCCTCCGGTCTCACACTCACCAACGAAACACGACAACGCAGATGCTGGCGCTTTAGATAGATCTTTTGTGGAGGGGTAATACTGACCCGGTCGAGCGGGCCCGTTCGTGCTGAAATCAGCGTGGCAAATCCCCACAGGGGACTTTCAAAGACTGTTGTTTCTGAAAAATAAAGGCTCTTTTCATCATCTCTGTTTCTGTTTCAGGAGTTAAAACTTTGGAATGGATCCTTAAGCTACAGCTACTGGCACAAACCTGGAGTGATCAGGTTAACTAAGGTGTACATATTCAACGTGACGAACCCTCAAGCGTTTTTGGAACAAGGGGAGAAACCCAAACTGGTAGAAGTTGGACCTTTTGTATACAGGTATGTAATGGTGTGATGGGTAAATTTACGTGATAATAAGGTGGTGCAGAGGTAGCATTTGTGACTGCAGTGCTGAGTTTTTTGGTTGTATTTCGGAGTAGGAACAAATGTTTGTATGATATGATATATAATATGAATGTGTTTACATAAACAAATGTATATGAGTATACTATCAGTGAATCTAGCTGTCATAGCACAAGCTCTGGTTAGTTAGAATCTAGATGACGTTGTGTGTCAGATATTTATTCTTCTTTAAGTCTTTATAGTATAGAACTAAGTGTAGATGCCCATTGATGCAGGGGTGACAGTCATCGTGGTGGGTGAGCCTTGTACTGCCACGATGACTTTCATACCTTTTACGTCCCCAAGCGGGGTATAAAAACCTTTTTCTAGGTCACCATAGTGTGGGTCACCATACTACATTGTCTGCATTCGCAATGAGTATGGTGGCCACAAGTCTTGGATTAGACAGAGTAGAGTCACTTTGACAGGCTCTAAACAAAAATATGATTTGATGACGCACGGAAGTTCGTCTGCGTCTCTCAAAACAAATAAATTTACTCCGGTTTCGCAACATTTTTCATTGATGCTCGACTCCCACAGATCGCAGCGTGATGTTACATAACTAAATCCTAAATCCAGCCAAGACTATACAAAAACCAGTTACTAAGATTAACAAGTTTTTGAAATTACTATGTATGTGATACTCCACAATATATTTTTATCTGATGCATCTACCACTTGAATGGTCAAATTATACACAGAATAAACTTAATGTGAATTTACTGTTCAGGTGGTATCAATATTCACAGTATTGTCTCCAAGAACTGGAATTTACACTTTTGTTAATCAGAGGGGCCTCTTAACATTTTTGTACCCAACTCTGTGTATAAGAAGTGACGTCGTCAAAACAGTGTTGCCATATGAATGCTACACGTTCAACCAAAATAACTCTTCAGCTTCAGAAACCACACGGATATTGATCTGTCGTAGTAATGATATTTAAAAACATCGTCGATGTTAAGGAGCTTACACATCGTCATCACAAACGTATGATTCAATATTTATTTTAGAATTTTCTCCAAAAAACCTGCTTGTCATGTCTGACTTATGTAATGTATTGTTCAAGAGATTCAAGAAGATTGTCATCTCGGATTTGAATAGAGATAGCTATACGACGGTTCAGTTGTGGTTGATTCGCCTAGGTCTAGTTGTTAGAGGGTACCTCTGTACCGTCCCCAAGAGAAGGTCTGACCAGGCACGCCGTTGACCCTAGAGGGGACCTGAAATAACATGGCCCGGATCCCCTTCATAGTAGGACGCATGAGACCGGCTGCCGGGGTGGTTTTTAGTGATAACACCACATACTTCTTATCTCCTGTGTCTCTGAGGAGCCAGAGATCCGAAGGGAAGGGAAAAAAGGCTCTGATTGATAAGCATGATCGTGGATTAGATTCACCGGTCAAACATTTCTGTGATGAGCACGATTGTGTTATGTCGGGTTAAGAAACAGAGCTATTTAGACCCAAACTAAGCATAGTTGAAACTGTGGTTCCAGAATAAGGATGTCAATTATTCTTTATGTAAAAATAAAGTATAATTGAATCGTCATAAATGTTTAAATAAGCATTTTCGTTGACCAGTATAACTTGAACTGTGATTTCTATTTTTAATTACTAGATTTGTTTAACCTCATATGTCTATTTTTTCTCTGTTAAAAGCCTGCCAAAGTAACTCTACTCTGGATAGAAAGCATGAATAGAATCAAAGAGTTGTAATCACCATACCCATTTGGAAAATAAAGTATAGTGACACACACTATGGTGGCCTAGTGGGATGCTTCTTCACGTCCTGCTTGAGGACGTAAAATGTATAGCAGTCATCTTGATGTGAAGCTCACACATTTACCACGATAACTGTCATACCTGCATCAGTAAGCCTCCAGTCTCGTACTCCTTGGAAGAACTGTCATTTTTTTTTTTTTAATTTAAGCCTTTCTTAGTCCACTGCTGGACATAGGCTTCTTTTCAAACAGAGGTTTTAGCCCACTATACCACGCTGGCCAAACGGATTGTTATAGGATTTGCATCAAGTTTTACTTCTGTTTACAGTGTTGAGATCTGCTCAATTTACTCCTTTAATCGTCTCTTACGACCCCCACGGGGTGAATAAGAGTGGTGACATTTATTTTCTTAATTCGTTACCACACGGAACGATATATAAAAGCAATAACGACATATAAAAACATATCTAATATGTCATCTATTTATGATGCATTACAATTTGTGTGAGACCTTGGATAAGTTTTGGGTAAAACCAAAATTTCTTGCTGAGTTATAACTACTTGTGATGTGAGTATGTCAACTTAAAAAAATTCGTGACCTCTAATTAACCTTTCTATAAGGTTGAAGATTCTTATCGAACGTTTTCGGATACTGAGCAGAATTATAAGTATGAGATTAGTACACTACGTCTATAGGTTAAGCAAGGAAGTAAGGCAAAAGATAAGTATGTAGAGGAACGGGTGGTGTGTTCCTCGAACATAACAGGAGGATCCTCCGAGGACCGTAGCATAACAGCACATCGTCCAGAAGGGACGCACCGAGACTAGATTGCGGCGGTCTACTCCCTGCCCGCGGTCTCATGTTTCACTTCCCGTTAATAGAGGCAGGTCCTGGAGTGATCTTGGTCGCCTTTGTTTCGAGGGGACTGTTGCGCTGTTTACAGGACCCCAGTGGTCAGCCCGAGCCAAATGAGACCCCAGGCGATGCTTGGGAAGGTCCAGCTCCGAGCTACCACCGACAGGGGACAGTTTATGCGCAGTTCCACTTCGTATCATATACAGCGCCCAACGGTTGATGTTGGAAAGTTGTATATATGCGCTAATCGGCGCGAGAATTTCTATTACTTAACTTAGCCATTTCAAAAAGGGTATTAAAGACGTGTCGACTCACTTGCAACCGTTGAGAGTACTTGACTAGTTCCGGC
Organism: Hypercompe scribonia; assembly: GCA_949316085.1. Lineage (NCBI taxonomy): Eukaryota > Metazoa > Arthropoda > Insecta > Lepidoptera > Erebidae > Hypercompe > Hypercompe scribonia. The sequence goes on from OX438997.1 coordinate 8,486,263, forward strand.
CCTATGACGGCCCTTTATCAATGGAGAAAGCAACCTGTCGTGTTAATATAAACTTATCCGTATGGTGATGAATTAAGAATACAAAGTGTCGCCACTCCTATTCATCCCATGGGTGTCGTAAGAGGCGACAATATGTTGTAACATAAGGGACAAATTATGTTGTCATGAGATAGAAAACTTGATACAAACCCTTATCAACCAGTCTGACCAGCGTGATATAGTAGCCTAAAACCTCATTTTTAAAGAGAGGTCTATGTCCAGCGGTGGACTGTAAAAGGCTGTTGATGATGATGACGATTTAACTGCTTGCCAAGGTTATAAACTTACTTTATGTCTTGCTTCCTTACTTGCATGCAGTCTTTTATTTATTTATTTTTATGTTATACATACAAAACAATACAAAAAATGAGTGCCAACACGCAAATGTAACAATCAGCCATCTTATCGCTCGCGACGATTTTTCCACACAACCGTAACACGGATATCAGATGTTTGACAGTTTTTGAAAATTCAAAACTTTAGTCAATAACAAGGTATCTGTCTAAACATGTTTTGTGTTGTACACCCTGTAGCCTTGGGATTTCTAAAACCCCCACTTAGGTTGGAGAAATCCAGCCTACTGACGTTTTCCTAGCCGATTTTAGCCACGGCCTGGACAAAACATACATACGCCACAATCGTATTTTCTTATCATATATTCTTATATATATTCTTATACACAAAAATAATTTAAAAAATCGAATATTTAACGCATCATGCCATCTTGTTTTAAACTAAGCAGAGCTTGAACTATGAAAGCTGTGATATTAAATATTTCAGACATTTGAAACAACGTCATCTAGTTTCAAACTAAGCAGAACTTTTGCTATAATAACTAGCCTGACTGATAGAATACTTATATACTTTTATTTGTAAATACATACATATAATATTATACATATAAAACACCGAAACTTCGAAACAAATATTTGCAGATCATACACACATTTAGTCCATCCGCGGAATCGAACCCGAGACCTAGAGCATACTAGTCGCATGCACTACCGCTACGCCACCGAGGCAGTTATATTATAATATAGTGCACAAATGTGTATACAACACAGGTGCACTCTGTGTTCCCTCACTCTCACTAAGAAGAGACCGGGTACGGGAAATGCTGCTTAACGTTTCTCCGAGACACGTGGCTGAAACCCAACTTCCGAGCTCCGTGCTCTTATTAAGCATTTCTAAATAAAAAAATAAAATAATACTTTTCGACCCGGGAATCGAACCCGAGACCTCTCAATCGGCAGTCACATACGTTAATCTAGCGGTTAGCGTATGCGACTAACCCGAAGAGGCAGTCCATCTAATTTAATATTGACGTTGACCACTGTCTGATGTGTTCCCTTAACACTTTCCTTCTCTTTACACCATCGAGAGTAAAGAGGCAGATGGTTAAGGGTTGTATTCTTAGACTACCACTTCAAAAACCATTATTTTGTAAGGTTACTCATTTAATTCCTCTTCACCAGGGAAGACATGGAGAAAGTTAACATAAAATTTCACGAAAACGACACAGTAACATATCAACACAACAAGATTCTAAGATTTGTGCCAGAGCTGTCGGTGGACAAGAACCAGAAGCTCGTGGTGCCCAACATCCCTTTGCTGGTGAGTCTGTTTCTTTCCAATCTCTGTGCAATTGAATAGAGACTCTCGTTGCCATGTAATAACTTACAATCTTGATCACTAGAAAATTGATACGCAAAATGTTTTCACGAATTTGTGTCATATGTGGTCATTGCTAGATCTTATTTTACTTTGCAGTTTTCAAACTTATATTTGTTGAGATTTGATAGCTAGTCAAACACTTGACGTTTCAACCAGATTGCATACAGGCAGCGCAACCTGTTCAGGTCATCGAGTAAATTTCTTAAAATATAGCCAAGTAATATTATAGTGAGATTTGACAACGCCCGCACTAGGAATAAATCCTGTGTCGCGGGCGACTTTACAAACATACAAGAAACGGACACAAAGAACACCCAGACTTAGAACAACAATTTGTAGATCACATAAAGAGTTCCATGAGGAGTTTGCATCCACAACACTCAACGCAGAAGTGAGCAGCATGGCGACCGCTTAAACCACTTGACCAACCGAACAGTCGAAATTAATATTTGAAAATTGTAAAACTAGTTTCATTTTGGTAGTCATTAGGAGTGGATCAAGATAGTTGGAGGTCCTTGGGGGAGGTTCTTATTCAGCAGCGGACGGTAACGAGCTGATATGTTGTGTGTGTGGTAATAATGTACTCTTCTATTACAGACGGTGACTTCCTTCTCTCCAAACTTGGCAAGCTGGCTCTTCAACTTGCTCGTCTCTGGACTAGCCATCACTTATCGAGATCGCGCCAAGCCTTTCGTTCACGTCACTGCTGAAGAACTGGTGTTCGGGTATGATAACTTATCTTGCATTAGAAATATATCCTTTGTCGCGGGTCTCTTTACAAACATATATGACACGGACACAGAGAACACCCAGACTCAGAACAACAATTACTGGATCACACAGTGTTGTCCCATGTGAGATTTGAACCCACAACACTCAGTGCAGTAGAGATCTACGTGGCGACCTATATATTATTAAGAGCCTGCCAAAGTGACTCTCTGCCTGATGGAAAGCATGAATAGAATCCAAAGAGTTGTGGTCACCATACTTATTGCAAATGCAGACAATGCAGTATAGTGACCCACACTATGGTGACCTTGTGAGATGCTTTTTCACACGCCACTTGGGGATGTAAAAGGCACGACAGTCATCGTGACAGTGTAAGATTTACACAGTTACCACGATAACAGTCACTCTGCATCAACGGGCCTCCGGTCTCACACTCGCTAACGAAACACGACAACACGGATGCTGGCGCTTTAGGTTGGTTTTCTGTGGGAGGGTAGTACTGCCCCAGACGAGCCGGCCCGCTCGTGCTGAAATCAGCGTGGTTCTACTACCATTTAAATCACTAGGCCAACCGTGCAGTCAATGTTGTGTCCCATTTGTAGATCGAACCCACAATGCCCAGCGCAGTAAGCAGTGGCGAGGTGACTGTTTAAGTCACTACGTCATCCGTGCGTATATTTTTCTTGTGAGTACGTTATACTCTCGGCCCTGCTTGTCATGAACTAAGGCTATTGTTATTGGGAAGTCAATGCCCTCAAGTATACTGAAAACTAGTTCCACTTTCGAATTCAGTTCACATCAGGGTTGCGGAGGTCCGATGCCAATCGCTCCATGGTAAAACTGATTAAACTAACTTACTAGTCCTTGTGGTGACGGATTAAGAATACATAATGTTACCACCCCTATTCATCCCGTAGGTGCCGTAAAAAGCGACTAAGGGAACAAAGTATGCAAGACAACATCATTACAAAGAGAAGGAAAACTTGAAACAAACCCTATTCCAACCCGTCTGGCCAGCGTGGTATAGTAGGCCAAAACCTCCTTGCTAAGGAGAGGTCTTTGTCCAGTAGTGGACTGTAAAAGGCTGTTGATGTTGGTTGAAGCCGACCCTAAATAATATTGGCAATAATTACAAGGCTTTGAAGATGGTTAGTGTTATAAGAAAACTCCTCAAGAGACTCTGGAGTTGCACGCGTAACTTGTCAGCTCGTGTCATTTCTAATGTTGGCTTTTATTTTCAGATACAACGACCCTCTGGTGACACTAGCCCACTATTTCTACCCAAAAGGCAAAAGGCCCAACAGTCAAATGGGACTCTTATTGGCTGTAAGTGTATTGAATAAGCTATATAAATTAGTAATATTTTCTACCCACATTTTGTTTCTAATCTACACTAATAAAGAGCTGAAGAGTTTGTTTATTTGAACATACTAATCTCAGGAACTACTGGTTCAATTTAAAAAATTCTTTTAGTATTGGATAGCTTATTTACGGCACCCATGGGATGAATTGGAATGACACTGTATTCTTAATCCATCACCACATGGAAAGTTGCAAAGTGCACCCTTAGTGGCGGAATCCTTAAAAATACTGCCTTAGTGCCAGCTTCTAGATCCAGCGGTTCCAGCTGTACGCTGATCGGTCAGTCAAGAGACTGACTTTCTTAGAGTTTTTTATTAAAATAATTTTGTATTGTTCACAGAGAAATGGCACTTTGGATGAAGTGTCCACAATGTACACAGGACAAAGTCACATGGATAAGTTTGGATATATGGACAGAATTAATGGATTGGACCACCTACCACATTGGAATGATAAGCCTTGCAATGATATACGGTAAGTTTCTTAGGGTATCGCCAGACGACGGATAGAAAACGCGCGTTGAAATTACAGTTGTTACAAAATACAACTGGTGGATAGGGCTTGTTGTTAGTCTTTCCGACTGGTGATTTAGAGATCGTAGATTCGATTACCACCGTAACTGTATATGTAGTAAGTAATTTACTCTGTGTCTGAGTGTATTTTGTTCTATAACATGAATGTACTTATTACTGGCTGACTTATTTTAAGGTCGTTCAACTGATTAACTCGCTGTCAAATTCTTATTATTATTACTGTGTAACGCTCTTTAATGTAAAAAAAGCGCTCAAGCTGACGAAAACATTTGTTTAACGCAGGAAAATCGCTAACATCCGTCAAGGTACCAAGATTCAATTCTAGTTTACACCTAGCTCTATTGCTGCTGTTACCGGAGATAGTGTGTGTTTAAGGTGGTTTGAGTCCGATTTAACCGCCTCACCCATCGTGCTGGGGGTTATCCGAGAACATTTACATACGAAATAAAGGGTAATCGTTTTCTCTGTACGCAGTATAACGAACCCAACGCTCGTTCGGCAGTAATTAGTTACAAATACACATACAATATGAAAATAACAAATTAACGTTTAGTTATTGCTTCTGAGAAACTTTTTTTCTAAAATATGTAAATGAGTTATGATTTAATTTATCATGTTTTGCGTCATAGACAATAAAAACATGTTTTCGTTTTTTTTTTAAGAGGACCACTTACACAATTAATTATTAAGTTGTTGTTTTAACAGCAAAAACTGATGGATATCAATTACATGTATACTTACAACAAACACGGATCCTATATAGGCACAATAAACAAACATATCTAATTAAGAAGAAACTAATCCTAAATCGCGCAATGAAAGTTTTTTCCTACTGCTGTCTGAACAGTCTTTAGCTAAATCAGTCGGCAACTGGATACATTTTTATTATTTTTTTGAAGTGAAACTTCTTTATCGGGGTTGGAAAAAAATTTAGTGTAACATTTTTTCGTTACGCGTCACATTTTTCCGTTACGCGCCATCTTTTGAAGTGAAACTTCTTTATCGGGGTTGGAAAAAAATTTAGTGTAACATTTTTTCGTTACGCGTCACATTTTTCCGTTACGCGCCATCTTTTTCTTATCCCTAACACGCGTGATTCGAAGTATACTTTCTCCAGCGGAGTAGGGATTGGTAAATGTCTCCAATGTATTTTGCGGCCCGTTTTGAGCAGTTACATTTTTGAAATCCAGGTGGCGATTGCATCGACTTCGGACGGGTTTAAATTATTTTTTTGAAAAATAACGTCATAAAGAAGTTTCACTTCTTACGAGTGTACGCTAGCACACGCACACATTTTTTTTTTCTTCTATATTAAGAGCCTGCTAAAGTGACTCTACTCTGCCTGATGGAAAGCATGAATAGAATCCAAGAGTTGTAGTCACCATACTCATTACAGGTAAAAATGCAGTCAAATCAAGTCAAATGCAGGCAATGCAGACCTTGTGAGATGCTTTTTTCACACCCCGCTTGGGAACGTAAAAGGCACGACAGGCATCGTGACAGTGTAAGACTTACACAGTTACCACGATAACTGTCACCGCTGCATCAACGGGCCTCCGGTCTCACACTCACCAACGAAACACGACAACACGGACTTTGGCGTTTTAGGTTGGTCTTCTGTGGGTGGGTAGTACTGCCCCGGTCAAGCCGGCCCGTTCGTACTGAAATCAGCGTGGCTCTACTACCTAGAGAATGCTTAAATGCCTTAAAATAAAAAAATCGCTTTTAAAATACTTTGCGTGGGTAAAAAAGTTTAAATCTATAATCCGACCACATAAAAAGGGTTTAAGAGGATGACATAAGAAAATAATTCAAATAGAAATTTAAATACATTGGTACAAAAATGGTCAAGATAAAGCCGTAGTCAATATTTCGGTCATTTGACACACAACGTCATCTAGTTTCAAACTAAGCAGAGCTTGTACTAAGATAACTAGACTGACTGATACAATACTTATATATTTGTTTTTTTTTTTGTAAATACATGCATACTACACATAGAAAACACCCAAACTTCGAAACAAATATTTGCAGATCACACAAACATTGGGTTCGACCCGGGAATCAAACCCGAGACCTCAGGCACAGTAGTAGCATTCACTACCGCTGCTTCACCGAGGCATTTAAATATCTACCATATCTGATTAATGGGGAGTTTTTGGCACTCAAATAATCATAGTTGGTATACTCGTACAGTAGACGTGACCACGGCTGTACCTTGACCATATTTGTACCCTTTTTAAATAACGATTATTTTCTTGTTTTACCTTTTTTAGACCCCTTTTTTACGTAGTTAGGGTATAATTTTTTTAAGTTTATTATTTTGTTTAACTTTTTGCAGTTTTTGTTTATCAATACTCAATACATGCAAATAAAGTTGAAGTGGCTGTATGTGATTTAAAAAAGCTTATGTTTTCTCAAGTGCTTATAAGCCTACACGACATTAAAACGGAAACTACCTGTTTTAACTTATTGTCTGTCTGTCTGTTTGTCCGGGCTAATCTTTTAAACTGCGAAACTGATTTTAATCAGACTTCCACTAGAAGATAGAATAGGTTATTGGCAATATATAGGCTATTTTTTATCCTGGATTTGCCACACGATCGGGATTTGCGCAGTACCAATGTCTCTCAGATGAAAATTCGAAATTTCGTTCGCATAGGCTTTCTACACGAACCACGGCGGCTCATTCCCCGCCCTTGTCGTTAAGAGACAAGGGCACTGGATATGTTGCTGCCGAGTGGGGGGGATCACTGTATATGGTGTATACTTCTCCCCCAACCGGAGTCTGAACGACTTCGATGTTTTCCTTAACAACTTGGAAACCTCGATGCGGCGTCTAACGTCTGGGCACGTCTTAGTGCTGGGGGACTTCAACGCAAAGTCCATTGCGTGGGGTTCCCCCAGGACGGACGCTAGGGGTGAGGCCGTAGAGGAGTGGGCGGCCTCGGTGGGCCTCTGTTTACTAAACAGGGGCTCCACCAACACGTGCGTGCGACAGCAGGGAGGTTCGATAGTGGACCTTTCGTTCGCTACCCCTGCCCTCGCCGCACGAGTAAGGAACTGGCGTGTCCTGGAAGAGGTTGAGACGCTCTCGGACCATCTCTATATCCGATTTGAGCTCTCCCGGTCCCAGGACGCCAGTAGGGGTCACGCGGCGCGGCGTTCTTCTCGCTTTCCGCGGTGGGCTGTAGCCAAATTAAATAGGGACCTACTAGAGGAGGCGGCCATTATTCACTCTTGGCTGTCTCCGCAGGCCCCAACCGAGGAGGTCGACATAGGGGCTGGTCGCTTCTGCGATGCCATTGCGCAGATCTGTGATGCGACCATGCCCCGCATCCGAGGTTGCCGGCCTCCACGGAAGAGGGTTTACTGGTGGTCCCAGGAGTTGGCGGACCTCCGTGCGGCCTGTACTCGTGCCCGGAGGTCCTACACCCGTAGTCGGCGGCGACACCGTGAAGAAAGCGGGCAGGACCAGCTTCATAAGGAGTACCGAGAGGCGCGGGAAACTCTGAAGCTGGCCATCAGCCGCGCCAAAGAAATTAAGAGAAAGGAAATGCTGGAGGGTCTCGATCGTGACCCCTGGGGTCGCCCCTATCGTGCGGCGCGACAAAAGCTCCGCACGTCGGGCCCCCCCCTTACAGAGACACTCCAGCCCAGCTTCCTGCGGGAAGTGGCACCTAAGTGAGGTGGGCCCCGATCTGTCGGACGCCCAATTCGGTTTCCGAGCAGGGCGTTCGACAGTCGATGCTGTGTTGCGCCTGAGGGCCGTTACCGAAGAGGCGGTGGGCTGTGGAGGCGTGCTGTTGGCGGTGTCGTTGGACATCGCCAACGCATTTAATAGTCTGCCATTTAGCTGCATCAGGGAAGCACTCCACTACCACGGGGTGCCAAAATACCTGAGGCGGCTTGTGGCAGACTATCTTGAGGAGCGTACCGTTATGTACGAGGACCGAGACGGTGTTCTAAGGCGGTGACTCATGTCGTGCGGTGTTCCACAGGGGTCTGTCCTCGGACCACTCCTGTGGAACATGGGATACGACTGGGCCCTTCGAGGTCGTCTTCCCCCCGGGCTGGGCGTACTTTGTTACGCAGATGACACATTGGTCACGGCCCGGGGGATGAACTTTCAAGAGGCGGCGCGCCTGGCCACCACGTGTGTCTCTCTGGTGGTAGGGTGAATTGAGGCACTGGGTTTGCGAGTGGCCCTGGACAAGATGGAGGCCCTTTTGTTCCATGGGCCCCGTCGTGGTCCACCCTCCGGCGCCTCCATCGTGGTCAATTCGGTCCTCGTACCGGTTCAGGCCCAGATGAAGTATCTGGGCCTGATCCTCAACGGCAGGTGGCTCTTCGACGAGCACTTCCGACAGCTTTCTCCAAAGCTGGTCGGCGCTGCTTCTGCCCTTGGGCGACTTTTGCCCAATCTGGGTGGAGCTAGCGTCGCGACGAGACGGCTATACACGGGGGTTGTCCGGTCAATGGCGCTATATGGTGCACCGGTGTGGGCGGCGGCTCTGACCGCCCAGAATAGGGCTCGCCTCTGGCGCCCTCAGAGGATATTGGCGGTTAGAGCCATACGCGGTTACCGCACCGTATCGACGGAGGCGGCGTGCGCCTTAGCCGGAACTGCCCCGTGGGATTTGGAGGCGGAAGTGCTCGCCGAAGTTTATCGGCGGACGGCAGACTTCCGGGCGCGTAGCGGCATACGGCCCCCGCCCGAAGAGATACGCGAGTGGCGAGAGGCCGCTTGTCTAGCCACAATGGCTCGTTGGTTGTCCCGGCTGGAGGCTCCACGTGCTGGTTTTGCCGCCGTGGAGGCTCTCCAGCCGGTCATCACCGAGTGGGCGGGGCGGCAGCACGGGACCCTTTCCTTCCGACTGACGCAGGTCCTTTCCGGGCACGGTTGCTTCGGGAAGTATCTGCACTCGGTCGCCAGGAGGGAATTGAGTCCCGCCTGTCACCACTGCGACTGCAGTGAGGACTCGGCTCAGCACACGCTAGCGGTTTGTTCCGCTTGGGCGGTGCAGCGTGGGGTCCTCACTGCAGTTATTGGAGGAGATCTCTCGCTACCGGCCGTCATACGCTCCATGGCCGGTAGCGACAGTTATTTTACCGCAGTCGCAACCTTCTGCGAAGACGTAATTTCGCGGAAGGAGGCGGCGGAGAAGGCCCGGGAGGACGATATCCACTCGGACCCAATTCGCCGCCGGCGAGCCGGGCGGCGGAGGCGCGCATACCAGTGCCTCATGCCGCCTTGAGTGTGGCCGCAGATGGACGGGACGGGTTTTCCCCTCCATCCGCTATAGTGGCCAGCCGCGAGGAGGTGACGTGTGTGTGTGCCGGACGTCGCCTAAATAGAGAGTTTATCCGCAGATGGCGCCCGCGAAAGCGGGCAGGCGCTAGGAGGGATTAGGATGTCGTAATAACAGCTGTTCCCGGATCCCTCCTCTCTCAGGCGCAGAGTGGCACACCGTGTGGTTTTAGTCGGTCCGATTCCGACACACCGCACCGCCGTAAACCCCGGTGGGGTGACGGCTCGTGGGAGTTTCCACACGTTAAAAAAAAAAAAAAAAAGGCTTTCTACACGAACGAAGTCACGAACACAGCTTGTTGTATAATAAATATATTAACTTAATAATCTAAGATTTTAACGTAATGTTGGTTTGTAATTTACTTAAACGAGTACGACCAGACTCATACTACGGCGTCAGACCCCATCCCTCCCTACCATAGACACCGATCTGCCATCTTGCGGCATTGTCGACTTTTTTTCTATATTAAGAGCCTCCCAAAGTGACTCTACTCTGCCTGATGGAAAGCATGAATAGAATCCAAGAGTTGTGGTCACCATACTCATTGCAAATGCAGACAATGCAGTATTGACAATGCAGGCCTTGTGAGATGCTTTTTCACATCCCACTTGGGGACGTAAAAGGCATGACAGTCATCGTGACAGTGTAAGGCTTACACAGTTACCACGATAACTGGGTAAATGACTGTATCGTAAATAAATACCAATGTCCACTTCATTAAAACTAATATCGCGAAACATCTCAGAAAATACAATTAACATAACTTTTTATTATTATTACGAATTTCAATCAAATATGCAGTGAAATATATTGTTCAATGGAGTAGTCTAAAACAGTGACGTCACAATTTGGTATTTAGTACATTTTTCATACAAAATTGTCGTTTTGACAGATGATAAAAAGTAACTAATTTGACTAAGGTGTCATCTAGCCTACTGTCACCCCAGCATCAATGGCCTCTGGTCTCAAAAGATGCCGATGCCTATAATATGTTTAAGAATTACTACTACCATTCTAGCGCGCATAATAGATACCCGCTACTAGTAATGTTAATACTGGAAAAAGATCGCTCAGAATTAATATCACAAAGTCATTGTCATTACAATTTATCTATCATCTAAGCCTTAGTCAAGTCGTGATGAGTTTATTTCCAATGTTTTCCTTATATTTATAACCTTACTATATTATCAATACGAAAATGTGTTTGTTTGTTTGAATGTTTGTCTTTGTTTCAAGTCGCAATGGAGCGTTTTTATGGTATGGTTTGTGTGTTGGAGTATAGTTAGGAAGCTGAAGAGTGATATAGGTTACATTTTACCGTGGTAAAACATCTCATTGCCATGGGAAGCTCTATTATAACGTGTACTTGAATCACTCCAAAGTTTATAGAATCCGATAGATGGCACTGAATACCCGCCGTTTCTGGTAGATCGCGCTATATTGAATAACGTACCTCTTTAACGATAAACTTTTTAACATTTTTTTATCTTTAAATATTGTAAATATGAAAATTTGTAAGAATGGATGGATGTTTGTTACTCTATCACGCAAAAACTACTGAACTAATTTAGTTGAAACTTTACAGTAATATAGCTTATATATCAGGATAACGCAAAGGTTACTATTTACCGCGATAACCGACACACACGTGGACGGAACTGTGAGAAAACGCTAGTTATGTGTATACGTCAATTACTATGTTATTGATTGATAAATAACTCAGTTAAATATATTAGCAGTGAAGCTGAAAGATTATTTACGATGACTTCATATTACAGTCGATTGTAAGGAATATGAAGTATCACCAGTCTTCATAGCGTGGGTGACGTAATGGCCAACTTAGAGAGCTAACTACACAGGATAACATCACTGTAAGGAGAAGGAAAACTTGAAACAAACCCTGCCTGATGGGAAGCATGAATAGAATCCAAGAGTTGTGGTCACCATACTCATTCGAATGCAGACAATGCAGTATGGTGACCCACACTATAGTGGCCTAGTGAGATGCTTTTTCACGCCCCGTTTGGGGACGTAAAAGGCATGACAGTCATCGTAGCAGTGTAAGGTTTACACAGTTACCACGATAACTGTCAGCCGCCGGTCTCGCACTGACCAATGAAACACGACAGCGCGGACGCTGTCATTTTAGGTCGGTTTTCTGTGAGAGGGTTGTACTGCCCCGCTCGAACCGGACCTTTCGTGCTGAAATTCCCGTTCGAGCGTTTCTCTACCTACAATGTTAATGACAAAATAAACATTTTTTTGTACTTTCGTTCATCAGTTGAACAATGACGTCAATAAAACCAACGATTCATTCTTCCAACTAATCGTGTACAGAAAATTAACACTATATGGGAATTTACTTAATGTTACTGAAATCTTCATGAGATGAGCCGATTATGTCATCTACCCTTGATAAATATCAATATTTATTCTATTTAGAGTCACTATATATATTCGGATATTACTGTTCCGTTGTACTGTACATATTTAGGTACATCACTGGATTACGGTCAAGGCTATCGTTATGGTAATAAATGAAAAGTCACGATTTGGGTTTGTTCATTGATAAGTGGCTTAAGGTGTAAGTGTCAGAAATCTTGCAATTGTTGCCTAACAAAGTTTTTAATGTAGTAGAGCCACGCTGATTTCAGCACGAACGAACCGGCTCGACCGGGGCAGTACTACCCTCCCACAGAAGACCAACCTAAAGCGCCAGCTTCCGCGCTGTCGTGTTTCGTTGGTGAGTGCGAGACCGGAGGCCCATTGATGCAGGGGTGACAGTTATCGTGATAACTATGTGAGGCTTACACTGCCACGACGACTGTCATGCCTTTTACGTCCCCAAGCGTGGCGTGAAAAAGCATCTCACTAGGCCGCTATAGTGTGGGTCACCACACTGTATTTTCTGCATTTGCAATGAGTATGGTGACCACAACTCTTTGGATTCTATTCATGCTTTCCATCAGGCAGAGTAGAGTCACTTTGGTAGGTTCTTCTTAAAAAAAATAATAAAAGACAACTCTACAGTATTAATGTGTCACGGGGAACTATACAAATAGTCAAGAAACTGAAACAAAGAACACCCAGAGTCAGAACAAAAACTTGTGGAGCGCACAAAGAGTTATTCCAGATGTGGGTCGAACATACAACACTCGGCGCAGTAGGAAGCGGCGAGGTGATCGTTTAAACCACCCATAAAGTCACTGCATCCCTTGAGTCTCTGCAGTTGCGAAGATGTCTATGGCAGTCCTCTATCGCCTTTATCATGGAGAGTGTTCTGACGAACTCTTCCAACTGATCTCCCTTCCTGTACAGGACAACTCGTGCTGGCCTTGGAAGTCACCGTTTTAGAAGGTAGACATACGCTCCCGAACTAAACGGTTCGGCTCTTCCTTCTTGTGCAAATCAGTTAAAACCTGGCACCCACTACCAGTGCATGTGTTTCCCACCCAGTATGACCCCAGCTCCTTTAAGCGAGGCGTGAAAAAGCATCTCACTAGGCCACCGTTGCACGTGGAGAACCTGTTGTAGCCTCAGGATAGGGTCTGACTAGGCGCGTCGTTGATTTTGAAGGGGACCTGAAATAATATGGTCCGGGTCCCCTTCAGAGAAGGACGCCTAAGACCGGCCACCGGAGTAGTTTTTAGTGGAAACACCATATACTCCTGGCTCCTGCTCCCTGAGGAGATGGAGATAAAAAAAGGCCACCGTTGCGTGTGTCGCCATAGTGCATTGATTGTATCCGTAATGAGTATGGCGACCACCACTTTTGGATTCTACTCATGTTTTCCATCAGGCAGAGTAGAGTCACATTGGTAGGTTTCTATATAAAAAAAGTCAATAAAAATAGTCGTAGTTATAAATAAAATCACGATACAAATTGTGTATGTCAACATTATGAAAACCTTGTGAATTTTGCTTAAAAATATAAATATATTCATGAGTCTAGAAGTTGAGGACTCTGACGATCTGGTACTCACTCGAGTCCTCTTTAAGTATTAGTCCTTGTCTGCTTCGTATTTTTCCTATTTCCGTGCCTCAATGTCTTTTGAGTGTTTAGGGGTAAATAGGAGATGGGGCCCTAGGTAACCTCGCTCACACAGTGAAATGTAACAAAAGGGTTTCTGTGGGGCCGTTACATATACCGTACGTAATGTTAGAGAAGTGTGTAATATTACTAAGTATCACATTGATTGCTTAAACAATGGATACAAAGTAATAGCCGTATGCCATAACTTTTTACGGTGAATGTTAATTAAGTAAATATGAATGTTTGAAAATATATATGAATGTATATTATCATTTTAATTGTTTTTATTAAAAAATACATTTTTCGGATCCAAGTGGTCGGCATGCAGCACGTTGGGTGCGTTACTAGCCAAAACAAAAGGAATGGGACGCTTGCACGGATCCGAGTGGGCAGCACCGTTACTATGCCCCCGCCTCACTCGGATCCGAGTGAGGAGCACCGAATGTGGTATCTAATTTAATTTAATCGTCCACGTGGTGACGGATTAAGAATACATAGTGTTACCACCACTATTCATCCCGTGGGTGTCGTAAGAGGCGACTAAGGGAACAAAGTATTCAGGAAAATATCACTACGAAGAGAAGGAAAACTTGAAACAGACCCTATTCCAACCCGTCTGGCCAGAATGGTATAGTAGGCCAAAACGTCCTTGTTAGGGAAGGCCTAAGTCCAGCAGTGGACTGCTCATGATCTAATTTAGCACGAAACACCGTTATCCATTTAACATTGCTTCATATTATTCATGAATAATAAATAATAAATAAAATGGCCGTCTTTCTAAGGAAATTCTGAGTAATCTGAAAACGTGATCAATTGTGGTATTACCACATAAGAAGTAATTGTCATTTCCTGTAAGAAATTAATACGTTTTTTTTATTTATTACTGTGGAGGGAACGAGTGTCATGTCCCTCCGACACAAAGGAAGGACCTGCTACGACCAGGCGAGGTGATCATTACTGGCGGGCCACAGCACTACGGTTGATGTTAGGATGTTGTATATATGCTAATTGCCACGCGAATCTCCATATCGCGACGCAGGATTAGTAGTTGCATCGTGGTTCATTACATTCATACGTTGCGTTCATGCTTCGTCGTAGATCGATGTATCTTTACTAGATGGCGCTGTTATATATTTTTCTTTGCGCTGTAATGTAGAATTCGCCACATTACAATAAACGCAATAACTTACCATATAATTATTAAAATAAAAGTTGATTGCGCGATTTACGATCGAAACGTTCCTTCACAACCTCTAACAAGAAGACCATTACATATGTACTTGCAACAAATATGCTACTTTTTATTTCGGATTTCCCACGAGATCAGGAAATAAATAAAAATTCAAAATTCTTGGCATTGGATTAGTATAAGGGTTTGTGTCAAGTTTATTTTTTTTTTCTATGTCAAGAGCCTGCCAAAGTGACTCTACTCTGCCTGATGAAAAGCATGAATAGAATCCAAGAGTTGTGGTCACCATACTCATTGCAAATACTGATAACGTAGTATGGTGAACCACACTATGGCGACCTTGTGAGATGCCTTTTCACACCCCTAACGGCAAACTGTCACCCCGGTCATTGATGCAGGGGTGACAGTTTACCCTTAGTTTCCTTAGTCATCTCTTACGATACCCACGGGTTGACTAGGTGTGGTGACAATCCATCCATTACAGTGTCATCCCGTCTGGCTAGTGTGGTAGACCAAAATCTTCTTTTTAAAGAGTGGATGAGTCCAACAATGGACTGGTTGATGTTGTCGTGAAGTCTCACAGATGTGAGTGATATTTACATGGCGTTAGTTCAAAGATATAATTACTAGAACTGCACGAATGACGTATTTTCTTAAACAATAATGTGCTTTTATGTACTAGGTCACACACAATGTTTGCTCTCAGATAACAATGTCTTGTTTACTACCTCAAGGTGACAAACTGTTCCATGTAACTTACTTTTGAACTATGAAACTCAAACGCATAGAGATACAAAATAATAAAGAGTGGGCTACGAATTAGTTAACATTTAAAAACATCGTATAAAGAAAACCATTTGATATATTATCAACCGCCTCGGTGACGCCGCGGTAGTGAATTTGATTGCTGTGCTTGAAGTCTCGGGTTGGATTTCCGGGTTGGACCAAATGTTTGTATGATCTGTAAATATTTGTTTCGAAGTTAAAACAAAAAAGTATATAAGTATTGTATCAGTCAGTCTAGTTATCATAGCACAAGTTCTGCTTAGTTTGAAACTAGATGACGTTGTGTGTCAAATGTCCGAAATATTTATTTATTTAGTATAAAAATTGTTTATTTACAAGAAAGCTAATTAGTTAGAACTTATTTTTGTAAAATAACATCGTCTAAATGACCACTGTTTCGACTTTTGCGGCCTTCTAAGCGAGCACCGAAATTTTCGAATACTCGTCTGCAAAGAGACTGCGAGATTGTCGACATCTCTTCGCCGATTTTTTTTAGTAAACGTAGTGTATTTGGTTTATTGATATAGACAGGATTCTGCAAATAACACCATAAAAAAAAGTCTGCTGGGGATAGATCTGGACTTCTAGGTAGCCATGGAATGTCACCTCGTTTGGAAATCAACTTTTCCGGAAACATGTCTTTGACCACCGGCAGGGACTTATTGGATGTGTGACGTGTGGCTCCATCTTGTTGTAACCATGTGTCACGATTGTAGCAAGCAAAGCCAGTAGCATCGGTCCCAAGAACTACCGTAACATGTTTGCGTGGGATGGTAGATTCAAATGTTAACGAATTCTTGGCCCACCTATATTATAAAGTTGAAGAATTTGTTTAGTTTTAACGCACTAATCTCAGGAACTACTGATCCAATTTGAAAATTATTTCAGTATTAGATAGCCCAGTTATCGTGAAAGCCTGTTCTCGGATCCCTCCTATCTCAGGCGCAGTGTGGTTTTAGTCGATTAGATTCCGACACACCACCCCGCCGCAAACCACGGTTGGGTGACGGATTGAGGGAGTTTCCACACGTTAAAAAAAGGGGCCTTAAGTTCTTGATGGGTACCCTATGCATTTGTTGGGAAACACATACATATTATTAATCAATTACACAAAGAAACAACAAGTGATCGTGGTCCTCACACATTTGTTTATCTTGAATGGGAATCGAATCCGCTATAAAAGTTTTGGTCTAATTATATTAATTGTTGGTCTTCTTGTTTCAGTGCATCCGAAGGTTCGTTCTTTCCCCCTCGTTCGCTAACCAAGTCCGACACCGTCCATATTTATGACAAGGATCTGTGCAGGATACTGCCTCTGCAATACAAAGAAGAAGTTTACAAAGATGGTAAGTTGACCCTCAAAGATTTATTCATTTCAAAAATAAGATAGGAGCGAGAGTGGCTGATGGTTAAGTGGTAACCGAGTAGGTCTACACATTGTAACGTTAATCGACGCTAACCAGGCCAGTCAATCCTAACACTAGGCCGCCGTGGTAATTGTGTGAACCTTATATTGCCATGATGACTGTCGTGCCTTTTACGTCTCCAAACGGGGCGTGAAAAAGCAACTCAGCTGCGGGTCACCATAATGCATGTCTGTACAAAAAAGCCGTCTGTCGGCGGCTACCAGTCTTGGATTCTTCTCAAGCTTTCCATCTGGCAGAGTAGAGTCACTTTGGTAGAAAAAAAAAGAATAGAAAAACAACATTAAGTCACCTCCATGCCTCGGAGAGCGTATTCAGCCGTCTTCACGTTGCTCCCGACTACCTTAGCAACATTTGTGGTAATCGTTATGGATAGTTGCAGTCCCAGTTGGACCCTAAAGAGTCCGACAGGCCATCTACAGAACTTTCCGCCTACCACCTGGATTGTGGAGGTCTGATGGCAGTTGCAAAACAGATTCCAATGTAATTTGGAAAAAAGCTCGGAGAATAGGGCTATTATATTTTGTTACATATACCTATAGGGACTACATAGTGAATAAAAGTGTCTTACTGAAAAACCATTTGTGTGGTGACGGATTAAGAATACATAGTGTTACCACCCCTATTCATCCCGGCGTGGGTGTCGTAAGAGGCGACTAAGAGAACAAAATATTTAGGAAACTATCACTACGAAGAGAAGGAAAACTGGCAACAAACCCTTTTTTCTTTTTTTTTTTAACGTGTGGAAACCCCCTCGGGCCGTCACCCCATCGGGGTTTACGGCAGGGCGGTGTGTCAGAATCAGACCGACTAAAACCACACGGTGTGCCACTCTGCGCCTGACATAGGAGGGATCCGGGAACAGCTGTTATTACGACATCCAGATCCCTCCTAGCGCTTGCTCGCTAAAGCGGGCACCATCTGCGGATAAACTCTATTCCAACCCATCTGGCCAGTGTGATATAATAGGCCTTAGCAAGGAGAAGCTTATGTCCAGCAGTGGACTATAAAAGGATTGAAACTTAATAACTATCCCTTCCACCAGGCATACAAACAGGTCTATACACACCACCGCCTTCTACGTTCGAGAGCGCTAATATCAACCCTGACAACAAGTGTTACTACCCTGGAGAGAAATGTCCCCCAAGAGGGTTGCAGAACATCAGTCCCTGCCAATATAGTAAGTAGACTGAAAACTCTTAATGTAGACCACGCCGCTTTCTTCAGTGTAGTGTTATGGGCTTAAATCCACAGATTACCTCCTTAGGAGGTGATCTGTGGCTCAAATCCCATACTTTCTTACTTACATCGCTACTTTCTACTGCGCTAAGTGTTGTGGGTTCAATCGTGGGACAATACTTTGTGTGATCCTCAAATTGTTGTTCTGAATCTGGATGTTTTTTGTGTTCGTTTCTTGAGTTTGTAAAGTCCACCGCGACACAGGATTTGTTCCTAGTGCAGGCGTTGTGTTTTTTTTTTAAGAAAAAAAAGCAGATGCTCCTTTGAGATCGTTATCAGTCTAACACCGTCTATTTCTGAACTGGTGCTCCTTCAGTCAGGTCTCCTGACTGAAGGAGCGCCAACTATTTCGATCTTGGGCAGTTCGCATTCATACACAGCTAGCCACTTTCTTTAAATCGTCAATTTATCAAGCCACAAGGAGCCTCGGAATCGCTCAAGGACCTGTGAAGAAACCCTGTAGTATTTTTTCGCTACCAGAAGCTCAAGTTCCCAAAAAAATACAACTAATTCTAGAGTGATCGTAACATCGTATAGATCGTAACGTAGCGACATCTAGAGGACGCGCTCACAACAATTACAAAAAACAGTTTAATATGGTTTAATCGTATTTTGTTGTTATACTTCAATACTGGAAATGACATTATTATTTTCTGAACATAAATATTGTTTTCTAATACTTTTTTTTAATAATTATTATTCCATTACTTAAATAGATGATAAATAAATTATCATCCATTTTTAAAACATATTGTTGCCTTCTTTATTTCGCTAGATGTCACTTAAATAAAAAAAGATTCTCAGTCGTAACAAACAGATATTTCTGAGGCTCGACCTCGTTATTGACACCTCGGAAATACCAACAGGCCCAAGGGTGGCGCGGAGGGCCACTTAGACAGGTCTTAGACCTGGTAAAGCTACCCTGAGACCCTAAAGGAGTCTACGAGAAGACCCATAGAAGCAGATATTTCTGATCTAATGAAAATAAATATTGAAATATTAATTTAGCATACGTATTTACTGTAGAACCTTGCAACTGTGCCTAAATTTCTCCTGAAAACTACTATTGATAATATTTTTCTTTTTTTTTTAAACAAGACAACACCCGCACTAGGAATAAATCCTGTGTCGCGGAGGACTTTACAAACATACAAGAAACGGACATAAAGAACACCCAGACCCAGAAGAACAATTTATGGAACACACAAAGTGTTGTCCCATGTGTGACTTGAACCCACAACACTCATGGCGACTGCTTAAACCACTAGGCCAATCGTGCAATCAATATTTTAAACTGATAATCTTTGAATATTTTCAGATGCACCGGTATATCTCTCATTTCCACATTTCTACGACGCTGACCCGGAACTGTTAGAGCGTTTCGATGGACTCAAGCCTGAAAAGAAGAAACATGAAACCTATTTCATGATTCAACCGGTAAGAGAGCCTCTTTACCAATATCCAATATATGTAGAGACACAATGGTAGTGTATGTGACTGCCACGACGTCCATCACATAGCATTTGAATTTCGAATTTTCACCTTGGAGACGTGGTTTTTGCTGCGTAAACCTCAAATACGTGGGCAATTCATGATAAAAAGTATCCCATGTATTGCCCAGTAACTTCCTCTATCTCATAATGAAAAGCCCATTACAATCGGTTAAGCGGTTCCAGAGATTAGCGCGGACAAACAAACAAACAAACAGACAGACAAAATTATAAAAAAAATGTAATGTAGTGTTTTAATATTGTTTAAAGAGCTATAAGCACTTGAGTAAAAACAGTTTTTTATTAACTCACAGACAGATACTTCAATTTTTTTTTATTTATACAAAAAGACAACTTTCGCACTAGAAATAAATCCTGTGTCGCGAAGAACTTTACAAACATACAAGAAACGGACACAAAAAACACTCAGACTCAGAACGACACTTTGTGGATCACACAAAGTGTTGTCCCATTTGAGATTTGAACCCACAACACTCAGCGCAGTAGTGAGTGGTGTGGCGAACGCTCAAACCACTTTTTTTTTAACGTCTGGAATCCCCCTCGGGCCATCACTCCACCGGGGTTTACGGTGGGGTGGTATGTCGGAATCGGACCGACTAAAACCACACGGTGTGCCACTCTGCACCTGACATAGGAGGGATCCGGGAACAGCTGCTATTACGACATCCAGACCTCTTGAACCACTAGGCCAACCGTGCAGTCCGTGCAGTATTTATATATATATATATATTGTGAAGTGTGTATTTAGAAAAACATGGACTTGTTTGAGGACAATAGGTTTCCACTTGTCCTCGAGTTAAACTGGTATGTTCTGAAGAATATAATGACGAAAATGCCTTTACAGAAAATTGGAGTTCCACTTGAAGGGTTCGTGCGAGTCCAACTGAACATGAAGGTAGACCAGGCTCCGAACATTGCCATCAACAACATCAACAACTTTCCCAACATCATCTTTCCAGTGATGTGGCTGGAAGAAGTAAGTTCTGAAGGTTTTTAAACTGGTGTGGTCTTTTAATTCCAGCTGTGGTGGGTTTCTCTAGTGATTATGACTGGTGAGAATGAGGTCGTCGTCGGGGTTCGATTCCCATCCAGTATAAGAGGTTCAGTTTGTCTCTGGATAAATAACGAAGATTTTGATTTGCTCAACCATTGGTCGTGGGTTTGATTTTCACGAGATACCAATAAGTATAAGTAGAGTATGAAGATATGTTTTGCATCTGGATATAACGGTTAGTTATCTTGACTGCTCAGTCAAAGGTCGTAGTTTCGATTCCCAGTCAGGACAAATTTATCAGATGACAAAAATTATTTAATTTTGATTTTCTTATTTCTTGTGAAATTACTAAAATATGCCCAATATACTGACAAATATAGTAAATCTGACAATAACACAATTTCTTTACTCTACAGGGCATCCACGAGCTACCGACCCCGATCTGGCGATGGATCTACCTAGCCACCACCGTGGGACCAGTAGCAGCCCCTCTCATAACCTACTCTCTTATTATCTTCGGTTTTTTATCTCTTACTGTAGTATTCATAAAAGCATACAAAAGCCTTGTCATGGGGCAACACTCCATTGAAATCGTGGAACTCGGGAGACAAACTTTAAGGAGAGGGTCCACCTTAGTCATTAATGGCCCCCATAAAATACTCCCCAATAGGGAATCTGTCTATCTACCATTAAACAACGACAAAATACAAGAGCTAAATTATGTCAGATCTGACTGTAACTTAGAATTAAGAAATATTTTAAGGTCGGACTTTGTACAGTCAACATTTAATGATATGGAAAGGGAATCATTAATTAGATCTGACAATACTTTTATATTGTCAGAACACAAAAGGTGTATGCAAAATTAAATAAAGTTAGGATAAAAAAACTGTTCCCAAGTTTGACGTTAAATTTGTCACTTATGTCAGATTTTGTGTCAATCAATTTAGGATTGTCATAAAATGTTTGTCATCTAATCTATTGTCAGTATCGAAATAGTTATTTTTAAAAGTTTAATATGGCTTTGGGTTAGGAATTATTACGTATAGTCATTCTTATAAGGTGTTAGTTGTCATATAAAGCAATTTTATTTTATAATGATTTATGACTTTACCTATGTCAGTTTGTATATGTTAATCTGACACTGACAAAATATCAGAATCTGACAGTAGAAGTGACAAAAGAACAAATTAGAAGTTTAAAGAATGTAAGGTGTTGATTTTTTTGTCTTCTATGTATTTACATGTCAAAAAAAAATTGTGCATTCAAGGAAATAGCAACACTGATTGAATAACGTATAGTTTAGATCACAGAGCGCTAATGTGCCTACAGTTTTATTTATCTAAAAAATACCTCTATGTTTAACATGTGATTCTTATCTCTTCTAACGACGTTAGGGTTGCCATTCTAGGTAGTGCTGTGTCTATTACATCCTTAATATTTATTGTCTGTGGTAACAGGTAAGAGGTGACAGTAAAATCTAGTAATTAATCATCCAGGGGAACTGTTTTAAATAAATATCACTTAGTTATAAGGTTGTGTATACGACTGATTGACGAAGGACTCCGATTTTGTAGGAGTTCGTTAGATTTAAAGAGAATATTTGCTCATTTTTGCCTAAAATAAAAAAAATTAGACACATTTATATGAATTACAGGTAAAATGGACGTTGTTATTGCAAATTAGTAAAACTTATTTCAACTTAAATGACGGCGGTGTGGTTTAAAAGTGAGTTATGAAACATATCCATACTACGTGACACATTTTTGAACTATTCAAGGGAGGGGTTCTCTCGGTGTCCACCCGTGGTACATGCCAAGTCTAAATAGCAAACTGAAAGTTGAAAAGTCTCTGATGATGAGACAGCACTTGCCATATTTGAATGAAGATCGAGAAATCTTTCTTTAACGAGAACATATAACGAAAACCCTGAACCTATTTTCCCGTTCCTGTAACCAAGTGTAATATTTTAAACCCCTCCTGAACACATTATGTAGTATGGGTATGTTTCACGTGTTTAGCCTGTGTGTATAGTTTGTTCGTTTTTTATATTAAACAAAGGGATTTTAAATTTTACATTATTCTAAAAGACGTTAGGGTGTTATTTTTATATTTATATGTGATAATGGCGTTCGATTGGTAAATATTAATTCAAGAATATTACTGTCTTGACTAAAACGCTAGATTTGAAATGAACTTCAAAAATCATGGAATTATATTGAAATTGAGACCCAAAACAGGACGGGGACTAGTAAGCCTAAGAAAACGAATACTAAGAAGTACCGTATACGTAAAAGTACCGTATATGTAAAAGTACCGTATACGTAAGTACCCTATACGTAAAAGTACCGTATATGTAAAAGTACCCTATACGTAAAAGTACCGTATATATAAAAGTACCGTATACGTAAAAGTACCCTATAGGTAAAAGTACCGTATACGTAAAAGTACTCTATAGGTAAAAGTACCGTATATGTAAAAGTACCCTATACGTAAAAGTACCGTATATGTAAAAGTACCATATACGTAAAAGTACCCTATACGTAAAAGTACCGTATATATAAAAGTACCCTATACGTAAAAGTACCGTATATGTAAAAGTACCGTATATGTAAAAGTACTCTAAACGCAAAAGTACCTTTACGTAAAAGTACCCTATAAGTAAATATACTCTATACGCAATGGTACCCTATTCGTAAAAATATCCTATTCGTAAAAATACCCTGCCGCATATTTTAGTCAAGCCAGTAATTTCTACGTTAAGTATATCTGCGATGTCAGCGACATATCATGTACAATTCTTGCTCAATTTTTAAACTTTCTATGATATTGACTACTTGTTGACTCTTGTTATGTTAATACGGAACATTCCATTATACAAAAGAGTTTCTCATTCAAACTGTAGAAAGAAAATGACGTGTAACATCTTTAATGCAACCTGAGAAAAGGGACGGAAATCTGTAACAGGAAGCCGGGGAAGCGCGCGCTTTTTGGTTTCACCAAATTGCGTGTCACGACTAACAGACATTTCAGATGTTACACATCATATGTGACAAGCGTAAGATTCGCGCCTTTTTTAAAAAAATGACATTCCATCAATGGGTAACCCGATTGTTGATCAGGCGATTTAATTAGTCGATTAAATTCAAACCAAAAGAATAATCGATGCATACGTACTTAATAGAATTTAGTAAAGCTTTAATGTATCAAGACTTTTCATTTTATTATTAAAAAAAAACTATATTTTTGTATAATTCAAGACATATTGGTGGTACTTATGATATTATTTTTATACGAATTTTAGTAATAAGCATTGTAAATAGTAATTAGGGATTTTGTATCTAAATGTACTGTTTAATAAAAACATTTGCAACTTAGGTCTTTCTTTTGCATCTGGTCATATCTATGGTATACTCTAGTGATTAATGACAGTAAAAATTACTTTCTGGTCAGTTAATTGACTAGTTCTTTATTAAAAATATTAGTATATCCCAAGTTGGTAGTCTCCACCCCAAACGGTTCAATAATATAATTTTTACCCTTATTTTTTTTATATTTACGCAATTTGAAACATTCTGTCGACATACCAGCAGCGCTGGTATGACCAGCTGTGCTTAGAAGATTTTTCTTTTAACTTCAAGGGTTTGCCAAAGTTATCTACTCTCTCTCTGATGGAAAGCATTATGAGAATCCAAGAATGTGATCGCCATACTGCTTGCGAATGCAAACAATGGAGTATGGTGACCCATACTGTGGTGGCTTGGTGAGATTCTTTTTCACGCCCCATTTGAAGACGTAAAAGGCATGATAGTCATCGTGGCAATGTAAGGATAGTATCGCTTAAGGTTCGTCTTCTGAGAGGAGAGGGTAGTCTTGTCACGGTCAAATCGGCCCGTTCGTGCTCAAATCAGCGTGGCTCTACTACCTCAAATTTAAATTTCTGTTCAATTCGTTTTGTTTCTTTGCGAAAAAAAAATAAAACCCAACCATCATGGTAGGAAATTAATGTAACATTAATTTACACTTTGTGAGGTTGAAACATGCAGCGCCATCTTGTAGCAAAAATAGTTTTCCGTAGCTTCGTTTGTACTACATTGTATTACAAGTAATAGATTGAACTGCAAGATGACGCTAGTGTATCGCGCAGTTTTAATTATTTATTTATTTTTTGTTCAAAGTTATTGAAATCTGTAATGGAATATTTCTCACAGGCGACAGAAGTTTATGATTTAAAGAATTTAGTTTCTGAATAGCGCCATCTTTTACGTACCCACGGAACTAAATATCTTTCTAGTGTACTATGTCACTACCATTTCTTCAATGAAATATTTAAAATGACAAAATAAGGTTTAAGATTGAAAAATGCATTAACCGCCAAATACAAATCCTTTAACGTCAGATTAATTTTTATATTCATGTTAACGAATTATTATTTATTAGTTTTATCTTACAGTTTTCACTTCAAATAATTTTCACTAAATGCTAATCAAGATTTTTACAAATCAGTTTAATTTAATAAAAATATTTAACTACGAGGTTTATAGGTACCTTATAGGTCTATGGCCCCTGCTAAGTACGATTCTTACATTAGCACTGACATTATGTAAGTTATGGTACCTTAAAGAAATCAAACAAAACAATAGACAATAAAATTTCATCAATACAGTTCAGAAGTTCTTCATAGATTTCTTTAATGACAATGTTGTTCTTGGTGTTACGATTATTTCTCATTTAACAAATATACAAACTTAAATCCTATAAAATATTAATCAAACTGCATTGCGACTGATTTCGCACCAATATTATGCAGTCAAGATGAACATCCAAAAAGTCACTGAATAAAATAACAAGTAGGAGGCGCTCTTACGACAGATATTGAGTAGTGGGATGGGCCTAACATGCGCAAAGACATGTTACTATACAACATTTTCGCTTTCCAATATAATTAATCTTAATTTCGGCTGACACTTTCATCGGTCGACCTAATATACAAAATGATTATAAATTAACGTTATCAAAACAAGTTTACGAGCGGTCACAAACGTGTAATTACGCAAAACGTTACGCCGCTGGGCGTGACATCACAAATCAGTCTGGTCGAGTTGAAAAAAAAATCGTCTGATTCTCGGTCCTTGTTCCTCTAAAAGGTGTTGCCAGGACTTTTCGGCCAAAAAAGTGCAATGGCTGGTAATTGACGTTTTTATTACTTTAATGAGTTTTGAAGATTCGATGTGACATTTAACATACATAGGTACATGAGGGAAAAATAGTAGTAATAATTGCTATACGACAGTAATTAATAGTACTTTTATGAATGCAGTTGCTTTTAAATGTTTTAATATTGTAATTTTATATTGTAACGTGTGTCGTGTTCGTAATAGAATTTTTATTTCTATCCAATAATCAAGGAACTAACAAAGAAGTGTTTATATTTTAATAATATAAACACTTGTATTATATATATACATAGGTAAGTACTATTTTTAATCAATTATGGAATCCTGAAAC
The DNA here is from genome assembly GCA_949316085.1 of Hypercompe scribonia. NCBI lineage: Eukaryota > Metazoa > Arthropoda > Insecta > Lepidoptera > Erebidae > Hypercompe > Hypercompe scribonia. Next base: position 8,512,596 of record OX438997.1, read on the forward strand.
AATATAATACTATATTTTTTTTAAAGTTATATAGGAATACACTTCAAAAGCTTGACGTAGTAGTATGATGTGAAATATGCATAGTTTTACGTTTATTTATAATAATAAACATAATACAATACAACATACGGTGATTGTTTTCACTAATTTTCCTTTGACTCGGGATCAATGTAGTTTTTATATCTGAATATTTTATTTTAAACAAATATTCTGTAAAGAAAATAACCCATAATCATTTGTGAAATAATGAAAAGATGAAAATGAAATACAAGAAAAAGTACGACAAAAACGTATTTTGTTACACAACCAAGCTAATAAAAAATAGTACATAAGTGGTTATAACTCGAGGGCTGGCAACAATGTCGGTATTGGTTAGAAAAAGACGGGAACAACCGGCAGGCCGGTGCTGATCGTATTCTGTCGAGGGTGTCGCCATTTTCGTTTTGACGAATATTGACAGCACGGCAGACAGACAGTGGCACGCTAGACGACGCAGCGTCTGCCGGATTATTTTTATTTTGATAGTGATTCATTTAACGACCACATTGAGTTTACTATCGCGTTGTGCGTCTGTTTGTAATAAAAACACTATTTACTACAACAGTGACGTTTGATAGACGTTTATTTGACAAATTCGATAGCTAACCTCTGCGTTCGTTTTTTTTTATCCCGTCAGTGTTTTTGAGAACTGCAATCAAGATCGATATGTGCAAGATCTATCACAGATGACTCTGCGTTACTTAAAATTGTGTTGATTACTTCTGGTAAGTGCGTTTTTATAGTTGTTTATCGCGATTTTGTGGTTATTAGTCATTGTTGTAGAGAACGGACTTCTTAAATAACGCACTTTGGGTTGGGTTGAGATATTATTTGGCGTAAACTTTAATATTGAAAGCGGAAAATGACAGTCACCCTTTGTTGCGGTAGCTTCAGTTTGTTTACGAACTGTCAGGGGCAGTACACGGCCTAAGATATATTGCCTGGGATGGCGACTATGCGTGGGCCTTGTGCGCAAACGAATATATCCTTTATGGTTATAAGGTTAAGGTTTAATATTGGGTATATGGTTGACTATAACGGGCCGTAGAATTAATTTATCACACGCCTCGCTTGACAAGTTGAAAACATAAATTCGACCTTGGCGCTCCACGTGGTTTGTAGACATTGCTTTCCTTTGTACAATATTGACATCTATGGATCATTTTTTTTTTAATTGTCACTGGCCGTTTGGCTGATTGACGTAACGAATTTTGATTGGAGTCAATCTATGTCAATATTAGAATGTACGCAATTTTATTTATGGTTTGCGTGCACTTGTACCAACATAGTAAGTTGTTGATATTTCTAATATGAATAAATATTTATTGCAGTTTGAAAATAAGATGATTGAAAAAAATGATTTATGCATTATATTATAAAGTCGTAATTGTATCAAAAAAAAAAATTACTAAGAAAAAAAATTGTATCAAATTTTTATTTTCATATACAGATGACCTGTAATAAAAGTAAAATCTAATAAAAATATAAAACACAAAAAAAAAACATATAAAAAAATGCCTGCTTGCAATTTAATATACATATTTATGACTATTGTCTGTGTCTATTAATACTTTTTATGGAAATAATCTCCCTCATACACCCACTGCAGTAACTGTACATCATCACAAGCTGACCCCTGAGAAGTGCCGAGAATATTTTAAATACCTTGGAACCTGTAAAAAAATTAATCAGAAATAAATAGTAGCTATGTCATCATGGAAAGAGAAGGAAAACTTGATATCCTGTCTGGCCAGCGTGTTATAGTAGTCCAAAACCTGATTTTTAAGGAGAGGTTTATGTCCAGCAGTGGGTTATTAAAGGTTGTTGATGTGATGTGAAATAGGGATTGTTGGATACATCATAAATCCCCTCCCCTTCTTAGCTAAGTAGGAGGAATTTTATTTACACTTACTCACTCACCACTACTTATGTTTCTCTGTATTTTTTTTTTTGCAGTCATAAACAATTTTTTTTAGTTTGTATTTTACATATGTACACTCTGCCAAATTGCACAATGGTTTATATTATATTTTATACTTTATTGTTTTCTCTGTATCTAAATAAACAAACATAATTATAATGTATGTTAGTAATTTCAAATTAGAAACTTTACACTAAGTACATATCAAAGTGTATTACTTACATTAAACACTTGTATGTGTGCTAATCTGTGTAAAGGCTGGACCAATTTTGACATAATTTTCACTGATATAAAGCTAATGTTGAAGCTGATGTTGTAAGGGGTAACTTAGACTGCTTTAATAAAAAAAAGGACAAGTTATGCGAAAACCAATATAATATAAACAACATTCGATTTAAAACCAACAGAAACCAGGGGTAATACTGCATGGCTCGACTTGTTGTCAGTAAAATATTACATTTGATAGTATGAATAATAGATATGGGATTGCTTGAGTGTAAACCAGGGATCATAATCAGTTTAAATGTGAGTTTGATTGATGTCCGTGTGGCGATGGATTAAGAACACAGTGTTACCACCCCTATTCGTCCCATGGGTGTTGTAAAAGTCGACTAAGGGAAAAAACTATTCAGGAAAATATCCCTACAAAGGAAAGATCTCTAGAAGGAAAACTTGAAACAAACCCTATACCAACCTGTCTGGCCAGCGTGATATGGTAGGCCAAAACCTTCTTGCTTAGGAGAGGCCTTTGTCCAGCAGTGGACTGTAAAAGGCAGTTGATTGATAGATGATGGCTGACAACCATAAATAATAATATATTTGACATCTGACACAACACCATCTAGTCCCAAACTAAACAGAGTTTGCACTGTACATACTAGACAACAGATATAAATACATATATGCTTTTTTTCTGTAAATACATGCATATTATACATAGAGAACACCCAAACTCCACATAAATATATGTAGATCAGATAAACATTTGGTCTGACCTGGGATTCGAACCCGAGACCTGCAGCACAGTAGTCACATAAGCTACTACTGCGCCACCAAGGCAGTTAAATTATAATGTCAGTTAAAAAACCAGAAGTAACCCAATTATGTCTTTTTCAAGATGCATTTGGTTAAAAAGATTTAAGTACCTAATACCAATATGGAAAATTATATTATTTGGATGGATGGATGGATGGATAATTTATCTGAAGTCCTGAGTGTTTAAGCTGGAGCTAAACTAATGCCATTAGGTCATGAAGATGGTTAATCATAGTGATTTTTATTTTGTTAGACAAAATAGATTGATATCTGATACAACACCATCTCGTCCCAAACTAAGCAGTTGGTACTATGAGTATACATACATATAAACTTATTTCCAGGTAAATACATACATATAAAAAGAAGCAGATCATACAAACATTTTGTTCATCCTGGGAATCAAACTCGAGACCTCCAACACAACAGTCGCATACGCTACCACTGCGCCACTGAGTTAGTCAAATGATACCTTAAAACCGAGAGGGTTTTGCACTGCAAAAATTGACACCACAAACAGATTTTTGAATGCAGTTCACATAAATTATACCTCATCAGTATTTGATGAGTTTTGTCTACAATAAATATATAAATAAATAATGAATAAATGTTTCGCACATTTGACACACAACGTCATCTAGTTTCAAACTAAGCAGAGCTTGTGCTATGATAACTAGATTGACTGAAAAAATAAAATTGTAATGTCTGTTTGTAATATTGAAATAACTGCTTTTTACTACATGCATATGAATATACATATGATACATACACCAAAATAACAGTTTTTACAATTTTTATCTGTCTGTTTGTTCCGACTAATCTCTGGAACAGCTGGACTGATTTCACCTCTATTTTCATTGGCAGATAGCTGATGTTATAGGGAAAAACTTAGGCCACTTACATTTTAGAATTATGAAAAAATTCCAGACGGATGAAATTGCAGGTGCAGCTACTTATACATAGAAAACAGCCAAACTTCAAAACAAATATTTGCAGTGTTGGGATAATATTCTCTCAGCATTCTCATTCTGAAAGCAGTTTCTTACAAAATCATTAATTTATTATATATATATATATATATATATATACATATATCTACTGCCACAGTGTTTATGATCACATCTGGAATTATTTATTCAATGAATCGCTCATTGCACTTACAGTTTGCCCAACACAGGAGCCGTTATAATGTTATAATATTATTTATTATAATGATTTTTGTTTGTATATTTCACATCATCACACTCTTTAAAGTCCACTTCCAGACATACATTTCCACTTAAAAAGAGGTGGTCAGAGCTTGGAGCAAGCTTCCAGATGATGTTATATCTGCCCAAAATGTGAACCAATTCAAAAATCGACTCGACAAGTTTTTGATGGAATCCTGAAAAGAAAATTGATTAGAACCTTTCAGGATGCAGGCTTTATCAGTTGTTACAACTGCCTGCCTGTCTATGTAATATAATAATAATAATAAAAAGAGGTTTATGCTTATTACAACACTCTCCAAAGGTGTTGGTACAGGGTTTGTACCAAGTTCTCCTTCTGTTTGCTAGTCTCGAATATTTATAAGAGCTGAGAGATAACACTTTGTATTGTTAATCCATCACCATAGACATTTGTAAAGTACAGCATCTCTTATATCCTGTTTCTTTGTTTGTTGATATTTTATATGGGAACACTATGTTAGCTGCGTCAGCTAGTTATGATATAAAATTCAAGGAGTACCTTACAAGTTTATAGAGTCATCATCAACAGTCCTGGAAATAAGGGTCTCGTTTGTTTCAAGTTTTCCTTCTCTTTGTAGTGATGTTGCTAGTCACCTCTTACAACACCCCTAGGAAGAATACGGGTAGTGACATTCTGTATTCTTAATCTGTCAACACATGAAGATTTTACAGAGTATACTCTTCTTTTATTTATTTTTTTTTGATGCCTTTTTGTCTGTTTTATGTAGAATCTCAAATAGTTGCATTAAAAAAATAACTATACATAAATTAATACTTAATTTGTGCTAATTAGTGTACCACGTAGTATTTATTTATTACATTGTCAGACTATCTGGCCATTCAACATATATTATTAAGTTTATGTACCTTGAAGCTCTGGATTTATGAACATAAATTAAAAATACCAAATTTGCTTGTATTAATTCTGAAAATAAAAAAAAATCTGTATATTTTAGTGATAATATCTTCACACATCTCACACATGGCTATCTGGTCTGAAAGTAGGTAGAGCGTGTTCTATGGTAACCACAGAAAAACATACTTATATATTTCCAAATATTTCTTTTTAAGACAACTCCCGCATTAGGAATAAATCCTGTGTCGCGGGGGACTTTACAAACATACAAGAAACGGACACAAAGAACACTCAGACTCAGAACAGTTTGTGGATTACACAGTGTTGTCCTGTGTCGAATTTGAACCGGCGTAGTAGAGAGCGCCGAGGCCACCGCGGCCAGTCTCACCGGCAACCGGCCAGCCACACTAGAAATATGTAGAGTACAAGTATATAGAGTGCACAAGTTTACAGACAAACACACATGCACTGTTTTCTTGCTCTCACAATCCGATGCGACTTATCCGACACGACCGGAAGAGATTGATACAGGGGTGACAGTTATCGTCATACCTTTTACGTCCCCAAGCGGGGTGTGAAAAGCATCTCACACGGCCGCCATAGTGTGGGTCGCCATACTGCGTTGTCTGCATTTCCTGCGTATAGTGACCACAACTCTTGGATTCCTGCTTTCCATCAGGCAGAGTAGAGTCACTTTGGCAGGCTCTTAATATAGAAAAAAAAGTTAAGCCTCAGGACCAACGGGCTTACGTGCTCGAACCTCAGCTTCCAAACCCCGGGTTGTTATTAAATATGCCTGTAAAACTCGAGAATTATTTTTTGTCCCGACCTGAGATTCGAATCCGAAACCTCTCTATCGGCAGTCGCATACGCTAACCACTAAACCGACGAGGCAGTTGTACATAATTCATTTAAATACCTACAATGCATAATAATTAATCATACCTCTATGAGTTCTATATCATACCAGTTGTTAAAAAAATAAAAATGCAAATTAATTCTTGTTAGCAAATTATTTACATTTCTAAAAAATAAAAATATAAATTATTTTTGTATTTGTGTAACATGCGTTGGTTATTTCAACCATTTTATTGTACAACGATATTTGTTCACGATAAAAATGCTTAGACTCCCGTGATCACGAGCGTAACCCGTAAGAAATGTCGGGAAATAGAAACTATCGCATTCGTTTTACATGATTTTATATCGAATAAGTCCCGCTGTGCAACAAAAAAGATGTGCAAAAATTGCAAAGTCTAAACGTTTAATTATTTTTGAAGTGAAACTTCTTTATCGGGGTTGGAAAAAAATTTAGTGAAACATTTTTTCGTTACGCGTCACATTTTTCCGTTACGCGCCATCTTTTTCTTATCCCTACCACGCGTGATTCGAAGTATACTTTCTCCAGCGGAGTAGGGATTGGTAAATGTCTCCAATGTATTTTGCGGCCCGTTTTGAGTAGTTACATTTTTGAAATCCAGGTGGCGATTGCATCGACTTCGGACGGGTTTAAATTATTTTTTTGAAAAATAACGTCATAAAGAAGTTTCACTTCTTACGAGTGTATGCTAGTACACGCACACATTTTTTTTCTTTTTTACCGACTTTAAGAAAAGGAGTATCTTTTGAATTACGTAGGTTGAGTTTTTTTAGATGTTTTATCTGAGAACACACTCATATTAGACTGGATTTTTTAATTTTTCTCCCTTTTGTTTAAAAGCCCTTTCGCGTGTTTGCATTCGAATTAAAAAACAAAATTAGGGTGGTTTTTTTTTAATTTGAAGACTCGCTTACTTTAGATTAAATTTTTGAAAGAGTTTTTGTTTGATCCCATTCAGATTTGAACAAAAAACTTCACTTTTTAAACTGAAAATTAAGAGCAATACAGATAACTACAAATCTGTATGATATAGATAATAAATAAATAAGGAATGATAATAAACACACACAACGACACTAGATTCAAAGTAAGCAGTTTGTACTATAATTGGACTGACTGATATAAAATACATATATACTATTTTTTTAGTAAATATATACATATTCATAGAAAATAGTCAAACTTCGAAACAAATATTAGCAGACCATACAAACATTTGGTTCGACTCGAAAATCGAATCCGAGACCTCAAACACAGCCGTCGCATTAGCTACCCCTGCGCAGTCAGTCAAGATACATTGATATTAGTGATACCATGGGACCAGTTCTTTCGAATCTTAGGGGAGGCCGAAGTCCAGCAGTGGGACGTCTTCTGACTCAGATGATGGCTTTAGAATTATGTTCCTAGCTGATCAACTTCGACAGACTTTAAAAGAGATTGCCCAGTTTTTGCCACACTATTGGTCGGTTGGTCGGTAATGCTATATAGCCTTTTTCCCTAAATGGACTATTAAACACTGAAAGAATGTTTCAATTTGAACCAGTAGTTCCCGAGATAAGTGCGTTAAAACAAACTGTTCAGTGCGTGCGTTATAATATTAGTACAAAACGGATATGGTGGCCTTCGCGCCTCGGTTGTCAATTGTGTATTTTTGTAACCATGTTGCGAATACAACCGAACCCGACACAATATTTAAATAAGCAAAAATAAGCATACCTATAAGAATAATAATAGCATTAACTGCCTCGTTGATATAGCGGTTAGCGTATGCGACTGCTGATCAAGAGGTCTCGGGTTCGATTCCCGGGTTGGATCAAAAAGCGTTACTAAATTTTCTGGCTACAAAAATACTTAGGAACAGCCCGGAGTTTGGAGGTTAGTCTTTACCCACGTGCCTCAGGAGCGCGTAAAGGCGTCGGTCCTGCGCCCCCATCTCTTCCCTGTCGTGTCAGATAACCGTCCCATCGGATCGTGAGAGTGATAGAACAGAAAGTGCTCTTGTGTTTGCTCATACATTGGTGCACTATAATATCTCTTACGTCGTTTTTTTTTTCTCTATAGAGAACCTGCCAAAGTGACTCTACTCTGCTTGATGGAAAGCATGAATAGAATCCAAAGAGTTGTGGTCACCATACTCATTGCAAATGCTGACAATGCAGTTTGGTAACCCACACTATGGCGGCCTTTTCTTTTTTTTCAAGCGACGAATGCTTTTCGCACCATACCCTCCGGAGGAACGAAGGGCGTGTGTGGGACTCCCGGAAAACCGGTCTACCCACTAAAACCCGCGGCGGCCTACCTCGACAGTCGCGAGGAGCTCCAGGAACGCATTAACGGCTTCTAAAGTCCTCCCTGCCGTACCTCACACGTGAGGTACATCCCGGGCACCTCATGCCCCTGGGGCAAGACGCTATCGTACCTCTCACCGCCCTGCGCAATAAGAGGCAGAACAGCGCACCGCCTCAGACGACACTCCGCGGCCGCACCGGAGTGTCACCTGTCTCGGATTGTTTGCAGCAGTCACATCGCCCTAAGATGTAACCACTTTTTCGCGCCATGCTTTCGGACGTAAAAGGCATGACAGTAGTTGATTGTTTACCCGTCGGCCGTCTGTTTACTAACTAACCAGTGCCTGTACTATGGTAACTGGACTGCTGCTAAACACACTTATATATTTCTAAATACGTACATTAGACCTGCCTATTGGTCTAGTAGTTAGTGATCCTTGACGCTAACTGCATCCATCGGCTCCCCGCGACTCGGACTATGTCGTCGGTCCATCTAGTGGGGGGCCCTACGCTTCGTCTTCTGGTACGCGGTTGCCACTCAAGAACCTTTCTTCCCCAACGGTTGTCGGTTCTACAAGCGATGTGGCCTGGCACTTCAACTTGCTTATTCAAGGACCTATGGCGGTAACCTTAGTTTTCTTGCGGATATCCTCGTTATATTTACTATACATTTAAATGCTTTCTTAATACAAAATTCGACTAAACCTGTTTCTTGTAAACTGTAAGAAACCTATCACCTTTCTAGCCTTTCTTATTCGCAAGATTATTTAGGGGCGATTACTAGTTTACCCAGTTTCATCTAAATATCAGTTTACCCAGGTAGCGCCTGCCATCGGACCTCCACAACCCTGTGGACGAACTGAATTCGAAGGTTGAACTTTTTGTCCCCCATGCCAAAAAAAAAAAGTCCATCTTGACAGATAACTATAACCAAAGACAATAAAACTTATTCAATTTCAGAACAGAAGTAACCAAATACCTTCTTTTTGTTCAAAAGGTTGCCATTACAGAAAAATTCGTTGAGTTTTTTCCACGTTCAAGGAACCGGGTGGGTTAAAAAATAAAAAGTTGGGAACGAAATGAGTGCCGAGTTGGAAACCACTATTTAACTGCGGAACTTTTTTGATATTCCGAGCTAAAGTCACTCGGTTTCAGATGTAGATAGGCCTGAAAAAAATATTATGAACATATCTTAACTATATCTCCCTGAAGAGTTGGAGAAAATCTTCAAAAAATACGGATAATAACTGCAATTTTTTTTTAAGTACTTTTGAATCAGATGTCTTGATTTCGAATACCATCAAGCCAAAATCATTGTGCTATGACCACATTTGGAATCGTAGTTAGTTAGTTACTTACAAGTTGGTTTAACCCTGAGGGGTCCGACAACCTGGCGAAAGTCACAGGAAACTGTAGGATGCGAGTAGTACAGGATCGTTGTGGCGAATCTTGAAGGAGACTTATTAGGTAGGAGGTATTTTTTTTATTTTAGTAGCCTGCCAAAGTGACAACATTGCAAATGCTGACAATGCAGTATGGTGACCTACACTATGGCGGCCTATTACGATTTTTTACGCTTTACTTGGGGACGTAAAAGACATTAGTCATTATAGCATTGTATTACACACATTTACCAAGACAACTGTCACCCCTGGTGGTTTACCTCCGGCCTCGCACTCACCAACTAACACGACAGCACGTATGCTGTCGCTTTAGATTGGTCTTCTATGGAAGGGAAGTACTGCCCCGGACGAGCCGGCTCGTTCATGCTGAAATCAAAGGGACTCTACTACCTAGAGAATATTTTTCACTGACTTCAATAAAAGGGATAGGTTCTTGTGGAAGAACGGGTGTCATCTTCCTCCAACACGATGAGAATTCCCTGAACACACGAGGTGATCTTGTCTGGAGCGTCACGGAGTAGTTATCTATATGCTAATTGACGCGATTGCTGAAATCAGCGTGGCTCTACCTGATGATATATACGTATGTCTAGCTGTGGACGTCTTTTGCCTGAGATGATAATGATGGTGACTAGTTCGTTATTTCTGTACTTATTAACAATATGCATTTAGTAATTTGGCTTCTATATAAAAAACATGCAAGTTTTTCCAAGTTAATTACAGTAGGTAATTGATATCAGCTTTCTAGATCAGATTGTATCTGATAAGAATTCAGGACATCACATTCAAACACACACTAAACCACCAATCCATCCGTAGCCATTAGTCATTACAGCTTATCGGTAGCCAACATATATATAATAGTATATAAGTCACTCAGTGATTCATAGGTATTAAAAAATTGCTTGTATTTTGTGGAAGAGCCATGGTCTGTGGTAAATGAGCTGCCTAAATCAGGGAAACTGGTGTTTTTCACGGAGTGAGTGAGGTTACGGAGACTCCATTTCACACCTTTGGTGAGTGTTTCGTTGTTTCGTTGCTGAGTGCGAGACCGGATGCCCATTGATGCAGGGGTGACTGTTATGGTGGTTACTGTGTGAACCTCACACTGCCGCGACAAGCGAGGCTGCTACTACATTGTCTGCATTTGCAATGAGTATGGTGACCACAACTCTTGGATTCTATTCATGCTTTCCATCAGACAGAGTAGTCACTTTCTGCCAAACTATTATTATAGAAAAAAACACCTTCCCAGACACTGTAGGGGAATTTTGAACCTTGTACTCTTTATTAGAACCGTCACGGACATGTACGTTGGTAAAATGATTATTCTTTTTAGATTCTTCTAATTCATTCATCAGTTCACTGCTTAGTAGCTTTCTATCACTTCTACACTCTCTTTCTACCTCTATATATCAAGAGGAAATAGCCGAGAAGTGTCATAGGGATCATGAACCCAAAACCACGAATGAAAAATAGAATACACCAGAAAAGTAACCAACAAAAGTTCAGCTGAATATGCGGTGGTGACGTATCCGGATTATTGAAGAATCTAATATTGACCATATGGTCTAAAATCCGTACTAAAATTTTGCTCGTATTTTAGTTGCATCAAAAAAATCAAGGCCCTACCTCAAAGGCTGATTACTCCTCAATTGGAGATGATCATGGCCACATGATATTCCATCGGCTGAGGGGTTAGTTCTTATGCCCTTTGTCATAAAAAGAATTATCACATTCACAGCCTTTGACAACCACTTCTGGAGATAGGCCTCGTCTTAGCAAGGAGATTTTGTCCTACTATACCACGTTGGCCAGACGGGTTGGTACAGGGTTTGTTTCAAGTTTTTCTTTATCTTTACAGTGATGTTGTCCTGCTAAATTTGCTCTCTTAGTCGCCTCTTACGACTCCTACAAGACGAACAGGGTTGGTGATACTGTATTCCGTCACCACATGGAAAAACCTAGAGGAATACTGCCCCAAATATGGTAATCTGCAACGAAAAGTCATAAGCTCTACCTGTCTATATATATGGGTATAAGACTGATTAAAATACTCATATACTCTATGCAACAAACCTTCATTCTCAAATCCCCAATTACCTATTCCACGGCTAACATTTTTTGCAAGTTTTATGAAAAATTTCTAAAAAAGGGTCTGCCAACTTAAAATTTATACCGCGTTGCGAAGATTTTTGTCAAGACTGCAGAAACTGGAGGGGCGAATATCGTTCGAATTTCCCGCGAAAAAACCGCTTTGACAGCGAAAAAGGCGGGAACGTCCGCCATTACTGGCAAGTGACGCCGGCCCGTTGTATAATTGGCGTCGGCAAGTTATGGACGAATTTAATAACGGACATAGTGGCTGCCTTATATTTGTGGATAAAGGACAACAGATCTGATTTATTGGAACATTAATTTTATAATTTCGACCAAGGTTCCTTTTTTGTTACAATGGCGGTGAAAAGTTTGGAAATTAAGAACGCTCGTGATCATAGACTATTAGTTTTGTATTGTTTTTTAATTATAAAGCTGAAAACTTTTTTACATATTACTTTGCTGTCAAAACATGTGTGATTAGTATTAATTATTTCTTAAAGTTACATATTTAGACTCCTTTTATTACAAACTTCGTAGATCGAATCAAGTACCGCGTTTCTCCAGCTTCCATAAACAATTTTTCTCGGTTTTATTTCATAATTTAAGATTAAAGCCGTTTCTAATTGCGAAAGAGATTATTATATTTGTACCAACTTTAAAAAAGGAGACGATTCTCATGCGACCATAATATTATTATTATTGTTTCCTTAGAACTCCAACATTATGTGATTGATTTGGAACATTCATTTTCTTCATTTGAGAGGCAATACTGCTCGTTTGGTCTCGTTTAAATTAAAAAAAAAAAACACTCCTAAGGGTGAAAATTAAAACTTAAAAATTTATTTTTAAAGTTAATAACCAAAACCCCACTTCTTCATTAGCTAGTAAATCTAATAAAATAATTATCGTTTACCCCTAAATATATTGGTACCCGCACGTAAGGGTACATGGGAGGTGATAGTCAAAAGCTGCCACCCCTGATATATGCGGTGTTATCGAGCCGGGAGTAAGGGGATAATTAGCAGATTATATGGTGGAAAATGATGAGGTTGACTTTCCTTATCTATGGGTGTTACCATGGAGGTCTTGTTTATGGTGTGTTGCGTTTAAAAAGGATTTTATCATTGATTATATTTAAAAAAATTACAATTTGTCGATATGATGTCTATGAAAATGTTAAGTTGGCTTGATTGAGCTCAAATGTTGATACGATGTGAAACTCATTTTAAATATTTTTTAAATCAACTTTTTGCCATAATGACTTATAGCGAGGCCTGGCAGAGCAGTACTTTAAAACCGTTGGTCCCGCCCATCTCTCCTCGGTCGTGTTAGGTAGTCGTCCCATCGCGTTGTGAGAATGAAGAAACAGAGTGCACCTGTGTTTGAGTACACACTTGTACAAATATCTCTTGGGTAGTTGGCTGGACTCCGTTGAGACCAGAGGCCCATTGATGCAGGGGTGACAGTTATCGTGGTAACCGTGTAAGCCTTACACTGTCACGATGACTGTCATGCCTTTTACGTCCTCAAGCGGGGTGTGAAAAAGCATCTCAGAAGTCCGCCTTAGTGTGGGTCATACTGCATTGTCTGCATTTGCAATGAGTATGGTGACCACAACTTTTAGATTCTATTCATGCTTTCCATCAGGCAGAGTAGAGTCAGTTTGGCAGGCTCTTAATATAGACAAGAAAAAAAAAGAAACAAACCTTCGTGGCCGAAATCGGTTAGCAGTACGTCACCAGCATTTTTTAGAGACATATTTTTGATCTTGAAACCAACATATGCTCCTTTTCAAACAGAAAAACGTCCATAAGTGCATCAAATCTTTAGACCCGTTTGACGCCAAGAGTTTTGCTCACTGTTATTATATTCGACAAAATGGGGTCGTATAACGTATCTGCTTATCCTCTCAGGGAGTTAGGCGTAAATATATATAAAACTAAAGAGTTTTTTTGCCCACTTATCTCAGGAGCTTGCTATATAAATATGTGTTGGATAACATCACGTTACAAGCAATAGCAATCGAACAATGTTACAACTGGGTAGATGACTGTATCGTAAATAAATACCAATGTCCACTTCGTTAAAACTAATATCGCGAAACAATTCGGAAAATACAATTAACATAGCTTTTTATTATTATTACGAATTTCAATCAAATATACAGTGAAATATATTGTTCAATTGAGTAGTCTAAAACAGTGACGTCACAATTTTGTATTTAGTACAATTTTCATACAAAATTATCGTTTTGACAGATGATAAAAAGTAACTAATTTGACTTAGGTGTCATCTAGCCTATTTTGGTGCAAATTTATTGTTTTTGAAACACACAGACGAAGTTATGGCTTAACTGATGCCTGACTAACGGTAATTAGCGACTTTGTATTATAATCACTGTAAACACCCAACGTTATTCCAAAAATTTCTTATATATTAAAATTTTATCCGTCCACCCTCAAAATTCGACAGTCTCGAGTTCAAAAATTTTAACTGTCTCCGGCAAAAGACAATCAACCCGATCCTAAAGCCGTGATGCGACGTAATAAAGGGCCCGGGGTCCCTTTATTTCGGGAGTGCCTAAGATAGGGACCTCTATTCCAGAGTGCTTCGGAGTAAATGAGTTTCCGAGAGGGAATATTTTTCGTCCACGTTACGGCTAATGAGTGATTGATTATAAATTGAGTTAACTTTAAATATATATATTGTTTTATATAATATTGGAGTGTTTACTCGACTACGCTGGAAAGAGGGTTATATTTTTCGAGTGTATGTATGTATGTTTCTTTGGAAGGTTGTGTAACCTAAGTTGTTTGATGAATTTTGGCTTGCGTGTCACTGAAAAATAAAATCACGGGTTTGCAAAGTTAAGTTAAGACTGCACGGTTCTGCGCTGAGTGTTGTGGGTTCAAATTCCACATGGGTGATCTACAAATTGTTGTTCTGAGTCTGGGTGTTCTTTGTGTCCGTTTCTTGTATGTTCATAAAGTCCCCCGCGACACAGGATTGATTCCTAGTGCGGGCGTTGTCTTTTATAAAAAAAGAAAAGTTAACAATTCATTTTAACGCATTTTTTTAATAATTAGGTAGTTTGATGACTTCTATTCATGTTAGATAGGTACCAGGTTTTCGTCCACAGGCTTTAACAGTCCACTGCTGGACATAGACCTCTCTTTAGGGCATTGCCTTGTGTAAATAGTATTCTATGCAAATAGCTTAATCTGCGTCTAAGATACACAAAATATAATAAGTTATTAAGAGATATTGCTTGATTGTACGTTTGGCGTAGAGGTTAAAGCGGTCACCTCATCTCTAATGCGCCGAGTGTTGTGGGTTCAAACCCAGAATGCGACAACACTTTGTGTGATCCACAGATTGTTGTTCTGCGTCTGGGTGTTCTTTGTGTCCATTTCATATGTTTGTAAAGTCCCATAGGTGGGCGAATTAAAAAAAAAATACCGAATTTCTTGTTTAGGTTATTAGCTAGTAATTGAGATGATCATGTTAGCCATGGGAGATCTAAGTATCAGCTTATTAAACCCTACCAGAGTCACACCACGACACCAGTAAGGACCAATCCCGACTTCTTTACTTTGGCGGTCCACCCTTTCTCATCTTACTTGGGGAGTCCAAGCCCTCCGACCTTGCTTGGGAGGGGTGGAGATTGTCAGTGGCTCAATAGTCACCGTGAAAATAATGAAATACATATTTCCCACATCTCCCATACAACGCCATCTAGTCCTAAACTAAGCAGAACTTGTACTATGGGTATTAGACAACTGATATAAATACATACATGTATACTTTTTGGACAGACTCCGAAACAAATATTTGCAGATCGTACAAACATTTGGTCCGACCTGGGAATCGAACCCGAGACCTTAAGGTCTCGAAGCACAGTAGACACATACGCTACCGAGGCGGTTAAAGAAAAGACCCGTCTGTCCATTTGCCACGGAGAAAAATCTGTGTGGTCACCCATTTTACCTCAATGATTGATACTAATAGTCCAAGTCACGATGTTCAAGCAATTGTTTACACCGCTCGGTAAGCGTAACCAGTTGTACGATAATGAATATAACACATGCGTGATGGGTGGTGCAAGTTTTGAGCGCAAGCGATTTAGGGGGTGGTCCAAGTAGGAACAAAAACGCGAGAAAGTATAAATGTACGATAATTTTTAGTTTATCGGTTGGATTTTCGCTTATGGCAAATAATTTTAAGTATACATATTTAGAAATGGCGGCTTAAGCAAATGCAATCATACAAGTCACCATAGTATGGATCACTACACCTCATTGTCTGCATTCGCAATGAGTATGATGACTCTTGGATTGTATTCATGCTCTCCATCAGGCAGAGTAGAGACTGATAGGCCCCGAAAAATGAAAAAAAAAATTAGAACAATGTTTACATGTAGATAAGGTGCTACGATATGTTAAAAAATTCAAGACTTACAAAACGACTTCAAAAACCCATCTCAATAAATAGCAAGAATAGACTTCCGTGTAACCTCACTCGTTCGGTTATAAGCACCGAAAGTATTTCTAAAAAACCAGTGTCACAAGAGGCTTAGATATTACTGCCGTCCCGCTCATGCTGAAGCTTGCCGCCCACGCTAATGCTCACAACATGGGCCACACCACATACCACACAGAACCCATTACTCTCACTTAACATCCGCTGCGCTTATAGAAAGGCTAACAGCCGTGAAATAATGATAATTTTAATGTAACCATCCTTATTTGAACAAGTTTATACTACTGGCATTTGTTTGTTAGTATATTAAAGAGACGATCAATAATATTCAAGTCCACTGTTGGACATAAACGAAAGCATCTCACAAGGTCGCCATAGTGTGGGTCACTATATTGCGTTGTCAGCATTCGCAATGAATATAGTGACCACAACTCTTGGATTCTATTCATGCTTTCCATCAGGCACAGTAGAGTCACTTTAGCAGGGTCTTAAGACAGAAAAAAAAATAACTTTAAATATTATAAAAGTGAAAGTTTGTAAGGGTATGTGGGCGTTTGTTACTCTTTTACGCAACACCTAGAATACGGATGTAGATGAAAGCTTTCAGTAATATAGCTTCAGAATAACACATAGGTTATTATTGCACTACACGGTTCGCCAAGTGGTTTAATCGGTTGCCACGCCGCTCTCTACTACGCTGAGTGTTGTGGGTTCAAACCCTACATGGAACAACGCTTTGTGTGATCCACAAATTGTTGTTCTGAGTCTGGGTGTTCTTTGTGTCCGTTTCTTGTATGTCTGTAAAGTCCCCCGCGACACAGGACTTATTCCTAATGCGGGCGTTGTCTTTTTTAAAAGAAGAAAAGAAAGTAACCTTAAGAAGTCAGGGTCAGGCTACCCGTATATCTGTCCTATGGTTGGAGATCTTACTAGGACAGGGTCTCTAGCAGACTCTCACATGCTATTCCAAGGTTATCAACAGCTTTTTACAATCCACTGCTGGACATAGGCCTCTCCCTAGCAAGTTTTTGTCCTACTATACCACGCTGGCCAGACGGGTTGGAATAGGATTTGTTTCAAGTTTTCCTTCTCTTTGTAATGATGTTGTCTTGTATACTTGGTCTCTTAGTCGCCTTTTACGACACCCACGGGATGAATAGGGGTGGTAATACTATGTATTCTTAATCCGTCACCACATGGATTCCAAGATATAAATACGATAAAAAAACATTAAGAGTCGTTAAAAACGATAACAGCGAACTGCACACGTTTTGTAGGTAATCGCTTATCATTAATGGGAGTGTCGGTGTGCCAATTTAATTGTTGTTGATATTGCACTAGTGGCTTCTTATCTTGATTGCTGAACCTTGGATGCGAGTGCGATTCCCACCCAGGACAGGTTCAGACCTGTCCGGCTTTCAGGAACGACCAAAACAGGTTTGGTTATGGTAATCAGAATACTGATTTTTGCCCGAAGCTCCGTCCGCGTATATGCCGATTATTGTCATTTTTTTTAAAGGCAACTCCCGCAATAATCCTGTGTCGCGGGGTCTTTACAAACATACAAGAAACGGACACAAAGAACACCCAGACTTGGAATAACAATTTGTGAATCACACAGTGTTGTGCCATCTAGGATTTGAACCCACAACACTCAGCGAAATAGAGGGCGGCGTGGCGACCGCTTAAACGACTAGGCCAATCGTGCAGTGCAATAATAACCTATGTGATATTCTGAAGCTATGTATATTACTGTAAGCTTTCATCTACATCCGTATTCTAGGTTTTGCGTAAAAGAGTAACAAACGCCCACAAACCCTTACAAACTTTCACATTTACAATATTAAAAAAAAAAATCTGTCTTAAGACCCTGCTAAAGTGACTCTACTCTGCCTGATGGAAAGCATGAATAGAATCCAAGAGTTGTGGTCACCATACTCATTGCAAATGCTGACAACACAATATAGTGACCCACACTATGGCAACTTTGTGAGATGCTTTTCACACCCCACTTGGGGACGTAAAAGGCATGGCAGTCATCATGACAGTGTAAGGTTTACACAGTTATCACGATAACTGTCACCCCTACTTCAATAGGCCTCCAGTCTCAAAGTTAAAAAATATTAAGAAGTTTATCGATAAAGAGTCTAGATACGTAATATAATATAGTGCCATCTATCAGAAACCATGTTTATTTTTTGTAAATTGTAACGATAGAGATGTAGTATCATATGCAACCAGGCGAAAAAACCTAATAGCGCCATCTAACGGGATCTATAACCTTTGTAATAACTCAAACACGCATCATAATGAATCTTCCCATAGAAATGAGATGTCAAAGATCAAACCCGAGACCTCAAACATAGCAGTCACACATCACAGCGTCACCGAGGCGGTCAAATATAAATAGCTATTATTAATTTTTTAAAGGTCTCAAACCCAAACCACAGCAACGGACAGTCGTAAACATTACTCACCGATCTTAAGAGAAAATGTTTAATAGTTTTGTCCATGTCGACTTCCTTTCCCTAGGCGCCATTTTCTTACACAATATACATAGAACGAAGTCTGAAAAGCGTTCGTTTGTTCGGTTTGATCTTAATCCCACGGGATACTCGGCGTAGGAGGAAAGTGGCTGAGTTTATCTCGAGAACGACTGTACTGTTTTGAATGTGGTTTTTGTTATTATGATCGGCATTTACCCCAGATAAAGGCTCTGCTATTTTAACACAAACGTTAAAAGAAATAGATTCTAGCAAATTAGGACATGTTAAATTAAAAATTCTTTGGAACCTTTTGTTGGTTGGAATTGTTATAATATATTTTAACTACCTCGGTGGCACAGCGGTCGTGAATGCGACTGTTGTACTTGAGGTCTCAGGTTCGATTCTTGGTTGTTTGTATGATCTGCAAGCAAACATTTGTTTCGAAGTTTGAGAGTTTTTAATATGTATGTATTTCCAAAAAAAGTACATAAGTATTGTATCAGTCAGTCTAGTTATCATAGCACAAGCTCTGCTTAGTTTGAAACTAGATGACGTTGTGTGTCAAATGTCCGAAATATTTAATATATATATATGTATATATGTTTGCCTATAACATATATATATATATATATGTATGTTATAAGCAAACTAAAGCTCCGGCGCTCCTAGGTTGGACTGGTCAATCCTCAGGTCTGACTTAATCTCTTAGTCAAAGCTGAGCACTAACGAATTTCGTCAAATCTAAAAGAGACAAATTTGGTAATGTTTGATTAAAAATACTTCGGCCAATATTTCGGGGATTGCCTGAAGGTTTTGGTCAAATCTAAGATAAACCAGTCCTTCTGTGAAGAGACTGTGCATCGAACTTTGACTATAACATACATATAACAATGTAATTGACTCGCGCAACCCTCGTCTGCTTCTCCTATTGCCCGTAGCGTGGTGTTATGAAGCGTGAATAAATTTGTTTACCATAGAGAAGGTTATAGTATTTTTTTTAACGTGTGAAAACTCCCTCGAGCCGTCACCCCACCGGGGTTTACGGTGGGGTGGTGTGTCGGAATCGGACCGACTAAAATCACACGGTGTGCCACTCGGTGCCTGAGATAGGAGGTATCCAGGAACAGCTGTTATTACCACATCCAGATCAAGGTTATAGTGAACCAACCTTATAACATAGACATATGCTGTCTCGGATTTTTTCTAAAACTTTTAAAGGAAAACAACACTTTTGTGCATTATTTTTCCGAATCTTTAACCGTTTACGCAGTACACGCAATGGAAGCTCTCAAAAGGAATAATTTTCCCTCGTTTCTGCAACATTTTTCATCGCTACTCATCTGCAGTTGGTCGCAACGTAATGATACATATCCTATGGCCTTCCTCGATAACTGGGCTACCTAACCCTGAAAGAAATTTTGAAATCGAACCAGTAGTTTCTGAGACAAGCTCGTATAAACAAACAAACAAACTCTTAAACTTTAAAATATTAATTAAAATAGATAAAAAATTACACATCGGTGGGCCTGTTGGTCTAGTGGCTAGTAATACTCACTGCTTAGTCAGAGATCGTGGATTCGATTCCCACCCAGGACAAACCTTTGTACGATGAACACGATCATTTGTTGGGTCGGGGTGTAATTTATTTATATGTATGTGTTTGTCCGTGTGGTAACGGATTAAGAATACATAATGTTACCACCCCTATTCATCCCGTGGGTGTCGCAAGAGGCGACTAAGGGAACAAAGTATGCAAGACATCATTACAAAGAGAAGGAAAACTTGGAATAAACCCTATTTCAACCCGCCTGGCCAGCGTATAGGCCAAAAGGCTCCTTTCTAAGGAGAGGCCTATGTTCAGCAGTGGACTGTAAAAGGCTGTTGATGACGATGATGATAATGTATCTGTTTAGAAATATAAAAGTATGTTTATTAGCAATGTGGCCGTGTATGAGATGTGTGAGGATATTACTATAATCTCCACAAGGCCGTATGACCCCAAACTAGGGAGAACCTGTACAATAATAACCTAACTGAAAATGAAATTGCGATTACCAATGAAACCCCTGTCGTACGAAACCTAACACATCGACTGCACGGTTAGCCTAGTGGTTTAAGCGGTCGCCACGCCGCTCTCTACTGCGCTGAGTGCTGTAGGTTCAAACCCCACTTGGGACAACACTTTGTGTGATCCACAAATTGTTGTTCTGAGTCTGGATGTTCTTTGTGTCCGTTTCTTGTATGTTTGTAAAGTCCCCCGCGACAGAGTATTTATTCCTAGTGCGGACGTTGTCTTTTTTTTTAAAAAAAAAAGGAAAAATACAAGCAAAGTTGTTATCAGTTTATACCTATCTAGGTATAACACTAATTCATAAAAGAATATCTCTAGGTAGCAGAGCCACGCTGATTTCAGCACGAACGGGCCGACTCGACCGTGGCAGTATTACCCTCCCACAGAAGACCAACCTAAAGCGCCAGCATCCGTGTTGTCGTGTTTCGTTGGTGAGTGTGAGTCCGGAAGCCCATCGATGCAGGGGTGACAGTTATCGTGGTAACTGTGTAAGCCTTACACTGTCACGATGACTATCATGCCTTTTACGTCCCAAAGCGGGGTGTGTAAAAGCATCTCACAAGGCCCCATAGTGTGTGTCACCATACAGCATTGTCTGCATTTGCAATGAGTATGGTGACCACAACTCTTGGATTCTATTCATGCTTACAATCAGGCAGAGTAGAGTCACTTTGGCAGACTCTTAAGATAGAAAAAAAAATCCACTCAAGCGAAGTCAAACGCCAAACTTGTGCAATATGATAAAAATACAAATGAAACAATACTCACTGCCTACGCCTCCACGTAAGAGGCGTGAACTCCAGCTGGGTCCAAAAGAATTTATGTTAATATAAGTTAAATAATAGAGGAGCGAGCTAGAGATACAAATTCGGGTATTTTCCGAGGGCGCACCAATAGGAAAGGGTGAAGATTTCGATTTAGGGGTGGGATACTGTCGATAGATTGTTATCGATAGTGGCCGCTATTTGTCGCGCCTAATTTGATAGTAATTTGTAAACCGGTAATCGTGGCCTCAATTTATATCCAGGACAATTGTGTGATTATTTGTTTACATATATGGGTGGGCCACGAATTATTTAACATTTGAAAGAATCGTTTAAAAAAAACCATTTGCTGTGTTATAAAAATTGTTTATTTACAAGAAAGGTTATTTTTTAAAAATTACATCGTCTAAATGACCACCGTCAGGGACTCATTGGATGTGTGACAAGTGGATCCATCTTGTTGAAACCATGTGTTACGATTGTAGCACGCAAATTCCAGTAGCATCGGTCCCAAGAACTCCTGTAACATGATTGCGCGTTAACTGTAACGTGATGTTAGATTCAAATGTTAACGAATTCTTGGCCCACCCTATATTTGTAAAAATATATATGTATGTTTGTCATCAGTCGGGATACCATAGTGCAGGTGATATGTCCAGATATTGTTACAGTTATTTTCCTGACTCTGCTTCCTAATTGATAGCCATATAGCCTTCTCATGATCCGTGATACCAATAAAAGTTTACCACACCTCTACTTACCTCGTAATATAAACAGGCGTGAAGTTATGTATGCAACAGAGTTACGAAGGTCTTTATTAACCACAATCGCCCCAGGTGTTGTACCACGCGTGGGTGTTATAAAACACATTAGATAATGATAATTTGTGCACATGTCTATTGAAACACATTTGACCCCTTAGGGGATTTTAGAGGTGTTGCGTATTGTCGACACTATTTCTGGTTCGGTTGTTAGTCACAATATTGTGAGCTTGAACGAGCTAACACAGTATTGAGTTTAAAACACATTGCAATTGAAGTAAGCTATTAACAAAAAAAAATATTATATCGAATATTTTACTTCAGTAATCTAGTTTGCTTAGTTCCAACTGCAGAAATGGTGTAGTGGTTGAAAGGGGTCATCGCGCCGCTACTTTCTGCGAGTGTTGTGGGTTTGATCCACACACGGGACCGTTCAGAGTCTGGGTGTTATTTGTGACTGTTTCTACAGGAACATGTTTGCAAAACGCGACACAAATAATTTTGTTCCTAGTTTACAATTTGTCATTTTAGATGTAACTGAATTAGTTTAGTGGCTATATTAACGACAACATATCTATATACTCATTCGTAATTCTGTTACCTTTTTAGATCTAACTGAATTAGTTTAGTGGCTATATTAACGACTCAACATATCTGTATCCTCGTTCGTAATTTTGTTGCCTTTTTAGATCTAACTGAATTAGTTTAGTGGCTATATTAACGACTTAACATATCTAAATATTCGTTCCTAGTTCTGTTGTCTTTTTTAGATCTAACTGAATTAGTTCAGTGGCTATATTAACGACACAACATATCTGTATCCTCGTTCGTAATTCTGTTGCCTTTTTAGATCTAACTGAATTAGTTCAGTGGCTATATTAACGACTCAACCTATCTGTATCCTCGTTCGTAATTCTGTTGCCTTTTTAGATCTAACTGAATTAGTTCAGTGGCTATATTAACGACACAACATATCTGTATACTCGTTCGTAATTCTGTTGTCTTTTTAGATTTAACTGAATTAGTTTAGTGGCTATATTAACGACGCAACATATCTGTATCCTCGTTGGTAATTCTGTTGCCTTTTTAGATCTAACTGAATTAGTTCAGTGGCTGTATTAACGACACAACATATCTGTATCCTCGTTGGTAATTCTGTTGCCTTTTTAGATCTAACTGAATTAGTTCAGTGGCTATATTAACGACACAACATATCTGTATACTCGTTCGTAATTCTGTTGTCTTTTTAGATTTAACTGAATTAGTTCAGTGGCTATATTAACGACGCAACATATCTGTATCCTCGTTGGTAATTCTGTTGCCTTTTTAAATCTAACTAAATTAGTTCAGTGGCTATATTGACGACACAACATATCTGTATACTCGTTGGTAATTCTGTTGCCTTTTTAGATCTAACTGAATTAGTTCAGTGGCTATATTAACGACACAACATATCTGTATCCTCGTTGGTAATTCTGTTGCCTTTTTAGATCTAACTGAATTAGTTCAGTGGCTATATTAACGACACAACATATCTGTATACTCGTTCGTAATTCTGTTGTCTTTTTAGATTTAACTGAATTAGTTTAGTGGCTATATTAACGACGCAACATATCTGTATCCTCGTTGGTAATTCTGTTGCCTTTTTAGATCTAACTGAATTAGTTCAGTGGCTATATTAACGACACAAATTATCTGTATACTCGTTCGTAATTCTGTTGTCTTTTTAGATCTAACTGAATTAGTTTAGTGGCTATATTAACGACTCAACATATCTAAGTATTCGTTCCTAGTTCTGTTGTCTTTTTTAGATCTAACTGAATTAGTTCAGTGGCTATATTAACGACACAACATATCTGTATCCTCGTTCGTAGTTCTGTTGCCTTTTTAGATCTAACTGAATTAGTTCAGTGGCTATATTAACGACTCAACATATCTGTATCCTCGTTCGTAATTCTGTTGCCTTTTTAGATCTAACTGAATTAGTTCAGTGGCTATATTAACGACACAAATTATCTGTATACTCGTTCGTAATTCTGTTGTCTTTTTAGATCTAACTGAATTAGTTTAGTGGCTATATTAACGACTCAACATATCTAAGTATTCGTTCCTAGTTCTGTTGTCTTTTTTAGATCTAACTGAATTAGTTCAGTGGCTATATTAACGACACAACATATCTGTATCCTCGTTCGTAGTTCTGTTGCCTTTTTAGATCTAACTGAATTAGTTCAGTGGCTATATTAACGACTCAACATATCTGTATCCTCGTTCGTAATTCTGTTGCCTTTTTAGATCTAACTGAATTAGTTCAGTGGCTATATTAACGACACAACATATCTGTATACTCGTTCGTAATTCTGTTGCCTTTTTAGATCTAACTGAATTAGTTCAGTGGCTATATTAACGACACAAATTATCTGTATACTCGTTCGTAATTCTGTTACCTTTTTAGATCTAACTGAATTAGTTTAGTGGCTATATTAACGACTCAACATATCTGTATCCTCGTTCGTAATTCTGTTGCCTTTTTAGATCTAACTGAATTAGTTTAGTGGCTATATTAACGACTCAACATATCTAAGTATTCGTTCCTAGTTCTGTTGTCTTTTTTAGATCTAACTGAATTAGTTCAGTGGCTATATTAACGACACAACATATCTGTATCCTCGTTCGTAGTTCTGTTGCCTTTTTAGATCTAACTGAATTAGTTCAGTGGCTATATTAACGACTCAACATATCTGTATCCTCGTTCGTAATTCTGTTGCCTTTTTAGATCTAACTGAATTAGTTCAGTGGCTATATTAACGACACAACATATCTGTATACTCGTTCGTAATTCTGTTGTCTTTTTAGATTTAACTGAATTAGTTTAGTGGCTATATTAACGACGCAACATATCTGTATCCTCGTTGGTAATTCTGTTGCCTTTTTAGATCTAACTGAATTAGTTCAGTGGCTATATTAACGACACAACATATCTGTATCCTCGTTGGTAATTCTGTTGCCTTTTTAGATCTAACTGAATTAGTTCAGTGGCTATATTAACGACACAACATATCTGTATACTCGTTCGTAATTCTGTTGTCTTTTTAGATTTAACTGAATTAGTTCAGTGGCTATATTAACGACGCAACATATCTGTATCCTCGTTGGTAATTCTGTTGCCTTTTTAAATCTAACTAAATTAGTTCAGTGGCTATATTGACGACACAACATATCTGTATACTCGTTGGTAATTCTGTTGCCTTTTTAGATCTAACTGAATTAGTTCAGTGGCTATATTAACGACACAACATATCTGTATCCTCGTTGGTAATTCTGTTGCCTTTTTAGATCTAACTGAATTAGTTCAGTGGCTATATTAACGACACAACATATCTGTATACTCGTTCGTAATTCTGTTGTCTTTTTAGATTTAACTGAATTAGTTTAGTGGCTATATTAACGACGCAACATATCTGTATCCTCGTTGGTAATTCTGTTGCCTTTTTAGATCTAACTGAATTAGTTCAGTGGCTATATTAACGACACAAATTATCTGTATACTCGTTCGTTATTCTGTTGTCTTTTTAGATTTAACTGAATTAGTTTAGTGGCTATATTAACGACGCAACATATCTGTATCCTCGTTGGTAATTCTGTTGCCTTTTTAGATCTAACTGAATTAGTTCAGTGGCTATATTAACGACACAACATATCTGTATACTCGTTCGTAATTCTGTTGTCTTTTTAGATTTAACTGAATTAGTTTAGTGGCTATATTAACGACGCAACATATCTGTATCCTCATTGGTAATTCTGTTGCCTTTTTAGATCTAACTGAATTAGTTCAGTGGCTATATTAACGACACAACATATCTGTATACTCGTTCGTAATTCTGTTGTCTTTTTAGATTTAACTGAATTAGTTTAGTGGCTATATTAACGACGCAACATATCTGTATCCTCGTTGGTAATTCTGTTGCCTTTTTAGATCTAACTGAATTAGTTCTGTGGCTATATTAACGACACAACATATCTGTATACTCGTTCGTAATTCTGTTGTCTTTTTAGATTTAACTGAATTAGTTTAGTGGCTATATTAACGACGCAACATATCTGTATCCTCGTTGGTAATTCTGTTGCCTTTTTAGATTTAACTGAATTAGTTTAGTGACCATACTAACAATACAATCTACCTGTGTATTCGCTCATAGTTCTGTTGTCTTTTTAAGATCTAACTAAATTAGTTTCGTGGCTATATTAACGATCCAACATACCTATATAATCGTTTCCAATTCTGTTGTCTTGATAGATTTAACTGAATTAGTTTAGTGGCTATATTAACGACACAACATATCTGTATATTCGTTCCTAGTTCTGTTGTTTTTTTAAGATCTAACTAAATTAGTTTAGTGGCTATATTTATGTTACAACGTACCTGAAGTTTCATACCACTCAACTTTAAAAAAAAAATCCCAGATCAGTATACAAATGACGGAGTCTTGAGGTACGCAAGCATGTCCTCAACATTTTTACTATGAGACTTGATTGTCTCAATTCAGTGTATAATTGAAACGTAATTTAGAGGTATATTTAACACCTTCATTGGCATGTACTATTTTAAAACGGGCACAATGTCGTTTTATCTAAAAACTTTAATTTAAGTTGTTGGTGTTGGTATGGGATTTTTTAGGTTCCTTCCTTTTGCAGTGATGTTGTCTTGTATAGTTCGTTTCCTTAGTTTTCTCTAACGACACCTATGGGATGAATAGGTGACACTCTGTATTCTTAATCTCTCACCACACAGATATAGTTGTCCAAAACCTCCATTCGATGGAGAGGCTTATGTCCAACAGTGGACTATTGAAGCTGTTGATGATGTATTTCTAAATATTTACTTTCTATCAGTGGATACTTGTTAATGGCGTATTGTTCCTACTTCTATAATCTATATAAAGTGTATTGCTGTAAGTTTCCCTGAGATAAATAAATGAGGAAAGAGCGATTAAATTGCGAACTGTGGCACCTTTCAAATACAGCGCCATCTACCAAAAACACACCGAACTACGGAGCAACTACTAATCCTGTATCACGATATATACAGAAATTATCGCGCCAATTGGCATATACATAACTACTCCGTGGCGCTCCAGACAAGATCACCTCGCATGTTCAGGGGATTCTCATTGTGTTGGAGGAAGATGACACCCGTTCCTCCACAAGAACCTATCTCTTTTATTGAAGTCAGTGAAAAATATTCTCTAGGTAGTAGAGCCACGCTGATTTCAGCACGATCGGGCTGGCTCAACCGGGACAGTACCACCCTCCCACAGGAGACCAACCTAAAGCGCCAGCATACCGTGGTAACTGTGTAAGCCTTACACTGTCACAATGACTGTCATCTTTCTGTCATGCCTTTTACGTCCCCAAGCGGGGTGTGAAAAAGCATCTCACAAGACCGCCGTAGCGTGGGTCACCATACTGCGTTGTCAGCCTTTGCCATGAGTATGGTGACCACAACTCTTGGATTCTATTCATGCTTTTCATCAGGCAGAGTAATCAGTTTGACAGGCTCTTAAGATAGAAAAAAAAATATACAAAGATCTCTGAATCTGAAGTCTATGCTCATGTTAAGACATAAGATTAAAAAATATATGGTAAAAAACTATAATTATGCCATAACATGTTAGTCTCAAGCTTAACGCTGTCGACCATGAACCGAAGAATGTCTAATTATACATACTTATAGGTTAGTTCATGTTTCATTGAATTATTTCTTAATAATATTTATGATCAAAATAATTACAGTGCAGTGAAGGTTGATTTAGCATATTTTATTATATTGATGTGTTTACTACGTTTATGAGAGGTGATTTTATATACACATCACAGTACCCTTCCTCTACAGGACAACTCGTGCTGGCCTTGGAAGTCACCGTTTCATAATGCTAGACATACGCTCCCGAACTAAACGGTTCGGCTCTTCCTTCCTGTGCAAATCAGTTAAAGCCTGGAATTCATTACCAGTGCACGTGTTTCCGTCCCACTACGATCCCGGGTCCTTTAAGCGGGGCGTGAAAAAGCATCTCACTAGGTCACCATACTGCACTGTCTTCATTCGCAGTGAGTACGGCAACCACCGCTCTTGGATTCATGCTTTCCATCAGGCAGAATAGAGTCACTTTGGTAGGTTTCTTAACTACACGAAGCTCGTGGTTGACAGATTGCAAAGTTAAAATCCGAGCTTGGTCAGGCTATAAATGGCTGAACATTCTCAACACTTTGTAACCCCTTCGTGGTCTGCAGCGCATGCATTGGACATCAGACTACCTACATAACTTCATTATCGCCTAGAACTACTAAATTATACTAGATTGACTGCCTCGATGACGTAGCGGTAGCGAAAGCGACTGCATGCTTCAGGTCTCGGGTTCAATGCCCGGGTCGGACCAAATATCTC
Source organism: Hypercompe scribonia (assembly GCA_949316085.1). NCBI lineage: Eukaryota > Metazoa > Arthropoda > Insecta > Lepidoptera > Erebidae > Hypercompe > Hypercompe scribonia. The sequence goes on from OX438997.1 coordinate 8,541,350, forward strand.
TGTGATCTGAAAAAGTTTGTTTCGGAGTTTGGATGTTTTCTTTGTACGAGGGCGGTCCAATAAGTACTTAGGCTACCTGCTAGATGGTACTACTATCGCAAGAACAATTTCTTAACTTCTAGAAAATTCTAGTAGACAGTTCAGTTCAGACTTCTTTTTATTTCCAAATTTGAAAAACACACTCGCCGGGCAAAAATTTGAGTCGAATGAGGCAGTTATCGCCGCCACAGAGGCCTACTTTGAAGACCTTCAGAAAGTGTATTTTTCAGACGACTTGGAGAAGTTGGAGCATCGCTGGATCAAATGTATCGAACTGAAAGGAGACTATGTAAAGAAATAAAGCGCTAATTTTCCAAAATTTTTGTAATTCTTTTGTAGGTTAAGTAGTTATCGGACCGCCCTCGTATAATATGTATGTATTTTCAAAAAAAGTATATAAGTATTCTCTCACTCTGTAGTGTTTTATGAAATGCAGTTAAGTTACGAAGTAATAAAACAAAAATTCTTTTATATAACTGCCTTGTACGTACCATCTTAGAGTACTGCAGTCCAGTATGGAGACCGCATTATGCGACACATAAATTAAGGTTGGAGCGTATACAGAAGAGGTTCCTTTGGCACCTAGCATATACCTCTAAGATATCTAAAAGGATGAAACCTTATGAAGCGAAATTGACATATTTTAAACTGATCACACTAGAACAACGAAGGAATGTGACAGACTCCATATTTTTATTTAAGCTTCTGAGACACAAGACAGATTGTCCACAACTTTTAAGCAAAATAAAGTTCCATGCTCCAACTAGATATCCTCGTTCTCCTATCACCCTCCTGCATCCCCCGCTTCGCAGAAGTGTCCTCGGTGCTAACTCTAACATTCCACGACTTTGCAAGCTGCTTAATGGTTGCAGCTCCCTGGTCGATATACACACTGACTCACTTACCAAACTCCGCAATACCATACAAAATATTAAATAAAAAATACTTTATTTCCTTCTTATCTGTTCTCAACCAAATTTGTATTGTATTTTTAGCATAAGCATACACTAATTTATTGTTTATAGTGCACGTGGTGCTTACCTATAAGTAATTGTAACACTATGTCATCTCATACTTTTAAATGTCTTTTAACCATGAAACAGTGTATACAATTGTTGGTGAGTCAAATAAATAAAAAAAAAAAAAAAAAAAAAAATCAGTCGGTTTAGTTATCATATGTATCATATATATTGGCATTGTGTGTTAAATGCCTGACATATTCATTTATTTATTTATTATATTATGTACAAATAGCAATCATGCATCTTTAACAATTTAAGCAATAATATTAGATGTTTAGGCATTTAGTATACTTGCAAATCATAGTAGATAGTAATACAAGCTGAAAATATTTATGCAAAGGCAAGAAAATCGACTTCACCTGACGAAAGTTTATCGATATCAAGTAGGTACATCCCTAGTGTGGGGGTAGCTACATTTTCATGTAGGTCGCATAAAAATAACGCCACCCGCGCATCTGCTCAAATATTGAGTACTGTGCACGCTACACAACATCCTGCACACAGGGTTGCTGGACTTGAAAAAGAATTTAGTATTCTGTATTTGTCATTGGTATTGTTTATGGCAAGTGTCAGAGACAAAACGAGGTTTGTTTCTTTAGATTTTTTTTTATAGTTTGATGGTGTGTTAATTTTTTGTATTATCATCAAAATACATCCACTGCTGGACATAGGCCTCCCCACTACAGCCGGTCCCGTGCTACCCGCATCCAGCAGCTTTCCGCGACCTTCACCAGGTCGTCGGACCACCTTCTGGGGGCCTACCAAAACTGATGACATATATATTATCGACGACTATTTTTTGTATATAGAGTTTTCATTGAAGTGAATATGAGTTCGATTCCTGCTCGGGACTAATAATTCTGTGAGAATAACAATATATAGTATGTTCTGTATCTGGATTTAATGATAATCATTTTTACTTTTTAAAAAAACTATTAAAAGAAGGCAAACTAGTAACAAACCTTATTCCAACCCGTCCGGCCAGCGTGGTATAGTAGGCCAAAACCTCCTTGCTAAGGAGAGGCCTATGTCCAGCAGTGGATTGTAAAAGGCTGTTGATGATGACGAAATTTTATGCACTATACTTGTATCAGCGGACTTAATGCCCAGGGTATTCTCTGTCAGTCAATTTCGGGTGGTGTAGAAATTTTATAAAGTACACTTACCATCAGGCAGAGTTGAGTCAGTTTGGTAGCTTTAAAAAAAAAACACTGCTGCGGCCGGGGGATGTGTCATCTTAGGCAGGCTGCTGTTGCCTTTCTTCCTGTGTATAATATTATGATTACATCACGGGATGTACCTCATTCGTTAGGAAAGACATGGAGGACTTCAGAAGCCACCGATGCGCTACTGGAGTTTTTTTCGACTGCCGAGGTAAGCTACCGCGGGACTTAATGAGTAAACCGGTTTCCAGGGAGTCTCACGTACACTCTCAGCCTTCCCGACTGAGGGTATGATGCGAAAAGCATTACACAAGCAAAAAAAAAGAACGTGTACCATATCCGTGTCCAGCACAAAAGGAAGATTCCTGAAAATTCCAATGAAAATCAACTAAAAAATTGTTTTACAACCATTTTCTGTGAGCCCTAGTCGAACTGACCTTTGTCCACCGAAGCATGGCTTTCCTGAGATAAAGAATATGTCAACTATTTCCTTTCGACAGCCCTATGCTTTCCAAAGATTGCTTTTATCATATTTATGCAGTATTGTCTAAAGCGTGTTTATTTTCCGTCCATTTTTCCTCGAAAACTCAAAATCTACACATATGTTTGGAAGTTCGCGTTATGTCCTGGAAGCGGAATTGGTTCTACCATTGTGGACCCTTTCTGAATATTTTATGGAATGGTACTATATGCGGGGGAATCAAGTTTGAGAGGGAATCGACAGCGTTACATTGTTAATTCTTTACGTTTTCCAAAGGGATGTTGTCTCATCCGATCGTGTCGGAGGATAACCGTCACGTCTGATTGTGATGAGGTAACAGAAAGGGCACCTGTGTTTGCGCACACACTTGTGTCTATAATAACTGCCTCGGTGGTGCAGCGGTATTGAATGCGACTGCTATGCTTGAGGTCTCGGGTTCGATTCCCGGGTCGGACCAAATGTTTCTATGATCCGCAAATATTTGTTTCGAAGTTTGAGTGTTTTCTATGTATAATATGTATATATTTACAAAAAAAAAAGTACATAAGTATTCTATCAGTCAGTCTAGTTATCATAGCACAAGCTTTGCTTAGTTTGAAACTAGACGATGTTGGTTTTAAATGTCCGAAATATTTATTTATTTATTTAATATCTCCTGCACTAGACAGTTGGTCTCCGTTGAGAGTGACCGCCGTGGCCAAAATCGGCCAAGAGTGTATTATCATCACCGTTACACACATTGACTGAACGATAGTGGGTACGATTCTCAACCAGGACAAATGGTTGTGTGGTGAGTAAAATCACTTGTTTTGTATAGGGGTAATTTATCTTTATTGTGTATGTATTTAGAAATAATTAAGTATGTTATCAGCAGTCTAGCTACCATAGTACATACTCGACCTAGTTTAGAATCAGAGAGTCGTGTGTGATGTGTTATTTATTTATTTATTTTCATTATGGAGGTTATAGAGTACCGTCACCCAAGGCCACATGCAGCTCAAGGATCACAAGTGCTTCGTCTTCCTTTGAATCCAACCTCGAAAAGTGGATTGAGCGGTTACCTAACTTACTCGGTGAAAAGAACGGTAAAAAAAAATAACATAATACAGTGGACCCCCGGTAATTCGACAAACGTTTTGCAGGGCAGTGAGGGACTATCGAATTTGTCGGATTATAGAGTACTGCCTAAGACCCCCTATAACCCGGATTTTTTTACAAAAGAGTACCTTCTAATCCGACAAATTACACACAAATGACAAAATTCTATATGTTGTCTTCTAGGCTTGTGACGACATTACTAGATATGTATACGTGTTGCGCTATGAATAAACGCTAAGCTGCACCGCTATCACACGTAGTCAAATTCAAACTAAGCAATCGGAATTGAAACAATACCTACGCATCGAGCACAAGTTGTAACCTGTTCAATCATGCACTATCTTCATTAGCGAAAATTGTTTGATTGATGTCGGATTAGACAGGGGCGGATTACCAAGGGTCCACTGTATTACTTTTCTGTGAAACCGTTGCTGAACGTACCTAAAGCGCGGCTTTCCCGCCATTAGTTGACGTTACTAGTGTTAGTGTTGCCAATAAATAAAAAATGTAAAATGTTTTTTTTTAATACCAAGGGAGATTTATTGTTCCAACAAACTATTAAATATGTCAAAAGCTTTTGATTCAGCATTTAGTACCTTATAAGCAACACAATAAGAACTATTGAAGGCACTGTAATAAAATTTGTTTGCTTAATATTTTTAAGTATAATTAATTACAATTTTAATATAACTACTTGCTTTTTAAGGATTTTATAAAATACTGTGTAATGCAATTACTAGTCGTTTATATTTATCGACTGGAGGCCCATTGATGCAGGGGTGACAGTTATCGTGATAGCTGTGTGAGCCTTACGCTGCCACGCTGACTGTCATGCCTTTTACGTACCCAAGCGGGGTGTGAAAAAGCATCTCACTAGACCGTCATAGTGTGTATGTCACTACTCTGCATTGTCTGTATTTGCAATGAGTATGGTGACTACAACTCTTGGATTCTATTCATGCTTTCCATCAGGCAGTGTAGGGTCACTTTGGCAGGATCTTAATATAGAAAAAAAAATCTAATTTGATATATTACAAAAATTGTTTATTTACCAGAAAGCTAATTAGTTGAAATTATTTTTTTTTAAATTACTTCGTTTAAATTACCACCGTTTCGACGTTTGTACTCTTCTACACGAGCACCGAAATTTTCAAATACTCATCGGGCAAAAAGACCGCGAGATCGCCGACATCTCTTCGCTGATTTTTTCTTTTGGTTGACGTAGTGTATTTGGTTTATTGATGTAGACACGATTGTTCAAATAACTCCATAAATAGAAGTGTGCTTGGGATAGATTTGGACTTCTGGGTGACCATGGAATGTTGCCTTGGCTGGAAATCAGCTTTTCCGGAAACATGTCTTTGACCACCGGCAGGGACTCATTGGATGAGTGACAAGTGGCTCCACTTTGTTGAAACCATGTGGTACGATTGTAACCAGCGAATTCCAGTAGCATCGGTCCCAATTCACGCGGGATGTTAGATTCAAATGTTAACGAATTCTTGGTCCACTCTTTATATAAAAGGAAACACCACGAAAGGACAGTAATTAACTTTTACTTGAATCGTTGTTTTCTTTTTATTGAAAATTATAAAAGTTAAGTTTCATCATCAATTTCATCATGTGGTGAGGGATTAAGAATACAAAGTGTCATCACCCTTATTCATCCCATGGGTGTCATAAGAGGCGACTAAGGAAACAACAGCACTGTGAAGAGAAGGCAAATTTGAAACGAACTATATCAACGCGTCTGGCCAGCGTGGTATACTAGGCCAAAACCGCCTTTCTAAAGAGAGGCTTGGTTTGTCTCGTTGGTCTAGCGGTTGACATATGCGACTGTTGATCAAGAGGTCTCGGGTTCGATTCCCGAGTCGGAGCAGAAAAATTGTGTTGGCTTTTTCTGGTTAGAGAAATGCTTGAGATCTTAACTAAAGTGTCTCGGAGAGCACGTGAAACCGTCAGTCCTACGTCTGATCTCGCCCTTGTAGTGTCGGATAGCCGTCCCATCGGATTGTGAGAGTGAGGGAACAGAGAGTGCACCTGTCTTGTGCACTAGAATATCTCATCTGTAGCTGGTTGGTCTCCGTGGCGACTAACCGCCGAGGTCGTAATCGGCCAGGAGTACATGACCATGTAAATCTGTTGATGTGATGTGAAATTTGTATAGACCCAGTGTCGTTTTCACAGTTAAGGTTAATTTAATGGCACATAAAACACAAATACATCAAGCTACAGAACGTGTTAAAGAAATGTGCATACAGGCCTAGTCTAGTGGTTAGTGATCCTGTCTAGGCCAGAGATTGTGGGTTCGATTGCCATCCAGGACAAACACGAGTCATTTATCTCTAAAAGTATGTATTTAGATTTGTATAAGTATGTTTATCAGCAGTCTGGTTACCATAGTAGAGGCTCTGCTTCATTTAGGATCAGAAGGCTGTGTGTACCACTCCAAAAACATAACCTCCCCTTCCATACCATTATTCAAAATGTTTATACCTATCTTGACAATATCGCGAATTACAATATAACACTACTGTGTCAACGTACTCCAATATTAACAATTATTTCAATAAGGATCCCTAAAACTTCGTCATCACACAATTACAATAAGAGCCACTTCAAAAGAAAAGGACCAAATTAAATTTTGCATGCTGGCAACATAGTACGTTTTATTCAGAAATTGAGCTAATTGTGAAGACAGCGACTCATCGAGTGGATTTCCGAACGTTAAAAAAGAAAGATTGTAGCACGATTTTTCCTTTTTAATTATCGTTTTCGGACGAAACGAATTGAAGTGCTCTGAATGGAGGATAGACAATTGGTTTTTCTTTCTTTTTATATTGGCGATCGTGAATGAAAGAATTTCTGAGTCTTTGTTTGTAACGGAAGGGGTAATGTTATGTTGAAAACGCGATAATCGAGTAAATGTGCTCTGTTAAAATCCATTTTTAAATGGAACGGTGTTACCTGAAAAAAAAAGTGGCAATTCGACGAAATTTGTTTTAAAATTGAATAATAATGTGCAAATGTATTGGCGAAGAAATATTATAATAAATAATAAACTTTAGCAAGGGAATTTCCTGTTTCCTTAGAATTTCTATTAAAAAAAAAACCTACTTATCGATTACTTTTGCCACGATGACTGTCATGCCTTTTGCGTTCCCAAGCGAGGCGTGAATAAGCATCTCACTTAGCCGCCATAGTGTGGGTCACTATAAGCATTGTCTGCATTCGTAAAGAGTATGGTGACCACAACTCTTGGACTCTATTCATGCTTTTCATAAGGCAGAGAATAGTCACTTTGGCATGCTCAATATAAAAATAAAAACACGGATACCGGCATCTTTACTGCATCGTCGCCCCATAAGTGGCTGTCCCCCTAGATTGGAGAGAGTGGACGGCTGGTTTGGGCGCCATTTCCCTCAGTCATCATCATCTCGGCCAAAAGACGTCCACTGCTAAACATAGGCCACCCAAGGTTCTCCACAACAGCCGGTCCCATGCCGCCCGCATCCAACGTCTTCCAACCCTCACCAAGCCGTCAGAAAACTCCACTTTATCGTCACTAGGTGAAAAACAACGCAATTGATTAATAGCTATGAGACTCGTTACTCGTCTCTGAAAAAAAGCACGGGTCCTTTTGGCTATAGCGTGATGTTTTATTGCCTATATTGGGTGATTCGATACGGACTGCGCTTGCCCTTTTGGGGGCAGGAAGAAAAGGGAACATCAGGATTCCCCCACGGGTAGTGGCATCTACAAGCCGTAGGTGACCCGAAGGATGTCGGGGTTCCAGGGATTTTCTTAATAGGGTGCACCTGATTCCCCGGCTACTGATTACCTGAGACAGCGTGCGGTGTTTGGTCGGTTTGAGTCCGACAACCACCGATGGTATCCGTGGGGTTGCTGCAAAGAAAAAAAAAGGGTGATTCGATAAATAGATTTTTCAACACTAAATACATTTTTCAATCAGTAAAGTAGTTCTTTAGAAAAACTCTTTCATCGAAATGATTTTAAATAGCTTGCATAAAACATATATATAAAATTACACCTGTTTCCCCGGAATGGTAAGCAGAAGCGTATTAAACTCCCATTTTTCGCTTTCCATTTGTCCGTGTGGTGACGGATTAAGAATACATAGTGTTACCACCCCTAATAATCCCATGGGTGTCGTAAAAGGCGACTAAGACAACATTATTACAAAGAGAAGGAAAACTTGAAACAAACCGTATTCCAACGCGTCTGGACAGCGTGGTATAGGAGGTCAAAACCTCCTTGCTAAGGAGAGGCCTATGTCCAGCAGTGGACTGAAAAGGCTGTTGATTTTCGCTAGTATTTGCGTCAAATTTTCCTTTTTTTTACAATTCTGTTGTCCTCCGTAGTGCTTTAGATGGCTCTTCGATACACGTGATGAATACGGGTAGTGACGATTTTTGTTCTTAATCCGTCATACATTGGAGCCATCCTCCCCCCAGAAATTAAGAATAGCCCCTTACTATCAGATAGCTCGTCTACACTTTTGCTTACCATATAAAACGACAAATACATAATAAACTTAAGTCACAATTGATTACTATTTAAACTTGAACCGTTTTACAGAGACGTTACTTAAGCTGTAGGAAATCAAACCTTAAGTCGAGACAGCCGGTGTTCTTGGCTGCATACCGAATATATTCTGGCCTCTATTTCACTGACGCAGTGTCGTTAGCGAAATAGTGATGTGCTTATAATTGTCGATAAATATAATAATTGTGTAACTGTATTTCATTAGTAGTGTGGGGAAATGCACGGATGGTGACAGCGCTGTGTGTTGTAGGTCCACAACTTGTTCTTAATCAGGGTGTTCTTGGTGTGTTAGTCAAGTCCACGTATTTATTTCTTTGATAGGGATTGTCTTCTAAAAATGAAATAAAGTAGAACTTAGAAATAAAGCACTTTGACTGCACGATTGGCCTAGTGGTTTAAGCGGTCGCCACCCCGCTCTCCACTTCGCTGAAGGTTCAAACCCCACATGGAACCACACTTTGTGTGATCCATAAATTGTTGTTCTGAGTCTGGGTGTTCTTTGTGTCCGTTTCTTGTATGTTTGTAGTCCCCCGCGACACAGGATTTATTATCAATGCGTGCATTGTCTCTAAAAAAACAAAAAGAATGAATACGAAAAATGTTATGAGAAAATTCATTTTCTTAAAATTCATGCTCCCAGTGTTGCCATCTGTAATTTTCACCACCCGGTTGACTGCAATGGACTTGTTCCTAATCTGAGAATGAGATTACGCTTTATTTGATGAAATATACTGCTTAGACCCATTGGAAATTGATGTTTGGATATATTTATGTACAAAAAATATGTATTAGACGATATTAGTCGATATCTGGGTAATCAATGTTTTTTAGTCGAAATTTTCCTGCCTCTAATTGTTATGATATGACTAATTATTTTAAATGTATATTCAGATTCAAAATGGCACCATGAAAACTTGTTTGAAACTTACATACAAGCAGAGGTCGACCTGATTTAGCTAACATTTTAGGACTCACGCACACCGCTGTTATTACAGTACCCACGACCACACCGATTTATGACATTCGGGAAGTCCCAGTAAATGTTAAACTGTCTCGGAACCCGCAATTAAATGAATCAGTCGAGCTTTTGCCCCTTCGACATAGTTTATAAGGTAAACTCAACAACTAAATTAGCCTAGTTGCGACTTCCACATACAACACAAAAAAATACGTACAACAGCGCCATCTAATAAAAACACATCGAACTACGGAGTAATTACTAATCCTGAATCGCGATATAGAAATTCTCTCGGTGATTAGCATATACACAACATCCCAACTTCAACGAGTGGGCCACGGCCCGCCAGGCATGATCATCTCATCTGGTCGGAGGATCATAACAGCCATTCCTCCATAACCTGTTTGATGACAATTGACCTGTCCCATAAAATAGTGTGATTTGTGATCCCTAATGTTTCTTGAGGTCATAATTTCACGTCAAATACCCGAAAACATTCCCGGCAAAAAATTAATGTAAAGTTAATTTTTATATTATAAAATAAATATCTATCATACATGATACGTACATCAAACATTCTACTAACAGTTCCGCCATTAAAACTACAAGCTAACATGAATACGTTTGTTTAGGATTAAAATAACGCTATCTACTAAATATCTTCCGACCCTGAGTTTATCCCTTCCCTTTCGACCCAATATCTGAGAGAGTGAAGGAAAAATATCCCCAAATATATAAACATGTATCTCTCGAATAGATTGGAATATTCGCACGCTTGCCTTAAGAACATTCCTGCCTCAATCTGCTATGCAAATTAGCTAACCAATTTAAGAATTAAACATTCCGTAATGAAATTAAAGTATAATAAGATTTTCTCTTTCGCAAGTACGATTGGGTGGAGGAAATATGTATGACGTTTACTATTTTGACAGTTTTGACAGCTGTCACCGTGACTTGACAGTTTCTTCTTGTTACTTGTGCTTAAACTTCCATATAATCCTACTATTTGTTACCTCGTTTGATAGCCTCGTTGGTCTACGATTGGCGTATACGACTGCCTATCACGTCACGGATTCGGTTCTTGGATCGGGCCAGAAAAGTTGTTGAATTTGTTTGATTATAGCTATGCATAAAAGCCTAGTTTGGAAGTTTAGGGTCTTAACCCCCGTGTCTCGGACAGCATGTAAAGCTGTCGGTCTTGCGCCGGATCCCGCCCTGGTCAAGCCGGATGGCCATGCCATTGTATAGTGAGTGTGCACCCTGTGTTTACACACACCTGTGCACTATAAGACTGCTAATTAATTAAGCTGTGTCACCTTTTTTCTGAGTAATGAACTTCTTCACACCAGGCAGTAATAACTTTATTCTAGACTAGCGTGATTTGACGAGACGTGATGTATCATAAACAGTAGCTTATATCCAAGAGTTGTGGTTACCATACTCATTGCAAATGCATACAATGCAGTATAGTGACCTACACTATGGCGGCCTCGTGAGATGCTCTTTCACACCCCGCTTGGGGACGTAAAAGGCATGACAGTCATCGTGACAGTGTAAGGCTTATACAGTTACCACGATAACTGTCATCCCTGCATCAATGGGCAGCATCATTTCTTCTATAATCAAGGCCATTAACAATTCACTTTAAAATTGATTTAACAGTTAACGTGCAAGCCCAACAGACAGTTGCTTTCATATACAGAATCATCAAAATAACGCGTAACAATATCTTATACTTTCAAAAACTATTTGATCTTCATAACAACGTAAATATCGAACCCTATATAAATACAAACGAAAGCAACAAACAAAAAACCTTTCTACCTAAATAAATTAATATTTTGAACTAGCAACATCGACAGATCCCAACACTGTCGAAAGCGCGCCAGAATAAGTCGGCCATTTACATGCAACCGCCGTGCTCTAGTCGTATTTACACAGAACAAACGTATGTATTATTATATATGTTGAAAACTTTGTTTATTGATTTAGTATTTGCTCTGTACGAAGGATTTTCTTTGAAGACATTGTTACATTTATTTTAGGTGTATATTGTGAAGTGGTGCAACGGCTGACCGAGGGAAAAGTCAAATGAGACATTCCGATTAGCGTCAATTGGCTCACCTTTAGGCAAACAGGCATAACCTCCTGGGCCTCTGGTCTCGCACTCACTAACAAAACACGACAGCATGGATGCTGGCGCTTTAGGTTGGTCTTGTAAAACTACCAATCTGTCTGGCCAGCGTGGTATAGTAGGCCAAAACCTCCTTGCTAAGGAGAGGCCTATGTCCAGCAGTGGATTGTTAAAGGCTGATAATGATGATGAGGCCCAATGTGGGTCACAGAATACTAATGTTAAAGTAAAATGCGTGACTAAAATTCAGCCCGCATACATAACTGTTATCAGAAACATTAAAATGTATATATTTTATAATTAATATGTATGTGAAACAAGGACATACAGGCTATATATATATAGAACTACATATCTTTTAAGAGCCTGCCAAAGTGACTCTACTCTGCCTGATGGAAAGCATGAATAGAATTCAAGAATTATGCTCACTATTTTGTTGCAATTGCAGACAATGCGATATGGTAACCTACACTATGGCGGCCTAGTAAGATGCTTTTTCACGCCTCGCTTGGGGACGTAAAAGGCATGACAGTCGATGACTGTATTGCACACATTTACCACTGTCACCCCTGCGTCAATAGGCCGCCGGTCTCGTACTCACCAACGAAATTTAAACATAAAAACCTATCTAAGATTTATCAGCGGTGGGTAAGTCGCCGCTGTTAGAGTAACATTAAAGCCACGCAGCAATAATAAACGTACATATTTCACATACCAGAACCCGTACCATGGTAACCAGACTGTCGATAACCATCCTCAAACAACTAAGTATAGAGTGGGCCACGAATTAATTAACATTTGAAAGAATCGTACATAAAAAATCATTTGAAATTTTATAAAAATTGTTTGTTTACAAGAAAGCTAATTAGATGGAATTTATTTTTTAAAAATTACATCGTCTAAATGACCACGGTTTCGACTTTTGCACTCTTCTAAGCGAGCACCTAAATTTTCAAATACTCGTCGGCAAAGAGACCGCGAGATCGCCGACATCTCTTCGCTGATTTTCCTTTTAGTTGGCATAGTGTATTTGGTTTATTGATGTAGACACGATTCTTCAAATAACTTAATAAAAAGAAGTCTGCTAGGGGTAGATCTGAACTTCTGTGTGGCCATGGAATGTCGCATCGCCTGGAAATCAACTTTTCCGGAAACATGTCTTTGACCACCGGCATGGACTCATTAAATGTGTGACAAGTGGCTCCATCTTGTTGAATCCATGTGTTACAATTGTAACCAGCAAATTCCAGTAGCATCGGTCCTAAGAACTCCCGTAACATGTTTGCGCGGGATGTTAGATTCAAATGTTAACGAATTCTTGACCCACCGTATAGATACGCTCCACAGACAATCCACACACAGACACAGTGCAAATGATTGTGCTCGTCTCTCAATCATTTGCTCCAAGTGGGAACCACATCCACGTTTGTCTGTCCAAATGTGATAAACTCCTAAACTACCGAACTGATTTGAGTACTGTTTTAAGCGTGGCGCAGGCAGGTCTAACTTGTTAACTTTGAAAAATCATGTGTGAATCTTAAATCATGATGAACTGGTAAACTGCATTGCTTTTATCCTAATTTTCTCCTCTTAGAGGGTGATATTTTTTAAAGATGGAAACACTTCAAAAGTGATGGTGACGGATTAAGAATAGAGAATATCACCACCACTATTCTTTCCATGGGTTTTGTAAGAAACGAATAAGGGTGGAAACTACGCAGATGGAAAACGAAAACGCACACAGAAGGAAAATTTAAACGTATGGCCAGCGTGGCACAGTAGGCCAAAACCTCCTTTCTAAGGACAGGCCTATGTCCAACAGTGGACTGTTAAAGGCTGTTGATGATGATAAAAGATGGCTTGTATCTCTTTACCACGCTCCTATTAACTTCACCTGAATGTTTGTTTGTATATTTATTCGCATCAATTTTGTTCCACATTTCTCATGAATGTAGCCATAAAATGCCACACGGTACGCTGCAGTGTACAGACAGTATTTTATACATTTATTTACTGTTCCAGAAATTATAAGACAAAAAAAAACCTGTGCTAATATTATCAGAGTTGCGTGTAGGCTTCGTTCTATTCCCCTCTGCACGATAAGGCGCAAACATAATTAATCCCAGACGATTTGGCTAAAATGAGGAAAATGGGCCCGCGTTCTTATTTTCTTAGTGGCAACATTCTCTAGTTTGTATTTGCAGAGGGCTTCCCCGCTTTATCGGTTTGAATTTGTGTGTTATTTTTTTTTTAGGTGGGATCGTGTTTAATTATTTATTAAACTACTAGCTTACCCCGCGAACTCTGTTTCGCCTTAGAGGCAATAAATAAGCAGATTTTCGATTTTGTGCTGAAACGCGGTCAAACGGGATAAAAAGTATCCTATGTCCGTCTCCTGGTTCTAAACTACCTCCCCACCAATTTTCAGCTAAATCCGTTCAGCCGTTCTTGAGTTATAAGTGGTGTAACTAACACCACTTTCTTTTATATATATAGATTGCTCGTGGCTCCACCTGTGTCTACGTTGGTGATTGCATTGCGGTTAACGTATCTGCTGATCAAGAGGTCTCGGGTACGATGCCCGGGTCGGGTCAGAAAGTGTTATAGAATTTTTCTGGCTACAGAAATATTTAATTCGAACCCGAAGTTTGAAAGTTGAGGTCTTCACTGGACTCGGAGAGCACGTGAAGCCGAAGGTCTTGCGCGTGATCTCTCCCCAGCCGTGTCGGATTGTAAAAGTGAGGGAAAAGAGAGTACACCTATGTTAGCATACACAGTTGTACACTATAATATCGCCGTGACCGAAATCGGCTCGATTTTCAAAATCGGTTTAGTGATTTAGGCGTTTGAAAACGTAACAAACAAATCACATACGAATTTAAAATATTAATTACGATAAAGGTTTCCTCGGATACATATCGCCTCAAGTAATCCCCGTTAAGTCATATAGTTTATTGAATGTCTAGGCAATATACAAGGTTAGCTAACATAAGTTATTGAAAAAAAGACCTAATTGTGTAGAAATATGTTTAAAATATAAAACATAACAAACCCTCAGGCGTAGTCGAATAAATATAGGGTGAGCCACGAATTAGTTAACATTTTAATAATCGCTTAAAAATATATTTTAAATTTATTTTGTGTTATCCTCAAAATACTGTTCTGAGTCTGGGTGTATCCTGTATGTTAATAAAATCTAGGCATATTCCTAGTGCCGCAGTTGTGAATAATAGAAAAACTTCGTCAACGTCTCAAAAGGAATACTTTTTTTTATAGAAACCTACCAAAGTGACTCTATTCTGCCTGATGGAAAGCATGAATAGAATCTAAGAGCGGTGGTCGCCGCACTCACTGCGAATGAAGACAGTCGAGTATGGTGACCCACACTATGGCGGCCTATATTCTCGGTTTTTGCAATATTTTCATTGATAGACTTGGCTCCTATTGTTCTTAGCGTGATGTTATGTAGCTATGGGCGGAGACAGAACTATTTTCAGGGGTTTACATCCACATCCACTTATACTATTAATCAATATTAAATATATAATTATACTATGTCTTTACTTATGAAATGAGGTAGAAAATGGGGTTTTCCTTGTATTTCTTTTCTGCCAGGGACTGTAAGTGCATTCCTTTTCACCCCCTCCCAGCAGCCATGCCTATAATCTTCGATAAATAGACCATCTAACACTTAAATTTTTTTATCTATATTAAGAGCCTGCCAAAGTGACTACTCTGCCTGATGGAAAGCATGTATAGAATCGCAGAGTTGTGGTCACCATACTCATTACAAATGCAGATAATGCAGTGTGACATACTATGGCGGCCTAGTGAGATGCTTTTTCACGCCCCGGAATGTAAAAGGCATGATAGTCATCGTGACAGTGTAAGGCTCATTGTTAAAATCGATTTAGGAATTCTTGAGACTGCACGGTTTAAGGAGTAGCCACGCACTTTGTTACGCCAAGTGTTACGGGTTCAAAGCGTTCAAACCCCACATGGATCAACACTTTGTGTGATCCACAAATTGTAGTTGCAAGTCTGGGTAATGTTTGTATCCGTTTCACGTATACAACACAAGAGTTTCTAATACGGGAGTTGTCTTATAAACAAACACATTCAACCAAAAAACAAACTGGTTACGCTTACAATAGATATATGTTAGATTAACGGCCTCGCTGGCTGCCGGTAGTGAATGCGACTGCTGTGCTTGAGGTCTCGGGTTCGATTCCCGGGTCGGACCAAATGTTTGTATGATCTGCATTCGAGCGGGGCGTTCGACAGTCGACGCTGTGTTGCGCCTGAGGGCCGTTACCGAAGAGGCGGTGAGCTGTGGCGGCGTGTTGTTGGCGGTGTCGTTGGACATCGCCAACGCATTTAATAGTCTGCCATTTAGCTGCATCAGGGAAGGCCTCCACTACCACGGGGTGCCAGAGTACCTGAGGCGGCTTGTGGCAGACTATATTGAGGAGCGTACCGTCGTGTACGAGCACAAGCTCTGCTTAATTTGAAACTAGATGACGTTGTGGGTCAAATGTCTGAAATGTTTATTATTATTATTATTAACTATGTAGTCCATATGTTATCACAGTAAAATCTAGCTAACAATATACATTATTGTCTGTTGGTATTCTCATGCTAACATTTCTAGGTTACGCTTGAGATCGCAACCCAGACCCCGTAACAACACCGTGTAGTTTTAATCATTTTAGTCAAATTATCTTCAAAACCATCCGTTCAGTCTAACAAACGTCTTACCTAAAATTATAAAGGTGAAAGTGTGTATGTTCCTCTTTCACGCAAAAACGGCTGAACGCATTTGGGTGAAATTTGCAGCTCCGAGTTTTGTCGGATTAAGAATACAGAGTGTCACCACCCCCATCATGGGTGTTGTAAGAGGCGATTAAGGGAGCAAAATATACAAGACGACATCGCTGCAAAGAGAAGGGAAACTTGGAAGAAAACCTATAACCACCCGTCTGGCCTGAGTGGTATAGTAGGCCAAAACTTTCTTGCTAAGGAGAGGCCTATGTCGAGCAGTGGACTGTAAAAGGCTGTTGATGTTGATATTCTATTACGTAGATATTGTGTATTTATGTATGTATGTATATATTCAATAATTCGTTTTATTCTCACACATAAACTCGCTATGAATTCGTCATTTTACAGTCCATTTTTCCATCTAAAAGTTACCTGGAAGAAATTGCTTTTAGCTATAAGGCCGCCATTTGTACGTGATCACTCAACTGATGTGCTCTTGTATACAATCTGTGTATAATAAAGTTTATTCTATTCTACAATGATGACGATTCAATTGTATCTCAAGAAACATAAGTGCGTTGCCGCCGTTTGATTCCCCAAATATCTGAAGATTTGGATCTTCGGTTACCTCACTTAGTGAAATCCAACGAAACTGTTGTTTAACACCGGTTTTCTGTGAGGCAGGAGTACTACTCCGATCCAGTTGACCTCATCAACAGCCTTTTACAGTCCACTGTTGGACATAGGCCTCTCCTTAGCAAGGAGGTTTTGGCCTACTATACCACGCTGGCCAGACGGGTTGGAATAGAGTTTGTTTCAAGTTTTACTTCTCTTTGTAATGATGTTGTCTTGTGTACTATGTTCGCTTAGTCGCCTTTTACGACACACACAGGATGAATAGCGGTTGTAACACTATGTATTCTTAATCCGTCACCACACAGACAAGTTGACCTATGTGATCCAAAATATGATTCTACATCTAGCATTCGTACAATATTCCTCTATATTACTTATATAGTCTAAATAATTATAATTACTAGAAAAAATATTCAGTAAAATGTATATGGCCGAACTTCAATAGGTCTGCAAATAAAATATACCACAAAAATATTAAAAAATCAACCCTCTTAATACTCCATAACACCATTAGAAACAGTAAAAGAAAATATAAGTGGTATTTTATATCAATCTGGCTGGCAACACTTGTGATGAATGTTCTTCGTAAGCTTTTAATATATATTTTTATTGCCAGCCGTCGTTATTTACCCCGGTCTGTGTTATTCTAGAGTTTACTGTTATACTCTTGTTTTCTTTTATTTATTTAGCTCATAGTTTTGTAGTGAAGTTTGAAACTTCATGGTCATGTTATTTTTCTTTGTTGGAACATTAGTTTTTTTTTTATGTAGATTAATGGAGACGGGTGGATTCGTATTTTGTTTGTAAAATTTATTCGTTTTCATGTTATTATATCTTATAAGGGGAGGGGTGGGAGGGAAGCTTTTAGAGCGTGTATACAAGTGTGATAAATGTACTCCTAGACGATTTTGGTCATGGCGACCAGTCTCAACAGAGACTAGCCAGCTACCCAGAAGATATAGTGCACAACTGTGTACGCAAACTCAGGTGCACTCTCTGTTCCCTCACTCTCACAATCCGATGGGATGGCTATCCGACACGACTGCGGACAGATCAGACGTAGGATCGACGGCGTTACGTGCGTTAAGCGTTTCCATTATCAGAAAAACTCAAAAATACTTTTTTGCACGACCAGGGAATTGAACCCGAGACCTCTAGATCGGCAGTCGTATACGCTAACCGCTAAACTTACGAGGCAACTTTGTCACTAAAACGTAAAACGTTAAGTAGTCTTTGTTACCGACTAAGTAAGGTTACCTGAACACATACCCCCTTTTTCCTGACTTAAGGGGAAGGGACTTAAAAGTACCGAAGTCTAACTTAACTTACCATCAGGTAGCAAATTTCCTTGTTTATCATGAGAAGGTGTCCCTACAGATGTTTATTGTTGCAGATGAGGCGCAGGGCTTGGTGATCGCGGCGGGATGCAAGGTGGCGGAGCGCCCGCCGCAGATGCCGACCAGGCGCAGTTCGAGGCTGACAAGCGAGCTGTATATAAGTCAGTATTTTTAATTATTAAAACACTTTATTTACTAAATACACACTATATATACACTTTAGATGCATTTTCGGATTTAATGTCTATGTTCTCTACCAACCAACCGTTGGATGATAAATAAATAAATATTTAGGACATCTGACTCACAAGTTCATCTAGACTCAAAGTAAGTAGAGCTTGTATTATGAGTACTAGACAACTAATATAAATACACATATACCTTTTTTTTTATAAATAAATACATATTATACATAGAAAACACTCAAACTCCGAAACAAATATTTGCAGATCATACAAATATTTTATCTGACCCGGGAATCGAACCTGAGACCTCCAGCACAGCAGTCGCATACGCTACCTTAAGTAGAGAAAATAGGTAAAAGGCACATTCTAGTTGAAGTTGGATAAACTTGTATAACCCCAAAACTTACATACATCCTACTAATATTATAAATGCAAAAGTTTGTATGAATGTTTGTTACTCTTTCACGAAAAACTACTGGACGGATTTGAATGAAACTTTACAGTAATATAGGTTATACATCGGAATAACATATAGGCTACAATTTGTAATGATTTTATGTAATTTTCGGTCGTAATATAGCGATACAGTCAATCTTGGCGATACAATACAATATCTTGGCGTACGCTGCCTAAACCATTGAGTTACACAAAGATGATGTACCGTAGGATTGTTTGTATGTTAAAAAAACATTCTGTTACGAAACTTAATGTTGCAGACTAAGATCTACACGAGCGAAACCGCAGGTAAAAGCTAGTAGAACATACATGATTAATTCCAGAACTTGATAGGACATTAAGCTAAAGATTAAAACTATAAAGAGAGAAAAAGTATGTGATTTAAAGTAATGCGATTAAAACATAAACGCGTGTGAGTGTGTTTGTCTGTAGTCCTATTATCGTAGTACACGTTCTGCCTAATTTGCTAGTATGTTCATAGGAGTGTGGCGACTTCCATGTACAAAACAAAAATGTACAACAGCGCCATCTAGCGAAGGGACGTCGAACTACAAAGTATAATAATGAGCTACGATGCAACTACTAATCCTGTATCTCGAAATAGAGATTCGCGTGGCAATTAGTGTATATACAACATCCCAACATCAACCATTGGGCCGCAGCATGATCACCTCGCCTGGTCGGAGGATCCACCCTTTCTGTCGGTGGGACATGACACACGTACACAGCGAGTATCTGATTTACTGCCTAAAGCTTCCAAAGCACACTGTTAGGGGATTAAGTCTGGTCATCCACTGGATAGTGTTTCGTTCGACATTTCGTAACCAAAGTAGGTATCTACTTTTAAAGTAGTCACATGTATTCTGGCGGGTCTGAAGCTAGTGGAGCAATTAAAGAATCAATTAGCTGAGTGTTTCAGAAATTAATTTTAATAAAGAAAAGAATTAGAAAAGTGATTCTAATTTTTAATAAGAATTAGTAAAGCTAAACGCGCGTCGTGGCTTGTGGCGGCGTGGCGTCCTTTTGATGACACTGTGGAGGGACGGGGTATCATATCCCTCTGACACAAAGGGAGTATACTCGGACCAGGCGAGATGATCATACCTGGTGGGCTACGGCCCAACGGTTGGTGTTGGGATGTCGAATCTCTATTTCGCAATACAGGATTGGTACTTGCTTCGTAGTTATTACATTCATACGTTTCGTTCATACTTCTTAGTTCGATATATGTTCGCTAGATGGCGCTGTTGTATATTTTTATTTGTGCTGTAATGTGGAAGTCGCCACAACGCTACTTTGGAGTTACTGTTTGTGTTACTCCACAATGAATTTTTATCTGAGGCATCTACCACTTGAATGGTCAAATTAAACACAGTATATATTCGATATGGATTTACTGTTCAGGAGGTACCACTACTCATAGTATTGTCTCCAAGAGCTTGAATTACATTTTTTGTTAATCAGAGTGTCCACTTAACATTTTTGTCCCCAACTCTGTGTATAAGAAGTGGCGGTGTCAAAACAGTGTTGCCATATATACACTACACTACCTTCTATAGTATATATATTAATATATATAGTGGCTCATGTAAACAATGGTGTTCTAAGTCGAAATAATGTGAATTCCAATTATTTTGTTTGGCATTAACGTTACTGTATTTTTGTCCTAATTTTTTTTTAAATTTCAACCGACTTAAATTACACTGTATTTATTTATAATAATAATATTCCGTACATCTGACATACAACGCCATCTAGTCCCTAACTAAGCAAAGCTTGTACTATAAGTACAAGACAACTGATATAAGTACACATTTGTATACTTTTTTTTTTTGTAAATACGTATATGTTATACATAAAAAACAGCCAAACTCCGAAACAGATCATACAAACATTTGGTCCGACCCGGGAATCGAACCCAAGACCTCAAATACAGCAGCATACACTACCACTGTTCCACCGAGGCAGTCAAATTATTAGCATTTGAGTGTTCGTCAAAGGCTTGGGGATACTTTTTATAATATTACGTTATAAATATTATACATAAATTAAAAACTGCCTTATTAAAAAATCCCTATTACATTCCAGACACCCACTATTCCCTCTGCTGGCACTCCTTTTGGAGAGATGCGAGCAAGCCACGGCGGGGGCCGAACCCCCAGCAGCCGATGCGTTCGGCGCCGACCTACAAGCCTTCGTCCAGCACCAGAGGCGAGATAGGAGACCGTTTCTAGTCGATGATCCAGAAATTGATGGCCTCATGATTAAGAGCATCCAGGTATGTAGGATAAAGAACAGTACATCAGCAAAATCGTAATTTTTTATCCATATAGTGACGAATACAGTGTCACCCCCCTACACGTCCTATGAATGCCGTAAGAGTCGACTAAAGGAGAATACGGAAGACAACAATACTGAGAAAAGGAAAACCACAAGCATGATGTAGTGGGTCGAATCCTTCTTTTCAATGAGAGGCTTATGTCCAGTATTGGACTATTAAAAGGTATTGATCTTGATCGAATCGTAAGAAACAGTCAATATCACGCTGAACGGAGTCATGGCGTCATGGGAAATTAATGCCCGAAAAATGGTAAAAAGCACACAGCAATGGTTAGCACTTTAATAGGGTGCATAGAGTTCCCACCAAGAGCCTAAAACTCCAAGTCAACCTCACCTGCAACTGGTGCACGAACTGATCGACGGACGAGGCTCTAACAAACAAAACATGGCGATAAGCTGCAATAGGCTCGCCATCTATTACGTGGGACCGTAACACTGGCGAAAAGCGGGCGTTTAATATGCCTCTGCCTACCCCTCCGGGGAAACAGACGTGATTTTATACATATTCCTTCAACATTATCATTTTATTGGTTCCCATTCTAACGGAATGTTATCCTTGTCTTAATATTCTCTAAAGAGAACTTACGAGCTTCCTCACACCAAGTAAGAATAGCTCATAGATTTCCATCTTTCTTGTTTGAGAGCTTTAACGACATCCAGGGCTAATCATAGACCACCCGTCTATGATTAGCCCTGGATGTCGTAATAACAGTTGTTCCCGGATCCCTTCTATCTCAGGCGCAGAGTGGCACACCGTGTGGTTTTTTTTAGTCGGTCCAATTCCGACACACCACGCCGTGAACCCCAGTGGAGTGATGGCCCGAGGAGGTTTCTACACGTTAAAAAAAGACCTTTGTTTAGCAATTAAAGTCTTTAAGATAAGATGATGATTGAGAGGCGTAAGAAAGACCAACAGCCGACCAGTTCTGCTCGGGTTACTCCATAATCAGAAAGAACGTAGGTAGTAGAGCCACGCTGATTTCTGCACGAACGGGCCGGCTCGACCGGGGCAGTACTACCCTCTCACAGAAGACCAGCCTAAAGCGACAGCATTTGTGCTGTTGTGTTTCGTTAGTAAGTACGAGATCAGAGGCCCATTGATGCAAGGGTCACAGTTATCGTGGTAATTGTGAGGGCTTTACAATGCCACGGTGAAAGGTAGGTAGGCAGGCAGAGTAGTCACTTTAGTAGGCTCTTAATATAGAAAAAAAAAAGAACAAAGACCATCGTACTCTATGGCAAAACTTTCTCCCATTTAATAATTTGCGTTAGAAATTGAATACAAATGTCATTGTTCGTTTCCAGGTGCTTCGTATCCACTTATTGGAGTTGGAGAAAGTCCAGGAGTTATGTCGGGACTTTTGCGGGAGATACATCGCTTGCCTGAAGACTAAAATGCAGAGTGAAAACCTGCTAAGGACTGATTATACTTCTGGTGAGTGTAACTTTTAGATAGGACTCTGGAAAGAAGTAAATTGAGATCAAGAAGACAAATAAATAAATCAACCTAAAGCGCCAGCATCCGTGCTGTCGTGCTTCGTTGGTGAGTGCGAGACCGGAGGCCCATTGATGCAGGGGTCACAGTTATCGTGATAACTGTGTGAGCCTTACACTGCCACGATGACTGTCATGCCTTTTACGGCCCCAAGCGTAACATGAAAAAGCATCTTACTAGGCCGCCATAGTGTTGGTCACCACACTGTATTGTCTGCATTTGCAATGAGTATGGTGACCACAGCTGTTTGGATTCTATTCATGCTTTCCATCAGGCAGAGTAGAGTCACATTGACAGGCTCTTCATATAGAAATATATACACTGTGACTGGTGAGATACCTTCAATACTTATGGAGAGTACTCGGTACTCGATTCTCTTTAACTTGATATAAAAAAAATAGGTGCTTATTTTTTATCAAAATGTCTCTAAAAAATAAGTCCGCGCGGTGTCCAAGTATGCCGCAGTTAAATACTGGGCTCTCGGTGTACTGTGTACAAAGTTTACTAAGAAGTTATTTAATATTTCGTTTTTATGTTATTTTATTTCATGATATATGTTCGCGTACTATCACGTCCTCAAATATTGAAGGTATCTCACCAGTCAGTCTGTATATATATATACATATATATATATATATATAAATAAATAAATAAATAAACAAATATTTCGTACATTGACACACAACGCCATCTAGTTTCAAACTAAGAAGAGCTTGTACTATCATAACTAGACTAACTGATAGAATACTTACATGCTTATTTGTAAATACATACATATTATACATAGAAAACATACAAACTTCGAAACAAATATTTGTAGATCGTACAACCATTTGGTTCGACCCAGAAATCGAACCCGAGCCACCATCGAGGCAGTCTAAAATATGACAAGGGGAAGCATGTGGAAAGGGGATTGAGGTAGAGGCTTTGAAGAATGCCAGTCCATTCTGTGAGGGAACTGGAATAGGAGCATCAACTGGTCACTTATTTAACTACCTGACAGTGAAGATATCATGTAAATTGATCCAGCCGTTTCAAAGACTAGTAATACAATATTATTATTGAATATAATAAAATTAGACTGCACGGTTGGCCTAGTGGTTTAAGCGGTCGCCACGCCGCCCTCTACTGCGCTGAGTGTTGTGGGTTCAAACCTCACATGAGACAACACTGTGTGTGTGTTCTTTGTGTCCGTTTCTTGTATGTTTGTAAAGTCCCCCGCGACACAGTATTTATTCCTAGTGCGGGCTTTTTTTTTAAAACTTTAAAAATAATAATGTTACTGTTTTGTCACCAGGTGGCGTTGAAAGCAACAACAATCTCTCAGGCTCCATCGACGAACACTCGAGTACGTCCAACTCTCCGCAATATCAGGTATGAAATGTATGTTAACATTCTAATTATATATTATATACATACCTAGCTGTACAATACCACACTAGGTTCATTAACAACGAAAAAATAAATATATCGGACATTTGACACACAACGTCATCTAGTTTCAAACTAAGCAGAGCTTGTGCTATGATAACTAAACTGACTGAAAGAATACTTATATACTTTTTTTTTGTAAATACATACATATTATACATAACAAACACCCAAACTTCGAAACAAATATTAGCAGATCATACAAACATTTGGTCCGACCCGGGAATCGAACCCAAGACCTCAAGCACAGCAGTCACTACCACTGCGCCACCGAGGCAGTGAAAAGCTCTCAAATAGCAGACCACAGACCCTTGAGCATCGTCATCGAGTTGCCAGCTTATCAGTTCTTTGTAGGATACACTTTGGAGTGTTCGAAGGGTCTTTTCGAACTGATTGAGCCATCTCCATTCTTTTATCAGACTACTGGGCGCAGGCAAAAGTTTCACCCATACGTTGTTGACATACCCAAAAGTCGAACTAAACGGTTTGACAGCTCGCTTTTGGTGAGAGTCGCCAAGATTTGGTACGACGTGCTTGGGTCTATTTTTCCTGATGAGTTGAACTCTGGAGCATTTAAGAGTAGAGTGAACAGGTTTCTTCTGGATGAGCGTGTACCACCTTCGTCTTCATCTACACTTTCCATCAGGTGAGATGGAAGACAAACTACGCTGTGGCACATTGTGGCAAATAAGGAACAAAGTAGATAAAATATAGATAGTGGAGCCATGCTGATTTCAGTACGAACTGGGCGCTTTGACCGGGGCAGTACTACCCTCTCACAGAAGACCAACTTAAAGCGACAGCATCCGTGCTGGCGTTTCTTTGGTGAGCGTGAGACCTGAGCTCCATAGGTACAGGGGTGATAGTTATCGTGGTAAGTGTGTGAGCCTTACACTGTCACGATGACTGTCATGCCTTTTACGTACCCAAGCGGATCCTGAAAAAACATCTCACTAGACCACCATAGGTCACCATACTGCATTGTCTGCATTTGCAATGAGTATCGTGACCACCACTCTTGGATTCTATTTATGCTTTTCATCATTCTGAGTGGAATCATTTCAGAAGGTTTTTAAAGAAAACTTATTTTTTTAAACAGGTTTTGATAATTCTATGTCTATTATTACTTTATTCTGTCTTCCGCTTTGCTGAGGAAGTAGACACATTTCCAACTTCACCAGTTTAATTTCGTTGCGAGGTCCAAGACAGCTTAAATTTTCCTGGGACTTCCCCAATGCCATAAATAGGCTAGATGACACCCTAGTCAAATTAGTTACTTTTTATCATCTGTCTAAACGACAATTTTATATGAAAAATGTACTAAATACAAAATTGTGACGTCACTGTTTTAGACTACTCAATTGAACAATATATTTCACTGTATATTTGATTGAAATTCGTAATAATAATAAAAAGCTATGTTAATTGTATTTTCCGAGATGTTTTGCGATATCAGTTTTAACGAAGTAGACATTGGTATTCATTTACGATACAGTCATCTACCCAATTTGCGTGTTCGTAGGTCACTACCGTTGGACCTTGTGTACAGGGGCTACAGTATGGGTCGTGTGGGAGGTATTAGTCTCATAGCCTCACTCACTCAATAAGAAGCAACAGCAGTGGTATACTTAAGACACACTTTTTTTTTTATTAACCGATTTCAAAAAAGAGAGGTTCTATGTTCCACTGTATTTATTTTTTTATGTATGTGTGTTTGTATGTATGTGATTTTTCTAAATTTTAATGTGTATGTTTGTTCTACAGTCACCCCCTGCCCCGTTGCCGTCGGCTTCGTTCCCTCCCTTCCCGCCGCATCACACAGACATTGCGTACGCGCCGCCGCAAAGAGATTCTGGTGAGTACTTCTATCTACACCTTTTCTTTTTGCGGCAATCCCTAAGGATACCACCTATAAGGTGGTTATGTCGAACTCTAGGCGACCAATCACGTACCAGTAGCCGGGGAACCAGGTGCGCCCTTAAAATCCCTAGAACCACGACGTACCTCAGGCCACTAGGGCTTATAGATTCCCCCTCCATGTGGAAGCCTTACCCCTAAAAGGGGGAGCTCAGTCCGTAGCGCTCGTGCGTGCTTCTGCTAGGGTGACAGATGGTCCCACCTGCCACCCTCAGGTCTGCGCTTATTGAGGACGGACATCGTTTAACGATCTCTAGCACCTGCGGACTTCTATCTACACTTATGTTTATACTAACATTACAGACCTGAAGGGTTTGTTTGTTTGTTTGTTTGAATACGCCAATCTTAGGAAAATTATTGTTTCGAATGGAAAAACTCATTCAGTGTTGGATAACCCATATATCCTAGGCAGATTTCTAATAAGATTTACGAGTACATTGTTTAGGAATGTTATGTATACGATATTTTAACTACGTCGTTGGTCTAGCGGTTAGCGAATGCCACCATCGATCAAGAGGTCTCGGGTTCGATTCCCGGGTCGAGTCTAACAACCCGAATTTTGGCAACCCGAAAAACCGGCGATCCTGCGTCGGATCTCTCCTCAGACGCGTATTGGATAACTGTCCCATCGGATTGTGAGAGTGAGGGAACAGAGAGTGCACTTGTATTTGCACACACACTTGTGTGTGTCTTGTTGTCTCTCTACTGCCTTGTTGGTGTGTCTCCGATAAGACCGAACGAAATCGGCTATCACGATAACTGTACATGTACTCTCTTTCAAATCAAATAACATGCTTTTAAAATACATCAATTATAGTTTTCCTAAAATGTAATTGCGTCCTGTTCTGTTGCAGCGTCCCTGGTAGTACAAGGTTCGACGCCGATCAGTCAGATAGGCGCGGGGCTACTATCCACAGACTCCTTTACAGGTGAGAGCTTTATAGAGTCATCATATATTGGCTCCAGGTTTCTGGATTCAGCTGGTTCGTGTTTCATAAGGAATAAGAGGCAAGCGAAGAGCTGCTACTCAAGAACTATGAGTATGTTTTCAGCCTTAAAGATTTCCCCCTCTTCTGAGAGTTTGGGATTGTTCTTCGGTCTCTTTCAAGGTAGAAGTAAGAACATAACCAGTAGATGAACCTCCCAAGATCTCCAAGATAAGAAGTTTAAGGTTTTCGAGAGTTGAAGAAATAGTTTTAACATATACGCATATAAATGTAACAGTGGCGCAGTGTTAGCATATGCGAATGCTGAGCTTGAGGTCTCGGGTTCGATTCTTGATTCGGACAAAATATTTGTATAATCTGCATTTGCAGATTATAAGAAGAAAACACCCAAACAAGTAATTGCTTGTTTGGGTATTTTCTGTGGTGGTGTAATATGTATGTATTTACAAAAAAAAAACAGCATATATGTATTTATATCAGTTGTCTAATACTTATAGTGTAAGCTCTGATTGGTTAGGAACTAGATAACGTTGTTTTCCAGATGTCCGAAATACTATTATTATTAATATGTGTGATATTTAAAAAACTGAACAAAATCACATAGTGAAATAATATTATCGCGATTCAGAATTGTCTGCTACAAAACCACTAGATGGCGCTACTTGGAGGCCACCCCACAGAAGACCAACCTAAAGCGCCAGCATCCGTGTTGTCGTGTTTCGTTGGTGAGTGTGAGACCGGAGGCCCATTGATGCAGGGGTCACAGCTATCGTGGTAACTCTGTAAGCCTTACACTGTCGTGATGACTTTCATGCCTTTTACGTCTTCAAGTGGAGTGTGAAAAAGCATCTCACTAGGCCGCCATAGTGTGGGTCACCATACTGCATTGTCTGCATTTGCAATGAGTATGGTGACCACAATTCTTGGATTCTATTCATACTTTCCATCAGGCAGAATAGAGTCACTTTGGCAGGCTCCTAGTACAGAAATATATATATATATATATATATATATATATATATATATATCAATGTTATTTTTTATTCTCAAGCTAACTAAGAACTAGATTTATATAGAAAATTGCTTGATTTCGTTATTAATGTCTAGGTTTTCTAGTAATCATCATCATCAACCTTTTACAGTCCACTACTGGACATAGGCCTCTCCTTAGCAAGGAGGTTTTGGCCTACTATACCACATTTTAACAATGTTCGATCAAAGTGATATCACGACAGATAGATGGCGTCACCAGTCATGTATACTATCTCCGTAACTTAGCGTGTTAATTTGTGTTTTAACATATAGTAATTAATTTGACATTATCATCACATCAACAGCCTTTCATAGTCCACTGCTGGACATAGGCCTCTCATTAGAAAGGAGATTTTAGCTGACGTTGCCCAGATGGGATGGAATAAGGTTTGCATCAATTTTTCTTTCTCTTCACAGAGCTGTTGTCCTGCATAATTTGTCTCTTTTCGCCTCTTCCGAGATCCACGGGTTGAATAGAGGTGCTGACACTCCATATTGTTAATCCATCACCACACATTTTCAATAATGTGTTCATTAATTAAGATGTAATCGTATTTTAATAATGGACATTCTCTTTTCATGTGACAAAGTTATCATTTGTTACAGGCACGAATTCCAACAACTCCTGCTCCTCAGTATCGGGTTCCCCCCCTCCGGAAGATGACTGCGGCGAGGACTCCAGCGGGAAGCGAGGGGTGCTGCCACGACACGCCACACAAGTCATGAGGGCCTGGCTGTTCCAACATCTTGTAGTATGTTTCATCGAACAAACTGTTTTAGCATCCTTGTTGGTATACTTTGACTGCACGGAGTGGTTTAAGCGTCCACCACGCCGCTCTGCTGTGTTACGTGTTATGGGTTTAAACCCCACACGTGACTCTTTGTAATCTACAAATTTTTGTTCTGAGTCTGGATGTTCTTTGTGTCCGTTTCTTGTATGTTTGTAAAGTCCCCCGCGACACAGGGTTAAAAGCCCAGTGCTGGACACAGAGATTCGACAGAGAACTAGAGTAACTGACATAGCACGGAGAATCAGTATGCTGAAGTGGGCCGGCCATGTCTCCAGACGAACCGATGGTCGCTGGAGCCGAAGTGTACTAGAGTGGATACCACGATTGGGTAAACGTAGTGTAGGCCGCCCTGCGACCTGCGAAGGTGGTTGGCAGTGGATGGATGCGAATTGCCCAAGACCGGGATGGTTGGCGTTCCTTGGGGGAGACCTTCGTTCAGCAGTGGACGGTGATAGATTGATTGATTGCTGGACACATGTCTTGCCTTCCTGCCTGCTATACCACGCTGGCCAGACGGGTTTGAATTGGGTTTGTTTCAAGTTTGCCTTCTCTTTGCAGTGATGTTGTCTTGCATACTTTGTTGCCTTAATCGCCTCTCACGACACCCACGGGATGAATAGGGCTGGTGATTCTTAGGCCGTCACAATACGTCTTGATATCTATATATATAAAAGAAAGTGGTGTTAGTTACACCACTTATAACTCGAGAACGGCTGAACGGATTTAGCTGAAAATTGGTGGGGAGGTAGCTTAGAACCAGGAGACGGACATAGGATACTTTTTATCCTGTTCGACCGCGTTTCAGTCCAAAATAAAAAATCTGCTTATAGACTCTAAGGCGGAAAAGAGTTCGCGGGGTAAGCTAGTAATTTAATAAAACCATTGTGTCATACAATTTTATACGTGTAACTGCCTCTTGGTGCAGTAGTAGCATATGCAACTGCTATCCTGAAGTCTTGAGTTCAATTTATGGGCATACCAAACATATCAGTTCGAGTATTTCCTATG
Organism: Hypercompe scribonia; assembly: GCA_949316085.1. NCBI lineage: Eukaryota > Metazoa > Arthropoda > Insecta > Lepidoptera > Erebidae > Hypercompe > Hypercompe scribonia. Next base: position 8,571,147 of record OX438997.1, read on the forward strand.
TGTCAGATGTCATCATCATCATCACAGCCAAAAGACGTCCACTGTTGGGCATAGGCCTCCCCAAGGTTCTCCACGACAGCCGGTCCCGTGCCGCCCACATCCAGCAGCTTCCCGCGATCTTCACCAGGTCGTTCACCACCTTGTGGGGGGCCTACCAACGCTGAGTTCCTCAGTACGCGGTCGCCACTCCAGAACTTTATGGCCCCATCGGCTATCGTTTTATCGTTAGCTCCAAAAAAATGCAAGCTCAGCTTATTTTGAAGCTAGATGGCGTTGTGCCAGATATAAAAATGTCTGTCTACACTTCAAAGAAGTAAAACCTGTGATGTTAATAGATGGTATACTTTGTTGAACAGCATCCATACCCCACGGAGGAGGAGAAACGCACCCTGGCAGCTCAGACCCGGTTGACTTTACTTCAAGTCAATAACTGGTTCATCAACGCCCGCCGCAGGATCCTGCAGCCAATGCTAGACTGTGCTGATAAACCAGGTAAGGGTTACCTTCATTTTGTATGACATAATAATAATAATAATTTTTATAGAAATATCTAAATGTATTTAAAAATGTAATTTATATGAATATGGAGGAATGGATGTCACGTACCTCCTACGCCTACCTATACCCAGACGAGGTGATAATGCCTGACGGGCCACGGCCCAACAGTTGAGTTGCTAATTTCTATAGCGCGATACAGGATCTTTAGTTACTCTGTAGTCCGATGTGTCTTCGATAGTATATGTCGCGCTGTAGTATATGTTTTTGAACAGTCGTCATGTGTAAGTCGTCACATGTATTTTTAACGAAACAGGGTTTTTTATTATGAGCCTGCTAAAGTGACTACTCTGCCTGATGGAAAGCATGAATAGAATCCAAGAGTTGTGGTCACTACACTCATTACGAATGCAGACAATGCAGTATGGTGACCCACACTATGGCGGCCTAGTGAGATGCTTTTTCGCACCCCGCTTGGGGACGTAAAAAGCATGACAGTCATCGTGGCAGTGTAAGACTTACACAGTTACCAAGATAAGTGTCACCCCTGCATCAATGGACTTCCGGTCTCCACTCACCAACGAAACAAGACACGGATGCTGGCGCTTTAGGTTGGTCTTCTATGGGAGGGTAGTACTGCCCCGGTCGAGCCGGCCCGCTCGTGCTGAAATTAGCGTGGCTCTACTACCTAGAGATATTCTTTTCTGAATTATTGTTATACCTAGATAGGTATAAACAGATAATAACTGTGCTTGTATTTTTTCTTTTTTTAAAAAGAAAACAACGCCCGCACTAGGAATAAATCCTGTGTAGCGGAGGACTTTAAAAACATACAAGAAACGAACACACCCAGACTCAGAACAACAATTTGTGGATCACACAAAGTGTCTTGTTTGTGGTACGGGAGCTAGCAACGTTTGAAAAGTAAGAATTTTAGGTCAGCTGATTTTGTGATATGTCGTCCTTCTAGCACTTTCGGTTAGAGTCTGGGCTATCTGGCTGGCGGTAGCGGTTGCGTTCATTAGTGCGCATCCTAGCTGTCCAGGTAATAATCCTGGATTTTAAAAACATTTTAGAAGGCGTAATTTTTAATTTTTTGTTTTTAAATAAGTCTACCTAACATACTTTTTTTATTGCCAGACATTTTTGACATTGCTAACTATGTGCCATACGTGATTTTTTTTATTTTTTTTATAAAAATTTCAAAGTATTTTATAATGTCTGTAATTTTAATATTATGTTATTTAAATATAAGAAAACTTAAAATAAATTTGCCAGACATTAATTCAATTGTTAAGTCTTGAATTAAAATTAAAAAGTCATGAAGTATTGCAGTATGATGCTAGTAGTCCGAGAGAGACAGCTGAAGGCGCGAGAGAGATAGACAACGACAGTGGCGCGACAGGCAAGTTTGCAAGATGGCGTCAGTCTAATGTCACATGTTTGTTTTTGTTTTGATTTTAATGTTTAATTTTTAATTTGGTTACAATGGCCAGTGATAAAATAAAATGTGTTTTTTGTAAAGGACATAACGATAATATAATACTTTTCATATAAAAGGCTGAAACAACATGAAAAACTTAATATTAATTATTTATAATTTACACTTAGTAATCAGAACAATTTAAATGAAAAGTGTTGTTTTTTAAATTTTAATCTAATTTTATATTCCTTTTTATACTTAATTTTTTTTGAAACTTGCTCTGACTAGAATGATTATTATTATTATTTTCTTTATTTCATTATATACACATATTTATTACATTTTTAAATATATAAAAAATAAAAAATACACATTTAAAAATATAACAAATAGTAGTAGACCACCGACATCGGGTACAGGGACCAAGACACCGGTGGTTAGGGCTCCAAAGACAGGAACCTCCTCACAATACGGGGCGTGTCAAGGAGGACTGCCTTTTGCATCAGACCCTTGATCCAACCTTCTAACGTGAGCCTCTTAAGGTGTTGGTCGAGGCTCTTCGCTATCAATCCATGAACAGATATGATTATCGGAACAATAATCACCGAATCCACACTCCACACATCGGCAATCTCGTGAGACAGATCCAAATACTTCAATTGTTTTTCTTTTTCAACTTTCATGAGGAACGGCGACATCGACAATCATTGCGCGCCGCTCTAATCGATCTATCACCACAGTATCAGGCTTATTGGCAACAATAGTCCTATCTGTGATAATAGATCGATCCCAATATAACGTAGCACGACCGTTCTCGAGAACTGGGTCGGGCACATACCTGTAGTAAGGTACTTCAAAATTGACAAGTTGGTATTTAAGGGCAAGTTGTTGGTGAACGATCCTGGCTACTTGGTTGTGCCTGTGCAAATTCTCACCGTTAGCAAGACGAGAACAACCAGAAATAATATGCCTAATAGATTCTCCAGGACGGTGGCACGCCCGACAGATATCAACCGTACTATCTTTCAGGATATATTTCTGGTAGTTATTTGTCATGATAACTTCGTCCATAATTGCACAAGCAAACTTTACTTTTTTTAGGCGGCCAAAGAAGCGTTCCTGTAACATTTGTTTCACACCAGATTGTGGTATACTGTGAAAAACCTGGATACATATTATTATTATTTTTTATTATATGCACAGTGAAAGGTAATTTACTTTCCTAATGGTTCTCTGTATCATTCTCGACTTATTCTGCAACTGTCTCTCTCAGACTACTAGCATCATACTGCAATACTTTTCATGACTTTTTAATTTTAATTCAAGACTGAACAATTGAATTAATGTCTGGCAAATTTATTTTAAGTTTTCTTATATTTAAATAACATAATATTAAAATTACAGACATTATAAAATACTTTGAAATTTTTATAAAAAAAATAAAAAAAATCACGTATGGCACATAGTTAGCAATGTCAAAAATGTCTGGCAATAAAAAAAGTATGTTAGGTAGACTTATTTAAAAACAAAAAATTAAAAATTACGCCTTCTAAAATGTTTTTAAAATCCAGGATTATTACCTGGACAGGTAGGATGCGCACTAATGAACGCAACCGCTACCGCCAGCCAGATAGCCCAGACTCTAACCGAAAGTGCAAGAAGGACGACATATCACAAAATCAGCTGACCTAAAATTCTTTCTCGAAAACGTTGCTAGCTCCTATACTATTGGGGGCATAAGACATAACAGTCATCGTGGCAGTGTAAGACTCACATTAGCGTATTATCTTAAATACCATTTGCAATGAGTATGGCGACCAGAACTCCAGGATCCTATTCATACTTTACATCAGGTAGTGTAGTCACTTTGGCAGCCTCTCAAAATAAAAAGAAAATGTAACATTTTAACATAATTAAGAATTTTAAAGTAAGGACTTTCGTTAATCTAAGTGTCACAGTTGACCCTAGCACCACTTTTAAGTTTATTTTTTTCTGTATCTAATTACATACCTGTGGTGACGGATTAATAATACAAAGTGTCAATACCCCTATTCATCCCGTGGTGTCGTAAGACGCGAAAAGAGACAAATTATGCAGGACAACAGCACTGAAGAGAAGGAAAAAATGATACAAACCTTATTCCAACCCGTTTGACCAGGGTGGGCTAAAACCTCCTTTCTAAGGAGAGGCCTATGTCCAGCAGTGGACTGTTAAAGGCTGTTGATGTGACCATGATGTCAAATTAGTTATTATATTGTAAAACACGCTAAGTTATGTAGATAGTATACAATATGAGTATACATGACTGGAGGCGCCATCTATCTGTCGTGATATCATTTTGATCCCCTTTGGAAGGGATCTCGGGGTGACTTTACCAGGTCTACGGCCTGTCGAAGTGGTCCTCTGCGCCGCCTGCAGTTACAGGCGGGTCACTTGGTTGGGCCCTTGGGCCTGTTGGTATTTTCGGGTGTAGGTCCGATGGGGGGGGGCTGTTTCTAACGAAGACAAGCCTTTGTAGATGAATTCTATAGAGCGACCAGAATGTTCGCTTAACACACAAATGATGGTCAGTAGTTTTTAATGTTTTATTATATTTTCTTTATAGGTGGCAAAAAAGGCAAGAACGGTTCATCAGTGAGTAAGAGATATTGGCCGGATGCACTTTCTAATCCACAGTTCACTGCTGGTATGTTTCATTATATATAATTAGCTTTTACCCGCAAACACCCCTCCACCCCTCTCCTCCTCCGCGGGTATGTCTGTTATCGCGGTAAATAGTAGCCTTTTTTTATGTGTGGAAATCCTCACGAATACCACCGAAAGGCGGTTATGTCGGGTTCGAACCGACCAAAACCGCATGCCGTCGCAGATACCAGTAGTCGGGAACCAGATGCACCCTAGTAAGGCAATCCCTGGAAGGTCAATAGGTTATTCTGATGTATAAGTTTTATTTATTTGTTCTTTGTTGTACACATTTCAATTTAGTTACTAGGATGTATGAAATGCGTGGTTAGTGTCTCTTGTTTATGATAGATGGCGCTAGGTTTATCGTCCTGAAAATTTATAGTATATCTGTAAGGCATGGAAGATAAAAGTGTAAAGTAGTGTGATATTAGGAGGAAAATTATAATTGTTCCAGGGATTTCCTTACTAGGGTGCACCTGGTCCCCTAGCTATTGGTACCTGAGACGGCGTGCGGTTTTTGGTCGGTTCGAGTCCGACATAACCACCCTGCGGTGGTATCCGTGGGGATTTCCGCACAGTACAAAAAAAAAGGAGGAAAAGTATAATGATATACAACTTATGTATTACCAAATACATATATATTAGAGATATATATATAACATTATTAATGTCCGTGTAGTCCGTGTGGTGACGGATTAAGAATACATAGTGTTACCACCCCTATTCATCCCGTGGGTGTCGTAAAAGGCGACTAAGGGAACCAAATATGCAAGACAACATCATTACAAAGAGAAGGAAAACTTGAAACAAACGCTATTCCAACCCGTCTGGTCAGCGTGGTATAGTAGGCCAAAACCTCCTTGCTAAGGAGAGGCCTATGTCCAGCAGTGGACTGTAAAAGGCTGTTAATGATACATGACATACAGACGACACTAGACGTACAAGCCTTTCAATAATTCTCGTATTTCCAGGTCTCCTCTCGTCCTCGGAAGATGAAGACCAGGAAGGCGAAGCGTCAGGCGATGAGCAAGATACTGCGGAGACGGAACAGACTACCTTTGCCATACAGCAGACTATGCATTAAGAGGAGTTGGTGATAAAGTGAGTTTGGGATTTGAGAATTGACTACTGTTCTACTTGCTGAAACGAAAGTATTGGGAGAATATTCCACTTTATGATATATATAAATATGTCTAAATAACTATGGTTAATAGACGAATAAGAAATATGTTCAAATTTATGCCAAGAAAGAGATTGTATTATAGAAAAACTTCTTTATAAACAAATATCTTAGATTAAGTACCTGTAGATATAGTTACAGTGTGATATGTTTTAAATTAAAAAAGTAATGGATATTCTATAAATTAATATAAATAGGGAAATAATACAACTCGCTGACAACACTGTTTTAAATAATAATTACGATAAATTTCTTGGTGATATCTACAAGTACTTAATCTGAGGTAAAAGAAAATAGAGGTCAATTCTCAAATCCCAGATAATCGATTCAAAATGTGTGAATTAGTCGATTCCCTGTTACGATTCAATGTATACGTATTAATTCTTAAAAATCTTTTCATGACAAATGCCATGTCACAATAAAATTCATTTATTTACATATATATTAAAAAAAGACGTAATATAATAATCAGTATACCGTAAAATTAAGTGTAGAATAGAAGTGTGACAGATGGCGGTAGTGTGCGCTCACGTGGAATATAAACAAAATAATTAAAATACCGTTTTAAATAGCCCCTTAGTAAATTTAGGATAAGGGCTGGCCATATTGCAAATTTTCACAAAAATAAATGTATATAGTAAATGTAATACAGCGTCATCTAGCGACATTAAGCGAAACTTAGTAACTATACATCCCTGCATCGCGCAATGAGGGTTCTCATCACGAATACTGTATCTTAATTTCCGACAATTAAGAAGAATCGAGAGATAATAGAATTTTTATTAGAGAATTGAGTTATTGGTATAGGAGTAATTTCTGGGACTTTCGATGTGTTTTAGTAATAAATAATACAAGATTTTATCCGCGGCGTTGCTCGCCTAAATGTCGATTTTTCAGTCCTTATTCAAATAACTTTCTTTAGGATTTAAACATACCTTACTGGGCAAAAACTAGTTAGCAACTAAATTCATAACCAGATACTCAAAACCCTTTGTATTACACAGTCAAGTAACAATCCTAAACTGGTATACGCGTAGTGAACGCACACTACCTTATTCTAACTCATACAAACTAGAACCTTGTATACGTAATCATACCTCAACTATCTATGTTAAAAAAACTTTTCATATTGTCAAAAATATTTCGGCTCCAAAGTTGAATAGTGGTCTTTTGGTACTACAAACAATTTGAGACTAAAATAATTCTTAATTTGAAAAAGTTTTTATTTTAAATGTCTGAAAACACAATGTTCTAGATGTGAGTACCAAAAAGATCATTATTCAAACATTGATTATCTGTAAAATCGTTTTGATACAAATCAAAATAACTTGTATATAAATATATCAAAAAAAAACAATACAAAAATCGACTATGTATTCAAACGAATCGATTTTACAGATAATAGTAATGGCAACACTCAAAAATAACAGACGAAAATTGGCCTCAAAGAGGTCCTACCTAGCATTTCGTCAATTTTAACACCGGTTGTGATAATATACTTGCGTTTCTTTCCCACCTATCCTTACCGACTGAGACAAATAGTTGCTAAGGATATCTTCTACATTGCGAAACTATAATGTACCGTCCACTCAGATAATTGTATTTATTTTATTAAAAAAAAAAAGTGTAATAAGTTTAAAAAAGTACTCATTGTTAATTTTCTAATATTTTTTTAATACAGCCATATTAGATTTTAGTTTGTTTCTTGTATTTCATATGCTGTCGAGTGCCTTATAAGTTAGAAAACTTCTAAAGATATTTTATAAATTACCCTGGTAACATTTGCCCGCTAATCCGTTATGCTTTTTACGTTCCGGGCGTGAAAAAGCATCTCATTAGGGTGCCATAGTGTGTGTAGTGATACTGCATTGTCTGAATGAATAATACTATTTTCACTATATGATGAAAACAACTCTTGGATTCTATTCATACTTTCCATTAGGCAGAGTAGAGTCACTTTGGCAGGCTCTTAAAATAAAAAAAGACATCTTGGCTAGTGTAAATATGTTACTATTTCTAAATATATTTTCAGTATGGCTACCCGAGGTTTCATTCGAATTGCACCATCACTGTCGCGCGAAAACATATCGTATCCTTATTAATAATATTGTGTTTAAATCCGTATTAAATATGGCAATCTATACTATAAATTACAACAATGGCAACATTTATAAATGACACTTGACAGCATACGAACAATAGTGATTAAGTATTAAGAAAAAACAATACGAATGTAAACTTACTATACGATTTCCATTATAATATAGTATACTTCGAAACTAAACGTTCAATGCAAAATTGTATACGCGAAAAAGTATTAAAAAAAATCGTAATTGACACTTAAAATTTAGTCACAGATGTCCAACTATTAATCGACTAAATTAGTCTTTAGTTAAGATACTAATGAGTAATCGGCACGTCAATAGTCGATTAATCGCTGGATACCTTTATTTAGATGTAAAACTTATGCGCGGAAAAAGTGGTTTCAGATTAAATAATATCGTAAAACTTTTGTACCAAAATTGTGTTTAATAATCAATTGAAATAAAAAATCATTTTTATATATGGCAATACTTGTGTATAAATGTCACAACTGTGTGTAATAGTGTTCATTATATTGTTTATTACATTTTTTGTCTCGTATTTGAAAGATTGTCACCGAGCTGCTAAAGTTACCGGTGATCAAACACCCTTAACTAAATACCCTCCTGGTTACCAGAGATTGTAAACGGACTACAACACACTTGTCTCTGGAGTCGTAAGTGTCCATCGGCGGCAATAATCACTTAACACAAGGTGACCCGTTTGTTTTTGACGTTTCCACTCTATACTATAAAAGTAACAAAAATTAGTTCAATTGTCTATGTATTTTTTTGACACATTGTGACATACTTTTTCCAATTTAGAATTTTAGCGCTCGTTTCAAATTTAAATGTGAGCTTTGTATGTATAGAGATAGTCTTCCATTTGGTATAATTGTGGCAACACAGTCGTGGCATAATCATTTTGTTTTCTTTTTATAACTTTGGTATAAAATGCGATATTCTTTTATCTTAAAATGTAAGTGCATTGGAGCTATGATGATATGTTTATTAATATTTTGTATGTAACATGTTCGTTTGACATAATTAAGATTAAGAAACATGTTTGAACAAGTTTATAAGTGCTTAAAAGTTTTTATTTCACATTAAAGTTATAAAGATGACGTCCATTAATTACTACTTTTACACATGACGTCAGAGGGCCTAGTATGAGTTCATTCACCAACGTGGTTACCATGACAATAGAGTTATGTGAAATATACTCACACTAGGTCTGTACAGATTACAAATAGTACACAGAATTACTGAATACTCTACAATTAAGTTACAAACCCACCCTGTCTGTAACTCTTCAGCATGTTTTCATTATGTAAAATGCCAAGTTGAAACATGTCGTCATAGCTCCTAAGTGGCATGTTAAAACATAAGTGAATTTGAATATGTTATACGACGCAACGGATATACGTAAACGGAAGTGTGAAAAAGAGATTATAACATTGTTTAATAATGTATTAATTATGTATTAGTAGATATACATATAATATACAGCGTAGATATATATATTGTAATGTAATTTTTTAATCGTACGGTCTGTGACTTTGAACGCTAACATTAAGAATAGATTTGCGGCATAGACGATTGTTTATTTTTGAAAATCGGACACTTATCTAGACTTTTTGCTCTATGACCACAAGTTATACGATTTCCGGACCAAAGTTATAGTCCTACAGGTCGTCTGAAGGGATTTTTAAGTTCCATAGGTGAGAAAACACAACAGTTAAACAATAATGAGATTTGTACTTTCTCAGTTCATTGTTATTACTGTTACTGATGCTGAACGAAACCATATCGCGATTTAGCGCTAGCTAATAGCGCCATCTGTCGGTTTTGCCGGTAAAAAAAATAATATTTGAACTAATATTACCTTGCATTAAATTTATGTGTTACAATTTGGAGGTTAAGCTAGCCACCGGCACTTGAAAACGATACGTGAGTTAAATCATTAATTTTAAATAAATTTGAAAATTCAATAACTTAACAGACTTTTTATGTGGCGACGGATTAACAGTACAAGGTGTTACCACCCCTATTTCATCCCATGGGTGTCGTAATAGGGGTCTAAGGAAGTAAGTCATAACAACAGTACTGTGAAGAGAAGTCAAGTCGTCTGGCCAACTTGGTACAGTAGGCTAACTGAACTGTCTCGTTGATCTAGTTGACGTATACGACTGGACATCAAGAGGTCTTGGGTGCCAAACCCGGGTCAGACCAAAAAATATATTTGAGGTTTTCAGTCCATAGAAATGCTGTCCGGAGTTCGGAAGTAGGGCCCTTAATTAGCGGGCTTTAGAGCGCATGTAAAACTGTTGGTTCTGGTTGTGATCTCTTGCCGTGTTGTGTCAGATAGCCGTCCCATCGGATTGTGAGAGTAGTAAGGAAACAGAGAGTGCACCTGCGTTTGCGCACATATTTGTCCACTATATCTTCTGTCTAGTTCGCTGGTCTCCGTTGAGACTGGTCGCATTGTTCAAAATATGTCCAGCAGTGGACTATGAAAGGTTGTTTAGAGCTACTTACTCATAATTCAGAACTTTAATAAAAATATATAACAAAAAAAAACATTGCCAACATAAGTCAAAAACAACGGCCATACAGTGTCCGATTTTCTGTTATGTCGGCCAGCGAATGGCCTTCTTTATTTCGTTTATAGCGTTCGTTAGTGATCGGAGTCCACTTATAGTATACTATAGATATAATGCTTCGTTAGTCTATAAGTACCTTCAATGTTATACATTATGATACAGCATAATTTTTTGCTAGTCAATAAAATAATTTTTAGGCTGACTAATTTTTTTATTTTCCTTTGTAAGACTCCATCTCACACAAATTCCTATAAACCTTTTTCACAAAGGGGTTCGGCTTTAAGCCTACTACGATATGGCTGAATTTCAATTTTTTTCATGTGGAGTGACTGCCATCAGACCTCCACAACTCAATTTCAGGTAGATTTCAGCACGAACGGGCTAGCTCGACCGGGGCAGTACTACCCTCTCACAGAAGACCAATTTAAAGCGACAGCATCCGTGTTGTCGTTTTCATTAGTGAGTGCGAAACCGAAGGCCCATTGATGCAGGGGTGACAGTCATCGTGGTGACTGTGTGAACCTTTATGCCACAATGACTGTCATGCCTTTCATATGCCCAAGCATGGCGTGAAAAAACATCTCACTAGGCCGCCATAGTGTGGGTCACCATACTGCATTGTCTGCATTTGCAAAGAGTATCGTGACCACAACTCTTGGATTCTATTCATGCTTTCAGTCAGGCAAAAAAAAAAACAGATGTGAAGGGAGCCAAAGCAAGGGATACCTCAATTGGTGGTTGAAAAAAGTTGGAGTGTCAAGTTTAAGCACCAAATAAATGATCCATCTAAATCAATTTACATTCAAATAGAAAGTTCGTGATCTCGTCCTCAACGAACTAGTGGAACTATCTAATCCTTAGCATACCTCATATGCCGGTATTCATGACATATATAATGGTATGTCTATTCGTATAAATTCCTTTATGTACGTTTCTATTCGTATTTATGATATGTTCATTGTGTGTATATATATATTTATAAGTTTACATAAGGTGTGCCTAACCTTTGTGCACCTTGTATAATAGACAAAATGACACCTTAGTCAAATTAGTTACTTTTTATCATCTGTCAAAACGACCATTTTATATGAAAAATGTACTAAATACAAAACTGTGACGTCACTGTTTTAGACTACTCAATTGAACAATACATTTCACTGTATATTTGATTGAAATTCTTAATAATAATAAAAGCTATGTTAGTTGTATTTTCCGAGATGTTTCGCGATATTAGTTTTAATGAAGTGGACATTGGTATTTATTTACGATACAGTCATCTACCCAATTTCCACACCACTCGAAGGTTGACTAGCAGCGAATGCCCTGGGCATTAAGTCCGCCGATGTACAAATATAGTGTATAATTAAATGTCAGTTAAAGTTTTTATACATTTATTTTGTTTACAATTGACAAAATGGATACACTTGAAGCTCAGCTTTTGCAAGAACAAGTTCTAAAATAATAATATATCACAAATTATCACATAATATTGTAAAATCAGACTACAGTTACAATAATACGTAAATATACTAATTATATAGCGTGCTTAGGGTTCCCGCCAAAAACTTAGGGTCCCAAGTCAACTTCACCTGCACGATTAGTGGTGCACCTGCTAATCGACTAACGAGTCTTTGACAAACAAAAAGTTAATAGTAGAATAACTTATTTTCTAAGGACTTTTTTTATAAAATACTTTAGAGACAATGTTTGCTTCTGAATAAATATTATCATCATATATCATGGCATAAGCTAAAATATTGCCACTTTAAAATTTCAAATATTTAATTAACTTTCCTACCAATGAAATCACTACTTATTTTCCGTCCTTATTTTTTCTTCGAATTTCATTCGGACTAAATGAGACTTTGGTATTTCCTAGCTAATAATAATAACCTTTCAAATCAATTCATAAATCAACTACAAACAAAAAACTAAAAAGAAGAGACCTTTGCTTTAAAGTCGGTCGAAAAGAAAATAATAAATAGCTAACCACATATTTATCTATAAAAAAAACCAATGATTATTGTTATTTGTGGAAGTAAACAAAACTGACAATATATATACGGCAATAATGTATAAATCCCTCGTTCTAACAATGAAGGTATATTATCATTGTCATTATATATCGCTAATAAGCTTATGCCAACACAGACTTCTTAATTCAAAATTAAAAAATAATTCCTAAATAAAACTAATTGCAAAATAATATTCGTGAGATTCACGACAAATTACAAATAGATATAATTCGAATAAAATATTTTAATTAATCTCCATTAATCTCTCCATTTTTATAAACAGGCAATTTTCTTAAACATAACCTCTCAAACTCGGAGAGAGCTAACTAACTGGGTACTCCAAGTATCTTTTTTAAGATACAAGGCTAAAGTCATCTTCAGCCTAAATTAGAACCTCAGAAACAGACAAAATGTTTAACTGCAATTAAAAAGAAGGTATTCATGAAGAATTTTTGGTATTTCCAATTCTGGAACGACATCAATGAGGGTAGTCCTGAAATATCTTCTCAGGAATATCCTAGATTGTGCTAATAAGGAAATTGGAGTCTTAGCACGGTGCATTAGAGCTTCTTTTTGTTGAGGAGTGACTACATTGTTCCTCTTGATCATACAGAGATCAAATGCTTCGGCCGCTTCAAGGAGTAAATAGAAGATGTGCTGATATTCTTCTGGGGTGACGTTCTGGAGATGGTTGAGGATGCCGTCTGGATCACGGAATTGAGTTTTCATAATTACCTGAAGATGAAAACAATATTTCATTGCTATCAAGTAAGATATTTTCTCATTTCCCTTCAAATTTTATGGGGACATGGCATATGGCATACTGGCCAGTATTGCTATAAATATGTTTGTCACAGAAACTCATTATTAGCGTTTTTTGGTAAGGTTTGAAGAGTTACGGAACGACAGAATTAGCACCCATGAATAAATAATGCAAAATGGTTGTTCATTCAACAAGTTCACACTTGTAGTTTATTTTTAAGTATAATTAAATAAATATTATGTAGTATTGGATGCTACTTACCCTAGCACCATATCTCAACAGTAAAGTGATAACCTCCGTGCTGGGTGCCACGTTGCTCGCCAGGTACTCAGCCAGGGCTGGCCGGAGTTGTGTCGCGTCTTCATCGTTGTATACCTTCAGGTTCGGATCTGCTCCACTTTCTAGAAGAATCTGGAAATAATGATTATGCTACTTCAACGAATGTATTTTTCTGTGATTTTTATGGTACTAGAGGACAAATAAGGAAACGGGTCAACTTGTAATCATCAGGGGACCTTTTTGGACCTCTTCACCCCTACTGAAGGGAAGTGGAACGGGAAATGGGTCACCTTATAATCACCAGGGGACACTCTTGATCCCCCTAAAATACCTATTGCGTGGAAGTCGAACTCTTTAAAAAGTTCTCCTCCACTTGGAAAGACTCTTAGTTCATCAATCATCAGAGTACTGGTGATGATAGACAATATGTTTTCAGGTCATAGATCTAACTCACTTTGACAATTTCCTTCCCATTTGCGATGTTGTCGGAGCAGGCGACGTGCAAGGGGGACCCGATGACAGAACTTGAAGCGTTCACTTGGGCACCTGCAGGATTAGAGAAATAGCTACATTTATGTACACTTTAGTTATGATAACAATCGCTTTAGCCAAGATATACTCGAACGTGTATCGCGTTGATTTTTTCAACCATCGTAAACGTCTTAACAAGAGAATACTCTTGTATTATTGCCTAATATTTTGTTTTGACTTCAAAACTTAGCGTTGAGAGCTAGTTTTCTAATAAAGTTCTGCTAAATAAGATATAATTATGTTAATAATAAACTTTTTAACTTCTTCGGACATAATTTGGGCAACAGAAATTGTTAAAACACAGTACATTTTATGCATGTTTGTGATGCTCTTACAAAATCTATTTTTTTTAAATTGAATAAAGTCCAGAAACAAGATGTCACTTTTCAAAAAACGCTTAACAGTATAGAATTACTTAGTTCTGATCTGACTTCATTTATTTTATTTTAATTAAAAAATACAGCTCTACTAAGAACTATACAAATATGAATGAAACGGACAAAGAGCACCCAGACTCTGAACAGTAATTAGTGAATCGCAAAGTGTTGCCCTTTGCGGGGATCAAAACCAAAACTCTCAGCGCAGTACAGCACTATACCAGTCAAACCCTGTCAGGTTTGAGTAGGCAAATTACGTCAGAAGTCTACTTACCAGCATGTAACAGCATCTGTAGCATGCTAACGTCTCCTTTCAATATGGCAAGGTCCAGAGGACTCGGCTTGCTCAGTTCTGGACACTCATAGTTCACCCGAGCACCTTGCTTCACTAATAAATTCACCACCTCTGGGTTGCCTGGATACAAAAAGACATTATTTAGAATGTTCATTTAATAAAGAAACATAATACAGTTGATTAATTTAGTTAGCTAAATGTTTAGTTTAATATTCAAGTATCTGGATAAAATCCACTCATTTCAGAAACCTTTCTCATTATCATTATGTATAACATCACGTAGTGTAGGACGCCCTGCGGTGTGATGGACCGGCGAATTAAAGAAGGAACCTGGCAGCAGATGGATGTGAATTGCACAAGACCGGGTAGTTGACGTTCCTTGGGGGAGACCTTCGTTCAGCAGTAGATAGCAATAGGTTCAATTGATTGATTGATTGATAAAATCACAAATGCAAGACAAACGATTGATTAATAACGAAGCAGAAACTCACCACTGAGAACGGCATAATGCATGACGGTTCTGTAGTCACTCCGTGCGTCGGCCATAGCGTTAACATCGGCTCCAAAGCTGATTAATAGCAACACAGCGTCCATACCCTGGAAAGAGTTCAATCGTGAGCATCCTTAACGTATTATCCTGCATCATGTTTAGTTTTCTTTATTATCAACAGCCTTTGCTAGTCAACTGCTGGACACAATTCAAATTGTCCTTTGCAGTGCTGTCATCCTGCGGAGTTTGCTCCCCCTGCGATACCCACGGGATTAATAATAGTGGTGATACACCGTATTTTTAATCCGTCATCACGTCATCCGACACGGTTACGATAGATATATGTATGTAGGATGAGTAAAACTTACCTTCCTTTGTCTAGCAGCCTTCATAAGGGGTGTGAGTCCAGCTCTATCCCTGGAGTCAGGGTTCGCTCCAAAAGTGAGCAGTAACTCTAAATATTCTGGGTCTGAGACCAAGTTTATCTCTGCACCGAAGAAGTAGCGTTTATTCGGGTCAGCACCATGTTCTAGAAGAAGACGGGCGACCTCCTAAAAAAAGTATTTATAATAAATTGTAGTGCTTGCAGCTAGAAAATAGAGTGTGTGGTAGAAAATTCGGTCCATCTCAAACATGTATCTTGAATTTTTCCAAAAGTTCAAATATTCTGAAAAATTAAGCAATTATGTGAACTGGGTTGTGATTTTAAACTCTAAGGCACCAAACTGATCAAATCAAATCAATACTACGGTGGTGACGTAAATGGAAAAATTGATCTGTGGATACGCAATTGTGAAGTTGCGTTAAACAATCCCATTTATGAGATTGGTTTTCAATTTGTAATAACCGCGAGAAAGCACCTTCCTCTTGATTCCGATTCCGAGTGAAAGGGTGAAGTATTCCACGTTTCCATGAACGGCACTAATCACTTACCAACCAGTCTGCACTTCTGCCTCCGTTAGCATAAAAAAATGTCACAGCAGAAAAAAAAACAAAAATTTCCAAAATTTGGTACAGCTTTCTTTAATATTTATTGTACCTATCTCCATTAAGATAATACTTACATAATGTTTGTTTCTAATAGCCAATCTCAGTGGTTCATCACAAAGAGTGGTTCGAGGGAACTCTTCACCCGTATCAGGTCTATAGTCCACCGCTGCACCACTTTGCAGCAACAACTTGACAAGTTCGGTGTAACTATAAATTAAAAAATCATCTAAATAAAAAAAAACCAAATATTCAGTTACTAAATAATCTTCTACAAGAAATTTTCTTTTATAATACATAATCATCAACAGCCTTTTACAGTCCACTGCTGTACATAGGCCTCTCCTTAGCAAGGAGGTTTTGGCCGGCCACGCTGGCCAGACAGGTTGGAATAGGATTTGTTTCAAGTTTTCCTTCTCTTTGTAATGATGTTGTCTTGTATACTTGGTCCCTTAGTCGTCTTTTACGACACCCACGGGCTGAATAGGTTTTCTCTTTTCGAAATATTCACTCTCTCGCTAATTTGATATCCTGTCAAAAGATCTAAAATCAAAATATGTGATATGGTACAGTCGCAAAGTTTTAGGAAATATTTCTTACTCATTTCACTCTATAGTGTATCTCTACGATATGTTTGTTTTATACTTCGCATACAATGTGTAATGTGTGTTCAAATCAGAGGTAACCACTTCCTCCCCCACCCCAATATTCCCACACGGGGAAAATTTAAACAATAGTTATATTATTCTAACCCATGCTCAGCAGCAAGATGTAGCGCGCTGTATCCGCAATCGTCTCTAGCATTCACATCACATCCTCGAACAACCAAAAGCCTGGTGGCTTCGAGGTACCGTTGCCAAATCGCGTAATGAAGTGGACGTAGACCTTGGGTCACTGGTTCATTTACCTGTAATGTAAGACAATGATTTACAGGAACTTATGATTGCAACTGTTTTCGGGAAAAAAACGCAAAAGAATTCGCTCTCATGTGTAAAAAAAAGAAGTAGTATGTGGATGTTTGTCTAAGAGTATAATTGCACGAAGTGTTAGACTAGAAGAAATATAATAAACCGAAAGACCTGTTTCAACTTATCCAGTACTGATTGGTTCCTGTGCCCTGGTTTACAATTTGAGGTTTTTAACGTCACGGCAGCGTCCTCCTTGTTTTTATTTGAATATTCCATTTTAAGTAACAGATGATCCTGATGATTGAGTCAGCGGTCTTAAATTTAATTTTCATCCAGGACAAGTAATTGCTGTGTCTAGTATGTTTACCGGTAGTCTGATAACTGTAGCATGGGCTCTGCTTAGTTTAAGATCAAACAGAAGTGTGCGTGAGATAATAAAAAAAAACTGACCTTTGCTCCACAAGCAAGCAGAATTCTAATCTCATCGAGAGGCACCATTCGAATGATGGAGTCCGCCAGCTCCCTCTGCATCGACTTCTCTGATATTACCTCCGAAGGCATTGTCACTGGAACAAGTAACATTAAACTTTAGAATCAAATTATCCTATATAAACCTTGGTAAAACTTTTTACGTTCCTATTGCACTGATTGTTGTGGGTTCAAACCCTACATGAGATAAAACTTGTTTATGTCATCAACAAGTTGTTCTCAGTCTGAGTGATCTTTGTTCCACTTCATGTATATTTGTGAAGTCATCCGTGACATAGGAATGAAAAAAATAGGTGATCGGGAGAGCCATGCTTCAGAATATATGAGCTGACTCGACCATAGACAGTCTTACAAAAAAAAATTTTAACCTGCTTTTCCAAGAGTGAGTGTGGTTACCGATATTTAACTTTCGTATGGTGTAGATGGAAAACATACAAACGGATCGCTTTATGCAGGAGCATATACAACTTAAGAGTCAAGTGCATTTCTGCCTTTAGAATGCCTCCTTTCATATGGAGAAAATTCACGAAGAAAAAACTAAGAACCGATTCCCAACGAGGCCATAATATCACACCAGTCGAACCATATATGTTGAAGCGTAGCTCTTCATCGATAAATTTGCTTCTTCAGACATACTTCCACAAGTCCGATACAAGTAAAAATAATCATAAAACTAACACACACCTTTGCCTACTGGACCTCTTCCATCAACTAACCATCAACAACAGAGATTATCATACGTCTGATTGATAATAATGCAGTTTTATCTATCACATGTCTTTCAAAGCTTTAAATAGTGTCATTTACGCAAATGTCAACTCGTGTTGTGAACAATACGCATTATCAGTCAACAAGCTTGTGACAAATTGAGTATGTATGTATGGATGCCAACTTCGTAAGCATTACAGATAAAATAAAGTTAACACGAGGGTTTCATGCATTCATCGATGTCTTTTATTTTAAATTACTATCGAACTTCTGCAGTTGCACCGACATTTGTGATTACTGCTCGGCTTTTATCGATCGTAGCGTGATATTTTATTGCTTATATCGTGTGTAAAGAAATACTCTATCCACTACAATAACTTTTATTTAAATCTGATTAGCAGTTTCAGAGATTTTACGTTTAAACCAACAAACTAGTTTAAGACTCTTCAGCTTTATTAGAACGGTTGTTAATCTTTCATATTTATGTTTTACCATAATTTTACAATACTCTATGACACACATCGCCTTCCAGTAACAAAAGTCAGCCAATCGCTCCAATATCGCAGCCTAGGGGACGCGAAATAAATATTAAAACAAGTAGTTAATACTTAAGACGTAAAATTAACTCAATTGATATGTATCTCTTTGTTTTGTTAGTTTCTCTTATGCCTTTTTATTTCTATCTGAACCTAATTCTGTGTTTGATTGCGCTAAAAATCTCCATAATTCTGTTATAAATAGGAAGAAATATATAGCCCCGGTTTTTGCAATATTGACGCATGGTTCGTATTAATCATAGCGTGATGTCACATAGCCTAAAGTTTTCTTTGAAACGCGAGTTATCCAACACTGCAAGAATTTTACATTCTGAAACAGTAGTTGATTTACGCGTTCAAACAAGCTGATGATTTTGATGTAGGGGTGACAGTTATCGTGGTAACTGTGTGAGCTCTACACTGCCACAATGGCTGTCATGCCTTTTACGTCCCCAAGCGGGTCGTGAAAAAGCATCTCACTAGGCTGCACCTGGGTCTATGTCACCTGTATTCGCAATGAATATAGTGATCACAACTCTTGGTTTCTATTCATGATTTCCATCAGGCAGAGTAGAATCACTTTGGCAGGTTCTTAATATAGTTTACACAACTTTGTTTTTGTTCCTTTTTACACACTTCTAACAAATTAATTTATGAGTTTTATGTTTTGCCGTCATTATATATATGATACTGTGCCAAACTAGTTACTAATATGATGTCGAGTTATTATTTGTCTATGATCTCAGAACGTCTGAAAAGTTTGTCATAATCGGAAACAAAAAAACACGTACATAACTACACAATTCTCATATTTTGGCAAGCTCACGTTAAAAATGATTTCACGCTTTTAAAAATCTAACAGGCATATTTTGTGGACAATTTTATAATATCGTTGATAAGTCCAATCCGATCTGCCTCAATCTAACGTCAAATCTGTCTCTATGTGTTTTAAATCACCCAAATAGATTCACTGCACGGATGGAAGGGAGCCCGCCACTTCCAACTGCGCTGAGTGCTGTGTTTTCGATCCACATATGAAACAACACTTTATGTAATCCACATTTTGAGACTGGGTGTTCTTAATACGACTTAGGATATACATTGCGGGAGCGTTATTTAAAAAAGAAATAAAACAAATAATCGTGCTCACCGCACAATTAAATGCCCTGGGTGAGAATCCAAACCAAAACCTCCGCTTAATCAGTTAGTGTCGTTCACCACTAGATCAACAGGCCAATAAATATATAGCTGGGCCACGAATTAGTTAACATTTGAAAAAATCGTGTAAAAAAACCATTGGATATATTATAAAAATTGTCTGTTTACAAGAAAGCTAATTAGTTGGAATTTATTTTTAAAAATTACACCGTTTCGACATTTGCACTCTTCTACGCGAGCACCGAAATTTTCGAATACTCGGCGGCAAAGAGACCGCGCCATCGCCAGCATCTCTTCGCTGATTTTTTCTTTTAGTTAATGTAGTGTATTTGGTTTATTGATATAGACACGATTCTTCAAATAACCTCATAAAAAGAAGTCTACTGGGAACTTCTGGGTGGCCATAGAATGTCACCTCGTCTGAAAATCAGATTTTCCGGAAACATGCGTTTGACTACCGGCAGGGATTCATTGGATATGTGACAAGTGGCTACATCTTCTTGAAACCATTTGTTACAATTGTAGCCAGCAAATCCCAGTAGCATCGATCCCAAGAACTCCCGTAACATGTTTGTACGGGATGTTAGATTGAAATGTTATCTAATCCTTGCCCACCGTACACTGCACCATCCATTCATATTTATCTTCGCACGTTTTACATCTGAACAACAAAATAGAAATAGATTGATACTTAGATCGAAGCATCCATCCGTAAAAGCTGCAATAAACACGCCACAAATAACTAAATATACACAACAGAACTTTAAGCATAAATATTATGAACTACGCCGCAGAAAAATGGAAAAATATGCGTCAAAACAGATACAGATTGTAAATACCTTGTAATACTTTAATTAGATAACATAAAAAACAAGCCAACTGCGTGTCGGGCCACAAACAATGTAAAGTTCTCAATGTAAACAAGTTTCCTTCTAACAATTGTGTGTGGTATTTAGTATGATGACCGAGTTGAGAGAAGACAGACTTGCATCTGTCACTACGAGTATTATTAGCTCTCCCTACCAGTTTTCCTTTCTTTCCTTCGCAGCTTTGTTACGTCTGAAACGATTAAATGTGTTCCCAAGAAGTGCAATAAGGGACACTTTTAAAATTTGACATAATGCGACAACCACAAATCAAATCGAGAAAAGCAGATAAAAATGATGATGGTGGCATTTGAACTGTCGGAAATTACAACAGAATTGTCAATGTATGGCGCGAAAACGCAGCTTAGAGTATTTACGTATGTTCGGAAAAACATTGCCTTTGTGCATCGAAAACACGTGGATAAAAAAAAAACTGCGACACTTCAAAAGTTCCATTACCTTATTTATTTGAATAAAACGTCCACAAGTCTAGCAGACGGCGTCGCCATTTATTTATAAAAGTAAATACAAGTATGGCCGACTGCCAAAAGGCGGGAAAAAGCGCAGATACCGCGCCAAACACTTTACGTCAGGGAGTTTCCTAGAAGGTAAATTGTGTTGCAATTTGTCTAAATTGAAATTAAGGAAAGTTTTGGGTAATTTCTATTTTAGCCGACCGCCTATCTCACGCTAACTCCTCGTGAGAAAGTAGTCATTTAGGAAAAAGGTAAATTGGCATAAAAAAAGGAATACGGCGAGTGAGATTAAGTAAGAAAAACTGTAAATGGTGAATGAGAAATAGGGATGTGATAGCAGTAGATAGAACAGGCTGGAGCCTGAATTGAGAAACTATTTGTCTGTTTTTTCACTGGAAAGGCTACCTAATTTAATATATAAATTGATGACAATGATCACCATCTCCTGGCTGATTTTAGCCCCGGCGTGGCGACCAGTCTTAACGGGGAGACCAGCTAGTTAGCTGCACACACAGGTGAACTCTTTGTTCTCTCACTCTCTGATGGGACGGCTATCCTACACGACCAGGGAAGATGTTATTAAGCCTTTCTATAATCAGAATAACATAATAACAATCATTCAGTTCGACCCGAAAATCGAAACGAGATCTCTTGATTAGCAGTCGAATACGCTAACCGTTAGTCCAGTAATATTATTGATGATATGTGTACATTAGTTTCTCTTATCTACTTGAGCAGTCTGTGTGATGACAGATTAAGAATACAGAATGTCACCATCCTTTATTTATTCCGTGGGTATTGTAAGAACAGCATTGCAAAGAGAAGGAAAACAGGAAGCATACCCTGTACTACGTGTTTCCCTTCCACTACGATCCCGGGTCCTTTAAGCGGGGCGTGAAAAACAATCTCACTAGGCCGCCATCGCCATACTGCACTGTCTTCATTCGCCGTGAGTACGGCGATCACCGCTCTTTGATTCTATTCATGTTTTCCATCACGTAGAATAGAGTCACTTTGGTAGGTTGCTATAAAAAAACTAACTCCTCTGGTCAGCATGGCGTAATAGCCAGAGTAATATATGGCTACATCTAGGTCAAAATCTTCTATCTATAGAGATGTCTATGTCCAGTGACCAGTGTGGTATAATAGGTAGAAACCTTACTAAAGAAAGGCCAATGTCCAGCAGTGTAGATGTGATGTGATATTTTAGTTTCTTCTATGTATTTGAGTACATAAAAATCAAACAAACATGCGCCTTTATAACACCTGCTCGATTGAACTAGATAAAAATAACCCAGAATCGCGCAAAATCATGTTTGTAAACACAAAGCGCACGTGGCGGCCTCTCTTAATCAACCGACACAACTTTCTAAACGTGTCAATGGCCTACAGGAAAACCAAAATGTGTTGATCTGTGATTTTCTTTCAAATGTCTTGCAATTGTGAAGAAATCGGGGCTTAAACATATTTAGTCTCTAATAACCATTTGGATTTATTCCAATTGGGAAAACGCGGTCGTTTGTCGGTACGTATCTGAATTTCAAGGTGAAATATATATTTTTGGTGTTTGAAATTAATGATTTCAGGAATTCCTGGTCAATATATGTTTTTTAATTTTATCCAGAAACTTGTCAGAATAGTTTTGTACACAAGACAATCATTCAATCAATTTGAAGTTAAAATAGCAGGATAAAAAATACATGGACACTACACATATTTTTTATTTTTTTGTTATATTTTAAGAGCCTGCCAAAGTGGCTCTACTCTGCCTGATGGACAGAATGAATAAAATTCAAGAGTTGTTGTAACCATTCTTATTTTGAATGCAGTATGGTGACCCACACCATTATGGTCCAGACAGATACTTTTTCACGCCCCGCTTGGAGATGTAAAAGGCATGACAGTCATCGTGGTAGTGTATTGCACATACATACCACGATAACTGTCACCCAAGCATTCATAGACCTCCGGTCTTGCACTCACCAACGAAACACGACAGCACTAATGCTGTCGCTTTAGGTTGATCTTCCGTGTGAGGGTAGTACAACCTCGATCGAACCAACAATTGCCTTACTTGCGTAGTGTTTTACAAGGAATAATGTATGTTTTAATTTGATAGCTCATTTCTGCGGCTGGTTAGAATACAGATGGAGTAAGACAATCGAGCGCTGTAAAGCCCAGGTGACAAATTCGAAAAAGAAACAAATGCTAAATCATTTGTAAAATATATTTGATGCCGTTTTTTGGATGTCGTGCTATTATATCACTGACAATCGACTGTCTGTGGTTTCGCTAGCGTGACTATTTCTCAGTTCTCGTTTCTAACTTTGAAAATGACCAGCTTCAATAAAACTGTTAAT
Organism: Hypercompe scribonia; assembly: GCA_949316085.1. Classification (NCBI taxonomy): domain Eukaryota; kingdom Metazoa; phylum Arthropoda; class Insecta; order Lepidoptera; family Erebidae; genus Hypercompe; species Hypercompe scribonia. Next base: position 8,594,852 of record OX438997.1, read on the forward strand.
ATCTTAATTAATTTAGAGGAGAAATTTCTAAAAATCCTTTGATAGTGTTTATTTATAACATAAAAATCATCAGCTACCAGAATTTTAAGTTTGTAGCTCCAGCAGTTTGGGCTCTGCATTGATAAAAGCAAATGGTGCAACTGCTCATCGACGGACGAGGCTCTGACAAACAAAACATATCGATTAGCGCCAATAACCTCGCCACCTATTACGTGGGTATAAAGTGGGTATTTAATATACGTCTTCCTACTTCTCTGGGAAAACAGACGTGATTTTATGCATGTATATCAGAGCACGTAAATTTATGTGACCTGACATTTCTTGCTCACTTCAAAATTAAAAAGTGTATTTTGAAAAAGCAAAGACAATTTTAACATATACTTTGTCAACAACGTCACACGTCACGTCAACAACAACATCTTGTCCAGCAGTGGATATTAAGGTGTCAATGCCACGAATTTCTGAGTTCAACCTCAAACCAACATTGCTTGTTGACATCTTCATGCGTCATAAAATATTTATAATCAACTTTCATTACGTTATGTAATAAATAATCTTTGACAGTTATGCGGTATTTCATTCACGTGTCAATGTGTTGGACACCAATATGTCATATAGAGCCAAGTGGATCTTGATTTGTTAGCAGAAATTGTCTTATAACATATCTATACCAATATTACAAGAGACGAGCGTGTTTGTTTGAACGCGCTAATCTCGAGATGTAATAGTAATCATCATCAACAGCCTTTTGCAGTCCACTGCTGGACGTAGGCCTTTCCTTAGCAAGTAATAGTGCAATTTGAAAAAATCTTTTAGACGCCACTTGTAAGGAATTTATTATGTTTGTATATAGAAAACATACTCAGCAAGTATACGCAGTACGTTAATTCGATCTCAAAACATCCCATCGAATAGCTTTCGTATCACATTCGTGCACTTGAAGCACAATTTTAGTACTGCGCTATACTCATGTAGTGTATGTAAACCCTGGTGTACAAACAAAATAATATCTATCAATATAATCCACAAATCAAATTATCATAGATATTTCAACAATTCTATGTGACGACAGCACAATGTCAGTGGCGATGTCATAAGTCTGTGATCTCTGCCAATCATGTACCCGTTGCTATGGTTACCATCTAATTTTAATAGTAATTTGTACAGTATGACCTTGCAAAGGCGTTTAGTCTTCAATTGGTGATATTTGTAACGAACTACTTGAAAGGTCGAGGGTTCAATTCCCGGTCAAATAAAACATTTGTGTGCATCAACATGTAAATTTTGATTTTGTCTAGATGTTTCTATTTATAATACGCATGTGTTTACAAAAATATGTATTTATATCAGTTGTATAACCTATAGTACAAGCTCAGATTTTTTGGGGCCAAATGGCTTTGTGTTAAATGTGTTTTTATGGAAAAGGTGCCAAAAACCTTGACCAGTAAACAACTTGACATCAAATAAAACTTCCATTTTTGAACGGGCACTTTTCGTTTCCGAATCCAACGGGGTCATTGTCGGGATTAAGGATTGCGCGGGTAAATATAGCAGCCATGTTGTTTATATTTCGGCGCCATTACAAATAGCCCGATAAAAGTGTGTCTGCTTTTTTGCATTTCATTTACTACGTTGTTTTAATTCAACTGACTTTTTTGTATTTGTTACTTCCATATTCTATAATTTATGAACCGATTTTAAGAATATACTTTGTTTAAGAGCATAAACTTTACTTTTAGTCGCATTTACATTTAAAAAAATATATAATTGACATTGTTTTCACAAATATTTCTTAAGACTGATTTAAAAACTTCAATGGTTACTGTTTTTATTATTATTGTTCTTCGCTTTATTTATCTTCTTTTATTTTTTTTTATTTTCAGTGCCTATAATGTATTATGGTGCCCAGACTATGGCGCTTGGGGTTGTAGAAGGTATGACAGTCATCGTGGCAATGTAAGGCTCACACACTTACCACTTTAACACTTGCATCAATGAGCCTCCGGTCTCAGACAAGCTTAGTTTTTAGGGTGGTTTTTTCATACCCTTTCAATCGTTGACAAGCATTTAACTTTAAGATTGCATATATACTAATCAACAATACCTAGAAATCATTGGTCAGCTGTTTAAAACTGCGTCATAAAATTTATTAATTGACGTATACCTTGGCAAGTCTGGATAGATGCAAGATACAAGCACGTAGGTGTATGTATGTTTGTAAATATTCCAGTCAGAAATAACTGCTCACGTCGGCCAAGTGCAGTCGTAATGCTTAACCAGTACGAGAATAAATTGCACTTCTCAACAATTGGAAATAAACCATTATAGTCTATGGTAAGACTAGCTATAGATAAGGTAAAATTAAGCAAGATTAGTAGTTTGATACCGTGTTAAAAATACCAAATATCACCACCTCTATACCATTCCATGGATGTCGTAAGAGGTTATAAAAAGATAAACATACTACACCGCCATCTAGCGAAGATACATCGAACTATAGAGTATAATGAACTACGGAGCAACTACTAATCCTGTATCGCGAAATAGAGATTCGCATGGCGATTAACATTTAGACGACATCCCAACATTAACCGCTGAGCCGTAGCCCGCCACACATGATCACCTCGCCTAGTCGAAGGATCTTCCCTTTGTGTTGGAGTGACATGACATGCTTCCCTCCACAAGAAACAAGCTACGCAGGACAACAGCACAGCACAGTAAAGAAAAAGAAAACAGGAAACACTCTGTACCAACTCGTCTGGTCAGCGTGGTAGAGTAATATTTGAAGATATTAATAGCAGATCTAGGTCAAAATCTCCTATGTAAAGAGGTGCCTGTGTCCAGCAGTGGATTGTAAGAGGTAGTTGATGAAGATAATGAGAGGAACTTTACTGTCCATCTCCTACCTCCATCACCAGATCCCAATTATCATTACCTGTCTATTAGATTTGACAAAACAAATCATATGAGGCTGAACTTGAGGAGTCACCACATAAAATGAACTTCTAATCCCGTATCACGCTATGAAAGTTTTCGGGGCGATTAATATAGATGTATTTGACGGGCCTGTTGGCCTATTGGTTACTGACCCTGACTGCTAAGCCAGAGGCCGTGGGTTTGATTCCTACTCAAGCCAAATAACTCTGTAATGAGTACGATAATTAGTTCTGTGACTGGATGTAATTTATCTATAATATGTATGTATTTAGAAATATATAAGTATGTTTATCAGCAGTCTGGCTACCATAGTACAGGGTTTGCCGAGTTTGGAACGAAACGGCCGTGTGTGAGCTGTTTGGAGTTATTGTCATTCGTTGGGCTCTGGACTTCCAGATATGATCATCTCACCTGATCGGAGGAGCCTCCTTTTGTGTTTAACGGATAAAATATCGATTTTACATCAAGATTCATTTTTTCTATATTAAGAGCCTGCCAAAGTAACTACTCTGCCTGATGGCAAGCATGAATAGAATCCAAGAGTTGTGGTCACCACACTTATTGCAAATGTAGACAATGCAGTATGGTGTCCCACACTATGGCGACCTAGTGAGATGATTTTTCACACCCCGTTTGGGGACGTAAAAAGCATGACAATCATCGTGACAGCGTAAAGCTTACCCAGTTACCACGATAACTGTCACCCCTGCGTCAATCATAAAAGGAAGCCTAGAACTCTGTACTTGCAACTAAAGCTTGAATGCTGCTTCTCGAATTTATTGCTCACAGCTAAACACTTTCATATTAACATCAAACAAAAACAAATTTAGTTCATATCATTGGATTATGGTCAGGAAACTGCTGCTAGGAGGGATCTGGATGTCGTAATAGCAGCTGTTCCTGGATCCCTCCTATGTTGGGCGCAGAATGGCACACCGTGTGGTTTTAGTCGGCTCGATTCCGACACACCACCCGGTGAGGTGAAGGCCCAAGGGGGTTTCCACACGTAAAAAAAGAAAAAAGGGCTAAGGAAACTGCTAGTGGTCCAGGTTAAGTAATATGACTATTTTCTATTGATAGTTTTGATGTATTAAACAGAAGTCATTAATATTATGGATTAGAAAGTTATGGCAAATAATAGGACGACGCTTGGGAAAACTGGTAACTAACTCTCGGCGATAAAAAGTATCTACAAACTACAATAATAAGACGATCATACATCAACAGCCTTTAACAGTCCACTACTGGACATAGTCCTTTACAGAGCAAGGAGGTTTTTGTCTATGTCCAACGCTGGCTGGCTGGCTAAATAATATTGTCATAATATAATCGTAAGTTATTGTAAGTGTTGTAAGTACCCTTAACAAATAGAAGTTAGTGCCAGTTTTAGGTAATTTCAGTTCGATTTACGTGAGTTTTCTTGGTTCGATAATGTTTATTGAGGTAAATTATATTTAGATGTTATATCACTGCACTTTATTTAAAGTAAAGTAGCACAGGGAAATAATCTCACGCTATTGTAGAGTCCCATAACAAAGTCACAGTTATTTAGTACAAAAATATCATACAACAAAGCTTATTATATTAGTTAAAATTACTTAATTTAAAACTAAAAGAAATAAGAAAAATGTCAACGTGATAATAGACAAAGCGACTTACCTTTTAACGGCGATTGAACAAAATAAATCCACAGAGGAATTACACCACAATGACCTTTGCTTGGTCGCAAAATTGGCGCGAATTCCCGCGCTGTCACCTGTCAAACGTCAAATTATTGCCTCAATCAATTAAATATTTATTGTTTGTTTCTATTGTATTTTTATATTCTTATTTGACGTCTGTACACTTTACTAGACTAGATTTGACTGTTGTTGCGATGTACAAACGCAATCTGGAGTTGATCCAAGCTGGCGGTTTGCCAACTACGAAGTGCGTTGTGTCCGGTGTTAGGGTAGAGGGTTTTGTTTTCAGTCATCGTTTTAAACAAACACATTAAAAAAAAATATTAATAAAAATCTCTTTTGTCTATAATTTCAATCTAAAAGGTGAGTTTAGTCTGGTCTTGTAATATTAATTCATGTTTAGTAACTTTCTGGTGGTTTTGAGTTTTTGCCCGACCTACCCAAAAGAGCGTTGCCAGTGTCGCGCTTCGTGTCATTAATATTGACAAATGCTGGCTATGTAATACGATGGCTGGATTTCGTATGCCGTATGTATGTACAAGTACTACTACAGCTACTCAAAACCATTGTCCTTTCTTCAATAGGCCAACCCAAACATACTGTACCGTATAGTTTTTATTTAATCAATGTTCCTGGACTTGAAAAAACACCTCTGTGGTTTGGTTTCGGTATTTCTTCCCAGAGTGAGTCTCAGAAAACGTCGGCGTCTTCTAACTATAAACCTCATCGTGTAAAAATATCTGTAAAAGATTTACTTACAGAAATAAATATCATTTATTATCATTTTTTATCTGACAAAAAAATACATTCAGAAAACAGTCTAACGGTCATTGCGTCAGTCATAAACAAAATGGGATAATTAGCAGGAAAACAGTGATAAAAATGATGATCACAGTTTATAGGGACTTATATAACCTATATCACAATATTAGCCGCAATGTACCCACATACATATTTATTTATTTATTCTTCCAGCTTCCGATTCCTAATAAGTGAAACTGCAAATCTATTTGTTAACATATATTTGTTTGTTACTCAATTACATAAGACCAGATGAAAGAAACTATATGAAATTTGACACAAAGACAGTTCCTGGTCTGGAATAATAGAGCCTTAAGCCTAGAAAAAAATTAACGAAATTGTTGCTGAGAAACACTAAGTATTACGTAAAATATGAATGACGGACGGTAATAATACCTCTTACCCTACTTGCCACACACCTTGCTCATCCCTTTGTATACCATTTGAGAACAAAGATTTACATTACAGAACAACGAACTTGGATCAACAGCGCATGCGCAGTTTGTAAAGAAATCAGTTATAGACCAAAGTCAGCTGATTTCTAATCTATCAACTATCAATGACATATCTATGCTAGTATTACAAAGATGAAGTTGTATGTTTGGGCTTTAATCTCAGAAACTACTGGTCCGATTTCAAAAATTGTTTCAGTGTTAGATAGCCCATTTATTTAGGAGAATTATAGGTTATATACCATCATGTTACAACAAATAGGAGCGGAGCATGAATGAAAAATGTTACAGAAACGGGTGAAAATGATTCCTTTTGAGAGCTTCTGTTGCGTGCTCTTTAAATGTATGACAAAAAGAAACCCTTTAAAAGTTGTAAAAAAAGTCCACGACATCATAATAATATGTCTATCTTTTAAGATTAGCTCACTATAATCTTTTTTATGGTTATTCGCATCAAATTTGTTCACGCCGTATATTACGCTACGATCAATCAAAGACACAGACGAAATTGCGCGAGCCAGCTAGTTATAAAATAAAATCTATCCACTGAGTTTGTTCTCTTTCTGTCTGCCTGTCTGAATGCGATAAAGTAAAGGAGTATGACAGGCAACTTCTTATCAGAAAATTTATGTAATATAGTTACTTCGGTTCAGATGGCCTTCTTCTCCTTGCTACCTTCCTGTGGTATATTCAACTCAGGCATAACATACCATAGGAACACAGGCAAGGAAGGAGGATATGTTCCTCCATTATCTATGGTACACGTATTCTTATTCATTCAATTCATATTCAACAATAATATTAATATCTTTATTTATTTCTCCTCAAAAAAACAAGACTTTATGTTACAGAAAATTAATCTTGTGTAGCGGCTTCTTCATTACAACACAAAGAAAATATACAACAGCGCCATCTAGCGAAGATACATCGAACTACGAAGTATGAACGAAACGTATGAATGTAATGAACTACAATGCAACTACTAATCCTGCATCACGATATAGAGATTCGCGTGGCAATTAGCATATGTACAACATTCCAATATCAACCGTGGGGCCGTGGCCCACCAGGCATGATCACCTCGCCTGGTCGGAGGATCCTCCCTTTGTGTCGGAGGGACATATGACACGCGTCCCTCCACATCTTGTTTACAGTCTATGTCAAGTTTATCTTTTTATTTATTTATCTATTGACAAGATTTAAAAATGATGAGGTCTACACTTGAACCTTCGACTCCTTATTCGTGACACCATGGGCGCCATGCAAGGGAGGCAGTAAAGAAAATACAAAAAAGAATATATATTGTTAAGTTATTTCATTATAAAACTCGATTTCATAGGTAATCTAGTATATTTCTATATTGTACGTTGGTTAATATTAAAGTATATGTGGACGTAGAAGCATCCTTCTGAAAATAATTATATAGCATTATCAATATCATCATTAACAGACTAAAACAGTCAACTGCTGGACATAGGCCTCTCCTTAGAAAGGAGGTTTTGGCGTACTGGACCACGCTGGCCAGAGGGGTTGGTGTTGGATTTGTTTCAAGTTTGCTCCCTTAATCGCCTCTTACACCCATGGGATAAATAGAGGTGGTGACACTCTGAATTCCTTATCCGTCACCACTTGGAGATTTACTAATTATATATTTACATTGTTAAAAATAAATTTATTTATAAGTTTGGTGTGAAATTCTGAGGGTGTAGACAGGATACAGATGGATTTCTGGTTAGCTTTCTTAGGAACTGGCCAGGAACTACCACCTCCCTCGACTTTAGGTGGGGATACAAATGGTGGTAAAGTACCGTAAGTAAGTGAGTGAGGTTTGCCGATTCCAAATCTCACCTTCCCTGCCTCCCCTTCCTTACAACGGACTTGTGATGCATGAATTACAGTGCTCATGGGCGGTAGTACTCACCCACCATCAGATACCTTTTCTGTTCGTTTGCCTTTCTATACTATTCTACAAAAGCTTACGATAAATATTAAACTCGACGACCTGATTAAGAATACGATGCGAAATACCGTTATTTATAACTTTGGTATGAAGTTCTGAGGATGCAGACTCCATAAACTCCCTGAATAAGTTTTCAATTACTTCCTGAGTTTTTTCTCTTAGGAATTAATTGAAACCGTAAAAAGTCAGTAAATAGCTTGCGGATGGTTCTGGCCGGTACTGGAAATGACGTATACATAGGTAAACACACGTGACATATACACGTGATCCACTTGTGCCGTTTGTGCTGAAGCTCTCCCAGAGTAAATAATGATAATCTCTTGTTATATGTTATACGTCACTGTTTAAGTTCTCTTAACCGACTTCGTCCAAGTCGATCAGTCATAACATCTTCATCTGTATCATCTATCTACTCTATCTAACGTATCATGCTTGGTTTAGGCCCGCATGACACGTATGTTACCCCTCTCAACAGGGAGACAAATCAAAGTGAAAAATAATAATAATAATAAATAATACATCTGACACACAACGTCATCTAGTTTCAAACTAAGCAGAGCTTGTGCTATAACTAGACTGACTGATAGAATACTTAATTGTACTTTTATTTATATTTATACTTTTTTTTTGTAAATACACACATATTATACATAGAAAACATACAAACTTCAAAACAAATATTGGCAGATCATACAAACATTTGGTCGAACCCGGGAATCGAACCCGCGCAACAGTCACATTCACTACCACTGCGCCACCGAGGTAGTTACCTAAACCAAAACCCCCTATGTAAGGAAAGGGTTACATAGCTCACAGAGGGACCCAGTAGTCAACTATTAGTGTGTCTCGACAACACAGTAACAACGAGTACCTCATTGGTCTAGTGGTTGGCGTATGCGACTGCCGATCAACGAGCTTGAGTTCGATTTCCGGGTCGGGTCAAAAAGTGTCACTGAATTTTTTTGATCAATAAATAATTTAGGAATTGGAGGTCTAACCTCAAAATTTCTCTAAAGTTTCCCTCAGGAGAGGGTCTGACCAAGCACGGCGTTGATCCTGAAGGGGACCTGAAATAACATGGCCCAGGGTCCCCTTCAGAGTAGGACGCCTGAGACCGGCCACCGGGGTGGTTTTTAGTGGAAATACCACATACTCCTGGCTCCTGCGTGCCGAGCCGGAGATCCGAAGGGATTTTCCACCCCGTCAACAAAAAAAACCCCGTGTTTTGGAGAGTGTATAAAGCCATTGGTTCTGTGCCTAACCCCTCTCTGGCCACGTCGGATAGGTGGATTCGGATTGTGGGAATGAAGAAACAGAGAGTGCAGCTGTATTTGCGTACTCAATTATACACATCTCCTACGTTGTTAACTGGTCTCTATTGAGACTGGCCGCTGAAATCAGCTAAGAGTACATCATCACTATTCAAATGATGATGATTACGTAATGGGTAAAACCTATTACCGTTAACCGAACCCATAAAATTCGAAATAGACATTTACATGTTTCTCAACACTTTCGTATTTTAGATTAAAAAATACTGCTTTGTGATAATTTTTAAATTAAAATTTAACAGTAGGATGTCTCGAATAGGATTTTTTACCATCTAAATCAATATATCTAATGTCTATAACGATGTGATTATAAACGCAGCTGAGTGAATGGTAGATGTTGTGAGATATCAAATTAAATATCGCTTAGCTGGGTCGGATTACTTCGTGACGACATCTTAGTTCCGCTGAGACACACCGAGGCCGGATGTTTTCTTTTCTTTAAGGTGTATGTGACGAACACATGTTACCTGGCCTTAGCAGAATATCCACTTAAACCATTAGATCAGTCGCAAATTTATTTTCATTTTGCAATTATTTCAAGAATACATAACACACAAACACACGCACACGCGCACACACATGCACACGCATATGCACGAATATACACAGACATAGATAGTTCCTATATACAAGTGTGTATATATATATATCATCAACAGCCTTTTACAGACCACTGCTGGACATAGACCTCTCCTTAGAAAGGAGATTTTAGCCCACGTTGTCCAGACGGGTTGGAATAAGGTTTGTATCAATTTCTCTTTCTCTTCACAGAGCAGTTGTCCTGCATAATTTGTCCCTTTTCGCCTCTTACGACACCCACAGGATGAATAGAGGTGGTGAGATTTCATATTCTTAATCCATCACTACACATTTTAAGTAGGTAATGTGTTCATTATCAAGGAGGTTTTGACCTGCTATACCACGCTGACCAGACGGGTTGGAATAGGGTTTGTTTCAAGTTTTGCTTCTCTTTGTAATGATGTTGTCTTGTATACTTGGTCCCTTAGTCGCCTTTTACGACACCCACGGGGTGAATAGGGGTGGTAACACTGTGTATTCTTAATCCGTCACCACACGGACATATATTTATGTTAATTTAAAATTTTATTTTCACGTATTTACGTATTATTTATTTTGTTTAGTCTTTATAGCGTTTGATTTTGTATAACCTGAGCCGGAACGAGAACCCTGGGTCATAGGCAATTTTATGGCTACCACAGGCACCACCTTCAACCGAAGTATTGCCTAGCAATGTACGAGTAAGTCACTTCGTAAACTAAATAATGTACTTCAGTTTTAGCGGGAAAAGAATTAAAAATATATATAAATTTTATGTACACTGGATGCGAATTGCCCAAGGCCGGGATCGTTGGCGTTCCTTGGCTGACATCTTCGTTCAGTAGTGGACGGCGATAGGTTGATTGATTGGCACTAAGATAAATGTTTTTTGTTCTTTCAAACAAGTCGTCAGGTTACTTTATAGCATGAAATTATCACCAACAAACTGCTGTTGAGAAGTGAACTTTCTCAAAGGAGTCCTTATGCACAACGGCTATTTAAATTTAACATGACCACACATTTTTTTTTAATATATTATAACAAAGTGACTCTATTCTGCCTGATGGAAAGCCTGAATAGAATCCAAGAGCATTGGTCATCGTACTCACTGCGAATGAAGACAGTGCAGTATGGCGACTATGACAGTGGGACTATGGCGGCCTAGTGATATGCTTTTTCATTCATTCTAATCGCAGACGTATTTTGGAACTATATTTTTAATTATGGCCTACTTTTATCCCAACCATAAAGCAGTTAAAAAATTCTGCAGACAATTTACATGAGTTAATTTAGGCCTACCATCGCCCGTGCATAGAGTCCCTAATCAATATATAATAGGTGGGCCAAGAATTCGTTAACATTTTAATCTAACATCCCGCGCAAACATGTTACGGGACTTCTTGGGATGATGCTACTAGAATTTGTTGACTACAATCGTAACACATGGTTTCAACAAGATGGAGCCACTTGTCACATCCAATGAGTCCCTGCCGATGGTCAAAGAAATGTTTGCCAGAAAAGCTCATTTCCAGACGAGGCGACATTACATGGTCACCCAGAAGTTCAGGTTTGTCCCCGGCCGACTTCTTTTTATGGGGTTATTTGAAGAATCGTATCTACATCAGAAAACCTAACACACTAAGTCAATTGAAATAAAAAATCAACGAAGAAACGTCGGCGATCTCGCGGTCTCTTTGCCGACGAGTCGAAAATTTCAGTGAAAACTTAGAAGAGTGTAAACATCGAAACAGTGGTCATTTAGAAGAAGTAATTTTTAATATATATATATAGTATATAATAAACAATTTTATAGTACATTAAATGATTTTTTAAGACGATTTTTTCAAATGTTAGCTAATTCGTGGCCCTCCCCATTATTACTGTTTAAATGTACGATCCCACCATTAACATCTTTAGCTAGTCGTTTAATGTTTTTAAAACTACAATAACATCAACACCATGTCCAAACTGACATTAACTATGACCCCGGGTGCTTTAAGAGGGGCGTGAAACAGCATCTCACTAGGCCACCATAGCGTGAGTCGCCATACTGAATTGTCTACAATGAGTACGGTGGCTACCACTTTTGGATTCTATTCATGCTTTCCATCAGGCAGAGTAGAGTCACTTTGGTAGGCTCTAATTTGGTTGATAGATAGGTCTAGATATGGTTGGTGGTTTTCAAGTGGTTCGCTGTTCTTACATTACAGTTAATGCTATGTACACCGTAATTGTTACACATAACAGATACAGTCCGATATGTTATTAAATTTACTTCATCAACAGTTTTTCAATAATCTTCTGCTGGACATAAGCCTCTCTTTCGAAAGGAAATTATGGCCTACTATACCACGCTGGCTAGACGGACGCATTTTGCAGTTATGTTGTCTTGCGTACTTCCTTTTTCGCCTTCAATGATACCCATGGGATAAATAGATACCTCTATTCAATATCAATCACCCTATTGTCGTCCACTGCTGCACAAAGGTCTCCTCCAAGGAACACCAACCATCATGGTCTTGGGTAATTCGCATCCATCCGCTGCCAGCCACCTTCTTCAAGTCGTCGGTCGTCGCAGGGCGCCCTATACTACGTTTCCCAATCGTGGTATCCACTCTAGTATACTTCGACTCCAGCGACCATCGGTTCGTCTGGAGACATGGCTGGCCCACTTCCACTTCAGCATACTGATTCTCCGTGCGATATCAGTTACTCTAGTTATCTGTCGAATAACCAAATAAATAATAAATATTCTTAATCCGTCACCATACGGACAAAATTAGTTATTTATATATGTAAGAACCTGTCAAAGTGACTCTACTCTGCCTGATGGAATCTTAAGGGACATAAATGGCTTGCCAGGTTTAGGGAAGGATTGAGGTGTCTCTGCCGCAATCTCACTTGACACGGCTTTATAATCGGTGTTTAAGTAATTCAATGTTTGCTTTTCCGGAGAGTCAACAAAACGATGCGCCTTAACCATGAGGGTCACCAGATTTTCTTTGTTTTTAAAAGTCAACGCCAGCACCAGGAATAAATCCTGTGTTGCGGGAACTTTACAAACATACAAGAAACGGACACAAAGAACACCCAGACTCAGAACAATAATTTGTGGATCACACAAAGTGTTGTCCCATGTGGGGTTTGAACCCACAACACTCAACGCAGTAGAGAGCGGCGTGGCGACCGCTTAAACCACTAAGCCAAGAGTTATTTTAAGGGAGGTGCATCATCTACATCCACACACACTATTTACCAACACAAATTCAGAATTATACTAGGTCTTTACTTACGAAATTGACCAGTAAAGTGCACTGTGTGTATAAATGGATGCACTTACACCCTCTTCCAGCGCCATTGGGCTTGACCGACATGATACCACCACGGTCTTACAGAAAACCACTTTTGGGCTATTCACTTTTTACTTTTCATTAAGTGAACATGATTACCAGAGGCTATCCCACCACCCCTTGCCTTTAGGGGTGGATACAAATACCGGTGATGTTTCGTGAGTAAATGAGTGAAGTTTGATGACTGCAAATCCCACCATCCCTACCTCCCCTTCTTTAATACCCAAACGGCGGCAATGGCCTTGTGATGCTTGAATTACAGTACTCATGGGCGGCGGTACTCACTTACCATCAGATTTTTTTTTGCCTATTTGCCTTTCTATACAATAATACAAAAATCTACGATAAATATTAAACTCGGCGACCTTATTAAGAATGCGATACGAAATACCATTCTGGAGGCATTCCTCCGATATTAAATTCCACCTGTTGTGCTCCGACCCTCGTTGTCCTCCGTCGAACTCTCCCTCCGTCATTCGCAGTGAGTGCGTTGTGAGGGAGAGACAAACAGTTAGAAAAATTACGGTAAGTCATGCTAGTGTCATATTACATGTGATTTGAAACTCAGATGCCATTGTGCATGGTTATTGATTGGCTTTTGAAGATTACAATATTATTCCAACTAATATTATATATGAGAAATCGTTTGTTACGCTTTCACGCATAACCCGATTTTGAAAATTTTTCACAAATGGTAAGCATACTATATCATAAGTTACTTCTTATAGCTAACCGACATACACGCAGGCTTACTCGCGAATAAAATGAGTAAAGATATGGTTTCGCTAATAAAATAATTAACTATCAAATTGTTTGATACCCCGTACCATAAGGAGAGGAGATATTTTTTTCGAGTATAGACACATACTCGTATATTATGTTTCTGTGTAAATATTTTCTTGACACTCTCTGTAGCTTAACGACTTGACGGATTCCAATGTTTGAGATGTCGTCCGATTCGTTTTAATAGGCCAAGTGACCAATTTTAGAAAATTGTTTGAAGTTCTATATCATCAGCCTTTACAGTCCAATGCTGGACATAGGCCTCTCCTTAGCAAGGAGGTTTTGTCCTACTATATCACGCTGGCCAGACGGGTTGGAATAGGGTTTGTTTCAAGTTTTCATTCTCTTTGTAATGACGTTGTTTTGCATACATTGTTCCCTTAGTCGCCTTTTAAGACACCCACGGGATGATTAGGGATGGTAACGCTATGTATTCTTAATCCGTCTCCACACGGACGTGGTAACCAGTGAGGGAATGAACCCTCGATCTTCTCTATGTAGGAATGAGCCCCATGTGGGTGCTCTCACCGCTGAGCTAACGAGCTACGAAGTTCTGTATGTACTTTTAATATTCCTCATTATTATCAAGAACCCTTGGTAGGCCACTGTTGGACATGCACCTCTCCTCAGATAGGAGGTTTGGCCCACTACATCACGATGGCCAGCCGTTTTGGTAGACCATTTGTTTCAAGTTTTCCTTCCCTTTTACAGTTCTGTTGTTTTGTGTAGTTTGGTCTCTTAGTCGGCTTTTACAACACCCACGGGATGTATAGGGGTACACTTCGTATTCTCATTCTATCCCCCCACGAATTATATATAACTAGCTTTTGCACGCGGCTTCGCTCGCGTGGAATTTGGTCTGCCACATTTCAGTTTCGTAACAGATCACTTTAAATTATTTTTTTTAACATACAAACAATCCTACGATACATTATCTTTGTGTAACTTCAATGGTTTAGGCAGCGTACGCTAAGATAACTCTCAGAGACCAGATTTTTGCCGACTTAATTGACATGTATCGTTATATTACGACAAAAATTACATAAAATCGTTACAAATTGTAACCTATATGTTACTACGATGTATAACCTCTATTCCTGTAAAGTTTCACCCAAATCCGTTCATTAGTTTTTTCGTGAAAGAGTGACAAACACCTAAACAAACTTTCGGAGTCTTTATTAGTAGGATAATAGAAACTTAACTTAATTCCTTTAAAATATAATATTAGCAGAATGATTTAATAAATTTAACAGTATGTTTAATATTACGATTATTTTCTTACGTTCTACAACGACCCCTCTTTTTAATTGTCTATTAATTTAATTCTATAATAACCATCACTGAGTCTCCCGAGTCTATGCAGTTGCGAAGAGATGTTGCCTCTACGGCAGTCCTCTATCGTCTTTCTCAGGAGAGTGTTTTGACGAACTCCACCAACTGGTCCTACCTTCTACCTTCCTCTACAGAACAACTCGTGCTGGCCTTGGAAGTCACCGTTTTAGAATGGTAGATATACGCTCCCGAACTGAACGGTTCGGCTCTTCCTTCCTGTGCAAATCAGTTAAAACCTGGCACTCACTACCAACGCACTTATTTCCTTCCCACTATAATCCCAGGTCTTTTAAGTGGGATGTGAAAAAGCATCTCACTAAGCCACCATATGCATTCGCAATGAGTATGGCGACCACTCTTGGATTCTATTTACGCTTTCCATCGATCAGAGTAGAATCATTTTGGTAGGCTTCCATAAAAAAAAACAGTGGTGGTCCGTGCCTTGGTAAGCACTTCAGGCCGTCGGTCCCGGTGGTCATATAAACATCTATGGCAATCGTTATAGGCTGCTACAAAATCTGTCAACAGTCCTTCAACAACACTTCAAAATTGTCTAATACTTGGACTGTAGAGGTCTGATGGCTGTCGCTTCGCATAAAAAAAATCTAGGTTCTGACGTATTGTAGTAATCTTAAAGGGGACTCCAACAATATTACCGAAAAACTCTATTTTATCTTTGAAAAATGACATTTCTATAATGGCGCCAAACGTGTGACGTCACAAACAAATATCTCTAATCGTGAACAAGATAATAAAAAAGGCGTTTATCGGAGATGAAATATCTACAACTAGCTTTTGCTTGTAGTTCTACCTTCGTGAATGCTATTATTTTGATATTGCTATTATTATATATATACCAACATAAAATCAAGCCTATTTCCCCTGAGGGGTAACCAGAGGCAAATTAAAAGCTCACTATTCGACAGTTTTATTGTCCCACGTGTTTGTTACGCTAGTTTTTCCAGATAGGGAGATACCATCTGGTTTTTTATTGAATAGGGTTTTGTATTTTTATAAAAAAAAATTGAAATCAATAATAAAATTGAGATAAGTTAAAATGGCGCCCGACATGCTATGTACGACGTCACAAAAAAGTATCTAAAAGGGAACAAGACAATGAATAGGTCGTTGCAGTCAACTAGCTTTTGCCCGTGGCCCTGCTCTCGTGTGTTGGTCATCGCCAAAGCCTGTCCTTCGTCAAGAATCAATGTATCTCCATGGCAAATTGTATAGAAATCGGTTTAGCGGTGTAGCTATGATAGAGTAACAGACAGAGATACTTGAGCGTTTATAGTACACAAGCAACCCTATTGTATGTTTATGTATATAAGAATATTTACCAGCAGTCTGTTTATTGTAGTAGACTGACAGACTCTGCCTAGTTTAGGATCAGACGACCGTAAGTGATATTTCAAAATACTATTAATAATAAAAAAGTAAAAAATTCTAAGTTTTTTTCGGGGTCTACCAAAGTAACTCAACTCTGCCTGATGAAAAATCATGCCCTGTAGAGGAAGGGAAAAGGTGGGACCAGTTGGTACAGTTTCTCAGACCACCCTCCATGATAAAGGCGATAGAGGACTGCCATAGAGGAGACATCTCTTTACAACAGTATAGACTCAAGGGATTCAGTGACTTTGGGGTAGCTGATAATACGGACTGCTTGACGCTGTAACCGATCATTTTACTCCGTGGTTTTATGTGTCTTCGCTAGATGGCGCTGCAGTATATTTTTATATTTGCGCTGTATGTGGAAGTCGCCACATTAACCATTAGACCGACGAGCTCGTCACTAGATATTTCTAAATGTAAATGTTAATTTAAAAGAACTTATGTCACAGACTGTAACGTATAACCGTACCTACATTAATTTTCGTTATTGAGTGAGTAATAAAATTTACAGGCTGTGATGTTTTAAAGCAATAATTTTCCTCGTACTGCTCTCTTTATGAAGCCAGTAATATACTTTTAACTATCACTTTATATGAGCAATAGGGTTCTTGTGATTAATAATACAATACGACACACATTGCCGTCACATCTATTAATCCATATTAATATTATAAATCGCACTGAGAATCAGTATGCTGAAGTGGAAATGGGCTGACTATGTCTCCAGACGAACCGATCGTCGCTGGAGCCGAAATGTACTAGAGTTGATTCCACGATTGGTCAAACGTAGTGTAGGGCGCCCTACGGCGCGATGGACCGACGACTTGAAGAAAGTGGTTGGCAGCAGATGGATACGAATTGCCCAAGACTGGGATGGTTGGCGTTCCTTGAGGGAGACCTTCGTTCAGCATTGGACGGCGATAGGTTGATTGATTGATTGAAAATTATAAATGCGAAAGTGTCATCAGTTCAGTCGGGTTTAGGTGAATGTCAGTTTTCCACGGAGCGACTGGCATCCGATTCCCGCAATCTTTAGAACGAACTGCATTTGAAGGTCTAACTAATTGTTAGTTTAAGTAAACGACGGGGGCTTCCCAAAAACGATTGCCATATATGTTCGACAGCTGAACGTGTTCTTCGAACCACGGCTGTGAGACACTGCCAACTTCTATACTCCAGGCTGTTATTAGGGTTTATTTTTAAGAAAAACTGAACAACACTTTATGACCCGACTCGGGCATCAAATCAGAGTCCTCTTGATCGACAGTCGCATACACTAGCGGCTAGATCAACGAGGCAGTTACCTGAGATTTTACAGAAATAAACAAACTTAAGCAATATCGTTGCAGCATTTACAAACCCGTAAAGTTAGAACTTATTATCGTCATCAATAACTTCAGTCCACTGCTGGACATAGACGTCTCCTTAGAAAGGAGATTTTGTCCTGCTATACCACCCTGATGAAGTGGTTTTTTCAAGTTTTCCTTCGTTTTACAGTTTTGTTGTTGCGTAGTTTACTCTCTTAATCGCCTCTTACGACACCCATAGGAAGAATAGGAGTGGTGACACTCCTTGTCCCTAATCCCTCACCATACATTTAGAACTGATTGCGTGCTTACTAATATTTTTGACATAACGCCTTTTTGATTTCTCTCCAGATGCCATTCTCCCGGCCGTCTCATCTTCCTTTTCCCAGCATCTGGAGCCGTTTCACAACAGATCGTGGACCGCTTCGAATCCAAGACATAACAGAAGAGATGGTAGATCAAGCTATGGACTTGTTAACCAAATACTTCACCAGGGATGAACCACCCTGCAAATATATTGGTATGTGTTATATAAGCTGTATGAGCAGTTTCACTTACAGGTTCAGTTTCTGAAGTGACTATATCAACAGCCTTTTACCGTCCACTGCTGGACATAGGCCTCTCCTTGGTAAGGAGGTTCTGGCCTACTATAGCACGCTGGCCAATAGGGTTTGTTTCAAATTTTCCTTCTCTTTGTAATGATATTATTCTGATTAGTTTGTTTCCTTAGTCGCCTCTTACGACACCCACGGGATGAATAAGAGTGGTAAGACTATGTATTCTTAATCCGTTACCACACGGAGTGAGAGTAGTACATCGGTGGACTTAGTACCTAAAGTATTCTCTTGCAGTCAACCTAAGTGTGGTGTATAAGGCCGTTATGGTACAGATGTGACCTGAACGGACTATTACTTACTTTTCTACCACCCTTGGGTACCCAGAGTCATGGAAAAGAGAGTTTTGCGACTGTCTCACTCGCTGAAAAGCAACGGAAAACTTATTTAAGACATGATTTTTGGAGACGCTGTGATATCACTCCGGTCGAGCGGGTGGAACCCTTATTGGAGGGGGGGATCCTAATTAAATTTAATTCTTTAAATATTGTGTTAATTTTGATTTTTCCTTTAAATGTTTAGGTTCGTGAAGTTCTACTGTAGTGGAGTGCAGTTGAAGGTTCAGCTGGTTTACGTGGACAGGTTTATTGTTTTTTTTATTTATTTTACTTTTTTTAATTTATTATGTAATTTATATGCGCATGTGCAAGGCGGTCGGTACAGTCAACAATTTGTAGTTTAAACGGTGTTACCATAGACCCATTCTCTGCTATCGACTAGTGGGGTAAACACTTTGTTACCAGACTTGTTTAACTCAATGGAGTATGTTTACCAATTTATACATTCACCTGGGCGTTCTAATCATAGACCGATGGTTGTAAAATGTTGGTGCTACTTGAATGTATGTAAGTGTGTGGAAGGGTTTTCTGTTTATTAACGAGCCTGCTACAATAACTCTACTCTGCCAGATGGAAAGCGTGAAATAAAATCCAAGAGTTATGGTCAACATACTCATTGTGAATGCAGACAATGCAGTATAGTATATGGCGACCTAGTAAGATGCTTTTTCACACCTCGTTTGGAGACGTAAAAACATGACAATCATCGTGGCATTATATTGTACACACTTGCCACGACAACTGTCACCCCTGCATCAAAAGCCTCCGGTCAGGGTGAGTACACAACGATCGAGCCGGGCTGAATTTTGTAAACCTGATTTTCACATTTCGCTCTGGTAACCGTTACACACACAACCACCAATTACGATGTAGTGGTCTTATTACTCTTACGCTGGCCACCGGAACAGAGAGAAGAGACAAATTAGGTATCGCTTGCTTCTATCAAGAAAAATAACAGAATATCAACCGAATGTCTTTATTGTACTACCGACTGCTCCCGTCGTGATGTTAATGTAGAAAACGGTGAGTTAATTGCCCTAACCTGATTGTCATTAACATTTATTACTGAGCAAGTAACATCAAATATTTTCATAATTATATAACTATGTAATTCAACTGTACATAATATTATGTATGTATACTTTTTTGGTATTCTCTGTAGTCAAAACGGCTTGATGGATATTAACGTTTTATAAAATAACTAAGTTTTACATTTTCAGTGGGGATTATTGTTTTTTGTGTTCAGTAATCACCTTGTTGAATTAACATCATTAAATTTGTGACAGAAATCCACAAGCATCCGACAGCGATCTCTGAGCTCCAGAAGCTGTGGCGCAACGCTCTCAAAGACAATTTATCTCTCGCCTGCGTGGTGGATGATGACGCACAGCCTCCCAAGATCATCGGTGTCAATGTCCTCACTGTCGTTTGTAAGGAGGACAAAGAGGAACCGTTCCAGGTAAGAATATGTTTGAACAAACCACTCACATTCAAATTGTTCTGTTAATATGCTTTTATTAGCTTCACCTATATGTTTTGTTTGTTGGAATCGACTTTTGTAAGTAAGTTTTGAGATAACCAGGCACCAGACTTTCTGGCTTCCCTTCCTCTCATGCATACAGCAGCGGCAGGCAGACTTCTACTCTCTCCCTCTAACCCACAGCGTATTTTTTTTTAAACTATATTTATTTTCAATATATAGATGCCCTATTTGAATTTTTAAATCATACCTAAGTAGTGTAAATATTGCATTGTTTGTCAAGTGAGTTCTAAACTATACGATTTCTATCTAATTGAGTGTCATGTATCCTTGAGAGGCAGTGTGGAGACGGAGTGTCACCACTGCTATTCATACCTTGGGTTTCGTAAGAGGTAACTAACGGAGCAACCAGCAGGACAGCAATTATACAACGTGATGGAAAGCTTGACAGAAACCCTATACAAAGCCGTTTGGTGTTACACCAGCGTGAAGAGTAGGTCAAAATCTCCCTTCTAAGGAGAGACAGTAAACTACTGAAGGCTATTGATACAAAGAAGATTGTCTATGAAGGTATACCAGGTCACCTGTAATATAAATTGATCTTTTTTAATGTTGTCCTCAGACTGAGGATCCCGTTTGGGCGCAACTCTTCGGCGCCGTAGACCTGGTAACTCGGAGTGTCGATGTCTTCTCTAAATACGATGTGGACAAATACCTGACTGCGTACGGTTTGGTAGTAGACCCTCAGTGGAGGGGATGTAACGTGGGCAAGAAACTTCTGCTGGCCAGGTATTTATTTTATTACTTATAGTCAACGACAAGTTATTAGAACAGTTGTCAGAATTTCGTTCGAATTGTATTTTTTTCTCATCATCATCAGCCTATTGCAGTCCACTGTTGGACATAGGCCTCTGTTATTTCACGGCATTCTGATCGTTTTTGGGCTTCTCGCATTCAGCTTCTGTAAGCCATCTTACACAAATCATCGCTCCACCTTGCCTGTGGACGTCGTACACTATGTTTGCCAAGACGTGGTCTGCACTCTACAACACGTTTACCCCAACAGTTGTCGGTTCTGCGGCTAAAATGGTCAGCTCACTTCATTTTTCCATCACTCTGGAACCTACCACTGAAAGATACCATGGGGATTGATTACCTATAAGAAACTGTGATACCATTGCCTCATGGGGAACAATAGCAGTTTTCTATGAGGTTATGGCAATAGTTTCGTTACTTTTAATCGAATGAGTGCGGTCAAGAATGAGGTAGAAGAGCAGGGACCCTTGCTGGTAGCACTTTACGGGGGTGGAAGTAGACGATAGTAACGCACTCCTATCACTTGAGTTGCAGGTCTATGGGTGTAGGTTGTCACTTATTCTCGTGAGCCTCAATTGCTTGTTCACCACTACATAATACGGCATGATATTCTCATTTTTTCGTAATGAATTCAGAAAAAAATGCCGTAATTCAGCTTTAAGTATAAATTTCTATTAAATCGAAAATCGTTTTGTCATCTACAAACTTAAATACATATAATGTCATTCTTGAACGTCTGCAGAGCGTGGATTTTAATTAAATAAGATCTCACGAACTGCTTGACTCCAAACTCGTTATGGGAAGTGTTGAGCGAGGGGAATTTATCAAACTCATTCCGATATGCGATTGACGTGGAGATATTGCAATAAAAGTGTTTTTGTCGCAGAATCTATTTGTTGTTTTCGTATTTTTGTAATAAACTAGAAGACTGTCCCATCAATCGCAAATTCGATTATGTCTCTCCAAAAAAATAAACATCCCCCTATTGGTGCAACCCTTCCACGACATACGCTATCCAATACTAAAACAATTTTTTAATTTGAACCAGTAGTTCCTGGGATTAGCACGTCCAAACAAACTCTTCAACTTAATAACGTTAGCATATTATAGCGTAGATAGCGCGTTCAACTAAACAAACAAATACGAGTACCATTTAGCTGCACTTTTTTTTTTAAAAGTGAACGTCCGCACCAATAAACCCTGTGTTGCGGGGTCTTCACAAACATACAAGAAACGGACACAAAGAACACCCAGACTCAGAACAACAATTTGTGTGTGTGTGTGAAACACAAAGTGTTGTCGTAAGTCGGGATTTGAACTCACAACACACAGCGCAGTAGAGAACGACGTGGCGACCACTTAAAGGACTAAGCTATCTGTGTAGTTTTCAAAATATTAGTACAAAGAAATAGATTTGAATAGTCTTTGAAAAATATATTTTTAACACATTTAAATACCAGACATTATGACATACACGCCATAAAATCAACTGTACTGTACGTGTTGAATGGTAAAACAATATTTCAATGGTTCCTTTCTAAGACGGTATCCGAAATGTTATTTGAGGAAAGGGAAAAACGATACGCGAAGAGAAAGTTTACCATAATTAACCATAAACAGTGCCAATGAAAGAGAAAAACCATAATATAAGGAGATAAAATCTTTGACTTACGATGTTAATATTTACTGAGACAGATTAAAAGGTAGTAGTCACGCTGACTTTAGCACGAGCGGGTCAGCTCGACCGGGGTAGTGCTACCCTCCCACAGAAGGCCAACCTAAAGCGACAGCATCCGTGCTGTCGTGTTTCGTTGATGAGTGCGAGACCGGAGGCCTATTGATGCAGTGGTGACGTTATCGTAGTAAGTGTGTGAGCCTTACACTGTCACAATGACTGTCATGCCTTTTACGTCCCCAAGCGGGGTGTGAAAGAGTATCTCACTAGGCCGTCATAGTGTTGGTCACGATACTGCATTGTCTCCATTTGCAATAAGTATGGTGACCACAACTCTTGGATTCTATTCATGCTTTCCATCAGGCAGAGTAGAGCCACTTTGGCAGGCTCTTAATATAAAAAAAAAAAAGCTGTAGTCACCATTCTTATTGCCACCACCACTGCTACATCAGGCAGTGTAGAATCACTTTGGCAGGCTCTTAAAAATAGATTAAGAGAGATATCATATAAATAGGTATTATTAGTAATTTTTTTGTTGTAATTGTACTTGTTACTAACTTACTGGAGATCAAAAGCCCTTTTTCACAAATTCTAAGGGTAGATGAAGCAAAAAAAAAAATATTAAGATTTGTTTACTTAATAATAATTTTTTTTATTACAGGATTCCTCTCTGCAAGGCCTTGGATGTCAAAGTGACAGCAACGGTGTTCACAGCTGGTGCATCACAAGCTGTTGCAAAAAAAGCCGGCTTCGAAGATCTATACGAAATAACTTATGAAGAACTAGCTGTGAAAGGTTTTGTATTTCCCAATATCGAGAAAGATACGAAGACATCGAAACTAATGGCATTGGCAATTATATAAAACAATAGACGACGAATGAACTACGAAATTAAAAAAAAATGTATACCAAAGATAATAAATAATATGATTATTCTTGTCTATGTATATTTATAATATTAAGTGTCGTGGTCCCACGTGTAAAATTATTTCATTGTCAAAGGCTATCATCGCGTTTCGACCAATAGGAGCTAAGTATCAATGAAACATGTTTCAAACACGGGATAAAATTATTCCTTTTGAGAGCGTGCACGTATAAACGGTTACAATTTCGCAAAAATAATTTGGGACAGATTTGCTCCCATTTTAAAATTCTAAAAAAGTCTTCGACAGCATGTGTCTTAAGATTGGCTCACTATAGCTGTTTTTATGGTAAACAAACTACAGTAAAACATCACAGGAGTGTGAGTCAGCTAGTTTTTTAATATGAAAAAAATATAAAAACAATGTCGCCATTTAATCTTTAATTACCCATCTTAATGGGAAATTGTGAACGCTTGTAGACAAGTAGAAAAATATTTGTGTTTGTATCTAAATGCCAAAAAAATATACAGGTCTTTTCTTTTAAGCAGGTATTTATCGTGTTATTTATAATTAAATGTAGTGCAATTGTATAATAACTTGTTTGAAGCTTTAATATTATAATAAATATTTATATTTAGGAAACATTACCAAATTGTCTTTCATTATTTGTTCCCTAATCTATATTTATAAAAGCATACTTGCTCTGACTGGCTGATTCGTTAACGTAGAAATTATACCAATGGGAGCTATTTATTTTTATGTTATAAGTACCTATTGAGCAAAAATTTTTGAATATCTCACCTCTAGAGCAGAATGGACGAATGCACGGATGGCGTAGTGATTTAAATGGTTGGCCACACCATTCCAAACCCCACATGGGACAACGTTGTGCGATTCACAAATTGTTGTTCTGAGCCTGGGTGTACTTCGTGTCTGTTTCATGCTAGAAAAATGTGATACTAAATTTATTTCTATTGCGGAGTTACCCTCTATGAAAAAATAAAATGGTAGTAAAAAAATATAGAAACATGAAATAAGAACATATCAAGCGAGTGAAGCACCGCCTGATAGCAAGAAAAGTAGTAAGATAGAAATTCGTATGACTTTTTTGAAGTCTGTGATAATGTAAAGAGTGAAAAAAATTAAATGCGTAGCTCCAATACAGATAATCTTTGTTTGATGAGCATTGTATTACGGAGGTGTATCAAATATCTTTTCCATAAGGAACTAGTTGGCTAGTTCTAAGTTCAAAAATTTTGTAGACCAAGGTCACCAAATGTCGTGAACCATAAATAAGAATAAACAATTAGATAAATCACCACCACCTGTTACATGAGAAATATTGTGTAACAGTACTTTTCTATAGTCTTCCACTGTAATAGTCCACTGTAATAGTCCTCCTTGGTGAGCAGGGGCATATGACCCCTGCTCACCAAGGAGGTTTTGGCTTATTATAACACGCTACCCAGACGGGTTAGTTGCTGTTGTTGTACGTAGCTTGCTTAGTTGATTTCATCAACACTGAGAGGATGAATAAGGATGGTGACACTCCATATTTTCAATCGTTCAGTCACCACACGGGCGTTGATAAATTTACCATTCTAATAAAGTTCAAAAAGAGTATTGTATTTAGTGACATCTCTTGGTAACAGTTTGTACCAATAATAACATATTTCTTTCTCGAGTAGGTAAATGCAATGTGAGCTTGATAGATTTAGAGTATCGTTATGTTGACCTTGAGACCTGCTATTTGAGTTGTAGCGATGGATCTTTAGATGTCGTTAGCGTACAAAACTGTTCTAAAAGTTTAATAAGAAAAACTTTTAAAACATTATTTAGACCAATAAAATTGACACAATTTGATTAAAATAATTTTATTTGTTTTCTTGTTGACTTCAATTTATTTCGTAATTGTAGGAGTTATCGAGTTCATTCTGGCAAGTGTAAAATTACAATGGCGTCGCGTCCAATTGCCAATATCTGTCAAACGGTTGTTGACTTTTCGGGGTGCATATCTTTCGTTCGTACATCTATTAATTAAAAATTAAATAAAAAAATTCATTATGTTTTTACTAAACTTAATTGTGAAAAAAACTAATGTGCAGTTATGATAAAATAAAAATATAAGATCATTTTTGCAACGAAAACACAATTGTTTCGTCGCGAAAATTGTTTTCATTTAACATCCTGTTTTGAAAACGTACATTTTCAGTTCGCGTTGTTTTTATTTTCTATTCCTCGTATAAGCCGTGGTGTGGTTGTGAGTGAAAGTGTAAAAAAAACAAAATAGACCATAGTGTTTGTGGTTTTTTTGGTTTATGGAGTTGTGACACCATGGATTTTGTGGGATAACTGGACCTCCTGCATAGAAGGTAAAAAAAAATAATAACAATTTTTTTTATTTCAAATTTTTAAAAGCAAATTATTGCTTGCCTCGTCCATTATATGTTTACATTGTACCATTCTATGATCTTAACACATATTTACCTACCTAATATTAGCATAGTTTTATATGCAATAATTGCACTTAAATTCACCTATTTTTAAAATTATTTTACCTTGCAGAATTTATTATATTTAAACCCTTCAAAATAATATTAAAAAAACTAATAAAATATATTGTCATATATTTATTTAAATTCTTTTATTTTTTATTGTGTAATTTAGTATTGATTATTTAGACATTCTTAGGTGTTTTTTTAAGTAATAATAAGTAAATACACTTTCAAAAATTCCAATATGTTGCAATATATTTCAATATTCCAATAACATAATCCAATATTCCAACTATGAATCTTAGTCAATACTCATTAGTAATGCAAGAGAACAAGGATGTGTTTCCATAAATATAGATACAAAACACATGCACATGAATGGCAACACTGATTTAAAAATAATAAATAATTACAACTTTTTTTTTTCAATTTTTTTTTATTATTTAAAAAAATATTGTTTTTTTAATGTAACATTTGTTAATATTATACATATGCACCTATATGTACATTAATTATTCTTATAAATAAATTATACACTCAAACCTCACTGCACATTGACTAGGGTGTGTTGCATTCCCTATCATGATTAAGATTAATTTAGTAATTCAACTACTCACTAACTTTACAGTGTACCCAGCCTGTTTAGTGAGCCATTACAACATTAGTGTTACTAAAATTATAGTCATCACCCTCTTTGATTCTAGAGGACCCCAAAATCAGTCAAGTGACAGAGAGGTTTTGAGTTCTGTTACACTCATTTAATCAGTAAGAAATAGCATAACAGCATAGCACACATTTTCATTAAGGCCACGGTATCATCCTGGTTGACCATCCCATTCATGCCTTAGATGCTATTTAAGAAATATATTTTCTCATCGTAGACATCACTACACTCATGGCAGTACAATATACTCATAGGTTAATTGCTTTTTAATTACATATAATGTTGTACGAGTTCCTTCTCATTAGATAAAGTCTGTGTGTAGTCATGATGTCATCGAAGCATTCAATTGATTTAGCAATTAGTAGGTCCGTAATCCACAGTGGTTCAAGTCCGTAAGGTTTATTTATCTTGGGGAAAACATGGTAACACAGAAAACTGGTGTAATACTTACAATTATTTTGCTACTTTTCAGAGGTTGAGAAAAACTGTCGTTTGATGGTTTTAAGAAAAAAACGTTGACTCATTGAAAACTTCTCTGATTCTCAATTCTTTTCTTTTCCCACTCAATAAACAATAGCCTACGTTTTAATCTGGGATGTCAGCTACCTCCATACCAAATTTCATCGAAATTGATCTAGCCGTTTTAATGTGAAGAAGTAACAAACATAGAAACATAGACAAACTTTCGCCTTTATTATGTTAGCGTGAGGTGTGAATTCTTTTTTAAAGACTAACAATAATTGCGTTTAACCTGGCCGCTGACCTCAAACTAAAAATTACAAGT
Source organism: Hypercompe scribonia (assembly GCA_949316085.1). Taxonomy (NCBI): domain Eukaryota; kingdom Metazoa; phylum Arthropoda; class Insecta; order Lepidoptera; family Erebidae; genus Hypercompe; species Hypercompe scribonia. The sequence goes on from OX438997.1 coordinate 8,622,466, forward strand.
TGCTAATTTCCTTTACAAATTAATTTAATTACAGTCCTGAGTTTCGGCAATGAAACGGTACCAAAAAATTAGCGAAAGAATCCCAAAGTGTGTCGCGTTTGTTTGAAGACGGTAACGTGTGAATTTTCGCATCAGTTGTACTCTATTCTAATTAGACTGATGAAACTATCATCAATAATCATCATTTACTGCCTTAAGTAGACCACTGGTAGACATAGGCCTCTTGTTAGAAGGTTTACTATCTATTATATCACACTGTATCTCGATATTTGATACCGATTTTTAAACATTTTTTCTAAATTTTCAATTCACCCGACATCATCTCTTATTACCCTACAAATCACTCACAGATTGACTCCTTTCACCTGACGGATCACTGCTCCCTTTCCAGTTGGTCTTTAAATCTTTTTTTTTTTTTCTATATTAAGAGCCTGCCAAAGTGACTCTACTCTACTTGATGGAAAGCATGAATAGAATCCAAGAGTTGTGGTCACCATACTCATTGCATATGCAGACAATGCAGTATGATGACCTACACTATGGCGGCCTTGTGAAATGCTTTTTCACACCCCGCTTGGCGATGTAAACGGCATGACAGTCATCGGAACAGTGTAAGACTTACACAGTTACCACGATAACTGTCACCCCTGCATCAATGGACCTCCGGCCTCACGCCAGGGATGTTGGCGCTTTAGGTTGGTCTTCTGTGGGAGGGTAGTACTGCCCCGGTCGAGCCGACCCACTCGTGCTGAAATCAGCGTGGCTCTACTACCTAGTTAGAATACGGTTAAATATACGGTTAGTGAAGTACCTTTTCATCCTATGGATGCCGTAAGAGCTGGCTAAAAACTACACAGGACAACAACACCGTAAAGACAAGGAAAACTTGACACAAACCCACGTCTGGCCAGCGTGGCATAGTAGTTCAAAACCTTCGTTCCAACCAGTTGCGTATTTCCAGCAGTAAACTGCCAAAAGCTGCGGATTAAATGAGGTACAGACCTACATTCGTTTCAACCGGTCTTTTGGGTCATTTATCAGAAAATACTTAGATTATCGTCACGCGATATACGAATTATCACTGCTACCAATATTGTTTTCCTTTGTCCAATACAGTCACAAGAAATCTTTTAATTATGTTGGTAATATACAGAACATACGACGTATGTGTAAGTCGTAATAATATATACTAATAAGCATTATCTACTAGAAATATTTGTAGGAAAAACAGAAATAAGTATGTATATTCGTCTCATGGGTTTCGTAAGAGGCAATTAAAAGAGCAAACTACACAGGAAGACATCACTGCAAAGAGAGGGAAAACTTATAATAAACCCTTTTTCCTTTTTTTAACATGTGGAAACCCCCTCGGGCCGTCACCCCACCGAGGTTTACGGCGGGGTGGTTTGTCGGAATCGGACCGACTAAAACCACGCGGTGTGCCACTCTGTGCCTGATATAGAAGGGATCCGGGAACAGCTGCTATTACGACATCCAGATCCCTCCTAGCGCCTGGCCGCTAATGCGAGTACCATCTACGGATAAACTCTTCATTTAGGCGACGTACGGCACACGCGGATGTCGCCTCCTCGCGGCTGGCCACTATAGCGGATGGAGGGGAAAACCCGTCCCGTCCATCCGCGCCCACACTCAAGGCGGCATGAGGCGCTGGTACGTGTGCCTCCACCACTCGGTTCGCCACCGGCGAATTGGGTCCGAGTGGAGGTCGTCCTCCCGGGTCTTCTCCGCCGCCTCCTTCCGCGAAATTTCGTCTTTGCTAAAGGTTGCGACCGCGGTAAAACAACTGTCGCTACCGACCGTGTTGTAATAAACCCTATGCCAACCCGTCTGGCCAGCGTGGTATAGTAGGCCAAAAGCTTTTCTAAGGAGAAGCCTATGTCCAAGTGTGGACAGCAAAGGCCACTGATGGAGCCACTACCGACGCCTGTTACTTGTAACAGCGAGTTACAGTTACACAAGACTGTGTAACCTAATCTATCCTGATTAATTTCAGCTTTCTACTATTACTTTTTTTGTCTATAGCACTTGGTCTAGACCATAACCTAGGTTAGCATGTGCGACTGCCAAACTACCTGAGCTTTTTTCAGTTTTTCTTATTTTTGCAGTGCTGTTGTCCTGCGTACTCTCTTAGTTGCTTTTTAGGCACCCACGGGATGACACTCTGTATTCTTATGGTCCCTTGCACCCGCATCCAGCAGCAACCCGCGACCAGGTCGTTAGACCACCTTGTAGAGGGCCTACCAACACTGCGTTTTCCAGTATGCGGTCGCCTCTCCGGAACCATATGGCACCATCGACCATCGTTTCTGCGTGTAATATGCCTTGCCTGCTGCCACTTAAGTTTAGCAATTTACTGGCAATATTGGTGACCTTGGTTCGTCTGCAGATCTGCTCCACAGATAAAAATTTTCAGTCTAAACCGGACCCTTCATCAAGGATCGAAGGAAAACCGACTGCGAAGATGTAACACCTGCATAACTGCTCCCACCTTCCTTGACTAGTTGAGCATAATGAAATTATTAAATAAGTGATACTGCATTCTGACAGAACAAAGGCCATCTTCACCAAAAATTGGATGACATCACTCTGCCAACTCGTCTCAACACAACGGTATTTTTAGATTATCCTTATTTACTAAAGTACCAATCATATTAGCATGATGTCATCCCGAAAAAACTATACCGTGCCAGAATTAACTTGATCCATCTGAACTATGCATGTATTGGGTTGGTAGACAGATTTTCTGATCCAAGTGATAACACGGTCTCTCAGAAACCGGTAAACAATTTAAAAAACATACCTACAAAAGTCGGTTCATCGTCATCATCGACAGCCTTTAACAGTCTACTGCTCCAACATGTCCTCCGTAAGGGGGGTGTGGCACTCCCGGAGAATCCACATACCCACTAAACCCAACGGCAGCCTACCTCGACAATCGGAAGGAGCTCCAGGAACGCATTAGCGGTTTCTGGAGTCGTCCTGCCTCATGCCCCAAGGCAAGGCGCCATCGAGCCTCACTGTTCTACTCAGTAAGAGGCAGAACAGCGCTCCGCCCGGAGTGTCACCTGTCTCGGGTCGTTTGCAGCGGTCACATCACCCCAAGATGTGGCCACAGCGATTCTTAGGCGGCGATTAGGGAACTAGCGACTGCTACCGCGGCACCTTCGAAAGCGATCTGCCCTTGCCCGATCCCGCTCTATAGACCCCTTCTGGAACGTAACATCCACATAGAAGGATACCGCGGCTTCTCATTCCTCACTCGCCAGCATTGCTGTGATCAATGTTGAAGGTGACAGGCCTCTCCTTAGCAAGGAGATTTTGGCGGTTTGGCCTAAAGTCTGTTTCAAGTTTTCGTTCTATTTGCAGCGCCGTTTTTCTGCGTAATTTGGTCCCTTAGTCGAATTTTATGACACCCCCGTGGGTGTGGGTGATGGAATGAAAAGAGGTGGTGACACTTCGCATTCTGAATCCTGACAGATTCCACAGAGACCAAGTCATTTGCAAACAAAGAAATAAACACACAGTTGAAGCTAACAAAAGCGTGTTGATAAGAGTATTTCCTTATATCCTCAGTCTTTAGGTTTAGAAGGCGTAAATGGATATATTAAACTAGTTTAATTTGTTTTGTAGCAGTAAGGTGTAATGTATTTAGTAAAACATACTGCCCAAAGCAAAATAAGGGTAACCTGAATTTGGTTAATTTAAATAAAGTGTTTCAGTCCCACTACGATCCCGGGTCTTTTAAGCGGGGCGTGAAAAAGCATCTCACTAGGCCACCATAGCGTGGGTTGCCATACTGCACTGTCTTCATTCACAGTGAGAAGGTACCACCGCTCTTGGATTCTATTCACGCTTTCCATTAGGGAGAATAGTCACTTTGGTAGGTTGCTATAAAAAAAAGTCCATTATTTGGTATAAAAACTGTTAAAAATTGATTATTTTCAGTTAAATTATTTAAAAGACAAATTCTAGTTGACAGTCGAACATTTATTAACATCCGTGTGGTGATGGATTAAGAATACAGAGTGTTACCACCCTTGTTCATGCCTTGGGTTTCGTCAACCAAGGGCGCAAAAAACCCAGGACAACAGCACTGCAAGGAGAAGTAACACTTGAAACAAACCCTATACAGACTCGTCTGGTCAGCATGATGTAGTAGGCCGAAATCTCCTTTCCACGTTTCTACGTGCTTTAGTTATTAGATATAACCTGATCTATAAGTATATTTGATGTCAGGCTAGCTTTTTAATCGATTTTGGTGTGTATAATCGGACTTACAATGAGGTGATCGTAAGTTCGAATCTCCGATAATACAATGTTATGTTACTGACCGTAGCTTCGCTCGCCTGATCATTTCTTATTTAGTTTCCATCCTTTTTTCTAATAGTAGGTCAAAATCTGCTTTCTAAAGAGAGGCCTATGTCCAGCAGTGGACTATGAATACCCATTGATGCAGGGGTGACAGTTAGCGTGGTAAATGTGTAAGCCTTACACTGTCACAATGACTGTCATGCCTTTTACGTCCCCAAGCGGGGTGTGAAAAAGCATTTCACAAGGCCGTTATAGTGTGGGTCACCATACTGCATTGTCTGCTTTTGCAATGAGCATGGTGACCACAACTCTTGGATTCTGTTTATGCTTTCCATCGGGCAGAGTTGAGACACTTTGGCAGGCTCTAAAGATAGAAAAAAAATGGAAGGCTGTTGATGATGTTGAAACATAAAATGTTACAAAGTGCCCTCAAATTAAGCAAAAAATTACAAGTGCCCACTTGATATCATCTTCACTAGACATTATGCAGACTCTTCAAGGAACCCATAATTTAACAGTTCTTGTTGTTTCACAACTTTACGGGTGGCCCTTATTTTGTTTTGAGTAATTTATAACATATGTTTGTATTAAAAGTGTAGGCGTTCAAATAATTTAAACACAATCACAAACGTGAATTTGATCACACTACAATAGGTATGGTAATATTGTAACAAGTATGTTGGGTAGGTAACAAACTATGTCTAATAATATCACTGGAAAGAAAGGGAAAACTTGAAAAAACACTACACCGACTCATCTCACCAGTAAAGTAGGTCAAAACCTCCATTGTCCAGGATGTACCTCATTTGTGAAGTACGGCAAGGAGGACTCCAAAAGCCGCTAATGCGTTCCTGGAGCTCCTCCCGACTGCCGAGGTAGGCCGCTGCGGGGTTTAGTAGGTAGACTGGTTCTCCGGGAGTCCCACACGCTTTCATCCTTCCGGCGAGTATGATGCGAAAAGCATTCTCCGCGTAAAAAAAAGGTCAAAATCCTCCTTTCGAAGAAGAGGCTTATGCCCAGCAGTGGACTATTAAACACTGTTGATGAAGATAGATAAATCAAAGTAACACCACTTGAAATCGATTCCTTTTGAAAGATACCAATACAAATATAATTACTTGTCTCGACAGTCTGGTCGGTTCATCAACACAAAACCTAAACTCCTCTGGGGTTACTTTAACCCCTTAGATTGTAAAATAAAGGATCAAGTTCGAAACGAAGTAAGAGCAGGTAGTAGAGCCACTCTGATCTCAGCAGGAACGGGCAGCCTCAACCGGAGTAGTGCTACCCTCTCACCTAAAGCGACAGCATCCGTACTGTCGTGTTTCGTTGGTGAGTGCGAGACCGCAAGCCTATTGATATAGGGGCAACCACGATGACTGTTATGCCTTTTACGTCGCCAAGCGGGCCGTGAATAAGCATCTTATTAGGGCACCATAGTGTTTCGCCATATTGCATTATATGCATTCGCAATGAGCATGGTGACCACAATTCTTGGCAGCAGGCAGAGTAGAGTCATTTTGGCAGGCTCTTAAAATAAAAAAAAGCGAATCCGTAGACAATAGCTAGCTATATATTTCCGTCTAGTCTATTAGTAGTTATATACCTACTTTTTATTGTAGTCACCATTCCTAATAGCGGCGTAGGCGACGATGCCAGTAGAATATTAATGGAACTATGAATTTCTAATTGAACCATCATTATTGCTACTGTACGAGTACGATGAAGAGCTCGAAGGACCAAGACGCAATATAAGTTATGTATGGCGATTAAATGATTTTGAATCTTATAATAGTGGCTAAAAGACTCATTTTGGTGAGACATACTCTAGCTAAATTTAACTGCCGTTAATTAAATAGGAAGTCTATTGATATCATCATAAGATTCTTTGTTATTTATTTTCAAGCGTAAAAACAAAACAATGTCTCTTATGTTTAAGGTACGTCGTCTTACAATGTAATAAGTAGCACCTTCGTCTTTCTATTTCTCGATAAAGTTGGTGAAACATTTAAATTTGCCAAGGTTGACTGCTTGACTCCTTCTTTGGGAATCAAATTGATTCTCAAACACAAAAATAACGTACGTTAGGATGAAAAATATTGATATTATTGGATAAGACCTGTGACTACAGTAGACCAAAGTGGAGCCTATAAAGAGATCCCCAAGAGAGAGTTATCAACTGGTCTACTTTTTTTTTAAAGCAACCTACCAAAGTGAATCTATTCTGCCAAATGCAAAGCATGAATAGAATCCAAAAGTGGTGGTCGCCGTACTCACTGCTAATGAAGACAGTGCAGTATGGCGATCCACGCTATAGCGGCCTAGTGTGATGCTTTTTCACGCCCCGCTTAAAGGGCCCGGGATCGTAGTGGAAAGGAAACACGTGCGGTGGTGATGAATTCCAGGCTTTAACCGTTTTGCACAGGAAGGAAGAGCTGAACCGTTTAGTTCGGGAGCGTATGTCTACCATTCTGAAACGGTGACTTCCAAGACCAGTACGAGTTGTTGTTGTTATTTGTTTATAAAGCAATGGTGCCTGGTTTGTTGATGTAGTGGTTAGCGACTCTAATGGTTAAGTTAACAAAATGTAATGTAATGGTGTAATTTATCCATAATCATCAACATCAACAGCCTTTTACAGTCCACTGCGGGACATAGGCCTCTCCTTAGCAAGGTTTTGCCCTACTATACCTCGCTGGCCAGACGGGTTGGAATAGGGTTTGTTTCAAGTTTTCCTTCTCTTTGTAATGATGTTGTCTTGCATACTTTGTTCCCTTAGTCGCCTTTTACGACACCCACGGGATGAATAGGGGTCGTAACACTATGTATTCTTAATCTGTCACACGAAGAATTATCCATAAGGTGTATGTATAATGTGAAGCCTTAGAACGAAGCAAGTGGCTTGTAATTAGAGCAGCGGTTCTCAATCTTTTTTGGTGACGGAACCCTTTTGGAAAGCGAAATACTTGACGGAACCCTATAATAAAACAATAGTTTTTAAAAGTGTATTCTTTATTAATAAGCATAATAAAAGTACAATGTAACAGTTAGTTATTACTTACTTACATAACAAGTATAATAATAGAAGTTATTAAAAAAGAAAAAAAATCTAATGGGAGGTATGAAACTGTTTTTTATTTTTCATCAATTGGTTGATATCAGGTTTGATAGAGGACAGTTGAAGTCTCATATCAGGTTCGGCGTCCAGTCTATTGCGGTATTTTGTTTTCGTAGCTGCATAGGTTGAGAATCCTGTTTCGCACAAATATGTTGTTGGGAACGGGAGAAGAATATTCAGAGCCATTTTGGCAAGCATTGGAGATTCATCACGAATTCTGCACCAAAAATCGTTGAGAGGCGTCGTTTTGAACAGTACCTCCATACTTGTGTCTGATGACATATCTAAAAGAGATTCATATATCTCGTTTGACATACTTTCGGGCTTTTGTAAGTTGGGTAAAAAAGGATTATGAATCCATGAATTCAGTTTCATTTTTGTATTTTGTTCTTCGGGAAAATACTTCTCAAAAGATGCGCGCATCGAAGTGAGATATTTGACCAATTCCTCAAATACATCATCTTGAAACATTTCTGAATCGTTATCGCTAACAAACTCATTGAGTGAGGTAAAGCTTTCTATTTCTCTCTTTCCAACGCAAATAATCCAAAAATCTAATTTTCTTTTGAAGGCAGTTATTTTATCACAGGCCTGGAACACTGTTGTCTGTTTACCTTGCAATGATACATTTAATTCGTTCAGTTTTTGAAAGATATCCGCCATAAAAGACAGTCGGAACAACCAAGTTTTATCATACAAACGGTCTTTCAAATTAAAAGCAGTATCTGAAAGAAACATTTGTAACTCGGCTCTAAGTTCAAATAGCCTTGTTAAAGTTTTACCCCTAGACAGCCATCGCACTTCTGTATGGAGCAGCAGTGTTTTATGTTTGCTGCCATAATCTTCACACAATAATGAGAACAATCGGGATTGTAGTGGTCGTGTTTTGATAAAATTAATTATTTTTACCGCTTCTTCCATAACTAATTTTAGATTTGACGGCATTTGCTTCATCGCAAGTGCTTGTCTATGCAGGATACAATGGCTGGAACTACAATTAGGCGCTTTATTTTTTATTCGTGACACTAGTCCTGCTGTAATACCCGTCATCGCCTTGGCCCCATCTGTACAAATGTCAATGCAATTGTTCCAACTGAGATTATTTTCCCCAAAAAATATATTTATTTTATTAAAAATTTCTTCTCCGGTAGTTTTTGTGGGCAGCGGTGAACACATAAGCATATCTTCTTCCAAAGAACTTTCATATGGATATCTCACGATAACCAGCAAGATAGCCAGACCAGCGACATCAGTAGACTCATCTATTTGCAAGACGAATCGTGTTTCTTGTAGACGTGTAACTAATTCTTGTTTGACGTAGCTTGCCAGATCATGAATTCGCCGTGAAACAGTATCGTTTGATAGCGGCACAGTAGAAACATGCTTTGCAGATTTTTCATCGAGCATACATTTTGTTATGTCTAACACACATGGTTTTATTAAATTCTCAGCGATAGTGTGCGCTTCACCTGCTTGTGCAATGCGATAGCTAACTAAATATGATGCCTCTGTGGCCTTTTCATTGATAGTTTGGGTTACATGCATCATAGTTTTTTGACTTTCCAATAACTGTTCTTTTTTACGTACAAAAAATTCTTTATTTTTGTCTTTAGACTCGGGGTGTACAGTTTCTAAATGCCGGCGCAACTTGGCAGGTGCCATGGAACTATTAGGAAGCAGTTTACTACATAACATGCAGAGAGGTGAGCCGTTGGAATCAACAAATCCGAAATTGATATATGATTCATCATACTTCCTTTTTTTCGCCTTTGAAACCGTGGAACTTGACGTCGTTGCATAATCGTCTGGATCGGTAATTGCTGTATACTCCGCGCGATCTGATTTTGAACATTCGGCTTCGTTAGAAGATGTTGTTGCAACACGTTTAACGCCTGTAAGCCAACGTTCCATTCTTCTTTATTAATAATGTTACATGTCAGGATGGTGGGGTCAAAATAACGCACGATCGTTACTGCGTAAAAGAGTTTAGTCCAAAGAAGAAATGTACAATCAGAATACAGCAGTAGAACACTAAACACTTTGTTTCTAGCAAGTAGGTACTAATCACTCCGAACACTAATCGTCGACTAACTAAGCGTCGAGGCGCGATCGCCGCTTTTATAGTCCTAGCCAGATCTCGAACATTCTCAAAAATACTCGAGTCGGCGCCTTTGATAAATAACAAGCCGAAATAAAAATAGAAATACAAAAAATGCTGTGTAAACAATTTCGACTTTACGTTTTAAAATTAGAGCCGAAAGTAGCTTGTTTACAATTATTGTTAATCTCAGGGGCGGCTTTTATCAAAGGGACTCGCGCGCTTTTATCAAAGGGACTCGCGCTCACAAGTAGATATCCGCGGTGGCGGCATAGTAAAATTGTACGAGGTGACTAAGGTCGGCTGCGCCTCGTGAATCGTGATACGCCGCGTCAGAACGGTCGACCAGAGAGAGGTGTTTGGAATTTTTTCTAAATTCTTGCGGAACCCCTACAGGGATGTCGCGGAACCCTAGGGTTCCGCGGAACACACTTAGAGAATGGCGGAATTAGAGAGTCCAATGTCCAGCAGTGGACTGCGATAGGCTGATGATGATGATGACGATGATGACATTTATTAATGTACAAGTACCAGTAGTCTGTGTGTGTCTGTATGTGATAGTAAAACTGTCGAAACATAAACAAACTACTTGTATAAGTTACTTAAAGTAATCTATCCGCTGTCCCGCCCCAATTGGCCCCAATTGAGGGCCAGATAAGCCCTTTGTTGTGGGAACAGACAGATAAGTATGGTGATGATGTAACAGTCGTTACTTTAATTGTTCTAGTGACTATATGTGACTATACGTGTTCTAAAGGGTACTTGTATGGGATACTTTATTTTTATATGCGACAAATGAGCAGACCTGATAAAGTTTTAGGTTGATAACGTCCCTAATTGGCGGAGTTTCTGAATCTGGTAATAAGATTAACTCATGGAAAAGCAACGAGATCTGGATGTCGTAATAACAGTTGTTCCCGGATCCTTCCTATCTGAGGCGCAGGGTGGCACACCATGTTGTTTTAGTCAGTCCGATTCTGACACACCACCCCACCGCAAAACCTGGTGGGGTGACGGCCCGAGGGGGTTTCCAAACGTTAGGAAAAATGGAAAAGCGACGAAAACTGTACTTAATACTTCTACTTCTGTGGTAATTCTAATACAGCTATATTTTATGATGTATATGACAACGTACTCCTAGTCAATTCCGACCACGGCCAGAGACCAGCAAACTATACAGGACATACTTTAGTGCACAAGTGTGTGCACAAACACAGGTGCACTTTTTGTTCTCCCACTCTCGCTATCTGATGGGACGGTTATCTGAAACAACCGGGAAGAGATCAGGCGTAGGACTGACAACTTTACGTACTCTCCAAGGCACGGGTGTTAAGACCCCAACTTCCAAATTCCAGGCTGTTATAGCTTACCGGACCCGGGCATCGAATCCGAGACCTCTTGATTGGCAATCGCTAGACCAACGAGGCAGTTTTGTATGTTTGTATATACATCATAGCCAAAATATTGAACGCTCTTTCCCCGTCATGCCCCCTCTCCGATAATCATAGGATTGCAGCGCACGTGTGTCCATGAACGATTTTAGCCACTTACCAATAGGACTATTGTCACATATTTTTTAACTTTCTAGCATATATTTCTAAAATATTTTATCTTTATGCACTACATCTACGTATAAACATTAAGTATTTCAAATACAACACGCTTCCGTACGCCATGTTTGTTTTAAAATGGCGGGAACAAAGTATTTTGACGTCTACACAATGATTACCTAATTGGCTCGAAAATTATTCAATAACTTTTTAAAAAAAGTTTGCTATCTTCAAAAGAAGACCTTGAGTTAAATAGTAATGAATTTTACTAGTTTTTTAAATAATACAATTTGAATTTTGAAATAAAACTTGGAAACAAAGGCAACTAGACAATGTTGTGCAGAAACTATATGATCGCTAGACATAACCTCTCCTTAGAAAGGAGGATTTGGATTACTATACTACGTTAGCCTGACAGTCAAGTTTTTCTTCTCACTACAGTGACGTTGTACTGGGTTTATTTTGACGACACCCAAGGAATGAATAAATGTAGGTGGTGCTTTCTTTTATACGTTTTTAAATGTACACACAATAACAAATGAATTACTGATGGTGAAACTCCCAGACTCAAAACAAGGGATAATGCTTATCACATAAATATTTACCCGGCGGGAACACGTCCCACCAAGAGACCAACAGAACAGTCAAGAATAAATAAAATAAAGATCCTCACACATCTCACACACGGCCGTCTGATTCAAAACTAGACAGAGCCTGTACTATGGTAACCATACTGCTGATAAACATACTTATATATTACTACCACACTATTAAATAATTGTCAATTACGTCCATTCAAAGCCAAACAAAGTAATATTAAAAACGTTTTTCAAATCGACATTATCCGAAACTGTTATTTCAGATACAGTTTCAGATATATCCGATAGTTTCGTATACGATTACAAAGATTCATAACATCGCTGTTATTTCATATCTACTATTGTCTCCTAAGGCATGCGGATGCTATCATGTCAAAGAAAGACAAGAAAAAAATAAACAAGATCGATTCAAAATGTCAGTGTCAGTTGGCATCACGGCCACACGCTATTTATCTTCAGGAGTCCATTGTTGATAACTCCGTGATGTGACATCACCGTAATTGGGTAGATGACTGTATCGTAAATAAATACCAATGTCCACTTCATTAAAACTAATATCGCGAAACATCTCGGCAAATACAATTAACATAGCTTTTTATTATTGTTACGAATTTCATTCAAATATACAGTGAAATGTATTGTTCAATTGAGTAGTCTAAAACAGTGACGTCACAATTTTGTATTTAGTATATTTTTTATACAAAATTGTCGTTTTGACAGATGATAAAAAGTAACTAATTTGACTAAGGTGTCATCTAGCCTATTGTACCACAGACTACCAACGGCAGCTAGTGTACTTAAAATTGATAGATCTGCATGTTTGACGAGTTTTCTAATCATATACATTTAATCATCCACTGCTAGGCATAGAGTTCACTTTAAAAAGGATATTTTGATGTACTGTTTGTCTCAAGTTTTCCTTCTCGTTGCAGGGAGCGTTACATCTGTTTTTTTTAAGACAACTCCCGCGTTAGGTACATGTACTATTTCGCGGGGAATTTTACAAACATACATGAAATGGACACAAAGAACACACAGGCTCAGAACCCCATGTGGGCATCGACAACACCAACTACAACAGTGGCGAGGCGACCGCCTAAATCACACGCTTAAGCCATCGCGGGTCCCAAAAGTCGTAATATGACCAGCGACAGTCGATCTCTAGCTATTATTGACTTTTTTCGACCGCTAAACATCCGTATAGGAGAAAGTATTATGAAATACACGCAGTTCAGTCATAAGTGAGTCACTGTGACCTTAAGAGCCGAGCCCAAACGACCTCGCACGCTACCCCCACCCTCAGTAAGATAGTGCGCGTTATTTTGATCGCTTGTAATTACCACGATATGATATTTTTACGAGGTAGTTTATTGACTATGAATGTAAGCACAAAAATGTGTCGTGAGAATAAGAAATATTTCAGATATGATTTTCAATGCCACGTAAGGTATGTAAGTGTACTCGTAATAGGGAGGAAGTGATGTCGTAAGACCCGACTAAGGTAACACACACAGGACATTACGCTGCGAAGAGAAAGAAAATTTGACACAAATCCTATGCTAATGTATTTATTTTTATTTTATTTACAAATTTTATACGCTACATATAAAAATCGGCGAACTTAACCCATTACTTTCCAACCATCGAAAAATTTAGAGTTTTCTGTTCAAAACACAAAATATATTTGTTAACACAGTAAGAAAAAAAAATGTAAAGTTAAAAACATAAATTTTTTTATTCTAGTCTGAATCAGCCTGTCCTATATGTATGCTATTGGGATCATATGTTAAGAAATAAATATTATTATTGTTTTTGCTTCACATTATTTTTTCTTACTGTATAAACAAATATATATATATATGATTAGAAAACCCCTCGCGGTACAGGACATATTTCTAATACAGGCGTCTTTTTATAAAGAAATATAAATGCATTCGATACATTTTTAATCTTCGAAAGTATGGCTATGTGTCTCCTTTACGTTCCCAATTAAAATGGTTACCTATTCGCCAGCGCCGAAATGTGCGAGCATTAACTGCCCTGTTTTCATTTCTCAACTCACCGTTTTCACCTACATATGTTACTCCGTGCCTCCGTTATCTATCCTCTAATCACGACAGAAACCTTCGCTCAGAAAATAATCTGCTTCTCTTGTGTCCCTCTCACAACTCTCATTTCGTGAACTCTTCGTTCTTTGTTTAGGCAGTACTACTCTGGAATGCGCTCCCGCTCGAAGTCAGGATGTCCACAAACCGTTTTACATTCAAAAAGAATGTACATAATCTCCTTCTTAACGAGATTGAAGAATCGTCTTATCGATAGTTGGCTCAGCTTACAGTCAAGTTGTCATAGTATACGAATATAATATAAATGTATTTAAATGTGTAATTATGACGTATGTATTGTATGTGTTCATGTATGTATACGTACTCATGTGTTGTATATTTTAATTGTCAATATAACCTCTGTGCACCTCCCTTACAATATTTCTATACCACCCTAAGGTTGACTGGAAGAGAATGCCTTGGGCATTAAGTCCGCCGATGTACAAAGTGCATAAAGTGTAAATAAATAAATAAATAAAATAAATAAATATGTATTTATCAGCAGCCTGGTTACACTCTGGCTCTGCTTAAATATCAGATGACCGTGTCTAAGATGTATTATGTTATTATTACAGATATAAAATCACTTGTCCAAGCCGTACCAGCAACGTGGAGCACAAATCCTTGGAGCTACAAACTTGAAATTAGTTTTATGGCAATTTCACCCTTATGGAAATCATCATCACATCATCAACAGTCTTTCATAGTCCACTGCTGGACATAGGCCTCTCCTTAGAAAGCAGATTTTGGCCTACTATGGGGATAAAGCATGAAAACTAAATAGGAAATGATCAAGCGAGCGATGCTTCGGTCAGTAACATATTATTGTATTATCAGAGATTCGAACTCACAATCATCTAATTCTAAGTCCGATCCTACACACCAAAATCGATTAAAAAGCTAGCCTTACATCAAATTATACTTATAGAACGGGTTATATCTAATACCCAAAGCACGTAGAGACTTTCAACTTTCGACGCGAACTGCTCTGTATCGTGCGCACGCGCAGAATTGTGATTGATATTTGTTTTATTCACACGGTCAGCTTGGTAACCGACTTCAGAAAAGGGCGATCTGAATATGGTTGGTTTTTACTGTTGGCTACTCCAAAACCAAAAAAAATATTTTAAAAAAAATCGGGCATGTAACATTCAACACCATCTAGTTTCAAACTAAGCAGAACTTGTACTATGATAACTAGACCGACTGATAGAATACTTAAATACTCTTTTCTTTGTAAATACATACATATTACCCAAACAAATGTTTGCAGATTATACAAACGTTTGATCCGATTTGGGAATCGAGCCCGAGACCTCAAGTACAGCAGTCGCTTTCGCTACCAGTTCGCCATCGAGGCAGTCAAACTCGTTCATTTGTGATTATTATTTAAAACATCTTCCCAAATTAGTATGAAGAAGGCTTTGAACTTACTGAGTCGGTAAAAAAGTCTTATTTAAATTTATGGAATCCTTGCCAGGACAGTCCATGATGGGAGCCCATTCTTATCATATTGAGACATGTACGTGCCTTGGAAAGTACGTTAAGTCTACGAACATCATTAGTGACGTCATTGAAGCATATCAAGTGATAAGGGCTTCATAAATTGAAGTTGTTAACAGGTCTCTGATCCACCTTGACCCAGATAACATGACGCATTGCGTTATTTGGCTGGCAACGTGCTCCCTCTCGTGGAAAACCGCCAAGATTTTGAATGTAATAACTTCATTATAGTATACTTGACCGGTGTGTTGCCAGTGATGAATTACGGCACAGAGACGTGGTCGCTCGCTATGGGTTTGATAAAAAGACTCAAAGTCACCCAAAGAGCAATGGAGAGAGCAATGCTCGGATTTTCTTTACGTGATCGAATCAGGAATGAGGAGATCCTCAGACGAACCAAGGTCACGGATATTGCCAGTAAAATTACTAAACTTAAGTGGCAGTGGGTGGGCCACATTACACGCAGAAACGATGACCGATGGGTCAGACAATTCTGGACCGCGTACTAGGAAACGCAGCGTTGGTCCGCAACCCACAAGGTGGTCCGTCGAACTGGTGAAGGTCGCGGGAAGCTGTTGAAATCGGGAGGACGGGACCGGGCTGTTGTGGAGATCCTTGGGGGAGGCCTATGTCCAACAGTGGACGTCGTTTGGCTGAGATGATGATGAATGTACTTGCTGTAGCACGCTTGACTGTCACACATTGTGGTTATAGTGATAAGCACTGAAAAGGGACACCAAAAATGTAGGGTGGGCCACGAATTACCTAACATTTGAAAAAATTGTATAAAAAGAAATATTTGATATAATATAAAAATTTGTTTATTTACAAGAAAACTAATGAGTTGGAATTTATTTTTTAAAAATTACGTCGTCAAAATGACCACCGTTTCGACGTTTGCGTTCTTCTACGCGATCACGGAAATTTTCGAATACTCATCGACATATCTCTTCGCTATTTTTTTCTTTTATTTGATGCAGTGTATTTGGTTTATTGATGTAGACAGGATTCTTCAAATAACCCCATGAAAAGAAGTCTGCTGAGGATAGATTTGGACTTCTGGGTGTATATGAAAAGTCTCCTCGTCTGGAAATCAGCTTTTCCGGCAACATATCTTTTACTTCTGGCAGGGACTCATTGGATGTGTGAAAAGTGACTCCACCTTGTTGAAACCATGTGTTACGATTGTAGACAGCAAATTCCAGTAGCATCGGTCCCAAGAACTCCTGTAACATGTTTATCCGGGATGTTAGATTAAAATATTAACGAAATTTTGGCCCAACCTATAGACGGGAACTATACGGTATATCGTGTCGTAATTTGAGCTCAATTGATGAACTTTTGAGTGTCGCCATAATTATTTCCAGGGGGGTGTATCTACATCCACACATACCATTTACCAATATATACTATAGAATTATACTAGGTATTTGCCTATGAAATCGACTTTTTTAGGATTAAGTTAGAATGTATTTTTCCATGTATTTTCTTTTTTACCAGGGTTCAAGTGCACTCTCTTGCAGCCCCCTCTCGGTGCCCATGTTCATGTAATCCAACTTAAAAAAAATCCGTTAAAAATGTATGCTCACACCTTTAGACCACAAGGGGTAGCGAGAGTATGTTAAACACACATTAAGATTAGTATGATTCAGTTTGTTGTACGTAATGAAGAGAGCCATTTTGACGTCAAAAGGAGATGGAGGCATTTTTTTTAACGGGCCAGCAACGGTCAACAATACTAGCCTTTTTTTTTAACTCGTGGAAACCCCCTTGGGCCGTCACCCCACCGGGGTTTACGGCGGGGTGGTGTGTCGGCATCGGACCGACTAAAACCACACGGTGTGCCACTCTGCGCCCGATATAGGAGGGATCCCGGAACAGCTGTTATTACGACATCCAGAACCCTCCTAGCGCCTGCTCCCTATTACGGGCACCATCTGCGGATAAACTCTCTATTTAGGCGACGTACGGCACAGACGGACGTCGCCTCCTCGCGGCTGGCCATTGTAGCGGATGGAGGGGAAAACCCGTCCCGTCCACCCGCGGCCACACGCACGGTGGCATGAGGCGCTGCGAAATTACATCTTCGCAGAAGGTTGCGACCTTGGTAAAACAAATATTGCTACCGACCATGGAGTGTATAACGGCCGGTAGCGAGGGATCTCCTCCAATAACTGCAGTGAGGACCCCACGCTGCGCCTCCCAGGCGGAAAACAATACTAGCCAGCTCAATCTATTGATGGGTGAACATTTTTGAAACATACGCTTATAAAAAACCCTTTTTATATAAGTTGCATTAAAATTCTAGTTGGTAACAAGTAGTCGTTTAAATACGCCTTTGCTGACCACTCCGAGGGTTTAAGCGTGAATGTATGTATACATGGATATAACTCTGTAACCCGGCCTGATTAACCGCAAGGCTTGCGGTTGATGTAAATAACACCAACATTCAATGTATTATTGATAGAAGCATTTTATACCACTAAAGTGGCAAAAAACATGGGCAGTCGCATTGATCCCGGGTTGAAAAAGCCTCTCACTAGGCCACCATAGTGTGGATCACCTGCCATTTTGTCTGCATTCGCAATGAGAACGGTGAACACCACTCTTGGTTTCTACTCATGCTTTCCATCAAGCAGAGTAGAGTAACCTTAACAGTCTCCGAATAAAAGAAAAGGAGAAGCCTAAGTCCAGTAGTGGACCACCAAAGGCTGTTAATCTAATATGTGATATTGGTTTCGTATATATCGCTGACTCAACACTTAGTGAGACATCCCATAAATAGAGCGAAGTTATGGGAATAGGGGAACAAGGCAAAGATATTTCTTTTAAACAGAATTGTGTGTCATCCCTATTTGTGGGAAGAAGTGATTATGGCTGATGGTAAAATAATAAATTGATTCTAAACTAGACAGCCTGTACTCTGGTGTGCAGACTGCTGATAAACATACTTATATATTACTAAATACATACATATTATAGATAAATTACACCTGGACGGAGTAAATGGTCGCAGTGAGTACGGCGGCCACTGCTCTTGGATTCTATCATGCTTTCCATCAGGCAGAATAGAGTCACTTTGGTAGGTTGCTATAAAAAAGAAAATAAAATGTCTGTCTCATCATAGAAGTATTTGTCCTGAGCAAGAATCTAAACTACGAGATCTGACTTAGAATTCAGGATATCTAACCGCCAGACTGACAGACTACTCATATGTTATACAGAAATTAGATTTTTTTTACACTTTCACTTCTTTTATTTCGTGGATTGTCTTGAATTATTTATTTATTTATTTATTTATTTTAATACTGCCTGCATTACATTTACATGAGGCTGACTTAATGCCGTGGCATTCTCTACCAGTCAACCTTCAGGTGGTTCAGTAACTGACATGGCAGGTACACGAGTGTCTTTAAGAGAAACAACAAGTAATATCATCATCAACAACCTTTTACAGTCCACTGCTGGACATAGGCCTCTCCTTGGCAAGGAGGTTTTGGCCTACTATACCACGCTGTCCAGATGGGTTTTTAGTTCAGTTTTCCTTCTCTTTGCATGTTGTACTTCATAATTTGCTCTTTTAGGTAGCTCTAAAGACACCCACGGGATTAATAGGGGTGATGATACTCCGTATCCTTAATCCATCACCACACGGATTTGACTCGTCACCACAGAAAAATACGTCATCAACATCATCACAGCCAAAATACGTCCGTTGCTGAACATAGGCCTCCCCCAAGGCTCTCCACAACAGTCGGTCGCGTGCCGCCCGCATCCAGCAAGCTTCCCACGACTTTCACCAGGTCGTCGGACCACCTTGTGGGGGCCTGCGTTTCCCAGTACGCGGTCGCCGCTCCAGAACTTTACGGCCCATTCGGCCAGAAAAATACATACAGCATCCGTCCCAAAGGCTAAGAAGAAAGCTAATATTTAATACGAACAAAGTCGCGAGCTAATGCTAAACAAAGAATTTAATATACTAGCTGAATCACGCGATTTGGATTCAGAAATCAAACGAAATAAGCAACGAAAGTTTAGGTCAGGAATTCTCAAAATTACCGGTCACCAATCCTAAAATTAGCACAAATGCGTTGGCTTTTATATTTGACATTTAGTCGAAGTTGCGACCAGACGACGCCACCTCCCCTATAGGATTGCGTCACCATGGCGGGGTGACGTCATCACCAACCCCTCGTATACTCCTCTACTCGTAATGTTTCTAGTTTATATCTTCGAATAAATATTATCGTTCATAAGTTTTTATGTGTTATAATGTTGGTATAAAGTGCTTTGTTTTGAATTTAAATTAATTGAAATAACAGGGGTATTTGTTGTTCTTTTGTACCACTAAGGCACTGCAGTTTTGTAGCGTGTTTAGTTGCAAATGTTTGTAGATTGGTAAACGCAGATATACTTACAAAAAAAAAGCGATAATTAACTCGTCACACAATATATGTCATTGGTTTACATCGAACTCACAACCGCTGGTATAGCAGTTAGGATTGTTAACCAATAAGCCAATAGATCTATGTAATAGGTTAGGTTTCATTAACGATCTGTCATAGTAGGTAGAATGTTAGAAATGGACACCCATGGGAACAGTAATTTTATCCGTTACTAGCTGTTTCCCGCGACTTCGTCCACGCGGATTTATATTCATTTGAATCGGATCTTGTTCACTATTCCATTGGTTTTAATTTTGTTTGCGCGTAACCCTATTGTTTTTTCTAAAATAAAAGTAGCCTTAGTTATTCCTTAATTCATCAGCTATCTGCCAATAAAAGTCTTGTCAGAATCGGTCCAGCCATTTCAGAGATTAGCCAGAACAAACAGACAGACAGACAATAATTGTAAAAAATGTTATTTTGGTGTATGTATCGTATGTATATTATGTAGGCATGTAGTAAAAAGCGATTATTTCAATATTATAAACACACACTCCAATTTTATTTATATATATAGATAAGAAGTGTGATTTGCGTACTGTAGGAATGCGTACATTCATATCATTCATTAAAACTTTTAACAGTCCACTGCTGGACATAGGGCTCTACTTAGCAAGTAGGTATAGACATTACAAGTAGGTATAGAATTTGTTTCAAGTTTAGCTTGTCTTTGATTATTTTTTTTCTAATTGTTTTCAGGTACTGCGATAGAGGATACTGTCACGTAAAGTACTCGTAAGTTAGACGCGGAGAAGTCACACTGCAGCAGAAACTCCTACAACGGAAACTAAAATATATATATATTACAGCGCCATCTAGCGAGGACACATCGAACTACGGAATAATGACCTACGGAGCAACTACTAATTCTGAATCGCGATATAGAAATTCTCGCAACCATTATCATATACACAACATCTGAACAATTACCGTGAGGCAGCGGGATCATCTCTTTGTACTGGAAAGACACGATACCTGTTTCCTCCACACCATTATTCCCACTCAACCGATCAGAAAGACAGTTCTCGACATAAATATTACATTAAAAATCAATTTTGTCCACTCTCGACCTTATAAATACTTCACAAGATACTTCGAAATAGAGCACTGATCGAAGGCCCATTGATGCAGGGGTGACAGTTATCGTGGTAAGTGCGAAGAGCCTTACACCGCCACGATGACTGTCATGCCTTTTGCACCTACAAGCAGGGCGTGAAACAGCACTTAGGTATTATATGTTGTCTGCGTTGGCAAGGTGTACGCTAACCACAAGTCTTGGACTCTGTTCACGCTTTCCATCAGGCAGAGTAGTCACTTTTGTAGTTTCTTAAAAGGAAATTAAAAAAAAAACCTGTCTCTCCTAGGTGTGACGGAAATTCCTTAGTCAAAGGTCGTAAAACGTAATTGAGTTTTGACTAAGTCATGAAGTCAGACCTGAGGCTTGACCAATCCAATCTAGGAGCGCTTGCCTTCGGCGTTTGCCTATGACATAACAACATAGACATTAAAAAGCGCGGGCAAAAGCCAGTAATGAATTACATCTCAATACATTTAAATTAATACCATTTCCTTTATCGCAAATCCAATAATAAATGTCCTTGCCAATCCAAAAAAATATCTCCCCGATAATGTCAATACCAAAAAGAATGTTTAACCTCGTCCAGCATTTATTAAATTACGAACGCCCGCTTCCCGCCAAATTCATTTCTATTTATGTCAATTTGTCAGAGCGCCATGACAGTTAATTCAAATAATTGGAATATTTGTATTTCTGACCACTGTAACACAGCACCATCTAGTTTCAAGCTTAGCAGGGCTAGGCAGGCTAGAGTTGTCTATACAAAAGAAATCATTAAGCACCCGACATACATATATGTATGTTGTATGTATTTAGAAGTATGTATGTTTATCAGTTGTATGGTTTTCATAGTACGCATCTAGTTTGGGGTCAAACGACCGTATGTATGTCCAGTTATATGATTATCGAAGTATTCATGCTAAATGAGTACTTATACGCCTATTGAGTTGTATTCAAAAAAAATATTTTATGGGGTCATGGTGTCGATGCCGTTATAGCATCTTTTGAGGTAATGTAAACACGATTGTAGTGGGTTCAAAGCCAGTTTCTAATAAAAGTAAGAAAATACATTGTCATTGTTATTTTTCGTAGCGGTATTGAATTAACTTCGCTTCAAGGGATTTTAGGTCAATATTGATAATATTTTTCCCGAGTATTTTAAAAAGTTGGATATTTTTTTCTTCTCAAAAAGACAACACCCGCGTTAGAAATAAATCCTGTGTCGCGGGGGACTTTACAAACATACAAGAAACGGACACAAAGAACACCCAGACTCAGAACTACAATTTGTGGATCACACAAAGTGTCCCATGTGGGATTTGAATCCACAACACTGAGCTCAGTAGAGAGCGGCGTGGCGACCGCTTAAACCACTAAGCCAACCGTGCAGTCAAGAATGTTGCGAAGTCAAAAGGAAAATAATTTGGGCAATCCATATATGTATGTTCAACCGTAACATCTAAACTGTTGAATGGTTTTTGATGAACGAGGTGTCAAATAATAAACCGTTCGGGCCCGAGCTTGTGCTATGATGACTAGACTGACTGATAGAATACTTATATACTTTTTCTCGTAAATACATGCATATACATAAAAAAACACCCAAACTTTAAAACAAATGTTTGCAGACAACAAGCAAACTAGTGAATATGCTAAGAGTGGATAACTATCCATAGACTGCCCTGGTTAGGATTATTAGGAACTTACCACTTAGCCACTAACCCCGTACACACACCATCTCTTTATATACCTGACAAAAAAAATGAACACACAATTACTATCATTTGGCAATAATATAAAAAATCTCAATAGTGGCTATTCACGCTCATTAAACTTCAAAGATTAGCGGTATATGTTAAATGACTTGGATTTTTATTATACGCCATTATTATATTTATGATACGAGATATGTCTATGGAAAGAGTTATTGACAGCTGTCATTGATGAATACAACTGATCATAGACCTCATCTGGCGAGACGCGTTGAAGAACTAGCTCGATGTCGTAGTGGTAGCGTATATATCTGTTGTGATTAAGGTCTCGGGTCCGAGACCCGGGTCGAACCAAATGTTTCTATAATCTGCAAATATTTGTTTCGGAGTTCGGGTGTTTTCTATGTGTATGTATTTACATAAAAAAGTATTTATGTATTTATATAAGTTATCTAGTGTAGATAGTACAAGCTCTGCTTAGTTTGGGTCTAGATGGCGTTGTGTCAATGTGGTAAAGTAGAATATAAACTGGGTTTATGTCAAATTTTCCTTCTCTAAGCAGTGATGTTCTGTGTAGTTTGTTCCTATAGTTGCCCCTTACGACACTCAAGGGATGAATAGGGGTGGTAACGCTCTGTTTTCTCAGTCCATGACCACACGGAAGTTGCTTTAATTTATCTATATACGTGAAGCGAAAACTTTGGACCCCTTTTTACGCAAATTGCGCTGACGAAGGAGTATGAAATTTGGCATACTTATAGTTTATATGTAGGAGAAGTGCAGAACGCTAATATTTTTCAATAATGATGCTTATAAAGTACATTAAGTCAATAAATAAAATATTACACACACTACCATGCATTTGACACGCACAAACACGTATTTGTTACAGGCAATACATACTCTGTGGTCAAATTGTTTCTTTTGTTTATCATTTTGTCTATAGACAGAGTATTGACATAGACAAAAATTACTTTTTTATATGTTTACTGTGGTCTTACGAAATGTCAAACAGAAAAGTTTTATTGCCCCATTTAATATAAAATATACCACGTGAAATACCGCTCGCTTATACAAATTTATGTAATATAAGTTGTGTTTTATTATGGTCGTATTTCGACCACTGGGCGACCACTCTAGTACAAATTGTTATGAGTACATTATAACTACATGTTCGTTTGTTCGTAAAAAGAAACAGGCGTATTTAAGACTCGTATATCGGCCTACAATTCTAATAATAAACTATCAAAACAATTGATATTTTCAAACTCATGTTTTCACAACACTAGTCGTTTTGCGTGTCAGTGTTGCCGTGTTATTAAATGGGATTTTCCCTGGTTGTCGGGTAACTGTAATGTGATGCGTCACTGTTGTAAGTTTGAATTGACATTTCATAATTGACAGTTATTCTATTAAACAATCTGTATGGTGACGAGTTACAACCCCTATTCATCTTGTGGGTGTCGTAAGAGGCTACTCAGGAAGCAAATTACGCAAGACAACAGTACTGCTAGGAAAAGGCAAATTAGAAACAAACCTTGTCGATCCGGTCTGGCCAGCGTGGTATATTAGGTCAAAACCTGTTTTTAAGTATAGATCCGTGTATTGTCCGTGTGGTGATGGATTAAGAATACATAGTGTTACCACCTCTATTAATCACGTGGGTGTCGTAAGAGGCTACTAAGAGAACAAAGTATACAAGACAACCTCATTACAAAGAGAATGAAAACTTGAAACAAATTCTATTCCAACCCGTCTAGCCGGCGTGGTATAGTAGGCCAAAATCTCCTTGCAAAATAAGGAGAGGCCTATGTCTAGCAGTGGACTGCAAAAGGCTGTTGATGATGGTGATGATGATAAAGTATAGATCTATGTCCAGCAGTGGACTAATAAAGATTGTTGGGTGGCCCTATCTTAGCGGTTTTTTACTGACAAGCCTGTTGGTTTGGTAGTTAATGATCTGCTAACCAGGAGATCGTAACTTCGATTCCTACCCATGGCAAATATTTGGGTAAAAACCGTGATCGTTTTGTCTGGATATAATTTATCTATACATATAAATAAAACTGGAGTGTCTGTTTGTATTGAAATAACCGCTTTTAACTACATACATATGAATATACATACGATACATACATTAAAATAACATTTTTTTTTTAATTTTTGTCTGTCTGTCTCTGGAACGGCTGGACCGATTTCGACGGTACTTTCACTGACAGATAGCTGATGTTATGGAAAAAACTTAGGCTACTTACATTTTAAAACTTTGGAATTGTAAAAAAATGACACGCGGACGAAGCCGCGGTTGCAGCTGGTCCATAATATGTATGTATTTAGTAATATATAAGTATGTTTATCAGCAGTCTGCTTACCATAGTACAGGCTCTTTAAATCACACTGTCGGGTGTGATTGATATACGTAATATACTATCGTGATTACAAAGTCACACCACACGTAGTCCTAAAATAAATCCAACTAGTTTGTTTAAGTGGTCCCTTCGTGTCCCAAATTGGGCAGACTAATGTTATTTTTATTTGGAAGTGTTTATTTCTGTACGACTATAGGATATTGTCCCTTAGAGAGTGTTTAGTGTTGTATATTTTAAGATAAATCTCCAAGAAATCAGAGTGGGAGCCAGTCGTGATTCGTTCAAGGTGGAAGTACGAGTTGCCTTTAGCCAAAGTAGAACCTTCAAAAACTGGATATTTAATACATTTGTACCTGGAAACCAAGCTTTACTCGGTAGTACTCCCCGTCGTGCGTTTTCGTCCCCGTCGTCGGGGGCGGAATACGCGCCGCGTAAACCGTCCACCAAACATGGGAGTAGGTCGCCCCAACGTATCAGTAACACCCCAAGCCGAGGTCCGTACCCCACAGGGGGTGCCCTTGGGCAATGTTACTTAACAAATGACCGGTTGAGAGCTCTCAGCGCTTACCGTAAAATCCGGGTAAAGTTGTAGAGGCCACCCGAGGCCAACAGCTAGGTCAATGCAAAAAAAAAAAACGGTAGTACTGTGTGAAAGACGATTCGCAATCTACCAACTTCTTTTGTTCCCATCCCTAATTTTGTTACATTGATAAGTGTCAAAACGGTCCTATTACTCATTTAATTGCTTGAAAACATGGATAAAACAAAGTTATCTAAAAATGAAATCTAGCTAGATCGATTTATCGCCTCCGAAACCTCACTAAATTTTATGAAAATCGTTGGAGCCGTTTTCGAGATTCGGATAATATAGATAAATATATATATACACAAGAATTGCTCGTTTAATGTATTAGATAGTATGTACAGTATGTACACGAATATATATATATATAAATGTATGTATAATATGTATGTATTTATGAAAAAAAAGTATATAAGTATTGTATCAGTCAGTCTAGTTATCATAGCACAAGCTCTGCTTAGTTTGAAACTAGATGACGTTGTGTGTCAAATGTGTGAAATATTGATTTATGTTTTATTTACTTATATTTATAATATTTCCTATCGTAAAGGTCGTAACCAAAGTGTAGGTTAGGTAGGTAGGACACCTTTTCATTCACTTCCACATCACCTTACGGTAGACTGGCAGAAATGTCTCAGATATCTAATATTGTATTTTGTGCATCAAGTTATTGAATAAATAAACTGTTAGAAATTAAATAACACACCTACACGGTGAGGCGTGACTTGTTAGTATCGTGGTTAATGGCGTTATAAATACCTAATAGTAATAACTAGACACATACTAGACAGACAAACATGCTGTGGAGGGACGTGTGAGTCATATCCCTCCGACACAAAGGGAGGATCCTCCGACCAGGCGAGGTGGTCATGACTGGCGGGCCACGGCCCAACGGTTGATGTTGGGATGTTGTATATATGTTAATTGCCACGCGAATCTCTATATCGCGATACAGGATTAGTATTTGCATTGTAGTTCATTACATTCATACGTTTCGTTCATGACGCTGTTGTATATTTTTCTTTGTGTTGTAATGTAGAAGCCGCCATAATACAAACTAGACAGAGCCTGCACTATGGTCACCAGACTGCTGATAAACATACTTATATATTACTAAATACATACAAATATCTTGGGAAACTCATGCTTCTTTACAAATGAACGCGACCTCAGTAACATACTGCCTTTATAAAAAAAAAAACATTGTCTGTGGCAATTTTTTCGCCATCTTTCATTAAGAGAGTAAAGTAATCGGACCTCTACTCCTCCCCCGAATGACGGGCGAAGAAAGAGAAATCCAAAGAGTGACAACGCACTCTTGATTCTTGTGGTGGGTGGTGGAGGCGGTAATCACTTACTATCAGATGACTCAACAGCTCACTTGCCCCCAAAAGTATATAAAAAATTCTCTATCTCTTTGAAGACATCTGATCAAATATCTCTTTTCATTCTGTAACATTTGTTTTAATTTTCACTTAATAACTAGCCGATAGAGTGAATCAAATAGATTCATAGACGTTGTAGGGTAGGAGACCTTGTTTTCGGTAGTCCGCAAATACATAACACTTCTTATTTATTTTGTTTATTTATTTATTTAATACAGCGAGCCATAACAACGTTGTAACGTTACAATAATAATAAATACTTATGCACATGTAGGTATATTAAAACCTTCCACTTAGGAAAAGTATACAAAATTTTAAAGAGTACTGAATTTAGTGTAGAATATGTCGACATCCGGGTACTGAGCAATCAGAGCGTTGAGCAGACTAACTGCCTGAGTAGTGAGAGCGTACTGTGCCGTACACGTTCGTGCCGGTTGCACAGCGAGGAGATGACACTCTTAATCTAGTAAGCATCTACAGTGACAGAACTTGTATTAGAAACTTGCACAAAGCTCGGTAAACTTTAACAGAGTAAAAAGATGTGTTAATTCCATACATACATAAGGTATTACTGCACGGTTGGTGTAGTGGATTAACCGGTCACCTCGCCGCTTTCTATTGCGTTAAGTGTTGTGGGTTCCAACCCCTTATGGGACTATACTTTGTGTGATTCATAAGTGTTTGTTCTGAGTCTTAGTGTTCTTTGTGTCCGTTTCATGTATGCTTCTAAAGGCCTTCGCGTCACAGGAGTATTTTGGTGCAGAAGTTGTCTTTCTAAAAAAAAAAGACAAAAATATTAATGACATTTTTAACACATAACAAAAAATCATATAGTTTAATAGTTACCTAGTCATATAGTACATATCTGGACTTTCAGAATGGCAAAAAACCAATGTAAGAAGGAGTACCTTAAGCAACTTTAATTTTAGAAAAAAGTAGTGTTACACGAAAAAACAATTAAAACCAATAAATAATGAACTAACTAAAATATCCTATTCAAAAGCAACAAACACCGCGAGGCGTAGCTAGTGTGAAATAATATAGCACCGACATCGAATACACGTGTAATTTAAGAGTCACAAATGTGGTGCCATACTTTGAGGGCAGCCTCCATCAAATCAAGGGGTTTATACCCAGAGGAACTTGGGGTGGCGGTTAGGAACAGATGTAAAATTTATCCCAATGACCACCAGTAGTGACCATTGGGAATAAGACATCATCTCACTAATTCAGTGAAAAGCCACAATAGAATTATTTAACATGGGCTTACTGCGAGGCCGTGACACCATTCCGGCCGTTGAGCGCCGAATCATGGCCCTCGCACAGTATTGGTTCATAAATTTCCAACAATATTGAATCAGAATTTCGTACGGCCGAAAACTGTACCGTCTACCCTAATCTCGAGCTGCCGATAAACTTCAATAAACCGGTAGTTTCTGCTTTCTAATAGATATCCATTAAATGTATTCACGATTTTTGTTTTAATATTAACCTTACATTTTTATAACTGTTAAATTAAGAGAACGGGGTCAACGCACTAGATTTTTTTTTTTAAATTTTGATTTTGCGGGTACCCATAACGGATGGGTGGTGAAATTTTTATTACTCTTGGCTCTTTGGTTTGGTGCGACAATTGACTTTGATGAGTTATTCATGCTTCAGAAATGGGTTCCTAAAACACGATATAAATGGAACCAAATCGAAATGATATTTTTTTTTACGAAGTAAGGGGCAAACGAACAGGTGGGTCGCCTGATGGAAAGTGACTGCCGCCACCTAGGAATATGATAAAAATAATAAAGAAATATTTCTTGTGCTACGATAACTAGACGGACCGATGGAATACTTATATACTTTTTTTTTGTAAATACATACACATTATACATAGATAACATTCAAGCTTCGAAACAAACATTTGGTCCGACCCGGGAATCGAACCCGAGACCTAAAGCACAGCAGTCGCATTCACTACCGCTGCGCCAGCGAGGCAGTTAATAATAATATACGAGTATTTCTTCTTTCTTTCTTTCTCAAAGGCCAGCAATGCACTCATAACCAAGTCACAGCCTGATTTCTTCATTCCCAAGTTACTGTATCCTGTACTCTATATGAAAAGGACAGGTCAGTTATGACACATCTTAAAGTGTCATCGACTCCAAAGCGCCTACACTCCTTAAGATATAATTTGATCTCTGTGGCAGATGGCTACGCAACCGACAAACATAACTTTAGAGAAGTGATTTCATTTTATCACCTATATTTTCATTCTTAACGTGCTGTTTATCACAAATGAAGTACAATACATTCAACATCATCATCATCTGAGCCTAAATACGTCCATTGCTAAACATAGACCGCCTCCAAGTTTCTCCACAACAGCCGGTCTCGTGCCGCCCGCATCCAGCAGCTACCTGCGGCCACCAACGCTACGTTTCCCAGTACGCGGTCGCCATTCCAGAACTTCGGCCCCATCGGCCATCGCTCTGCGTGTAATGTGCCCCGCTCAATACCACTTAAGTTTAGCAATTTTACTGGCAATGTATCGGTGACCTTGGTTCGCCTGCGGATCTCCTCATTTCTGATTTGATCACGCAAAGATTAGAATACATTATAATTATAAATATAAAAATTCACACCTAAAATGACACTAATGGACAATTATAATGAATTAAGAAAGAAGTATTCTTCGTATCTAAAGTACCCGCTCTTAGGACTGGTATTTTTCCTCAAATTTTAATGGGACCAAACAAAGCATACCTTTTCAAATAAAAGACTTTTCATGTAGTGACAGTGTTACTACCCCTATTCATCCCTTGGTGTTGTAAGAGCCTTTTAAGAGTCCAAACTGCGCAGGACAACGCTGCAGAGAAAGAGAAAACTTGGCGCAAACTCTACAGCAACCTGTCTGACTATCGTGGTATAGTAGGTCGAAACCTCCTTTCTAGGAAAAGCCTATCTTGGGCAGTGAACTCTTAAAGGCTGTTGGTAATATGATGTAAAATTAATAAGAGAATTTGCCAAATTGGCTTATTAATGACGAAAGTTCTGAAGTAATAATTTCGTTGGTGAGTGTGAGACCGGAGGCCCATTGATGCAGGGGTGACAGTTATCGTGGTAACTGTGTAAGTCTTACACTGTCACGATGACTGTCATGCCTTTTACGTCCCCAAGCGGGGTATGAAAAAGCATCTCACAAGGCCGCCATAGTGTGGGATACTGCATTGTCTGCATTTGCAATGAGTATGGCGACCACAACTCTTGGATTCTATTCATGCTTTCCATCAGGCAGAGTAGAGTTACTTTGGCAGGCACTTAATATAGATATATATATATGTAGAAAATATAGTAATAAACCAAAAATAAATACAATCGATTCGAGAATCTATTCCTATTTTAGAAGTCGACTGTTAAACGGCTTATATTCGCTTTGAAAAACACACTGCTATCCTAAATTACATAGCTGTGTCACTTATAAAGACATGGCAAGCCGCAAGAAGTTCTAAAAAAACGAAAACTAACACACTCTCATATATTTCGCTAAATATTCAACGTTTAAGAGAAATCTAACCACCAGAACCAGTTTCGATAAACTGTTACCGGCTTTCGATGCGTTACTACAACTCTACGATGCTATTGTGTTGCGAGGGTTGCCAGTGTATAAAACGGTATCACATTTAGCGGTCATAGACAATGAGTTTATAAAGTTCATGGTCGTAACAGAGACCTAGCGAGGGTTTAAGTTACGTTAATATATGTCCAAAGACTATTAATAAGGTGGTAATAATGATGTATGTATAATCACGCTAGTATTGCGAAAGGGTTGCCAGAAGCGTATTATTAACTACTTCTTTTTCTTATTCTGCATCGAGATTTACATTCTCTTCTATCACTCTGTGTATCAGTACGCTGAAATGGAAGTGGGCTGGTGATGACTCCAGACGAATCGATGGTCGCTGGAGCCGAAGTGTGCTAGAATGGAGACTTCGATTGAGCAAACATAGTGTAGAGCGCCCTGCGGCGCGATGGACCGACGACTTGAAGAAAGTGGCTGGCAGCGGATGGATGTGAATTGCCCAAAAGCGAAATGGTTGGCGCTCCTTGGGGGAAACCTTCGTTCAGCAATGAACGGCAATAGGTTGATTTGATTTGATTTGACGTTCTTAGCTTAGTGTTGTCAACCAGGTAACTGGATAAGGGGTAAGAAAGAAAAGCAAGGAATGGAAGAGCATAAAGCTTATAAGAATTGATTGGGTGTTTAATAGCTGGAAGTCAGAACCCATATCTTTTGAGATGTAGGTGGAGAATTATACTTAGGCACACATATACTGTCTCAAGGAGTACGGGGCAGTTCCTGTTTTTCAAGGAGACAAGCGACTTGTCATCGCAAGATGATAGTCTAGTTTCGAACACCACAGAGGCCCATTTTCAAGGAGTAGAACCTCCTTCCACGATGGCGTCATGTGCCACAGTTCTGCTAAATATTATTAAATATGAAAGTTTTATATTCTAATGCAATAAAATACAGATCTTGCAGCACATTTGTTACAAAATATGTAAAATCCTATTGTTACCTAACAATTTATAGTGGCTGTATCCATATTAGATATATTTTTTTCTTAATATATTTTTTAGAGTCGCGCGGCTATACAATTACATAAGAAGAATTAACCAATTTAACCTATCAGCTTCTTGTAGAACACTGCTAGACATGGACGTCTCCCAACGATTCTCGCCTGAAAAATTTGTAGTACAGTGAATCGGTAAACGAGAACCAGGTGGCTTCTTATGGGAGGTAAAACGCCTTCAAACTACAGGATCTATCGGCCTCATAAACTAGCTTTTTCTGGGATATATTAAACGCAGAAAGAAAAAGTGTGGGTGTTATCGTTCACATGGAAATGGAAAAATTAGGAATCGCCAAATCTATTTTGTAATCGTATTACTATAACATAAGATTATTGTATACAAAATGCAAGATTTAGAATCGGAATCAAACTTAAACTTCTGGTCTAATCTACGTCCAAGTCAGGAGGTCCAAAACGTCCCGAATGTCTGTGAGAAATGAATTACAGGCCCTACCATGTCCCCAGGTACTACATAGCTATTTAATATTTTTTAATGTATATTGGTAACGTTACTCCTTGATATGTCACGAAAATGTGCAATTACTTTCGTTGAAACGTGCGTGTCACGGTTAGGTGCGTCAGTGTTGCCAATTATATTAGCAAAATTACCCCACCTTAATGGGTGGTTTGATAATCTTGATAATAGGGTAATTTCCTATTATTATAATAAATTTATTAACGACCTTCATTGTCTATTTTTAGTTGATTATCTGTTTGGTTAATCGCCGTAGGAGAATCATGCTTTGTCACAAATTGGTAGGCTCTATCGAAGTGATACCGCGACCTCACTGGGAACATTTGTATGGTGTTTCTTTATCTACTTGTTTTCTCTGAGAAAGTGAGTTTGCTTGAGCCCAAACTTCCCCTCTCACCTAATTCTGGGAGGCAGAGGGAGTCTCGGGAGACGTGATACTATTTAATATATCATTCGTTGAGCCGTCTTCTCGATTGTCTGCTGTAATAAAAAAGTTTAAAA
The DNA here is from genome assembly GCA_949316085.1 of Hypercompe scribonia. Lineage (NCBI taxonomy): Eukaryota > Metazoa > Arthropoda > Insecta > Lepidoptera > Erebidae > Hypercompe > Hypercompe scribonia. The sequence continues at coordinate 8,654,944 of OX438997.1, forward strand.
TATTAAAATGATTAAGAAGAGAAATACCCTTGAAATTGTAACCATTGCCTGACATCCATGAATAAACCATATTACGTATAATATTGCCATCACGCATGCCGTGACGGCAAACGCGATAGCTTCCGTGCATTGTTTTGTGGCGTGCGAACGCATTTTTTCCATATGACAACACATCGCTTGTTATGTCATCGTAAATATGTTGTTTAAGTTTTTACTTGATAATTGCTTTCAGCCCACCGCTGGACTTGGCCCCTCCCCATTACAAGTCACTCTGATCGGTTTTGATCTTCTCACATACAACTGACCTGACCTGTTAGCAGTGAACTGCGATTGGTTGATGATGATGATGATGAATTGCTTTCAGATCATCTTAGTTTACTCATATCATATGTAAATTAAACAACGGCTCTAGATATTATCTTGGAAAATTGTAAATATGCTAATCGTCACGAGAATTTCTATATCGCGATACAGAATTAGCGGTTACTTCGTAGTTCGTTATGTGTTCAGTAGATGGTGCTGTAGTTTATTTTTTGCTGTATAGCGATACTTCCGAAAATTCTTTCTTAGTGGGTACATACAACATAAAAACATGCCGGCCTTGGTGGTGCACCGGTAGCGTATGCGACTGCTGTGCTGGAGGTCTCGAACTTGATTCCCGGGTCTGATGTTTGTATGATCTGCAAACATTTGTTTCGGCGTTTGGACGTTTTCTATGTATAAAATAATATGTATGTATTATATTTACAGGAAACAAAAAGTATATATGTATTTATATTAATTGTCTAGTAGTCGTAGTAAAACTTATTTTATTTAATTTATTTTTTTCTTAATAAAGACGACAAATCGAAATCACAAAATATATTTGTTAATATAGTAAAAAAAAATAATGTAAAGCAAACAACAAGAAATTATTTATTCTAGGGTCTGAATCAGCCTGTCGATCTATAGATATGACATTGGGATATTTGTTAAGAAAAAATATATTATTACGACTTTATTGGCTAATTCACGTTTAGTAAAGGTTTGCCAACAATTTTAGGTAATTGGAAATATATAATTACTTTAATTTATATAGCTATAATTAGCTATACAAAACCAGCAATGCACTCTTAACGGCTACGAAATATATAAACTTTGAAATATCTAAAAATGTCACTGTATTTTTTTATTAAAATATTTTTTTTAATAAAAAAATACTTAAAAATGTTTGCCATTTACAAAAAAGGGCTTAAAAGTTAAAGCCAGTTTTAGAAAAAAATTGGTAATCTGGTATCCTAAAAATATGACAGTGGGCAGTACATAATTAGTTAACGTGATCTCTTGTATATCCCATCCATAGACTTATCTGACTAAATTAACTTTGTGTTAACGTACTTGATTACCACTTAACCGCGAGCCTCTCTACCTAAAAAAATACTACAATAATGGTTCTCTTTAACTGCGATGTATGTTCTTTTAATTACATGTTATGTGTGTATTACGAGTGAGATTGAACCGTTATATGTAACGGTGGGTGACGTCACGCAAAGTTTTAAATAAGCTGATGAATACTGGAGTATATATTCTACATTCAACGGCTTTCGTACGCGGCTCCATTTACGTACACTATATGTCAAGAAACGTGATTAGATTTTTTTCGTGTTATGTATAAACTGAGACCTATATTGAGGCCATTTCAAGCGTTTGATTTGAGCTGAAGCGCATCTCTCTGTGTGGTAACGGATTAAGAATACATAGTGTTACCACCCCTATTCATCCCGTGGGTGTCGTAAGAGGCGACTAAGGGAACAAAGTATGCAAGACAACATCATTACAAAGAGAAGGTAAACTTGAAACAAACCCTATTCTAACCCGTCTGGCCAGCGTGGTATACGAGGCCAAAACCTCCTTGCTAAGGAGAGGTCTATGTCCAGTAGTGGACTGTAAAAGGCTGTTGATGTATGATGCATCTATTTCTGTGAAGCTGTAATGCTCCAGAAAGAGACCGCTAAACGGATCGGGAGATGGTCGATCTCGAAGCCAGGAGACGACCGGGGGCAAACTACCGTTGATAGGACCGCTGAGAGAACAATATAGAATCACAGCTAGCCTCTTTTGCCGGCTGCGTTTCGGAATATTGTTGAAGCCTGGTCTATCAAGACACGATCAAATGGCCACATACGCGTCGAGATTGAATCGATTGGCGTTGACAAAATAGAGCCTAGATTAGGTGTCACAGACCACCCTTCGGGGTATACTTTTTCGATGTCACGTACTCCTGCTCCTGCATCATCACATTGGCATTTTAAGAAAGAGCGAAGAAAGAAAATAAGAAGATATAGACTTTGAAAATAAAAATTTAAAATATATTTTGTTATATTAATTTGTTTTGCCAATAATTTTTTTTTTCTTAATTGCTTAAAAGTTTACGCTTCGTCTTTCAACCCATTTTCTCAAACTAATTTGATGTTGGTTTAAATTTACTACGATAACTGAACTTCGGTTTTTATGCGGAGTGACTGTCATTCAGACAACAACAATCGGACTTAACTGGCTAAGTACAGATTGAAACTGTAATATGTGAAAAAAAATCAAAACTCCGGCATATAGACATGAGATTTTTCCAGATTTGGGTTTTATAGCAACCTACCAAAGTGACTCTATTCTGCTTGATGGAAAGCATGAATAAAATCCAAGAGCAGTGGTCGCCATACTCATTGAGAATGAAGACAGTGCAGTATGGCGACCCACACTATGGCGGCCGTTTTTTTTTTGTTTGTCGGAGTGGAAAATCCCTTCGGATCTCTGACTCCTCGGGGACGCAGGAGCCACGAGTATGTGGTGTTTCCACTAAAAACCACCCCGGCGGCCGGTCTCAGGCGTCCTTCTCTGAAGGGCACCTGGACCATGTTATTTCAGGTCCCCTCTAGAAGATGCTTTTTCACGCCCCGCTTAAAGGACCCGGGATCGTAGCGGGAGTAACACGTGCGTTGGTAATGAATTCCAGGCTTTAACTGACTTGCACAGGAAGGGAGAGCCGAACCGTTTAGTTCGGGAGCGTATGTCTACTATATATGCGATATCTGTGTTGTCTTTTGACATCTCGAGTATAACGAGAGGTAAAATTTAATATTACATATTAATTACATATTAATGCCCAGCGGCGAGCATTACTTCTATTTTTAATGAGTGAGCTCCCCTTTATGCATATGTGATGTAACTACGCACCTGTACGTAAGGTACGTGACTCGGATGAGCGGAGCGGAGATGTGTGGTTGAGCTATAAGATGATCATAGCAACATCTTTAAATAAAAACACTTTATTTAGGATTCTATATTGTTCTCTAGAGTTTTAACATCAAATTGTTTTTTTTTTCGATGTTGGAGCAGGCGTTTGTCGTCCAAATGATCTAATAAAAATTGACGATAAAGATGAAGATGATAAATGCCCATCTAGGAAAACTGCGTGTGGCGATTCCACATTATAGTACAAACGAAAATATATAACAGCGCCATCTAGCGAGGATACATTGAACTACAAAGTTTGAACGAAACGCATGAATGTAATGAACTACAATGCAACTACTAATCCTGTATCGCGATATAGAGATTCGCGTGCCCATTAGCATATATACAACATCCCAACATCAACCGTTGGGCCGTGGCCCACCAGGCATGATCACCTCGCCTAGTCGGAGGAACCTCCCTTTGAGTCGGAGGGATACGATATCCGTCCCTCCACACTGCGTAATAACAGCACGTTCCATTTTTAGTGTTCGTAATAAATACATATGTTAAACGCCCACTTTTCGGCAGTGCTTTGGTCCCACCACGTAATAGGTGGCAAGCCTGTAGCCGCTAATCGAGATGTTCGGTTACCAGAGCTTCTTCCCTCGATCAACAGATGCACCATTTGTAATTAAGGTTGACTTGGGGCCCTAAGGTCTTGGTGAGAACCCTATGCACTCAACATTATGTAATTCTAAAAGACATGAAGGAATATTTTTTCATGAGTATCTGCTCGCTCAAATTAATAGACTTTGTCATTCGTTTGTTCCGGTTTAATTAGCCTGTGTGCTATTACATATTAGTCTCGTTCAACCATTCTATATTAAGAGCCTGCTAAAGTGACAACTCTGTCTGATGGAAAGCATGAATAGAATCCAAGAGTTGTGGTCACCATACTCATTTGAAATGCAGATAATGCAGTATGATGACCTTGTGAGATGCTTTTTCACACCCCGATTGGGGATATAAAAGGCATGACAGTCATCGTGATAGTGTAAGGTTTACACAGTTACTACGATAACTGTCACCCCTGCATCAATGGGCCTCCAGTCTCACACTCACCAACGAAACACGACAACACGGATGCTGGCGCTTTAGGTTGGTCTTCTGTGAGAGGGTAGTACTACCCCGGTCGAGCCGGCCCGCTTGTGCTGAAATCAGCGTAGTTCTACAAACATCTATCCGGCCATCTTAACATTTGCATTTATATTAGGTACTCCCTCGCTTAGCTTACCTCGCACATCTTCGTTGTAAACTCAACCTTATTCTTAATTAATTTCTTTGTACGCTACATTTACTAACAAAAACTAACATTATCAGCAACAGTAATATCTGATTATATTAATTTGATACGCTCTAATGCGTGCGCTCTACGCGTTGAAGAAAATACTTTTGTCTGTGGTTGTTTTGTGTTTAGAAGAGGCTATTGCCTTTTAAAAAAAGAACGTCTTTTTTCGTTTTTTTTTTAAATAGCATCTCAACTTTTCGCGCGTGACGGATAGGACCACAAATGAGGTTACAACTTTTTGTTTTCAAAACATTTTGAAAGAGGTCTGTTAATAACTTTATTACTTTATTTGAAAAATAACAGTTATAAAAGCTATATAGCAATAATAGAACTATTAGCAACCACAAACCAATACGAATATAAACAGTTAAGCAAACACGATCTCAATTACACAGAATGAATACCTTTTACTTTTTATACCACTATTGTATACACGCAACCAACAATAGACAAACGGTCAACTTTTTTTTTCTCAATGGGCATCGATATCCATATAAACGGCTAATATTAGATGATTGTGCAGTTTCTTTGTAATGTAATGTACATTAATAATCCATTGCTGGACATAGGCGTCTCCTTAGTAAGGAGCTTTTGACCTTACAATATCATTCTGGTTTAGTATAATTTGTTTTAAGTTTCCCTTCTCTTTGTGATGCTGTTGTTCTGCGTATTTTGTTCCCTTAGTCGGCTCTTACGACACCGATGGGATGAATACGGGCGCTGACAATCATTCTTCTTCCGCATTCTTAGTTACGTATAAATTATAATTTAAGAATAGGCCATTCGTTTTAATTTCAATTCATTAATTCAATTCTCTTATAAGAATCGTAGTAATTCACATCTGCAATGAGCTTATTGTATGTTGAAAGAGGAATCTCGCGGAATTATGTTTGCGAGAGATTAGTTGAATTGGCTTGTAAGATAAGAGAGCATTTTGTCTTGTACAAATAGTGTCTCGTAGCACACAATAAAAGACAAAAGAGATAAATAGCTGTGTATTTAACACGATCGGGCGCCATTTTTAGGAGAATACAGTCCTCAATTTGTGTGGTCTGCAAATTGATGTTCTGAGTCTGGGTGTTCTTCTAAGTCCTCTACGATATCTTGTATAACATATAATAATAACAAGCTTTTGCCTGCGGCTCCACCCGCGTGTATATCGGTTATCGTGGTAAATAGTAGCCTATGTGTTATTCTAATGTATAAGCTATATTACTGTAAAGTTTCATCTAAATCCGTTCAGTAGTTTTTGCGTGAGAGTAACAAACTTCCGTACAAATTTTCGCCCTTATAATGTTAGTAGGATAATATGTCTTTATATATATAATAATGTCTTTAAATTAAAAAAAATAGGAAATTACCAAGGTCTGAGGGAGATGATGCTTTGAAGCGATTTACAATTTCTTTATCTATGTATTCGTGTTTGATACCACGGATGGATGTCGTAATAGCAGCGGTTCCCGGATCACTCCTATCTCAGGCGCAGAGTGGCACACCGTGTGGTTTTAGTCGGTCCGATTCCGACACACCACCCCGCCGTAAACCCGGGTGGGGTGACGACCCGAGGGGGTTTCCACACGATAACGAAAAAAAAGGGTGTGTGACACTAGTAGGGATTTAAATAAAATCATTGTGCACTGTACTAAGGGTTTGTAAGACTCCACGGTTTAATTGTGTAGATGACTGTATCGTAAATAAATACCAATGTCCACTTCAACAAAACTAATATCGCGTAACATCTCGGCAAATACAATTAACATAGTTTTTTATTATTATTACGAATTTCAATCAAATATACAGTGAAATATATTGTTCAATTGAGTAGTCTAAAACAGTGACGTCACAATTTGGTATATAGTACATTTTTCATACAAAATTGTCGTTTTGACAGATGATAAAAAGTAACTAATTTGACTAAGGTGTCATCTAGTCTATTGGCTGTCGCTTTGTACTAAACTACAAGTTTATTCTCAAAATGTTTGTAGGTTTTATACGCTAACGCGTGTAACACAACGATAGCGTGATCTAAGTTTGTAACAGCGCCCTCCAGAGAACGTAACGGTAACAAATATTTTGCTTTCGACTTTGATCGCACTATGCTGTTATTGGTCTCGAACAATTCGTCATTATCTCTGCCAAAGACGTCCACTGCTGGACATAGGCCTGTGCATATAAAGAAATTTTTAGTGTACATTTTTAATTAAATATGAATCACGGAAACATCTGATTTGAAGTAGATACTTAATGCTTATATGTAGAAATGCACATATCTAGTATTTTTAACTGCGTGTGCTACCAAAAACAGCCTTAGCAGCATAACTGGACACAGACCTCTCCTTGGTAATGAGGTTTTGCTCTACTTTACCAGATGGGTTGGTATAGGATTTGTGGCAGTATTCCTTCTTTATGCTGTGCCGTACAGGGAAACGCAGCGTTGGTAGGCCCCCTACAAGATGGTCCGGCGACCTGGTGAAGGTCGCGGGAAGCCGCAGGATGCGGGCCTATGTCCAGCTCTGGGTGTCGTAATAGCAGTTGTTACAGAATCCCTCCATGCAGGCGCAGAGTGGTTCGATTCCGACACCACGCTGTCGTAAACCCCGGTGAAGTGACGGCCCGAGGGGCTTTCCACACGTTAAAAAAAAGGGCTATGTCCAGCAGTCGATGATGATGATGATGATGATGCAGTGCCGTTGTCCTGCGTAGTGTGCTCCCTTAGTCAGATCACACAGGGTGACCTTCAATGGTCACACTCTGTACTCTAAATCCGTCATCCCACGAAATAGTTTCCTAAAATACAAGAAAAATCTATTCCCAAATGTCGTAGAATTTCTATTCATGGATAATGTTATTATATTTTGAATAATTCTGCAACGCGCGCATACAATACGCGCGACACAATCGCTGACGTCACCGCATGTTTAGCATACGTCACATGACTTACAAAAGCTAGTATTATATGCAAGCGACTATTATAAGTGCATATTAGCGTATAAATACATCGACTAAATCTATTTTTAATACAATATATTATAGCGAAGTTTGTTTTTGGAACACCGTTCCTCATTACGCGTTGCGAAGGAGGCTAGACGGAAAAAATTCAGACGAAAAGTTGTCACGACACTTTTTGGTATAATGTAGTAAGCCGTGCGGCGTGCGCACGTTTCTCTGTCGTCTCTCTCTCTCTTATAGAAAGCAAGACAATTATTTTTTCGTCTTTCTATTTTGCTTTGAACAGTGTAGTGTCGCGACGATTGTTTTTGTTTTTTATAACTTAAGAGAAATAAAAATAAGAGAAAGAAATTGAAAGGAACTTCGTTCCGTCCGGGTGTCCCTTGACACCTCTCAACTTTTTTTTCGGTTTCACTAAGCTGAACAATGTAACTGCAAAGAGGAGGGAAACCTGAAACACGACCTATACCAACACGTTTAGCCAGGGTGGTATAGTGAGCCAAAACTTTCTTGCTACGGAAGCATCAGTGGACTGTTAAAAGCGACAGCTTTTAACGTGACGTGATGTGATGAATCATTTTTGTTATTTATTTTGTATTATACATATATAAAAAAAAATTCAGACATTTGACATACAACGTCATCTAGTTTCAAACTAAGCAGAGCTTGTGCTATGATAACTAGACTGACTGATATAATACTTATATACTTTTTTATATATGGGTGTCGTCATGGGTGTCGTAAAAGGCGACTAAATGAGTAAACCGTCTGGCCAGAGTGGTATAGTAAGCCAAAATCTCCTGGCTAAGGAGAAGCCTCTGTCCAGTAACGGACTGTTAAAGGCTATTGAAGAATATCTTTTTTATATATCTTTCCCATAACCCATCTCGCCTGATTCCGGCAGAGGAACCCAAAGATGGCGGCAGTCACTTACCGTCAGCACAGGAACTTAGAGTTTGTTCGGTTGAACGCGCTAATCTCAGGAACTACTAATTCAAATTCAGAAATTCTTTTAATTTTGGAAGGCCCGTTAATGGAAGAAACCTAGTCTATATAGCATAGCGCGACCAATAGAAGTCGAAGGCCGAGAAAAAATGTTCCAAAAACGGAGAAAATGTATTCATTTTGAGATGCAGACGTAGTCGCGCGGGTCAGCTAATATAAAATGAAAAACAAAAATTTTAAAAAGTACCAGAGGCCATCGACATGGTCAAATGTCAAGTGGGTCACAGCGTGGGACCTGGTGATGGTTGGTTCGTATTCGAGATTAATGACTGTAAATTATTGGACAGGAAATGTGAGTATTTTATATGTGCAGTATTGTAGTTATGTATATGTCATATATATGATATACAAATATTTAAAAGACGACTCCCAAGACTTAAATCCTGTGTGGCGGGGGACCTTACAAACATACAAGAAACGGACACAAAGAACACCCAGACTCAGAACAACAAACTGTGGATCACACAAAGTGTTGTCCCGTGTGGGGTTTGAACCCACAACACTCAGCGAAGTAGAGAGCGACGTGGCGACCGCTATACCGCCACGCTATCCGTGCAGATTAATTAATTTGAAAATATATGTATGAACTATCGCATACAATGTCAGGCGAGTGCATTTATTCTGTATTTGGGTGTAATTTATCTATAACAAGTACAGTGTCTAAATATATATAAAAATATATATGGAATTTACATTTAAAAACTATTTTTTTTAATTTTTATGCGTCTGTTTGTTCTGGCTTATCTCTGAAACAGCTGGTCCGATTTTGACGAGACTTTCACTTGCAGACAGCTGATGTTATAAGGAGTAACTTAGGCTACTCTTGTTTTAGAAATAGGTTTACGCGAAAACAAAATTAAAACCAATGAAATGAACAATATCCGATTCAAGTAGCTCGTCTATAATTATTGTGCAATTAGTTATATACTCGTATGAGTTTATTTATCATTTAGCAGTCTGGTTATCAGAGCACTGGTTAGCACAGAGTTTCAGGTGACCATGTGTACCGATAATCACTTTCCATCAGTTGACCTGCTCATTTGCGTTTCTTTACCAGCCAATAAAAACTACAGGGTCTCAGTATAAATACTTACCTGTCGTAGAAGAGACATTTGCTTGAGCCATAAACAATGATTTTTGTCTAATCACCGCCATAACTTCGAAATAATACGAAATATGACGAGTCATTGGAGAAAATGGCTGACATTTGTTCAAACAGCACTCTCTCTTGGCGTTGAGTTACGGTTTATGTAAGAGAAGCTGTTAGAGAAATTATTTACAGGTATTTATGTTATAAAGAAGATTAAACTTGTGTGTAATTGTATTTACCAGAGTTGGCGGGATTTTTGTTATGGAAGTGTATTTTATAATCTGTATTTGTTTGTGATTGTCTGTTTTTTTTTGAGAGATTCGTTTGGTTTACATTTCAATTATGCAAGGATTCTAGATTAAGTCATATATGAATTTGAATTCAACCTAGTGCATGAAAAACAAATAAACATGTCAAGTCTATAAACCATATTAAAAACAAAATGTTTTAGCGCCAAAACACTAAATTAAAATAGCCATAAAAAATATTTTAAAATCTTTTCAAATTTTAAACTTAGAATAACTAACCTTAAAGATAGAAAGTAAAATTTATGGATAAAAATATTCTAAACGCACTCAGAGGACGTAATAAATTTAAAATCATTACGAATTTCAATTTTAGAATGAGCTCAACATTTTTAATATCGAATATTGTCTTTGAAACGTAGAGATACCAATTAAAAGTTGAAAACTACCAAAAAAAAAGTGCACACTCGCGCATATGTTTGACATGCTGATTGACTGGTCCGAACTACACACAGCCAACAAATGTTACCATTACGTCATAAAAGACACAATGTGTTGAACAGATGAGTGATCCCATTCATCTGTTTTTTTTGTGTCTACTAAGTATGTGATAATTGGTTAATTTTATGTTCATCCTTCCTAATCTGCTTACTATTGGCAGTGTATGTATATGATTAATTTTTGCCTTAGGCAAAAATTAATCTACTAGAAAGGAAAGGACAACGGTTACTAGACCAATTTGTATTATGAATTATCTCCATGATTACAAGAATAAGGGAAAGAGTAATTTGAGTGATCTCACGAAAGTCATATACGATATATATTTGAGATGAAGATGTAGTTGTAAACGATTGTTTTAGGTGTAATTGTAAAAATAGGAAATGATAATTATGTAAATAAGTAAATTAAATTTATGGTAAATATACTGTACCCGACGAATGTAAAATGTAGGTTGACAAGATGTACATTAATATTAGTAAAAGTGCGAGCAAAAAAATATTGTTTAATAAAAAAATTGTAACTACATTTTTATTGGTATACTTATCTACACTTCAAATATATAGAAATATGGCATTCGTTTCGGGTATTTAATACGTCCGCTTACCCGTTTTGGATTATAAAAGCGTAAGTAATGCAACCAGGCGGGTCGCTATCGCAACGCAATGCACCTGTTTTCATGTCTTTTATGTGTTGCCAAAATCATGGTAAATATTATCCTAATTTTAGTGAAAATCTCTTACATGCAAGTTTTTATTGTTGCGTGTAATTGTTAGGTTGAAATAAAGGTATTTTGAATGGTATAGAAGGGCAAACAAATAAACACCTGCTCTGTTAAGTAACTATTGTGGCCCATTGACCCCTACAAATTAAGAGCCAATTATTTTTTTTCCTACACCCCACGCCATCTCGTCCAAAACTAAGCATAACTTGTAGTATATTCTTTTTTTTGTAAATACACACATAATACACATAAAAAACACTCAAACTCCACAATACATATTTGGAGATTATAAAAACATAAGGTCCGACCTGGGAATCCAACCTTAGACCTTAAACACAGCAGCCGCACACGCTACTACTGCGCCACTGAGGCAGTCATATACCCACCTTTTGGATCCTCCCCCAGAATCAGTAGCATAGATTTGAGCTCCGGTAACCTCACTCTTCAGTAAAAAGCAACGACAAAATGAATTTTTCATATTTTCCGTGAGATCGTAGTAACCATTACCATTTGCACCGAAGCATGACTCCCACCACATAAAAATATTAATTTCTTTTTCTACAAAGTGGCGTCTCGAGAGTCTCAGACAATATAGTAATCTCGTGATAATACCTTCTTAAGTGTCAATTACTGACATTATAAATAACATGTATCACTTTCCTTTGGACACCATATTGGACGTGCGTAATTGGTTTCTAATTTATTGTCATTACGCTTTATTACTGTTTAATAACCATGTCGTGTACATAACAAGAAAGTTGCCTGTTAAAAGATTGTTATGGATATGGATGCTAGAGAGAACCATCTCTTTTTAACATAAAGGGTAAACGAGCAGATATGTTCCCTTGGGACACTTCCCCTCTGCAGATCAAGATACCATAATTCATAGCCCAGAATATTTAAGAAACAAATTTTCTGGCTATGACATAGTCCATTTTCAGTTCCAAGGAAGCTTTAGTCTACTATACGACGCTGGCTAGACGGGTTTAATGTAGTTTGTTTCAAATTTTCAGTCTCTTCACAATGCTGATGTCTGCATAATTTACTGCCTTAGTCGCCTCTTACGACACCCACGGAATGAATAGGGGTTGTGACACTTTATATTCTAAATCACGTGAGGGTAAATTATCATATGTGAATTTATTGTCTTACTTACCTTTGTATGATATCTATTACATTGTGTAACGATATTTTTTAGAAAACGCCCACACTAAAGATATGTTCACAGTTGTTGACAAACATTCATGAAACATACACGAAGGACACCTAGGATAATACTTTATTTATGGATCACATAAAGTGTTGTCCCATGTGGGATCCAAGCCACAAAACTCGGCGCTGTGGGGAGCAGAGACGTGTCAGGAGTTATGAACATTATCTGCAGTTAACTAAAATTGTTAAATTAATTATTAAGACCCTCCAGTACCGGGTATAGAAGGTTGACTGGAAGAGAATGCCTTGGGTATTAAGTCCGCCGATGTACAAAGTGCATAAAGTGTAAATAAATAAGTATAGAGTAATAAAAAATGGAACTTGATGACGGTATACAATTGAAATGTGTGTACCATATTTAATAATCACGTACACATATATAGTTATCACACGCGTGCTCTAATTACAGTTATTAAAATTTATTATTAAATCATAATATCAATTGTACATATTTTTCGTGCTACTAAAGCAAATGACCCGTTTAGTAAAATATTTTCCTTGTTATTGTAATAATTGTTGGTTTGTAACACTGTAACTTTATACACTGGGTCATCTAGTGCGTCATGTTGTAAATTGGATTAAGTCTTCGAATCTATTTATTCTCAACTAATCCGAAAAAATACGATTACTTGCTTTACTATTCTATCCTAATTTTTACTCAGGAAAGTCTTAAAGTCCCGTTTTCTGTTTACTAACCATATAAAGAAATGTACCTTTTCATTTTTTTTTAAATGATGACAAGATTCGTCATGTTACGTATCAAAGCTCTAAATAACGTGACTCACAATACAGTAAAAAGCACTTAAAACCGCTATGTTAAATGCCTTAAATATAATTATTTTTTGTACGCAATTGGCAGTGACATTGGTAGCCAGAGTGACTTAGTCGCTAGCGAAAGAAATCTTGACAAAACCTTGATAAATTTTACGATAATTCCACGAAATATGTTTTATCAAATCGTTTAAATCTTAGATAAAAATCCAATTGAAATATTTTACTCAGTAGACCAATATAAATATTTTAAGACCAAAATAAACAACGACGTATATATTTTTATCTCCACGAAAACATTCTCCCGCGTAGTCAAGGCGGTTTTTGAACGGTGGCAACATCACCATCGACCGCAGTACGCCGCGGGCGGGGTGGGGGGTCGCTTGTCAAATCGAATTAGTCTGAGTTATAATTCGCGATCATTTCAATAATAGAAAAAGCTTTTTCTTGTATTAATTTCCGCTAAAATAATTAATTGGTCTAGTCACTAACGTTGTAATAACACGAATATTGGATCACAAAGCGAATTATTGTTCGTCATTAGCCTTGCAGATGTGCTCGCAGCGATAGCTATTTTTGTTTTGTAGCCCAGTTTTATTGTAAATATTGGGTTTAGTTTCGAAATATAGTGCAACAGTGATGCAGTGTTGTGTTTTTTCACTTTGTTTTACTTGTGGCTTTGGAATTCAACGGACCGTGAACGTTGCTTAGACGTTTTGTTGCAAAAACACTTTCGAAATAATTTTGATCATGATTGTATGCCAATGTTAGTACAAAAAAAAATGTTTGTTTCCTAAAATACAGTGCCAAAGTGATAAATCCATTACAGAAACGAATTAAAATGTGATTTTAAATATTTTAAAAAAAGAATAAAGTGTTTTTCTAAGAATCTATAGACTAGTCTGTTTTTTTTTTCAAAACGGAAAGTGGATTTATGCCATGTTAACTGTTTTCGTATAAATTAAATAACTAAATGGCATTTTATGGCAATAAATTGCTTCATATTAGTTCTGAACGAGGATGAGGCGCGTTTTCGGTGTGTGCACGGACAGTTGGAAGCTCTGCGGACAGAATGTGAGAGGATAATCATTCCAGGCTGTCACTAGATGTTGTCTGTATGTTTGTTTCTTTTTTAATTTTTTTTTTGCTACACCCATATTTAGAAAGTTTTTATCTAGAATTATTTTTTTTTGATGTTGTAGATTGATTTTGATGGTAAAAACCTGATAAATATTAACCATATGGCATGCTAGATCACTGCAAAGTAAATATAGTGTCATTTTCAATGGTCAGAATACAGTTGTAGTAAATGGTATAAATTTTTAGCCGTAAATTAAAAATATATAAATGCGAATGACATGGAACTGGCTGTTGTGGAGAACCTTGGGGGAGGCCTATGTCCAGCAGTGGACATCTCTTGGCTGAGATGATGATAGCTAATATTATATTATATGTTTATTTGGTTTAGTTTCATATCTTAATGCTTAACTAATTACTTTAAAATCAGAGATACCGATAAGAGAGTGTTGTTTATGTTAAAAATGTTTTTGTCTCAATATTAATATCTTCGGATTGGCTGTTCTCTCTTCATCTAAGGCTTAAGCCATTGTTGGAAGCCATCTAAGGCTTAAGCCTTTAAAACCATTGTTGGAAAACCTGCTTACAAAAAAAAAACCACATCTATATTGGTTTGTCTTTTTAGGAGCAATTATGCCACAGTCATATACACAGCGGTCAAACTTATAACACCCCTCTTTATGCATTGGGGTTGAAAATTATAATGCGAAAGCAGGCAACCTTAATTAATTTTTTCTTTGCTAAGTTACCGACCAACGTTTTGAGTCACAACTATTTAGAAATGTTAAAAGCGAATAATAATTACATTTAATGCTTATTTGTGTCATGGTGATCCAAACAATGACGAATTTGCATGAATCATTACATTTTTTTTAATAAAATATATTAACAATTCTCATTTTGCAAGGACAATGCAGTAATTGTAATGTGTCCGACCCTAAGTATTTATGGTTCAAGGAAAATAATAAGAATGATAAGTAAGGTGTTCAAACTTAACCAAGGTGTAAACATACTTATCAAAATATTAATTTAGAGAAAAACAAGTGTGTACGTAAATTCGTGTCTAATATAATCTGATAACATCATTCTCCGTGAATGAATTAAAAATACGGTGTGACCACCTCTACTCTTCCCATGGGTGTTGTAAAAGGTGACTAAAGGAATATACCATGCAAGGCAAGGTCACTGCAAAGAGAAGGCAAACTTGAAACAAACCCTTTTTCTTTCTTTTTAACTTGTGGAAACCCCCACGGGCCTTCAACCCACCGGGGTTTACGGCGGGGTGGTGTGTCGGAATCGGACCGACTAAAACCACACGGTGTGCCACTCTGCGCCTGAGATAGGAGGGATCCAGGAACCGCTGCTATTACGACATCCAGATCCCTCGAAGCTTGAAACAAACCTTACACCAACCTGTAGCATGGTATAGTAGGCCAAACCTCCTTTCTAAGAAGTAGCCTATGTCTAGCAGTGGACTGTTGAAGACTGTTGATGATGATGATGATGACAACATCAAATCTTTCTTGTTCTTTCTTGTATATTTGTAAAGTCCCTATGACAGAAGATAAATTCCTAATCCAGACGTTGTCTCTTTAAAAAGGTAAACATCAAAATCCATTTTCTTCAAGCTATTTGGTACAAGTGTCTGTTGAAGATAACTAAGTATCTATCATGGCTGTTACAAAAGTTGAAATAATTTACAGCCTACTATGTAAAAGAGAAATATTATCAATTCAACTCAGAACAATGCTATGTTACAGAAGACCAACCTGAGCATACATGCTATCATGTTGTAGTTGAGTGAGAGACCAGAGGTCCGTTGATGTAGGGGTGACAGTTAGTTGCAATGCCTTTTACGTCTCCAAGCGGGGTGTGAAACAGCATCGCACTAGGCTGCCATAGTGTGGGTCACCATACTGTATTGTCT
Source organism: Hypercompe scribonia (assembly GCA_949316085.1). Lineage (NCBI taxonomy): Eukaryota > Metazoa > Arthropoda > Insecta > Lepidoptera > Erebidae > Hypercompe > Hypercompe scribonia. The sequence continues at coordinate 8,671,000 of OX438997.1, forward strand.
GCATTTGCAATAAATATGGTGACTACAACTCTTGGATGCCTTTCCATCAGACAGAATAGAACAGTAATAAAAGTCGTTATATAATTATTATGCATAGTGCTTAGAAATATAAGTTAAATATAAAAAAAATTAAATTGCCTAAAGATATGCTTTTTAATTAATTTTGTTTTGACATTATACACTTAATGAAATCTCTAAATATGGGTGTTACTATTTTAACAGCTCCATTGTAACTAACCTATTCATATCTGCTTAATAATTGCATGTAACTCTTTCTACCATGTTTAAAGACTGCAGTACACATTGAACCAATTAACAGTAATCGAAGTAAGTCTTGGGTCTTCATATTGAACCAAAGTTTAGAGACATCCTCTTGGCAATATGTGTGCAATTGAGTAGTTTCGGTTTTGCATACACACTTCAAATATTTTTAGATCTGGAGCAAAAGGCTCATACACAATTCAAGAATCATAAGTATGTTGCTGCCCTTTGAGTCCTTCTAAGATCAGGGAGAAAATGGATTTGGACTCCAATAACCTGTTACTCTGTGAAAAGCACCAAAATAATTCTTTAATACTGGTGTCTGTATGGAGCCTGACTAAATATATGGGTTCTGGACATTTTTTTTTTCTTTTTTATATAACACCTACAGTAGTCATATGCCCTTTGTTAAGGCGGAGTTGACAGACGAAAACAAGAAACATATAGAGTGTGTGTAGTCTCATATAGTCTCTCAGTAGAGAATGGCGCGGTGACTATCCATTCAGTCTTATATAAACCGGAACTTTGGTCCAGCAACTTGCCTAATGTCTACCAGCAGTCTAAACACATGAAGTGTAGAAAAGATACAATATTTAACTGACTGTGATAGAAGAAGGGTCTTGGTTTACAATATATCTTTTATATTAATAAATTGTTTTTTTAATCTTGCATGTATTTGTGTGTTCAATTAGTAAACCATTAATAATTTTGTAAATAACTTCATTTTCAATAATTAAGTATTCAAACAATAGAGTTAAAAAAAATCGGTAGTTCAGTTTTTTTTTAACATATCATCTTTATGACTGATGCTTGTCATTTTAAAAAATATGGTAGTTAGTTTGATGATATTATTGACTTAAGGAAATATTCCTTAAACTTTGTTTTCAACTGGAAAAATAAGATGAGACTTGTCTCATACACAACTGCGATCGGAAGGCCGATAGAAGGATTCGTCTGAGTTCGGCGGCGTACAGGAAGCTACATCATATCTTCGAGTCACAACACAATCATTAAAGACCAAGGTATTTAACCAGTTCCTCCTACCCATAATAATACGGAGGCAAGACGTCTAGAGTCACCAATAGACTGGTCCACAAGTTTAAAGTAGCTCAGCGCACAGAGTAACTGATATCGCACGGAGAATCGGTATGCTGAAGTGGGGCGGTCATGTCTCCAGACTAACTGATGGTCGCTGGAGCCGAAATAAGCTAGAGCGGAGCTCTTTACTTCAAAATTCTTTCACTCTAAAACATCTTTGTGTAACAAGCTGCGAAACCCACGAGCCACATATAAGATATAGATTCCGATGTGACACAAGAAAAAGTTGGCCGCTATACCGACGACCAAAGGATAAAAATTAACACAAGGCGCTAAATCCGTGAAGGCCCGGATTCCTTTTTCTCAGCGAACGTATGTTTTCCGATAAAGTAGGTGCCCGTGTATTCGCGAGTAGATTGAACGAATTCTACTAGACCCACTGACCGATACCATTAGCGTAGCCGCTCCGCACCCTGCAGGGGGCCGTTGACGATCAGTTCCTACCATTACCGCACAACTACTAACACTATAAATGCAAAAGTAACTCTGTCTGTGGGTTTTCAAGTCTAAACTGCTGAACCGATTTAATTTTTTTCTTTTTAAACTGCCTCGGTAGCGCAGCGGTGGTGAATGCGACTGCTGCGCTTAATGTTTGTATGATATGCAAATATTTGTTTCGGAGTTTGGGTGTGTTCTATGTATGATATGTATATATTAACAAAAAAAAGTATATAAATATTCTATCAGTCTAGTTATCGTAGCACAAGCTCTGCTTAGTTTGAAACTAGATGACGTTGTGTGTCAAATGTCCGAATTCTATTTTATTTAATGAAATTAAGGAAGGACATAGACTAGACTATAAAGACATAGATTGACTAAAGTAACGGCGGAAGATGAAAACATAGACTAAAAATAAAATAAATCTCTTTTTTTTATGTACATGTGTATGATATACTAGTATAAAGGGCAACGCATACAGAACTGCCGGACATTATATTTATAGTGCCATAAAATATTCTTAAAACTGGGTTAACAACATTCTCTATGACTTTTGAACACGGAAGGGCGAGGTCGCACTGCGAGCTTATAGCGAGTTATTTTATTTGCTTTAATTCCGCTTGATATAAAGTAGATTTTATTCTAGACAGAAAATTACTTTGTTTGTTAGAAGGTTAGACAGTTGTTTTAGTTAAATGACTGTAGAGGCTAAGACGTCGGACTTACTATCAAATATTGGCAGGCTCGAACCCCTGTTTCAGGTATACGACTGACGTGACTGCTACACTAGTTACAAGTTTTTTTTTTGTATATAAATATTAAACAACCCTTAAAATAACAATTTATTTATTGTAGATTCACCAATGTATGCAAAAATTATTTATTATCCCTACTAATATTGTAAATGCCAATGTAAGTTTCTTTGTTACGCTTTCACGCGAAAACTATTCGACCGAGCATCATGAAATTTTGTACACATGTTCTTCTAATATCTAGAAGTAACATAGGATACTTTTTATGAAAAAAGAAAAATATTTAAAATAATCTGTTATGAAACTTAATGTGGCAGCCCGAATTTCAAGCGAACGAAGTTGCGGGCAAAAGCTAGTATTTGTATAAATCTCTTACCAATGGTCTAATAGTTATATTATTGACTAATTAATAATAAATTTTTAATGACACTTGATTAGTCAGCGAAATGTCAATGTTTAACACGTTCTGCGTTTTTACTAAGTTTATTACATAAAATTGTATTGAATGAGAAAGTTTATTACGAGCAACGATTCAGACATCATCAACAGCCTTAAATAGTCCACTGCTGAATTAGGCCTCTTTAAAAAATCGGAGGTGGGGGCGGTTGTTCTACGGATTCGCTCTAAGAACACCGCCCCTGGGCCAGATGGGATACCTGCCCGAGTATTGGCACGAACCCTCGACCACATGTCGGACCGCCTCAGGGAAGTCTTGGACGCTAGCTTGTCGTCCGGACGCTTCCCTGAGTGCTGGAAAAGCGGGAAGCTGGTCCTATTAAGGAAGCCGGGACGGCCTACCGATTCGGTGGCGGCCTATAGGCCCATTGTGTTGCTGGACGAGGCGGGTAAACTGTTTGAGAGGATACTCTCTGCCCGCATCGTCCGGCACCTCTGCGAGGTGGGCCCCGATCTGTCGGACGCCCAATTTGGTTTTCGGGCGGGGCGTTCGACGGTCGATGCTGTGCTGCGCCTGAGGGCCGTTACCGAAGAGGCGGTGAGCTGTGGCGGCGTGCTGTTGGCGGTGTCGTTGGACATCGCCAACGCATTTAATAGTCTGCCATTTAGCTGCATCAGGGAAGCACTCCACTACCACGGGGTGCCTGAGTACCTGAAGCGGCTTGTGGCAGACTATCTTGAGGAGCGTACCGTCGTGTACGAGGACCGAGATGGTATTCTGAGGCGGCGGCCCATGTCGTGCGGTGTTCCACAGGGGTCCGTCCTCGGACCACTCCTGTGGAATAAGGGATACGACTGGGCCCTTCGAGGTCGTCTTCCCCCCGGGCTGGGCGTAATTTGTTACGCCGATGACACATTGGTTACGGCCCGGGGGATGAACTTTCAAGAGGCGGCGCGCCTGGCCACCGTGGGAGTCTCTTTAGTGATCGGGCGCATAGAGGCGCTGGGTCTACGGGTGGCCCTAGATAAGACGGAAGCCCTTTTGTTTCATGGGCCCCGTCGTGGTCAATTCACGTCGTGGTGCCTCTATCGTTGTCAATTCGGTCCTCGTACCGATTAAGGCCCAGATGAAGTATCTGGGCCTGATCCTCGACGGCAGGTGGCTCTTCGACGAGCACTTCCGACAGCTTACTCCAAAGCTGGTCGGCGCTGCTTCTGCTCTTGGGCGACTTTTGCCCAATTTGGGTGGAGCCAGCGTCGCGACGAGACGATTATACACGGGGGTTGTTCGGTCAATGGCGCTGTATGGTGCACCGGTGTGGGCGGCGGCTCTGACCGCCCAGAATAGGGCTCGCCTCTGGCGCCCTCAGAGGATATTGGCGGTTAGAGCCATACGCGGTTACTGCACCGTATCGACGGAGGCGGCGTGCGCCCTGGCCGGAACTCCCCCGTGGGATTTGGAGGCGGAAGTGCTCGCCGAAGTTTATCGGCGGACGGCTGACTTCCGGGCGGGTAGCGGCATACGGCCCCCGCCCGAGGAGATACGCGAGTGGCGTGAGGCCGCTCGTCGAGCCACGATGGCTCGTTGGTCGTTCCGGTTGGAGACTCCACGTGCTGGCTTTGCCCTCGTGGAGGCTCTCCAGCCGGCCATCACCGAGTGGGCAGGGCGGCAGCACGGGACCCTTTCCTTCCGACTGACGCAGGTCCTTTCCGGGCATAGTTGCTTCGGGAAGTATCTGCACTCGGTCGCCAGGAGGGAATTGAGTCCCGCCTGTTACCACTGCGACTGCAGTGAGGACTCGGCTCAGCACACGCTAGCGGTTTGTTCCGCCTGGGCGGCGCAGCGTGGGGTCCTCACTGCAGTTATTGGAGGAGATCTCTCGCTACCGGCCGTCATACGCTCCATGGCCGGTAGTGACAGTTGTTTTACCGCGGTCGCAACCTTCTGCGAAGACGTAATTTCGCGGAAGGAGGCGGCGGAGAAGGCCCGGGAGGACGATAGCCACTCGGACTCAATTCGCCGCCGGCGAGCCGGGCGGCGGAGGCGCGCATACCAGCGCCTCATGCCGCCTTGAGTGTGGCCGCGGGTGGACGGGACGGGTTTTCCCCTCCACCCGCTATAATGGTCAGCCGCGAGGAGGCGACGTCCGCGTGTGCCGTACGTCGCCTAAAATAGAGAGTTTATCCGCAGATGGTGCCCGAGGTAGCGGGCAGGCGCTAGGAGGAATCTGGATGTCGTAATAGCAGCGGTTCCCGGATCCCTCCCATCTCAGGCGCAGAGTGGCACACCGTGTGGTTTTAGTCGGTCCGATTCCGACACACCACCCTGCCGTAAACCCCGGTGGGGTGACGGCCCGAGGGGGTTTCCACACGTTAAAAAAAAAAAAAAAAAAAAAGGCCTCTTTAAAAAGGGGGTTTGGGCCGACTATACCACGTTGGCCAGACGAATTAAATAAATTTTCCTTCTCCTTGCAGTGATGTCTATATATACTAGATCCTCTGTCAATCACTTCTTATCCTTAAGTGCACCTACCTCATATTTCTCTGCATCGCCCAATCAGTTAACTGGCAGAAAATGCCTTAGGCATTAAGTCCGCCGATGCATGTATTTGTGCACAAAGTTGTAAATAAATAAATGATGTTATCTTGCGTAGTTTGCTCCCTTAGTCGCGTCTTACGACACCCACGGGATGAATAGGAGTGGTGACACTCTGCATTCTTAATCCGTCACCACACGGAACAGATTCATACACACATCAATAATATATATTCGTGATCTTGTCCGCTAATCGCGCGCTATGAGACCTTGCCTTACGCCGAGTTTAATAGGTCATAAAAGTGTCACAGTAAAAATATTCGCCATGGGAAATGGTATTAATAGTTTTAGAGATGGAAATTTTCTTATTCTGTCTTACTTCTATCCATAAACAAGAACTTACATACATAAAAACTTACATAAATACAAACCTTCACACACTGTCTTCATTCGCAATGAGTACGGCGACCACCGCCCTTGGATTCTATTCATGCTTTCTATCAGGTACAATAGAATCACTTTGGTAGGTTGCTATAAAAAAAAAATGCATGCAAATACGTGTATATTTATGTATATACATACAATCTCACATGTACACAAACTCACTGCATTCTCTCAAACACATATTCACAACACTGCCATTGTATGCCTAACTTAAAAATAAATCAAAATATTGTTTATTTACCAATTTCATTGTAAATTGTTACTAATATTCGCCCAGGAGGTGCCTGGTGATCTGTGACACATGTTTCCCTCCCACTACGATGCCGGGTCTTTTAAGCGGGGCGTGAAAAAGTATCTCACTAGGCTGCCATAGCGTGGGTCGCCATACTGCATTGTCTTCATTCGCAGTGAGTACGGCGACCACCGGTCTTGGATTCTATTCATGCTTTCCATCAGGCAGAATAGAGTCGCTTTGGTCAGTTACAAATGAAAAAAAAATACACCACTCACACAAAGAGTTAGTTAACATATATTATACCTATGAGATGAATAAGGGTGGTGAAACTGTATTCTTAATTTCTACCTGTTTCACTGGCAATAAATATATTATATATATCATCTCGGCCAAAAGACGTCCTCTACTACATAGGCCACCTCCAAGGCTCTCCAGATCAACCAGTCATGTAAATAAATAACTGTGTAGGTACTACTAGGGTGCATAAAGTTTCCACCAAGAACTTGAGGCTCCGAACCAACCTCACCTGCAAGTGGTGTATCTACTGACCGACGGACGAGGTTTTGGCAAACAAAACATCCCGAGGCTCGTCACCTATTACGGGTGATCAAAACATTGACGAGAAGTGAACATTTAATATGCCTGTGAGTACCATTATAGGGAAACAGGTAGTAGAGCCACGCTGATTTCAGCATGAACGGGCCGGCTCGACCGGGGCAGTACTACCCTTCCACAGAAGATCAACCTAAAGCGACAACATCCGTGCTGTCGTGTTTCGTTGTAGAGTGCGAGACCGGAGGCCCATTGATGTAGGGGTGACAGTTGTCGTAGTAAGTGTGTGGCACACAATGCTACGATGACTGTCATACCTTTTACGTCTCCAAGTGAGGCGTAAAAAAGCATCTAAATAGGCCGCCATAGTGTGGGTCACCATACTACATTGTCAGCATTCGCAATGACTATGGTGACTACAACTTTTGGATTCTATTCATGCTTTCCATCAGGCAGAGTAGTCACTTTGGCAGGCTCTCAAATAAAAAAACTATACTATATACACAGGCGTGATTTTATGTTTATATGTATACTTAAATGTTTTGCATATGGCTTCATCAATACCTTTTAATAGGCCACTCCTGGACTGCCTCTCCTGGAAACGGAAGTTTTGCGGACTTGCCATCCTTAATATGACCTGACTGCAGTCGACCAAATGTGCAAATTTAACACATCTCTGCACTTAAGTTTAATCTTAACCCTAAGATAGGCACTTACTAAACTGATAAGTGTTAAGTGCAGTCGAGTGTTTGAAGGGTTAACGGGCTCGCTTATCAGGTACTTTGACCGAAAAAAAAGCATTTAAAACGCCATTAGTTATGTCAGATAGGGTTCGGAGGAATTTTAGCGATGACGAGACACGTTACTTGATTAGCAACTGTTTGTTTCATTCAGTGGCGCAGTGGCAACGTATGTGGCTGCTGTGTTTCAGGTCTCTGGTTCAATTGCCTGGTCGGAACAAACGTTTGTATCTTTGTATGATCTGCAAATATTTGTTTAGGATTTTGGACGTTGTTCATGTATAATAAGTATATATTTACAAAAAAAAGATGTTTCGTCTATGAATGTAGTTTTCATAGTACAAGGTTTGCTTAGTTTGAAACTAAATCGCGTTGTGTATCGTAAAGTCCGAAAAAAAAATGTTCTTTGAGCGTGGCCGTTGTCATGTCACGGTTTTTTATGACATAGGAAAGGAGGGGGAGGGATTAACACCGCCTATGCGTACCTGCAAAAGTCATAAGTGCATTCTCAATTATTTACCACCTCTAAAGCAATTTTTCGTAGCCACTGCACCCATATCCATATACTTTTCACTGGTACATTTGAATTTGCTTTTTTAAAATCTCGAGTTTTAAAAGACTACGCCCACACTGGGAATGAATCCTGTATCGCGGGGGACTTTACAAACATACAAGAAACGGGCTCAAAGAACACCCAGACTCGGAAAAACAATTTGTGGATCGTACAGTGTTGTCCCATGTGGGGTTTGAACCCACAACACTCAGCGCAGTAGAGAGCGGCGTGGCGACCGCTTGTGCTTGTACAATCATATATACATCACATACACAAGTTATACAAGACTATAAGTTTCATAAGATTAACTTTTATTCTTCTTGCGTTGAAATTTTCAAGAGAATACTTTGTATCCCACTTGGTTGGTGGTTCGAGAGATCTGGCTGAATTGTAAACGTATTTATTTTACGACTAGCTTCCGCCCGCGACTTCGTCCGCGTGGAATAGTTACTTTGGGCTGACGCTTACTTTAACCCACAACTTCGTTTATATAGGTGAGTAAGGGAACAATTCTGTCATACATGATTTATGCGAAACGTTAACCGTTTACGCATCGCAAACAGCGGAAGCCCTCAATAGGAACAAAGTCTCCCGATTTTGAAACATTCTTCATTGGTGCTCCGTTCCTATTGATCTTAGCGTGATGATGTATAGCCTATAGCCTTCCTCGACAAATAAGCTATCCAATACAAAAAAAAAAATTTCAAAACCGACGTGTAGTTCCTGAGGTTAGCGCGTTCAAACAAACAAACTCTTCAGCTTTATAATATTAGTATAGACTACCTTCTGGTATGTCCAACAACACTACAACAGTAACACAAACTTCACCGACATATATTTTCATTCAGGAGCCGTTTTCTGGTAAAATTAATGGACTAACGATAATCCATCTTTTTCCAGGGCTCGCCACACGGATCAGTGATGTCCTGCCAGTCGCTGGCCGCTCGCGCGTTCGTCGAGCCAGAAAAGGACGGCATGACTCACTGCGCAAGTTTTCACAGGTAAGTTGCGGATTTACGACCAACTCTATTGTCTTTTTTAACGCGTGAAACCACCCTTGGGCCGTCGCCCCACCCGGAGAAAAAATATATGCCAATTTATTTGTCCAACCAACGTTTTACACAGTAATTATTAATTACAAAATATACAATAGAAATAATATAAAAAGGACTGCCTTAGGAGAACTATTTATTCCTGGCAACCTCTGGATGGAATGAAGTTATTGTCAGCTAGTGTAGGATAGGCCACGAATTTGAAAAATTGTATAAAAAAAAAAAAATGTGTGCGTGTACTAGCGTACACTCGTAAGAAGTGAAACTTCTTTAAGACGTTATTTTTCAAAAAAATAATTTAAACCCGTCCGAAGTCGATGCAATCGCCACCTGGATTTCAAAAATGTAACTACTCAAAACGGGCCGCAAAATACATTGGAGACATTTACCAATCCCTACTCCGCTGGAGAAAGTATACTTCGAATCACGCGTGGTAGGGATAAGAAAAAGATGGCGCGTAACGGAAAAATGTGACGCGTAACGAAAAAATGTTACACTAAATTTTTTTCTAACCCCGATAAAGAAGTTTCACTTCAAAAACCATTTGATATTTTATAAAAATTGTTTATTTACAAGAAAGCTAATTAGTTGGAATTTATTTTTTTAAAATTACATCGTCCAAATGACCACCGTTTCGACGTTTGCACTCTTCTAAGCAAGCAACGAAGTTTTCGAATACTCGTCGGCAGAGAGACCGCGTCTCTCCGATGTTTCAAATAACTCATAAAAAGAAGTCTGCTGGGGATAGATCTGGACTCCTGGGTGACAATGGAATGTCGCTTCGTCTGGAAATTAGCTTTTCCGTAAACATGTCTTTGACCAGGGACTTATTGTATGTGTAACAAGTGGCTCCATCTTGTTGAAACCATGTATTACGATTGTAGCCAGCAAATTACAGTAGTATTGGTCTCAAGAACTCCCGTAACATGTTTCACTTGCCTTCTACAGTCCACTGCTGGACATAGGCCTCTCCTTAGCAAGGAGGTTTTGGCCTACTATACCACGCAGACCAGACGGGTTAGAATAGGGTTTGTTCCAAGTTTTCCTTCTCTTTGTAAAGATGTTGTCTTGTATACTTTGTTCCCTTAGTCGCCTTTTACGACACCCACTCCAAATATACATTATATTAATTGCCTCGGTCTAACGGTCAGCGTATGCAACTACCAATCAAGGTCTTGAGATTGTCTGATAATAAAAATGCTTAATAGGAACCTGGAGTCAGGAAGTTAGAATCTTAACTGTCGTGCCTCGGAGAGTACGTAAAACTGTCGGTCCTGCGCTTCGTGTCGGATAACTGTCCCTTCAGCTTGTGACAGTGACAGTGGCTGCGGAGGCCAGGATTAACTAGAAGAACGTTAAATTCTATACATGCGTGATATAATGTTGACTGCTTCGATGGCGTAGTGGTAGCGAAAGCAACTGCTGAGCTTGAGGTCTCGGGTTCGATTCCCGGGTCGGACTAAATGTTTGTACAATCTGCAAATATTTGTTTCGGAGTTTGGGTGTTTTCTATGTATAATATGTACGTATTTACAAAAAAAAAGTATATAAGTATTCTATCAGTCAGTCTAGTTATCATAGTACAAGCTCTGCTTAGTTTGAAACTAGATGGCGTTGTGTTAAATGTCTGAAATATTTATAAAATTATTATTATAAATGTTTACGTACATATATATACATAGATGTTCAAATTTTCTTCAATGAGTCAGTCTACAGTGACAGATAATGTAATATCAAATATCAATTTTATCTAAAAGATTTGTTTCTTATCTAAAATACCAACGTCTATATTTCACTGATTTTTTTTTCTATATTAAGAACCTGACAAAGCGACCATTTCTTTTTTTTTTGTTTATAACGAGTGGAAACCTCCTCACGCCGTCACTCCACCGGGATTTACGACGGGGTGGTGTGTTGGAATCGGACTGACTAAAACCGACATAGCAGGGATCCGGGAACTATTACGACATCCAGCTGCTAAAGCGATCCTAGTCTGCCTTATGGAAAGTATGAATTGAATCCAAGAGTTGTGATCACCATACTCATTGCAAAGGCAGATAATGCAATATGGTGACACAGGATTGTGGCCTAGTGAGATACTTTTTCACGTCCCGCTTGGGTACGTAAAAGGCATGACAGTCATCGTGGCAGTGTAAGGCTCATACATTTCCCACGATAACTGACAGCCCTACATCAATAGACCTCTGGTCTCACAGTCACCAACGAAACACGACAGCACGGACGCTGTCACTTTAGGTTGGTCTTCTTTGGGAAGGTAGTACTGCCCGTTCGAGCTGGCTCGTTCGTTCGTTGAAATTAGCGTGGCTCTACTACCTACTAGAATTTCTGCATCACCTCAATGTTGACTGGGAGAGAATACCCCATGGCATTAAGTCCATCTTGTTCAAATTAGTAATGGTCATACAAGCTATTTTTGAAGATAGATGTCATGCATTTTACAAATACAGTGGATCTACGTTTAAAAATGATTTCGTGAACAGTTTGATTAAATTTGGTATGAAGGTAGCTGATTCCCTGGACTCCCTCCCTGGTGTTTACCTTCCTCAATCAGATATTTGATTATTTTTGTAGTATTGTATTAATTTAGATATTATTATTTTTTTTGTTTTTTCCAGGTCGGTGCGTTTCAGTTCGGACTCGCGCGGTTCGAACAGAACCCCGAATGACCAAGATACGAAAAGGGAAACCCCCGGTAAGTGTTGTTGTCCTCCACTACTATAAAGTGATTATCGCTTGAGACAGCAGTAGTCGTAATACGAGTGTGTTGGTCTACAGAGATCGTGGGTTCGATTCCTACCCAAGACAAATAATTGTCTGATAGAAATGATCATTTGGTCTGTGTCTAGATGTTATTTATATATAATATGTATGTATGCATAAATATATAAGTATATTTAGAAACCGCTGGACTCATTTTGATTAAATTGTTTTGTTTGGTTAAGTTAAATATAGAATAAATAAAATAAGCGTAATTACGTTCTGTAATAGCTACCTATTATAAGTAATAAATGTTCATCAAGGAATCGAACCCAGAAACTCACAATACCAAGAAAACAAAGTCTATCCGCGGATAATACCCAGAAACTCAGAATCGCAAGTAATCTTATGTAGGTAGCTATATTTTTTTTTTCTTAAATTCTATTCATGTTTTTCAGGCTCAATATCGTTGACGGCGCTGACTGTCACACCAGTGACGTCACAAAGCTCCGCCATGAGCCAGTCTGCGCCGTCAGCATCAACCAATTACGACAACGATGATGCGGTAAGTGGCAAAACTAGAAATTGAAAGGGGAGAAAACTTTAATTGTGCGATGTAGGATTGATATTGACCACGTAGTTTGTTTTATCTCCGCTAGATGGCGTTTGGAGGATGAATTCTTAGTTTTTTTTTGTTTCTTTGCGGTAGTCCCTCCGGATGCCATCTACTTTTGGTTATGTCGGACTCGAACCGACCAAAAACCGCACACCGTGTCAGGTATCAGTAGCCGGAGAACCAGGTGTACACTAGAAAGGAAATCCCTGGAACCTCGAATCATGCCTGTCCTACAAACTGCGTTGAGATTTCTAATAGTTGTAAACATACCTTCTAAATAACGCACACATCTAGGAGCATTACTTAGGAGCAGGCAATTTGTATATTATACAATACGGGTGTTCGGTAATAAAGAATATCGGCATCTAATTTGACGAGAGCGCCATCTGTTTATCATTACGAAAACAAATTAATTATTGATTTACACTACCGCCTTAACAGGTGCTCCTGTTATAACCTTTGACAAAATCAAATTAATAAGAACAGTTCAGAATAAATTGTCTAATTTTTCCAGGAATCGCCAGCAGTTCCCTCCTGCCGGTTCCCTAAACTGGAGGAGTGTGCGCACTTCCATTACGAGAGGGTCTCCCTTGGAGGGCTCAGTATAGAGACTGTGCCCTGTGAAGAGAAATGTCAGGACTCTTTGGAGGAAGGTATGTCTTCTGATCACATTTTTACTTAATGGGTAGTATGTCTAACTACCTCGTTCGTCTACTTTCTGGTTCGATTCCTGGGTCACGCCCAAACGTTGTATGGAGTTTTTCTAATTATAGAAATGCTAAAAACAGCTCGAGGTTTGGAAGTTGGGATTTTAACCCCCGAACCTCGGAGAGCACGTGAAGCCGTTGGTCGTGAATACTTGGTCGTGTCGAATGGCCGTCTCATTGGATTGTGAGAGTAAGGGAACAGAGAGTGCACCTATAATGTACTGACCGCCATGGCCGAAATTGGCTAGGATTATATCATGATGTCTAAGGCTGAAGTGATGTAGGCTATACAGTAAACAAAAGCTTGGGGGGGGGGAGCAGTTGGTTCACCTTTTTGGCATTTTTAGTATTGTATATAACTGCCTCGTTGTTCTAACAGTTCATCAAGAGTATTTTACAGTCCACTACTGGACATAGGTTTCTCCTTAGCAAGGAGGTTTTGACCTACTACACCACGCTGGCCAGACGGGTTGGAATAGGGTTTGTTTCAAGTTTTCCTTCTCTTTGTAATGATGTTGTCTTGCATACTTTGTTCCCTTAGTCGCCTTTTACGACACCCACGGGATGAATAGGGGTGGTAACACTATGTATTCTTAATTCGTTACCATACGGACTAGCTCTAGGAGTTAACATCGCTGATCTTGAGATCTCGGGTTCGATTTACAGGCCGAGCCAAAAAATTCCAAGACAAACGAGGCAGTATTAATCAGAATCTAAATCTTCGATTCCACTCATCTCTGGATTATTATCTTAGTTTTATCACCTCATACCATTCTTATCTACCACTAAAGCTTATTGAAGTGGCAGATACATACAATTGGTTTTCAATCGCAAACGTGATTTTGTTTTGAGGGTAGACGTAATTATATCCAGACCTAGAACAAATGATAGAGTCCATCACACAATATTTAACTTGCCTGGGAATCGAACCTACGGCAAGTTACTCTGTAGTCAGGGCCACTAAACACTAGACGAATAGACCCGTTGGTAGCTAGTATTTGACTAGTATTTAACTAGCTGTTACTTTACTCACGGCTTTGTCCACGTGGTATCGGATATTGTTCACTATTTTATTATTGGTTTTAATTTTCTTTACGTGTAACCCATTTTTTAACAAAATAGAATTAGGCCAAGTTACTCCTTATAACATCAGTTATGTGCCAGTGAAAGTCCCACAAAAATCAGTCCAGCCGTTTCAGAGATTAGCCGACACAAACAGACGGGCAATAAAACTTTTTAAAAATTGATTTTCATATGTAAATACCGTATATACTTTTACATGCATTTAGTGAAAAATTATTAATTTGAATTTACTGACTGGGAATCGATGCCGGGGTGATTCTTATTGTGTTGTGTGAGCCTTACACTGCCACGATGACTGTCATGCCTTTTACATCTCCAAGCGGCACGACAATGCAGTCTGGTGACCCACACTATGGCGGCCCAGTGAGATGCTTCTTACGCATCGCTTGGGGACGTAAATAGGAGAGTTATCGTGTGGTAGTGTACGGCTCACACACTTAACACGATAGCTGTGACCCCTTCATCAATGGACCTCCGGTCTCGCACTCACCAACGAAACACGACAGTACGGATGCTGTCGCTTTAGGTTGGTCTCCTATGAGAGGGTAGTACTGCCACAGTTAAACCGGCCTGTTCGTACTGAAATCAGCATGGCTCTTCTAAAAAAAATCCCTTTAACACTTTCGTATTTTTTGTCTGTAGGTTGGATCTGCCTAAAGGTCCGTTCCCACGTGAGTTCCTCAGACGAGAGCGAGTCTCGCGCGCTTAGCTCCAGCTGGACGGAAGCCAGCGACGTGAGGGAGTGGACCCTCACCAGGAATAGGGACAATTTCCTCCAGCTCGATGATATGTTACACAGGTATGTTTTTTTTTGTAGTCTGCCAAAGGGACTCTACTCTGATGGAAAGCATGAATAGAATCCAAAAGTTGTGCTCACCATACTCATTGCGAATGCTGACAATGCAGTATGGTGACCCACAGCAGGACCTCTTTAATCCGAACGTCGAAAATTTACTCTCCGTTCGGATTCGTGGAGCGTTCGGATTATAGTATATTAGGAACTATAGATAGGTATATGTATATGGTATATGTACTTTCCTGAAATAAAACAAATAGTATTGCAAAATATTAATTAGTATATACTTATTGAAAAACATATAAACAGTAACATTTATTAAACTTTTTTAAAGAAATCCTTTATTTTAGTTTGTCGGGAGGTATTTAATGAGCAACTGGCGAGAAAAGCGAGCGGGTGTGGGCCGTTCGGATTATAGAGGGGTTCGGATTAAAGAGGTCCTGCTGTACTACGCTCCCAGTGGTCAGATAGTTAGTCTATCCAATTCTGATTGCTCGGTATCCAGATGTTGACATATTCTATACTGAATTCAGAATTTTTTTTAATTTATATACACTGTGACTGGTGAGATACCTTCAATACTTATGGAGAGGACTCGGTACTCGATTATCGTTAACTTGATATAAAAAAAATAGGTGTTTATTTTTTATCGAAATGTCTCTAAAAAATAAGTCCGCGCGGTGTCCAAGTATTCCGCAGTTAAATACTGGGCTCTCGGTGTACTGTGTACGAAGTTTACTAACAAGTTATTTAATATTTCGTTTTTATGTTATTTTATTTCATGATATATGTTCGCATACTATCACGTCCTCAAATATTGAAGGTATCTCACCAGTCAGTCTGTATACTTTTAAAGGTTAATATGCCTATGTGTATTTGATACTATTGTAACATTAGAACGTTGTAATAGCTCGCTGTAAGGGTACGGGTAACTGTAAATACACTCTTGTGGTCTTCACTTCGCAAGGGACGCGTGGAGGCTGGATCGGGGCGTTTGCCCTCTGCCAGCGATGACTATATCGCTGCCACTAGACAGTAGCAGGTCTTGGGGTAGTTTTGGTCGTCATTGTGTTGCGTGGCGGGACTGTTGAGCTCTTTACACCGTCCTAGTGGTCCGCCCGAGGGGAGATATCCCTGCTCCCTGGGGAGGTCCTTTTTTTTTTTTTTTTTTTTTTTTTTTTTTTTTTTTTTTTTTTTTTTTGGAATTGATATTTAGCTGTTGGCCTCAGACGGCCTCTACAACTTTACCCGGTTTAGTTACGGTGAGCGCAGAGGGCTCTCAACCGGCCTTTATTAAACAACATTGCCCAAGGGCACCCCCTGCGGGGTACGAACCTCGGCTTGGGGTGTTGCTGAAACAGTGGGGCGGCCTACTCCCATGTTTTGTTGACGGTTTACGCGGCGCGTGTTCCGCCCCCGCCGGCGGGGACGAAAACGCGGACGGTTCGTAATTAATGTGTCCGCTCTGCGTTGAGCGCGTGTAATGTCGTCGTCTAACTCCCCTAACGCGTGTTTGGGTCGACGTATTTTTGAGATTTTACTCGGTATGTAGTTTACTGCCGCAACCACTAGAGGGTTGGGGTGAGTCGGAGCAGAGTCAAAGTAGCTAAGGGAGCACTGTTTAATGAATTGCTTGATGGTCGGCAATCTGAGGTCGATGTGAAGATCGACGTTGCGTACATACCACGGTGCTCCCGTAGCTGTGCGCATGAACCTATTCTGTAGTGTTTGAAGCCTATGGATCCTGTTTGGCCTTACATGTGCGAATACTACACTACCGTACGTCATTATAGGACGTATGCATGCAGTGTATAATCGGACTTTGTTTTTTAAGTTTAATTTCGAACGCGCGTTAATTAAACTGTGTAAACGTCCTAGCACGAAGGCAGCCCGGTTGCGGACTGCCTTGATGTGGGGGCCGAAGGATAGACGGTCGTCAAGGGTTATGCCTAGGTATTTGGCCTGCCTAGCCCAAGGGATAGACTTGCCGAACATCCTAATCTGAGGGGTCTTCTCCAAAGGATACAAGCTTAGCTGTCTTCTGTGAAACAGCACCGCCTGGCTTTTCTCGGGGTTGACCTCAATCCTCCATTTCCGGAACCAAACGCCCAGTGCGTTGGCTGCGGTCTGGAGTTTCTTGGCTACTGTCGAGGGGTTCATTCCTGAGCAGTAGATAGCCGTATCGTCTGCGAATAGAGCCGTCTGCACATACCGATGCTTCGGAATGTCGCTAGTATACAGCGTGAAGAGTAGGGGGGAGAGCACGGACCCTTGTGGGACACCGGCTCGAATGGGGTGAGTGGAGGACATTGCCCCTTCTACTCGGTAGCGGAAGCTTCGATTCGACAAGTAGTCTCGTATGATGAGCACGAGTCCGTGTGGCACTCCCATGGTGGCCAGCTTAAATAGTAAGCCGTTGTGCCACACTTTGTCGAAAGCTTTCGCTACGTCGAAAAAGAGGATTCCTGTAAACAGGTTGCGTTGAAGCCGATCGCTGGTGTATTCAACGATGCGGTGGACTTGGTGGACGCACGAGTGTTCGGTACGGAAACCGAATTGCTCGTGGGGGACGAGAAGATTAGCATCGGCATACGCTTTCAGCCTACTGTAGATTAGACGCTCGTATAGCTTGCCTAATCCGTTAAGCAGACTGATCGGTCTATAACTGGTCGGTTCGGACTTTGGTTTGCCAGGTTTGGGTATCCCAATAACAACGGCTTCTTTCCATTGTTGTGGAAAGATGTTGTTTTTGAGTGCTGCGTTGAAAATGAACGTCAGCAGGACCAGTAGCCTCTCCGGAAAGAGTTTTAACACCCTGTTTGTGATACCGTCCGAACCGGGCGCCTTGCGAGCGTGTAGGCCCTTGACGATCGTTTCGACTTCTTCGGGGGTGACCGTGTCTAGGTCTTGTTGTGTATCTGTCGTCCCCGTCGGCGTTGATGTTGATGTAGGAAGTGAGGTTATTAGGCGCTCTACTTCCGAATCAACTTCGGCTATTTGGTCCGAGTCGCAGTGTATTACGCTGGGCGTGCACTGATTCTCTAGACTCTCGGCCAGGCACTCTGCCTTTTCGATATCGTCGAATGCCGGTGGAAGGTTAGGTCTGCTTAGAGGAGGCATAACGGTGACGGTGTCTCTCTTAAGCGAGCGGGACAGCTGCCAGAAGGCAAGGTGGGTAGGCTCGAGGTCTTGTAGTGTCCTATCCCACCTGTCTTGGCGCATTTGATCGATGCGCGACTTGACCGCTCTTTCTAAGCGTCGTAACCTGATCCTGTTGGCGTCGCATGGATATCTGTCGTAGGCTCGTACGGCGGCGTTCTTCCGGCTCAGCAGCTCACGTACGTCATCGGGTAGGTCCCAGCGGCGATCGTTCGTCGCCGGTGCCTCCCGAGTGCATTCGTTAATTAACGATTGCACGTGAGCTGTGAGGTTGTCGATCGCCATCGTGGTGTCCTCTTGGCTATTTATGTGGTCGGGTATCCTATCTAGATGCACGGACGAGGTTGCCTCGAGTTTTGTCCCGAGGCGCCTCCAGTCCGTGGTTCGTCTAGTGGGGGTACGATGACCTGTGTCGATGGGACCCAGTCTGGGTGCGAACTCCACGACCACAGGTCTGTGGTCTGAAATTAACTCGTGTAGCACCTCTACTGAACACAAACGTAGGTTTATGTTCTTGAGGAGCGCCACGTCCAGAATGTCGGGTCGGTGAGACACGTTGTGCGGATAGTGGGTCGGTTCGAGCGGGGCGATGATGTCGAACGCTAGTCTATTCGAGAGCGACTCCAAGGCTCTGCCTTTGGCGTTGGACTGGTGACAGTTCCAAATGGTGTTCTTGGCGTTAAGGTCGCCGCCGATTATCACGGCGTCGCTCAGTTCTAGCAGCGCTCGGAGGTCGCTCTCGAGTAGTTGCCGATTGGGTGACAGATAGGCTGAAACTAGCGTGATCGGTTGGTGTCCGGTCATGCCTATTCGACAGACCGAAGCCTCGATGCTAGTCAGCGCAGGCGGATCCATAGGTACGCAGTGAAGGGACCTTTTGTAATATATGAGAGTTCCCCCTAGCGCAGAGTCAATCCTATCGTTGCGGACCACAGAGTAGTTCGCAACGTTTGGGTTTCTCTGCGAGGGTTTCAGAAAGGTCTCTTGCACTAGTAATATGTCGAGTTTGGGGAGGTCCAGCTCCGAGCGACTATATATATTGTAATATAAATAAACTAGCGCCATCTAGGTGTTTTTCGTGCAAAATGGCGGCGCCATCTATCGAGCACTTGTAAAGTTTCACATAAATTTATGAACTACTTGAATACAATTATTTGTTATTCATAAACAGCCTCTATGAGTGCAGTGCTGAACGTAGCCTTTTTTTCAATATTGTTTCATCTTCCCAGGTGTATATATGACCGCAAGGTATCAGGGCTCCCGAACCTCCGCACCTCCCTGGCGCGGGGGAGCGGCTCCTTGGAGTACTCGTGCCTCATCAGCGACTATGTCCACCACCTATCCATCATCGCCGATGACTCCATCAACTGCGGGCCTGTGCTCAACTGGCTGCAGATGGACAATAAGGGTATGTGATGCAAATACTTCAAGCTCTTGTACCGATCACGCCTGGTGGTAGGATCCACCCTTTGTGTAAGAGGGACATGACACCCGTTCCTTCACAGGGAAGTGTATGTCTTCTCAGATTTTGAATAGCAGGGTGTTTACAGGTCATCTATCTATGCCCTCGTTTATGTTAATTTAAATGATTTTAATTTGACGACAGGTCATAAGCTACTAGTGGCGAACGAAGACTCGTCTTCGATCAACACGCCGGCTGTCGCGGCTGCGTACTCCGTCAGGAAATACGTGTCTCAGGTATTATGTGTTTCTATTCATAAAGGTTGGGGCAGACAGCGTGCGGGACGGTTGAGATTCTATATAATTACAGTTTACTGTTGCCGTCGCCTTTCAGTCGCAGTCCTACTCCACCTTACTATCGTATGTAAGGTTAGACTTCATCATTATCAACAGCCCTACAGTCCACTGCTGGACATAGGCCTTTCGTTAGCAAGGAGGTTTTGGAGGGTTTGTTTCAACTTTTCCTTCTCTTTTCAGTGATGTTGTCTGTTTTGTTCCCTTAGTCACCTCTTACAACACCCATGGCAAGAGTAGGGGTGATAATACTTTGTATTTGTAATCTGTCCTCACACGGAGAAGGACCAGAGAAGTTGGACTTACTTTAGGGAGTCACTTAACCAATTAGTGACGTAGTCAAATAAGCAACTACCTCGGTGGCACAGTAGTAATGAATGTGACTGCTGTACTTTGAGGTCTCGGGTTCGATTCCCGGGTCGGATCAAATGTTTATAGGATCTGCAAATATTTGTTTCGAAGTTTGAGTGTTTTTTATGCATATTTACAAAAAAAAGTATATAAGTATTCTATCAGTCAGTCTAGTTATCATAGCACAAGCTCTGCTTAGTTTGAAACTAGATGGCGTTGTGTGACAAATGTCCGAAATAGTTATTATATTTATATAATATGATTTTTTCTAAAAGAAAAGTACTGAAGCAATTTTTTTTTCAAATATTTTATATAGTTTTATTGTTTCTGCTTAATTAGATATTGTTTTTATTTTAATGCTGTTAAAATTATCTCTGAACGCTATCATTATTCTCTTTATTACAACTCTATATATTAGGCGGCACTTTATGCATGGAATTTCGTACTGTAACGCATCAGCTAAGTAGTACTATTATACACATTCCTTACATTTTTAAATATATTAAAAAGGTAAAACAAAATATAAATACAAAAATAGTAAACCACCGATTTCGAGTACAGGGTCAAGACACCGGTGGTTAGGGCTCCAAAGACAGGAACCTCCTCACTGTATAGGCTGTATCAAATAGTGTTAGTGTTATTATCTTGACTGTGATTTTTACGTCCCCAAGAGGGGCGTACAAAGCATCTCACTAGGCCACTGTAGTGTGGGCACCATACTGTATCGTCACCATGCTTACCATCAGGCAGAGTGTTATAAAAAAATGCGTTTATTATTCATATGAAAAAAATTTCTAAGAAGCAGTAGAAACCACCCTTAGAAATGTATGTGGTATGTATAATCTGTTTTTTTTTTTTACTTTTTCACAGGCACGAGACGAAATCAGCTTCGAAGTTGGCGACATGATTTCTATTATAGATATGCCAGGTAAGTCTTTAAACAAAACAGTTTTTGTCAAACACTTGTTACTAGAATTTACCAGATTGACCGTTTAATATAAGAGGTTTATGTCCAACAGTGGACTATTAAAAAGTACTGATCTTGGGAAGTTGTATATATGCTAATGGGTGTGAGAATTTCTATATCACGATACAAAGTTACTCCGTAGTTCGGTGTATCTTCGGTAGATGGCGCTGTAATATATTTTCATTGGCGCTGTATGCGGAAGTCGTCACAAAATAAACTATGATTAAAAAAAATCGTTCTTACTGACGTAATTGAATTGTGTTCTCTTTTAAAACAATATCCTAAACGATCATCTCACCACTTACTAACGCACTGAGACTTTAATTTCAACCCCACTTGGGACAACACTTTGTATGATCCACAAAATGTTGTTCTGAGGCCCAGCCTGTTCTTCGTGTCCGTTTCGGAAATATTTGTGACACAAAAATTGCTTTTATAAAGACAGTTAAGAAAACTTAACATTCGTAATGTGACCAGGAAATACGTCTTTGCATGTATTTGACTGACCTTTCTCTATGTGCCAAACATTGTCAAAGTTCAATTAATCATTTTATCGTTTATAACTCACAAACATCTGTCTAATCACATTAATATTAATAATAATATGCAATAAATATGCTAAATGTTCGTTACACCAGGTCCCCAAGAGTCCCTGTGGTGGCGCGGCAAGCGTGGCTTTCGCGTGGGATTCTTTCCCCACCACTGTGTTGCGGTCATTGGGGATAAAGTACCACGACATATGACACAACCTCCGCCTATAGTGGGGTAAGTTGTTTATAAACTGATATTGTAATACTTGTGGTGATGGATTAAGAATACGGAATGTCACCAGCCCAATTAGTCCATGGTCGTCGTAAGAGCTGACTGAGGAGCAAACTACGCATGACAACATCACTGCTAAGATGAGGGAAACTTGACACAAACCATATACAAATCAAATCTGGACACAAACCCTACACCAATCAAATCTGGACACAAACACTATACCAACTCGTTTGGTCACAAATCTTATACCAATCCGTTTGGAGACAAACCCTACACCAACCCGTCTGTACAGAACCCCTATACCATCGCGTTTGTACACAAACCTTATACCATCGCGTTTCTACACAAACCCTATACCAATTCCTTCTGCACACAAATCAATCTGTCTCGACACAAACCCTATACCAACTCGTCTGCACACAAAATCTGCTTTATAGAAAGCTTATAAAAGCTATAGTAGCTTATTGACAACATAAAATTTAATTGAGACACTTAAATAATATAAAATCCCATGGTGGTAATTTAACCAAACGATATCTGCACAGTGTAGTGGTTGAAATAGACATCTCGCCACTTTCTAAAATGCTGAATTTTGTGGTCACGATCCCCACATAAGACAACACTTTCGTTTGTTGCTTCTGAGTCTGGATGTTCTTTGTGTCCGTTGCATGCATGTGTGTAAGTATTACAAGTGCTGGACTTGATTTTTTTTTAATAATAATTTAATATATTTATACCAATCAAATTTTTCTCACCAGATCCTTGGCAGTGGCTCCAATAAAACCAGTACTCCGCAAGCACGGCAAGCTAATATCTCTCTTCCGTTCTTTCATCCTGTCACGGCCCTCTCGGAGGAGTCTGAAGCAGCAAGGTATACTCCGAGAGAGGGTCTTCGGCTGTGACCTCGGGGAACATCTGCTGAACTGTGGTCAGGAAGGTAGTGATTGTTAGTAAGATTTTTTGATGTTTTGGTGGTGGTGTTAATATATTAGGATTTTATCCTTAGCTCTGAGGATCGTTTCTGACGTTGAGGGGACCATATCTATTTCTCAGAGAAGTGGGGAATGGTTTTAGATGAAGTGGCATTAAAGGATTGTGTACTATATTGTATAAGGTCCAGAGGATGCTGTCTTAGAAGATGGTCAGACTAGATCTCTGAACTGAGAGGATGGAAGGGAGTTACGATCCTCAGTAGAGAGGGAACGATTGGAGAAGAGATATTTAGATATAAGATACTCTTTCTTTCAACGTTTTTAAACGTCATACTTTTATGACGGGTTAACGTTCGACGACTTGTTCTACGTCACTTTTGTGGCGTGGCGGACTTGTTTCACGCCACTTTTGTGACGTCTCGGATTTGTTCCACGCCACTATTGTGGCATGGTAGATTTGTGGCATATACTGTTTTAACGTATAATATTATTAATATGAAAAACGAAGAGAATGCTAGATTTCTGGTTTACGAAGAATATGTGGTGCAGTAAGTGATGGTATGTCGTGTTCAGTACCACAGGTCCTACTCACATGCGCGTCCATGATCGAAGCCCGAGGTGCCGTGGACGGCGTGTACCGCCTGTCGGGCGGGGCGGGGCTCACCCAGCGTCTCCGCGCCGCCTTCGACGCGGGCGCTCCGCCCGACCTCACCGCCCCCCCTCTGCAGGCCGCCCTGGCGCGGGACCCTCACGCCGTACCCTCGCTGCTCAAGTGTTACTTTCGGTTAGTGGTCGTATTTTTATATCTATTTATAACAAATACCCATGACCACGAGCGGCTATACTGGTCACGGGAAGATTGTACTTGTATGTTTTTGCGTTTGCAAGTAGTCTCTAGACTGTCATGCCTTGGGGAGGACGTAAAGCCGTCGCCTCTGCACGTCGTGTCGGATAAATCACACAACGGATTGTGAGAGAACAGAGAGTGCACTTACTTATATTTGCCCACACATTTATGTACTATAATGTCCTGCGTTGGCTGGCTGGTCTCCTTTGAGGGTCAAGGACCAAGTACAAGGTCTACTTAGTATGAAAGCAGATGGCGTTATCATTAGTCCAGAAACATTATTATTAACTAATCATTAAAACTTGTACCCGGCTCGAAGTACCATATGTCATTGTAACATGGTATTTCGAGCCGAATATATCTACTACACGAAGGATTCCATTGAAATTCAGGACTTCATTCAATTCAAATTGGTGTTTGGTTAACCAGGGAACTACCCAACCCTCTGTGTACGTACCAGCTTTACGAGAGTTTTGTGAGTGCTGTACAGCAAGGGGATGAAGCTGCGAGGTTGAAGGCCGTCAGGGACACTGTCGTTAAATTACCACCACCACATTATAGGTAAGTTTGGAGTACTTCTTAACTACCCTTCTTTGTATATTACGTTTCTCGTCAGTCTTTTTGCGAGAACCATGCTTTGGTCCAAGTGGGCTGATTCAACTGGTGATCCTAAGACCTCGCACAAAACCTTTAGGCTTAATTGCATTTTTCAAAGGACGGGCTCGTTCTCGTAACGTGAGAAGCTATCAGCTCCTTTCATAGAGGGCATTCCATAAAATCATCATATATCAACATCCTCTTATAGGCCATTGCTGACCATAGGCCTCTCTTTGGTAAGAAACTTTTGGCCTACTATACAACGCTGGTCCAATGGGTTGGAATAGTTTTGGTTGGCAGTTTGTATTGGTTTATTTTGCTTGGAATTGTTTTTGAGATCTGGATGGCGTAATAGCAGTTGTTCCCGGATCCCTCCTATGTCAGACGCAGAGTGGCTGGAATTGTTTCAAATTTTCCTTCCTTTGTAATATTTTCCTGAATAGTTTGTTCCCTTAGTCGCCTCTTACGACACCCACGGGATGAATAGGGTGTTAACACTATGTATTCTTAATTCGTCACCACTCGGAGTGTAACGATATAAATGTATAGTCATGAGGCGGTTGTCCCCCCGCAGGACGCTGGCATACCTGATGCGGCACCTGCGCCGCGTGTCGCTGCTGGGCGCGCAGACGGGCATGACGGCGCGCAACATGGCCATCGTGTGGGCGCCCAACCTGCTGCGCGCGCCCCGGCCGCAGCACGCGCTGCAGGGCGTGGCCGTGCAGGTACCCTACCCGCCTACCCACCTACCCGCCTACCCGCCTACCCGCCTATCCGCCTACCCGCCTATCCGCCTACCCGCCTACCCGCCTACCCGTCGACCCGCCTACCCGCCTACCCGTCGACCCGCCTACCCGCCTACCTGCCTACCCGCCTACCCACCTACCCGCCTACCCGCCTACCTGCCTACTCACCTACTCACCTACCGACCTACCGACCTACCCCCCTATCCACCTACCCACTTACACACCTACCGACCTACTCACCTACACACCTACTCACCTACATACCTACACACCTACCCACCTACCGACCTACTCACCTACACACCTACTCACCTACATACCTACACACCTACCCACCTACCGACCTACTCACCTACACACCTACTCACCTACACACCTACCCACCTACACACCTACACACCTACATACCTACACACCTACCCACCTACCGACCTACTCACCTACACACCTACTCACCTACACACCTACCCACCTACACACCTACACACCTACACACCTACACACCTACACACCTACCCACCTACCCACCTACCGACCTACCGACCTACCCGCCTACCCATCTACCCATCTACCCACCTACCCGCATACCTACCTACCCACCTACCTACCTACTTATCTACCAGCCTACCCACTTACCCATCTACCCGCCTACCCGCCTACCCATCTACACACCTACCCGCCTACCTACCTACCTACCTACCTACCTACCCATCTACCCGCCTACCCACCTACCCACCTACCCACCTATCCGCGTACCAACCTACCCACCTACTAACCTACACACCTACCCACCTACCCACCTACCCACCTACCGACCTACCGACCTACCCGCCTACCCGCCTACCCACCTACCCACCTACCCATCTACCCACCTACCCTAGATGTTGTGTATCAAAAGTCCGAAATTTTTATTTATTTATCTGTATACTGCGCCCACCCACCTTGGTCCTTCAAGCCACCACAGTCATCCTGTCTATACGCCCATCTAAACTACACTAAAGAAAATTTAAATGAATGTATTTCTATTTAAGGCGGTGGTAACAGAGTTCCTGATCTGCTACGCCGAGGAGTTGTTCGCTGAAGAGCAAGATGCCGATTCTGGGCCTGAGTCGCTAGAACAAGTAAGTATATGACTGGCCTCTTGGTCTCGTGGAGGCAGAACAAACTATTGCTCTGACCGCTAAACGAGATTATCACGCAATTCAGTCTGAACAACGCCATCTATTGAGTTGTAAATAAAACACAGAATTTTCACATCGCTTGCATAGCACAAGCTCTGCTTTGTTTAAAACAATATGGCGTTATGTGTTTTAAATATCCCACAATACAATTTTTGTGTTATATTAATCTTTAATAAGAAAACGACGATTGTGACGTATGTATGTTTTGTCCAGGACCGGTGCGAATCTCTGGTAGAGTTGCGCGGTAACGAGTCTTGCAGGCGACCGAAGAGTTTGCCGATCAATCCGCCCACTAAACTGTTGAGGTAGGTTAATGTATTATGTATAACATTTAAAAACATTTTATGTCTTTATGAGTGTCGAAATCCATGTTAGTTACCAGAAATTAGATGACACTTGGGTACATACCTGATTATCCTTGTCGAAGACCGCAGATTGTAAAGTGTTGGTACTATTTCAATGTATGTGAGTGTGTGGAAGGGTGAGTAGACGATATTTGAGCTGTGCCTTTCCGGGCAAATGTCCGAGCGGCTGTGACCCCACTACATATCAGGTACAAAATTCCGTCGCGATGACTGTCACGACACTTGAGAAAAAAGATGGCCGCTATACCGACGGCAGGACACTAACCTAAGCGGCAAGATTGTAGCGGGACTGCTCCCACAGACCAGCAACCGAATCGCGCCCCACACTATATTCAACCTTGTGTTTATTCTAGTAAAGTTCATTGTTTTGTACCACAATACATTATTAATTCAACAAATTCTAGACTTGCACAGCGTATCAGATTGTCGCTTCCTTTCTCGAATTTTCGTGACGTTCTGTGTTTGTATGCACTGATCTCAGAATTGGCTTAACCGATTTGGCTACGATTTTCTCTTATGTAACCTTCACTTAACATTTAGTGTTTGTTTTATATCAATCGATTGGCAAATGAAAAAAATACACCAGTTTTATTAATCACCGCGATAACCGACATATACACGAGCGGAGTCACAGACAAAAGCTAGTTTATAATATCATCAATCATCAACAGCCTTTTACAGTCCACTGCTGGACATAGGCCTATCCTTAGCAAGGAGGTTTTGGACTACTATACCACGCTAGCCAGACGGGTTGGAATAGAGTTTGTTTCAAGTTTTACTTCTCTTTGTAATGATGTTGTCTTGCATACTTTGTTCCCTTAGTCGCCTTTTACGACACCCACGGGATGAATAGGGGTGGTAACACTATGTATTCTTAATCCGTCACCACACGTCTAGTTTATAATATATATTTGTTATATTATGTAAGAATATTCATATAGTACAGACTTTCTCTAATTTGTAATTAGGCCATGTGTGACGTGTGAAGTAAAAAATTGATTTTGGCTCGAATATTATTGTTAGGTCGAGATAAAATTTCGAAATATTGACTGCACGCATGAACGTAGTGATTGAAGCGGTCATCTCGCCGTTCCTATGTAAGTCGTGGGTTCGATACCCACGTGACAATTCAACACAAAACCTTGTGTTGAGTTTGGGTGTTCTATACTTTTTCTTCATTTTAAAGTTTCCATAAGCGACACAAGACGTATTCCTTGTGCGAAAAATATCTCCAAAAAATATATATTCGAATGATCTTCCCCTCTAGTCTAGAGGAGGCGCGTCGACGTGGCTCCCGAGGCGGAGGCGCGGGTGGTTCTGGGTCTGCCGGCACACCAGGAGCTCGCCTGCCGCCCCCCTCAGGCGCCATCGCAGCCGCAGCAGCCGCACAGCAGCAGCTCAGACCTTCCTCGCACCTGCGTCCCAAGTACATCGAGGTAGTCGCCTCAAACTGTTCTTTAAAGTATTCACCATCACGTCAAATCAACAACTTTTAACAGTCCACTGCTGGACATAGGGTCTCTCCTTAGAAAAGAGTGTGGCGACTTCCACATAAAGCGCCATCTAGCGAAGACACATCGAACTACGGAGTTACTACTAATCCTGAATCGCAATATAAACATTTTTGCTTCGATTAGCATGTACGCAACATACCAACATCAACCGTTGGTTTACAGCCCGCCAGGCATGATCACCTCACCTCGCCTGGTCGGAGGATCCTCCTTTTCTGTTGGTGGGACGAGACACCCATTTCCTCCACAAGAGATCTTAACCTACTACATGTTGACCAAACTCGTTGGTAAAGGTTTTGTGTCAAGCCTACCGTCTCTTTCCTGTAGTCCTGATGACGGTGACACTCCATATCTTATCCATCACCACATTGATGTCTAAACATTATTTCCAGGTTGGTTCCGGTCCCAACAACTTACCACAGTACCACACGGTGTTAGATCTCCCCTTACCAGGTCAGTAATCTAATTAATAATATACCTGGTAGTTAAGTAGACTAGAAATGATTAAATCAATAAATAGCCGCCAAAGATTTATAACCGTGCTTGATAAATTATTTTATGTATAAATAATAATAATTGTAGTTAATAATTTGTATATTTTATGTAATTTATTAAAAAATAAATATATTTTTTATGTATTTTTATCTTTTTTATTTCACACCTAGAATAGCTGTGATATATGTTTGTGGTGGTTACTACCATTTTGAATGGTGGTTAGGGATTATCTTTAAATTAACTCACACGTTAAGATGTGTCGACCATGTGTGACAAGGGTGGGTTGTGGTCAGATGTGACGTGACGAAACTTAAGATCTCTGAGTTTCGTCACGTCACATTACGAGTTTAAGTATTGAAACGCGAAAGTTGCATTATTAACTTATTAATTTTACTAACATAAAGGCGGAAAGTATGTATGAATGCTTGTTACTGTTTCACGCGAAAAGGCTGAACAGATTTGGATGGATTTTAACACAGAAATAGATTATAATGTGAAAAAGCTAGCATGTAAGCTCAAAACCTCTAGGGGGCAGCTAGCAATATTGTAAATTAAAAAGAAATGGATACTCGGTTAATCTATTTAACCGACTTCATAAAAAGGAATTGTCTTTGCAATTTGTGAACCATATTCCACCACTAAGAGATAAAAAAATTAGAATTGAAAAATTTCGTATTTCAATGTGCATATTGACGTCATGTCTTAGTACTTCGATGTTGCTATTTAAATGATATTATAACTGATATTATTCGTGTCTAAAACGAAGGTTATACCAAAGTTATTCGAATATAACTTTGAAATTTTTTGACCTACTTCAACAATAGGAAGAGATTCTTAGTTTAATTATATATAATTTTTTATGCCTTGTCACTTCGTCATTTACGAAATAATTTGCAAAATTGGCTTTATTCTGGAGCCTTACTCTTCCCCCCCCCCCATTTCTTTTTTTACATAGAGAAGAAACCCGTTTTCTGTTCGGTTTCAATCAAAGAAATGATTGCCTCGGTGGCGCAGTGGTTGCATACGACTGCTGTGCCTCAGATCTCAACCAAATCTTTGTAGATTTCGGAGTTTGGATGTTTTCTATATAAAATATTAATTTCCAAAAAAAAAGTATATAAGTATTCTATCAGTCAATCTAGCTGTCACAAGCTCTGCTTAGTTTGAAGCTAGATGGCGTTGTGTCAAAAAAACATCACCCTTAAGAATAAATAAATTAAAGAATAAAGAAACAGGATACGACCCCCCATCACCAATTTAATGTTTTCGTATCTTCATACATTATTTGACATACGTCATCTCATCACCCCAGTCACCCCTTTAAAAAACTTGTATGTTTCAATTTAACTCCTTCCATTACCCATATGGTTTAGTGGGTTCGATTCCATTGCATCATCCTCACAATGCATTATGTCAAGCCTTCAATATATATAAACAAACTTGTCGATATAGTAGTGACATATAATGTGTAACATCTAACATCTCACCTAGCACGCTCATTGGTCAAATCAAATAACACACGCTTCCCCAACTTCCTGTTACCCACTTCCGTTTCATTTTAACAACATCACCTTACAGGTTTCAGGACAGAGGAAATGAAAAAAATAGTACTGGCAATAAGCTAAAAAACTCTAAATTGTATATATTAAAATAGAAAAATCCATACGTCTATCACATAGAAATTATTTTGTACAAATAATGTCTTTAAAACCTTTTTTAAAGAAACGTGGCGACGCGTCGCCACGACATGCGTCGCCACGCCAACAATAAACAATATGTGTCACATCATAAATGTATATGTATCCATGCCTGCCTCTAGAATCCACCGGACAAGCTTTTATCACACTATATTATTACCACTATAAAACATCTAAATACCCAAGAAATAAGAGTTATTTTTCCGTGCACGTTAGGTAAACGCGGTCTCAAACGTTCACCTTCGGGTTGGCGTGGGCTATTCACCCGCAGCAAGCAGCAGAGAGCTCGCGCCGTTCGTCCCAGCATTGCTCACACGCCTAGCCCTCCCACTCCTCCGTTGGTGAGTACCCACTCTACTCATTCCTAGTGGTTTAAGCAGTTGCCACGCCGCTTTCTACTGCGCCGAGTGTTGTAGGTTCAAACCCCACATAGGACCAACACTTTATGTGATACACAAATTGTTGTTCTGAGTCTGGGTGTTCTTTGTGTCCGTTTCTTGTATGTTTGTGAAGTCCTCGCGACACAGGATTTATTCCTAGTGCGGACGTTTTCTTTTTACAGAAAAAATATCAACGGCTTTTAACAGTCCACTGCTGGACAAAGACCTCTCCTTTGACAAGGAGTTTCGGCCTGCTGTACCACGCTGACCAGAGGGTTTGTTTCAAGTTTTCCTTCTATTTACAATGTTTTTGTATATTTTGTCTTAGTCGTCTCTTACGACACACGGATAGTAGGAATGTTGACACTCTGTACTTTAAACCCGTCACCACATATCTCGGCTAAGACAAAGACCTTCAGTATTTTGTTGACTGTTGTTTGAAGGTGCCCCGAAACTGTCTCGGTGGCGCAGCGGTAATGAATGCGACTGCTGTGCTTGAGGTCTCGGGTTCGATTCCCGAGTCGGACTAAACGTTTTTATGATTTGCAAATATTTATTTCGAAGTTTGGATGTTTTCTATGTATAATGTGTATGTATTTACAAAAAAAAAGTATGTAAGTATTCTATCAGTCTGTCTAGTTATCATAGCACAAGCTCTGCTTAGTTTGAAACTAGATGGCGTTGTGTGTCAAATGTCCTGAATATTTATTTATTTATTTAAGGGTGCGGACGGTTCGATTCTCACTCAGCTCAAATTATTGTTTGATGAGTAAGATAATTTGTTATGTGGAATGAGTCTATAATATGTATGTATTTAGTAATATATAAGTATGTTTATCAGCAGTCTGCTTACCATAGCACAGGCTCTGTCTAGTTTTGAATCAGACAGTTGTGTGTGAGAAGCGTGAGGTTATTATGACTTTACCATTGTACGAGAATTTTTATTGTGTGATACAAGTTCAGTAGTTACTATGTAGTTCTGCGTATCTTCGCTAGATGGCGTTGAAATACATAAAGTTCAATTTAGGTTAGTAAAAACTTCACGCACCTCATCTCAAATTAGGCATATGATAACCAGATTGCTGATAAACATACTTATACATTTCTATATACTATAGATTGCTTATTTGTCCCGGGTGGGAATCGAACCTATACTGTCCACTTTAGCAGTCAGAAACACTAATAACTAGACCGATAGGTCCGTCAAGCTATTAACCTTCATCTTATTTTTCTCAAAATTGGAATATAAAATTTTCTTCCAGGACACCCCTATGCTGGGAGCTACTTTGAGACCAGTCAAGTCGTGTGAATCCCTGACCTCCGACACTGACACCCTCGCTCCACTCACTGAAAGGGTTGCTGCACCACTTAAGCATCACACCAGGTATTTACATTAAAGCCCTTCGAGGTCGTTGCCCTTCGAGGTCGTCTTCCCCCCGGGCTGGGCGTAATTTGTTACGCCGATGACACATTAGTCACAGCCCGGGGGGCGAACTTTCAAGAGGCGGCGCGCCTGGCCACCGTGGGAGTCTCTTTGGTGGTCGGGCGCATTGAGGCGCTGGGTTTACGGGTGGCCCTAGATAAGACGGAAGCCCTTTTGTTTCATGGGCCCCGTCGTGGTCCACCTCCCGGTGCCTCTATCGTGGTCAATTCGGTCCTCGTACCGATTAAGGCCCAGATGAAGTATCTGGGCCTGATCCTTGACGGCAGGTGGCTCTTCGACGAGCACTTCCGACAGCTTACTCCAAAGCTGGTCGGCGCCGCTTCTGCTCTTGGGCGACTTTTGCCCAATTTGGGTGGAGCCAGCGTCGCGACGAGACGGCTATACACGGGGGTTGTCCGGTCAATGGCGCTGTATGGTGCACCGGTGTGGGCGGCGGCTCTGACCGCCCAGAATAGGGCTCGCCTCTGGCGCCCTCAGAGGATATTGGCGGTTAGAGCCATACGCGGTTACCGCACCGTATCGACGGAGGCGGCGTGCGCCCTGGCCGGAACTCCCCCGTGGGATTTGGAGGCGGAAGTGCTCGCCGAAGTTTATCGGCGGACGGCTGACTTCCGGGCGGGTAGCAACATACGGCCCCCGCCCGAGGACATACGCGAGTGGCGAGAGGCCGCTCGTCGAGCCACGATGGCTCGTTGGTCGTCCCGGCTGGAGGCTCCACGTGCTGGCTTTGCCGCCGTGGAGGCTCTCCAGCCGGTCATCGCCGAGTGGGCAGGGCGGCAGCACGGGACCCTTTCCTTCCGACTGACGCAGGTCCTTTCCGGGCACGGTTGCTTCGGGAAGTATCTGCACTCGGTCGCCAGGAGGGAATTGAGTCCCGCCTGTCACCACTGCGACTGCAGTGAGGACTCAGCTCAGCACACGCTGGCGGTTTGTTCCGCCTGGGCGGCGCAGCGTGGGGTCCTTACTGCAGTTAGGAGGAGATCTCTCGCTACCGGCCGTCATACGCTCCATGGCCGGTAGCGACAGTTGTTTTACCGCGGTCGCAACCTTCTGCGAAGACGTAATTTCGCGGAAGGAGGCGGCGGAGAAGGCCCGGGAGGACGATATCCACTCGGACCCAATTCGTCGCCGGCGAGCCGGGCGGCGGAGGCGCGCATACCAGCGCCTCATGCCGCCTTGAGTGTGGCCGCGGGTGGACGGGACGGGTTTTCCCCTCCATCCGCTATAGTGGCCAGCCGCGAGGAGGCGACGTCCGCGTGTGCCGTACGTCGCCTAAAATAGAGAGTTTATCCGCAGATGGTGCCCGAGGTACGGGCAGGTGCTAGGAGGAATCTGGATGTCGTAATAGCAGCGGTTCCCGGATCCTTCCTATCTCAGGCGCAGAGTGGCACACCGTGTGGTTTTAGTCGGTCCGATTCCGACACACCACCCTGCCGTAAACCCCGGTGGGGTGACGGCCCGAGGGGGTTTCCACACGTTAAAAAAAAAAAAAAAAAAAAGGTATTTACATTAAACCAAGGCGATGTTCTCACCATTGGTTTCTTTTTTCTACTTTAAGAGTAAAGGGGGGGATGCTGATGTAGCACCTGACGGTAAGTGAATGCCGTTGCTCATGAACACCTGTAGCTGAAGAACAGATTTCTCAAACTACAGATGTCTGCTGCAGCCGGAGCGGCTGACATAACTGCCTCATCGTCTTTTAAACCCTTTCCACCAAATGAGGTTTGAACTCCGGTAACTTTTTTTTAACCTGTGGAAACTCCCACGGACCGTCACCTCACAGGGATTTACGATGGGATGGTGTCAGAATCGGACCAACTAAACCACACGGTGTACTGGTAATAAGCCATTTGGGAACTGCGGTTCGTTACCGTTACCTCACTTTGTGTCGAGGTTGATCGATAATTTTGATAGCGCGATTTAGTGTATCATAACGCCATCTATCGAAAACGATAGACATTACAACCTACACATAGCATCTAAATCTTTATTATATGAATTGAATCTTCAATCGTGTGGCCATCGTGGTATGAAAGACCAAAACCTCGTTTTAAGGAGAGTCCTATGTCCATAGGACTATAGGACTAAATCCTATGTCCATAGGACTTTCTTTAAAGCAGTAAAGCTAATAATGCGTTGTTTCTTCTCGATCTAGATCATCATCTTGTGACTCTTACTTCGAGCCATGGCAGGCGGAGTTGGCCGACATGCGCCTGCGCCTATCTCCGCAAGAGAGGGACCACCATATGTTCAGCGAAGAGGACGACACGCAGCTTCATCTTAACAATGCACAGGTGAGAGGGGGATAACATTATTCCTTGAGTAAATATCTTAAAAAGCAATAATTATGGTTAAATCAGTTGCCAGAGGTCATATATCTCCCCTCCACCCCCACCTTTTTATATTTCAAGTGCAGGGGATTGAAAGGGTGGCAATGCTTTCCCCTCTTCCTTGAAACAAAATCTAATAACTCGTGAAAATAGGGGTTGTTATAACTGTAACTTGAATTGATGATAATCACTAAGGAACCCCAAAAAATAGAAATCTTAAACCTTACTCACGTGTGTCTTTTGAGAGATCATATCCAGGTCATCACCGCTCATCACTTGGAATCAAGAGGGTTCGAATCCCTGGTCGGACTAAAAAATGTTATTGAGTTTTCTAGTAATAGAAATGCTTAATACCAGCCTCGGAGAACGTAGAAACTCGTCAGTCTGCACCTGATCTCTACCCGGTCATGGTGTATAATCGTCCTATCGAAAAGTGAAAGGGAGGGAACAGAGAGTGCACCTGTGTGCGCTCGCTACGGCCGCAACATCGGCTAGGAGTACATCCAGCTTCACCTTCTGATGTTGATGTCCCCCCCCCCAGGAGTCGGTGTGCTCGACCCCCCCGGAGTCGGGGCTGTGCAGCGCCGAGCCCAGCCCGCGCCGCGCGCTGCGCGTGGACGTGCACGCCGCCAACGAGCTCGCCGAGCGGTACGTGCTGCACTCGACTCGTTTCTACCTACCTCCAACTGCCTCATTGGTCTAGCGGTTAGCGCACGCAACAATCGATCGAGAGGTCTCGGGTTCGATTCCCGGGTCCGCTCAAAAATTGTTTTGAGTTTTTCTGATTATGAAAATGAGTAATAACAGTTCGGAGCTTGAAAGTTGGGGTCTTAACCCCCCGTGCCTCAAAGAACACGAAAAGCGCTTGATCTCGGTCATGACGGATAATCGTCCTATCGGATTGTAAGAGTGTGGGAACAAAGGGTGCACCTGCGTAAGCGTACACATTTGGGCACTATAACACCTGCGTGGTTATCTCTGTTGAGACTGGTCGCCTGAAATCGCCTAGAAATACATCATCATTACCTCTACGTCTACCATATCTTGGTGTGCCAAGAGCTGCTTAGCTATAATCAGAATCCTATCAACAAACAGTTTCAATTATCACATAGCATAGCAATGGCCAAAGATTCTATAGAGATATAAAGCAGTGTACACTGGGCACACAGGTTTTGGCTCTTATTTACAGTGTAACTGTAAATAAGAGCCAAAACCTATGTCGGAGACACCTATGACCAACAATGGCCTGTTAAAAGCTGTCGATGATGATAAAAAGTTCACATGGTGATGAATTAATAATACGGAGTGTCACCAGCCCTATTCATCCCATGGTTATCATAAGAGACGACTAAGAGAACATACAACCCATGACAGCATTCTAAAGAGAAAGAAAACTTGAAACAAACCCATTTTTTTTGAACGTGTGGAATCCCCCTCGGGCCGTCACCCCACCAGGGTTTACGGCAGGGTGGTGTGTCAGAATCGGACCGACTAAAACCACACGGTGTGCCACTCTGCGCCTGACATAGGAGGGATCCGGGAACCGCTGCTATTACGACATCTTGAAACAAACCCAATACCAACCCATGCGGCCAGCATAGTATAGTAGGCCAACACCTCTCTTCTAAAGAGAGACCTTTGTCCAGCAGTGGACTGCTTTAGCCTGTTGATGATAATGAAATTTGCTTGCACAAATCAATCGTACTCAAAGTAATATTTATATTCCAGACGTCGCGCTACCCTAGAAGAACAGCTATCACAGATCGGCTACATAGACGGGGAGTCCCCTCGCGCCCGCCCCCCTCCAGAGAAGCGTCACTCCGCCAGACCTCCCTCTCCGCACCATACTGACATCGCTAAACGGTATATATCATCTTCCTAGCCCTTAACTGTCACCGTAATTTTAGATTCTACTCATGCTTTCCATCACACGTCATCACAAAGAAGGATTGTTTGGAATCAGCTACTAGTAGAACCGATTTACGAGAATATCTGGTTTTTTACGGACCTCCCAACCCTGAGGGCGAACTGCCTTCGAAGGTTGAACTATTTGTCAGTATGTTTGAGAGCACTAACTTACTGAATTAAGATTGCCATAGATGTTGATGACGACCAGAAGCAATGGCTTAACGTACTCTCCGAGTCACGGGCGGATCCCGTTTAGTACTCGTTGTACAACTCTAATTTTTGTATTTAACGCCATCTATCTAGATTACTCCGAACTGTTTACTAACTACTACTAATACGCTTTTTATATACTTATATTTTATTTTTTTTAATAAAAAGTATCCTATGTTACTTCTAATACCTCCAAGAACATGTGTACAAAATTTCATGATGATCGGTTGAGTAGTTTTCGCGTGAAACCGTGACAAACAAACTCACATTCGCATTTATAATATTAGTAGGGACGATATGTTCATAGGTGGTGAATAAGCTACCATATGTGTAAAATAATGGTGTTTTAACCTTGTACATGGGTAGAGAAATATGTACATGTAATGTATATACATAAAATTGAATCCTGAGAATGGCTGGACCGATTTAGATGCAACCGATCGTCCGGTGACTGATCTTAAATTCTTAAGTCTTTAATGCAAAAGAGCGTGCTCCTACCTCAAGAAGAGCGTACTACTGCACCTCAAAAAGAGCGTACACCTATCTCAAAAGAGCGTATCCCTACCTCGAAAAGAGCGTAGTCTTACCTCAAGAAGAGCGTACTCTTACCTCAAGAAGAGCGTACTCTTACCGCAAGAAGAACGTACTCCAACTTCAAAAAGAGCATATGCCTGCCTAAAAAAAACGTAATTCCACCGGCCCGCAAACCGATAAAGCGTTTTTCATTCCTGAGTTTTAGACATTCATTGACGATGGTGATCACTTTCCATGAGTTGAATTATCTGCTCAATAATTATACCTTATATCGTATAAATTTAATAATCACAAGTTCATATATAATAGCTGTTCTTTTTCATCATCAGGTTGTGTAAAGACAGGGACAGTCCGAGGACATCGCTGGTAGACTTTCCAAGCACAATGGGAAATGTTAAACTGAGGTAACGTAATAACATATTAATATTTCCTTAACATTATAATTGATCACAAAATATGAATTTTTAATCACTATTTATTTGTATTTACCCTTTTTTTTAACGTGTGGAAACCCCCTCGGGCCGTCACCCCAACGGGGTTTGCGGCGAGGTGGTGTGTCAGAATTTTGCCGACTAAAACCACACGGTGTGTCACTCTACACCTAAGATAGTAGGGATCCTGGAACAGCTGTTATTACAACATCTGGACATCTGTACCAACTCGTCTGGCCAGCGTGGTATAGTAGGCCAAAACCTTTCTAACGAAAGACCTATGTCCACATCATGTCATGTATTTACAGATTGGTCTAATGAATCGTTTGCCCATTTAGTGTAGTTTTTAGAAATTCAAGATATGTTTTCCACACGTGTGTAGGTGTTAGGGCATGCGCAGGAAGTACATGACTCAATACCTATGGCATTCTCTACCAGTAGACCTTTGGGTGGTGTAGAAATCGCTTTCCAGGAGCTTATATTTCCGGTAGTTATTCGTCATGATAACTATGTCCATAATCGCACAAACAAAACCTTCGGTTTCTCCGAAGAGATCATCATACCGTAGCTAAGACGTCGACGCTTTAAAGTCTATATCAGACCCGTGTAGGGTCCGATCGTCCTTGAAGTTCTTTACCCTTATTATTCTTATTATTATAGTAAGGTTACCAAAGGTATTTTGTGATCAATTATAACAGTAACCCGTATGCCTTCGATAATCTATTACACGAACTGAATCTAATCGCCCATTTTAAATTTATTTGCAAATTCATTGTTGTTTTAGATAATGTGGATTGCATGAAACGATATGTTGTTTGTTAATTTTATATTATTAGATCTGATAAATAAATAACTTTTGTGTCTCTTTTGAACTGGAATTCTTTTATTGTGTTGTGGATCGACGATTTTCTTAACACTGTTCTCTGTAAGGGGTTGGTTTTAACTTAGTTATTGGTGTAGGGGTTAGTAGTGTGGTATTTAACAGTTTACTGCTGGATGAGGGCCTCTTACAAAAGAGATCTTGGCCTGTACCTGACCAGACGGGTTGGTATAGGGTTTGTTTCAAGTTTACCTTCTCTTTGTAGTGATGTTATCTTAGTTTGTTCGCTTACGACATCCACGGAAGAATAGGGGTGATGGAAAACACTCTGATTTTTTTATCCATTATCATACGGATCACAACATATGATGACAAATACCATTACCCGTGGGAAGGTCTTGCTTCGGCGCAAGTGGCTAAGGAAACCGAAATGTTACTAAGGCCAGAAAATCAAGATTCAGTAGTTTTTTTTCATTGCTTTCACCAGGTGACCACCGGTGACCATGGGTGATGGTGGTCACTTGTCTGGTAAACCGCCTACTTATTTGCAAAAAAAATTAATTGACTGGCCTGTTGGACTGTGATTAGTGATCCCGACTGCTAAACCAGAGGGTTCGATTCCCACCCAGAAATTTGTGTAATGAACACGATAATTTATTCTGAACCTGGATATAATTTATCTATGATATGTATTTGAAAATATATAAGTAGTTTACTTACCATAGCCTAGTTTTGGACCAGACGGTCGTGTGTGTCATTATTATTGTGTGTTAATTAGATTTTCTACCAAAACTTGAAAATCTTCCATCCACAATACTACCATTCAAAACATTCATACCATAACCCCAGTAAACTAAACTTCTCGCTTACACTCACCATAACTAATATTCCAGAGAGAGAAACTCACCACGTAAGACAAAATCCATCCGCTATAGCGGCATGCATCTTGACACAGACAAACAGAACAACCGCCTCAGTTGGCAAGGGAAAGACGGCCACTCAACATTAATAAAAATCGATTGGCCCAACGAACACTCGGTCAGCACTCTAACTAATTCCACGATAAATTCGAGTCCCATCACCCCTGTCACACCAGTATACGACCCATTAGAAAGTGATTCAGAAGTGAGCGAAACAAACAAACACACAATACAGATAACATCAGAACTATCAGATTGTGATAATTGTGACGAAGAAAAATGTCTGAAATGTGAGTTAGAAGGAACAGATTATGAGAATTTAAAGGATTTCACCGAGAACCTACATGATAGTTTAGAACACAGCCCGCTCCAAACCGACATTAGCTATCAGAATTTAAATAGATTATCCGCCGTATCAAACTCATCCAATTCAGATCACACGGATAAGAAGAAAGATGAACAAGAGGCTATGAAAGTTATGACGTCATCACACGAAAGCTCTTCAAGCTATTCCAATGTCAGTTTGACGAAA
This sequence comes from Hypercompe scribonia, assembly GCA_949316085.1. NCBI lineage: Eukaryota > Metazoa > Arthropoda > Insecta > Lepidoptera > Erebidae > Hypercompe > Hypercompe scribonia. The sequence continues at coordinate 8,710,854 of OX438997.1, forward strand.
GGCGACGAGTTATACGAGTGTTACAACTTTACACGACCAAATTATATAAATTTACAATCTTCTAGCACAAGTAAAAGCTCTCCAGGATCCCCTTTGAAAAGCCCGCTAAAATCAACAATTAGTATTACATTTAGATCACCAACGAAAACTAAGAATTTTGAAGAAACTCCCACAAATGATAGAGATTCAGTTTACGAAGATATTGATTTAGAAAAGAATTTGTCTATAGTGGAGGAAGCTACAGTTCCTCAAAGCGATGCTTGCTTACCAACACAGCAGGCTTGCCAACCTGATGATGTACAAGATCTGATCAACTTAGAAACTCCGACAGAGACGAATCTGGACGAAGATGTTGATGTATATAGCCAAGTCAAGTTCTTTAAACAGAGTATAGATGAAGTAAACGCTATGCTATTACCTGAAGATAGACATTACGAGAATATCGGTTTTGACAAACAAAATGACTACGAAAATATTAATGTTGATACACTTAAAATATGTGACAGAGATCTTGAAATTAACGACATAGATAACACTAAAGAAAGAATAGATAATGGTAATTTTAAGAGTATGAACGTAAGAGAGTTGGCTATAAGATTCGAGAGTCCTACTGAACAGAAATCTCAATTTACATTCGAAAAATTCAAAGCTGAAATTAAATATCCAAGTTTAGAAAGAAAAGAAGAGAAGAAAATAGTAGAAACGAAGACGATAGACCTAAAACCTCCCACTGTGCCACCGACGTCTTATAAACTATCGAAAAACTCTGCTCGATCTTTAGACGAGAATGCTTTCGTTAAAGAATTTGGTAACGAACAGAACGACAGACGGAAAAGCTTAGAAGTAAAAGGGTCAAGCAAGAAACTGCCAGATTTAAATTTAAATACAGTAGAAAATGAGAACAAAGTAGTTATTACTCCAACGAGTGAAAACAAAATCTCTCTTGTACAGCGGTTCGATCGGCCAGACATCAAAAGCCTTGTAACTCTAGATACAGATAAAAAATTAAGCAGAGAAAGAATAGAGAAATATAAAGAAGAACGAAGACTATTCCTTAGAGAGAAATATAGCTCACAATCATTTAGAAGCAATCCAGAACAATTAACAAGAATAAAGATTAGAAAAGACAGAGAAGAAAAAACGGAAGAGAGCGATACATTAAAAGAAGAATTGCCTAAATTCGAGAGGAGAAACACGGTCGATCTCGGACAGAGAATGAGGTTTAGTCTCGCTAAGAGCAGTAACAATCTGGAGTCAATACAATCTCCTACTTCTCCCGACAAAGAGTTCGTTGTAGATGGGAGGGAGTTTGAAAGGTAAGTTTAAATGGAAAAATGCCATTTTTTAACATATTTTAAATTCATTTTTATTAATATATCGAAATTTAGAATAGGAGAAAGAGATTTTGGGAATAGACAATATTACATAGAATTAAATATCTTCTTATATATTAGTAGAAATGAATAGTTAATAATATTGAATATAAAGGTTTGTTACATTGCCTCGCTGTGTCAAGTTTCGATATAATTTGATGTTTTATGTGAAATTGGCTTAAATTCTTCAAAAGTAACAATTTCATTGGTTTTCTTTTTGCGCAAAATTAATCATTAAAGTGGAACTAAAAATAACACATCAAATCGCTTTAAAAATAACAATAAACTTTGTGACGTTATACGGCGCCATTTTGTTTCCAATCACGTGCAACTTATACTGTAAACACACTGATGTAAATGGGAAAATGCGTCTTCTGTACTTCGTCATTCGAGCCTTTTTGGGTTCACCTTTTCGTAGATTACGACACGTCTGAACTTTGATTTCTACGTGAAGCGACTGCCGTCAGACCTCTTTTTTTTTTTTTTTTTTTTTTTTGAAATGATATTTAGCTGTTGGCCTCAGACGGCCTCTACAACTTTACCCGGTTTAGTTACGGTGAGCGCAGAGGGCTCTCAACCGGCCTTTATTAAACAACATTGCCCAAGGGCACCCCCTGCGGGGTACGAACCTCGGCTTGGGGTGTTGCTGAAACACTGGGGCGGCCTACTCCCATGTTTTGTTGACGGTTTACGCGGCGCGTGTTCCGCCCCCGCCGGCGGGGACGAAAACGCGGACGGTTCGTAGTTAGTGTGTTCGCTCTGCGTTGAGCGCGTGTAATGTCGTCGTCTAGCTCCCCTAACGCGTGTTTGGGTCGACGTATTTTTGAGATTTTGCTCGGTGTGTAATTTACGGCCGCAACCACTAGAGGGTTGGGGTGAGTCGGAGCAGAGTCAAAGTAGCTAAGGGAGCACTGTTTAATGAATTGCTTGATGGTCGGCAATCTGAGGTCGATGTGAAGATCGACGTTGCGTACATACCACGGTGCTCCCGTAGCTTTGCGCATGAAGCTATTTTGTAGTGTTTGAAGCCTATGGATCCTGTGTGGCCTAACGTGTGCGAATACCACGCTGCCGTACGTCATTATAGGACGTATGCATGCAGTGTATAATCGAACTTTGTTTTTTAAGTTTAATTTCGACCGTCCAAGTCCTTAAATACAGCTTGATCTCTGTGACAGCTGTCACTAGTGTCATTTTAGAACTTACGAGGTACATTTTAGGTGTGAATTTCCATATTTACAATGTATTGCCCATCATTTGATTCACAAAGAATGAGAATATAGGTTATACAAATTAAAATTGCTTGCCAATTGTCACAGAGATTAAGTTTTCTTTATGCGGTGTAAGCGATATCGAAGTTCTTGGGATAGACTGCTGTCGGACAGTTCAGGGGTTCCACCTGTAACGATTGCCACAGACGTTCATATGGCAACCGGGACCGCGGACTTAACATAGTCTCTGAGACACTTTACTGTTTCCCATTTCTTCTTAACCTCGAATGACTGAAAGCAGTCCAGGGTTATGGATTACATACAGGAACAATCCCACGATAGTCTACCTACCAGAAGACCATGTCGATACTAGAAGTTGTAAAAAATGCCGGTCATTTACTGAAAAAGAAAAGGATTTTAAGAAATATTAAAATACTTTTCTGATCCCATTGATGCAGGGGTCATATATCCTGTCATGCCTTTTACGTCCACAAGCCCATTGATGCAGGGTTGCCAGTAGTCGTGGTAAGTGTGTGTAATGCAATGCCACGATGACTGTCATGACTTTTACGTCGTCCTCAAGCGAGGTGTGAAAAGGCTCACTAGGCCGTCATAGTGTGAATCAACATACTGCATTCGCAATGTGTATGGTGACAACAACTCTTGGATTCTATTCATGCTTTCCATCAAGCAGAGTAGTCACTTTGGCAGACTTTTAAAACAAAAAACTTTTCCAAGGATCAATTTTCGTAATAATAAATCGTTCAAAAATCAAATTCAATCTACCCTCAATCTCACAAATGTCATAAAAGTAGTCTATTAGTGAAATAATATGAAGATGAACAGAATACCGATTCAATTTTCGCTCACTCTTTTTTTTAACGCATGGAAATCCCCTCGGTGTGTCACTCTGCACCTGAGACAGGAGGGATTCGGACACAGCTGTTATTACGACATCTGAACCCCTCCTAGAGAACTTTCGCTCACCCTACGATATAATCACATCTTCAACATTGGATGTTTAATACTTTGAGATATCTTGTATGACATTAGTGCATCAAATCTGAATTTTGAACGTATTTGATAAGTGTATATTTCTAAACTACAAATAGATATAATTGTCCACCTAATATCTTTCCGTTTGATTACAGAAAAGAGAAAGCATCTCCATCGTATAACATAAGGGACATGGCAGCGATATTCGAACAAAAATCTCACCCCAACACGGGATGATTGCATTTTTCTGTCATAATAAATATATATTTTAACTATTGTGGTGTAATCATTGTGGCGAAGTCATGGGAGAAGTGAATGACAAGACAACTGCTGCGACAAAATCTCATCTCCGCGACAAAGTGCGTATCTCCGCGGCAAAGTGCATATCTCCGTGGCAAAGTGCATATCTCCGCGACAAAATGCACATCTCTGCGGCAAAGTCTGTTATGGCGAAGTCATCACCATTATTGATTATATACGTAAGTGTAAAAAAAATATGATATTTTTTGTTATATATTTCAATAAGTTGTTATAAGCTTGTGTTATAGTTATTTTTAAATTATTAAATATTGGTTTGTTCCATAAATATTTATTATCTATGTAACTTGGTAAAATTACTTGAGACACGGACTATTCTCATGTGGTACAAAGACAAAAAAAAATTGCGAGAGTAACGGATGATTACAAATTTCGTTCACACCCAGCAGACATCCAACTGCCCCCCTAAGGGAAAGGACATCCATTACGATCTTCCACCCATTAATTTTAACCTACTAGCAAGAATCGTATCGAAATAACTTTGTATATATATGTATATCTTTGTGTATATACTCGTATTTGGCATTTATCTGATGCTGAAACTTGGTATTGATGAGTGGAACTCTTCAATGTCTTCTTGTAGACCCGTCGAGTTTGGGTTCATATAATTTATTTTGAGGAGTCTGAACAGATCGAGTTTGGTATGGTCTGTTGGTGAAGATATTGATAGTGGCACCATGTGGTGGCAACTACTTCTGTGGTGCAGCGGTAGCGAATGCGACTGCTCTGCTTGAGGTCTCGGGTTCGATACCCGAGTTGGACCCAATGTTTGTATGATCTGCAAATATTTGTTTCGGAGTTTGAGTATTTTCTATATATGATATATATGATAAAAAAGTATAAAAGTATTTTATGTCAATCTAGTTATCATAATACAAGCTTCGCTTAGTTTGAAACTAGATGGCATTGTGTATCCACTGTCCACGATGGTGTTGTGTATCCACTGTCCACGATGGCGTTGTGTATCCACTGTCAGTTTTTATTTAGTTTTTACTTTATATTTTTTTGAATATATAATGGTTTTTATTCTTGAATTCTAAACAATTATTTGCAATATGGATTCTATTTTATATGGTACATGTTACAATGGTACTTCCTTTTCACTGAGTATCGTGACGACAAGGCCCTGAAGGTGGCCAGACACCTGTGACCCATCAGCTGTAAGGGTCCCGTCATATTATGTTTCGTATACCGTTAAAACTTAAAAATAAACATACTTTATTGCCATCTAGCGGTAAAACACCGTACTACGGTATAACTGCTAATCCTGCATCACGATATTAAAATTTCTCACGTGGATCAACTTATATTCAACTTTTCAATGTCAACCAATAAGCTGAGGTCCGCCAGGTACCTGGTAGACCTTTCTTGGACGGACCTGTAGTACAGGTAATTTTACCAAATTACAAATCTCAAAATTGTCACAAATTATTATTAATGTAAAGTGTTTCTAATTAAATAATATTAATGGATAATGGCCATTAAGATAATATGGTGTCAAAAAAACCCGTATGTGTGCCGACATTCTTCAATATATGAGACATCTCCAGACTCAACAGTCAATACAAAAATATTTAATAACAGGAACTTGAAAGTAGGGGGTAACTTAGCTTAACCTCCGTGCCTCGGAGAGCACGTAAAGCCGTCGACCCTGCACCTGATCCCTCCCCGTGTTGGATAACTGTCCCATCTTATGAACAGGGAACAGAATGTGCACCTATGTTTGCACACATACTTGTGCGCATATCTCCTGCGCAGTCGGCTAATCTCCGTTACAATTAATATTATTTAATTAGAAATGTTGTGTTACGAAATATCTAAGCCACAATGTGTAACCACAGCAGTGTAACTGTTATTATATTACATATTATCCAAATGAATTCATTCTAGACTAAGAGAATTGTATAAAAATAACATGTACAGTTAACAGCATAAAGATGTGGTAAACAAATATTTTTGTACATGTTAAATACGACGTGTGACTGTCTATGGCTGCTTAATAGAGGTTTCTTGTGACTGTATGTGATATACAAAACATTATACAGGATAAACTTTTTTACTATTGTGAGTACATGGGAAATACGTAAGAAATTTTGGCAGTGACGGGGGATGGTCCACGACTCGTCCACGACGGCGGTCTCCAGCGAATTTCGAGATGTGCTATTGCATTTGTTATAAAAATATTCATGTAATCTTTAAATGTTGACTGTACATGTAAATATAACTAATTAGTCAGTTGTTATGTTGCCTTATTTATTCATATTTAAGTTAATTTTATAACTATATTTTAATTTTATCATCACACACGTGGAGTGGGTTTCGAAACCGTGATTGCGGAATAATGATTGCAAAATGAGCTTTAAAACTGAAATATTAAGATTTCAAATTAAGTTTTTTTTTTTGAGAGTGAGTACTATCTTAGCGTCTCGCGCCTTAAGAACGTTGAAAACTTGTCGATGACCCGTCTTGACATTCTACAGCATTTTATAATGATATTGAATTTTTATCGAGTTTCTCGAAATCACACCATCACCCTCCAGCTATGTGGTTTTCACTGCTTAGCCTCCAACTCCCAAAGTCTTCCACTATTATGATATCTTGAGTCTACCTCGACTGAGAAGAGAGACGTTACTCCTCGTCTTTAGTCTATGGTCTTAACTGAAGAAGTTTCCTGCTGCTTTAGGAGACGTACACATTGTCCTTTTATAAATTACTAATAGTAGATCCATTGCCTAATTATCTGATACGAATTTCTTCTCAGGAATGAGTTTCCCTCACTAAATGAATCATGTTTGCCTTGCGGATAGCTCGGCTGAGTTTGTCTTGGAGTTCAAAATTTGGTCTATAGTATCTGTAAACAAGAAACAAAAGTATATTAATAAATATAATACTCATTTAATTTCAATTTTGTACGTTAATTAATCATAAGTTGAAAGTTTTCGTAGCTGACTGTACTTATTATAAGAGAAAGTCATCTATATAAATTATGTTAGTAAAATCTCAAAAGAATCTCTCGGCCGCCATACTGTATTGTCTACATTCATAAAGAGTATGGTGACCACAACTCTTGGATTCTATTCATGCTTGCCATCAGGCAGAGTAGAGTCACTTTGATAGGCTTTATAAAAAAAATTTTTGGCGTGGTGGTGATGGGGTAAGCAATGTCGTCACAAGCTGGTATTAGGATGGGTGAGCAGTGTTGTTTTTGACAACGAAAGAAAGATATGTTGAGGGTACAAAGGGACCCTATTAGAACCCTATTTATAGGAACGACTCTATTGAATCTTATAAACGGTGCCTTTTTAAAAGAATTGACTATTTCTTTTAAAAAGTATCTAATAACTGTATAATCTCTGTCAGAATTTTACACTTTATACTATTATATGCCCTGAAAATGTTGCTACTACAAATTTGTGTTGCCATATACGAAAATATGCATTTATTAGAATATTTTTGTAAACAATATTTATTCGGTAGACTAGACGCCCGTGAAATACGCAAGCATAAAGAAATTACGCCGCATTAAGTGCTAAATTTGACCCTAAATTAAAAATATGTAAAAAAATCTAATTTCTACTAAACTACGTATAAATACTTTAAATATTGCAGACTATATAAAAATAAAAAAAATATATAAATTAAAAAAAAAAATTGAAACGCTATTAAAGAATATTAAGTCTATATAAAATACAAAGTGACGACTAACTTTTTCTTTTAACGGTTAATAGTATAAAAATTAATTTCTCATTAAAAGAAACTCATTTGAAAGTTATTCAGAAGTGTTTAAAAAAGTAAACATTTGACTGCACGGATGGCGTTGTGGCTTGAGCGGTCGCCACGCTGATCTCTACTGCCCTGTGCTTCAAACCCCACATAAGACAACCCTTTCGTGATCTACAAACTGTTCTGAGTCTGAGTGAATATCTTCCTAACGCGGACATTGTACAAAAGATGCATCTAAGCTATTTGTTTGTAAAAATTGATATCCAATGTTTTTTTATGAACTTTTTAAAAACAATATGTAAAACTAGAGCTCAATCGGTTCATACTTAACTTTTATATACATATATATATATTTATCTCCGTAACTTTCACTAACATCTACTAATCTTCACTAATATCATGAAAAAAGATTAATTTACACACGAAGTACTATCTGAAACTAAAAAAAACCCTTCAATAAAATGCATATAGGCTACATGAAAGAAAAACAAGAAATCTCAAACTTAAGAATCTAATACAGACATATCTGAGGATATGAGGCGTGACGTCATAGCCAGGCATTGTCAAACCTACTTTGGAGGCGGGTTTAAGTCTTCTACGATACGATTGAAGTTCGTTTTTACGTGGAGCGACTGCCATCAGACCTCATCTCAAATGTAAGAATCCAAAATATAATGTGACAGATGACTATCAGGTCAAATTAATATCTATTCAGTCAAAATGATAGACACAGTACATCTCTTTATGAAATACGTCATAGCTAAGCATTGTCAAATTTTCTTTAGGGTCGAATTTAAGTCTAGGAGACACGGTGGAAGTTTGTTTTTTTTTAAGTGGAACGACTGCCATGAGACCTCATCTCAAACTTAACAATCAAATATATAATTGAACGGATGACTATCAGCTCAAATTAATATATTTTCATTAAACGTCTAAACCATAGTCACCAGTATATCTGTTTATGAAATAATGAGGCGTGACGTCATAGCTAGGCATTGTCAAATCTACGCGTCTGAAGTCTGCTACGATACGGTTGAAGTTCGTGTTTTTACGTGAAGTGACTGCCATCAGACATCCAATACCTAAGTACTACGAAATCTTGTACTTTGACGATGACTTGATGTTGAAAGATAATTCGTAGTTAACTTGAACATACGAGATATGAGAATGAGATTTCCCCCCTCCCTCAAGTTCAGTGACGTGGTTGCTATTGAGAAGGACTGGCAAGAAACTCGGCAGGAACCATTTTTTATATACTGTACTCAAGTCTAATTTTACTTTTTTATTATTATTTTGTGTTGATTACAAACAACTCAATCTCAAACATGTACTTTAAGAGACGACAATTCATGATCCATCAACATCAGAAAGTCGCTGTTCAGGACATAGGCATCCAAGGCACGCCAATTAGTGATCAACGTACGGATTTTGTAGAAACTTGGGGCGGTTATGTCCAGCCGAGGACGTCTTTCGGCTGAGATAAAGACGATAATAGGTATATATTATTGGGTTACCTGCTCGACACGTCAGTTACTGTGCGTTATCTATTATGTATCGTAAGAGTCAGAGGCTAATTTTTAATTGTCTAACTACTAACTCAAAAGGGACAAAACCTACATGTAATTGTACCTTGTAATCTCACAGAATAACGGAAGTTTTATTTAAGAATCTCAACACAAGAATCTTTTGTATAAATATTTGTTTCTAAAATGAAAAAAACATTTTAAAAAAAAATAAAAAAATGTCCGTGGACAGTGGTAATCACTTACCGTCAGACCCACCTGCTTCTTTCGCAAGACTCAAGCCCTATATTTTTCTTTAATTCGTATTTATTAGCGTTTGAATCGACTTCAAACAAAGAGAGGCTTCTCAATACAACAAGGAACGTATAATATTATCTTCTATGATATCTTCGCTGGAGCCAATTAATTTTTTTTCAAGCTATTGCACAGCTTTTATCACGGGCTTCGAGCGCGGCGACCGAATCAAGAAATGCCGTAACGAAAATAAACCTAACACGCCCCATCCCGACCGGCACAACGGCGTTGAAAGCCGTGCATCGTCTAATGTCGTTTCAGTTCGGCAAACTTCGGCGCGGTTTGTGTGTGTGCGACTAGACGTATGCATGTAGACTACGAAGCTCGCACGGATCGAGACGAGCCGCTCCGAAATATTATAATTGCATAAGTTGATAAAAATACTATGCAATAGTTTTACCGCGGCAGTCCCCGAGTGCCACATTTATTTTTTAATTACACTAATTGTACTCCATACTGTTCTCATTTTAAGCTCCATCTCTAAGGGCGGAAACTTAAGGGTTCTATAAAACACCTGATCACAATTTATCAGGATTTAGTCGAATCGTAACCGACATCATTGTTTTAAAAGTTTGGTTTATTCATATCAATGATTATACTAATCTATGTAACCAGGGACTTCCATACAACCCTGCATCCCTTATTTTACCTTTTAACATGTGAAATTCCCAAAATCTTTCTTGCTTGGTGGTGATAAGTTGTCAAGTTTATGCCCCAGCGTTTACGCTCTGACGACCCAGTCGATCAGGGCAAGTTATTATATGTATAGACAAAATAGACGAACACAACCGACTGCTCTATTGCCAAATGTTTCCATACAATAATGTTTGAATAAATATGTATTTACTAATATATAAGGTATTGGTCGTAAGTCCACATCTTGTAAACTATATTTACTTACTAAAATATATTAATACTAAATGCTTGTGGATCAATGAGGTTTGGTCATATGAGGACTGGTTTTTTTTTAAATATGCTTTTTCAAGTAAAGAGGTTGAAAACTGCAGTTTTTATATAATTCTTGACTGCCTCGGTGGCGTAGTGGTACCGTATGTGTACTGTGCTTGAGATCACGGGTTCAATCTCGGGTTGGACCAAATGTTTGCACGATCTGCAAGTATTTATGTCGGAGTTTAGGTGTGTTGCAAAAAAAAAGTATAAATTCTGTCTAGTACCCATAGTACAAGCTCTGCTTAGTTTGGAACTAGATGGCGTTGTGTCAAATGTCCGAAATATTTTAAATATGTATATTTCTTCATCTTCATCAACAACCTTTTATAGTCCACTGTTGGACGTGGGCCACTCATATCACGTCTGATGTTTCTAGTTGGTGGTATGTAGTAGACCATTTTCTATGCTAATACTTTAAACACTGCTAAGTTACTGATTAGATTAAAGATAACAATATACTAACTAACTCACCCAACTTCGTCTCAGGAATGGAGGTAAGAGTGTTCTCATATCTACCAAAGTTACTACAAAAATCTCATCAAAATCGGTCGAGCCGTTTCGGAGATACGAAGCTCCGTGACACGAGATGTTTATAAATTAGAAAATCAAGTTAATTTATTACTATATTACATTAATACACATTGTATGTATTTTATCAAACAAGTATGTGTTAAATTATACATTTTTGTAAATGGCTTAATTTTTTTGTCTTGTTATTTTTGTCGTTACACTAATTATGGAAATATAAAGCTATGATTAAATTTACCATTTTTTTTGATTAAATGTGTTTTCTATACACGTTTAGTACGATTTAAATTTGATGTAAATGTTCTAGAATAGGCTAGATGACACTTTAGTCAAATTAGTTACTTTTTATCATCTGTCAAAACGACAATTTTGTATGAAAAATGTACTGAATACAAAATTGTGACGTCACTGTTTTAGACTACTCAATTGAACAATATATTTCACTGTATATTTGATTGAAATTCGTAATAATAATAAAAAGCTATGGTAATTGTATTTGCCGAGATGTTTTGCGATATTAGTTTTAATGAAGTGGACATTGGTATTTATTTACGATACAGTCATCTACCCAATTACAGCATATTACAGTTTAGTAGTCCAGTTGAGTGAATAATTATTTATTACAAGAATGCTTTGTAAGCATAAATAAAACCATATATTTTTATTTTAAACCAAACTCATTCGTTAACAAGCATTTTGTGATCTGAGCTTTAAATCGTTCCCACTTATGAGAGCTGTTTTCCCCTTCGCTAGATGCCGCCACTTGTACGTGGCAGTGACAGTTTTTACCGCTGGGCGGCGCCACTATCTATGTGAGTTGTAATGTCAGTGGCGCCTCTGTCGTCTGTAGGGTGAACCTTTTGGATAAGATGGCGTTATGACTTGCTAACAGCGACCTGTATTTAAATGATGTAATGTAAAATATTGATTATTTCAGGCTTGTAGTGTAAGATATGACAAAATAAAAGTATTACGAAACTATTTTGGTGTTTTTATTTGTATTCGTGAATATTTATTTATTTATACATCCTGCACTTTATGTACATAGGCGGACTTAATGCCTAAGGCATTCTCTACCAGTCAACCTTTGGGTGATGCAGAGAAAATAGGAAGTAGCCGCGTTTCAGGTGTTGAATAGAAGAAGTAGACATGTATACTTAAGTTGATGTAAATCTATATACATACATACATACACAAATAAATATCATAACAAGTATAAGATGATAACCATGTATTGGTTCATTCTGCGAGCTGTTTCAGTTAATACTGCTTCAATTTTTTTTAAAAAAAAAGCGTTAGTCATAGCCATCCTGATATCTACTTGTTAAATGTTTATTAATACTGGATATAACTTCTAAAGTCATAAATGCGAAAGTCTATGAGTGTGGATGTATAGATGTTTGTTACTCATTCACGCAAAAACTACTGAACGAATTTAGATGAGACTTTACAGTAATATAATTTATATATTAAGATAATACATAGGCTACAATTTATTAGAATTTGTGTAAGGACAATGGTAGATATGTATGGGACTTTGTACCGTTATAGCATCGTGTGTAAGCGATAACTTACTTTAATGGTCCAAATAAAAGTCCACGCTGAAAAGTCATGGAAAATTGTTATATTAAAATATACACAACTGACGTAAGAAACTTGAAAGCACGAATATATATATATTATTAATAAATTCATAAATTGCTAAACTTAAGGGTCAGCGGACGGGGCACATTACACGCAGAAACGATGGCCGATGGGACCGTAAAGCTCTGGATTGGCGACTGCGTACTGGGCAACGCAGTGTTGGTAGGTCCCCCACACGGTGGTCTGACGACCCTGTGAAAATCGGAAGCTGCTGATGCTATTTATATATGGCATCCGGCAGCATGATGATGATAATATATATCATCATCAGCCAAAAGACGTCCACTGCTGGACATAGGCCTCCCCCAAGGTTCTGTACAGCAGCTGGTCCCGTGCCGGCCGCATCCAGGAGCTTCCCGCGACCAACCCATCATATATATGTATATATAATATTATAAACCTATAAATAAACACATGACTATCGTATAGGTAAGAAAAGAAAAAAGATAAAAAAACAAAATGTCGTAACCAATCACATTGTAAACAAACTCATAACAGTAGGAAGACAAATAAAATGTTCACCAAACGTAAACAACACTCGGTCGAACGCTAGACAGGTTTATACTCCTACCTACCCTGCACCTATTGTGTCTTGAATATTACCTGTTCATGTAGTGCATGTAGATACATTAAACGAAACAGAGCGGAATAAGGAATGTACATTCGCACTCAAGTTAAATCAATACGGGTTTTATGAGTGTCTCATGTTTTTATTGTATACTATATTTCTTTTTCAAATAAATAAAAACAAAAAAATAGGCTACTAAATATGACAGACATGACAGCTGGTTGTCATAGTTCATACAAACGAGTTGTCATTGTTGTCAACAAGATGGCGTAGCATATATATTTTTAAATCAAAATCATTCGTTTACAATTTCTTGATTCATCAACAAAATGTTTCTCTGCTACTAAATACATAATATTGCGATATTTTAACGTTTTTCATTTAATTCATATTAAAATAAATAAAAAATACAAATTACAAATATAACACTTTTTTTTCTCATGAGACTGTCCCAGGCCTGGCCTAAACTTTGAGATTTCTAATAGTTTTGAAAATGTTTAATTCATAGATTAAAATATACACTGGATATACATAGATATTTAATTAATAATTGTAGCTTAGAAAGTGGCTCCACCTGGTATTGATAGCTCAAATTTTCAGACACTATTCATACCTGTATATATAGATTTATTATATACTAGCTGCACCGCGTTGCTACGAAACCAACTAAAATAAATTTGAAAGAAGACAAAAAAAATCAAACCAACTCGGAAACCTTCGTGGACTTATGTACAATAACTTTGCTAAAGATAATCACATGATCAAATGTATAGTTTACGATTCTATAAAGGACATACAGACAAAGACAGACAAACATTCATTTTTATATACATAGATATACAGTACTGTATAAATTAGCTAAGGACATTTCAAGATACTTTAATAGTAAAACTAGCTGAAACGAGGCGCAAAAGTGAAAGACAAAAGTAATACGTATAGAAATCTATTTCAGGTTTGTCTTGATTAAAATCTGCACCTTAATTTGCTCAACTTGCTCAAAGGTAAAGAAATAAAACATGTTAAGGGGAAAACATACTTCAAATATTAAAAAAAAAAATAACAGAAGCAGTCGTCGGACTGCCGATAGAAGTGAAAACGGAACTATTAAGTTGAGAGTAATTAAAACTATATGCAAAAATTATATGAAATTTTTTATGTTTCATATATAGCTATTAGGGTGTCCCTTATAGGACAGAAAAAAATTTTTTTTCGAATTTTGAAATGCATACCCTCTATAATTTTTACTAATGCTATAAGATACTTAAATATAAAATTTTATCAATCTAGCATAATTGCAACCAGTGCCGACCGAGCTTCAAAGTTTAGTAAAAAACGTGTTTTGTCCTAAAATTTCAGTCTGCTATAATTTCACTATAAATGCAATGAATTAAGTGAATAAAATTAAATAATAAATTAGATGAACATTAATCTTTAATTAAAAACATAAAGAAATAAGAATCATTCAGGGTAACTTCTTTTTAGAGTAGTTTTTTTACAGTCTGGATACAATTTTAGATGTTCCTGGACACAGCGCAGCAAGAACTGTTTTTGTTCTTCTTCAGCCGTGATAAGTCCGTTAAAATCTTGCATTAATTTAACAGCCCTTGCAGCAGTATCATTTACAACTCTCAAATAACTTATTCTTCTTTTAGCCTCCAGAAAAGCAGCATTGTTATTCCAAGAAGATACATCTTCCTTTAGAAAACTGTCGTCGATCTGCAGTCGTGATAAAAATTGTTTGCTCTTTTCCGATACGAAATCATCCAGTGCTTTGTCTAAAAAAAAAGAAAAATAAGTTAAATAACAAATAAAAATCAACAACAATTTTGAAAATAAATAAGTATTGGACATTGAAATTGAAATCCAACAAAAAGTCAATTTAACTTACCAAACAACTTTTGAGTCAGTTCTTCCTTCGACGGGTCATAGCGTTTGCTAAAATCCGAGATTTTGTCCCTGTTGAAGTTGGCAATCATCTTCTTCTTAGTTTGGTTGTTAACTTCATCATCAAATAGTGATAGAATGACTGTCTCTTCACATAAATACCACAAGTGATGGCTGAACTTGCTTATAGAAGCTTTAGAAACTGTTGCGTCAACTTTTTCATACTCTTTTAACATCTTCAAGAAGCGCAAATCTTGATTAGGTGCTTTGGTCGCCACTGTACATTCGAGCCAAGGTTTAACATACAATATTACGAGAAATAAGCAAACATCTTGTAGAGCCTTTTTGTCCTTCGCAGTTACTCTGCATTGTGACTGAAGTAAACATATTTTTAAAGAATAGATCGCTCTCGCCATCCAGCGTGCCTGATGTATAGCTCCGGGGGGCCTTAGTTTTAATTTTTCCTCTGTGTCTCCTCCTAAAAATATTACGCACAGTTCGACCAATTCGCGGTAATCATCTCTTACAAAACCTTTATCTAATTCTGCCTTATAAAATAGTAACAACGCTTGAATGTCTGTCTCGGCAACCCGTGCTTTTACGAAATTAAGAGATGGTTCAATTTTAGTACAATCAATGTTTTTCTAATTTTCTTGGAACTTTTTGAACATCGGAATATCTGGGCTACTAGTAATTTGCTTAATCTTGGTTTCAAAGACAGCTTTTAGGACCAATTCATAAACATGATGACGACAGGCGAAAAGCAACAATTCTCTTCCTAAAGTTTGCTCCAAAATAGCACAAGCTCCATTGAAACGGCCCATATTGGAAGCTGTTGTGTCGCAGCACATTATTTGCACTTTATCATAAAGGTTCCAGTCAAAGAGAGCTGCTGATACAGCCTTCGCTTGATGTTTTCCAGAAGAACTTTCTAGTTTCGGCACTGCAAGAAGCTGCTCTCTATCGTCAAATGAAGCTATAACTGGCAAGCGTTCTTCTTTTGAACTCCGTACATCCAACCCCGGTAATAGTTTTCCATCCCAATGGACTGTGACTATGTCGGGTACATTGTTTTGGAAGTTAGATTTTATTGCTTCTGCCCTTGATTTTCTAGTTTCAGTACGAATTCGCTGAATCGAGGATTTGTTAATACAGAAATCATCGCTGCTCAGACCAAGCGCTTCTACCACCGCATTAAGAATGTAAACGGTATTTCTAATGCTTAACTGGCATCGATCTAAAGCTGCAACTAGTTTAGGTGTTATAAGATTCTTTCTACCTCTTTTTGAACTTTGTTCATGGCAGGGAACGTCCGGCAAGCTGAGTTCAGAATTCAAGATCTGTTCTTCGTCTGAATCTTCTACACTGTCTAAGTTATTTGTGGTGGAAGTAGATGCAACAGCTAGTGATTCTCTTTGTCTTACAATCCTTTCCTCTTCTTCCAATCGTCGTTGTCTAGATCTTTGTTCTTTTTCCGCCAATTTTTTATCTACACCACCTAAGCATCCCGGTCGACCTGGCTCTCTCTGTTTCATTAAAAATAATTTATCTTCCTCTATTTTCATTCTCTCAAAAGCATCAGCATGTGCAATATCAAACAAATTATCAAGATTAATTATAAAATTGTTCTCACGACTCTTAAACGTAATCTGAGTTTTCTTACAATTTTTTTGCCACTCTCTCCAAACATGATATAAATCAATAAGTTTCTTCACGCAGTTAGGAAATGCCCTTGTTGGAATTCTTGCTTTTTCCCAATATATGATGCACTCCCTAATCACAAGATTTGCACTTTCACTAACAGTCAATTTAACCTCACGAATATTGTAAAATAGGACTGAGAGAACTTGTCGATTAGATGGTAATTTTGCACCATTTATTTGGTAGCTAGTCAATCCGATAAGAAAAATATTTTGTTTATCACTCCGTAATTCCACCGACATGTTTACGCACTAAACAATGAAGCACTAATAGTCTCAAAAATCACGTACGAAATGGCAAATAAAACATGTCGTAACAGGTCACTGGGCAGTACTTAAGCATCTTGTATCGACAAGTTTAAATAGCAAGTCGGCACGGGTTATCGTTTATATATCGAACTAATATTTTTTTCTAGACAATATAGGGTTATTACGAAACTTTTAAGAAGGTATGCGTGAAAAAATATCGAACTTGAAATTTAAGGGACACCCTAATAGCTATATATAATATATAATATAATATAGATATAATAATAATAAATATCATATATAATATATAATATCATATTCTCCATAGCTATAGATATACTATTATCATTAGCATGTCGGTGACGCGAACCGAGGATTTTACCCTCTACCAAAACGCTCAACGCGCCTAAAGAAGTTTTCACTTCAAAAAACACGTATACCATTATTAAAAGCGTGGATACTTAATAGTATTATAAGAATAAGAGAGAACAATGAACCTGAATATTTCAATAAAAACGTTAATCGACTAATTCTAATAAGAGAATTGTATTTTAATGCACTAAAGAGGATTTCTATGTCAAATATAGTTCAGGCACTTTATCACAAATAAGTTCAAAACCATGACGGAGTTTAGTTTAACTCGACGTCAATATTAAACTTATAACTATAGGGTGGGCCAAGAATTCGTTAACATTTGAATCTAACATGCCGCGCAAACATGTTACGGGAGTGCTTAAGACCTTCTTGGGACTGAAAGTTTTAAAAACCATAAATACATGCATGATTCTACTCAAACCACAACTGACATATGCATAGACGCAGCCAGATTTATTTTCAAGGGGGTAGGTTCGTAGAAATATAGAACCATACTAGGTCTACCTATGGAATTGACGTTTTCCACCCTATTCGTCCCGTGGATGTCGTAAAAGGCGACTAAGGGAACAAACTATTCAGGAAAATATCATTACAAAGACAAGAAAAACTTGAAACAAACCCTATTCCAACCCGTCTAGCCAGCGTGGTATAGTAGGCCAAAACCTCCTTGCTAAGGAGAGGCCTATGTCCAGCAGTGGACTGTAAAAGGCTGTTGATGATGATTAAATAAATTAATCACCCTTACAATCGATGCTTCTTTGCCAGTGGCAGTTTTTTGAATAAATCAGCCGGTCGAGAGGCAACAAATTCTTCAAAGGTATTTTGTACTGCCTCTCGGATAACATTAGGCACTCGTGGATGTAGTCAAGTTAAGTGTTATCTATGTATTTTCCTTTCTAACAAGGGATTAGGTGAAATCGCCAAAGGATGTCCGTGTTCCATACGAGTAGGCCTGGAGATGGTAGGTGAGGCCATCTGTCACCCTAGCAGAAGTAGTCCGAAGTGGCAATACGAGCGCTACGGACTGGGGGTAAAAAAGGAAATATCTCACTGGAGGCGGCCGTCGGCATTACAGTGATTTCCTTAGTAAGGTGCACCTGATTCCCCGGCTACTGTTAAACGAGACGATGTGTGGTTTTCGGTCGGTTCGAGTCCAATTTAACCACCTACCGGTGCTATCAGAGGGGATATTCCCACAGAAAAAGGGAGGTGTAAGTGCACACCCTTGCACCCCACTCCCGACGGACAAATGCCAAAAATGTAAGAGTTAAATGTAACCGAAATGAAATAAGTTTAATTGTGTTGTACAAGTAGCTGTTACCCGTGCCTTTGCCCGCGTGCATTTGTTTATAATTCCAAAATTCTAACATACCTAAATTTTTTTCTACAACATCAGTTATCTGTCAGTGAGAGTTCCGTTGAAATCGGTCCAGCCGTTCCAGAGATTAAGCGGTACAAACAGATAGACATAAATTGCAAAAAAATGTTATATCGGTGTAAAAATGAAAACTGAATAATACATTTTACCATGGTTTTACTACAATTAAACAAAATTTTGTTCTTCTGTAACTAAATTATACTTTACAACATAAATTTAAAAAAAAATCTTATAATGTTTCAACCTGAAATAATTTTTAATAATGACAACATTGTCCGTTGTCTATGCTTAACTGTTTCAACTCCCAACGCTAGGTGGAGTTAAATGCATAAGCATTTATTTTATTTAGTTTTAAGTTTATATAGGTCGACTACTTCTAAGTAATGCATCCTACTTGGTGCACTGCTTAGAAGTAGCCAACTTGAGCATTAAAAAAATTACCTAATATACGGATGTCAGTAATAAAAAATATCGACATCTAATTCGATGACAGCGCCATCTGTTGAAGTTTAGGGAAACAAACAGACTGCATTAGCAACAGCAATAATGATCAGTAATTATCTTTTTTTTTTTATAGCAACCTGCCAAAGTGACTCTATTCTGCCTAATGGAAAGCATGAATAGAATCCAAGAGCAGTGGTCGCCGTATTCACTGCGAATGAAGACAGTGCAGTATGGCAACCCACGCTATGGCAGCCTAGTGAGATGCAGGAATCACCAGCTGTTCCCGCCTGCTGGTTCCCTAAGAGGATCTCCCTTGGAGAGCTTAGTGTACAGACTAGTGAAGTAGAACCAGTGAGTGTGCCCAGTGAAGAGAAGTGTCTGGACTCTTTGGATGAAGATGTCTTCTGACGACTTCTTTAGCTGATAGAAACCTATGTCTAAGCATGAAATGATGTAGGCTACAGAGTAAAAATAACCTGAAGGGAGGCGGCGGGAGGAGTGGAATCACCTTTTTCGTGTTTTAAGTTTTTATAATTGCCTCGTTGGTCTAGCGGTTAGCGTAAGTGACTGCCGATCAAGAGGTCTTGGGTTTGCATCCCGGGTCGGATTGAGAAATGCCAACCGTTAGACCATTCCTGGTAGTTTGAGTTCCAGGTTTTGTTTGCTTGGCACAGGAAAGAAGAACCGAACCGTTTAGTTGGAGAGCATGTTTTCCAATCTAAAACGGTGATTTCCTAGAACAACAGGCTAGGGTGTATGATGGTAAAAACCGGCCACGCCGTCGCAGAGGACCCTAACGCGGTATTTGTGCAAGATCGCGGCAACCCAGTTCAAAAAATCTGGGACCCGAATGGCAGAAGTTCGTAAAGAAGCGGACGGTGACCCTATCGAAGGTCTTGCTGAAGTTGATGACCGACTATTTTGGGAATGTGTTCAAATCTCCGTCATTTATGATTCATTTAAACGAAGCCATCTTGGCGTGCTTATTTTGTGACGTCAGATTACTCTCACCCAGTGTTTGATTTACAAAGTTCACAAAAATTGAGTGATTAAATTAATTAATTACAAAGTAAATATTTTTTTGTGAACATTGTGAGATATATTTCTATATACCCAAAGGTAGTAATAGTATAAGTTATGTAGGTAGTAGAGCCACGCTGATTTCAGCACAAGCGGGCCGGCTCGACCGGGGCAGTACTACCCTCCCACAGAAGACCAACCTAAAGCGCAGTCATCGTGACAGTGTAAGGCTTACACAGTTATCACGATAACTGTCACCCCGGCATCAATGGGCCTCCGGTCTCGCACTCACAAACTAAACACGATAACATAGATGCTGTCGCTTTAGGTTGGTCTTCTGAGAGAAGGTATTACTGCTTCGGGCGACCCATTCGTGCTGAAATTAGCGGGAGTCTCCTAACTTCCGCGACTAGGGAAAATCTATGAAAAAATACGTACTCCCCCGCGACATAGAATACCTTCCTAATAAGGGTGTAGTCTTCTAAAAAAATATATGTATATTACAGTTAAATTACACCCAAACACAACACAATCGTGCTCATCACACAATATTTATCTTATCTAGGAATCGAACTCACGACCACTTACTCAGTAGTCAGGACCATTAACCACTATTCGTCTAATAGACCCGTCTGGTAGTATTTAATATATCAAATATTTACTATACTTCGACACACGTGTTATCAGGGTCACTATTATCTAACTACCCTTCACTGTTAAACATATATAATATAATTACAGTGAGGTGACGGATTAAGAATGCAGAGTGTCACCACCCATATACATCCCATGGGTGGTAAGAGGCGACGAAAAGAATTGGGGGGAAACTTGAACAGACCTTTTTTCTTTTAACGTGTGGCAACTCCCTCGGGTCATCACGCCATCGGGCCTTGTGGCGGAGTGGTGTGTCGGAATCGGACTGACTAAAACCACACGGTGTGCCACTCTGCGCCTGACATAGGAGGGATCCGGGAACAGCTGCTATTACGACATCTGGTCCCCTCTTAAAAGTACATACTAATCCGTTATTAGTACTTAATTAAATTGAATGTTTAATTTACAAAATATGTACGAAGGTAACAGAAACTAAAGTAATAATGTAAATTAAAAAATGAAAATTAAAGATTTCGTTCCATAGAGACAGTGTAAATGTACGGAACAATACATTAAGTTTGGCGATGACGAGTACTACGACTAATTTGTGTTAAATATGTGAGTGTAATAGTGGCGTGTAAGATATATGGATAATGAGCTGAATGAGGGTAGATGCTTTTTTATAAAGACGACACCCACATTAGAAATATATCATGTGTCGTGGGGACCTTTACAAACATACACGAACACAAAGAACAGCCGGATTCGGAACAACAATTTGTGGATCACATAAAGTGATGTGGGGTTTGAATCTACAACACTCGGCGCAGTAGAGAGCGGCGTGGCGACCGCTTAAACCACTACGTCATCCGTGCAGCCGTATGTTTCTACTTACAAGTCGTCACATATTCAGCATATTTGACAATTTATGGTGTTTGAAAACTTATCATTGTAAAGGTGACTTACAGAGATGGTGCAACTGTATGTGGGATGGACGTGCAATTGATGCACTAAACTATGGGTGAATTATTTAGGGACACTTTGAAAATTTTCTGTTTTTTCATAATCCAAGTCATGTAAATATTTAATGATGAAAATGACGTGATGCTGGTAGGTAACTTGGTATGTGTGGTGATGGATTTCGAATATAAAGTGTCATACCGTGGGTGTGGTAAGAGACGACTAAGGGAGCAAATTGTGCAGACATCAGCACTGTGAAGAGAAGGAAAACTTGATACAAACCCTTTTTTTTTTCCTTGTTTTTAACGTGTGGAAACCCCCTCGGGCCGTCACCCCACCGGGGTTTACGGCGGGGTGGTGTGTCGGAATCGGACCGACTAAAACCACACGGCGTGCGACTCTGCGCCTGACATAGGAGGGATCCGGGAACAGCTGCTATTACGACATCCAGATCCTTGATACAAACCCTATACCAAACCGTCTGACCAGCGTAAGCCAAAACTTCCTTTGTAAGAAGAGGCCTATGTCCAGCAGTGGACTATGAAAGGCTGACAATGAGCTTGGTACGTGCTTAAGTGAGGTTTCTTAAAACGAACAGTTTTCGTACTGTGAGAACTCCTGTTTCTTTATTTAGATTTAAGCGAAGAACACGTGAAACTGTCGGTCCTGCGCCTGACCTCGCCCTGGTCATGTCGGATAGCCGTCTCATTGAATTGTAAGAGAGAACAGAGAGTACACCTCTGTTTGCACAGACACTTGTGCACTATAATGTCTCGTCTGAGTTGACTGGTCTCCGTTGAAACTAGCCGCTGTTACTGAAATCAGCTACTAGTTCATCATCAGGGTATGGCCTTGGTCTGAACGTAAGGACTTTGACGGTGTCTCTTTGGGCTTTTACAAGTTATACAAGTGATGTTGTAACCTCCACAGACTGATACACAATAGATTGCCACAGTGATAACTAAATTACTTCTATTATTTGACTACCTTGGTGACGCAGTAGTAGCGTATGCGACTGCTGTGCTGGAGGTCTTATGTTTGATTCCAGGTTCGAACCGTATATTTGTATGATCTGCAAATATTTGTTTCGAAGTTTGGGTTTTTATTATGTACACTGCACAATTGTGACAAACAAAAGTATACATATATTTATATCAGTTGTGTAGCCCGTTGTACAAACTCTGCTTAGTTTGGGACTAGATGGCGTTATGTGTCGGATGTCTTAAATTTTAATTTATTTATATTTGCAACTAGAATGTGGCGTAGTTTTTAAAGATAGGTAGGTAGATTCTTGTTCGGTTTGCAAACAATTCTATATAATAAGTCCAATTAAGATTCTCCTTGATACAAACACAAAGATATTTAACATTTGCAACTCTTTCTAATTGGGTGCATGGACAATAGCTTTTAATTTGATTTTCACAAGTTTGTGCAACTATATTCAATTTATCTAGTTTTCTCTGTTTTTTTTATAGAAAAAGATATATATTTATTTTTAACCAAATAAAAAAATAAACCAAAAAAAAACCTATGAAATACTAACGCAATCTAAATTCTTTGTTACCATTTCAAATATTTGACTTAATGCAAAAAATAGGAGTATTTTAACCATATACTGTTAAAAATAGATAACACTCACCTTTAATTTACGTCGACGATATATGGCATTGAGGGGGATGCAAAAACGGATGGGCCAGGAATTAGTTAACATTTGAAAGATTCGTATAAAAACCCATTACCAACACCCCACCCACAATATATCAAAACAGTAGCAGTCGTGGGACTGCCGATAGAAGTGAAAACGGAACTATTAAGTTGAGAGTAATTAAAACTATATGCAAAAATTATATGAATTTTTTTATGTTTCATATATAGCTATATATAATATATAATATCATATATAATATCATATATAATATACAATAATAATAAATTTCATATATAATATATAATATCATATTCTCCATAGCTATAGATATACTATTATCATTAGCATGTCGGTGACGCGAACCGAGGATTTTACCCTCTACCAAAACGCTCAACGCGCCTAAAGAAGTTTTCACTTCAAAAATCCACTAAGAGATGTCGGCGATCTCGCGGTCTCTTAACTCTTCTCTCTATGATTGCTGCTGACTGCTACTGTTTTTTTTTTAGTTGACTTGTATTTGGTTTATTGGAGTTGACACGATTCTGCAAATAACCACATAAAAAGAAGTTTGCTGGGGATCGAACTGAGCTTCTGGGTGGTCATGGAATGTTACCTCGTCTAGCAATCATCTTTACCGGAAACATGTTTGACCACCGACAGGGACTCATTGGATGTGTGACTACTGGTTCCATCTTGTTGAAACCATTTGTTACGATTGTAGCCAGCAAATTCCCCCACCATGTTCGAGCGCGCCGACACCTCTGCCTGGAACCACATCAAGGCCCTGGCACCGTGACACGCGCGACTACCTGACAAAAAGCGGCTACCGCGTAATCTCGTTGTGGATTGAAACTCAAAAAGAGACCCCAGAAGGGGGTGGGGCGGTCTATGGGTCGGTCGGCCTACGCTCCTCATAAAAAAAATACCCCTTCCCCCCGACCCATTGCAAGTTACGCAATGGGCCCGAGACACCTTCGACACCTTCATGGGCGCGTGTGCTTGCTCGTCGAGCGGGCGCACCGCGTACTGGCGCACCGTGGCCGTCGCAACCAAGAAACACGAAGAAAAACACGACACCGAGAGGGACTGCACATAAGCCGCCGTTCCTGTTACCGGTCGCGCGGAGCTGGACCTCCCAGGTGTCGCCTGGGGTCTCATCTGGCTCGGGCTGACCGCCGGAGCGACGTGAAGAGCCCCGAACAGTCCCACCTCACAAAAACAGCAGACGACCAACAAAACTCCAGGACCTGCCCTTTTTCAGGGGCAACGAATCAACACATCACTGGCAGGGGGCAAACCGCCCCGATCTAGCCTCCACACGGTCCTTGCGGGGTGATGTGAAGACCTCTAGATGAGCAAATTCCAGTAGCATCGGTCGCAAGAACATGTTTGCACAGGATGTTAGATTCAAATGTTAACGAATTCTTGGCCCACCCTATACAAGCGTGAACCGTTCACCAGGGTGCCGAAGGACAGACGTAAAGGGGAAGAGATAGAGGGACAGACGTAAAGGGGATACGGTTGCGTTGTTATGTGAACGACCCTCGTTACCCTGTTCTCCACTAATACAATACAAAACCTGTTTTCCTCACAACATATTAGTAGAAACTTAACACTACGCTACCAATTGGCGGATGGGTGATCAAACCGTACGTCCAGGAAATATTTTCGGCAGTTCTGTAAGGTATTGAGGTGGTTTGTTAGCAGAACTGTACGGTACCTGTGGTGAAGAGATATGGATGTGTTAGCAGTAAAGTTGGAAGATATCAACGACGCAGAAATGGCATGATTCAGGTATGATGAATAGCATTTTCTTCAAAACTATGTAAGGAGAGAAGACCGCTGGCTGTTCCCTAGCTCACTCCAAGGAGGAGGGATTTTAGTGTATATGTACATATTGGTAAATAAAACCATTAAAATACACAAAATATGTTTATTATACATGGTATATTTGCTACATATTCTACGTGTACACTTCGATGAGTCTAACATGGCACTGGACTGCAATGTTTGCCATATATATGTGAAAACTGGCCAATGATACCTTAGAGAATTCGTGATTAGGATATACACAAAATGGGGTTAACAACTGGATTTGTTGTTGAATGAATTTTTTCATCTACCCTCATTAGGTTTTGTTTCCCTGTTACTCGAGTGGAATTGCATTATAATTGGTTATTTTTTAGAAATCCTTAGTAATTTGAATCGACAACGCGACTATGGCGTCTGTCACAAAAATTGTGTCAAGTATATCATTAATTTCATCTTACTAAATATTATTGCTCTTTATTTATAGCCCATACCTAATTATTGCCAAAAGTTTAAGATAATATATAAGCTAACATGAATTCTCTAATGTTTCAAGACCAACTGAGCTTTACTTACAATTGCCAGTTAAATCGGTTAACAAGTGGGCAATCTCAGCATTGAACAGATACAAAAGCATTGCAGTCATCTATAAAATTAGGCAAAAACAAATTTGTTCATCATTATAATACTGCTTTTAACAAAAATACTTTAATTTCAATCATAGCTGCCTCTTACTTGTGTAAAAATATTTTTCAGCGTTCAGCGCCATCTATAAATAAAACCCTAAAACAATAATATCGCTATCGCTCACTAGATGTCGCTAGCAGTAGTAATACTTATTTTTGTAACATAATTCGGAATACACTTTTTACATCAAGTGGTACTTTAGTGACAACAATATCTACACTGTGTTTATTGTTATGGTTAGCACTAATTAGTGCCATCTACATTCTGATGACACGTGACTACGAGAAGCCTACATACTTCTTTACAGATGCCTCCAAACATTATTTTCTATCACTATTCCATAATGTACGGTATCTAATAATATTTTATTTAGAAATAAGGCAACTTAATATCGAAACCACTAATCATAGTGTCTCAACTCTCAACCTCCTTCTAAGAAAAATTTTTATGGGTTTATAATTAATGTCTTGAAACCCGCAACAAATAAAAAAAATATAACACAAAACAGTTCAAACTAACACGATTACGTGAGATTTTTTCGACTTTAAAACATCTTATTTAAATGTACATGTTAAAGTACTAAACACTTATAAAGCAGTGTTGCCAGTCGTGGCTATGTATAGACACAAATAATATTGTAGTACATATGATTGACAAACAGTTGTAGAAATTAAAACTGTTTACAAGTACAACGTTTAAAACAACTACAGTGGACCCTCGGTAATCCGGCCCCTGTCTAATTCGGACCCCTCCGTAATCCGACATCAATCAAACAATTTTCGCTAAAGTAGATCGTGCATGATTGAACAGGTTACAACTTGTGCATGATGCGTAGGTATTGTTTCAATTCCAATTGCTTAGTTTTCAATTTGACTACGTGTGATAGCGGTGCAGCTTAGCGTTTATTCATTGTGTATTACGTATACATACCTAGTAATGTCGTCACAAGCCCGGAAGATAACATATAGAATTTTATTATTTGTTTGTAATTTGTCGGATTACAAGGTACTCTCTTGTAAAAGGATCCGGGCTATAGGGGGTCTTAGGCAATACTCTATAATCAGACAAATTCGATAGTCCGACACTGCCCTGCAAACGTTTGTCGAATTACCGGGGGTCCACTGTATTAATAAAGTTTCGGTTAAAAATTAAAACAATACAAAACAATATTAATTGTTGACGCCATGCGCCATATTTAGGGCAAGTTTCAACAGTTCCTGGTAAAGTTTGAGATCTGTAATACTTTTAACTGATGAATATTGCTTGTAAAATTTATATTATAATAGTCTAACAGTGACTTTATCAGCGAGTGGTGAAACTAACCCTGACTTAGAGTATAAACGCTAAATACTCATTTTGAGATACTCCAGAGATTCCGTTGTTCGTTCATAAAACATACCTTTACAATACAGGGTACGGAAGGAACACCATTTTATTTTTAACGTCCATTTTAAAAGCACTGAGCCATAGTTCAAGAGCTTACCGCAGTGGCGCTAGTAGCTATTGCTTGTAATAGCCTTTTATTTTATTCATATATTAGTTTCTTATTTCTAATATTTACATAAGACAGAGTCACAAACTTGAGATTGCATATTTAATTGTAAAAATAGGTTTTTCGGCGCTGCAATGTAGATGGAGCCACTATACATGAAGATCATCTTTTATAAATTAATGTAGTCTGGATAAGCCAGTGTCAGCCTTGAGACAAAGAAAAAAAATGCAAAAGTATTTAAATATGATGCAAAATTGAAAATAAAGTAGAAAACACATAATTAGTTGATTAAATACATTTAAAAATTGAAAACAAGGAACTAGGTCGCTAACTAATGCAACGCTAATTATTAAAAACAAAAAACCCGACTGCGTTAACATTTACAGGCACATGGCGACTTTAAATACTTAGTGACGTGTGGTGACGGATTAAGAATACAGATCGTCACCATCCCTATTCTTTCCTTAGCTGTCGTAAGAGGTGACTAAGGGACCAAAATATGTAAGACAACATCGCTGAAACGAGAAGGAAAACTTGAAACAAACTCTATACCAACCCACCTGGCCAGCGTGGTATAGTAGGCCAAAACCACCTTGGAAAGGCGGATTGATGATAGTGACACTGTGTCACTTTCGCAATTAAGAGAACTCTAACGTCACCGCAAACGCCGAAATCCATCACACAGAGCTTGTCATAGAAACATACATACACTTAAAAATCAAATCGTTCTGACGCAGTCGGGTAACAAAACAGATTCACAAAGAGATTCTCAACAACTTGTAAGAAAACAACACTCGAAATAAGAAAAAACTCTGTTCCAAAAACGTCAGTTATTGCTTAGTGTTGCCATTACATATGTCCTTATCTTATTGGTCTTACTTACGTATGGGGTTGCCACCTTTTTCTGGCTATTAAAGTACATTGATGATTATAGTTAAGAATGTCGGACATTTGACACACGACATCATCTAGTTTCTGACTGATAGAATACGTATATACTTTTCTTTTGTAAATACATACATATTATACATAGAAATCACCTAAGCTTCGAAACAAATATTTGCAGATTATATAAACATTTGGTACGACCCGGGAATCGAACGCGAGACCTCAAACAGCAGCCGCATTCACTACCGCTGCGCCACTGAGATAGTTACGTAGTATCAGAATAAAGTACTATTTAAATATTTAAAAACATATTTTTATTGCTTTTTGCAATTGGCATCAAATTAGTATCTAGACTGAACAATTGCACAGCAAATATTTTCGTGTACTTCTTTGTTCTCATAAAGTATAAAGTACAATAGGCTAGATGACACCTTAGTCAAATTAGTTACTTTTTATCATCTGTCAAAACGACAATTTTGTATGAAAAATGTACTAAATATCAAATTGTGACGTCACTGCTTTAGACTACTCAATTGAACAATATATTTCACTGTATATTTGATTGAAATTCGTAATAATAATAAAAAGCTATGTTAATTGTATTTGCCGAGATGTTTCGCGATATCAGTTTTAACGAAGTGGACATTGGTATTTATTTACGATACAGTCATCTACCCAATTACCTGAAATAACGTACAATACTTTGTTATAAAGTGGCAACCCTGCTTACACAGGACATAAGTACACAGACCTGATCTCTTTGACCCATTACAGTCTCAGTTCCTATCCAAATTTTCGGTATGGCTTATCCCAGATGTCTCGCACTAACCTAATCAGTTACTTTTGTCTTTGGTTCCTTCTATAACGAATATATTGCATCGTTGACTTGGCATTAAGCCAGCGGTCAGTCATAAAAGCACAAAGATTTTTTTTAATATTGCACATTATATCAATTTCAAATGAAATTAGAGACAGATTATAAAAATAATGCTCAACTTCATAAATAAAATAATCATAAAAGATAGTAAATTGTTTATGGATTGTAACTGTCTGCCCAGCGTGGTATAGTAGGGTAGAACCTCATTGCTAAGGAGAGGCCTATGTCCTATGGCCAATATGCTTGTCAGATATTTTACTCTTTAACTGGAACACATTTTAGAACTATCTAATATCCGACTGGATATCGGATAGTGGGTTCAAATCCGATCGGATGCTGGATAATGATTTTAAGTACTTTATTTAACATAATACCATAGCACTATTTGTGTGCGGATTTAATATGAGTTCACTGTGGTGGGTGTATATTCAAAAGTCAGAACACAATTGTTTTGTTATTTTTGCTGTTTTTGTATATTTTATTTTAAGAGCATGTTAAAGTGACTACTCTGCCTAATAGAAAGCATGAATAGAATCCAAGAGTTGTGGTCACCATATTCATTGCAAATGCAGACAATCTAATATGGTGACACACTATGGCGCTCTAGTGAGATGATTCTTCACGCCCTGGGGACGTAAAAGGCATGACAGTCATCGTGGAATTGTAATGCTCATACACTTACCACGTCAAATGTTACCCGTTAAATAATCTTTAAAATAATAATTTGAGAATATAGAGATGCCATTTCGTTTGTATTCAAAACAGGTAAATTGTTTATGAAACTGCAAATAGCTTTAAAACATCCCAAATGTAAACATTACTAGGTATAAAAAAAATTAAAAAAAAAATGCAAATGCTTGTGTGTGTTTATGGTGACCTCTCGTCCTACATTAATCAATCAATTTTCAATAAAAAATAAACGTTATTCGAGTAGTACAGATATATAAACGAAAATCATTTAAATAAACTGCAAAAGCAAAAACAATACATGCTTTATGGCGTTAGCATATGTTAATTTGTCTATAACTCCGCCTACACTAGCGCCATCTATTACTTGTGAAGGCAGGACTCAAGTTCCATTTTGAATAGTTATTAATTTGATACGAACCTCTCGGATCTGTCCTTGGTGTAGCGAAGTTGTCCCATGTAGTTTAATTGCTGCAGAAGCTCTCTCTAACTATAGTGGCAAGTGTCCGGTTATAATTACCATGGGTAGCACTAGAGTACCCAGAAGCTTTAACTCGTGGCTAATTTATTTATTTTATGTTTTGTAAGGTATATTTTATTTAAATTTTGCCTAAAAATTTTGCCACTAAATCGCTACATTTTTGCATCGAATAAGTGAATAGTATAATTGCAAATAATTTTAGTCGAGATAATATCAATTTGGTGTTGCTATCAGAAAAATAGGACCATATAATTATTACATTCTTTTTTTTGCAAATTTTTGACGTTAATTTATGATAATTTTAATTATTTTTTGTTTAAATTAAAAATATCATTTTAGTTACAGTTTTTTTAAGAAACAAAAGTTATTTTTACATAGGTCACACGGGTGTAAAACCCATCCAAGTAAGTTTTAATGCTTGCTCTCACTGTATGTCAAATAAATGTTACTGAATTGGATTCATGTCGACAGTGTTCTGAGTGTGATGCGAACTCATCACCACTTCATCACAAGTCTAAAGCGTTAACATAAGTCCAAGTAGTATTAAACCAAAAATACATATAAATTTGCGAGAATCGGCTAATATGTGTGTTGTAATGCCAATACTACATATTGACCACAGTTTCCGTTGTTACAGATTAAAAATACGTGGTGTCAACAACCCTGTTCATCCCATGGCACTCGTAGGAGTCGAGTCCATACTCGTCCCCATGGACAAGCTACACAGGACAACATCACTACAAAGAGAAGGCTTGACAGAAACCCCATATCAACCCGTCTGGCCAGCGTGAACCAAAACCTCCTTACTAAGGAGAGGTCTATGTCCAGTAGTGGACTGTTTAAGGCTCTTGATGATATTGCTCACAAAGTTGACTAATAATGTGATACAATATTAGCGTTTTATCCGTGACATTACGGTAGTTTAGTAGCTTGTATGAGATAATAGTGGAAGACTAAATCTAGGCCAATTTGCCCAGTTAAGTTAACTTTAGTATTCAATATTAGGCGTCATAATTTTCTTCAAACGTTATAAGACAAATCCAGCACTTGGAATATATCCTGTATCGCGGGGAAGTCCCGCGAATTAGAAGGGACTTCCCATTTTAAAAGTTTTGTCTGTTTCATGTGCGTTTGGAAAGTTACAAATACACATGAAATGGACGTAAGGAATACCCAGACTCAGAATAACAATTTGTGGATCACACAAAGTGTTGTCCCATGTGGGGGTTGAATCTAAGAAGTGGTATGATGGTATCCATACCACTAGTTACACATATGTTCACATATTATGTGTTAAAGTCTGTCGAATCTAAGTCAGGGTCAAAGTTATGTATTAGAATTAGTGTCTTCGTCGTCCTGCCTGAGGGACAACATGTCTGGCAACTTGAAGTGTTGCATGTGGAATGGGGGTTCTGGACTATTGCTCGGACGACTAGGCTGGAAGAAAAAAGGAGTTTGTAGCATTCATCAAACCTTATAGAAAACCGGAGTTAAGTTAAGACTGATAATAATATCTTCACATATCTCACACATGGCCATCTGATCCCAAACTAGACAGAGGCTGTACTGTGGTAACCAGAGTGGTATGGTATAGATAAATTACACCCAGACACAGAACAAACGATCGTGTTCATCATATAAAGATTTGTCCTGTGTGGGAATCGAACCCACGGCCTTTGGCTTAGCAGTTAAGATCACTAACCACTAGACCAAAAGGTCTGTTATAGTAATTCCTTTAGAAATTTTCAACGACCGAGAAAGGTCAAAACCTATTCTAGAGGTGGACTTAAATGGCGGCAACCAACTAAGGACTCTGGAGTTGTAAATACCCATAGGTGGCGGTACTGACTTACCATCAAGTAACCGTCTCCTCATTTTTCCCGTAATACCATGAAATTAATTAAAATTATTAATCCTTTTAGCTACGATAAAAGCTTTTCAAAACCTCCAAAGGCGAGGTCTATGTCCAGCAGTCGAACCCTCAACCAATCGATCTCTGACCTAATAAACATGAGTAAATTACGAAATAATGAGGTTACCTGCGTACTGCGCCCTCTGCGTCGTTGCGGTAGAATACCTTTTCTTGCCATAAAGAATCTAAAGAATGGAAAGATTTAATTAAATACACTACAAAAAAAACAGTTTTTTAACACCATAAACGCGAATGCGCGAACGAACATAAATCCTTTTGAATCCACGTTTTCAGGAAGGGTATACTATAGTTACCCTTGAAATATTTATTAATTTCTTTAAATAATACTATTTTCACAAGTGGAGATTCAGTTTTTTATTACTATACATATCTTAGTTAAGTCAGCTACATAATATCATTTCATTTGTCGTCACCAACCACGCTCACGTTACATCTATAACTACATACTCTTAGGAGTGGATGCATCTACAAGTGTTTGATATATTTAGATGTGTGGTGACGGATTATGAATACAGAGGGTTACTACTTCTATTCATTCCGTGGGTCGCAATACCCGAATAAGGAAGCAAACTAGATGGGACAACCAAACGTCGAAGAGTAGTCAGTCAGTAGGTCAAAACCTTCGCTCTATAGAGAGGTCTATGTCTAGAAGACAAGACTATAGAAGGCCTGTTTATGGTACTGTAGTCTATACCTGTCACTGTCAAAATAATTATATATACTTACCGTATAGTAGATATAGGTATATTGAACTGTTCAGACACAGTCTGGAAGGTCAACCCTCGACTGACGCAGTCGGCCGCCTGTCGTAAGACTTGCTCGCTGCGACGGATCCGTTTGTTTATACTGAATTCTGTTGGCTGTGACGATTGGCATAGCATCTGGATATAAGGGTAAAAGATAAATAGAACATGCTTTAAACAAAAACAAAAATTATGACAGTAATAAACGCGGGAAAATTACGGCTGACATATTGGCGATGGTGTGTTAGTGTTGCCAGTAACATCTCTGTATAATTAACCTACTTTTTACAATGAAGGTTACAAATTATTTCGGAATTGTCCAATTTTGAGACAAGATTGGTGATGTATTAGAATCAAGTTTTAATAATAATCTAATAGTATTTGCTTTTAGAAACGGTATTTTACAAACGGTATCTCGCATGGGCTGTCTAATCTCAGCTCGGACAGTAATATGGTAGTAAAATTCGAACTCGACTGCAAATCATTATCAACAGCCTTTAACAGTCCACTGGTGGACAGAGGTCTGTCCATCAGTGGACTGGAGGACAAGGAGGTTTTGACCTAAAACACCACGCTGGCCAATCAAGGTGGTATAGATTTTGTTTCGAGTTTTCCATGCCTATGTCTGGTATATTTTGTGCCCTTAGCCGTCTCTTACAACACCGATAGGAAGAGTAAGCACTGTATTCTTAATCCGTCACCAGAGGCGACTAAGAGAGCAAAATGTGCAGGACAACATCACTGCAGAAAGAGAACTCACCAACCCGTCTGGCCACCGGATTGACCGCCAGGCTTTTGCCATTGCACTTGCATACTGGTAAGAGATTTTGACCTAATTTTGTAAGAAGAGGCCTATATCCAGTAGTGGACTCTTTAAGATTGTTGATGTGGTGTATGACGTGATTTGTGGTAATAGTTCATCTCACCTGCGGCCTATCTCCAACGTGTATGACATTAACTGATGACGTAGGGCCAGGACCTATCGTCATAATCTTCGGCGCGATACGAGGCTCGAACCGCGCTGGTGGTGACATCTGGACTTGCAGCGCCTAAGCACATATTTATTTAAACTAATCATTCGGTAAACAAACGCTTCACAAGACAATTAAGTACAAAAAAAATGGTATTGTGGGTGGTATTTATGGGTGTCGGGGGGTGCAAGGGAGTTCACTTGCACTCTGTGACAGGAAAAGAAAATATATAGAAAAAAAAAATACTAGATTACACCAGCGGGGGTGACCCGAGAGGAAGCACAAAGTGCCTTTGAAGAATTTATTGCTTTTCGTCCAGCTGATTTCTTCAAGAAGGGCATCAATAAACTGCCATTGTGTAGGCAAAGATGCATCGAAGGTATGGGTGATTACTTTAATTAATATATATATATATATACAGCGTGACTGGTGAGATACCTTCAATACTTATGGAGAGTACTCGGTACTCGATTCTCGTTAACTTGATATAAAAAAAATAGGTGCTTATTTTTTATCGAAATGTCTCTAAAAAATAAGTGAAATTTGGATATTATACTCCCTAAGCTCACCGCACTGTTTACGTTGATCTAGTCACGAGCGGCGCGGCGGCACCCACCCCCGCCCTCCATCCCGCTACATAGGCAACAGCTGTACAGTGTAGGTACCTATGTATTCTGTGTTGATAGACACGTGCGGCCGCGCGGTGTCCAAGTATTCCGCAGTTAAATACTGGGCTCTCGGTGTACTGTGTACGAAGTTTACTAAGAAGTTATTTAATATTTCGTTTTTATGTTATTTTATTTCATGATATATGTTCGCATACTATCACGTACTCAAATATTGAAGGTATCTCACCAGTCACTCTGTATATACTTATTTCATAAGAAACGTCAATTTCATAGATAGAGACCTAGTATAATTCTATATTTTCTATTGGTTCATAGTATTTGTACATCTAGATGCAACCCTGAACATAATTCTGGTGGCGCCCACGGCAGTATTATCATTTTTAACCGACTTCAAAAAAGGACGTTCCATGTTCCACTGCATATTTTTTTTCTAATGACACATCTTCACTCAGTTATAAGAAATCAGAGTTCAGACCAGTGTATTATATTTAACATACCTTTTTTTCAATTTTAAGAACCTGCCAATGTTACTCTACTCTGCCGGA
Organism: Hypercompe scribonia; assembly: GCA_949316085.1. Classification (NCBI taxonomy): domain Eukaryota; kingdom Metazoa; phylum Arthropoda; class Insecta; order Lepidoptera; family Erebidae; genus Hypercompe; species Hypercompe scribonia. The sequence continues at coordinate 8,745,977 of OX438997.1, forward strand.
TGAAAACATGATCAGATGTGGTCACCATACTCATTGCGAGTACAGACAATACAGTATGGTGACCCACACTGCGGTCGCCTAGTGAGATGCTTTTTCACGCCTCGCTTACATCATTATAATAAAAACAGTAGCAGTCGTGGGACTGCCGATAGAAGTGAAAACGGAACTATTAAGTTGAGAGTAATTAAAACTATATGCAAAAATTATATGAAATTTTTTATGTTTCATATATAGCTATATATAATATATAATATCATATATAATATATATTAATAATAAATTTCATATATAATATATAATATCATATTCTCCATAGCTATAGATATATTATTATCATTAGCATGTCGGTGACGCGAACCGAGGATTTTACCCTCTACCAAAACGCTCAACGCGCCTAAAGAAGTTTTCACTTCAAAAAATACTGTTTAATAAACAAAATAGGGTCACTATACACTGTATAAACAGCTTATAGCAACGTGTGATTAAATAATAATAATTATAATAAATATATACCATAAATAAATATAATAATACTATAAAATCCTATATAGCAACCCTAACCTATTTACGTATGAAATCTGGATGTCGTAATAACAGCTGTTCCTGGATCCCTCCTATGTCAGGCCCAGAGTGGCACACCGTGTGGTTTTAGTCGGTCCGATTCCGACACACCAGCTCGCCATAAACCCCGGTGGGGTGACGGAACGAGGGGTTTCCACACGTAAAAAAAAAATGTACTTATGAAACTCTGATTTTATTCTTTGTCTAAAAGTGGCATATACAATACAAAAGTCACAATTGCTGGTCTTGGAGTACCCCTCAGAATTAAGGGGAGGGGTTTCTCATTGTTGCTAGGGCAAATTGTTTCACTTGAGTGAGTCGAGAGCGAGTGTTCGGACCCATTAAAATTACTATGTTTGAAAAAAACATTGTTCTGGATAAAAAAAACTCACGACTCCTGGATCAGCAGCCAAGATCACTACAGTAATCGAATAGTGTTATTACTGTTGTTCGAAAACTCTTTAAATTGAACAAAAAATCACTCAAATTAAGTTTTGTCCTGTTAAACAACGTTCTAATCATCAAAGGTTGACCAAAATTAGATGTATCACATTAAAAATAGACTTTATCTGAATACAAACATACAAAAATAGTATCTTGGAAATAACTTCACTAAAATAAGAGTATTTCAGAGAAATTTCAATTTAGTGACGCAATAATTAGTATCGTTTTTAGTTCAAATTTTTCAACTAAAATATTCTTTAGAACTTTTTTATGATGTAAGGGACAAACAGGCAGATGAGTCAATCACGATGACAAATCAAGTGTGATGGAAAGTAATTATCGCCGGTAGCTCAGTAGTTACAGGCGGGCCTTAAAGACAGTACGTTCAAATTATCGTCTTAAATACTTATATATATACTTACAGCATTAACATGTTGTATAATGAACGCCGGGGGCTCATCTCGCGTGTCGTAATTGTGGTCGTCTGCTGGATGTGCCACCACCGCGCTGGTGACCACCCCTGACGTCACAGAGGGCCGGCACTCCTGCTCCGTGTCTGACGGGCTGTCGTACTGACACTGGACGTTTGCTATAGGAAAGTCTGTTAACAATAATTATAAATTCGTAATTCTAAGTTGTCCGTGTGGTGACGGATTGAGTACGAAGTGTCACCACGTGTAGCAAAGTACGTAAGACAACAGTACTGTATTGAGAAGAAAAACATAGAACACTCTAGCCCACTGTACTATGTAGTAAGATAAAATTTCATTTATAAGGACAGTCCTATGTCCTGCAGTGGGTTAAGGTTATTGATAATTGATGACGATAAATTCTAAGTTGCAACAATAAAAGACGATGTGTTCTGTAGAATCTTGGACGTGGTGACGATATTGGTAACGTGCCTTGACTTGACAGATGATTAATTTTCTCATATTCCAGAAGCTGGCTTTTAGCGCGAAGAAGATAAACGAATGAGTAATCATCATGGCTGAAGTTACAATTGATTGCGAAACATGGATGTCGCCTATGTGGCTCATTTTATACGAAATCTTTTTATTTTTAAATCGTCCAACGTCATGCAATTCCAAGGTATCTAGTACCTATATAAGCAAGTTAAGAGTAAGTCATAGTAAGACCCGAAGACTATCTAATCTTGCATGAAATGCGACTAGCTCGTCCCCAACCCTCTCTATATAACTCTATTACACTAAGATCAATAGTACTGACCGACCACGAACACATCGACTAACCACATTTGTAGGGTGTGTAGGGTAGATGGAAAATATTTGATTTGAGTAGTCTCAAATCAAAAATAACCACATATACACGACAAAAATCATAATTTATTATTATTGTTATTATAAATACAATCCCCGTAATAAACACTTAACTTACCTATTATTATAACAATACGAGTAAATGGGAAACATATCTAAATTCCCATTTGTATGACCAATTTTCCCATTTGTGTGAGATTAGTTAAAAAAATTGATACAATAATTAGTTGTTATTATATTAAACTAAAAATATAGATTTCGTGAGAGGTATGAACACAGAACTTTCGTTCAATTAATTGGACTAAATTGTTTTAGTTAAGTTATTTCTAAATAGCGCCTAATGAATGATATTTTCGATAGCGTTTGTTTGTACTGGCAAATAAGGTCGTGATGACTATAGGTGTACGATTGGAGAAGCAATGCCTATACTCCCTAAATTCTTTGACTGACACTCAACTTTATCGTAGAGCTATTTATAAATATATATTCTAAAAAAACGCCATTTATTCTGCACGAGACAAAGATATTAAAAACTAAAATTAACATCACACAAGTGGGAAAATAGATCTTGTGGTATTTTTTTAAATTCAGTTACAATCATAAATATTATTAAGTCCTTATTGTTTTACTTACAAATTAATTAAGTACATTATGGATAATTGCTATCTTAAGATATTTTATAAAAAGAAAATATACGAGTCTTACTGAAATTATATAAGCTATAGAAGATATAGTAATAAGTAATGATAAGAAGACACAAGTTACAGCAGGAGTAAGAAAAAAATGGTGTATCAGAGCTGAGAAAATATATTTTTTTACAACATTTCTAACTAAAATGAATCACAGTAGTGGCAGTGTGACTGATGGGCATGTCTCATAACATAAGACCCACAGTGAGAACCCACCTTTTATTGCCTCTCCCAGGTTACTTATAGTGTGCAATATCAGTATAGATCTATTTTATCTCTCATGAAACTAGTGTTGGGTAAGTTTGAGAAATTATATTCACTACTATTGTTAAACTTTTTAAATTGTTAATATGGTAAATAAACGATTTGAGGTTAGTATGACCGTCACATATTATTATTAGTTTGACAGAACGTACCACTTCAACGTTTAATGATGATGAACACTTCGACTAGACAGTCAACTACGATATTATCCCCATTTTCGCGCGTAAAACAATATCCTTAGTCACAAACAGCATACAGTTTTGCTTAGCCTTTTGGTATAGTGGTTAGCTCATGTGAAATTGTAAAATATAAATTATTTTATTTTTAATGACTACTACGCCTTAATAAAAATATAGGCTCAACTTTATTTTACATCAATATTTTAACTAATTTTCATCTCGTATACTACGTGTAACAGAATGTATATTTATATTTTAGGATCGTTATGTTAACCCTATAAAGCGATAGAAAAAAAATCTTAAGAGGACCCAACGCACTTTTTTACTCTAAAATAAATATGTTTTCCTCTGAAATTCATCCCTTTCTGTCGTTAGATGCACTACTCTTTGGTGTTTTTTAACTTCAGTTTCATATCAACTGTCTTCCTAGGAAAATAGCATTTTAATTGGTATTTCCTACTAGACAGCGTCTATGGAAAGTCATATGCATGTGGAAAAGCCTGAACCATATATCATAATCATGGCCATAAATTGCTTTCTATCGTTTATGCCTACCCTCGACAGGTATGAGATTTGAGTCTATGTAGGCATTTTAATTTCATCTGAATTCTTGCTCGTACATAAAATGCTTAAAAAACATATCACTTCATTTATTTAACTTGTGGTCCTAAAATATAAAGACCATAACTGTCCGTAACGTATCAAATAAATGTATAAATAATAATTGATTTATTCACAAAAATAAGTACATTTAGTTACATCTCAAAACTTGTTGCTATTAAAAAAAATCAACAACACATTTAAAAATAATTAACAAAGAAAAAACTCAAAACAATTAACTAAAAATTTTTATGGTTAACACTACTTTGGCGATTTAGGAACTAAAATATGATTACTTGACTTATTATTAACATTATTATGTAGAAGACTGGACAAAATATTTTAGTCGGTTAATTTGAACCACTCATATTTATCAATTTCGTCAACGAACTAGGGGACGTGTTGTTCATAAACAACACCAAAAAACATAAAAATATAGAAAATATTTACATAATATTTATAATAATATTTAAAATAAAAATGTTACTTTTATAATAAGAACTAAAATGAACGAAAAAATTTAGTGTTTGTGCAACTAACAGACTAAATGAAATTACTAACTTAATTCATGTTTTAATATACATATAAGTCACGTTGGCACTTAGTTTAACCGGGTCGGAGCAATTATATGTATTTGTTTATAAATTATGTGCTATTTAGTATTTGCCATCTTTCAGTACATACTTATGATTTAAATTATCGATTAGACTAGACATAATATTTATTACTAATTATCTTTACACTTGGCTATGTATATATATTTGGGTATTTCTATCATCTCCATCAGCCCGTTGTAGTCCCCTTTTAGACATAGACCTCTCCCAAGGCACACTGCAAAGCCCCATCTGCTGCTATTTGCATCCAGTCATCGTCAACCTCTCATGCAAGACGTCTCGCCATTTGGTCAGAGGGCGTCCCACACTACGCAATGTCTCCTAGCCGATTTCGGCCACGGTAGCTAGTCTCAACGGAGACCAGTCAAGAAGGAGCTGTTATAGCCCACAAGTGTGAAAACATAGACGCACTGTTTGTTTCCTCACTCTCACAATCCAATGGAACGATTATCCGACACGATAGGGGAGAGTTTAGACGCACGACCGATGACTTTACGTGGATACCGAGGCACGTGGCGCTTATACTAATAATGACAATTTAATCGTAAAGGAACCATGCTGAACCATATTACTTTTAAGGTGTCCATAGACAGTGGTGGTAACATGCCATCAATAGATTGCTTGTTTATCGCCTAAACAAAGTAATGAAAAATTCCCTGACATAAGAAATTTTGCTTAAATAAGGATATACTACTATATATTATATTTATACATATAAAACCCAAGTGTAAAAACACACATTTTTCCTACATTCCTTAAATCAACTTTATCTTTGGCTCCTAAAATTATTCTCCCTGTAAATACAAACTTCGCTGTTATATATAACTATTGTATATTTTAAAACTGATACAAGCTGCTTAAAATATCTATATAAAATGTATTACATCCCAGAACAGTATTGTAGCCGAATCTCTAATGGATGTAGATAAATTGGCCGCTTTAGTTGCCAGATAACTAAATTGAATATAGGTGATGTATGCATGAAGTTTTTTTTAGTTATAAACACACATTAGATGTCATTGCTGGTTATTCGTCATATAAACCTATTTAAAAATGTTTCCTAATTGGTTTTAGTCACTTGTGTACATTTCAAGAATTAATTTCTTGAGAATAGGGCCCGAGTTTAAAAAAAATAGTCGGGGCATCTCCTAAATGTCTAACGAAGTTTTTATTCGGTTAAAATTGTTCTAATTTCGATAAAAAAATGTGTTTTATAATTTCGCCCAATTCGTCTATTTTCCTCGCAACATTCTTGTCAGAAAAATAAGCAAAATTGGTCCAACCGACCTAATAATATGGTTATTAAAAACAATATTTCGATTTTATTACATATAGATACTGTTTTTCCAAGACATCTGTGCTCAGACTGAAGTCAAAATCAGCAAAAAATATTAAGAAAAGGCTCCTGTAAATCGACTTATCCCTTTAGATAACATAGGCCAGAACTTACACCTTATTTCGATATTTGATACATGAGTGCAAACCTTACCAACTGCATGAACCAGGCTTGATTATAAAAAATGCCTGTGTCACAAAGACTCAATAAAAAAATTTGCCATACATCACCTCTTAAACCCTATTTTTGGCAAGATACATACAAATTATTTCAACACGACATTTTTCACAGCGATTCTTCATACTTCTCAGACCTGGTTTCGACCATAAGGTCTAACGGATCTAAAATCTGAGTTCTGGCGCCGCGTCTGCCTTTCGAAAACTGGCTTTTTATATCATACTTCTCCATCCAATTTCTTAAAGTTTTCCTCGGTACCCCATACTTATTAGACGCTGCGTAAACCGAATAGCCTTTTTTGACAGCAATCAGAGCATCCCTAAGATGCTGTGAAGAGTACTGCTTATAAGACTTCTCTTGGAACACGTCAGTCTCTATGTTTACAATGGCGTTTGGTCTCCGGCCAACAAGGCGTGGTCTTGCGTGGATGTTCAGCGGTATACCGTGGTCCATATCAATGAAATGCCTCGTCACAATTTCCGTGGACGTCCGAACCCCTGTAACAAGCGAGGTAAAGAAACCGCCCTTTATTATTCATTTACAAATTATACATACAATCACAAAATGGTTGAAGAAACTTTGGGCGTTCCTTTTCCTGGCTTCCTACGGGATATTGCTGATCCAGTTTTGTGGTATCAGCTTGAAGATAGTTCACTTTTTGAACAGTAATTGCGGCATATAATTATGTTTTCTTTTTAATTATTATTAATTATTTTAGAGATTAAGTAATTTAGTTTTTATGTCAAAAAAAAGAATTTACTTTATATTACAACAGAGTAAGTATAATTATCTATAGTGGTTTTAGCATACGACCCATGTTGTCATAAGTGGGCTTAATATGTGACCCATGTTACCATAAGTGGGTTTAATAACTGACCAATTTCATCATAAGTGGGTGTAATTATGCCGCACTAAAATGTTATGTATAAAGTGAACTATGTAAGTAATAGAGTAGGGTGTGCATGCGTTTTGTAACAAGCGAGGAAAAGCCGCTCCAAGGATTTTGTTCAGGATTTAAATATAATGTCGTATTGTTAAAAATAAAATTAAAATAATTATATATTATGTTGACATTAACATTTTAATTTTTACCAATAACATTTGTAAATATTATTTGTTTTATTTCGTTAATATCATTGCATTTTTATTGAGTCACTTATAAAATTGATGTAAACGAATAATTTTTAACCTCTAGGAATATACAAACACGTATACCACTCAAGAATGTCCATTCATTCTTGAGCCGTGAGGGTGAACACCCTTACTGTTTTTTGAGTTTAGTGAGCCTACAACTCAGGAATGAAAGTGTTCTTGAGTTGTGCGCTCACTAAACAGGTAAGTGTTTTCTATCAAAAAAGTTACACACAATTATATATGTTAAATTGGTTTGTGTATGCTTTAAAAACTCGAAAGTTCCAATCACACACACCAGTGTGTTCCAGTGACATAATATGACGGCCTAGTGAGACACTTTTTCACGCCCCGCTTAGGGACGTAAAAGGTATGACGGTCATCATGGTAGTGTAAGGCTAACAAACTTACCACGATAACCGTCACCCCCGCATTAAAGCGGTGTATTTATATATTTTTAAAGTCAAAATTGTAATAGTGTCGAAACAATCATGTCCTAAATTAGTAATATATTTATGGAGATAAACATCACTTGGAAAATAGAAGAAATTAAGAGTACCAATCCCAGTCACGTAGTCGTAGAAAAATAACCATTCAAAATCTTACCCATCCAAAATCCAGGGAAATTTCTTCAACTTGGCAACACTGGAAGGTTAAAAAAACAATATACACGGACAGTAAACCTTCATATTTATTGGAACATAAACATTACAAACAATACAATATTAAGTACATTAAGTACAACCAGAATTAAGAATACCGTAGCTAACAAACTCAACGTAATACTGCTAACATATATATAAATATACTTCAGAGGGCCTAGTGTGAATTTATTTCTTACTTGGCGAGCGTGTTCGGTGTTGTGTTTAGTTAAGGCTTCAGTCCTGGCCAATCGTAAACCCAGCGCGGTCAACGTGCCTTCATCGATGTGAAACAAAGTCACACAAGGCCTCCAGGAAATTGCATTAACTGATCGTGGATTAGCCGAAGTTTCAGACAAATTGATCTAAGTTGTCCAAAACCTTAATAATATGTGCTCTGATGTAGTTTTGCAGAATCTTGTCAGATTTGAAAAGAATTTTTAAGAAAAGAATTCAGTTTTTTAGTATTAATAAATATTTATTGAGAGAATAGCACAGCGTAGGATGTGTGTTAACAAGATGGATACTTGTCGTCTAGTATCCATTTTATTGATGGATAGGTCGTAAGTCCAGTGCATTTAAGCCGATACCAATTAGGCTAAAATAGAGTAAGGGTATATAGGGTAAGCTTATGATAATAAGATAGCTTACGCAACAGGCACTATTAGAATTTCACCCCTAAGGAGTTAATGGTAAATGAGGGAAGAACGATTTTATGTTCGCTATTTCCAATGTTAGAAACACATGGTAATATATCAAAAACACATACGGAGCGAAGCCGTGTGTTTGAAATAAATATTATAGTAGGAAAAGGTTATTATACTGGGAGATACAAAAATTATGAGAATATATTTTTTTTAACGTGTGGAAACTCCCTCGGGCCGTCACCCTACCGGGGTTTACGGCGGGGTGGTGTGTCGGAATCGGACTGTAAAAAACCACACGGTGTGCCACTCTGCGCCTGACATAGGGGGGATCCGGGAACAGCTTTTAATACGACATCCAGATCGTGTGTGGAATTCCCCTTGGGCCGTCACTCCACCGGGGTTAACAGTGGGGTGGTGTGTCGGAATCAGACCGAAAAAAACCACATGGTGTGCCACTCTGCGCCTGACATAGGAGGGATCCGGGAACAGCTTTTAATACGACATCCAGAATGCGAATAAACCTTGAGCCAATCTATAAATAGTTTTAGGAATTACACCAATCATAACCGTTCCCCAATCAGTAATGCACTTCCCCAAAGAGCTATAATACCATGTATACATCTAAAACATACTTAAAACTATATTATTCTGTATATCCTTTATATACTACTAGGCACTTCATGGGTTTACATGTTTTGTATATTAAAATGAACTCATGTCAAATTGAAGTCATGTCAAAACGATTTTTATAAACGTCAAAACTGTCAAATGATTGTTTACGAAATTATGACGTCACTATGTAGTAGAGTAAGTTGTATGTTATGGGTACCGATTCGTTGTGATTTATTTTAACGTAAAAATTCAATAATAATAATACATAATTGTGTAGAAATATAATAATACCATTAATAAGGGTAGGATTTAAAAAAAGTAGACGTGAATATGTACCCCTTTGGACTAGGCTAGGTATGGGTCAAAACTTCTTACCTAAGGAGAGGCCTATGTCCAGCAACAGACTTAATAGTTGGTGGTGTACTCCAGGGGCACAAGACTAATTATGGAGTCAAAAGGTAGTTTGTACCAAGAGCTATCAACCTGCCGTGTCGTTGTAACGTTCAAAATGATTCCAAAACTATTGAATAATATACTTAAAGAGAGGTACGCATAAACATACGAACAATATGTGTTCTTTGTTTTTCCTTTCTAAATTTTTTTTTTGACCCTTTAGTTCTTACCATAAACACGATAACTTAACTGTCAAGTTAAAAAATATACCGTGTCGAAAACAGCGCGTTATGACGTCATACCCCGCTAGTGTCAATATTGACAGCTTATATTTTATTTTAAGACAAACTCCTAAGTCCCATATACCACTTTTTGTTTTTTTTTTAGTTTAGTCATCCACCCAATCTAGGCATAGACACAATCAAATTTGATTTCTTTAGCAGACGCTAAACGTTTCAGATAGTAAAACAAATAATATCTAAGACCCAATTTTACTTTGAAATAATCTTCTAAGACCACAGTTGCCAAAGTGACTCTTCTCTGCTTGATGGTAAGCATGAATAGAATCCAAGAGTGGTGGTCACCATACTGCGAATGCAGACAATGTAATACGGTGACCCACACTATGGTGGCCTAGTGATTTTCCTCGCTCGAGGAAAGACGACATTTTTTGTAACGAGACTTCTATGTCCAGCAGTGGATAGATTGAGGCTGTTGATGTGTAATAATATACAAAACATGTATATAAGAATATATGAACTAAAAGAAATACTATCTAGGAACGCAGATACAGTGTGGCGATTTGTTTTTAATGTATATGACATGAGAATGATAAATTGAAACGCGATACCTGAACACATTTACATCTGAATTTGAAGCTTTTTGTGAGTTGATATATATTTTATTTATTGACAAAAACGTGTGTTTTTATACTGGTATATACATACAAAAAAAATTAGGGTTTGTTTTCGTTTCTGAAAAAAAAAGAATTAAAAAAGTTTTCTAATGTGAAGTTTTTTTCTTCTTAGGTCATAATGGACGTTTAACTCATCTGTCATTGTGTTGACTTTCTATTTGACAAGTCATTCAGGCTGCTAAAATGATGGCTAAATATTTTTCGCTAAAAATTTGATTAATTCTGATCAAAACTAAAGATGACTTTAGAAATATATTAAATTTCATAATTATTAAGTTTAGCCGTCAGACTTTTCAATTTTGTAATATTTCGGATATCTGACTCACGTCATCTACCCTCAAACTAAGCAGAGCTTGTACTATGGGTATTACACAACTGATATAATCACATGTATACTTTTTTTATATAGAAAACACTCAACTCCGAAACAAATGTTTGCAGATTATACAAACATTTGGTCCGATCCGAGAACCGAACCTGAGACAGGTATAGCAGTCGCATACGCTCCCACTACGCCACCGAGCAATACTTAGGAAAAATTGTTTTTAAACATGGATATTTCTGTTTAATATCGAGGTCTACGGACGCTGTGACAATGATTAGTGACCCCCTGTCTAAACGTCTTGCAATTTGAAATTTTCATAGCACGAGGGTAGTTGCATAGAGTTTTAAAAATGGAAGGATTTTTTTTACCCCCTCGCTTCAGTTCAGAGGCATTGAGTAAGCATAGTAATGACGTGTATTAGTTCTTTTGCCAAATATTTGACATTTAAAATAAGTCAGTTCTAATTGTCAAAAAACTCATGTTAAGGCCATTTCAATACATTTTACTCACTATTGGAAATTTTTTGTATAATATTATAGCCAATTTTTTTTTTAATCTCGCAATTGTCGATGCCCAACAAAAGTGTATACTAATTAAGTACAATCAGTTATATAATATACATATGTATAAATAAATTAATACAAATTCATTTTAAGCCGTTTCAATATACGTATGGGATATTGGTTATTTTTGCTCTGGAAACATTGTATCCGCCATTTTGTAATGTCAAAGGAGTATGTTACTTATAATGCTTTATACGTCTAAACAGCTTTCGTCACCCCTTAGTACTGCTTAGGGGTGGTCTAGGTTCAAATTTTAACTGTAAGACGTATTTGTTTAGTTTTCTAACATAAAGCATTTACAAATATTATGAAACTTTTTTGAATATGTTAACACCAAGTGAACCTCTTTGCTAAGGAGAGGTCTATGTCCAGCAGTAGACTATTAAAGGCACCAAATGAAGGTTTAGTGACATATTCAAGTAACAATACATATTGTCATCGGATAGGTCATAGTTTTTTATGTTAGTGGCAAAAGTAACCAACGCCCCATTAATAAGCTTAATATAATTTATATTGTAATACGCTAAAAATTTAATTTTTAAGTCTTTTCTTTATAATAATTTGGACGAAGTCCTACAAGCACTCAATTTGTTTTAGAAGGCCAATCATTTCATTTTTTAATATTAACAATAATAATATAATGTTATAATAATAATTTTAGAAACTAATTAATTACACAAGCATATAACGACGACAACTTACGATAAATAATAATAATAATTGAAACGTCTCAAATATTTTATAACATACGGCGTTTATTTTTCCCCATTTTTATGGGTAAATAAACACCATATACTGGCACCATTGCGGTCATAGATTGCTAACCTATTTTTGAATAAGATATATGTGAAATTTAACCATTATTTCTGGTTGTTTTTTTTTTTTAATTTCTTTAAAACTGAAGGAATGTTAGTTTTGTCATAACCTCATCAAATATTTGGCACCTGTGTCTTAAAAGCACAAAGGTTCCCTCCTTCGTTAGATTTCGTTTTAAATTTTCGGACAACTGACACAATGACATCTAGCTTCAAACTGAGCAGAGCTTGTACTATGACAGCTAGACTGACTGATAGAATACTTATATCCTTAAATTAATATATAGAAAACATACAAACACCAAAACAAATATGTGCAGATCAAACCAGTATTTTGTCTGACCCGGAAATCCAACCCGAAAACTCCGCTGTCCCCCGAGCAGCATCATACTCAGAGGAAGATGGAGTTAGGGTTCCGGTAACCTTACTCAGTCCGTGAAAAGCTAAAAAAGCTATACTTAACACCGGTTTTCGGAGGAAGTGATATGACTCCGGTCCATTGTTACAAAATATTCAAGACGTTTGATATAAATCTATTTAAGAAAATTTTATCTTTGGGTAAAAATATTGCAAAACAAATTAAAGTAGGAATATGTTTCAATTAACTGCTAACAAAGAGTTTTATCCTAAAATGTCAAGCATTTAAAGATTTGGATATAACGTTGTTTGAAGAAACTGATCGCGATGAGCATTCAAGACATAGGGAGAATGTGCTGAGCCTGCTGATAGACTACATCGAAGACCTGTCAGAAGTCAGCATACATGAAATTGGCTCTAAAGTATGGTGGAAAATGGAGAAGTTCCTGGAGAAGATGGTGTTTCAGCAGAGCTACTAAAGGTTAGAAGTAAATTCGTGTTGAGGGGGCTCCAAAAACTCTTCAACAGTATCCTCTTTGAAGCGAGAACTCCAGAGGCGTGGAGTATGATCGCACCGTTGCATTGACTCACTTCAAGTTTCCCATTTAAAGAGGGGGGAGGAAGTAAAATTGGAAGTATGCGACATTTTCATTCAATCAATCAAGTACTAATTTCATTTTATTTCAGCACAGAAGTTAGAAAAATTAAAAAGAAGTACTATTCAGCCATAAACAATTATGTCTATAATGCATTTGTATAGTCTGCTAGTAAACTATTAAATAAACTGCATTTCCTAAATCACGCTATCATTGTTTTCATATCCAAATCTTCATTTAGCTCATTTAATATTAAATAAAAAGAATTTAATCTTTGTATGTAATAAATAATTGTTTTTTTTTTTCAATAATTTTATAAATTAACATCTTTTCGTTTTCTTAATCTTTGCATATCTTTGGCAGTAAATATTTCGTATACCGGCTTTAAGGCCCAATATTTATAAAAAAAGTCCGTATGTCAAGCTCCAATCACAATGCTAAAAGACACGTACGCACTTAGAGTAGTAAATTTTCATTAAAAATTCTTAGTAATAATCCTAATAACATCAAGTCGTTTACTTAACGAAAAAAAAAATTAAGTAAAACTGCAAAATTTGACATTCAACTGTCAATGTTCTGTCAAACATGTCATTCCTATTCGTTGAACATATATAATAACAATATACGCCACGTAATACATGTAAAAAAAACCGCGAAACAACTTATTCATGCAATGACATATCAAGAGCGGAGTTGCCAGTTTCGGGTGCATTTTCCCCATTCCCTTCGCCAGTGTTGCCATCATTATTCTGCACGTCCCTTTCGTCCTCACTGGACATATTTGAATTTGTAAAGGTCAGGAAATGTTTGCCGAAATCCATCTCAGGTTCGTAAGCCTCAGTTTCTGTGCCACTCTTCTCATAATTCTGGGTTTCTAAGGGCTGGTATCCGTCAAAGTTTTTATATTCTTTCTGTTTCTTGCTGTTTTCGACGAATTGTTTGAGTTGTTGGGGCATGGGGAAGGAGGATTTGATGTGACAACGCTTCATCCAATTGCGTAAGGATTTCCGAGGCACTTTGTGTGTTTGAGCAGCTCTGTAATGTGAAATTTAAGTTAGTTAACGCTTTTTAGAATTTTATCATCTACTAGCTTCCGCCCGCGACTTCGTCCGCGTGGAACAGTTACTTTGGGCTGACGCTTACTTTAACCCACGACTTCGTTTATATAGGTGAGTAAGGGAACAATTCTGTCATACATGATTTATGCGAAACGTTAACCGTTTACGCAGCGCAAACAGGGGAAGCTGTCAATAGAAACAAAGTCTTCCGATTCTGAAACATTCTTCATTGGTGCTCCGTTCCTATTGATCTTAGCGTGATGATATATAGCCTATAGCCTTCCTCGATAAATAGACTATCCAAAACAAAAAGAAATTTTCAAAACCGACCTGTAGTTCCTGAGATTAGCGCGTTCAAACAAACAAACTCTTCAGCTTTATAATGTTTAGTATAGATAATACGTATTTAGAAATAGATTAGTATTTTTAACCAACCATCCATTTTATCCAGCCAACTTAACCTGATACCGTGGAGGGTCAGCAGACTTTTTGCCAGCTTTTTGGTCCCACGTAATAGGTGGTGAGCTGCTAATTGGGATGTTTTGTTAGCCTCGTCCGTCAGCAGGTGCACAATTTGCAGGAGAGGTTGGCTTGGGGTCCTAAATAAGGCCCTTTGGCGGGCCTGTTGGTCTTGTGGTTAGTGATACTGACTGCTAAGGCAGAGGTCTTGGGTTCTAAGTATGTTTATCAGCAGTCTTTGTCTAATTTGGGATCAGACGGCCGTGTGCGAGATGTTTGAGGATATTATCATTAAGTCCTTGGTGGGAACCCCATGCACCTTAGTAGTACGTAGCAGCCATTTTAGGTAGATTGCTAATTTCTTAGTGTTAATTGAATTGGATTTATAATTATATTTTTTTTTTATAATTCAGATTCTACCAAGTTTAGAATCAGACGATCGTGTGTGAGGATGTCCACTGCTGGACATAAGCTTCTCCTTAGAGAGGTTTGGACCTACTATACTACATTGGCCAGACGGGTTGATATTGGTTTTATGTCAAATTTTCCTTCTCTTGTGTCCTTATTATCTAACTAATATTATAAATGACAACGTCAGTTTCGTTTGTTTGTTACACTGTTACGCATTAACTACTCTCCCGATTGTTATAATATTTTGCATATATATTATTCGGTTTTTTGGATGTATTTCGTGTCTTTTATTTAATATTTTTTAACATAAAGAATGCTATTATCTAGGGATTCTCAAAATCAAAACTTTGGCAGGGTAAGGTGGTTATGTCGGACATGAACTGCCTAAAAAATGCACGACGTTTCGGGTACCAGTAGCTAGTAGGGAACCAGATGTAAACCTATAAAAGAAATCTCTGGTACTCTAATAGACCTTGAGTCATCTTATAGATGGACTCCTCGTGTGTGAGGACCACCATGACCTTCCCCGACTCTTAGACCAGCGCTTATAGAGAACGAAGGTCGCTTACCGATCTCTTATGCGATTTCAAACTAAACTCTTCAGAAGTTAATAATATTACTCTTTGAAGACACACAGAAGAAAATGATATCAAAAATTTGTTACATAACTTTAGGAAAAAAGGTAAAGAAGTCACTTACCGATATATACTGCCCCCCTTTTTCACATCCATCAGCGCTGCCCACATAGCCTCATTGGAATACCGCCTGTTAGGGTTGAACTTCCCCATCATGACCCTCTCCAAATCCTTACGCGACAACCCTGAAGAACTAACTTCTTTTCCCTCCAAAAATTGATCTAAATCAGACTTAAGCACAGTTTCTCCGATATCAACATTTTTATCTTTAAATATGGGCGGTCGGCCCCTTCTCCGCATTTGAGATTTTTCTCCCAATTTGGTCAAAATTTGTTTGCTGGCAACACTGTCCTTTGTCTTTGGTATAAGTTCAACTTCGGATTTTTGGCTTTTGGTCTCAGTTTTTGGTTTTTTGATTTGGCTAGCTTTTAAGAGGGACACCTCTAGTTCCCCGTTTTGTTCCAGCCAGGATTTGTAATAATCGTTTTCTGACTTCTCTGTGGCTTTTTGGAGATAAGTTTCATCACTAGTATTTGTATTAAAACCGTATTTAGAAAACTCATTGCGTATTTCGCTTGCGTTCATTTTCGACAGTCTGTTGATGTATTCAGAATTAGCTTTCGCTAAATTCTGCAATTTAGTTTGAAAGAACAGTTCACTTTCTGGTTTCACGCGCAGATACGGACGACGGCCTAAAAATTGAAAAAAAAAATCAGAGGCATAGAGAAATAAGTAAACCTCTTGAACCATGAATGGTATAAAAGTCAAAAAAATGACTGAAATGTCTGTAAGATAACCTTCACATTTGACCTAAAAATAAAAATTCTTAATAGATATCTAAAAAGTGTTGTTGCAATTTAAAAAGCGATCAGTTTAAATTTTCTAGTCTGGCAACACTGGCTAACAATTATCATTCATGGTTCAATTTTATTTTTACTAAAAATACAATTACTACGAATTCGATAATAAAAAAACTTGGCCTACCTTACAGACATTTTTTTTTTATTTCATCGACAATGTCCATTCACAATATGATCTTCACTCACACTAATCTATGGACGATTCTTTTTTTAAACGAAGGTCGAACGTTATAAATCCAATAGGAATACTTTTTCGTAAAAAATCGTACAAAAATATTTAAAAAAAAAATAAACGAAAAGCAAGTGACGAGAGGGAAGTCACATTGCAAACAAACATTGATTTATTTAAGAAAAATAAATGATAAAATAAATTAGTTTTTTTTTAAATAAATAGGCTTCGCTTACCAGATGGTTGTCCAAGACTGCTGCCAGGTTTTCCAGGTTCATCATCCTGAAAAAATTGAAGAGAAAATATTAATAATAAACTTAATAGGTGGTAGAGCCACGCTGATTTCAGCATGAACGAGCCGGCTCGCCCGGGGCAGTACTACCCTCCCACAAAAGTTCAACCTAAAGCGACAGCATCCGTGCTGTCGTGTTTCGGCGGTGAGTGCGAGACCGGAGGTCCATTGATCCAGGGGTGACAGTTGTCATGGTAACTATATGCAATACAATGCCACAATGACTGTCATGCCTTTTACGTCCCCAAGTGAGGCGTGAAAAAGCATCCTGCTAGGCCGCCATAGTTTGGGTCACCATATTGCATTGTCTGCATTGGCAATTAGTATGGTGGCCACAACTCTTGGATTCTATTCATGCTTTCCATCAGGTGGAGTCACTTTGACAGTCTTAGAACTTAAAAAAAACAAATATATCTTCGAAATAAGTTGTAATCAGAACTAGATACATGGTCTTTGTTCAGCAGTGAACAGCAATAGGCTGATGATGAACAAGTATCAGGTAACACTTTGATGACGTGGACGAAAAGTGCTAGTGTTATTATCACCATTAACAGCCAGTCACCAGGTCAATTTTGGTAATAAATATTTATTTGACACCTTAATACAGTGGCTGAGTTTTGCCATAGTTCCGAAGGTGAGGAACAAATCGAATGCAGTTGTTCAGATGTTGATCGTATTTGAAGAGATCTGCATTCTACTAGTGATCTGAGTTTGCCAAATAAGGTTGTTTTCGATGAACAGGTCCTAAATCCTTTACAGTAGAGCTTACTGGAATAATTGAGCCATATAATACCGATGACAATGTATTTGGATCTAGCCTCCTGGTCACACGTTGACTGCTCAAGCCTGGCATCTTATTGGGTTCATAGTCAAATGGAACCTATCAAACCAACCACTGATTATTTACAGGCCGCTGTTTATCATGGCAATAGCTTTTGTTATCTACAACTGCATTGTAATGAAGTTATGTTATCGGTACAAAGATGGTACGCATTCTGAAGATTCATGATTTCAAGATAGGAGATTAAAAAATATAGAAAATAATAGTGGAGACAGAATGCTGCCTTGGGGGACACCAGAGTCAAGATAACGTCATTTGAAGGTGGATTCGTCGAGATGGACGAACTCCGAAGAAGAGTTCATCAGGTGCCGTTATTTGACAGGATGGAGAAGAGAAAATCATGACCGATGGTATTAAAAGCTATTGAGAAATCAAATAAAATCGACATGCCAACTTTGGAATCCTCAATTCCTGTCAGAACGTCACTAGTCACTTTCAGGAGAGCGGAGTGATGTGCCCAGGCTTGAAGCCTGGCTGGAATTTTTTTAGGAAGTTATTACGATACATAAATCGTGAAACTGTTGGTGTGCACACATCTCGAGCACTATGGTAAGAAAGTATGGAGATTGAGTCGTAAATATGTGTCTATTTAAGAAAGGAGGATTCAGGATACTAGACCACGCTGGCGACAAGGGTAGGTATAGGGTTTGCGTCAAGTTTATCTTCATTTTGCAGTGCTTTACGACACACGCGGGTTGAATGGGAGTGGTGAAACTGTATTCTAAATCCGTCACCACACGGATAACAGATTTTAATTGTGTGGCGACTTCCACATACAGCACAAACAAAAAATCAGCGAAGATAGATCGAACTATGGAGTATAATGAACTATGAAGTAACTAGTAACCCTGTATCGCGAAATAGAGATTCTCGCGTCGATATATCTTCGCTAGATGGCGCTGTTGTATATTTTCTGTTTGTGCTGTATGTGGAAGTCGTCACAATTGCGAGAGGTAGAATTAGTACTCCTCAATTCACTGTGTTCGTTAGATTAATAAATTAGTATTAATTGATCTCAACCTCTAGATATCTCACTAATCTCACCAATGGCCGTCTGATTCCAAAATAGCCAGAATCTGTACTAATAATATATAAATACATACATATTATAGATAAATTACACCCAGAAAGAACTAGTGATCTGTTCATTACAAAACTATTTGTTCTGGGTATGAATGAAACTCAGGCTTAGCCGTCAGAATCTCTGACGACTAGACCAACAGGAATATAGAGACCTTACCTCATTGTATTCCAAGTTATCGTGGTCTAGTTCTCCATAATATAATCCATCTTCTTCTACTGTCTCTTCTTTGATGTCACCCCGTTCTTCTGACTTTCTCTTCTTGGTGCCGTTGTGTTGAGCGTGTTGTGAGACCGGGTTCAATGGTGGGGTTGTTGTGGTGGACTTTAGTTGAGTGGTAGGGCCTGGGCAGAATAGAAATTTATAGAAAGATAATTTATAAAAAAATCTTGGACTACACTAATACAGGAAAATATTAGTGATGAACAATGATTGATGAATGATTGAACTGTCTCGGTGGCGCAGCGGTAGTGAAAGCTACTGGCTGTGCTTGAAGTCTCGGCTTCGATTCCCGGGTCGCACCAAATGTTTGTACGATCTGTAAATATTTGTTTCGAAGTTTGGGTGTTTTCTATGTATAATGTGTATGTATTTACAAAAAAAGTATTCTATCGGTCAGTGTGGTTATTATAGCGCAAGCTATGCTTAGTTTGAAACTAGATGACGTTGTGTGTCAAATGTCTGAAATATTATTTATTATTGGTTTAACTGGTTTCCAAGAAGGTAAGGTTATCAATGCGGTTGTATTTTCTTTCTTGTAACCTCAGAATTAATGCCTTTATGAACTGATTTGGAAAATATTGTAATGGTGTACAATGAAAGAAGTAAATAAATAAAAGTAAACATCTTTTTTCTTTCTTTTTAAAAAAGACAACGCCCGCATTAGGAATAAATCCTGTGTCGCGGGGGACTTTACAAACATACAAGAAACGGACACAAAGAACACCCAGACTCAGAACTACAATTTGTGGATCACACAAAATGTTGTCCCTTGTGGGGTTTGAACCCACAACACTCAGCGAAGTGGAGAGTGGCGTGGCGACCGCTTAAACCACTAGGCTAGTCGTGCAGTCACTTCCTAATCTATAATTACCAAGCCTGTTTGAGATCAGTTACTAGTTCAATCGGTCTGCCTGAATGCCAGTTTCTCTACGGAGCGACTGGCATCGGACCTCCGCAACCTTCAGTTTTGGTATAAAGGGGGTATGAATAGACCACCTGAGGGTAAGTTCCTTCGTCCATGGATATTTGCCTTTTCCTTGGGAGGAATTCACAAACTTTTGCACTTAGGATTTTTCAGTTGTAGGTATCCATGGACGAACTTAACCTCGGGTGATACATGTGTTCATACCCCCCTAAACCAAAAACCCACTCAACGTCCAGGTTTATAATGTCTTTTTTTTCTACATTGAGAACCTGCCAAAATGACTCTACTGTCTGATGGAAAGCATGAATATAATCCAAGACTTCATACTCTTTGCAAATGCAAACAATGCAGTATGGTGACCTCTGACACTCTGGCGGTCTAGTGAGATGCTTTTTCACACCCCGCTTGGGAGCATCAAAGGCATGACAGCCATCGTGGTAGTGTAAGGCTCGCACAATTACCACGATAATTGTTACCTCTGTATCAATGGGCCGCCGGTCTCGTACTCATCAACGAAACACGACAGCACGGATGCTGTCACTTTAGGTTGATCTTCTGTGAGAGGGTAGTACTGACGCGGGCGAGCAGGCCCGTTCGTGCTGAAATTACTGTGGCTACTTCTTAAGTCTGTTGTCTATCTACATGAATGAGTAGTTAGAGGTCACATACCGTTGGTGGTAGCGCTTGCGTTGTCCCGCTGCGCATTGGCAACCAGAGCCTCGCTGGCTACCGTGAAGTCCTTGGTGTCCCGTGTCTTGCCGATGTCTGATGTCAGGTTTGACGTGTCACTTGAACACAACCCTGGGGAATAAATAGATTCGATGTATACGTAAAAGGCGACTAAGGGAACAAAGTATATAAGACAACATCATTACAAAGTAAAGGAAAACGGAAAACAAACCCTATTCCAACCCGTCTGGCCAGCGTGGTATAGTAGACCAAAACCTCCTTGCTAAGGAGAGGCCTATGTCCAGCAGTGGATTGCAAAAGGCTGTTGATGATGATGATGCGTATTAAATTGCTTACCCTGACTGTTAGACTCATCAAAGCAGAACCTACTTGGGTAAAATATTTTTTTTGGAATCTGATGTACCGAAATAATAACTAGTAATTTCTACAAGTCTGTTTCCCCGGTGGGGTAGGCAAACGCATATTAAACGTCCAGTTTTCGCTAGTATTTTGGTCCCACGCAATAACTGGTGAGACTACTATTGCTAATCGGCATGTTCTGTTTGCCAGAGCCTCGTCTGTCAATCAGCAAATGAACTACTTGCAGGTGAGGTTGATTTGGAGCCCTAGGTTCTTGGTGGAAACCCTATGCACCCTTCTGTATTTTACAAAATCAACTTTTCATCGTAAATAATCATAATAAGCAACAAATTTATCTAATCACAAAAATTGTAATACTACAGTTCGGGCAGCAGTAATGGAGGCACGAAAGACCATGCTGCCAAAACAATTTCATACCTCTGATTTGCAAAGCTTCAGCCGACTTCAGTAGACTGGGTAATTCTTCTTGTGTGACGTTTACTTCGCCTTTATACATGAAGTCTACTAAAGCTTGCATCTCACTAAACCTGTAAACAAATACATGATTATTGAACAGAGTGTAGAATTAATATGGGCTATTTTGATCGCGTGGCCCCGGCTTAATAATGTGGTCACCCCTTCTCATCCCGTGGGAGCCGTGAAACCCGGCAAAGGGCAAAAAATCAGAGAAATGGGCAGCAGCATTCTCTCAGTAGCTCGCAAGCCGCCTGCCAAGCATGGCGAATATGGCAAAACCCCCTCCTAAAATGATTTTGGCAACCACGTACTGGAAGACGAAGCGTAGGTAGGCCCCCCAATAGATGGACCGAGGATATAGTTCGAGTCACGGGGAGCCGATGGATGCAGTTGGCGTCCAGCCGTATGGCATGGCGTTATAGGGGGAGGCCTATGTTCAACAGTGGACGTCTTCCGGCTGATGATGATGATGATGATTTTGATCTCTGAATATCGTTTCTGGGGGCTAGCAGTTATACTGCTGAATGGTCGAAACAACATCTTCCTCCGAGTCTTTTGCCCAAAATAAGTCGGAGTCGGTTTTAACTTTTAAGTCTATTACGATACGGCAAACTTCGGCTTTGTACGTGAAGCGACTGCCATCAGACCCCACAACCAAAGTACTAGGCGATATATATAAATAAGACTGTTGTCGGATATTTGAGGGCTCTGATTACCGTATGGCGATCGAGACCGACGGCTTTACGGGCTCTCCGAGGCACGGAGGGGTCTCAATGCGTTAAGAATTTTCACTCATCCATAGATTGCCTGGATTAGGCACTTGAAATCTATCTTAGCCACAAGCCACTCCCGTCACTGACAACGTAATAACAGCATATGAAGTGTTGTAAGGAAAACTTGAAACAAACCCTATATCAAACCGTCTGGCCAGCGTGGTATATTAGGCCAAATCCTCCTAGCTAACGAGAAGCCTAAAGCAGAGGATGAAGCATGCATAACTTCGAAACACCAAAAACTCAATAACACATACCTCATATCCCTCATCAACACGATGGGATGCTCGCAGGGGTTCTGTAGCAGTAGTCTTTCCAGGTAAGCGGAACAGGCGGAAAGAACTAGCTTGTGACATCGTAGCTGTCTGGACTCACAGGCCAACGTGACGTCAGCGAACTGTTCTGTTAGAAGAAGCCGCGGGAATACAGCCTGAAATGGAAGAAAGAGGAATATATATAATTTAAATCCCAGTCAGTGCAGGTCGATTGGAATGCTGCCACTGCTTCCCCCACACCTCCATTTCTAGTAAGGCAATCATTGCCCTGTCTGCTTGGTTCTCCAATACGCCATATGAAGTAAAGGTTTAAAATAGGAGCTTTCGAACTTTGGAAAAATTGATGACCACGTTCTTTCCTCTCTAATTATGAAATGGTACCGAATGGGAACCAAACCGAGGAGGTCTGATTTTATTACTCCAATTGACAGCAGTGTAGGCCTTCATAATGATCATCATCAATAGCCTTTAGTAGTCCACTGCTGGACAAAAAATAAAATGAGGTTTTTGCCACGATACCACGCAGGCCAAACGGCCAGACGGGTTGGTTCAGGGTTTTTTATTAAGTTTTTCTCCTCCAGTGATGTTATCCTTATCTATTACTCTTAGTTCCTCACCACACAGGGCATGTAGGGCATAGATTACTAGCATTTTATAATCAGGTTACTAATATAGGTTGTTACGATTACATGTATTTTAAATGTATGTAGTTATGATTACATGTAACTTAACTACAGTAATCAAACTACATGAAGTAGTTACTTTAATTGATGCAATCTAGTAGTTATGATTACTGATTATGTAAAATCTAAGAACAAATATTTTGCAATTAAATAAATATATAATTTTATTATTAAATTGTCAAAATGAAATCTGGATCTAAAATTCAATTTAAAGTGGATTTTGTCGAGAACTCTGCTCTCATTACCATCTTGCATACTAGAATTGGTCTGTTTGGGCAATTATACTGCCTAATTCGAGGAAATAAAGGTTAAACAATTCAGTTCCCCAGTTCCTGAGAGGAAATTAGTCCCATTTTTTGTTTCTTTCGGCAAAATTGCCCTGATACCACTGAGTAATGGTTTTATCGGACTCGAATCGACCAAAAACTGCATGCCGTCTCGTGTACTAGTAGCCAGGGAACCAGGTGCATAGGAAATCCCTGAAACTCCGTCTGTGCTCAAGGGTTTCCCATACACCTCGGGCCACCTACTGATTGTAGATGGCCCCCTCCTGTGTCTGCCCCAAAAAGAACGTTCGCGGTCCGTAACGTTCGCATTGCCACCCTGGCCTGATTCTACTAGGGAGACAAGTGAACTCACCTGTTACTCTAAGGCTTGTGCTTATAGAGGTCAGAGGTGTGTTAGCGATCGTCGCCGCCTGAGTCGTCAGCGGGTATGTGACACATTCTTGGACCTGGCGGACTGAGAGTGTTCTAAACCTCTCTCTATTCCGCTCAGGAGGTTTGTTCCCTATATATTCGAATTAGAAAACTACGAAACGAATGTAAATATTTTTTTTTACATACCTGTAAATTAGTGTGATAAGAATTCCACCTGACGCAGAACTGTTGCGGAGGCAACGCCATTTTCTTTACAACTTCACAACACTTATCTATCTTAACATAATATATCTTTGGCAAAACACTTTTTCTTAAACTTTTCCAAATTGCACGATTCCAAATATATAATTTTATAAAAAAACAATAGCAGTTTCACAAGTCCTCAATACGTTTATCACAGGTGTATATATCGTTATAATACTAAAAATAAAATATAAGTTTTTAATTTTAAGTACAATTGAATACTTTTTTAAGTTTTTTAATTTTAAGTAGAAACTTTTTAGACTAGACTGTATATATGTTAAGTTTGAATACTGGTAGTGTAGTTATATACCTGAAAAGAAAAAAAAAAATTAATTTATGGCACAATCTATACTAATATTATAAAGAGGAAAATTTTTTTGTTTGTTTGTTTGTTTGTACCCTAAAAGCTCTGAAACTACTGTACCGATTTTGACCGTTCTTTCACTAATAGAAAGTTACATTATCAAGGAGTAACATAGGCTATATTTTATTTACAAAAAAAATAGAGATCCGTATTATAAATCGAAGTTTGTAAGCCAAGGTGTAAAAAACATCGCAAAAGAAACATAATTCGACGTGCGCTACTAAAATAGATGATTATCTACACTATCTATACTAATAGTATAATAAAGAGGAAAATTTTTTTTGTTTGTTTGTACCCTAAAGGCTCGCCGGACGGGCAGCTAAATTTAATACAAAAAAAAAATAGGGATACACCTGAAAATTTCGACGATGTAACCCGACGTGTGAAAGAAGTACCAAAAGAATCCTTATATCGCGTATGCTGTGAAAATTATTGATGATAGAGCAAAGTGATGTACTACCAATCGTGATATCTATAAAAATGTCCGCGATCCCATATGTCTAACTATAACAGTTATGCCACAGTAACTCCGTTTTTGTCCACCCGTGCGAAGCCGGGACGGGCCGCTAGTAAATTATATAAGGATTCTGTTAAATTAGGTTTCCTCCGTTCTAAGAGAGGAAGATTTCAGGTGGTTTTAGCTGACTTTAAAAATGAGGTACGCTTAATTCGTTTATTTAACTTTATCACTTTAGATTTTCGGTATTTTATTTTTTTTTGGAATGATGTATTGCCTATTTGGTCTTATTTTTCAAACAAAATCATCCCCGAAACATAGTTTATGATATAATATAAAAATAAATTACACTCTAGCACACAGTACGATCAATTGCTCAGTATATGACTGCCTCGTTGGTCTAGCAGTTAGTGTATGCGACCGCTGATCAAGAGGACTTGAGCTCGATACCCGGGTCGGGCCAAAAAGTGTTATTGAGTTTTTTTTAATAAAAAATGCTCAGTGTTTTTGAATTGAGGTGTATTCGACACGACTGGGGAGACATCAGGCGCAGGAACGACATACATGCTCTCCGAGGACCGAGACCCCAAGACTTCCAAATTCCGGACTGTTATTAAGTATTTATTTTAGGTAGTAGAGCCACGCTGATTTCAGCACGAGCGGGCCGGTTCAACCGGGGCAGTACTACCCTCTCACAGAAGACCAACCTAAAGCGACGGCATCCGTGCTGTCGTGTTTCGTTGGTGAGTGCGAGACCGGAGGTCCATTGATGCAGGGGTGACAGTTATCGTGGTTACTGTGTGAACCTTACACTGCCACGATAACTATCATGCCTTTTACGTCCTCAAGCGGGGTGTGAAAAAGCATCTCGCTAGGCCGCCATAGTGTAGGTCACCATTCTGTATTGTCTGCATTTGGAATGAGTATGGTGACCACAACTTTTGGATAATATTCCTGCTTTCCATCAGGCAGAGTAATCACTTTGGCAGGCTCTTAACATAGAAAAAAAAATCTGAAAAACTTTTTGGCGATCGGATCGGATTGGATCGGCAATAGCATACTCTAACATCTAGACCAAGAAGGCATTTTTTTATTATATATAAGATTGATCCAAGTATACCAAAATATATATACTTATTCTCAAATGTTATTATACCCCCAAAAAACATCTAACAACCCTTAGCGAAGCAAAAACAACAGGACACAACTTACGTCTACTTATTAACTTATACCCTTAGTGCAAGCGAGAGGGGTGTATAATCGCGAACTACTCTAATGTTGGAAAACCAACTGCTCATAAAAATCAATAGCATTCCGTATTTAGGGTACCTTTAACAAGGGGCTCGTGGTTAAGTGATAACCGAGTAGATTAACACATTGGAAAGTTAAGCAATCCTAACCAGGTCAGTCTATAGATGGGTGACCATTTCTTAACAAATTGAGACTCCTTCATGCTGCTACTTCAAGCCGTCTGTATCAGTTGCCATATGAAAATCTTTGGCAATCGTTATGGTAAGTGGAACCCTGCATAACAAATCAGAGTTCAGAGTAAGCCGGATGTTGAGTCCAACCTAGATATTAAGGAAAAAGGTTGGTATAAAAAAGCTTAACCATAGACAATGCACCATAGGCATAGATTTATGACTTTTATACTAGAATAATTGTGTTGAACGAAGTAAGACCATCGCTACTATTACAAAGCTGAAGAGCGAGTTTAGTTGAGCGCGCTAATCCCAGGAACTACTGATTCGGCATTAAAATTTTCAGTATTTTATAGCCTACTTATCGAGAGAGGACATAGACTATATAACTTCACGCTACAACCAATAGGAGGCGAGTATTAATAAAAAAATGTGGTAAAAATAAGGATTTTTGAAGTCATACTTTTGGTGTGTCGGGGAAAAATGGTGAGAGCAAATTTTTACGATGCGCGCACACACGTCACGAAAAACCGACACCATGAAATTAGCTAGTCAATATTTTAGTTTTTTTATCATGTATTTTTTATTTGAGAGCCTGCCAAAGTGACTCTACTCTGCCTGATGGAAAGCATGAATAGAATCCAAAAGTTGTAGTCACCATAGTCACTGCCAATGCTGACAATGTAGTATGGTGATCCACACTATGGCTGCCTATTAAGATGCTTTTTTACGCCTCACTTGGGGACGTAAAAGGCATGACAGTCATCATAGCAGTATTGCACACACTTACTACGACAACTGTCACCCCTGCATCAATGGGCCTCCGGTCTCGCGCTTACCAACGAAACACGACAGCACGGATGTTGTCGCTTTAGGGTGATCTTCTGTGGGAGGGTAGTACTGCCCCGTTCGAGCCGGCCCGTTCATTCTGAAATCAGCGTGGCTCTACTACCTGTTATAATTTACACACACATTTTTTTTTAAAGACGTAAGCGATGTTATGACGGTTGGCCAGTAATGAATCAGGATTTTATCCTACATACATAAAATCACGCCTGTTTCCTCGGAAGGATTGGCAGAGGCATATTAAACGTCCATTTTTCGCTAGTGTTTTGGTCCCACGTAATAGGTGGCGAGCTTATTGCCGATTGTTGGGATATTTTGTTTGCCAGAGCCTCGTCCGGCGATCAGTGGATGCACCATTGCAGGTGAGGTTGGCTTACTCCTAACTTCTTGGTGGGAACCCTAGACATCATCTTTTTTTCCTCTTCCTCCATTTTCCCATCTAATTCCTAAAGTGCCTGATTAGTGACAAGAGGCTTACTTACATTCTTTCACGTAAGAATGACTGTTGATGTCGATTAAATAAAGTAATCACCCTTACAATCGAGTATGAGACCGGAGCCTCATTCACGCATGGCAAGTGTGTGAACCTTACACTGCCACGATGATTGTCATGCCTTTTAGATCTCACCTTAACCGGCTCTTAAATTAAAAAAAAGAAAGCTTGACACAAACTCTATACAAACCCGTCTGGCCAGCGTGGTATAGTAGGCCAAAACCTCCTTGCTAAGAAGAGGCCTGTGTCCAGCAGTGGACTGTAAAAGGCTGTTGATGAAATATAATATTGTATGATACACAGTACTCGGGCTGTGAATTAGTTCTACAGTAATCTATAAAACGGAGTCACTCATGAGGTCTGCTGATAGAAAACTTAAAACTATATTTTGTAATTTCTAACTGATTGTAATATATTTTCGAATAAAAATTACTAACTAAAACAGACAACGCCCGCGGTAGGAATAAATCCTGTGTCGCGGGGGACTTTACAAACATACAAGAAACGGACACAAAGAACACCCAGACTCAGAACAACAATTTGTGGATCACACAAAGTGTTGTCTCATGTAGAATTTGAACCCACAACACTCAGTGAAGTGAGGAGCGGTGTGGCGACCGCTTAAACCACTAGGTCAATCGTGCAAAGTCAAATATTAAATCTAAATTTCACATCTATCGGCACTCTGAGCAAGTATAAATATATATGTATATATGTGGTCGTAACATTATCGTTTTGTAAACAATACAAAATATAAATACATGTAAATGAAAATAAAGACACATATACATACATATTTACAATGTGTCGTAGACAGGTTGCTGCGCGTGCATGTTGATGACGCGAATCCATAAGATTTTTCCATATCAAACGCGACTATAGATGTTTTCCCTTCAAAATTATTGACACCGGTTTCTCATGCGGTCATATTATGACTCCAATTGAGTCTACCTCTATCTATACCAATATTATAAATTTGAAGAGTTTGTTTGTTTATTTGTCTGTTTGTTTCTACGGAATTACGAAATCGATTTGAAAAATTCTTTCAGTGTTAGATAGACCAGTTATCGAGACAGGCTATAGGCTATATATCTTTACGCTACTACTAATAGGTGCGGAGTATTGATAAGAAATGTTGCAAAAATAAGTTAAAAATATTCTTTTTGGTTATGGTATTGGTTAAACTTTTGCAAAGATAATCTACGAAAGAAATATTTTCCTTTAAAATTTTTAAAAATAAACGATAGCATACGTCTATGTTTTAAGGTTGGCTTCCTAATTGGAGAGTTTATCCGCAGATGGTGCCCGCGGTAGCGTGCAGGCGCTAGGAAGGATCTGGATGTCGTAATAACAGCTGTTCCCGGATCCCTCCTATGTCAGGCGCAGAGTGGCACACTGTGTGGTTTTAGTCGGTCCGATTCCGACACACCACCTCGCCGTAAACCCCGGTGGAGTGATGGCCCGAGGGGGTTTACACACGTTAAAAGAAAAAACTATAACCTTCTTAATGGTAAACAAATTAGTTCACGCTGTATACCATCACGCTACGCGCAATAGGTGACGCAGACTGGGTTGCAAGGGTTAGCTAGTGTAGAATATTACTTGCCCTGATAACTGGAGTTACATCCTTGACATTTTGGTACCTGAACTTTTTTTATGTCGTAACCACGAACCAAGAGAGGATTTAAGAGGGAAATGACTGCACGGATGGTGTGGTAGCTTAAGATGTCGCCACACCACTTTCTACTGGCTGAGTTAATGAATTCAAACCCCACATTCTAGAGATAGTAGAGCCACGCTGATTTCAGCACGAACGGGCCGGCTCGACCCTCCCTACTACCCTCCTACAGAAGATCAACCTAAAGCGACAGCATTCGTGCTGTCGTGTTTCGTTGATGACTGTGAGACCGGAGGCCCAATGATGCAAGAGTGACAGTTATCGTGGTGTGTGAGCCTTACGCTGTCACGATGACTGTCAAGTCTTTACGTCCGCAACCGAGGCGTGAAAAAGAATCTGACGAGGTCGCCATAGTGTGGGTCACCATACTGCATTGTCGCACTCGCAATGAGTATGGTGACCACAACTCTTGGATTCTACTCATGCTTTCAATCAGGCAGAGTAGAGACACTTTGGCAGGCATTACCAAGAAAAATACGACAACACTGTGTGATCCACAAATTGTTGTTCCGAGTCTGGGTGTTCTTTGTGTCCGTTTCTTGTATGTTTGTAAAATGACACAGGGAATATTTTTAAAGCGGGCGTAGTCTTTTAAAAAGTAAACAAGAAACCTCTTAGGGGTTTAAATAAGAAATTCTTTTTTTTTTTTTTCATAAATAGCGAGTATTACTTTCGTAGAAATAGATAAGAAAACACTTGAAATTTACGAAAGTACACTGGTGCGTGACGCACGTACAGCTAAAACTCATAGCGTACGAGATAAGATTGGTGACGAAACTTGAAGATTTGATTACAGTTCCCACGCAGGGAATTGTATGATTTGGATTGAAATAAAAAATAAACGAACGAACCGATGGTCGCTGGAGCGGAAGGGTACTGGAGTGGAGACTACGATTGGGCAAACGTAGTCTAGGCTGCCTTGACGACTTGAAGAAGGTGGCTGGCTGGAGATGGATGCGAATTGCCCAAGACCTCCCGGTCTTGCGGTCTTCTGCAAAGAATGCCAACCATCCCTGGTTGGCGCTCTTTGCAGAAGACCTTCGCTCAGCAGTGGACGGCGATAGATTGATTTGATTTGACAATAAATAAATATTTCGGACATTTGACACAACGTCATCTAGTTTCAAACTAAGCAGAGCTTGTACTATAACTAGATAGACTGATAGAATACTTAAATACTTTTTTTTGTAAATGCATACATAGAAACCACCAAACTCCGCAACCGCAACCAAATATTTGCAAATCAAACAAACATTTCCGACCCGGGAATCGAACCTGAGACCTCAAGTGTGAAGTGAAAACAGTAAGGCAACTGTTTTATTAGTAGCAACTTTAATCATTCCACTGCTGGACATAGGCCACTCCTTATATAGGATGGTCTCCTGTACCACGCTGGCCAGACGGGTTGGAATAGAGAGTTTTCCTTCTCTTCGCAGTGCTGTTGTCTTATCAAGTATGCTCTCTTAGACAACTCTTAAGATCCCACTAGATAAATACGGGTGGTCACCACAAAGGGACAAACGAGCTGACGGATTTAAATCACCTCATATTCAGCGACTACCGACGTCTTGGTGCTATCACCAAGGCGGGCAGAGACAGATAGATTCGTAGGTTGTCTATATAACTTATGAATCTGTAGAGGAAACGAGTATCAGGAGTGAGTCAGGGAACGCGTGTCATGTCCCTCGAACGCAAAGGGAGGATCCTCCGACCAGGCGAGATGATCACGCCTGGCGGGCCCAATGGTTGATGTTGGGATGTTGTATATATGCTAATTGCCACGCGAATCTCTATTTCGCGATACAGGATTAGTAGTTGCTTCGTAGTTCATTATTATACTTCGTAGTACGATGTATCTTCGCTAGATGGCGCTGTTGTATATTTGTTTGTATGTGGAAGTCGCCACAAGACTATCTCTACCCGCCTGCAACAAATTTAGAGGAGGGGGCAGAGACATCGTTTTCTAGACTCAAACTAAGTACGCCTTATAGTGTGGCCTCTAGAAACATGGATATACCATACGTACATATATAGGTATTTGTGCCCAGCAGAAATCGAACCGGACGTTACAGAACTGTGACACCGCTGGTGAGTGATGACCATCGCTTATGGACACATTTAATTCAAGATTCACGAGTAAGTTGCTGCCCTTTGATTCCCAACCTCCTGGAATCAGAGGGGGTTCGTAACGATACTTTAATTAATGTATTTATCTTATAAAACCTTTTTATTTTATCACTAAATTAGTACAATTCAAAGGTTACCCACCGAAAACACGTTCCTAGGGTAACCAACCAAGGGGTTGGTTAGTTACCAACTAATTACTAAATTAAATATTGTGTAAAACGAACTCAATTTAAAAGACCGACTACTTTACGTTTTGGTCCCTTATTTTTGTCCCTACAATAAAAAATTTTGAACTTATAGCCTATCGAGTAAAAAATAACTATCCAATAGGCTAGATGATACCTTAGTCAAATTAGTTACTTTTTATCATCTGTCAACACGACAATTTTGTATGAAAAATGTACTAAATACCAAATTGTGACGTCACCGTTTTAGACTACTCAATTGAACAATATATTTCACTGTATTAAAATTCGTAATAATAACAAAAAGCTATGTTAATTGTATTTGCCGAGATGTTTCGCGACATTAGCTTTAATGAAGTGGACATTGGTATTTATTTACGATACAGTCATCTACCCTATTCGGTTCGTAAATTAAAAAAATTAACAAATATAAAAAAAAAAACAGCCAAGTTGACGAATTCCTCTTTTTGAGAAGTCGGTTAAAAGATAAACCTTTTTTCTTTTTGATTAAATTACGAAACATCGCCTTTGCGGTTACCTTTTTTATAGATATTCATAAAACGGGTATATATACCCGTACCGTAACACGAACATGTGTGGCAATCGTTGGTAAGTCTAAAAAGGTCGATGGTACAGTAGAGGTCTGACGGCAGACGGCAGTAAAAAAATCAGCCGTATCACAGTCGACTTAAAGCAGACCCCAACCTACTCTGGAAAAATAGTTCGGAGGAATGAACCCACATAAAAAAAAGCAAAAAATATTTATTACGGATGCAACATCCCCCTCGTTTAGGGGCCCGTGAGCCGCGTTGGCCACGGCCATCGACCCCAAGGGGAACAGATCGACAGAAATAGAACGCGCGGGGGTCTGTCGGCGTTATTTTCGACACATTTTGAGGGCGGCCGTTGGTACTGAGATATTGTATTCGAACAGCTTACAGCGGTTTAAGAATGTGTTTTCTCTTTATTTAAGAGCTTATTACGGTAAGCTGCTTAGTGTTGAGTACGACCAGAGGATAAATTATACATCCCACTTACATAATGAGAGAAGCCTATTACTGTCAACATAGGTACTATGTTTCTTTATCATCATTATCATCTTTTAACAGTCCACCGCTGGACATAGGTCTCTCCTTAGCAAGGAGGTTTTGGCATACTATACCACGCTGGCCAGACGGGTTGGTATAGAGTTTGTTTCAAGTTTTCATTCTCTTTGTAGTGATATTATCTTACGTAGTTTAATCCTTTAGTCGCTTCTTACGACACCCACGGGATGAATAGGTGACACTAAGTATTCTTAATCCGTCACCACGCGGACAAACATCGATAAATACAAATCAAAATATATTTTATGTCACATATTGTCGTTGGACCATTGGGTACTCTATAAAAGCCCTAGAAATTGTATAAATTACCTAGGTAAGTCCGTAATGGAGGAAAATTTGTAACATTTCATACGTTACTTGAACGGCCCTGCCCCCCCCAGCCAAATAGACATTCTACAAACATTAACGTTATTAGAAAACTAACAAATATATAAGAGTTATGTCTAACAACGCTAAGTCACATGGTCAAAACAAATTAGCCTATGACAGAATAAACACTTGTAACTTGGCTTAGGAAACAGGCATTCTATACATTGCCTACTTATATATAGGTGGGTTAAGAAATCGTTAATATTTGAATCTAACATCTCACGCAAACATGTTACGAGAGTTCTTGAGACCGATGCTATTAGAATTTGCTGGCTACAATCGTAACAATGAGTCCCTGCCAGTGGTCAAAGACATGTTTCCGGAAAAGCTGATTTCTAGGCGACATTCCATGGCCACCCAGACGTCCAGATCTATCCCCAGCAAACTTATTTTAAGAGGTTATTTGAAGAATCGTGTCTACATCAATTAACCAAATACATTACGTCAACTAAAAAAAAAATCAGCAAAGAGATGTCGGCAACCACGGTCTCTGATCTGACGAGTATTCAAAAATTTCAGCGCTCGCTTAGAAGAGTGCAAACGTCGAAACGGTGGTCATTTAGACGACGTAATTTAAAAAAAAACAAATTCTTGTAAATAAACATTTATATAATATATCCAATGGTTTTTTTTACACGATTTTTTCCAATTCATGGTCCCCCTTATAGAATACCTGAATAGACAGATTGAATACATACATATTATACAAAAACTAGCTCGTCTCGCAAGTCGCAAAGTCTCGTTAAAGGAATGTTCCCTATTTTCGCAATATCTTTCATTAATGCTCGTAGTATTCAGGCAAGTGATAGTAATACCCTATAACTTGCCTGGATTCCAATTGAAAATTTGTTTCAGAATTACATAGCCCAATAACTGAACCCGATTCACGCGTGACCGTCTGATTCCAAACTTGACAGAGGCTGTACTATAATAACCAGATTGCTAATAAACATACTTATACAGACTGACTGGTGAGATACCTTCAATATTTGAGGACGTGATAGTATGCGAACATATATCATGAAATAAAATAACATAAAAACGAAATATTAAATAACTTCTTAGTAAACTTCGTACACAGTACACCGAGAGCCCAGTATTTAACTGCGGAATACTTGGACACCGCGCGGCCGCACGTGTCTATCAACACAGAATACATAGGTACCTACACTGTACAGCTGTTGCCTATGTAGCGGGATAGAGGGCGGGGGTGGGTGCCGCCGCGCCGCTCGTGACTAGATCAACGTAATCAGTGCGGCGAGCTTAGGGAGTATAATATCCAAATTTCACTTATTTTTTAGAGACATTTCGATAAAAAATAAGCACCTATTTTTTTATATCAAGTTAACGAGAATCGAGTACCGAGTACTCTCCATAAGTATTGAAGGTATCTCACCAGTCACGCTGTATATTACTAAATTAAATTTACCACAAGGTACTAGAGCCACGCTGAATTCAGCACGAACGGACCGGCTCGACCAGGGCTGTACTACCCTCCCACAGAAGATCAACTTAAAGCGACAGTATCCGCGCTGTTGTGTTTCGTTGGTAAGTGCGAGACCGGAGACCTATTGATGACAGTTGTCGTGGTGTGTGCAATACAATGTCACCATGACTCGACGGAATAGACTGCCATAATGTGGGACACCATACTGCATTGTCTGCATGGTGACCACAACTCTTAGATGCTTTCCATCAGGCAGAGTAGAGTCACTTTCGCAAGCTCTTAATATAAAATTAAAATAAATACATACATATTGCACCCAAACACAGAACAGACTATCGCCCTCATCACACAACTATTTGCCTTGGATGGGAACTGGAACCAACGTCCTCTGCCTCAACAGCCAAAATCCCAGCCACTAGACCACCAGGAAACTTACTAAAGGATTAGTCATACCATTTCCTCGTCATAAGCTTCTATTTCCTACATAACAACATCTAATAGATACGAAAACAAAACTATCAGTTTGTCAACAAACAAAAGATACTAAATTACTAATAGTAGTAGAGATGAGGTCACTATAGTAACATTATTAGTGTTGCCACAATAGAATATTACGTCATTATGAAAATATTTACTTTAGGTGATGAAACTACTTGTTATACACATATGTGTGTTACTTTTGATGATTTTAAAGAGCATTTTTTTTTCTCTATTAAGAGCCTGCCAAAGTGACTCTACTCTGCCTTGTGAGATGCTTTTTCACACCCCGCTTGGGGACGTAAAAGGCATGACAGTCATCGTGACAGGGTAAGGCTTACACAGTTACCACGATAACTGTCACCCCTGCATCAATGGGCCTCCGGTCTCGCACTCACCAACGAAACGCGACAACACGGATGCTGGTGCTTTAGGTTGATCTTCTGTGGGAGGGTAGTACTGCCCCGGTCGAGCCGGCCCGCTTGTGCTGAAATCAGCGTGGCTCTACTACTTAGTAAAGTATATAAAGTAATAATTATCATCATCAATGGGATAAAGTAGTCCACAGCTGGACATAACCCTTAGAAAGGAGGTTTTGGTCTACTATACCACGCTGGCCAGGCGGGTAGGTATAGTGTTTCAAGATTGCCTTCTTGCAGAGCTGTCCTGCCTTGTTGCTGCCTTAGTCGA
Source organism: Hypercompe scribonia (assembly GCA_949316085.1). NCBI lineage: Eukaryota > Metazoa > Arthropoda > Insecta > Lepidoptera > Erebidae > Hypercompe > Hypercompe scribonia. The sequence goes on from OX438997.1 coordinate 8,781,866, forward strand.
CTCTTACGACATCACACAACATGGTGTTGGTAATATTCTGTATTCTTTATCCGTCACCCACAGACAATGGGGTATAAGCATTAATGTGTGTATGTATGAAATTCCGGTCACCAGAAAACCCCCAAAAATAGAAAAGAATCTTGTTTTATTGTTCTAGATAACTTCCTAGCCGTCTACGTTGTGACGTCACACCTACGTCATCGACAACAGATTGTTGCGTGGGCAATCAGAATCTGATTAAACAAGATACCGGCAGACAACAGCCATGATAACCTGGCGGTCACGTTTTTTTTAATTATACTCCCGTAATACCGACAATAAATTTGAGCAAGAGAGGGAACCATTTTGTCTTTTAAACCAACTTCTTTGCTGGAATATGACAGTTGATGGCAAGTGACTACCACCGCTAGTTTCAAAGAATTACTGTAAGGGAAGTTGAGCTTGAGTAACCTGTTGACGTAACGAAAGTATAATTTAACACCAGTTGACCGTGATGCTGTGATATTACTCCGCATACGTGCTGAAACATACATCTGCCACGGTTCCAAAAAACGAAAGGATTAATCGGTTCGGACGTATTTTTTAAATATTGTCAAGCTCTAGAATACAGCAGCAGCAACGAAATGATTTGAAAATTATTTTTTAATACAACCCGTTTGGTTTCATTCAAATCAAAAGCTAAAATACCACCCCTAATGGTGTAAAATTTCTTTTTATTTTTTAAAAAAGACAACGCCCTCTTTATGAATATATCTTGTGTCGCGGGGGATTTTACAAACATACAAGAAACGGACACAAAGAACACCCAGACTCAGAACAACAATTTGTGGATCACATAAAGTGTTGTCCCATGTGGGGTTTGAACACTTAGCGCAGTAGTGACCGTCGTGGCGACCACTTAAACTATTTAGCCAACCATGTAGGCAAACTAAGGAATTAATAATAGAGTTTATTTCAATAGGCCTTGAAAACGTTATATAAGGCAACCCCTGCCCTACGGCATGAGGTGCCTGGGATGTACCTCAATTGTGAGGTATGGCAGGAAGGACTACAGAAGCTGCTAAAGCGTTTCTGGAGCTCGTCGCAACTGCCGAAGTAGGCGGCCGCGGAGTGTAGTGGGTATACCAGTTATCCAGGAGTCCCACACGCGCCCTCGTCCCCCAACGGAGGGTATGGTGTGAAAAGCATTCACCGCGTAAAAAACAAAAAGATAAAATGTTAGTAGATCCACAGGATGAGTGTGGGAAGCAAAAGGAGTCTTCAAAAACCCATAGTATTAGAGTTTCAATTGTCTAAGAGGGGGAGGTTAGAAATTGTCGTACAGAACAATGACGGAAAATTATATACATAGAATACCAACCAATGATATGAAACATGAAGTGGGCCGGCCATGTCTCAAGACGAACCGATGGTCGCTGGAGCCGAAGTGTACTAGAGTGGATACCACGATTGGGTAAACGTAGTGTAGTTCGCTCTGCGGTGCGATGGACCGACGATTTGAAGAAGGTGACTGGCAGCGGATGGATGCGAATTGTCCAAGACCGGGATGGTTGGCATTCCTTGGTGGAGACCTTCGTTCAGCAGTGGACGGCGATACGTTGATTGATTGATTGATATGAAACATTACTATTGTAAGTATAACTTCACAAGTACACAATTAACACAAATCGACGAAGTTGTAGTGTTAAATATCTGCCTATCTATATACAGTGGACCCCCGGTAATTCGACAAACGTTTTGCAGGGCAGTGTCGGACTATCGAATTTGTCGGATTATAGAGTACTGCCTAAGACCCCTTATAGCCCGGTTTTTTTTACAAAAGAGTACCTTGCAATCCGAAAAATTACAGACAAATGATAAAATTATATACTCGTATGTTGTCTTCTGGGCTTGTGACGACATTACTAGGTATGTATACGTAATGCACAATGAATAAACGCTAAGCTGCACCGCTATCACACGTAGTCAAATTCAAACTAAGCAATCGGAATTGAAACAATACCTACACGTCGACTACAAGTTGTAAACTGTTCAACCATGCACGATCTACATTAGCGAAAATTATTTGATTGATATCGGATTACGGGAGGTCTGGATTAGACAGGGGTCGGATTACCGAGGGTCCACTGTATTATTTGATAAAATGTTATAGTAAACACCCGTTTCATGCAGATTGACTAATTTTAAAGGCTACTGCGCTACCATTAAAAGTGACAGCGTGATGTTAAATAAGCTTATGACCTTTCTCAATAAATACTCTATCTTATAAAAGATTTTTCATTCAAATGTGACTGATAGGTGCAGAGATAAAAATGATTAAACAAACAAACAAATTACTTTTAATTTTTATTATCAAATTAGTCTAAAACATATATTTACTTTTTTTAATGATTTCTTACGTATTTTTTAAGAAAAGCACAATTAATAATATCATGTATTCCTAACCTATCTCGGCCAAAGTAGCCAGTCGGAACGGAGACCAGCCGTCTATGCAGTATATATAGTGCTGGGACGACTTCCACATACAGCGCAAACAAAAATACATACTACAGCGCCATCTAGCAAAGACACATCGAACTACAGAGCAACTAGTAATCCTGAATCGCGATATTGAAATTCTCGCGACGATTAGCATATACACAACATCCTAACATCAACCGTTGGGTCGCGGTCCGCCAGGTATGGTCGGAGGATCATTACACCTGTTCCTTCCACAGCGCGTAAGTGTGTGCGTAAACACAGATGTATTCTCTGTTCCCTCCTGTTTTTATTACCATTTTGAAGGAAATTTAACATCTACGCAGTTCCAGGTGTTTTTGCCTTTTTTTAGTGTTTAGTGGCCCTGACTGTTAAGCCGAACGTCGTAGGTTCGATTACCAACGAGAACAAATATTTGTATGATGAGCACGATTATCTTATATTTTAATTTTGGAAAAAAAAAATGGTTACGCGAAAATAAACTTAAAACCAATGAGATAATGAACAATATCTGATCCAAAAGCACCAAATACCGCGGGGCACACCTAGTTAGTTCAATTCCAGGTCCCGGACTTTACCTGAGAAAAACCAATTCAAGTAATGTGTGACCATTTTTTATAATATACGAAAGCAAACGAACAGTTGGACCATCTGACGGTAAGTAACCACCCGCGGTCATCTGCAACTCAAAAGTCATAAGCCACTTGCTGGCTGGTCGTTGGTCTAGCGGTTAGTGTATGCGACTACTGATCAAGAGGTCTTGGGTTCGATTCCCGGATAGGGCCAAAAAGTGTTATTGAGTTTTTTGGATTAAATAAATACTTAATCCACATTCCTTGGAGAACACGTAAAGCCGTCGGTTCTGAACCTGACCTATCCCCGGTCGAGTCGCATAACCGTCGGATCGTGATCGGATTGTGAGAGTGCGGGAACAGAGAGTGCACCTGTGTTTGCGCACACACTTGTACACTCTAATATCTCCTGCGTAGTTAGTCTTCGTTGAGACTGGCCGCCGTGGCCGAAATCGGTTAGAAGTACGTCATCAATTTGTTTTTTTAATTGTATTTTTTAACATTCAACATGCAGTCCTCAAAATATAACTTGATGTCTATGACAGATGGCTACGAAATCGACGAATGTAACTTTGAACCAACGATTTCATGTTCATATCATCTATATTAGCATTCTGTACCTTTTTCTTTTTTTTTAACGTGCGGAAACCCCCTCGGGCCGTCACTCCACCGGAATTTACGGCGGGGTGGTGTGTCGGAATCAGACCGACTAAAACCACACGGTGTGCCACTCTGCGCCTGACATAGGAGGGATCCGGGAACAGCTGCTATTACGACATCCATATCTTTCATTCTTTACCTACCAATTTTATCATTAATTAAGTTAATACACACAAAAAATATAAAAAATGACACCATAAATGTACCACGTAAGTTCTAAAATGACATTAGTGACAATTGTCACAGAGGTCAAGTTATATCGTCAGAATTGTGATGCCATGTAGAAAAATAAAAAATCAATGTGGTATTTATGATAAACGAATTATAAAGTACGTTGCCACCTTTTGAATTCTCCCCCAGAAACACGGAAGAAGGGGGTTTGAGTTCCTTTGACTACTCCCTTAAGTGAAAAGCAACGAAAAACAACCCTGGTCTATTTGATGTATTACACTTCCCAATCTACCCGTACGTGTAACATTTCTTTCCATATCATCATCATCTCATGCTGAAAGACGTCCACTGCTGGGCATATTTTCTTTAAGAGCCTGCCAAAGTGACTTTACTTGATGGAAAGTATAAACAGAATCAAGGTTTGTGGACACCATACTCATTGTGAATGGAGACAATGCAGTATACTGACCCACACTATGGCGCCCTAGTATGATGCCTTTTCACGCACCGCTTGGGGATATACAAGGCATAACTGTCAGGGGATATACAACAGCATAAATGGACCTCCAAGGCTCTACTGGTCCTGTGCCGCCCGTATCCTACCACTGCCTTCCTTTATTGTCTTCCAGATTCATGAGGCTGTTTCCTATTACGTCAGAGGGACTCCAAATTACAGTTGGCATTGTAAATTTCTATAATATTGTCACCTTTATAATACTCTGAAAATCATTTCCCCGCTGCCTTTTTTGTTAATTTAGTTGCCTTTAAGTCTTACGACACGGCTAAACTTTGTATTTTTATGTGGAATGAATGCCATCGGCCCTCCATGACCCAAGTAATAGGCGATATCGAAGTTCTGTAGAGTCTGTTGTCACTTTTAAGGGTTTAAACTAGCCGTAACGATGTCGAAAGGTAAGAGGGCACCGACGCTGACGGCTTAACGTACTCTCCGACTGATGGAGGTGCCTCAATATGTTAAAAATGATCACCATCATAGACTGGCGTAGCTAGAATTGCTTAATTTTACAACAAGTTGTCCTTACATTACAATTGTTGTTCATCATGATATAGGTGTATTGAAGTCAGTGTTTGTTTTTAAGTTCGTTTATTTAAAAAGCACCGACTTCAATGTGAATTTTCATAACTTGACCTTACTTATTCTTATACCAAAGTTCAACAAACAAAGGTCTAATCTATAAATAGAAAATTGTTTGCCTCGAGTGGCTGTCTCATCAACTCAGAGCCCAGCCCAAGAGGTAGAGGGGGGTAAAACTTGGCATTTTGATAGCTGGTGCTTTTTATTTTGTACGGATTTTTCGAAATTTCACCCACAAATACACCCCCCTCCCCCTCTAAATACAGAATAAACAATTGTATAGGAGTTCGTCATTTTTTAAGTTAGAAGCATCAACTGAGAAGCAACCATGGGAACGAAACCTCGGGAAATAGCTAGTATATATTCATTTAAAAAATTATAAAGTGTTTTGTATTTGTTAGATTACACGCCTAATGTCCTTAACTGTCAGTTAGACTTGAACGATTCTTCTTGTATTAAATGGAGTATTTAGAATAACTATAAACTTCAAAAAATTACGCAAAGTCCTCTAGGCACGAAGCAATGACTATAAAGGGAATGCCTTATGGTCATACTTAGGTATTGTTACACACATTTTCAATTAGTATATATCTCGAAACGTAATTGCCTTAATCCTAAATGCTAATAAGAATTCCCATATAGATTCTTGTACGGGCGCATTACAGTTACAAATTTATTCCACTAATTTTAAATCAAGGTTTTTTTACGTTATAAAGTATAAATCAATATTGTTTCTACACATAAATACACTACAAATACTCAGGCTCACACAAGGTACTCTTTATATTTTTTTAAAAAGTATAAACAGAAAGAATCAAACCTTATTATTGACTATGGTATTATTAGAACATAGAGAAATGTCAATTACATGTCCACGAAAAAAAAAGGAAATTGTTAAACCATGAATCACATTTTCAAATATTGTCACTGCAAAAGAATTCGTGAGCCAACACATTTTCCTGTGCACATTCGGAAAAAAAAATAGGCCCCAGAACTGTGTTCTAATAATCTTATCGGCACTTGTATGTTACATGAGGCAAACATTAATTCGAGTTATGACCGATAAAAAACTTAGCGCTATCATGCTATTTTTTTTCAAACACTCACCGAATATCGGCAATTAAACACTTTCCGTACGGTCTAACGACGTGAACCACAATGGGGACGGTTCTAAAGCGAACATTTGGCTGTTCCCAAAATAGTACCATATCGCAGGCCCCCAACTAAAGTTATAAACATTCGGCGCACACATGCAAATAGCCTAAATAAAAAAATCAATATTTAAACAATCATAAGGTCGACGACGCAACGTTATATTATTCTAGTCGTCGGCGCTCGTAATTCTTAGCAACTACTCAACAATATGGTCGGTGCTCATTTTGCTGAAAAAATGTGACTTTTCACAACCTTCGTATATGGGAAAACTACCAAAATAGACTTAATACTCACAGTTGTAGGAGATCCAGCGAACTACACATCACTACACATCACGTATGCAATTAGTGGCCGTCGTCTTGTTTTTTTTAAACGATGAAAAATCAATAATTTTTAAGAGAACAAAATTTTGATCATATTTTTCCGTCGGGCCCCCGCAACCCTCGGTCTCGCTCACCGACACTTAAAAATGAAAAACCCATTGCAAGAAAACTGTGGAACCGAAAGAGATGCATATACGTCGCCGATTGTAAATAATGACGAGAACGAATCATAACAAACGAGAGAGATACACGATACACTGGAAAAGCATTTAACAATAACAATGTTACATTACGTAACATTACAATTACTCAATATAATTATGTACTTACCATTTTTTGTTGTAAATGTAGACGTAGGAACAATAAATTAAAGAGTTTTACACGACTTTATAACATCGCGAATGCATTTTGACGCGAGTAACCATCCGTCAGACGGCCGCCATTTGCAATTAGTGTGCATCTGACTCGGTTCTTGTTAGCTACCTCATTCATTTACATTCTAATAGGAAAAAATTCAGATGGATAAAATTGATTGTGTTGATTTTTGTTTTTAAATATACTTACAAAATTAAGAATGATAGCATAAAATTAATCTGTTTAAATTATTTCTTCATATGCCTGGCCGGAAAGTTATATTTAATGATACGGCAACATTTTTCACTATCACATGTGTTTTGCTAAGTGGGAACGAGGCGGGAATATTTTTCACTTTAAATTTAATTTAATCAATACATTAGTTTCACAAAGGAAAATCTTTGTATAACCTTAAAAAATAAAATATGGAACATGAAAAAGTATCGTAATTGGAAGGCCTAATATTGACAAGTAGGACTACAAAAAACAAAACTATTAGACATGCTATATGAAATATAAAAAAATTTGGAAAGTTTTTTTTCTCATACGCCAAAACTAAATTTTGTAACATCATCATCATCATCTCAGCCAAAAGACGTCCACTGCTGGACATAGACCTCTCCCAAGGTTCTCCACAATAGACGCTCACCCCTAATAATACTTAAATTGGCATAATAATATATGAATAAAGATGGACCGATTCATGTTACATTTGGCATTTACCGTCGGAAATTCCATAGCTAATAAAGAATATAAAGAAAGCCTATTATTCTTCAAAGTCCCATCGCTTGAAAAGAGAGGAAAACTGTTAGATGTAGATTTCTTTTATAAATTGTTACACAATCATTTGGATTGCTCAGTGCTTCTCGAAAGGTTGAAGTTTAATGTTTCTTGGGACCATACCATATAAACCTATGGCCATTATATTTTATTTTTTTTATCTGTGGTAACCCCCACGGGCGATCACTCCACCGGAATTTGCGGTGCAGTGGTATGTCGGAATCGGACCGACTGAAATCACACGGTGTGCCACTCTGCGACTGTAGTAGGAGGGATCCGGGAATTGCTGTTTTTAGCTATCCAGACCCAAACCTATAGCTATTATGGTGCAGCCTTTTCGAAGCATACATTTACATGAATATTGCAAAAACTAGTCGAGGTTTTTTTATGAGATATCACAAATGTCGCACACTATTATTTGAAAATATATTCATATAATCACTTGGCCTAATTAATGCCTACTTATATAATTTTAATATTTTTTTAATGTAGTGTAGGGCGCCCTGTGGCATGATGGACCGACGACTAGACCGACTAGAAAGTGGCTAGCAGCGGATGGATGCGGATTGTACAAGATAGTTAGCGGGATAGTTCCTTGGGGAAGACCTTCGTTCAGCAGTGGACGCCGGTAGGTTGACTTGAATACAATTTTAGTTATTTTAATTTTCGTCTTAAATCTTATTGTAGACAGTTTTTTTTATATATTTCATTTTGTTGACGCCTTTTTATTTTCATCTAATTCAATTTTATACACATTAATTGTAGCATACTTACTGAAATATCCTTATTAATATGATAAAAACGAGTGTGTTTGTTTGTTTGAATGTTTGTCTTTCTTTCACGTCCCAAAGGATCGATTTTATGGTGTGATTTTTGTGTCTAAAGATATTTAGGAGGCTGAATTTTGTTATAGGCTATTCGTTGCCATGAGAAGATCCATTATGATGTGTATTTGAATCATTTCAAATTTTACAAATTCCAATAGATGGCGCTATTAGGTTTTTTCAACCGATTGCATGCGGTACAGAATCTGAACTCGTTATTGATAAACATTTTAATATTTTTTTTCCTTTAAATATCGTAAATGCGGTTTGTAAGTTTGTTTGTATGTTTGCTACTCTTTCACACAAAAACTACTGTACCGATTTAGATAAAACTACAGTAATATAGCTTATACATCAGAATAACACAGGCTATTACCATGATAGTCGCCATACAAGTGGACGGTACCACAAGCAAAAATTAATTTTGTATAATTTTAGCTGTACTAACTAATAAACTGATCTCGTCATCAAAGCTCAAAGTTAGGTGAATTTAGTATGTCAGTAATTACTGTAAAAAGTTTATTAATACCTAAATGTTAACAAATCTTCGTCATGACGCTCTTCGGCATTCGGCAAATTCTGTGTCAAGCCATTATTTTATTGCTTCATACACATACAATGTGTCGTACATAGACCATAGGATTAGTCTCTACCAAACACGGCTATAGAAATTTTCACTTTAAAAGGTAGCAGGAGTCAGTAGAACTTTCAAATCAATACCAGAAACCGGTAGATACCAAATTTGGGGTGGGCCAACAATTTGTTAACATTTGAATCTAACATCCCGCGCAAACATGTTACGGGAGTTCTTGGGACCGATGCTACTTGGAATTTGCTGGCTACAATTGTAACATATGATTTCAACAAGGTGGAGCCACTTGTCACACATCTGCCGGTGGTCAGACATGTTTCCGCAAAAGCTGTTTTCCGCTCAAAAATCTAAGTCTCTCCGCAGCAGACTTCTTTTTAGGGGGTTATTTGAAGAATCGTGTCTACATCAATAACCTAATACACTACTAAAACTAAAAGAAAAACCAGTGAAGAGATGTCGGCGATCTCACGGTCTCTGCCGACGTGTATTCGAAAACTTCGGTGCTCGCTTAGAAGAGTGCAAATGTCGAAACGGTGGCCATTTAGACGATGTAATTTTTAAACAATAAATACCAACTAATTAGCTTTCTTGTACATACAGAACTTTTATAATATATCAAATGGTTTTTTTTATACAATTTTTTCAAAGTTTAACTAATTCGTGACCCACCTGTAGTTGTTTATTTATTTACTAGTAAAGCTGGCCAAAGTGACTACTCTGTCTAATGGAAAGCGTGAATAGAATCCAAGAGCTGTGGTCACCATACTCATTGTGAATGCAAGCAATGCAGTTTGGCGACCCACATTATGGTGAGATGCACCCCCCACTTGGGGACGTAAAAGGCATCACGATAACTGTCACCCCTGCATCAATGGGTCTCCGGTCGCTCTCACCAACGAAACACAGCAACACAGATGCTGTCGCTTTAGGTTGGTGTTCGGTAAGAGGGTAGTAGTGCCCCGCTCGAGCACTTTAATAAGTTTGCAACAGCAATTACATAAATGAAAAACAAGAAATAGATGGTAAATATATGTTTTATTTTAAAACAATAGTGTTAAAGAAAAATTAGACCAATATCTTCTATAGCAGAACTTCTTTGCTCAAATTGTAAATACTCCACCTGAAACATATAAATATTCTATCAAATACATAGATATACTAAGCTTGTTACACCGTGTGGTGACGGATTAAGAATACATAGTGTGACCACTCTTATTTATCCCGTGGGTGTCGTAAGAGGCGACTAAAGAAACAAACTATTCAGGAAAATATCACTATAAAGAGAAGGAAAAGTTGAAGCAAACTATACCAACCCGTCTGGCCAGTGTGGCATAGTAAGCCAAAATTTCCTTGCTAAGGAGGTGATGATCATGACTGTTACCCCAAAGGGGTTTATCAAAATAATTCAATCTTATTTACTTAACAGTTATGTAGGTGGAAGGGTTTTGACATTAATTGAAAATTTTTGGCATCGGTTGTTCCCAATCATTATTATATATGTACTCATTTCTTCACTATGTAGGAAGTAGACTACTATATAACTACTGACATCTTGTCATAAATTATGCAGCTTTTGTATTACAGTTACTAAACGACTGGTATTAATATTTTTCTTGTTAAATATGATTTCAGCGGGATTCGAACTCGCAGTCTTTGGTGTTGTCATACACACTAAGCCATCCGCATATCAAACAAATAACTTGTATATTTTTAAACATGATCAGATACAGATTTAATGATGGTGCTCATCACACAATTATTTTTTCTAAGTGGGACTCGAATTGAGATTTTTTTACACATGGTGGTGGGTAAAGATACCAGCTGCGTATTTGCGCGTTTTAAACATACCACCATGATGTGTAGGAGGTTTAAGTCCGCCACCATGATGTGTAAGTGGTTTAAGGCCGTGATCATAATGTGTAAGGGGTTTAAGCCCGCCGCCACGATGTGTAAGGGGTTTAAGCCCGCCGCCACGATGTGTAAGGGGTTTAAGCCCGCCGCCACGATGTGTAAGGGGTTTAAGCCCGCCGCCACGGCGCGCAGGCGGTGGAGCGTACCTGCTAGCGTGGTGGTGGGGTGGGGCGGCTCAGGCCGTGAGCAGGTCGGGCGCGGAGGAGGCCAGCAGGTCGGCGGCGCCCCGCACGGCGCGGCACCACGCGTCCAGGCGCTGCGCCAGCGCCGCCGCGCCCGCGCGGGGCAGCGCGCGCGGCCGCACCCAGCCGATGTGCGCGCAGCTCGACACCTGCACGCACCGCACCGCGTTATACTACTGTGGCCATTTCACATTATAGCACAAACAAAAATATATGACAGCGCCATCTAGCGACATCTTCAGGTACCGATAGCCCACCAGGCATGATCACCTCGCCCGATCGGAGGATCTTCGCTTTGTGTCAGAGGGACATGACACCCGTTCCCTCCACACTATACTAACGCTACTTATTATGCGTGTGGTGTCAGATTAACGATACACTGTCACCCCCCATATTCACCTCATGGGTGGCGTAGAAAATTATGCCGGACAATATCACTACAAAGAGAAGGAAAATTTGATATACGAATCTGTCTAGCCCGGGTGATATAATAAACCAAAACATCCTTTTTAAGTAGAAGCCTATGCTTACAAATTAACTAAGGTTACGGTCAGCCTATTCGAGCAAAAAGACCTCGTTCCAAACTCTGACGTCATCGCTCTTTAAATTTTATACTTTGCCGTCGATCTCATGTCTTCATTTTGTAATTAAAATATTACACAACACACCGTACTTCTTAAGACTCTAAATTATACCTGAAGCAATAGAAATAAAGAGACCTCTTTGGATTATTTCAATGTTTCTTCTTAGAGTGAGTCTTAAGACTTAACCAACGTCTTTAAACTGTAAGTCCTACTTGTAAGTGTCTATACAGATTTTTTTATACAAATAAATTAATAAATAAATTTATTTATACATTATGCACTTTATGTACATAGGCGGACTTAATGCCTAAGGCATTCTCTACCAGTCGACCTTTGGGTGATGCAGAGAAAATAGGAAGTAGGTGCGTTTCAGGTGATGTTGAATAACAGAAGTAAACATATATGTACAAACTTATCATATACTAAAATTTATATAAATACTTAAATACATACTTAAGTTGATATAAATCTATATACATACATACATACACAAATAAATATCATAACAAGTATAAGATGATAATCATGTATTGGTGGATTCTGACAGTTGCTTCAGTAAACACTGCTTCACTTTTTTTTGAAAGAAAAAGCGTTGGTAACCATCCTGACCTAGAGAGGAAGCTCATTCCAGAGAAGAACAGACTGCACAAAGAAAAATAAGCCAACAAACTCAGATGTATGGGAGGGGCAACGAAGGTAAATATTTCGGACATTTGACACACAACGCCATCTAGTTTCCAACTAAGCAGAGCTTGTACTATGATAACTAGACTGACTGATACAATACTTATATACTTTTTTTTTGTAAATACGTACATATTATACATAGAAAACACCCAAACTTCGAAACAAATATATGCAGATCATACAAACATTTGGTCCGACCCGGGAATCGAACCCGAGACCTCAAGCACAGCAGTCGCATCCACTGCGTCACCGAGGCATTAAATTATTTATTTATTTTTTCATTAAATTCATTTATCATTACTCTGTAACCGCTATCAATTTGAACCCGCACTAGGAATACATCATGAAAGCCCTTACATACAAGAAACTGACACAAAAACATTCAGGCCACACATTTGTAGACCACAGAAATGGTCCTATGTGGAGGTCTACGACAAATTTTTGCATAAAATCGCTCGTTAATTCCGTCTTCACCCTAAAAAAAACAGACATATTTAGCGCCCACATTTTGCAGTAAATTTTTTTTGAACGCCCGCTCTAGGAATGTGCCCTATGTCACGGGGGACTTACAAACATACCAGAAACGGACACAAAGAACACCCAGACTCGGAACAACAGTTTCTCGTTATTCGACTCACTCGATCTCACGAATAATTCGTATAAATAATCGCTTAGGGGTTGCCTCGCCTCTTCACAGGGCACTAAAACCCGTATTTCAAAGCGCGTCTCAAGTCTGAACATCTGAAGTTAGTTCACATCGATACTTAAGCGTTATTCTTATTATAGAATGCGTTTTGAGTGTTCTCTGTTGAAACATTTGATTGGTTTTAACTGCCAATCTGTTCTCAATTACGTTTTCGTTTCATTGGCATTATTACGTATTACGCAGCAAATTTTATCAAAATATATATTTTGAAACATAATTTCTATTAATTTCTTTATAATAGACTATTTGCTAGTGTAGTAATTAAAACATTCTTGTCACAAATACTGCGGTGTCTCAAGACAAAAGTCTGACCAGTGTGTGTTGCCAGTGATGAATTACGGCACAGAGACGTGGTCGCTCACTATGGGCTTGATAAGAAGGCTCAAAGTCCCGTAACAAGCAATGGAGAGGGCAATACTCGGAGTTTCTTTGTGAAATCGCAGATCCGCAGACGAACCAAGGTCACCGATATTGCCAGTAAAATTGCTAAACTTAAGTGGCAGTGGGCGGGACACATTACACGCAGAAACGATGGCCGATGGGGCCGTAGTTTTGGAGTGGCGACCGCGTACTGGGAAACGCAGCGTTGGTACGCAACCCACAAGGTGGTCTGACGACCTGGTGAAGGTCGCGGGAAACTGCTGAATGCGGGTGGCACGGGACCGGCTGTTGTCGAGAACCTTGGGGGGAGGCCTATGTCTAACAGTGGACGTCTTTTGGCTGAGATGATGATGGATTACAACATATTAATAAGAACCAGATTGTCCAAAATTAGTTATAATAAAATAAATATTTAAATAAAATGAGTAGTTATTAGCTATAACGGAACGTTCAAATTGTTATCTAATCCTGTCAAGTTGAATTGTCAAATGTGACTTCGTCCGCGTGGATTTTTTTTATAATTCCAATATTCTAAAATGTAAGTAGCCTAAGTTTTTCCCTATAACATCAGCTATCTGTCAGTAAAAGTCCCGTCGAAATCGGTCCAGCCGTTTCAGAGATTAGCGAGAACAAACAGACAGACAAAAATTGTAAAAAATGTTATTTTGGTGTATGCATCGTATGTATATTCATATGCATGTAGTAAAAAGCGGTTATTTCAATATTACAAACAGACACTCCAGTTTTATTTATATGTATAGATAATAATATTACAGTTTTGCCAAAAAACCAAAAGGTTGTGGTGATTTTTGATTAAATAAATACTTGATATGTAAGTGAATATCAATTAAAGTTAATCTTTTAATTATTCAGAAACAAATCCTCGTTAAAACACGTTCATTTCTCCTAAAACACCGTTTGAGACTAGCTTCAGCTTGTCTCACGTATACAGAGATCATAGCTGTGAAAATCTATACTTGAGCGAAGATCTAATATATAAAATTCTCGTGTCACAGTTTTCGTTGCCATACTCCTCCGAAACGGCTTGACCGATTGTGATGAAATTTTTTGTGCTTATCCGGCATCTATGAGAATCGGCCAACATCTATTTTTCGTCCCCCTAAATGTTAGGGGTAGTACAACCCTAAATTTTTTTTTTATTTTTTAGACAAAATTTTTAATTTCTATTTTTTATGATACAAAAATACATACAATCCTCAATTTTCACCCTTCTACGATCAACCCTTATTTTTTAATAGCCATTTTAGTAAAAATGGCAAAACAACGTTTGCCGGGTCAGATAGTTTCGATATAAAAATCGTTCTATAACAAGCTGACACTCACTTGAGTATGGATCAGTGAATCTCGTTTTAAGTAACGTTCAACAATAAATTCTCTACTTAAAATCAGTTTTAAAACTAAATTCACGACTGAGACAATTTTTAAAATACGGGCCAGAGTTCTCAAGGCCCATTGATGCAAGGGTGACAGTTATCGTGGTAGCTGTGTAAGCCTTACACTGTCACGATGACTGTCATGCCTTTACGTCCCCAAGCGGGGTGTGAAAAAGCATCTCACAAGACCGCCATAGTGTGGGTCACCATACTGCATTGTCTGCATTTGCAATGAGTATGGTGACCACAACTCTTGGATTCTATTCATGCTTTCCATCAGGCAGAGTAGAGTCACTTTGGCAGGCTCTTAATTTTTTTAAAAAAAGGAAAAGTGTATTTCTTTCTACCCCACATCTTTAAAAATAAATTAAATAGAGCTCACCTGATCAATATGTCCTCTGATTAGTTTCTCAGCCAACGCCTTCATAACTAACAGTTCCACCTCATCAAGTGGAACTCGCGCTTCTCTTGCTATCTCTGCGAAGGTGAGCTTGCGTTGAGCTGATGTGCGGTTGAAGGCCATCTGAAGTTAAAACGACCAAAATAAGTAACGTCTTCCACAAAGAAACACAGAACGTTCAATTAATGCGATTGCCACATACAGCGCAAAACAAAAATATGTACTACAGCGCCATCTAGCGAAGACACATCAAACTACGAAGCAACTACTAATCCTGAATCGCGATATAAAAATCATGCCGCTAGACATGATCATCTCGCCTAGTTGGAAACATGACACCAGCTCCCTCCACAACGTTATTTTTTTTATTACAGGATAACAAAAAACAGACGGTTTTCAACTATAATATCAATTTCACATAGAACAATTTGAAAGAAAAAAGAATAGAATAGACAATGATGGAAAAGGCATATTATTTAGTATAAAATCTTCCAAATCTCATAAAGATGGACGGATGTATGCGCCTGCCAATCAAGAACTCTCGAGTTTAATTCCCGGGTTGGACCAAGAAAGTGTTATTAAGCTTTTCTGATATGACATATATATGATAAACAGTCCGGAGTCTGGAAGATCTGTCCCTGGTCGTATCGTAGATTGTGAGAGTGAGGGAACAGAGAGTGCACCTATAGATGGCTGGTCTCCCTTAACACTGGACGCTGTGGCCAAAATCGGCTAGAAGTACATCATTACTGTAAAGTTTCATCTAAATCCGTTCAGTTATTCTTGCGTGAAAGAATGATGATGATGATGTTGTCCGGTACCCATCCTGAAGTAAGAAAGCGTATGTACACACTGACCTCCATAAGACACAGTATAGCGATCTTCTGCCTAAGTTGCCGGTCAGCCCGCACCAGGTCTGGATGATGTGCCTGAGCTCGGACCCTCTCAAAGGCAGCCACGTCTCCAGCGGCCACCGCACGAACCAGTTCACACGCCCACGCGTCTGATGTACCTTCCAGAGATTCGAGGATTGGATGGGCGAGCTGAAACATCACAAATAATTAGGATAATCAATTTAAGTGTAATAAGTGGTTGTGGTGACGGATTAAGAAAATCGTGTTACTACCCCTATTCATCCCGTCGGTTTCGTAAAAGGCGACTAAGGGAGCTAGCAAATAAACCAATTTGTCTGGCCAGCAGGTCAATGAAAGGCCTGTATTCAGGCATGATGAGGGGTGTGTCAATAAGTGGTAACCAAGTAGGTGAAATCAGCCAGGTCAGTCTATAGATGGGTGATCATATTGAGGTCCCTCTGTGCCTCTGAGAAGCATATTAATGGCCGTAGTACGTATATACAAACCCAGTTTCGCATGTTACAGGAATGTGTATTCTAATATGGACTTTATGTCGTGCGATTAAGGTGTATTATAACATGTAATTGCAAGCCAGTTTACTACAATCATACATGCACTTTTGGTCGTAGTTGAACCGTTGTACATTGGGATCCTCTCTTCATTATCAAGTGGAATAACAGTGGTCGCTATATTACACATTGTAGACACCACGAAAATACTGTTTTTTTAATAAATCTTGTGTCCCGGGGACTTTACAAACATATAAGAAACGGACATAAAGAACACCTAGACTCAGAACAACATTTTTTGGGTCACACAAAGTGTTGGCTCATGTGAGGTTTGAACTCACAACACTCAGCGCAGTAGAGAGTGGCGTGGCGATCGCTAAAACCACCACGCCACCTGTGCAGTCAGTATTTCATTGAAGATTACAGATTTTCTGTGTGAAAAGCGAAAGCGTTTTTTGACTGACAGCTGTAAACGCGTGGACAGGGAGTAGTCACTTCCGCTTAAGGTGATGTGTGAAAGCGGTGACGAAGCGGGGTGGTGTAAGCGAGGTAGGATCTAAAGTCGTCGTTTCTAATAGGCCAGATGACACCTTAGTCAAATTAGTTACTCTTTATCATCTGTCAAAACGACAATTTTGTATGAAAAATGTACTAAATACTACATTGTGACGTCACCGTTTTAGACCACTCAATTGAACAACATATTTCACTGTATATTTGATTGAAATTCGTAATAATAATAAAAAGCTATGTTAATTATATTTTCCGAGATGTTTCGCGATATTAGTTTTAACGAAGTGGACGATTTATTTACGATACAGTCATCTACCCAATTGTCATACGAACATTTTTGCCAATCGTAGCCGACAATTTTTTGTAAAAGTCTCGCAAGTTGATATTGCGAATGGCGGCCATCTTGGTGACGTAGTCGACGCGCACCGTCAGTACCGTTCGCAAGGTCAGCCCGTGTTTACGTGCTTACGCGCTTCGAGTACTTGTTACCTATAGCTTTTTGTTTTATTGTTGGCTTTTGTTGTTTACTTTTGTTACCCGTTACCCGTTAAAATGAGTAAGAAATTAATTAACAGTCGTGCACGTGAAATGATAATTAAAGTGGATAATTATAATGATTGTTTTTTATAAGCAGCATACAAAACTAATCTTTTAAGGGGCCGAAATTTCTTAGAAATATACCTATGGTCATAAACAGCCGTCTCGCTATTACAAGTAAACCCATAACCCTAGCTTATTTACTTTTTACTACAAGTTTTTTGCTATCTGTTCTTTTATGCGACGGATGACGTCACGTAGCTGTTATTGTGCCAAGGTAGGGCTAGTGGGGGGGGTGCGCACTCACCAGCTCGCCCAGGTCGTAGACGGTGGGCGCGATGACGGCGGCGAGCGCGAGGCGCAGGGCGGTGGCGCGGCGCTCCTCGGGCGCCAGCGCCGCGCCGCCGCCCGCGCAGCCCACGTAGCGCAGCGCGCAGCGGTAGTAGCGCGCCATGGGGCCGCGCACCCTGCCGACCACACACGTCACTGTCACTACCCTGCCTTCTCTATAGCTCCACGAGTAGCAGAGCTTGTGCTATCGTAACTAGACTCACTGATACAATACTTAAGTGCTTTTTGTAAATACATACATATTATACACAAAAACGACCAAACTTCAAAACAAATTTGGTCCGACCCGAGAATCGAACCCGAGACCTCAAGCACGGCAGTCGCATTCGCAGTTGATTACGTTCAATAAGGATTGCCTTAAAACACTTGTCAGAACTTTTTTTCGATTTTATAGTAAGCATTTTTAATCATTACGAAGTAATAATAATATTTTGGATGTTGAAAAGAGTTCAATTGAGTACAATACGACTTAAGGCCGTCTGTGTCCACCGGTCCGTAAAATCCAATCAATACGTCAATCGATCCAAAATCACACATATATACATACTAATCAAATTAATGACTGTAGTACTAAGTATAAAGGGTGGACCAAGAATTCGTTAACATCTGAATCTAGCATCCCGTGCAGAGCACGGAGAGGGCTCTGATCACTATCTCTTTTCTCAGAAATTTTATCGCAATGAATCACTACATGGGACCGCAGCACACTTACTATATGAAACAATTTTATTTAAGCGACAGTTCGCTTTTTCGTGTTAATCCGATTTATGCTTAAATCAGCGTCCGAGTGCTCCTTCAATAAAGAAATGGGTGAAGTTCGAAAAGACGGGATCTACACTAAATGTGAAACAAACTGGAAGCCCATGGATTTCTCAGAGCGAAGAAAACGTGCAGCAAATTTCCGCTTCTGATCGACGTCATCCAGGTCTATCGACACGCAAAACGTTCGACTAAATTACAGCTATCCCGCACATCATTACGCCGTATTTTGAAATTACATCCATAGTGCAGGTACTAAAACCAAATAATTTAAATTTGCGCAAGTCGTATACCGAAACAATGTTAGAACGATTCAGTAATTTTGATAATATCTTGTTTTCTGACGAAGCCCATTTACACCTCAACGAACACGTAAACAAACAGAAATGCAGGTACAAGAGTAGTGAAAATCCCAAAGCTGAACACGAGAGGCCACTCGATTCTCAGAAGGTTACTGTTAATTCTGCTGCAAAGGTTACGGGAGTTCTTGGGACCGATGGTACTGGAATTTGCTGGCTACTATCGTAACACATGGTGTCAACAAGATGGAGCCGCTTGTCACACATCTAACGAGTCCCTGCCGCTAATTTCCAGACGAGGTGACATTACATGGCCACCCAGAAGTCCAGATCTATCCCTAGTAGACTTCTTTTTAGGAGGTTATTTGAAGAATCTTGTCTACATCAATAAACCAAATACACTACGTCAACTAAAAGAAAAAATCAGCGAAGAGATGTCGACGATCTCGCGGTCTCTTTGCCGACGAGTATTCGAAAATTTCGGTGCTCGCTTAGAAGAGTAAAAACATCGAAACGGTGGCTATTTAGACGATGAAATTTTTAAATAATAAATTCCAATTATTTAGTTTTCTCGTAAATATACAATTTTTGTAATATATCAAATGGCTTTTTTTAAACCATTTCTTTAGATGTTTACTAATTCGTGGCCCACCCTATAGTATGTTTGGGGTGCTTCAGCTTTTCTAGCAAGAAACAATAACCATATATAGTCACTTACCTGTAATATTCCGAGGCAAGCTTATAAAACCGACCATGCACGGGAGTGACCCCATCAGCATCCTCCAAACTACCCTCAAGTTGTTCTATAATCTTCTCTGTAGCATCAAGGTCATTCAGCTGTTCCAGGTAGATTTGGCCTTGAAGTACCTGTTATATGAAACTTTATATAAATAGATGGGTTTCTCTTTTAGAATAAAAAATAATAATTATATGGTATATATTTTTAAATAAATATTTCAGACATCTGTCACACGGTATCTAGTCCCACTTGGTCTAGTCCCACTATTGGTACTAGACAACTGATATACATACATAAATATTTTTGAAGTTACACTTCTTTTGGTGTGATTGGGAACAAAGATGAGAGTGAATTCTTACGATGCGCGCGCACACCGACAGATGAAAGCAACAGTCTGAAGTTAGTTGCTACCGACAGAAAAAAGCAACAGTCTGAAGTTAGTTGGCACCAAAGAAGTATAACTTCTTATGTGCGTTCATGAGTACATACACTCTTTTTTTTGTAAGTACTTACATATTATACATAGAAAAAACACATATTACATACATAAATATTTGCAGATCATGTATCATATTTCGTTCCACCCGAGAATCGAACTCGAGACTTCAAGCAGCTGTCGCATACGCTACCACTGCGCCACTGAGGCAGTCAGTACATGACATTGTAGTATATATTGCGCTGTATGTAGTGGTTGCCATGCAATGTATTGTGTGATAAGCTAGTATGATGATATCGGATGAATTGGATGAGTTTGTTTGTGGTCATATTCCGTTCATAATAACTTCTCTTAGTATTCATATTGACAAGCCTGTTGGCCTAGTGGTTTGTGATCCTGACTGCTAAGCCCGCGGCCGCGGGTTCGATTCCCACCCAGGACAAATCTTTTTGTGATGACCACGACCATTTGTTGTGTCTGGGTATAATTTATCTATAATATGTATGTATTTAGAAATATATTAGTATATTTATTAGCAGTCTGGTTACCATAGTATAGGCTATGCCTGTATAGGTTCAGAGGGCCCTGTGAGGATTTTCTATTATTATATATCAAATGGGCTTAATAAGAAGGCTCAAAGTAACCCAAAGAGCATTGGAGAATGCTCGGAGTTTCTTTGCGTGATCGAATCAGGAATGAGGAGGTCTGTAGACGAACCTAAGTCACCGATAATACCAGTAAAATTGCTAAACTTAATGAGACCTATGTCCAGCAGGGGACGTATGGTTGAGATGATGATAATATATCAAATAAACGAAAACGCAGAAATGCAGCGTTGATATGCCCCCATAAGGTGGTCCGACGACCTGGTGCAGGTCGCGGACAGCCGCTGGATGCAGGCGGCAAGAGAATGGCTGTTGTGGAGAATCTTGGGGGAGGCCTATGTCCAGTAGTGAACATCTTTTGGCTGAGATGCGATATATCAAACAACAAGCAATGAAAGAGATAGTTTTTATATGTGACACCAAGGGTCTATTAGGAGTTTATTTCACATCAACTCAATCATCTGACACCATTCAGCGTTGAGGTTAATGAAGATTTAAGTATGTGTGGTGTCCTGAACGGGTCACTGTGATGGTCGAGTAGCAATGACATAAACTCATTTCCGTCTCCTAGCCAGCCACAGCTGCCGGTCTCAAGAGAGATCAACCAACTAGGCAGGAGATATTTTGGGGCACAAGTGTGAGTGCAAACACAGGTGCACTCTCTGTTCCCTCATTCTCACAAACCAATATAATGGATAATAAAGTCATACTGGACCCTAAGATCGAAACACCATAGCCACAACTTCAACTTAACTTCTACTGTCTTTGATCTCATACTTTTCGCACTAGGAATATATCCTGTGTCAAGGGGACTTCATAAACATACATGAAATGGACACAAAGAAAACCTAGACCGTGGACACTAAATTATGGATCTCATAAAGTGTTGTCCCATGTGGGGTTTGAAGCCACAACATTCAGAATGACAAAATATGGCAACCATACATACCATACATGCAGTCTACCCTCTAACATAAATAATACATTGTCATATCTACCTTACAAAGTGCAAGTGCCTCATCGTTAATTTTAACTTTTCCTTCCACCTTCTCCAGGAAGGCGATCGCTTCTTTCTTGTTGGTATATTGCTTTATGACATGAGCTATGATCTCAACTAAGGACAACGGGTTGATTCTGAAACGTGAAACATACCAAAATGTTATATTTGTCAATAATTTTCTTTTAAAGTAGAGTTAAGCAAACAAACTAATAGAGATTGATGGTGAGCGACTTGTCACCCTTCATGGGTAAGTCACCATCTCACATTTAACTTAAGAACTACAAGAGTGTGGTAACCTTTGGGATTCTCACTCCATAATTAGTAGTTTTACGCTGAAGCAGTGCTTATTAACTTGTACTATGGGTCCTAGACAACTTATACTTTGCTTTTTTAGTAAATACATACACACTATACATAGAAAACACTCAAGCTCTGAAACAAATATTTGACGATCATACAAACATTTAGTCCGACCCAAGATTAAACTCAAGGTCTCAAGCACAGCAGTATATACTACCACTGCACCACCGAGGCAGTCAAAGTAACATCAAATGAAAGTAACACTTACTTGTTCTCAAATGTACTAATAAAATTGTTATATAGTTGGATAAGGTTGTCTTTAGACTGCAGGGAAGGGTGCTCAACCAACTCCTGAATCTTCAGAGTAAGCTGGTGCCATAGTCTGGAAATGTTAAATAGAAAGACATTAATATATGCTAGAATAAAGAATAAATCAGAGAGATGACATCTATCGGTTTAACAAGTTTTATGGATTCAAGTTTTCTATGTGGTGATAGATTAAGAATACAGGGTGTTCATCCCATGGGTGTCGTGAGAGCTGACTATGTGAGAGGTGGTGGTAAAAAGAAGTAAAACTTGAAATAAACCCTATATCAACCCGTCTGGCCAGTGTGGTATAGTAGGCCAAAAGCTCTTTTCTAAAGGAGGCCTATGTCCAGAGGTGGACTGTTGAACACTGTTGATGATGCATGGAAGTTGACTAGTCTAAAATGTAGATGATGACCAAAGAATGGACAGACTGGATAGACTTTAATATACAGTATTGGTTCTACTCAGAATTGGGTAGATGCCTGTTTCGGAAATAAATACCAATGTCCACTTCATTTAAACTAATATCGCAAAACATCTTGGAAAATACAATTAACATAGCTTTTTGTTACTAATACGAATTTCAACCAAGCATACAGTGAAATATATTGTTCAGTTGAGTAGTCTAAAACAGTGATGTCACAATTTTGTATTTAGTACATTTTTCATACAAAATTGTCGTTTGGACAGATAATAAAAAGTAACTAATTTGACTAAAGTGTCATGTAGCCTATTAGAAAAGAGTGCACGAGGTCTCCAAATTGAATTGTTCAAATAACTTATGTTACTTCAGTACTACAGTTCTAAGTAACATTTCATTTTGAAGAGAAGTTAACACAAAAAGGAAATAATAATAATAATTTTATTTTTCTCATCACAAATGTATGCAGTACTGTGTAGCTGCTTAATCTAAAACACATTATAAGGAACATTTGTAAGAGACTGGTTTCCGAGACAGCTATTGGAATATCTGTGTTACCGGTCACTAGGCCCTCAATATAACAATAGAACAGACTCATGTTTAGGTCTGGAAAAAGATTAATCAATGAGTCATGAGACACATTATATGGGTGAGTTTAGGAGTCGGTAAAGGTGGTAGTTATGAGGAGGTGTCTTACCAAGTTTCTTCTAGAACCTACTACTTGGAGAATTGTTTCAAAACTGTTAGTCATGCTATTTGGCTGAAATTTGTTTGTTTTGACTTTAATTATGGCAAAAAGCGAGGTCTGTAGTCACCTGATGCATATATGCTAGATTGAGAACGTGCGATCATGACATATCATAATTTAATTACACAAAGTTACTTTTAGAAGTCTAACTAGCAGGTAACATTTAACCTCAATAGCAATAACAATAATTAAATGTATTAAATATAATAACGTTTGAAGGAGTACTGAATAACTATAATAATAAAGGTGTTTTGTGTTTTCACTGTACAAGAAATAATAGAATGCAATAATAGTACAAAAACAAAGTAATGCAAAACACAAGTCATCAAGACCTGACATAAAAAAATGTATATTCCAAAAATGTAAATACAACAACGTGTGGTACTCACTTTTTATTGTACAGTTCCTCTAATTTAGCCCAATCCGAAGCCAAATCAGGCTCGGCGGTTTGTTTTCGAGCTAAAAAATCGTTTACATCGATGACTGCAAATTTAACCGCGGCCATTTTTTAAGTTTAGTTACTTGTAATGATGTGAAGTTAGAAGCAAACTCAGCAAGTTGCTAACTGTCAAGTCTGTCAACTATAAATTATCATCGTCAAAAGAGAGGCACAGATAACCTGCGCGTTCATCCAACATGAAGTTCGCCTAATGAGCTGCCATCTAGCGTCGACTAGATTCGCAAAGCTACGATTTCTCGACGATAGAAAGCGTTAATAGTTTACTTGGTTAACTTAGTTTATGGTTTCTTTCCGTTGTTAGCTTCCCACAACGTAATCCGACAAATCCTTTTTAATAATATAAAAAATATTAATTTACCATATTAAATATTATGAGAACCTTGGAAAAGTGCTTAAGATACCTTTTAGCCAATAAGAATGCTTATAAATAATTTTATAAGAGATACAATAGTTAGTACATTGTTTTTGTGAACGTGTCTACGTTTAGAGCAATTCCTAACATATTAAACCCACTTCCATCCTTAGCAAAGCACTAATACACAAGATTCTTAAGATACGGTCCAGATGTAATGACTTGTAATCTATTTTCTAGAGACATGACAGGATATTTCTAGAGGGTATGATGAGCAGAATGTCTGTCGAAACTATGCCTTTTATTGATTTTTAAAGAGTTTAAAATTAACTTAGTGTGTTTCTCCATTTGTTTGTTTGTCAAGATTGGATTATTTGTCAACCGACCACGTGAATAATGCTGTTTATAATGATTGAATCTCTTGTTAAATGTCAATCTACGAAAGCCACGTCATCATAATTGTCACTGGTTCATAGTGTAGTATAGCAGAATCCAATTTTATACATTTTTTTTGTATGACATCTTAGTTTCATGTGAAATATTTCATGTGGAGGGTCAGAAAATATTGTTGAAATGGTGACGAGTCGCAACAAATAGTAAATGTAGCAAGTAGAAAATGCGGTGCAACGTTGTCTATGCTTCCTATCTTTTATATTAATTATTTCTATAAAATTATTTAGATGTTTCAATTCTGACAGAAATGCTACGGCCCAATTTTTTCTACTATGTACGTATGTTAGTTTTTTGCGTAAAAGTCTAACAAATTTAAGCCAAAAAGAGCCATAGCATTCTTATACTTAAATTGATTACCTGATATTGTTACTATTGCTCATCAAAGTATGAAAAGAATTAAGTTTATGGGTATTGATAATTTATTCAGCTATTTTAGAACTGTCAAGAAAGAAGCTTCGTCACATATACTGGCAACACCAACTGTTATTTTCTGTTGTTCTAAAGTCAACTCGATCCGTGGTATCACTCTTATCCCCCCTCTGCCCTTCCTCCCCTGAGCTGTCTTGTGCGTATATTAAGCGGGTAATCTAAATGAAAAGAGCTTACAAGTCACACAAACACTGAAATCCGTAAATTACAAAATGGATTTAACCTTCCGTAGAGCGGTACTCCTACTTCTTAATGCATTAAATTTTAGGGATATATAATACAATTCATCCGTCAACAATATTTAACAGTCCACTACTGGACAGAGGACTGTGTCCAGTAGTGGACTGACTTAGACAAGAGACTTTGATCTACTTTACCACGCTGGCCTGACGAGGTGGTTTAGAATCTATTTCAAGGGTTCCTTCTCTTTGTAGTGAAGTTTTAAAGTTGTACTGTGTAGTTAGCTCTCTTTATTGGCTCTTATGACCCCCATAGACTATCCAATAAGACTGGTGACACTGTGTTGTTAATTTTTTTTTTAAGAGCCTTCCAAATGACTCTACTCAGATTCTTTTTATGCTTTTCATCGAAAGCATAAATAGAATCGAGAGTTGTGGTCACCACTCCATTGCGAATGCAGACAATGCAGTATGGTGAACCACACTATATAGCCTAGTAAGATACTTTTCCACGACTCGTTTGGTTACGTAAGAGGCATGACAATCATCGTGGCATTGTATTGCACACACTTATCACGACAACTGTCACCCCTGTATCAATGGGCCTCCGGTTTCGCACTCACCAACGAAACACGACAACACGGATGCTGGCGCTTTAGGTTGGTCTTCTGTGGGAGGGTAGTACTGCCCCGGTCAAGCTGAAATCAGCGTGGCTCTACTACTTATGATAATTAAAATATTTATTGCCACACATTGGAACTAGATAGTTCCAATTAAACTGTAAATGATGATTCAAGTCTACTTCATATGTCTTTGGAAAGTTGCTTGGCTTTTGGGATCCGTTCCAGATTCTGGTAAAAGCGTGATTGAAAGTCTTTTAGAAAAACTCTAACTGTTTTGGCCACATCACAGATTTTAATTTTGACAACACAATAATTCATTTACAAAGTAGTAAAAAAGTTAATTATTTAGTTTTATAAAAAAAAATATTTAATAATAGGTAATAGACTGACTATAACGACTGAAAGTTGTAGTCACGACTATGTCAGTCCAATGTAGTATGTAACAGTAAGTAACAAGATCAGAGCTCGAAACCTATCAAACTACAGCGAGGTGTAAGAGAGGGAGATGTAATAGCACCGAAACTGTTCACCGCAGCGCTAAAAGACGTCTTCAAGCTTCTGGACTGGAATGAACTCGACATATATCAATGGCGAGTATATCACCCACCTTCGATTTGCTGATTACATAGTTGTCGTAGCTGAAACCATGGTAGATCTTAGCACTATGCTCGATGACTTTAGTAGGGTCTCTAAACGAGTGGGTTTCTAAATGAATATGATAAGATTCCACTCAAACTGTCTAATTAGGTAGGTCCAACTTCGAAAAAGGGGATCAATCGTCAGATCCAACTAGGTTGGACAGCGTTCCAGAAGTTGTGTAAGGTTTTCTCGCCACAAATACCGCAGTATTTCAAATAATAGTCTTTAACCAAAGTGTGTTGACTATAGGCCTCATAAAGAGCAATGGAGAGGGCAATGCTCGGAGTATCTCTTCGTGAACGAATCAGGAATGAAGAGATCCGCAGTATATTGTAAAACTTTAATAGTAGTGTTGTGTTTGTAGGTTGCAATAACACTACAGTTCTCATAATCAACACTATTACTTTATTAATTAATCTTTGACAGAGCTTGATCCCCGTTGACATATTGCGTATTGAGTGCCCCCCTTCGTTGCCACAGCGTCTGCTAGAGGCGCTCATGAGCCACACGTTCAGAAACGATTATCGAGGGCCTAACAAGTAGTGCAGGTGCAGGTGCAACCTTAGGAAAGGCCTATTCTATTGTACTCTTTGACACAATCGTACGTACTTACTATATTTTCAATGTGCCGCTTTTGTAAAGTAGCTAAAGGCACTTGTTGGTGCAATACTATTCATTATTGTATTAACGTTATTACTGATATAGGTGTAGTCTAGTTTTAGAAATTGATCACAATTTTAACCGTATTTAATTCTAACTAATAAAATCACATTAATCTTACGTATGTTCATAATTAAACTAAAACCTGAAATGGAACTGACAAAGTATTATCAAGAAGATGACTCGTTCACTTTTCTGTATTTGGTTCAACTTGAATTATTAATATATTACGACTTGATAACGGTTAATTAACCGTTATCAAGTCGCAAAGTCACTGAATCTCTCAAATCTCTGCAGTTGCGAAGAGATGTCGCCTCTTTGGCAGTCTTCTGTCACCTATATTATGGAGAGTGTCCCATCTTCTATCGCCTAGGTCGAGCATTGTCTGCATTCGAAATAAGTATGGCGACCACCACTCTTGGACTCTATTCATGCTCGCAATCAGGCAGAATAAAGTCAAGGCCCGAAAAAATAATAGTGATAGATATAGATTATATTGTTTCAAGTACATCATCATCATCGTCATCATCAACAGCCTTTAACAGCCCAGTGCTGGACATAGGTCTCTCCTTAGCAAGGAGGTTTTGGCCTACTACATCACGCTGTCCAGACGGGTTGGAATAGGGTTTGTTTCAAGTTTTCCTTCTCTTTGTAATGATGTTGTTTTGCATACTTTGGTCCCTTAGTCACCTTTTACGACACCTACGGGATGAATAGGGGTGGTAACACTATGTATTCTTAATCTATCACCACACGGACTTTAAAGTACATCGGTAGGCGCATATTAATTTTAGATTACTCTTTATACTGGACCATCAAAATCATCGTAATACATCCACGAAGTCTGATCAATAATATCTGATATATCTGACGATCATATTGCAATAATATTTATTGTAAATTCATCTACCTAATATAAAGTGACTATAAAATGAAATTGTCCATGTTCACTTTAAATTGTGATGGATATGAAACAACTAATAGAAGTAAATACATACTGAAAAGTATTGAATTGCACTTTGTTTTATAAGTATTTATATTAATTGTCCAGTACCCATAAAACAAGCTCTGCTCAGTTTGGGACTAGGTGGTGTTGTTATATTATGAAAGATGTGGCGACTTCCACATTACAGCACAAACAAAAATATACAACAGCGCCATCTGGCGAAGATACATAGAACTATGAAGTATAAACGAAACGTACGAATGTAATGAACTACGAAGCAACTACTAATCCAGTATCGCGAAATAGAAATCAGCTCGCCTGGTCGGAGGATCCTCCCTTTGTGTCGGAGGGACATGACACCCGTTCCCTCCACAAAAGACATACTCAACAAACAAAATAAATTAATTAACAGATGATAATTTGGCAGGTATGTTCTCGAATACGCTAGAACGAAGGTTAGGAACCTAGATAGATTTCAGGTTAGGAAGTGGTATTAGATTCGTCTTAATTGTCTGAAACTGAGTTTGACATCTCTGTGTACACTGACGCCACCTAGATGCCCATTTTTGGCTATGGCTTTTCATATGCCTTCAAAGATGGTGTTTCTTAACTTCACTCTAAAGTGTGGGGTTAACTGTTAAATAAAACGCATTATTTACTCTTATAAGAACATTTATTTTCTGAATAACTCATTTTCATACAGGCACGCCTCTTTTATTTACTCGTCTTGTAACTATATAAATAAGCATTCTGTGCCTGGGCATAATATATTATTATGTATATACGATGAGACTACCTATTTTTGGCACCCCAGAAATTATTGGAACAAAACGTTACACGTAAAAGAAATCAGAACCTCCAATCATAAAAGTGTCTCAAATATACAATATGTTTGTCTATGATTATTTTTTTTATGAAGGCAAGCTTTAAAGTACATTAAAAAAAAACGGCGGCAAAAATTTAAATTTGTATAACGCCAGTGTACAGTTTTGTTTCCAGACAGTAAAATCTTATCGTTTGGATAAGGTAAGTAGTCGCATTTCGTTTCAAATAACATTAGTTATGAGTATATTATAAAGATTGTTTTGATTTCCTTGTAAAAAGAAAACTAATTACAATAAATCTTTATCTTTCTTTTGTTGCTAGTATTACTATTTGGGTTTCAAACTGGGGCGTCAATAAATACATCGTTATATTACGCACCGTCCAATTCTTGGCATAAATGGCAGTAGTTAGGACCGTAAGTAAATAATTTACAACAAAATCAAATGAACTTTTGACCCACGTGCCAAATTGATACAAAAAATACGATACTATTCTACAATTTGTTACACTGAGTGGTAGTGTGAGACAAATAGTGTCTACAATTTTACCGTGTGGCACAAAACAATTTCCGTAATACATACGATACAGATTGCAAAACTGAAGTTACATCTGTGTCACTTTTCAATATTAGCGTGAATCACTTCATTTAGAGGCTCTCGCTGCAAAGCAAAGGACTACAAACATTCTCTTAATTTCACTTCAAACAACTTCAACAAAGTAGCAAACAAAACATAGTACAGCGCCATCTATCGAAGATACATCGAACTAAGTAAGTAACTAATCCTGTAACGTGATTTAAAGATTCTCGCGACGATTAGCATTTGCACAACATCTTAATATTAAACGTTGGACTGCGGCCAGCCAGACATGACCACTTAGTCTGGTCAGAGGATCCTCCGTTTGAGTTGGAGGGACATGACACTCGTACCTCCACAGGCGTGTGCCAATCAAAGTGTGTCAGCGTGTTTCAAACGCATATCAAAAATTGGTTTGATGTATGCCATTGGTTTGGGCTGGTCATACCAATATAAGGCCAAATATCAAAATTTTCAGAAAACTGATTATCATGTTTTCAACTTCTTAAAATATCTGTTTTGGTACAAATGGTCTTTTATTTTTAACGTGTGGCAACCCCCTCGGGCCGTCACCCCACCGGGGTTTACGGCGCGGTGGTGTGTTGGAATCGGACCGACTAAAACCACACGTTGTACCACTCTGCGCCTGACATAGGAGGGATCCGGGAACAGCTGCTATTACGACATCCAGATCCTGGTACAAATTGTCATAAAACAACCTTCGTACTGTTTTGTTTTGTACTTTTTTTCCATTCTCTTCTTTTACAAAGTCTAAAAATTACCATAAATTATTATTAAGGGGTCAATAATTAGACAATTTACCCCATTTAGTAATTAATAAGTATGTTTATCAGCAGTCGGGTCAGCCTGTTTAGTTTGGCATCAAACTGCTGTGTGTAAGATGGATGCAATTATGTTAAAAAATGTAATAGCTGATATTTAAAAACAGGCAACTTTCATGTTACATATAAATTTTTAATTTCATTTTTGTGTTGAAACTCTCACGGATTATAGTTTCTCTTGATTTTTTTTTAAATTCAAGAGCCTACTCTACCTTAAAGTGACTCTACTCTACCTGATGGAAAGTATGAATAGAATCCAAGAGTTGTAGTCACCATACTCATTGTGATCCCATACTATATAATATAGTTTTAAATTGATTACCTACTTCATTGGTCTAGCGGTTAGTGTGTACCAGTGCTGGTCAAGAGGTTTCGACGCCCAGGTAGGTCGTAACAAAAAGTGTTATCGAGTAAAAACCTGGAGTTTGGAAGTTGAGGTCTTAACCCCGTGCCTCTGATCTCTCCTAGGTCGTGTCCGTTAACCGTCCCATCAGTTCGTGAGAGTGAGGGAACAAAGAGTGCACCTGTGTTTACGCACACACTTGTGCACTGTAATGTCTTCTGCGTAGTGGGTTGGTCTTCGTCGAGTCTGGCCACCGTGGGCAAATTCAGCTAAGAGTAAATGAAACTACACAATTAAATTTGTCAATATATCTTTTAATAATGATAGAAATTTGTGTAAATCTTTATGTCATACAGATATACACTTTATATGTCAGATGTACAATGTACAGTATTTTATAGTAGATTAGTTTTCGCCGCGACTCCGCCCGTGTTTGTGTCGGTTATCAAGGTAAAAAATAATCTATGCTACTCGCTGATAACCTAGGTTACTATTGGTGAAAGATTTATGCGATTGGTTTAGTGGTTTAGGCGTGAAAGCGTGACAAACAAACAAACTCACATTCGCATTTATAATATTAATTACGCAGTAAATCAATTATTACAATTAAAAGTCAATCTTGAAGAAGAATTATTTAAAAAATAACAATACATTATAATAATTTCTTCTTCTATCTTCTCTTTTTCTTTCTCTCGCCGTCTTCTGTCTGTTGTAATGTCCGCAAATCAGGAAAGTTAGTAGGCTATACAGTCTCTCCTAAATGTTGTAATACAGTACTATACAACCTACTACCTCACCCAATCGACGGCGTTTCTTATCCACTTCTATCTTCTCTTCTCTTCTGTTCATTTTTCAACATATAGATATTAAAAGACGAACAATTTTTTTTAAACATATATTGTTTGTGCTGGGCCTACCAAAGTGACTACTCTGCCTGTTGGAAAGCATGAATAGAATCCAAGAATGATGGTCGCCATACTCATCAATCATGCAGACAATTCAGTATGGCGACGCACGCTATGGCAGCTTAGAATATGAATTTGCACAGGACGGAGTAACGAACACACATACAATAAAAAAGTACATAGAATAGTGGAACATAAGACCTAGTTCTTTAAGTTTGGTTAAAACAAATAAATAGAGTATTTATACATAAAAAAATAACATTTGACTCGGTAAGATTTCATGTTAATTAGTTAGTAAAATTCTCATAGGCACAGTTTATTTATTTCCTATTAATTACAATATAACATATATCTATCTATTACGTGAGTGTAACTAGCGATGTGTGTGTCAAATATTTAAAAAAAAAACAGTTAAAAACTTAATATTGATGTCATCAACAGCTGTTAACAGTCCACTGCTCGACATAAACCTCTCCTTAGCAAGGAGGTTTTGGCCTACTATACCACGCCGGCCGGATGAGTTGGAATAGGGTTTGTTTCAAGTTTTCCTTCTCTTTCTAAATAGTTTATTCCCTTAATCGCCTATTACAATACCCACGGGATGAATAGGGGTGGTAACACTAGGTATTCTCACTACGTTACCACACGTACTAATATTGATAACCCTATCTGAAAACTTATGCTACTGACGAAACCCATTTTAAGGAAATAAGTACTCTAAATCAATCGTCATATGTGTCATATTATAATGGTTTATATAATAAGAAATAGGTTACCCTACCTCGTTCTAGAACTAATATGGATTCCTTTTAAGGTGGTCAAAGACAAGGTGGTCCGACGACCTGGTGAAGGTCGCGGGAAGCTGTTGGATGCGGGTGGTGTTAGACCGATTGTTGTGAAGAACTTTGAAGGGAAGTCTATGTCCAGCAGTGGACGTCTTTTGGCTGAGATGATGATGTTAAGTGTCCAAAATTTAATTATATATTTGTGACTCGTATGGTGTGACTTTTGTCATGTTTCTCTTTACACTCTATGGTGTTGAAGGAGACCAAATAAAATCAAATCATAGCCATCAAAGAAACCTTATGAAATTGCCTACTATTCCCTAATTTGAGCTGTCCATCAAGTTTTAGACATGAGAGTTGAAATGTTGTGGCTCTAGGGTGAATATATTGTGGCCAACGTGGTGTAATAGGCCAAAACCTCCTTGCTAAGGAAAGCCCTCGGCCCACAATGGGCTATTAAAGACTGTTGACGACGAGTACCAGGTTATCTTAACAACAATGATTAAGTAACTAGCTACTACTACTAATTTAGCTAGTAAAAAGTTACTAAAAACTAAAACTAAAGACACTAGAAATCAGGAAGCATTTAACTTGAAGTATGAAATGGAGTACAACGTTAAGAGATAGCAAGAGATAAGAGAGTGATTAACAATTTGGTTTATATATATCTCAGCGAGCGCGAGTGGTTCCCTCCCATTATGATACAGGGTCCTTTAAGTGGGCGCGAAAGAGCATCTCACTAAGTCGCAATAATATGCATAAGTCACTTGGATTATATTAATGCTTACCTTCAGGCAGAATAAAGTCATTTTGGCAGCTATTGACATATAAATGATTTTTGTACAGCAGGGTCAGCAGCATTGACCCACGCTCCAGTTATGGCACTCGGGAAACCCCAGGGTAAAAGTTAAACTTTCTTGGACCCAACGAATTAATCAAATTTAATTAGAGGAGTTGGCAATGTCAATCAATCTACTTTTTTTGTGTGTAGTGCCTATCAAAGTGACTTTACTCTACCTGATGGAAAGCGTGAATAGAATCAAAAGCAGAAGTTGACTCGTTGGACTAGAGTATGCGACAGCCGATCAAGAAGTTCCAGTTTGCTTCCCGGGTCGGGACAAACCTCGTAGCCTTGAGAGCACGCAAAGCCGGTCGGTCCTTCGCTTAATCTTTCCCCGAGCTTGTCGGATAACCCTCCCATCGGATTGTGAGAGTGAGGGAACAGAGAGTGCACTTGTGTTTACGTACACATGCATGCTAGGAGTACATTATGTCAGAAGTTAATAATACTTCTTTTAAATTGAGATTAAAATTCAAGAAGGCATTATGTGCGTGTTTTCCTTTTCTACATATTAGTATTGCTATTAAGATAAATATATAGTGAACAGATTCCAAACTTCTTGTATTTAGACTACACTAAATAAACGGGGAAACCTTACAGTAGTCGTATGTAATGTATATCATGCGACATCTGACGGACAACTCTAGCACCGCTCTCTCATTCCTACTTTCGGCTTCCTGTTACGCACTTCCGTCCCTTATCATAAAATAACGACCACAGTTTAAATGTTACTGAGATAAAAGATATAACATATCATAACCCTATTTAATTAACATGTAACAATCGTATACTTCGTAAATACCAGTTTATTTTAATTTACACACCCTCTTTAAACATCCCTTACGAGGGTCTAGGCTATTTGGACACAACAATACCACATGTTTTAGTTACTTTAGTTTTAGTTTACATAAAAGTGATAAAAAACAGAAAAAGAGAAAAAAAAGATAAAAAATAATTGAAGAAACGACGATTTCCCGCCAAAACTGCGCCCGCGTATCACCAACCTTGTGTGGGTCACACTTGCGGCTAATCAGTCGCACGACATATGCGACTAAATTGTCTCCAATATTCATAAGTGAAAACACAACAATTATGTTGTTTTAATACGATAAATAATCGCATTTGCGTTTGTGCGACAAAAAAGTCGAAGTTCCCCCAACGCTAAAACGCACAAGTTCGGATCTACGGGTTCCAGTTAAGGGGGCCAAAGAGCTAAAAAAAAAAACAAAAAGCAAGCATATACTTTGAACGTTTTCAAACTAAGGTAAGCCGCTTAGGGCCACTTTTAAAATATTAACGGTCAAAATATATATGCTCCATTTATAAAAAAAACATATTTACAGAGAGCAAAAGAAACTAAAACACAAAATAGCAAATTAAAAAAAAATTAAGAAATAACACAGACCAATGTTGATCGTAGATAAAGAACTTGTAGATGTTAAAAATAATCCTCGTTCCTGCGATCGTTAGTAGTCACTTTAGTGTCTGTACAAAATAGTTAAATGTATAAAAATGAGTTGTGAACGAGTGATGGCAGTCACTCCACGTAAATAATCGTATCGTTGTAGACTTACAGACGAACCCAAACTAGTTTAGAAAAGAAAGACAAAGTACACAAATGGTTTCATCTACAAGTACTTCATCTAAGGAGAGTTCGAATACAGGGTTACAAAAATAGACCTGAGAAATAAGTCACAGGAAAAAATCAAATCTATAGAGTAGAATATTATAATCTAGCATATCTTATATTAAAGAGAATGTGAGAACACACAGAAATTCTTCGACTTAATTCTAGCTATAATCACCATAGTACAACGTATTACCAACAAAACAAGTAACGAACTAAGCTAAATAATACTTTGCTCTACATTCAAAGTGTTACAAACACAGATAATGCTTAAAACCCCTTGTTCCTGGCATGAGTGTTGCCAGAATTAATTTCAAGGCGTGCATCTACATACATCCACACATATTAACTAATATAAAGTATATGAAATACTAGGTCTTTTTCTAGGTGTTTTCTTTTCTGTTAGCGCGTGTATGTGCTTTCCCTTGCACCCCCAGCGCCCATGGCTCCTGGTGATGGAAAAAAATCACAGTTAACTCTGATTAATCACGTGTTTTTTTTATACTGGCAATAACGCTTGAGTACGAATAATCATATGATTAATTGCGGTCAATTGTGATTTTATTTCATCACTAATACCTTTCGCTTGTTGCCAGTCCTACCTGGTCGTGCTCTGGCTATTACTCCTCAATTCATCCATGTAAGCAAAAATATTTTACTTTCCTTATAAATTCCCCTAATTTAGGGAAGTTGGGAGTATTTTGACTTTCAAAGTATTAACAGCACATTATCACATTTAATTATGTAATACCTCGACCGTCCATCTTGTGCTATATAAGGGGTTATATTCAGCAGTGTCATATATGTACCTCCATAGCTGAAGCGTGATTGGCCATAAGCAAATCGTGGCGGTACAATATTACCCCCGATGTGATATTATATTATATCATATATCTTCATTAAAAGTTTTTCTGTACACAGAGAAAAATATACTTCGATGGCATCTAGCGGAAACAAGCCGAAATACATAGTTAGTACAAATCCTGTATCACGCAATTAAAGTTTTCTTACTAAGATATATTCCAAGTAAACCATTAAATGGATTCTCATAGGTACATTTGGCCGGATATTTCTGAAAAAAAAGAGAAGAAGAAACTCCTCAAAACTTGAAATAATTTTCTTCCTAGGATAAGAATGTATCATTTTACTTTGACCTCTGAAAGCACTTGTGTAATCCTCGTACGCGAAAATCGCTACTGAAGGGATGTGGCAAGCATGAATTAACTTTACTTTTAGGTTGTGCACAGTTGGATATAGCACCCAATGAGTTCTAAAGTAATTTATTCCCCTAAATAACTCCTCATGCGAAAGAGTAGCAAACTTGTAATATTAAAAATGACTGTCACTTTGGTCTAATATGCGTTTTTGTACAATGGAATGTCAATGCATAAAGAAGCATGACAGTACCTGCTTGTTCCTAACACTTTTCTTAAGGTCTCGTCTATAGACGCTGTACCAAAGGTACCCAAAACTGCTCGTCTTCTTGATACTTTCCATCTCCGTCATTCATTATTTCACTGTCCACCCTTATATTCTTGTCAAATTGCAAATTTAAGACTCCTGGTACATACTAGTCATTTAGCTTCTTAATTTTTCATCAGGTGACGCTACCTTCAACCTTACCAATGATAGCCTAGAAACCTACACACATATATGAAGGGGACGCAAAGAACATCCAGATTCAGAACAACAATTTGTGGATCACACAAAGAGTTGTTGTATGTGGGGGTTGAACCCACAACAGTCAGCGCAGCAGGAAGCAGCGTGGTTATCGCCTTAATCACTACGTCATCTTTAGAGTCAAATATAGCCAATTTTGCAAGTGTATACTTAACTTGCAGAATTGGCTTCGAATTATTCAGAGTTGACCCAGTTCTCAAGTTTTTAGAGAACAATATTTACTTTATCCAAAAGCAATCCAAAAGTCCACTTTCTGCCTGCTGAGCAACCTGGAAAAAGCAAAAATATTAAATTACTATCAATATTACCTCAAATGATGGATAAAAAATATGGAGTGTTACCGCCCCTAATCATTTCATCATTCAAACTGCGCAGGACAATGGGACTTGGCAAATTTAACGCAAATTCTATACCAACCCGTCTGATCAACGTCGCATAACAAGACAAAACCACCATTGTAAGGAGAGGCCTATGTCCAGCAGCGGACCCTTAAAAGATGATGATGACTGATAAGACTAACTTAGAGTAACACGTATCATTAGTATGTACTTTTTTATTTATTTACATTAAGAGCCTGCCAAAGTGACTACTCTGCCTGATGGAAAGCATGAATAGAATCCAAAAGTTGTGATCACCATACTCATCGTAAATGAAGACAATGCAGCACGGCGATCCACACCACGGCGGCGCAGTGAGACGCTCTTTCACGGCGCGCTTGGGGACGAAAAGATATGACAGTCATCATGACTGTGTAAGACTTACACAGTTACTACGATAACTGTCACCCCTGCACCAATGGGCCTCCGGTCTCACACTCACCAACGAAACACGACAACACGGATGCTGTCGCTTTAGGTTGGTCTTCTGTGTGAGGGTAGTTCTGCTCTAGTGAGCAGCGCAGAGCTAGGTCTGTTAGTCGGCCGGCTCCCGGTCGAGCCGGCCTACTAAATCAGCGTGGCTCTACTACCTAGAAATATTATAGTAAGAGCCGGCTATAGTAAGCCAACATCTTGCGAAGGCAAGGCTGTATAAAGCAGTGGATGGAAAGTAAATTGGTGAGCTATGTCACGCTGTTCAGACGGTACCCAATTCTTTTTTACATTTAAATCTAAAGAAAATCGTCACTAGTTTCTTGTAGACATAGATACCTGTAGCATAAGTCCATCATTAATTTCATTTTTGTGCATAAAGTATTGTTTGTTCGCCAGCATACGTGTTTCGTTGGTGAGTGTGAGGCCCATTGGTGCAGGGGTGACAGTTATTGTGGTAACTGTGTAAGCCTTACACTGTCACGATGACTGTCATGCCTTTTACGTCTCTAAGCGGGGTGTGAAAAAGCATCATACAAGGCCGCCATGGTGTGGGTCACCATACCGCATTGTCTGCATTCGCAATGAGTATGGTGACCACAACTCTTGCATTCTATTCATGTTTTCCATTAGGCAGAGTAGAGTCACTTTGGCAGGATCTTAATACAGAATATATACATACGAACATATACACACTCACAACTGTATCTGTGAAAGAGTCCGTGTGGTTATAGATTAAGAACACAGAGAGTCACCACCCTTATTCGACCCGCGGGTGTCGTAAGAGCCAGCTATAGTAAGCCAACATCTTGCGAAGGCAAGGCTGTATAAAGCAGTGGATGCGAAGTAAATTGGTGAACTATATCACGCACTATCACTAATCTAAAGAAAACTGTCACTAGTTTCTTGTAGAAATGATGTCTGCAGCATAAGTCCACCATTAATTTCATTTTCGTGCATAAAGTATTAAATAAATAAATATTAGCTGGACCCCGTCACGCTTCGCTGTGGCTCATTGTGGTGGCACTAAAAACAAGTGATATAAGGGTGACCCTCGAAGAGGTAAAAAGTTTGTATACCAATGGGCTAAGACGATGCAGAATTTTCAGTTATGAAGCTTACACAAAGCAATTTGAATTTTTTAAGAGACATAAATATCAAATATTAATAACAGGGTTAAATGATCAACAACCTTTAACAGTCCACTGCTGGACAAAAGCCTTTCCTTAGCAAGGAAGTTTTTTTTTATTTAAGAGCCTGCTAAAGTGACTACTCTACCTGATGGAAAGCATGAATAGCATCCAAGAGTTGTGGTCACTACACTCATTGCAAATGCAACAATGCCACTGCATTGGTGACCACACTTGGTCACCCACACTATCGCGGTCCTGAGAGATGGTTTTTCACACCCCGCTTGGGCACGTAAAAGACATGACAATCATCGTGACAGTGTAAGGCTTACACAGTTACCACGATAACTGTCTCCCCTGCATCAATGGTTTTGGTCTATTATACCACACTGGCTGGACGGGTTGGTATAGTTTGTTTCAAGTTTCCCTTCTCTTTGCGGTGATGTGATCTTGCATATTTTGTGCCCTCAAATGCCTCTTTCATCACCCATGGGAAGAATAGGGTTGGTGACACTGTATTTTTAATCATGAATAACGTTAAAATTGTATAAAACAAAACAGTTTTAAATCTCACTGTTCTCATTTAAACACAACATCCGTCAAACAATACGACTGTCATTCAGAGCTTTACTGTTAATAATCACGATAATTTGTAAAAAAAAATAATTCACAAACATTAAAAAAAATACACCCCTCTAAATAAAAAAGATCTAAAAAGACGTTTTCGCACAAAAAGTCTTGCTTTTTTTTTAATTCCCGTTCGGCACAGCTGTCCGAATTCACACGGTTCTCGATGCTTTTTATTTTTACTTTTTTTTTAAGAAAATTGAGAAAGATTGGCTTCTCACCTGTTGCATTTGCACTGTTATATTTTTTTTGCCATCGATTCTTTTTTTAACTCAAATTACAGATTTTGTTGTTAACATAACTGTTAAAACATATTAATTTTATACATATATCTTAAGAAATGAGGAACGTACGTACGAAGTTATACTTTTTGGTGTGACAAGACAAAAAAAATATACGACACTAATATAGAAAAAAAAGTATTTAATACATTGAAAGAAAGTTTTGTTATAAGACATATCTATAATACTTAAATATATTTTATTTAAATATCACAAAATAACTATTTGCACATAATAAAAAACAAAAACTTTCACTAACTAATTTCATGGTGTCGATATTTCGTGACGGAGTGCGCGCGCATAGTAAAAAAATTACTCTCATCATTTTTTCCTAACACGTCAAAGAAGTTATAACTTCAAAAAGCAAGCGAAAAGGAGCTAGAATTTTATCTTAAAAGGGGTTTACAGAGGCGTATTAAACGCTCACATTAGGCAGAATGTTGTCAATTTATGTAGGGGTTACAACTATTGCCGTTAATCGGGTACATATGTTTCTAAGTAAACATATGTACTTTCATATTTCTTTTTATAAATGCATAAATATTTTTTCCCAAACTAAATCGACATCGGTTTTTAATCTACTACGATACGGTTGAACCATTAACTAGACGATATCCATATTACACATATTATCGACATCATCATCACAGAATTGAATCCACGACCTCTAATTTTCTAGTCAGGTTTCCTAAGCACTAGATCGACCAGTCACCTTTGTAAAATTGTTTTTAAAAAACAAAATGTTATCGATAAAATGACTCGTAATAAAATTTCAAATTTAGCTAACCAGGTGTACTCGAGGGGGTGTCGGGCGGTTAGAGGGGGAAGAGAAGGCTGTCTAGTAACCGTCTAGACGATGAGGGGGCCCGGTGTGCAGGCGGCGGGGTGAAGCCAGTCGTATTGACTCGCTTGTTGCTACGAGACTCATATTAACTGTTGAAGTTTTTGCAACTTCTGCGCGTCTAGTACTTAGTCTCACGTTGGGTTGTTTGTTCAATTTTGATTGTAAATAAAATTACAAACATACAATGTCAAGTTATTATATGACTTCACTCAAACGCCGGTGAGATGACAAGCCATGGAGATTAGAGAGAGGAAATTTTGACCTGCCTACCACGCTGATCAGACGGCTATCGTCCAGAGTAGTTCACTTCCTAAGTATACTCTTACGACACCATCGGGATGGCTTGAGGTGGTGACACTTCGTATTTTTAATCTGTCATCGCACAGATAATATAGGCTATTTATAGATAAAATATATTTACTTACTAAGAACACGACCTGTTAGGGTCGAAGTGAATCCGCCCACGCTGTTCATAATTCACCGTTCGGCAAATATCTGAAATAATTAATAAAACTCTTAGAAATTTTTATTTTCTAATATCTATACTGACATTGTAATTGCAAAAGTAACTCCGTTTTTTAGTAAGGATGTATGTTACATGCTGATACACCTCTGCCTACCCCTCTGATGAGGCCGGCGTCACATTGATGCAGGGGTGACAGTTGCCGTGGTAAGTGTGTGCAATACAATGCCACGATGACTGTCAAACCTTTTACGTCCCCAAGTGGGGTTTGAAAAAGCATCTCACTAGGCCGCCATAGTTTGGGTTACCATATCGCATTGTCTGTATTCGCAATGAGTATGGTGATCACTGCTCTTGAACTCTATTCATGTATAAAATAAAAATATGTATAATAGTATTTTGGGGTATTTATACTCAGTACTTAATGGTGCTGTCTTGTTTGTCTAGCAGTCAGTGTATGCGACTGCCGATCAGGTCTCAGGTTCGATTGCCGGGTTGGGTCAAATATGTTAACAAAAACCCGGAGTTTGGAAGTGGAGGCCTTGACCCTGTGCCTCAGAGAGTACGTAACGCTGTCGGTCCTGTGTCAGATCTCTCCCCGGTCGAGTCGGATAACCGTCCCATCAGATTTTGAGAGCGAGGGAACAGATGGTGTACCTTCGTTTGTGCAGACACTTGTGTACTATATCTCCTGCGTAGTTAGGTGGTAGAAAATCAGCTGGTAGTACATCAACATCATCATTTGCATCACATTGGGTTTCATATGTGTGTTATGGACCTTGTCAAGCGCGCACCGTAGGATAGAAGAAGTTTTATGTAAATACACAGGGTTATTGATCAAGTCAACACACATACTGTAGGGGTTGTAGTGACTATTACTTCGAACAGTTATCATTATGAAAAACCAGACAGGCCTTAGAGTATGACATACCCTTATTTTTTGTGTTGTTAAAAGCCCCTAGATAACTGCGTTACACAAGTGTGTTGCCACCCTTTGTATGCCACTCTCTTTTATAGTGAGTTTTTGTTAGTATACTGGTTAGTGATCCTGCAAAATCAGAGGTCGTGGGTTCGACATCCACTTAGCACAAATCTTTATTGTAATAAACACAACCATTTTTCGCGTGTCTGGGTGTAATTTATCTATAATCGGAGGCCCATTGATGCAGGAGTGACAGTTATCGTGGTAGCTGTATAAGTCTTACACTGTCACGATGACTGTCATGCCTTTTGTGTCCCCAAGCGGGGTGTGAAAAAGCATCTCACAAGGCCGCCATAGTGTGGGTCACCATACTGCATTGCCTGCATTTGCAATGAGTATGGTGACCACAGCTCTTGGATTCTATTCATGCTTTCCATCAGGCAGAGTAGAGTCACTTTGGCAGGCTCTTAATATGAAAAAAAAAAGAAAATAACATATCCGTGTGGTGACGGATTAAGAGTACAAAGAGTCACCCCTATTTATCCCATGGGTGTCGTAAGAGGCGGCTAAGGGAACAAAGTACTCAGGATAACATCAACAAACCTTGAACAAACCCTATACCAATGCGCCTGGTCAGCATGGTAAAGTAAAACCAGTCTACTGGCCAAAGCTTCCTTTCGAAGGAGAGGCTTATGTCCAACAGTGGACTGTAGTTGATGATTGATGATATACTCGTATATACATATCTCCTCTTTTACAGGGAAGGGGTGTTACGTCTTTATCTAATACCTTTCAATGAGAAATTTTCGTGTTTTGTATATAATCTGAATCTCGGAAACGGCTGCAACGATTTTAATGAAACTTAGTATGCAGGGGGTTTTGGAGGCGATAAATCAGTCTAGCTAGCTGACATTTTTAGAATACGTTGTTTTACCCCTGTTTTTTTTTTGTAAAATACCAAACCAAGCTCGGTTTCTAGGTACTATAGTTATGAAGTAACTGTATCCAGGTCACAATATGTGCGTAAGATGGACTGACGGTATACTTGATGAAATTTCGATGTTTAATCCTTACACATCTCACTCATGGCCGTCCGGTCCCAAATTATGCAAAACCAGATCAAAAGCCATACCAGAACCAGACTGCTGATGAACATACTTATATATTTCTAAATACATACATCAACAGCCTTTTACAGTCCACTGCTGGACATAGGCCTCTCCTTATCAAGGAGGTTTTGGCCTACTATACCACGCTGGCCAGACGGGTTGGAATAGGCTTTGTTCCAAGCTTTCCTTCTCTTTGTAATGATGTTGTTTTGCATACTTTGTTCCCTTAGTCGCCTTTTACGACACCCACGGGATGAATAGGGGTGGTAACACTTTGTATTCTTAATTCGTCACCATACAGACTTTAATACATACATAGTATAGGTAAATTACATCCAGACAGAGAATAAATTATCGTGTTCATTGCACAAGTATTTGGCTGGGAATTGAACCTACGATCTCTTTGCTTTGCAGCCAGTTTAGCTAACCACTAACATATTGGATACGTCTCTGTCCACCGATTTATTCCAGACGGAGAGAAATTCTACCCAGATGGTTTCTAATAATATTCTTAGACGGCATACGGTCTGACCTACACGTTTCTTGGGAATCATAAGGTTGTCTAGCTTTTGCAAGCGGCTCCGCCCGTGTGCATATGCGCACATCTGCTTTCCATTGTCGTTTCAGTAGTTTAGGCATTAAAGTGTAACAAACACATAAATAAAAGATTGCCTGGAAGAAATAGCTTTTAGTCATAAGGCCAGCATTTGTACATGGTCACTCAACTGGTATGCTCTTGTATATAATCTGTGTACATTTGATGTTCAATAGAGTTTATTCTATTCTATTCTATTCTATTCTAAACTCACATTTATAAAAGCGTTTAAAAAACTTTTAGAAAGGTTCTGGAGTCATATTTCCTTTTTTTTCTTCTTTAAAAGACAACGCCCGCATTAGGAATAAATCCTGTGTCGCGGGGGACTTTACAAACATACAAGAAACGGACACAAAGTACACCCAAACTTAGAACAACAATTTATGGATAACAAAAAGTGTTGTCCCATGTAGGATTTGAAGCCACAACACTCAGCGCAGTGGAGAGCGGCGTGGCGACCGCTTAAACCACTAGGCCAATCGTGCAGTCAAACTTGTCTTCGACATCTTGTTTTTCCTATAGACCATGTGAATCTAAGGAGAGGCTACCCGCAGATATTGCCCGAGGCAGCGGGCAGTCGCTAGGACAGGTCTGGATGGATGTCGTCATAACAGCTGTTCCCGGATCCCTCCTATCTCAGGCGCAGAGTGGCACACCGTGTGGTTTTAGTCGGTCCGATTCCGTCACACCACCTAGCCGTAAACTCCGGTAGGGTAACGCCCGAGGAGGTTTCCACACATTAAAGTAAAAACGGTCTAAGGAGAGGTCTATGTCCAGTAGTGGACTATAAAAGGCTGTTGGAGATAATGATAAATCATTATTTATCATATTTAGGAATTTATATCCGTGTTCTAGAGTCAATAGCTACGGATAATTTAGAATCATGTATCCTTAAACATCACGAAGAGCTTTTCAGTTACAGATATGTCGGTACACATACATACATACAATGTCATTATGTTTTTCACAGTTGTAGGCCGGAAACGGAGTAGACATTACAGATAACAAAATTGTAAGGTTATTGTATGGAAATAATAATATTTATTACTCGTAATATGTCTTCTTGGAAGCAAATAAAATGTAACGATAAATGTTTCTGGTCTTATCTATCCTTACTAATATTATAAAGAGGAAAGTTTGTCCGGATGTTTGGTACTC
Organism: Hypercompe scribonia; assembly: GCA_949316085.1. Classification (NCBI taxonomy): domain Eukaryota; kingdom Metazoa; phylum Arthropoda; class Insecta; order Lepidoptera; family Erebidae; genus Hypercompe; species Hypercompe scribonia. Next base: position 8,826,598 of record OX438997.1, read on the forward strand.
TATCACGCAAACGGCTGAACTGTTATAGATGAAATTTGGCACAGAGATAGATAATAGTATGGAATAGTACATAGGCAAGTAAAATTGTCTTCTTGTGGAACGAATAAGGTAAGAGAGCCGCGGGAAAGACACACGGGGATATGCTAGTATTTTTAGGACAACCCGCACTAGGAATAAATCCTGTGTCGTGGGGGACTTTACAAACATACACACACACAAAGAACACCGGAACTCAGAACAATAATTTGGCGATCACACAAAGTGTTGTCCCGTGTGGGGTTTGAACCCAAAACACTCTATACAGTAGAGAGCGGCGTGGCGACCGCGTAAGCTACTAGGCCTGTCAGTATATTATAAACTAACTGACCCGTGTAATTTTAATCTGTGTCTCAAAGAATTTTTTTTTTTATTGATCGCTCTTGTTGGTTGTATAGCGTGATGTTACATAGCCTTCCTTGACAAATGATTTTTTTTCTATGCCAGTGACTCTACTCTGCTTGATGGAAAGCATTAATGGAGTTGCCATACTCATTGCAAGTGCAGACAATGTAGTATGGCGATCCACACTATGGTGGCCGTGAGATGCTTCTTCTCGCCGCGCTTGGGGACGTAAAAGAATTTACAGTCATTGTGGCAGTGTTACACGGTTAACACGACGACTGTCACCCCTGCATCAATGGGCCTCCGGTCTCGTACTCATTAACGAAATACGTCAGCACAAGTATACGTGCATCACTACTACGGGATGAATAGGGGTGATTTATCCCGTGGGTGTCGTAAGAGGTGACTAAGGGAAGAAACTATTCAGAAAAATATCATTACAAAGAGAAGGAAAACTTGAAACAAACCTTATTCCAGCCCGTCTGGCCAGCGTGGCCAAAACCTCCTTGCTAAGGAGAGGCCTATGTCCAGCAGTGGACTGTAAAAGGCTGTTGATGACGATGATGATGATGAAGTTACAACAGTTTTTTTTTATTAATATGTTTTATATATATATTATGTATATTATTGTAGTATACACTCGTCACATGGTTAAAAGACATATTACAAGAATACAAAATGGCATAGTGGTACAATTACTTATAGGTAAGCACCACGTGCACTCTAAACAAAAATTACGGTATTTTTATGCTAAAAATACAATATAGATTTTGGTAAAAGCAGATAAGAAGTAAATAATGTATTTTTTATTTAATATTTAGTATGGTATTGCGGTCTTTTGGTAAGCGAGTCAGTGCGTATATCGACCAGGGAGCTGCAACTATTAAACTGAAAAGTCGTGGAATGGCGGCGTTTACGAGGACACTTCTGTGAAGCGGTGTATGCAGGTATGCATAGGAAAACGAGGACATCTAGTTGGAGTATGGAAATTTATTTGGCCAAAAAGTTGTGGGCGAAAGAGTATCAGTGTGTGTTATAAATTTAGTTTTTTTTTAAATTTTTTATATTGCTTATTGTGTTGTATTGCATATGTATTGTTAATTTTAGTTCTACATTATTGTATTGGACGTCGTCTGTAATGATAGTGTATGGTACAATAAATAAATAAATAAACTCGTAAAATGTCGAAGCTTTGTATTTCCTGTGTACGTATTTAGTTAAATAATACAGTGAGGTGTCCTTGAGCTCGTCTGCCGACTTTTAAGGCACAATAGCTAAGTCAAGTACGCGTCGGATACAATGAACCCGGGGCCAGACGGCTGGCAGACTGTTTTTATAGTTACAGAACCAGTTTTGCATGTGAGTTTCTTTGTTGGGATCATAGATGGCGGTTCTAGAGGTTTTTGAAGAGTGGTAGAATAGGTAGAGTTGTGTAAATGATTCTCTTTCGCTTTTTCTTTCTGCTTTTTTAAAAGACAACTCCCACAGTTGTAATACAGTGTATTGAGACTACAAACGTACGTGAAATGGACACAAGCAACAGTCTCGGAACAACAATTTGTGGGTCACACAAAGAGATATCCCATGTGGGGATCGAACTCACAATACTGAAAAACCGGGGAGAAATCATTATACCATACTTATACCGGATAACAAAACATGAAGTGTTTCTGTCTGTTACCTCTGAACTTTGCACCAAACAGGAGAGAGATCTGAGGTAATAAACATTAAAAGTCCTTCTGAAGTCGGAAAATTTTAACAAAAGAAAACCGACTTCAAACAGAAAATGTTTAAAAAAAGCACTAAAAAGTAGAAAAAGTCATACATATTCTTGTCTCCAGTTATTGTTATTTTTGCAGTCGGTGTCTGCAACATTGCAATAAGTGCAATACAACGCATATGCAGCACGAAAGCGCGAGCCTGTCGAAGTGTGCGGGCGGTTGGGAGGGGTGGTCAGTCGTGTATTTGTGTCACTGATTTCATAATGTAGATATTATCATATTCCTGGGTATACTTTCATTTTTTCTTTGCTGACACCGATTTAAAAGAAAAACAATAGTTGTGGACACAAGAATGTGTAATACTTTTTAGAATATTTTCTGTCAGAACTTGGGTGTTTTTGTTAAAATTTTGTTTATTTCTTGATTTTTAGTGAATGTATAGTTAGATAACTAATTTTATTTGTGTCAATATGGATAGTTCGTGCGTTCACATAAGACAAACGAAGGGAGAACCATCTATCACAAAATAGGAAATTTATCTCTAGAGCTATTTCAAAAAAACTTGTGAAGAACGCAAAAATAGGCTTTTGACAAAGCGAGTTTACTAGAAAATACAGCTGTTGTGTTTTATTCTAGAAATATGGTGCCTAATCGATATCAGATCAAGTGTTGTTGTGTATTTTGTTGACCATGGCACAAGACCATAGACTTCAGCGAAGACTTCCGTCAGAACATTTTTTTTTTCTGTATTAAGAGCCTGCCAAAGTGACTCTACTCTGCCTGATGGAAAGCACGAATAGAATCAAAGAGTTGTGGTCATCACACTCATTGCAAATGCAGACAATGCAGTATGGTGACGTACACTATGGCGGCCTTGTGAGATGCTTTTTCACAGCCCGCTTGGGGCCGCAAAAGGCATGACAGTCATCGTGACAGTGTAAGGCTTACACAGTTACCACGATAACTGTCACCCCAGCATCAATGGGTCTCCGGTCTCACACTCACCAACGAAACACGGCAACACGGATGTTGGCGCTTTAGCTTTAGATAGGAATATTTTTTTCATTGGCATTACTTTTGGAAAGTTTTAATTTTTTCATTTATGACTCATTTTCAATACACGTTTGTGTGTGTACGTGTTTACACACATACACACACAAAAACAAGCCTGTTTTCCCAGAGGAGTAGGCTGAGGCATATAAAACGTCCACTTTTCGCCAATTTTTTGGTCCCACGTGAAGGTGAGCTTATTGCCGCTAATTGGTATGTTTTATTTGCCAGAGTCTCGTCCATCGATTAGTAGGTGCACCACGTACAAGTTAGTTGACACGGGTCCCTAACTTCTTGGACTCTTCTTCTTCTTAATCTTAAATCAGATATGATTGTAGAAACCACCTCTGTTTTGCTGGCTTTTATTGAAGAGTTCTAATATAGCTTTGAAGAAGGTCAACAACATAAAAAGAAACCACTACGAAATACTACGATACTCTTCTAAACCACCGTAAACATCGTTTTTTCGTTCATTTTACATCGACAGTATTCGTGGTATGTAGTAGCGCCACGCTGATTTGAGCACTAACGGGTCGACTCGACCGGGGCAGTACTACCTCCCACAGAAGATCAACCTAAAGCGACAGCATCCGTGCTATCGTGTTTTGTGGTGAGTGTGAGGCCAGAGGCCCATTGATCGAAGGGTGACCGTTATCGTAGTGTGTGAGCATTGCAGTACCACGATGACTGTCATGCCTTTTACGTCCTCAAGCGGGACGTGAAGAAGCATCTCACGGTGCCATAACATGTGTTACCTTGTTGCATTGTCTGCATTCGCAATGAGTATAGTGACCACCACCCTGGGATTCTATTCATGCTTTCCATCAGGCACAGTCACAGGCAGGTTATAAAATAAAAAAAGGCAAGTGACAAATTATCAAAGTAGTCAAAAGTTTTCAATTAAATACGCTTTATTACCGATAACTTAAAAAGCAGTCGTTAGATCTCATTCAAATTTAAATAGACCCACACGATGTACACTAGTTATTCAATATACAATAGTCATCAAAATCGGTACATCCAGTTACAAATTACGAGTATGAGGTAACAAACACAGAAAAAATGTCCACAAACCGTAAAAACATTAAAAAAGAAAGTACATAATGTCCTTCTTAAGGAGATTACAGAATTATCTAATTGATAGCTTAGCTTATATTCAAGCTATTATAGTGTACAAATATTATCTAAATATGTGTGTATGTGTGTATTTATGTATATATATGTATATTTATGACATATGTAGATAATGATGATTGATGATGACATTGATGACATTGACATCACCCTATTGATGCAGGGGTGACAGTTATCGTAGTAACTGTGTAAGCCTTACACTGTCACGATGACTGTCATGCCTTTTACGTCCCCAAGCGGGGTGTGAAAAAACATCTCACAAGGCCGCTATAGTGTGGGTCAGAGTAGAGTCACTTTAGCTGGCTCTTAATATAGAAAAAAAACAAAAGAGCGCGTGTGTGTGTACGCACGTAAGAAGTCACACCTCTTTGGTGTTATAAGATATTTTTTTTTAAAAAATGTTATCCTTCGCGTTATCCTATGTTTGTAGAGAAAGCGACACTAATAATAGAAAAAAAAGTATTTAATACATTGAAAGAAAGTTTTATTATAACGCGTTATCTAGTTAAATAAATTACTTTAAAACTAAAATGTTGACTATTTTATTGGTGGTGTCGGTTTTTCGTGACGGTGTGCGCGTGCGCATCGTGTAACTTTACTCTCATTATTTTGCCGCAACGCACCAAAAGAAATATAACTTCAAAATGGGTGGTTTACCAAAACATCGCAAATTTTACTTTATTTTGAAAATTCGTCAAGCAGATGGCTTACGGCCTATGGTTTGATTGTCATCGGAACCCCTTCGAAAAGTGAGGGGGTAGTGTGTTTTAGCTCTTTTTAGTTAGCTTAGTGTGGATATAACTTCGGGAAGTCTGTCAAGTGCTTTTTAACACGCTTTTTTTAGCTTCATCTGTATGTTTGTTTGTTTATAACTGACGTTTGTATGTTTTTAGTACATAGTATCATAATATTTATTTAATATTAAAGTTTAACTGACTAATGAAGTAAATTGCGACGGACAACATCACTGCCAAGATTAGAAAAACTTAATATGAACAATACTTTCTGGGCAGCGTGGTATAGTAGGCCAAAACTTTGTTTTAAAGGAGAGGTATCCAGTAGATTAGTATCCAGTAGGCTATTAATGTAAAAGTTTAACCTCGATAGAGCCTCATTTGACATAATTGGACCAGACAGTCTGTCCTCCGTCTCTTCTTACTTCTAGGGTAAAGGACTTTTAAGATGGTAACACATTTGTAACTTGAGTTCCAGTCGTCCATTAGTGGCGGTAGAAATGACGCTTAGTCTAACATACCACGCTGCCCCGGTTTTTTTTCAAATTTTCCTTCCCTTTGCAATACTGATGTCCGGCATAGTGTATGAGTGTCGTAAGAGCCGACTACGCTAGAGTTCTCTGGCTGTAGAGCAAATTTGGCTTAACTACAGTAGTCAAATAGTGTTTTAAGCTTGATCGCAACTACAAACATAACTTATAATATAATATTAGAAGTGTTATTATATTACTCCTACATATCTTTTTTACATATAGAGCTTGTCAAAGTAACTCTTCCCTGCCAGATGGAAAGCATGAGTAAAATCCAAGGGTTGTTGACAATGGAGTATGGTGACTCATTCTATGACAGCCAAGTGACATACTTTTTAAAACCCGGGATCATAGTGGTAATGAACTTCAGGGCTTGAGTCAGGAAGAGCTGAACCCAATATATTTACTTTAGGTAGTAAAGCTAATTCCAGGGATTTCCTTACTAGGGTGTATCTGGTCCCCTGGCTAGTAGTACCCGAGATGGTTTTTGGTCGGTTCGAGTCCGACATAACCACCATTCGGTGGTATCCGTAGAGATTTCCACACAGTACAAAAAAAAGGAGGAAAAATAGAAACTCTTGGATGTATTACTTACCCTGAATTGGCAAAATCGTTGCTGTAGCTTGAAGGTGCTACAAAAAGGCTTCGTCAAAGACTTTCTCAGTTTTTGGTGCTTGTTATATGGATGTTACCTGTAATAATAAAGGATTAGTTAAGTAAAATTATCTAGAAAGCATGAGAAAACTAAAAAAAATATTATTTTGGTTTAGTCGTTATTGATCTCTATGACAGTTGGCACTAGTGTCATTTTACAACTTCATGGAATATTTTAAGCGGGAATTTTTATATTAATAATATATTGCATCTCGTTTGTGATAAAACTGGCACGTAAAGAATAAAATGTAGGTGATACAAAAAAGATTGTTTGTTCAAGGTTACTTCGTTGGTTTCGTAGCCATCTGTCACAGGGATCAAGTTACATTTTAAAGACTATAACATTATCATCATCAATCATTTTGGATAGTCCACTACTGGACTTAAGTCTCTCCCTCGAAAGGAGTTTTTGGGCTAATACACCACCCTGACCAGACGGGTTGGTATAAAGTTTTTTATTTTCAAATTTTTCCTCTCTTTGCAGTGATGAGGTCCTGCATGATATGTTTCCTTAGTAGCCTCTTACGACACATATGGGATAAATAAGTGTGGTGACATTTCGTTTTTTTAATACGTCACCACACGGATAAAGAATTATAACAACTAAATCGATTTATAATATTTTAGATGTACCACGTTTCGCTGTGGTATATTGTGGTTGTATTGATAAGAGATAAGGATCTGAAGAAAAGAAAACCACCCTTAAAATGTGTTGTATACCCTGTCAATCGATAGTTCAATCAACGCAGAAATTTTTGAGAATCTGAAGCATACACAACATTAACATTTATATCTTATTATAACTTTGAAATGCTCATAAATATGGGTATAAATAAGCTGAACTGTTAGCAGTGTTCTACATACACAAATATATGATATTTAATGTTTTTACCTATTAAATACACACTGACAATTTGAACATTCTCAAAGTAGCGTTAAACTTTGAAACGAGCACAAATCTCACCGTCAAACAATTTCAACTCATCAACATTGCAACAAACTCGAATAGGATCATCATCATCAACAGCCTTTAACAGCCCACTACTGGACATAGGTGGACATAGACTCCACCTTGACAAGGACAACAGAACATCCGCTCCCAAACTATATTTACGAGCCATTGAACTATTGAATATCCTCACTAAACTTACGTTTGCAACTTTGCCGCTTAAAAAACAAAATAAAAAAAAAACGTCTCATTGTACCGCATCCCTTTCGTGCAAAAACGAAAAAAAAAGTTTAAAAAACCTCTTTTGTAAGTCTCTATAGGTGGAGCAGCTGATTCCTTTGCTGGTGGCGTAAAATTTTTAGAAAAAAAAAATTGTCAATGGCGCGGATCTAATTATTTTTATTTAAGTTTATAGTTGCATGTTATTTTGGATAGTGTTTTACTTGTATCGATGGTTCTGTATAGATTAATAGTAAAATTATAAAGCGAAGTGTGTCAAAAGGTATTTTAGAAAAAAAATGAAAATATGAATAGACTTCATAAAAAACGGTGAGGGTAGAAAGGAAGCTGGAAATACTCAGATAATAAAGCTGTGTAGCTGTCGTAAGTGGGGTGACGGATAAGGAATATGGAGAATACCCTATTCATCCCGTGGGTGTCGTAAGAGCTAACTTAAGGAGCAGACAACGCAGCATGATATCACTGTAAAGAGATGGAAGCTTACTAGGTAGTAGAGCCACGCTGATTTTAGCATGAACGGGCCGGTTCGACTGGGTCAGTACTATGCTCTCACAGAAGACCAATCTAAAGCCTCAGCGTGCGTGCTGTCGTCTTTTGTCGACGAGTGTGAGACCAGAGGCTCATAATGCAGGGATGATAGCCTTACACTGCCACGATGACTATCATGCCTTTTACGTTCCCAAGCGGGGTGTGAAACAGCATCTCACTAGGCCGCCCTGTAGGTCACCATACTACATTGTCCGCATTCGCAAAGAATATAGTGACCAAAGCTCTTGGATTCTTTTCATGTTTTGTCGTCTCGTCCATCAGGCAGAGTAGAATCACTTTGGGAGACTCTTAAAATAAAAAAAAGGAAAGTTTGACCCGAATTTTATACAAACTGGTCTGGATCGCGTGGCATAGTAGGCCAAAACCTCCGTTCTAAGGTCACACTAGCAGTGGGCTACAAAAGACTGTTGATGATGTGAATACCTAGTCTTGCCATAAATATTGTAATAAAGAAAAAAGAAAATTGTTAACTGCAAATAACATTTATTACTTTTACAGTGTGTCAGTTTAATACATAAATATAAAACAATTAAAAATATAAAAAGCTTATTCGAAGTGGTCTCCATTGGCTGCAATACAGTCCTTTAAACGATGAGGCCAGTTATCAATAGAAGCACGCACTCTTTCCATGGGAAAATTCTTCACTGCCAATCGTATAGATTGTTTTAGGGACTCCAAATTATCATGGCGTTTAGAGCAAGCTGTACTCTCTAAAACTGACCACAAATCATAATCCAGCGGATTAAGATCGGGACTAGACGACGGCCAGTCTTCAGCTCTGATGAAGTCCGAAACGTTCGATTCCAACCAAGACTGCGTGGACCGAGCTTTATGACCCGGCGCCGAGTCTTGCTGGAAGGACCATACTTGGTTATTGAACATGGTGATGTTAAGGGGCTTAACTACCTTCTCAAGAATGGTATCTTGATACACTTGTGCCGATGTTTTGATACCTTTTTCACAAAAATATGGCTCAGTCACTCCTTCATAGCTAACACCCCACCAAACCATCACTGAAGTCGGATAATGTCCACGTTGCACTCTGTCGACTAATTGGGAAGCTTCCTTAGAGCTTTGAGCATAAATACGGTCATTTTGTTTGTTAAAATGTTGCTCAATTGTAAAAATTTTCTCATCCGTAAACAAAATTTTTCTGTGACCTCCCTTTGCGTACCGCTTCAGTAGTTGTTTCGATTTTACCACCCTATTCTTCTTTAAATTATCAGTTAAGAAATGGCCAGTGCGTCTCTTATAGGCTGCAAGTCCTAAGTCATCTTTTAAAATACGCGACATGGTTCTAGGTGCTATCTTCATTTCCCGAGATAAAATCTTTTGCTTTCGGACAGGATTTCTTCGAATTCTTTCCCTTACTGCTTTGACCACCTTTTTCGTACGAACACTACGTGGACGGCCAGATCTTTTTCTGTCACAAACAGAGGAGGTCTCATTGTACCTATTAATAGCCCGGTACACAAACATTTTACTAATACCAAGTGTATGGAGAGTTTTAAAAATTGCATTTGGCTCCATACCTACTTTGTGTAATGCTATCACAGCGATTCGGTTCTCTTTATCACCCCACACCATTTTAATATCGCAAAATATTTTACAATGTATTGGCGCCAAAATGAGAAAACACAATGAACAATCGTATAAAAATGACAGATTCGAAATTCAAATGTAATATTTTTTTATAATTAAGTGTAACAGTATTTATGGCCAGACTAGGTATATACTGGATGAATATATTAACTTTTAAAATAGAAAGAAAAATATATTAGCTTTAAGCTTTAGTAGATAATAAGTTTTTTATTTCAGTGCAAAAATGCCTTTAAGATCAAAACTGTAAATAAATTTGTAAGACAAATAAAAATTTATTTATTTCATTATTTTACGGAACCCTAAAATTAGGGTTAGCTTACACTTGGTCACGCTACTGGTATTTATTGATTATATTGATTTTTTTACGTCCATTGTTAAATGTAATGTATCAATTGTTCGATTTTGGATTAGGGTTGTCAAAAAGGGGTGCTAATAATGAAATACGCTTTTCATATGTTTGATACAGTAAGTATTATTAGGTAGGCGATTTTGCGAAACGTATTTTTTCGTGAATGCGATAATTTTTTTTACTTTTATTATTATTCATCTCATTTTTATTGAACTTTTTAAAAGAAGGGAGTGTTTTTAGTATATTTTATACTGTTAAACCTGGAAATTGAACTTCGCTCGTTATTGTCGTGTGATAGTCGATTCGCAATTTACATAGATGTCAAAACGGGGTTATTAGATAAACATTTCATTGCCTGAAAACATGGATAAAAGGACGTTTTCTAAAGATGAAACTAAGCTAGATCGATTTATCGCCCCTGAAACCCACGCATACTAAATTTCATGGAAATTGTTTGAGCCGTTTCTGAGATTCAGAATATATATATACTTGTATATAGACAAGAATTGCTCGTTTAAGGGTATTAGATCTTTGACGATTGTGAATAATGTATTGCGCTGTAATACATTGGGATATTATATAGACGTTGACGTATCATCAACAGCCTTTTACAGTCCACTGCTGGACATAGGCCTCTTCTTAGCAAGGAAGTTTTGGCCTACTATACCACGCTGGCCAGACGGGTTGGAATAGGATTTGTTTCAAGTTTTCATTCTCTTTGTAGCGATATTTTACTAAATAGTTTATTGCCTTAGTCGTTACGACACCCACGGGATGAATAGGGGTGGTAACACTATGTATTCTTAATCCATCACCACACGGAGTAAATATTTTAATGAAATTGAATAATTGAAACTCCTGTTTGGCGACAAATGTTGGACAAATGTTTGTAGCCAAACAGGAGTCATCTTTTGTTGTTATATCATTATTATATAATTATGTAAATAGTATTACGACTAAGGCAATTCTCTAGTCTACCTGGAGAGTGAAGTATAGTGCTGAATGTGTCAGGTCATAGGGGTCAAGGTGAGCCGGGGGTCATGACTTTACAGACATGTTTGACTGATTGTGGAGCAGTGAACCATGTCCGAGTTTATATATACGAGTATGTATGTGTGCATATGTTACAGTTGTCGTGATGCTAACTTTTTATGTAATTAAGAGACTTCACGAATGGCATAGTAGTTTAAATAGTCATCTCTTCCTACTGAGGGTTGTGTGTTCGATTCCCACGTGTGTTCCACTAATTGTTGTTGTCAGTTTAGGTGTTCTTTGTGTCCGTTTGGTGAATGTTTGTAAAGTCGCCCGTGACACAAAAGTATACCTAGTGCGGGTTCACACCAGGTGAAATACAAAATCACAGGTATTTAGGGTTACTACAGAGGTTAATGAGATGCCGTGATGAGGCGACGTCCGCTGCCCACGGCAGCGGGCAAGCGCTAGGAGGAATATGGATGTCGTAATAACAGCTGTTCCCGGATCCCTCCTATGTCAGGCGCACAGTGGCACACTGTGTGGTTTTAGTCGGTCCGATTTTGACATACCACCCCGCCGTAAACCCTGGTGGGGTGCCGGCCCGAGGAGATTTCTACACGTTAAAAAAAAAAGAAGTTGAAGAGGAAACTTGTGATGTGTTGTCTAGTGTGTTAGTTTAATGGTTAGTAAATACTTCATTAACATTCTTCTACAGTCCACTGCTGGACATAAACCTCTCCTTAGGTTTTGGCCTTCTATACCACGCTGGCCACATGAGTTGGTTCAGGGTTTGTGTTAAGTTTCCTTTCTTTTTGCAATGATGTTGTCTTGCATGTTTTGTTCCCTTGGTCGTCTCTTCCGTTACCCATCGGAAGGATAGGAGAGGTGACATTCTGTGTTCTTCATCTGTCACTGACTACTTACTAAGCCAAAAGTCGTGAGTTCTCTCCCGACCCTGACTGTCTGTCTGAGTGTAATACTACTAACATTATAAATTAGAAAGTATGTGAGGATGTATTGTTTGTCGCTCACGCTGAAACTACTTAACTGATTTAGATGAAACATTTCAGTAATATAGATCAGTATAACAGGTAACCGAAATACACGCGTGCGCAGCCGCAGCTAAATGCTAGTTTATCTATTATTCTTAATTCTCTCATCTCTTTAGTCGATTGGTTAGGAAATGACTGCCAATCAACAAGTCTCAGGTTCGATTCTCGGCTCTTCTGTTAGAAATACTTAATAATAGCCTGGTGCATGGAAATTGGGATCCTAACCCCCGTGCTTAGAGGGCACGTTAAGCCATCGGTCCTGAGACTGATTTCTTCCCGGTCGTGTCGGATAACCGTCTCATCGGATTATAAGAGAGAGCGTACAGAGAGTGCACTTCTGCACTACAATATCTCTTATGTAGTTGACTGGTTTTCGTTGAGGTTGGCTGCTAGGAACACATCATCAAAGCCGCATATAGATACTATTAATAATATTAGATGACAATCGTATGGAAGTTGATACTCCCTCACTTTTGCCATGAACGAAAAAGTATTGTGGGCCATCCTGATATCGAGGGTGGTCTTATTCTAAAAATATAAACTTGATCAAACCTACGGGCAAAGCTATAAATAGATGTCCTATAGAATTAGGTACTTAGATTGACTAGGAATATTCTAATATATAAAACTCTCGTGTCACAGTTTTCGTTGCCATACTCCTCCGAAATGGCTTGACCGATTTTGATGAAATTTTTTGTGCTTATCTGGTATCTATGAGAATCGGCCAACATCTATTTTTCATCCCCCTAAATGTTAGGGGTAGTACAACCCTAAAATTTTTTTTATTTTTTAGACAAAATTTTTAATTTCTATTTTTTATGATACAACATACAAAAATACATACAATCCTCAATTTTCACCCTTCTACGATCAACCCTTATTTTTTAATAGCCATTTTAGTAATTTAATCATTTTTCATCCCGCTCAAATTACTTAGAAATAATTTATATGGCAAAGCAACGTTTGCCGGGTCAGCTAGTATATTTATATTATAGTTAAATAAATAATAAATAAATGTTTCGCACATTTGACACACAGCGCCATCTAGTTTCAAACTAAGCAGAGCTTGTGCTATGATAACTAGACTGACTGATAGAATACTTATATACTTTTTTTATTGTAAATACATACATATTATACATAGAAAATACCCTAACTTCGAAACAAATACTTGCAGATCATACAAACATTTGGTCCGACCCGGGAATCGCACAGAGATCTCAAGCACAGCTGTCGCATTCATTATCGCTGTGCCACCGAGGCAGTGTCTGAAAGTAGAGCCTGAATTGACCTCATAGACTAGTCCACTGTTGGATAATGTCTCTTCTTTTATTGGCCTTTTTAAAGACGATCGTGGAAAGGAGATTTTAGCCTACCATACTAAGCTGGCCAGACGTGTTGGTATGCATCGTCTTAATAGTTGTGTAACAACTGTTCCCGTATCCCTTCTATCTCCGGCACAAAGTGGCATACTGTACAGTTTCAGTCGGTCCAATTTCGAGACACCACCACGCCACAAACCTCGGAGTGACGGCACGTGGGTGTTTCAACACGTACAACAGTGCTTGCATCAAGTTTTTCTTCTCTTCATAGCGATGTTGTCGTGCGTAACCTACCCTTAGTCGCTTCTTACGACACCCATGGGATGAAATTAACGTCAAACATAAATAATTTGACATTAATGAGGTATGACATCACGTCTCAGTATTCCGTACAAAAATGTACTGCGTCTAATTTGACTTGTCGGCCATCACAGCCAACATTTTATTCAAATTGTATACAAGTATTGTGATTAGTGATCGTTACTGCTTAATCAGAGGTCGTGGGTTCGATCCACTCTGGACATAAATATCTGATAAACACGCTTATTTGTTCTGTCTGTGTTATTTACATATATGCATGTATTTAGTGATATATAAGTATGTTTATCAGCGGTCTGGTTACCATACAGGCTCTGTCTAGTTTGTGATCAGTCGTGTGAGATGAGTTAGAAGTGTGATAACCTAAAGATCAGTTTTAAAGCAGTTTCCTATTTGATAGAAGTAACCATTAAAATGTATGGGATAGCAACGGCGTTGTTCAAGCGCCTCTCTTTGGACTAAGTATTGTTGGTTCGAACCCCATACAGGACACATTCTGTGATCTACAAATTGGCATCTAAAAATTTTTAGTGCGGGAGCTATTTTATTTAAAAAACATTACGATATGACAAGTTTTGGCGCTTTAATTTGTGATAGATAGGATATACTGGTAGTTTTATCAGCAGCCTTTAACAGTCCACTGCTGGGCATAGACCTCTCCTTAGTAAGGTTTTGCCCTACTATAGCACGCTGACCAAACGGGTTAGTGAAGAATTTAAGTTTTTCTCCTCTTTGTGGTGTTGTTATCTTGTGTAGACCTAACATGCCCTATATAGAGACAATCCCCTACTCTTGAAGGTTGCTTATGAGTGTCTAAACACGGACTGACTCCACAAAGCTTTTTTTTTCTAATTTCTTAATTTACTTAATCGAAAAGCAAGAGATTATCATAAGTGTCTTTTGTGACCTAAATGAATAAACGAATTTGACTTTGACTTTGACTTTATTAAGTTTATTAGCATATTAATAATTATTGGGCTTGGGCTACCAAAGTGACTACTCAGCCTGATGGAAAGCATGAATAGAATCCAAGAGTGCTGTTCATCATACTCATTGTAAATGCAAACAATTCAATATAGTGACCCATACTATTTGATGTCAGATCACTTCAAAACTTTTTAACACATTTCTGAATTTTCTTCGACACGTCATTGTGTATATATTATCAGATCATATCTCACCATATCACACCCAATATCTTTGCAATTAAATGAAGCACTGCATACAAGAGGATATGGTTAGAAGAGAAGGGAACAGTGATCTGTCGAGTGATAAAAGACAGTGGAAGAAGAAAACTCATACCCTGAATATAATACGAAATACAACACACTTAGAACTCCTTGTGTTGCAGCTATCAGTGGGTGTTGCTAGTGGTGGAAGTCACTTAACATCAGATAAGCTGTCTACTCTTTTGCGCCCCATACAAAACCTGCTTTCCTCCAGTCTTTTCCCAAACTAGATTGGAGACAGGTTTATGTATTTTATGACACTGCTGAAATTTGATTTCTTACGTAGAGCGACTACTATCAGACCTCTTGCTTTTTTTGTTTTTTTAGTAAGAGACCTACCAAAGTGACTATTCTGCCTGATGGAAAGCATGAATAGAATCCAAGAGCGGTGGTCACCGCGCTCACTGCGAACGAAGACAGTGCAGCAAAAGCATTAGACGATATCGAAGTTCTGTAGACCAAAACTTAATTCTTTCTAATTACAAATGAGAAAGTAACTATCTGTTCCGTTTACAGCTAAACTGCTAAACCGATTTTAATGAAACTTCGCATGAAGATACTTTGATTTTAGATATAGGACATAAGTTACTTTTATCACTATAACTGACATACACACGGGAAGATTCACGAACAAATAGTATTTAATAATAATATAACCACTGTTTAAAAAGGAAAATTAAAAAAAAAAAGCGCTTACCTATTTTTTTTTTCAATTAATACATTCCTGTACACAGACACACACAAATAAAAACTGCACGGATCACTTACAAAAAAATATTTGCGATAGTATTTGTCGATGTCCGGAGTTCACAACTTTTGCACCAGACGCGTACGGCTCCCGCGCCAGACTGGATTGTACTGAGCCAAAGGGAACAGCTTGGCTAGACAGTGCAAAAGTTTCCCGATCGATCAGGGAGGCGAGACGGGTGGGGGTGCGTTGGTTGTACGGTGCCCACTGACGATTTGTTCTGGGTTCGTAGCCGCGTTTGTGCAACTACTAAAACATGAATTTTAATGTTTTGAAATTGTTTGTATTTGAGATTTTGTTTTGTTGTACTAAATCTAAACAAGAGAGATATTGCGTTTATATAATCAGTTATTTGGGTAATTAATTCAATGTGGCGGATGGATGGGTAACCATTTTGTGATAGGGTAGTTGTGATTACATTTTTTTTTAAATAGTAACTATTTTTAATTACTTAGGTTATTCCTTGGTAGATTTCGCTAGCAATCTAAGCCGCCATAGTGTGGGTCGCCATACCGCATTGTCTGCATTTACAATGAGTATGGTGGCAGAGTAGAGTCAATTTACAAGTATAATATTTCGGACATTTAACACAACGCCATCTAGTTTCAAACTAAGCAGAGCTTGTACTATGATAACATGACTGACTGATAGAATACTTATATACTTTTATTTTAGTAAATACATACATAGAAAACACTCAAAGTCCGAAACAAATATTTCCAGATAATACAAACATTTGGTCCGACCCGGGAATCGAACCCGAGACCTCAAGCACAGCAGTCGCCTTCGCTACCGCTACGCCACCGAAGCAGTTTAAAACACACTGAGATTAACCAGCAGTGGACGTCTTTCGACCGATATGATGGTGACGAACCATCTGATACTTCCTTTCTGGATGAGATATTAAATGTACCTCACTTTGGTAGGTAGTAGAACCACGCTGATTTCAGCACGAGCGGGCCGGTTCGACCGAGGCAGTACTATCCTCCCACAGAACACCAACCTAATGCGCCAGCATCCGTGCTGTCGTGTTTTCTTGGTGAGTGTGAGACCGGAGGTCCATTGATGCAGAGGTGACAGTTATCGTGGTAACTGTGTTAGCGTTACACTGTCACGATGACTGTCATGTCTTTTACCTCCCCAAGCGGGGTGTGGAAAAACATCTCACTAGGCCGCCGTAGTGTGGGTCACCATACTGTATTGTCTGCATTTGCAATGAGTATGGTGACCACAACTGTTGGATTCTATTCATGCTTTCCATCAGGCAGAGTAGAGTCACTTTGACAGTCTCTTAATATAGAAAAAAAAACTTAAAATTTTATGATAGTCTGTTTAATACTTAAAGTACGCAATTGTAAGGGAAAAAAATATAACTCATATTTAAATTATTATTCGGATTATTCACCTCTTGGTTAGCAGTGACTGCTCAGCCAAAGGTCGTGGGTTCGATTCTCAGTTCGAAGAAATAATTGCGTGGTGAGCATAATCATTTATTCTGCGTGGGTTTATTCCCTGTATAGAAATGTAGAAGTATTTTTATAAAGACAATGTTTGTGTTAGATTAACGGTAATAAACTTGTCCCTTGTGTAAATAAAACGATTTTTTTTTTAATTATTACCATTACTAATATAAAAATCATTGGTTACCTGATGGAAAGCATGTATAGAGTCCATGAGTTGAGGTCACCATACTCATTGCAGACAATGCAGTTTGGTAACCCACACTATGGCGGCCTAGTAAGATGCTTTTTGACGTGTTATCGTATGGTATGGTATGATGCTTTTGGACGTGGTATGTAGTTATCGTGGTATGCGTGTAATACACACATACCACGATAACTGTCACCCCTGCATCAATAGACTTTAGATCTCGTGCTCACCAATGAAAGACGACAGCACGGATGCTGTCGCTTAAGTTGGTCTTTTGTACAAGGGTAGTATGCCATTGTCGAGCCGGCTCGTTCGTGCTGAAATCAGCGTGGCTCTTTTACTTACAAATATATAAAATGATGTCAGTCGAATTCTAGCATCTATCTATTAACTTTATTGAGCAGAAATATTTACTGAAACAGTATTATTTAATGAAGCCAAATAAGTATTTATATAAGAGTTTTTAAAAGCTCTTCAATTGCGAAAATTAAATCTTTGAGTTTTGCGACTTAAAGGTGTGTTTCCACTGAAACTAAATAATCTTTGCCATGGTCGAGTGATTTATATAATCGCACTTTGACCGAATATTTCTTGATTAGAAGTATTTTTTTTTCTGTCTTAAGAACCTGCCAAAGTGACTCTACTCTGCCTGATGGAAAGCATGAATAGAATCCAAAAGTTGTAGTCACCATACTCATTGCAAATGCAGACAACGTAATAAGGCGGCCTTGTGAGATGCTTTTTCACACCCCGCTTAGGGACGTAAAAGGCATGACAGACATGGTGACAGTGTAAGGTTTACACAGTTACCGCGATAACTGTCACCCCTGCATCAATGGGCCTCCGGTCTCACACTCACCAATGAAACACGACAACACGGATGTTGGTGCTTTTGGTTGGTCTTCTGTGGGAGGGTAGTACTGCCCCGGTCGAGCCGGCCCGCTCGTGCTGAAATCAGCGTGGCTCTACTACCTAGAGTCTTAGTAGTACACTTTTTGGTATAGGGGTAAAGGAGTAACTGTAGTCCAGGCTGTAATGAAAGTGACCAGGTCGGGCGTGAACCCCCACCAACTTTAGAAATTTTTATTTTTGTTTTAGAGAATTTCACGTCCGTGTCTTCGAGAGTACGTTAAGCAGACGGTTGGGAAGTCAGGGCCCTCAAATATACTGACTAGGTTACCTTCGAATTTAGGACACCCTCAGGGTTGTGGAGGTCTGAAGCCAGACCCCAAATGGAAAAATTGATATTCACGTAAAACCAGTTGAACTAATAACCGAACCCAAATAATGTTAGAAATAATAAATCAATAAAATAAATAAATATTTCGGACATTGACACACAACGTCATCTAGTTTCAAACTAAGCAGAGCTTGTGCTATGAGAACTAGACTGACTGATCGAATACTTATATACTTTTTTTTGTAAATACATATCATATATAGAAAACACCCAAACTACGTAACAGATCATATAAACATTTGGTCCGACCCGGGAATCCAACCCGAGACCTCAAGCAAAGCAGTCGCATTCACTATCGCTGCGTCACCAAGGCAGTTAAAAAACAAAATCTAAGAAGAGGAAAAAGGAACCTAAGAGCAGACGAGTCAGTACTGGTAAGTGACTACCGCCGTCTATGGACACCAGCAACTCAAGAGTCATAAGCGCGCTGCTATCCTTAAAGTCCTTAAGGATTAAGGGGATTTTCGGCTCTGGTAACATTATCCAATTTGTGAAATTAAAAAAACTAAAACCAACTTGTTTTCCATGAGGTTTGACTGCCTCAGTGGCACAGTGGTAATGTATGCAACTGCTGTACTTGAGGTCTCGGGTTCGCTTCCCGGACCAAATATTAGCATGAACTGAGAAAATTTGTTTCAGAATTTGTGTTTTCTATGTATATTTACAAAAAAAAGTATATATGTATTTACACCAGTTGTCCAGTACCCACAGCACAAGCTCGGCTTAGTTTAGGACTAGATGGCGCTGTGTGTCAGTATGTTCACTTTATTTACCACCAGCGCATGTGTTTCCTTCCCATTTCAATTCTGGGTCCTTTAAGCGAGACGTGTAAATCTCACTAAGCTGCCATAGTGTGGGTCACCATACTGCATTGTCTGCAATAAGACCACCACTCTTGGATTCTCTAGTCATTTTGGCAGTTAATATAAAAAACAACATTCTCCGACAGTTCAAAGGTTTGTTCTTCTGGATAAAAGATATCCTACGTTAGGTTCCATAACTCCCACTACTCACTTTATATGAAGTACAGCATTTGTCATGTGGTGACGGATTAGGTAGACAGTGTCACCACCTCCATCCATCCCACGAGTGTCGTAAAAGGTGGCTAAGAGAACAAATTCCTCAGGACATCACTGTGAGGGCCGTAAACTGCTAGAGAGTGGGGACCTCTGGTGGCAAATTAATTACTGCAGTTGGTGATAGGATACCGATAGGACCGTCTACAGCCGTAGGTGGCCCGAGGTACGTTGGGGTTCCAGATATTTCCTTACTAGGTACACCTGCTCTCCTGGCTACTAGTACCTGAGACGGCGTGCGGTTTTAGTCGGTTCGAGTCCGGCATAACCACCCTTCGGTGGTATCGGTGTGGATTTACTCACAGTACAAAAAAAGGGGGAAGCCTCTGCAACTTTTCTTAGGATAAGGCCTGCCTGGGCGTCGATCATTGTGGCAATTGAAATAACATGGTCTGGGTCCTCCTCAGAGCAGGGTGCTTGAGACTGACCATCGGGGTGGTTTTTAGTGATACCATATACTCCTGGCTCCTGAGTCCCAGAGAAAAATTTGAAACAAACCCTATGTAACCAGTATGGCTAGCGACAAAATTTATTTTTTAAGGAGAGGCCTATCTCTTGCACTAGACTAGTAAAAGTTGTTGATGTGAGGTACAGTAAGTCAATTCGCGTCCTGAGACCTACCCTCGACCTCACAAAAGTCATAAAAGGTATTCTCGTACTGGTATGACGGCTACCAGAATCCCGAATCAACTTTCGCTCACACCACGATGTAAATACTCGTAAATTACAGTCAACGTTGGATGTTTGCTACGGGAATATTTTTTATGACAGTATCATCATCATCAATCATCAACAGCCTTTCACAGTCTACTGCTGGATAAAGACCTCTCGTTGGAAAGGAGGTTTTAGTCCACTATACCATGCTGGCTGTATAACTTGCTTCCTTAGTCGCCACGGGATGGTGACACTCCGTATATTTAATCTGTCACCACTTGGCACATATTAAATCGAAACTGAATTTTTCACGAAAATTTGCCTTCTGAGTGGGAACGCACCCTTACTCGTTCCTAGGTGGGCAGACATCGTTCTAAGAAGCTAAGGGTAGATATACTTCGTCTAGACGTCTCGTTCGTTGAACTTGAGCGAGCCCTTCAAACATTTTCTAGTTTTGAAGAGATTTATATTATTATAAGTTGTTTTATTGTGTAGGGGTTATTAATAGGATTGTTGTGTCTGGTCTGTGTTATTCAAATAACGTTAAGGGTAAATCTGTCAAGTGGTTGTTGGTTTCGCAGTACAGTTAGTGTCCCGTAGGTTCTTAGCACGATTTTTTGTATGTAAATCTTTTAAAAAGTTTTATAAGTACAATCAAGTTACAATTATTTGTCCTGGGTGGGAATTGAAGCCACGATCTCTGGTTTAGCAGTCAGGGTCACTAATAGTCCCTCTG
The DNA here is from genome assembly GCA_949316085.1 of Hypercompe scribonia. Lineage (NCBI taxonomy): Eukaryota > Metazoa > Arthropoda > Insecta > Lepidoptera > Erebidae > Hypercompe > Hypercompe scribonia. The sequence continues at coordinate 8,847,491 of OX438997.1, forward strand.
AATTAACGATGAACCCGCTATAGGTTTAAAAGGAGATACAGAGCCCTACACTATTACCGGATAAAAGTTGCCAGGGCAAATAAAAACGTTATGAGAAAATCTCTTACCCAGAAAAAAGAAATCCAAGTGTAATAAGGTTATATAAATGAAACCGCAGGATTAATCTACTTATCCACCACGATCCACGGTCCACGATCAACGGCAGTAACCCACAAACAACCTCGACCACGACATTTGGGAAGTCCTTTGAAAAAATAAACCCACGATAAAATTAATCAGAAGTACATTGGAAGACTACATAGGGTTACCACCAAGAACTTAGAGCCCCAAGTCAACCTTACCAGCAAGTCGTGTACCTGCTGGTCGACGGACGAGCCTGGCACATCCCGATCGGCAGCAATAAGCTCCCCTCAATAGGTCCCACGTGGGATCAAAACACTGGCAAAAAGTGGGTGTTTAATATGCCTCATTGCCATACCATGCTTCTGGTACCATACATACCATTAGAGTAAGCCCAGCATTTTCCGTGTGGTGATGGATTAAGAATACAGTGTCAGAATCTCTGTTCATCCCACAGGTGTCGTAAAACACAACCCAACACACCTGGTCAGCGTGATATAGTAGAGAGAGAGAGGTATATGTCCAGCAGTGGACTTGTAAAAGCTATTGCAAAAGAGCAAAATAAAAACACTAAAAAAATAACTTGAAGTAATTTATTTATCAATTTATAGAAGTCTGCTGTCTCTCCATGAATTTACCGGCGTGATATTACTGACCTCTACCCATTAAAATCAGCTGTTTTTAAGGTCACTTCGAATGACGCAACTGACAATGTTAGATACAATTCTAGGCCTAATTCTCTGCCTAGGCAACGCGGCTAGGTAGCTGACCTACCCTAACACGATTCCGTTTGAGACTCCGTATGTAGGTTAAGTTGTGTTAAAGGAAAATTTGTATGTAAATTTGTAATTAATAGGCATTTGCGTTAAATATTAATAAAGGCTCTGTAATGGACTCATTTTTATTATTTTTCTGTATTATTTCACGACCAGTATAAATTGACCTGTCATTTTCATAGACTTTCGAAATATGACAGGTCAAAACAGTTACTGGAGATATATAAATCGACTGAATATTTGTTTTCAAAGTTTATTTTAGTTTGCACACACTAGCTTTTGTTGTGGATTCGCTTGCGTAAATGTAAATTTTGTCGTAATAAACTGTAGTAGTCTAGACAATAATCTATCACTGTGCTAAATTTTATTCATATCTGTTCAGCTATCATGGCGTGATATCATAACAGATGCCCACGCAACCATCTTCAAACACTTTCGCCTAATATTAATGGGATAGTATTGTTTAGACCATGACACATATTTTTTTATGGCCATGGGTGACCATGACCTTACAGTTTAAGACTGACTAAAGTTATAAGAACCCTTCCAATAAGTCTATGAGGGAGGGAGACTCGAAGGTCAGTTGCAAACGAGTCGAAGGTGTTCATGGGTGGCGATACTCACTCACCATCAGTCCCTTATACAACAGAAACATTGCAATGTATGTGACAAGTCCAATACTCTATAGTCTCAATTGGGTAGATGACTGTATCGTAAATAAACACCAATGTCCACTTCATTAAAACTAATATCGCGAAACATCTCGGAAAATACAATTAACATAGCTTTTTATTATTATTACGAATTTCAATGAAATATACAGTGAAATATATTGTTCAATTGAGTAGTCTAAAATAGTGACGTCACAACTTTGTATTTAGTACATTTTTCATACAAAATTGTCATTTTGACAGATGATAAAAAATAACTAATTTGACTAAGGTGTCATCTAGTCAATTTCGAAGTCAGGAGACCAAAATGCGTTTTAAATAGATCACGCTCCTAGACGTCTGGAGTCCAAAGTTTAGACTGTAACATTAACCCAAGTTCCAAGAAATACTCCGATACTTGGATGCGGTAACAGAACTAAGGGTACAGCAGGTGGAAGAGTCAAAGACTAAGTATCCATGATTGGAGACGACACTAGGATAAGTGTATCCATTTTTCAGATCCAACCAGAGCTGAAAAGGTATTTTATGAAGATGTTCATATTGATGTTACTGATTCCAATGTCTTGACCTGTTATAGGACGCTGTTAGACATAGGCTCTCTTTAGCAAGGAGGGTCTGGCCTACTATAGCACGTTGACCAGACTCTTTGCAGTGATGTTGTCTTACGTACTTTGCTTCCTTAAACTTACCCTTACGACACCCACGGGATGAATTGGGGTGGTGGTGGATTATTGTCCGTTACCACACGGATGTAGGCGTTCGTACGTTGGTAGTAGCCACGTTGTGATCTAAGATTACTTTCCGCTTCCTATTGCGCTGAGTGGTGTGGGTTCGTTCCAAACATGGGATTCTAAGTCTGGGTGTTCTTTGTGTCCGTTTCATGTTGGTGAAGTCTTCCGTGATACAGAATATATTCCTGGTGTGTGAGTTGTTGTTACTGAATAAACTTTCTTCCAAGTGAACCATCTGTTCGTTCGATCATCATAAAAATATTATTCAAGAAGAATAATATATTAATAAAACTTGTGTATATAGTTAATTTACTAAATCATTAGTAGTCGTTCTATTTGCCATTAGAATCAATGCCCGGAAGTAATTTAAAATAACCATTTATTATGACCAAAATTTGTGTGACGTCATATTAAAAAAAATCAAGAAGTTGACCAACCCTGTATCCTGAAACTTCACCCATACTAATACACCCAGACATCACCCACCAGCAAAATTCACACGTTACAACACACGGCTTACACACACATAGTAACTGCAGACTCGCAGTTACATATACATGATGTTAACAATTCGTAAAGTGGTTTTTTTTATTCAAATTAATTTAAAAACGATTACTTTTGAGAGTGGGATGGGATGTATATTATTGTGATTTATAGTGCTTAGATGATTTTACTCATAAAATAAGGTAATTGTTGAGTTTTAACCTCCTTGGTGAACTTTTTAAAAAAGCGGTGTTGTATTATGTCATGTATTTTTTATTCAGTTATGTTAGCTTTAACAAAATTGTTTTTGATTGTTAAGTTAGAATTGATTTGTTGTTGGAGTCATTTGCTGCCGGATTAATTGATGCAGGGGTGACAGTAATCGTGGTGTGTAAGCCTTACAATGCCACGACAAGTCGACAACTATCATGCCTTTTGCGTCCCCAAGTGGGACGTGAAAAAACATTGCACTTGTTACGCTTTCGCACCTAAACTACTGGACGGTTTTAAAAATTATTTCAGATAGTAACATAGACTACTGTTTTTAGCTATAACTGTCATACACGAGGGTAAAGCCGTGGGCAAAAGTTAGTAAATAAATCGAACTATTGCCGTCGTCATCCTTCCTCATGCATAGCTATCCTCAACCTTAAGGGTCGTGACATATATCTGGAAGTATATTGATGCAGGGGTGACAGTAGTCGTGGTGTGTATAATGCAATGCCACGATGACTATCATGCCTTTTAAGTACGTCCCCCTAAGCGACACGTGAAAAAACATATCACTAGGCCGTCATAGTGTGGGTCAACATACTGCATTGTCTGCCTTCGCAATGAGTATGGTGACCACAACTCTTGAATTCTATTGCTGTTTTCCACCTGGCAGAGTAAATTCACTCTTTCCAATTTCCTATATTATTAAGTATATATAAAAATATATATTTATATATGTGTTTATATCAGTTGCCTAGTACCCACAGTACAAGTTTTGCTTAGTTTGGGAGTAGAGGGCGTTGTATGTCAGACATAGATGTCTGAAATATTAAAATAAAAACGTCCCCATTTTCGTACTAATTTTTTTTCTGTCATCGTTACCTTCTTTTCTCATATACTTACATATATATAATTTTTTAACGATGAGTATTGTATCTAACATCTTAGAAGCTTTAGTTGTAGAGTATATTACAACGTAATTAACGCATTTAGCATGTAAGTAAAAATTATATTTTTAGCTCATGAATAAGTAAAAGATATTTATATGTAGATATAACATGGTTTACAAAATATAATAGGTGTCAAAGGTCAGTTAATTAGGTCAGCATTATACAGCTTGCCTTGTTGGACTAGCAGTTCGCTTCTGCAATTGCTGATTAAGAGGTCTTGGGTTCAATTGTCGGGTCGGTTAGACTAGTAGACTATAATAGATTAATAGATCCAAGTTTGGCACTAAGGGTCTGAATTCCCATGTCTCGGAGGATATGTAAAGGCGTCGGTGTCGGATAACCGTCTCATCGGATTCTGAAGGTGAGAGAACAGATAGTGCACCTACTCACACACCTATGCACTATAATATCTCCTGTATAGTTGGTTGGTCTCTGTTGAGACTGGTCACATTTTGTAGACCATTACATCACTTTTTAAGTTAACATCATTTCAAACACCTCTGTCTATCTGTTCAAGGATATACTAGTAAGTGAATATATGTACGAGTGTGTCGTTACAACAAAGTTCTAGCACTAAAGTGAACTAGCAGTAAGTTACTACGCATTTTAATTTGACAAAATAGAGAAAGAAATTAAAACTAAATAATAATAATAATATAAAAATAGATAAATACTTACCCTTTTTTTATATTTTAAGAGCCTGCCAAAGTGACTCCACTCTGCCGGATGAAAAGCATGAATAGAATCCAAGAGTTGTGGTCACCATACTCATTGCAAATGCAGGCAATGCAGTATGGTGACCCACACTATGGTGGTCTTGTGAGATGCTTTTTCACACCCCGCTTGGGGACGTAAAAGGCATGACAGTCATTGTGACAGTGTAAGGCTTACACAGTTACCGCGATAACTGTCACCCCTGCATCAATGGCCCTCCGGTCTCACACTTACCAACGAAACACGACAACACGGATGCTGGGGCTTTAGGTTGGTCTTCTGTGGGAGGGTAGTACTGTCCCGGTCCAGCCGGCCCGCTCGTGCTGAAATCAGCGTGGCTGTACTATCTAGAGAACTTTCCTATTTCTTAATTATTTAGGAACTACGTTTTAAACTTCCAATCTAAAGAAAGGCCTATGTCCAGCAAAGGCTGTTGATGACGATGATGATATAAAAAATGTGTGCGTGTGCTAGCGTACACTCGTAAGAAGTGAAACTTCTTTATGACGTTATTTTTCAAAAAAATAATTTAAACCCGTCCGACGTCGATGCAATCGCCACCTGGATTTCAAAAATGTAACCACTCAAAACGGGCCGCAAAATATATTGGAGACATTTACCAATCCCTACTCCGCTGGAGAAAGTATACTTCGAATCACGCGTGGTAGGGATAAGAAAAAGATGGCGCGTAACGAAAAAATGTGACGCGTAACGAAAAAATGTTACACTAAATTTTTTTCCAACCCTGATAGAGAAGTTTCACTTCAAAAAAATCATCTGATTTAACTAGTAGGTTTTAATAAACTACATATTATACTGAATACTGACTTTTAATTATTTTTATTTTTTATTTTTTTTAAATAATATTTCGGGCAGCTGGCGCACAACGCCACCTAGTTCCAAACTAAGCAGAGTTTGTATTATTTGTACTAAACAACTGATATAAATACATGTATACTTTTTTTGTAAATGCATATTATGCATAGAAACTACTCAAATCCCAAATCAAATTTTTGGAGATCATATAAAAATTAGATCCGACCCGGGAATCGAACCGAAGAAAAACCTCAAGTACAGCAGCAGCATACACAGCCACTGCGCCACCGAGGCAGTCAAATTTTGGTTTTGGACACATAGCTTTTATATGTCACAATAATTTCTTTCTCAAACATTCTCATTTTTTAAGTTTCTCGCATTATTCATCTGCAAGAATAATATATGCGTCGAGTTTTATTACCGGCGAAGTGGCATGCAATTTTACAACACTTATCACTGAAAATGCTTTTGTGAATTTTGAATACCCTGTACAAAGTTATTTGTTACCTAATAACATTGATTGTCGTGTCTGCTACAGGTAATAAAAGCTACGATGGCATTCATAAGAAAACCGGTAGCTTCATATTAATATCCTAATATAAAAATCTATGACGTAGTTTTTCAACTGTTAGTAAAAAAAAATACATGCTGTATACGCCCAGTCTGGCGCACACATGCAACCGTCTTACATAAGTACACGTCTGCACCACACGTACAGTGATAAAGCGTAGGAGTTCCACTAACACATGCACACACGTCTCTACAAGTCTGGAGCTTCACACAAAGGGTTAATAGACGTACACAGACACGATCAACGCTGTAGCTGCACACGCACACATACCAAACGTACTCGAATGACGTCGCACACAAGCGAACTTAGCCGCGTCGCTACAAGTCTGTAAGCATACATAGACAGTATTTAGTTCATTGACCGTTGTCGGTTTTTGCAATGTATAAGATGTAAGATTTTTTAAACTCTCTTTGGAAATCTTTTAAGCAATTTTAGACCTAATTTGCGAGCCAATTAGGTTTTGAATTCGATAATTTTGCAGTCTATGCATCAGCTGATTTCTTCCCGCGTAAATTTCCTATGGTACAAATTAATTGAATGTACTATAAACAATATACTTGTAGTATTATTGGTAGAATGATTGGTGGTAAAAGTTTTATAGAAATTAACTTATGTGTACTACATACCAAAGTTACACGTTTAATTTATTTACACGTGGTACACCAAAAATAAGTCTAACAAAATCGTTATAGGTGTGAGAATTTTTTGAATCGGTCAAGTGGTTTTCGAGATATCATCCTATAACCAACTTGCAAAGTAAATCGCTTTCAACCCTTAATACTGGACAGGTTTAGTGGGTACAGACCTTAAAATACAATTTCATCTCTGTGACAGAAGGACACCAAAACCGACGAAGTAACTTTGAACAAGAAATACATTATAAATGACACTAATGACAGCTGTCACAGAAATCCAGCTATATTTCAAGGATTATAATGACCTTGACTGCTAAGTCGTGGGTTCGATTCCCACATATATAATGAGACATACAGTCTGGCTACCACAGGTTCTGTCTAGTTTGAATAGAGACGGCCGTGTGTGAGGTATGTGAAGTTATATCCCGGAAGGAGTAAGCAGACGTGTTTCAAACGCTCATATTGTGGTAATCTATATATATAAAAGAAAGTGGTGTTAGTTACACCACTTATAACTCAAGAACGGCTGAACGGATTTAGCTGAAAATTGGTGGGGAGGTAGCTTAGAACCAGGAGACGGACATAGGATACTTTTTATCCCGTTCGAGCACGTTTCAGTCCAAAATCCAAAATCTGCTTATTTATTGCTTCTAAGGCGAAACGGAGTTTGCCGGGTCAGCTAGTATGATTTAAATTCGAAATTTCGAGACATCGAGGACATATTTTTCTATATTACCATTCAGTACATTGTGAGACTGCTCTTATATAACACTGTTAGCATATATTAATGATATAATGATTATAACTTCACACGTCGCACAGACGGCTGTCTGACCCCAAACTAGGCAGAACCTGTAACCAGACAGCTGATAAACATATTTTTATTATACATAAATTAGACATAGACTGCACGCTAGGTCTAGTGGGTTAAGCGATCGCCACGCCGCTCTCTACGCCGCTGAGTGTTGTGGGTTCAAACCCAAGTGAGACAAAATTTTGTGTGTGCTGATTTCAACACGAGCGGGCCGGCTCGACCGGGGCAGTACTACCTTCCCACAGAAGACCAACCTAAAGCGACAGCATCCGTGTTGTCGTGTTTCGTTGGTGAGTGTGAGACCGGAGGCCCATTGATGCAGGGGTGACAGTTATCGTGGTAACTGTGTAAGCCTTACACTGTCACGATGACTGTCATGCCTTTTACGTCCCCAAGCGGGGTGTGAAAAAGCATCTCACAAGGCCGCCATAGTGTGGGTCACCATACTGCATTGTCTGCATTTGCAATGAGTATGGTGACTACAACTCTTGGATTCTATTCATACTTTCCATCAGGCAGAGTAGAGTCACTTTGGCAGGCTCTTAATATAGAAAAAAAATACTCAAATTGTTGGTCTGGATGTTGTAAAGTTACCCGCGATACAGGATATATTACTAGTGCGGGCGTTGATTGTACACACCACATAATATTTATCCTGGACCTCTCTATCCATGGAAATCATAAGCAGAATCCAAGAGTTCACGGTACTCATGAACTTTACACTATGCAGTCGCATTTGTGTGTGATCCACATATTATTGTTCTGCGTTTGGGGGTTGTTTATATTCGTTTTATGTATATTTTAAAGCCCCCGCGACATAGGATGTATATTCCTATAGTGTTGTGTTTAAAGAAGAAAATAGACTGTTTTGTCAAGTTGTTTGAAAGTTACGGACAAGTGTGACTAATCCTGATCTATTAAATCAAATGGCATTTATTTATTTTTTAATTTTAAGAGCCTGCCAAAGTGACTCTACTCTGCCTGATGGAAAGCATGAATAGAATCCAAGAGTTATGGTCACCATACTCCTTGCCGATGCACACAATGCAGTATGTTGACCCACACTATGGTGGCCTAGTAACATGCTTGTTCACGCCTCACTTGGGGACGTAAAAGGCATAACAGTCATCGTGACAGTGTAAGGCTTACACAGTTACCACGCTAACTGTCACCCCTGCAACAATGGGCTTCCAGATATACGTCACAACCCTTAAGGTTGAGGATAGCTATGCAAGAGGAAGGAGGACGACGGCAATAGTTCGATTTACTTACTAACTTTTGCCCACGGCTTTACTCTCGTGTATGACAATTATAGCAGAAAACAGTAATCTATGTTACTATCTGAAAGAATTTTTAAAACCGTCCAATAGTTTAGGTGTGAAAGCGTAACAAGCAAGCAAATAATCTTATATTCATTAATCATCAGCCGTTAATAGTCCACTGCTGGACAGGACCTCTCCTTAGCATGGAAGTTTAGGCCACACCACGCTGGGCAGACTGGTTAGAATAGGGTTTGTTTCAAGTTTTCTTCCTCTTTGTAGTGAATAGTTTGTTCTCTTAGTCGCCTCTTACGACACCCACGGGATGAATAGGGGTGGTAACACTACGTACTCTTAATCCGTCACCACGCGAACATCTTTGTAATATTAGTAAGATTTATCCAGAAATTTGTAGAGCAAATTGTTGTTTGCAGTATTCAGATTCTACAAAAAATGTTTTTTTTTCTTTTTGTCTTCTATAATAAAGAATTCAGAATGAAACTGTACTCTCAAATCTTCAAGATTCTCAAATTTTCAAGATAAGAGTGAACATATCCACGACTCGTGACTTGCTATGCCCTCCATGGACGCAGATAGTCACTTAACATTATTCGAACTATCCGTTTCTTTATCCGTATCTTAAAGAAAAGACATTGGACCCGAGATAGTTTAAATTATATTAAGTACTATTATTATTATATTTATTTAACACCCTTGCAAACGACAGAATCTAAATCAACCCTATGTAAATGGTTAGGGGTATCGTGTCCTTGCACCCTTAATAGCTTTCATTTTTTTTTGTAATAATAATGAACAAAGAGAGAAAGCTTGGTTGGTCACCATTGGTCGCTCATCCCCTAACGATATGGGGTGAATTAAAATAAAAAAAAGTAACCAATGCGTGGCTTTAAATTGATGTATTGATTTTACTGCCGTTTTGGGGGTGAAAAGAGGGATGAAGTTGGTTTTTGGTATTTTTTTCTATGCTACGGGTTTTTAATACACGATATAAAAATATTATTGTGTGTTTCTGAGACAAATCAAACAGCGTTACTATTTCTCTAATAATATTAACAAAGCTAGACTTTATTTATTTGGTTAAGCGCACTAATCTCAGGAACTACTCGCTCGAACTAAAAAATTATTTTACTGTTGAATAGTCAATTTATACAAGAAGGTTATATAACATCACGCTACGATCGATAGGAACCAAGTATCATTGAAAATGTTGCAAAACAGAGAGAATGTACTTCTTTTAAGAGGTCCAGTCCAGTTTTATTATGAACCTGCCAAAGTGTCTCTAATCTGGCTGATGGAAAGCATGAATAGAATCCAAGAGCTGTGGTCACCATACTCATTACGAATGCAGACAATGCAGTATGGTGACCCACATCAAGGTAGTCTAGTGAGGTGCTTTTTCACGCCTCACTTGGAGACGTAAAAGGCATGACAGTCATCGTTGCAATGTAAGGCTCACACACTTACCACGATAACTAACATCAATAGGTCTCCGCTCTTGCACTCATCGACGAAACACGACAGCACGGATGCTGTTGCTTTAGGTTGGTCTTCTGTGAGAGGGTGGCTCTGGCCTGTTCGTGCAACTTAGGTACAATACATATGTATTTTTTTTTTAGGAATTAATTGGTAATATAATTTCAAATTAAATATTGTGTATTGAGAAGGCTGTGTTATAGAGCTGTCACAAACTTTCACTATTTTTTTTTAAAAAAAAAATAGAATCACTAAAAGATTATAAACAAAATGATCGTAATATCCTAATAAATAACCTAAACCATGGTGTGAGTCGCCATACTCCATTGTCTGCATTTGCAATGAGTATGGTGACCGCAACTCTTGGATTCTATTCATGCTTTCCATCAGGCTGAGTAGAGTCATTTTGGCAGGCTCTAAATAAAGAAAAAAAAAATAGCAGTCAATAAGAGTCTGAACCGTCTGTTTCCAAGCTAGACAAATCCTGTACTATGGTAACCCGACTACTGGTAGACACGCTGATGTAAAATCTAATATATAAAATTCTCGTGTCACAGTTTTCGTTGCCATACTCCTCCGAAACGGCTTGACCGATTTTGATGAAATTTTTTGTGCTTATCCGGTATCTATGAGAATCGGCCAACATCTATTTTTCATCCCCCTAAATGTTAGTGGTAGTACAACCATAATTTTTTTTTTTTATTTTTTAGATAAAATTATTAATTTCTATTTTTTTATGATACAACATACAAAAATACATACAATCCTCAATTTTCACCCTTCTACGATCAACCCTTATTTTTTAATAACCATTTTAGTAATAATGGCAAAACAACGTTTGCCGGGTCAGCTAGTACAAATATATAATATATAAAGTACACAGAGATTGAACAAAAGATTCCATAGTTATGACTATACGGTTGACTTAGTGGTTTAAGCGGTCGCCACGCCGCTCACTGCTGCGCTGAGTGTTGTGGGTTCAAACCCCACATGGAACAACACTTTGTGTGATCCACAAATTGCTGTTCTGAGTCTGGGTGTTTTTTGTGTACGTTTCTTGTATGTTTGTAAAGTCCCCCGCGACACAGGATTTATTACTAGTGCGGCCGTTGTCTTTTTAAAAAATAAAATAAATAAGAAAGTTATTTGCGCAGTCAGGATCGTTAATCATAAGCCGATAGGTCCGTACCAAGTAATGCTATGTATGTTATGTTAAATATAAAATAAATAAAATAATTTTATACGTCTGTGTGGTGACGGATTAAGAATACATAGTGTTACCACCCCTATTCATTCCGTGGGTGTCGTAAGAGACTACTAAGGGAACAAAGTATACAAGACAACATCATTACAAAGAGAAGGAAAACTTGAAACAAACTCTATTCCAACCCGTCTGGCCAGCGTGGTATAGTAGGCCAAAACCTCCTTGCTAAGGAGAGGCCTATGTCCAGCAGTGGACTGTAAAAGGCTGTTGATGAAATAATTTTGAAGTCACTTACCTTTTTGTATTTCTTACGGCAAATTTAGGATGTGACCTGAAAAAGGAAATTAAAGTTAGAATAATTATTTTACTCATACACAGATATATGAAAACCGGTGCTAAGTAAGTTGTTTAGTTATTTTTCCCCATAATAGACATGTTGGTAACAACAGTCTTCTCGTGATTCGTGTCCTATTACGCGTGAAAAAGCATCTTAACAAGCCGCCTTAGTGTGAGTCACCATACTGCATTGTCTGTATTTGTATGGTGACCACAACTCCTGGATTCTATTCATGTTTTCTATCAGGCAGAGTAGAAATACTTTGGCAGACTACTAAAACAAAAAAAATATCTGTAATAATAGATTGATCCCAATCGAGCAGCACCACCAATCTCGAGAGTTTTTACTGTTACACTCTTCATTAAATTGCAATACAAAAATACATATTTAAGAATATAAAAAATAGTAAACCACCAACATCGGGTACAGAGACCAAGACACCGATGGTTAGGGCTCCAAAGACAGGAACCTCCTCACTATACGGGCCGTGTCAAGGAGGACTGCCTTCTGCATCAGACTCTTTTTTTTTAACGTTTGGGAACCCCCTCGGGCCGTCACCCCACCGGGGTTTACGGCGAGGCGGTGTGTCGGCATCGGACCGACCAAAACCACACGGTGTGCCACTCTGCGCCTGAGATAGGAGGGATCCGGGAACAGCTGTTATTACGACATCCAGATCCCTCCTAGCGCCTGCCCGCTAATGCAGGCACCATCTATGGGTAAACTCTCTATTTTAGGCGACGTACGGCACACGCGGACGTCGCCTCCTCGTGGCTGGCCATTGTAGCGGATGGAGGGGAAAACCCGTCCCGTCCACCCGCGGCCACACTCAAGGCGGCACGAGGCGCTGGTATCTGCAGTAGATCCTTGATCTAACCTTCCAACGTGAGCCTCTTAAGGTGTTGGTCGAGGCTCTTGGCTATCAATCCGTGAACAGATATGTTATTATTATTATTAAAATTGTTTCATATAACGGACTATATGGTTTTCGATCAGATTTCATATTTATATACGATGATTTCGGGTACGATAAAAGTTTGTTACAGAAAACTAACCGAGAAGGTGATTTGATTTGACCAATGGAAACAATTTTTTTTTGATATTAACATCATTGGCGATAGCCTTTAATAGTTCATTGCTGGACATAGACATCTTCTTAAAAAGGAGGTTTTGGCATACTATACCATGGAGTGTCGTAGGAGGCGACTAAGAAATCAAATTACGAGAGATAACATCACTACAAGAGAAGGAAAACTTGAAACAAACCCTATACCTGCCAGCGTGGTGTAGTAGGCCATACCCTCCTTTCAAAAGAGTCTATGTCCAGCAGAGGGCTGTTAAAGGCTGTTGATGATGATGATGATATAAACATACAAGAAACAAACACAAGAACCACAGAACAGCAATTTGTTGATCTTAAATGTGGGGTTTGAACCCACAACACTGAAAGCAACGACGTGACCCACTACGCCATCCGTGCAATCAAAAAGATATTGCATAACTATTGACAGACTCACGCAGTATGAATATTATTTAAAAGGGATTCTCCAGATGAAGATGATATCACCCTTTCCAGACGAGTCGGTTTAATTTTTTTTTTTCAAGTTTTCTTTTTTTTAGCAGTGTTGTGATCTTCCAGTGTTGAGAGCTGCTTCCTTAGTCGGTTCCTACGACATCCACGGGCTGAATATAGGTGGTAACACTCCGTATTGCTCAAAAACACATGGTCAGGGACTAACTATATAAAACAATGAATTTGGTGGGTACAGAATATCAGTTCGCAGTTTTAACAGTAGCAAATGTACAAACAAATCAACATTACCTTTATGGTACGTTGAGATAATGACTAAGAGATATGAGCCGATCGTACGATCTAAACGGATGCTGTGCGGTGGGGGGGGACTGGGAGGGAAGCTGTCGCTAAGCGTTTATGTGACGGGTGATAGGGTACCGTAGGTGTTCTAAATAAAATTGCATATATATAAAGTAAATAATGATTTTGAGTAAGGCAGATATCGTGTGTTCGATTCCACTTTCAGTTACTTTAATATTTGTAGACACATCCTGCGTTATGAAATGGATATAAGGAACACTCAGAACGACAATTTCATACTTCCTAAAGTGTTGTCCCATATGGAAGTGAACCCTAAACACCCAGTGCAGGAGAAAGCGGCGGGGTGACCACTAAAACCGCTAAGCCATCCATGGATGAAATTTAGGTAAATATATAATTAATGTATGTGTCCACTCCGAGTGGGGTTAGATAAGAATATGGAGGATCGCCACCCCTAATCATCCCGTGGGTATCGTAAGAGGTGACTTAGAGACCACGTTGCTATAGTGCATAAATATGTCCGCAAATACAGGTGCACTCTCTGTTCCCTCACTCTAACAATCCGATAAGACGTTTATTCGACACGGTCGGGAGCGATCAGGTGCAAGAGCAACGACTTGACGTGTTCTCCAAGACATGGAGTCAAGACCCCAACTTCCAAACGCCAGGCTCTTACTAAGTATTTTAATAATTAAAAAAATCAATAACAGTTTTGTGGCCCTACTCAGATTTGAATCAGAGACCTCTTAATTGGCAGTCGCATACGATAACCGCTAGATCAACGAGGCAGTCAACGAACACACCGAATTACGATACTGGGAAAGGTCCAGAAAAGGTAAACTGTCTTGGAACCCATAACGAAATTAGTCAGAAGTAAATCAAAGTCCAACCAAAATGTGGTGACAGATTAAGAATGTATAGTGTCAACACCCCTATTCATCCCGTGGGTGTCGTAAGACCTGAATAAGGAAGCAAACTATTCAAGAAATCATCAACAGCCTTTTTCAATCCACTGCTGGACATAGGCCTCTCCTTAGCAGGAGGCTTTGGCCTACTATACCACGCAGGCCAGACGGGTTGGTATAGGGTTTGTTCCAAGTTTTCCTTCTCTTTGTAATGATGTTGTCTTGTACACTTTGTTCCCTTAGTCGCCTTTTACGACATCCACGCAATGAATAGGGGTGGTAACACTATGTATTCTTAATCCGTCATCACACAGACAGGAAAATATCACTATAAAGAGAAAGAAAATTTGAAACAAATCCTATTCCAACCCGTCTGGCCAGCGTGGTATAGTAGGCCAAAACCTCCTTGCTAAGGAGAGGCCTATGTCCAGCAGAAGACTGCTATGAACTGATAAAGAAATATAAATTAGAGGCGTTTGAAATATGTGAAAACAAAGTAAAAATAGTTATGTATCCTTTTAATCAGGGATGCACCACAGACAAAAATATTAAGGGTCCTTTTTTTTCTTTGTTGGAGTGGGAAATCCCTTCGGATCTCCGGCTCCTCGGGGACGCAGGAGCCAGGAGTATGTGGTGTTTCCACTAAAAACCACCCCGGCGGCTAGTCTCAAGCGTCCTTCTCTGAAGGGGACCTGGACCACAGGTCCCCAACATTATGAGCCTTAAACTATATTTGATTACGTTATATATAAATAAATAATATTTCTCGCAGTGATGACGGATTAAGAACACAGTGTAATCACCCCTATGGGTGTTGTAAGAGACGACTAAGGGAACAAAACAGGCAAGATAACATCATTGCAAAGAGAAGGTAAATTTGGAACTAACTCTATCGCCTGACCAGCATGGTATAGTAGACCAAAACCGCGTTGATAAGAAGAGGCTAAGTCTACCAGTGGACTGTTAAGATGGTGATGAAAAAACATTTGTCCAGGTGATGACAGACTAAGAATACAGAGTGGCACCACTCCTATTCTTCCCATGGGTGTTGTAAGTGATGACCAGAGGAAAACACAAATGAGACCGGCCGCCGGGATGGTTTTTAGTGGAAACACCACATACTACTGGCTCCTGCTCCCTGAGGAGCCGGAGATCCGAAGGAATTTTCCACCCTAACAACAAAAAAAAAGGGGGAAAAAACAAATGCAAGACATTAGACTGTCATATACAAGCCATCTGACACACAACGCCATCTAGTTTCAAACTAAGCAGAGTTTATAGTGTAATGTGTGTTACATTTTAGTTACTACTAGTTTTCCCATACAACTTCGAATATTTTTTATTGATGCCCGTCTCCTTTCGATCTTAGCGTGATATTAAATACTTTCCTCTATAAATGAATCCTTTAACATTAAAAAGATTTTTCGATTAGATTGTTTGTTCAACCAAACATATGTTAAATGTTTCTCTACATTGGTCCTATTAGAATGACGGCGGTTCATATTGATGTTGAAGGTAGTTCCAGCCCTTAAAAGGCTTCCTGATGGTCCTAACCTTCTGTCTAATTGATTCGATGACGGTACACGACTTAAGCAACCAACTTGAGACGGATAATGGAACCCGGTTGGAATGTCAAAAAGGGCATTTAGGGCAAAGAAAAACCTGAGGGAAAATGATTACCTCAGCATACGAATTCCAGAGGTACTTTGTTGAGCCCCCTCCCCAGGAAAAGAGGAGTGATTCAATCATGGATGTCGCCAGAATTATTTTCAGGGGGTCTATCTACATCCACATATACTATTAATATGAAATCGATTTTTTTATGAAATAATTTAAAAATATGTGTTTTTTATGCATTTTCTTTTCTCTACCACCCTCCCGGCGCCCATGGATTCAACTCAACATTTACTGGTACCAATAAAACCGGTTTTCTGTGAGTTGTTGGTCTTAATCCACCAGAGAGTACAATATAATTGGTATACAGAACCAGTACAGTTTAAAAGTGGTCGTGATTGTCTGTGGGCACGGTGTAACCCCGAATGATTCAGCGGTTCGCGCGTATAACGAGCGCTATGATCCGGTCGGGCAGCTACCGCGATACGCAGCTTCCAATGTGTGCGTGTGCGCGGTTACAATGCGCACACGCACGACAATGTTGTGACGTCAAACGGCAAATGGTCGGTCAGGTAAATTTACCTATTTAGGTTTTATCAGTGTTTTGTATTAATAGTATTAGTTAGTTAACAAAAGCGTGTGGTTAATAATGTGTACCATTAACGTTGTCGTTAACGAACTCATTTGTACTTATTCCACTTTTTAACTCAAATTGATATTTACTTTTCTATTTAAAAACCTGCCAAAGTGACTCTACTCTGCTTGACGGAAAGTATGAATCGAATCCAAAAGTTGTGGTCACCATACTCATTGCGAATGCAGATAATGCAGTATAGTGATTCACACTATGACAGCCTAGTGAGATGCTTTTTCACACTCCGCTTGGGGAGGTAAAAGACATGACAGTCATCGTCGCAATAGGTCAAACACCACGAGAACTGTCGCCAGTTCATCAATGGACCTGCAGTCTCGCACTCAGCAACGAAACACGACAGCACGGGTGCTGTCGCTTTAAGTTGGTCTTCTATGAGAGTAGTACTGTCTTAACAAACCACTCCTTTCGTGCTGAAATCAGCGTGGTTTTACTTCTTTCAGACCAGACTGAATAGTTTCACCTTACAGCATTCTAAAACGTTACTAAGTTAGTTTTAGTTTTTGTTTTTAGCGAGTTCAAACGGGTGCCAAAAATCTCGAGTATAACTTATAGCCAATACATGTATATGTTTATTGCTGCTCATATTTATCTTTTAAATAGCTGAGGCATAAATAAAACAAAATTATAATTAACATTAAGCCACGTCTATTTCCCAGGTGGGTAAGCAGAAACACTTAATCTCCACTTACTACGGTCATGACACATCTCGTTTGTTTCGTCCACATTCATCGATCGGTGCATGCATACTCCTCGATTTCTGGTACTTTCACATGAACTTTATTCAGAACATTACCAATTGGATTGGCAAATATTCGCCCTAGACGACCCCTGCCGATACTTCCATACATATTTACTTTATAAATTCCTTTTGTGAGTCCCCATCATCCATCCTCTCTAACTGGCCGAACTATCGAAGCATGCCCAATTCACAATTAGTCACTACATCTGTTTTTTTGATACCAAATAAGGTAGAGACTATTCTACAGCTAGCAGTTAGTTACTGAACCAGACTGCTGTTGACTTACTGCTGAAATATACTTCATCAATTATCATCATCGCTTATACATGCAATCGAATCTACGACTCCCAATTTTGCAGTAAGAATGCAAGGAAAGAACAACAGAAAAGAATTATTTGACGGTATTCAAGATTGCCAAGATGCACAAGGTAGTTCTCCTGATTCGGTCAATCAATTATCTGACATAAAGAATAGACTCTACGTTGCTCCAGATCGTATTCTTTTATATTTTAATTTAATTTGTTCTATTAGACCAAAAAAAAAGAAAAAAACAATAAAAATCAAGAACAATCATCTTCAGCAGTATTCTTTAATAGTCAACTACCGAAAGCAGGTTTTTCCTCAGAATGAACCACAGAAGACCAACCTAAAGCGATAGCATCCGTGCTGTCCTATTTTGTTGGTGAGTGAAAGACCGGAGGCCCATTGATACAGGGGTGACAGTTATAGTTTTAAATGTGTGAGCATTACCTTGTCACGATGACTGACATTTTTTTTATTTAAGAGCATGCCAAAGTGACTCTAGTCTGCCTGATAAAAAAGCATGAATAGAATCCAAAAGTTGTAGTCACCATAGTCATTGCAAATGCTGACAATGTAGTATGGGGATCCACACTATGGCGGCCTATTAAGATGTTTTTTTACGTCTCACTAGGCCACCATAGTGTGAGTCGCCATACTTTATTTGTCTGCATTCGCAATGTGTATTGTGACTACAACTCTTGGATTCTATTCATGCTTGCCATCAGGCAGAGTAGAGTCACTTTGGCAGGCTCTTAAAATATAAAAAAAGGAAGTTTTGGCCTACTATATCACGCTGACCAGATGGGTTAGTACAAGATTAGTAGCAAATTCTTTCTTCTCCTTTCTCTTTGCAGTGCTGTTGTGTGTGTAGTGTATATTAGTATCAACTTTCATCAACAGCCTCGTTCCTTCATTCTTAAGGATGCTTGATAGATCCTTCCTTCTATCTCATACCTACTATCCTCTCTCTGTGTTTATATTATAGTATTTTTTATGATATAAATGGCGAAGCAGTAACAGTCCCTTACGGTTGGTCTCAGACACTACAATCATAAGAACCCGGAAACATTTATATTATAGTCATATCAGGTACCACCTGTATCGACACCACGTCTATACAAACCATATTTTGGAGAAAGCCCCAAATCCAGTACGCCAATTTGCCTTATAATCTCATGAAGCAGTCTCTTTCTGAGCGTGACAGCTTCACAGTAAGAAACCACTAACAAATGAGACTCTATGCTCCTCTTTGTATCCTTTTTCTTGTCTATGCGGCAATTTCACCGGATATCACATACTGGTAGTTACTTCGAAGTTGAACCGACAAAAACTGCGTGCCATCTCATGGACCAGTACATGGGATACTAGGTGTACCATAGAAACAAAATCTTTGGAACCCTCATGTTCCTCGGGTCATTAACTTCCGACTTGCAGATGACTACTCTCCTGAGGGAGAAGCCCGATGTTTCCCTTCTGCTCCCAAAAAAAGTTAACGCGCTCCGTAGAGCATCGTGCTGCCACCACATCAGATGGCATTTGTACCCCTGAACCATTAATGAGAATTATATCAACTGGCTCGGTGGTACAATGGTAGTATATGCGACTGTTGAGCTTGAGGTCTCAGATTGGATTCCAGGACGGACCAAATGTTTTTTCGAACTGCAAATATTTGTTTCGAAGTTTGGGTGTTTTCTATGAACAACATATGTGTATTTACAAAAAAAAAAGTATATAGTAAAGTAGTACTATCTAGCTGTCATAGTAAAACCTCTGCTTAGTTTGAAGCTAGACGATGTAGTGTATCGCAAGACTGTGATATTAAACAAAAAATAACAAATATATTTAGCCTAAATAGTGTTTAGTCATTTTTGTGTTACACATTAACAAAAATACACCCATTCTCACAAACTTACGTTTATTATAGATAAAATTTAATCACGTCAATCGAATGACGTGTCGGCCGTGACAGTGAAAACGTGCCAAGTTCGAAAGGCAATGACATTAGTGTGTCTCAGCATTACAGAACTAGATCTTGTGATACCGACATGACGGCGACGCTGCGCCGGCGCAGCGGCGACAGACACTCCGAGAGAAAGTCTATAGAATTTACTTAGTCTGAGTTCCGTGTTCTGACTTACTGAGAATACGTCTGACCCACATTTTACATGTTAAACATGTTCTAACCGACTTAAATAAGTAGGAAGTCGGATAATTGTAATTTTTAACGTGTAATTCGATTTTTTTTTTCACTCGAAACGGAAAGAAATAGGTGTGTTGGACCTAAGTTAAACAAGTGTGTGTTTGTATACTGTGCATTTGTGTGTACGTCCATAGTTGTATGGCGTCATAGGTCTTGAACGGATGAACCAATTGTGATTTAGTTGTTTTCGTTTGAAAGGTGACTTGATCGAGAGTGTTATTAGTTGTAATTAATAATCTTTACAGTTGTTCAAAGAGATATTTGTTTCTTTTTTTTTAGAAATTTTTGAGTCTTATATTTTAAAGAAATATTTATATACTTTACATGCTGTAATTAGCTGATGTACGTGACTATGTCGTGTCTTAACATGTCTTTATATACATGCTTAATTTAAGTATTTCATAATTTATTTTATATTACGATATATTTTTTTTTAATGAACGCCATTTTTATTTAATGAGGTATTAAATGAAGAGTTTTATATATCTTTTAAGTTTTTATCACCATTTAATGATCGATTACAATAATCAAACAAATTAACATGCTTTAATCTGTTAGGGGTTCGATTTCTATATTCTCCTAAAACTGTTAGCCAGATATTTTACAGGAATACAATATATTGGTAGTAAAACTTACCACGTGATGGTAAGTGAGTACCACCACCAATAATGTAATTCTCAAATGTGTTGCCGTCCTAGGAGTCCTATCCCGTAGTGTCAAGGGAGGTGAGGGTTAGTTCAGTGACCTCGTTTCCTATATCAAAACTCAGAGGGGTAGGCAGAGTTTTTTTTTATATACATATGTCCTAGTTGCCTCTTTAATTACAAGAGGTGTATTGGTCGCGTGGATGGTGTAACGAACTGCTATGACAAAGGTCACGGGTTGGATTCCCGCTCAATTCAAAGGTTTAATGTTTGATTTTGGGAATTACAAAAATGTATTTTATCAGTTGTCTAGCACCCATAGTACAAGCTCTGCTCAATTTGATACTAGATGGCGTTAAATATAGTAAAATATTATCATTATATTATATGTATACGTGATTCAGGTATTTTTAAACCACTGCAGTGTCAAATCAATTTCAAATTCCATACTTTTAACATCCTGCTCTCACGCCCTATTCGTTTTCCACCCCAATCAAATTTTTCCTTTCTTCTGCATACGATTACATGCCCAAAGAGGGTTGGATATGAAAGAAACCAGACAAAACTCTTAGCAATGGTACACGTAGTACTGACACTTGATGGAATTGGGAGGAAGGCAGAAAGGGTTTTTTTTATTTAAAAAACCTGCCAAAGTGACTACTTTACCTGATGGAAAACATGAATAGCATCCAAGAGTCCAATCCAAGATGGTAAGGATACTGATAAACGTGGTAATGATCTCCTAAACTACTGAGACAATTTTGATGAATTTTTTTGTTTGGGTAGCTCCCAGGTTTAAATTTTCGGTTTGATTCGATAGGTGGCGTTGCAATCACAAGAAATATTTTATTTAAATATTTGCTAACATTTTTTTTACAATATAAGCTTCTGGCCGCGGTTTTACTCTCGTAAAGGCAATTTTTCCTTTCATCAGAAACGGTATTTGTGGTTAACATATTTTGCCACGTTCCTGTAGTCTGTGGAAATTTGTCACAAGGACGGCAATTGTGTTAATATAGAAGCAATTTGTAAGTAAAGTACTGCTTAGTTTGGAACTAGATGGCGTTGTGTGAACGTTGTAGTGTATTATATATATATTTTTATATTCTACCAAAGTGGCTCTACTTTGCCTGATGGAAAGCATGAATAGAATCCGAGAGTGGTGGTCGCTATACTCATTGTGAATGCAGTATCGTGACCCACACTATGGTGGCCAAGTGAGATGCTTCATAATTATATTACATACATAACATCAGGCCTGTTTTCGGGGTAGGCAGAGGCATACTAAACACCCACTTTTCAATACATTGGTCCCACGTAATAGGTGGCGCGCCTATTACCGCTTATCGGGATGTTTTGTTTGTCAGAACCTCGTCTGTTGATAAAGAGGTGCACCACTTGCAGGTGAGGTTGGCTTGGGTAAGTTAGTTCTTCTGGATGTCGTAATAACAGTTGTTCCCGGATCCCTCCTATGTCAGGTGCAGAGTGGCACATCGTGTGGTTTTACTCGGTCAGATTCTGATACACCACCCCGCCATAAACCCCGGTGGGGTGACGACCCGAGGGGGTTTCCACACGTTAAAAAAAAAGGGTAAGTTAGTTCTTGGTGGGAACCCTATTTTGGACATTATATTACTGTAATGCTTACTGGTAACGAAATATGTCATGAAAAGAAGACCGTATAGACTACACTACAGGGCATTAAATACAAAATTTAAACATACTAGATCATGTACCTACCCTAGCTCCGCACGGGTGTGTTTTTTTCCAAATATTTCATAATTTTTACTCTATTTATGTCACTTAAATGATTATTTCAATGAATTGGTTTCAAAGTAAATACATTTTTTATACTTAATAGTATTATACTCTCTCCATGTGGTGATAGATTAAGAATTCAAAGTGTCACCACCCACAATTCTCCTATGGGTGCTGTAAGAAGCTAAGCGAACGAAATACGCTGGACAATATCACTGTAAACAAATAGGAAACTTAAAAAAGACACTATATTAACCCATCTGACCCGGGTGGTAAAACTTCTGTGGTATCCTTCCTAAGGAGAGGCTTAAGCCCAGCAGTGGACTGTTGAAGGCTGATGACACATAACGGTCGTGTTCATTACATCATTATCTGTCTTTGAACTCCTAAACTCTAACTCGCTATGGCAGGATTAGAATACCAGTTCAGTTATATTAATAATGAAATGATTAATATTAGTGTGTCGGCTCAAAAATGGGTTTTGATTTAACTTGCAATGTCTGTATGTATGTGTTCGGTACGAATCTTGGAAACTAAAGCGTAACTACTTGGAATTTCACGATTGGGCTCAAATTTTATCCACTATGTATCTTCTGATGATAGACCTGGGTGAGGACCATAGGAACTGATAACCTAAACAAGATAAACACATGGAGTTTGGACTCATTTGTGTTGTCTTGGTCAGCACTTTGGTGTTATAGGGTCTATAAAAACCCTTTTAAATTATTTTACAATTAATATTAATTTTACTTGTAAGTAAAACAATGTTGGACGTCAATTATAACTTATATCAAGTTATCGTTTTAAAATGTAACTTCGTATATCCGTGTGGTGATGGATTCAAAATACCAAGGGTCATTCAAGGGTCAACTCTTATTTCTGCCATGGGTGTCGTAAGAACCGAATAAGGGAGCAAATTATGTGAGACAAAGAGAAAGAGAAGGAAAAGCCTATGCTAAAAGGTCTGGCCAGCGTGGTATAGTAGGCCAAAACCTCCTTTCTAAGGAGAGGCCTATGTCCAGTAGTGGTCTAAGTAGCAAACAGCGGCTAGTATGTAAGTAGTGACATAACACTGTGGATATAAAGACTTATACACAATTGGAAATAAAAACACGGTTTTGTATTAATTAACTCTTCTATCATCTTTAGGCACAACATTAAATGCGTCAAAACCTTGGTTTTAGCACACTCATATCTATCTCTGAAACAAAATTCACATACATTTGTTCAGCCGTTCAGGAGTCAAAACGTTACAAACAGGTTAACTTCTTACTTATAGTCTTTACACATAAAAATGTTAATTTAGTATGTGTACGCTTCAAAAACTCAAAAATACTGGACTGATTTAGTTCAAACTTTGACATGATTTATAATACAGCTCAAAGATAGATTTTAGTTACTTTTTTCAACCACATTGTACCACAACTTGAAGGGTAGGATACAACTATATATATGGATTTATACCTATTTAAAAAGAAAGAGACAGGTAAAAAAATCAGTCAGGTACTCCCGACTGCTTCTTTTTCTGGTTTACGATAAGATGGACCCTAAGAATGCAAATTAGATAGACATATTTATCAAAATGGCCTACTATTTACTACTGGAACTCTGACTTCACCAGGCCAGATCAGGTGACGAGCAAAATTCACAAAGAAAGTTATGGAGGCAGACCACAGCTAAGACATGTTGACTTCATGAAAGGCATAGAGTTCGAAAACTAAGCAGGGGATTGATGAATTGGTTATCCAATGTAGATGGCGTTGAGTGTCAGACGTTTTGGATACGACAGCCTTTAATAGACCACTGCTGAATGAAGGTCTATTCTTAGCAAGGAGGTTTGGTCTACTACACCACGCTGGCCAGACGGGTTGGTTTAAGCCTAGTTTCAAGTTTTACTTCTCTTTGTAGTGACATTTCCCTGGATAGTTAGCTCGCTTAGGTGTCTCTTACGACATCCACGGGATGAATAGGATTGTGAACTGATTAATGGTAGTGGAGGAAACCATAGCCCAGGTGATACATTTGAGAGAAGTTAAAGGTGATGAAGGAATGTTTAGAAAGTCATATTAATAACTGATTCTAGACCTGACTTGCGAAGGTGTTTCAGGATGTTTAAATATCAAGGAGTTGAAGTAATTAGTTCTCTATTGGTGCTATATGATGAACCCATTGCTCTAGAGGATTGGACTCTGACTACTAAGCTGGAGGTCGTTCATTTGACCACCTGATGATGACCTGATGAACAGCACTCGTTATGTGCCTGAGCAAAATATATAATATGTTTGTATTTACAAATGATAAACATCAGCAGTCTGATTAGTATAGAACAGGTTCAGGAGGACTCCAGAAGCTACTTATGTGTTTCTGGAGCTCCTCGCGACGGCCGAGGTAGGCCGCCGCGGGATTTAGTGGGTAGACCGGTTCTCTGGGAGTCCCACACACGCCCTTCGTCCCTCGGGAGGGTATGGTGCGCGAAAAGCATTCCCGCGTAAAAAAAAAGGTTTTGCCCAGATTGGATCTAGACTGCCGTATGTGAGATGTGTGTTGATATTATTATTGGTGATTGAGTGTTTCCTAAAGCTCAGACAGCATTAAAAGTTGAGCAGGATATTAGACTGCGATGTATAAGGGTGGTAAATGTGGTTAGATCTTAGTGATGTCTCTGACCACATGAAAGGCAGATGGGTACGCGACTCAGGCCTTTCCAGAAATAACAGAATCGATCTCGTTACCAACATAGACTTGTAGACTCTTACTCCGTCTTTGCTTCTATAATTTGGAGGAACTTTATGATATGGGTCGAGGGGGTAAGTGATGGTAAATGCCTATGGTCACCTATGGACATCTGCAACGCAAGAGCCACAAATGTCGACTTTTCAGTTCCTCTTTCGAGAGTTAGGCTAATCGATTCCTAACCTTTCCAGTTCCAGTAACCTCGCTTCTTCTTTCTTGACCTCTTCTCCAAGGGGATACATTTCCAAGAAGGGTTCGATAAAAGAAACCTGGTGAAGCTCTTTACAATGTTACACATAATACTGAACCCTGATGGAGCTGGGAGGAAGGCAGAAAGAAGGTGAGGTTACTCATGAATGTGGCAGTGACTTCTCCTAACTACTGAGGTAATTTTAATGAAATTCTTTGTGTATTTAGGTGGCTCCCTAGAAGGTTTAGATTTATGGTTTGTTCCGGTAGGTGGCGTTGTAATCAGGTTTTTAGCCGCGGTTTCACTTGCGTAAAGGAAATTTTTCAATGCCATGGTTACAAATGTTTTTTCAGTTCCTCTTGCTAGGGTTAGGTTTCCCGACCTCCAACCTCCTGTAGGTTCTGGTAACCTCTCTCCCATGGTGAAAGGTAATAAAAGAATTGTTTAAAAGGTTTCTGTGTGGCCACCATCACACCCATAGAGCCGACCTGTCTTCATTTGAAGACTTAGAGCAGATACAAGACCTTAGTAGACTGTGACGTAACTTCATTTTAACGGGAAGCTGACACCCACTTGTGGGATTCTAATTAGTGACATAAATGTCACTATTAGTAAGTTTGTTTTTCACTACTGTTACGTCTGACTACTCATCGGATGATCATGACACTTGACATTTTGACACTGTCAAAGGCACAACAAGTAATTCAAGGTACTTTTGATCCAGAAAAAGGTACTATTCCCTAAGGGATACCTCGACTATTTGTAGTACTCTCTAATTAATCAGAATTTTTCGCATGATATCTCAAACGGTACCTGTACTATGGTAACCAGACGGCTGATTAGCATAGTTATAGACTTCTATACATACATATATTTACTAATATATTATCATAAATGCGAAACTGTCTGTCTGTTCTCTCGACGCTTCAGTCACTGAACCGATTTAGATGAAATTTGCTATAGAGATAGATTGAGTACCGGCAAAGGACTTGGGATACTTTTATTCCAGAAATTTAAGGGTGTAAAGTCATTATTGCCTAAGTAACTTTGTTCGTCTGTTTCATTTTTGCTGTAAAACCAGTGAATTGATTTTAATAAAATTTGACATGGAAGTATTTTACTACATGCAGGACACAGCCTACGTTTCTTCGATAACCGACATACTCCCAGTTGGAGCCACGGGTAAAAGATAGTCATACATAGATACTCAGACGCAGTATAAATGACTGTGCTCATCATAGAATTATTTGTCCTGGATGAGAATCAAACTCTGGACTTCTGGCTTAGCCAATAACTATTCAACATCCAGACATAATTAATTTTAAATTCTCTGCCTTTTTTCTAATCTAATTAGGGGTTTGTGAAACGCGTAACATTAGAAATTGTTTTGGTTTTTCTTTTATAGCTGGTTGCGGAGCAGACGTGAACCTTTCGTGAGAATGTGAACCTTTGCAGACGGGACAAGGGAAGAAGTAACCGTGATATGGATTAAGGACAAAAGGGAGCCGAAGGAATGTCCAAAATTTCCGATTAGAACCGGGGTTGAGACTACACCGTTAAGGCCATCCTGATATAGGAGACCGTGCTCTACTATTAAGAGAGGGATATCTAATGAAAATAGGATATTCTGTTGATGGACCTGTTAACGGAGACCCTCGATTCGATTCCCTCAGGATAAACAATTTTGTAATGAGCATTTGGTCTGTGTCTGCAATTTATCTATACTATGTCATCATTATAATCATCAACAGCCTTTTGCAGTCCACTGCTGGACATGGTGTCTCCTTTGAAAGGAGCCAGCCAGGATCTCCTGGCCAGACGGGCTGGTATAGGGTTCATGTCAAGTTTCTTTGTTTTTGCAGCACTGTGTGTGTAATTTGCTCCCTTAGTCGACCCTTAAGACATTCAAGGGATGAATAGGGGTACGAAGTATGTATTTAGATATATATAAAACCGTACACACAAGCGTTGAGCTATTTATACAGAAAAAGGGGGGAATTGTTGCTTTGCAAGATTTTAATCAGTTCTTGTGAAGGGTTTAAAGGGTCCTGGGTTACTAGGAGTTGAAGACCAACTTACTCGTCAAACACTGTTGCTTTTATAGGATGCTCCTTTCTGACCTCTATATATATAGTATGTCATGTCCTGTCCGTGTGGTGATGGATTGAGAATACATAGTGTTACCACCCTATTCATCCCGTGGGTGTCGTAAAAGGCGACTAAGGGAACAAAGTATGCAAGACAACGTCATTACAAAGAGAAGGAAACTTGGAACAAACCCTATTCCAATCCGTCTGGCCAGTGTGGTACAGTAGGCCAAAACCTCCTTGTTAAGGAGAGGCCTATGTCCAGCAGTGGACTGTAAAAGGCTGTTGATGATATATAGTACTTATTATACATGATTTGTGTAAATAATTATTTGAATTATTAGTAATACCAAATATTTATCACAAACTATTTTTTTCATGTTAGACATAGGGGAAATGCGTGGATCATATTTATATATATATATATATACATAAAATCACGCCTGTTCCCCCGGGAGGGTAGGTAGAGGTTGATTAAAGGTGATGAGCCTACTGTCAGAGATGAGCCAGAGTCTCATCCGTATCAGTATGTGCACCACTTGTAAGTAAGATTGCCTTGGAGCCCTAGGTTTTAGGTGACACCCTATGCACACCACATGTATACATACATAACCTCAAGCCATTCTCCCTATGGGATAGATAGACACATCAACCCACTACTTGCTTCTCTTTAAACCTGACGAAGTTCTCCCACTGTCATTTTTCCTCTCATACTAAGTTGGGGTCAGACTTAACTTTACTACGATATGGCTACCATCAGACCTTCACAACCCAAGTACTAGGTGATATTGAAGTCAGGTATAAACACTTTTAAAGAGATCCAGCTACCTGTAACGATTGTCAAAGATATTCGTATGGCACAACCAAGACTAATAGTTTAACATGCTCTCCGAGGCACGGGGGAGTCTCAATCTGGTTAGAGATGATCACCCATCTATTCTAACCTGGGTAGGATTGCTTAACTTTGTCATATGTACCCACTTAGCTACTTGCCCGTCTTCTTCTACTGTCGTTAATGGTTTTCTGTACTTTTGCCTTGTTCTTTCAAGCCGAGATGTGTTCTGAATGTTCCACGTCCAGTAATTTGCCCACTGTTGGGCAATTATCCCTGAAAAGCTTACGAGTTTCGTTCAGACATGGGTTGGATACTAAAAGACGGTGATGATAGTATACCTACAAGCTTGGTTTGTTTCGTGTAGCGATGGTATCGTGGTGATAGTCGATGGTAAGCGTTTATCTGCACCTACTCAAAAACCAGCACTTACTTTAATATCAGATTCTGTTGCTATTTTTCTTTTTCTTAAGTCTTTTTTTAGCCGTCCCTTGTGGGGTTTTAAGAATTTTCTTTATAAGGCGGGTCGTATTTGAGCAGATATCTGCTGGAACAGTTCCTTAACTTTTAAAATGAACACTAATTATAGACTTAGTGGGCAACACTCGATAAATTACGGTAACCATTGGTAATTAAAGTAAATTGTATCCTTCATTAGACTTTTGGTTCCAATGAAATTGCAAACTTCACTTACGTCAGAAATAGTCAGTAAATAAATTTATATGGGGTATGAAAGTTTATTCAAGTAAGGGTTGAAAACGTGTTGACCACGCCCTATAGTGTCACCCTATATGGTCCATAGTGCAAAGAATTGGTGTTAAGACAAAAACAAGGGGTGGAAAATTTAGTCTAGAAAATTTGCCTACGTCACAAGTCTAGGCTATTTGGTTAGCTTTGACGTTGCACTATAAACTGCACGTGGTACATAGGGTTAAAACCACAAAAATAGGTGTAATTTAACCCGTATGTTAAAATAAGGGATGAAAAATACATACCTGTCACAAAATCTTCAATCCCTGGTCTTGTGTCGTCAGCAGAGATGACAAAAAAAATGTTTCAGAACAAATCCAACAAAATCCACGTGTAAATAAGTTTTACTTTAATCACCATTATCACCAGACAAAATCACCCTACATCACTAATTTTAACACGTAACAATTTTAGTACTTAATATAGCAACACCTAAAATTTAGGCCTAAACACTGCGTACTCTATAGCCCATAATGTAATATTTATAAAAAAAAAATAACAAATTTGACTTTAGAACTTCGAATTACAAAATGCAGAATGGAATTTTCGAACCCTGAGCGTAGACTGTAGTGGGGTTTCAAAATTCGAATGCTGGCGTGCTGTCGCTCTGTTAGAAAGAGACAACCGTGTTCTCTAGTTCGGGCTCGAAACTGAGTTCAATGTACCGGCCTACTGACGTGGGCGCGCGCAACTACTCGTTCTGTCTCCCTTCACCCTGAGCTAGCGAATGATGCACGAGCGAGACGCGACATCCCGGTCCACTTTTTGTTCGAAACTTGTATTTCGATCGATATACTGCGCTGGGGTCGTCTTGGTACTTTACTTTTTTTTTTGTTTGGAAACTGGGCGTTTAAAACTATTCCTATTTATTTAATAGAAAAGAATATAACATTAAAGTTAAATTATATTTTGAAATACTGAAATATGTTTTTCATATAATATAACAAGTTGTTATACTAACTGTTATGTTTAATTTGGTAATTATATTAGACGTAAGAAATACGTATGAAACTTGCATTTTACGGATGTTACAGGTCTTTTATGATTAAATCAAAAGAAATACACTATTTGCCTAAATATAAATATTGGAGATAGTATTGGTATAACACATACTAACCAAATCGTCAAAAATTAGTAGTGACCGCCAAAATGAGTAATATAATATGTTAAACCTCTTTGGGATTGACTTATAGTATAATTCCAGATTATACTAAACACTTTATAAGAAGAAATATCATTTCAAACACTGAATTATCACGAAATACTAAATAATTAAGAATAACACCTTTTGAAAGTTATTTCAAAATGGTGACCATAGGCATTACAGACGACTCGTTACAATATATAGCAGTTAAGTCTGTTTTTAGTGTAGATGGGGTACCATAACACTTCAGCCTATTGTCGACTGCTGGACGACCTGTTAAGAGCACCAATCATCCCAGTCTTGGGTAGTCACGATAGGAACAATATGATGAAAAACAGTTGTTAGCTAAATTCCCACCTGACGGTATACCAATAATTATTCAAAACATCACTGGTATCACCACGTGTTCTAACAAAACTACGGCATTCATCCTCTCACAAGCGTACATACAAGACCGCAAAAATGCGGCTAATTAAAACTTTAAATATGAGTAGCGTGTTTTCTTTCCAATTAGTATAAAAAAAACTTTCACTTAATAAGTAAACAGTTTGAAAATATAATAATAAAAGAAGATATTAGTGTTCTTTTAGTTAAAATACGAAAGACAGTTAGTTTTTTTGACGATTTTGTTATATTGTTTTATCCATCAAAACCTTTTTTATAGTTTTTAATCATTTTTTTTAAATGATTAGTAAATACAATCTTAATAACATATCTTTTACCAGTTACATTGCATTTATGTTCATTACATTGATACTGCTGTGTAGTGATGAATTAAGCATACTGAGTGTACAACGTGGTGGTGGTTTAAGAGCCGACTAAATTAGCAAACTATGGAGAGCAAGGCGTTTCTCCTAACCCGGTTAGGGACTCTTATCTCATCCGTCCCTTTTTCTAAAGACAAACAAATGTATACGTATTGTGAAAAGAAACCTATATAGCGTCTCAAACCAGTGACCTTGACTAGTTGCTATTTAAGACTTGAAAGCCATAATGCCTGGAGTGACCATTTTTTTGAGCTTTCTTTAAATTACTGTTTTATTATTTAAATTACGTAACTGTAAGTCACAAGATTTATAATATTATAACTTCTGAATGCTTAAAAATAATGCCAGCCTTTTTTATTTATGCAAACGATAACTTAGTACATTGTTTAATAACGGCGTATGCGCTTGCAGCTTCACTGGCTAGCAACAGCGATATCTCTTTATAGCATCAGACTAAAATAGATCTTAAATCAATCAATTAAAGGCTAGACCAACAAGAATGTGGTCAGAAAAAAACCGTACGCGCAAGCGTGGAGCTATTTATACAGAAAAAAAGGGGGGAATTGTTGCTTTGCAAGGTATTAATCAGTTCTTGTGAAGGGTATTAAAGGGTACTGGGTTACTAGGAGTTGAAGGCCAACTTACTCGTCAAGCACTGTTGCTTTTATAGGATGCACTTTTAGGCCTCTTTTTTTTTAAAGAAACAATGGCTGCCTTTTAAAAGGACTTGCAGCTGCTACTGTAATCTTGAAAATATAAACGAAAATTAATGATTATCATTTTTGAATTGCAACTTCAGGGTATAATATATCAAATGGTTTTGTTTGCCTGCTTGACTTGCTTCAACAGAAACATAAAAATTTTAGCACACACAGACGTACAGTGAGATATATGGTATTTTTTAAGTAAAGTTACGAATAAACGCATATAAATGCATGCATAGCTTATTTATAAGTAAATTGAAAAGGTAAAAAAGTTTCTTTTCATATTATTAGGATAATAAGAACCAATAATATAAGTAGTTTCCTATTTAGAGATTTTAGTTCCTTAGTTCTATGTCTGATGGAAGATATGAATAGAATCTATGAGTTGTGTTCACCATACTCATTGCAAATGCAGACAATACATATGGTGATCCACACTACGGCGGTTTAGTGAGATGTTTTTTTACGACTCGCTTAGAGACGTAAAAGGTATGACAGTCGTCGGTGGCGGTATAAGGTTCACACTCTTACCACAATAATAATAGTAATGTCACCTCTGCATCAATGGGCCTTCAGTCTAACACTCACCAACGAAACAAGACAGCACGGACTTTAATTTAAATATTTGATGTAATGTAATTTATTGTAATTTTAATTACAGTCCAAATTTTCTTTGACTGCATTGATATTCAGTGGTAACTGATATTGTTTGATCCCAACCCAGGACAATTTTTCCTATATTTGAGTGTAGTTTATCTACAATCATGTCTTTAGAAATATGGGTAGCAGTATGTTTATTTGAAGTCTAATTGGTTTTGAGTAATTTATCCCAAAAAATTACTTGTTCAAGTGACTACATGACTTCACTGTTAACAACTGGATTAGGTCTCAGTTACATTCTTATTTTTAAGAAATATCGAAAAACTCTCGACTCTGCTGACGGTGCCAGTAATGCAACATATTTGTAAGTAAATACATGTCACATTCCATTGTGTACAACGAGCAATGTTCCCTGGGCCCGTCGTAAACAGGTTTCATTATATGGTCAAGGTTAGTCTGACAACAAGTTACAATATTTTGTCTGCTTCGAAGATTAAACGTTCTCTAGGCGCAGCTGGTAAGCAACGAGAAATAAGGGT
This sequence comes from Hypercompe scribonia, assembly GCA_949316085.1. Classification (NCBI taxonomy): domain Eukaryota; kingdom Metazoa; phylum Arthropoda; class Insecta; order Lepidoptera; family Erebidae; genus Hypercompe; species Hypercompe scribonia. The sequence continues at coordinate 8,880,277 of OX438997.1, forward strand.
GTGGAATTGTGACACTTTAGACGATATATTTAACTTGAATCTTTGTCTTTAACTAAAATTGTATGAATTTATTTAAGTGATTTCAGAGACTCCATAGCTTTTTTTAGTTTAAAGATAAAATATCTATCCGAAACAATCGTATAGCTATTAATTTCTCAGTGATGACGGTTTAAAAATCACCACCCCTATTCATCTAGCAAGAACCCACTAGCCAGTCTGACCAGCGTGGTACAGTAGTTCGAAACCCTTATAAGAGCAGGTCTATGGTCCGCAGTGGACCTTTAAAGTATGTTGATAATAATAAACAGGAACAATAGTAACGATTCATAAGTTATGGCAAATAAGTTACGGAGATCTTTGAGCTAAAGTCGATAAACATAAATGTTCGTCTTCTGTTATAGCTATTTTTAATTCGAGAAGAAAATTTGTCATATTTTTATTTTATTATCACATAATTATTAAGTCCCACCATTCAGTTAATATTAACATTCACTGTATTCACAAAACGTTAATAAAATTTATTTATGTATTTATAAATTTAAAATGTATTATTTATCATTTAATACTTATTATAAAAGTTCACAATTAACATAATATTCAGTTTATTACATTTGATCACTGTTGCTATATTATAAATTATAATGACAGCATAATAAGTCTTATTAATAAAAACGAGGTGAATTATTTTGTATCGTATCGGTACATTATTATTCTGTTGTGACAATTAATATTACTCGCTAAAGAATCAGTCCTTTCGTTTTATTATACAAATTATAATAAGGCCTCCAAACAAAATATACTAAAAAGGAACTGCGTCCCCCTGAATCCCGTTTAATTAAAACTATTATTATTATTGAACCACTCTAATTTTATTAATATAGATTATTAATAATTTGATACTAGTCTCAATTCGATAAGTTACAGGTCAGACAACACTTCTTAACAATATTTATGGGCCTAGCCAGAGCTCGTAGGCTCGATCTCATCAAGAATAAATAATATTGTGACAAATAGGACTGTTTATTATGTATCAGGGTATCTTTTGTATTTATCTGCAGTAAGGTTATAATTCTACAGGCTCTGTGTAGTTTGGTGTCGGAAGAACGTGTCAAATTATGATTATAACCTTCGTCGTAAATTTATATAAATTAATCGGTTCGCTTTCATTTATAAACAGAACAGTTCTTTGTTCCGTGAGGACTCTTAGAACATTCAATCACTTATATTTCCAAAAAGCACAACTTTTAAGTAAGTGAAAATATGTTATATAAAATTAAAATAATTGTCAGACGAAGTATCAAAATCTGTGAGCGGCATGCGAACGCGCCTTCTATGGGGGAGTGAGCAGGTAGGCGGGCGCACGAGAGCGAGACAGCGCGTCGTTCGTTAGCTCTGTGGCGAACGGGTAACGGTGATCGGCGCGAGCGCCGGTTGACCTCAGACTTTTTATAAATCGACCGCTTTTTTCCGCTGACTCAATTTGATTTTTGATGAAAATTATATCGTTTCGGGTCCAGGAAGACTCGGGCATTTATTTAGTATGTATTTTTGTGTTTGTTATCTTATTTCATTTTATTTTATGCATGGTTGAATGTAGGGATCGAGCGATTCTATTTTTAGAATGGATTTTATTCTTGGAAACCTTTGTGGATTTCTCGAAATTCGCCTTAGGAAAGACGCTATGGGTCATTTGGAAAGGTCACAATTTGGAATATATGAGATACCTCTCGTGAGTTTATTTTTATTGATATCTATTAACTATCTATGACATGACAAGTCATAATTTATTTTTTCAGTGAAATAATTAGGTGAAAATTAGTTTTCAGTCTTATTTTACGTAATATAAGGGATGATCTATGTACTTTTCGTTATATTTAAAATTATTTCAAAGGGAATCATTATTTCATAGACGGTCAAAGTTGCTTTCATACAAAACACTTTAAAACGTATGGTTTTTAATAAATGAACACTTAAAGATCATTTATAAGAATTAAAACACAAATATACTATAATAAAATATAATACGAAATATAAACTCTATTAGAAATAATTATACTAATAAACTGTTATATTAAATTTTAATTTTAATTAATTTATATAATTAATAATTATTAAATAAAAATAGTTAGAATCAACAAAAAAAAAAACCACCTCTATTTTCTATTAAAAATACTTCTTACGTGTAAATACCTATCAAATGAGAAAAATTGATGTACTTATTTTTATAAAAATAAGATAATTATTTATTAAATATATATTATAAATTAATTGACTGGCGTTATTTGTACTTTTATTAGAAGAAACAGTACAAGATATGGATATAAAGACGAATATCCTTTGGTATAGGTAGGTTTAGGTAAAGTACCTACTCATAATTATAGGTATTTAAAAATGTTTAAACTTAATATATTAAGTTTAATAAAATATAATACTTAATTGAAATTCATTGTTCTTTTACTTAAATAAAATATAATTATATAAAAATTAATTACATAACATAATGAAATAAAAATAATTATATAAATAAGTATCCAATGGGTAATAATTATTTATCGTTTAATTTGTTTGTGTCTACAGCTCTGGGATAAAGACGTGAGTGAATATTGACATTCAAATAAAAAAAAATAACAAAATCTAAAAAAATAAAAAAATAAGTATGAGGTCAGCAAATGTATTATTTTTATTCACATCATCATATTAACAGCCCTTAACAGTCCACTGCTGGACATAGGGCGCTATGTAGCAAGGAGGTTTTGGCCTACTATACCACGCTAGCCAGATGGGTAGGTATAGGGGTTCGTGTCAATTTTTCCTTCCCATTTCATAACCTTACCAAAAAAAAATTATATTGATGCAAGTTCGAGCCTTTACTTCTAGGGGAGTGACTCGAACGGTATGCACTTCCCATCAAATAATCATCTACTCGTTCATCCCTTACACCATAAATGATTAAAAATCGTTGTAATTCACACAAAACCTACAATTCTATAATTAGCTAATAATAACTTAACATAGGTATTATAGTCAAAAGCAGTCTAGATCAAGTGACATTTTGCATTAAATTGAACTAAAAAGATGCATCCGTTTAGGAGATATGACGAAACAGACAAACAGTCTGAAATTTTAATTTATGTCACCCCTTGTTTTTGTGTTTGAATTTAAAAAAAATGATTTATGTAACTAATTATATTAAATAATTAAATTATAAATATTAAAATTAACAGTCAACACCTTTTTAAGGAGATTTCGAAGGCCTATATATTTTTTTTATTATATTTATAATTTGGAATAAGAAATAATTTATTTAAATTTATATCAGAAATACTTACCTAAAAAAAAATCTAAGTTCAGCCGTGTCGTACTAGAGAGAAAGCTGACCTCCCGGAACAGGCTCGGAGGAGGGCATCTACTTCCGTTAGTACTATAGGGATACCCTACTATATATAGGACCCGAGAGACCCTTTTTCAGAATTAAGGCATCTGAAAAAGATTTCATTGAAATATTCAATTATAATTTTGTTAAATATAAATAAATATGTAATATGTAGGTACATATCTCTGACGACATCCACGTAAAATATACTGTAGCCAAATTAGTGATGTTCTAAAGAAAGAGTAGGCCAGAAATTTCAGAAACTGACGCTTGTATAAAGTGTTCAAAGTTTTAAAGAAAGTTTATAAGTAGCTGACGCCTCTGTCTACCCCAAAGGGCTATAGGCGTGAAGATATATTACAAGAGGACCCTTCAAGAGAACCAGCATCTTTAAAAACCTCCGAATCTACCAGTTATATACCCATCAGTATGTGTGGGTATCTGTTTATTTTTCCATGAGTAATGTAAGGTTGCCACTAATTTAATAATTATATATTTTCTAAAAGACAAAAAAAACGGAGTAAGTAATCCTTTGGTCCCTTCTTACTGAAATAATGAGGTATCTGAAGGTCCAATTCCCCCTCCTCCCTGATTCTGAATGAACACTCAAAAGACCACAAAGCCCTTGAGACAATGGTAGTAGGTATCCTTAGGTATAATTCCAGGGATTTCCTGTCTAGGGTACACCTGGTTCCCCAGCTACTGGTACCTGAGACGACGTGCGGTTTTTGATCGGTTCGACATAACCACCACTATCCGGTATCCGGGGGTATTGCTGCACAGGAAAAAAAGGATCCATGGGTGGTCGTGCTTACCAGGTCACCTGTCTGCTAGTTTAGTCTAATCATAAGCAAAATGACAAACAACCTAACGTTGACCAGTCAGCCTGAGATCATGACCACATGAGAGATGTGACGTAATCATGATTACGTAATTATATTAGAATACTAACTGACACGGCAAATGTTGTTTTGCCATATATATTAGTTCTAGGTAATTTGAGTGGGATGAGAAATGATTAAATTACTAAAATGACTATTAAAACATAAGAGTTGGTGATAAAAGGGTGAAAATTTAGGGTTGTATGTATTTTTTAATGTCACGTTATAGAAAAATAATAACGAAAAAAATTGACCACAAATTAAAAAAAAAATGTTAAGGGTGAACAACCCTTACCACTTAGGGGTATGAAAAATAGATAGTAGCCGATTCTCAGACCTACTAAATATGCATATAAAATTTGGTAAAAATCTGTAAAGCCGTTTCGGAGGAGTACGGTAACAAACATTGTGACACGAGAATTGTATATATAAGATGAAATGTCACGACCTCTTCTCATCCCGTGGGTGTCGTAAGAGTCGACTAAGAGAGCAAACAAACAAAACTTGGGACAAACTTTGTACCAACCTATGTGGCCAACGTGGTATAGTAGACCCTTTCTTAAGAGAGCCCTAGGCCTAGCAGTGGCCTAGTAACAACTGCCTCGATGGCGTAGCAGTAGCAAAAGTGACTTCTGTACTTGAGGTCTCGGGTTCGATACCCGGGTCGGACCAAATGTTTATATTTACAAAAAAAAACTGTATAAGTATTCTATCAGTTAGTCTAGTTACCATAGTACAAGCTCTGCTTAGTTTGAAACTAGATGGCGTTGTGTGTTAAATCCGAAATACTTTTTTATGAAAAAAAAAGCCGTTGATATGATAAAAAACACTGTACAGTGCTCTTATCAAACACTATAAGTAATTTACTAAAATAATAATAAAGTTAAAAATATACACTGTCGTCATTAATTCAATGACATCCTATTTTTAAAATCACATCTGATAACAACGATTTATTTAAGTTTTTCAAGGTTTCTTCCCAAAAAAATAAAGTCATGATATCTCCCTAAAAACATGACTCATAACAAAAGAAGAGAAACCAGGTCGAGTCTTGTCACATATCGCCTTCGTCATAATAAGCTTTCCAAGTATAATACGTGTTTTATAGTGTCAGTGAAGCTGTCAGATTACAAAAACCGTACAATATTTATATATGTCAAGCGCATTGCCCTCTATTCAGTCATTTCCTTTTTTCGAAAGGGGTTTTGGGTTGCGGTAACCTCACGCACTTCATCACGTAGCAAAAAATGGCGTAACCCCGTTTTTGTGAGAACGTTGCATTACATGGGTCTTCCATATAGAACAAAAAAAATCAAATTAAATTAACAGTTGAAAAAGAATGTCAAACTGAATTTGCCAATAGTCTAATCATTTTAAAGCATTTATATTTTTTTTTTACAAATTACGTGGCAACCCCAGGGTTGCCATGTACTTTAAAAAGTCAGCGATAGTCAGACGTCAGAGTAGGGCACCTATGTTAGAATTTAAGCAGGCGTTTATAAGTACTAATAACTGCTTAGCATTTATTGAGATATGTCATCATCATCATCCCAGCTGATTGATGTCCACGGTTGGGCATGGTGCTCTTCCAAAGTTCACCACAACGCGTTCTCCATGACCATCACTAGGCCTGATACAAGTAACGTAATAATCAAGTTTAGTTCAAGTCACAAGTAGACCAATAAAAAACTTCCCCTACTAGTCAGCGTCATCATAATCCAACAAACAGGGGAGAAAGAGACAAAGTGGCACAAATGTAACAATATTCCATAGACACGTAACATGTCTGTAGCATAATGTTACATTTTATACAAATTATATGAGTCACATATCTACGGTTCAGCACGATTCTAACAATAGGTTTACACAAATGACGTCACTAGTGCATTGCCAAGTGTTAACTCTACTTTTCAAATGTCTTTGGGTGAATGTCAAGTTACAACGTGTCAATGAGTGAATGTCAAGTTGGCACACAGAAGTGACGTCATTGGTGCATTATTAAATGTCAACCCTACTTCAAAACTGTCCTTGAGCATTGTCAAACCAGAAAGAAAGAAAGACATGTTTATTTGCTACACAAGTAACGACACTAGTGCACTACCAAGTGTTAACTCTACTTTCCAAATGTCTTTGGGTGAATGTTAAGTTACAACGTATCGTTGGGTGAATGTCAAGTTGGCACACAGAAATGACGTCATTGGTGCATTGTCAAATGTCAACCCTACTTCAAAACTGTCCTTGGGCGATTGTCAAACCCGAAGGAAAGAAAGACATGTTTATTTGCTACACAAATAACGTCACTAGTGCATTGCCAAGTGTCAACCCTACTTCCAAAATGTCACTGGATGAATGTCAAGTTACATTTCATTTTATGAATCTCAAGTTACGAAATTTAATTGGGTGAATATCAAGATACCACACATCATTGGATGAATCTTAAATTGTGTCATTACATGAATGTTTTGTTAGAAAATGTCGCAGGGTGAATATCAAGTTACATATCTTTAGATGAATGTCAAGTTACTAAAATTTCATTGGATAAATAAAATTATTTGTAGAAATTATGACTAGTTACCGTCCTTTGAGTATTAACCTCCCAGAATCAGGGTTGGACTCTGGTAAACTCGCTGACTAGGAAGGAATGGAAGAAGTACGGCAAGTTTCAGGTGTCTGCAGGAGACCGTAGTTGCCCCCTCTCAGGTGAACAATAAGCCCGGTTATCAACTTGTCACTTGTCTACAATTCAAGTTCAAGAAGTACCATCCAATTCAAAATAGATCAACAGTATGTTTCAAGTCACAAGTAGACCAATTAATAACTCCCACTCCTAGTCAGCGTCATGATAATTGATCCAACAAATAGGGGAGAAAGGGGCAAAGTGGCACTGTTACATGTCTGTGGAATAATGTTACTTTTATACAAGTTATATCTGCATCTATGAAATATTTGTGATAAAAGATATTGTACTGTTGTAATTGTATGTTTGTAGTGTATAATTAAAAATTATCAGGTACACTATGTGATTAAACTGTGGAGTTAAAGTAGAACATAGAACCTTCCTTTTTGAAGTCGGTTAATGAGAATCAAATTTAGCAAACAAAAGTATCCATATTTGTTTCTACTTATATTTGTTTTAATTTTTACTTTTATGACCTTATTTTTATCATTTTTCCTTTTGTTTTTCATTCGTGTTACTATTAGTGTGTTGTGACACCTAAAAACCATGTGCACCTAAATAAATTTTAAGAATTTACTGTTTCATACACATAAGTTTTAATGTAAAAGCAACTAGTTGTCCAAATAAATAAATAAATAAATCATGTCACTTGAAAAATGATTACATCAGTAATATCTACACGCTTTGAGCAACTTTTGTAAAAAAAATTGTTTCACTTTTCAGGAAATAGAATCTATTTATTGTTTATACCAAAACTTATTGAATTTTTAATTCCCAACGAAGATCCATAAATTCTTTAGCATTTAATCGTACACACAACGCCATCTAGTAGCGAACTAAGCAGAGTTTGTATCATAAAAGTATAGATTGACTGCGATGATACATTGAAAATACTCTGAAACAAATATTTGCAACCATACAAACACTTAAGCGACAGATCGCAGCACAGACGTCGCATACGCTAATACTGCACCGCCAAGTTGGTAGTTGAATGTTATCTGGCAACATTTAGTAGTGAATCCGTACGAAATTTTACCAAAACTTTGTAGAATATAACAGATTGTCATGTTTTTTCCATCATCTTAGTTATACTCACTACCAGTGCATGTGTTTCCATCCCACTATGATCCCAGATCCTTTAAGAGGAGAGAGGAAAAGCATCTCACTAGGCTGCCATAGTGTTGATCACCATTGTCTGCATACGCAATGATTATGGCGTCACCCACTCTTGGATTCTATTCATGCTTTCCATCAGACGGAGTAGACTCACTTTGGCAGGCTCTGAATTAAAAAAAAAAGAAACCAACAGCGATAAAACAGAGAAGAAGACAGTGCTATCTCCAACGCTGTTCTTATTGCATATCAATGATATGCTGTCCACGGATGGTATTCATTGTTATGCGGATGACAGTACTGGAGATGCGTATTACACGGGCCGAGCTAACATTCCTCGTACCGTTGTAGTAGAAAGTCGCGAACAACTTGTGTCTCAAATCGAGAGCACCTTACACAGAGTCTCCGATTGGGGTCGGGATAACCTGGTCCAATTTAACCCCTCTAAGACACAAGTCTGTGCGTTTACCGCTAAGAAAACCCCGTTCACTGTGGTACCACAATTCCAGAATACACCCCTTACCATCTCACAGAGTATTGGGATCCTCGAAGTCGACATCTCCAGTGACATCCAACTTCGAATTCATTTGGAACAGAAGGTCAAGCTGGCATCAAAAAAGCTTGGTGTTCTGAATAGAACGAAGCGATACTTCACACCGGCACAAAGGCTACTACTTTACAAAGCACCGAAGTACCAGCTTAAGCCTTTCGATTCAGTTCAGAGACGGGCTATGAGAATAGTCGACGATCCTTATCTCACTGACGGTATCGAGCCACTAAGTCTTAGGAGAGACTTTGCCTCCTTGTGTGGTTTCAGAGAAATTTTTTCGAGCGAACAATCCCGTTATGAAATGAGCTCCCTGCCGAAGCTTTCCCTGGGAACTACAGTATGGGGTTCTTCAAGAAGGGGGTAAATCGGTTTTTGAAGGGTCGGTAAAGCGCACGTGATGCCCCAGGTGCCGCAGGCGTCCATAGGTTGCGGTAATCGCTTACCATCAAGCGGGCTGTATGCTTGTTTGCCACCGTCGTGGTATAAAAAAAAAAGTTGAGGAGTTTAAATAGAAAATATTTATAAAAATAGTTGATATCAATATTTAAGGTCAAATATAGTCACATTAAGGGGTTATTCAAATATAACGTAAGTACTAAAGAAGGATCGGGGGTCGTGGGGTCTAGATGTTCCACTTACGTACGTGTATATTGTTATTTATTCAATATACATCCGTTTAATGCCACAATTCACATATTAATTAATTTATACATTTAGTACATGACATATTTTACCCCATTTTACTGTTTCACTAAACGGAATCTGTTAGTAGTTATTTACCAAATGCTGAAATTATGTAATAGGATACAAATTGTGTATATATGCTTGGTGTAACCATCACATCACATCAACAGCCTTTAGCAGTTCATGGCTGAACATAGGCCTATCTTTACGAAGGACATTTTGGCCGCAGGGTTTTCTTTCTCCTTGCGGTGATGTTTTCCTACATAATTTGCTCTTTTAACCTCTTACGACACCCACAGGATGGAAAGGTGGGGTGAGACTCTTAACCCTTCACCACACGGAAAAGATCTTACAACTTTTCAACCAATCGAAATAATCAGCTACCCTTTTTTAAGGTCACAACATCAACAAGCTTACAGATAAATGTGACATCATCCAATTAAATAAACTAAAGGCTTAATGATCCTGAGTAGAAATCGTCGGTTTCTTTCCCATTAAGGATAAATAATTGGGTAATGAGAATTATCTGTCGGAGTGTAACTTATGTATAGTATGAAATTAATAATAAGAATACAAGCTTCGATCAGTTTAAAACTACAGAGAGGCGTGCTTTAAACATTCTCTAATTTGCCTTAGTCACTATCGCGTTATATGGTCTTTCCACCACCACATAAGACGTTATTAACAGATTATTAAGTATGCACACAATAAACTATTATAAAAACGATAAAGAAAATCTAAGCTTATGGTGTTCTACCCTCTACCCTCTTACAGTAGTACCACTTCTACCCTCTTACAGTAGTACGTGACTGAACATTTTGGGAAATATGACTCAAACGTTACTGTTACTCATTTTCATCACCACTATCATCATTATCATCATCATCAACAGCCTTTAATAGTTTACTGTTGGACATAGACCTGTCCTTACAAAAGAGGTTTTGGTGTACTACGATGGAGTTTATGTCAAGTTTTCCTTCTCTTGGTCGTCTCTTACGACCCCCACGGGAAGAATAGAGTTGGTGACGCTCCGTATCCATCATCACACGGACAATTGTTTTTACAACTCCTTATTTAAAGCTCTAGTGGGCCGAGGAACTCCCATTTCATTGCAAAATCAACGCCTTATCTATTGCGTTACTAAAAATTATCTTAACACTTTCAGACACTTACTTGTATGTAGCTTCTATCTCCGCCATAATCTGTAAAAGATAATTAATTGTTATTATAAAAAACAAGTCACAAAAAAAATAGATTATAACATGTCATTATCATCATCATCAACAGCCTTTAATAGTCCACAGCTGGACCTAAGCCTCTTCTTAGCAAGGAGGTTTTGGCCTACTACACCACGCTGACCAGACGGGTTGGAATAGGGTTTGTTTCAAGTTTTCCTTCTCTTTGTAATGATGTTGTCTTGCATACTTCGTTCCCTTAGTCGCCTCTTACGACACCCACGGGGTGAATAGTGGTGGTAACACTACGTATTCTTAATCCACCACCACATAGACGTTCGTAAAAAATATTCACAAAAATTTGGCATCAAACAGCTAAAATGCCACAAAAAAATAAACACGTTGGTTTGACCCCAAAAAAAACTTGGAGAAACTGCAGTTAAATTAATTTAATTTTTTAATATGACAACCTGTGTTGTCGTCACTCGTAATGTAGTTGCCAGTGTCAAATTATAGTTTTTATCAAACGTCAAATGCTAGGTCATAATAATTTGAAATGACAATGTCTTACGTCATTGTATACTGTTTCCAATATATTAGGTATAGTTTGAAGATTCGTTATAATTGTTATAGCGAGAGTATTAGCACAGGTGGAATATTTGGAACATTTAGTTTCAAAGTTATGATGTACTAGCTTCTGTCTGTGTATTTGCTTGGCTTATTGTCGATTTTATTTTCATTCGGAATAATGGGTCCGTGTTTTCACATATATGACGCGGAATAAAAACCATTTTCTTGATTAAAGGTATCTTATGTCCCATCCAACTGTGTGATAACAGTTACATTTGTTGTGTTTGTGTGTAATTATGTATAATATGTATTTATTTAGAAATATATAAGTATGTTTATCAGCAGTCTGCTTACCGTAACTGGCCTTGTTTGAAGTTATTAAGAATAATTGTGGACAAATTCTAAGATCATATAACTATAAAAATTCCAGTACAAATTAAAAAGAAAATCATTCGTTTTAAATTTTAAAACGAACAAAAGCAAAAAGATCTTGTGCCATACACCCCGACATCAAACGCATCGTGTAACGAAACGCATTAAAAGTGAAAGAGACAACGTTACACGCAAGAGAGGGACGGAGAATCCCCTTTATGACGATACACAGGACCTATGCGGACGTTTCTTTTTTTTTGGACAATCCCCCCAAAAAAATACGTATCGTAAAACGCTCGTTTTAATTTGAATTTATGTAAATGTTTGACGTTTCGTTTTGCTTTATTTTATGAGTATTTGGTAGGTTTTATGTAGCTTATGTTGCATGACACTAAGTGTGGCTGCGTGTCAGGAGCAGACTGACTGTGGGGATTGTCGACTAACACTATTTGTGAGCCTAACAAACTACTGCAAAAGAGAAGGAAAATTACCCGTCTGGCTAGCGTAGTATCCGTAAGCTAAAATCTGCATTCTAAGTCCAGCAGTGGTCTAATAAGGGCTGTTATTGGTGATGATGACGACTATTTGGAGTTCAAATTGAGGCTGGCAGTAAGTTACACTTAATAATACTGTTCATTGTGTTATATCTGTTGTATTAATGTTTATTGTAATAATTGGTGTATACTATATCTCAGTGTAAAAGCCTGCAAGCTTTTAAAGTAGAAATGAGTCAATTCTTATTAGTATTGCGAAATCTAGCAGAATTTCGTTTCAATTTTCAGTCGCAAGACGATGTGGTTTCATTACAGGCAACGTTATATGTTTATCGTGATTAGTTTTTACATTTGAGACCGAGAGCAGATTGACACTGAATTTTAAACAAATTTTTATTACGTTACCATCTTTTGTTAAGGTTTTTCCTCCAAGGATTTTGTAAGGAGGAGGAAAAGTAACAAGCCTTGCCTGACCAGGCTTGGTCATTATATTGTAACCTATTAGGTAAACGATAACATCGGCAGTTGATAGAACAACTACAGTTCCGACGGCCAACTCACTTTAGGCCCAAAGTGCAGCGTCGATTCAGTCTATCTGAACTAATTTGACATATTTTAATTTTGGTTCTGATAAATCATATATACGCAAATAAATTTTTAATCAACGGTTAATAGTAATAACGATGTTAATTCTCCTACATCACGATAAGTTAATTTTTCCTTATTATTTTCCACTAGTTAAAACCATTTTCTTTAAATTCAAATGGGACTTAACGTGGGCACAATGAGTTAATGTAAAAAGAAGCCACGTTTCGGTATAAAAGGGCCATCTCAACAGGAGTCACTACGTGGCGACTTCCACATATAGCATAAAGGAAAACATACTACTGGCTGCAGCCGACCAGAGATGGTCATCTCGCCTGGTCGGTGGGTCTTCTCTTTGGAGGGACACGACACTCGTTCGCCCACAGCCTTATTAAAACCGGTGTTAAGCAATGTTTTCGTTGCTTTCCACCGCAAGTTAAATTACCGGAGACTAAAACTTCCTGGCATTTCAAGGGCGGCAATTGTGACTCTTGAATTAAGTAAATCATGACCAGCCAAATTTAATATGTTTTCCTTTTTAAAATCAGTTTAAAAGAAAGTTTTGATCGACGTTATAACAATCGTAATCGTAAGCTAAAGCTAGTAAATGTAATCATACAATGTCAAGGTCCCAGAAGAGTTTCAGCTACATTGTTACATAAAAACAAACAACACCGACGTACCTAACACTTGTAACATGATACACGAAGAATGCGCGTGCGCAGGCAATAATAATGTTACCAATCAGCTGGATCCTATCACATTCTGCTTAGCATGTCTGGAGCTAAATGACTGCTACATGACACAATTTCTATTCATCAGATTGTCTGATCATTTCACATTATCTTCCCGACAGTTTTTAGCTGATCTCCAGAAGGATTGTTTATCGAGTGTATGTATGCGTATGTTTCTCTAGCATGTACTGTATTTAAAGCAGTTTTATCTATTATGTCTTGGGAGATGTCTTTAGATTCGTATTAATTGTAGTAATAATATATAAATGTTAAGTTGGTTTGTGTACGGTTCAAAAACTCGAAAATGCTGGGCTCATTGAGCTCAAATTTCGACACGATGTTTTTTTTTGTAACAGCAATGTGCCACAGCATAGCAGGGTATGGTTATGCAAATTATAAAAAATTGAAATAGTCCGTTTTTTAAATTTCAAGTACCTTCCTACAGATTTGCACGGAGTCGGGCGTTTTGTTTCTAACTACAGAGGAACTATTACAGAGATTTCTGTAAGGAGCGGCTGTCTACTTGATACCAACATATTCGTTTTCAACTGGAGAAAGTAAACGGTAAAATGAAATGAAAGTCGAAAAGGTAAAAAAGGTATATTGGTATAAAAAAACGATAAGAGAGAACTCGTTTGCCACCTATCACAATCGCCATCATCAACATTCTTTAACAGTTACCTTTCTTAGAAAGGATGTCTCGGTCTACTACACCACGCTATGCAGAAGGGTCGGTATAGGATTTGTCTCAAGTTATTCCTCTCTTTAAAGTGCTATTGTCCGCTCTATCATAAAGGAAGGTACAACAATGGTTTTTCGTTAAAGAAACCTCTTTGTCGTTCATCAGAAAATATAACTATATCCTCTAACACTAACTCCTTGTGGTGACGGATTAAGAATACATCGTTACAAAGAGAAGGGAAACTTGAAACAAACCCGATTTCTAGCCGTTTAGCCAGCGTCGTATAGTAGGCCAGAACCTCCTTGCTTATATCAAGCAGTGGACATTAAAAGGCTGTCGATATATCCCCTAACAATAGTGATAGTGTCTACATTACGCCACAGTTGTTTTGTCAAGGTCCTGTCACGAATCTCGTGTGATAGATGAGTAGGACACACTTCATCAAGTTTGACATGCTTAACTTGTATGAGTATTGAGCTTCAATGCACCTATTATGATAAGCCATACAATTCATTCCCTACTTTTCGTTTGAGGTGGTGCTTTTTGTTCAAATTTCAATGGGACGCAAAGATTTCGTTGGTATGCCGTCCCAAATAGAATAAGAATTTTCATCTATTAATATATGAAGAAGTTTTAAGGATACAAACATCAAAATAGATACGTGGTCTACCCATTATGTTTTTAATTTATTTTGAGAGTATTTGGTGTCAATCACAACTTAAGGTCATAATATGGTATGATTGAAAATTCTAAAATAATATAATTTTGACACAAAACATTCTTTTTGAAATTTGTCAGTCAGTTACTATCATAAACAAATTTAGGAAAAATCAACGAGTTGATTTAATTGAGGGTATCGATAAAAAGGGTATTTTTCTGTCAAGATTTTCCTATCTAATCCTTATAGGTACGGATGTGCGGAAACAGCTGGCAAGACGAAGTCTCCACCTACCCCTACGAGGGCATTAGCATGTTGTGTGATCTTCATACATTCAAATTTTAATGCATCCAATTAGAAGCAAAGATGAAGCAAAAAATGAATTGTGTGTATTCTAACTCGGTGATAACTAATTTTTTCTACATTAGAGGTAGTGATGCACGGATTTGCTCCCAAACATTGAAACACATCTAATTTTCATCCTTTCAAGTTACTCAAACCGCATTGCCGTCGTAATTTTCATGGATTTTTGCTTCTGGGTCATCATCTGGTTTACTAAAAGTACACAGTTTGTTATCACATCTTAGAATATACACTAAAGATTGCTAAATAAGTACAATTATACCTACTGTAGATTCCCTCTATGCTTCTTCTCACGTCTCCGTGCCTTTCAGCTCTCTGTCCTCAGACCAGCTCTAGGAAGTCATCAACAGCCTTTTACGGTCCACTACTGGACATAGGCCTCTTCTTAGTAAGGAGGTTTTGGCCTACTATACCACGCTGGCTAGACGGGTTGAAATAGAGTTTGTTTCAAGTTTTCCTTCTCTTTGTAATGATGTTGTCTTGCACACTTTGTTCCCTTAGTCGCCTTTCACGACAGACACGAGATGAATAGGGGTGATAACACTATGTATTCTTAATCGTTACCACACGGACAAGTCAATTGAAATTACTTATAGTATAATCGTAAGTAATTTTATAGTGTAATAAGTAAGTATATACTAGCACAGGTGTATCTACTAAAAACCCTACAAAAGGGTTACTTCCCCTCAAAATTCACAAGAACGTTACTGGCGTTTGAGGTGACAATGCACTCTTTTGCTTGAAGAATTGAAAAAATGCAGGTGATTATTACCTCACACAGAGTTGTCATCCATGATGATGTCTTATGATAACATGAAATTTCAGTGCATACTGGTAATTGCGAGACGAACTAACGAACGAACGGAGCTAACTTCTACTGTGTAGAACGCGATGAAAGTTGTGATTACGTCACAATTTTTTTTTTTTTGGTCAAAATTGTCACTCGTCTAAGTATTTTATTGAAAGAAAAGTATGCCTATAACCCTAAATCAGGTGTAAATATGAAGTCCTCTAGATACCCTACATCGTTTTCCGCAAAAATTTCCTGATCATCGTTAGAGCAATTAACGAGCGAAAACGTACGTACATAACTGCCACTCGCATTTATATTATTAGTTAGGATGAGCACGGCTCGTTCCTACTGATATAGACTTTTATACTCCAAAGTACACATAGCATTTGATTCACGAACGTGCGCGTGCGACGCTCGGATGAACGAACTCGTCGGCGGCCATGTTGCTACGTCACACGGCCTTGCGGCGGCAAACGGTTCGCTTTAAGAAATTTCAACCTCGGTTATTTTATATGATTTATTAATTTACATACCATTGTTAAATTAAATGAGAATTATTGGTAACTAGACTATATATATTTAATCACATAAATAGATTCAACTCAAATTATGTGGTTTATTAGATTAGACATTTTTGTAGGAAATAGGATTAGTTATAGAAATTGATCTTTCCAGAAACGGTTCAAGATACGAGTTGTCCGTGTAGTGGCAGATTAAGGATACCGAGTGTCACTACACCATCACGTAAGTGTCGTAAGAACCAACAAAACCAATGCAGGACAACAGCATCGCAAAGAGAAAGAAAACTTGAAACAAACTCTATACCAACTTGTCTAGCCAGCGTGGTATAATCGCCTAAAAATTCCTTTCTAAGGAGAGGATTATGCCCAACAGTGGGCTATTGAATACTATAGATATGATCACGTGCGGATGAGTAACAGATATAGGTACGATCCCGATATACTCGAGGTACTACTTACACTCCCAACATAAGTAAATCCTTCCTTTCTTATGAATCTATTATTTCAGTATACTCTCATTGTCTCATCTAATTCCTTAAGTACCTCGTTGATGGGACTGTAGTACTAAAACTCATAGTCAGCAATCTGCAGGCGTTTTAATATTCTGGTTACTACTGTGGAATAAAAGATATGAGAGTACGTATAATGGTGGTCGGTCTTCAGTTAGTCTGTAAACATCATTATTGAAATTTGATCAAAACGTCAGGCATTTTAAATATATAACACCCATTGATTACGAATGTGTAAAAGTTATTTCTGGAAGAAATGATCGTCCTTATCACAGAATTTGTTCCAGGAAGGGAATAGTGGTGATCGCACTTACTAACTCTAGTGATCAGAGTCACTAACAATGAAACCAACAGCTTGTTTAAGAATACACCTTCAACTCATATTATAAATACAAAAGATAAGTTTTATTTCTAGCACTTAAACCTCCACGACTAACTTCTCTTTCAATTATCATAAAAGGGGTTCAGAAGAGCCTTTGAATCCATAAAATTAGGGGGGTTGAAGGTGTTTAGGTCTTCTTCGTTTAATTTGCCTTTTTAGAAGTGGCTATACTTTTAACCAAATTCATTTACACCAGTTTACAAATGGTGAAGATATCGTGTCTTTCAGAAACAAAAATATTCAGTTGGATTTAGGTGTACCTTTTTATGTTCGTTACCTCAGAACTCCGTAATTCATAAGCCGATTTGGAAAAATACTTTTTTTATTTAGGACGATATACTTTCCCATTCAAATTTGGAGAAAAATACCACTCCTAAGGGAAAAAATTGAGGAATAATGGACATAGTTTATTACACAATACATCATGATGATCAGACATTGAAATTCGAAATTTTTACCCGACTGTGCCAGAAAGAGAATTGTTTCTTGTGTGTACCTATGTGCGTATATTTCTTTGGCAGGCCCTACAACTTACTTAAAAATGACAACGCTCACACGTGTCGCGGGGTACTTTACAAACATACAAGAAACGGACACAAAGAACACCTAGACTCAGAACAACAATTTGTGGATCACACAAAGTGTTGTCCCATGTGGGGTTTGAACCCACAACACTCGGCACAGTAGAGCGGCGTGGCGACCGCTAGGCCTTCCGTGCAACTCTAAAGGACTTATGAGTTTTAGTGTCTGAGGTGTCATTAGCTTCGTTTGAATTGCTAGAGTGAGTTGTACATACCGAGTAGTAAATTTTAACTCCTACATTATCACGCAGACGGATTTTTTTGTTTTCTTTTTGTCAATGATGAACTTATCGACTTGCCGAGGACGATCATTCTTTACCGTAAAATTCGTACATAACCAACCTCAGACCAATGTGATCTAAGGTCACCCTCACCTAAGGTTTTGTTTAAAAAACTCAGGAGTCTATTAAAGATGTATCTATTATTTTTTTCTATATTAAGAGCCTGCCAAAGTGACTCTACTCTGCCTGATGGAAAGCATGAATAGAATCTAAAAGTTGTAGTCACTATACTCATTGCAAATGCAGACAATGCAGAATGGTGGCCTACACTATGGCGGCCTAGTCAGATGCTTTTTCACACCCCACTTGGGGATGTAAAAGGCATGACAGTCATCATGGCAGTATAAGGTTCACACAGTTACCACGATAACTGTCACCCCTGCATCAATGGGCCTCCGGTCTCACACTTACCAGCGAAACACGACATCACGGATGATGTATGGTTTAATTACGCTATTTATTTACTAAATATTTTATGATCCTGACTGCTGAGCTAGAAGGTTCGACACCCACTCAGGAGAAATAGTTGTATAATGAGCACATTTGTTCTGTCGGTATATTCTTAATGTGTATTTATAAATGTATAAGTATGATTACCATCAGTCTGGCTGCTGTAGTACAGGCTCTCGATAGTTAAGGATCAGCCATTTTTAGATGTAGTCAGTTATTTAACTGCAGGACGCTTTGTACTCAGAAACCTGCCCTGTGTGACTAGGATTTTGGGTGCTGGCCTCCCCGTTCGCTCGGTGAAAGCAACGAAAGAGATTTTTAACAATAGTTTTGCCAGCCCATTTGTGTCCAAGCATGACTCTCCCACGATATTCTTACGTATATTTTAAGGATTAACCATAGGTATGGCAACAAAGTAATACAAACTTGTAAAAAAAAATGCTTAAGCTACAGTTGCGTCTCAAATATTAAATACTTATTGTATTTCATGTGTACTATCTATAAAATATGCATATAACTAAATTCAAACGTATCAAATACTATATTTCTTTTAACATCATACATATTATTCCTCTAAAAAAGAACGAATACGAAAAACAGGCGTTTACAACAAAAGTAACAAACATAAATAAAAAAAGTCAATATGTCCGTTTGCTCGCCAGTATCCGACCTTAAAGGGCCCAAAATCAACAATAGTGTGTTCCACTACTAGGGCGTTCTGCCTTCCGATTGGTTAATTCCCAACTGCATCATAGACCAGCTGCCATCTTACACGTGATTGGTTAAAATTGTTAAATCATGATGACAATTAACGGTTTTGGGTGTTGCGTCGAACTATAGGGCTATTGGCGGGAACAATTTTTTTTTTTCTTTTATCTAGTGTGTGGCTACAACGTGTTATGTTATTGGCCTATTGGGCTACCTGCGGCGGCATATGTTTAGGATGGAGTGTTTTTTTACTGACAAATGACGTTGACGTTTATCAAAAGCTTTTTTGTAGTTACTATTTTTGACAGTAAGATGTACAGTAATAACATGATATATATTAAAATAGAATACTTTTAGGAGAGATATTCAAGAATAAATATTTTTTTATACTGAACAAAAATATAATTTATTGTTTAAAAGGGAATTAATGACATTCCAAACACAAAGGAAATTTATACAATTTTCGACTATTAGAAGAGGAATAATGACCATAGATAAAAGAGAAACTGCTGTCACATTTATTGTAGGCTATCCTTTTTTATTGTTTTTAGGCTTTAAATACAAGATTGTAACAAATTATAAGTTTATGTGTGATAATGGATAAAGAATACAGAGTGTGATCACCCTTCTTCTACTCATAGGTGTCGTAAGAGACGACTAAATGAGCAAATTATGCATGACAACATCACTGCAAAGAGATACTTGATACAAACTATACCAACCCGTCTGGCCAGCGTGGTATAGTAGGCCAAAATCTCCTTGCTAAGGAGAGGCCTATGTCCAGCGATGGACTGTTAAAGGTTGTCGATGATGACAAGTTTATGTAGAGGTGTATCTATGAATTTGTTCTGATATTTCTTCTCTAGGAACAAGAAATGGCCACACAATCTAGTTTTATGACTTTTACGACGTGTCTCAAAAGACCTATTTGCAAAATACGTAAATTTTTCATCTGAGGGCTTTATATTTAGTACTTCTTTATTCTCTCTTCATCTGTTGAATAAACATTATTTGATATTGTCTCGAGTCTTACTTGTTTGTATTAAAACTAGCTTAACCAGCGGTTTCGATCGTGTGATTAAGTATATATTAATTATTGTTTTTTCTTTTGTAAATGACAAACTTTCATATAGGTGTTTAATAGATTGTTTGTGGTTTCTTACAATATAAACGTAAGTAGGTATTTATGTATATAAAATATTAACATTTAGTAGGTAGTAGAGCCACGCTGATTTCAGCACAAACGGGCTGGTTCGACCGGGCAGTACTACCCTCCCACAGAAGACCAACCTAAAGCGCCAGCATCCGTGTTGTCGTGTTTCGTTGGTGAGTGCGAGACCTGAGACCCATTGATGCAGGGGTGACAGTTATCGTGGTAACTGTGTAAGCCTTACACTGTCACGATGACTGTCATACCTTTTACGTCCTCAAGCGGGGCGCAAAAAAGCATCTCACTTGGCCGTCATAGTGTGGGTCACCATACTGCTTTGTCTGCAATTGCAATGAGTATGATGACAACTCTGGGATTCTATTTATGCTTTCCATCAGACAGAGTAGATTCGCTTTGGTAGGCTTTTAATATAGAAAAAAAAAAGTTATTAAACATCACCAGTCTATCGCAGTCCACTGCTGGACATGGCATCTTCTATTTTAATATATATATGGAGTAGAAATGTTTATGAATGATAAGTAAATATCTCATAGGTTAAAACCTTATCAATTGTTTGAACTTGTATTTACCTACCACCAGTCCACCTAAAAGTTGCCTGGTAGAGATGCTCTGTACCTAAATTACTTGGTTTTAATGCCCATCTGCCTATCTCTTAAGGGATACAGGCATGGACGAATACAACAAGTGTTATAAAAAGAAAAACCCAGATGTACACAATTATTATAATATAATAACAATTTTTAAAAATAAATATGTATATTTACCTCAAACTTGTATATTAATAAGTATAATAACTAAATTAGCTTATAATTTTCCGAGCGTACCTCGCCTCGTAAATAAATTACCATATCTACATATCTCTCATCTATAATAGTCAAATATCCTACGAGGCTACGAACTCAAAGGGCCAGTATCATAACTCAGTTTTCGGAACAAAGCTTCGCCATTGGCCCACACAAAGCTACATAGAAATAGAAAATATGGCTATGGGCCAATAGGATGGGGGACCCTTTCTACCTGACGTTTTTTTATCTACATTAAACAACGCCTTCCAGGGTCGTCTGCTCGAATACGCTTGGAATGTAAATACGTTTTAAAAATAAAGTTTGTTGTCTATGTCCACTTGAATTTAAAAAAGAAATATATTTGTTTTTGTAGCTTAAATTCTTGAGGAAGGATACATGTATATTTTTTTTGAGACACTGCGAATTAAGTAGTGATCATAGAAGAGGACTTAACCTCGGGTTATTGCAAGTTATTCTGTCAGAAGAAATTTACTAAAATAATAATATTTATCTTATTAATCTCCGTGTTTTTAGTCTCCGTTAATGTGGCAACACTGTTTTTGACGACGCCACTTTTATACACAGGGCTACACAAAAATGTTAAATGGACACTGATTATCAAAGCGTGTAATTCAAACTTTTGGAGACAAATACTGTGAATATTGGTACCACCTCTTCTCATGGGTGTCCTAAGAGACGACTAAGGACAGGAAATACATAAGACACTGCAAAGAGAAGGAATATTTAAAACAAACCCTATTTTTTAACCTGTGGAAACCACCTCGAGCCGTCATCCCACCGGGGTTTACGGCGGGGTGGTGTGTCGGCATCGGACCGACTAAAACCACACGGTGTGCCACTCTGCGCCTGACATAGGAGGGATCCGGGAACAGCTGTTATTATGACATCCAGTTCCTATTTAAAACAAACCCTACATCAACCCATCTGGTCAGCGTGGCATAGTAGACCAAACCTTCCTTGCTGAGAAGCCTATGTCCAGCACTGGACTGTTAAAGGCTGTCGATGATGATGACTATTAATAAAGTAAAGGTTTTTCAGATGGACGAGACATGCCTCAATACTCGAGCTCGAGCTCGAGCAGAGTAATATCACTGCCTCGCAGAATACCAGTTTTAAATCATTCTTTCCTTGCTTTCCACCGAGTGAATGAACTTAATGAAACCCCTACCGTTCTACCCCCAAACTGTAGCAGGCAACTGTGGCAGCTTCGAGTTGTAAAGCTGCTCACTTATATTTCGGTGAACCCTTTTTTGTTCACGCCTTTAACTGCCTTTCGGTCAACCGATATCTATGTGCTGAAGAATGACTTCAAAAATTTATATATAAAGAAATATTTAATTTTACAAATATTCAAGTTATGTTATGTAAAAATGAGAATTTTTTTTTTATATTAAGAGCCTGCCAAAGTGACTCTACTCTGCCTGATGGAAAGCATCAATAGAATCCAAGAATTGTGGTCACTATACTCATTACAGATCACATCAAATACAGACAATGCAGTGTGGTGACCCACACTATGGTGGCCTTGTGAGATGCTTTTTCACACCCCGCTTAGGAACGTAAAAGGCATGACAGTCATCGTGACAGTGTAAGGCTTACACAGTTACCATGATAACTGAGCACTGCATCACTGGGCCTCCGGTCTCGCACTCACCAACGAAACACGATAGCACGGATACTGGCGCTTTAGGTTGGTCTTCTGTGGGAGGGTAGTACCACCCCGGTCGAGCCGGCCTGCTCGTGCTGAAATCAGCGTGACTCTACTACCTAGTAATGCGTCATCATCTTCACATCTTTCGTCCATATGACACAATCTAAACTTGTAGGTTCACCTGGATTTATTTTATCGTATTTTTTAATGCAGTATAGACTTTATTGTACATGAAAATCCTTATTTCTTTAATTTGGAAATGTAACAAATGTTTTGTTTGATTGTTAATAAATAAGAGAGAGTAGAGTCTTATATCGTTTTCATTTAACTTGTATGATGATACCAAGTACAGTGTACCACCGGTAATTCGACAAACGCTTTGCAGGGCAGTGTCGGACTATCGAATTAGTCGGATATAGAGCCTAAGACCTACTATAGCCCGGAGTTTTTTACAAAAGAGTACCTTGTAATCCGACAAAGTACAGACAAATGATAAAATTCTATATGTTGTCTTCTGGGCTTGTGATGACATTACTAGGTATGTAATGCACAATGAATAAACGCTAAGCTGCACCGCTATCACACGTAGTCAAATTCAAACTAAACAATCGGAATTGAAACAATACCTACGCGTCGAGCACAAGTTGTAACCTGTTCAATCATGCACGATCTACATTAGTGAAAATTGTTTGATTGATGTCGGATTACGGGGGATCCGGATTAGACAGGGGCCGGATTACCGAGGGTCCACTGTGCTGACGAAAGCGCTTAAAGCCTGGTCACACCTTGGATTCCATTAACTCTTTCGAATCTATTTGCCACAATAATTTAGGGGTTGACTGTAAGTCTACAACAATACGGCTGAACTTTGAATTGCCACGTGGAGCAACTGCCATCAGACCTCCACAACCCAAGTACTAGACAATTTTATCCCCGTCTATTACAATAATTTCGATACTTACTAAGCACAATGGGATCTGGAATAACTACAGAGAGTTCAGAACCAATCTTCTGCTCCTGTTCATAAAGTTTTTTTTTATAGAAACCTACCAAAGTGACTCTATTCTGCCTGATGGAAAGCATGCATAGAATCCAAGAGCGGTGCTCGCCGTACTTACTGCGAAGGAAGACAGTGCAGTATGGCGACCCGCGTTATGGCGGGTTAGTGAGGTGCTTTATCAGTTAATAAAAAACTAATAATGTATGTTGACGATAGAGTAGAGCGGAAAACAAATTAGTTGAGCAAGGCACTTACACAATTCGGAATACTAGTAACCTCTCACACCATAGTTCCTAGGCACCCTCTTACGAGCAAAAACCAAAAACCACTTCGTTTCAACAGCTCATTTTTTTGCGACTACATTTAAATTAATAATATTTCTGATATTCTGTGTGGTGACAGATTAAGAATACAAAGTGTTACCACCCCTATTCATCCCACGGCTGTCGTAATATTCAACTAAGGGAGCCCATTATGCAGAACAGCACTACAACGAGAAGGAAAACTTTAAACAAACTCTACATCAGCCCGTCTGGTTAGCGTGGTATAGTAGGCCAAAACCTCCTTGCTGAGAGGCCTATGTCCAGCAGTGGACTGTTAAAGGCTGTTGACGATGATGCTGATATTCGAAGTTTTTAGCCATAAGGAAACACATTTGTTAAGGGTTGATAAAATTCAGCGGTAAAAAAGAACGGTGCTTTCCAATCAAGTTCAGTTAAATAGTATTTGTCCAACAATCCTTTCTTATAATTGCAATCTATGAACTTCGAGAGTCGTCAGCAGCTCGGGTCTTGAGTTTAAAAACAACGTTATACTTGGACCATGTGCTTTCTTCTTAAATGATTCCTCTGGGAGTATATTCTGTCTAAAAGCCAAATGATAAGACTCTCTTTCTTTGATATAACAAAGTTTTGTTATATTAAAAATTTAGATTTAAAAACTTCTTGAAAACCGAAGTAAACGGTCGTGTAGCGGCTTCTACATTGAGGGGTATAACACTCGTTCCTCCACAGTCGAATTTAAGTATTTGTTCATTTGAAAATGTATTCCAAAAGAGATCAAATACTGTTTAATGTTACCACATTTAAATTTTCTCAAAATCTGTTAAAATATTTAAGATTTTTATTGATATGTGGGCGTCTTTGTTCCACAGAGACGCAAGGGTGGGGACGCCCATTTTCAATATGGCGCACCCTGCGTTCAAGATTGTGATGTAATAAGTATTAATAACGCACGAATCCGCTGGTCTATACCACATTTAGCAAATTTTCCATGTATTTTAACATTATTATCACCATTTCTGAGAATATTTTGCATATGGTACACCACTTCCAGTATAAGTTCTCTAACATAAAGGATTGTCGGCAATAGGTTCTAATTCGGACCTGCGCGTCTTAATATCGATCTTTGATTCATTACGTCACATACATATTTAATGTATATTCACCTTAACGACACAGAATAAAGAAAGCATTCTAGTATAAAAAATCTTAATTGCCAATAAGAAAAAAAAAACACTTTGTCTCAAAAGACTGAGTGTTAAACCATGTGAAATTCTTTCAGAACTCAGAACGTTCTAAATTCAAAAAAAAAAATTGGTATATAAAATAGAAAGCGACTCTACTCACCTCTGCAAACGAAACCAACATGGCGGATGAACAAAGAAAGTCTATCAAAATATAAACTGTAATCCTTCGTTACAAATAAACAGTTCGTTAATATATTATGTTTAAATAACACTAAAATTGATATTTTAAGAAAAAATGTGTTGTAAAAGTTAAATCGAGCGACGCGACGTTGCACTCTGGTGCATCGGGAAGTACTGAGGGCTGTCTTGCACCGGCGTACAGGGCGTGCACACACTTGCGCAGTACACACACAGGCGCAATGTATATGCACAAACGCATTGGCGAAAGTAACAACGCTGCAACTTGCATTTTCCCTAGCAACAGAGTGATATTATTGAACCACTATTTTTATTATCACGACTTACATTTGAAAGAAATGGTAGACATGCTAAACATCTATTTGACTGCTCATGGACAATAAAAATTAGTGGTTCATCATCCGTGTGAGGTTTCTTATACAATGTTCGTGAAAACGAAGTTTCTTCGTAACATTTTTGCGTGAATTTTTAAAATATTTCAATAGTAATTCTACCAACCGGGACGGAGACAAATACAAAATATGAAACGTCAGGTCTTGAGTTAGAAGTAATACCTTTTTCAGCATTTTCGTTGTTTTGTAAATATCATCATAATCATCATCAACAACCCACAAGCCACTGCTGGATATCTCCTTAGCAAGGAGGTTTTGGCCTACTATACCACGCTGGCCAAACGGGTTGGAATAGGGTTTGTTTCAAGTTTTTCTTCTCTTTGTAATGATGTCGTCTTGCATACTTGCCCGTAGACGCCTTTTACGACACCCACAGGATGAGCAGGGGTGGTAACACTATGTATTGTATTTGTAAATATAAATTACTTAAATCAATGTTTTCAATAAATATTCAAAGTTCTGATTCTTTCGTCATCATGTTTGTATACACATATTACAATAGTATACTTTTTTTGTCAAAGTCAATAGTTTTTCACACAATTACATTACAAATTATACAATGTCTGTGTTATGGTAGCCAAACTGCTGTTAAACACACTTATATATTTCTAAATACATATATAGTTTGGATAAATTATATCAAGACAGAGAATTATTTGTCTTGAGTGACAATCGAATCAACCTTTAGTAGTCAAAATCGCTAACCAATAAACCAACCGACCAGTTAAATAGTATATGTATACTTACAAAAGTCTAGGTGTTTCTATATATTTTTTTTATATGTAAGAAACCTACCAAAGTGACTCTATTCTGCCTGATGGAAAGCATGAATAGAATCCAAGAGCGGTGGTCGCCGTACTCACTGCGAATGAAGACAGTGCAGTATGGCGACCCACGCTAAAAAGATTCAAGTTTATAAGTATTTAAGAAACTCTGCTAAGTTAAGTCAAGAATTATTATTATTATCGTAATTTCAAGTATTGGTGAAATATAAATCGCTTATATACATAAACAGTCTTTAACAGTCCACTGCTGGACATAAACCTCCTTAGAAAGGAGGTTTTGGCCTACGCGGACCAGATGGATTGGTCTAGGGTTCGTTTCTAGTTTACCTCTTACTTTACAGTGATGTTGCCTTCTGAAGATGTTGCGTTGCTCCCTTAGTCGACTCTAAGCCATATTGTGTGTAGATCTGTAGGTTTCGTTATCAAAGCATGGGCACAGGACACCCCCTTTTGCTTTACTTTTAAGCCTTGTTTGCTTCCAACTCGGTATTACACTGTTTGCTATAATCGATTAAAAAGATAATATAGAAATACATTTTAAAATTATATGAGAGTAAAATACGAGCAATTAAAAAATAAAATGACTGTATGGTAGAAATTTGACAAGTAAACAGTGAACTGATGTGTGATAGAGAAGAAAAGAAGTGACAAAACTCATTGCGTCGATCCTAAAAGTTTTCAAAGTCAAAGTTTCAGAAGAGGGTACTATAAAATATTCACATATTTCAAAACTAATAATATTGTATGATTTATGTAATTATGGTTTAGTGAGAACTTTTGTACTAACTCGAGACTCGAGTCCCTTGTGACAACACCGTGTGGCATTATTCGGTTCAGATCCAACACATCACTTCACTCTGTGTCTCGTGGGAGCTTTCACATGATTTTTTTTTCAGACAATTATAAATTTTAAACCTACTACTGTTAAGTTTATATTGAAAAAATTAGGACCTCAAACTCATACTCGAAATTATGCTGCAAGGAAATGGATAAAAAAACTGGATGTATATATACTGAAAACCACAAAACAATTTTGTGAAAATATTACATAAAACTACAGAATAATTGTTAATAAATAACTTGTGTACTTTTAATGGTTCCTCTTCGTAAACTCTTCTAGTTTAGGCTCAAATTAACGTAACATTTTTGTGGCAAAATGCTGAATTAAATAATAAAGAAATTGAGAAAATCTTCAAGGATATCATAGATTACTTAAAGTGACTTGAAATGTTTACAACAAGGAAGACCAGTTTATGTGAAAGAGATCAACTAGATGAAGTCTGGCATAACAGATATAATTTGTCCAAAAAAAATACGTTTCAAAACATAATTAATTATGTAGTTGTAAATCAGCTGTTATGACTTTTTAAACATCTTTAAATACAATTTATATAACATGTAGCAGTCGTTATACATATACAGGATTTTTTTATTTACTTTAAAGACGACATAATATGATCTACTACTACCAGTCACTTACAGATTCATCAACTTTCGAACAATTATTCGTCCAACAAAACATTATTTTTTTGACCTCTGGCCAGCTAAAATTATCAGTATAAGAGAATCTCATTTAATGAATGTTATAAATGAGATAGACTTTCACGCGTAATGACTCAGCCATACATCATGTATTGCACGTATTTTATCATGGGCGCAAAATGGGTATTTGTCGTTCATAGGGGAATAGGAATGACCAATAATAAGAAGGGTAGAAGTAATTTATTAATAAACCAGAAGTAACAAAACAATTCTCCAAATAAAGAGGTTTTGGCCTACTACATCACGCTGGTCATACAATTTCTCTTTCTCTTTGCAATGCTATTATTCTGAGTAATTTGCTCCCTCGGTTGCTTTTACGACACCTACGAGATAATTGCAGATGGTAACAGTCGAAACTGTTAATCCGTCACCACGTGAAAACAAATTAAGGTTTTGCCATTTATAAATAATAATAATAATAATAATAATAATAATTATTTATTGTTTACTTAATACACATTTACAATTGTCTATACACTAGGCCCCACACTAGGATTCCCTGTGTCGTGGGGATTAGTAACTTCCTTGTAACTTATATAAAAAAATAAGTAGGTACTTTAACAACTAATGCTTTTTAATAAAATCACAAAGGAATTAGAGACATTTTTAATTAAATCAATGATAGTTATCAACTCAATCATTGACAAGAATTTTGTGACTAAAATCTTTGTGTCTATCAAACTTTCTAACATTCCAAGTTCCAATATTTTTATCCAGTGTAAAAAAAATTAGTTTGTCCAGCATTTTCGTAATTGACAAGTGTCTGAAGTTGACACTATATTTAGACAACTAGTTAAAAATTGAACGGGAGACTGTAGTTCTATGTCATTAAACATGACGTCAGCACATGACACATGCGTCTATGTAAGTTTTAGTACTCTCAATAAATTAACTTCAATACCAGCTATTTTAAAAAAATAGTAAGTAAGATTTACATTTATCGAGAGATGAAATAGACCCAGGTGTGGGTGATGAGTCTGTCATCAATAGACTCATCACATACGTCAATTATTTGTCTGTTTCAATACATTGGCTTTGGTTTAGTAGTCTCTAGATCAACAAGCTCGTCTGATGACCACACCATAAAAGTAAGACCTCCGTCAAATCTGAACCTGCTGTCCACATACAGAGTAAAACCATATATCTTAAATAAATACGAGTGAGCTACTATTTCCTGTCGAAGTCAATGTATTTTAGAATGCACGTAAACTTGTGGATCCTCCCATTTCCTTCAGTCGTTTAGAGTGTAAGTAAATTTTATCTCAAAGACAAGAAAATGTAGTTAATTCTCACATTGAAAATGCTATTTCAAGATCGTAGTGACCCTAATAACTGTAGATTAAGGATCACAAATAGAAATATAAAATTAAAATAGTTAACGTCCCGTTTGATTAAATCGAAGAGCAAAGTAAAGATATATTAAGTGCTACAAACTAATTTAAAATGAAGACAGTATGCTGGTTGGTTATTTCTTCAAGGAAGGAAAAACATAATTTTATCACGTACTTCAAACATGAGGCAGATGGAAGAATTGTTAAGAGAAACGCTGTATACTACTAATGTTAGTATGTATGATTATATATAGACCAAAACCACCTTTCTAAAGAGAAATCTATGTCCAGCAATTACAGGCTATTCTAGACTGCTAACGAACTGATATTGCAACATCAGCTGTTCCCGGATCCCTCCTATATCAGGCGGAGATTGGTACACCATGTGGTTTTAGTCGGCCTGATTGCAATACACCACCTCGCCACAAACCTCCACAAACCGCCACAAATCAAACTTTCAGCGGTTAAAAAAGCTGTTGACATTAATGATTATACGTAGCCCTAGCAAAGTGATCATATCTGTAGATATGATCATTTCAATCACCTGAATGAGGAAAAAAACAAGAATTAAAGTCAAAGATGCCATGTTATAATCTGTCGTTGTTTTTAGTCTATATGGATATAGGATTAAACAAGAGAAGTTGAACGATCAGCTCTACCCTGATTCTAGATTGTTTCATGGAGTTTTTAAGTAGTATTTTCGATGGCATTTTAACCATTACAATGAAGTTAGTACTAATTAATTGTATGTTTTTATATATACCTATTATAATTTTACCCAAATTTGTATATTTCTTAATAGTAAAACGCAGCTCTGTCTTCTTTTTATATCAACATTCTTTGTCAACTGTTTTCATATATTTTTGACTCCTGATTTTAGGACCTGGTTTTTCAAATGATCTATCTGATAACTCGAATCCTTGTATCATAAAAAATCCATATCATCATCATCATCAGCTGAAAGACGTCCGTTACTAGACATAAGCCTCCTTCAAGGCTCTTCACAAAAAGCGGTCTTAAAAACCTATAAAAATTAAATACTAATTAACCAATGTGTATTTCTGTTTGTTTGTAGTATCGCAAAATGATAAAGTATCTTTATAATCTGATTCTGTATCAAAATATAGTCAGTGCAAGTGCAGTGCAACTTGTGGTCATTAATCCTTAATGTAAGTCTTTTTAATGTCTTATTCTGTTTTCTATGTGATAAAGGGCAAACGGATTAATAGGTTATCCGATGGTCTGTTGCACATGGACAGCTAAAACTTAAGAATCAAGTGTGTTTCCAGTTTAGAGTCCCCCTAATCAGAGGGAAGGGTGGTTTGGCCTTTGGGAATCACCTACTCTATATTAAGAGCCTGCCAAAGTGACTCTACTCTGCCTGATGGAAAGCATGAATAGAGTCCAAGAATTGTGGTCACCATACTCATTGCAAATGCGGACAATCCGGTAAAATGACCCATACTATGGCGGCCTAGTGAGATGCTTTTTCACGTCCCGATTGGGGACGTAAAAGGCATGACAGTCATCGTGGCAGTGTAACGCTCACACAGTTACCACGATAACTGTCACCCCTGCATCAATGGGCCTCCGTTGTCGCACTCACCAACGAAACACGACAACACGGATGCTGTCGCTTTAGGTTGGTTTTCTGTGGGAGGGTAGTACTGCCATGGTCGAGCCGACCCGTTCGCGCTGAAATCAGCGTGACTCTACTACTTAAAAAGTAGTGACAAGTAGCGAAAAAAAGCTTAACAGCGGTTGTCTATGAAGTCATGGCATGATTTTCAATTGTGTGTCAAACAATTTTAGTATGCCGCATATAAGTCAAAATCGTCATTGTTAAAACTTAAGTGTCAAATATGTCCTTCCTCCTTCGAGACGATAAGCACGAAAGTGAGCAGATATGTGTTCGTGAAAGTTAATTAGCTTACAAAGGTTCTTTACTTATAATTAAAAACAGCGATAACTAAATTGAATATAAAATATTATTGTATTAAAGTTTAAATCTGTACAAATTAATTAAATCAAATATTTTAAATTTTAAGTAAATCAAAACACAAATGCTAGTTACCCAGTTATGAATAACAATAAAACTTTCATTCGATACATTTGCACTAGTGTGCTAGCTGAGAACCACAGCCTACCCAACACAGCACAAGTCTAGGTAGGTCATGGTTAGACTACTGCTGTTTGTGCACACTGTGGCCAAACAATTTGCTTACGAAGCTCGTATGATAAGCTTCTAATATTTCTTAGTAGCATGTTGTAAATGTAATACATTTTGTTCACGATTTGAACATAAATAGCTTTGTCTCGTGACTTCCCTCGTGTCGATGTCGATTTCAATTTTCCATGTTCAGACTCTAGGTTATCTTGTTAGTTTTCATCCAATACCGTTCAGCCGTTTTGGTGAGATTGAGTAACAAACATTCACTATGATACTCCATCAGCCACCACATGCCACGGCCCATGGAGAGCCTTATACAAGCGTCGGTAACGGGACCTTTACACCCATTCCTTCTTCGGGAAATTACCTACCAAAGAAAATATATCAAACGCCTATATCCCGAAAGAGCTAGGCAGAAGTATATTTGCAAATTTTAATGTTTTTCGATGGTTCTGTGTTGGGCTAGAGGTCTAATTGCTACACCACGAGTCGTGGGTTTAATTTCTATACACGGTAAATGTTGTGTGTCTGGAGATATTTTCTCCATAACATATACTATATGTTCAGATGTATTTTTACCATGGTGCATAGGCTTCCCACCAAGAATTTATGCCTCCAAGCTAACCTCACCTGCAAGTGGTGCACCTACTTATCGACGGACGAGGCTCTGACCACAAAATATCCCGATTAGTGGCAACAGGCAATTAGACCAACCTCAAGCGTCAGCATTCGTGTTGTCGTGTTTCGTTGGTGAGTGTGAGACCGGAGGCCCATTGACGCAGGGGTGACAGTTATCGTGGTAACTGTGTAAGCCTTACACTGTCACGATGACTGTCATGCCATTTACGTCCCCAAGCGGGGTGAGAAAAAGCATCTTACTAGGCCGCCATAGTGTGGGTCACCATACAGCACTGTCTGCATTTGCAATGAGTATGCTGACCACAACTCTTGGATTCTATTCATGCTTTCCATTAGGCAGTGTAGAGTCACTTTGGCAGGCTTTTAATATAGAAAAAAAAAATAGGCTCGTCACCTATTTTGTGGGACCAAAATACTAGAGAAAAGCGGGCGTTTAAAACGCCTCTCCCTCCAGAGAAATAGGTGTGATTTTATGAATGTATGTATTATAACCATAGAACAGGCTCTTCCTAACTTGGAATCTGACGGTCGTGTATGAGATCTGTCAAGTTTTTAGTTAGACCACAGACAAAATAATATTAATTCGAATAAAATACTTAATAATATACAAACATGTAAATGGACACTTACCTCTGATAGTCCAATACTGGTCCACGTCCTACATATACAATCCAAAAAGCAAAGATCTGTAAATAAACCTAAACTACTTTAACCAAGAGCTCATCTTAAAACGGCAGACTGCTTTCCCGGGATTTTCCGTCCACTTCCCGAGAGCTGCATTCGAAGTCATTACACATTGGGGTGAGGGATCAAGTTATGGTGGTTATCGGGTTGGGTAAACCAGTTTAAATGCGTCGTAGGTCACGGAGACGTACAAGGGTTGCGCATGTCTGCTGCGATCAATAAAATGAGAACTAGACGTGAACTTTGTTCAGTGAGTTTAGGGGGTTTGTAACAAAGAAGTTACTTCCTAACACTTAGGAGAATCTATATTTTCAATACATCGGACATTAGACACACAACGTCACCTAGTTTCAAACTAAGCAGAGCTTGTGCTATGATAACATAGAAAACACCCAAACTTCGAAACAAATATTTGCAGATACAAACATTAGGTCCGACCCAGGAATCGAACCCGAGACCTCAAGCACAGCAGTCGCATTCACTACCGCTGCGCCACCGAGGCAGTAATTTATAACATACGTATGTATTAATTGTTCTACTTTTCATCTGGTGGTTGAATTTTGATGCAATATTTAAGTCAAATGCGTATATGGTGACGGATTAAGAATACAATGTCACCACCCTTGTTAATCCCGTGGGTGGCGTAAAGACGGCTAAGGAACTTGATTGCACGGTTGGCCTAGCGGTTTAAGCTGTCGCCACGCCGCTCTCTACTGCGCTGAGTGTTGTGGCTTCAAACCCAACATGGGACAACACTTTGTGTGATCCATAAATTGTTGTTCTGAGTCTGGGTGTTCTTTGGGTCCGTTTCTTGTATGTTTGTAAAGTTCCCTGAGACACAGGATTTATTAATTGTGCGGGCGTTGCTTTTTAAAAAAAAACAAAGCTACGTAAGACAATATCAGAAACAAACCCTATCCAAACGTGTGGCCAGCGTGGTATAGTAGTTCAAAACCTCCTTTCCAAGGAGAGGCCTATGTCCAGCAGTGGACTATAAAAGTCTGTTGATATGATGCGAATTGAGAAATAATATAATACTGTCTGTGTGGTAACGGATTAAGAATACTTAACGTAACCACCCCTAGTCATCCCGTGGGTGTCGTAAAAGGCGAATTTGAAACAAACCCTATTCCAACCCGTCTGGCCAGCGTGGTATAGTAGGCCAAAACCTCCTTGCTAAGGAGAGACCTATGTCCAGTAGTGGACTGTAAAAGGCTGTTGATGATAATACTAGTTTTACTCGGTGCTCTATTTGCGTGTTTCGATTGCAGTGATGAAACTATCCTAATTTACTCGCTTTGTCCTGGTGAAGAAATTTTAAAAAGCGTATTAAACAAATAAGATATTATTGGCATTATAGTAATGATATAAGTATATAACATTACATATGTTTGACACGGACGTCTTATCCCACACCAGGCAGAACCTGTACTATTGTAACCAGACATTTTTTATTATTTTTATTCGAAGAGCCTGTCTAATTGACTACTCTGCCTGATGGCAAACATGAACAGAATCAAAGAGTTATGGTCGCAGTATGGTGACCCAACCTATGATGGCCTTATGAGATGTTTTTTCAAGCCCCGCCTGGAGACGTAAAAGGCATGACAGTCATAGTGGCAGTGTAAGGCTCACACACTTACCACGATAACTGACAACCTTGCATCAATGAGCCTTCGGTCTCGCACTTACCAACAAAACACGACAGCAAGGATGCTGTCGCTTTAGGTTGGTATTCTGAAAGAGTTCTTTCTCAAGTTAGCGTGGCTCTACTACCCAAAAAGGTGGGGAAGTTCTACTACTTAAATAGACTGCTGATAAACACACTTATGTGTTTCTAAATAAGTACACATTTTAGGTAATCTACATCTATGGAACCAACGATCGTGCTCATCACACAATTATTGTCTTTGGATGGAATCCAGGACGCCCATTGATGCAGGGGTGACAGTTATCGTGGTTATTGTGTAAGCCTTACACTGTCACGATGACTGTCATGCCTTTTACGTCCCCAAGTGAGGTGTGAAAAAGCATCTCACAAGGCAGGCAGACAGGCAGGCTCTAAATATAGAAAAAAAAACCCACGATCTCTTGCTTAAAGCAGTCAGGAACGCTAGTCACCTATGTCGGCTAGAGACCAGTCAAGTTTCCAATATTCTTGACATCTGTTTTACGTCTGCTGTATTTCCTAGAGGTAAGTGATCCTGCCTGCTAAATTAAAAGTGTTCCGTTCGATTCCCACTTAGATTAAAAAAGGAAGAGGTTTATCAAAGCTGGAGTAATTGACATTTTAAGATTTATATGAAGCTATCTTTGTGCCGAAGGAAGCCCCCCTATTTGTTGTAAATATTTAAATGAAGGCTACCTATAAAAGAACTGTGTCATTGGTCTAGCGGTGAGCGTATGCGACTGCCGATCAAGAGGTCTCGGGTCGATGAGAAAAGTTTTGTTGAATTTTTCTGATTATAGAAACGCTCGAAGGTTAAAAGTTGGGATCATAACACCGTGCCTTGCAGAACATGGTAAGCTGTCGGTCCTGCGCCTGATCTCTCACCGGCCGTGTCGGATAGTCGTCCCATCGGGTTGTGAGGGTGAGGGAACCGAGAGCGCACCTGCGTTTGTGCACACACTTGTATGCTATCCTTCCTGTATAGCTGGCTAGTCTCCGAAGAGATTGGCCACCGTAGCCAAAATTGGTTACGAGTGTACCACAAAAAAATATTACTCGTGTTCTAGTTATTTTCTTAACCATATTAACTGCTACTCTCTGAAACCCACATTTTACATTATTTCCATACACCAGGAATATATCCTGTGTCGTGGAGTTCACAAACTTATATCCAACGAACACAAGCAACAAGACTCAGAACAACAACTGATCACACAAGTGTTGTTCCACGTTGGGATCGAAGCTCCAACACGAGGTGGTGAAGTATTGCTATAATTCAGCCAAGATTCCTGGCACCAGGTTCTCGAGACACCAGAGTACTTGACATACCTACATACAGTCCATAGGTCCTGATAAGAGCAGCAAATGTCCATTGTACTCCTATCTGCGTGTGATAACCGCATGAACTTATAATCCCTATCGTGTCGCGTATATATTTATTTGTTGTAAGTACATATACACTGGATATTTAAAATGTAGTAAACAATATATATACATATATTTATGACAACTCCCACACTGGGTATGTGTCCTGTCCCGCCAGGGACTTTACAAACAAACACGAAACGGATACAAATAACACCCAGAATCTGAACAACGATTTGTAGGTTAGACAAAGTGTTGACCCATGCAGCAGGGATTTAAAATACAACACTCAGTGAGGAGAAAGCACAACGCTATTTGCGCAGATTCTTGGAATGGAGAAAGAATTACAAAAAATAAACCAAAGTAACAGATAAAAGCGAGACCGTGTTACAGTATTCGCGTATGGACAATTTGTAATTGTAATAAAATCTTCTAAGGGTCAACTCTAGTCCCACCTGTGCAAATCGTTGAAATAAAAGTGGTACACGCTTCCGTCCCTTTTCAGAAAATCACTCCCTTGGCATTGCAGGAAAACGAGAGGAAATTTAACACATCAATAAACATCATGTCCATATTATAAAGGCTTTATCTTTTAACTTTGAAAAAAGTATGGATTTCCCGAGGGATGAGTGTGAGATGATAAACAGTGAGTAATAACGCAAAATTGCTCAACTTAAGTGGCAGTCAGCGGGGCATATTGCACACAGAAACGATGGCCGGTGTGGCCATAAGTTCTTGAGTGGCGACCGCGTTGAAATGCTGTTGGTAGGTTCTCCACAAGGTGGTGGTGACGACCTAGTGAGTGTGGTAGTGATTGTTCTGGAGAATCTTGGGGGAAGCTTGTATCCAGCAGTGAAAGTCTTTGGGCTGAGATGATATAAAGTATAAAGGGAGAATAGGGTAGTCTGAAGGCCGGTCCTGATCAATTTCGTAAGGTTGTGAAGAAAGAGTAGGTCAGGGTCTAACATCGGTGACCTTAGTATTAAACCATAAGGTTCAATGACCTCACAATTTATTAAACCTAATGGTTTAATGACCTGTACCTAAAGTGTGTGAGGATAGGAGGAAGTGGTGATCTTTGTAAGGAGAAAGATGTGGACACTTAAATACAAAAATATACTTATGATTAAAAACAAAATACGTCTATTGTTTCTGGGCCAACCCTTTTCATGTGGAGAACAAAAATATCTGTAAGTAAAGATAGCACTAGTCCTTAGTTACAGATGTTCAGTTCAAGTATATCAAAAGTACAAATGCCTTAGCAACAGCAATTTCTACACACACCCCATTTTTGTTTTAACCCAATCAACCGATTAAGTCGACATCGAAAACCAGCCTTATATTACAACGCCTAAGATGTAATTTCGCTTGGTGTTAATCCATTGTACTTAGCAGAACTTAAACTGGTTGAAAAATAATTGATAAGAACCAAGCAAGTTGATTTTTGTTGTGTTCTTTGTGTGGATCGCACAGGGTACGATGCTGGGCCCTTTGTGAATGTCCTTGGTTTAGTCTGAAGTTGCACGACGTTTGACTGAATTATTCTGTTCAAGCTTTTATAGTTTCAATTATTCTTGTGTTGTTTTTTTAAGAATAATAGTGTCTCGACAATATATACACCATTCACTCCTCAAACTTAAACTTAAAGAACTAGTACTAGCTTGGTGTCGATGTTTAAGTTTTTTACTATGTTATTCTTTTTATTTTGTTAAAAAAAATCATAATTAATTACTATAACCAACCTTTTTTATATTTTAAAGGGTTAAAGAATATCTTATTTTTTCTGAAGAAAGTCTACTTGTGTTTTCAAAGGATGTTTTCCTAGAATAAAGAATTATTAGAATTATAAGTGATAGAATTATTATATTATAATATAATTAATTTGCTTTCTAACAGCTGGCTACATGTTATATACATTACTTAGAAGGTTACTCAGAAGCTCAGCAGTGACTTTATTAAGAAATATCTGACTAATTTGCCCCGTTTTACTACATTTTCCATTGATTAACATCATCATCTCAGCCAAACGACGTCCACTGCTGGACATGGGCTTTTTTTTAACGTGTGGAAACCCCTCGGATAGTCACCCCACCGGGGTTTAAGGTAGGGTGGTGTGTCAGAATCGGACTGACTAAAATCACACGGTGTGCCACTCTGCGCCTAACACAGGAGGGATCCTGGAACAGCTGCTATTACGACATCCTGATCCCTCCTAGCGCCTGCCCGCTGCCGCGGGCACCATCTGCGGGTAAACTCTCTATTTTAAGCGACGTACGGCACACGCGGACGTTGCCTCTTTGTGGCTGGCCATTGTAGCGGATAGAGGGGAAAACCCGTCCCGTCTACCCTCAGCCACACTCAAGGTGGCATGAGCTGCTGGTATGCGCGCCTCCGCCACCTGGTTTGCCGGGGGTGAATTGGTCCGAGTCTCCACTCGTCGTCCATCCATCAGGTCGTCCTCCCGGGCCTTCTCCACCGCCTCCTTCCGCGAAATTACGCTGCTGGACATAGGCCTCCCCCAAGGTTTTCCACAACAGCCGGTCCTGTGCCGCCTCCATTCGGCAGCTTCCTGCGACTTTCATCAGGTCGTCGGCCCACCTTATGGGGGCCCACCAACGGTAGGTATTATAGATTATAGATATATTAGGAGGGTAGATTCTTCAATTTTCACTGGAGTGGGTGTGATATGGGCATTCAATATAATTTTTGTCTTATCCATGTTCATTCTTAAACCCCGAGTGGGTTTAAGAATGAATGAATGTGGGTTTTAGAGACTCCACTGAGGTCATCAAGCATTGTGCTAAGATCTGACACGGTTTCCGCCATGACAACTTCGAGTGTATTATCAGCAAATCGAAAGTGGGTGACACACTCGTCATTGATGTTAACGCCAAGTCCATTCCAGTCCAGAAGCTTGAAGATGTCCTCCAGAGCTGTGGTGAACAGTTTCGGCAATATTACATCTCCCTGTCTTACACCTCGCTGTAGTTTGATAGGTTTCGAGCTCTGATCTTGTAAACGGACTGACATACTTCGACAATACTTCGATAATACTTTGATGTACCGATAGTCAATTTGGCACCGCTGGAGAGACTGTAGCACAGCCCAAGTTTCGATCGAACCAAAAGCTTTTTCATAGTCCACAATCATCAAGCATAGTAGAGAAGGTTATACTCTTCGGACTTCTGTATAACCTACCGCAGCATATAAATGTGGTCTATTGTATGTTAAAACCTTTTCGACATCCGACTTGTTCGGGAGGCTGGAAGTCGTCAAATCTGCGTGCGAGACGATTCGTGATGACTCTCGAGAACAATTTATTGACATGACTCAGAAGAGAGATGATGGTATTGAAGAAAAG
The DNA here is from genome assembly GCA_949316085.1 of Hypercompe scribonia. Classification (NCBI taxonomy): domain Eukaryota; kingdom Metazoa; phylum Arthropoda; class Insecta; order Lepidoptera; family Erebidae; genus Hypercompe; species Hypercompe scribonia. Next base: position 8,919,645 of record OX438997.1, read on the forward strand.
CACAACCACAGCTCTGAGCTATGTCTGAGATGGTTTCCCAATGAGTATGACGTAATTAAATACTTTCTGAAGGATCTGCAAAATTGGTTTTCCACCTGCCTTCAGGAATTCAGCCGTAACTCCGTTTTCACAGGTGCCTTGATGTTTTTAAGCTGTCTGAGAGCCGAGCCAATCTCGCACAGACTAACGTCTGGTATGTCTTCGGTATAGCGTCGTGTTAACTTAGTCATTGGATCTTTCGGTAAGTCAGTAACAGGATCCAGTGTTGCCGTGTACAACTGTCCATAGAATCTCTCCACCTCACTCAGAAGCTCGGATCTCGATGTTAAAATTCTGCCATTATCGGTCCTCAGTTTTGTCAACTGGCTCTGCCCAAAAGACAGTGCCCGTGCGAATATTTTAGTTCCCTGATTTTGCTCTATCGCCTATTAATACGCAAGTTGGCGTAGGTCTTTTCTTACTTTCTGATTTTTCTGACACTTGGATATCTGTGTGTTGAGCTGTTTAGATGCATCGACTGAAGACTGCAGAATCATGTTTCGCCTTTCTTGTATGAGCTTAAGAGTGCCGTCAGAAAACCTCTTCATTTTCTTTGTGGGGCGGTGTTTGAGTAACTGGCACCCGACCGTACGGACAGTTTCCACTAGCCTGTTACTGAGTTCGTTCGTATCAACGCAGGACTCGAGGGTTTCGAAGCGATTCTGAAGTTGGAGCTGATAGCTTTCGAGGTTTTGCGTAGACTTCATCAGCCACGATCTTTCAGGCTTGGTGTTGATATTCAATATGCCTCTAACTAGTCGGTGATCACTTCCGGTTTTAACTACTTAGTCTGGCCATAAATACTGTTACACTTAATTATAAAAAAATATTACATTTGAATTTCGAATCTGTCATTTTTATACGATTGTTCATTGTGTTTTCTCATTTTGGCGCCAATACATTGTAAAATATTTTGCGATATTAAAATGGTGTGGGGTGATAAAGAGAACCGAATCGCGGTGATAGCATTACACAAAGTAGGTATGGAGCCAAATGCAATTTTTAAAACTCTCCATACACTTGGTATTAGTAAAATGTTTGTGTACCGGGCTATTAATAGGTACAATGAGACCTCCTCTGTTTGTGACAGAAAAAGATCTGGCCGTCCACGTAGTGTTCGTACGAAAAAGGTGGTCAAAGCAGTAAGGGAAAGAATTCGAAGAAATCCTGTCCGAAAGCAAAAGATTTTATCTCGGGAAATGAAGATAGCACCTAGAACCATGTCGCGTATTTTAAAAGATGACTTAGGACTTGCAGCCTATAAGAGACGCACTGGCCATTTCTTAACTGATAATTTAAAGAAGAATAGGGTGGTAAAATCGAAACAACTACTGAAGCGGTACGCAAAGGGAGGTCACAGAAAAATTTTGTTTACGGATGAGAAAATTTTTACAATTGAGCAACATTTTAACAAACAAAATGACCGTATTTATGCTCAAAGCTCTAAGGAAGCTTCCCAATTAGTCGACAGAGTGCAACGTGGACATTATCCGACTTCAGTGATGGTTTGGTGGGGTGTTAGCTATGAAGGAGTGACTGAGCCATATTTTTGTGAAAAAGGTATCAAAACATCGGCACAAGTGTATCAAGATACCATTCTTGAGAAGGTAGTTAAGCCCCTTAACATCACCATGTTCAATAACCAAGTATGGTCCTTCCAGCAAGACTCGGCGCCGGGTCATAAAGCTCGGTCCACGCAGTCTTGGTTGGAATCGAACGTTTCGGACTTCATCAGAGCTGAAGACTGGCCGTCGTCTAGTCCCGATCTTAATCCGCTGGATTATGATTTGTGGTCAGTTTTAGAGAGTACAGCTTGCTCTAAACGCCATGATAATTTGGAGTCCCTAAAACAATCTATACGATTGGCAGTGAAGAATTTTCCCATGGAAAGAGTGCGTGCTTCTATTGATAACTGGCCTCATCGTTTAAAGGACTGTATTGCAGCCAATGGAGACCACTTCGAATAAGCTTTTTATATTTTTAATTGTTTTATATTTATGTATTAAACTGACACACTGTAAAAGTAATAAATGTTATTTGCAGTTAACAATTTTCTTTTTTCTTTATTACAATATTTATGGCAAGACTAGGTATATTGACCACAGAGACATCATTGAATATTTGCTTCTTTGTCGACATAATGAAGTCGATCTTATTTTTGGATTCATTCAAGTTCATTTTCTGTGTTCACACTTCTGGAAGAAGGAGTTCATCATGTAAAGGCCCTCCCTCTTCATGAAATCGATCAGTAGTTGGCACCTGTGATTTCGTTGGCCAACTCCAAATTGTCCCATCCGTAGCTCATCACTGCTTCGTTTACCCAACCTTGCGTTTTAGTCCCCCATAACAATGGTGTAGTAAGTTTTACACATATGTATGGCCCTACTAAAGTCCTCATACATAATCTCTACCTCATTATTAAAGCATGTTGCCGAATTGCAGTATTATCGAGTCCTCCCTCTAAACCCAAAATATCCCACCACAACCCGCTCAATTCCTCCTCCAGTTCGAATATTTTCTCGTTGGTCCGCCGCAGTCTGCGGGTGTTATAGGTTGCCAGGTCAAGTCGTCGTTTGTAGTAGCCCGATCTTACCTGGGAATTCTTCGCACCCCCTGCGCTGCTACTCCCTAGATCGCTACCGTAGCCAGTAGCAGTGCAGCCGAGGACTAGGGTCCGTTTTTTCTTCTGCTTGCCATAATGGGGGGGTTCGCCATAATCGCAACGCTTGGCATGCGGTGAGACGGTGTACTCAGTAGGATGTTGCTGCCCATTCTCTAGTGTACTATCCCTTAGTTGACCTTTACGACACCCACGACAGGAGATGGGGTGGTACTATTATTAGCCGGCACCACACGGCCATTGATACTTGACTCCTATTGGCCCATACGTGATGTTTTATATCCTGCAGCTTACCTCGATAAATAGACTTTCGAACCATAAAATACTTTTTTCTTTCTATTTTAAGAGCCTGCCTGAGTGACTACACTGTCTGATGGAAAGCATGAATAGAATCCACGAGTTGTAATCATCATACTCATTACAAATGCAGAAAATAAAGTTTGGTGACTCACACTATGGCCTAGTGAGATGCTTTTTCACACCTCGCTTGAAAATGTCAAAGATATGACGGTCATAGTGGCTGCGTAAGGCTAGGCTAGGCTAGGCTAGGTATCAATGGGCATCTGTCGGACGCCCAATTTGGTTTTCGGGCGGGGCGTTCGACGGTCGATGCTGTGCTGCGCCTGAGGGCCGTTACCGAAGAGGCGGTGAGCTGTGGCGGCGTGCTGTTGGCGGTGTCGTTGGACATCGCCAACGCATTTAATAGTCTGCCATTTAGCTGCATCAGGGAAGCACTCCACTACCACGGGGTGCCAGAGTACCTGAGGCGGCTTGTGGCAGACTATCTTGAGGAGCGTACCGTCGTGTACGAGGACCGAGATGGTATTCTGAGGCGGCGGCCCATGTCGTGCGGTGTTCCACAGGGGTCCGTCCTCGGACCACTCCTGTGGAATATGGGATACGACTGGGCCCTTCGAGGTCGTCTTCCCCCCGGGCTGGGCGTAATTTGTTACGCCGATGACACATTGGTCACGGCCCGGGGGGCGAACTTTCAAGAGGCGGCGCGTCTGGCCACCGTGAGAGTCTCTTTGGTGGTCGGGCGCATTGAGGCGCTGGGTTTACGGGTGGCCCTAGATAAGACGGAAGCCCTTTTGTTTCATGGGCCCCGTCGTGGTCCACCCCCCGGTGCCTCTATCGTTGTAACTTCGGTCCTCGTACCGATTAAGGCCCAGATGAAGTATCTGGGCCTAATCCTCGACGGCAGGTGGCTCTTCGACGAGCACTTCCGACAGCTTACTCCAAAGCTGGTCGGCGCTGCTTCTGCTCTTGGGCGACTTTTGCCCAATTTGGGTGGAGCCAGCGTCGCCACGAGACGGTTATACACGGGGGTTGTTCGGTCAATGGCGCTGTATGGTGCACCGGTGTGGGCGGCGGCTCTGACCGCCCAGAATAGGCCTCGCCTCTGGCGCCCTCAGAGGATATTGGCGGTTAGAGCCATACGCGGTTACCGCACCGTATCGACGGAGGCGGCGTGCGCCCTGGCCGGAACTCCCCCGTGGGATTTGGAGGCGGAAGTGCTCGCCGAAGTTTATCGGCGGACGGCTGACTTCCGGGCGGGTAGCGGCATACGGCCCCCGCCCGAGGAGATACGCGAGTGGCGTGAGGCCGCTCGTCGAGCCACGATGGCTCGTTGGTCGTTCCGGTTGGAGACTCCACGTGCTGGCTTTGCCCTCGTGGAGGCTCTCCAGCCGGTCATCGCCGAGTGGGCAGGGCGGCAGCACGGGACCCTTTCCTTCCGGCTGACGCAGGTCCTTTCCGGGCATGGTTGCTTCGGGAAGTATCTGCACTCGGTCGCCAGGAGGGAATTGAGTCCCGCCTGTTACCACTGCGACTGCAGTGAGGACTCGGCTCAGCACACGCTAGCGGTTTGTTCCGCCTGGGCGGCGCAGCGTGGGGTCCTCACTGCAGTTATTGGAGGAGATCTCTCGCTACCGGCCGTCATACGCTCCATGGCCGGTAGCGACAGTTGTTTTACCGCGGTCGCAACCTTCTGCGAAGACGTAATTTCGCGGAAGGAGGCGGCGGAGAAGGCCCGGGAGGACGATATCCACTCGGACCTAATTCGCCGCCGGCGAACCGGGCGGCGGAGGCGCGCATACCAGCGCCTCATGCCGCCTTGAGTGTGACCGCGGGTGGACGGGACGGGTTTTCCCCTCCACCCGCTATAATGGCCAGCCGCGAGGAGGCGACGTCCGCGTGTGCCGTACGTCGCCTATATAGAGAGTTTATCCGCAGATGGTGCCCGCTTTGGCGGGCAGGCGCTAGGAGGGATCTGGATGTCGTAATAGCAGCGGTTCCCGGATCCCTCCTGTCTCAGGCGCAGAGTGGCACACCGTGTGGTTTTAGTCGGTCCGATTCCGACACACCACCCCGCCGTAAACCCCGGTGGGGTGACGGCCCGAGGGGGTTTACACACGTTAAAAAAAAAAAAAAAAAAAAAAAGGTATCAATGGGCATCCGGTCTCGCACTCACCAACGAAACACGATATGCTGATGGACACGGATACGGATGCTGTCTCTTTAGGTTTGTCTTCTGTGGAAGGGTAGTCCTGCCCGTTCGTACTGAAATCAGTGTGGCTCTACTACCTTACCAATTTTTTCAGTCATCGTGATTTTTTTTGTAAAAAAACTCCCGTAGCAGCAATATTCCACTGTGGCGGGAGACTTTACAAACATACAAGAAACGGACACGAAAACACTAACTCGTAGATCTCCCAAAGTGTTGTTCCATGTGGAGTTTGAACCCACAATACTACGAGTTAATGCGAGGGGACCGCTTAAAACACTACGCCGTCTATACCAGCAAAGTAGTTCCGGAGATTAGCGCGTTCAACTAAACAACTTCTGTATTTTTATATTAGTATATTCGGTCTAACTCAATATTAATTGAGTTGTAGCTTTGTCTATCAATTACGAATACAGGTTTCGTCTGTCTAGACACGGCACCGTTTTAGGTGTTTTTAAGTATAGGTTAGTTATAGCGGTTATAGTTTTGATTGTAAGAGATGAAAGTCTGGAAAAAGCAACTATACCAAGACACAGAATAATTCGTCGTAGGAATCGAACCCGTTGTCGGGTTTAGCAGCCAGGTTCGCTGACCAACAGTCCTGTTTTGTGTAACAACACGATCGTTTGCTCTGTCTGGTTGTAGTTTATTTATAATATGTAGATAAGTAAGTTTATCAGCATTCTCGTTACATAAAAACTACATAAAATCACGCCTATTGCCCCAGAGGGGTAGATAGAAGCTTAGTAAACGCCTATTTTTCCTCAGTATTTTGGTCCCACGTAATAGGTAAGCCTATTGCCGTTAAGACCAACCTAAAGTGCCAGCATCCGTGTTGTCGTGTTTCGTTGGTGAGTGTGAGACTGGACCATTGATGCAGGGGTGACAATTATCGTGGTAGCTGTGTAAGCCTTACACTGTCACGATGACTGTCATGCCTTTTACGTCCCCAAGCGGGGTGTGAAAAAGCATCTCACAAGGCCGCCATAGTGTGGGTCACCATACTGCGTTGTCAGCATTTGCAATGAGTATGGTGACCACAACTCTTGGAGCTCATGCTTTCCATCAGGCAGATTAGAGTCATTTTGGCAGGCTCTTAATATAGAAAAAAAAATATATGACGTGGTATACTAGGCCAAGTCCAGCAGTGAACTGTTAAAGATTGTTGATGATAATTATGATAACAACGCTACCTTTACCTTATCAGACTTCAATGTGCCAAGTCAAAAGTGAGAAATAAGGAACAAAATTGATGCGGACAGTAAAAATAATAATAATATAATAAATAATAAATAAGATTTTTTTTCTATATTAAGAACCTGCCAAAGTGACTCTACTCTGCCTGATGGAAAGCATGAATACAATCCAAGAGTTGTGGTCTCTACACTCATTGCAAATGCAGACAATGCAGTATGGTGACCCACACTATGGCGGCCTTGTGAGATGCTTTTTCACACCCCGCTTGGGGACGTAAAAGGCATGACAGTCATCGTGACAGTGTAAGGCTTACACAGTTACCACGATAACCTCCCGGTAGGCCTCCGGTCTACCCTACCCACATAGTATTGTTATATTTGTGAGAAAGAAAGCCTCGTCGAAATAGCGTGTGATGGTTAAAGTCGTATAATCTGGTAACAGGTACGTATTTTATAGGTATTATACCTATATGTCGCGGAAGTTGGCGGGGGTCGATGAACTTGCAAGGCAAGCTCGCCCGGGACGGACGACGCGCGGTTTCATTTGTGCAGCGGTAGAGATTTCAATAATAATTGTATTAAATAACTCTACCTAGCTGCTACTAATATTGATATTTCAATAATAATTTTGATAACTATTAAGACCTACTAATGGTAAATAAAATAACATTAAATTATTAAACTAAACTAAGCTAAACAGCAATTAAATTTAACATTGAATTTCTACTCCTATTATTATGTCTCTTACGTCAAGTTGACATTAGACTAACGCAAACGTTAGTAGAATACTAACAAATGTATGGGAATGACGTCTCTCAACGCTAAGTCACGTGGTAAAAACAAAAAAATAGCCAATAATACACGAGAATATAGATTAAGCGATTGTAGAAAGAGAATCTAACGCTAATAGTATTTATGTCATTTTGTGTGGTGATGGATAAAGAATACAGTGTATCATCACCCCAATTCATCCCGTGGGTGTCGTAAGAGGCGACTGAGGGAATAAATTATTCAGGAAAATATCACTACAAAGAGAAGGAAAACTTAAAGCAAACTCTATACCAACCCGTCTGGCCAGAGTGATATGTTAAGCCAAAATCACCTTGCTAAGGAGAGGCCTATGTTCAGCTGTGGACTGTTAAAGACTGTTGATGTGATGTGTATTTGTGTCAAAATTTTATTTAAATCGGTGCAGAATTTTATGAGTTTTTGACACATATATGAATTAACATTTATATACAAAAATTGTACTGTCGTGATCGTGATCGCCTATAGACTAAATATTTAAAATCGCTTGTACTGACTGACTCATTCATTTGAGCAAAGTTGACACTTTGACAGCTGACACCTATTGCGTTATAAGCATTTATTAACAAAATTTCAGAATTAAAGGATTAATTATTTAATATTCAAGTTATATTCAAGTAATATTCAAGTAGTCTAAGTAAATCTATGTATCAATCAATCAACCTATCGCCGTCCACTGCTGAACGAAGGTCTCCCCAAGGAACGCCACCGATCCTGGTCTTGGGCAATTCGCATCCATCCGCTGCCAGCTACTTAAATCTATGTAAGTCGTTGCTGCTTGTACAATTAGTATGTGGACAAGCTGGTACAGGCCCCGAAAATCATATTCTGAACTGATCAGTAGAGCTCTGAAGAAGAACCTCGTTAAAGCATTCCTAACTAGACTCGTATTATCAAGAAACCACTTACAAAGGGTACACTTACCTTATTTGATTAAAAATATTGTAACGTCATCCTTGAAGACTCTTTTGTACCTGATGACAAAAAAAAATTATTGTTTTTTTTTTATGTACAAGTCGATGTCCAGAAAGAGAACTAGGGACTGACTAGACTAAGGGAATCTGAAGACACACATAGGCAAGGATAGAGCTCTGTGGCGCAGATGTCCAAGGAGACCCGATAATATTAAGGTCACCTTGATTAATGGGTTATTTAACACTTAAAAGTTTGTCTATGCAAACCAGTGTTTCCTGAGATTACCGTAATCAAACAAACTCTGAAGCCTAATGATATTTATGTACTCCTAGGTGACCTCGGGCACCGTGGTCAATAAAAATGAGCAGATGGAAAGCAGGTTGGATAAAGAAGAAATACAACTTCCATTGCGTTTCTCCCTAATCTTGAAGAGTGTTAAAAAGTAATAGATAGTAATTTTGACAGGTAGTAGAGCCACGCTGATTTCAGCATGAACGGGACGGCTCGACCGGGGCAGTACTACCCTCCCACAGAAGACCAACCTAAAGCGACAACATCCATGCTGGCGTGTTTCGTTGGTGAGTGCGAGACCGAAGGCCCATTGATGCAGGAGTGACAGTTGTTGTAGTAAGTGTGTGTAATACAATGCTACGATGACTGTCATGCCTTTTACGTCCTCAAGTGAAGCGTAAAAAGCATTGTAATAGACCGCCATAGTGTGGGTCACCATACCACATTATTAGCATTCGCAATGACAATGGTGACTACAACTTTTGTATTCAATTCATGCTTTCCATCAGGTAGAGTAAAGTCACTTTGGCAGGCTCTCAAATAAAAAAAAATTACTCATATTTTCTATTTATCCAATTTTTTCCTACACTTACTGCCTTATGCTACTGACTTTACTGGTGTTAATATAAACATTCTTAAGTAAACTACGAATCCCTCATAACGGCTTTTCTGGATGAGCGTTTCACTCATTTTAGAAAACAATATCAGTTTCTCATTTATACAAACAAGTATTATCGCTGCAGCTGACACCCAACCTGATTCCGTCGGGCATGCAACTACAGACTACTCTAGCCATCCTTATCACTCACGCGGTCATTACAACACTTGTCTCTCTCACTCTGTATAGAGAAGGTACCTTGTGGATTCGGACGTACGATAGAAACAGTCGAGCTTTGAGGGTACGAAAGGGTAATTGTGCACCCTAATTAGAAGATTGTGAGATTTTAATACCAATTTGTATGGATATCAGTTGTTATAACGAATAAATATCACCAAGATGTCATGTATTGATTAACAAAATGAAATGTCACCAGCACTAATCACCCGTGGACGTCGTGAGAACTGATTAAGAGAGCAAAATGCACAGGACAACAGAAGGTAAAGAGAAGAAAAAATTTGGCACAAACCCTTTATCAACTCGTCTGGCTATAATATGCCAAAATCTCTTATCTAAAGAGAGGTCTATGTCCAGTAGTGGATTGTTAATTATCCTGAGGGATGACATGACATTTGAAGGACATGTCATTTTCTTTGTTTTTAAAAAGATAACTACCGTACTTATGTCGTCATCTCCATCAGCCTCTAACAGTCCACTGCTGGACATATGTAGGCCTCTCCTTAGAAAAGAGGTTTTGGCGTACCATTATATATATATTACGTCCACAAGTGGGGTGTGAAAAAGCATCTCGCAGGGCCGCCATAGTGTGGGTCACCATACTGCATTGTCTGCATTTGCAATGAGAATGGTGACCACAACTCTTGGATTCTATTCATGCTTTCCATCAGGCAGAGTAGAGTCACTTTGGCAGGCTCTTAATATATATATGAAAAAAAATCTATATCACGCTGGCCAAACGCGTCGGTATCAAGTTTTCCCTCTCTTTGCTGTGATGTCCTGTCGCCACTTAAGACACCCACGGGACACAATGTATTCTTAATACGTCACCACAAGGAAAATACTTATAATGGTTATCTTGTGTAGCCAGGGACCTTACAAACATTCATGAAATGGACACAACGAATATATAACTAAGAAAAACATCTCGAAAAAATCAGAATTGTATACGTGTACTTCAATGGACTCTATCTTATAGATTCAAAAATTCGTACTGTTTGAATAAACGTTATAATAAAAAGACACCAGTATTAAGAGTACTCCGTGTGATAACGGATTAAGAATAAAGATTATCACGACCCCTTTACTTCCTACAGGTGTCGTAAAAGGTGGCTAGCGGCAGAAAATATGCAAGACAATATCACTGCAAGAAGAAAGAAACCTTGAAACAAACCATGTAGTAGGCCAAAACTTCCTTGACCTGAAATAATATGGTCCGGGTTCAGGAAGTGATGCCTGCGACTGGCCGCCGGGGTGGTTTTTAGTAGAAACACCACATACTTCTGGCTCCTGCGTCCAAGGCCAAAACTTCCTTGTGAGGTCTATATCCATCAGTGGACTACTACAGGAAGTATACATCTTATGTCACGGTGGACTTTACGGACACAAAGAACACTCAGACTCAGAACTACAATTTGTGAGATACCCTTCAAGTGTTTAAACCCCACAACCCTGAACGCTGTAGAGAGCGGCGTGGCGACCCATGTAACAAATAACTTATATTACTTCACTAACCTGGCGTTGTCTTTGTCTTCGGGTGACCCGGATTGAGTGGGCATTGCTCTCAAATATACATTATGCTAATTAACTTATCGGAAATAATCATACGACCTTGCAGCTATCGGTTGAATTAAAGTATCAGATAGGTTTAAAGCCCAAGGGCAGTATTCGATATATCTTGAACAGTGCAAATTTAGTACAATGCCTAGGACAGCATTGATAACTAAATATGATAATGATATGTTAATAATATCTTGAAATCTATGCAAATGATGTGGTGTGATGTCCTCGTAGCCGATATCGGCCACGACGGCTGGTCTCAAAGGAGATTACCCAACTATACAAGAGATATTAAAGTGCACTCTCTTTCACAATCTGATGGGACGACTATCTGATACAACGCGGAGAGATCAGTTGCAGGACCGACAACTTCAGGTACTCTCCGAGTCACTGGAGGTAAGGTCCCAACTTCCAAACTCTTATTAAGTCTATCTCTATCGTCTTTATCATGGAGAGCGTTCTGATAAGCTCTTCCAACTGATCCCATCCTCTCCGTTCCTCTATAGGACAACTCGTGCTGGCCTTGGAAGTCCCTGTTTCAGAATGGTAGACATACGCTCCCGAACTAAACGGTTCGGCTCTTCCTTCCTGTGCAGATCGGTTAAAGTCTGGAATTCATTACCAGCATACGTGTTGTTTGCCTCCCACTACGATCCCGGGTCCTTTAAGCGTGGCGTGAAAAAACATCTCACTAGGCCACCATAGCGTGGGTCGCCATATTGCACTGTCGTCATTTGCAGTGAGTATGGCGACCACCGCTCTCGAATTCTATTCAGGTTTGCCATCAGGCAGAATAGAGTCACTTTGGTAGGTTAAATATGAAAAAAAAAAGTGTTTCTGGAACCAGAAAAACTCAATGTACTTTTTGATTCGATCCGGTTTATGCGGACGTTTGTTACTCCTTGACGCAAGAACAGCTGAACGGATGAGGCTGAAATTTGGCACCAAGATAGAATATTGAAATGAATATTGAAAGGTCTTTCATTGCTTCAGGGCAACGGCGTCGCGCATTCGTGCAACAACGGGAATTTCCCGTGTTTCATTTTACCTGTCAATTAGACAGGGTTTCAGTGTTTTGGAGGGTTAGTATAAAGTTTTTATCAAATTTTTCTTCTCTATACAATGCTATAGCCTTGCATAATTGTCTAAGAGTCATAATTAAAACTAAGTTTACTACGACAACGGTCTCGCAATAACACCACTGATCACCAGTGGTTCCTGTGGTAACATCCCATTGGAGAATCAGACCAAGGTCACCAGGAACGCCAGAAAGATGATAATTTACGAAATAATCGACATTCCTAAGATAACTTATAAAATCTGGCATTGGTTTCGAACCCAGTTGCGGTCATTGGGAATTCTTGACTCGCTGCCAAGTATGAAAGTGTCAACAGTAAAATTGATTTATTTAAGAGTTAAGCTTCTTTGTAGCTAGGATTTTATCATCATCTTCTTACACTTCAGATGGATCACCTGGGTGAAGGTGACCACAGTCGCCCATGAACCCAAGAGTTACAGAAGTTGTTCCCATTCTTTGGGTCTCAGAACTAAGATTATCGGAGGCCTAAAAACACTCCTGAGTGTGGCCGTGAGAGGGTGGGACGGGTTTTTCCCCTCCATCCGCTACAGTGGCCAGCCAAGAAGAGGTGACGTCTGCGGTTGCCGTATGTCGCCTAAATAGAGAATTTTACCCGAAGATGGTGTCCGCGCTAGCGGGTAGGTGCTAGGAGGAGTCCGGAGGCCGTAATTATAGCTGTGCCTCGATCCCCCCTATCTTAGGCACAGAGTGGCACACCGTGTGATTTTAGTAGGTCCGATTTCGACACACCACCCCGCCGCAAACCTCGGTTGGGTGACGGCTCGAGGGTGTTTTCACACGTTAGAAAAAGGCTTATTAATTCTCTCCTACCGTCAAATCTCGATTTACATCATTTATGCTGCAGGTGTGTATGTAAGACTGAACTCTTACTGTCAAATTCTGAATATTTGTTTTTACAAATATAGGGTTAGCTTTGTTTTTTCATATTCAAATGAGCTTATAGAGGTGAATTCCATTATAGCATTGATATTTTGTTATCGGTCGTGTGTTAAAAATATAATTTCAATCGTCTATGGACCTAGATAGATAGACAGATAACTTGATATTACGAAAGATATTAATATTACATTTTGTTTCTATCGTAAATTTCTTATGATTTAAGAATAATTCACATAGAAAGTAAATCTATACTAATATGTTAAAAAAAGTTTGATTGTTTGTTTGTTTGTTTGAACGCGCTAATCTCAGGAACTACTGAACTGAATTTGAAAATTATTTCAATAGTATATAGCCCATATATCGAGGAAGGTTTTAGGCTGTGTATCATCACGCTACGACTAATAGGAGCGTAGTATCAAACAAAAATGTTGCATAAAAGGAGGAGAATTGTTCTTTTTGAGATTTTCCAGTGTATGTGCTGAAAAATTGGTTAGTTACTGGAAAATAATGAAGGGCAGAATTGTTTCTCTTAAAAAGGTTTAAAAAAAAGTCCTCGACAGGATATGTCTGTCTCTTGAGGTTGGCGCGCTATAACTTTTTTTATGGGCAGCAAATTTGTTCACGCTATATAACATCACGCTACGATCTATAACGCAGACAAAATTGCACGGGTCAGCTAGTTAAATGTGTTGAGAAAAAAAATTGTGCAATTGGTGGCCTTATCACGCTTTGTGATCTCTTCTAGGCAATCCCTGCATGAAGGGGTAGACTAAGGAAGAGATGAAGAGTTATAATGTTTCAATGTTTTCTATTTTGAGAATCTGCCACAGTGACTCTACTCTGCTTGATGGAAGACAAATAGAATCTAAGAATTGTAGTCACCATACTCATTGCGAATGCAGACAATGCATGGCAGCCTAGTGAGATGCATTTTCACGCCCCGCTTGAGGACGTAAAAGGCATGACAGTCATCGTGACAGTGTAAGGCTCACACAGTTACCACGATAACTGTCATCCTGCATCAATGGGCCTGCGGTCTGACACTCACCAACGAAACGCACAGATGCTGTCGCGTTTCGTTGGTCTTCTGTGAGAAGGTAGTACGTCCCCGGTTGAGCCGGCCATTTGCGCTGAAATCAGGGTAACCCTACTACCTTCATGTTTCCTTGCGTAATTTCAACATTCCAGCAACACCTCTTGAGTTCGAATCTCCTTCGATAAGTATTATCTGAAATATGTAAATCAGAGTTCTATTTCTGATCGTAAATTTGTCATAGTCTGTGGTCCAGATAAAAATTCTTGTTTACATGTGTGTCAGGAGATCATTTGATAATACGAATGTATAATTCAACACCTATTGGGAATAGTACTAATGCTTATGGTGTAGAAGTAGTGGTCATGCAGTTTCCTATTGCTATAGGTTTGATCACTACGTAGGAGAATCATCATCATCATCATCAACAGCCTTTTACAGTCCACTATTGGACATAGGCCTCTCCTTAGCAAGGAGGATTTGGCCTACTATACCACGCTGGCTGGATGGGTTGAAATAAGGTTTGTTTCAAGTTTCACTCCTGGTTGTCTCCGCAGGTTCCGACCGTCTTAATAACAGCTGATACCGGATCCCTCTTATGTCAGGCGCAGAGTGGTACACCGTGTGGTTTTAGTCGGTCCGATTCGGACACACCACCACGCCGTAAGCCCCCGTGGGGTGACGACCCGAGGGGGTTTACACACGTTAAAAAAAAAGGGTTTGTTTCAAGTTTTAGGAGAATACTTTGTTTTGAGTCTGGATATCCTTTGTGTTCGTTTCATGAGTGCTTTTAAAGTCCCCTCCAGAATATTTTCTTAATCCTTTTTGTTAACATAGAACAACCCAAAATAACTCTACTCTGCCTGACAAAAGCATAAATAGAATCCAAGAGTTGTGGTTACCATCTTATAGTACTTCTAGGTAGTAGAGCCACGCTGATTTCAGCACAAGCGGGTCGTGTTTCGTTGGTGAGTGTGAGACCGGAGGCCCATGGATGCAGGGGTGACAGTTATCGTGGTAACTGTGTAAGCCTTACACTGTCACGATGACTGTCATGCCTTTTACGTCCCCAAGCGGGGTGTGAAAAAGCACCTCACAAGGACACCATAGTGTGGGTCAGCATACTGCATTGTCTGCATTTGCAATAAGTATGGTGACCATAACTCTTTGATTCTATTCATACTTTCCATCAGGCAGAGTAAAGTCACTTTGGCAGACTCTTAATATAAAAAAAAAATAACTGTCTTTCAGTGGACTGCCACTGCTGGACATAGGCCTCTCCTTAGAAAGGACGTTTTGGTTTACTATGCCATGCTGGGCAGACTGTTTGGTACAAGGTTTCCTTCTCTTCACAGTGCTGTTGACCAAAATGATTAGTTTTCAGTTTTTGGTGGTGATACTTTGTATTCTTAATCCATCACCAGATGGTAACTCATTGTGAATGCAGATAATGTAGTATGGTGACCCACACTATGGCGGCCTAGTGAAATGCTTTTCTGTGCCCGAAATCGCAGTGAGAGGGAGATACGTGGGCTGGCAGTGAGTACAAATAGAAGAGCCAAATCGCTTAGTTGGAGAGCGTATGTCTAGACTCTATGATAGAAGTGGTCTATTTTTTTTAGAAAAACGCGTAAATTTTATATATAACAGTCTATTTTCGTATATTAGTTAAATAGTATATAAATAAAAACAACGTTAAACTCATTCAACCCTAAGTAAATAAATGTTATTTTTAACTATGGCCATAAATCATAGCCCCGCCCTATCATAGGCCCTTTATCGCCACAAAGAAATAGTGACGCGCCGGTGGTCCCTTCGCTACAAAAACACTCGAATAGATAATATCTAGGGTTGTCACTACGTAATGTTTTGAAGTAAATAATGCGAAATTAAAACTTACGGTATATAGATTTACAAATATGTTGATGTCTCATTTATGAACAGCTATATTAATTCACAAATAATGAAAATTGCAAATAAGTACTTTTACCATTTCAGAAGTTAACGAAATTGCGCCGCATAGAGACTTTCCGATCTTAATCCCTATAACTTTCGAAATAATATATTAAAAACTAAATATGAATGTGTTTTATCATTTGTTATGATGTCACGTCAAGCGAGTATCATGAATAATTCTATTCACTTTAACAGATTTACTGAAGCATCCAGAAGTATGCAAAACGGCTCTTAAATCGCGATCCGACTTGACTAGATCAATAATTTTGTATGTAGAATAGTAAACCACGTCCAAATCGTTTCTTGAGTTGCCTAATTTCATGGGTGGCGGTAGTCACTTTCCATCAGGTGATCCACCTGCCTATTTACACCATCTTCTAACTAATTGTTTTAACTCAACAGTCAACAAATAACAAATTATATTATTTACTATTCGTGACAACCCTAACCGACACAGCGTAACCACGTCATAGACACGGTATCTAAGATAGTAGCGTGGTCTATTATTGGCCGTTTTCTATCGGTCGTGTTATCCTAGAGTCCCGGACCCCACTAGGAAGGGTCCACCAATGAAGTGCCATGATAGTATGTAGTATTTTTTATGCTGATACCGGAATGCTATGTGTTTAACGTAGATGTTTGTCATTGTTGAAAACCAGTAGCTTGTAGAAGCAATTTTTTTAGTGTTTATTGTTAAAAACACATATTTTTAAGACATTTTTTTTGACGAAGCAAGCGAAAAGATACTCAATTCGTTAGTTTCTTTTTGTTGTTGGTTGTGAATTGATTTAGAAACTACACATTTCTTTGAATTTAGAAAATATTTGAGTGTGTTCCTCATGAGTTTGATTACCATTGGCTCTGTCTAGTTTAGGATCACATCCGTGTGTAAGATGTGTTAAGTTATGCATGTCGTACCCAATTAGGGGTTACAACTAGGGTGTTTTAAATGGATGTGTTCTTGTTTTTTCGTTAAATAACAATTTACATGATAAAGAGTGTTAGACGGGCCGGCGCCCCAGTTGATAGTTGTTATCATCAGCGATAACAAGGACTTTGACTCGGTAATACTGGCCTAATTGATTGTATAACTAATGGGACTTCTTTGTCTTGGTGCTAACGTCATGAGAAATAAATCTATCATAAATTGATATTATAAATAAAACCACGTTGATAGGCGTTAATTTTTTTTCTCTCTTTTTTTTTTCACTTTGAGATCCCTTTCAGACATCGAAGGTAATAGTCGGTAGGGCCGGCTCGACAGGGAAAGTGCTATCCTCTTATTGAAAACCAACCTAAAGTGACAGTATCTGCGCTGTCATGTTTC
Source organism: Hypercompe scribonia (assembly GCA_949316085.1). Classification (NCBI taxonomy): domain Eukaryota; kingdom Metazoa; phylum Arthropoda; class Insecta; order Lepidoptera; family Erebidae; genus Hypercompe; species Hypercompe scribonia. The sequence continues at coordinate 8,936,708 of OX438997.1, forward strand.
GTTGGTGCATGTAAAACCGGAGAACCATTGATGCAGAGTTGACGGTTATCGTGGTAAGTGTGTGAGCCTTACACCACCAAGATGACTCTCATGCTTCTTACATCTCCAAGCGGGACTCCATCAGGTCGGGTGAGCCACTTAGGCAGGCTCAAAAAAAACCTCTCCGAGTCTATGAAAGCACGTTAAGCCATCGATTCCGATTGTCATATGAACATCTTTAGCAATCCAGACGGGTATTTGCAGCCTTAAAAAATCTGCCCACAGAACTTCGCTAAATAGGAGTTTGTAATTGAAGTTCAACCGTATCATACTAAAAGTCGACCTCAATCTAATATGAAAATAAAGGCTCAGAGAAAAACATTATTGCATGTGATGAGTACGATCATTTGGGTGGGTCTTCGTTCATTTCCACAGCGATCTGGGAGGCAGTAGGTAGGTCCTGAATAGGCAGAAGAGAAGCTTAAACTTATGTCGTATTTAACTCCTACGTTTTGCTAACCATCCGCGTGGTAACCGATTAAAAACACGGACTGATATCATCCATATTCATCCCATGGGTGTCGTAAGAACCGACTGAGGGTGTACGCAGGACAACAACACTGGGAAGTGAGGGCAAATTTGAAACAAGGCTGGGTACAGTACGCCAAAACCACCTTTCTAAGGACAGGCCTATGTCCAGCAGTGGACTATTTATTTATGCACAAATACATGCATCGGCGGACTAATGACTAAGGTATTTTCTGCCAGTCAACCGATTGAGTGATGCACAGAAAATATGAGGCAGGTGCACTTAAGGATAACTGACCGAAAACGTTATGTGACCATAACTCTTGGATTATACTCACGCTTTCCATCAGGCAGAGTAGAGTCACTCTACTCTTAATATAAAAACAATGTTACAAGTCTTCTGTTTACGATCCATGTAAAGCGTGATCTTCTGTCTTGCATCCTAATGTCAGGCCAGCGTGGGGGCCTTGTCTTCTTTCTTTTAAGTTCAGCAGTGGACTACAGTTGAAAGTTAGTTGATATTGATGATGGTGTACCTACGTAACACTCATGGGTGTCGCTTGAAATATTTTCAGAAGAGGTGTGGTTTTCTCTGTACTTTTTCTGCGCACCCCGCAAGTGCATCCCATCCCGGTGCTCATGGTAACACTATAGGCATTTGTAATAAAAATTTCCTTCAATCAAGTTCTTGAAAAATACGATAAATTTGGACAGTATCATTAAGAAAACGTTACAACCTTACGCGATATACACCATTTTAGTACAATAATATTACAAGTAATAATAATGACAGTCGCTCACCACGTTAGCAGACGGTTTTTTTATCGTCTCGCAACATAAAAAAAAACCAGTCTAGTGTGAGGCGTTCCTTAATGTTTACTTAGGGTAGTGTACACATGGCTTTATGTTGCGGTTATTGATGACTTAAAGGGGAATACAAAAATGACTAGCGTGATTTAATATATTCCGTTTTTGTTAACTCACTGACAAAATATACCATCTTTATTTATCACCCCTTTTATCGAAATTTAAAAACAACAAAACTAAGATATACAAAAGATATTAGAGCTTTGAAATTTTTTTTAATACCGTAGAATATATTCTGTGTCACGGGAGACTTCACAAACATACATGAAACACAAAGAACATGTATTGTCCCATGTGGATATCGAACCTACAACACTCAGCGCAGTACAAAATGGCGAGGTAGACGCTGAAACCATTCCTTGTAGTCACTACACAGAAATGCATTTAACACGAAGTCGTGAAGTGTTGGTGACGTCATCAAAACGATTTGTTTGACATAATTAGTGTATGAGACGTCATTGTTGGAAATCAAAGCTCAGTGTTTATACATACAATTATAGTTTGTAGTAGTAACGCTATACATATCTACATGCATGTATATGTTGAAGACCTGGGACGTATAAAACAATGCTGTCTAGACCAAAACTAAGTGTATTTGTATTGTTTTTCTTTTATTTATGTCACTGTCAAAGTGACTCTACTCTGCCTGATGGAAGACATGAATAGAATCCACAAGTTGTGGACACCATACTCATTGCGAATGCAGATAATGCAGTATCATGACCAACACTCGGGTGGCCTAGTGAGATGCTTTTTCACGCTTCGCTTGGAGACGTAAAAGGAACGATTGCCACCTTGACATGGTAAGGCTCACACATTTACTGCGTTAACTGTCACCTTTACATCTAAGGGCCTCCGATCTCGTACTCACCTATGAAACATGACAGCAGGGATGCTATCCCTTTAAGTTGGTCTTCTGTGAGAGGATAATACTGCCCCGGTCGAACTAGCCCATTAGTTCTACTACCTACTGCTATTGACTAGTACAACATAATAATAATATATATGCTACATGTATCTATATGTATAAAATAAATTAGAAAAAAAACACAGCCATATCTAGACCCCAACTAAACGTATCGAGTGGTATAACAATGATATTAACAATGATATTAACAATAATATTAACAATAAACTCAGACACCTCACAGACGGTCGTCAGAACCAAGATTAGGAAGAGCTATGGTAACCAGTCCTGGGTTGGACTTAAGTTCACGACTTCTACCTTACCAATCTGGATCACTAAAAACTACCGTCAGTAAGTCAAGAATATCATATAGACTTGTTTTCCATCATCAGGTTAGTAAATAAATTAAGGTCATGTAACAGATTAGGTCTCCTCCTTCAAGCCTTTTTCTCAAATGAGATGGGGGTCAGGTTAAAGTCTATTACGATACTGCTGGACTTAGATTATTCTGTTGTGCTACAGCTGACATATCATTGAATCTCCACAACTCAAGTACTACGCGATATCGAAATTCTATTGTTGGACTTTTTAGAACTCCAACGATTGCCACGAATCCCGTAACATATCAGGCTATTTCACAAAACGTCTGATTTCCTCACGTACAACCACAACACGTGGCTACTTTACACTACACATTTTTTATACATTTTCGTCGATAAATAAACGGTTACGTCTGGTAGGGCGTGGTGATGACGTCACTCGACATTACGCCTTCACTCCTAATGGGGGTAAGTAGTATCTAATTGCATATTAAAAATAACATTTTATATAAACTTGTATGAAAACATACCATTTATAATGTTACATGATGATCATTTATCAGTTGATACTCCTCTCTTAGTCAGAATTCATTACGTGGGAGTCACAAGAGTCCACTAAAGAAACAAACTATTCAAGACAACAGCACTGTGAAGAGACGTAAAACTTGACCCAAACTCAATACCAATCTGTGTGCCAAAACTTTTTTCTGAGGCTGTGGATCCTGGTCTGTTATAGTGAAATTGCCAACCATCAACTGTTCATATTACACTATTCCCTTTTCCTCAAGTAGACGTCCACTGCCGGACAGAAGCCTACCCCCAAATTGCCACAAAAACAGTTTCTGATCCGAACAATTCCTAGGTGTATGCCATGATATCAGCGATAGAGAATGCAGAGTGAATTGAAGAACTACAACGTACCAAATGCCAGGAATTCAAGCTGATCCTCCCTCTCCCCCTATACCGTAAGTGGATTTTAATAATCCACTGCCTAATCTAGAAAGAAAGAAGGTTTGACATGTAATACCAGGCTGGCCTGGCATTAGGTTGACAGACAGAAGAATAGACTTTAGATGGATCGTTAACAGAAGCTTTGTAATGTGTTTGGCTAGGTTAGACTGACTCTGTGTCCGCGATAGCGGGTAGGCGCTAGGAGGGGTCCAGAGGTCGTAATTAGAGCTGTTCCCGGATCCCTCCTATCTGAGGCGCAGATCGTGTGGCACGCACACCGTGTGGTTGTAGTCAGCCCGATTCCGACACACTACCCCGCCGTTAGCCCCGGGGGGGTGACGATCCGAGGAGGTTCCCAGACGTTAAAAAAAAAGACTGCCTCTGTGTGGTGATGGATTAAGAATACAGAATGTCACCACTACTATTCTTTCCGTGAGTATCATAAGAGGCGATTAAGAGCCATAACCTCCTTCTAAGGAGAGGTCTGTGTCCCGCAGTGGACTGCAGAAGACTACTGATCCCCATGGTCTCACAGGAAACCGCTGTAAAAAAATTCTTCGCTTGCATTTTCGGTTTCTCGCATATCTGGTTTATTTTGACTCCTAAGAGATTGTAGTTAAGGAAAGTCATTATTATTATTATTATTACATCTTTCTTAACGTAACACGTGTTATACTGTCTGTGTACCCTCAGATATTGGTATTTAAGATTCAACGTTATAACGTCACAACAGAAAGTGATAATAAAACTAAAAAAAACAACCCTTACTCTGCAACTTGGTGACCTTTATTCTACCAGACCCCTGATTATATACCCAAAAGGGTTATTCTTGACCTTCGTAGAGTCGTCTGGATTCAAGGTGACTCTCACACTCTTGAATAGAACTTGTAAAAGTAACAGGTTCAAATCCAGTTAGTAACACGGGGTGAATATCAAATCTATGTGAATTATTTTTTGAATGGGGCTGATTTATATCTATGATGGACTAATCATAGACAAGGAGGGTGACCTATTTACTTACTATCTAATCCAGTTGTGCATTTATCTATGATTTAGGGAACCAATCAGAACTTCGTCTGAATGTTTTAGGGATTAAAAGTATATATTTTATATATTACAGGGTGAAAACAGTAGGCAGGTCACCTGGTAGCCGGTGACCACCGTCGCTTGTCATCTTTTACTTGCCAACTTTTTTTTTTTGGAATCTTTCCAAAGTGACTATACTCTGCCTGATGGAAAGTATGAACAGAATCCAAGAGTGGTGGCCGCGGCTGCCATACTCACTCCGAATGAAGACAACATAGTATGGCGACACACGCTATGACGGCCTAGAAATCTTACTAGGGCATTGCCACACTTGAGTCAATCTTCTAAGAATTATGCAGACAAGTCTGAGTCTACAGTACCTACCCTAATTCTTTCGCTGATCAGCAACAAAACAGTTGCTTAACACAAGATTTCTGATAATCCATGCAAATTTTATAAAGCGTTAGAATTTGATTGTTTGCTTGATCTCAGGAACTACTAGTTTGATTTAAAAAAATCTGTATATCAACTCGCTACGAACTATAGGAGACAAACAAAAAATTATTTTTGAGAGTTTTTATTGCGTGTGCTGCATAAACTATTAAAGTTTCGTCAAAATAATGTATGCAAGAATTGTTCACCTTTAAACATATGTTCCGGGTGGTGACGGATTAAGGGCATAGAGAGCCACCACTACTATTCATCCCGCGAATGTCGTTAGAGCCGTCTTAGGGGGGAAACTGTGCAGGACAACATCACTGCAAGGAGAAGGAAGAAAACTTAATGTCAACCCGCCTGGCCAGCGTGGTATAGTAGGCCAAAACCTCCCAGCTAAGGAGAGGCCTCTGTCCAGTAGTGGACTGCTAAAGGTTGTTGATGACGTTCGCGATCCCGAACGAAACAATTTGAAACTTCCCTCCTGTGCAAGTCAATTAAAACCTGAATCTCACTGCCAGCGTATGTTTCCCTCCCACTATGACTCCGGGTTCTTTAAGCGGAATGTGAAAAAGCATCTCACTAGGCCGCCATAGTGTGGGTCTCCGTACTGCGTTGTCTGCCGCAGTGAGTATGGTGACCACAACTCTTGCATTCTATTCATATTTTCATCAGGCAGAGTAGGGTCACTTTGTCAAGCTCCAAATAAAATCGTCTTAAAAAACAATACTTCAAACACTGTCCGTGTGGTGACGGATTAAGGACACATAGTGTTACCACCCCTATTCATCCCGTGGGTGTCGTAAAAGGCGACTAAAGGACCAAGTATACAAGACAACATCATTACAAAGAGAAGGAAAACTTGAAACAAACCCTATTCCAACCCGTCTGGCCAGCGTGGTATAGTAGGCCAAAACCTCCTTGCTAAGGAGAGGCCTATGTCCAGCAGTGGACTGTAAAGGCTGTTGATGACTTCAAACACTCTAACCTGTCCCAGTCAGCTAGAGACAGTGATATTGTAAACAGACTTCTGTTAAACATGCTTATACATTTCTAAATACACACATCCTACTAATATTATAAATGTGAAAGTTTGTATGAATGTTTGTTACTCTTTCACGAAAAAATTACTGGACGGATTTTGATGAAACTTTACAGTAATATAGGTTATACATCGGAATAACATATAGGCTACAATTTATAATGACTTTATATAATTTTGGTCGTATACAATGATACATGTCAATTAAGTCGGCAAAAAAAATCTCTGAGAATTATCTCGGCGTACGCTGCCTAAACCACTGAAGTTACACAAAGTTCATTTACCGTAGGATTGTTTGTTTGTTAAAAAATATATTTATTTAAAATGAACTGTTACGAAACTTAATGTGGCAGACCAAATTCCACGTGAGCGAAGCTACGAGCAGTGTTATATATCATGATCATGTCAAGTATTTGTCCTGAATCTCTAATCCTGATTCCCTAATTGAAATCATGAACCCTACGTCAGTAAGAATTTCTGAAAATTACCTATCTATGGGCTAAGGAGACTATTGTCTCTCTCTGAGCACAAATATCATTTAGATCAGCTCAGTCGTTTTGGCGTCTTTGAGTAACATACAACCAAACACCCATTTTAATAAAATTTCAAGGTATTATTTTTAAAACAAGATCACGTACGCATTAGGAATATATCCTAGGGAAAACTCATGAAACGGTCACGAAGAACAACCAAACTAAGAAAAACAAAGTGTTGCCCCTTGCGGGGATCGAACCCGCAACACTCAGCGCAGTAGGAAGCAGCGAAGTGACCGCTCCAATCACTAGGCCATCTGTGCAGCCAGAGTTATGATTAATATTATTATTAATAGGATATATACAGACATAACTAAACTGCTTCTATTATTATTATTAGAACGAAACAGACAGACAAGTTTTCCTTATTTGGGTTATAACAATGAGTTATTAATACGTCTAGTTTCCAGACATGTTAGGTATATTTTAATATCACATCTATATTAATATTATATAGTTGAAAAGTTTGTTTGTTTGGTTGAACGCACAAATCTAAGGAACTACTGGTCTGATTTGAAAAATTGTTTCAATAGTAGATAGCTCATTTATCGACGAAAGCATCACGCTAAGGAGTTAAGTATCAATGAAAAGGTTTGCAGAAATGGGGCAACATTATTCCTTTTGACACTTTCCATTGCGTGCTCACTGTAAATGCTTAAAGTTTCGCAAAATTAATGTAAAAATAGTTCTTCCTCTTCGAAAAAATGAAACCGTGTGTCTATCTCTTAAGATCCATATTTTTTTTCTATATTAAGAGCCTGCCAAAGTGACTCTACTCTGCCTGATGGAAAGCATGAATAGAATCCAAGAGTTGTGGTCACCATAGTCATTGCAAATGCAGACAATGCAGTATGGCGACCCACACTATGGCAGCCTTGTGAGACACTTTTTCACACCCCGCTTGGGGACGTAAAAGGCATGACAGTCATCGTGGCAGTGTAAGGTTTACACAGTTACCACGATAACTATCACCCCTGCATCAATGAGCCTGTCTCATTACAACCTTGTTAGTGGTGAAGAAATTCATACCTGCTATTTAACAACACATTACGGGCAATAGAAGATGCTAGCGAGCCAGCACGGATCAGCTGGTCTTATACACACGTACATAAAATCACGCTTATTACCCCAGAGGGGTACGCAGAGGCATGTTTAACACCGACTGGTGGGTGGTGAGCCTATGGTCGCTAATCGGGTTGCTTTGTTTGCCAGACCTTCATCCGTCGATTACCAGGTGCACTGCTTACAGGTGAAGTGGACTTGAGACCCTGAGTTCTTGGTGGGATCCCTATACTCCCTAGTCTTATATCGAAAATTGAAATTACATGTGTCCGTGTGGTAACGGATTAAGAATACATAGTGTTACCACCCCAATTCATCCCGTGGGTGTCGTAAAAGGCGGCTAAGGGAACAAAGTATGCAAGATAACATCGTTACAAAGGGAAGGAAAACTTGGAGCAAACCCTATTCCAATCCGTCTGGCAAGCGTGGTATAGTAGGCCAAAACTTCCTTGCTAAGAAGAGGCTTATGTCCAGCAGTGGATTGTAAAAGGCTGTTGATGATGATGATGTTAGTGGTGACAGAATTGTGCTTTTCCTCAGTAGTATAACTTATTATAAGCAAACCCCTTCGTAAAGTCAATCTTCATGGAACGTGGTCGCTCCTTCCCCACCTTGTCGCTTTTTTATGCACTGCGTATCTGTGCACTGGATATGTTGCCCCTACCATATATAGTGTTAACCCAACCGGAGCATGAGAGACTTCGAGATATTTCTCAATAGCTTGAAGACCTTTGTTGTGCACAAGTGCTGGAGGACTTCAGCGCAAAGACGTCCAAGGCGAGTCCGTAGAGAAGTGGGCCACCTCGTGTCAACCGGTGGCTTCTCAACAGAAGATCTATCAACATGCGAGTATTACAGCAGGGGGAGTCGACACCGGACCTGTCATTTGTCATTGCTCTCGTCGCACTAGTAAAGAATTGGTGTCCTGGAAAATTGATTTGAGTTATATCGCACCCAGGACCAGGTAGGAGTCACTTTACGTGATGGCTGTTACCAAGCTGAAAAGAAACCTACTATCATCATTATTTACTCTTGGCTGTCTCTGCAAGCCCCGAAGACAAAGAAGAACGACACCGGGTCTGATCACTTTCATGATGTGTTAACGCAGATTTGCAATGCGACCATGCCTCGCATCCGATGTCATCGGCCTACACCGAAGGAAGTTTATTGGTGGTGATGGCAGACCTCCTTGTGAGGTGAACTCTCATGAGGACGAGTATGATATTCCGGCCATCAGGAAATCGAAGGTAAAGTAGCAGTTCTACGGATCCGTTCCAAGAACACCGCCTAATACCAGACGGGATACCTGCCCGAATGCTGGCAAGAATCTTCGACCACATCTCAGAGCGTCTCAGAGAGATGTTGGACGCTAGCTTGGTATCTGAACGCATCCCAGTGTGCTGGAAGAGCGGAACGCTGGTCCTATTCTAAGGCGGGACGAGCGACTGATTCGCCTGGGACCTTTAAGCCCTGCTGGATGAGGTGGGTTAATTGTTTAAAAGGGTACTCTCTGCCCGCATCGTCTGGCACCTCTGGACTTGGGAGACTGACAGATCGGGATCTGTCGCCAAATTTGGTTTTGAAGCAGGACTTTAGATAGTCGATGCCGTGTTGCGCCTGAGGGTCATGGAAGAGGCGGTGAACTGTGATAGCGTCCAGTTAGTGGTGTTGTTGGACATCGCCAACGCATTTAAGTCTGTCATTTAGCTACATGAGGAAAGCACCCCACTACTACGGGATGCCAGAGTACCTGAGGTGGTTGTTGGGAGACTATTTAGAAAAGCGTACCGTGGTGTATGGAGACCGAAATAGAATTTTGAGCATCGTGCGGTGTTTCGCAGAGATCTGTTCTCAGACCACTCCTGTGAAACATGGGCTACGACTTGGCTGTTCTAGATCGTCTACCCCCTGGCTAGGTGTAGTTGGTTACGCAGATGACAAACTGGTCACAGACCGGGTATCAAACTTTCGAGAACCGACAGGCCTGGTTGCCATAGGATTCACTCTGGTGGTTGGGCGCATTGAAGTACTGAGCTTACGTGTGGTGGTAGGCTTTTTCCATGAGCTCCATTGTTGACCATCCTCGGCGCATTCGTCGTGGTCAATTCGATCCTTGCACTGGTTCAAACACAGTTTCTGCTGCTTCCCATGTCGGGTAGAGTCAGCATCGGAATAAGACGGCTGTACACACTGGCTATCCGGTCAATGGCACTGTATGTTACACCATCGTGGATAGCGCCTCTGTCTGCCCAGAATAGGGCACGCCTCTGGCGCTCTCAAAGGATATTGATAATTAGAGCCATATGCTAATATGTTTTTTTTTCAAATTATGTATGCTCGTAAAGTCCCCCACGTCACAGGATAACCTAACGCAGAAGTTGTCATTTAAAAAAAAAATGTGTCCCGAATATTCATTCGATGTAAAATCTTCCAATTGTTATCCCCTCCCTCCACAATTAGAGGGTAGTAGAGGATGTCTTCTCTAAAAAAATATTGTTACAACTAAAGTGTGTCCCAATTCCAGTTAATTATCATCCTCATACACAAAAATATATATATATATGTATTTACATTAATTGTCTAGTACCCATGATACAAGCTCTGCTTAGTTTGTGACTAGATGGCGTTGTGTGACATATATATAAAATACATATATATGTGTACAGGGTGGGCCAAGAATTCGTTAACATTTGAAAATATGTTACAGGAGTCCTTGGACCGATGCAATGACATGGTTTAAACAAGATGGAGCCACTTGTCACACATCCAACAAGTCCCTGCCAGTGGCCAAAGACATGTTTCCGGAAAAGCTGATTTCTAGACGAGGTGATATTCCATGGCCACCCAGAAGTGCAGATCTATTCCCAGCAGACTTCTTTTTACGGGATTATTTGAAAGTCGTTGGGTAATATAAACAATAATTATTTGTTGAGTTGTTATTGAGTAGTCGTAAGTTGAGTAGAGTTGAGTTGAGTAGTCGTAATATGAGTAATATAAAATATAAGTAATATAAAAGAAAATTAAACAAAACGTACATCAACACAACCATTCTTGTTATAGGATCTGTTTATTTTTTTTTTCTTTTAAGATTTTTTTTTATTCAGTGCTGTTGTCCTGCTTAAGTTGCACCCTTAGTCGACTCTTACGATACATACAAAATGAATAGGCGTGGTGATAATTATTGCATTCTAATTTGTCTCCTCGTATTTATTAATTCATCTTGTCATGTCTATGACAAAGATCACGCAAACTAGGGAGATCAATTTCTAGACCAAATAGATTATTCAAGACCAAATATGGGCGTAGATCCATTTTTCAGTATCTTAAAAATAAGCCTACAATTTCAATTTAAAATACTGAGACAAAGTGTACAGATACGGATACAAATTTTCTTTAACTCCGGGTATCCGTCTATACGGGTGTCAGGTATGTCACTAAAATCAAAACACAATAGCGACGACTAATAATATTAAACAGCGCCATCTAGACAAAACTAAGTGTAGTTTAGTCTGTGAGTATAATGAGGCTGTTATTCTAGTAGTTAGTGACCATGTTGAGCTGGAGATCCTGGTTCCATTCACATCCAGGACAAATCATTCTGTGAGAAGCCCGACAGTTCTGTATGTGGGTGCATTTCATCTTATATATAAAATTCTCGTGTCACAATGTTAGTTACCGTAATTCTCCGAAACGGCTTTACCGATTTTGACCAAATTTTATATGCATATTCAGTAGGTCTGAGAATCGGTTACAATCTATTTTTCATACCCCTAAGTGATAAGGGTTCACCCTTAACATTTTTTTTTTAATTTTTAGTCAATTATTTTTGTTATTATTTTTCTACAATGTGGCATTAAAAATACATACAACCCTAAATTTTTACCCTTTTATCACCAATTCTTATTTTTTAATAGCCAATTTAGTAATTTAATCATTTTTCATCCCACTCAAATTACCTAGAAATAATTTATATGGCAAAACAACGGTTTCCGTGTCAACTATTCTATTTTATAAATGTTGCGGTCCCAACAATGGTAGACATTTAGCTTGAAGAGCTTGTTTGCTAACTTAGTAACTATGGTGATATTAAAACCACGGATAACGGTGTTGATGGAGATCCCCTCCCCCTATTTAAAGGTAACGTCAGGAGCTCCGTCTGTTCGTTTCTGAATGCTATAAAAACTTACAATATCAGAATATTTCTAATTGCAAATTCTAGTACATATAACATAGTACAATGAACTAATGACGTAATACCTTGTCATACTAAATCCGTTAGAACTCAGTCTGACGTCACTTGAGGAGAGTTGTTCAGTAATAGTAATTTATCTAGCAATATTATAAAGAGTTTTTAATACACTGCTGGACATAGGCCTCTCCTTAGAGGGGAAGTTTTTGCCTACTATACCACCCTGGTCAAAAGGCTTGGTTTTGACTTTGTTTCAAATTTTTCTTCCCGTTGCAGGGCTATTGTCCTGTGTCTTACTTACTACATTCTTGCTACTCACTAACAGAATAAACCTTCCTCAGTGTATTTGGCTTCAATATTGTTAAAAACTCAAGATACTCGGGACTTGATGCTACGGCATCACCTAAAATCAGCAGGATTCCCAACTATGGAGTATGCTGTCCAATTTTCTGCCATAAATTCTTCCACATTGTTACCTATTGGTAGCGCTCCCAACAGACTGCCCACATGAATGGTAACGCTAATTCTCTGTGCTAGAAAAAGGTCAGCTTTCTGGTAACGGGAAGTGCCGAATAATTAGCAAGTTGTTTAAACACAGCACGAACACTCAGATCCCATAACCCTAGTGTCTCAACCCCAAATGGTTAAAAATGTAATTACTTATTGATTTTTGGTATTTACACAATTTGAGAGGCCATCTTTGCAGGCACACTGTAACACGTGAATCAGTTCTGATTCAAATTAAACTTCCAATAACTTTGAAATAACAGCAAAAAAAATCAAAGACAAAATTTCTAGAGTGATATTTTTAATTATTCCAACCGGCCAGCGTGGTATAGTAGGCCCGAACCTCCTTGCTAAGGAGAGGCCTATGTCCAGCAGTGGACTGTAAAAGGCTGTTGATGAAGAAATATTTTAGTTTGTGCTGACCAGTCACGACATAATAGATATTTCAATATTTACGGAACAGTCACATCTTAGAAACCTCCACCACTGAACAGCGCAGAGAACTGGGCAATAGAATTAAGTAGGCTCGACCGAGGCAGTACTACCCTCCCACAGAAGACCAACTTAAAGCGCCAGCATCCGTGTTGTCGTGTTTCGTTGGTGAGTGTGAGACCGGAGGACCATTGATGCAGGGTAACAGTTATCATGGTTGCTGTGTAAGCCTTACACTGTCACGATGACTGTCATGCCTTTTACGTCCCCAAGTGGGGTGTGAAAAAGCATCTCACAAGGGCCGCCATAGTGTGGGTCACTATACTGCATTGTCTGCATTTGCAATGAGTATAGTGACCACAGCTTTTGGATTTTATTCATGCTTTCCATCAGGCAGAGTAGAGTCACTTTGACAGGCTCTTAATATAGAAAAAAAAAATTAATATATCTTCAAGTACAAATTGTACTATATCGAGATCTTATCTTATCTGCATCCTCTACATTATGTAACGACATAGTTGATGAAACGCTTGTAAGACACGTGTAAAGTTTGACCGGACTGATACCGTGACCTCACAGAAATCCGCTATTTGTCGTTCACCAAGTCAGTTAAAATACTGGAGCCAAAAATTTCTCTGCCTCTATCAATTAAACTTAACTGAGTGAACGCAAAATGGCAAGGTTTCTTACATTGCCGTCTTGCGTTTTAGACTCTTGAAGTATAGGTGTCATTGGACGACGGCATTATTTACCATCATATCTCAACTTATCTCTGTGTGGTGATGGATTAAAGTGTTGGAGTTCCACCACCCCTATTCGTTCCGTTATAGGCGGATGAGAGAGCAATCTACGCTGGACAATAGTAAAGAGAAAGTAAGACTTGAAACAAATCCTATGTCAATCAATCTATCCAGCGTGGTGTAGTAGGCTAAAACCTACTTTCTGAGGAGAGGCGTATGTCCAGGTGCGGATTGATGATAAGCCAACAGATGGACCATCTATTCCTTTTGCTTTCTATGCCAGAATCACCGACACAGCTTCGTCGGTCAAACAAGAAACCAATGTTATTTGATGATAATGATGATGTACTCCTAACCGATATCGGCCACGGCGGCAAGTCTCCACGGAGACCAGCTAACTACACTCTCTCTGTTGCATTTTTCCTCTCCCCTTTGGTTAAATCGACTCCAACTGCCAATCTCCGAAGCACACTGGCTAGACAGAACGTCATTTAGTGCTATGGCAAAAGCTACAGTATTAATTATTCAGCAACTGGATCGTGCCTTAAAAAACCTGATATGGAAATCACTTTATCTTTCTTTATCACGTGGTTCCCCGCAAATGTTCTACTCATATCTAATCATGTGGTAAGAGATTAAGAAAACGGATATCAACCCCCCAGTCCGTGGATGTCGTAAGAGCAGACTAAAGGAGAAAACCATGCAAGATAGCAGCACTGCAAAGAGAAGGAAAATTTGACAGAAACCCTATACTAAGCCTTCGTAAGGAGAGTCCAGCAATGCACTGTTAAAAGCTGCTGATGACGATGATTCACAATGGTTAGCGAAGAAGTTAAATACCAAAATCAAACGGCCCAACCCTATTTCTGACTCAAGTAGGTCAGTAAAGAATTAAGTGTAAAATTAAGAAGGAATTCCCCGAGAATTCAAGGATACCCTGAAAACTATCTAATCTAAAAAGATTACTAAGACAATCAATTTGTTGAAAAGGTAGTTCTACTCCAATAAATCTAGGTCAAACAGTTAACGATTATCGCCATGAGGTGAATACTAACTCTGGAGTGGAACGGCCACTACGGAACTTAATCAGATTGAGTCCGGGACAAGCTCAGACGATATGTATTCTTACATTTTTTTTATTTATTTTAAGAGCCTATCAAAGTGACTCTACTCTGCCTGGTGGTAAGCATGAATAGAATCCAAAAGTTGTAGTCACCATACTTATTGCAAGTGCAGACAATGCAGTATGGTGACCCACACTATGGTGGCCTAGTGCGATGTTTTTTCACGCCCCGTTTGGGTGTAGTTTATCTATAACACGTATGTATTTTTTTTAAAGAAGCCTATCAAAGTGCCTCTATTCTGCCTGATGGAAAACATGAATAGAATCCAAGAGTTGTGGTCATCATGCTCATTGCGAATGCACACAATGCAGTATGGCGACCCACGCTAAGGCGGCCTAGGTATTTTTTAGTAACATATGAGTATGTATGTCAGAAGTCTGGTTACCATAATATAGGCACTGCCTAGTTTGTGATCAGACTGCGTTATATGAGATGTGTGGAGTCTACAGCAGGGGAAGTCCGTGAGGTATATAAGGGCAAACACAAGTGTCAAAAAATGAGTCTATATGTGTAAATGTATATACTACAATATTCTATCATCATTTTTTTTCAGTTTTTTTACTATCTTACAACAAAGTTACAGCGCCATCTAGTAGCCATTTACGATTAACTAATTATGTAACAATATAGTGTTATATAACAGAAAATGAAGTGTTATATTAAATATGTTCTTGTAATATAATGTTCTTTAGTATTTTTGTTATTTTTAAAACTAGTACTGCAGAAATATTAAATCTAATAAAAATGTTAGATGGATAATTTCACGTATGACCTACGCAGCATGACTTACATAAAATACATGCATGTGCATAAACAATATGCATAGGAATTCACATGCATGCATGCACAAATATGTAATAAAGTCTACTACACAAATATTAGGAAAATATAAGTAGATATGTTTGTTAGAAATAAATGTGCTCGGTACGCTAAGGAGGTCCTTCTTAGCGTACCGTATGTATGTCCAACAGTGGACTGTTGAAAGCGGTTGATGTGTGATGTAATATGCTCAGTTGTCGATAGTTAGTTTACGCCCTATTAAGAAAAAATGAGCCTTAAATACGTCTCTACCTAGTCCTGCTGGGATAAAAAGTGTGACAATATCATCAACAGCCTTTTACAGTCCACTGCTGGACATAGGCCTCTCCATAGCAAGGAGGTTCTGGCCTACTATACCACGCTGACCAGACGGGCTGGGCTGGAATAGTGTTTGTTTCAAGTTTTCCTTCTCTTTGTAATGATGTTGTCTTGCATACTTTGTTGCCTTAGTCGCCTTTTACGACACACACGGGATGAATAGGGGTGGTAACACTATGTGTTCTTAATCCGTCACCACACAGACAATATGTATGTATGTTTTACATGTTATATATTAACCTGTATCAATTTACCTATCGATAAGGTACGTAATCTTTGAAAGTAGATTTCATCAATTTTACTTTTGAATTTGCACACGTTTCAAGTATCTACAGTAATACAAAACTAAAAAAATATATTAAATTAAAATAAAAATTTTGATTTGACACTTTAGAACTCCGTAGTCTGAAACCGATGTGATTTTTTTTTTATTTGGGAAGAAATATTTCCTGTTTGTTTCTAATCAAACTTAAAGAGAAAATATAACGCTCACGGAGAGAAAAAAATACATTTTTATGTTAATGTAGTAAGAGATCTTCATAGATGTCCTTCGACTGAGGTGAGTCGGACTCTCACCGACTAAAAATCAGCCCCGTATTCTTTTCCTTGCCAATAGCAGGGAGAGGGGCAGGAGTCGCAACTGCTTTCTTACACCACAAGGAGTGAAGAATAGGAAAAAGAAGAGTAAGTAGTGGTAGCGTATGTGATTACTGTGCTCGAAGTCTCAGCTTAGATTCCCAGGTCGGGCTAAACATTTCTGTTGGAGCTTGGGTGTTTTCTATGTATAAATGTATGTAGTTATAAAAAAAGTATATATGTATTTATATTAGTTGTCTAGTACCCATAGTACAAGCTCAGCTTAGTTTGGGACTAATTGGCGTAGTGTCAATGTCCTAAATATTAAATTGAAAAAATATATAATTCAACAATCTTTCTTTTTAAGGTTAACTATTCTTTTATAAAACCTATTGCAGTCTAACTTTAACCCGCAGCTCCACCTACGTGTATGTCGGTTATCGTGGCAAAAAGTAGCCTATGTTGGTCGCTGATAACGAAGCTTTCCATTGGTGGAAGAATTTTTAAAATCGGTTAAGGGGTTTATGCGTGAAAGCGTATCAAACAAACTCACATTTTCGCTTATAATGTTAGTTAAGACTATTCATCCAAGCGTGTGCTTTTTAGCAATAAGGCCATCATTGGTACAAATTTGTCTGATGTCTAAAAATTATGGGTTATAATGAAATATATTCTGGTCTATAATGTATGAAATAATAAGTCTTTTAATAAAAGAATACATAGTTAAAAGCACACACGTTTTTTGTTGAACCATAAACAACGCTTTCCACTTTTTAATTTGGCATCCAGCATATTTTTTTTTTAAATTACATATAGAGAGGAGAGGTTAACATTGGCTGGGTGACCTGATGGACAGTGGCAATCGTCGTCCACGAACGCCTACACTCCAGGGGCTACAAGTATAGTGGTTAATCTTAGTATCAAACCAAGTAAGTTTCCTTTCATAATTATACTTTCAAACATCTATAGCTCTATGCATGATATAACAATTTATGACGTCACACGTAGTAAGTCTCAGTTTTTTTCTTTTACCGAGATGCTACTAGCATACAAAAGAAACTCCTTACAGTTTATTTTTTAAAACCTCAGGCTTTATTTCTCATGAAACAAAAATCGTTAATTTATTAAATAAATAATAATTATTACTCGTGTTAATAACTTATACAAATGTAACATTAAATGAGATTTAATAGATTAAATAATTCAGTGTAAATGATTTTAAGAAAAGAGCTTCAAAAAGTGCCAAAACAATTGTATAACATTGTTTTGGCGGTAAAATAAAAATCACGAAAAACTATACTCGATTGGCCCACATAACTTTCTATATTTTTATGTAATAAATATATTTTTTACACAGAGTCAGTACATAACAGTTACAAACATATTTCAAAGTGTAAAAACTATTTAGACACTAAAAGTTATCATAGACAAATTAGGCTAACTTAGATTTTCTTGCCACTCATTTTTGACAGTATTTTTTTTTATCAAATTCATTATTTGACACCATGCAGCGTTGCACATAAAATATTCAGTTTGATAGTGATTTTACAAAAATGGAATGCTTATTTTTAATTCGATAAATTTTGGTAACAATGATTAAAATTAATTATTTACTTACAGTAGTATATTAACAGGCTTGTATGTAATATTTCATGACAGTAGAAGAATCTCGTGAAGTACATTGGATTAAAGAAAGTAACAAGTTGTTGTTTCTACGCATTTCAAAGGTAGAAATGTTTGAGGTTATAATAATATCTACTGCATTTGTGTTAAAAAAATATCTACTGCATTTGTGTGTCTTTTTTTTAAAAATTCTATTTATCGAACTTTCTAATGTCGTAATAAAGTCTTACAACAACGAAATCAGGGTTTGATATATATGTATACATATATACATTAATCGTATTGGTATAATTTGTTATTTGCGTGAAATATGACAAAATAAAAAAAAAATATATAAATAAAAGGGTATTCGATTGTTATGTATGTATTACAAATTAACCTCACGACTATTTATCTCCGTAGACAGACAGAAATATATTTTACCACAGTAGCAAATTTTTAAATCACGTATGATAGAGCAACAGTCTATCTCTTGATTCCAGACTTCTGCTAAACTGCTAAGAATTTAGCTAGCAGTAGAGTCTATAAAGTTAATCGTTTTTTTTTAACAAAATACTGTAATTAACACGTTCTATTGCCTCCGTAAAAATGCAGGTGTATTCCAAAAGACGTATACTCAGACGAAGACGTACACTAGGCGGGTCAATAGCACTGCATAGAGAAGAAAAATTTGACACAAATCCTATGTCAACCCGGTTGGCCGACGTGGGATATCAGACCTAACGGCTTCCTAAGGCAAGATTTATGTTTAGCTATAGGCTATGATGAGGTCTGAGTAAAAAGCACCCGTATTTGGCAAACATATCTGGAAGGTCTGATGAATTTGGGCGAATATCACATGAGAGGATTGCGGTAAATGGTACTCTGTAGTCTATGTATGCCAGGGACGGCAATAAGGTGTGAGTATATTCTATTTAGTTCTTCATTCGGGTCTACCTTTTTCTGGGAGTGAATTACGACAGTGTTATAGAGGTCTTGCAGGATTTCCAGAATTTTTAAAAAATGTGAAAGATTTTGCCGATCCAATGATGAAAGTATTTAAATATGGTAACATAGTAAGTATTAAAGTACATATTCATTTTCGACAGTCAAGGTACCACTCTAGTAACTCTAATTAGAGTAGTATAAGGCTTGAACCCGACTTTTAACTAAAATTAACAAGACACCACCCTATACTTATATGTTAATTTTACTTCTCAATCTATATTAACAATATTTACTGAATATTTCGATATCCTACGTCTTGTAGACATCATATTTTTTAAGCGTCTTATTTTCATACTTTTCGAGTAGAGTCTACGTCCGACTACCATTTTTTAAAGAAAAACTAAAGCCACATGAAGAAATTATTTGAAATAAATGGTTTCTAGATGTTCGATTACCTTTTTAAATGGAACCATAGATACTCATAATTATCAATGATTGTAATATTTGTATTTAAATTGTTATCGAATCACGGAATACTTTTGTTATATTATTTTCCAAATAATAAACAAACTATACCACTATATTTAATTTTACGAAGGTCTCGTCTACATCTACAGAATATAACACTTGAAACTTATTTCTAAATCCTTTTATTATGTACTTTTTTGTGTACGACTGAAAACGAGGCTTTCTGGGAATTCCTATTTCTTGCAAAGCGTAATTTATTATACTTTTATGTATTTGTACCTAGTTTTACGAACAATCAAACTTTATATAAAGGTAAAGTACATATATTTTATATTCTGTTTTATAGATATTTAAAAATGATCACATTTTGCAGTAAAAGTTTAGGCCTAAAGTCGTTGCTTGCGTTTATAACTTAAGGAGCACAAAGAAAGGAGATTAATCAAATTCGATGGAGAAACAAAAAGATAGCATTGTTTCTTCAATATTTTAAAATTAATATAAATTTCAACTATACGAAACATGAGAAAATACCACGAATACATACCTTATACTTTTTGTTTCACTTACTTTGATTTAAAAAGGTTTCTGAGAGGTAGAGACTAGATTTTTTTAAAGTTTTTATTGGTTTTAGTAAAATAGTAGAGGGTGAAATGTCTTTTTAATAATTTATTGTTTGTAAATATCAAATATTGTCTATTTACGACGGGAAACATGCTCGGGGTACTTTTACCTTTTCTGTCTCCAGTTTTATCAAACAAAGACAAGCGATAGAGTAAAAATTAGATAATTAACTTAAAATATAATTTATAATATAAAATATATACTCATTTTATGTAGAACAACGTCTTTTAAACAAATTTTAGGGTGAAAAGTGATTTTATATGAACAAAAAATGACTTTGATAGAGTCTGGAAATTTAGGAGTACTTTCTTGCGTGTAAACTTCAATTAAAACCATTAATTCTTATTATTATATATAGAACTAAACACGAATATTATATAGGCACTCCTTTTTGTCCGTTTCAACTGGCTTTGTATCAGTGAACAAACTTAAGCGTGCCCACGCGTTTCAAACCAATTCGACGCAAGAGAAACTTCAAAAAAACGATAAAAACTATAGATTTCACAAAGTAAAGCCTCAAAATAGATAAAATAACAAAAATACTCACATTTTCAACAGCAACATCCATGAACAATCCATTTTTGAGAGTCACACGAACTTGGAAACACTCGGACGCGCGTCCTCGGGCACCCACCACACAAGATCGTAAAAAAAATATATAAACACGTGTTTTCTCGACGAAAATGTTATTTAATTATAAACTGTGATACATTTAGAACACATAACAATAACTTTCTAAATAGGCCTATAAGAATCTTATTGGAATTAAATGTCGTATATTTGTGCAAAAATTTCGCGGAACCGCGCGTTTGCCGTTTATTTAGGCCTAAGCTGCACGGTCGGAAGGCGCGCGCGCCCTGAAACCCAAACTAAAACACTTTTAGCACTCAAATGATAATAAAACAAGCGATAAATATGGATCACAACCTTGATAAGGTATTGAAAAACCGCTCTGTATGTCAGAAACTTCGATTTGCCCGCCAGACGAACACGTGGTCGCTCCACAAATTTACAATAGGATTTCGCACGAAAAACATGTTCTAATGAACAGTTTATTTTGGAAAGGTGCTGATAGGTACTGGAAGATCCAGTGTAGGGATTTTGTGATATTTTTTTTGGAGATAGGGTTATTTTGTGAGTTTATTGTTAGGGGTTCTCTGGGTGGATTGGCGAGGGTTGTCGAAGGGTTTAGGGCTAGGGTGTCGGGAGCGGTGTTTAACGGTGTCGGGATGTGGCGCGCGCGCGGCCGGCTTCGCAGAAATGGCGGCAATGGCGAGCCAGCGTACGGTAACCTTGTGCCACGACCCAGTGGTACGAGTTATGCCTAAAAGAGGCATCTATAAACTGTAGGTATACATATCATAACACTACCTATAGAATTCAAACCTCACACCAAAAATATGGAGGGCATTAAAAAAAAGAAATTCGTTTAGGTATAGGTATGTACTAGAATTAATTTTGAAAATTGCTTGATGTATGTTTCAAGTTTGCAGCTGACTTTTTAAGTTTTAATTTTTCAAAATTGGATTAAATTATATACCATAAATATTTGCTTAAAAATAAAAAGTATTTGATATTGAAAGTAACTTATTTTAGATATGAGTTTATCCATACCTACTAAGCGTGGCTCTAAGCTTTTCCATATGAGTTGCTTATCAATACTTGTTCCAAAAAGCAATTTAGAACCATGGTTACGTTTATCATTACGTCTTATTTATCTTATTTAAAAAAAAAACCTTTTTGTCGGTAGTTCTTTTTAAAAGTACTTCTTCACCAAAAAATGGATTAAAAGACTTATAACCTACTAATGAATTTGAATTGTAGGATACTTATTTCCAATATAAATATCATCATCATTTCAGTTAAGAGATTTCAACTGCTGGAGATAGGACTTCCCCAAGGCTTTCTACAACAACCGGTTCTGTGCTGCCCGCATCCAACATATATTGATAACTAAATACGTATTTTTTTGGACTAATTATCAGATACTTTTAATTTCCTCGAAGTTCTTAGCCTTTTTCAATTTAGATACCTAAGTAATCTTGGAAAATATTAACGTAGGCAAACACAGGAGCATGAATTGGCAAAGTCGCGGACCGATACCCTTAGAGGGACTTTAAATCCAAAAATGTATATACTGAGAGAGACTTACGATCTACACGCCAGCATATGACGTATATGTACTGATATATAGATATACCTTTGAAAAGGTAGATCAAGACATAGAACGACATTTTGTCTATTATTAATTACTCACGTAAAAGAACCTGAGAAGACCTATTGTTATCAACTAGACCCTTTATTGTAGTGATGGATGAAAAATATAGAGTTTCAATAACTTTATTCGTCACGTGGATGACGTAAGAGCCAACTGAGAAAGCAAATTATGCAAGACAAAACCCCTGCAAAAAAAAGGTAAAATTGATACAAACCCTATACCAAGCCAGACGCCAGGAAGATAAGGCCAAAACCTCCTTTCTAATGAGGGTCCTATATCCGGCAGTGGGCTGTTAAAGACTGGAAGAATACAAGAGTTTTTACCTGTAACTCGAAATGGTTGTTTTCGAGAAATACTTCCAAAATATTTGTTTAAAATTTGTCGTATTTTTTCATTATATCAAAGCCAGTCTAACCTAACCTAACACGTTACAAGTCTACTGTTTACGATCCATGTAAAACGTGTTCTTGTCTATCATCCTATCGCCATAATCATATAGGATTGGCTCTAGTTATATTTACAAAGAGTTCTCTAAAACTTCTTTAAGTTAACGCAGCCTGACTAAATTTATAAGGGATTCTTCTCAGTCAGTTTTTAGTTGTACAAATCAAAGTAATCATGGGAAAAATATGGTTATAAGGACATTTTAACGGATCCATTTTACAGTCCCAGTCCCATTGTCCCGTCCGGGACTTGCAGAGTCCCTTACCTTATTTTTTTCTAACCTCAATTTACCTTTTTTCATCTAAAAATTATTGTCCAATATTTCTATTGGCGCCAAAAAAACTAAAGTCCTAATGCGACGCTATACACTATGACGCTTCCTGAATTAAGTGTGAAAAGGGAAGAACATGGTAATAGTAAATAAAATTACATTAAATTACTGAAAGAAAAATTCATATTAAATTTTATTTAATTTACATACGAAATCTAGTTTATTTATTTAAGACTTATAACCTAATAGGTATCGCAGAAATTTTTGCCTTTATGTCTGTACAACGAACCGAATTTTAATGACTATTATTATAGGCATAAAGAAACCGTGAAATAGGGGATGAAAATTTAAATAGAAAAGTACCTACCCAGACAGAGTTATGAACTTGTATTTTTCTTTTTTTCCCTTCTAGATCATTGTAGTTATTTAGCAAAAATGTCTTCAGAATGTAAATTATTGTTTTAAAGAAAACGGGCAATAAATGGTTGTGAGTATGCCACCTATTTGATTAAAATGATACAATATATTTAGAGCGTCACCAAAGACAATTTGTTCTTTTATTAGAGCAGTAACTGGGTAATAATAAGAGAATATTGTTTCGGGTACGAGTTAACTATTGACGGCAAATAATACACGAATAAAAATTACCCTAATCGAAATAAAAACAAAGATATAATAAAGGAAGACACAATCTACTAATTAACCACAAAAGACAAAGAAAAGAGAAAGAGTAAATAAGAATACTACAAATTTGAATTCCTCGTAACAAATAGGTATATACGAAGAAATGTTTTTAGAAAGGGGTAGATCAATGATATGGTAAGTAAAAAAATCTTTTGTTAAATTTTTTTGTTTGTAAAGGTTAAATATATAGAGCGTTACCACCCCTATTCTTCTCTTGGGTGTTATAAGGGTCGAATAAGGGAGTGGTAGTTTGTACCCTGAGCTGCAGTTTGCAGGATAACACCACTGCAAATAGAAGGAAAACTTGACACAAACTCTAGACCAATTCGTTTGGCCAGCTTGGCAAAGTAGTCAAAGACCTCCTTTCTAAGGAGACGTCTGCCGTCAGCCGTGGATTATAGACTGTTTGTGATGATTATAATCATTGGGGTCGATAAATTATTTTTATAATATATTTAATGTTAAATATTATATGGTAGGCTTTTTGTTTTGTTGTTCATTTAATCAAAGTGTTTCCTTTTAAAAATACATTATCCTTAATCGTCAGTTTTTCTCGTTAATAGACTTTTTTTAATCATCAAGTCAGCTGTTTCGCTTTTCTTGCCAAAACAACCAGTCCTATGCTGCCCACATCCAACAGCTTCCAGTACGCGGTCACCATTCCAGAACATTTTTTTTGCTCCGTCGGTCATCGTCTGAAACGATTTTTTTTAATCCTTTGAATAATAACAGTAATTTATTTCTGGAGAAAGGATGTAGTACGTCCTTTTCTAGGTATATCCCTACCAATCTGTATATAATGTGCCAAAACCCAAACAAATACGAGTAAGCATGTAGAGACGTTAAAGTAGGAGAGGCAATCTTCGTTTAATATAAGGACGGATTCGAGCAAAGTGATGTCACGGCCTGACTGAAAACCACTGTCAAGTAATTTTTTTCGATGCCTTCGCCAAGTGAGTAAGGTTCCTGGAACTCAAATCTAGTCACCATCATCTTCCCATCTTTACCCAATTATATTGAGAGTGTGGTGTTGCAAAGAATTTTTAAACAAAACACAGGAAGAGGGTAAATTGAGTTCTACGAATTAAAATAATGATTGTGGAATAGGCAATAGGATTTATTTTAGTCCCATTGTGAGAAAAGGGTCTAATAAGATAAATGTCTTTACTGCCTTAAAGAAATTATTAGTTTTATTGGACGTCACAAT
The DNA here is from genome assembly GCA_949316085.1 of Hypercompe scribonia. Classification (NCBI taxonomy): domain Eukaryota; kingdom Metazoa; phylum Arthropoda; class Insecta; order Lepidoptera; family Erebidae; genus Hypercompe; species Hypercompe scribonia. The sequence goes on from OX438997.1 coordinate 8,961,526, forward strand.
AAAAAGGTTCTCAGTTCGGTTGTATTTTTTTTTGCAACTCTATCACTTATCAAATGATATAGATTGTTTTTGGAAATTATACTGTCAGTTTGGTCTCATTTTAGTTTTAAGAAAAAATACCAACATGGGGGGGAAAGTTAAAAAATACAATTTAATACAGTTTATCATGTATTGAAATCGTTTATATTTTTTTTTCAAGTTTTTTAAAGTTAGGGTACAGTAAAGAGTACAAAACAGATTATGTTATAGCCACGAGAAATGTAAAATGTAATATGAACTAATATATTTCTTATTCTGATCTGTTCCGTTTTCCTTTTCTCATCTATTCTCTTTTTTTACTTGGCTTTAGTTATCTACGGCACTTTAATACAGTTATTTTAATTTGTTTCACTTGAGAAAATAAGTCATAGCGCACAATAAATTTGTGCTATGATATAAATTACTGAATATTGTTAAAAATATTTGGTAACTTAAAGAATGCCCATGTGTTCATTTTATTTTTTTTATATATTTGTAATGGATTAGGCGTTTGTCTTCCATCTCACCTGATGGAAAGTGTAGATGACGAAGGTGGTGGTGGCGACTTGTTTGCTTGATTTCTTCTCACAAAGCTCAGCCATTCGGAATGGCTATCGATGGACACAGACAAACACAGTACTATCTTTTGTCTTTTTTTTATATTTTTTACATTCAAGAAAGTAGCTTGCAATGTGTCTGTTTTGATATATAACTTTTATTACTCAATATCTTTTTCTAATTTAAAATAACACATATCATAATTATTATCATTATCAACAGCCTTTTACAGTCCACTACTGGACATAGGCCTCTCCTTAGCAAGGAGGTTTTGGCCTACTATACCACGCTGGCCAGACGAGTTGGAATTGGGTTTGTTTCAAATTTTCCTTCTCTTTACCTGAATATTTTGTTCCCTTAGTCGTCTCTTACGACACCCACGGGATGAATAGGGGTGTTAACACTATGTATTCTTAATCTATCACCACATGGTCACACAAATAACACATAGAAGTTAAAATTTTAATTTGTTACTTGTGGGTAAACGAATGGTCTTTAAAAAATAATGTATGTAAATAGAATAATAATAATTATATTTTAATTATATAAATGTGTATAATTAGGCCTCACTGCAAACATTGTCAACTAATTTTCTTTTTTATTTTTATCGTTCATATTAAATCAAGTACTCTTTACTGTGTAGATTTTATTCATTCTTAAACACTTTTAGACACCGAAAAGACCAATAAGTCTATTTACAGTCGACTTGTCCGTGTAGAGGTTGGTTTTAATATAGTTATTTAAACCAAAAATATAAAAAAAAAAGTAAAATATATTCTGTAGTACATGTACAATATTCTTTAGAAAGTGTTAATGTTAAAGAAAAATATGTTAAGAACATTATTTACAGTATATATACGATTATATAAATATATAAAGAGATACTTCCTTACTTTTTTTTATAAAAGCATACCATAATGACTCTACTCTGCCTGATGGAAAGTTTGAATTGAATTCAAGAGTGCTGGTCGCTATACTCATTGCTAATGCAGACAATTCAGTATGGCGACCCACGCTATGGCGGCTTAGGAACTCAACCCACCTTTATTGTAAGAGAGAAAGGTATTCCTTAAGATAAACAAGATAATAATTTAGCTAAGAGAGCAGTAGATGAATTTTATTCACTAAATTTTAGATTAATTTAGTTTACTAATTTGAAATAAGATAAATCATCGAATTGCAGTTCATCAATACATATTATATATACAATTAAAGAGGTTTATGTCCAACAGTGGATTGCAATAGGCTGATAATATGAAAAGACCAACCACAAGATGGAGAACGTACATAAACGAGACCCCGGGCCTTCGAGGTACCTGAGTCACTCTACCTGACATTTTTTGCCTCTTTTTTTTTTTCAATCCGATTCCACATCTACTTTAGTCGTGGCTCAAAACGAATACATTCACATAGATATGAAAGAAACTTGTCAATCCTAGTTGCAGGATCAAACTTTGCACCGACTCCAAAGAATATTTGAAATAAGTCAAGAAATCCAATCATTTATTATTATTATATCGCAAAACAAAACAATTCAGAAAGTGATTTGACGATAACGGTACATGACGTCATAAACAGCCAATTTACTAAACTTATTTGATTTGACAGCTATCTCAAATCTTAGATTAATTAGTATATGTGCCAAAGGAACTAGCGTTCTTTGAAATATTACCTAGATAATGATTTGTAAGTCAACTCGCAAACTAAATTATTAATTTCTTTGGATGGCTGATGGATTCCACAGATATGTATAACAAGGATTACAATAAATCAAAAAAGATTTACCTTGACAACAGTTTTGTCTAGAACTAACTAAAATATCTTATGTCATACAGTCCACTGTTGGACATAGGCCTCTCCTTAGCAAGGAGGTTTTTACCTACTATACCACGCTGGCCGGACGGGTTGGAATAGGGTTTGTTTCAAGTTTTCCTTCTCTTTGTTGTCTTGCATACTTTGTTCCCTTAGTCGCCTCTAACGACACCCACGGGATGAATAGTGGTGGTAACACTATGTATTCTTAATCCGTCACCACACGGACAGTTGAAAATTGGCAATTGAACCAATCTATTTTGCGATATAATAATAATAAATGACTTGACTTATTTCAAATATTCTTTGGAGTCGATGTAAAGTTTGATCTTGCAACTAGGATTGACAACAACAATTGAAAAAATATCTTATGTCCCCTTGTTCAAAATTTCATGATAATTGGTTGTAAAATAAAGGCGTTAAAGCTTATCAAATAAGCAAACTAAACTATTAATAATTACAGTAATTTCATAATTATTTCGTTGCAGTCCGACAATAAAATATCTTGAAATACTGAAATGTTTGAATTTCATTAATTAACGAGTGTTTTTATTTTGTTTTATAATTGTCTAGTCAAGTAAAAGTGAATTATTACATAACGGTAAAATGTGAAGTCATACCTTTTAGTTAAAAGATACCAATTTGACTTTAGTTATATTATTTTGTGGTTATAGTCATCTTATTAGTGACCAATAGTTACTTAGTGACTATTAGATATCTTAAAAACATATGTCACTTTTATTTTACAAGTTTTCAAGAGTTATAAATTTAGTTTTCTGTTTTCAACGGACTTCAAAAGATAATTATTGATTTGTTTGACTTTACCTATGTTGGTTACGTTAAAATTTTGACATTTATTGACTGAGTAATTAGTACCAACCGTAGTAAGTCTACTTTGCGTTTGGTCCCACTTACATTTAATAAAGTAATATTTCTTAAAATCGAAAAATACACAAGATTTTTTTTCTTTACAGTTAATTTTCAGAATAAGCTTTTTCATAATTCATTTAATTTTTATTTATCTAAGAACCTATTACTTTAAATGGCAATTATGGAGGCTGAAAAAAGGAAAATAAAATGGCGTTCCAGCTCATGAAGTATGGCCACAAAGTATCGAACGTATCGAAGGCAAATTTTGTACAATATATGTTTAGATTGGAATTATATAAGTTGGCATAGGTATATACTAAAATATAACAATGATTTTAATTCGTAAGACAATCTTAGTACCTGATAGATAACACAGAATTAAATATGAACAGTACGTACAATTAGTGGTCACAGCGCTATCCCCTGGATAAGTCATAGACAAACTTGTATTAATGGATAATAGTGCCCACCTCTATTTGGTAGTATTTACAATTTTAAGAAGCTGATCGGTTAGAGAAGAGCGTGGACGTCACCAGAATTATTTTCAAAGGGGTGCATATATATCCACACATACTATTAACAATATAAAATATATAATTGTACACGGTATTTAACTATAAAATCGACTTTTTTTACAAAATATGTCAGTAGTATGATTTCTCCTGCCAGGTCGGCATCCATGGTGGAGAGTATAGGAGGATAGTGATTCTGCGTGCCTAAGTATAGGTATTTGTTAACTTTGTACAATTGTGGTTTTATTAAAATATTAAGTAGATACCTATTTGACATTTTGTTTTCTTTTAAAACACTAACCCTTCTAGGGAATGAAATCAGCAAAGTAAAATGAACAGAGCGAACGAAGCAGCTCGTTTATAGCCTATAGTATATATTGGAGAAACCACACGTCGCCGACATTTACTTGCCATCAAAATTTAGAATCTTATATTTTTTTTATTATCAATAGCTAGGGACTAAGTTAATTAAATAATACTGTGAGAAAATGTTACTGTATTGTTTTATCCTTACTTATTTATTTAGATGTTTATTAATATGAAATAATGTGACAATAACACAAAACACTGTCAAATGTATTTGTCAGAAATAATACCTAAACATGTTTCGGTATAATTACCCGCGATTTGGTTGAGCAGTCTTTCAAATTCAATTGCTTACGGATCAAATTCATTATCTATTCCGAGATTATTAATTTAAATAAGTATGAAATGAGTCCTTATAATTCAAGAAATAATAAATACACAGATTCCAATGGCGGGCAAGCTGATCACTTGATAAGTAGGATTTCTTAATGTTCTCTTTATAAATAGAGGCTTCAAATGGGTGAAACAAAATAATCAAGAGTTTAAAAATTTAATATGCCTATTTATTCATTACTTTAAGGTACAATATAATTTCATATTTTTCACTTTTAAACGAAAACATTAAGTCTCCGCACATATAAGTGTCTGATTTGACTACAAAAAAGATCAAATGTAAACAACTTACTTTTAAACATGTATGAAGTACCAATTCAATAATTTATAGTAACAACTTAAAATTACAACTTATAAATAAAGAAAAGAATTATTATTTTGTTAAAAATAATGTTTATGAAGTATAAGACAATGTGAAATGTTGTGAAACAATCTCCCGCCAATTTAACTACGCTTGACCTAGTGCTGCACAAATATATTCGAGAACGTTGTGGTGTATTTTCCTCTATTCTAGACCCTTAACTAGATTTTTCACTCTTCCATCCGTCTTCTTTCAGTCATTGTTATGAAAAAGGTATTTATCAAAACTAAAATGTAATAATTATGAAATACATAACATGACTTCCTTAACTTCAATAGGCTAAACTTTAGAACGCTTCTTTAATGTTATGAATTGTGCTTATTCCATCAAATATTATACTTTGGTATGTATATGTATTTATATAATACGGTATTCAAAGCATAGTCCATGTAAAATGTTGTCCTAATATAACTAAGATAGATTAAATATGTTTAAATGTTGAGTAACAATATTAAGTGATCAATTTTACCAGTTACGCCATCTATCAAGTGAATAATGCGACTCTACATTTTTTCGGGTGGACATTTTTGTGTTAGAAATATAAAGAAATGTCAGTCCAGATTTCGATATTTCTTGTCCTAATCATTATTATATCTCTGCTCTTCTGATTTTCTTTTGTGACACGCATGTTTCGCAGTGTACCTATCCTTAAAAAGGGTCCACGTTAGCTAGAGGGGTTGGTACAGAATTTATTTCAAGTTTTCCTTCTCTTTGCAGAGATGTACTGAGTATTTTGCGCTCTCAGTTGGCTCAACGGCACCTACAGAATAAATAGAGATGTTGACACTATCACCACACGAGTGACAACATACCGGTAAGTAATATATCACACAGGGATTTTAGGACACCAATTTCTCGCATGTGTATAATACTATATAGACAATATAGTATTATAGTCATTGTAAAACTACAGATGCTGTTTAGCATTACTCTCTGACCACACCCATTGACTATGAAGTCATATTGTTACTTGTAAGTCATTCCTTCTGACCAAGGTAATACTGTGACTTCTTTCGTATGAAATGATATCTTTTCTTTTTTTTTGTTGTCGGGGTGGAAAATCCCTTCGGATCTCCGGCTCCTCAGGAACGCAGGAGCCAGGAATATGTGGTGTTTTCACTAAAAACCACCCTGAGCAATAAGCCTATTTATGACAATATATACAGTACTATCTTTGCAATTTACTGTAAGGGTCTATGTCCAAGGCCCACATTCTAAGGTGACTTGAAAAGGTCTTGCTAAAATCAGCATCTAAAAATAAAAATATAAATCTATTATCAATAACAATAGTATTAGTAATAATAGTCTAAAATACTATTAATAATAATAGTATTTTTTATTGATTTTATAATTTGGAATTTGTTTTACTTTCATAGTTTTAGTAAGGTATTTTTGTGTTGGAGTAAATCTGTTGAGATAGGTGAAAAATGTTCGTAATGGATTCGGTGATCATTGCTCCGATGATCGTATCTACTCACGGAGTGATAGCCAAGAACCAACACCTTAAGAGGCTGATGTTAAAAGACTGGATCAAGGGTCTGATGCAGAAGACAGTCCTCCTTGAAACGGCCCGTATAGTGAGCAGGTTCCTGTTTTTGGAGCCCAAACCACTGGTGTCTTGATCCCTGTATCCGCTGTCAGTGGTTTACTATCGTTTATATTCTAAACTAGCTGCACCTGCGACTTCTTCCGCGTGATTTTTCTTTATAATTACAAAATTCTAAAATGTAAGTAGCCTAAGTTTTTCCCTATAACATCAGCTATCTGTCAGTGAAAGTCCCGTCGAATTCGGTTAAACCGTTTCAGAGATTAGCCGAACAAACAGACAGACAGATAAAAATTGTAAAAAATGTTATTTTGGTGTATGTAACGTATGTATATTCATATGCATGTAGTAAAAAGTAGTTATTTCAATATGACAAACAGACACTGCAATTTTATTTATATGTATTTTTATTTTCTGTTTTTAAGTATTTAAAAATGTAATCAATATATTTATAAATAAAAAAGAAGAATAATAATAAATAAATAAAAAAAATTTGTAAAACTCTTGTAAAATATCAATATTTTGTGTATGTAATAAAATAACTAAAAACCTTACATAGTTATTTTGGTATTACTATTGTATATACTTTGTAAGGTCTCATAGATTTTCCCATAAGGGTGGTGTTAAAAAATACCTATCGAAAATAAAATATGGTTTTATTTAGCCTTAAACTGACATACCACTACATTCTTGGTCATTGTCAGGGGACCTCACTCTCAAACAAAAACAAAGGAGTTTCAATCACCCTTAACCATAAGTCTACCATTCTTTTCACGATGGTTTTAGACATACAGCAGGTTTTGTCGTCAAGAAATACCTTAGCGGACCGATCAATGAACAAAAGTCTAGTTAAATATGACTGTCCTCAACTTAGAAAGGAGGTTTTGACCTATTTTACATCGTTGACCTAAGGGGTTATACCTACGATACCGACGGGAAGAAAAGGGGTAGGTGACACTTAGTATTCTTAATTCGTCACCACAAAGACCGCACGAAGAGTCACGTACGCCTACAGTTTATGTAGAGTGCGTATAAAGTAAAAAGTTTTTGTCTATGTGGGATTTGATAACTTTCTGACAGAGCGATGCATGTTGTTTTTTTCATAGACTTTTATTGTCATACTAGAAATTAGGTTTATTTATATAGTATAACAGAATAAAAAAATTAGTTACTATAAACAATATAAGCACAGAATATAGTGAATAATAAAAGAAAGTTAAATGGTTTTGCAAAGTTGTGGTCTAATTTTGACAACATAGCTAACACTCAAAGTCTAGCGACATCTTGTGATGAAATATATTATAAAACTACTACTGCCCTCTTTTGTCGAATAGTAAATACTACCATAACAGATTGTTTTAGAAAAAAAAAATAAAACATTTTTTTTATTAAAAATTATTTATTTTCACGCTTTTTATGTTCACTGTACATTGTAAATTGTTATATACTAATATAGTAATATTATTTTTAATTTTTTTGTCGACAATCAGCTGTTGAAGAATAACGAAGTAAAAATTGAACAATACGTTTTATTTTGCAATAGCAATACTGGCCAATTGGAATCACAGGTTTTTAATCTGTTGATGATTTCTAAATATCAACTTTATTCAAATGCAATAAGAAATATAATTGTGCAAGATGTAAAATTAGTAAGACATTTTATCGTTTGAGTAGGAAGTAGCATAAAAATAGGATTGCCAACAATCCGAGTGACGTCACGGCATTGGAGTCATGGAGCCTTCTAAAATTACATAGGAGCACAAGAAAATATTTTTTCAATGTTCGAGCTCAGTTTTAATTCAATTATATATGTTATAGTGTCAAGTTAAGTGTATAACGCGAGTGTCAACTGAAATAATTGTTAAAAACACGACTGTCGAAGTAAAATCAGTGAGATTTCGATACTTAGTTACCGGAGTTTTTTTCTGATATTTTGTAAGTATCTAATGTATTATCCACACGAAAACTGGTTATTAACGATCGATATTTACGTTTTGTCGTACTAAACACGTGATGTAACATAGATAAATGTGTGAATTTTGTGTTTATGGGAGCACAGGGTATAATGCGAAGTCGCTAAAAATACTACTGGAATGTATTTTTGGAATTATATTTTGCGATTTTGCTAGTGCGAGTTGGTGTTTGAGTGTGAAAGTTGTAATTACGCTGCAGAAATGCTTATAACGTGTGGCCTTGAAGGATTTTATTAATTTATAAATGAAGTGTTATAGGTGTCGGGTTACTGCAATTTTTTTTTCGGTAAGATTTGACAGATGACAAATATTCAAATATTAATTTATTTACTGTACGTTTTCGCTGTAGGACTAAATGTGATTTAATTGGATCAATGCTTGCATGACCTTGAATAGAGTGAGAATACGCATCGCATTTTATGGTTTACTTCAGTACAATACTCATTTTTACGGTCAACGGGTTACCAGTTTCGAAAATCTGTTTTCCCGCGTCGGAAAAGCTCTAAATCAAATTAAAGGTAATATACTATATAACGTAAATGCAGTTGACTGTGCAGTTAAATGTACCTTTCACTTTATTTTGAAGGCTTTTTATAATTTGATTAGGCACGCTCATAAAATTTGTTATTTATTTTGTAATTTTAAGTAGACTTAATTAAAGAGGGTGGGTTATTAGGTTAAAGACCTCAAAAACGAACCTTAGCAACCAAATTTAGTTTTCCGAAACACCATGACCAATAGAATACACTCCTGTTAAAAATGCAATGTGCTCAACAAATGACAAAATGGCTTTCTTAAAAGTAAGTCAACAACATTGACTTTCTATAAATATATACATGAAGCCCTAAATATTATAAGAAACAGACAATATGCTGCAGCTATTTTACTCGAAATGACCTATGACCTCGAAGGCCTATGACAAAGTGCAGTTCAAAACAGTATTAAGCAAATTTGCCAATACAGGTATACATAGAAAATCTGATTAATAATTCATCTCATACTTAACAGATACGTAAGAAGACTTAAGAAAATAAATAAAAAATATATATTCAAGTTATAAAGACATAAACACCTTAATTTCTCAAGGTGTGTGATGCTTGCTCTCTTATCTTTATCAACAACCTACTTAAACACATACAGAAATCATGTATCAGATCACTTTGCCCTACTAATATCTTCTGAAACTGCCTCAAAATGACAACAAATGCAATAATCACTAACACAACAAATTAGATGACAGAATACAACATGAAAGTAAGTTTTTCTTAAGCTAAATATCTTTCCATCTAAGCTCGAAGAACCATTAAACGGTAACTGTAGCTTTGAAGGCCTTTAACTGGAAGTAGTTAAGGAATTTAACTAAATAAGATAAATTATAGATACACATATTAATAGAACTAGAATCGTCTGTGTGGTGACAGATTAAGAATACATAGTGTTACCATCCTTGTTCATCCAGTGGTTGTCCATTCCAAAAAACTCTTCAAATAAGTATCACTACAAAGAGAAGGAAAACTTAAAACAAATTCTATACTAGCCCACCTGGTCAGCGTGGTATAGTAGGCCAAAACCTTGCTAAAGAGAAGCCTATGTCCAGCAGTGACTGTAAAAGGCTGTTGGTGATGAAGATGATGATGATATTAATAGGAAACCTCATTTAAAAGAAGTTAAATCAAAAACATCAATGTATGCATATGTTATTTACAAAATTAAGTAGATTACTGACATTTTTAGTGCTTTTTTCTCATACTATGCATATGCCTACTCTTACTTACACTATGTTAAAATTTTTCAGGGGTGCACACTATCTCCACCTGAACTAATATAATGAAACAGACTCCTGCAAACCCCATTTTCAGAATCTAAATATTTTAACTTTACCTTGTCTTATCCACCAACTTTCTAACAAACTATGCATTCTACAAGGCCTTTAGTTATATCTATCAAATCAAACTATCACCGTCTGCTGCTGAACGAAGGTTTCGCCCAAGAAGTGCCAAACATCCCAGTCTTGGCCAGGCACCTTCTTGAAGTTGTTGGTCCATTGTGCGCCCAACACTATATTTGACCAATCACAGTTTCCTCTCTCGCACACTTCTAGTTATGTCTATAAAAAATTAATACTCACCAAAAAGCAATTGAGAATATAGAATAAATAATATTTTTAGTAATAAATTGTAACTCTTCCTGTTACAAAAAAAGGTATTAGTGTTAAAGAATATACGAAAAAACAGCCTAGCCAAAATCAAGTGCAATAAATTACTTCATACATCTCACGTGCATGATATTATACAGCTGAACCAACTTAAAAGACAGACGTATTTGTTTAGAACCTTTAAATGAGAACAACTCTGTCATCCACATATTTAGGGTAACTTTAACGGTTTATGCAGCTCATGACAATATTTTTACCATTTTTTCAACATTTCTCAGTTATATTTTTCTCCGTTTCGTCAAAGCTTAAGCGTCCTTGATAAATGGGCTATCCAACATTGAAAGAATTTTTGAAATCGGACCTGTAGTTTTTGAGATTAGGGTATTCAACCCAACAAACACATACACAAACAAACTTTTCAGCTTTATAATATTAGAATAGACAATGAGTGCAAGATTATTTTAATAAAGTAGGTCATACTTAGTTTCTTCTCTAGCTATGTTAAATTCTTGTATATAATTGGTCCTGTGTTGCAAGCATGCATGTTAAAAAAAACAAGTGCAATGTTTTTACTCTGCCTGATGGCAAGCATGAATAGAATCTAAGAGTTGTGGTCACCATACTCATTGCAAATGCTGACAACGCAGGATGGTGACCCACACTATGGCGGCCTTGTGAGATGCTTTTTCACACCCTGCTTGGGAACGTAACAGGCATGACAGTCATTGTGACAGTGTAAAGCTTATACAGTTACCACGATAACTGTCATCCCTGCCAATGGGCCTCTGGTCTCCTGTGGTTTATCAAATAAACCTGACCACTTGCTCATCGCATGGGGACTCTACATTTATTTAGAATAGAAAGTAGCTTATGTGTTAATCCAAGGTGTCACTTACCTTTAAACGAAATTTTATCGAATTTAGTCCTCACATATGCTATTATAGCTATACCTAAATTTACCCCCACAAGTAATTCTTATTTCTGTTCAATCTATGCTAACAAATAAAATTGAAACATCTGTTTGTAATCAAAAATTAATAGTTATTCATTAAATGCATATAAAAATATACATGGTACTTACGTCGAAATAACAATTTTTATGAACATCATTAAAGACCAAAGTATTTGCCCAGTGAGTCCTACTTGTAATGACATCGGAGCCGAGACGTGGACACTCACCATTGGACTGGTCCACAAGTTTAAAGTAGCTCAGCGTGCGATGGAGCGTGCGATGCTGGGTGTTTCTCTGGCTGATAAAATTCGTAACGAGGTTATTCGATAGAGAACGGGAGTAACTGATATCGCACGGAGAATTAGTACGCTGAAGTGGAAGTGGGCCGGCCTTGTCTCCAGACGAACTGATGATCGCTGGAGCCGAAGTGTGGTAGTGGAGACCACGATTGGGCAAACGTAGTGTAGGGTGCCTTGAGGCGCGATGGACCGACGACTTGAAGAAGTTAGCTGGCAGCGGATGGATACGAATTGCCCAAAACCGGGATGATTGGCGATGGATGGCGATAGATTGAACAATTTTTAAAAAATTTTGTCGTCCGTTTGTTCTGGCTAATATCTGAAACGGCTGGACCGATTTTGACGGGACTTTCACTGGCAGATAACTGATGTTATAAAGTGTTACTTAGTCTACTTTTATTTTTAAGAAAGTTGGTTACGGTAAAATACAAAAGTAATCTTATATTGGAAGTTATAATCATCATTATCAGCCTATCATAGTCTACTGTTAGATAAAGCGCGAGACTGGAGGCCCATTGATGCATGGGTGGCAGTTATTGTGATAAGTGTGTGAACCTTATACTTCCACGATGTCTTTCATGCCTTTTACGTACCCAAGCTGAGCGTGAAAAAGCATCTCACAAGGCCACCATAGTGTGAGTTACCATACCATGTTTACATTCGCAATGAGTATGATGACCACATCTCTTGGATTCTATTTATGCTTTCTATAAAGCAGAATAGAGTCACAAGCGTCACGTTGTGTAGAGCTTGTACTATGACAACTAGATTGACTGATAAAATACTTATATATATTTTAAATTATTAGCCAAATTAATCCACACTCATAGACATGTCAGTATTACTTAAAAACAGATATAATTAATCCTGTTTGTGCATAAATCGGTGGTAGAACTTTCATTGTGCGATACAGAATCAGTCAATAGGGTCTAGTTCAGTTTATCTTTACTAGATGGCGCTGAAATTTTTTTTTTCATTTTTGCTGTCTAAATTACAATTGCACGAGGCGGACTTAACGCCACATGGTAGTATCTACCGGTCAACTTAGAGTTGATTTAATCAGGGATAAGGCAGTTATGTATGATATAACGTAGAGAAAAAAACTTTATTCAACTTTTTTTAAGTACACCCATTGCCGAGTGGATGGCCAAGACTGCCGAGTGGATTATGAATCCACTCGGCAGTCTTCTTCCATACCAGGCAGAGCTTGTGCCATGGTAACCAGACTGTTTATAAACGTACTAATGTTTCTAAACACATACAGAATAATGCAGTTATTTGTCCTCGAATCGAAGCCACGGCCACTGGTTTAGCAGTCAGGGTTTCTAAATACTAGAGCAACGGGCTCGTCAATATATGGATGTTTCGTCACCTGCCTCGTTTGTCTGGCGATTAGGGTATGCGACTACCGATCAAGAGATTTCGGGTGCGATTCCTGTGTCGGATTAAGTGTTGTTGAGTTTTTTCTGGTTACAGAAATATTTTATAACAGCCCGGAGCTTGGAAGTTGAGGTCTTAACCCCTGTGCCTAGAAGAGCACATACAGCCACTCCTGTCTGACCTCTCCCTGGGCATATCGGATAGCTGTCCTATCGGATTGTGAGAGTGAGGAACCAGAAAATACATCCGTATTTGCGCACGCACTTGTGCACTATATTATCTTGCAAAGCTGGCTGGTGTTTGAGAATGGCTGGGTTGACCGAAGTGTGCTAGGAGGACATCAATATCATTCAAATTGATGTTGATTGATTCATATTGATTCATATTGTTGTCCCTCTATGTAGAGCAGTGTCAGGTAGCTCATATCTTTTGTGCTTTTGTGACCTCATTCTCTTCAGTGAGTCATTATAACCTTTCTCACGTCTGCATAATTGTCCAAGGTCATTTACTGTCTGTTTGTTGAGATTTTTCTTATCGACTCTCGGATTATTCCACTTATGCTCATAGAAAATGAGGTCAAAATACACTGAGTCAACAATACTGGAAAATAAATATTATTCGTCATCACTAATATTCTTTTCCTGCCTTTCTTCCCATTGTATTTGGATCTGTGTAATAGGTTATATTGCTTAAGTTTATCTCCATACCTACTTACCACTAATACTTTGAAATGTAATAATTTTCGAAAAAAAGAAACCAGGTTTGGAGATGATGAGCAATTAGACGGAAGCAGTTAAGTCTAGTCTTTAGTTGGTAGGCTCTTACAAGGTGGTCCGACGACCTGATGAATATGGGCGGCATGGGGCCGGCGGAGAACCTTGGGGGAGGCCTGTGTCTTGCAGTCGATGTCTTTTAGCTGAGATGACAGAGATAAGAGTTAATTCTATCCGCGTTGTGACGGATTAAGAATATGAGATGTGATCATTCTTGTTCATTCCATGAGTTTTATAAGAACTGACGAAGGGATTAAAGGACATTAGCTCTGTAAAAAGAATAAAACTTCTGGCCACCGTGCTATAGTAGGCCAAGACCCTTTTTCTAATTAGATGATGCTGATCTTAGTATGCGTTATTAGTATTTTGTAGAAGGCCTGGTCTTGATTTACACCTGGTCTATCATCTACATGATACCAACATGATATATTTTCCTTTAAAAGTAATCAGACGAATCTATCTCGCTTTATCACTCTTGAATCGTGATGGAATATGGTACTTGCATAAGCAACGCTTTATCAAATTATCTTTTCAACTACCCTCGTAGTTTACTTTTCATCGAAAAAATTTTGCAATAGAAGCAATGTTAAGCCAGTGTTAAGCATTTACTGTTCATCGTATCAATGACGTAACGCTTTATTGTCTCTTGAGTTGCAGAAGACAGCAATCGCATACCAATATGTGCCCGCCTGCATGTTTGCCCACTACCAATATTAATTTCTTTTTCGAATATTATCAAACTTTTTATTTAAACACAAAATTATAAATTCTGCTAGAATATAATGGTATTCTCTTTGTTACAGAAACAAACCAAAACATTATATAAACAGAAAATCAAATAGAAAAATGCAAAGAAAACGTCCGCCGTCCAGGATTAAAATTAATGTAGCCTAAGATAATTGTATCCTGATATCTGTAGCATAAGCCAGACGTATCATAAGGATATGTGTTATAGAGCATAGGACTACAGGATACTTTGTAAAAATGCCCGTGGTATCACCCTCTAGGTACAGCGCCACCTCTTCAACCTTGTCGGGATCATACAGGTCCTCGACTACCGTGGAGAAACCATATTACAGGTCCAGCAGTGGTAATTATGACACAATACGAAGCTATGAGAAGTCGGAATACCGCTCTAGGTATTCTGACATCGATGGAAACAGAGAACGGAAAACCTCCATGGTAGAACGTTCTAGAACTGCCAGAGCGCCGAGCATTGCGGAATCTGATAGCGGTATTTCCAGCAGATACAGGTCTGAGAGATCAGAGTCCAGATCTAGAGATATTTCTACGACCAGAAGTGAAAGCAGCAAGACTGCCAGCGATCCTTTACCGAGAAGTCGGAGGAGTGTCATTACTTCAGCTGATTTGGCAATGTCGGCTGCAGAGTTATACAATAAATATTCTCCAGCGAATTATATACCCTTGACACAGAGGATCCAGCAACAGCAACAACAACAGCAGAATCAAAATTATGGGGATATTTCGAGATCAAAGTCTATCTCCAATGATATTGGTAGACCACCGGTCGCAGACTCTGCCAGGTTGGCGAGAAAGGCCAGAAATTCAGCCGCTACGATATCTGAGGTAATTAACTTTAGCCAGATCTTTTCAGGGAACTTGCACACTACGTATCCATGATCTAAATTGGTGATCGGACTGAGATTAAATATGAAGGTCAGATCACCAGTTGCGGTCATGGGGTTAGTGTAAGAACCCCGTAAATGTAATTATTTTTGCGTGTCTGCGAAATATGGTATTTCAGTTTTAAAAATTACGTATGTTCACACATTAAACTTAGGTAATGATAACATATAGGTAATACGATTAAAACTGTTGCAATCTCTTTCAAAATTTGGGTGACGGTCAAATTGTCTGTCCGAAATGTCGGGAAACAAAAAATCTGTATCCTAATAGTTGAAAAAAAAGAAAAATTAAAAAGGCTAATACTATCACATGGCGTGACGACGTGTCCTTACCCCAGCAACCAATCTTACCCTCCATAATAGAGGTTTTAAATAAAAAAAGTCATTGCTCTCCAAAAAAAAACCATAAAATTAAAACGTAAATTATAAAGATATACACAAAACACAATAACACTACACAAACGCATCTAACTTAAACAATCTGTAGTATGGAACAGCAACATCACATAAGATACAGCTCTTTTCAGTATCATTTATACTTGTATACCAATTCATGACTACCATGTTACAATCAGACCTTGGCATGTTCCGGGTATACGTTCCTGGGGTTATTCTATTATACTCCTTCTATGTAACGATGACATTCCCAAGGAGGTACAGCATCAGGAAGGCGACAAGCTATAGTAGAACCTTCCCAAAGCCTTCTTTAAAAATTGCGCTCAGAACCGAAACAAATTTAGGTCTGAAATTGAAAGTATCGTATTGAGGTCTACTTAATTTAGTTCTAATTAACACCACGAAGACACAGGACACTGGAGGAAATACTGTTTGTCATTTAACCTCTGTTTAAGACCAACTCTACCATAAACTAGCAAAGCCTCTGTCGGAGCCCTTGGTATAGAGTTTCAAGAAATGTTTGGGAAAAATATTGAATTATTTTACGTGCTTCCATCCTACAGATTATTTATGTTTGTGTGGTCTGTCACATAACAAAGTGACAGCGTGTTTTTAATCTTAAACGTGTTCTCGTTACTAATTGGCTGGATTTTTTATATTTTTGTCATTCACATAAACAATACAATCGGAATAAACTCGACTATGTAAGTATATGTTTTAAATTTGCTACACCGACCAACCGTTAACTTTTCTTCGTATGTAACCTACACCAGTTTGATACTTCGATTATTCGTAAATGAAGTGGATTTTTTTCGTTTTATCTCTATGACTGACAATTCATCTATTCACTAGATCATTTATACCATACCAAACCACCAATGAATCTGGTTATACGAATAAATTTCGCAGGCACACAAGAATGTGTGCGCGTGTGAGTGTGTGTATGTTCACTAACATCGCACTAAATAAAGAGCCATACATCAAATTATCAGCTTTCCTGTATCGTAGTCACATTTTTTGAAAGGATAATTTTTCCTCAAAAAACAGACTTTCAATAAATGTGAAGGCAAAGTAGTAACATAGACGCGAAATTGCTTGTAATACCATAAATACACTACAGTCACTTGTATCCTTATGATACATGAAGCTAATCGTTAAATACAATATTTGCTATATAATGGCATAGTGTATCATAAAAGCTACAAAGGTATTACGGCAAAGCATGATATTACTGTTGAACTAACACACACTTATCACATGTCGCATTTTACTTCACAAATAAAAAAAAAGTAAGAGTAATATTTGAACACCAGAGACCGGAAAGAAGATCTTACAAGGAAAGCTCGCCGGGATACAAACGCGGGATGGCGAACGGTGTTAAAGATACAAATGGCAATGAAGTACCCACCGTCTCCGAAATACGAAAGAGATTCGACCAAAAAATGACAGTTACGAAACTACCCGCAAATGATACACGATATTCAAAAACATCAGTTGAACATTATCTAAATCAACTTAAAGATTGCGAAAACGGTACCGTAGGCTACACAAAGTTAGTGCCAAAAGACGAAAAGATAGTACCTGTACACATGCCACACGAAAAAAACGGCTTTCGATGGGAAGTAGGTTCAACAAGCTCACGATCAAATTCAAACTCTGATTTGTCAATAAGTAAAACTATATCTGAACCTGTGTGTTTAGCGAAACCCTCACACGATAAAGCGAATGTAATGTCCACATCTCTAACTACTAAGTTGCCCTCTGAACGTTTAGCCAGCATCAAAAGTCAATTAGATCCGAACAACCCAATAGGAAAGATTCTAGAAAAGTCTACCGTTATTCATGTTGAAAATGGCGATAGTGATTTTAAAAATCATGATGGACATAAGCTAAAAGAACTGAAAAATGATATTGAGAAACAAGTGAAAACTCCAAAGCATACATCCAATTTCGCTTCCTATATTCAGATATCTCAGCCGGTATCGTCGGGAGCCACACCTAAGAAACAAATAGAACTAAACAATGTTATAAATGAGGAACCTTCTAGAAATGATAGCAAAACGGAGCAGAGAAGATCGAAGGTAAATCTCAAATACATTGATTCAGAAGACGACAGATTAATTTTGGATAATGATATTGAATCGCCGAGCGGGACAGGATTTGAGAATAAGACGTTTGAACATGAGAATTACTTAAAGAAGAGAACAGAGAAGTGTGAAGACGATGAAAGGAGGGATGAAGAAGCCAAGTCGATGGAAACGAGTACGGAGAGTACTCTGAGCGAGCTGACTGAAGACTTAAGTCCAGATACTCCATCTTCTAGAAGGAAAATTTTGGACAAGGATTACGAAGATATGAAAGGGGTAAGTACTCATTTTGTTTTTACTTACGTGGTTGCTTCGAAGAGTCAAATTATGTTGGCCAATATTATTAATTAAATAGACTGATTGATTTAGAAAGAAATATTATTCGAGATATACAAATAAAAAGCTATTTGTGTAGTTACAAAGTGCCCAATTTGAGCATGCATTTTTAAAAATGTTTAGATATAAATAAGATACAAACACATATACCGTAATAAGATGACATCATATTATGCCAACAAAATTGCAAACAAACTGATTTGAAAACTCAACTCCATTCCAGAAAGCTAGACTAAAAGTCCATACAAATTTCTTGAAAAGAAAACTTTCACCATTTTCCACTAAATTCCGGTATACTTTTAATTGGCAGCAAATTAATATGATTGAATGACAAAGGGAATACCTAAAAAAAATAATTGCCCCAATTTACTTATTATAGGGACATGTAAAACAGATACCAATTTTATGGCCATTCCATTTTTTAATATGTTAACCCCAGGCGTCATACGACACCTATGCTTGTATCGTATGACGTCATTCCCATGATGTCATCTCGTTTAAAATTGTCTATAAAGTCGTTAAAACGTGTGCCAACATATTCGGGAAAGTTTCCAGGTAAAATATTCTTATTGGGCATTTGTATACCTGTTCGGAGCTTCAGTGCTACCAATTTGGGGGTAATCTCCCAAATTTCAGGGAAATCAAAACTCAATAGTTAGAAGTGGCAAATGACTTAGATTTTTCTTGAGGTTGTAGAAAGCACTAGTTACTATCGCCTAAAATCGAAATAAACAGAGTATATATTGATTCTGGATACTATAATTTCCTAATAATGAAAGAATATATCAAAATTGGTACAGTACTTTTGGAGTTTAACGCATTTGTTAAAGATTAACTTTTATCTGAGACGTCGCCCGCATGTATGTCGGTTATGGGGGTAAATACTAGCCTATTTTACTCTCAGGTACTGTAAATTTCCATTAGAAAAAGAATTTTTGAAATCGGTTTGTTTAATTAGGCGCAAAAGCTCAGCAAACAAGCGCACAAACTTACATTCATATTTATAATGTTAGTTAGAATATAGGTCACGCGTACCTCTGGGACGCTGACGAGCCGAACCCAAAAGGGGCCACTGATCAAGGAGTTAAGCGTTAGAAGCAATTAAATATTCTTTGACATCGAAGCAGCCACGGTATTAGCACCTCATTTCTTGGCTCTTTTACAAGCACGGTTTTTATTATTTCATATTAATAATATATATAATTTTTGATTATTTTCTACCTAGATTTAAAAGGTGGTTTCGTGTTTGCGTCGTTTTTAAGTGTATACGTAATGTTTAAACGATATTATACTTTATGTATATACTTTTTTAGATGTTTATTCGTTTATCCTGGAATAGGTTGATTTCAAGGAAAGGGTTTTCTATTTCACTGTATTTTTTTTTAATTTTTAAGAAAGCTAATGAGCTATTGATCTTATTCAAGATTTTTTTTAATTGAAGGCGTATGTATCCCGTTTGATTTCATTCATATTTGAAGAAAAAGTACCACAATTTTGGAGTTTATCACAAATTCATGCACGTACATTTCTTTTCTTCTGCTAAAAATTCGGTTTTAGATAAATAAAACTAAAGTAAAAATAAAGTAGTTGCAACACGTGGTAGTCAATGTTAAATGATCTTCTGAACATCTTAACCACAGCAACAGTTTTTTTTTTAAGAAAAGAGGGTACCTCTGCCATAGAGACCGGCAACTAACTTGTGCAGACCCATCTAAAAATCATAAAACAAACTACTCTTATACAGCAATACCAAAACGTGTATATGAAAAAAATATATTTAAAAAATAAACAAATACTTCAAATCCCTAATTTCACTCTCGGCTCCAACAGTTCATTGGCATTTGTAATGAGGTCACGTATTTGTGTGCGTGCGCACCAATGTGTGCTATTCGCCGACACGGCTGTACGTATGTGTGTATCTATATGAATTTTTCAACTCTTTACTAATCTCTTAGGCTATTTCTTCTCAAGAGTAGGGCGAGTAGTCAAGGGGGTTTTTGAGGAGTACTTTTACCACGAGAGCAGTGCTACGATATAAATGCGCTGACTTGACCGGCGTTAATAAGGAAACCGGCTTTGAGTAATTGTTTCATTCCTTTTTACTGAGTGAATGAGGTTTCCAGAACCCTGAACTGACTCTAGGGGGAGAGACTCAAAAGGCGACTTGTGACTTTTCAGTTGTAGATGTCCATGGGTGGCGGTATTCACTTACTATGCGGCAACCTGACTACACGTTTGCTTATACCATAAAAATATAGAAACACTCTTAGCTTCTGCGTCCTTTAGGAACCGAGGATCTGAAGGGATCCACCCCGACAATAAGAAAAAACCCGTTTATGCTACATTGATTGATATTCGACGTTTGACGTGACATATGTACCTCATGACATTCGACGTTTTTCTAAGTCTAAGTGTGCATAGGGTTCCCACCAAGAACCTAGGATCCCGAATCAACCTTACCTACAAGTAGTCAATCAATCAACAGCCTTTTACAGTCCACTGTTAGACATCAGCCTCTCCTTAGCAAGGAGGTTTTGGCCTACTATTCCACGCTGGCCAGACGGGTTGGAATAGGATTTGTTGCAAGTTGTCCTTCTCTTTGTAATGATGTTCTCTTGTATACTTGGTCCCTTAGTCACCTTTTGACACCCACGGGATGAATAGGGGTGGTAACACTATGTATTCTTAATCCGTCACCACACGGCTTGCGTCACCGCACCTACAAGTAGTGCACCTACTGATTGACGGACGAGGCTCTGGCAAACAAAACATACCGATTAGCGGCAATAGGTTCGCCATTTGTTACATGAAACCAAAACACTGGCGAAAAGTGGGCGTTTAGTATGCCTCGCCCTCCGGAAAACATGCGTGATTTTATTTATATATGTAAGTCAGGAAAATTCTGCGACTTGTTATATACCATGCTTCGGTAGTGTCTGTAGTGTTATCCGTGGTGCTGTCCGAGTGTTGACGGATTAAGAATACAGAGTGACACCTCCAAACACACCACCATCTTATGGCTGTCGTAAGATGGAAAACTTCAAACAAACCTTTTTTTTTTAACGTGTGAAAACTACTTCGGGCCGTCACCCCACCGGGGTTTGCGGCGGGTTGGTGTGCCAGAATCGGACCGACTAAAACCACACGGTGTGCCACACTGCACCTGACATAGGAGGCATCCGGAAACAGCTGTGATTACGACATCCGGAGCCCTTCAAATAAACCCTATACCAACCCGTTCGGCCAGCATGGTACAAACCCTCCTTTCCAAGGCCTATCTCCAGCAGTAGAATGTTAAAGGCTGTTCATGTGATGCTTCGGTACTGACGCCCTAAATTTATTTTACCCCTGTAGCTTAATTGACACAATATCTGCTGCTGTAAGCTCCAGAAGTCTCTTCTCGTTTTAAATTTTGTACTAGCAGACCCGGCGCAAAAATTCTGCCATATGAAATAATGGATCGCAATTGGAACGGGGGGTGAGGAAGGGGAGGTGGAAAATACCACTAGACTAGTAGAACTTTCTTTAATACATATTTTTTAGATTTTATACGTAAGAAAATACCAACATAAAAATCATAATGTAAGAATCCTATGCACGGCCGTCTGATCCCAAACTAGGCAGAGCCTGTACTATGGTAACCAGCCTGCTGATAAATATACTCATATTTTTCTAAACACATACATATCACAGAACAGATTGTGCACATCACATAATCTGGCAAGACCACTAACCGTTAGGCCAACATCTAACAATTATCCATATTTGACGTGGTTCTCTTAAGATTCCTATCGTTATTATTACGAAAGAGATTTGACCAAAATTGACAGTTACCAAACTACCCGCAAATGATACACGACATTCAAAAACATCAGTTGAGTTGTCCAAATCAACTTAAAGATTGCGAAAACGGTAATGTAGGCTACACAAAACTGATGCCAAAATACGAAAAAATAGTACTTGTGCATATGCCACACGAGTAGGTGTCCACATACCTCGGGAATATGCTGATAGAAGAACCTAGTACCTACTGACTGAAACTTGTTTTAAATTTCAGACTACGTCGATTTCTTATTGTAAAAAGTCACTTATTGATTTCTTTAAGATTAATTAGTTATTTTTTAATTTTAAGAGCCTGTCAAAGTGATATTTATATATGGAATATATGGAAATTATATATGGAAAACATGAATAGACAATGCAATATGGTGACCCACACTATGGCGGTCTAGTAAGATGCTTTTTCACGCCTCACTTAGGGACGTAAAAGGCATGACAGTCATCGTGGATTTGTATTGCACGCACTTACCACGACAATTGTCACCCATGCATCATGTTTATTTTAAAAATTGCTCTTTTGGTCAACAACAGCTTTCAACAGTTCTGAAATTGGCGTCTTCTTAGCGAGAAGGTTTTGGCCTACTATACTGCGCTGGCCAGACGGGTCGGTATAGGGTTTGCTTCTAGTTTCCCTTCTCTATGTGGTGATGTTATCTTTCTTATTTTGTTCCCTTAGCTACCTCTTACTACCCCGTAAGAAGAAGAGAGGTGTTGACACTCTGTACTCATAATCCGTTACCACACGGATGCTCGCGTGTTTCACACATATACTATATACTCACACCTTATTTTTACCAGACAAAGACGATAAAACACCATAAGCCATGATTCCAAAAGCTATAGCTTGTCACCTCTTTTACATCAGACTTATCACACACGATGACCAGACACGATGCTTTTGATGCTTCTACATCTACCCAAGCCTGCATAGATCTTGCAAGACCTTCAGGTCCTCAAACCTTTTGAATCCCTTCTCTTTTTACTTGACAAACAATGTCTCCAAGTCGAAAGTCTTCTTAAATTGTAGGGTGTATGGACTTGTTCATTAATAAATAGAAAGAAACGGTAAGGTAGGTTCTGCAGTTTCTTCGATTCGAAGAAAATAAAAGGCATTACATATCCCGTCAATAACTTTTAATAGTCCGCAGATATAAGCCACTCCTGATGTTTGTCCTATAATACCACACTGGCCAGACGGGTACGGAGTATATGTTTATATTGCTTATTTTTTCGTTTTGAGGACTTTGACCTTCTTAGTCGCAGCTAGTATTTTGATGAGTTTTAAACCTAGCATGCTGATATAAAAAAAAAGTGTTGTCATAGATTTCGCACCGACGACCCAAAGAGACATTATCTAGTGAACGACCGCTCGTCCCCTATTCAATAGAAATTCATATCTAAAAATATAACAGCGCGAAATGTAACGTCTAGAAATAAAATAACGCGGGAAATCTCGACGGGCGACTGCTACGTATTTTTTTCGTTCGCCACGTGCTCGAAACGACGGCCATCTTGGCAAAAAGCGCGCTAAAATTTTGACCTCTTTGTGTTTTTTATAAAAACTCTATGGTTGATAATACTGGTCGTTATAAAATTGTCATCGCGTTCCAAAACCTAAATGTCCGTCAAGTTTAGCATATGTCAATTAAAGTTTTCGATATAATATTTTTTGCAAACACTTTTTCTAAATATATGTGATATTTTTTAAATGTTATGTGATTTCGTCGTTTGTTTTGGTAAGAGGAGCTGGTTTTGTATAATTTTTTACAAGCATTATCTGGGCAAATGGCAGTCAATATACACAAGTGATTAGGATTCGAATGGATAGATAGAGCTTCACCGTGTATACTATTTATATAAACAGAATGGTATGTTATATGGCTAATTACTAGACGCTTAATGCTGCTGAGTATTAAGTTCGATTACCAGGTCGCATAGATTTTAATGTATTTTATAATTATTGTGCGAAAACTTAACACTTAGAAAGCAAACTTTTTCGGTTCAGCTATTGGTAGAAGAAAGTTTAGATTATTTACATGTATATGTCTAGATGGACTATTGGTGTGCTTTCAAAAAGAGCGTTTAAAGTGGCAACATTAACACAACACGTACATACATAGTCACAGCGGAAATGACTGAGTTGCCAACAATTGGACACTATTTTATCTACGCTTCCACTGCAAAGGCTTATTACATTTCTAAATCTTTGTTACTTTGGAAACAAAAATCAGATAAAAATGATGCGAAAGTTTATCGTTACTGTTCTAGTTCTAAGATTCACAGCGTGATGTTACAGTAAAGGCCAGACTCCAGAATTACGCCAATTTTTTTTGACTGCTTCACTTCGTTTATCTAATCATCATCACCATCATTTTGCTTTCCCTTTTCCAATTTTATTTGGGTTTAACTTACGTCAGCCTGACGGCTTGGCATTTTTATAGTGTTATTAGCTTAGTGATCCTGATGGCTAGACCAGAGATTTTAGATTCATATCCCACCGATGACTGATAATTGTCTGCTGTGATATGAGTACGATCATATGTGGATCTAATTTGTCAGCAGTCTGATTACCATAGTGCAGAATCTTTGATTGGGGATCGGACGGCCACGTGTGAGGTGTGTGAGGAAAAAAAACATGCTTCAATGTCAGCATGACCACCAGACATAACACCTAGCCTGGGGGGAAGATTTGTGTCCATCATAGCTCATTCATCA
The DNA here is from genome assembly GCA_949316085.1 of Hypercompe scribonia. NCBI lineage: Eukaryota > Metazoa > Arthropoda > Insecta > Lepidoptera > Erebidae > Hypercompe > Hypercompe scribonia. The sequence continues at coordinate 8,986,454 of OX438997.1, forward strand.
TCATCTGTCCATCATAGCTCCTAAACGGCAAGCAATGCTTTTGGTGATGTAATCTACACTCTTCAAAAAGTAATTACTAGTCATGAGAGGGTGAAATATTACTATCATTATAATATATTAAAATACACGCATTCATAAAATCGCCTATTTTCCAGAGGGGTAGGCAGTGACAATTGATCTCATCTTACTAAGGTCTTCGCACACCTCTTTTGCTTCATCCACATTCATCAACCGCTGCACGCATCCTCGGTGGCTTCTGACATTTTTCACATGACCCTTCTTCAGAACATCACCAATTTGGTCGATTAATGTTCCCCGTGGAAGACCTCTTCCTACACTTCTACACATGTTCGCTCTATAATTTTTTTTCATAAGTCTTATTATTTTTATCTTTCATCGAAGCATGCTCTTTTCAATCTTTGTTACTACATCTTCTTTCAGTCTGCAATGTTCTCTTATATTTCTACATTCCTGACTCTCACTAACATTCACACGATACGTCTTTTTAGGGAACGCATCTCTACAAGATTAATTCTACTTTCGTGCCTCTTTTGCCATACTTATGATTCGCTACCATACATAAGGGTTGGTAAAGTACATCATTGTGTACAGCTGAACGCGACTTTATTAGAAACTACTTTTGTTGGTAACAAAGAGAGTGGAGAGCACCAGGTGTTTCTCGCTTTCACTCTCTTTTCTATATCATGTCCATGCACTCCATTCTTTGGAGGAGAAAAATGTCTTTAAGAAGTTGAGACAGGTAGAACTTGTCTGATCAAGTAGAAAGAGCAAGGGCTTGATGAAGCCATGAATGGTTTAATGACAGCAGTTGAATCTCAGTAAAGTGTATAAGTATAGAAAATAGTTTCGGACGACAGTTTCTGCTCACCCAGGAAAGTGAGAAGCGTGTGTTTATGTATCTCTGAAGATCACATGGCTTAAACTAGGAAAAAAAGAGTTCTTGCTGGGTGCATAATGACAAAATGATAAAGGATTGGAATAATCTGGTACTTGATGTATGCATTACAGACTGATTCAGACAGATCCCAAGATTTTACAGTAAAATCTAAGATATACCAAGATCTAATGGTAAAATATAGATCATTCTATGATATTCGTTTATTTCGAACTTTTACCGTCTTTCACTTGGCAATTCTGATGATTTGCTTCAGGACACATTAAATGTCAAAAGAAACAGGATAGAGCAGTAAGGTCTGTCAAGGGTTTTCCTAAGACAATGATGGTACAGGCGTCAGTCATGTGACAAATGATAAGCGTCTCTCACTATACTCTGTTTATTGTGAGGATTACTGATAATTCATAAAATCACGTTTTGTTGCAATTCTAAACGTTACTCTGTGCTAACGATTACGTAACACATGTCGTGCCGCGGCAGATAACACTCAGCTGATAATATTGACGTGATAATAATTCGTGTATTTTTAGTGCTAAACCTTGTACGGGGACACGCGGTGTTGTGAATTAAATTTCGATGTCCCCCAGATTTCCTTATCGCAAATTTAGGTGTAGAATGTGTTACTGAATAAAAATTCCTCTATGACGGATTAAGTGGTGTAATTTCAACTATATTTACTGTGAACCTGTACATATAACGTATAATTTATTCATTAAAATTTCAGTGATTTAAAAAAGTTATTAAAACTATCAAAACGCTGTCTTAAAGTGTACTGTTATGTGAAAAGCATCAAGATTATACTGTCCCAGTGCTATAAAGTGTTCAAAGTGATGTTGAAAATGGGTTTTTCTGAAATAAAGACTATCCACACACCGTCTTCGTATTTGGTAAGCGTTTTCGATAGGGTTTTGTTGAGACCTTGAACTTATTGAGATGTTTCTATTCTTTGACATCACTTGAGGATATAGACTTGTATTAATTCAATTGCGCAAAACAAGAGAGAAGATAAAAAAGTCTGTTTTAGAAAATCATGAAAACGAACCAGCCAAAGCTAAATTAGGACTATTGATTAATATGCGTGATTGTAAAGTTTTGTGTACATAGTCGATGTTTTAAGACAGTGTGGCGAAAATACCGCGATGGCTAAAGCGGCAGTGTTAGTTCTAATCAGAAATGTAATGTACAAGTGTGATCTGCTGGCTGTGTTCCTGCTAGAGGTCGTGCTGGTATGTAAGCTCTGTGCGTAATCAATCTATATAAAACGTTGGGGTGTGTACGTTTCAATAATTCAATCAATTCTGCATCAATTGAGCTTCATTTGAGACAAATACAAATAGCTTCTGAAAGGGTTTTCATCTATTTTAGCGACAGTTTTGTTCTTATTTCGAAGCAATGTGCCACAGTGTGTGGTGACCATGTGGTGACGGAGTAACAATACAAAGTGTCGCCACTCCTAATCTGCATATGGGTGTCTTAAGAGCCGACTAAGGGAATAAAATATGTAGACAACATCACTTCAAAGAGCAGGAAAACTTATAATAAGACTTATACCAATCCGTCTTGCCAGCGTGGTATAGAAGACAAAAATCTCCTTGCTAAGGAGAGGCCTATGTCCAGCAATGGACTGTTGAAAAGGCTGTTGATGATAATGATATACAAGAGCCATTAAAATTGCTATTAGAACTAATTGCTCAAATTTTTGATTGGATGTTTGATCAAATTAAAATCACATCAAAAGTCCCCGTCTGAAAGGTCTAATGATCGTAAAAGAGGTTCGTGATATCATATACAATCTGGGTGTAAATCATTGTCTTTGCTTACCACAAAAGGAGAAAGGCATGCGTTGATGTATGTATAAAAAGGTTTTTCTGATATATTGAATTATTTGCTGCAGTTCATTTCGTACAAGGGCCATGTACTCGCAATGTTCTCTTCATTGATTTTTGTGTTGTTTGTATTTCGTCTTTTAGTATAGTGTCGAGATGTTCACAGTCATTATATAGAAATAGGACAGTAAGAAAGCCCTATATGTCTTTTTGCAATTAATAGAAGAAGAATAACCAAAAAACTACATTCTTTTCAACATTTCACAAGTTGTTTAAATATGGCGCAAATTTAATTAGATAATAGGCAATGTAACACTGAATTACTAATAAATTTGAATAAGTGTATCAATATATGATCTCTAAACCTGGATTTACAATAGAACTCTTAACAAAATTACTTCAAACCAAACAAACCCTCAATCAGACCACATGCACCGATGAAAAATATATTTATATTAACTACTCGTTACGTAGCTGTGATTGTGCAATTTGGCATCAGTTATTGGCTTAAACACTATGAACGGCGCCTCCACAGTCCTCAACGCGATATCACACATTCACTAACGTGGTACTAAAACCGCATACTTCAATAACTTGATATTGAAATGATATTTCCCGCCGGAATTACTTGACGCCATTTTTGCCGCGTTTATCGCTGTCACTTTGACAGTTGCCAGCTCCTCTACGAAATCAAAGACAATGTTTTAGTGTTAAAATATTTTATTGTGACCTTTTTAGGGCTTTGCCCTTTAAAAAGTTAGGTGATTGCGGTATATATTTCATAGATATCTTTTACAGTGTGTGTGACGTATTGTCTATAGACGTTTGAGATGTAAACTGATCAATTTGTAAACTGTTGTGCTGTCCAAAGTGTGTGGTAAACGAATAATTAATAAAAACTTACAAGTTATTGTGTCGTCAGGACTAAAAGAAAAGGCATATTTTTATATAAAATTTAAAAAAAGTTAAATATTTTTGTACGTCGTTCTTAATATTGTGTGAAGAAACTAGTGTTTACCTAAATTTAATAATTTTATATTAGTGTAAACTACAAAAAGTGTGAATAAATATTTTTTTCATACTTTTAATCGTAAGGAGGGTTGTTAAAAAATTATTTAAATAAAAAAATCAATAACGTGCATTAGGGAAGCTTTGTTTCGCGATCAAGACTATATGATAACATACTACGAGGCCCTAGTCATCCTAGCATGTTTGACAACGGGGCTGATCGCTCTCGGACATGAGGTGTGGCTGTCGGCGCTGTTTCGAGCCGCGGCCGCGCAGCGTCGCGCCGCAAACGAATCGCGCGCACCCGCGCCCCTCCCAACCCCGTCTACCTATTGTAGGGGGACGCACGTATGGCGTGCACACATACCAGGTTGTACTCCTATTTTGCAAAATTGTAGATGTTCATTAGATGAAGTATTATAATTATTAAATACATAATATATAGAAGGATCTTTCGGTGCAGTTTTTTTCTTAAATTTCAACTAGAATTGCCTTTTTGAGAAACTTTGGTATTGCCATTACACAACTGTTTTTGCTTCGATTTTTCGTACCTTATTTTTTTCTCAATTCCTTTTTTTTGTTACTATATTACTTCTTTTTTTTTAATGTGTAAATTGAATCACCTTTCATCATTGTCACTGTTAGGTATGACAATTAAAAGAAAACTTTTAAAAGTTTATTCACGCTTCGTTGCCTTAAAGTAAGGAGATTTTACTAACTGATAACAAAGGCTAGCTTACGTCAATGTCATCTATGAACCAAAAGATCCTTGTCTATAGTCTTGATGTAGTGTATCTTATTACTTTTGCCATGAAAAAAGTAAAGTAGTAAATAAAAACAATAATATTTTTTAATCGATATCTACCTAAGAGCACTCACCGACACCGCGACAAGTCGCTAGCAGTCGCATGTCGCGCCGGATCGTCATCAACGGTCGCGAACATAGCCGTTTCGCGGTCGAACTCGCTGCGGTGACCCTCTCGCGTATGGTATGCTGAATCGCACATTCAAAATTTCCCTTTACTGAATCCTTAAACGTACTTAACTATGAATGCTTTCTAAGATTGGCAAAAACTTTAAAGACCAATTCTGGTAATAGACGTCATAGATTATAAACTTGTATATGTATAAATAGGTGATACATGTCTATGCTCACGAGTTGTGTCTGTACTGGTTGGTTACTGTTGTTTCGTTGGTGAGTGTGGGACCGGTGGCCCATTGATGCAGGGTTGACAGTTATCGTGGATGGATTCTATTCATGCTTTCCATCAGGCAGAGTAGAGTCACTTTAGCAGGCTCTTAAGATGAAAAAAAATTAAGAATAGAAGCGATGCCCCTCCCTTCCATGATCTGACATTCATCTCGCACCTCTTCTACATTCATCAGACCTTTCATATGCTGATTACAAGTGCTTTTAAGGAGGTCCTTCTTCAGTACACTACTGATCTGGCCAGTAATCTTTCGGAGCCTACCCGCACCTGTCACAGGGACCTTAACTCTTCGCCCATCCTTTCTACATGCTAAAACTATCGTGGCATCCCCATTTCAATTCTGGTTACTACATCCTTGAACTCAGTGTGAGTATTTTCTAACATTTTTGCTGCATTCGATTATATCATTTAATCTTATTTTACAAATACTTCTACCGTATTGACTTCTCGTTTGTTATTATCAGATTCCTAGTGTGATTCTATGACACATCGACTCGATCGGTATGGTACTGCATTCCGCGTTGCGATTTGTTTGCACAACATTGAACGCGGCTATCATAGTGGCAGTTGGTGACAACAATACCTCATATGTTGAATTAAAAATACGCTTTATGTAGAAATATGTCTATTATTTGAATTGGTCTTTATAAATTTGCTAAATTGATCATAATGAAGTACCCTTAAGCTTGTGTTTGAACAAAAGTTATTAGACTGGTATCAGGCGGACTGCACGTATTTATTCAATGCTAGCTTTTCCCACTTCGCTCGCGTGGAATTTGATCTGCCACTTTAGTTTCGTAACAGAAAAAAAAGTAAAAAAAGATAAAAAGTAAAAAAGGTAAAAAAAGAAAAAAGCAAAAAGTGTCTTATGTTACTCCTAATACCTCCAAGAACATGTGTACAAAATTTCATGATGATCGGTTGAGTAGTTTTCGCGTGAAAACGTGACAAACAAACTTACATTTTCATTTATAATATTAGTGGGGTTTTTCAACTGTTTGCAGTTAGTTTCAACTGCACTACATCGCTCGCAGTTGTAGCGTCGAGGATTCTGTCGCTTACTTTATATATTGTGTCATACATATATTTGTCCGTGGGAGACATGCTTCAGAATAAATAGGTTGACTCCGACCGGATTGGTACCACGGCCTCACCGAAAACCGATATTAAACAACCAACTACATCCCCCTCCCCCTCTTCCTACCTCCAATTGATACCAATACACGTTTTTAACCGATTATTTTTTTGTTATGTATACTCATATGCTTGGTTGATGGTAATGGGCTCGTCTCTATTTCCTAAGTAGGAGTAAAAAAAATGTAGGCCTTTAAATACGCCTCTGTCTACCCCTTTGAGGTAAACGTCAGTAAATTAATGAAACCGGTTCATAAGTAGTAACATTATCTGATATTTGTGTACAGAAATTGTTTTATTTTGGTCAAAAAAGACGTCGACCGCTTTGAATGGCACCTGGTTTTGACATACACAATTTAATACTTACAATATTATTTTTCGGTAGCCATTACCTAGGAGAAAATATTCTGTTATGAAGTTTAACATCTATCTATATAACAAAATAAGTTGAAACAGAAAAGCAAATAATATCCATGTTGCAAGCGAGTAGGCCGCCATAGCTGATTTCAGCATGAACGGGCCGGCTCTACCCTCCCAGAGATGACCAACCCAAAGCGACAGCATCCGTGCTGTCGTGTTTCGTTGGTGAGTGCGAGTCCGGAGGCCCATTGATGTAGCGGTGACAGTTGTCGTGGTAAATGTGTGCAATACAATGCTACGGCGACTGTCATGTCGTTTACGTCCCCAAGTGAGGCGTAAAAAATCGTAATAGGCCGCCATAGTGTGGGTCACCGTACTGCATTGTCAGCATTCTCAATTAGTATGGTGACTACAACTTCTGGATTCTATTCATGCTTTCCATCAAGCAGAGTAGTCGCTTTGGCAGGCTATTAAAATAAATAAAAAAAAATAGCGTGGGTCGCCATATTGCATTGTCTTCATTCGTAGTGAGTATGGCGACCACCGCTCTTGGATTCTATTCATGCTTTCCATAGGGCAGAATAGAGTCACTTTGGTTCGTTTCTACAAAAAAAAGCGAACATGACCAAAGCGAATTGACAGGTGACGCAGGCGGGAAACAGATTGACGTTAATCAAGTGTTGCTAGGATAGAAAAGATCTTAGTTTTTTAGGTAAAAAAAAGTAATAAGATTTTAAAGAATACTATGTATATCTGTAGTTTTTAGTAAACATTTTCATAAGTTGTTTAGTTTTTTATTCTCGAATGCAACTACCACAAATCAAGTGTGCTCTTTTCGTGTTCAAACATGAAATAACTTTATCCATGATGATAGCAATAATGATGGATATGTATCCACCTGTTTGTGTTATCTGTTTCCATCAATGATACAGAATAAAATGGATATATTTTATCTTTAATGTACTTTCTAGTCAGAACTAGTTTTTTCATGTTACTTGTCGACGACTGTACTTTTTATCGGGAGTAGCATGCAATACGAGAGTCCTATGTCCAGTAGTGGACTTTGATGTTGTATTTTTAGGAAACCTTATGCTTTTTTCTTTACCGGCAATTTCTCGACACGTACATTTAGCGAAGGTTATCAGGAAATAATCTCAATTGGTTCTAAGTTAAATTCGCTGTCAGAGCAAAATGAACTTTAACGTGTAAGGATAGGTTTCATTTTAAATTACTCGAAGACGACGTTTTTTGAGTGTAGATTGTTGATAACATTTATAAACTAAAAGCTAATTTGCACTTAATTGCTTAGGCCTAAGAGTAGATATTTCTCTGTCGTTACTAAGTTAATCTTTTGTACACATGTACAGTCATCTGTTAAAATTTAGTAAGTAGTACAAATAGATAATTTATTTCTATTTACTTCATAGTTTGTAAGCTATTAAATATTAGGCACGTATATCTCGCTTCCTGGAGGGGTTAGCAGAAATATGTGCCTAACTAAATGTCCTAGTAAAAGCTGTCCACGAATCTCGCCTATTGTAGCTACAGTATTGTACAGTCTGGTTTTAGTCGGTTTGAGTCCACTTTTGCGAACTCTGGTAGAGTGACAGCCCGTGGAAGTTTCTTTACGCTTAAAAATAAGTGATGATGCGTTCGTATTTTAAGCTTGGAGCGAAAATGAAATTAAAAATTGCAGTTAAAAGTACCAACGGCGTGCAGTTCGTGTGATAACAGTCTCAGTGGTTTCTTCCCCAAAAGTCTGAAGACCGTTAAAATCCATTAATAAATCTTTTTGCACTCTTAATCCAAGATTTTAACCATAGATCGCTGTTTTAGCCACTGGTTTTATTTATTAATCTTATTAATAACCCGTCTCATTGTGTTTGAATTTTGATTTACTCCAAAATAAATTACATGTACTTTCCATGAGCTGTTTGATCGTGTAACCCCACTTCCACTATCAAGAGAAAAAAAGGTAGCCATACACGGTAGGGTGTGCCTGATAGGTTTGCCTGCACAGTTACGCGCGTCAGCTAAGCTTAAGCTGAATAGAGGTCATACATGTGGTAAACCTGTACAAACTCTCAGTTGCAGCCATGGCAATCACCGCGTAACTGACGCCTGCGCAGCAACGACTGCCACACACGTTCAGTTTTGCCTGTACAGTTAAACTGCTTAGGTATACCAACAGGCAAAAATGTCCAAAGTATTTTTTGAACCATACTTTTCTGGTTGTTTGAACAGGTGTCGAAACCTGAACACACCCTGGGTTTCCAGTAAAATTCAATAGTAAAGGCAAACTCGTCAGGTACAACCTACCGTGAATTACAGCTCACAGGTTTTTTTTTTCTGTATGAAGAGCCTGCCAAAGTGAGTCTACTTTGCCTGATAGAAAGTATGAATAGAATCCAAGAGTTGTGGTCACCATACTCATTGCAATTGCAGACAATGCATTGTGTGGTAACACACACTATGGCGGCCTAGTGAGATGCTTTTTTACACCACGCTTGAGGACGTAAAAGGCATAACAGGCATCGTGGCTGTGGTTACCGGATCCCAGCCCTTCTAGCCACTCAAACTTCATTTTCATCACGCAGAGTAGTCAGTTTGGCATCTCATCAGACTCTATCAAGTCTCACGTTTATTCATTTGCGTCCTATATCAAATAAAATAAATTTTAAATTTTAAATAATAATGAAATTTTTTGTGCTTATCCGGTATCTATGAGAATCGGCCAACATCTATTTTTCATCCCCCTAAATGTTAGGGGTAGTACAACCCTAAATTTTTTTTTTATTGTTTAGACAAAATTTTTAATTTGTATTTTTTTATGATACAACATACAAAAATACATACAATCCTCAATTTTCACCCTTCTACGATCAACCCTTATTTTTTAATAGCCATTTTAGTAATTTAATCATTTTTCATCCCCCTCAAATTACTTAGAAATAATTTATATGGCAAAGCAACGTTTGCCGGGTCAGCTAGTATAATATATTTAAATACTTTTATTACCTACTTACGAGTAAATACACAATGCAATATTCCCTATTGCGTAGAACTGTGAGATATCGATTAGTGACGTAATCAAACTCATTTGTTGCAGCGTTCTAGCGGGTAATTTTAACAGTATCTTACAATTTTTCGATTCTATTCCTTATGTCCTTTGGTTTTAAGGTTGAAAGTACTAAACACAACCTATTTTGTATTCTATCATCAAACGGTAAGTAAATACCCATGTTTAGATGACGAAACCACTTTTTAAATGTAATATTCGTACGATGTTTTGTCTTATTTCCTCTTATGAAATTTGTAATAGGATGGAATGAGACATTATTTGTGTTTCGGTTATGTACTAAAAGCTAAATAATATGTGTATTTTGTGCTTTATTGATGTTGTTTTAAAGCACGTTTTTATATCCACCCACGTGTGTTTTGCGTTTTGTTTATTGTACTGTTTTGGAGGGTAGATGTAAAAAAACCGTCTATTGTACAAAATGTTTCTCTATAACTATATAGGTGGCGCTACTGTAGCTAGATGTAAATTAATATTAAGAGGGAAAGGGTATATACTCGTATGTAAAGTTACTATAGAAGTGGAGGGCATCTTCTTCCTCAGTTTCTTGGTATGCAGATATACGCAACAAACATGGACGTCAGCTGTATGTATGCTGTTGGTACACCATAATAAAAAAAAACTCATTCTACATTCAAAATTCTGGAAGAGACAACTCTTCAAAACTTCTAATATTTTCACATTGTATTATGGTAATCGATTGTAAAATCCACCAACACTATTTCCGTGTTTTGCTTACACTAGCGCCATTTTGTAGTTACAACTTTGAGTGGTACACTTAAACCTTCAAGGTGGTGCACCTAAATCTACCCTCCATAATACCTTTTGCAACGTCCGGTCTCCTTGTACAAACGCATGCGGTTTGACATTAAAGTTAAAATGTTGCCAGGTAATTTTTAGTCGGTGTTGCTATTTTATGAATTATGACTTTATAATAATGTAAACTCTTCACATCTGTCTTGTTAACAATGACACATATACCTTGGAAGTGGCAAAATAGGAAAAGAAATTTTGTAAAGAAGACCAATCACTTTTGATAAGTTCAGATATTTTATTATTATCATCATCTCTCGGTGTGTTGATGGATTAAAATACAGGATATCGCTACCCCTATGCTTGCTATGGGTGTCGTAAGAGGCGACTAAGAAAACAAACCGTATGGTAACCCGTCTGGCCAGCGTGGTGACCAAAACCTCCTTCCTAAGGAGAGGCTTATGTCCAGCAGTGGACTGCTAGAGGCTGTTGATGATGAACACCAAGATTGACTTATGTTTTAAGCAGCAAATAATTCGGTACTATTTGATGCAAATCCAAAGAACCAACTTTCAAAGTAATATTTATATATTATATTAAATTTAACTAAAATAAATAATATTACGATAACATAAATTACCACATAAGATGGGCCTGTTGTCCTATTGGTTAGTGACGCTGACTGCTAAGTAGCAAGTCGTGGGTTCGACTCCCCAAATCATGTATGATTAGCACAAACATTTGTTCTGTGCGTTGGTATGGTTATCAGTGGTCTGGTTACCATAGTACAGGTTTTATCTAGTTTGGGAGCAGATTGCCGTGTGTGTTAATTTAGACAAACAGATATGTGTTGAATTTGTTTCCAATACGTTATAATAAAAATCAGAAAAATGAAACACGACTAAAAATTACTTGAAAAGAAATCACAGAGACTAAAAGTCGCAGCGACACAAATATCGCAAGTTCACATGTAAATTATGATGTAATCGGCAGGAGTTAGCCGGCGGCAAGAGCGGGCCTAGCGGCCTTCGGCGGAGCACAGACAGATCTGACTCTTTGACTGAAGGACGAACGGAGAAACAGCCGAGTCACACTAGTGGTAATACATCAGCGCCATTTTGTATTTTCAATTTATTTTAAGTTTTAGGGTAATGTGTATTGCAAAAGAATTTATAGTCTATTCGCGTTAAGAGTCAACTCCGATCAATCTCCATCTCTGACCAATCAGGTTCTAATAGATTATAGTTTCGTATAAACGCCAGAAAATTTCTTGGTACGTTAAATTCATTATTTTCTTAACGCGAATGGTTTCTAGCTACGTGATTTTAACAGGCAGCCAACTGCTTGATGGTAATCCATCTTGGGAATTAGCGGGTAAGAACTGAAGGGAAATTGGGGTAACTAAATCGAAAGGGGATTAAGATCTAGGGTAAGGAATCTCTCTCTCTCTGATGGGAAAACGGGATTCAGACTGTAGCTCCAAGATAAAGGTAGGTAAGAAAGATTGAGTGAATATGTAGATACATGTTAACCCTTTGAATTCAGTACGGCCCAAGGTCGATGTCAAGCGCTTCATGGCAAAATTGATATTCAGGTGAATTGGTTGAATTAGCAGCCGGCCCCAGGTAACCTTGGCAATAATAGAAGCTCTTTGTGGCCTGTGGATAGGACCTGACTAGGCGCGGCGTTGATTCTGGAAGAGACCTGAAATAATATGGTCCGAGTCTCCTCCAGAGTTGGAGCTTGAGACCGCTTGAGATCGGCCGCCGGAGTGGTTTTTAAGTAGAAGAGATTGATAAATTCCCTAAATTTCATCTCCCATTTCTTGTCTTATCTTTTCGCGTGAATGTATTTATTAGTTTAGGTCTTGTTATATTTACTTTGGTCCTTTTAATTCAAGTTTAGTGCACTCAATCGCTTATTTCTATTCCACCCCAAAGTAGACCGGCAGAGAATACCCATGGTATTAAGGCCACCTGGACTTACTAGAGATTGAGATTCGTCCTTAGTACTTAAAACTTTAATTTGCCACCCATCCATTTCCAGGTCTGAACGGACTACGCAACATCGGGAACACTTGCTTCATGAACAGCGTTCTTCAATGTTTGTCGAACACACGGCCCCTGCTCGAATATGTTAGCGACGAAAAATTCTCTGACGATATCAACACTACTCTAAGCTGTATGAAAGGTGCTTTGATCAGAGGTAAGGGACTCTTCTGACCGTTAGAATACGGAGTGTTACTACCCCTATCATCCTGAAGGTGTCGTTAGAGCTATCTAAGGGAGAAAATTAACACTAGACAACATCACAACAAAGAAAAAGATTTGACACAAATCCTTTTGCATGTGGAAACCCCCTCGTACCATCATCTCACGTGGTGGGTGGTGTGTCGGAATCGGACTGACTAAAACCACTCGGTGTACTCTGCGCCTGAGATAGGAGGGATCCAGGATAAGAGGGACTTGATATACAAACACTATACCAACCCATCTGGCCAGCGGGGTATAGCAGGGCAAAATCTCCTTGATAGATCTATTATCGCTTATGAAACCCTGTATCTCACGTGCGGATTTACGTGAGGAAGATGAAGTTATATTAATCGGCAACTGGAGAACAAGGTGAACCTGGTGGTAAGCGACACAAACTTGGGGGAGCGGTTAAGCTCCATTTATCTTACTAACCCTATGAAAAGCTAGAATTTCTTGATACCGACGTTCTGTAAGATCAAATTTCGTGTAACTTCGAAAATAATGAAGTTATATACAACCATTCATCCCTTATTTTACCCCCTCCCCCCTCATTATTGGTACCGCAAATTCTTGTTTAGTCGTGCCTACAAGAAAAGCATTTTCTCTTTCCCTTTAAAACGACAACGCCCGCACTAGGAATATGCCCTGTGTCGCGAGGGACTTTACAAACATACAAGAAATGGACACAAAGAACACCCAGACTCAGAACAACAATTTGTGGATCACACAAAGTGTAGCCACATGTGAGATTTGAACCCACAACTCTCAGCGAAGTAGAGAGCGGCGTGGCGGTCGCTTAAACCACTACACCATCCGTGCAGTTGAATTTTTTGACTAACTGTCGACATTTTTAAGCTTGTAGCTCCGCAGTGGTCTAGTCACTGTAGTAATGAGTTAGTTAGTAAGGGAAATAATTGTTATATGTATAGATTATCCATTCTTAGACACACAAGATATAATGAAGATTGACTGTTTCGGTGGCGCAGCGGTAGCGAATGCGACTGTTGTGTTTGAGGTCTCGGGTTCGATTCGAAATATTTGTTTCGAAGTTTGAGTGTTTTCTATGTATTTAAAAAAAAACTTTAAGTCTATCAGTCAGTATATTTATCATAGCACAAGCTCTACTTAGTTTGAAACTAGATGGCGTTGTGTGACAATAGTAATAAGTTTATAAGAGTAGTAGAGCTAATTACCATAAGCCTATAAAATTATTTCCTTTTATAGCTTTTGCGAGTGTCATAAAAGAGTTATGGCGCAGCGGCGAGCGGGACTCCGTCGTGAATACAACATCTCTGAAGTCTCAGGTTCAACGGTTTGCGCCGAGGTTCATGGGCTACAGCCAGCAAGACGCACAGGTCAGCACCAAGTCTTGTGTATTTCTCTTTAGGGTAGGCAGAAGTATGTGAAATATTAAAAGATTCACACTGACTCATTTACAAAGACAAAGGTACTATAGTAATAACTCACTCAATGGGTGATTATACTATACGAATTAAATATAGGGTAAACATCAGGGGAGAAGGGAGAGTTAGGGCATCTGTAACTTTCGAGACATTGAAGACCAATTTTCTGAGAAGCTCTTTATGACCACCCAAACTGTGACCAATGCCCGGACTATCTGATCTAAACATCTAGTAATTCCAAGATGTATTAATCACAATATTTCTGTAAAAACTAGCCTATGTGTTCCTCCAGACTATAATCTATCTCTGTGTCCAATTTCATCCAGATTTGTTTAGCCGTTTTTACGTGAAAGAGTGACAAACATACAAACAAACTTTCACCTTTTTGATGCTAGTAAGATAGAACTCGAAAGATGAACAATGTAACCGAAGTATTGAATGTGTCTTCTTTGCCAGGAGTTCCTTCGTTATCTCTTGGAAGGCTTACACGAAGATGTGAACCGGGTGACTGTAAAACCGAAACCAATACTCACAGAGATCGATGATAATTTAAGGTATGTATTACATCATCATCATCATCATCATCATCATCATCATCAACAACGTCCTTTAATTGTCCACTTAATTGTCCACTGCTGGACATAGGCTTCTTAGCAAAAGAGGTTTTTTTTTTTAATTTAAAAGCCTACAAAAGGGTTTACTCTGCCTGATGAAAAGCATGAATAGAATCCAAGAGTTGTGATCACCATACTCATTGTGAATGCAGACAATGCAGTATGGTGACCCACACTATGGCCCATTAAGATTCTTTTTCACACCCACTTGGGATATAAAAGGACGTATTTACGTTTTTCTCAAATATTTTTGCCCAAACGTAGTCAGGGTTGGTTGGCTAAAGTCTACTACGCTACGGCTGAAGTTTTAATTTGTTACGTGGTGATCAGATCATCAGATCATCAGACCAGATCTCCACAACCAAAGTACTAAGCGATATTGAAATTCTATAGTATGACTCGTCGAATTTTTAGACTTCCAACTATCCCTAATGATTACCACAAATGTTCGTTTGGCTACCAGGACAGACGACTGAAGGTGTTCTTCATGGGAAGGTCTCAATGTGCTAAGAAATGGTCACCTATCCATCTGGCCAAGGTTGCTGAACTTGTAATGTCTTAGCTTACACGTATGTGTTATGTTCCAGCGATTCAGCGAAAGCCACTGAGGCGTGGAGCCGCTACCTTCGGATGGAGGACAGTCGCGTGGGAGACATCTTCATGGGACAACTCAAGTCGACCCTCCGATGCACCCACTGCAACCACGACAGTGTCACCTTCGACCCTTTCTGGGACCTCAGGTATGTATCACAAAACAAATACCCTCACTTCTAGACCCCCGAATCTGGGACCTCAGATATTTATCACACACAAATACCAACACTTCTTACCCCTCCTCTCCAATCCGGCACCGATTATTCTATTAGTTAAGAAAACCATAAAATGGTTAAAATTACAAATCGACCAAATGGTCTGGTTTTTTTATGGTTCATCATCATCATCATCTCAGCCAAAAGATGCCCACTGCTGGACATAAGCCTCCCGCTGTGTGGAGACAGCCGTCCCTGTTCTCCACAACAGCCGGTCCCATGCCACCCGCATCCAGTGGCTTCCCGCGACCTTCACCAGGTCGTCGAACATGTCTTTTAATGCTTCATATCTTAAATATCACAGCTTTAAAAATGGTAGGTAAGAGATGCTACCTTTCAGTGGACCCTCGTCTCATTATGGAGATGCTTCAAGAACAACTGAACAGCTACTAGATTCGTAATACCTCAAGAACCTACACAAAATTATTCTACACAGAACAACACGATTGCAAAGAGAACGAAAACTTGAAACAAACCCAAGCAAAAATGATTTGGTATACCAATAACAAATACTGGACGGCCAACGTGATATAGGCTAAAACCTCCTTGCTAAGGAGAGGCTTATGTCCAGCAGTGGACTGTAAAATGCTGTTTTATTTAATTTATTTTTTATTCATAAACTTTGTACACTACATTTTTACAATGGCGGACTTAAAGCCCAGGGCATTCTCTTCATTCCCTGCGGGTGGTGTAAACATGTTGTAAGGTACTAGGTGCGCAGATATTATATACATATTGTGTATACTTGTACACATACATACTCACAATAGAGCACATCACATATACTGTGGCGACTTCCACATACATCACAAACAAAAATATACAACAGCCCCATCTAGCGAAGATACATCGAACTACGAAGTATAATAATGAACTACGAAGCAACTACTAATCCTGTATCGCGAAATAGAGATTCGCGTGGCAGTTAGCATATATACAACATCCCAACATCAACCGTCGATCGCCGCCAGGCATGATCACCTGACCTGTTCAGCGGATCGTCCCTTTGTGTCGGAGAGACATGACACTCGTGCCCTCCACAGTGCTTGGAGCGTGCCCTTCCCAATATTCTCTTGTTCATTCTTTTGCTGTCCAATCGATTCTATTATGGAAAGCGTTCCCACTCGAGGTCAGGATACTAAACTAATCGTAATGCTTTTAAAGCCAAGATCAGAGAATTATACAAGAAACAGCTAGCAGATATTCCCCCATAGTCTAATCATATACATACTATATTTTGTATCATACTCGTATGTTTATAGTTTAAATATTTATTTATGTTTTCATCTATGTATCTTCTTGTCCATGTGGTGACGGATTAAGAATACAGTGTTACCACCCCTATTCATCCCGTGGTTGTCGTAAAAGGCGACTAAGAGACCAAGTATACAAGACAACATCATTACAAAGAGAAGGAAAACTTGAAACAAACCCTATTCCAACCAGTCTGGCCAGCGTGGTATAGTAGGCCAAAACCTTGCTAAGGAGAGGCCTATGTCCAGCTGTGGACTGTAAAAGGCTGTTGATGATGATATACTCATTGCTTCTCTACCATGACACTCGTCCACCTACCATGTCAGTTACTGAACCACCTAAAGGTTGACTGGTAGAGAATGCCATATGGCATTCAGTCCGCCTCATGCAAATACCAACAGGCAGTATTAAAAATATTATAGTACTACTTCTTCAGTAATATTACATTGTTCCAGTCTACCGATCCCGTGCCGCACTGGTAACCTAAAGCTGCAGCAATGTTTGCAACACTTCACCAGGGAGGAGGAACTAGATGGTGATGAGAAACCGGTATGACTGACCATTTCTTCTGTCTAGATGTAATTTCTCTATAATATGTATGTACTAGCTTTTGTCCGCGGTTTTACTCGTATGAAATTTGGTCTGCCTGGTAACAGATCATTTTAAATAAATATATTTTATTTTTAACATACAAACAATACTACGGTACATCATCTTTGTTTAACTTCAATGGTTTAGGCAGCGTACGCTACGGCAAGCGCAACTCTGAGGCCAGTTTTTTATCCTACTTAATTGACATGTATATTACGACCAAAATTACATGAAATCATTACAAATGTATACTGTGGGTTCCAATCCTACATGGGACAACACTTTGTGTGATCCACAAATTGTTGTTCTGAGTCTGGGTGTTCTTTGTGTCCGTTTCATATGTATGTTTGTAAAGTCACCCGCAACACAAGATATACTCCTAGGAAGATGTTAAAAAACAAATTAATGCTTGTGTTTTGAATACAATGTGTTTGTTTACAGACGTGTTCAAAGTGTGGAGTTCGTAGAAAGTGCCTCAAATGGTTCACCGTCCAGAAGTTTCCACAAGTACTTGTGCTACATTTAAAGAGGTAACTATCACTAATTATCACTAATCAATAACCTTTAATAGTCCACTGCTGGACATAACTAACTGGATATCAAACTATTTTCAATGAAACAAAACTTTAAAGTGGATTTAATTGTGAACTAGCGTGAGGTTTTCGTCTGCTACTGTGGCGCAAACAGAAATAGATACTACAGCGCCATCTAGCGAAAACACATCGAACTACGGAGCAACTACTAATCCTGAATCGCGATATAGAAACTCTTGCAGTGATTAGAGGTCGCGAAACCTCAGGCATGATCACCTCGCCTGGTTAGAGAATCATCACAACCATTCCCTCCATCCACACTACAATGCTGAATTGTGTACCGCATCATGGCAACACAAAGTATATCATCATTATCAGTCCGTTGCAATCCACTGCTGGACAAATAATACAGGTTTATTATTTAATAGATATTAAAAACTTAGGTAAGGTTGAATATTATAAATTGGATATAGACCAGGGTAGAAGCCTTTAAAAATAATAAAAAGTAAAATAAAATCGTAGTAGGATGAAACCCATTAGAAAAGGAGGGGAATATTATAAAAATGAAGGGAAAAATAATTTACAGGCGATCTGAGGTCGGGGAGGGAATGGGGGTGAGTTTTTAAGGGTAAAAAACGGTTTTTCTCGATTTCCGGCAAAACTAAAAGTCCTATCGAAAGAAGTCAAATGGCAAAGTTGTAGGTAATAAAAAGATCTAAAACTCTTGTATTTACACTTTTTTCACATAACCTCAAAACTTATGTGAAAAATTCAAAAAACCAAGTTTTTGGTTTTTTATTTTTATCTTTTACAAAATTTTTTTTTTCTTAACGAAATTTGGTAAAAACTTACCTTTTTGTGTCCCAAATACGCTGTAATTTATTTGAGTAAAAATATTTATTTTTTCACCTTATTTTGAATTAATATCGAAAAAACACCCTAATTTTCAATCGAAAACTCACCCGTCAAAATATCAGCTTTTTTCAAAAAGTTGGTATGTTGTCTGTTCGTTGAAATCTCTATTTTTCGATGGTGAAAAAAAAAAAAGTATGTTACTGTAGTAAATCTTCTCAGAAAATGCAAAAAATCGAAAAAAACTCGAATTCGAAATTTTTTTTCGGGTTTCATCCTACTACGATTTTAATTGCTTTTAAAAATTATCGACCCTAGTCTAATATAGCAGGAGAGGCATGAAAGTAGAGTTCACACTAGATACGTTCCCTAAGAAGCAAGTGTGCTGTGAATATTAGTAACAGTCAAAAATGGAGTGATAAGAGAACGTTGTGGACTGAAAGATGTAGTGGCAAAGATTGAAACGGGCAAGCTTCGATGGTTTAGCCACGTAGAGAGAGAAGACTCAAGAAAGCTATAAAGTGAATGTGTATGGAAGTGTCCGAAGTGGTGGTCCACGGCGAGCACTTACCAACCAAATTGGTGATGTTCTGAAGAAGGACCGTCTGGAAAGTAGCAGGAACCGACAAGCATGCAGCGATTGAGGAATATGGACGAAGCAAGAGAGGTGTCAGGACCGTAGTTAGTGGAGAAGAATTGTCTCTGCCTACTCCTTTGGGAACTAAGTATTATGTACGAATATGTCTTGTCTTGGATACTGATTCTGACAGTCGCATATATGAAAGAAGATGTGGTGAGAAAAATTGAAAAGAGTACGCTTCGATAATTTGGCCACGTAGAGAGGATGGACTCTAGAAGACTCAAGAAAGGTATTTATAGAGCGAATGTATGTGGAAATGTTGGAAGAGGGCGTCCAGAACGAACATTTACCGACCAAATTGGTGAAGTTCTGAAGAAGAGCCGCGTGGAAAGTAGCAGGAACCGATAAGCATGCAGCGAATGGATAAATGTGGACCAAGCAGAAGAGATGTCAGGACCGTAGTTAGCGGAGAACAATTGCCTCTGCCTACTCCTCTGGGAACTAAGTGTTATGATTAAGATCTGTGAAGAATAGATGAAGATGTGAATATGTCTTGTCTTGGATACTGTTTGAGATAGTCACATACATATGTATCACGTATGTGGTTGACAGAATTAAGATACGCAGTGTCACCACCACAGTTCGTCTCGTGGGTGTCGTAAAGACTAAGGGAGGGCAACAGCAACCTGTCTATACCAACATGTCTGGCCAGCGTGGTATAGTGGGCCAAAACTTCCTTTCTAAGAGTCTTATGTCCAACAGTAGACTGTTATAGGCAGTTCCCATTAAATATAATCTCTTTCTCTTTAATTGCCTTGGTGGTGCAGCGGTAGTGAATGCGACTGCTGTGCTTGAGGTCTCTGGTTCCGATACCCGGGTTGGATCAAATGTTGATCCGTAAATATTTGTTTCAAAGTTTGGGTGTTTTCTATGTATAATATGTATATATTTACAAAAAAAAGTATATAAGTATTGTATCAGTCTGTCTAGTTATTATAGCACAAGCTCTGCTTAGTTTGAAACTAGATGACGTTGTGTGTCAAATGACCGAAATATTTATTTTTCCACAGATTTTCTCCAACAGAACGTTTCCGTGGTAAATTGAATGTGTTAGTGGAGTTCCCTCTCAACGGACTGGACATGTCTCCCTACACCGCAACCCGCGGCAACCAGCCTGTCTACAACCTGTATGCCGTCAGCAACCACTCAGGTACAACCTTCCTCTAAAAGTCTAAACCTTTTTCCCAAACTGTGTTGAGGTCAGCTTTAAGTTTATTACGATACGGCTGAACGTCTTTTTCTCCCGTATCACGACTGCCATCAGACCTCCACAATCCAAGTACTAGGCGATTTCGACGTTCTGTAGAAACACTATTGGCTTTAGGGTCTAGGGAACTGCAACTACCCAGAACGATTACCTAAGAGAGATTACCAATAATTATTATTAGTAGAGCCACGCTGATTTCAGCACGAACGGGCCGGTTCAACCGGGGCAGTACTACCCTCTCACAGAAGACCAACCTAAAGCGACAGCATCCGTGCTGTCGTGTTTCGTTGGTGAGTGCGAGACCGGTGGCCCATTGATGCAGAGATGACAGTTATCGTGATAACTGTGTGAGCCTTGTGTAAGGCTCACACAGTGACACGTAACAGTGACATGTAAAGGCATGACAATCATCGTGGCAGTGTTGCCACGATGATTGTCATGCCTTTAACGTCTCTAAGTGGGGTGTAACGAAGCATCTCACTGGGCCCCCTTATTGTGGGTCACCACACTGCATTATCTGCATTTACAATGAGTATAGTGACCACAACTCTTGGATCCTATTTATGCTTTCCATCAGGCAGAGTAGTCATTTTGGCAGGCTCTTCATATAGAAAAAAAAAAATGTTCGTATGGCAAGTAAGATGTTCTCTGAGGCACGGAGTTCTCCCAGTATGTTAATGGTCACCTATCCATAGCTGGCCTGGCTCGGGTTGCTTAACTTTGCAATATGTTCTACTTAATTAACCCTTAGCCACGAGCCCCTCCAAAGATATTAATCCTAGACAAAATTTGATGATCTGCTGATGATGTGATTTTGTTGCAGGAACTACGTACTCTGGCCACTACACAGCCTACTGCAAACATCCATACAACGGGGAGTGGCATGAATATAATGATTCAAGGTATGTGGAAAAATATTTGAGACTAGCCTGTTTGTTGTGGGTTCGATTCCCACCCTGGACAAATAATTGTATGAGTAATGAGTATAAAAGTTTTGCCCGTGTGGTAACGGATTAAGAATACATAGTGCTACCACCCCTAATCATCCTGTGGGTGTCGTAAAAGGCGACTAAGGGAACAAAGTATGCAAGACTACATCATTATAAAGAGAAGGAAAACTTGAAACAAACCCTATTCCAACCCGTCTGGTCAGCGTGGTATAGTAGGTCAAAACCTCCTGGCTATGGGAAGCCTATGTCCAGTAGTGGACTGTAAAAGGCTGTTGATGTTGATGATGAAAGTTTGGTTTGTGTTTAGATGTTACATATCTTGAACATTATAAGAAATGTAAATGAAAAGAAATGTGATGCCTAGCCGATCTTGGCCACGGCAGCCAGTCTCAACGGAGACCAGCTAACTAGGCAGGGGATATTATAGTACACAAGTATGTGCGCAACACAGGTGCACTCTCTGTTCCCTCACTCTCACAATCCGATGGGACGGCTATCCGACACAGCCAGGGAGAGATCAGGCGCATGACCGACGGACTTAGGTGCTCTCCGAGGCACGAGGGTTAAGACTCCAACTTCCTAGCTCCGGTCATTTATTAAATATCTCTATAAGCAGAAAACTCAAAAACAGTTTTCTGGTCCGACCCGGGAATTGAAGCCTATTGATCGGCAGTCACATACGCAACCGCTAGACCAACGAGCTAGTTGGCAATAGAAATATATAAATATATTTATCACTTAATTTTTTTGAGACTCACCATTATGCATTTTTCAAGACACTTTAATTCGCTCGATATTTTTGCGGAACAGCTATCCTCTGTGGTATTTTCGAACGTATTTTTTGAAAGAAGGGATCGTTAATAACCAACCACCCAATATTCCCGGTGGATTAATGAATCCATTCTTCATTTCAGGGTATCACAAATCAATAGTCGTAACGTGGTATCGTCAGAAGCTTACGTCTTGTTCTACGAATTAGCCGGCACACGAAGCACGTAGCGCAAGTATACACCACACGAACCGGTTACGTCACGCACACCGGTCAGACCGGTAACACCACGTACACCGGACACCACAATTACAGTAGGTATCAAACATGTATCTGTAACTCGTACAAGTACATCACGATTACCGGTACCGGTAATTAATAATACGGTTAATCGTACGCCTTATAATATAGATGAAGATGAATCGGTTATTTTTAAAAAGTGTTTACCGGTCTATAAATCAAATATATGTACACATGTAAAAAACAAGTCGTCTAAAGTAAATTGTGTTCAGTGTGAAAGATCTTATGACAATATGTGGCTTCCTGTACCAATACCATACGAATGTGAAGTGTTTAAACCTATAGTTTTACCAGATAACGAACCGGTATCGATACCGATCACGCAGGAAACGTTATCTGAAAAACCGGTATCGTTCGCGATAGTACCGGTTTTACCGGTTGAACCGGTATTGTTACCGAATGTGCCGCCACCCGCTGCATGACATTACACAACGTTTTTGACACGTGTCAAGTGGAAACTATGCACATGGTGCCGTGATTTTTCACATAGGAAATAAAGTTTTCAAACTACCCTACAGGTTGTACAAATTATTGTATAGGTAAACAAATTTACTTAAGTATATATAACTACCGAATGCCCTCACTAACAGTATTTCTTTAAAAAGAAAACTAAGCTTGTCATCTCCGTTATGATAAGAAATCTGACGTCTTCTATCCCCACTCTTTCTCCCTTCCACCTCTTTTAAAATCCTCAGCGTATTAGACACAACGTTACAGGCCCACTTTGTTTCACGGATACCCGTAATACTATAATTGGGTTGCCCGCCCTATCATGCGTCAAAATAGCCATTTTGTAAGTGTGAAAGGTTTGTTTAAAAAGACCACGAGAGCAGTGAGATTTGAAATTATAAAAAATATAAAAATGAACGTCAAAAACGTGTACTTTTATTATGTGGGTTGCGGTAAAATACAACAAAAATAATGATTTAAAAAAGAGGTTTATTTACTCATGAGATGAAACCTGAACACTTTTTACTGACAGAGGTTTTTACACAATATATATAAATTTGTATTGATGTTAAATTCACAAGAGTGCTTAATTATATATAGAATATTATTTATTTCACGACTATTAGCCAATATGTCATAATATTTTATTATCTGTGCCCGAAACAATGTCAAGAAACTGACCAAAAAGTTTGTAGAATGTCAGTGTTGCCAGCTTTTGAACCTATAATTTCCCTGTAAAAAATACACGCTATTTGTATTAAATTTTCTTAATTTATTTTTACTATTATAAACCATAGTTTTTATATTAGCTTCGGCTTAACTTAGTATCCAAGTTATTAGCGCAATGACACACAATCTTAAGTGTTTTACATATTGGCCAATTGGACGTGCGTTTGTTTACAAAGTTATTAATTCCGTTTTATTGTTGTGCTGCGTGCTAGCGACTTTGAAAAAATACCAACACGAAATAATTTTCCCTAAAATTGTGGGAATTTTTGGTAAATAACTGTTTTTAAAAGCTTATTCATTTTTATTTTAAATAGCTCCTATAACTCAGTGTACAAAAGACATCGGTTGATAAACCATTTGTATATTGTTCTGTGTGAAGAGATCTATTTGTAAATTGTACCTTTTCTTAAATGGAAGAACTCTAAACTGAGGTTCAGCAGCCTGCGTTGTCTCAACGCTCTAAATATTAGTTTCAAAATCGCTAGATGGCGCTGCACTAAATTGTCATGTTACATCTATTCGCCACCGTATGGCGTTGTTGTGATTTCGTTAAAATTTAACATGAAATGCAATGTCGTGGAATGATAATTTAGATAGTTTAAAATAATGTTATAGCTTAATTATAATGATTAGTGATCTTTTTATACGACGTTGTGGCGTAATATTAACTTCAAATGGTCACATTTTATTCTGTATAAGTTACACTAGTGGCCAAAGTTACCCGAATCGTCTAAAGTTAGCCGAACCGCACTACAATACACCACAGCGTCGCTTTCACAACGTGGCCATGTTCAGTATCCCTCCCTCATTATTTATTACTAAAAATGTTAATATAATTATTGTTGCTTTTTCTTTTCTAATTTTATAGATAGCTTTTTTGAAGTGAGTGTGTGGTACTTGTTAGATATTATGCATTTTATGGTTGTTGGTTATACGACCCATAAACAAAGAGGTGGATGACGTCACTTATACCATACTAAGACCGACAGCAGGGCTGCCACATCATAGCTGATAGTGCCAACTGGAATATAAGGCAATGGCTATCTCTACCTCTCTTATACTGAGTTACTTCCTGTCTGGTCTGAAGGTGATCACTTTCTTGAGAGAAGTTAGCGGCGGGTTTTTAACCCTCGGGTCGGTTAACTCTTACTAATGCGACACATTAGATAGACTCCAAATAACATCGATAAATTGATTAATCTGAATTCTGACGTCTCTAATCACCAGTCAGACGTACAGGTACGTGATCCCAGTCCCGTTAAGGTCTGCCAGTCCTGTTTTCACCTTAAAAGTGCTGCAGTGCAGTATTCTGTACATAAACATCTCTTAAGATTGGCAACCCTGACTTTCAAAGAACTCTTACGCATCCAATAAATTACATTTGTCTATTATTTTTTACAACCACAACAAATACTTCCTCTTTGTTTTTGAGTTGTCTATGCCTTGATATTACGTTGTCTTACCGGTTGTCGTATGATAACATTAATTAAATAAATATATTATACAAAAAATATATGTAATTTGGGCAGAATTACTGCGGTCAATTAAGAATCTCCTTACAACAAAAATAATGTAAATAAATAACATACAGAAACCGGTCAGGCAGCTACATCACAGTTCCTTTATAAAAATATACTTAACGCTAAATCATGTAACATGTCGTTGTGGCATTTTTATTTATAATTGAATTCGATGTTTACATACGTCGTGCTCGTCCGACGGCTCGGTTACGACTGACCGAATCCGCTCCGGCGACGCACCGACACCAATGGTATTTCAATTACTAATTTAATAGTAATTAATATAATATCATTGCGGTTAGTTATTATGGTACAAAACAATATATATACTACGTTAAATCAATTGTATTAGAGAAATAACCTACAATGGATGCTTGGGAAAAATTGTGGTTGCCTACACTGTGTAAGATGTTGGAAATTATACAAGTATTTACATATGGTATTAATTTTTTTTTTAATATTAACGTGTAGGTATCACAATTTTAGCTTTGTAACGTCGTGGAGAGCATAGTGTGTTCAATATAAATATATAATGTTAATGCTTGTCACATGAACGACACTGCTGGCAGCTTCACTTCGTCAAACTGGTTTTATTGTTATAGGCCGCGTCACATTGGTGTTCTAAGGTAATCGTACACAAGTATTGCTAAGTATTAAATTGTTTTAAAGATCCTCGAATAAATGTAGCGAAAGATTTTGATGTTTACTGATAATATTATTTGTGAATTAAATTATTTGTACTTATAGAAAAAAATTCGGCCTCTATAGGTATTATGGAGGCCGAATTTTTAGAAATAGTAAAGGTGAAATGAATTAACTGCTAATCTCAATTAAATACTACGCTGGTAGCGCGTATTTTTCAACACCTAGGTACTTTTTTTTTCACAACTTATGGCATTAAATAAATAAAGTATATGTATAGCAAATTTAAGTTTCTAATGCATCTGTTTTTACTTAATAGTACCAAGTCGTACATTAATAATTTTGAGCTCATTAGCTTTTTATGATTCTTAGTTGTATTTTTATTGAATTAACATAATTTTACAGCCTCTAAAAAATAAATATAATTTTTTGTACAGAAATAAACTTAGGAGAATGAGTTAGTAGTAGTACATCAGGTCATCAGTAAACTCATCAGTAAGTGTTAATCTACAAAATATCTTAGGACACGAATGTTACAGAGCGGGATGACGTTAATATATTTTTACAGATATTTCTAACATATAGTTATAAAAAGCTATCTAGTTAATGCTTTGTTTGTCGCGTTTACATTAACAGCCGAAAATATAGTCAATAATAAGTGTGTCACAGGCCGAATTCGGCTTTCGGCTTTCGGCCTTCGGCTGTGTGAACGCGCCCTAAGCGTGTTTGTTTGTCTTCTATAATTTTATCATTTGTTATATTGTTTTTATAACTTAGCTCAAAGAAATCTTAATTTTAACCAAAGAAACTTAAATCTTAGAGTGGACACCATCCTGTATTTATTGATAAATAAAATAATTTATTGTTAATAATAATTATTTATAAATTGTAAAATTGTCGGCGGCCTCGTCGGCTATTTATGTAAAAATACGTAACAGATTACTATCATAAAACTATATATTTAATGAGTAAATTATTATAAACTTGTTTTATTTTATAACCCCCCTTTTTCTTCTGTGTGGGAATCCCCTTGCGGACCGGCCAAAAATCGCACGCCGTCTCGTGTACTAGTAGCCGTTGAACCAGGTGCTCCCTAGTAAGGAAATCCCTAGAACCCCACCTACAACTTGTAGATGGCGTCTCCTACGTGGAAACACCAATGTAACCTTTTCTGCCCCTCACAAAACCTGCTTCTGCTAGTCCGACTTGCGCTTATGGAGCACAGAGATCGTTTAGCGATCTCCGGCATTCGAATCTGCGATACCTGGCGATATCTATTTTATTAATCCTTGCACTTTTTTACTGTTTTCCTCTTTGTCGTGTAATTGAGTGATATTCTCCCCGCCTAAATATCAGAGTTTCCCATTACCGAAATTGTTGGCACTGGACATTTTCTGGTGCGACAGTGCGGTAGCTGCGTATGGTTTTAACCACCAATTTGAGAGGCACGATTGGGTCCATGAAATAAGAGGGCCACGTTCTTAGCTATCATCCATAAGCTCAATATTTAGCCTAGGCACAGCCGTATTCTATGTTTCATAGGAGTAGTCCGAAAACGGGCCCCTGCAGAACACTGCATGACATGAACTGACGTCTTAAATACCATCTCGTACATGACGGTATACTCCTCTAGTCTGCCACCAGCCGCCTTAGGTACTCGGGTATCTCGTGATAGAGGAATGCTTCCCTGATGCAACTAAACAGCTAGCTACTGAATACGTTGGGTAAACAACAGAACCAGCTTCCCACCCTTCCAGCACACAGGAAAACGACTGCAAACAAACGACGACCATATTGTAAATCTGTAATATCACATCATGAAGGCGACCAACTCGATCGATGTCGATCTCCTCGCTTGGAGCCTGCAGAGACAGTCAAAAGTAAATGATGACTGCCTCCTCTTACTAGAGGAAAGTCTGTTCAGCTGTTCAGCTTGGCAAAAGCCCACCACGGAAAGCGGAAAGAACGCCGCGCCGCCTACTGGAGACATAGTTCCGGGAAGGCTCAAGTCAAATACACATGATCCGAGAGCGTCTCAATCATTTCTAGGTTATTCCAGTCCTTTACTCCTGCGGCAATAGCAACGGTAACGAATGAAATGTCCACTATCGGCCCTCCCACTGCTGTTGCAGCCTGCGGCCTCGCCCTTTGCATCCGTCCTAGAGGAACCACACTCAATGGACCTTGCGCTGAAGTCCCTCAGCACAAGGTTTTGGGAGAAGTATACACCGCACATTATGATCCATCACCACTCCATAACATAACCAGTGCCCTTGTCCCTTAGCGACAAGTGAATGAATCTCAGATTATTAATGTGTAGATAGATATATTAGACAACTTTACGATATTAGTGTGCGTGACAACAACGTCTTACACTCGCATCACGTCATTCTGATTTCCTAGTGTGCGTACAATAATGATACCAGTTGCACCACAGCCAGGTATTCAAATAATATATTTACTGACATAGTGGTAACACGAGATATCAGTGTGGTACCTAAAACTGTGACTTGTATGGAAAGTTTTAAAAATAAACTGCTCTGGAGATACACCACGTAGAGTAATTTAAGTGTGTAGTGTAAGATGTTTCAACCTTCAATAAATGGTATATATAAAAGTAGAACGAGGCTTTACGAGCTTCATTAAGAAACAAATTATAATATTAGTATGGAATTATGAGAATATGTCAAATATTATTCGAATTAATTAAAAAAAGTATGTCATTCTGCAAAGGTTAATTACTTAACGTCTAAAATAAATAAGTATTCAAATTAATTTGAATGACCCGGCACGTGAATAATACTGAAACTGGAAAAGCAAAAATTTGATGCAGGGGTGACACTTATCGTGGTAACTGTGTAAACCTTACACTGTCACGATGACTGTCATGCCTTTTACGTCCCCAAGCGGGGTGTGAAAAAGCATCTCACTAGGCCGCCATGGTGTGGGTCACCATACTGCATTGTCTGCATTTGCAATGAGGATGGTGATCACAACTCTTGGATTCTATTCATGCTTTCCATCAGGCAGAATAGAGTCACTTTGGCAGGTTCTTAATATAGAAAAAATGTAATAATTACAGCCTTACTATTGGTCATGAAGTAATTGAATCTGACTTAGACGTTACCGCAGCTTTTGAAAAAAATTCACGAACATACCAGTTTCGACAGCAGAATCTTTGAATTCTTCTCCCACTTTTATGGGATCTTTATTGAAAGAGAATATTAAGATATGAAATACGGAATTAAGATCTAGTTGTATCACAGATAGAGATATTATAAAAACAGTTCAGCTCTGAACAGCTACTTAATCTTTACACAGCCCAAGTTCGATCCTGCATGGAGTACTGCAGTCACCTCTTGGATGGTGCAGCCAAATATCACTAGGAAGCTTTGGACTCAGTTGACCGAAGAGCCCGTAGGTTAATTAACAACGAAAAGCTCTCAAATAGCAGACTGCACACCCATGAGCATCGTTGTCGTGTTGCCAGCTTGTCGGTTTTTTATAGGATACACTTTGGAGAGTGCTCGAAGGCTCTCTTCGAACTGATTGAGCCATCTCCATTCCTTTATCGGACTACTAGACGCAGGCAAAAATTTCATCCACACGTTGTTGACATACCCAAAAGTCGAACTAAACGGTTTGACAGCTTTTTTTTGATGAGAGTCGCCAAGACTTGGAACGACCTGCCTGGGTCTATTTTTCCTGATGACATGAACTCTGGAGCCTTTAAGAGTAGAGTGAACAGGTATCTTTTGGATGGGCGTGTACCACCTTCGTCTTCATCTGCACTTTCCATCAGGTGAGATAGAGGACAAACGCCTATTCCATTACAGACGTAAAAAAAAAAAAAAACATTCATTACTTTTAGTTCTAAAAGAACCGCCGTGACGGGTTCATGCCCGTGGGTACCGTGAGAGACTACTAAGGGAGCAAATTTCGCAGGACATCACTGCAAAGATTTGGCCCGTTTGGCCAGCGTGATATAATAAAATTGTCCGTGGGGTGACGTATTAAGAATACATAGTGTTACCACCTCTATTCGTCCCGTGGGTGTCGTAAGAGGCGAATAAGGAAAAAAAGGATGCAAGACGACATCATTACACAGAGAAGGAAAACTTGAAACAAACTCTATTCCAATTTCAATAAGTGCACTGAATGTGGTCTATTTCCTGACCTCATAAAACATAGTAAGATCATTATTTAGTTTAATACAGATAGCACGTCTGATCTTTTAAATTATAGACCTATTTCAGTGTTACCTTCAGTAAAATTTAAAAAAAAAATTCTAGAACAGTTGTTGAAAACTGTATTAAGAGTATATTTTTCGTGACTTTTTTAAGGCATTTGATTGCAATTTTCATGAAAGTTTGGTCAAGAAATTGTGTTACTTAGTTACTTTAAATCTTCTTATCTCTTAAGATAGTTAGACTACTATATTTTAGATATTTTCATAGTGCAATGTCATATGATGTTTTGTAAAGAGGAAAGCTGCTGACATCAAAGTATTTTGGTGTTACAGAAAAGGGGTATTCGCGAAGTTTATAATTTCCGTTGTAGGCAGCCACTAAGGGATAAGTTTAAAGTAATTGGTATTGTAGCGTTCATGTGGCAACACTGTTTTTGGACGACGCCACTTTTTATACACAGAGTTCGACACACAAAAGAATGTCAAGTGGACTAGGATTAACAAAGCGACAACAAGCGTGTAACTCAAGCTCTTGGAGACAAATACTGTGAATATTAATACCATCTGAACAGTAAATTCCTAATAAGTTTATACTGTGTTCAATTTAATCATTCAAGTGGTAGATGCATCAGCTAAAATATATTGTGGAGTACACAAACATAGTAACTCCCAAAGTATCATGATAGTCGCATCTCAACTAATTTATGAAAACTTAGTTTATATATGGAAAGATATTCATTCTTTCACAAAGTTTAACAAAATTCATGACGTAAACACTAGGAATAAAGATAAACTCGTATGGCCATAGACTAGATTGTATAAATTAAGCAAGTCTCTTCGATGTCAAGGTGTACGATTCTACAACAAAATGCATAGTAAATTTCAAGAATTAAGTATTAAAAATTCAAGTTCTTAATAAAATAAAAATTATGTTAAAACTTTATTACACACTCGTGCTTTCTAACAGGCAGAATAGAGTCATTTTAGCAATTATTAAATGAGAAAAACTGAATAAACCTACTAACTAGCGAACACAATACTGCTAAAATAGATATGACACAACAGTTCATGCTAGAAGAATTCTTAATTTTATTTGGATAGCCCTCTATAATTTCAATACAATTTAAAACACAAATCGTCGTAGTAAACAACACAAGATATAAAAGAAACTTACATCTCCAGTGACAATACTTCCGAAACTGAGCGCGGGAAAAGCATTTAGCCGCCAACAGTTGGCAGTTATTTTTCCTCTGTTTTCACAGCTTTGACTGTCCATTTATACATATGAATAATCTTAGGGGGGAACTATATTTTTGAACTGACCCTTTACAAATGTCTTAACGACAACAGTTAAAGTTCAACAGATCATTAAATAATATACAATAACAGTCAAAATTAATTTAGTTTATTATATTAAGTTAGTTTCTCTCAGAAAGAAAATTCTAACTGATTAGAGCGTGTCATCATCAAAAATCTTTAGAAGTGGCACTGTTAGACATAGTCCTTTCTGTGGCAAGAAGATTAACACGATAATATATATAATTAAAAAAATCACTTAGGTATCTTAATAATATCTATTATGTATAATTCATATTATCCGTACTAAAAGAAGGCCGAATTAAATCTCGCGTTATCTGTCAAATTCCCAGAGTCTATTACATGTTGTTTGGAATTTCCATCACCATTTTAAACGCTTTTGTTAGAAACCTAACCAATAGGTTACTACAACTTTA
The DNA here is from genome assembly GCA_949316085.1 of Hypercompe scribonia. Classification (NCBI taxonomy): domain Eukaryota; kingdom Metazoa; phylum Arthropoda; class Insecta; order Lepidoptera; family Erebidae; genus Hypercompe; species Hypercompe scribonia. The sequence continues at coordinate 9,018,178 of OX438997.1, forward strand.
AATTTGTGTATAGTGACATCTATATAATAAATTACAAAACCTACATCTCCGTGTATAAAATCATATGATTCTCGGTAGATTACCATTGTTAATTTGGTTATTAATGCTAACATTAGGTGGCGCTGTTACCAAAAAGTTCAAAATCGATACACTTTGATATGAATTGGACCCTATGAATGAATGTCTCCCATTTTATAGTAATCCATTAATGTATTTCTGTATAATCTAATAGATATAACAGAAGACCTTGAAATTTTTTCTTAATAATCTTTTCTATGGTATAATGTACCTGCTTAAAACGATTACGATTAATTAGCGATATATCTTGTTGAGACAAACATGAAAAGCAAAATATATGAAATGAAAACATCTGCTTTGAATAGTTGACAATTTTCATTCATATTTCATGAAAATAAAACACTTATGAAATCAATTGTAATAAATTTATAGGTAATACTAAATAGTCTATACTTTACTCTTAAATGCTCAATGTTACAACAAAATCAAATTGAAAGTTGCACTTGACGATAACAAAAATCGATATATTCTACTGACGTAGTCCCCACACCGTCCTTAAGTTTAAAATTGCCGCTCGTGACGTCAGTTCGACCCCCTGACGTCACTACATCTCCTGGCTGACGGTGATCTTTTCATCTTTCTCGCTCTAACGATTGACGCATGAATCGCGTAGAAAGAGATAGTACAAGTCGAGTAAAGGTTGTGAATCGAGTTCTTATTTTCATGAACTAGTGTCGTTCAATTCAATCCCTACGTATTGATAAGAGAAACACTGATAAGAGTGACTGTCAATACTTGTTTGACATTCGTGTTATGATTAGAAATATCCTCCATTATACTGATAATGTTTTCGAAGTGAGTCGTGTGTGAAAATAAAAATTAAATATGAATAATGTAGTGTTTTGGTAATGAAACTTCGCGGGTTATAGATGAACCTCTCGAGGCGAATGACGTGAGTGACAGTGGCGCTATTGCGGTAGTCGGTATGAACTAAAGCCAGTAGACGAATTTCGCTCGGTGGGTAACGTGAGGTCGAGGGAAATTATTCAAGTTTCACACGATAATGGCCAGCAATATGAAGCCAATGCACAAAAGCAAACATTTCCCGATAGACCAGCTCGTGTGCGTTGGAAATTATGAGCTGGAGAAAACGATTGGCACGGGAAACTTTGCTGTTGTAAAACTTGCTACACACGTTATAACTAAGAGTAAGGTGCGTACCCTATTGTCGTTATGTCGCGTATCACTGTGGTTTTAGTGTTTAATTGCTGTATTACATATTTTTATAGTGTATCCGAAGGTGTCAGTTTGATTTCGGTAGTGTAGTGCGGGGTACTTGTGTTACAGTGGATTTTTCCATTCGTCCGAAGCCTTTCGTCGGTACAGCGGTCAGGTTTGCCAAACATTACAATATAACTCGTTTTAAATCTACAACTAGCAGATGTATGAGGGGCGAGAACGTGTTTGTTAAAAAAAATAACATTACACCAACCAGTTTGAATGTACATTGTTTACGACAAACCGGGTAATGTTTTTGACACATCTCCATCTAGTCGGATAATTGTTCGAAAATTTGTGGATGAGAAACTTCGATCGAATAGGTATACAGACGATTGTTTTCGTTTTCGCAACAGTTCCCTGCACATTTCTCGTAAAATGGCGGGAATGGATCTTTATTACTTGACAGCATAAAAGTCTGTAGTTTTTGTAACAATTACTACCAATTGAGGTTTTCATTCAGTGTTCATTTGTTCAATTATCGTGTTCGCTACTGTTGTATTTCTTTAAGTGCGTACTATGTGTGAGCTCTGGCCCACTACTACGATGCAATTGGATGAACATAAATAAAAACCTACGGCTGATATGATATTTGTACAATAAGTTAAGATTATCACAGTTAAACAATCAGTTAAGGAATATCAAAATGATATTGGCAAAGTTATCAATATACGAAAAAACTGAAAATATTTTGTATTTCTTGTAAACAGATTCTCATCAGAATCTGTTTAGCACTTCTTTACACTTGTCAAACATCCTCATATATAATTATTTGTACAACACATGCAAATTGACTAGTATACATTAATGAAATAGCTATTTTAATAAAGTCCATCTTAGGAGTATTTAAATAACTTGACACAAACTCTATACCAAACCGAATCGCCAGCATGGGATAGTAGACTCTCCTGTCCAAGGAGAAATCTATGTCCACCACTGGGCTTTTATAAGCTGTCGATGATGTAGGCTAGTGTTATTCAGAATTCTTTTTGCCTCCGAGCGAGAAGGCCACCTTCTAATAAGACTTGTACTACATTAGTATTAAGTTACAATCTGTTGTTATTTTACTCTTTCTGAGAAAATAAAAACATGTCACATATTATTATTATATTATACCAAAATCTGCTCTAAAAACTAGATACTACTTTATGAGAATGTAAGAGCTCTCAAACTACCTTGCAAAACTTGTTCAATTTAAAATTATATAACTCTTAACTAGGTATAGGTAGGTATTGCATACACTCCTGAACCTATGTCCCTTTCATTTTGATGAAATATGTATTTTTAAAGACACCTCTGCCTATCTCTTTGTAAATACAGGCATGAAGGTATTGTATACAAGAATGGTCCAATAAGAATTTTTTTCTTTTAGCGATTACTATCTATAAAGCTTGATAAAGTTTCTTATAAGAATATTGTCTATGGGCAGGAATTCCATACCTTATTGCTTCAAATATTATATACCTTCATTAAAGTTAATGTTATTGATAATAAATCCCTGAACCACCCCCATTCCCCCCAAAGAAATTAATAAAGTTTTTTACCAATAATAAGTATATTATATATCAGGTAATTCTTTTAAGAACCTGCCAAAGTGACCCTTCTGTGCCTGATGGAAAGCATGAATTGAATCCAAGAGTCACTATAAATATTGTGAATGTAGAGAATTTAGTATTGTAATCTACACTATGTTGGCCTAATGAAATGTTCTTGCATGTCTCACTTGTGGACGTAAAGGCACGACAGTCATCTTCGCACTGTCAGGCTCACACCACAATAATTGTTGTGTCTGCACCAATGGGCCTCCGTTCTGGCACTCACCAATGAAATGTGACAGCACAGATGCTCAATCAATTTAGATTGGTCGTCTGTGAGTGGGTAGTACTACTCAGTTGAACTGGCCCGTGAAGAATCCAGCGTGGCTCTACTATGTCTAATGTGTTTCTTTATAATATTAATGTGAAAAAAAAAAACACATCCACTGATTAGATTAGTCTTAAATTGAGTCATTTAGAACAGGACCCTATCGTTGATGTAGTAACCCCTTCCTCCATTAGGTGTTAAATAACCACCTATCGTCAATGGACAGCTGTAACTGCTGGGGACATCTGCGTTTTACTAACTACACTAAGATGATTGTTACTAACACGTACTTTATTTCAATTTATTGACAATCACAACAAAACAAACAAAACTATGACAATGAGTATATAACTTAATAACATACGCAGAATATGGATAATGACAAGTTTTACTGTTTCATTAAAAACTCTATCCAGCATGCATATTAAGCCAAAGGTAGTGTATTCACACCCAGGATAAATGATTGTCTAATTAGTACATTCACTTGTTCTGTGTGCAAGTGTAAAATATCTAACACTACCTGTACCTGCGGCTAGGTTTGCGTAGGATTCGATTGTTGAATTTTTACCTTGGAGACATGGTTTTTGCTGCGTAAATCCAGATCCCGTGAGAAATCTGAACTAACAAGTAGCCTCTATGTTGCCCAGTAACCTCCTCTATCTACTAGTGAAAGTCACTTTAAAATCGCTTCAACCGTGCCAGAGATTAACCAGAACAAACGGACTGACAAAATTTTTAACAAAAATAGTTTGTTTTAGTTTTGTATAAAGAGCTTAACGCAGACAGACAGAAACTTAAATTTTATTTAAATATATTGATGATATGTATGTTTTTACAAATATATAATTATGTTTACAAGCAGTCTGGTTATTGTAGTGCGGGCTCTGCTTAGTTTGTGATCAGATGGCCGTGTGTGAGATGTGCAAGGTTATTATTATTCACTTTATTTCATTAAAAAACATTTAAATTACATTTTTAAATATATTTACATACATAAAAAAAAAATAGTTAACAGCTGACTTTGGGTGCAAGGACTAAGGAGACGTTGGTTAGGGCTTGAAAGACAGGAACCTGCCTTCTGCATCAGTTTCATGAACTTCTAACGTGAGCCTCTTAAGGTGTTGGTCGAGGTTCTTGGCTGTCAGTCCGTGAGCAGATACGATTATCGCAACAATGATCACCACGTTCTTACGACATACCTATTGGCCACGGGTCCCACTTCTTCATGAATTCTGAGAAACAGAAAATATTGAATGGTTATTGATCTGCGATTTTCAGTGTATTTTGTTATTATTCTTAAGACTGACCCGTTGGTGTTGCGAGTTGTGAAATTTGACATTTACTCAGTATAATTCATCTGTAATATGTATGTATATGTATTATATCGACCGTGGTGGTCTAGTGGTTAGTGGAACTGACTGCTAAACCGAAGGTCTTGAGTTCAAATCCCATCCAGGACGTATATTTGTGTGATGATTACGATTATTTGTTTTGTGTCTGGGTGTAATTTATCTATAATATGTATGTATTTAGAAATATTTAAGTTTGTTTATCATATAGATATATTATCCGACATAGCTCTTTGAATAAGCAAGTTGAAGTGGCAATGGGCAGGCCACATCGTTCGTAGAACCGACAACCGTTGGGAAAGAAAGGTTCTCGAGTGGCGATCACGTACCGGAAGACGAAGCGTAGGTAGGCCCCTCACTAGATGGACCGACGACATAGTCCTAATCGCGGGGAGCCGATGGATGCAGTTGGCGTCCAGCCGTACGGCGCGGCGTTCTATGGGGGAAGGCCTATGTTCAGCAGTGGACGTCTTCCGGCTGATGATGATGATGATGATGAAGTATGTTTATCAGCAATCAGATAATCATAGACTCTGCTAAATGTGGAGTCAAATGTCGCGATTATCATCTTAGCCAAAAGACGTAACATAACAGGACATAAACCTCCCCATGACTTCCACCAACGGCATTATTTTTTTTATTGTATAGAGCGACAAATGACACACTCTCACAGTAAACTGCTGGTTTCCGTGGACAGCTTTAGCTCGGTCAGAAGTGCATTACCATCCTTTCAAGACCCATGGGGAAGCAAACATCCATTTCCTAGATCACTCCAGATAAGCTGTTCCATTCTGACGAAGCATGTTGTTTGTTTCCTGCCCGCTTTAGGAATATATCCTGTTTCGCGGGGTACTTTACAAACATACAAAGACAGGCATAAAAAACACTTAGATTTAGAACAAAAATTTGTGATGTCACATGTGGGGTTTGAACTTCCCCACTGTTTCCCATTTAGTGTTACGCGTACCCCCAGGGGTACGTGAGATTGCATCAAGGGGTACGTGAGATTGCAACAAGGGGTACGCGAGCAATATCTTAATTAAAATATTAAATCCTTAAAATCAATACCTAATGATTATTTAATCCTTCTCTCCCGTCTCCTTAAAGTTATTTGTGGTCGAGTCATTTTCTTAATGTTAAATTAAATGTCACTTTTTACATAAGTGTTCTTTGAAACCTATTTCCAATAAACACATTTTACTTTGACTTTGACTGAGGGATACGAAAGTTCGAGGTTTTTCTTGAAGTGGTACGTAGAAAAAACTAATCGGGAACCACTGAACTACGCCATCCGTGCAATACACACATATTAACTACTTTTTCTAAAATATTTACCACACTATACTAATTTTCTCTCAAACACTTATGGTCCAAGAGCCCGTGAGTGCCAGACCTTCGTCATTTTATAAAAGCTGAAAGTTCTTCTATGTGTGTCCCTAGTACAGGTAAGAATGATCCCGAAACATGAAGCTGAGGCAGCGGTGGCTTTGGCAGATAACAGGCAACAAAGGTATGTAAAATTCCATCTCAAATTCGTCATAATATAAAACTTGATTTTTTTATATTTGATTCATAATAATATCAAAACTCGCCTTGCTCATTGCCAGACAGTTAGTATGGTTCCAACCCTCTGCCGGACACCCCTAAACTTTTATAATTTATAATTATACTTACGTTATATTATAAAACCTAAATTTAATATATAATTTTTTGGGAGCCTATTAAACTATGTTTATATAGTAGCCGGACAGTTTCGAAGGTTCTATCATCTTGCCAGACGCATTCAAAGTGAGCAATAATCGGGAGAGCAAGGAGCGAATACAGTAACTAAACGTTATATTATAAAACCTAAGTTTCATATATAATTTTTTGGGAGCCTATTAAACTATGTTTATATAGTAGCCGGACAGTTTCGAAGGTTCTATCATCTTGCCAGACGCATTCAAAAGCTGCGGTCCGAATTGTGCTCACAGCACTTACGACGTTTAAACTGCTAACGTGTGGACCTGGGGAGATGATAGAACCTTCGAAACTGTCCGGCTACTATATAAACATAGTTTAATAGGCTCCCAAAAAATTATATATGAAACTTAGGTTTTATAATATAACGTTTAGTCACTGTATTCGCTCCTTGCTCTCCCGATTATTGCTCACTTTGAATGCGTCTGGCAAGATGATAGAACCTTCGAAACTGTCCGGCTACTATATAAACATAGTTTAATAGGCTCCCAAAAAATTATATATGAAACTTAGGTTTTATAATATAACGTTTAGTTACTGTATTCGCTCCGTGCTCTCCCGATTATTGCTCACTTTGAATGCGTCTGGCAAGATGATAGAACCTTCGAAACTGTCCGGCTACTATGTAAACATAGTTTAATAGGCTCCCAAAAAATTATATATGAAACTTAGGTTTTATAATATAACGTTTAGTCACTGTATTCGCTCCTTGCTCTCCCGATTATTGCTCACTTTGAATGCGTCTGGCAAGATGATAGAACCTTCGAAACTGTCCGGCTACTATATAAACATAGTTTAATAGGCTCCCAAAAAATTATATATGAAACTTAGGTTTTATAATATAACATTTAGTTACTGTATTCGCTCCTTGCTCTCCCGATTATTGCTCACTTTGAATGCGTCTGGCAAGATGATAGAACCTTCGAAACTGTCCGGCTACTATATAAACATAGTTTAATAGGCTCCCAAAAAATTATATATTAAATTTAGGTTTTATAATATAACGTAAGTATAATTATAAATTATAATAGTTTAGGGGTGTCCGGCAGAGGGTTGGAACCATACTAACTGTCTGGCAATGAGCAAGGCGAGTTTTGATATTATTATGAATCAAATATAAAAAAATCAAGTTTTATATTATGACGAATTTGAGATGGAATTTTACATACCTTTGTTGCCTGTTATCTGCCAAAGCCACCGCTGCCTCAGCTTCATGTTTGGGGATCATTCTTACCTGTACTAGGGATACACATAGAAGAACTTTCAGCTTTTATAAAATGACGAAGGTCTGGCACTCACGGGCTCTTGCTCTATTATAAATCCTATGTTGGGGGATTTCACGTCACATTTCGACGCCGATAAATCTAATGTTGGTACATCTGACGTCACATTTCGTTTTTACTAATGATGACGCGTTTTGTAACTTTAACTCATTTATTGTTTAAGGGTTAAAATTACAAGTAAATTAAAAAAAAACCTTTTATTATAATGTGCCGAATACATTTCATGCTAATGCCTACGTTGGACAACGTCAATGCAAAATGACAAACACTACTAACCCGTCTGGCAAGCGTGGTATGGTAGGCCAAACGAGTCTAAGTGTTTTCTATGTATAATATGTATATATTTACAAAAGAATATATATATGTATTTATATCAGTTGTTTAGTATCCATAGTACAAGCTCTGCTTAGTTCTGGATTAGATGATGTGCGTTATTAAATCCTCTTTCCTAACCAGAGGCTGTCCAGCAGTGGACTGTTAAAGACTTCATGATTCATATTCCCTATTGTTTGAATTGTCCGTGTGGTGACGGATTAAGAATACATTATGTTACCACCCCTATTCCCGTGGTTGTCGTAAAAGGCGACTAAGGGACCAAGTATACAAGACAACATCATTACAAAGAGAAGGAAAACTTGAAACAAACCCTATTCCAACCCGTCTGGCCAGCGTGGTATAGTAGGCCAAAACCTCCTTGCTAAGGAGAGGCCTATGTCCAGCAGTGGATTGTAAAAGGCTGTTGATGATTGTTTGAATTACAATGTTTGGTATCTGGAAGCTGATCTGATGGTGACACCAGGAGGTTGATAATGGAACTCTTCAGTAATTATTAGTGCAACCTCTGCTTAGTTTGAAGCTAGATGGCGTTGTGTGTCAGATGTTTGATTTATTATATATATTATATTATTATTATCATATTTTTTCTTGGTTTTATAAAACGATACTTACTTAGGCATTTTTAGTTCACTACCTTCCACTCGGTTATCGAGTATTGCTAAATAAACTAACGCTACGAGCAACTGGAGCCGAGCATCTATGTAAAATATTGCAATAATCGGGTAAAATTCATTAATAGGGTAAATATTAATAGCTAAAAAAACCTCTGTGGTTCGTTTCGGCCTTTATTCCCAGAGTAAGTCTTAAGAAATGTCGGCGACTTCTAACTGTAAAGTCCGACTTGTATTAAATCAACATCGTGGTAGTGTAAGTCTCTAACACTTACCACGATAACTGCATCAATGGGTCTCCGGTCTCACAGTCATCAATGCAACACGACAGCAAAGATGCCGTCGCTTTAGGTTGGTCTTCTGGGCAGTACTGTGTGGCTCTGCTACATACGTAGACATAGGAGCACGGGTCCTGCCTTAGATATATTACTTGTTATGGAACGGGGCTACGTATCACTGCCGTTGTAGCTCTTTCTACAAGACGAGATGAAAATGTCTGGCGAGGCTCGGTCCAACAGTTGATGTTGGGAATGTTGATATTGTTATACGAGAAAATTCATATCGCGATACAGGAGTGGAAGTGACTTCCTCGTTCGATGTGTCTCCGTTAGATGGCACTGAAATATAAGTCAGCTTTGTTGTATGTAGCCTTAATATTAAGATAAATAGATAAAGAACCTCACATATCTTATACACGGCTACCTAATTCCACACTAGGTAGAGCTTGTGTTATGGTAACCAGACTGCTAATAAAACATACTGCAATATTCGCAAATACATACATATTATAGATCAATTACATCCAGACACAGAGCAAATAATCGTGCTCATCACATAAATATATGTCCTGGGTGGGAATCAAACCCACGGCCTCCGGTTTAGCAGGGCCACTAAATACTTTCAAGATAATATCCATCGTACAATTATTTGTTCTGGTTGGGTATCTAACGCACTACCTCTGACTTATACCAACAGACCCGTCTATGAATAAATGGGCAAATATGGGTCCTTATACGTCTGTCAATCACATCATCATTAGTTCAACAGTCCACTGCTGGACATAGGCTTCTCCTTAGACAGGTTTTGGCCTACTATACCACGCTGGCCACACTGGTTGGTGTTTTGTCAAGTTTTCCTTCCATTGCCCTACGTAGTTTGATCTTAGTCGCCTCCTACAACACCCACGGGATGAATAGGGGTGGTCACACTGATGTCGTAATAACAGCTGTTCCCGGATACCTCCTATGTCAGGCACAGATTGGCACACCGTGTGGTTTTAGTCGGTCCGATTCCGACACACCACCCCGCCGTAAACCCCGGTAGGGTGACGGCCCGAGGGGGTTTCAACAGGTTAAAAGTAAAAAAAAGTGGTGGTTACACTCTATGTTCTTACTCCGTTACCAGCACGCGTCCACGCGTTTGTCAATATTTAAGTAAAAACAAATGTTTGACCTTTTTAAGAAACCGTTTTATCATTCCATCTCAACTTCCATTTCACAGTTTATTTATCACAAAGGTCAAAAGAAGTTTGTTGCTCCTTAGTTTATTATTAAATCTTGCTTTAATTGCCAGCAACGCAAGTAACTACCATTTTTAACAAGCAAGAAGTAAAGTAACATATATACACGGATAGTAAATTTATATAAGGCAGTAGAACCACGCTGATTTCATTTTTTTTTATTTTTATAGCAACCTACCAAAGTGACTCTATTCTGCCTGTTGGAAACCATGAATAGAATCCAAGAGTTGTGGTCGCCGTACTCACTGCATATGAAGACAGTGCAGTATGGCGACCCTCGCTATCGCGGCCTAGTGAGATGCCTTTTCACGCCCCGCTTAAAGGACCCGGGATCGTAGTGGGAGGGAAACACGTGCGAAGCAGCACGAACAGGACGGTTCGACTTGGGCAGAACTACCCTCCCACAGAAGACCAATCTAAGGCGACAGTATCCGTGCTGTCGTTCATCCGTTGATGAGTGCGATACCAAGAGGCCCCTTGTAGAGTGACAGTTATCGTGGTAAATGTGTGCCATAGTGGCAATGAGTATAGTGAGCACAACTCTTGGATTCTATTCGTGCCTTCCATCAGGCACAGTAGAGTCACTTTGGCAGGGTCTTGAAATACAAAAAAAAACTCGGTCGCTAAGAAAAGGTTATCATTTTCGCGCGTATCTTGTATGTTTGTAAATTATTACTTGGTTTCTCCAAACGGCTGGATTGATTTCGATAAATAAGATATTGTTTTATCTGTCCCAAAATTCAAGTGTCCATAGACGGATCTCGAAAGAAAAAACAAAATGGTGGATTTTTGGCGCACAATTGCAATAGGTTAATAAAAAAAATCATACATATCTAATATGGTTTCCGAAGCGAGGAAATTAAAAAAGAATAATATGAAACTTGGGACTTTCATGTATGTACCTAACGACGTGACTTGATATGGGATTAAATTTTTAAAGCATTCCATTGAAGATCAGGTTGTCAATTTTGTCATGCTAAGGTACGTGTGGTGACGAATTAAATATACGGTGTGTCTCGATCCCTGTTCATCCCGTAGGTGTCGAGCACAAGACAAGAGTGGAAAAGGGAGCAAACTCCGCAAGACGTCAGCACTTCAAAGAGAACTTGAAGCACTTGAAGTAAAATTGTATCAACTTGGTTGGCCGTCGTGGTTTAATAGGCTAAAATCTCGTTTTTCTATATTTTTTTTTTCTATATGAAGAGTCTGCCAAAGTGACTACTCTGCCTGATGGAAAGCATGAATAGAATCCAAAGAGTTGTAGTCACCACACTCATTAAGGAGAGAATATGCAACAGCACTATTAAAGGCTGTTGATGATAATTATGATGATGATGACGATGATGAAATATGGAAAACCACTGAATGCGGTGACGCTTTATTGAGAACCCGTATACCTACGCAGAAATTTTTATTTTCATTCTTTTAAGATCTTTGTTTCAAAAGTGACCGTCCATTTCTGGATATATCCTTTTCTGTACACCTGACTATGTGTATGCAGAATGTTATGCTAATTTGATGAGCAATTTAGGAAAAGAAACGTAACAAACAAACTCAAGTTTGGTTTTGTTGATTTGTTCATACGTTTTTCATCTACACTATATCTATTCTAGCATTATAAAACCGAAGAGTTTGTTTGTTTGGTCGAAAACGCTTATCTCGGGAAGTACTGGTCCGATTTGAAAAATTCTTTCAGTGTTACATAGACCATTAATCGAGGATGCCTATAGACTATCATGACACTAAGACCAATAGAAACAGAATGTCAATGAAAAATGTTGCAAAAACAAGGGATTTTTTTTTTTAAGAGTTTCGTAAAAATCATGTTGGATAGAATTATTTCTCTTTGTAAGGTTGATTTCTTTCATCATAAGCTTTTTATAAATATCTTCATGCTGTGCAATACCAACACGTCTTTCTAGCGTGATATATTAGGCCAAAAGCTCCTTTCTAAGCAGAGGCCTGTGTCCAGCAGTGGACTGTGAAAGGCTGTTGATGTCATGTGATGTATAACATCACGCTACGACCAATAAGAGACGCAGACGAACTGCGAATCGGTTAATTATTGTATGTTTTTGTTATTAATATCACTGAGACCTGCCTTGAACATACCAGGCCGTATCCAGGAAATATGTGGCGAGGAAAAACCAGCTGATAGCAATTAATTATACAGGATAATAACATGAAACATAAGTGATTTATTTAATTAAATTATAATACTTCCTATAGGTTTCGTTCGCGTAATTATTTGCAACTTAGAACATGAGAAACTTCCATACAACCTTCGTCTCTTATTTTGCACTTTATCAACAGCCTTTTACAGTCCACTACTGGACATAGGCTTCTCCTTAGCAAGGAGGTTTTGGCCTACTATACCACGCTGGCCAGACGGGTTGGAATAGGATTTGTTTCAAGTTTAGCCAGCCACGAGGAGGCGACGTCCGCGTGTGCCGTACGTCGCCTAAAAGGAGAGTTTATCCGCAGATGGTGCCCGCGACAGCGGGCAGGCGCTAGGAGGGATCTGGATGTCGTAATAACAGCTGTTCCCGGATCCCTCCTAGGTCAGGCGCAGAGTGGCACACCGTGTGGTTTTCGTCGGTCCGATTCCGACACACCACCCCGCCGTAAACCCCGGTGGGGTGACGGCCCGAGGGGGTTTCCACAGGTTAAAAAAAAGGGTTTGTTTCAAGTTTTCCTTCTCTTTGTAATGATGTTGTCTTGCATACTTTCCCTTAGTCGCCTTTTACGACACCCACGGGTTGAATAGGGATGGTAACAATCTTAATCCGTTACCACACGGACAATTTTGGTTTTGCACTCCTGAGGGTGAAATGTCTGAAATTCTTAATTACTAAAGAGTACAAAGTATTAAAAAGTAAGTTATCGCGGTAAGTGTGTGAGGCTTACACTGCCACGATCGCTGTCATGTCTTTTACGTGACCAAGCGGAACGTGAAACAGCATCTCACTAGACCGCTATAGTGAGGGTCACCATACTGTATTTTGATTCATGCTTTCCATCAGGCAGAGTAGAATAAGGCAGGTTCTTATAATAACAAAAAGATATTAAATGTGCAGCCTACATTTAAATAAGGAACAATATATGAAAAACTTCGAACGCATCGTTTTTCAGCACCAAAGAGACATGAGTGATGCCAAAGAGTAAATTAATTTTACCTTATTTTACTCTTTTAGGGGTTGAATTTATGAATAACCTTACTAAAATCTAAGTAAGTTATAGCTCCAGCCGCTTAGACTCGTACGTTGATGAATTAGATGATGATACGAGAGATCACGTGGTCGTTTTAAATGTCTTTCATTTTGGGAACTATTTTTTTTTAATAAAACAACAACGCCCGCACTAGGAATAAATCCTGTGTCGTGGGGCGCTTTACACACATACAAGAAACGGACACAAAGAACACCCAGACTCAGAACAACAATTTATGGATCACACAAAGTGTTGTCCCGTGTGGGGCTTGAACCCACAACACTCAGTGCAGAAGAGAGCGGTGTTGCTATTGTAGTGTGATATCAACACAATGATTATGATGCAGTCCAACTGGATTTCGGTCACAGCGGTCCGTGTCAACAGAGACTAGTCACGCAGAAGATGGTATAGAGTACAAGTGCAACCACAGCTGCACTCTGTTCCCTCACTCCCAGAATCCCATGGGACGGTTATCCGACCGGGAAGAGATCAGGCGCAAGACCGTGCTCTCCGAGGCACGGGGGTTAAAACTCCGGGCTGTTACTAACCATTCCAATAATAAAAAAAACCCAATAACACTTTGGCCCGATCCAGGAATTGAACCCGTCATCTTTTTTTTTATATTAATAGCCTGCCAAAGTGGCTCTACTCTGTCTGATGGCAAGCATGAATAGAATCCAAGAGTTGTGGTCAACATACTTATTGCAAATGCAGACAATGATGTGTGGTGACCCACACTATAGCGGCCTAGTGAGATGCTTTTTCACACCCCGCTTGGGCAGGGCATGACAATCATCGTAACAGTGTAAGGCTTACACAGTTATCAGGATAAGGGGAAAACTTGATGCAGGGGTGACCCCTGCATCAAGTTTTTGCTTTTCCAGTTTCAGTATTATTCACGTCGCGGGTCATTCAAATTAATTTCAATACTTATTTATTTTAGACGTTAAGTTATTAACCTTTGCAGAATGACATATGGCCTAATGGCCTAGTGAGATACTTTTTCACACCCCATTTGGGGACGTAAAATCTCTCTCTTGAATGGCTATCAACATAATAGTGGACTTGTGGAACTTTACATAGCCACATTTACATAATTTTTAACTTTATGACACATGGCTTTAAAACATAGTTTTATGTATTAATGTTATGTATTTCAAATGTGATATGCGTCATTGAGTTGTTATTTGTGGAAAAAGATTTAATATAATTGCCTGAAGTAGTGTTTAGTTGTCGGTGTGGTGATGGATTGAGAATACGGAGTGTTACCACCTCTATTCTCCCCATGGCGATTGAGGTAACTTGAAACAAACCCTTTATCAATCCGTCTGGCCATCGTGGTATAGTAGACCAAAACCTCCTTGCTGAGGAGAGGCCTATGTCCAGCAGTGGACTGTGAAAGGCTGTCGATGATGATGATGTGTTTAGTTCATATTAAAGCTGTCACAAGCTAATAATGAAGAAAATAACCCAACTGTGTTTTTATATACTCAGTGTAACTCAATTAAGACGAATCTACCGACACTTCCCAAGTCAAAATTCATACTGTGTTCCAAACTACAGTGTGCTAAAGAACATACACTCAAAAACTAACCCTCTTTCTGACGCAGTCGGTTAAAAATATGTGGTATGCAATTTTTGTCCAAAAAAATTGATATTGCCAGCAGCTTCGCTCACTTTATTTTTTCTTATTACATGTTTCTAACCTTGCAAATTACGAACTTCTATACGATCATTCATCCCTTATTTTACTCTCTAGGGGTGAAATTAGAAAACATCCTTTGGTTAGTAGCTAGGCAGAATGTCAAGTTTGCAGCCTCAGCGGTTTAGGATCTGCGTTGATGACTCAGTCAGGGCTAGTAGTTTTTTTAGTTGTGTATAAGATTTCCAAAAGCGCAAGTCTGAGGTGACAGGCGAGGCCATCTGTCACCCTAGCAGAAACAGTGTTGCTGCGCTACGGAACCCTCGCACCCTTTTAGAGGTAGAATAAAGAACATCGAGGTTCCCACACAGGAGAGGGCCATCAACCAGTCCTAGATAGCCCGAGGTACGTCGGGGTTCCAACAATTTCCCGGTACCCGAGACGGCGTGCGGTTTTTGACCAGTTCGAATCCGACATTACCACCAGCCGACGCTATCCGTAATATCCGCACAGAAAAAAAAACAAGCATCAATAAATTGACCCGATTTCGTGAAAAATAATAAATACTTTAATATCCACCATTAATGTTCCATACAGCTGTATAAATTTATTAAAAGCAATATTAATATTACCTGTGATAAGAAGTAAATATTTTGATTGGCAACACTTCATTCGCCTTCTTGATTCACCTGTATGAAATGACGAATTGGGTGCACATGTGAGATTCAAGTTTTGTTTACTACAAATTAGCCGCGTGCGCAGTAGTTCTATATCTAAATATAAAGTGGCAAACAAGAGCGTTTCTTTCTCTTCCTCTGAACTTTTATTCCAATTAAGGCTGAGTTTCTATTTTTAGGGTTCCGTACTTATTTATATCAACTACTCAGGTCTACTGTTCCTTGGTGCTGTGAAAAAATCAACCATCTAAATCAACGCAATTCGAAAATGTTTATGCGGCAAAATTCCGCAAGTTTTCAAAACTGAGTTCGAATTAAAACCTGCAGGGTACTTCCTGTGAACTCAGTCTTGAAATTTGATACGAAGTAACGTCTTATATCACAGATAAAGAAAAAATAGCGAAATCCATAACTTTTTAGCTACAATGAAAATATTTTTCATAATTTTTAAGGTACTACACCTTTCCTCATGAACGCGTAGAAATACTGTCACGATGAATATACTGTTACGTCCCCAAGCGGGGTGTGAAGAAGCATCTCACAAGGCCGCCATAGTGTGGGTCACCATACTGCAGTCTGCATTTGCGATGAGTATGGTGATCACAACTTTGGATTCTATTCATGCTTTCCATCAGGCAGAGTAGAGTCACTTTGGCAGGCTCTTAAGATAATAAAAAAAAGATATTAAATTGAAACTCATATCAAATAATCAGATCTGTAATACCTTTAAGCTGTAACAAAACCAAATTTCTATGTCAACGCAATTTATACGGAACCATCGGTGCGAGAGTCCGACTCGCACTTGGCTGGTTTTTTTATGTGGAGCAATTGCCATCAGACCTTCATAACCTAAGTGCTTAAGAATATCGAAGTTCTGTGGACACACTGTTGTGGCATTTTAAAGGTCTCCAATTATCCATAACTTGTCCGTGTGGTGACAGATTAAGAATACATAGTGTTACCACCCCCATTCATTCCGTGGGTGTCGTAAAAGGCGACTAAGGGACCAAAGTATGCAAGACAACACCACTATACAGAGAAGGAAAACTTGAAACAAACCCTATTCCAACCCGTCTGGCCAGCGTGGTATAGTAGGCCAAAACCTCGCTAAGGAGAGGCCTATGTCCAGCAGTGGACTGTAAAGGACTGTTGATATCCATAACTGTTGCCACAGATGTTCGTATGGGAACCGGGACCGACGGGTTAACGTGATCCCCGAGGCACGCTAGTCTCTATGTGTTAAGAAGTGGTAACGCATCCATATACTAACCTGGCTGCGGGTGCTTAACTTTGCAAAGTTTTAACTTATTCCTTTTACTATTTCTCTGGCCTGTTAGTGTAGTGGTTAGAGACCCTGGCGGCGAAACTTGAGGTCGTGAGTTCGATTCTCACTCTGAACAAATATGTATGTATTTACTAATATACATATAAGTTGATTTATCGGCCGTGTGTGAGATGTGTCCAGTTATTACTAATTGTACCCTTTTTTAAACAAGTATCTGTCATACTTGCTTCAAGGCAAACTGATCATAAACTTGACAGAGCCTGTGCTAGGGTACACTGAATGTAGCGGGCAGGCGCTGGGAGGGATCTGGATGTCGTAATAACAGCTGTTCCCGGATCCCTCCTATGTCAGGCGCAGAGTGGCACACCGTGTGGTTTTAGTCGTTCCGATTCCAACACACCACCCCGCCGTAAACCCCGGTGGGGTGACGGCCCGAGGGGGTTTCCACAGGTTAAAAATAAAAAAAAGGGTACACTGAATATGCTATTACACATTTGTTCTTTCTAGGTAGTCTTTTGATTCCCTTGACTGCTTCGGTGGCGCAGTGGTAGCGTATACGACTGCTGTGCTTGAGCTTTCGGGTTCGATTCCCGACTCGGACCAAACGTTTGCATGATCTGTAAATATTTGTTTTGGTGTTTGGGTGTTTTCTATATATAATATGTATGTATTTACAAAAAATAAAAATATTTACGTATTTATATTTGTTGTCCATAGTACAAGTTCCGCTTAGTTTGGGACTAGATGGCGTTGTGTCAAATGTAAGAACTATTTATTTAAATATTCGTTATAAGATCGAACCTTAGACCTCCCGTTTAACACTCAGCGACTAAACACTAGACTATCAAACTTTATTTTTTAAAAAGACAGCTTCCTCTATAGGCACATATCCTTTATCATGGGGAACTGTCCAAATATGAAACAAATACAATGGACATCCAAAGACCGAACAACAATCTGTATCCTATGTCACTTAGTGCAGCAGGACCGCAACGCCATCTATGGCAACCGATTATTTCTTTAGACCTTCACTCTCAATAAGCAATTTAATCATTTTCTTTTCTTTCTATAGCCTTGATTTACCGTCTGATGAATAAAGCCATTGACTTATTGCTTGCCTTGACGCAGCAAAAAAGATTGTCTCTAGGTCATTTTTTCTCCACACTGTTCTGCCTATCACCTCCGGTAAATACTTTTCACAGTTTGTTTACGCAGAGGAAATTTCCATTCTTGTATGACGATACTTCGTCATGTAAGTGGTATTGTACTTTCAGCAGGAAGTAATACCTCATACAATACAACAGTTTTTAATGGGACTGCTTAGAAAGGAGGGTTTGGTCTATCATACCATGCTGACCATACAGGTTGGTATACGTTTTGTGTCAAGTTTCCCTTCCTAATGCAATGGCGTTGTCCAGTATAGTTTGAGATGTTTACTTACATATCCACCTACATACCTGATATTAAAATATTTTTATGTAAACTACATATATATATAGACATATTGTCCGTGTGGTGACGGATTAAGAATACATAGTGTTACCACCCTTATTCATCTCGTGGGTGTCGTAAAAGGCGACTAAGGGAACAAAGCATGCAAGACAACATCATTATAAAGAGATGGAAAACTTAAAACAAACCCTATTCCAACCCGTCTGACCAGCGTGGTTTAGTAGGCCAAAACCTCCTTGCTAAGGAGAGGCCTATGTCCAGCTTTGGACTGTAAAAGACTGTTGATGATGTAATCTACAAAGCTGTATTTGGCTCCTCCTTTGCCATCTTATACAAGAAAAAAGTCGGTTAAAATCTATGTTTCTCCCCACCTTAGTCCTAAATTAAGTTGCGGTCTTGTAAGTCTACTACGATGCGACTGAGCCTCAATTTTGTACGAGGAGTGACTGCCATCAGACCTCCACAATTCAAGTTTGCAAAGTCAAGCCTTTGCCATGTTAGTCTATGGATAGGTGACCATTTCTTAACATATTGACACTAACGTACTCGATTGCCATTACATCTTTGACAATCGTTATGGGTAATTACAACCCTATGAAGTCCGATAAGTCTTTCTACAAAACTTTCTGCTTTTGTTTAAAGCACAAATAGAATCCAAGAGTTGTGGTCACCGTACTCATTGCGAACGCAGACAATGCAGTATGGTGACCCACACTATTACGGCTTAGTAAGATGCTTTTTACGCTTGCTTTGAGCCGTAAAAGGCATGACAATCATTGTGGTAGTGCGAGACTCACTCTTACCACAATAACTGCCACCCCTGCATCAATGGGTCTCGCACTCACCAATGAAACAAGACAGCACAGATACCGTCGCTTTAGGTTAGTCTTCTGTGAGAGGGTAGTACTGCCCCGATCGAGTTAGCCCACTCGTATCGTATCTACCAGACCAGACTATACTTCGAGCTACAACGCGGAATGACTGCCATCAGACATCCACAACCCAAGTACTAGGCGATATTGAAATTCTGTACCCAGACTCATATCGAACTGATTAGGGCTTCAACTACCCGTAAAGGTTGGGTATGATATTCTTATGGCAACTGGGACCGACGCCTACACAACGTGCTCTCTGAGGTACGGACGGATCTCAATATTTTAAGAAATGGTCACTCATCCATAGACTGACCTGGCGAGGATTGTTTAATTTCGGAATATGCTAACTTACTCCTCCCCGGCCGATAACATCTATATATTCCTAAATAAATCCGAGCGCGCAAACCCCAGCTATCAATAAAATATATCACGGTGGTATGCGGACCTTGGTTAACATCCTTGAAGTATCAGCCATTGCCTTAGTTCTTATCCGTGACCTGGTTTAACTGTCATCCTTGAAAACGAAGGTTATTCGCCGCACAGGTTAGATCAAAGTTAATGTAAAACTATGGCAATAATTTGACACATCTCATACACGGCTGTGCGATCACAGACTTCGAAACGCCTGTACTATGATAACCAGCAATAATAAAACCTAAATACTGCACTTCACGCATGACGTAAGCCGTCGCCGCGCTACTCTCTGCCTCACTGCGTGTCATGGGTTCAAACCCCACATGGTACAACACTTTGTGTGATCAATGAATAGTTGTTTTGAGTCTGAGTGTTCTCTGTGTCCCTTTGATTAAATTTTTGTGAAGTCCCCCGCGACACAGGTTACATATATTCGTAACGCGCGTGTTGTGTTAAAAAAAATCATATACTAAACAAATTCGACTAAATACAAGCTTCATTATCATCATCTCAGCTAAAATACGTTCACTGCTGGACATAGGCCACCCCCAAGGTTCTCTACAACAGCCGGTCTCGTGCCACCCGCATCCAGCAGCTACCTGCGGCCACCAACGCTACGTTTCCCAGTACGCGGTCGCCACTCCAGAACTACGGCCCCATCGGCCATCGTTTCTGCGTGTAATGTTGCCCGCCCACTGCCACTTAAGTTTAGCAATGTTACTGGCAATATCGGTGACCTTGGTTCGTCTGTGGATCTCCTCATTCTTGATTCGATCACGCATAGAAAGTACTATTGACTATACGAACTTATTGACGGAAAATTACACCCAGACACAGAAAAAAATTACTTTGCACAGAATAAGTCTTTACTAATATAAACCTGAAGAGTTTGTTGGTTTGGTTGAACACGTTAATCTTAGGAACTACAGATCCTATTTGAAAATTATTTTATTGTTATATAACCCAGTTATCGGGGAAGGCAATAGGCTATATATCATCACGCTACTACCGAAAGGAGCGGAGTATCAATGAAAAATTTTGCAAAAACGATAAAAAATTAGACCCTTTGAGAGTTTCCAGTGCTTGTGCTACGTAAACGATTAATGTTTTGCAAGAATAATGTATAAAACAATTGTTCATATTTAAAAATACTCAAAAAGAGTCCACGACAACATATGTTTATCTTTGAAGATTGACTCGCTATACTCTTTTTTATGGGAAAGAATTGCGCTCGTATGTTGTCCGTAACAACAGTAGACGCAGAAGTGGTTGCACGGATCGGTCAGCGTTTGATTAATTTGAAGATATATTTCTGATAACTGACATACAACGCCACCTAGTTTGAAACTAAACAGAGTTTGTACTGTAAGAACTAAACTGACTGATAAAATACTTATATACTTCTTTTATACACCCAAACTCCGACCTTAACTCTTGCAGACCATACAAACATCGGGCCACCCAGATATTGGACCCGAGACTTCAGTAGAATCATCGCATATGCTACTACTGCACCAGCGAGGCAGTCAAAAGTATTTGCCCTGGATGAGTTTCGAGCCCAGGACCTTTAGCTTAGCAGCTTAGCACTCTAGCAGTGGTGCACCTGCTTATCGATGGACGAGGGTCTGGCGAACAATACGTCCCGATTAGCGGCAATAGGCTCACCATCTATTATTTGGGACCAAAATACTGGCGGAAAGTGGACGTTTAAAATGTCTCTGCCTACCCCTTCAGGGAAACAGTCGTGATTTTATGTATGTATGTATGTTTTAATGTTCCTCGGACCTTTTTTTCTCAAATTAGTTTGGGGTCCGTTTTAAGTCTTTACGTGGTGTTACTAGACCTCAACAACCCAAGTAGTAGGCACTGTCGGAATCCATAGTTATTAAAAAATTTTTTTATATAACAACAAAAATGTCTACGTAGAACTTGCAGACAAATTTCTATTAACAGTTCATTATTACTGATAGCTTATTAGGTTTTAACTGATCTCCGAGGAGATGAAAATTATCTCTATTGGTAAAAAGTAAATATTTTACAAAAAATCTAATGAGTCTTACAGTAGTCACATATAATGTGTAACATTGACATTTTTTTTTCTTTTATTTACGACCTACCAAAGTGACTATTCTGCCTGATGGAAAGCATGAATAGAATCAAAGAGCGCTGGTCACCATACTCACTGCGAATGGGACAGTGTAGTATGGCGACTCACGATATGGCGGCCTAAGAACACAAGACATCTTACTTGTCATCTGACGGACAATCAGCACCGAACGTTCACTAATCAAATCAAATAACGCGCTCTTCTCCAGCTTCCTGTTACACACTTCCGTCCCTTTTTGCGAAGTTAGTTTGTTTAGTAAAGCAGTTGTTTGGTTATGTATATATATTGCCTAAACTTATTAGTATATGCCTTAATTTTTAAGTGTCCACTAAGATATATTTTTTGGCCATTTTACGCCCATTAGGGTTACGTGAACGTTTGTATGAAAGTACATATTTTTAAACTCGAACCATAAAATGAGGAATAAACTCACGAGCGAAGTCGCTAGTAATAATTAATTTATAAAAATACTGTAGTAATAAAAATACAACTGACAAAACTTTTATCCCAAAACCTATAATTATGATATTCCGAGACGTTGGCACAAAATGCACATAGCTATTGTACCTTATTACCAGCGACGTCTGGTTGACTTTAGAATACATCCTTACGAAGCTCGTGTGCGGGGAGGTCACCCCACGAACTCCTAAATGTCAAGGTCATTAGTACAGCGGAGAAATTCTACAGCAATGACATTTAAAACTAGAATGTCTGTGGAATCCCACCAGCAGGGAATATAGTTGGTGAGATTAATCTGGGTTATTTTTGCTAATCTGTGAATTGACGAAGAGAATTCTACGTTACTATTTCGCTGATGGATATCGACCTCTCCTTAGAAAGGAAGTTTTGGTCTATAATACCAAGTTAACCAGACGGATTGGTGTAGGGTTTGTTTCAAGTTTTCCTTCTCTTCACAGTGCTGTTATCCTGTGTAATTCGCTCCCTTAATCGATTGTTATTATTTTTTCTATATTAAGAGCTTGCCAAGTGACTCTACTCTGTTTGATGGAAAGCATGAATAGAATCCAAGAGTTGTGGTCACCATACTCATTGCAAATGCAGACAATGCAGCATGGGGACCCACACCATGGCAGGCCTGTGAGATGCTTTTTCACATCCCGCTTGGGGACGTTTTAGGTTGGTCTTCTGTGTTCTTAACCCGTCACAACATGGAGACATGTATATATATTTGGAAGGTCTGATGAGAGATGAGGTGAGTTTATCTATTAGTTTATTGAGGTAGATAGTGGGTGTGAAGAAACGTGTAAGATACTCTGACCAGGCGCAGTGATCATAGCCTGGGGAGGGCCAATACTTGATGTTTTGTAGCTGTGTATATATTATGCTGCCTCGTTGGTCTAGCGTTAGTGTATACCACTACTGATCAATACGTCTCGGATTTAATCACTCGGAACAGAGTGTACTTGACCATAATATCTCCTGCGTAATTTGCTGGTCTCCGTTGAAACCTGAAAACGAGAATTGTTATGCACAATGATAACTTCACGCATATCACGCACGGGTTTCTGGTTCCTCAATAGGCAGAACCTGTACTATGATAACCAAACTGTTGATGAACATACTTATATATTTCTAATAACATACATGTCATGATAAATTACGCCCAGATACGTAACAAATGATAGTGCTCATCAAAAAAATATTTGCCTTGAATGAGGAGGGGGGGGGGGATAGAACCGAGCACAGCAGTCATGATCACTAACCACTAGGCCCTGCTAAGTGTTTCCAGAAGAAAACTAGAAATAGCAGAATACGAAGCATTACTTCTACACTCTGTTCCTAACATACTACGTCTTACAAACGTTGATATTACTAATACGTACCCAACGTTATATCATTGTTATTGATAAGATTACATTCATCCGATTTCTCGAGTTTTGTTATTTTACAAGTGATAACTCACACGTCAAATATGTTAGAAACACGTGAAGGTCATGAACATCTGATAGAGATTGTCCTTTCTCAGAGAGACAAAGGAAATAATGTTGTTTAGAAATACTTGGGAGAGTCATGCTTCAACACATAAGAAGTCAGCTTGATGAGGATGATACTACGGAGTCGTAGAAAACGGATTTTAAGCATTTCTTTCCTTACTTTTCACTTGAGGTTACTGGAGCCCAAACCCTCCCCTGAACTCTGAATTTGGAGGAGATGTTTCATTTGTTCTTTTCCTTATAAAAAAAATTCCTTCTTCGAAAGCAGATACTCACCACCTTATACTGGCATATACTTTTATAAAAACTTCATATATATCTCACTTGACTAGTCCAAGACATTACTCACTTCAGGTGTCTAAAAAAACTTCGTTTTTTTCCTATGAGCTGACTGCTGCACTAAGAATTCACATCCAAACAGAGAACACCGCTATTAGTTTAGCAGAATTATGTTAAAATAGAACTGGGACACTCCAGGCTAAACTTGACATGGAATAGGAAAAGATTCATCTGATCGACTTGACCCCCTGGCGTTGTATACAGTGCTGACTCAAAGGAATTGTCAAAGTTAATACTGGTTGCTTCTGATAACTTTCTGCTATCAACGCGAAAACATTTGATACTCTTCTCTTGGATAATTAGCACTCCACCACTGTGTGTTTTTCAATAAACTTCGACAATTTTTCTGTTTAACTGTTTGTCACCTGCATTTCGAGACCGATGATACCTTCAATCCTGGAAAAAAAGAGCGGGGCACTTCGAGGATCTATAAATTGTGGCTTAAGTTACAGTCTACAGGCGATAGTAGTCACTTACCGTCGCAGAGCCTAGTGTGAGCTTGTTTCACATCAAGTCGCTCTCGACAGCAAGCGCTTTTGACGTTGTGATTGGTGAAGACTTTGGTGCGGGCTAATTGCAACGTCGAACGCGAGTGCCGTGTTGATGTGAAATAAACTCACACTATGCCCTCTGATCAGCGTGTTACAGGAGATCAGAATCTCCTTTCTAAGGAGAATATAATGTCCAGTAGAGCGCTATTAGAGGCTGCTAACCTTCTGCTGTGACCTTCTGATAGGTGGTCTACTCGTTCAAAGCATAAAAATATATAATTTTGTTTTTTTTTTGCAGGTTGCAATAAAAATCATAGACAAATCACGTTTAGATGAAGACAATTTAAAGAAGACCTTCAGAGAAATAACGATAATGAAGAAACTTCGACACCCCCACATAGTTAGATTATATCAGGTATGTGTAATCTTAATCTCCGAGCCTTTTTCCAAACTAGGTTAAAATCAGATTCCAGTTTATTGAGATGCGACTGAACTTCAATTTTGACGTGAAGCGACTACCATCAGACCTTCACAACCCATGTTCTAGAGCTTGTCAAACAAAAATGGGCACAGATGTTCATATGGCAATCAGGACCTATGGATTAAAGTGCTCTCCGGGGCGAGGAATAGTAGTATGTCCCCAGGGATGTGTTAAAACACCAGCATTTGTCAACTATAATTTTAATTTCCCTTACGTAATACTAACTTCATAAACCTCGCATTTTGCTGTCTGATCCTTTTTTTTTAACGTGTGGAAACCTCCTCGGACCGTCACCCCTCCGGGGTTTACGGCGGGGTGGTGTGTCGGAATCGGACCGACTAAAACCACACGGTGTGCCACTCTGTGCCTGACATAGGAGGGATCCCGGAACAGCTGTTATCACCACATCCAGATCTTGCTATCTGATCCTGAACTAGGCAGTCTGTATGGTAAGCAGACTGCTGATAAACATACTTATATATTTCTAAATACATACATATTATAGATAAATTACACCCAGACTCAGAATAAATGCTCATCACAAAAATATTTGTCCTGGGTGGGAATCGAAACTACAACCTTCGGCTTAGCAGTCAGGGTCACTAACTGCTGGTCTAGCTCTATCAGTCAAAATAATAAGAGTTACGAAAATTTATATTGCAATAGATGGACCGACGACATAGTCCGAGTCGCGGGGAACCGATGGATGCAATTGGCATCCAGTCGTACGGCGTGACATTCAAGGGGGGAGGCCTATGTTCAGCAGTGGACGTCTTCTTCAGGAGTGGATGATGATGATGATATTGCAATAAATGTTTCACAGTAAATAAAAACATGTAACTCCTAACAGCCCGCATAAGTATCTGTCCGTGGAAACGGCGTGACATTGGCAGCCATTATAGAAATTCGATAAAATAATACCAAAACTGTCCCGTGTCTTAGTTTTACTAATTAACAGAATCAGGCAGGAGCCTAGGATGTCAAGCGAGATCTATCTTGAGATGTTTCTTGTTCCAAGAGCCTTGACCATGGTAACCAGACTGCTAATAAACACATCGATTACACGATTGACTTAGTGGTTTAAGCGGTCACCACACCGCTCTCTACTGCACTGAGTGTTGTGGATTCAAACCCCACGTGAGACAACACTGTGTGATCCACAAATTGTTGATCTGAGACTGGGTGTCCTTTGCGTCCGTTTCTTGTATGTTTGTAAAGTCCCCCGCGAAACAGGATTTATTCAGGAGAAAGATATTGTAGATACATTATACCCAGCCGCAACATGTAACCGTATTCCTCTTACAGTTATTTTTAACTGCCTCAGTGCAGCGGTAGTGAATGCGACTGCTGTGCTTGAGGTCTCGGGTTCGATTCTCGAGTCGGACCAAATGTTTGTATGATCTGCAAATATTTGTTTCAAAGTTTGGGTGTTTTCTTTGTAAAATATGCATGTATTGCCAAAAAAAAGGATATAAGTATTCTATCAGTCAGTCTAGTTATCATAGCACAAACTCTGCTTAGTTTGAAACTAGATGACGTTTTGTGTCAAACGTCCGAAATATTTATTTTTATTATTTCTAGGAATCGAATCCATGCGTTCTGATGGATACGGTTTGTGTCTTACTGTTCTTGGTCCTTAACACCGGAAATCCAGATCATTTTGCGTGATGGATGCCTCTTTTATGAGGTGTGGTTTCATATCAAAGTACTGGCTCGAAGGACCAGTTTTATAATTCTGTGAATAATTTGATTTCAGGTTATGGAAAGCAGTCACACAATATATCTAGTAACAGAATATGCGCCCAATGGAGAAATATTTGGTAAGTTGGATATGGTTTTATCTGAGATATATTTTTTTGATATCAGATTTGTTTTGTGGATCTTCTGAGCATACATACACACAAGTATTTATTGATCAGCTCTTGTCTTAAGGTTATGAGAAAAACTTAAATTTTTTCAAGGCCACCGTAGTGTGGGTCGCCATACTGCAGTGGCATGAATAGAAGTAAAAAGAAAAAATGTGAGATACCTACCTTCAAAGTAGGGGGTGGGATTAGCTATGAAGGTATTACTACATTTTGGATAAGGTCGTGGTAACGCAGTATGGTGGCACACACATGGCACCTAGCCCGCTATATTGTGGGTCACCATACTGCATTGTCTGCATTTGTAATGAGTATGCTGACCACTTGGATTCTATTCGTGCTTTCCATCAGGTAGAGTAGTCACTTTGGCAGACACTAAATAAAAAAAAATACGTTGTTTGAGAATTTGAGCTACTAGAAACTTAAATTTACTTTATTTAAATAAAAAACAGTTCCTTCTACTTTACTGCCTCATTGGTCGGTTAGCGTATGCGACTACCGATCAAGAGGCATCAGGTTCGATTCCAGGGTCGGGCCTAGAAATGTTATTATAGAAATGCTTAATAACAACCAGGAGTTGGTAGTTGAGGTCTTAACCCTCGTGCCTCGGAGAGCACGTAAAACCGTTGGTTTTGCATCTGATCTCTCCGGAAAGGTTGACCGTCTGGATTGTGAGAGTTAGGGAACAGAGAGTGCACTTGTATTTGTGCACTATAACTTCTGTGTATTTGGTCGGTCTGCGATGAGACTGGCCACCGTGGTCGACTTCGTCTAAAAGTGCATCTACTTTACGTTTACCAAGCTCATTTTGACACTTTTTTTCCACATCTCAAACACTGCCATCTCAAACCAGGTAGAGCCTGTACTATTGTCACCAGACTGCTGGTAAATATGATCATTTATTTCTAAATATATGCATGTTGTAAATAAACTTCACCTACACACAGAATAAACTATCGTGCTCATTACACAATTCATTATCTTGGGTGGGGAATCGAACCCACAACCGCTTAGCAATCAAACTTAGCTCTTACGTTTGTTTCTAGATCACCTCGTAACACGCGGTCGAATGACCGAAGCGGAAGCGGCGAGAGCGTTTGCACAAATGGTGGCAGCGGTGGGCTACTGCCACTCAAACGGAGTGGTACACCGGGATCTGAAAGCTGAAAATTTACTGCTGGATAAGAATATGAATATTAAAGTAAGTGTAGCGTTAGGTATGAAACTTAGTACAGCGCCATCTAGTGGTAACTAACCGAATCACTAGTAAATACTGTTCCTGTATCGCGCAATCAAAAATCTCGTTTAGATTTGTGGAATACCCTAACGGGTAGCCTAACGGCTGCCGTCTAAAGGCTCCACAGAAGTGCGTTATTATCGGACGGCAATATCGCATAGACAATATTATCGCAGCAGTGTGTAACTTCGTAACCGTTCTAACGAAAAATAGGGAAAGGGTAAATGCACTATAAAAGAAAAGGTAGGTAAGAGGAGGTATTTAATGGTAGGAAACGGTCACTTGATGAGACCCAAGTAGAACACGAACAAAAAGTCTACTTTCCCTTTTTTGGTTAACCAGAACATTTCGTTTTACAGCTAGCAGACTTCGGCTTCAGCAATGAATATACAGCAGGCTCACCCCTCGCTACCTGGTGCGGGAGTCCGCCATACGCAGCCCCAGAACTCTTCGAAGGGAGGCAGTACGATGGACCGAAAGCAGACATTTGGGTAAGGATTTTTTAACTAGCTAAGAATATGTAGCAAACTTTTGTAGGCTGACTTTCTGCGGCAAAGAATTTGCTGCAAATAGTATGTTTTTTTTTCTGAACTTACAAAAGTCGACTTACAACAGCAAATATACAGGGGAAGTTAATACAAGTGTGTCAAAAAATAACTCCTAACATATCATTAATATAAAAGTATAATTCTGTGAGAGTGTTTGCTGTCTTTTCATTGATTTTGTATGTAGGCATTTAGTCAGTTGACGAGCCGGCCAGTCGACTCATAGTTACACGATCAACTAATTCATTTACAATATACATTTCTGTCATTGTCAACCGCCTCGGTGGCACAGCGGTAGTGAATGCGACTGCTGTTATTGAGGTCTCGGGTTCGATTCCCGGGTCGGGCCAAATGTTTGTATGATCTGCAAATATTTGTTTCGAAGTTTGGGTGTTTTCTATGTATTTACAAAAAAAAGTATCAGTCAGTCTAGTTATCATAGCACAAGCTCTGCTTAGTTTGAAACTAGATGACGTTGTGTGTCAAATGTCCTAAATATTTATATATTTATTATTTTCTTAACGTATCCTCTATCACCACACGATGTGATCCACGGTTTTGTCGCTGATCCACGTTTGTTGCTGTATTTTGCTCATCCTACGGCAATATTACATTTTTGGTAGCCTATGTGATATTCCATTTATAATCTATCTATGTGCTAAATGTCATCCAAATCCACAAACAACCATACATCCTCATAAACTTTCGCATTTATAATATGCACCTTCAAATATTACTTACCATGTCTGCAGCTTAGTTACATAATATTTACGAGTACATTTAATTCAGTGGGTAGTAGACGAGCGGACCGGCTCGACCGGGGCAGTACTACCCTCCCACAGAAGACCAACCTAAAGCGACAGCATCCGTGCTGTCGTGTTTCGTTGGTGAGTGTGAGACCGGAGTCCCATTGATGCAGGGGTGACAGTTATCGTGATAACCGTGTAAGCCTTACACTGTCACGATGACTGTCATGCCTTTTACGTCTCCAAGCGGGGTGTGAAAAAGCATCTCACAAGGCCGCCATAGTGTGAGTCACCATACTGTATTTTCTGCATTTGCAATGAGTGTGGTGACCTCAACTCTTGGATTCTATTCATACTTTCCATGAGGCAGAGGCAGCAAAAAAATTGTTTTGTATATTATGGGTAAAAGAACGAACACTATGTTGTTTTGAGTGTAGGGTAGCGTAGAAGGCAACAGCGCAGGTTCACACAGGGCCACGCAGACGCCTCGTCACTACGTGGCGCAGTATGTCACTTTGCTCTCCGAATGACGCGTTTAGATATTAACTGTTTTCTGTCATACTTCTCTCCTCATTCGTTCTGCATGTTCTAACTTCAGACCTATTGTAACTATAACTTGTGATGGGTAAGGACAAATGATACAGTCGTTATAGTGAAAACATTTTTTTTTAAGCACTCAACATACTTACAATAGCAAGTAATAAAAATAGTATTTAGCGATTATCTAATTAATTAGGACTTTATCAGTTTATCTGTCGAAACATCGTGTAATTTTCATTACTATCTTACTTAAGTTTCTATCTGTTATGGTACGATACTTAGATTACATGTATTAAAGTCATAATCTAAATAATAACATACCTAAATAATAATAATTTTAGAGGTAGTAGAGCCACGCTGATTTCAGCACGAAAGGACCGACCAACCTAAAGCGACAGCATCCATGCTGTCGTGTTTCGCTGGTGAGCGCGAGGCCCATCATGCAAGGGTGACAGTTGTGGCGTGTGTAATACAATACAACGATGACTGTCACGCCTTTTATGTCCCCAAGTGAGGTGTGAAAAAGCATCTGACAAAGCCGCCATACTGTGGCTCAACATACTGCATTGTCTGCATTTGCAATGAGTATGGTGACTACAACTCTTGGATTCTATTCATGCTTTCTATCAGGCAGAGTAGTCACTCTAGCAAGCTCTTAGAATAAAAAAAATGTTTATGACGTGGCACATCTCACACACGACTGTCTAATCCTGAATTTGACAGACCCTGTGGTTTAAGCAGACTGCTCATAAACATGCATCTGTAAGTGCATCACGTCACATCAGTCACGTGATTGTGCTCATCACGTAAAATTTGTCCTGGGTGGAAATAGAGCCCAAGATTTCTTGCTTAGCAGTGAAGACCAGAGTCCAATGCACCATCAGACCAATCAGTGTGAATAAAAAGGAAATAAATGATAACTCAAGAATTTTATCTCTTTAATGACTGGTGGGAATGGAACTCTAGATTTCTCGCTTACGAGTGAAGACCAGAGACCAAGGGACCATCAGACCAGTCAATCAGAATCAAATCAACCTATCGCCATCTACTGCTGAACAAAGGTCTCTCCCAAGGAGTACCAACCATGTCGGTCTTAAGCAATTCGCTTCCATCTGCTACCAGCCACCTTCAGACTAGTCAGTTTGGATAAAAATGAAATAAATAATAATTGAAGAATTCCATCTCTTCAATGACTTCCTCGGGTTTAAGCCCATTTATCCAGTCAATTGGTCTTAGTTACAATGGCCTCATGATATATCTAACGGGTCACTTCGACCGGAGTTGTACCACGACCACGACATATAACCACTGTTATTGAAGACCGAGGTCCCCTCTCCCCTCATTTACTGGGCGCTTAATGGGTGGTAATACACTTGTGTCCCTAGAGCTTCATATGCACGTGTTGGCTAATTTGATGGTTTGGTCCACTTTAATAGTTGAAAAAGGTAGCCATGATTAATTTTTTTTTTTATAAAGTACTAGCTGGCCTTCGTAACCTCGTCTGCGTCTCCTATTGGTAGTAGCGTGATGTTATATAGCGTGAACGAATTTGTTTGCCATAAAAAAGGTAATAGGGAACCAACTTTAAGAGATAGCCGTATGCTCTCACAGACTTTTAATAATAACTAGCTGACCCGGCAAACGTTGCTTTGCCATATAAATTATTTCTAAGTAATTTGAGCGGGAGGAAAAATGATACAATTACTAAAATGGCTATTAAAAATAAGGGTTGATCGTAGAAGGGTGAAAATTGAGGTTTGTATGTATTTTTGTATGTTGTATCATAAAAAAATAGAAATTAAAAATTTTGTCTAAAAAATAAAAAAAAAATTTAGGGTTGTACTACCCCTAACATTTAGGGGGATGAAAAATAGATGTTGGCCGATTCTCATAGATACCGGATAAGCACAAAAAATTTTATCAAAATCGGTCAAGCCGTTTCGGAGGAGTATGGCAACGAAAACTGTGACACGAGAATTTTATATATTAGATATTAAACTATAATCGTGTACGCAGCTCACGCAATGAAAGCCTTCAAAAGGGATAATTTTCTCCCCATTTTTGCACACATTTTTCATTGACTCTCAGCTCCTCTTCGTTACAACGTGGTGATATATAGCCTTTAGCCTTTCACACTGGAAGAGCTATTCTAATCGGACTAGCAGTTCTTAATCTATATGAATAGCCTGCCAAAGTGACTCTACTCTGCCTGATGGAAAGCATGAATAGAATTCAAACAGTTGTGGTCATCATATTCATTGCAAATGTAGACAATGCAGTGTGGTGACCTCACATCATGGCGGCCTAGACAGATGCTTTTTCACGCCACGCTTGGGGACGTAAAAGGTATGACAGTCATCGTGGCAGTCTAAGGCTCACACAGTTATCACGATAACTGTCACCCCTGCATCAATTGGCCTCCGATCTCGCACTCACAACCGAAACACGACAGCACGGATGCTGTCGCTTTAGGTTGGTCTTCTGTGAGAGGGTAGTACTGCCTCTATCGAGCCGGCCCGTTCGTGCTAAAATCAGCGTGGCTCTACTACCTATATTCTTAAGATTAGTGCGTTCTACCAAATAAACAAATTCTTCATTTTTATAATATTAGCATAGATATATTTTTGTTGACAGTCGTTAGGAGTGGTACTATATGTACTGGTGTGCGGTGCGCTGCCGTTTGACGGCAGTACCCTCCACGAGCTGAGGAATGTGGTCCTCAGTGGGAAGTTCAGGATACCGTATTTTATGTCTCAAGGTAAGTTACATTCGCTACAAAAAAATGTTATACGAATATATATATATTATATATATTACGAATATATATTACACTAGCTTACCCCACGAACTCTGTTATAGTTTACGCCTTATAGTCAATAAATAATCAGATTTTTTTTTTTACTGAAACCCGTTCTAACGGGAAAAAACCCGGATAATCCTATGTCCATCTCCTGGTTCTATGCTACCTCCCCACAAATTTTCAGCTAAATCCAGCCGTTCTTGAGTTATAAGTGGTGTAACTAACACCACTTTCTTTTATATATATAGATACCCACACACACTCAGTTTTTAGTTTTAAAAGAGATGGAGAAGACGTACAGCCGTCGTCCATGCCCTCAATCTTTCCACTCGTGTTGGATAACCATTCCATCGGATTGTGAAAGTGAGGGAACAGAGAGTGCACCTGCGTTTGCGCACACACTTACGCACTTATATTTACTACGTAGTTGATTGGTCTCCATGATTGGCTAGGAGTACATTCTATTACTATTCTTATTCAAGTATTTAAAAAAAGTTACTACACTAAAAAACCAGTAAAATGGCTGCCAAAATTCACATTAATTCGAGTAACATCACATACCCATAACCAGTGTAATAACAACACTTATATTTGACAGAATGCGAGCACCTGATCCGTCACATGTTAGTGGTTGAACCTGAAAAGCGACTGTCTTTGCGAGGGGTGGCGCGACATCGTTGGCTCGGAGCCCACCAGCCTGGCCCTGGACCTGGGCCCTGCGGTATGTTTCTCTTCATCAATTGCCTTTAATAGTCCACTGTTGGATGTAGGTCTCTCTGGTGTAGAATTTGTTTCATGTTTTCCTTTTGTCTGCAGTTTGGTAAGAGGTTTAAAAGAGAGAATTTACCCGCGGATGGTGCCCGCTTTAGTGCTAGGAGGGATCTGGATGTCGTAATGACAGCTGTTCCCGGATCCCTTCTATCTCAGGCACAGAGTGGCACACCATGTGGTTTTAGTCGGTCCGATTCCGACACACCACCCCGCCGTAAACCCCAGTGGGGCGACGGCCCGAGGGGGTGTTCTTCTTTTTGCAGTAATGTTATCTTACGTAGTTTGTTCTTTAGTCGCCTCTTACGACACCCATGGAATGAATAGGGGTGGTAACACTGTGTGTTCTTTACCACGCGGACATTTTACTTTGTAACAAACAATTTTTCTCACAAAACACAAAGTGTTTGCTACAAATACTCCGCAGCAAACCACTTACTAACAAATTATTTACCGCAAACTATTATTTAGTATTTCTCGTGGTATATTCAGTATGTATGTCTCCGTAGAGCTGTCGACGGGCGCTTGCGCGTGCCACAGTGCGCGTGAGATGGACGCGGAGGGAGCTCGTGACACAGTCATCGCGCATATGCTCACTCTGCCCGGCCTCACGCATCAGCACATCGAACAGGTAACCCCTTTCCCTCCATCGAATCTAACCCTTTTTTTGACAACCCCCCCATTAGGACATTTACCATGTTAGAAGGGTTCCAAACAGGTGTAGCAGTAACATTGCTTACCAGCTTCCTAGCTAATGTCCACCACTTCATCTAAAAACCTCTCCTCATCCCGAATTTCTCCTTGTTACTTTACTTTATTCCGACGTTCTATCTATTTCTACATAGAGATTGAGCAAAAGTGATTCAGCAGTTTAGAGACTAAAAAATTAACAGGTCAGACATACAGTATACTTTTGAATTATCGCTTTCTATAGTATGTGATTATGTTGAGTTATTTTTATTTATTATTATTACCACTTATCATTTCAACCAATTTCCTTTTTTTTATCGCATTTAGTACGAATCAATAAAAAAGTTTTTGTTTTAAAAATCTACTAAAATGGTAGAATTTCGTCAAATGGGGTAACACTAGTGTTTATATTTGTTGGCAGGCCATACAAGAAGACCGCTTCGACCACATATCAGCGATATACCACCTGTTGATGGAGAAGCTACAGCAGAGGTCCAGCGCCAGGAACAGTCTCCAACATAGAGGTATGGTCACTCATACTTGAATACTCTCTGTATTGGTGTAAGTGGTTTTTGCAGTTCTCTTCTGCCTTCTGAACCCTTCATTTAAAGTAGACAGATGAGTTTTGGGCCACGGCAATCTTACTCGGTCAGAATCTACGAAAGGATTATTCAGCTCCAATCAATTTCTGCCAAAGCATGGCTCTCCCACTAACTAATGTGACAGTCAGTCCCACCCGCAGCTATACAGTACTACCCCTCACTTCACTCGTATTTTGATATCTACTATCGCTAGAGTAGACAAAGCGTTCCCTTGCGTACTCTAGCTAGCGCCTTTTCTCCTCCCCTTCTCTTTAGAGTTTCAAAGCACTCTCGTTTATTATTATTAAAAATACCAAAGGATTCTATTTTCTATGTATGATCTATGTAGTTAGTTTTATCTAGTTTCTATGTATATAGTCGCCAAGATTTGGAACGACCTTCCTTTAACAGCCCACTGCTGGACATCCACTCTTTAGAAAGGTTTTGGCCTACTATACCACGCTGGCCAGACGGGTTGGTATAGGGTTTGTCTCAAATCTGGATGTCGTAATAACAGCTGTTCCCGGATCCCTCCTATCTCAGGCGCAGAGTGGCACACCGTGTGGTTTTAGTCGGTCCGATTCCGACACACCACCCCGCCGTAAGCCCCGGTGGGTGACGACCCGAGGGGGTTTCCACACGTTAAAAAAAAAAAGGGTTTGTTTTCCTTCTTTTGTTTTGTTCAAGTTTTCCTTCTTTTCTCTTCTTCTTCTCTTTGCAATGATATGCGTAGTCTGCTCCGTTAGTTGTCTCTTATGACCCTCACGGGATGAATAGGGTTGGTGACACTTCGTATTATTGATCTGTAACCACACGGACGGTGTTTGTAAAAACAATGAATCTATCCGTAACTTATTCGTTTTCAGACTCCCTGGATTCCACAACGGGTCAGCCACTTGATCTCACAAACTGTAAGGTAAGAAATTTTAACTGGATCTTGATTTGTAACAGATTGGCAAAGACAAGCTTGGATGGTTTGGTCACGTAGAGAGGATTCGTCATAGAAAACTCGCGAAAGATATTTCTAGTCGCCCACCGGAACAGTTATCGACCAATTTGATGGGATTTTGAAGAAGGGTCATGTAGAAAGTAGCAGAAACCGGCGACCATGCAGAGATTGGTGAATGTGGACCAAGCAAAAGAGATGTGTCAGGACCGTAGTTAGTGGAAATCAATAACCTCTACCTACCCCTCTAGGAAATACGCGTTATGTACGTACGTGCTCGTCGGCATGCACGCACGACTTATAAATGTGGATGAAGCAATACAGGTGTGTCAGGACCTTAGTTAGCGGAGACCAATTGTCTCTGCCTACCTCTCTGGCAAATAGGCTTTACTTTAAGTATGTATGTATAACAATAACAATATATTTTTCCTAAATGGTCTTATAATCTATTCACTATAAGAAAATAAGGACGCATCGATCCAGCTTCGCCCCTGAACTAAAATTTGACAATTCTTAAAACTTGATCGTATGCAAGAAAATCGATTAAAAAAAGATTACATACAATAATATCGATTGAAAGTTGAAAAATCGAGTTGTAGATAATCGATGCTTGAATCGATTATTGTTACGTAAACTTGATAGTGTAAAAGTGCATGATGTCCCTACCATTATTAACAATTAAGTTATTATAGTACTGAAGTTCTCTTCTAAATCCTTCTAGAACTTAGAAGAAGAACAAATGGACGCAGAAGACTCCACATCGCAGGACTGCCTCGTGATAGTCCCTTGCGAGCCGGTCGACTATCTAACAGACCAGCCTGAAAATCTCGAGAAGGTATGTAATATTATGTACTAGATGATCTGATGGTAAGCGGTTACCATCATTCATGTAACTAAGAGTCAAAACTGCTTTAAAAGAACCGAATTTTTATGTAGAGCCACGCTGATTTTAGCACGGACGGGCCGGCTGGACCGGGGCAGTACTACCCTCCCACAGTAGACCAACCTAAAGCGACAGCATCCGTGTTGTCGTGTTTCGTTGATGAGTGTGAGACCGGAAGCCCATTGATGCAGGGGTGACAGTTATCGTGGTAACTGTGTAAGCCTTACACTGTCACGATGACTGTCATGTCTTTTACGTCCCCAAGCGGGGTGTGAAAATGCATCTTACTAGGTCGGCCTAGTGTGGGTCACCATACTGCAATGTCTGCATTCGCAATGACTATAGTGACCACAATTTTTTGGATTCTATTCATGCTTTCCATCAGGCAGAGTAGAGTCACATTGGCAGGCTCTTCATATAGAAAAAAAAACTCAGTATGAGCATTATTACTTTTTCTAACTTCCTGCCCCCTTATAACCAAATGGATTTTAGGTAACCACACTAGTGTGGTTTTATGTACTACCAAAATGACTGTACCTTACCTGATGGATAGCACGAGCAGAGTCCAACAGCCATGATCTTTCTAATCATAAATAAAAACGTCTGAACATTTTCATCCCTGCTGTTGGGGTGAACAGAAGAAAATATCCAAAAACCTCTACCAACTCGATTAGTATAATAGTTTCTATGCGCCTGCGCCGGTAGCGATAGTCGGAAAAAAATCTACAGTGACCCTACCATTGGGGATATTTCAGTAGGGGATACATGAAACAGGTGCTGAATTCTACAGTTCCAAGTACTTTGACAGCCTCCCCTCTAATTGATAATATCAGTCACTCCAAAACAAAACAGCAGGAGTTTCTGTGACGTTGTGACAATGGCAACAGTTTGACAGCTTCTTTCTGGTGAGAGTCGCCACGATTTGGAACGACCTACCTGGGTCTGTTTTTCCTGATGAGTTGAACTCTGGAGCCTTTAAGAGTAGAATGAAGAGGTTTCTTCTAGATGGGCGTGTATCACCTTCATCTACACTTTCCATCAGGTGAGATGGAAGACAAACGCCTATTCTATTACAAATATATATGTATATGGAGGGACGTGTGTCATATCCCTCCGACACAAAGGGAGGATCCTCCGACCAGGCGAGGTGATCATGCCTGGCGGGTCACGGCCCAACGGTTGATGTTGGGATGTTGTATATATGCTAATTGCCACGCGAATCTCTATATCGCGATACAGGATTAGTAGTTGCATTGTAGTTCATTACATTCATACGTTTCGTTCAAACTTCGTAGTTCGATGTATCTTCGCTAGATGGTGCTGTTGTATATTTTTCTTTGTGTTTTTATGTAGAAGCCGCTACATATATATATATATATATATAATGGCAATTATTCAGTGTGCAAAAACTAGTATTGTAGATTTTGAATGTAAATAATTTTATTACAGTTCGGTTCCATATCGGTACCTTCAATCGAAGAACCACCCCCTCAAACCATCCAGACCAGCTCGCAGGAAACCCACGCCACCAGGAGACACACTGTGGGTCCAGGGGACTGCAGACACACACAGGTTAGTACCGAAATGGACTTCTTGTCATTATGACGTGTGATTGTCATAATTATTGACTGCACGGGTGGGCTAGTGGTTTAAGCCGTCGCCACACCGCTCTCTACTGCGCTGGGTGTTGTGGGTTCAAACTCAGATGGGACAACACTTTTTGTGATTCACAAATTGTTGTTCCGAGTCTGGGTATTCTTTGTGTCCGTTTCTTGTATATTTGTAAAGTCCGCTGTGAACCACGATATATGCCTACTACCTACGTTTTCATCTATACATATATATATAAATAAAATTTGAGTGCCTGTTTGTAATAATGAATTAACGGATTTTTACTACATGCATATGAATATACACACGATATATACACACACATGTCGAGGGTACCGACTTCGCTATGCCGATAACAGCTTAACCTGATCTCCAAAACACGGATGTGAACATTGCCAACTGCCATAACTGTAACATCCGAGACCTCGGCAGTTACATGCTAACCGATATAATAACCTATAGTCACCGTAGAGGGAACGGGTCTCATGTCCCTCCCACACAAAGGGAGGATCCTATGACCAGGCGAGGTGATGGCTGGCGGCCGCGGCCCAACGATTGATGTTGGGATATTGTATATATGTTAATTGCGACGCGAATCTCTGTTTCGCGATACAGGATAGTAGTTGCTTAGTAATTCATCATACTACGTAGTTCAATGTATTATCGCTAGATGGCGCTGTTGTATATTTTTGTTTATGCTAAATGTAAAAGTCGCCACCCTCCTACGAAACTGTAATGTGTTTTATTTGTTCCAGGCTAGCGAGTTGGGAGTGTGTGGAGCGGCGGTCTCTGCCGACCTCCGACCCTCTCCCCTCTACGTGTCTGCACACTTTAATGTGAGTCACCAACCATCTCTAACATATCTCACAAACTAATCAGATGCTGTACTATGGTAACCAGACTTATATATTTCCAAACACTCATATGTCTGTGTGGTGACGAATTAAGAATACATAGTGTTACCACCCCTATTCATCCCGTGCGTGTCGTAAAAAGTGACTAAGGGAACAAAGTATACAAGACAACATCATTACAAAGAGAAGGAAAACTTGAAACAAACCCTATTCCAACCCGTCTGGCCAGCGTGGAGTAGTAGGCCAAAACTTTCTCGCTAAGGAGAGGCCTATGTCCAGCAGTGGACTGTTAACAGCTGTTGATGATGATGATGATGAAACACTTATATTTTATACTTAAATTGCACACGAACTTAGCAAATGACGCACAAACTTCATCACACAATGGTAGATATACGCTCTCGAGCTACACCGTTCGGCTCTTCTTTCCTGTGTACTCTGAACTACTTAACTCTAACTACTTTCCTGAACTCTCTACCAGAGCACATGTTTCCCTCTCACTATAATCCCGGATCTTTTAAGCGGGGCGTGAAAAGCATCTTACTATGCCGCCATAGTGTGGGTCACCATACTGCATTGTATGCATTCACAATGAGTATCTCAACCATCACTCTTAGATTTTATCATGCTTACCATCAGACTGAGGTGTCATTTTGGCAGGCTCTATATTAACCGTTTCACGGTGACATTGTGGTTGACTTGATAAGAAATAAAACTAACACGATAAATAAAAACTGAAGTGTGTTGTGTATCGTGTCAATGTTTGAGCTCGATTGGTACAGTAATTTTTGAGATTTGATACATATTAGGGCGTTTCAAAAAAAAAAATTTTTTTTCTCGGAACCAGGCTCTAAAGTTTCGTTTACATGCCAAAACAGGCCTCTGAAAATATGAGCCCTTAATATTAATATTTAGGTAGTCCGCATCGCACTTTTCTATTTCCCATAAGAATAACACAGGAAAAAAAAAATTTTTTCTTCTGATTTTTATAACTAACGAACGATAAATTGCATTGTAATACCTCTTATGCATTTTGTAGAGAATTGAACGCTCTACAAAAAGGTCTGATGTCACAAAAGTGCGATGCGGACTACCTAAATATTAATATTAAGGGCTCATATTTTCAGAGGCCTATTTTGGCATGTAAATGAAACTTTTGAGCCTGGTTCCGAGAAAAAATATTTTTTTTTTTTTTTGAAACGCTCTGATGCATATACAAACCAACTTGGTTTTTTTTTTCAATACATAGATTGATTTTCAATAAAAAGTACCTGGAAATTGATCTTTGCTAGGTATTTTTTGTGATAAATCGTGTTTTAGGATAAACGCGGATAAAACAACGTTTTCTAAATATGTAACCTAGCTAGATCGATTTATCGCCCCCGAAACCCCCTGTATACTAAATTTCAAGAAAATCGTTGGAGCCGTTTCCGAGATATATATATATATTTATTTTAATATATATAGTTAAATAATCTATATATATATATATATATATATATATATCTCGGTATTAGATTATTTAACAGCCTGTCAATAACGAGGAATATTTGTATCCGTAGCAACAAACCTCCCCTAACGTGTCCATGCTGCCGAACACAAATCTGGCGGCTAAGCTGCCTGCTGTTCAGCACCAGCCTCCGAGATACTTCAGCGTTAAGGATCAGCATCTCCTGAAGCCACCACACGCTATGCAGAGTCAAGGTAACCACAGGAAGTACTGTCAAATTTATATATAAAAATGAATTACTGTTCGTTAGTTTTACTAAAACTCGGGAATGGCTGGACCGATTTGGATAATTTGGTCTGGAAAAGTAATAAAAATAACAATTTCTTGCAATAGATACAGACAAAGTTGTGCGGGACAGCTTGTAATTATATATTAAGATATTGTGTCACTGTGTTTGTAGTTACACTCCCTGAAACAGCTTGACTGATTTCATTTTTTTATATGTTTGTAAGGGATGCGAATAAATCGTAAAGTATTTTTTACCCTCTTACCCCCAACTATCAAGACAAGACAAACAATTCGCTAGTGAATTGATGTTATTATAAGAAAGAGGGCCGGGTGTACAACATGACATCACGATTCGCGTGAGCTTGTGTCCCCCCCTTTAATTCAAAGGGGTAAGTTCGACCAGGTAAGGTAATTTCGCCTGGCGATGGTATAACAGTTGGTACATTTAGTAATTGGTGCAAGAACTTTAGTTGTGGGATACAGGATTAGCAGTTGCTCCGTAGTTCAGTATGTCTTCGTTAGATGGCGCTGTAGTATATTTTTGTATTATTGTTTGTGAAAGTCGCCATAAATGGAATCGTTTGGAGTTAATTTCAATATAAATCTATTATTTGATATAGCGTCAACTTTTGGCCGGCGAGCATCGGACGGAGGGGCCCACGTACCTCGCGGCCGGGA
Source organism: Hypercompe scribonia (assembly GCA_949316085.1). Classification (NCBI taxonomy): domain Eukaryota; kingdom Metazoa; phylum Arthropoda; class Insecta; order Lepidoptera; family Erebidae; genus Hypercompe; species Hypercompe scribonia. The sequence goes on from OX438997.1 coordinate 9,059,585, forward strand.
GCGGGACTGTTGTCATTCTGCGCCTACGCATCATGTAAGTAGTTCTTGTTTTAAATACAATAATACTTATTACCACATCCTCTTTTCTCAGAAGAGTTCTGTGTTAGGTGGGTAAGCAGAAGTCTATAATACACCTACATGTAATAAGAGTGTGCATTTTATTAAATTAATGAGACATAATGGGAACCTCTTGAGAACCTGGGAACCTTAATAGACAAACTATACCAAGATATAAAATGTATGTCCTGAATGGTAATCGAACCCACGAACTTTGATTTAGCAGTCATGACCACTAACCACTAGGCCTTCGATAGTTGATGAACAGACCATTTTTGTGCGTCTAATGTTGGCCCATTGTTGGCCCTTTCTAAGAGGCCTATGTCCAGCAGTGGACTGTTAAAGACTGTTGATAGCATAAAGATGTATTTTCATATTAATTTTTAATTCCTTAGGTGTCAGACAGTGGGACTCCCGCAAGGGCTGAAAACCCCGATCAGAGCGAGGAACAATCCACCGATTCCACGTACAACAGTAACCTATGCAGGTGAGGACACACTATTTCCAACTAGACCAGACCAGGTTGGAGACTCTGTTCCCTCACCCTTACAATCCTATGAAACGGTTATTCAGCACGACCGGAGAGAGATCAGGCGCAAGACCGGGGTTAAGACCCCAACTCCCAAGCTCTGGACCGGTTCACAGTATTTCTGTAACCGGCCAAAATTCACTTTTAACATAACACTTTTTGACCCGACCCGGGATGCGAACCTGAGATCTCTTGATCGGCAGTCGCACATATTAACCCTCAGACCAACAAGATAGTTATTAATAATAACCTGACAAACTCACACACGGCCATCAGATCCCCAACTAGACAGACCCTGTACTATGGTAACCAGACTGATAAACATGCTTATATGTCGCTTAATACTGAAAAAAAAATAGTTCTCATCATACGATCACTTGTCCTGGGTGAGAATTGAACCCACTACCAAGAGTCAAGGTCACTAACCACAAATCTGACATTAATCCTCAACCTCGGAGCCTTTTCCTAAACTATCTTGAGGTCGGCTTTAGGTCTACTACGATACGGTTGAAATTCGATGTGTTAAATTGCCAAAAATTTTGAAGACAATATTACCCTCCCCCCCTTTTTTTTTCTGTGCGGAAATCCCCCCGTATACCACCTACTGGTGGTTATGTCGGACTCGAACCGACCAAAAACCGCACGCCGTCTCAGGTACCAGTAGTCGGGGAATCAGGTGTACCCTAGGAAGGAAATCCCTGAGAGTTTTAAACCATGACAACATTATTATTTACGTGGCTTGTAAGGGAAGATGTTACTTTTGACAGTTTAACATGTTTACCCTGACCACACCCTCCCCTAGTAAGTAGGAGAGAGTGATAGTCAGTCCCATGGTCTGATACAACACTCGGCAGGTACATGCTGACTCGTGGGAGCAGCAAGCGACACACGATGGCCACTCCTGAGGATGCTGCCAACGTCTCCTCGGTCTGCAACTCTGGTACCATGGTGAGTATACTCTTCATTGCAGGTTCGACTCCCATTTGACACTGTCTTCATCCCGTGACTCAGAGAGCATATTACACAAGACAACAGCCTTGCAAAGATAAGGAAAACTTGAAACTAATCCTATACCACCCGTCTGGTCAACGTAGTATAGTAGACCAAAGCCTCCTTTCTAAGGAGACATCTATGTCCAGCAGTGGGCTATTAGATGTACTCACTTATAGAATAAAGTAAGTTGGAAGGGTCAATAACAATATTTGTGACTAGCATATGCTTAAGCTAGTCACAAATATTGGTGGTGATAAACATGCTTACATATCACTAAATACATACAAGTACATATCATAGATAGATTACATCCGAGCATAGAACAAATTGTCACAAAAAAAAATTCCATGTGACAGATTAAGAATACATAGTGTTACCACCCCTATTCATCCCGTGGGTGTCGTAAAAGACGACTAAGGGAACAAAGTATGCAAGACAACATCATTACAAAGATAAGGAAAATTTGAAACAAACCCTATACCAACCCGTCTGGCCAGCGTGGAATAGTAGGCCAAAACCTCCTTGCTAAGGAGAGGCCTCTATGTCCAGTAGTGGACTGTAAAAGGCTGTTGATGATGATGTTGATAGAACAAATGGTCGTGCTTATCACGCAACTATTTTATCCTTTTGACCTAAGACAGCTTAGCAGTCAGTACCTCTAACCACTATTAGTGAAAGACATAAAAATCATCCAATCCTTTTGAAGTTTATCTTGTTCCGACAGGTGTAGCTGCAAAACCCGTAACAATTATCATATATATTTTTTTCTCCACCCACAGCCGAGTACATCCCCATCTTCTACCAGCAGCATCAGAGTGAGACGAACTGGTCTTCTTACAGTCACGGAACGACCACCAGGTTTGTGCCAACGATGACCCTTAATATAGAGATGTTTAGCATTGTTGTGCTCGCTTTATATAGAAATTATTTATGGTATACCATAGACGGAGACAGCTTACCATAGAGTAAATTCACGTAGGTCGACGTGGTCACGTGACGTGAGAGCTTGAAATGTACACATAGCACAAATCTAAAGTAATGCGCACTATATATAGCAATTTTTATTAATGCGCGTCTTCGGACCATTCAAATTAAAAAAAAAATTGGAAAGCCAAAAATAACAATTTAAAAAAAAAATAAGAATGTTTATTTGGTGCCAAATTACAACATTATACACCAAAATTACCTGTAAACGATGTACAGTATTGTATTACTGAAGGCACTTATGTATATCAGTTCCCAAACAAAGCCTGTAGCTCAAGCCTGTATCTTTCAGTTAACGTAGTGTATTTGATTTATTGATGTAGACACGATTCTTCAAATAACCCCATAAAAAGAAGTCTGCTGGGGATAGATCAAGACTTCTAGGTGGCCATGGAATGTCGCCTCGTCTGGAAATCAGCCACTCGGAAACATGTCTTTGACCACCGGAAGGGACTCATTGGATGTGTGACAAGTGGCTCCATGTTGAAATCATGTATGACGATTGTAGCCAGCAAATTCCGATAACATCGGTTCTAAGAACTCCCGTAACATGTTGGCGTGGGTTGTTAGATTCAAAAATTAATGAATTCTTGTCCCACCTTATATATTTGCAAATGTATTTATTATTGGCTATTATATTAATTTTTGATAATTGAAGTTGTGTCCGTCTCATGGTATACTAAAAATAATATTTTCTTTCTTGCATTGGGATTTTTAAAGCTTTCCAACTATATATGACAAAAAAAAATGTAAATGAATTTCCATTATCGTCTTTAATCGACTTTAAAAAATAAGAAAATTTGTTGTGTATATAATAGGGTACCCACCAAGAACTTAGGGCCCTGAGCTGGTCAACGGACGACGCTCTGGCGAACAAAACATCCTGGTTAGCGTTAATAAACTCGTCACGTGGGACTAAAACACTGTCAAAAAGTGTATGTTGAATATGCTTCTGCCTACCCCCTCGAGTAAAACAGGCGTGGTTTTTATTATATATATATATATATCATATATAGGAGAAGTGAACGGCATTAAAAATCCCAATATTATTTTTGATAATATTTTAATTTAGTAGATGTAGCATGATTTGCTAGAATGCATCGATTTTTTTTGCTATTTTTTTATTTTTTGTTATTTTTTTACCATTTTGTTTTTCTTTACTTATTTTTTTAGTTATTAGTCCAGAGTTAGTAATGGAGGTTGAAAAACGAATGAAGAGGAACTATCTGCCACCTTCGATGCAATACCAAAGTCCCCCAACCCCTACAGGATCGATACCCAACCAGATACCACAATCTCCGACCCAAGGGTCCATTACAGCTGGTACACCAAACTATACAGCCCAGAATCAAACTGCACAAAAATCCATGAAACCAGTTCTAGAAACTATACCCCAAGGTAGTATCATGGGCACGAAAGGTTCCATAATGTCTGGTACCCCTATGACCTCACAAGCCACTAGTCCTTATACCCCCATAATGAGCCAATTTTCTCCAAGTCACGGCACTGTGGTAACCCAAAATGTAGTTTCCGGGTCCATTACTAGTGGCACCCCAATGAACCAAAACCAAGGTTCTATTGTATCTGGTACTCCTATGACACCAACTGGCTATGACTCAAAGAATTATGCCAATAATTACAACAATTTTGGTTCGAACCTCGGCTTTTTACCTAGCGGTACACCAATGAGTCAAGGTTCCTATCAAAACACCCATATGAACCAGGGTAGTTTCTCCAATACTCAAATGAACCAGGGTAATTTCACAAATACATCAATAACCCACGGTAATGTCTCTCAAACCCCTATGAATCAGGGTAACTTTTCAAATATTCACATGAATCAAGGTAACTTTTCTATTTCTAATCCTTCAATGAACCAAAGCTTTTCCAACCAGGCGAGTTATCCAAATATTCACATAAACCAATCTTCTTTCTCCAATAACCCAATGAATCAAGGTAGTATATCAAACCCCTCTTTGAACCAGGCTGCGTTCTCTAATACCCCTATGAAACAGGGTAATGTACCAAATAATCAAATGGATCAAAACAATTTCTCTACCCAAATGAATCAGGGTAATTATTCAAATAACCAAATGAGTCAGGGTAATTACTCAAATACCCAAATGAACCAGGGTAATTACTCAAATACCCATATAAACCAAAGCGGTCCCGTGCTGAGTGGTTCCATAACAGCTGGTACTCCAGTACAAGGTCCAGCGTCTTTAGGTTCTACATACAACAACACACAATACAGCAATAGGCAGAGGAAATATTCCGGTCCACAGCGAGTTAAATTGCAAATGTTGGCGACGGTGCAGGAGATGGGTAGGTTGATCACTTTTTATTTGGGTGACAGGGTAATTTCTAAGGCGGTAGTGTTAGAACTGTTATAGATTTAATTTTTAATAAGAGACTCGTGCTTTCGATACATATGGACCGGTTTGATCAAAGTACTACCACGACCTCACAACAACCCCCCTCTTATTGTAGGGGCCCCTCCCCTCCCCCCACTCCTGTGTTCATTTCAATCACCAGCAGCACAAAGCTCACTGTGATCCACAATTGATCTTGGTGGATCCTGTTATGCTCCACTAGTGGATCGAATAGCACACAGGAAGCTTGGAAAGATCCACCACAGTTCCTAGCCTATGATACTAGTCCAGTATGATAAGGGTGAGGACCTCCGATGGGAATCGGGATTCCCCCCCCCCCCCTCTTATACCTTTACGTGAGATAAAAAAGATGTTCTGCTGATGTCAATACTTAATCCCAGCATAGTTAAAGACAGCAATTTCGAGGGTACATCTGTCTTTCTGCATCTGCTGCTGGTTATACACCCATTTGATAGCGTGTTCAGCATTAGGGGGGGAGGGGGTAAAGGGAGATATGTCCTATATCAGCACGTAGTGGACGTTTTGAACTTTTAATCGGTTCGATTCCGTCATACCTTTATCTTTAGGGATTTACATACCATAGAGAAATATATCACCAATAGATGAATGTGGTTTTTTTTTTCAGGAAAAAGTCTGAAGGTAATTTGTTTTTACATGTTTAAGTATTGCATGGGTGTGTGTTTAGTGTTTATGTTCACTGTTTGTGTGTATGTGTGTGTGTTTGATGTTTTAGACTATGTCGTATTTGTGTGATTAGATTTAAATTGTGTGTGTTTTATAATTTATTAGTAGTTTGTTTTTTCTTTAATTCATTATAACCTTATACACCCTTCTGGATACCGTAGACCAACACTTACTTTCTAAGGAGAGTCCTGTGTCCAGCACTAGACCCGTAAAGATTTGATCATGAACAATACAGTTGTTATAATGGGTACATAGGTTTCTCACCAAGAACTCAGGGCTCCAAGTCAACCTCACCTGCAAATGGTACACCTGCTCATCAACGAACGAGGTTCTGGCAAACAAAAAATCTCGATTAGCGGATTAGCTCGCTACCTATTACGTGGTAACAAAACCCTTACTAAATGGGCGTAACATGCCTCTGCTTACCCCTCTGAGGAAACAGGCGTGACTTTATGTATGTACATGCTTCTGCCTACCCCTCTGGGGAAACAGGCGTGACTTTATGTATGTACATGCCTCTGCCTACCCTTCTGGGGAAACAGGCGTGATTTTATGTATGTACATGCCTCTGCCTACCCCTCTGGGGAAACAGGCGTGACTTTATGTATGTACATGCCTCTGCCTACCCCTCTGAGGAAACAGGCGTGATTTTATGTATGTACATGCCTCTGCCTACCCCTCTGGGGAAACAGGCGTGACTTTATGTATGTACATGCCTCTGCCTACCCTTCTGGGGAAACAGGCGTGATTTTATGTATGTACATGCCTCTGCCTACCCCTCTGGGGAAACAGGCGTGATTTTATGTATGTACATGCCTCTGCCTACCGCTCTGGGAAAACAGGTGTGACCTTATGTATGTAATTATAAAGATAGAGGAGTTCTCTCTGTCTCTTCTTGAGGAACCTCACACATGGCAATCTGATCCTAAATTAGACAGAGCCTGTACTATGGTAACCAGACTGCTGATACATACTTATGTATTATTAAAAGATACGTAATACAAGATTATCGTGAAAGGGAAGGAAACCATACCCTCCCGTTCAGCAGTGAGGATCGAATATTAATTATATCCATTGATATTTTAGCGCGGGAACACGCTGAGCGGTATTCCCCGGTCAGGCGAGCCGAGTGTTCCCCACCGAGAGTCACGCACGACATCGCATCAGCTAGACTGGAATACGAACAGTTACAAGTAAGTATATCTATACCAATATTATAAAGTTGTAGTTTGTTTGCTTGAATGCGCTAATCTTACGAATTACTGGTCCGATTTGAAGGGTATACATATATCATAACGCCACAATTAAAAGGAGTGTAGTGCCAATGACAAAAGTTATGAAAACGAGAGAAAGTCATGCCTTTTGTGAGATTCAATCGCGTGCGCTGCGGTAACGATTAGATTCCGAAAAATGAATGAAAATATTATTCCCCTTTCAAGGTCAAAACAGCACATATCTTTAAAGTTTCAAATAAATAAATGTGTTGACTACATAACATTACGCTACGGGCAATAGTATACGCAGACGAGGTTGCGTGGGAGAGCTAGTAATACGAGGGTAAGATTTTAAGTTCGCGGAATGACAGTGAAAAAGGCGGGTAAACGCGCTCTTTTGATGCCTACCGTATTCAGTGACTCATAATTAGTCTGCATAGTAAAATTTGTTGTGATTGGATCATTAGTTATTAAACTATCGTTGACCAAGTATTTTAATCGGGAACGAAGTGAAAAAAATGGAGAAAATTGAATTCCGTGCGGTGATAAAGTTCCTTACTAAGCAAGGAAAGTCTGTTCAAACCATACTCAATGAGATGTCATCGGTTTACGGGGATTCTTGCCCAGGAAAAACAATGGTCTACAAGTGGCATAGTTTATTTAAACAAGGCAGGGAATCACTTGAAGACGACCCGAGGCCGGGGCGCTCCGTTGAGGTGACTACGCCAGAAGTTATTGCAAAAGTAGAAAAAATTGTATTGGAAGATGCTCGACTAAAAAAGAAACAACTCGCAGAAATGGTTGGAGTATCGGATACAACAATTTTTAAAATTTTACACGATCATCTTGGCATGACTAAGGTTAGCGCACGGTGGGTGCCGAGAATGCTCACGCCATTGCAAAAACAACAGCGCGTGGAATGTTCACGTGCGTTTTTGGACCTCTGCAATGAAGACAAGGATGGCGTATTGAATCAAATTGTTACTGGGGATGAAACTTGGGTTCATCATTATGAACCCGAGTCCAAACAAGACTCCATGCAGTGGCACAAAAAGGGCACAGCACCACCCAAGAAATTTAAGGTTTCACAGTCGGCTGGGAAACTCATGGCAACGATTTTTTGGGACTCAGAAGGAATATTATTGATAGATTATAAAGATAAAGGCATTTCTATAACGGGGGAATACTACGCTTCAATCTTAGAACAGTTAAAAGAAGCCATCAAAGAAAAAAGACGGGGAAAATTAACGAAAGGTGTCCTGCTATTGCATGACAATGCTCCCGTTCACAAGAGCCGAGTCGCACTGGCTGCCCTGCATAAGGTGGGCTTCGATATTTTGAATCACCCACCCTACAGTCCAGATTTGGCTCCGAGTAATTATTATCTCTTTCCAAAAATGAAAAAAGAATTACGTGGTAAGAAATTTTCAACTGATGAGGAGGTTAAGGAGGCGGTTTCGGCGTATTTTTCAGACAAAGATAAAACTTTTTTTTACGAGGGAATAAAAAAACTAATTGAAAGATCTGAAAAATGTATTCGTGTTGCAGGGGAATATATAGAAAAAGAAAAATAATTTTGTGTTTTTATTATTACTCAATACCCTCCATTCCGCGAACTTAAAAACGCCCCCTCGTACATAAGAAAATTGGTACCCATTTGCCACCGTGTGCGTTAAGAATACGGAGTATCACCACACCTATTCGTCCCGTGGGGGCCGTAAGAGCCGGCAAAGGGAACAAACTACGTAAGTCAACACTGCAAAGAGACGGAAAACTTAAAACAAACCCTTTACCAACCCTTCTGGAAAGCGTGGTATCAAAGACTTAAAAACCTCCTTTTCTTTTTTAATAACCTGATAAAGACTCTACTCTGCTTGATGGAAAGCATGCATAGAATCCAAAAGTTGTAGTCACCATACTTATTGCGAATCCTGACAGTTCAGTATGGTGACCCACACTATGGCAGCCTATTACGATTTTTTACACCTCACTTGGGGTCGTAAAAGACATGACAGTCATCGTAGCATTGTATTGCACACATTTACCACGACAACTGTCACCCCTGCATCAATGGACAGAGTGAATATATAACTGATAATGATTTTGATAAAAAAACTAAATTGCTACCCTATAAATACCCTTAGGGAAATGACTAAAAGGTAGTAGAGCCACGCTGATTTCAGCACGAGTGGGCCGACTCAACCGGGGCAGTACTACCCTCCCACAGGAGACCAACCTAAAGCGCCAGCATCCGTGCTGTCGTGCTTCGTTGGTGAGTGTGAGACCGGAGGCCCATTGATGCAGGAGTGACAGTTATCGTGGTAACTGTGTAAACTTTACACTGTCATGCCTTTTACGTTCCCAATCGGGGTATGAAAAAGCATCTCGCAAGGCCGCCATAGTTATGGGTCACCATGCTGCATTGTGTGCATTTGCAATGAGTATGGTGACTACAACTGTTGGATTCTATTCATGCTTTCCATCAGGCAGAATGGAGTCATTTTGGCAGGCTATTAATATAAAAAAAAAAAGAAAAAGAAAAAAATGTCCTCCGAAACCTCACTTGATAAGAAACTCTGTAAGAATTACTTAACTGGTTTTCTGTAAGGCTGTAACTCCAGCCCCGTCGAACTTGCCCAAACGAGCTGAAGCATAGCTCTTAAAAGTGGAAGTAACGTAAAACAATTTGTTCCCAGCGCGGTCTCGAGAGACGTTGCGGCGGGCCGGGCGCGTCTCCGCCCCAAGGTGACCCTCGGCACACGCCAGTAGCCTCCATGCCTGGTGAGAACTGCCACACAACCACAATCAGCTATACACATCACCACACCCACAACCACGCACAACCTTGACTGAATTTCTACATCTAATTACTGCACAGGTGGCGGTCATTTCACCGCTTCCTATTGGACAACACTTTGAGTTATCTACATCTATCTGGGTGGTCTTTGTATCTGTTTCATGTATACTTGTATATTAGTGCGTAATTTGACTAGATACAAAAAATCTACACAACTTCGGCTGAATACCTACATCTAATTACACACGACTACTATCATCTAAGAACGAAATCGAAATACAGTGGACCCTCGGTAATCTGGCCCCTGTCTAATCCGGACCTCCCGTAATCCGACATCAATCAAACAATTTTCGCTAATGTAGATCGTGCATGATTGAACAGGTTACAACTTGTGGTCGACGTGTAGGTATTGTTTCAATTCCGATTGCTTAGTTTGAATTTGACTACGTGTGATAGCGGTGCAGCTTAGCGTGTATTCATTCTGCATTACGTATACATACCTAGTAATGTCGTCACAAGCCCAGAAGACAACATACATAATTTTATCATTTGTCTGTAATTTGTCGGATTACAAGGTACTCTTTTGTAAAAAAACCGGGCTATGGGGGGTCTTAGACAGTACTCTATAATCCGACAAATTCGATAGTCCGACACTACCCTGCAAAACGTTTGTCGAATTACCGGGGTTCCACTGTACACAGAACCACAATCATATGTATACACAACCAAGGTAACATACATATGCACACACATACATCCACATCGAATTACACACTTTTACTCGACTTCAAGTAATAGAAGGTCCTCTGTCTTGATCTCCAGGGTCTCCCATACACTCGTGTGGAGGTCCACCTGTACCACTAGATCTGAATACGATATCGGCAGAAGCCGCCATAGCAGTGCTGGCCGCTGTTAGAAATCTGACTCAAGATCCAGCAGCCAACGAAGTCCATAGAACCTTGTTGTTAACTCAGGTATCTATTCATTTTTTTATACTGTTAGAATAAGACAAGATAAACCATTCTTTTCCTGACTTAGAGCTCTTCTTCCACAGGATCTCGCCTTAAAAATTGGTATCAACCTCCACGCACTATATTCGCCACACGTAAACATATCTCAAGAAATACTAAAATCCATCCACGGTTACAACTTTTTACTATCCGGCCATACCTCCCCCGCAAGCCCAGGGTCTCCCCTACACCAGATCACCGAAGGCCTCAGCTATCTCCACACGGGATCTATAACAAGAGGCACCCCTCAGGCATCAGCCACCCCCTTAGACTTAAGGTCTAATATCGACATGGACACAGGCCAGTATCAGCAGTTACATCCCCCAGTTCATTCTCAACTCCACATGGTGACCCATAGATCGTTAAATAACTCTCCAATATCAAATCCAGGTTCTCCCCTAGACATGATACAGGAAGAAATAGGAAACGGGAATCATAATGTTGATAAATCGTTTCCAGAAATGAGGTTCGCTCCTAGTTTCGCTCCCACCCATCCTCAGATCAGTTTGACAGACTGTCTGGGGTCTGAGATTACCCTAGTAGCATCCTCGAGCGAAGATAGCATGGACAGTCTAGAGAACACAAAGTATTCGTTACCTCAGTTTGTCATCTCCGAACCATCAGACCTAGATGATAGACCATCGATAACCAAAGGTATAGGCAGGAAGGTTAGCCAGGAGACGGAACTACCTGAGCCAAAGGAACCAGAGCCGACTGTAGATAAAGATGCTGATATGCAATCACCAAAAGAATCTATAGACGAAACCGCCAAGTTCTTGAGTGAAGAACTGAAATATCCTAGAAGAGGGAGTGACAAGAGTTTAGGTTTCAGCGACGATTCTTTGAGCAATGATTCGGCGAACGTTTCGCCGAATTGCGAGCAAAATGTCCAGTCAATATACTCCAACATTGTCTCCATCAGCTCTGGGTTCAGCGAGAACAGAGGAAGCTTCTCCGAACACAGAGAATCCTTCTCCTTCTCTGATAGAGGGAGTTTCTCCGAACGGGGAGATTTTGGAAGATCATCTTTCTCAGAGAAAAGTGACTTTGGAAGAGGATCTTTCTCCGAGAAGGGAGAAACTCCTAGATCTTCTTTTTCGGCTCAAGGAGTTTTAGGAGAGGTCAAAGAGTATTGTGAAGATGTATACATGTCTAGGGACAATAGCAGGCATTGCTTAGAAAAGTGTGACGAAGAAGGTACTCCAGCGAGTGCTGATATAGAGAAACTACAGAGGTCTACTATGGACTTGAGGCTGACAGAAATATGTAGACCAGAAGAGCAGAAGATACCAATCCTTCTTAGCCCTCAAAAAGTGTCTTGCGTCCAAGAATATTACGAAGTAACACTATCTACAGTTTGCTCGAAATTAGATTCACAAAGAATAGTGGAACTACTGAAAGAAGCCATTAATACTAGGGTTCCCCCCCAAAACATCTTCGTGGAGACTGACCAGAAAGACGGAGGGGATGGAACCTTGACAGGGTACCTGAATTTGGAGTATTCCGGTGGGATTCAGATCGAGATGGTATTGTGTGAGAATAAGGCGATGGAGAAGAAGGGTTTAAAGATGAGGAGGATATCTGGAGACCAGAGAGAGTATGGGAAGCTGTGTGAACAGTTAATTACTAGTTTAACAGTTTGAATTGTATATAATTATTTGAATATTATTGTAAGATGTGTTGAATCTGCGGGATCCACAATATTGTGTATTTTTATTGTAATTGTATATTTTGTTAAGTATCTGTTAGGATGTCATTCGGAAGCCATGTTTCCTCAGAAGGTGTACTTCTTTCACCGCTAAACTGACTGTGACTTATCCCACCCACATTCCCACTGCTGTAATGCATTCACACGCCGAGCGTGATACTCGCTTTACCCCAGGAGTAATCTTGGCACTCATAATAGTTTTACTGTATTATGTTAATTTAATTTCAAAATACCCTTGGGTATTTCAAATTTTTGTAGGTCCACAAGCGAATCCTTTATCAAAAGATGGCGAGATCTGTTCCACTTCCGTGTTCTGGACTCGGAACTAATCAGATATTCTGTGGATAATGACACGATATTCCCAAAATTGCTTGTACCTATCTTAATTAAATCATTTAATGTTTTTAAATCTGTATTCCCAAAGATGAAATGAAATATATAAAGCCATTAAATGATTTTAATATACACGCGATATTTAATATGACAGCACACATACAATATGATTTTATGTTTAAATATGTAATTTGAGAGTTTATGTTTCTGTGTTTTTAGAACAATTCAAACCACAACAATTGTTTTCACCATTGAAACAGTCGTCTAAATATAAAAAAAAATATTTAAATGAGTTTTATAACAAATTAATTGGCGATACTTTTGTGTTGTAAACGTTATGCCGCATAATTATGAAAAGTTATGCGAAATCAAACTTTATTCCAATCAATATGGATAAAATTGTGTCGAGCGGAATGATGTGGCATAATTAGTGATAAAAGTGCAATATTAGTTGTGAATAAAGTGTATAAAAGATGTCTAAAGAATATTGTATATGTATAAAAACAATATGATGATGTACAATGTGTTACAGAAAAGTGTGACCCTATTAGGGTCGTCTAGTCGACCCCATCGACCATAAGAATAAAAAAGAATTTAATCTTAATAAAAAAAAAGTATGTGTAGATATGTACGTACGTAAGAAGGTATAATTCTCTGGCGTAACAAGATAAAAAAAATTCAAAAATGTTATCCTACGCGTTTTCCTATGTTTGTAGAGAAAACGACACTAATAATAGAAAAAAAAGGTATTTAATACATTGAAGGAAAGTTTTATTATAACGCGTTATCTAGTTACATAAATTTCACGCAAAAAGACTTTAAAACCAAATGTTGACTAGCTAATTTTAAGGTGCCGGTTTTTCGTGACGGTCACGCGCGTGTCGTAAAAATTTACTCTCAAATATCCCTAACGCCAAAACAGTATAACTAAAAAAAAACTTTCAGCACGTATGGGTTAACACGACCCAATAACACGCCGAGAAAAGTAATGTTAAACACTTTTGCCATTGCTTACACCGAGTGAGTTACTCACTAGGCCTGCATAGTGGTCACTATACTGCATTGTTAGCATTCGCAATGAGTATGGTGACCACCTCTCATGGATATTCATGCTTTCCATCAGGCAGAGTAGAGCCACTTTAATAGGCTTTTATAAAAAAAAAAACCTATACCGCTCTGATTCTGTTCACCCCCAAGGGAGGGTCTCAAAGGGCGGGCACACACTCGTGACTCTTGAGTCGCAAGTGGGTGACGATAGTCAATTACCATCACAGAATTCATCTACTCGTTTGCCTCTATATCATAAAAAACTGTTTCAAACATGCATTTGTGCAAGTGTACCAAGAAATAAATTGTAATTAATACATTACCAATATTTGAATACGAAAGTGTGATATATAGAAATTGTTATTCATGTGAGGTCAGAGTAAGAATATGGAGTGTCACCACGCTTACCCTTCCCATGGGTGTTGTAAGAGGTAAAGAGAAGGAAAATTTGAAACAAACTCTATACCAACTTGTCTGGCCAGCGTGGTACAGTAGACCAAAACCTCCAGAAGATGCCTATGTCCAGCAGTGGACTGTTAAAATTGATGATGGTAATAAATAGAATTCCTAAATCATTTTTTATACATCATGTACTACCACAAATATATATGTACACTTTTCTGTAATACATGTATATTATTAAAAAAAATATGTTTTACAAATACAAAATTTATAATAGTGTATATAAAGCAAATTGAAATCATTATTTATATGTAATACAAGAGAAAATCACTAAACGAGCAATATTATCATCGCACTCAGGTCAAAATGGCGGCGTACAGCGTCATATATATGCGTTTAAAATCAAAAAAAAATTATCAGAACGTTAACTTTCGTTATAAAAACCGCATCCAAGTCGGTATATCCTTTTAGGAGCTATGAGGCCACAAACAGACATAGTAGGTAAACAAAACAGTCCTCTTTTGCGTGAGGCGTTAATTCAAAATTTAGTTCGATCTACCCTCGATATTACAACTAAAGTATTAACTCGACATTGACTCTGATTATATGACTACCGATCAAGAGGTCGCGGGTTCGATTCTCGGGTCGGGTTAAAAAGTGTCATTAACTTTCTGATTACGAAAATATTTCATACCAGCCCCGAGTTTGAAAGTCTTAACCACCGTACCTCAGAGAGTACGTAAAGCCACCGGTCTGCGTCACATTGAATTGTGTGAGTGAGGGAACAGAGAGTGCACCTGTGTTACGCGCACATACTTGTACGCTATAACATCGTTGATGGACTGGATATTCTTTAGAAGTACATTATATCGTATTGTGAGCGAGAGTTAAATTACCTTTATGAGATTTGTGAAATGTAGGGTACATTGAAACTAAATCTGAACGAAATTTTATCATGGTTGTTTGCACTAGTTCCTAACTAAACAAGAATAGGTCCCAAACATAATATATTGTTCTAAACATTACTTTTAACCGACGTAAAAATGGGAAGTTTTCATTTCTGTTTTTAATTTTTCTGTAAAATTTACGAACGGATTTGGTTTCCGTGTATTTTCCATTTGTTGAGAGAATCATTATAATAGTTAAGAAGATCAGTGATACTATAGAAAGTTTGAAGGGTGTGTTTAAGGCCAGGCTTGTGAGGCTTTGAGGCCACGCAGAGGCCTGCCAGTAAACAGATTGACTGAAGCTCATTGACTTAATCGTTATATTTGTATATTACGACACTATTCCATTTAATGATCCAGGATAACGCTAATGATACAGCGTGGTGGGCTAATTCTTTTTATTTTTTCTTTTTAAAAGAAGATTTCAATTGACGTCACTAAATTTGTTAATCTTACACATTTTAGTACATAATTTGTACATAATATGTTATAAGTTTAGTCGCAATTGTTAATATGTATTTATTTGATACTGTAATATTATTAATTGTATTGCTGTATGTTATTAAGTAATAATATATTTAATAAAACGAATAGCCGTTCACTGTTAAGAAACGTGAGATCTTTCATTGCGCGATTCAGTAATTGTAGGGACTACGTAGTTCGGATTGTTTCCGCTAGATGGCGTTGAAATATATTTTTAAGTCAACTTTGTTTTCGTTTATATAACACATACATGTTAAACTATGTATTTTTGTATATTGACTGCACGGATGGTGTAGTGATTTAAGCATAGAATCGAGGTCTTCTTTGTGGCCGTTTTATCGATAAATGTAATGTATTAAAAACATACAGAAATACAAAAATATGTAACAGTAACAAATAAATATTCAAATGAACTTTTTCAGAGTTAAGTAAGTATGTAATTCACCAGCACAATTTGAGAGGAGCATTCTTAAGAGGGTAGGCTCAGAATAAAATCACAGGTACTGTTATTAAACATGTGATTTTTTCGTACGTAGGTTAGGATTACTGTTGACCAACGCGTTGTTGCCAATAAGCTTTTGATAGACAATGTATTAAGACCTTATATTATCTATTTAACAGTAAATCTAGTTTTTTATGGAGGTATACCAATATGTGGTTGGCCTGTTGGTTTAGTAATTAGTGATCCTGACTGCTAAGGCAGACGTCGTGGGTTCAATTCTCTCCCAGAATGAATTATTGTATGATGAACACGATAAGTTGTTTTATCTTGGTGTAAATACCTATCTTAGTGTATCTACAAACAGCAGTCTCGTGTCCTTAGTACAGGCTCTGTCTAGTTTGGGATCAGACTCGTTTGTGTGAGATGTATAAACTTGGACGACAACTCTTGGATTCTGTTGATGCTTTCCATGGGGCAGAGTAGAGTCACCTTAGCGGGCTCTTAAACTAGAAAAAAAATACCCAATTTAAATAGACAAAATAAGGTATTTATGCATCGTCTGAAAACAGTTAATTGCAACGACGTGTGATTAAATAGCAACCCTAACTTACGTATGAAATAATCATATGATTAATCGCAGTTGACTGTGATTTTGTGGAGGCCTTTGAGGGTGGTCGTAGAGCAATGTTCCTAGGTCCACAGTGTGTTGATATTGTAATTTATTATCTATTAAATAATTGCATATCTGAAATGATCCAAGCCCCTCTTGTTGTAATTGTAAGATCTATCGTATTGCCATAAGTAAAACACTTAGAAATAATATCAAATCAATGTAAATATATTTTAATAAATTCCAATTCCATTATGTTAATTTTGTGTTTTATTCCACGTAATTATTATCACAAAAAGGGGTTTCTCTGTAGAAAGGAGGTTGCTCTCTAGAAAGAAGGTTTCTCTTCAGAAAGGAGGTTCTCTTTTAGAAAGGGGGTTCTCTTTTAGAAAGAGAGTTTTCTTTTAGAGAGGGGTTTCTCTTTTAGAAAGGAGTTTCTCTTTTAGAAAGGGGGGTTCTCTTTTAGAAAGGAGGTTCCTCTCTAGAAAGGAGGTTCCTCTTTAGAAAGGGGGTTCCTCTTTAGAACCTTTCTAAAGAGATTTTGGCTTTCTACACCTCGCTGGTGTGACGGGTTTGTGTATGGTTTATGTCAAGTTTTCCTTTTCTTTGCAGTGATGTTGTCCTGCGTATTTTGCTGCCTTAGTCGACTTTTACGGTAAACTGGAGGACTGATCTTAAGGGGATCTGGTTCACTCAGTAACTCACTTTTTTGGCATATTGTTCTTGTTAGCTTTGGCTGGACACCGACTTGACACTGATTTAAGGTGCCTAGCGCATATGTTAGTCATCAACAACCTTTAATAGTCCACTGCTGGACATAGACCTCACCTCAGAAAGGAGGTTTTGGTCTACTATGCCACGCTGACCAGACGTGTTGGTACAGAGTTTATATTAAGTTTGCAGTTATCTTGTCCTCCAAAGTTTTCTCCCTTTGTTGCCTCTTAAGACACCCACGAGACGAATAGGGGAACACTCGTAAACCATCACCTCATGAAAAAAATATTTCATCATTATCATCAACAGCCTTCAACAGTCAGTTTAACAACTACTGGATATTGTCCTCTCCTTATAGAGAAGGATTTGGTGATGACGTGGTGTATTCTTAATCCGTCACCACGGAAGAAGTCATAATAACATTTGATTTAAAATGAACCAGATCTCTGTCGTTAATGAATCACATTATCAAATCATTATTTTAACCGATTAACCGTAAGCGAACCGTCTATTGTTATTTTAATAAATAAATAGTTTATTATCAAAATTCATACACATATTTTCCATCTTAGTCATAAATATATACACACTAGGTATGTATGTTTTGTATTTTTGTTTATAGAGAAGAGTTAGTGTCTTTGATAGTATAAACTGTCACAAAAACTGGCGCCTTTTTACAATTCATATGACGTTACTTTTTTTTTTTTTTTTTTTTAACGTGTGGAAACCCCCTCGAGCCGTCACCCCACCGGGGTTTACGGCGGGGTGGTGTGTCGGAATCGGACCGACTAAAACCACACGGTGTGCCACTCTGCGCCTGAGATAGGAGGGATCCGGGAACCGCTGCTATTACGACATCCAGATCCCTCCTAGCGCCTGCCCGCTAATGTGGGCACCATCTATGGGTAAACTCTCTATTTTAGGCGACGTACGGCACACGCGGACGTCGCCTCCTCGCGGCTGGCCACTATAGCGGATGGAGGGGCAAACCCGTCCCGTCCACCCGCGGCCACACTCAAGGCGGCATGAGGCGCTGGTATGCGCGCCTCCGCCGCCCGGCTCGCCGGCGGCGAATTGGGTCCGAGTGGATATCGTCCTTCCGGGCCCTCTCCGCCGCCTCCTTCCGCGAAATTACGTCTTCGCAGAAGGTTGCGACCGCGGTAAAACAACTGTCGCTACCGGCCATGGAGCGTATGACGGCCGGCAGCGAGAGATCACCTCCAATAACTGCAGTGAGGACCCCACGCTGCGCCGCCCAAGCGGAACAAACTGCTAGCGTGTGCTGAGCCGAGTCCTCACTGCAGTCGCAGTGGTGACAGGCGGGACTCAATTCCCTCCTGACGACCGAGTGCAGATACTTCCCGAAGCAACCGTGCCCGGAAAGGACCTGCGTCAGTCGGAAGGAAAGGGTCCCGTGCTGCCGCCCTGCCCACTCGGCGATGACCGGCTGGAGAGCCTCCACGGCGGCAAAGCCAGCACGTGGAGCCTCCAGCCGGGACGACCAACGAGCCATCGTGGCTCGACGAGCGGCCTCTCGCCACTCGCGTATCTCTTCGGGCGGGGGCCGTATGCCGGTACTCGCCCGGAAGTCAGCCGTCCGCCGATAAACTTCGGTGAGCACTTCCGCCTCCAAATCCCACGGGGGAGTTCCGGCCAAGGCGCACGCCGCCTCCGTCGATACGGTGCGGTAACCGCGTACGGCTCTAACCGCCAATATCCTCTGAGGGCGCCAGAGACGAGCCCTATTCTGGGCGGTCAGAGCCGCCGCCCACACCGGTGCACCATATAGCGCCATTGACCGGACAACCCCCGTGTATAGCCGTCTCGTCGCGACGCTGGCTCCACCCAAATTGGGCAAAAGTCGCCCAAGGGCAGAAGCAGCGCCGACCAGCTTTGGAGTAAGCTGTCGGAAGTGCTCGTCGAAGAGCCACCTGCCGTCTAGGATCAGGCCCAGATACTTCATCTGGGCCTTAATCGGTACGAGGACCGAATTGACAACGATAGAGGCGCCGGGGGGTGGACCACGACGGGGCCCATGAAACAAAAGGGCCTCCGTCTTATCTAGGGCCACCCGTAAACCCAGCGCCTCAATGCGCCCGACCACCGAAGAGACTCCCACGGTGGCCAGGCGCGCCGCCTCTTGAAAGTTCACTCCCCGGGCCGTGACCAATGTGTCATCGGCGTAACAAATTACGTCCAGCCCGGGGGGAAGACGACCTCGAAGGGCCCAGTCGTATCCCATATTCCACAGGAGTGGTCCGAGGACGGATCCCTGCGGAACACCGCACGACATGGGCCGCCGCCTTAGAATACCATCTCGGTCCTCGTACACGACGGTACGCTCCTCAAGATAGTCTGCCACAAGCCGCCTCAGGTACTCTGGCACCCCGTGGTAGTGGAGTGCTTCCCTGATGCAGCTAAATGGCAGACTATTAAATGCGTTGGCGATGTCCAACGACACCGCCAACAGCACGCCGCCACAGCTCACCGCCTCTTCGGTAACGGCCCTCAGGCGCAGCACGGCATCGACCGTCGAACGCCCCGCCCGAAAACCAAATTGGGCGTCCGACAGATCGGGGCCCACCTCGCAGAGGTGCCGGACGATGCGAGCAGAGAGTATCCTCTCAAAAAGTTTACCCGCCTCGTCCAGCAACACGATGGGCCTATAGGCCGCCACCGAATCGGCAGGCCGTCCCGGCTTCCTTAACAGGACCAGCTTCCCGCTTTTCCAGCACTCAGGGAAGCGTCCGGACGCCAAGCTAGAGTCCAGGACTTCCCTGAGGCGGTCCGACATGTGCTCGAGGGCTCGGGCCAGTGCTCGGGCAGGTATCCCGTCTGGCCCAGGGGCGGTGTTCTTAGAGCGGATCCGTAGAACAACCGCCCCTACCTCCGATTCCCTGACGGGCGGAACATTGCCCTCGTTCTCCCCGTCGTCTCCGACCATGAAGGCCATCGACGGAGGTGTATGCTCCACCCGCTGCGGGAAAAGGCCCTCGACCACTTCCCGCAGGAAGCTGGACTGGAGGGTCTCTGTAAGGGGGGGGCCCGACGTGCGGAGCTTTTGTCGCGCCGCACGATAAGGGCGACCCCAGGGGTCACGATCGAAACCCTCCAGCATTTCCTTTCTCTTAATTTCTTTGGCGCGGCTGATGGCCAGCTTCAGAGTTTTCCGCGCCTCTCGGTACTCCTCATGAAGCTGGTCCTCCCCGCCTTCTTCGCGGTGTCGCCGCCGACTACGGGTGTAGGACCTCCGGGCACGAGTACAGGCCGCACGGAGGTCCGCCAACTCCTGGGACCACCAGTAAACCTCCTTCCGTGGAGGCCGGCAACCTCGGATGCGGGGCATGGCCGCATCACATATCTGCACAATGGCATCGCAGAAGCGACCAGCCCCCATGTCGACCTCCTCGGTCGGGGCCTGCGGAGACAGCCAAGAGTGAATAATGGCCGCCTCCTCTAGTAGGTCCCTATTTAATTTGGCTACAGCCCACCGCGGAAAGCGAGAAGAACGCCGCGCCGCGTGACCCCTACTGGCGTCCTGGGACCGGGAGAGCTCAAACCGGATATAGAGATGGTCCGAGAGCGTCTCAACCTCTTCCAGGACCCGCCAGTTCCTTACTCGTGCGGCGAGGGCAGGGGTAGCGAACGAAAGGTCCACTATCGACCCTCCCTGCTGTCGCACGCACATGTTGGTGGAGCCCCTGTTTAGTAAACAGAGGCCCACCGAGGCCGCCCACTCCTCTACGGCCTCGCCCCTAGCGTCCGTCCTGGGGGAACCCCACGCAATGGACTTTGCGTTGAAGTCCCCCAGCACTAAGACGTGCCCAGACGCTAGACGCCGCATCGAGGTTTCCAAGTTGTTAAGGAAAACCTCGAAGTCGTTCAAACTCCGGTTGGGGGAGAAGTATACACCATATACAGTGATCCCCCCCCACTCGGCAGCAACATATCCAGTGCCCTTGTCTCTTAGCGACAAGGGCGGGGAATGAGCCGCCGTGGAGCCGACGACCGCCACGGAACAGTCCCGGTCACCCAACCAGTTTGGACGGGGAGGAACATAATAGGGTTCCGCGGCTACGGCAACACCGATCGACCACTGTGCCATGGTTTGCAGGAAAAGGTCCTGCGCCGCGGCACAGTGGTTCAGGTTCGTCTGGACCAGGAGGTTGGAGACTTGGGCCATTACTCGACCGTCTCTACAACCTCCTCCATGGGCAACGATGCCGACATGCGAACGACATCAGAGGCAGCCTGGGTCGATTGGCTAGCCCCCGACGATTGCCGAGAATTGTAGGGAGGTTTACACATATGACGTTACTTGGTTTAACTTTGACAACTTGAGTTGTTTTACCAAATTAAATCAATACATTACGCTGCTATATAAATAGTTAATATTTAAAACACGATGGCGAACACAGATTAGCTGTATGAGTGGTGTAACGACGTTAGTTATAATGTGTGTTATATCTCAGAAATGGATTACTTAATCAAAATACTGTCTTCACGAACTCTTATGAGTTTTAAAAGACCTATCCAATGACACTCACCTAAAGGATCTAGAAGCAATTTTAAAAGTAATTATTGGTATGTTTAATGCTAATTTAGAAATTTCCAGCACATAATAGTTTGTAGATATAGCATAGACAAACGAAGAGACATGACGACACTATAAGAGTAATTTTTGTACAATTTTGGCTACGGAACTCTAATAATATTCAATTAGTTTGAAACGGTGATATGAATCTTAGGGAATCCACATTAAAAATTGTGTATGCTTCATAAAATCAAAAGATTCCGCGCAGATTGAGCTCAAATTATCGTCTATTACACTGTTGTGTTTAATAGTATGTCAAAGTGACTACTCTGCCTGATGGAAAGCATCAATCAATAGTTGTGGTCACCATACCAGACAATGTAGTATGGCGACTTACACTATGAGGGCCTAGAGAGATGATTTTTCACGCGCACTTGGGCACGTAAAAAACAGAGCAGTCATTGTGGTAGTGTAAGGCTCACACACCATGATAACAGTCACCGCTATATCAACGGGTGTCCTATCTCGCACTCACCAACGAAACACGACAGCACGGATGCTGTCGCTTTAGGTTCGTCTTCTGTGAGAGGGTAGTACCCTGGTCGAGCCGACCCTTTCGTATTGAAGTCAGTGCGGCTCTATTACGTTTAATTACTCTTAGCCTTGCTTGTTATCCCCACTTGTAGGACCAAGTATAATTTTATCAGACCATTAAGGGCAAGTATAAATTAAATTATACCAACCCTTAAGGCTAATAAGCAGTGTTAAATGTTACTGCTTAAATTTGACTGACTGCCTCGGTGGCGCAGTGGTAGTGAATGCGACTGCGGAGCTTGAGGTCTCGGGTTCGATTCCCAAGTCGGACCAAACTTTTGTATGATCTGCAAATATTTGTTTCGTAGTTTGTAGTGTTTTCAATGTGTAATATGTATGTATTTACAAAAGAAAAGTATATAAGTATTGTATCAATCAGTCTAGTTATCATAGCACAAGCTCTCCTTAGTTTGAAACTAGATGGCGTTGTGTGTCAAATATCCGAAATGTTTATTTATTTATTTTATTTTTGTCAATGTGCACACCGAATCGTGGCAGGCTGTAGCTAGTTATAATTTAACCCTGCACACCCTCTTCCTGTAGGTGTAAATAAATAACTAGGGTTGTACCGGATTTCCGTATTCACACAAATTAGATACCCACATAATGTTTGATTACTGGATGGTGTGAGGGTTAGTGGTTTGTGTAACGGACTGTTACGCTGCAAGTTCGATTCCCGTTTAAGTCAAATATTTATTTGCATAAACGTTTGACGTTAACGACTAGGTGATGTTGTTAGTTAGACATTATTTAACCAAACTGACCAGATGACATGGCGTTTTATTTGTCAATTCTCGTATTAAGTACCCCCTCTTTTCTCTACGTGTACGATTAAGAATATAGAGAATCTCTATTCATCCTGTGGGTGTCGTAAGAGTCGACTGCAAAGAGAAGCAGAACTTGACCGTAAAGCCATCCGTCTGCCCAGCGTGGTATAGTAGGCCTTGCTAAGGAGAGGCCTATGTCCAGCAGTGGACTGTTAAAGGCTGGTGATGACGATGATAATAAGATTTCCTTCCAACATTTGTTGATATGACAGGATTGTTGGACTAGATGTTAATTATCCTAACTGCTAAGCCAAAGTCCGTGGGTTCGATTCCCACCCAGTACAAGTCTTTGTGTAATGAACACGATCGTTTGTTCTGTCTGGGTGTAGTTTATCTATAGTATGTATGTATTTAGAAATATATAAGTACGTTTCTCAGCAGTTTGCCAGGTAGTAGAGCCACGCTGATTTCAGCACGAACGGACCGGATTAACCAGGCAGTATTACTCTTACGGAAGTTCAACCTAAAGCGACAGCATCCGTGCTGTCGTGTTTCGTTGGTGAGTGCGAGACCGAAGGCCCATTGAAGTAAGGGTGACAGTTACCGTAGCCTTGTACGTCCCCAAGTAGGGCGCGAAAAATCATCTCACTGGACCACCATAGTGTGAGTCACTCTATTGTCTGCATTCGCAATGAGTATGGGGACCACCACTCTTGGATTCTATTCATGCTTTTCATCAGGCAAAGTAGAGTCACTTTGGCAGGCACTTACATAAAAAAAATCACGTTACCATAGCATAGGATCTGCCTAGTCTAATATTATTAGTTACAGTCAATCTAACAAATATCTGTTTACAAACACTACCTACACCATGGCAACAGAATAAACATTAACATTCAAAAAAAAAACCTAATAATTACGTTTTACAAGCAACTTCCTAAAATATTTAATAGTCTCTCAATTGACGGGAAGTGTATGCAAAACATGGTATAATATGGTCCGGATACTGACGCTACTTCCGCCCCCTTAACAAAGCCAAGGATATTCCATTAGTTAGTTTCCGTGTGTTGGATAAAGAAATTATTTAATACTGACATTAACAGATGGGTTACCTCGTTTATTTATTCAGAGACTTAGTTTTTTTGTATGAAAAGCACTTTTTTTTTCTATATTAAAAGCCTGCCAAAGTGACTCGCCTCTGCCTGATGGAAAGCATGAATAGAATCCAAGAGTTGTGGTCACCATACTCATTGCAAATGCAGACAATGTAGTATGGCGACCCACACTATGGCGGCCTTTTGAGATGCTTTTTCACACCCCGCTTGGGGACGTAAAAGGCATGATAGCCATCGTGACAGTGTAAGACTTACACAATTACCACGATAACTGTCACCCCTGCATCAATGGGCCTCCAGTCTCACACTCATCAACGAAACACGACAACACGGATGCTGTCGCTTTAGGTTGGTCTAAAAATAGGTTTGGTTTGGTTTTTCTATATGAATTATAACTTCACACTTCTCATACACGGCCATGTGATCCTGAATTAGACAGAGCCAGTGCTATGGTATCCAGACTGCTGATAAACATACTTATATATTACTAAATGGACCGGAGGCCCATTGATGCAGGGGTGACAGTTATCGTGGTAATTGTGTAAGTCTTACACTGACACGATGGCTATCACGCCTTTTACGTCCCCAAGCGGGATGTGAAAAAGCATCTCACAAGGCCGCCATAGTGTGGGTCACCATACTGCGTTGTCTGCATTTGTAATGAGTATGGTGATCACAACTCTTGGATTCTATTCATGCTTTCCATCAGGCAGAGTAGAGTCACTTTGGCAGGCTCTTAATATAGAAAAAAATAAATAAATAAATACATACATATCAGTGCTGTCTCGTTGCTCTAGCGGTTAACGTATGCGACTACTTATGAAGAGATCGTGGGTTCGATAGGTCGGGTCAAAAAATGTTATCGAGTTTTTTTGATGATATTAATGTTTAGTAACAAGCCGGAGTTTGGAAGTCGGAGTTTTAACATCCGCGCATCGCAGAACACGTAAAGACGTCGGTTCTGCGCTTGATCTGTCCCCGGTCGTGTCGGATAGCCGTCCCACTGGGTTATAGAAGTGAGGGAACAGAAAGTGCACTTGTACACTAAAATATATATACGCTATGATTATACGATTTGTAAAACAGGATGCTTAATTGTTAAAATAACGCCTGTTTCCCCAGAGGGGCAGGCAGAGGCATATTAAACGCCCACTTTTCGGCAGTGTTTTGGTTTCCTGTAACAAATGGCGAACCTATTGCCGCTAATCGGTATGTTTTGTTTGCCAGAGCCTCGTCCGTCAATTAGCTGGTGCATCATTTACAGGTGAGGTTGACTTGGGATTTCAACTTTTTGGTGAGACCTCTATCCACCCTGTTTTTAGACTTCACGATTTTTACACATACATATACATTTAACCTGTTAATAGACTTCAAAACTTTATACTTTAAACGAAATAGGCTGCATATTGATTGCGTCTGTCGTGTGTGGATTAAAAAAAAAGTTACAATAATCACCGCCACGTGTAGGCTGCATGCCACACGCCCTTGTCCCATTTCACAAAAAAAAATAAAGGAAGTCAGGAGTGCCTAAACTGTTGTTGGTTCGGTAATGTTTAAAAAAAAATTCTGGGTGCGATTTTATGTTTGAGCTAACTGGTATTGAATTAGTAAGAAATGTTCAGCTAGGCGACAATGAAGTGTCACCTCTTTTCATTAGGGCGTAAGTTCTAGAAGGTTCTAACGTAATTTTTGCTTTTTCTTGAAGATAGGTAACACGTGAGTACGTAACAATACTATTATTTTAAATACAGAAACAGGTAACATATGAAAAAAAAAATTAAAACTATTTCAACTTCGTTTTGGCGGTATTTTAAATATTTAATGCACGGTCTGTGGGGTACCATAGTGGTTCCTGACTTCAGAAGAGGTTTGATTACCGTCTCTGATAAATAGATTTTACTACTCAACTCCACATACAATAAAAAGATAGCGATCTAAAATGTTGAGCTGCCCTTATATCTTGTACAACCGCGAACTCGTCAAAGTTTGACAAGTAACCGTACAGATGCGTAGAAATTCCACAATTTTTCATTTTTACGTAGAAAAAAATGCTTTTCCCCGAAAACCACGGTTTCACGCAAGAATGGCGACAAAAATAATATCTTATTCGAACCTTATTGACGGACAAAAAACCATTTCTTTTATCAAGTAAAGCAGTTTCCGTTTCGGTTTGAATGACATTTATGTTTTTTTCTATAGACGTGTGTCGGCAACGATCATGCCTATTAGGCCTATTTTTTGCCAAAAGAGGTTTTGTGTTTTTTTTATACCGCATCCGAGGTTAAGAAAGATAAATTTTTGTTTGTTAGGTTATGTGTTTAAGGTAACTGAATACCGAACTTTATACAAATATTATAATGCCGATAAGCTTGTTTGGGTGAATACATCAATTTCGGCAACAACTGGTTAGAATAGAAAAAATATTTTACTATTGAATAGCTCATAGTATCACGACGGTTACTGTTCTTACTGCTAAATTAGTAGTCACGAGTTCAATTTCCACACGGGACAAGTCTATGACAATGTCTGACTGTGATTTATCTATATGAATGTATTGCGAAATATATAAGTATGTTTATCAGCAGTTTGGTTATCATAGCACAGGCTCTGCTGAGTTCCAGACCAGATGGTCGTGTGTGAGAGTTTTATTGCCTTCATGACTATTTAACGGATTAGGACGGCAGATAAAATCTAACAAAAGTAATATATAAAACATACGGTAAGTTACATTTTTGAATATATCCTGTCCGTGTGGTGACGGATTAAGAATACATAGTTTTACCACCCCTATTCACCGTGGGCGTCGTAAAAGGCGACTAAGGGACCAAGTATACAAGGCAACATCATTACAAAGAGAAGGAAAACTTGGAACAAACCCTATTCCAACCTGTCTGGCCAGCGTGGTATAGTAGGCCAAAACCTCCTAGCTAAGGAGAGGTCTATGTCCAGCAGTGGACTGTAAAAGACACATGATCAGTACGATCTATGTTGTGGGGAACTTTAGAAACACACAAGAAATGAACACAAAGAACACTAATTTGTGGCGTGGTTGTCCCGTGTGGGGCTTAAACCCACAACACTCAGCGCAGCAGACAGCGGCATGGTTACCGCTTAAATCACTACGCCATTCGCGCAATCGCTAATCAGTTCAATTAGTAGTAAGGATTAATTTATGCTTGAGAAAGAAAACTAAAACAAAAATCAATATGTGATTTTATTGGTATGTTAAGCTTTCTAATAATTGGTTGTCATAAAATTTATATAAACATTATGGGTGTAGAAAATAACGGAAGACGTACTCATAGCCGATTTCAGCCACGGCGGCCAGTCTCAACGAAAACCATCCAGCTACACATTAAATATTATAGTGTACAAGTGTGTATACCATAGATTCACTCTCTTATCACTCTCACAATCCGATAGGAGACCCGACACAACCGAGGAGAGACCAGACGCGGGACCGACGGCTCGTGTACGGTAGCAAAGGATAACGAAATAACAATAAACACCGCGGGAAAGTAGTTACAATATTAAAATATCTGGACTTTACACCTGAACACACTATAAACATAATCTGACATTTTCGTTTTTTTACAGAACGCACAGGTAATAAATCATTCGGCCGCACGTGAGGTCCAAAAACGTAAATTTAAAAAATCGGTAAAGATGTTTACACACCGCGTCCGGTAAGTCCAGCTTCCGGTCCGGACAAAAGACGTCCGGTGTCCCTCTCTATATTATATTGTTGTCCGTTTGTAAAAATAACAGATCGCTCTCTCATTGTTAAGTCACGTTTTGTTCGGTAAATACATCCTGGTTGAAATATCGCTTTGGAATAAAATATATTTTTCTACTGAGAAAATTATGATATCGAAAAATTGATCCCCCTCGTCAAGGGTATTCCTGATATGTTGTTTCATGTTTTCCTTCTCTTTGCAGTCCTGTTATCCTACGCTTTTAAGATACCCACAGTTGACACCATTCTGTA
Source organism: Hypercompe scribonia (assembly GCA_949316085.1). Classification (NCBI taxonomy): domain Eukaryota; kingdom Metazoa; phylum Arthropoda; class Insecta; order Lepidoptera; family Erebidae; genus Hypercompe; species Hypercompe scribonia. The sequence continues at coordinate 9,087,930 of OX438997.1, forward strand.
TTCTTAATCCGTCACCACACGGACAATTTTTTTGAAACGAAGTTCTTATCGCGCGTTGCGAAGGAGGCTAGACGGAAAAAATTCAGACGAAAAGTGGTCACGACACTTTTTGCTATAGTGTAGTAAATCGTGCGGCGTGCGCATGTTTCTCTCTCTGTCTCTCTCTCTCATAGAAAGCAAGCCAATTATTTTCGTTTCGTCTTTCTATTTTGCTTTGAACAGTGTAGTGTCGCGACGATTATTTTTGTTTTTTTATAACTTAAAAGAAATTAAAAAAAATATTATAATTCTTTCACTAATTAATCGAAAGAAGCTTCGTTCCATCCAGTTTTTAAATATTGTAGCTATAAACATACCTCGATAATCTTTCTAATTTGTCAGTACTCGTAGCTTTCAGTTTTGCTTTTAACCAATGATAAGATAAGGTTACGCTCAAAAGTCTGTCTATTACTTATTTTTTTGATGGGCATTTTGGCTAGCGAGCCGAAGTGCTTATAGTTAAAGAGCGTAGGTTCGATTCTCACCCAGAACAAATAATTGTGTTATAAACACGACCATTTATTCTGTCCACGCCGACAGAAGAAATAGTCGTGTTCATTTTAATTTGTTTGTCAGTGTGGTAACGGATTAAGAATACATAATGTTACCACCCCTATTCATCCCGTGGGTGTCGCAAAAGGTGACTAAGGGACCAAGTATACAAGACAACATCATTACAAAGAGAAGGAAAACTTGAAACAAACCAAATTCCAACCCGTCTGGCCAGCGTGGTATAGTAGGCCAAAATCTCCTTGCTAAGGAGAGGCCTGTCCAGCAGTGGACTGTAAAAGATTGTTGATGATGATGATGATGAGTATTCAATTCAGTAAAAAATGAACTTCTGCCTCTGTGGAGGTAACAGGTATCATGTTCCTCCAACACAAAGGGAGGTCATGCCTGGTGGGCTGCGACCTTGAAATTGGGATGTTGTATATATGCTAATCGGTGCGAGAACTTCTATATCGCGACACAGGATTAGTTACTTCGTAGTTCAACATATTGAACTGTAGCATGTCTTTATTTGCGCTGTATATGGAAGTCGCCCCACTTTGATGGTAGTCCTCTATCGCTTTTATCATGGAGAGTAATCTGACGAACTCTTCCAACTGGTCACTCCTTCTCCCTTCCTCTACTCGACGACACGTGCTAGCCTTGAAATCCATCGTTTTAGAATGAAAAACATACGATGTCGAACTAATCTGTGCTGTGGGTCACCATACTGCATTGTTTGCATTCGCAATGTGCATAGTGATCACAACTCTTGGATTCTATTCATGCTGTTAGGTAGTAGAGCCACGCTGATTGCAGCACAAACGGGCCGGCTCGACCGGGTCAGTACTACCCTCCCATAGAAAACAAACCTAAAGCGACAGCATCCGTGCTGTCGTGTTTCGTTTGTGAATGTGAGACCGGAGGCCTATTGATACAGGGGTGACAGTTATCGTGATAACTGTGTGAGCCTTACACTGCCACGATGACTGTCATGCCTTTAACGTCCTTAAGCGGAGCGTGACAAAGCATCTCACTAGGCCACCATAGTGTGGGTCACCATACTGCATTGTCTGCTTTTACAATGAGTATGGTGACCACAACTCTTGGATTCTGTTCATGTTTTCCATCAGGCAGAGTAGAATCACTTTGGCAGGTTCTTAATGTAGAAAAAAAAGAAAGCGGGTTTATCAGCGGTCTGGTTACTGTAGTATGTTGGCTCTGTCTAGTTTGAGATTGTAGTATATTTAACTGCCTCGGTGGCGCAGCGGTCGTGAATGCGACTGCCGAGTTGCTTGACGTCTCGGGTTCGATTCCCGGGTCAGATCAAATGCTTTTATGATCTGCAAATATTTGTTTCGAAGTTTGAGTGTTTTCTATATGTAATATGAATGTATTTACAAAAAAAAGGTATATAAGTATTCTATCAGTCAGTCTAGTTATCATGACACAAGCTCTACTTAGTTTGAACTAGATGACGTTGTGTGTCAAATGTCCGAAATGTGTATTTATTGATTGATTAAAAGAAAGATTTATAAACAATGCATATTATAAATATTTTACTTGTTTATTTCGCGTAAAATTTCTAACAGTTTGTGTAATTATGTGTTTCAATGTATTAATTAAAAACTTACATAAATATGAATTAAAAATATTAATAATTAGAATATCCTCACACATCTCACACACGGCTGTCTGATCCTAAACTAAACAGAGCCTGTATGGTAACCATACTGCTGATAAACATACTTATATATTACTAAATACATACATATTATAGATAAATAACACCCAGACACAGAACAAATGATCATGACACACGAAGATTTATTCTGGGTGGGCATCAAACCCATGATCCTTGCCTTAGCAGACAGGATCATTAACTACTAGATGAACAGGCCTATCATGTCAACTATGTTCGTTTACCAATCTTTTCCTGAATTCTGTATTATTTGTACTCAGATTTTATTATGCTTACCCTCACGAACTCTGTTCCGCCTTAGAGGCAATATTTGGAGCAGATTTTGGATTTTGGTCTGAAACGCCGTCGAATGGGATAAAAAGTATCCTATGTCCGTCTCCTAGTTCTAAGCTACCTCTCCTCCAATTTTCAGCTAAATCCGTTCAACCGTTCTTCAGTTATAAGTGGTGTAACTAACATCACTTTCTTTTATATATATGGAGTATATACATTGTCTATTTTAGATAAGCTTTCGTATTCAACTGTATTTTTTTTCCTTCTCCGAGCGTTTTGCTCAAACTAAGTTAAGGTCGGATTTAAGTCTACCTAGTAGACCTTCAAAACCTATGTAAGTACTAGACAATGTCGAAGTTCTGTAGATGACCTGTTGTTGGGCTTTAAGGACCCAAACTAACCGTGTTGAGTGTCCAAGACGTCAACCGCGACTTAACTTGCTCTTCAAGGCTTTAAGAAGTCTCAATAACTGCAGGGTTGACCTCCAATTCGCCGCCGGCGAACCGGGTGGCGGGGACGCGCGTACCAGCGCCTCATGCCGCCTTGAGTGTGGCCGCAGGTGGACGGGACGGGTTTTCCCCTCCATCCGCTACAATAGGCCAGCCGCGAGGAGGCGACGTCCGCATGTGCCGTACGTCGCCTAAAATAGAGAGTTTACCCGTTGATGGTGCCCGCGGTAGCGGGTAGGCGCTAGGAGGGATCTGGATGTCGTAATAGCAGTTGTTCCCGGATCCCTCCTATGTCAGGCGCAGAGTGGCACACCGTGTGGTTTTAGTCGGTCCGATTCCGACACACCATCCCACCGTAAACTCCGGTGCGGTGACGGCCCGAGGGGGGTTTCTACACGTAAAAAAAAAAAGTGATTTAAGCGGTCGCCACGCCACTCTCTACTGCGCTGAGTGCTGTGGGTTCAAACTCCACATGGGACAACAGTTTGTGTGCTCCATAAATTGTTGCTCTGAGTCTGGGTCTGAGTCTTTTTTTAAAAAAAAAGAAAAAAGAAAAGAAAAAAATGTGTTAAGAATGGTCCCCAATGCATACACTGGCCAGGCTAGAATTGCTTAACTTTGCAATGTGTTAACCTACTTGATTACCACTTAGCCTTGAAATTTAGTATTAAACTGTGTAATTGTCAATTATCCCAAGTAACTGAAAAAAAAATTCAAATAAAGGTAAGAGACGAACTAATTTTACGATTAACAATATTAACTTTGTTATAATCCTTCACATTATCTCTAACTTCCTACTCAGTAACTACATAATCAAACAATACCACTATGAACCATTCAAAAGCAAATAAACCGTACAAAAAAAAACCGTCAACGGTAATAAAAACATCTCTAGACGAGCGGACGCCGCCATTTATTTAAAAAGAATCGTTTGACGTTTCTTCGTCCGTCCGGAAACGCGGGAACGGATGTCCAGTGTAAACAATTAAGAATTTATCTATAAGACTTTTGTTATGTAACAAGATCTATAAAACATTTTTATAGTTTCCTGAGGGATGGTACGGGCTTCCTTCCTAGTGTGTTTGAATATTTATAAGTATAATTAAAAGGAATAGCGTGAAATGTGTATTTAGAGGAAGTACTATTATAATTTTTATGTGGTTTTAGTTCAAGCGTGAAATTTATTCTGAATTGTTTTTTTTTAAATGTTCAGTAACATCTGTACTAAAATTTAACATGATAATTTAAAAAAACTATTAGTTGGAATTGAAAAACTCTCTCAGCGTTAGATAACTCATTTATTGAGGAAAGTTATGTACTATATAACATCACGCCACGATCGATAGGAGCCGAATATAGTAGAAAAATGTTACAAAAGAGAAGATAATTTATTTCTTTTGAAACATCTCACACACGGCAGTCTAATCTCGATCTCGCATTAGACTGCGCCTGTATAATAGTAACCGGTCCGCTGATAAACATGCTTATATATTTCTAAATACATATACATTTTATGGTGCACCACCGTGTGGAGTGAACTAAGAATCTATTCATCCCATGGGTGTCGTAAGAGGCGACTTAGGAAACACTTAGACAACATCACTGCAAAGAGAAAAAACTTGAACAAACCCCACACCAACCCGTTTGGTCAGCGTGGTATAGTATGCCAAAACCTCTTTTCTAAGGGCCTATCTCCAGCAGTGGACTGTTTAAGGGCGTTGAAAAAGTGAAGATGCATTATAGATATATTATAACTATACAGAATTTATGATCGTAATCATTACACAATTGTTTGTTCTAGGTGAGAATCGAATTTATACAACTTTTTATTATATATAAAAGACAATGATCGCGTTAGGAGTAAATCCTGTGTCATGGGGGACTTTACAAACATACAAGAAACGGTCACAAAGAACACCCAGACTCAGAACAACAATTTATGAATCACACAGTGTTGTCCCACGTAAAATTTGAACCCACTACCTCCAAAAATAAATATACACTTTTGATTATAGTTTGATTGTAATAGATTAGTATACGTTTCTTTTTTTTTTCTTAGAAATGAACTGCACTTTATGTCAATATCGACTTAAGTATATAAACAGTACTTTCCTGATAGAAGTGGGAGAGGGAGAGACATGTAAGTGGCTAGGTATCTATTTTTGTTCGGACATCTGACATACAACGCCATCTAGTTTCGAGCTAAGTAGAAAATTAGGTTGAACAATGTAACTCATATATACTTTTTCTAAATATTATGGATAGAAAACACTTAAATATCGAAATATAAACTATCAGATCACAGAAATATTTAGTTCAAACCGGGATCAAACCTGAGACCTCAAGCATTGTAATTGCACACGCTACTATCGCACCATCCAGGCGGTCAGAGTTTCTGCGCGCATGCTTATAATCACGCTAATATTCTCGAAAAGAAACAGGCAGAGGTGTTTTAAAGGACGGTACGGAACGGTAATAGGTGTAAATCCGCTATTTTATGTACACGTAAAAAAAAGTGTTTTTGTAAGTAAGTCTTTACAGATATTTGTATAAGTCGGACTTTACATCTTGAAGACGCTGGCATTTTCTAAGACTCACTCTAGGAAGAAACGGCGAAAACAACAACCGAGGTGTCTTTTTTTACATAATATGTATGTATGTTTATCAGCAGTGTGGTTATCATAGCACAGGCTCTGTCTAGTTTGAGATCAGGTGGCCGTGGGTGATATCATCAACAGCCTTTTACAATCCACTACTGGACATAGGCCTCTCCTTAGCAAGGACGTTTTGGCTTACTATACCACGCTGGCCAGACGGGCTGGAATAGCGTTTGTTCCAAGTTTTCCTTCTCTTTGTTATGATGTTGTCTTGCATACTTTGTTCCCTTAGTTGCCTTTTACGACACCCACGGGATGAACAGGAGTGGTAACACTATGTATTCTTAATCCGTCACCACACTGACAAACAAATTAAAATGAACACGCGCACAGAATAAATGGTCGTGTTTATAACACAATTATTTGTTCTGGGTGAGAATCGAACCTACGCTCTTTAACTACAAGCACTTCGGTTCACTAGGGAAAAAGCCCATCAAAAAAAATAAGTAATAGACAGAATTTTGAGCGTAACCTTATCTTATCATTGGTTAAAAGCAAAACTGAAAGCTACGAGTACTGACAAATTAGAAAGATTATCGAGGTATATTTATAGCTACAATATTTAAAAACTGGATGGAACGAAGCTTATTCCAATCCGTCTGGCCAGGGTGGTGCAGTAGGTCAAAACCTCCTTGCTAAGGAGAGGTTTATGTCCAACAGTGGACTGTAAAAGGCTGTTGATGTACATTGTATTTAATTTCAGTTGTATAATTTTTTCACATCTACCTTGATAAAGGGGTATCAGAAAGAAAATAATCTACCTCATAAACAGAACTCAATGTAGTCAACCGACAAACTTTTTAAAATAGACATTATAGAAATTTAACTTAATTGATTTACCGCTGTCATTTCCGAAGAATACGTCTTCCTAATAAAAGGCTTTGAAAAAAACGGGACCACGTAATTAGAATTTAGGCATGAAAAAGTCGTCCCAAATTGTGCCCGCCATCCGGTATTCAATGAAATGTATTTGCGCGGGAAACCGAAAATAGCATTGGATACGTGCGTTCCTAATTATTTATACGCACACATAATTATACCTTGCAAAAAATAATCATGCAATTCTATACCCTGTGCGGTAGGGCTACAGTATATTTTAAATATTACTTTTTTCAAGTTAGGGTGTTCACGTATTGATATTTAATGCGGAAACGATTAGTTTCAGAGGCACATGCTGACGGGACAGGATGCAAAGTATTCATATTCGATTTTGAAACGTATAACTTTTGTCTCTTTTACTCTAGAAAATCAATCATTAGAGGGAAAGAAATAAATTACCTGCTACAGATTTTGGCGGCACGGCGCATGCTTGCAGATAAAACTTCAGATTAGAAACGTAATAAATGAAATATTCTGTACTTAGAAATCGATCTTAACTGCACACGATAAAGTTGAAAATCATAAAAATATTTTTATTTTTTGTGCCGTTTGCGAATTGGTAGTGTACAACTTGCGACAGAGCTAGACGGTGTTCATTCATGGCGCGAAGAATGAACTTGTACCCTCCGACGGCCAGCCAATATTCTCATTCAGCTACCAATGCTCGTCGTGAGTGGTTGAGTACAAGCAGTCCGTAATTTACTAACATAATTTTAAAAAGTCGTGAGCGATTACTGTTTTGAAAGTGATTTCTATACTAAAGTGTTTTAAAACGCAGTTTTTGTGTGTAAAAGGATTATCCCATCTAGTTATTTGGGTGAGTATTGTTGTATATTATTTATTTTTGTTAAATACGATAATTTAATGTCCTAACGAACTGTATTTGGATTTTTTAGAGATTGGGCTTATTGTGTTCTGAATTTTGGCAAGAATTTATAAAATATACATTGTTTTAAGCGTATACTTAACGTTTAAATGATTTCATATTAGGTATCTGTTGATAATAAATACATTTCTTATATTAATAATAAAACAACGCATACAATTAAAAGACTGGACGTCGTTTTCAAATCATTTAAATATAATTTTAGTACTGTTTACATTGTTGAGAATATAATTTATGATTAAAGTTTTTTATAAACACATTAGTAACACAAAATCCTTCTAAAAAAATGACTAATAAACCCAAATCGAGTTTGAATTTAATAACAGTCGAAGAGTTTTACTTTTCTGACTACATTAGATCATCTCCAAAATATCAAGTTATCTAAATTACATATCGTCATGAAAAACTTTTGACAGACCACTGCTGGACATAGGCCTCTCCTTAGCAAGGAGGTTTTGGCCTACTATACCACGCTGGCCAGACGGGTTGGAATAGTTTATGTCAAGTTTTCCTTCTCTCTACAGCGATGTTGTCCTACGCAGTTTCCTGTCTTAGTCGGCTCTTATGATACCCACGGGGTAAGCAGAGTTGGTGACGGTGAGTCATCACACCAAATGAGATATATAAAGTTACATTTCGATATGACAATGACAAGTAGGTTAAAATTAACTGTCAATATCTACGTGGTTAATAGAATATAAGTGTTTTAAAGTCTGTTGGTGTAAACTAAGCGGTCGTAGGTTCGATGCCCACTCAGCATGAAAAAGGACGATTATTTTTTTGTCTGGGTGTAAATTATCTATAATATGTATGTATTTAGTAATATATGATCAATAGTCTAGCTACCATAGTACAGGCTCTGCCTTGTTTGGGATCATACGGCCGTGTGTGAGCGTGTCTCGTTATTATTATCAATATGTAGTCTTACGATTAAGAGTACAGGGTGCCACCACCCCTACTTATCACGTAGGTTTCGTAAGACACGACTAAAAGAATAAACTACACAGAACAATGAGACGGAAAACTTGAAACAAACTCTATGCCAACCTGTCTTCCCAGCGTGGTATAGTAGGCCGAAACCTTTTCCCTGAGAGGCCTATGTCCAGCAGTGGAACGTTAAAGGCTATTGATGCGATGTGATGTAACGAATAGGTGAAAACGCGCAACCATTTTTTTTTATATTAAGAGCCTGCCAAAGTGACTCTACTCTGCCTGATGGAAAGCATGAATAGAATCCAAAAGTTGTTTTCACCATACTCATTGCAAATGCAGACAATGCCGTATGGTGACCCACACAATGACGGCCTCGTGAGATGCTCTTTCACACCCCGCTTGGGGACGTAAAAGGCATGACAGTCATCGTGACAGTGTAAGGTTTACACAGTTACCACGATAACTGTCACCCTTGCATCAATGGGCCTCCGGTCTCACAATGACCAACGAAACACGACACGGATGCTGTCGCTTTAGGTTGGTCTTCTGTGGGAGGGTAGTATTGCCCCGGTCGAGCCTGCCCGCTCGTGTTGAAATCAGCGTGGCTCTATCTAGCAAATTTACTTTGTTATACTCTATTATATGTGTTAAAACAAACTCTATACCAATTTGTCTGGACAGCGTGGTATGCACCTTCTTTTTAAAGAGAGATCTGTGTCCAGCAGTGGAATATTAAACACAGTCGTTGATGATAAGCGCCAAAGACACAAAATAGCCTTGAATCTGCTTCCTTTCGAAGAATGTGATAGTTTGTTGCACAAATCGTTATTTTTTAATGTCCACTGATGCGAAAAGTGAATTCATTATTGCCCCAATTTATTTTAATTGAAATTTCTTAATCAACTACGTAATTTTATGTCGCAAAATTAAATTGATATCTGTGAAATTTGGTGCTCAACGCTGGGTGGTAACCGAGTAAGTTTACACATTGCTAAGTTAAGCAACCCGTTCAATTTATGGATGAGTGATCATTTCTTAACACTAATGTGTTAAGGACACATTGGGGTTCAGACGCAGGGATCTCAACAGTCCTTCCGTGTCCGGGACAGCACGGTAAGCTCTCAGTCCCGTATGCTGTACGAACATCTTTTTTTTTTAAACACAACGCTCGCATTAGTAATAGATCCTGTGTCACGGGGGACTTTACAAATATACAAGAAACGGACACAAAGAATACCCAGACTCAGAACAACAGTTTGTGGATCACACAAAGTGTTGTCCCATGTGTGGTTGGAAACTACAACACTCAGTGCGAAGTAGAGAGCGGCGTGGCGACCGCTTAAACCACTAAGCCAACCGTGCAGTCGGTTCTGTTAGTTTAGCGGGTAGTTGTGGATATATATATATCTATGGGTCAGTTAATCCTGATTCCTTAGCCAGAAGTCGTGGGATTTTACCCCAGTAGCTTAAACTCTGCGTTGATAAATCATTCATTCAGGATAAGTAATTGCCTCGGTGGCGCAGCGGTAGTGAATGCGACTGCTGTGTTTGAGGTCTCGGGTTCGATTCCTGGGTCGGACCAAATGTTTATATAATCTGCAAATATTTGTTTCGAAGTTTAGCTGTTTTCTATGTATGTATTTACAAAAAAAAGGTATATAAGTATTCTGTCAGTCAGTCTAGTTATCATAGACAAAGCTCTGCTTAGTTTGAAACTAGGTGTCGTTGTGTTTAATGTCCGAAATAATTAAAAAAAAAAATTGGTATGGATGAAAGTACTTATATGTTTAGTAAGATCATAAATGCAAATGCTAAACCAATTTTAAAACCTACATTATCAGCGAGTAATACGGGCTCCTTTCTAAAACGATAACCGACATACACGCAGGCGGAACCTTGGATAAAATCTAGTATTTATACAAAACAAAAGTTCTAAGTTCTGCAGTCAAGATAATTTTATACACCACCGTAATTATTCTACTTTCTAATCTGTGGATCTAACAAAAATGGCGGTTTAATGATACCATTGTGTGGCATCTTCCCGCCGTTACGACGCTTTCCCGCGGATTTCGACTTCCGCTGTGAACTGAGAATATGTGCCAAAGACAATGGCGTCTTGTATTTTTATTTTTTAATGAGGCACGTGAACCGAGGATACGGATGTTTGTTGTCAAGATAAACAATAATTAGAAATTACTGGTTTGTTTTAGCCATTTGTAATTTGGCTTCCGTATACATGGGAAAGTCTGGAATTCTTTCTTTCCTTTAACGTACCTACACCCAATTTTCACATTATATTACACTAATTACTGAAATATCTTGGCAAATAAATAACTCCTGTCCTGGATCGGCTTAACCTTTTTGCTAAGGAGAGGTACATATCCAGCAATAAAGTATTAAAGTCTCTTGATGTGGTGTGATAATGGATAGCAAAGAGTCACAAAACGGGTCCAGGGCGTCATCAGGCCACCCGGGACTAACGCTCTGATGATGATGATATGGTGTGATAGTGTGTTCTGGGTTGGTTTTTTTTAGTGTTGGACAGTTATATAAAAGATTTATGTAGTTATGTTTATACGGGAGTTACTGACATCATACGGAGAATCAGTACGCAGAAGTGGAAGTGGGCCGGTCATATCTCCAGACGAACCGATGGTCGCTCGAGCCGAAGTTTGCTAGAGTGGAGACTACGATTGGGCAAACGTAGTGTATGGTGCCCTGCTGCGCGATGGACGGATGATTAAAAGAAGGTGTCTGGCAGCAGATGGATGCGAATTGCAAGCTTGGCGCTCCTTGGGGGAGACCCTTGTTCAGCAGTGGACGGCGATAGTTTCCATCATCATCTTTAATAGTAGACATAGACCTTTCTTTAGAAAGGAAGTTTTTGGCTACTATACCACACTGACCAGACGGTTTGGTATACGTTTGTATCAAGTTTAAAATAAAAACAAAGGTTATACATATGTTCACCTGTTGTATATCAAAACTATATCGTGACAGTTCACATAACCAAATAAAACAAATCATTACGCGAAAAGTAAATTTGAGAAATTCCATGTTACAAAATAGGTATGCCCAAATTTTTTTGAAAATTAATCACATTGGCAACATTAACTAAAATCAAACTTGTCTGGGAACAGGAATTGCGTTAAAAATCGTCGCGTCGTCGTGCCGTCGAGCTTCATTCCCATTCAGAATGAAAAATTGCGTGATGAGCCCAATCCTTAAATGTGTGTCTGGGTGTAATTTAACTATAATATGTATTTAGTAATATATAAGGTTATATATCAGCAGTCTGGTTACTGTAGTACATATTGTGATCAGACGGCCGAGCGTAAGAATTATCAGGTATCTCTATATATAAAAGAAGGTATCTATATATATTTGCTAGGTAGTAGAGCCACGCTGATTTCAGCACGAGCGGGCCGGCTCGACCGGGGCAGTACTACCCTCTCACAGAAGACCAACCTAAAGCGACAGCATCCGTGTTGTCGTGTTTCGTTGGTGAGTGTGAGACCGGAGGTCCATTGATGCAGGGGTGACAGTTATCGTGGTAACTGTGTAAGCCTTACACTGTCACGATGACTGTCATGCCTGTTACGTCCCTAAGCGGGGTGTGAAAAAGCAGCTCTCAAGGCAATCATAGTGTGGGTCACCATACTGCATTGTCTGCATTTGCAATGAGTATGGTGACCACAACTCTTGGATTTTATGCATGCTTTCTATCAGGCAGAGTAGAGTCACTTTGACAGGTTCTTAATAAAGAAAAAAAAAAAGAAGAAGGTGGTGTTAGTAACTCCACTTATAACTCAAGAACGGCTGAACAGATTTAGCTGAAAATTGGTGGGGCGGAAGCCTAGAACCAGGAGACGGACATAGGATAGTTTTTATCTCTTTTTTTAAACTTTTTTTCCGTTATAAAATTGAATTGAGTAAAATCCAAAATCTGCTTATTTATTGCCTCTAAGGCGGAACAGAGTTCGCCGGGTCAGCTAGTTTAATATAAAGCGTATACAGTATACTGATAACAGTTTACCATGAGTGGCGACTTATAGGCATCTTAATTGGTCATAATGACAGCGTATGTCTCTAAGCAGATGATAAACTGTCATCTTTTTTTAACCGTGTAACAGAGGCGCGCATGCTTCCGAACATCTGCCAACCAACAAGTTAAATGAATGTTTTCACAATAAAAAGTTGTTGTATTGAACGGAAGCCCGCGCGCCATCTTCCCGCCAAACGGACGGACGCGCCATAATCGAAATCGACACTTCCGCCCGTTTCAAAAAAGGAACGCATTGTCGGTTTTTTTTTATTATCCGTTGACGAAGATATTACGTCTGTGCTTTGTCGCTTCTATTTTTCAATTAGTGTTACATTTAAAATTGGGGGCAATTATGTAACAATATTTCGTATTTATTATCTGTGAGTTCTGTGACTCAAGATGGTTCGATATGGTATCATCAACAGCCTTTAACAGTCCACTGCTGGACATAGGCCTCTCCTTAGTAAGGAGGTTTTGGCCTACTATACCACGCTGGCCAGACGGGTTCGAAAAGGGTTTGTTCCAAGTTTTTCTTCTCTTTGTAATGATGTTGTCTTGTATACTTGGTCCCTTAGTCGCCTTTTACGACACCCACGGGATGAATAGGGGTGGTAACACTATGTATTCTTAATCCGTCACCACACGGATGATAACTAATAATATAAAAAAAAATGCACATCTAGCTGTTCTCGGCTACGGCAGCCAGTGTCAACGGAGACCAGCCATCTATGCAGAAGATAGATTGTACAAGTGTGTACGTAAACACAGGTGCACTCTCTGTTCCTTCACTCTCACAATATGATCGGACGGTTATCCGACACGGCCGGGGAGAGATCAGACGTAGGACTTATCGCTTTACGCACTCTGCGAGGCACGGGGGTTAAGACCCGCCTTCCAACCGTGTTGTAATCAAGTATGTCTATAATACATGACATAATTACACCTTTCTGGTGCTAATTGTCATGTATATACTTTCTTGTGATCAAAAAATCTAATACTAATAAAGAACTGAGAATATTTAATTAGAAGTCATCAACTGTATTTTTTTTTAAATAACGTGTCGCAAACTTTAATATTCAAATATAACTTATGTTAAGTGTGAAAAAAAAGAAGAATAAAAAATGATCACAAGGCAAGGTCACTTACTTCTTCAAGGTCACTTACACACTAGGTCACTTATTTTTATTTTCTTATTTTTTAAAAGACAACGCCCGCATTAGGAATAAATCCTGTGTCGCGAGGGACTTTACAAACATACAAGAAACGGACACAAAGAACACCCAGACTCAGAACAACAATTTATGGATCACACAAAGTGTTGTCCCATGTAGGATTTGAACCCACAACACTCAGCGAATTGGAGAGCGGCATGGCGACCGCTTAAACCACTAGGCCAATCGTGCAGTCACTTACACTCTCAAGGTCACTTACACTCTCAAGGTCACTACTGTGTTAAAGGCAAGTGCTATCTCAAGGACCGTACCCATTAATCACGATAAACATTATGACGATGAGGACTTCGATCTTAAGTAGGGCAACAGTAGTGCACTCCACTGCAACTTTGAAGGTTCGACACCCACTCGGCGTTTTTTTCTCATTTTTTGACTTTACTGTGAACCCGATTACACATACTATATAAAAATCGAACCTACGACCCCTTAAGTTGTGATCAAAAATACTACTTCGCATGTACTTTATTGCAGACATCCCTTTTTTCATTTTCACCCTTACTCCCATAGTTATTTGTCAACGTCCGAGTACCTATAACCGCCCCATTCATCTCTTATAATTACATAATAAGTCACCATATTAGCGGTTCGGTCCGCATCCGTTTCCGGTAACAAAATGGCCACTATATCCGCATCTTGAATAGTATTTTTTATTCACAAAACCATTGTAGGTTTGTTTCCTGAGTATTTGTGTTCTATCCGGTAGGTGGGTCTGTGTGGTGACGGATTATTGATCTAATTTTAAATACAATTATACTCGTGAGCTTCGTGGCCCAGTGGTAACCGAGTAGGCTAACAATTGCAAAGATAAACAATCCTAGCCAGGTTAGTCATTGGATGGGTGACCATTTTCAACATATTGAGACCTCTCCGTGCCTCAGAGAGCCATACGAACCTCTGTGGCAATCGTTACAGGTAGTTAGAGCTCTGTAAAGTCTGACAAGTCTTATGGCAGAACTTCAATAGGGTCTAGTACTTGTGAAGTCTCTTCGCGTAAAAAATCGGAGTTCAGTCCTAGTGTGGCAGATCTGGAACTGACCCCACCCTAGATACAAATACTCATTGCAAATGTAGACAATGCAGTATGGTGCGGTCTAGTGAGATGATTTCTCACGCCCCACTTGGGGACATAAACGGTCATTGTGGAAGAGTAAGCTCACACAGTTATCAGGATAACTTTAGGTTTGTCTTCTGTAAGAGGATAGTACTACCCGGTCGAGCCGGCTCGTTCGTACTGAAGTCAGTGTGTCTTCCTTAAAGGACTATGGTACTAATAGTTGTCTTTGTAAATGTCTGTTAGTAGTGTGTTGTAAATGTTGTCTAATCAACAGCCTTTTAACAGTCCACTGCTGGACATAGAGCTCTCCTTAGCAACAAGGTTTTGGCCAGACGGGTTGGTATAGTTTGTTTCAATTACCGGGCGGCGGAAGCGCGGTTATCAGCGCCTCATGCCACCCTAAGTGTAGCCGCGGGTGTACGGGACGGATTTTTCCTTTCATCCGCTACGGTGGCCAGCCGCGAGAAGGCGACGTCCGCGTGTATCGTACATCGCCTAAATAGAGAGTTTTATCCGAAGATGGAGACCACGCCAGCGAGTAGGCGCTAGGAGGGTTCTGGATGTCGTAATAACAGCTGTTCCCGAATCCCTCCTATCTCAGGAACAGAGTCGACACCGTGTGGTTTTAGTCGGTCCGATTCCGACACCCCGGTGGGGTTTGCGGCGGGGTGGTGTTTCAAGTTTGCCTGCTCTTTGTAGTGATGTTTTCTTGCATATATTGCTCCCATAGTCACCTCTTACAACACCCATGGGAAGAATAGGGGTTGTGGGAATACTGTATTGTTAATCCGTCACCACACAGAGGTTACTAACAGTGTAAACATAGTTCATGTTGATTTAAACAAGTTTGTTACCAACGTTATTGTCAAAGAAAAACAATAATATTTATAAATGAACCTAATGATAAGCCATTTGTTGTTAATTATAAACATATAATGTTGCTTATAAACGACGTTGGACTGCACGGTTGGTCTAGTGGTTTAAGCGGTCGCCACGCCACTCTCTACTGCGTCGAGTGTTGTGGGCTCAAACCTCACATGGGACAACACTTTGTGTGATCCACAAATTGTTGTTCTGAGTCTGGGTGTTCTTTGTGTCCGTTTCTTGTATGTTTGTAAGGTCCCCCGCGACACTGGATTTATTTACATAGCAGACGTCGTCATTTTAAAAAAAATAAATAAATAAAAAAAAGATAGAAAGATTATTTGAAAAATAACCTTATGGTGTCCCTTGAACACTTACAACTCGAGAGATTCAAGTGGATTATCGCCCTTTTTCTGAACATCCTACACCCCATAGACGAGGGTGACGAATGTGTTTGGTCATCCAGTAAACTACAGAAAATCACCCAATCGTGACCACTATATCGTTACCCAACTTACATAACTTAGCGGCAAGCCGTTTATCGTTCATCGAAAGTAATAGTCCACTGCTGGACAAAAGCTTTCCTTAGAAAGGAAATTTTGGTCTACTGTACCTCACTGGCCACTTGTTGATATTGGGTTTTGAGCCACTGGATGTCGTAATAACAGCGGTTCCTGGATCCCTGCTATGTCAGGCGCAGAGTGGCACACCGTATGATTGTAGTCGGTCCGATTCCGACACACCATCCCACCGTAAACCCCGGTGGGTTGACGGCCCGAGGGAGTTTCCACACGTTAAAAAAAAGTGTTTTGAGTGAAGGTTTCCTTCTCTTTGTTGTCTTGTTTATTTTGCTTCCTTAGTCGACTATTATGACACCCAAGGGATATATAAGGGTGGTGATCATCACTCACATATATCACTAACAAGGCCATTTGGAAATAAATCTTATTTTTTAATTTTAATTATATCTTTTCAGATTAACTTGACACCATGCCGACACAAGCCCGCTGTGACCGAGTGCCCCCTCCCCACGCCAAGTGGGACGCTCTAGACCTTCGAGTGTTACAAGAAGACGACCTACCACTGGGTAATTACCTTAATATATTTGCCCTTACCTTTAAACAGCGCCATCTATACTTACACTAGTCATAACTTGTACTGGGTAGTCTAGGACACGTATTTAAAACTAGTTTCTGGCCGCGTTTATGGTGGATATCGTGGTAAATAGTAGCCTATGCGTTAATCTCAGATATAAACTACATTATTGTAAAGTTTCATCTTAATCGGTACAGTCGCTTTTGCGTGAAAGAGTAACAAACATCCATGCATCCTTACAAACTTTCAGATTTATTTAAAGTTTTTTTTAATTTACCGATAGTCTAGGTACTTTATTTAAAATAGCGCCATCTATCAGAAATCGCGGATATTTTTTATAAAGTCTTATGACAAAAATGTAGTAGCGTATGCAATCGGGCGAAAACAACTAATAGCGCCATCTATGAGAATTTATAAAATTTAGAATGATTTAAAACCAGCCTCGTGACTATCTCTTGACACAAAAGTCATATCACAAAATCGCTCCGTTGCGACGTGAATGAAAGATAAACATTCAAACAAACACACACAAAGACTAGCAGATATGCTGTGTAAAGCTGAAGAATTATGTTTATTTGTGCTCTAATCTCAGGCACTACTGGTCCGATTTTTTTTTAATAAAACGACTTCCTCACTAAGAATATATCTTGTGTCGCGGGAGCCTTTACTGACATACAAGAAACGAATACAAAGAGCACCTGAAACTTAGAGCAAAAGATAGAACACTCTATTAGAGTTGTTGGATAGCTTAATAAGCTGCTAATTCAAAAGTCGTGGGTTCGATTCCCACCCAGGACGAATATTTGTGTGATGAGCAAGATTATTAGTTCTGTGTCTGGATTTAATTTATCTATAATATGTATGTATTTAGAAATATATAAGTATGTTTATCAGCAGCCTGGTTACCAGAGTACAGGTTTTGCCTGGTTTGGAATCAGACGTGAGTGCGATGTGAGGTTATTTATTGTTCATTTAACTTCGACTACCTCGGTGGCGCAGCGGTAGCGAATGCGACTGCTATGTTTGAGGTCTCGGGTTCGATCTAGATCGGACCAATGGTTTTTGCGATCTGCAATTATTTGTTGCAGATTTTGCGTATTTTCTATGTATTTACAAAAAAATAAGTATATAAGTATTCTATCAGTGAATATAGCTACCATAAAACAAGCTCTGTTTAGTTTGAAACTAGATGGCGTTGTTTGTCACTTGTCTGAAACATGTATTACTAAAAAAAATAAAAAAATGTCTTTCAAAGACTAGGATAGTTATCCTTTCAGCAAGTCTACTTCATAACACGGATATAAGAGATAGAAACTATTCTGTATTTATGCTCATATCGTATACGTCTTGTCTCCCACAGACCCTAGAACGTGGGGTCGTCCAGAAGTCGGTACCTGGGTCTCTCGGCGAGGGGGCCTGCCTGAACGGTTCCCTATGAACGGGAAAGCACTCTGCCTTATGTCCAAAGACATGTTCGCCTCTAGAGTACCCTTGAATGGACATATTTTATACCAGGTACGTATCCTTGTGGTGACGGATTAAGAACACATAGTGTTACCGCCCCTATTCATCGCGTGTGTGTCGTAAAAGGCGACTAAGGGACCAAAGTATACAAGACAACATCATTACAAAGAGAAGGAAAACTAGGAACAAACCCCATTCCAACCCGTCTGGCCAGCGTGGTATAGTAGGCCAAAACCTCCTTGCTAAGGAGAGGCCTATGTCCAGCAGTGGACTGTAAAAGGCTGTTGATGATGATGATTATGACGTATTATTTTATTCGAATTATACGAAATGTCCCCACCCTTATTCATTCCGTGGGGGTTGTAAGAGTCGACTTAGCACAAACAACAACACTGTCAAGAGAAAGGAAAACTCGAAATAAATACACCCACCCGTTTGGCCAACATTTGAGACCTAAACATCCTTACTAAGGAGAGGACGATGTCCAGCAATGGACTAGCTATCTATCAACTGTCTCGGTAGCGCAGCGGTAGTGAATGCGACTGCTGTGCTTGAGGTCTCGGGTTCGATTCCCGACTCAGACTAAATGTTTGTACGATCTGCAAATATTTATTTCGAAGTTTGGGTGTTTTCTATGTATAATATGTATGTATTTACAAAAAAAAGTATATAAGTATTGTATCAGTCAATCTAGTTATCATAGCACAAGCTCTGCTTAGTTTGAAACTAGATGACGTGGTGTGTCAAATGTCCGAAATATTTATTTATTTATTTAGGCTGTCGATGATTGACACTGAAAGAGAGTGTTTTAAGTGGTCACCTGGGCCTTCCTGGTGCGGTGAGTGTTGTGGGATCTCCATATGAGAAACTCACGAAATGAAAGGAATAATGGTTTTCTATGAAGCCATGGCTGCCCTTCCCCGTCAGAGGAAGGGGTAGGGTTTGAAGTTCAGTATCTTCAGACAGAAAATATCGGGCCATGGTGACTCATGTTACGGCAAGCATGACTCTTTATGGCAAATGTTGGTATATATAATGCATAATATTAAAAATCTCTTGTTACAGGATTTCAGAAGACGTCTAGGGAAAGCTCTGGCACTCCAAGAGCTCATTGAGAAGATATCTACACACTGATTTTTGTATGATTATTAAATATTGCGCTAAAGAGGCTTAAATGTAATTTATCAGAACCAGATCGCTGATAAATATACTTATAAATGATTAAAATTGTGATCAGACAGAACAAAATGGTCGAAATCATCACACAAACGTTTGTTCTGAGTGGGGATCAAACCCACAACCTCTGGCCCCGTAGTGTGAATGATTGACCAATTAAAGGGCTACTTTGGAATTTTATCAGAACCAGATTGCTGATAAATATATTATTAAAATGACACTGGAAGAGAACAAATCACCGTGGATGGTGGACTTATTATACATGGGAGTCGAACCCACGACCTCTGGCTGCGCAATCACGGCTCTAGATCAACATGCCAGTGTTCCAAACGTCCTGTAGTTTTGAAATAATTGTAAAAATATGTTTTTACGTCATAAAAATATTGTCTATGTAAACTGTAATTTGATGGAAAAGTAACTGCAACGTAAAAACCGTTACACTTTTTAAAATCTTGTTGTAAAAGACTTACATTTAAAAACAAAATAGATACTTTCCAAAAGACCAAATTACTGTAATGTGGGCTTTTGACCTATAGATGACTCTATATTCAAAATGGCTCGTTGCTCAGTGGTAACCGTGTAGGTTGAAACACTTGCCAGACATTAAGGGCTCCAACCACCCTTAATCATCACTACAGATGTTCGTATGGCAGCCGAGACCGACGGCTAAACACTACACACACCCATCCATAAACTGACCTATCTAAGGTTACTTCACTCTGCAATGAGTTACGCTTGACGGGAGTCTCCACATTGCCTCGTTTAAAAGTGGCTCCAGTGACGTGATGAACGTCGATTACTGTTAAATATTTAGATATTAAGAATAAAATGTCAGTATTATGTAAAAACTAATTTTGTTTGTATATTAGAATTTGTTATGTAAGTTTATTGTATTTCTAGTCAAGTTGTAAATACAATTTAATAATTATTTCTTGAATTTTTTGTCTACCCTCATATGTAGACATACGCTCCCGAACTAAACGGTTCGGCTCTTCCTTCCTGTACAAATCAGTTAAAGACTGGAACTCATTACCAGCGCACGTGTTTCCTCCCACTACGATCCCGGGTCCTTTAAGCGGGTCGTGAAGCATCTCACTAGGCCGCCATAGCGTGGGTCGCCATATTACACTGTCGTAGCAGTGAGTACGGCGACCACCGCTCTTGGATTCTATTCCTGCTTTCCATCAGGCAGAATAGAGTCACTTTGGTAGGTTGCTGTAAAAAAAAAAGAATATATACAGTGTGCATATATCAGAATCACATTTATTCATACCAGACATTTATTTAGTTATTTTGAGATGATTTGCAAAATTTGAACGAAATATATTCAGTAGTTTAGACACAGCAGACTTTTTCTGTTTCGCATTTTAAACGTATCGTATAATCTATATATATATTTAAAAGAAAGTGGTGTTAGTTACACCACTTATAACTCAAGAACGGCTGAACGGATTTAGCTGAAAATTGGTGGGGAGGTAGCTTAGAACCAGGAGACGGACATAGGATACTTTTTATCCCGTTCGAATAAAAAAATACAAAATCTGCTTATTTATTACCTCTAAGGTGGAACAGATTTCGCTGGGTCAGCTAGTGTTATATAAAATATAAAATAGAAGTATGTAATTGGCTAATACATCACAGACATCATTTCTGCCAACCGACAACTAATCGCTTTGTGCATTGCAATTGCACAACTTTTATCCATGGATTGTAAACAAAATATGTTAATAAATAAGAATTGTAATATTATTATGCTTCGTAAATTATATTTAAATGTTTTTAACACTACATAATGATAACTACCGCCAAAAAACATTTAATTTCTGCCTAACCTTAAACAATTGGCAGCATTGATTCAATTATTTTATATTCAAAGACTTTCAGATTCTAGAAAGTGGCGTCAGTTAGACTTTACTTTGATTTGTAACGAGTCCCGCTAATTTTATTAAAATGTAACAATATTAATTTTATTGTGCAGCGTATATGGAATTGAGTATTGTGCTTGCCTGCAAATCATGGAAATTATGGAAATTTGACTGCTGTTAAGCTTTAGAATTGCTTGGTGGCCCAGTGTCTTACTACACAGATCAACTATCTGTTGCTCAAAATAGGCGTTTATGGTATCAGCTAGACGGAAGACCTTCACTTTCAGTGGTGGCTGCCAGTGGAACAGTGGATAGGACGATATGGGTCTACATGATGGCCACCGAGATCACCAGATTTGACACCTCTTGACTTTTTTTATGGGTATGTGTGAGAAATGAAGTGCACTCAACAGACGTTAATTCAGTAAAACAAGAAGAGATCGAAGATCATTAGTGCATTCGATTAAATAAAAGCTCTTTCCGCGAATGAAAAAGTACATGCTAAAATACGCGAAAACATGTTGCGATATAAATAATTGAATTAAATTTTAAACAAATATTGATCTGCTTTAAAAAAACAGTGAACTGAGTGAAAACTGATCATTGATAAGAATGTGATATTTCGCAACGCAACACGATGCTTGGCTCACGTTTGATATCACCGCCATTTTTGTGCCGCTCGCGCTGCCGCCGTCGACAGGTGAGTGATTCATGTAATCAGTTACCAAATGATATGGAAAATGACATGGAGTATCATGTGATAGTCCCAGATTCGCATGAAATGTGGGTGCGTTCCCTAAAAATTTGAATGTCAACTTGATAGAAGAAGACTAGTTTCCGATTCAAACGAAAGACAATACTTTGCGAAAAAACAAAGAAAATAAGTAATTGAATAATTTAAGTAAGAATTACAGAACAAAACAATTACAACTATAGCTACAGAACCGTTGGAACTTGAAGACCCTTTATCCGGAACATCAGTCATGCAGGAAAATATTACACAAGATGCATCTCAGATGGCAAATAAATCCATTCAAGTGTACAAGTAGATCAAATTTGATTTACACAAAACAAATTGAAGTTGAAACAAAATAAAAACATCGTATTTAATGGTAAAAACGAGGGAGTGTATAATTATTTATTGAATTGCAAGTAAACAAAGAGAAATCACTTTATTGTGACGTCACGCGCTCCAATTGGCGTTCAAAATTTCATGGCAGATTGGCATATTTTGTGATTTTGTTTTATCAATAAAAAAAAATCTCACTTTTAATTGTAAAACGAATCAGTGTTTTATAATCAACTATTTAGATATATTATACACACAAATTATTACAATGAAATTTACTTGCTGTCATCATGCCTATTATTGTTTCGTTTGCTGGTTTACCCCCTGTACCATAACAAGCTTTTAAATTATTCTAACTCCTTGCCATGCACCATCAAATCTTTGTCATCGGAATAGGTAATAATGTCACTGTTTTACAGCGATCTTGCGCGTCAGCTGTTAACACGAAAAGAGTAGGTCTTAAAACGCTTCCTTGTGAAACTCCAAATGATAGAGGTGTTTATTTATTCGTATAATCACCAATTTTAATACACTGATGTAAATTTGAGAGGTGTAATCGGTACACGTCAAGTGAAGTGCCACAAATGTCAATAACTTTGCAATTTAAGTGGTAAGAGAGAGATAAAGACAGTATTGAACGCTTGTAGAAACTCTACGGTTAATTAACTAAAAATATCTTAATAGTTGCCTGTTATTTATTTATTTCATGAATTTATCCTTCAGCGCCGCGACTCCTGCCATGGCTGATTGCATCAACTTTGGACCCTCTGCGGCGAGTTGTTTTGAGAATTCCTCAAAAGATTTGTGTTGTTCCCTAGCCAAGCTCTCCACAACTTCTTTAAATTTTGCCAGTTCTACGTTCTTTTGATCGACTCCAGTGAACATTGCACGAGCTTTCTCTTCTCCTTCCTTCGTCGCTTCGATAAGCTTGGCTGAAACAAAGAATTTCATATGTATTAGTATTTTTTTAAGTCCGATAATTTACCTACCTTACGCACCATATCCCTTTATCATAGCATAGTATAAAGATCGTATGGGAGAGAATAAATAATGTCATTAAGTTAAATTGCACAAAATATGTATTAATTTACAGAAACAAATATTTTTTCAAATGTGAATCTTGTACTGAAAACATACCGTTTGTCGCCAAAATTATAAATAAATTAGTCTATGATCAATTATATTAGGCCCATTTCAGCACGAGTGGGCGGGTTCGACCGGGGCAATACTACCCTCCCACAGAAGACCAACCTAAAGCGACAGCATTCGTGTTGTCGTGTTTCATCCGTTGGTGAGCGTGAGACCGGAGACCCATTGATGCAGGGGTGACAGTTATAGTGGTAACTGTGTAAGCCTTACACCGTCACGATGACTGTCATACCTTTAACATGCTTGGGGACCAAGTGGGGTGTGAAAAAGCATCTCACAAGGCCGCCATAGTGTGGGTCACTGCATTGTTTGCATTTACTATGGGTATGGTGACCACAACTCTTGGATTCTATTCATGCTTTCCATCAGGCAGAGTGGAGTCACTTTGGCAGGCTCTTCATATAGAAAAAAAATAGTTTTAATTTTTTAACATTTTCAACACAACACACACATTCTCGTTATAATGATAGATAATTACACAAAATATTTTGAAAGTATATTGCATATTTCACGTTTATTATTATATTGTAATTATCGAATAGAAGTTCATCTATCGATAAATTAATAGGCAATAAACATGATGTTGCAACTTATATTACTATAATTTTCTACTAAAGCTACTACTTTAATTTATCAGTAAGGTGGCGAGAATGAGGTTAGGTCACTATATTGCTATACTATCACAGTTCTGAAGTATAAAGTTTCCTTCCTCGTGGCATAATTTGATGATATGCACAAATCGTTCAATCCAAACCGTTTGACTTGATTGTATCCAATCAAATGTAGCGAAAAAATCATGGCTTAATTAGTAAAAAGCAGTAAATTGAATGAAGTAACTAAAACTTACTAAGAATAAATAGCTTTTCATAGTTAT
Source organism: Hypercompe scribonia (assembly GCA_949316085.1). Classification (NCBI taxonomy): domain Eukaryota; kingdom Metazoa; phylum Arthropoda; class Insecta; order Lepidoptera; family Erebidae; genus Hypercompe; species Hypercompe scribonia. The sequence goes on from OX438997.1 coordinate 9,112,124, forward strand.
ATTTTAAATGTTAAACTTAAAAATATACGTCAAAAATATTCTTATTGAGGTAACCCTGGACTAGTGTAGAAGTTTATTAATCTCCTCGGAAACTAGCTATATACCTGGCAACCCCGCAATGACGTTTTGTTAACGAGAATATAATTCGAATTCCAATAAAATGCTTTCAGAGGTAAGCGTACCGATGGTTAAAATTTGATAATTTACTATTCTAGTGGTGATTCTAATAAATAGGACAAAGAAATATATACCTGACCTATTCGAGCTCCTGCAGTGGAGTCGATACCCAATCCAGCACTTGCGGATTCCTTACCAGAACCCTCTCACCCTATCCCATTGCTTTATCCTAAAATAGCTTCCAATTCTGTCCCATTTAGTCCCAAATAGGACATTTCGTCGTTGCAAATTTAAAACCTCTTATGTGTAATTTTGGTCGAAAATGAGTTTTGCAGATAGTTGAAAAGTATTTTAAAAAATCTATTGTCCGAAAAAACCCCCATGTTAATATCTTCATAATGTAATAACTTACGTATCATGTTTAAAATATCTTATGTGTTTGCTCACATTTAACTATTTAGCAAAATCTCTTATGTGCCTCAGGGCTAACCGAATGGTGAATTTAGTGCTTAACTCTCAGTTTTCTACGAAAAATATAGTACTTGAGCTGACAAGAACGGCGTCGCAAATATATCACTGATATCTTTTAATAATTTAATAACGCCGGAAGATCTAGGATTGGCTAGAGTATTAGGAGAAGCTTACCTAGGGTTTAAGAAAATAAATGATGATAAGTGTAAACCGTATGTGATAGACCTAAACGAACTTTGAAACCACGTTGTTTACATTCAAAATTATCGACAGATCAAACATCAAAAAATGCATTTATGTGTGCACTTATTACGGACGAAGAGCGTGAAGCTATTCATTCTTATTTTTGGAATCTCAAGACGTGGGCTGAAAAGAAAACCTTCGTTAAAAGCGCTGCAGTTCGTAGGGGAATAAGACGTCGTCGTCGGAGCAATAGTCAAGTTTCTACAAAGAAAGGAAGTGGTCATGACATCTTTTTTAATAAAAATGATGAAAAATGCTCTAAAGTGAAAGTATGTAGACTGTTTTTTTTAAATACACTTTCACTAGGTGAAGACAGTTTCAGGCGCTGGACCAAAGAGTCAGACACAGTGATTGACGCTGAAGATTCAACTGCTTCTACATGCAATGATAATGCTGAAAATAGGATAGCTGCCGCTGGTCCTTTACTCAAATACACAGAGCGAACAAAAATAGTCAAAACTTGGTTAGATTTAATTCCAAAGGTACCAAGCCATTATTGTCGGGCAAGTTCAAATAAACTGTATGTTGAGCCTACTTTTTGATCCGAGAAACACATGCACGAAGTTTTTGTTGAATGGTGTAGAGAACACATTAATAAAGCAGTTAGTCGGACAACTTTTCTAAGGATTTTAAATCAGGAAAATATAGCAATTCACAATCCACGTAAAGACCAGTGTGACACTTGTTGCAGCTTTAAAACGTGTAATATTTCACAGAAAGAGTATGATGATCATATTGTTAAAAAAAACGAAGCTCGGGACGCAAAAAAGAATGCCATCGAATCTGCCAACAATAAGGTGGTTGTAATTACGGTGGATGTGCAGAGTGTCTTGCTTGCTCCGAAGCTTTTAGCAAGCGCCGTCTATTATAAGCTTAACTTACAATGCCACAACTTTACTATTTATGACTGCAGAACAAAAAATGTAACAATATACTTTTGGCATGAAGCTGATGGGGGTGTATCTGCAAATGAATTTACGTCTTGTTTGGTCAATTACATGACAAACTTAGAAGCGGCAACTGAAAAAGTTATTGTTATATCCGATGGATATGGCCACCAAAATAGAAACCGGGTGTTGTCAAGTGCATTATCTGATTTATCTCAAAGAAATAAAATAATTATTGAGCAGCTATATTTGGAAAAAGGCCACACGATGATGGAAGTTGACAGTGTGCATTCCACAATTGAGCGCTACATAAAACCTCCAATTTACGCACCGAGTGACTATGTGGTTAGAATGCAACAAGCTCGTCCAAGGAACCCTTACGATGTCAAATCAATTCACTATGACTTCTTTCGTAATTACGAGGAACTGCCATCAAATTTCAAGTCAATTAGACCCGGCAAGAAAAAGGGAGATCCTGTTGTAGTAGACGTTAGAGGCCTAAAGTATTTGCCAGATGGTTCTGTGTTGTATAAGTTGCGACATACTGAGGAGTGGACCGTCTTACCGCAGCGAAGATCTGTATCTCGCGAACCTTTTTTTGCCAACACCATTATATCAGCAGTCGATTAAAATAACAGAGAGTAAACATAAACATTTGCAAGAATTAAAAAGTGTTGTTGACAAGAATTATCATCCATTTTATGATTCACTCTCATTTAATCCCGGAACATAGATTCATTCATTTTATTGGCAATAAATCATTTAGTAATAATTTGCAGATTTACATAATAAAATAGATAAAATACAAAATTTATGTTTTAATTCATTCCCCATAAGAACTCCTATGTGATTACAAAATTGCAATTAAAATCTCTTATGTGTTGTGAATAGTATTCAATAGGCTTTATCCTGTGCTTTAGTTATTGTGATACATATTAAATTTCTTCTATAAATTTTTATGTCATGTCTTATCTGTATATAAAAAAATAACAAAACATTTTCAAACAAAATTTTATAGGAGAAAGTTTTTTCGTTTTTCTGTGATGTATACTTTTATCACATAGGAGGTATTACATTTGCAACGACGATTTGTTAATGCAATCGTTTGCAGGCAGGCGGCTGACCATACATATAATAAACCAATTATGAAACAATTACTACTAAAATTGAAAAGACAGTGTGATGATGATGAGAGAGCGATGTAGTTTAAAATATACGCGTAAAAGAAAGACGCTAAGTGTGTAACAATTATGAAGACCGAGGCAAACAAAACAGTTGTTTTATTTGTTTGTTTTGAAAGTCATTTGCGACTTCTGAACCATCAGCATTAGAAAGAAGGCGCCTGTTTAGGGTAACGATAATCTCGCTTGGTAAAAAGCAATGGAAGAATCGATTTTTTTGTGAGGCCATAATACCACTCTGGTCGTATCATATCCAATATGCCAAGGCATGGTTCACCCACAGTTACTAAATGAATAAATGAATCATGAAATACGTAAATGAATTTGCAGCAATGCAAACAATATTCACCGTCCTGCATCCATTTGATGAGGTTGCCCACATTGTTTTTTAAATTTTTTACTAAATCATTAAATACTTGTTCCATTTTATAAGTGTTTTTATTTGAATTTCATATATTTAATATATGACAAGGACATGAATTGACGTCTTAGCTACAGCAAAAAACTCTATGACAACGTAGTCTATGACAATTGGGATAATAAAAACTTAAATCATTCAGAATTATTAGACAATTGTCCAATTATTTGGGTGTTGTGATTCAGCTGTGTTGTTTTCAAAGGTATAATCGTGTTCTTATATTGCCACATGATTGTTGTGATTGGGCGATCTAAAAGTAATTGGATTTTATCTGATCAGCAGTGAAGTCCCTTCGTCATGATATCTTATTCCTCTATTCTGTACACCAGGATCGTCTTCTTTTAATTTGGATAAATGTCCACAGTATCTGAGAATGTTCTGATTGTACGTAATATATATGTATATAGTTTTGATTCTGACTTGATCTTGAATAGACTTGATAGTTTTTTTAACAGCTCATGGAATCCCCCAAAGGTGACTTTTACTTTTCCATACATATTATTGGATAATTTACACTTGCATATTTGTACCATTCAAGAATTTTTAGGTTGCACAAGCTGGTTTTAAAATATTTAACTATAAAAATAAGAATTTGTATAAAAAAAAACAGTAGCAGTCGTGGGACTGCCGATAGAAGTGAAAACGGAACTATTAAGTTGAGAGTAATTAAAACTATATGCAAAAATTATATGAGATTTTTTATGTTTCATATATAGCTATATATAATATATAATATACAATAATAATAAATTTCATATATAATATATAATATCATATTCTCCATAGCTATAGATATACTATTATCATTAGCATGTCGGTGACGCGAACCGAGGATTTTACCCTCTACCAAAACGCTCAACGCGCCTAAAGAAGTTTTCACTTCAAAAATTCTGAGACGTCAGATAGTTAACATTTAAACCAACAAACTGATAATTACTATGTAATGTTTTTCGCTGAATCGGTGACAACCTTCTAAGAATTCTTCTAAAACCTGCGAAATTAAAGTCGAGACAGAAAACCCATGGGTACTTGTGTATTGTCGTGATAGTTATGGAATTATACGAAACGAATGAGATTGACAATAATTAGTAAACTTTATAACACTATCAATAAATTAAAATTCATTGAAATATCTTACTTTTAAGAAAAATTACGAAATTTAAGGTAATGACTTTTTTTTTAATTACAGTATTATAATTGTAGTTATCTGCAAATCAGGATTTTTGTATAGTGTTCTGTCATCTCTGCCTATCTTGAACGGCAATTATAAAGGACACGTTCCCGAAGTAAATTCATATACTGGGTTGCAATCTTTGTAATTTGATTCGTACCCACGAATTCTGTGTCACTATTCTTATAAGTAGATACTATTTGAATTCTTCGTCAAGAGTTGGTGCCTTGTCGTCACTACTATCATAACATTCGCACACAATTTCATATTTTGATTCTGTAGATCCTGCAAAATTTCTAAAATGTGTATGCAGGAAGTTTTAGACAAATTGAACTGTTGGTATCTTCCAAAAACAGTTTTTTTCCACCTAGTAAGTCTCAGTCGCGTTTGGCATCAAAAGCTTTTGGTATTGTTTACGCTACCTACTTCATACTATTCGTTTTTCCATATACCAAGTTTTTTATAACACAGGTATTACTAAGGTCTCGTGTGAGATTATCCAAAGGAAAGATAATCTCATCAATCATCATGATTCGGCATAAATGGTGCAGTTCAGAAAACCAAGATAATTTCTTCCTTGCATTGCTCCAAGAGACATTGAGGGCACTAATTAAACCAGAAGACGAGTCTTTAAGGGTAATTTTTGCAAATTAGTTGGTTCCACGGAGTGCACCGGTGAAGAGTAATATTTACATGATTAAATTTAAGAAATAATGAATGTTCCAATGCCAATAAGTCAAAACCTCTTCACTACCAGCGCTTTGTGTTTTCATCTCATTGTGATCAAGTGATTTTTTTTCCACTAGGCCGCCATAGTGTGGTTCACGATACTGTATTGTCTGCATTCGCAATGAGTATGGTGAGATTTGAAAAAAAAATACGTGTGGCACTCGGGGACTGTCGCGGTAAAGCTATTGCATAGCATTTTTATCAACTTATGCAATTATTATATTTCGGAGCAGCTCGTCTCGATCCATGCGAGCTTCCTATAGGAATACACGCATACGTCTAGTCGCACACCGTGCCGAAGTCTGCCAAACTGAAACGACGTTAGACGATGCACGGCTTTCAACGCTGCATCACTGTGCCGGTCGGAGTGGAGGGTGCTAGGTTTATTTTCGTTACGGAATTTCTTGATTCGGTCGCCGCACTCGAAGCTCGCGATAAAAGCTATGCAATAGCTTAAAAAGGTACTGTGTAGGCAAAATTTGTATAAGGTATATTTTTACGCAGGCTAATCTGTGACCTACTTATGTGTAGAGTACTACACTCATTGCTAATGTCTTACATGTATATGTACACATATTTTATATTTGTACATCCTATAATCGTACGTTTTACAAATAAAAAATTATATTATTATATTAATCAGCAACTACAGGTACCAACCACTCTATTATCACTGATGCTGTATCGCGGTATAAAAGTTTTCACATTGAGTGTATATAGGACCCGCATTAGTTATATGAATTTAGGGTTATGAAAGGAATCAAAGTACAATTTATAAAATAGGGTAGATGACTGTATCGTAAATAAATACCAATGTCACCTTCATTGCAACAAATATCACAAAACATCTCGAAAACTACAGGTAACATAGCTTTTTATTATTATTACGAATTTAAATCAAATATACAGTGAAATATATTGTTCAATTGAGTGGTCTAAAACAGTGACGTCACAAGTTTGTATTTAGTACATTTTTCCTACAAAATTGTCGTTTTGACAGATAATAAAAAGTAACTAATTTGGCTAAGGTGTCATCTAGCCTTTTCAATTCTTAAATACGTTATAATGTAAATAATAACTTTTAATGAGAAGAAATATGCCTCCTAATAATAGTTGTATATCTAGAGGAAAATTTAATAATACTTAATTACTTTGTCTGAGTATTTGAAGAAGCTTCTACCTAAAAAAATTCACACTGGCCTTGCTCAAAACATCAAGTGATTCAATAATATATCACATGTATGTATCTACCTACTGTCCGTGTGGTGACGGATTAAGAATACATAGTGTTACCACCCCTATTCATCCCGTGGGTGTCGTAAGAGGCGACTAAGGGAACAAAGTATACAAGACAACATCATTACAAAGAGAAGGAAAACTTGGAACATACCCTTTTTTTTTTTTTTTTTTAACGTGTGGAAACCCCCTCGGGCCGTCACCCCACCGGGGTTTACGGCAGGGTGGTGTGTCGGAATCGGACCGACTAAAACCACACGGTGTGCCACTCTGCGCTTGAGATAGGAGGGATCCATGAACCGCTGCTATTACGACATCCAGATCCCTCCTAACGCCTGCCCGGTACCTCGGGCACCATCTGCTGATAAACTCTCTATTTTAGGCGACGTACGGCACACGCGGACGTCGCCTCCTCGCGGCTGGCCATTATAGCGGATGGTGGGGAAAACCCATCCCGTCCACCCGCGGCCACACTCAAGGCGGTATGAGGCGCTGGTATGTGCGCCTCCGCCGCCCGGCTCGCCGACGGCGAATTGGGTCCGAGTGGATATCGTCCTCTCGGGCCTTCTCCGCCGCCTCCTTCCGCGAAATTACGTCTTCGCAGAAGGTTGCGACAGCGGTAAAACAACTGTCGCTACCGGCCATGGAGCGTATGATGGCCGGTAGCGAGAGATCTCCTCCAATAACTGCAGTGAGGACCCCACGCTGCGCCGCCCAGGCGGAACAAACCGCTAGCGTGTGCTGAGCCGAGTCCTCACTGCAGTCGCAGTGGTAACAGGCGGGACTCAATTCCCTCCTGGCGACCGAGTGCAGATACTTCCCGAAGCAACCACTTGGAACATACCCTGTTCCAACCCGTCTGGCCAGCGTGGTATAGTAGACCAAAACCTCCTTGCTAAGGAGAGGCCTATGTCGAGCAGTGGATTGTAATAGGCTGTTGATGATTGTAATCGTCCCCCCCTGTAACCTAGTGCGAGTATAGTAATTTTTCGGTTATTTAATGAGGTATTATTTTACAAGCCTGCACCCTCCAATGTGGAGGGAGGTCTAACGCTCCTCCAGAATCCGCGTTAGACTGTAGAACTCGACACCAGACTGGACATTTTCCCACTGGCATATAACGATTCAAATAAATTATAAGAAACCGCGATAAGAGGGAATCAAAATGAGAGATTATGAAACAATTAAATACATTTCTGTTGGTTGTGCTGATCACTCTTCCATCCGTTGTGCACTTAAGATTTAGGTGAATTAACTGACTTTGACTCGAGGGGACCCGGAACGCTAAGTCAAAACCCATAACTCGCTTTGACAGGTGTATTCAGCTGTATACGACCGAAGCTAGCGCATTCGCGCCTCCGCCCCGACGTGGGACTCCAACCCATCGGATTCCTGTGTACTCAACCTGCTATATGAGTTAACCCGCCTACTGACCCCCGTGCATCCGCCCCTTAAGACTCCTAGAACTCAAGCACACGGCACACACCCTTACACGCTGTGACTACAATATAAATACACCACAGCGACTGATCACCAAGATATAATCGTGTAACGGAGCTTATCCGGTGATCAACCGAATAGGATCGTTCGACTATACCTTAGCTCTCCACACCGCAGAGACTTATAAAGAGCTCTACTCATTATCTCTATCAAAGGTACCGATAAACCAACAGTAATGCTCAGCGAGAAATAATAGAGAGATATCATCTAATTATTCAACGATTATTACTATACTCAGACCGGCATATAAATACATATAAATCATTATCCTACGGAATAATAGGCAACAAGGACTTACCTAGCTAGTGCAGCGTTATATATACTAACTTACTCAACGTCATGGTATCCCACACGACCGGCTATGCCCAGTTTTCACGAACGTCCTGCCTTCACCCTGCACCCTCACTGACTATCACGATTTTTTCAAACCCTGTCGTTTTCTCTCAGTCCGCGCCCCGCTACCTATCGCCTTTTTTGTTTACAATTATTTCTCTCACAGATGTCTTGGAACCGATATCCAAAGGTCTGTTAAGAGTCCTTTTCAAAGAATTCGTTTTAGAAGTGCAATAAATATTTTGTTTTTACTTGTACAAGAGTCGCTTAAGAATCTGTCCATTAAGTGACGGTCCTTTTCTGTTGTCTAGACCCTTTTTTTATATATGCATGTGTTGCCAACGGCTAGGAATATATTGTTGCATTGATGTAACAATAATTGTAAATTCTAAATAACGTAATATGATAATACTATCACATGATCACACGTATTAAGTGATGTTGTTAATTGCCGCATATATCTTATAATTATGTATAAGACTTATGCAGTATATGTTTAGACTATTATGCTCTATAGACATATGCTTTCAGTCACGTTTTGGAGTATTTATTCTAAGGAGGAAGATTTGGCGCGTGTCCATAAGGTGGTTGTCATTTCGTGAAATATTTTTTTTTAGAGTTGCCTGCTTGCACCTTGCCGTACCATTATGGTAAAACTGAAATTATTGCGTCGCTAAGAAAAACGAATTTTGTTATACATTCACATATTTTATAATTCATGTAGGTATAGTTCCCTTCCCTTTCTTTTTTAATGAGACTAATTTTCAACAATAATCAACAGCAATGCTACACGAATACACCGAGTAATAACACTCACGACGTCTCAAGAAATAGACAAATTGTGTTGGAAACCGCAACTTAAATTAATCAGATGCGAATTAGAGGAATTGGAAGTAATATTTCACTTTAAAATTACAAGTTTAAAATTTCTGTCTAATTTATTTAATGATTAAATAAGACTTTTGTAAGACAAGATTTTTTTTCTTGTTTTGTTTGAAACTTAATTTTACATTGTATAAAGTAATTTATGGCGATGAATGTTTATAAAGTTTATATGATCGTAAATGAATGTGGATTTACTTTTCTAAACGTTCCTTTTAAATTGAAGCGTGTTGAAGTTTCAATCAAATAAATAGATAAGCACATCGCTGAACCGTGGCACTCTGTTTGTTTCAAATAATTAAATATTACAATTACTCATAAAAGATTGTATAATTGAGACGCGTTTGGTTCTTAAAGTACATATTATGGAAAGTAGAAATAAAAAGAATCAAGTATTATTTGGTAATACTCTAGCTAAAGGTGTAGTAAACACGTAGGAGAATTTGTCGGTTTTTATAGCACCTTTTCAAACTACAGATTAATAACTTTATAAATAAACGTTCTTTGACTATTAAGCTTCAGTTTAAACTATTGCTTAAAGAATTTGGTGTTCATAATATAAATACACTTAGAGTTTACATCTTTTCCAGCTCTCGATTAGCCCAGAGTGGACTTTATGGTGGTGTGTGGTAATGCTAGGCCACCATAGTGTAGTACACCATACTGCATTGACTGCATTCGTAATGAGTCTGGTAACCATCGCTCTTGGATTCTATTCATGCTTTCAGGCAGAATAAAATAAAAAAAATGCTGAGCTAACAAAATATAGGTTTTGTGTAAATAGATGTTGACAGTAATTAACCACGTAGAGAATGCCATAGTTGTGGTATATTTTAAATGTGTCATATAATGTTCTGGTAAAAATATACAAAGTTTCTACTAATTCTACCAAAAAATTGCCATTGTTAAAAAAGGAAGTCACATTAAACGTAAAATAACGTTTATGAATAAGAAAAATTTAAACATTGCTTAAGGCTTAACTGGTTGTTATGAAGACGGCCGAAAATAATAATTGCTTGCTCCAACATGTCTTAATCATTAAACTATAGTATTCATCTACATATAACATCATCACTCTGCTCCCAAGGGTTACAGCGTGATATTAAATAGGCAATCCCAATTGACAAGGGACTTAAAACGCAGAAAGAACGAATCGCAATGTTAGTATTTCAATAATGTCTTTTAAAGTTTTGCATTTCATAATAAATTCTAATTAATTGAACAACATATAACTTGATTTATAAGTATAATATACCAGTCTGCTGGTGGCTGTAACCAGAGCTATCTTGTCGACATGTGAGGTAATTTAAAGGGAAGTTATTTATTAATGCGTTTATTCACCACCTAACTTGAGAGAGATCAGAGATTCTGGTTCTGTTCTGTGACAGAGTAAATCTAGCTATATTTAGTTTATGAAAATCATCAACAGCCTTTAACAGTCCACTGCTGGACATAGACCTCTCTTAGCAAGGACCTTTTGGCCTACTACACCACACTGGCCAGACGGATTGGTGTAAGTTTTTTTTACAAGATTTCCTTCTCTTTATAGCGATGTTGTCGTGGGTAGTTTTTGAAAATAATCTAGGTTAATTTACCAAGGCTTTGTTATGAGTTATGTTGAATAGATATTATAGATAACGGTGATAATAAACAAAATATATGAATATTTAAAATCTTGGAACGACTCCACCAGATTTTCAACATTACTTTTACTCGTAGGTTTCGAAACGTGTCGTGCATATGTGCCTCTGTTTTTGTAAATTACTATTTTTTTTGTAGTTTTTGTAAACACCAGCTACGTAACGATGTGTGTCATTTTCGATGCGACATGTTACACATGTGGGGAATAGAGAAATCTCCTCCGTATCAAAACGCTTTATAGTTTTCTTCTTTTGTCTTTGGTTTTATGCTACACAATGGCTTTTGTCAACCTCGGTCAAAAGGAGCGGTTGAAAAGGGGTACTTTTTCACCATACTCATTACAAATGCAGACAATACAGTGTGGCACACACAAAGGCGGCCTAGTGAGTTGCTTTTCATGCCACGCTTGGGGATGTAAAATGCATGATAGTTATTGTGGCAGTGTAAGGCTTACATAGTTAACACGGTAACTGTACCCCTGTATCATTGGGCCTCCGGTCTCGCACTCACCAACGAAACACGACAGCACGGATGCTGGCGCTTTAGGTTGGTCGTCTGTGGGAGGTCGGTGTGTGTACTGCACGATTGGCCTAGTGGTTTAAGCGGTCGCCACGCCGCTCTCTACTTTGCTGAGTGTTGTGGGTTCAAATCCTACATGGGACAACATTTTGTGTGATCCACAAATTGTTGTTCTGAGTCTGGGTGTTCTTTGTGTACGTTTCTTGTATGTTTGTAAAGTCCCCCGCGACACAGGATTTATTCCTAATGCGGGCGTTGTAGTAAAATAGAGAAAAAAAAAAAAAAAAATAGAAATAGAGGTTAGTACCTTCCCGGTCGAGCCGGTCCGTTCGTGCTGAATCAGTGTGGCCCTACTACCTAAAAACCTTTTTTGAAAACACTATTTTAACTACTATTCTAAACAATGATGATCGTATATTTACAACGTTTGAGCCATTTGATGAGAGCCTCCACAGAATTCTTTCCCTCCTTCTCGAATTTTGCGAAGAGTGAATCCATATTTTTACTTTAAATTTTTTTGGAAAAAAATACTAAAAATTTACATGGATATAGAAAAAATTGTGACTATTATAACAATATATATTAATCTAGACAGCCGTGGATATAGGTCATACCGAGTAACTTTACAAGTAAACCTTTTTGAATTTAAGTTTTGTTTCTACTTTGACTGCATAGATGGCGTAGTGTTTCACCTTGCTACTTCCTACTGCGCCCAGTGTCTTGCCCTCATGTGGGACAACACTTTGTGTGGTGTTGTTTCGCATCTCTGGTTCTTTGTGATGATCTTCTCCCAGCTAATGTCAGCCACGGCGGTCAGTCTTAACGGAAACCAACCAACTACACAGGAAATATTATAGCGCACAAATGTGTGCACAAACACAGGTACACTCTCTGTTCCCTCACTCTCACAATACGAGTAACACGACTAGGCTGTTATTAAGCATTTCTATAATAAAAAAACCTCAATAACGGTTTTTGGCCAGACCCGAGGATCGAATCTGAGACCAGTCACATACGCTAACCACAAAACCAGCAAGGCAGTCTTTGTATCCGTTACATATATGTGTGTAAAGTCCTCTGCGACGCAGGAATATTTCTAAAGCGAGAGTATTTTGTTTGTAGTATTCTTCTGTTCTGTTTCGGCATTTTTTATTTACAAGACTTGTTCATATGTACGGACTAGTGATTTATAAGAGATCTAAGACCGGCACCCACCGCTGAACTACGGAAGACCTCTTTCGACGCAGGTTTTCTTCTCTCAGATAATTGATTGCGTAATAATAATAACTTGAAATATCTGACACACGGCTGTCTAATGCCAAATAATACAAAGCCCGTGCTATTGTAACTACACTGCTGATAATTATACTTTTATATTTCTAAATACATACATATAATTGGACACTCACATGAAACAAGCGATAGTGTTCAACTGCTCAACACACATCATCGCGAATGAAATCTACGAACTTAGCAATTAGAATCATTAAGAACCAGACCCACAGATCAGTCATAAATGATCTAAATTATAAACAAATGTTTTTCTCACCACTGGAAAACCGTCTAGGATTTTAAGATGATTAATTTTGTAATCTAAAAATAATATTAACAGAGCCTGTACTATGGTAACCAGATTACTGATAAACATGAAAGGAAATACGTATGTATTTCCTTTCAAATATAAAAAAAGACATTTTTAATTTATTTCATAAAAAAGTCGATTAGGTAAAGAACTATGTTTTATATTGGTTAATCGTATGCGTAGACGAAGATGGACCACCCTGAAAATAATTCTGATGACACCCATGACTGGAATATCAACCTATCGCAGTCCATAGATCTCCTTCATTACAACTTATTTGGTAACAAACATAGGCACAAACAAGGCTACCTGCCTTTGCCAGTCTTGAAGTTTGTCTATGCCACGTAATCTAGCGATGTCTTTACTATTCGTGACACTCCATTTTAAAAGAGTCAACAAAAATGTTCGTTGCTTAATTCTGTCTCCGTTTCTGTGCTGCATGTGGACTGATGGACGACCGGTATATCACGATCGCCTGCATAGATAAGAGAACATAAGTCTCTGTGGTGGAGAGGAGAGTTATTTCTTCTCTGAGTCTTATGGACAACTCTAGCACCGTTCGCTTATTGGTGTAATCCAATAGAGCGCACGCCTTCCACTTCTGTTGCATCAAATATGAACTAGAATTCGAGCTTTCATAGAACCATAAAGATTATATAGACTGTTATGGCAATTGTTAATAGATAAGCGTAATTTTCTTTGGTAATTGGTATGTAATTTCCAGAGTCTTAATGCCTATTCCCAATTTAATCTGTCGTTATTGTAATGTTTGTGTTACACATAACACTCATTTTTTATGTAATGGGATCTAAAACAGAGCTGACAATTCACCTGATGGGAAGTAGCTACCGCCACACAGGGATACGGGCAACTCCAGAGGTACAAGTGCATTATCAGTCTTTGTGAACCCACGCGCTCTTCCTCCAGAGTTAAGAAGAGGGTTGGGCTTCAGGAACCTTACACACTCGGTAAAAAGAAGCCATCACCCCCAGTATTGTCATTTAATATTAATTATAATAGGCGAAATGAATTTGTGCCGTAGAATCGCTTTGTCACGGTATAATTTATTATTACGTATAACTACACCTTTGTAAAAGACCCTGTGTTGGTGAACTTACTATTGAACTGCCGAAGAACGGAAGGTGCTTTCCTCATCAGTTTGTCAGTCATCTGTTCCATGGTGTTACCATATTTTTCACTGAACTGTCTCATGGCTACCGTAAACTGTTCAGACTCTATACTGTCGAGGCCTTTGAACAATGAACGGAAATATTCCTCTTTCTTACCGGAACCCTCGAACAAATCTGCTGCGTTTAAACGTTATAAATAAGTCCGGACCTCAATTGATTAAGTAAAGTGGAGATCCTACCGTCATCAACAGCCTTTACAGTGCACTGCTGGACATAGGCTTCTCCTTAGCAAGGAGGTTTTGGCCTACTATACCACGCTGGCCAAACGGGTTGGAATAGGGTTTGTTCCAAGGTTTCCTTCTCTTTGTAATGATGTTGTCTTGCATACTTTATTCCCTTAGTCGCCTTTTACGACACCCACGGGATGAATAAGGGTGGTAACACTATGAATTCTTAATCCGTCACCACACGGACGACATCACCCACCGTACTTCCTACTAATATTATAAAGGCAAAACTACTAATATTATACAGATGAAACTTTATAGTAATGTAGATTATATATCAGAATAACATATAGGCTGCTATTTACCGCGATAACCGACGTACGCGCGGGCGGAGCCTCATTCAAAAGGTAGTAACGGCTAAAGATAACGGTATTATGAATGGACTCTTTGAGTTTTTTAGCTGCCCAATAACACCTGCAACTCAAGAGACAAAAGTACCGCTACCGTCTGTTCATTACCTCCCCTAAATATAGGAGGGGGTTGAATTATTTCTTACAGTTACCTTACTCGGTGCTCGGCGAAGAGTAACAGAAGAATCACTTAACATCGGTGTGCCGATCGTAAGCGTGGCTATATAACCTATATTTGTGCCAAATTTTATCCAGATCCATTCAGCTATTTTAGCGTGATTGAGTTACAAACATGTACACATAAATTCTGACAATCCTTCGCTTTTATAATATATACGAGAGAATATTAATGAATATTTTCACGTCGGTACATTAATATCTATTGCGTATCTTTTTAGGGGTAGTGCAACTTAAATTGGATCCAACAGGGATCGTTTTCGATCTATAAAATTCACCTTTCACGAAATACAAACGCGTTTAATGTGGACAATCATCATTAACAGCTTCCAACAGTCCATGACTGGATGTAGGCATCTCCGGAGTGACGATTTGGCCTGCTCTTGTTTGTTTTAAGTTTTCTTTCTCTTTGTAGTGCTGTTGTGTTGTGTTGTTTGCTACCGAAGACGGCTCTTACGACTCCCACTGGATGAATAGGGATGGTGGTCCCACGTATTCTTAATTCATCACCACAGATGGTCTTAATTATACACCTGCCAAACGCTAGACTGGATCACTCAAAGGTTGATTGTAAGTTCATGCTTGAAAAAATTAGTATAAAATCAAATGTCTCGTTTTTATCTTGTTGTTTTAGATAGCGCTGTGTAATTCAATGTCACATTTGTTTTTATTTAAGAGGCTGCCAAAGTGACTCTGCCTGATGGAAAGTATGAATAGAATCCAAGAGTTACTGACAAATACTTACTGTACAGGTGTAGAAAACAGTATGTATTTGTGGAGTTTGCGTCTATGTGTATGCTTGTATGCAGTTTTGCGTGAGGAGTAAAATGATGTGCACTCGCTTAAGTTCAGTGAAAGAATGTAATCAATTTGTTACGATACAACATAGGTGTTTAGATTGCATCATTATTATTAATGCAAATCACATGATGTTTTTACAATAAAATAGGACGCGATCAGTGACCACCACATGTTATTATAGTATACTGAAAAGTTGTGGGCTTACCACCACACTGCGACTATTAGGAGCGGAGCAGTGGGGAACGAAACGACTATTGAATTACTATACTATTAAAATTTTAAATTTAATAATATTATTACCATCTTTCAAAAGCTTTACAACACCACTGACAGTATTATTGCCCAGAGCCTTAGTCAATGCGAATATCGACTCCATGTTACGTAAAATTATAGAATTTAATTGCTTTCTTGTGTAAACCAGTTTGTCATATATTTACTAAACAATAGTTTGACATTAATGACATAAGTATGATGAACTATAGACTCATAGAGTTATGTAAAATACACAGAAAATAAACAGCTTTTGGGCGTGTGGCGGCTCCACCTATAGCGAAAATAAAAATACACACTACAGCGCCATCTAGCGAAGATACATCGAACTACAGAGCAACTTCTAATTATGAATCGTGATATAGAAATTCTTGCAGCGATTAGCATATACAGAATATCCTAACATCAAGCGTGGGCCGCGGCCCGCCAGGCATGATCACCCCGCCTGGTCAGAGAATCCTCTCTTTATGTTGAAGGGTCATGACACCGTCCTTTCACAGACGTATTTAGAGGTTAAAAATATAAGATAGTTTTCATTTAAATACTGGACAGAATAAGTGATGGTTATTTATTCTGTCTGGTATAATGTGCATTTACGTATTTAGAAATATATACGTGTTTGTGATTCTTTCACTACCGCAAATTGTCTGCGATAGCGTACAACAGTGCGTATAAACAAATTTAGCCACTTACCTTTTTTTCTTGTAAATACATACATATTTTACATAGAAAACACCCAAACTTCGAAACAAATATTTGCAGATCATGCAAACATTTGGTCCGACCCGGGAATCGAACCCGAGACCTCAAGCACAGCAGTCACATTCACTACCACTGCGCCACTGGGGCAGTTAATTAATCTTTTTCGTTTAGTTCAAGAGCGTATGTCTATCATTCTAAAACGGTGTCTTCCAAGTCCAGCATGTGTTGTCCTGTAGAGGAAAGGGGATGGTGGACCAGTTGGCAGAGCTCGTCAGATCACTCTCATTGATAAAGGTGATAGAGGACTGCCGTAGAGGCGACTTACGACTTAATGGTTTCGGGACTGTCGATAATGTGGACTGCACGCCGCTGTAACAGATCGACAGCCTCCAGCAAATACTATACAGATTCATCGCAAATATGAAACTGGAGGGACGGGTATCATGTCCCTCGGACACAAAGGGAGGATCCTCCGACCAGGCGAGGTGATCATGCCTGGCGGGCCACGGCCCAACGGTTTATGTTGGGATGTTGTATTTATACTAATTTGCCACGCGAATCTCTATTTCGCGATACAGGATTAGTAGTTGCTTCGTGGCTCATTATTATCATTCGTAGTCCGATGTGTCTTCGCTACTCGTAGTTCGATGTATCTTCGCTAGATGGCGCTGTTGTATATTTTTGTTTGTGCTAAATATGGAAGTCGCCACAAAACCAGTACTGCACGCAAGAGCGAACCTATGTTTTATAATTCGATGCTCAGACGAGACGAGCCCTCTAACTTTGTATATAGTATACCTAGCTTCCGCAAAACGCCTTAGTAACGCTCTCTATGTACAAGACAAGAGTGGTTTGAAATCCTGGCAAATGTCTATGTCCTGGCAAACCCAGGATACTAAGCTCATCCTATGGTCGAGTACTCTGGAAAGTAGGGAGGGAAAGAAATGGAGACTTTTTAGTAGAGCGCGTACACTTATTTTCTTGATGCTGAACTCGACCAGATTCCTGAAGAAACAGAAATGTGGCCTAGAACCTGTTCGAATGAAAGTTCCTGTCGTTTTTCTTCAACGTTTATTTGGCTGTAATGCATCCAAAATATCATCCATGAACTGTGCTATCGTCTACATAGTAATATATATTATCAAAGATACATTGACAGAAACAGTGTAGACGACAGGACGGAGTCCTAAATGTACACTAGTTTTTACCTGCTGACAACTGGAAATCGCGTCGTCGCAGAGGAATATAAGACTGTGTTGAAAGGGCAAACGAGTCGGAAATTTGGAGAAGCGAATGATGTCAGAACCTGTTGAAGGCCTTGGCCATGTCGAGGTTAATGGCCTAGGATTCTCTATGCCTATTATATTTAACAAGGACTGATCCTTCAGGTAGCAGACTACTTGTTTGTTACGTCCGAATAACTTGTAAAGAATAGAAGTAACGGCTATAGTCGATAATTGGCGGGGTTGGAATTATATTGATTAGAATATGCAGCCCTCTCCAGGACTCCGGAACAATTCTTAAGGAATATGATAGCTGATATGAGAGCGTCAACACATGAGACAACTTCGGTACGCAGTTCACAAGAACCATCGGTTCCATTGGCTTCCCAGAGGTTGAGTAATTCAGTTTGCCGTATTCAAATATCCCGTATAACAGTCGCTGGTCGGAATGGTACGCAGGATGTCGACGGTCGGACGTCACAGTCAGTTCAGTAAAACAGGGAATTTTGCTTCCTCTTGCGGCTGATGGGCAAGTTATGTGTAGAAATAAAACTGCATGGCATAAACCACTCGTCAGAAATTACGACTACCCGCATATTCTGGTGGTTTTTGTTATCTGTTGCTTGAAGATGAGCGAGCTGTCCCATGCGTTGGGCCGATTGTGTAACAGCACGGACATATCCGTGATTGAACCAGGGACTGGTCCGTGATGGCGACTTCACTATGCCTACTTAATGCGAATGTAAATTTGTTTGTTACGGTTTCACTCGAAAACTACTTAACCGATCATCATGAAATTGTGTACACATGTTCTTGGAGGTATTAGAAGTAACATAAGATACTTTTTATTAAAAATAATAATATATATTTAAAATGATCTGTTATGAAACTTAATGTGGCAGACTCAATTCCACGCGAGGGAAGCCGCGGGTAAAAGCTAGTCTAACTATAAATGTCATACAATGAAACAACACAAAAATAAAATTCTTTATAATTATGTTACAAAAATATATTGTTATTAAAATCTATAATATCTATATAAATAAGATATACAATTAAAATGATAGCCGTATAAACAAAAGCTTCTATATAAATTCGTCACTATCAATATACTTTACTGCGCTAAGAGAATATATTATTTGAGAAAATCTTCATTCAGAATATACCACTAGCTTTATACTAAAAATGGTTTAATTTCTACTAAATGGTAGACTATTTTTCATACAGGTACAACTTGTAATTTCAAAATTGGAACGTGGTAGCCATTTTGTGAAATGTCACTTTATGTTCATTCGGTGTTGCAAGGTATAGTGTATTTTCCCCGTTTATTTAATTATGATTTTTCCGTTTCTATGTTGAGATTTAACCGTGTTCTTAGTGAAACGTGTTTTACTTCGGTTGGCGAAATTACTTGTATTCAGTTGGTAAATGGTTTAAAACGATAGATTTTAGGTAAAATTAATTATAAATATGAGAATTTACTTTTATGGGTTATATTTTTAAACTGGCCGACCATTTTATAGCCTTGGTTACTAGTTGGCCTGGAGAGTCACTTTTAGGTATGTCAATATTTAAACTATCAGGACAATAGGATAGTTGCCAGCGTAAAAAAATGAAAATTGACTATTGTATAAAATGTTAACATATTGATTTTATTGTGATCTTTATTTTTAATTGTGGTTTATGACGTCATAAACCGTTAATTCGTAATCTTAAATGAATATATTTTAAATGATATTCTGACAGGGTCAAAGGGAAACTTAGGTCATTTTGGACTTGAATAAATAAGAATTCAGGTCGAATAGAAGTGAGATTGTATTTAGGGATAATTACTATTATCATGTAATAAATCCATACAAAAAGGCTCGCCGCCTATTACGTGGGACCAAAACACTGGCGAAAAGTGAGTGTTTGGTATGCCTCTGCCTATGCTTTCTGGGAAGTAGGCGTGATTTTATGTATGTATGTATAGGGTGGGCCAAGGGTTCGTTAACATTTGAATCTAACATCCCGCGCCAACATGTTATGGGAGTTTTCTGACTACAATCGTAACACATGATTTCTACAAGATGGAGCCACTTGACACACATCCAATGAGACCCTGCGGTGGTCAAAGACATGTTTCCGGAAAAGCTGATTTCCAGACGAAGCGGCATTCCATGGTCACCCAGAAGTCCGGATCTATCCCCAGCAGGCTTCTTTTTATGGGCTTCGTTTTAAGAATCATATCTACGTCAATAAACCAAATACACTACGTCAAAATAACGAAGAGATGTTGCCGATCTCACGGTCTCTGCCGACGAGTATTCGAAAATTTCGGTGCTCGTTTAGAAGAGTGACAACGTCGAAACGGTGGCCATTCGGACGACGTAATTTTTAAAAAAGTAATTTAAACTAATTAGCTTTTTAGTGAATAAACAGTTCCTATAATCTATCAAATGGTTTTTTTATACGATTTTTTCAAATGTTAACTAATTCGTGGCCCACCCTATGTATAAAAGATACTTTGTGTATATTTCAAAACCTCAACAGTTCCTCATTTCTCATCAATCTAACTGTAATGAGGAACAGTAAAATTTAGCCAGGGTACGGATAGTTTCTTTATGATCGTTTATTAAAAAAAATTGACGTGTTGGCCTTTAAAATGAAAAACATCCATTTTTGGTTTTTGGTGTATAGTTATATACAAAAAGACGACATCTGCAGTCACTCCAAGACTCGTATTCATCTTACAATTCGCTTCCACCAGTTTAATATAACTTAAAAAATATCTATTTACAATGTTAAGCTGAGCTGATATAATTAATTTTACATAATAATTGATATTTACACATGACTATAGTTAAAATAACTTGCGAAGCATTAAGAGGGAAGCATATTTTTTAAAACTTTGGTTAGCCATTTTGTTTAATTTCTAATTTAAGCCAAATTAGAAATGTTTCTTATAGATGATTAGCACTTAAATTTGAACAAATATGCGCATTATACGAATACATGCTACCATTTATAGACTGCCTATAGACGTACGATGTATGTAGCCGTGGGCGTCGCCAGAATCAGAGGGGTAGATCTATATTTACACATACATAGCTCGTCGCCATAGCCTGGGTTGCCATACTGCATTGTCTTCATTCGCAGTGAGTATGGTGACCACAGGATTCTATTCATGCCTCACATCAGGTAGAGTAGAGTCACTTTCATACATTTTTTATGAAATAAGTTGAAAATATATGTTTGCCTATGTTTTCTTTTCTGGCAGGGCACCTGGCAAGAAAATACAAGTGCACCCTCTTACACTTCCCTGCCGACGCCCATGTTTGTACACTACACATCGTGTATAGACGTAATAGAATGTGGTAGTGATGTGCCGGTTTCTTAAATATATCCGCAGATTTAGGCTTAATAGCCTATATCAGCGGATAATAATATAAACATGTAATATAAATTTGATAACATCGTGTTTCGACTTGCTGTGCGGGTATTTTTAAAATTACATAATTATTTTAAATTTTATATTGTAATATGAATAGTTTATTCAAAACTGGTAAAAATAAGGGTATCTCATTTTATTAGTTCTTTTAATAATGATTAGTAAATAAACATAGATACAGAAACTTTTTTCCAACCGATATCCGTTGATATTTATTTAGATATCCGCGGACATTAATTCGGATATCCGGCACATCACTAATTTACGGTACTTAACAATATCTGTTTTTAGACCCGTGATTTTGACACACTATTTTTTTTTGTACAGCGGCACTTGTGTGAGGGTAGTTACACCTCGCGTATCTCGAAGGGTCACTAAGCTCACATCAGTCTACTTATGCGGCGTAACCCGTTCGAAACGTCGGGAAATGGAAGATATAACGTTTTAGATAATTTTATAGAGAACAAGTCCCACTGTACAAGAAAAATATTTACACATACCGGGTATACAGACAGAATATAACCTCAAACATATATTTGAGCTATGTTACCTACTTAAAAATATTTTATATATGTATAAGTGGAAATTGTATTTACTAAGTTAATATAAAATTTAGCACTTCTTTTTAAATTTATGCGCTAAGCAAGTGTGTGCCTTAGCCTCTATTAATATTTTAAATCACATTGTTTTTTTACTCTGGTATGTTTTATATCTTGTAAATTGAGGGTAGATTTTTTTAAAGCTACCCTCAATTTTGATATCTATTTTCAGTCTATATTAAGCTTCTGTAATTAGTATTTACAATAATTTAAATCACACGGTTTTACTCCCACCTGGAACCCATTTCAAAGGATTTAAGGGTGATTTCCACCAAACGGCTGGTATCGCATCGGATCGGACACGACTTTCGTGTCGTTGTTAGCCAATCGCGTCCGGAGGATGTCGATGCTTACAATTGGCTTTATAACGTCTTTTCTTTTTCTATGGGACTTCTCCCTCCCACATGCCCACCACTGTAACTCCTGTCCGCGAAAAAACCAAGTAACTCGGGAAGTCCCAGGGAATGTTAAACTATCTCAGAACCCACATTAATCAGAAGAGTTCTGTAGGAGTTGGAAATATGTCTGTATGTATTGTATCAAAGCTTGTGAACGTGTCCGTTTCCTCGCCTCGTCCAATAAATCATTCCTACCGTGACGACAGCCGATATGAACCGATTGGATTTGACGACAGACGAATAGAACACGTCCACGGACAAGTTTATATAGTAAAATCCGATCCGATCCGATTCGTTTGGTGGCAATCATCCATAAGAGCCCCTATCGTCGCTATTACTAGTAATAAGTAAAATCGTGTATCTTCAACTTTCAGCCCTCTTTTATTTCCTGAAAGAGTGACGTCACAATTCTTAACCACCAATCCATTTAGACACTAAGTGATAAGGTGGTAAATAAGTATTGAATCAAGGCAATTAAATTATTATCGATGGATGTAACTGCGTATTTTTGTATGTTTTCTGGTAACCTCAAAAATCCTAAATCGACTGCACTGATTGAGTTGAGTTAAGCGGTCACCTTACGCTTTCTACTGCGCAGAATGTTGTGGATTCAAACTTGATATTTTTTTTTATATCAACCTACCAAAGTGACTCTATTCTGCCTGATGGAGAGCATGAATAGAATCCAAGAGCGGTGGTCGTCATACTCACTGCGAATGAAGACAGTGCAGTATGGCGACACACGTTATGGGGACCTAGTGATATGGGACATAAATGTTGATAAAGTCCGAGTCATACGAATATTCACAGATGTCTTATAAAAATGCTTAACGCGGGTTTTCTGGCCATGACATTGCCGAAGCATGACGAAGCATGACTCTCAAACTCTTTATAGCCGACTGTGTATTGTATTTCTAAATATTTCAGTAATAATTATTAGCTAATTGCCACGCTAATCTCTATATCGCGATTCAGGATTAGTAGTTGCATTGTAGTTCATTACATTCATACGTTTCGTTCACACTTCGTAGTTCGATGTGTGTTCGCTAGATGGCGCTGTTGTATATTTTTGATTGTGCTATAATGTGGAATCGCCACAGTCGACTGTGTATTGTATTTCTAAATATTTCAGTAATAATCTGTAAATGTGTGTGTGTGTATATATATATTATTATCAATGAATTTTACACTTACATACAAACATATAAAAAAATTCACCTTGTAAAAATTCAAATGTCATTTTATTTGGTTCAAATGTGGATAGTTTACGAATTGTGACGTCATGAATACCTTGTAATTATACCACATCACATACTTATAATAAACGTTCGTCTGTTCTGCGTTCGTTATCTCAAGAACATTTCTTTTTTATATACATACTGGTCTATAAACTTGTCTACTCACAAACACTATATTTTAGACATGATCTTTTAATAGTATATGTTGATAACCGCATTTTATAGAGATCTAGACGTTTGGTCTTTCGGTCTACTGACAGTCTTCTCGTTCTACTCATGGTCTTTTGGTCTACTGAGTGCATTAACTGGCGATTTCCTGTCGACGTTTAGGTATAAATGAGACAGTCATTAAGTCATCGTCTTCTTGTAAGAGACAACCCTCGGCTGGCTTGTTGCGGTAGAATAACCTGGAAAATTAAGGGTGTCCAATTAGGTCTCTGGGTTTAATATAGGTATATAGAAATTGGTGCTAATTCTGTTCTAAAACTCTCTAAAGTACACCAAAAATGAGTTTTGTCCTAAATGTCAAAGATTCACTAAAATAAGATATATATATGCCACACTAAAAATATGTAATTGTAATATATACATACAAATTTGTATTTTGGCAATCGTTTCACTAAAATAAGAGAATAGAAGATAAATTGAGAGTAAAATTAGTTTAGTGACACAACAAGAAAATTAGCGCTATTTTTTGTTTCTCGGAATGAGAAACAAAATTAGCGCTATATTTTGTTTCTCGGAATGAGACCGGTTTTAGAAGATTTGTGAAAAAAATATTTGTATTTAATTTAGAAAATTGCAGAACATGCGAGTGGGTTATTATTACTTTAATAGTAAAGCTTGTAAAGGGATTTCGTTTCTAGGTTACACCTCACCGTACCGGTACCGAGCTCGCCCTTTAGGGGGCAGGAAGAAAAGGGAACATGGGGTTCACATATTTCTACAAGCCGTATGTGGCTCGAGGTACGTCGGGGATTTCCTTACTAAGGTACATCTGGTTTCCCGGTTGGTACCCGAGACGGTAGGCAGTTTTGGTCGTACATAACCTATCCGTGGTGATTACCGCACATAAAAAATTAAAAAGAAGGATACACCTGGTTCCTCCGCTAGTCTTTTTGAGTGACTCTACTCTGCCTGATGGAAAGTATGAATAGAATCCAAGAGTTGTGGTCACCATACTCATTGCGAATACAGACAATGCAGTGGGGACGACCCACGTTATGGCGGCCGATGGGTACCCGAGACGGTGTGAGGTTTCTAATCGATCCGAGATCACAGACCACACAACGGGTGCATTTAGAGAGATTTTGGCACAGAAGAGAAATGGAATAGTGTGGCTAACAACTGATGGGTTATGTGATGGTAAGTGATTATCCGTGCCTATGTAGCCTGTACCACAAGAGTCTCAAGTGTTTTTATTGGAGATGGTTGTACGCTATTCTCTATTTCAAGGTCATATCACTTCTTGAACAGTGCATGCTTATTATTAAACATATTTGTACAAACAAATTAAAAACACACACAAACTTCACCAGTGTTTTTACCATCACCCTTGTCATTAAGATGGTGAACAAGCAAATACCTAAAAGGGTATTATTTGAAAATATTAGAAGTGAGGTGAACAATCTCTGGGAGGGATTTCGTGGAAAGGGACGGAAGTGTGTAACGTGAAGGTGTAACATGCGTTTTTTGATTTGAGCGAGAATTTCTTTTGTTCCTTTCTTTCATGATAGTGTCAAAGGAGTTTACGGGTGATGGAAAGTGACTACCAACACCCATGGCCACTGGCAACTCAAGAGTCACGTGTATTTTGTAGAGTTGCCAGGTTTTGAGTGCCCGCACTTATTTTGGTAAAGGGGGGATCCCCCTTAAACCCATTCTGGATTTGCTTAGAATGACTTTACGTTGATTTGCCATGTGATTGTTACAAAAAACATGCTCAAAGTAACAAATATATCTATACAAAAAACACAAACAGACAGACACAAACACATATATAATATCTAACTACATACTTTAGATGTTCAACAGAGTTGATTTCCAAGAGTCACGGTTTTTGCTGCGTAGGGAAGAGAAAGAGACCATTAGAGTTAGAAAGAGAACGGAAGAGACAATAACAATATATATTATATATTACTACTAAGTGCTGTTTAGGTCGAATATTGTGAAAGAAATGTAACTTCAGGGCTTTAAACGCTCACCCGATACTTCAAGTCAAGTTACTTCACATCAGCAGCCTTTAAGAGTCCACTGCTGGACATAGGCTTTTCCTCATAAAGGAGGTTTTGGTCTACTATACCACATTGACCAGACGGGGTGGTACAAGGTTTGCATCTGGTAGTCAGTTCAATTTCCAGACATCGATGTTTCCACAGACATAAGGAAAAGTCGTCAGGTAGGGTTTTTAAATATTATACTTACTTAGCAAGTGGCGAAGCCCCCCGTTCGCTGGGGTCTATCCGCTCGTCCAGACCTCTGTGGACCGACACCGAGTCTAGGTCTTCCAGGTGTATAGATTGAAGGTACTCTGGCGTCCTTAGCTGTTCAACTGAGGGTTTCTTGAAGCTGAAAATAAATATGTGATAATATCTACGGTTCAGGGGGTTCAAGGGTCTCCGTTGAGATTGGACGCCAAGGTCAAAATCGGAGAGGAGTTCTGACACTAACAGTGTACCAGTACCTTTATACCTGCAGTATTACTATTAGTTATTTATAAATAATGGACTTACGTTTTCAGCAATAAACTGGAACACACTACTGAGACTGAACTCATGGCCATTGCAGCTGATGCCATCCAGGGCTGTGGACAAAACATGAAAATCATGACAACTGACTGGGACTAACTGCACGGGTGGCCTAGCGGTCGCCACGCCGCTCTCTACTGCGCTGTAGTGGGTTCAAACCACACTCCTAATCGCTGTTCTGAGTCTAGGTATTCTGTGTCCGTTTCTTATATGTTTGTAAAGTCGGTTGAGGTCGGTTTTAAATCTACTACATCGCCGACCAAAGAGACGTCCACTGCTGGACATGGGCTTCCCCCAACGTTCTCCACAACAGTAGGTCTCACGCTGCCCTTATCTTCTTCCCGTGAGCCTCATCAGGTCGTCAGATCACCTTGTGGGGGCCTACCAACGCTGTGATACGAGTCAACTACGATACGAACTTCGAATTTTTCTGTGGAGGGACTGTCATCAGATCTTCACGATCTAAGCACTGAGCGACTTTGAAATATTGTAAAAAACACTATCTATCTGTAACGATTGCCAAAGGTGCTCAAATAGCAACCGGGCCGATACGAAAACTTTTAAATCGCGATACAGGATTAGTAGTTACTTTGTAGTTTAGTGTGTGTTCGATAGATGGCGCTGTATGTAGATGTCGTTGCATACATTCAATTTAAATTTTCTGTATTCTTATTTTTGTGTTATATATAATTTAAACAATGGACACCCTTACCTGCAGCTGCAAGCCATACATGGCGAGCGCCCCGCTGGCCAGCGGTATGCCCAGCAGGTTGTAGACGCTCGCGAACACGAAGTTCAGCCGCACCCGCCGCACCGTGCTGCGGGACAGCTCCAGGCACGCCACCACGTCCAGCAGGTCGTTCTGAACACCACCATACCGACACGTTAACACGTACAGCTTAGAGGTATACCGACTAAATATACATCACATCTAGGTAGATAACATTTATTTGCTTCTGGAAAGTTTCTGAAATATTTTCACTCGTTTAGGAGCAATTATGGATCGGTTGGACCATAGTCGTGGCAGGGTCTCATAGAAAACCAATGTTTAGCATTTCTTGGGACGTTTTTTATCCAATATGTAATTTAATCAATGCCAAACCTCTTACTTCTCAGATTAAGGTGAACGGATTTAAAGGGCATTTTACATACGCTTATCCAATGAGTAGAAGGGGTAGTGGTGAGTAACGTACCCTCATAAGCACAAGATCCGCAGCCTCCACAGCGACATCAGTACCGCTGGCGATGGCTATCCCCAGGTCTGCACGAGCGAGTGCAGGCGAGTCGTTGACGCCGTCGCCCACCATGGCCACTTTCTGGCCTGACGCCTGTAGCTTCTGGATCTGAGCCACCTTGTGGGAGGGTAGCACCTCCGCGTATACCTTGTTGATACCCACCTGATGATATAAACAGCACTTAGTAAGCTTCAGTAAATTTTTAAAGAGAAGAAGAATTATATAAACATACTTGAAATGGACAAAGAGCACAACCAGACTCAAAATAACAATTTTTGAATCACACAAAGTGTTGTCGCATGTGGAGAATCCACCACACTCAGCGTGGCAAAAAGCGGAATGGTGTCCGTTTTAATCATATTTTTACGCACAATTATAGCTAGCAAGGGAATATATTGCATATAGATTTCGATAAGGCTTTTGATCAAGTATACTACAATTATTCTTGAACCTATTATTAAATTGCATTGCTAATAATATACTAATCAGTAAAAAATTAAGATATTTATAACAAACAAAACTTTCATTACTGTAATTAATATGTATACAAAACTTTGATGTTATGTGTTTTGGAGGAGTCTCACAAGGATCATAGTTGGGACCAAAGTTATTTTTATATGCAAAATAATTCAAATACTAGATTTTTGTACATACAAAAGAAACTTAAGCATATCTTGAAGCAAATATAATATATTTAATTAGTAAACATTTATTTCTACACATAAAATTTTCAAGAAAATTCAGAAAACTTTACCTGTCTAGCAATAGCGACAGCAGTTTTTCTATTATCTCCTGTTAACAAACACACTTGTAGCCCCATCTTCTTCAAACAGTAAACGGCCAGGTGAGCCTCTGGTTTTACTTCGTCTGCCACTCCGATAGTGCATACTAGCTGGTCTGTTGAAGAAAACTCTTCATATAACTAAGGATATGGACCGATATAGTGGCTTCAGATCATTATTGTAAATTAAGAATTAATATGTATGGTAACCAGACTGCTGATAAACAGCATAGGTATATTATATCCAGACACAATTAGTAGTCTTGGGTGGGCATCGAACCCATGACGTTTATTCAATGTTTAACAGTTCTTGAAACGCTATATACTATCGAAACACGAAAGAAAAGAAATTGAAGCAGGCGTAGAATTTCGCATATGTAATCAGTGTAAAATCACTGATACAATCAAAACGTCGTTGAATTACTTGTATATGGCGACGCATCACCACACAATTTAACATGCTTTACATTTACATTGTGGCAACGCGTCGCCATACCACATATTTGTTTTATACACAAAGCACACTTCACGTTATATATACTATCACAAATTATAGTGAAGAGTCGCCACGCCAACAGCCGGTCAGACCCTCCACAATAGATGTCTCGCATCAAAACAACCACTGAGGATCACAAGTCTTAAAAGAAATTGTTCCAATATCAGATCTTACCATTAATGGCGGCCAGTATAGCAGTTCTGCCCAACTCTTCGTCTTGCTGCATAGCATCCTGCACTTGTCGAGGAACTGCTACTCCGTTTCGGGACATCCACTCTCTGTTACCGATTAGCACTACTTGTTCTACCTCCTATAAATAAAACCTTCAAGTTCAAAGTTGTTCAGCGTTTTTTTTTTATAGTAGTCTACCGAAGTGACTCTACTCTGCCTGATGGAAAGCATGAATAGAATTTAACCCACGCTATGGCGGAGTAGAACTTTGGATATGGACAGTGTGATGTATGCGTGCTATAGATAGGGCTATGGATAAGGATCGTATCAAGAATAAGGTGAACCGGCAGAAATCTAAGGTCATCGACATAGCTCACAGGACCAGTAAGGTGTAGTGGCAGTGAGCTAGTCATATTTGCCACAGAACTATTGGGGTAAACGTGTCTCAACGCTAGTGTAGGACGTCCACAGGCCAGGTGGTAGTAGAGCCACGCTGATTTCAACACGAGCGGGCCGGTTCGACCGGGACAGTACTACCCTCGCACAGAAGACCAACCTAAAGCGACAGCATCCGTGTTGTCGTGTTTCGTTGGTGAGTGCGAGACCGGAGGCCCATTGATGCAGGGGTGACAGTTATCGTGGTAACTGTGTGAGCCTTACACTGTCACGATGACTGTCATGCCTTTTACGTCCCCAAGCGGGGTGTGAAAAAGCATCTCACTAGGCCGCCATAGTGTGGGTCGCCATACTGCGTTGTCTGCATTTGCAATGAGTATGGTGACCACAACTCTTGGATTCTATTCATGCTTTCCATCGGGCAGAGTAGAGTCACTTTGGTAGGCTATTGACATAAAAAAAAAGACGTGACTTTATGATTTGCGCTGATGGCTGGCAGGAGCTGTATGCGAGACACTGAAGATCGAACCCAGTGTCGTGCAATTGGAGAGGTCTATGTCCAATAGTGGACTGTGATGGGCTGATGATGGTTTGTAAACCAGTGTGGCGAGAAAGGGGACTTAGTAACCCTTCTTAAGAGAGAGTGCGTAATGAAAGCCACGGCAGGTATCGACAGAACACACCAAGCACCACTGTACCCTTAAACTACTGAACTGATTTCGACGAAATTTAGTAGTAGAACCAAATCAATCCATCTGGCCAGCCTGGTACAGTAGGTCAAAATCTCCTTTCTAAGGAGAAGTCTATGTCCAGAAGTGGACTACGATAGGCTGTGGCAGTGATGCGATAATCGACACATACGCGGACGAAGTAGTGGCTAAAAATCTAGCAATATGTATATATATAACCTGTCGTCTATCGGGCTCATCAGGTCCTATGAGGTCATGCAGTTGCTGTGCCGTGTGTGCTGTGTGAGCTGGTGCTGCTAGCACGTGCAGTGGGACTCCCTCCAGCAGCGTTGAACTGCCACTTCTGAGGAACACATTTATTTGTTAATATTTCTCATTTTTGATTCACTCTTTGGTAATTTACTTCAGTGGAAGATTCGAGTAGCTTTTTTACCCGACTTCAAAAAGGAGGAGGTTCTATCTACGTTTTTTGTGTTGTAAGTTAAAATAACAATGATAAACTAAACAGAGTCTATACTGGGACACCATGAAAGTAATGTACATCTGAATATAGTTATTCCAATTATTATATTGTATCTATACTGATATTAATAAATTAAAGAGTTTGTTTGTTCGTTTGTACGTGCTAATCTCAGGAAGTACTAGTTAGATTTGTAAAATTCTTTCAGTGTTAGGTAGCCCAGTTGTCGGCGTAAGCTATAGGCTATATATAATCACGCTGCGACCAAAAGGAGCTGAGTATCAACGAAAAACGTTTCAAAAGCAGGAAGAAAAATATATATTTTGAGAGCTTCCATTGCGTGTACTAAAAGGATTGTCTCTCTTTAAAATCTCTAAAAGAAAGTCCACTAGAGAACAGGAAGTCTGTTTCGTGTGTACTTGTGTATGTACGTGTGATGTGATGTTACCTGGCCTGGTTGAGCACGTTGGCGAGCTGGTGCTGCAGCGCGGGCGCGGGGGGCGGCGCGGGGCTGACGCGCGCGCGCAGCCCGCACCCAGGAGCCGCCACGAACGACACGCAGCGGGAGCCGCTACTGCCCCCCAGAGAAGCGCTGCACCATCGGACTATGGCTGTGGAACGAGACCGTTTTCCAATATAGGCTGATAGTACTTTATGAAGGGTGTCTATGGGGATTATCAAAAGTTGCTGGTGATGGCGGCTACACTCACATACACGTGCCACAATTAGATTTTGATTTCCCTTTAACGTTTTATTTGACAAATACGCTTGACACTTTGTGACGTCAAATTCTTGCGAAAATGTCAGTTGACATTAACTTTAAAATTGTTTACATAGCCGTTTGACGTCATAACGTACCGGCTAATTTAAAAAAAATAAAATTAACATATTTTAACATCTTTGTGTCTAAGCTATTTCAATAATATTTTTTTTATGAAATATGCTAGTTTATCTTGAATATTTACGAACAAAGCTGTACAAGGCCTAGTGTGAGTTGTCATTTCATACAAATCTATTCGGTTAAGTTATAACCGAGTAAGTTAATATTTGTAACCAGATCAATCTGTAGATGGCTGACCTTTCGTGACTCATTGGGGCCCCCACGTGCCTTAGAGAGATCATTTAACCATAGAAATATTTGACAATTGTTATGGCAATTTGGAGTTGCCAACACCCTATCTACAGAACTGTGATATCTCGTGATACTGGGGTTGTGGAAGTCTGATGTCAGTCGCACCGTGACAAAGGCTCAGGAAAAGATGCATGGTCTACTTAGTCTGCTCACCAGAAGCAACAGGATGTTCAGAGTTGAGTTCAGCCGTGAGCAGACAGGAGAGTACATCGTACAGCGAGCTGGCCGAAGGGGTGATGAGCGATAGTTTGGCGACTGTGGCACTGCCACGGGTGATGGTGCCGGTCTTGTCGAAGATCACCGTCTTCACCTGTACACAGACATACAATTTGTTATTAATCCATGAATAATATATCATATTTTTTTTTCATTTTAATAACCTGCTAAAGTGACTTTACTCTGCTTGATGGAAAGCATGAATAGAATCCAAAAGTTGTAGTCACCATATTCATTGCGAATGCTAACAATGCAGTATGGTGACCCACACTATGGCGGCCTTCTGAGATGCTTTTTCACGCCCCGCTTGGGAACGTAAAGGGCATGACAGTCATCGTGACAGTGTAAGGCTCACACAGTTACCACGATAACTGTCAGCCCTGGTTCAATGAGCCTCCGGTCTCACACTCACCAACAAAACACGACAACACGGATGCTGTGGCTTTAGGTTGATCTTCTGTGGGAGGGTAGTACTGCCCCGGTCGAGCCGGCCCGTTCATGCTGAAATCAGCGTGGCTCTACTACCTGGTAGCCTGGTCGGTACTATCCTCAGCACCGCAACGGTAGCGTATGCGACAGTTGTGCTGAGGTCTCGGATTCGATTCTCGGGTCAGAACAAATGTATATAAGTGTTCTACCAGAATCAACTTTCATCGTTCAAGCTCTGCTTAGTTTGATGCTAGATGGCATTGTGAGTTAACTTACTTTATGAGCATTTTCTAGCGGTTCCGCCCCCTTGATCAGTAGTCCCATGTTGGCTCCAACCCCAGTGGCCACCATCACAGCCGTGGGAGTAGCTAAACCCAGGGCACACGGACACGCGATCGCAAGAACCGACAGCGCGAAGTGGAAGGCTGTTTGGATGATCAGTTCCCAATCGGAGTAGCCGGCATTCAGGTACATTGCCTAGAAGAATGGATAACATCGTTTAGCATCCTACCCTACCCTTGTAAAATAATATGAAACATTTTAGGGGTTGGTTTGAGAGGTGTTACGTATTTTTGGATAAAGATGTGGTGGAACGAATGTGCCGTACCTCTAATGGTGTGTGTATTGTTGCCTGAGATTTTTATAGTAGCTTACCTGATTATCCTTGTCGTGGACAGACAGTTGTAAAATGTGGGTGCTATTTTAATGTAAGTAAGTATTTGGAAGGGTGAGTACACGACGATTGAATCGGGGTAAATTTCCCCGGACCCCGACTTCACTCAAACAGTCCAAACTTTTAGTAATCTAATAGGAAGCAGTGGCTTTAATAAGGCCACCGAAACGCGAGAAGAGACAAATTAGATATCGCTTGTTGACGACGAGAAAATAGCAGTGTACCAACAGATTGTCTTTATTGTACTGTTCAAATCGCGCCTGCTGCGATGCCAATTGTCGCCAACGAGATATCTTCCGTAAATTACCGAACAGAAGAAGAAACACAGAATTTACTTATTTAAAATGCAATTCGTGTCATGTCAAGATATGTGATAAAACTCTAAACATCAATCAATCAAGAAAATAAGGCTCTGATTACGTGTTAGCGGTAATAAGCTCAATACACTGTGATGGTGAGTGCAATTAAAAAAAACAGATAGGGATGAACATCCCTTTGACCTTAACTACGTGGTATGATGTTGGGTAATATATACACTAACCGAGGGAAGAACTTTATTGCGTGATGCAGGACAAGAGCAGTTACTCTATTTTTTTCTTTTTATAGATGTAATGGATTAGGCGTTTGTCTTCCATCTCACCTGATGGAAAGTGTAGATGAAGACGAAGGTGGTACACGCCCATCCAGAAGAAACCTGTTCACTCTACTCTTAAAGGCTCCCGAGTTCGACTCTTCAGGAAAAATAGACCCAGGCAGGTCGTGCCAAATCCTGGCGACTCTCAGCAAAAATGACCTGTCAAACCGTTTAGTTCGACTTTTGGGTATGTCAACAACGTATGGATGAAACTTTTGCCTGCGTCTGGTAGTCCGATAAAGGGATGGAGATGGCTCAATCAGCTCGAGAAGATGAAGATATCTAGTGTATCTACGTTAGACGGTACTGAAGTACATATGTTTTGATTTCACTAAGTTTAAAAATCGCCACAAAGTTTATTTTTTTATTTACTACCCCCTGGAAAACAGCCATATTTCAGTTAATCAATACTCTAAGTGAGCGAAAGGAAATATAGTATTTTGTAGATAATTACTTACTGGTGTAATGGCCTTAATTCTGTTAATGTCCAGAGCTCCGCTTATGATCCAGCAGGTAAGAGTTAAAAGAGAGAGGAAAACTACTAGTGGAACGAAATATCTGAAAGAGAAAACAAACTTTTAGCATATATGTTTATTGATAGAGGGAGATAAAGATGATGTAGTCAAACGGGTAGGTTAGGTAATTGATCGATGTGGCGAGGGATATGAAGTGTCACCACCCTTATTTATCCCTTGGGTGTCGTAAGAGGCGACTGAGGGATAAACTAACATCACTGAAGAAGAAGGAAAACTTGAAACAAATCTTATACGAACCCATCTGGTCAGTGTGACATAGTAGGTTAAAACCTCTTTGCTAAAGAGAGGCCTATGTCCAGCAGTGGACTGTTAAAGGCTGCTAACGAATAACGAGTGGGTAGTTCAGAGATTAGATGGGAGAATGAGAAAGAATTGGAGAGAAACACCACAAAATGTGACCTGTGTAATGTTAGGAAACACCCATATTACGAGATCTCGTTGTAGTCTGGAATGCTGCACGATAGGTATAATGATGAAAAAATAAGAACAATGATGAAAGATAAGAAGGCAAGGGAAAGATACAAAAGATATATTGGTTAAATGAGTGTACTGAAGTTACGAGTATATCTGGGATCAAATTCAGTTCAGAAGCCGACCAAATCGTTAGTACAAAATGGCCACCGATGCGTGGAGAGTGGCCACCGATGCGTGGAGAGTGGCTGGTGGGGTGGAGGTGCTCACCCCGCGATGGTGTCGGCCAGGCGCTGCACGGGCGCCTTGCTGGCCTGCGCGTCCTCCACCAGGCGCACGATCTGCGCCAGCGTGCTGGCCTCGCCCGTGTGCGTGGCGCGCACCAGCAGCGCGCCGTGCTGGTTCATGGAGCCGCCGATCACCGCGCTCTCTGCACACACACCGCTCTCTTACAGCACTGCGAACCTTCTCGCGTACCCAAACTTAGAACGACCCTTCGTGATTTGAACTCACAACACTTAGAGTAGTAACGTCATACGTGGGATCTATACGCTCATTCGTAGTGAATCATCCATTCTGAATATTAAACTTACATATTATGCCAATATTTGACTAAACTAAAACCAACTCGAACGATTTCACCTCATAGTATTTTCAACAATCGTTTTTAAATATTAAAATAAAAATACTAGGTACTCCACGCGTTCTTTAACGGAAGCGACCTCGTCGACTACATCATACGTTATAACTAACTTTAAAAAAAAAACCCTAAATAGAAAAAAAAACAATTTTTGTAAATAATGTAATTTTACATTACAAACATCTGTATTAAGAACTTTTTCCTTTTTATTATTGACCTTACTTATTAGTAGTAAAAGATCAGTTTCAACGAAAACTAGTCAATTACGCAGAAAATATTATAGTACACAAGTGTATTTTTTTTTACACCACGACGGTGGCAAACAGCCCGCCTGATGGTAAACGGTTACCGCAGCCTCGATGCCCCTGATGCCGCAGGTCACCTGCGGCATCAGAGGCATCACATGCGCGTTGCCGACCCTTCAAAAACTTATTTACCCCCTTCCTGAAGAGGCCCATACTGTAGTTCCCAGGGAAAACCTCGGCAGGGAGCTAATTCCATAACGGGATTGTTCGCGAGAGAAAATTATATACGCCAACAGGTACACCCTCTCTAATAATCCAATGGGACGTATCCGATACAACCGAGGAGAGGTCAGACGCAGACCCGGCAGCTTTACGTACTCTCCTAAGCATGGGGATTAAGTCCCTAACTTCCAAAATTACAGGCTGTTATTAAGTATTTCTGTAACCAGAAAAACTCAATAACCTTTTTGTTCCGACCCGGGAATCGAACCCGACACCTCTATACCGCATACTCTAACCGCCAACCTACTTTCATTACTTAGTTGCAATAAAAATATTTATATAAACTGATATCAAGTATCTAATTTTTAATTCTATTTAGTATGTTTAACATATAATTTATTAAAATGGTTGATAACAATTGTTAATGTTAACAAGCAATCTTCTCTACAACGTTGCCAACATAAATAACAAAATTTACCCAATAACATCACAAACCCAAAAAGTTATTATACTCTGACTCAAAGGTATACACTCACCCACCCGCTAACTTACTCACTCACTCACTAACTCAGTCACTCATCCATCCATTCACTCACTCATCCAACCACTAACTCAGTCACTCATCCATCCATTCGCTCACTTACTCACTCACTCATTCACTCACTCGCGGTAAATAAATAAACTAGTCTTCTCTGAGAGGGTAGTACTGCCCCAGTACTTAAATGTGTTTTTTTTTTATATGTTAAATATATTTTCTTAATCATAAATAGATATTCAAATACAATAGTGACAATAAAACATCAAACTCACCCTTCTTTTTAGCCACCGGCATTGATTCGCCGGTAATAAGAGATTCATCACACGTACTTTGTCCATAGACCACCTTACCGTCTACGGGAATTTTAGCTCCAGGTACCACCTGAAAGTAGGAAAGGTAAAAGAAATCACGCTTGTTTCTCTCAAGGGGTAAGCAGAGGCATATTAAACGTCCATTTTTCGCTAGTACTTTGATTTTGCATAATAGATGGCGCGTTAATCCATTAATTGGGATGTTTTGTTCGTTTATACGAGTGCATATAAATAAAATGGAAAGTGTCTGTCTATGATTAAAAGGTTATTGTTTTTTCCCAAGTGCTTATAACTCTTAACATGATACTAAAACATAAACCACCTTTTTTAAATTTTTGTATGTCTATCTGTCTGTCCTGGCTAATCTCTGGAATCGCTGAACCGATTTTAATGGGACTTTTACTAAGAGATAAATAATGATGATGATTTTAATGGGACTCGACAACATATAGGCTATTTTTTATCCCAGATTTCGCACGGGATCGAGATTTATTCAGCAAAAACCACATTTCTAAGGTAAAATTCAAAATGCAAAACCTATGCGAAGGAAGTCGTGGACATGTCGTAGATAAATCAATAAAAATAGAGACATTCAATCAAGTAGTTGCTGGTTCGAACTCATTTTGAACCCAAACCCAGGCCACGTCTACTAACCTTCAACATATCCCCCCTTTCGACCAGATCCACGGGAATACTTTTCTCGCTGGTCGTCTGTCCGTTCTCGTCCAGGGTCACCAGAACCGCCTCTGTCGGCTTCAGGGACAGCAGCTTCGATAACGCCTCTGATGTTTTACCCTGGCGAAAAAAAAAGAGTAATATACGTGTAATAACATGGATGTGTTGGTTATGTGGAGGGAACGGGTATCGTGTCCCTCCGACACTAGGTAGTAAAGCCACACTGATTTCAGCACGAACAGGCCGGCTCGACCGGGGCAGTACCACCCTCCCACAGAAGACCAACCTAAAGCGACAGCATCCGTGTTGCCGTGTTTCGTTGGTGAGTGTGAGACCGGAGGCCCATTGATGCAGGGGTGACAGTTATCGTGGTAACTGTGTAAGCCTTACACTGTCACGATGACTGTCATGCCTTTTATGTCCCCAAGTGGAGTGTGAAGAAGCATCTCTCAAGGCAGCCATAGTGTGGGTCACCATACTGCATTGTCTGCATTTGCAATGAGTATGGTGACCACAACTCCTGGATCCTATTCATGCTTTCCATCAGGCAGAGTAGACTCACTTTGGCAGCCTCTAAACATAGAAAAAAAAGGGAGGATCCTCCGCCCAGGCGAGGTGATCATGCCTGGCGGGCCGCGGCCCAACGGTTGATGTTGGGATGTTGTATATATGCTAATTGCCACGCGAATCTCTATTTCGCGATACAGGATTAGTAGTTGCTTCGTAAGTCATTATTATCATTCGTAGTTCGAGGTATCTTCGCTAGATGGCGCTGTTGCATATTTTGTTTGTGCTAAATGTGGAAGTCGCCACAGTTACATACACTTCTGTACATTTTTTTTTAAAGAGACAACGCCCGCACTAGGAATAAATCCTGTGTCAGGACTATACAAACATACAAGAAACGGCGACAAAAAACACTCAGACCCAGAACACACAGTTGTGTAGTTCCATGTGGGGTTTGAACCCACAACACTCGGCGCAGTAGAGAGCGGCGTGGCGACCGCTTAAACCACTAGCTCAACCGCGCAGTCCGTGCAGTACATGTGAGGATATGTCTGAAAGACATCTATCTCACATACGATCAGGCCACACTTGGTACTTTGGTAAAGAACCCTCGAATACCTTAGCGATATGCTCGAGCCACCGCCCCAGAGACACGAACACGAGCAGCATAGGAGGCGTGTCGAAGAATGTCACGGGGCTGGTGTTCTGCTGCATCGCCATCGCCGCTATCACCACCGCCAGGGAATAGCCGTAACTGGAACAGAGGATGATCGTTACTTGATGTGCTTAAACCCCCCCCCCCCCCCCTTATTTTTATCATAACAGTTGTTTTTCATATAATTTATACAATATATAGTACAGGCCCGACCGTTAACGTATGTGACTGTACAAACAGGTCTCGAGTTCGACTCCCGGGTCGAGTAAAAAGTTTTATTAAGTTTTCCTGGTTACAAAAATACTGTATAACAACCCGGTGTCAGGAAGTCTTAAGCTCGGTGACTCCGGTGACTTGACTCCCCGTTGATGTCAGATAGCCATGTACTATCGAGAACAGAAAGTGCACCTGTTTGCGTGCACACTTCTGTACTATAATATTTGCTGCGTTGTTGGCTGGCTGTTGAGATTGACCATCGTGGCCTAATTAGGGTAGAAATATATAAAAAATACATTATATGTGATATTTTTATGTACTCTCTTGTAATTTTGTAATACTATGTATCCTCAATCTAAGGAAGTCAGTTTATCATTGAATATTATATTTTCAGACATTTGACACACAACGCCATCTAGTTCCAAACTAAGCAGAGCTTGTGCTATGATAACTAGACTGACTGATACAATACTTATATACTTTTTGTTATAAATACATACATATCCGAAAACTCCGAAACAAATATTTGTAGATACCGCGAATCGAATCGAACCCGAGACCTCAAGCACAGCAGTCGTTGTCGCTACCGCGACGCCATCGAGGCAGTTGTATTACTGTACGGGTCAATACCACGCGGTGGTGATGGGACTTACCTGATGGTGGTGGTCATGGAAATGAGCACATCCATGTTGGAAGTCCCGTGGCTCAGTGCCTTGTACGCCTGCTTGTAGAAGTGCCAACCACCGATAAACTGACAACAAACACATTATTGTTAAAAATGTGGATTTAAGTTTCATTAATAAATATAATTTCAAAATGTAAGTAGCCTAAGTTTTTCCTATAACATCAGCTATCTGTCGGTGAAAGTCCCGTCGAAATCAGTCCAGCCGTTACAGAGATTAGTCGGAACAAATAGACAGACAGACAGATAAAAATTGTAAAAAATGTTATTTTGGTGTGTATCGTATGTATATATGACATATATACATACTTTTTGACAATACCCACACTAGCAATATATTTACAGTCATACAAAGAACACCCAGACCATAGAAAACCATGTGGGCATCGAACTCACAACATTCAGTGCAGTAGAGCAGGTTGTATGGATGGCGTTTAAGCGGTTGAAACACCGTTTTCTATTGCGCCGAATGTTGTGGGTTCAAATCCCACGCGGGACTATACTTTGTTTGATCTACAAATAGTTGTCCTGAGTCTGGGTGTTCTGTGTCCGTCCGTATTTTTTTTTAAAAAATAGAAGAGGTGACCGCTTCTCCCACTTGTGTGGTCCTCGTGGCGTACCTGCACGGGCGTGGCCAGCGCCCACATGAGCAGGTTCTCGAGGCTGAGGCCGGGCAGCACGCAGCACATGTCGGCCGCGCTGTGCGAGGCGCTCATGGTGGACATGAAGTAGGCCATGGCCACCATGCACGGCCCGCCGAACACCAGCGATACCAGGAACGCGTTGCGCCACTTTTTTATTTCTTCCCTGGAATACGTGATTTATGTTTCGATAAATATTTCTTCTTTAGTAGTCCACTGCTGGACATACGCTTGCTCTTAGATTAGAGGTCTTAGTCTACTATACTATGATAGATGGAGCAGTTTAATCTTCAAATATTTTTTTGTAAATAATTCATCAAAAATACTTATTTTACTAAATATGACCAAAACAAAAATCTTATCAATCGAGTAAATTAAAATTTTGTCCATGATATTCACTTTTCACTCACACACACACACACACACACACACACACACACACACACACACACACACACACACACACACACACCAAAATTTTAACTTTCAGGTTTCCATATATTGTCTTTCTATCCTCTTAATAGAAAATTATTTAAATATTTTGTCATTTTGACTTAGAAAAGAAGAAATGTGAAATAATGTGTACTTTTGATATAAAAAGTAACCTATATAAAACACAATAATACAACATCATTTATATTTAATCTAAAATCTCTTAATTCCATTCATCAAACTTAATCAAAGGCTATATCAAAAACGATATTGAAGCCTCCTACATTTGGTGGACCCAAAATGACGCCCTGTGGAACCCTCTCAATATTTTTAGAAAAGCATTAGTACTTACTTATGTTCTAAATAGTTGGTCTGTCCTCTATTGTGCGGCGTAACGACGCTAGATTCGAACCCGAGGTTGTTAATAGTCTCGCAAATAGTTCGAGGACCTATCTGCTCTGCATTATATTTTATTTTGCCCCTGGGAAAAAGGAAATACATCATTAAAAGATTTATTATTTTCTTCTTCTTAAATTTTTGAGTGTATCAGTTATAAATAAACTTGTCTTCTTATGATTCGTTTTCAGAGTTTTTGTCGTATTTTTAAATATTTAGGTCTCTCAGATAAATATTTTATACTCAATAAGTTTCAAATGGATAATTTCGATATATAGTTGCATAATATGACCGTATGCCTAAATATTGCAATCTTCTTAAGTGGCTCCTAATTCATCTTCAATGGAAGTCTCATATTCTTTCCATACTTTATGGTATTCTGTTTCGTCCGTTCACTAACCATTTTAAAGGGTTGCTTTGTTTTCCTCAGTGACATAATCAAAATTCTTGAGGTCATCTGAATCTCTGGAACTGGCAGTACCTACTCAGTGTACCAGGTTCTCAATCCGCTTGACAACAGCATGCTTTGTCAATGGTTTTAAAGCGTGCCAAATTTTTGCTTATATTTAAGAAAATGGTCAAAGAGCATTAACTGTCATCTAAATTTATTATTTACCTATAACATACTTTAGCTGTTGTATTCTTTTACTATGAAAATGTAGATACTATCCATTTTTGTATTATTGTCTATTAAAATCATTATTCTAGTTTTATCTGAATCAAATGAATTATTTTACTTTTTTTTACACTAAAGCTAGTCATGAATTCGTCTTTCTACAGTTGTCAATTCAAATGAAGCCATTAGAGAAACCACTTAGTGATAACATCGATTGTACATGGACATTAAATTGATATGCTCTGACATGTCCACTGTATTAACTGGTGTACAATAAAGTTTATTCTATTCCAATAATATGCCAATTAATACCGTGAATCAATATTTTTATAATGTTCTTGAGTGTATCTTAAGTACATGTGTCACTCATCACTAAGTTCCACACCGTCTTTCCAAGAGAAAGCTGCAGAAATTAAAGACCTTTTTCAATAAGCGTGTTTCTTTCGTAGGAGTTCGCTTAAATTTTCTATCTATGGCAATTCTTTGGTATTTTTGGTATTAAGAAACTAAGAGTCACTTGTTGTTTTATTCTCAATAAATATTAAAAACCATGACAAATTAAATATAATGAAGTTTCACTAAAACACCGGAATGGCTAGATTGATTTGGTTGATTTAAGTTGTGAAACATTTGTGGCAATCCAGGGAAATTTTAAAAGGTGTAAAAATGTGAAAACGATGATTACGAACCAAACGGTTCGGCTCTTCCTTCCTGTGTGAATCGGTTGAAACCTTGAACTCTCTACCGGTGTACATGTTTCCCTCCCACTATGACCCCGGATCCTTTAAGCGCCTAGGCCACCATACTGTGGGTCCCCATACTGAATTATCTACTTTCGCAATGAGTATGGCGACCACCACTCTTGAATTTTATTCATGCTTTCCATCAAGCAGAGTAGTCACTTTGGTGGACCAATAATAAAAAAAAATCAGTTAGTCCCTAATTCATAATGCCACCAGGCAAATTTTATGCGTAGGAAGCAGCGGGCACAGCTAGTAGTGAAAATAAAGGGTGAAGTTTATAATGTCAACAATCTATATTCAAATATTACTCACTTGCTAGTTGTTAGGGCGACAGTACACGACACCACTCCTGTGAGTTTAAGTACACTCTTCTCTATCTTATTGACGCAGGAAGCACATGTCATTCCTTTGATCTGAAAAGTAAGAAAACCAATGGTATTTAAGTAAAGGTGTAAGGTATCAATCGATAACTAAGTAACTCATTAAAATATAAATAACGAAACACATAACGACATTTAAGAACAATAAATCTAAAAAGGATAAGCTACAATTTTCATAAAAAAAAAAAAACATTATGCACTATCTCCTTCAAATGCTCAACTAAGAAAATTTTAGTAGTTCTAAATCATATACTTTCACCATTCATCTATACACACATTTTGGACCAAGATTAGAACCTTGAAGCACGCCTACATAAGTATACTTAATGACTACATTAAGTATGTATGTTGTGTGTCAACAACAGTCAAAGGCTTGTCAAAAATCAAAATGTTATAAAGAATCACAATTTTTAAATCTGAGTAACATACCATAACTAGAACTTCTTTCTGTCCACTCCCATCACAATCGCTGATGACAGATGATGGGAAACCTAGTTCGGTGATGGAGTCTGCTACATCTTGAGCCGAGATGTTTTTGGGTTCGTATCGTACTTCGGCTTTTGCTGCCAGAAGGGCAACGAGGATTGAATGGACACCTGGAATATATAATATTTAGACATAATTAAATGATCCTAAAATACTCTCTAGCTCTTATTTATGAAGAAGTATATGGAGCTAAACCGAAACTATGTTAAATATCCACAATTGCCCACCCAATGTTGCATGGAAGAAATTGCTCAGAGTGATAAGGCTGTCTTTTGTATATGTACTTATATATATATATTTTCCAGGAGTAGAGCCACGCTGATTTCACTTTAATCTTTATTATGGTAAAAAAATTTATTGACGATGTACATATAACGTCATGCTTCAGGCAATAGAAGACACAGATGATATAATATAGTCATAAAAATACAGATTAGGTTATTGGTGTGAAATCTGTTTGTATGTTGTCAATCTATTTCAAACACAAGCCTACCGTATAATTTGGCACAATGCTTCTCAATGGCGGCCACACAGGACGCACACGTCATACCGCGAACTTCTAAGGTGCATCTGGATATTTCGCTTTCTGGTGGTGGTGACGCTGTGCCCTAGAAAATAATAGAATCTCGTGGAGTTTTACAAAATCTCTTACCTAATAACATTAATAGTTTTAAACGGTCCACTGTTGGACATAGATCTCTCTTTAGTAAAGAGGTTTGGTCTACTATACCACTTTGGTCAGATAGGTTGGATTTGTCTCGAGTTTTATTTCTTTTTGCAGTGCTATTGCCGTGTAATTTCCCTTCTTAGTCGGCTCTTACGACACCCAAGGCACCTTGTACTCTTAATCCATCACCACATGGATAAAATATTTTATCCCCATCATCATCATCATCATCAACAGTCTTTAACAGTTCACTGCTGGACTTAGAAAGGATATTTTGGCCTACTATACCACGCTGGCCAGACAGGTACAGGACACTCGTTGCAG
The DNA here is from genome assembly GCA_949316085.1 of Hypercompe scribonia. Classification (NCBI taxonomy): domain Eukaryota; kingdom Metazoa; phylum Arthropoda; class Insecta; order Lepidoptera; family Erebidae; genus Hypercompe; species Hypercompe scribonia. The sequence continues at coordinate 9,156,021 of OX438997.1, forward strand.
TAATCTTGCCTTGCATATTTTATTCCCTAAGGCGGCTCTTACAACACCCATTAGAAGAAGTGTGGTGATGGATTAAATTATTTTATAAGGATATAAAATTTACAAATCCATCATTGGGTAACTGTGAGATATAAATATTATCAATAAAATAGATTTAGAACGATTGCCATATCAGTTATGGCGTTGTGAAAGAATTTATATCGGTCGTGGCCACACGGTGATACAGTTATAATAATAATATTGTGGACATCTGACACACAACGACATCTAGTCCCAAACTGCCTCGGTGGCGCAGCGGTAGTGAATGCGACTGCTATGCTTAAGGTCTCGGGTTCGAATCCCGGGTAGGACCAAATGTTTATATGATCTGCAAATATTTATTTCGCAGTCTGGGTGTTTTCTATGTATACTACACGTATTTACAAAAAAGAAATAACAGTATAAGTAAATAAATAAAATAACGGTTAAGTCAGTGTGTAGTCACATGTAGTTACGGGTTCCGTATTTTTTAAGTTAAATTTCTTTTGACGCGTTAGGGAAAAATGATTAGAGTAAATTTTTACGTTGCGCGCGTGACCGTCACGAAAAATCGACACCATGAAATTAGCTAGTCAATATTTTAGTTTTGAAGTAATACTCCTTTTGGCGCGAAATTTATTTAACTAGATAACGTGTTGTAATAAAACTTTCTTTCAATGTATCAAATACCTTTTTTTCTATTATTAGTGACGTTTTCTCTACAAATATAGGATAACGCGAAGGATAACATTTTTAGAAAGATTTTTATCTTTTTACGCCACAAAAGTAAAATTTCTTACGTGCATATATAAATACACACACACACACACACACACACACACACACACGTTTAACTGACGTTTAAAAGTAGATGTTTTTTCATTTAAAACATCAACTTACTGTTTGATCAGATAACTGAACGATAATATGTAAGATTTGTTCAAAAAACACACTACACTTTAGAATTTGTATAATATATTATTTTAATGGTACTTGGGAAAAGGGAAGGAGCAGGCGGCTCGCCTCGTGGTAAGTGCCCACCGCCCAGAAATACCGATATTTCTTGTATTGTTTTGGAGTTTACTTCTTAAGAATGAGTTTTTTGATATAAGGCGCCCGGTATGAGAATGTGAGGAGTAAAATCTACTGAACGAATGACCTCGTTACGTTTTTGATGCGGCGGCACTGGTTTTGGTGCGGCTGCACTGATTGTGAGTGTATTAAGACGTGTATAGAGTATGCTGCAAAGCGACTATATCTATATGTTATTGTCATTAATTTGTTAATTTACCCTTTCATACGGTATCAATCTTTTTTCAGTTAATTTCAGTTAAATAAGCTTTTTTGCGTCTGTTTTGACAATCGTACTTAAGGAGTAAACTTCAGTCGTACGTCGGAGCTGGCACGCACAATTTTTCTTGTTTTTAAGAAGACAATGCTCGCATTAGGAATAAATCCTGTATCGTAGGGACTTTACAAACACAAGAAACGCACTCAAAGATTGAGACTCAAAGTAACAATTTCTGGATCACACAAAGCGTAGTCCCGTATGGGGTTTGAACCAACAACACTCGGCGCAGTAGAGAGCGGCGTGGCGACGGCTTAAACCAATGCCATCCGTGCAGTCGGTCCCTCTTCCCAGAACCAGGGGAGAGTTTACGTTCCAACCTACATAACCTACAACAATTGGACGTCATAAAATGATGTAATGATACTCACATTAGCTTGTGTTCTACTCTTGACTGGAGAAGGTGGTTTTGCGCCGTCTCCTGATCCCTCTTCACTCTTACTGTGTGGAGAATCTTCTATAACAACACCATTGAAACAGTTAACGTAGTTACCATACTAATTCATATATAGTCGCAACTGGGTTATAGAGCTTCTCATGTCCAGTTTAATAGATCACTGCTGGACAAAGGCTTCTCCGTATAAAGGAGGTTTAAGGAGTTTTTATTATTGTATTCCGTCTATTTTTGTTAATTTATACATTTTTTTTCTATATTAAAAGCCTGTCAAAGTGACTCTACTCTGCCTGATGGAAAGCATGAATAGAATCCAAGAATATTTACTGCGACATATGGGGCAGTACAGTAGTAGTGTAGTAATAATATAATAGTATAGTACAATATTGTCCGTGTGGTAACGGATTAAGAATACATAGTGTTACCACCCCTATTCATCCCGTGGGTGTCGTAAAAGGCTACTAAGGGAACAAAGTATGCAAGACAACATCATTACAAAGAGAAGGAAAACTTGGAACAAACCCTTCTGCGTCAACCCAACCCGTCTGGCCAGCGTGGTAAGCCAAAACCTCCTTGCTAAGGAGAGGTTTATGTCCAGCAGTGGACTGTAAAAGGCTGTGGATAATAGTACAATACAATACAGTTGTACAGTACTTTACCGAGGCAGTACAGCCGGGTGACCAAAATGAAGAGTGACTTTAAAGTCTTATTGTGACTATTGTATTTGAATATCTACGAGTATTTATGACTAAGAAAATATATTTAGTACATAAAAACACATTTAAGCACCGGGGTAGTACTACCCTCTCACAGAAGATCAACCTAAAGCGACAGCATCCGTGTTGGCGTGATTCGTTGGTGAGTGTGAGACCTGAGGCCCATTGATGCAGGACAGTTATCGTGGTAAGTGTGTGAGCCTTACACAGTCACGATGACTGTCATGCTTTTTATATTTCCAAGCGGGGTGTGAAAAAGCATCTCACAAGGGCCGCCATATTGTGGGTCACCATACTGCATTGTCTGCATTTGCAATGAGTATGGTGACCACAACTCTTGGATTTTATTCCTGCTTTCCATCAGGCAGAGTAGAGTCACTTTGGCCAGGATCTTAAGTGAAAAAAAAATAAGTAAAGCTCGTCTGATGACCGACTTTCGTTTTGATTACGAGCATGGTTTGGTTCTTAACTGTCATCATAAAGTTTTGCGTATACACTTCCACATTTACCGAACTGATTTGAAATTAGTCTGGCTATAACAAATGCGTTTCAGAAAAACTCATAAACCTCTAAAAGTTTGTATGAGATTGTGGCAGAATTACAAATATTAAAAAAATAATGATACATCAATCAAGTCGACCAATCAGCTTTCAAGAAATTATCTTTTCGTACTACAGTATAGATCCTGATTGGTCAGAGTATGGTCTTGAATAACGCGGCACTATTTCCTTAACACGTATCGATTACAGTTTTACGAAATAGTGAACAACCAGCCCTTACCGTGCCACCTCTCGCCGTCCACAGTGAGAACAGTGGGGTCGAAGCCCATCTCGTATATGGCGTCACTGAGCTGCGAGGGCGTGACGACGCCGCGACGACACCGCACATGCGCCGTCGCCTCTGATAAGCTTACGTGTACATCAGTTACACCGTTCATTTCATTTAATGAACCTGTAAATTGATGCTAATTAAACACATAACATTACTTGCCCGTGTGGTGACGGTCACCACCCCTATTCATCTCGTGGGTGTCGTAACAGGCGACTAAGGGAGCAAATTATCAACAGCCTTTTACAGTCCACAGCTGGACATAAGCCTCTCCTTAGCAAGGAGGTTTTGGCCTACTATACCACGCTGACCAGACGGGTTGGAATGGGGTTTATTTATCTTGCATACTTTCTAGGGAGCAAATTACGCTGGACAATATCACCGCAAAGAGAAGGAAAATTTGAAACAAATTCGGTTGGTATAGGATTTGGCAAGCGTGGTATAGTAGGCCAAAACCTAGGAGAGGTCACTGTCCAGCAGTGGACTGTAACAGGCTGTTGACGATGATGATAACATTACTGGCTCTAACTGCGTGATTCGTTAACTCAAAGACACTGGGACTGGAGCCAAACTCGAATTCTTGGTAGGTGATCAGACACCAAATAAAAAGTGACTATCACACTACTCATGAATGCTTTTAATTCAGGAGTCTCAAGTGTGTAGACAGTCTTTGAAGTCGCTCTTTTCTTGAAGATCTTAACTATTAAACCGATCTTAGAAGAGAATAGAATAGAATAAACTCTATTGTACATCAAATGTATTCAGATTATATACAAGAGCATATCAGTTGAGTGACCATGTACAAAGGCTTTATGACTAAAAGTAATTTCTTCCATGCAACCTTAGGATGGAAAAATAGAGTGTAGAAAAACGAATTCATAGGCAGTTTGGGTGAGAGAAAAAAAATAAATTGTAAAATAATTCTTTTGACTCAGATTAAAATAAATAACAAAGGAATTATTGAATTGAATACACATTAATATAAATAAATAAATACATATATGGTGCGGGTCAAGAATTCGTTAACATTTGAATCTAACATCCCGTGCAAACATGTTACGGGGTTCTTGGGACCGATACACATGGTTTCAACAAGATTGAGTCACTTGTCACTCATCCAATGAGTCCCTGCCGATGGTCAAAGATATGTTTCCGGAAAAGCTGATTTCCAGACGAGGCGACATTCCATGGCCACCCAGAAGTCCAAATCTATCTCCAATAGACTTCTTTTTATGGGCTTATATCAGTAAACCAAATACACTACGTCAACTAAAACAAAAAATCAGTGAAGAGATGTCGACGATCTCACAGTCTCTTTGCTGACGAGTATTCAAAATTTTCGATGCACGCTTAGAAGAGTGCAAACGTCGAAACGGTGGCCATTTTGACGATATAAATTTTTAAAAATTAATTTCAACTAATTAGCTTTCTTGTAAATAAACAATTTTTATAATTTATCAAATGTTAACTAATTCGTGGCCTATCTACATTTTCATTACAAAGTAATAAAACAGATCAAATATGATTTAGGTATATAATAAAAAAACAGACAAAAACAGACAACGCCCGCATTAGGAATAAATCCTGTGTCGCGGGGGACTTTACAAACATACAAGAAACGGACATAAAGAACACCCAGACTCAGAACAACAACTTGTGGATCACACAAAGTGTTGTCCCATGTAGGATTTGAACCCACAAAACTCAGCGAAGTGGAGAATGGCGTGGCGACCGCTTAACCACTAGGCCAATCGTGCAGTCAAATAATAAGTCCCATAATAATAAATTAAGACGATAGGTAATGTTCTTTTAATGCAATTTATTGTTGTGATACTATATTTCTTAAGGGAGTAATTAGGCTACTTTCACAGCGGTAACCGACTTACACGCGGGCGGAAAACATAAACTTAAATATGACAATGCATACCTTCAATGGTGTTGACACAAGACTGGCAGGTCATCCCTATAACGGAGAGGAGGACCTCCACTTCCTCCATCTCACCTGTCCCAGACATGTCGATCAGCAGGTCTGTTGGTATCTCCTTTGGCAAGAGTTGACTGCAACAAATTTTTTACTGGATCATCTTAGTGGCTATTACAACATACATACATATATAAAATCACGTCTGTTTTCCCGGAGAGGTAGGCAGAAGTATATTAAACGACCACTTTTCGGCAGTGTTTTCGTCCCTGGTAATAGATGGTTAGCCTATTGTCGCTAATCGTGATGTTTTTTTTACCGGATTCTCGTCCAGCAGGTGCAACACTCACAGGTTTGGGGCTATAAGTTCTTGGTGGCAACCCTATACAACCCTATTATTATTAAAATTACAATATTCTACCACATCCACATAACGCAATCTAGTCTTGAGACTAACGCAATCTAGTTTGAACTAAGAATTGGAAGATAGAAAACGAAGCAAATGCAGTTATTGAGAAGGTGGTCTAGTTTCTTAAAAAGGTCTGCATTCAGGTCAAAATAACATATATCATCATAGTTGATCACGGGTATAATTAATTACGAGGGTAAGTTTTTAAGTTCGCGGAATGACAGTGAAAAAGGCGGGTAAACGCGCTCTTTTGATGCCTACCGTATTCAGTGACTCATAATTAGTCTGCATAGTAAAATTTGTTGTGATTGGATCATTAGTTATTAAACTATCGTTGACCAAGTATTTTAATCGGGAACGAAGTGAAAAAAATGGAGAAAATTGAATTCCGTGCGGTGATAAAGTTCCTTACTAAGCAAGGAAAGTCTGTTCAAACCATACTCAATGAGATGTCATCGGTTTACGGGGATTCTTGCCCAGGAAAAACAATGGTCTACAAGTGGCATAGTTTATTTAAACAAGGCAGGGAATCACTTGAAGACGACCCGAGGCCGGGGCGCTCCGTTGAGGTGACTACGCCAGAAGTTATTGCAAAAGTAGAAAAAATTGTATTGGAAGATGCTCGACTAAAAAAGAAACAACTCGCAGAAATGGTTGGAGTATCGGATACAACAATTTTTAAAATTTTACACGATCATCTTGGCATGACTAAGGTTAGCGCACGGTGGGTGCCGAGAATGCTCACGCCATTGCAAAAACAACAGCGCGTGGAATGTTCACGTGCGTTTTTGGACCTCTGCAATGAAGACAAGGATGGCGTATTGAATCAAATTGTTACTGGGGATGAAACTTGGGTTCATCATTATGAACCCGAGTCCAAACAAGACTCCATGCAGTGGCACAAAAAGGGCACAGCACCACCCAAGAAATTTAAGGTTTCACAGTCGGCTGGGAAACTCATGGCAACGATTTTTTGGGACTCAGAAGGAATATTATTGATAGATTATAAAGATAAAGGCATTTCTATAACGGGGGAATACTACGCTTCAATCTTAGAACAGTTAAAAGAAGCCATCAAAGAAAAAAGACGGGGTAAATTAACGAAAGGTGTCCTGCTATTGCATGACAATGCTCCCGTTCACAAGAGCCGAGTCGCACTGGCTGCCCTGCATAAGGTGGGCTTCGATATTTTGAATCACCCACCCTACAGTCCAGATTTGGCTCCGTGTGATTATTATCTCTTTCCAAAAATGAAAAAAGAATTACGTGGTAAGAAATTTTCAACTGATGAGGAGGTTAAGGAGGCGGTTTCGGCGTATTTTTCAGACAAAGATAAAACTTTTTTTTTCGAGGGAATAAAAAAACTAATTGAAAGATCTGAAAAATGTATTCGTGTTGCAGGGGAATATATAGAAAAAGAAAAATAATTTTGTGTTTTTATTATTACTCAATACCCTCCATTCCGCGAACTTAAAAACGCCCCCTCGTATATCGTCCCTGAAAATAGGATGAGAACCATTCTAGAGTTTTTGAGGAGATCATAAGACAGGAGAGGATGACCAATGGGATAAGTCGAGAAGTCAATCAAAGTTAGCACTGTGACTTTGGTGTCCTCCATACTTTGCCGAAATTGCCAGTAACATTGAGGAGAGCGATGGTTATGCTTTGACCAGGTCTGATCATAAAAGATTTTTCTGATATACAAATTATGAGAGGTGCCTGTGAACACAAGCTTCTAAACCTTTAGAAATATATAAGTATCACCAGTCTGGTTGGATAAGCCAGCCAGGGCCGTTAACAAAATCAACAAGCCAGTCAAAAAGCGAATACGAGGATAAATATCGAGATGATATATATACATAGATAATAGTTAATAATATTATGTTGGCATTAAAGCAACATAAACATACTTACACGTTTAGAACCAACTCCATGAATAGACAAGTATCTAACAACACTATTTACACTAATATGACAAAACAAACGTAGATAAATATCGTCTAGAATGTGAAGTATAAAGATTTGTTCATAGCTTCACATTTTTAACCTTTTCGACTTCGTAGAATAGGGTATTTTTATGGTAAAGGGGGAAAAAAGACGACCTGATGATAAGTGACTAGCGCTGCCCATTATAATAATAATCTATGCCAACATTATAAATGTAAAAGTGTGTTTCTTTGTTTGTTTGTACTACGAGTCCACTATACGAGCAGAGTTCTTGTAAATTTCTTGTACACAATTATGTATGATCATCATCAACATCAACAGCCTTTTAGCCACAGCCAGTTAGAACACATAAGCGTCCTCATCATACAACTATTTACCATGGAAACTGAACCTAAGACGCCTGGTTTGGAAGTCAGGATTACTAACAACTGCACCAACATACACATCAAGTTTTTCATATGTATATTGTCCTCTCGACTAGTATCTGGAGAGAGTAGAGGCAATTTTCTGAATACGTTGAAAGAAACCATGCACCAGAGCTGTTCATTTCCGGAGCACCTTCTAGAGGAAGACCCAAGACCACATGGATAAATGTGTTACGAAGAGATATGAAGGCATGCAACGTTTCAGAAGATGACATCAAGAACAGGGTGAAGAAGAAGTATCCAAAGAGGGCAGTGGTATGAATAGCCGGACTGAAAGAAGCTAGTACTTGAGGCATTCAGCATTACACCACACTATCAGCAGGTCTGAGCAAGACTTTAATCTTACACGTATTTGTATATCTTTGAATAATAGGAGCACTTGTACTAATACCACAAAGCATCGATAACGAACCGACAATTTGGATAACAATACTACGCAACAATTATTATTCTGTGACACGTTTTATGCAAAACCCATCCAAGTTTTACATATGTACATATATAATGTCACACTTATTTCTCAGAGGGGTAGGCAGAGACAATTGATCTCCACTTAATACCGCCCTGAAATATCTCTTTTGCTTCGTCCATATTCATCAATCGCTGCATGCATGCTCAGGTTTCTGATGTCTTTCACATGGCCCTTTTTTAATTCTGGATTTTAAAATGAATAATATTCACGCTAGGCAGCTAGATTAAAACCTGAAAGCTATTTCTCGATAGAACGCGTGTTGTGAGGAAATTTCTATTTCTGGAGTTCTAATCATCGGTATCTTGGTCTCTGTGCCCGATAACGATGGGAAACAGTATATTTTATTGGTTGTTTTATGTATGTGTATATCATAAAATAAAGAGAAATCATCTTGTCGTGATTTTGGGGGGGACGGGGGTTAAGGAGGTCTCTTAACTCTGAGTTGTATTTGTCCATGGCCGGCGATAATCACATACCACCATGTGATTGTCTATTTGTTTGCTGTCAAAAGTAATACCACAAAAGTACAGGTAACTCTCCTAACAGTTTTATCTTAACGATAACTTACATCATTCATTCTATCTTAGCCATGCAACTAAGAATCCATATTACGTAAAGTAAAAAAAAAATTGATTAGATTGTATATTTATTAAATTATGTAATAAATAGTAATTTAAAAATAAAGTTTCATCAGCAACAACTACTCTTACGTCCGTCACATCTTTCTTTCTCATAATAAACAAGTTTGTAATATTGGACCCAATAGAGACCCTTGAAGTACACCACGACTACTTTTTACTATTAAAGACATGTATTTATTACAACACTATAGATTTAAAGTTAATTATCTATTTTACAAGTAAAACTGCATCAGTATCAACAATATGTAATAATATTTTAATACGAATAAGTCTATTGTGTGGTCTAGTGTGTCAAAAGGTACACTGAGAATATAAAAAACGCTAAGACTTACCTGGTCTCGTGGTCAGAGTTGTCGATTGGTACTTCGAACCCCATGTCGTATATGTGAGACCGGATGGCCTCCACTGAGATGACGTGCGGATCATATCTGAAGTAGCCGGCGTTTTCTGCAAGCTCCACCTACCAATAGAAAATATATATATACAACCTAAATAAGAAGTAGATTCTTTTCTTTGCAGTCGGTTAAAAATATAGAGGTCGTTTCAAATTTGTTAATCGTGTATAAATATATATACATATATTATAAGCCTGCCAAAGTGACTCTACTCTGCCTGATGGAAAGCATGAATAGAATCCAAGAGTTGTGATCACCATACTCATCGCAAATGTAGACAATGCAGTATGGTGACCAACACTATGGTGGTCAAGTGAGATGCTTTTTCACACCCCGCTTGGGGACGTAAAAGGCATGACAGTCATTACAGGCTTACACAGTTACCACGATAACTGTCACCCCTGTATCAATGGGCCTCCGGTATCACACTCACCAGCGAAACACGACAGGACGGATGCTGGCGCTTTAGGTTGGTCTTCTGTGAGAGGATAGTACTGCCCCGGTCGAGCCGGCCCGCTTGTGCTGAAATCAGCGTGGCTCTACTACCTACCAATCGATATATATATGTATCGATCCACCTCAGTTTACGTTATCTGTTTTATAATTTTCTGGGCAAATGCTTATTTAAAAGAAATTATATGAGAGTCTTATTACGTCACAAGCCTTCCGAGTATGGTTACTTGTTTGTTTGTTAATCTTTCACGCTTAAACCACGAAACCAAGCTACTTTTCACCATGGTAATCGACTAACTTACGACCGGAGTCGTAAGGAAAAGTAAATGATGTAGAAAATCACCAGGTTTTTTGTCTGTTACGTTTTTACAGCTAAATTACTAAGCCAGTTTTAATAAAATTTGGAATGAAGATACTTCGATTTTTGAGAAAAGACATAGGAACGTGAAAAAGCTTTCCATCATTTTGACAATGAATATATTGTCCCGAATAATACATATCCATTATTATCGTCAAAATAAAAGTCTTACCTTAGTCTGATGTATTCCAGGCAACTCTCTCACAGAACCTTCGATATTTTTCACACAAGACTGGCATGTCATGCCATTAATGGGCACTCTCACAGCCACCAGGTCCTGGCTCGACTCTCTGTGGACAATAGAAATGGCAAATTAGTTTACTTCTATTATGACACGTGCTTCGTAAGGGAAGAAAATTGAGGGTTAAACCTCTTTGGTATCTGAAAGGGGATCAATGCTATATTTTATTTATTTGTATGTTATTTCTTTAGGTATTTTGGCTTATGAACATTTCACATCATTCTCACAATCACATCAACCACTACTATCATCAGAATCGACATCATCGTATCATCGTTTTTTATTTTATTTGGAACAAAGGCAGGATTCCTTTTAGTTTTAATTTTTTTTCTAAAACATCAAGCTACGGTCTCTAAAGGCGGAGTCGTGACTTTGAACGTTGGTCAACAAAAGTATGTAACCTTCATCGTGCAACAAGAACAGATCATTGATAAGTTACATATTACAATGTAAACCAAGGTCACTGCAGTTGTCTTAACTACAACTTGAGATTAAGTTATTGACAACTGAATCGACACGTTTTTTTTACATAAATATAATACGAGTACATTGTTTTACTTTAATATTGAGTGGTTTAAATTTTTTAAGAGCCTGCCATATTGACTCTACTCTGCCTGATGGAAAGCATGAATAGAATCCAAAAGTTGTAGTCAGCATAGTCATTGCGAATGCTGACAATGAAGTATGGTGACCCAGACTATGGCGGCCTATTAAGATGCTTTTTTACGCCTTACTTGGGGACGTAAAAGGCATGACAGTCATCGTAACATTGTGTTGCACATACCACGACAACTGTCACCCCTGCATTAAGGGGCCTCCGGTCTCGCACTCACCAACAAAACACGACTACCGTGATACTGCAATAGTTACTTAATTGCGGATTTCTTACGGTGTATACATATTTCATTAAACACTGTCGTGAGAAATAAAACATATCGCTATCACTTTACGTGTAGGTATCACGAACGCCTCGGGATAGCGTCTTCTTACGCACGGTGTATTTAGAGGGTCTGCAATTACAAGGGTTCTCTCAAGTAGGATGTTAGACGCCGTTCGTCACATAAGTTCGAGTAGAAAATCCATATTCTGACCCCTGCAACGTCACGATTACGTTCTCAAGGAGCTGGAGATTCAAAGGAGCAAAAAAAAATGTCTAAAATCTCTCATGGATCCTCAGAAGTAGTATGTTGGATTCAAACTGAATGAAACTGCATGGCAGGTCCAAGTAATAGACTAGTGAAGAACCCAAGTTTTCATAGGATTATAGGTACTATAAAATACAAACGATAGTTAGGTCAGAGAAGTACCGAAAGTACCGGAGTTACCGAAAACTCAAATCCCTAAATTCTTCGGTAACCTGACGCACTCAGTGAAATACAACCAAAGTTATGACACCTATTTACTTTACTTTTTTTAAAAAAAGACAACGCCCGCATTATGAATAAATCCTGTATCGCGGGGGGCTTTTCAAACATACAAAAAACGGACACAAAGAACACCCAGACTCAGAACAACAATTTATGGATCACACAAAGTGTTGTCCCATGTAGGATTTGAACCCGCAACACTCAGCGAAATGGAGAGCGGCGTGGCGACCGCTTAAACCACTAGGCCAATCGTGCATTTTAAACACCGATTTTTGGTCAAGCCGCAATATGGCTCTCCCACTGTAACTTGGTAGTTTCTTCTCACCCCCATGAGTTGGGTGACAATTTCAGGAGTCTAGTTAAAATTATTTTATTATCACATTTAACGCGCAATTAAACCAGGCAACCAGGCATTTAGTTCTTTTAACCATAACTGGTAAGAATAATTTCTATTTAGATACGGCAAACATAACGACGGACTAATTCGTTACGGCCACACTCATGTCACTACATGAGTATGACTTCACACTTTGAAATAAAGAGATAATATCTGAAAAAAAAAACAACAGAAACAAACTTACTTACTACCTAACAATAGGCTAGATGATACCTTAGTCAAATTAGTTACTTTTTATCATCTGTCAAAACGACAATTTTGTATGAAAAATGTACTAAATACCAAATTGTGACGTCACTGTTTTAGACTACTCAATTGAACAATATATTTCACTATATATTTGATTGAAATTCGTAATAATAATAAAAATCTATGTTAATTGTATTTTCCGAGATGTTTCGCGATATTAGTTTTAATGAAGTGGACATTGGTATTAATTTACGATACAGTCATCTACTCAATTGCAGTTAGAGAGAAAAATTGCTATGGTTTAATGTCGTTTTAAAAAAAATGTGTACCATTTTTTTCTTATTTTAAAACTTCTTAAACCTTAATGTTCGTACCAAGAACTTGGGGCCCCAAGACAACCTCATCTGCAAATGGTGCACCTACTGAGCGACCGACGAAGCTCTGGCATACAAAACATCCCGGCAACAACATTAGCGGCAATAAGCTCGCCACCTATTACGTGGGACTAAAACACTGTCGAAAAGTGGGCAGTTGATATGCCCCTGCCTGCCCCTCTGGGGAAACAAGCGTGATTTTATGTATGTATTTAAAGTTACTTACCATCACTGACTATTGACTTGTGTTTAAAACCCCTAAGGGTATGATATAGGACGACTCGTATTGAAATTCGTCCCTTTCAACAGGCCGGCAAGCAAGTTGAAAAATGTAACTACAATTTAGATTTCGATACACATTTTTCTAAATCTCTATGGTCTTTGTGGCTTTATTAATATGGGATAACCATCTTCTCTCTAACTGCAATATATGAAAGTGATTACGTGAGAAGGGATGGAAGTGTACAACAGACATAGACATATAGACTTGTCCGCCAGAGAGAGAGATATTAAATGTCACACCACACATGTCATATGTGACTGCTATATGCTCGTCTTTTTGTACAAATTGGACTGCACGGCTAGCCTAGTGATTTAAGCGGTCGCCACGCCGCTCTCTACTGCGCTGTGTTGTGGGTTCAAATTCCACATGAGACAACACTTTGTGCGATCCACAAATTGTTGTTCTAAGTCTGGGTGTTCTGTGTCCGTTTCTTGTATGTTTTTAAAGTCCACCGCGACACTGGATCAATTACTAACGCGGTTGCAGTCTTTTTAATATATGTATATATCAGCAATTCACCTAAAGTATTCCTGTTAAACCCAGAAATTATGTTATGTAGTTATGGCGGTAGAACACTGGGTTTAAATCCGCATCCGCTCGATCGCAAAATCTGACTTCATTAGCACGACGTCATACCTGTCACCGCCGCGTCGCTTCAAGGTTAAGCTTAACATTTAAGATTAAGCTTGCCGTGTAAATTGGCACACCATTTTTATTAGTATTAAATTTAAATTTATCGATTATTACACAATATTTGCCGTAGGTGATAAACGTACTCACGACTTTTGGCATAGCAGTCAGGGACACTAACCGCAAAACCAACACATAATATAGGTGGTAGAGCCACGCTGATTTCAGCACGAACGGGCTAGCTCGACCGGGGCAGTACTACCTTCCCACAGAAGGTCATCCTAAAGCGACAGCATACGTGCTATCGTATTGCGTTAGTGAGTGCGAGAGACTCATTGATGCAGGGGTGACAGCTGTCGTAGTAAATGTGAGCAATACAATGCCACGATGACTGTCATGTATTTTACGCCCCAAGCGAGGCGTGAAACAGCATTTTACTAGGTCACCATAGTTTGGGTCACCATACTGCATTGTCTCGCAATGAGTATGGTGACCACAACTCTTGGATTCTATTCATGTTTTCCATCAGGCAGAGTAGTCACTGGCAGGTTCACTGGCATAAAAAAAGAGTTACACCAGCTGGAAGCTCTACTCACAGCGTCGCGTAAGCCAATAGTTAAATAAAAAAATATATATTACTGTGTAATAAATAAAAACAATTGAAATGTTTTTCTGTGGTTAAAAAAACTGTGTTTTCTCAAGTGCTTAAAGCTCTTCACACGATACTAATAAAGCATAAAGAAACTTTAATTCTTGTCTGTTTTTTTGTTCGTCCAGCCCAATCTCTGGAATCACTGAACAGATTTTAATAGCACTTTTACTAAGAGATAGTTGAGGTTATTGGGCAACATATAAGCTATTTTTAATCCTGAATTTCTCACGGGATCTCAGTTTACGCATCAAAAGCACGTCTTAAAGGTTCAAATTTGTGAAGTTACGGGCACAGTAAGTTATAAAAAAGAAAAGTGTACATTAATTATATTTATATTTGAGTATGGTTCCTATATTTAAAGTAGGTATATGTTTAAAATATTTACATACATCATTTAAAATATTTTATTTCAAGGCTTAACTGTTTTTTTTTAATGTAATAGAATCTACATACCTTTTATCCGTTTATTTTCAGTATTTAGTTATTCACACCAAAACAGTTTATGTACTGTCGACCGTACGGAACAGTAGATATCGAGATAAAATTACCACATTAGGCATATAAAATTTCACACGTAATATATTTTACTATTAACGTTATCGGTTTTATTTAAATTGAAATAAAAAACTTTTAAATCGAATAATAAAAACGTTACGAAAAATCATTGAAAATAACTAATAGGCGGCCATATTTAATTCAAAACAAAATACTCAATTCATTTTTTTAACACTTTCGCGGTATCACATACAAATTGCAATTCATTATGGCAGGCAAAGACAACAACCGTGGTTCGGTTAAATGTTGTGCCGAGTGCAAATTCCGTACGCCTAAGCGTTTGCAGCGCTGCCGACACTATACAATTGTTACATAAACTGATTTTTAAACCGCTTGAAGCGGTTAACGGACAACTTTTCTCGCGTGTCGTGTGACCAGCTGTGTTACTCATTGTTACATATTTAATTGGTATTTATTGAAATGGCATGTAACTAATTATGTGCAGATACGTCCATTATTATTATACTGTATTGTTTATTAAACAAGAAAAAATGTCTCGGATAATATTGGCATTGTGTTGCTAGGAGATGTGTGACTCCAAAGAATGCGTTATCTGTGAGAATGTTAAATTTAATATTTTTAATTTGCTTTTACTTTTCAAAAGAGCTAATCAAGGTAACAAGCCATGAGGGCTTTAATTATTTTTTTCCTTGGTGGAATACTTGTTGTAGTTGTGTTTTGGTATATTTTTTCCTGTTGAAGTACGGTGGAGCAAGGACGTTATTTTTTTTCTATTTTAAGACTCTGCCAAAGCGACTCTACTCTGCTTGATAGAATGCATGAATGGAATCCAAGAGTTATCACCATACTCATTGAGAATGCAGGCAATACAGTACGGTGACCCAGACTATGTTCACAGTTCACACTCTTACCATGATAACTGTCACCCCTGCATCAATGGGCTTCCGGTTTCGTACTCACCAACGAAACAAGGGCGGATGCTGTCGTTTTAGGCTGGTCTTCTGTGAGACGGGCCAGCGCGACCAGGGAAGTACTACCCTACTTCCCTGGTCGCGCTGGCCCGTTCTTCATGAAATCAGAGTGGGTTCACTACCTTCTGGAGTACAGGAGACACTGACAGCTGTCATTTGTCAATGTCATACTGTTAAGGTCAGTTATATACCTTGAAAGAATGTCATATAAATTATACCGACTGTCATTTTTGTGTTATTAAAATTCATGAAATTTGATTTCGATTCTTAGTCTTTATAAAATAATTATTTTCTTCCTATCATTATGATGACAAACACGAAACAGTATATGTACATTATGCCAAAAGAAATGTCATTGAGATAAATGTGTGTGTTTGGTGTATTTGTGAGACACTAAACAAACATGGCGACTGACACCTGTAGACGCACGTCAGAGAATTCTCCTCCAATTTTTTTATTATTATTTTTGATTCATAAATACATTCAACTTAGAAAAAGTTGGGTGTCGATATGTGATAAGAAATATAGCATCTAAAATTATTTAATGAAGACAGAAATTGATTTATTATGGCACTTGAAAGAATATAAAGTGGCTTATAAGTTGTCTCTGAAACCTGAAAATCTGAACAACAATTTGTAGATCACAGAAAGTGTAGTCCCAGGTTCGAACCCATAACGCTCGGCACAACAGACAGCGGTGTGGCGACCGCTTAAATCACTACGCCATCCGTGCAGTCAATTTATAGTAATTAATGTTCTAGCATTCATTTTGTGTTTATTTATTAAAATCAATTATCGTGAATACCTTGTTATACTTTGCTTTCTACTTTCATGAAGTCGACTATAAACTTTTTGAATTATAAAAAAAAATCTTGTCTGTGGTTTTAATCGTGTAAAGGTTATTTTTGTGGCTTCCAAATGCATGTAAGGTACTCTATACCCTTATCTGTCTCCATGTCAGTTTTTAAGAATAAATTTCGTGGAAAATTATGTTAACGGCAGCATGTTAAATGTGACAAAACCATTGATAGAGATAT
The DNA here is from genome assembly GCA_949316085.1 of Hypercompe scribonia. Taxonomy (NCBI): domain Eukaryota; kingdom Metazoa; phylum Arthropoda; class Insecta; order Lepidoptera; family Erebidae; genus Hypercompe; species Hypercompe scribonia. The sequence continues at coordinate 9,173,003 of OX438997.1, forward strand.
GTATTGAATTCTGACACAGATCTTAAGATACGTAGATTACTATAAACTTATCTTATGATTTTATCTTAGAAAGAGACAGCAAACAAACGTATAAAAAATAGATTGTAAGTTATTACGTAAAAATTCTATCTTATAGTTTATATTTTCTATATTAAGAGCCTGCCAAAGTGACTCTACTCTGCCTGATAGAAAGCATGAATAGAATCCAAGAGTTGTGGTCACCATACTCATTGCAAATGCAGACAATGCAGTACGCTGACCCACATTATGGCGGCCTTGTGAGATGCTTTTTCACACCCCGCTTGGGGACGTAAAAGGCATAACAGTCATCGTGACAGTGTAAGGCTTACACAGTTACCACGATAACTGTCACCCCTGCATCAGTAGTTACAATTTGGTGGAAAAAAAATTAAGAAGAATATATTCTACTCGCAAACAAAATACACATTGCAAATGGAACACAAAAAAATATGAAATAATTTACAAATAATTGTGTGGCCCTCAACACGTCACCATCTCGGCGTAATGTTGCCAACATACAATGAAAGTAACAAAAGAAAACTTGTGAATAAATTATAGGTTCACGTGTTGATGGTCCTTCGAGCCAGGGTTGTGATTAGTTTTACTTTTGTCTATTGTAGGATTTTTTTTATAGAACCATATTATGTAGGCATATTAGATAGAAAGTTCTTAAGTGCAGTTTGGTATGATGTTACATATTAAATAATTAAATAAAACCTTTCCACCCTACTAAATGTGAACGCAACGTATAAAGAAAAAAGAAATTGCATGCAAAGTATGACTGATCTACATTTGTCAATGAGACAAATCCATACAATGTTTGCATAAATCAATAAATCATAGACAACGCTAACAATTTAATAACTCCAAAACATGTCATTTCAAAAAAAAAAACTAAAACAAAAATACTTACAGACCGAAAAAAATCACTTTACTATAGTCCGCCAAAGTTACCCGCACCGTTAAAATATTCAAACATTTATTCGATTTAAAAAACGAACACGCGTTGCATAGACAGCGTTTGAATGAGCGTTCCGTGGCGGACAGGAGTATGGCGATTGAAGTGTCACATTATATAACAAGGAATGCAACAGAATATTAGTATACTACATCTATTAAGCATTGGGTCTATGTTTACAGGACTAAAATGACCAGAAGGCCAATAGCGTGCGACTCCAAACTGTAAACATTAATGGACAGGTCACATTGTTATTTTGAATCAGTTATGCTGAGAATAATGCATAGTTTATATTAATTATAATAATGTTATTATAGTATGTAGTGTAAACTTATGTCATGTATCGGAAACGAGCGTAAATATTAGGATATTCGATTGGACAAAGTATTCAACACATGTCAATATCAGTTTTTTTTTCTTTTTTTTTTTTAACGTGTGGAAACCCCCTCGGGCCGTCACCCCACCGGGGTTTGCGGCGGGGTGGTGTGTCGAAATCGGACCGACTAAAACCACACGGTGTGCCCCTCTGCGCCTAACATAGGAACATGTCAAATCATAGAGTAACCCTGGCGTGGTGGTTTAGGCGGTCGCCTCGCTGCTTCTTGCTGTGCTGAGTGCTATGGGTTCCGTCCACACATGGCACAACACTTGGTGCGTTCGATAAATTGTTGTTCTAAGTCTTCTTGTTGTATCCGTTTCATGTATGTTTGTATAGTCCCCCGTGACAATGCGGGAAATGTGTTTAAAAAAAGCTAAGAAAAGTAAAAATGTATGCAACCTGATCTAAAAAGTAAAAAACCTTTTTTCAGTTCCTGGACTTATCATCTGACCCTCGCTACTAAGCCCAATCTGTTGGACTTGTCTAAACCAATAATACAGACTTGTTTACTGGCTCTTGATGCCATCGTCAGTTCAGCTCAAAGATTTTTATTCTATATTAAGAGCCTGCCAAAGCGACTCTACTCTGCCTGATGGAAAGCATGAATAGAATCCAAGAGTCTTGGTCACCATACTCATTGCAATTGCTGACAATGCAGTATGGTGACCCACACTATGGCGGCCTTGTGAGATGCTTTTTCACGCCTTGGGGACGTAAAAGGCATGACAGTCATCGTGACAGTGTACGGCTTACACAGTTATCACGATAACTGTCACTCCTGCATCAATGGGCCTCCGGTCTCACACTCACCAACGAAACACGACAACACGGATGCTGGCGCGAGCTGGTCGAGGCGGCCCGCTCGTGCTGAAATCAGCGTGGCTCTACCCTACCAAAGACAGCAAATTTAAGTACTCTCATCCATGCTACGCATACATACGCATATACTCATATACATACATATAATGTTAAGGTTTGATACCATGATCAGCTTAAACCTTATTAGTGAAATGACTTAAAAAAGAGGATTTTACAAGCATGTTACGGCGATTCCACATTATACCACAAACAAAAATATATGACAGCGCCATCTAGCGAAGATAAATCGAACTACGAAGTATGAACGAAACGTATGAATGTGTTGAACTACGATGCAACTACTAATCCTGTATCGAGATATAGAGATTCGCGTGGCAATTAGCATATATACAACATCCCAACATCAACCGTTGGGCCGTGACCCGCCAGGCATGATCACCTCGCCTGGTCGGAGGATCCTCCCTTTGTGTGGACATGACACCTCATCCCTCCAGAGTGTAAAAACAAAATTGTATTTAATCTAAAATGTTTATTTATTAATGATAAAAAGATTTTTACTGTTTTAAGGTTTCAATCAGATTATAAATATCCTACTATCAGCTCACTTTACACCGATTCTAAAGGTACTTTGCAATAAATACACATTTGTATAACACTGCTACTGTTGCAATGATGTACAAATAAAATGTCATCCATTAGCGACAACTTAGATCACATACCTATAGATATACTTAGGATCAGCGTAGTCGAGTCACGAAGTAGCAATAACCTACAAAATTGTAAGTGTAACATAACAATAAAAACAATTGTTTTGTACAAACAACTTTAAAACATCGTTCAAATACAGATAGCACAAATTACGTCTGATAAAATAAGATATGTGTCTGATATTTATAGTCTATGGCAAGCTAAAACCAGGACAGACTTAACTTCGCTTGACTGTAATTGACACATTTTATTACAAGGTTTTATTTGACTTGCAATGTGTATGTGCGTGTGTGCGTGTGCGTGTGTGTGTGTGTGCGTGTTCGTGTGCGTGTGCGTGCCTGTGTGTGTGTGTGCAAGTATGCGAGTATATGTGTATGTGACCATGTTTATTCGGGTGGAATCTTGAAACTTAATTTTGAAGCAGATATCTTCTCTGATGATAGAATTGGAAAATTGTCATTGGAACTCTGTAACGTGATGCAACCCCATCTAGTTTAGAACTCGTTTAATTCGTAATGACGAGTACTTTGTTTTTAGATGGTATCTAGGGTCTGATGATGGAGCTGAAAGGTGACTATAAGAACTTCGTTATAAAACGACATAACCACATCGAGTTTGGTCTTATATGATTCGTCTTGACATGTATTTTGTCTCTAAACGGTATCCAGGGTCCATAGTGACACCGTATTACAATAACACAATAACTTGGAATCTGGATTTAAGATCTCAGTAATAAAACTATGTTATCGTCTCGAGTTTGGGCTTTTTTGATTCGTCTTGATTAGCACTTTAATCCTAGATAACATCCATATGCAATCCTACAGTTTGGGAAAATTAGTTCAGTTTCATTGGTAATGAATGCCAATTCGATGATAAACAGACTGAGAAACCTGTCCCGCAATAACTAATAAGTAAAAAAATAAAAAATAAAACAACTGTTTAAAAATAAGTTTTTATTTTAACGTGTAAAAAAGAATAAAATAAACTTTTCCTTGAAAACTTTTACCATCAACTTACATAAAAACTTGTCGCGAAATTCAGCTGTGTTCATAAATACTTGGCCACACATTCCAAACTAGGCAGAGCCTGTACAATGGTAACCAAACTGCTGATAAACATACTTATATATTACTAAACACATACATATTATAGATAAATTACACCGTGACACAGAATAAATAAACGTGTTCATCATACAAATATTTGTCCTGGGTGGGAATCGAACCCACAACCTTCGGCTTAGCAGTCAGAGCCACTAACCATTAGGCTAACGGACCCGTCAATTTAGTTTTGTTAGAATTTTCAAGTAAATAAGTACGAGTACATAACTCGTGACAAGTTTCTGTATCATATAAATTCTTTGATTCTGTGGAATATAAGTACATCCTATGTCCTAAACGTACACAAAGAACACCCAGACTCAGAACAACAATTTGTGGATCATGTGTTTGAACCCACAATATTCAGCACAGTAGAAAACGGCATGGCGACCGCTTGAACCACGACCTCCGTGCTGTCGATAGCAGGCAATTGTGTAATGACATTATAAGTTGATAGTAAAAGTTTACAAGACAAGGGTTAACTGCACGGATAGGGTACTTGATGGACGCACCACCCCTTCCCTTCTGTACAAACGTTTGTCAAAATTAGACTCGTATATACAGAATGTTTCAGAGATAAGCGCCTCCAAATTAAAGTTAATTAGAGAGATTAAGGCTGGCAACCCTAAGCTTAGTATGACGCAGAGAATAAAAAGTTTTTTCTTTTGTAAAAGACCACGCCCGCATTAGGAATAAATCCTGTGACGCCGGGGACTTTACATACATACAAGAAACGGACACAAACAACACCCAGACTCAGAAACTGTGGATCACACAAAGTGTTGTCCCGTATAAGGTTTAAACCCACAAGACACAGCGAAGTAGAGGGCGGCGTGGCGACCGCTTAAACCACTAGCCTAACCGTGCAGTCTGCCCAAAGTTTTTACAGCATATTCATAGTGTAAATATCTATCTGTATTGCTGGGTAGTAGAGCCACGCTGATTTCACGAGTGGGTCGGCTCAACCGTGGCAGTACTACCCTCCCACAGAAGACCAACCTAAAGCGCCAGCATCCGTGTTGTCGTGTTTCGTTGGTGAGTGTGAGACCGGAGGCCCATTGATGCAGGGGTGACAGTTATCGTGGTAACTGTGTGAGTCTTACACTGTCACGATATACAAATTACGCACGCTCTTAATATAGAAAAAAAAGTATACAAGTTACAGAAACCGTTGGAGGGCTGGGTTTTGGCACCCACGGGTCGTTTCGATTAGAGTCACGACTGCTTCTAAGAAAACTGTTAGTTTTGCCGAGTGGGTGAGGTAACCGGTAGTCAAATACCCCGGGGGGAGTGTTGTACTCAAAGGGTTGCAAACTACTTATATCTCTTGGGCAGCAAAGGGCCATGATCGGTAGTAGTAACTTAAAAATTCTTGGTAATTTATTTTAAAAGTCTGGCAAAGTGACTTTTCTCTGCCTGATGGAAAGCATGAATAGAATCCAAGAGTTGTGGTCACCATACTCATTGTGAATACAGACAATGCAGTGTGTACTTGGTGTACAATAAAGTGTGCGTATAAAATTCTGTCCATGTGGTGATGGATTAAGAATACTATGTTACCACCCCTATTCATCCCATGGGTGTCGTAAGAGGCGACTAAGGGAAAAAGTATACAAGACAACATCATTACAAAGAGAAGGAAAATTTGAAACAAATCCTATACCAATCCGTCTGGCCAGCGTGGTATAGTACGCCAAAACGTAAGGAGAGGCTTACGTCCAGCAGTGGACTGTAAAAAGCTGTTGATGATAAACATTTCTACTTTTTGTATTTTACCAATTGCCAGCTACAAATAATGCTCTTGAAAGCTGGTTATCTGTCTGTAACACTCTATATATAAATTGCTATGTCCATATGTACGCAATCCATGTCAACATAACTTGTTCTTAAAAGTTCCTTTCTCTTTATTCCAGCACTCAGTTGACATACTAACCATTATTGTGTAAAACATCCGCCAATTAATTTCAAGTAAAATATCTTGCGTTAATAAGCAATGTGTATTTATTTCAGAACAGCTATTCCCTGGCGTTGCTTCTTATGTTTCAAACTTCCATACAATCATACGCTCTTTATTATCTTTGTCATCCATACCCTCATCCCTTATTTTACCCCTTTTTTTAAAGAAAAAAATAAAATCAAAATGGCAACCCTAAATCTATTATGTTACAATTTCAATCAGCTGCTTGCAAAACACGATCGCCATTGTTTTTAGGCGCAAAGGTTGACGTGACGCATATTGCGCGGGAAATGTTGAAAGTTCCGTTCCGTTTTACGCGTGGGTGTCAATTTAGAAAACAAGAAATCTTAAAGTACTATTATAATCATCATAATTGTGCATTGATACGCTTTATTATGGAATTATGGAAGCATGAAGTCAACAATACATGGTCGTTACCATTAACTCTATCGCACTGTACTGTTTGGTTCGAAAGACAAATTGAGTGAAATATTACTTAATAAGACTAAGTAAATACTAGATTTTCTTGCACAAAAACTAAGTAACCATGTAAATGAATCTTACAAAGTTGTATTGAATTGAGACTAGTTCTTGTTTTTTTTTTATTTTAAGAGCCTACCAAAGTGACTCTACTCTGCCTGATGGAAAGCATGAATAGAATCTAAAAGTTGTAGCCACCATAGTCATTGCGAATGCTGACCGTGTGACCGTGTGATGCTGACATACTACATTGTATGTTGATCCACACACATATGGCGGCCTATTAAGATGCTTTTTACGCCTTACTTGGGGACGTCATCGTAGCATTGTATTGCACATACTTACCACTACAACTGTCATCCCTGCATCAAGGGTTTAGAATCCGATAACCTCACTCTTTCCCACGCACTCGTCGGACGTCGTCTTTTTCTTGTATCATAGTCACACAAAATAACATCCAGATTAATATTTTATTACAAAAAGGTGACAACCCTAACGAGAATATATCCGAGTATAACTAAAATGGGCTGTAGTTTCCAAACTCCACGAGATTTTGACATGGTTTTTTGTCTCTAAATAGGGTGTGAGTAAACCTAAGTTTTGGTATTCAATTTTTTTCTATTGACTGTGGAATTTTTGAGAAATAAAACAAAAACTAAATACTTTAAAAGTCGTTTATCTCGAGTTCTAAACAAGATACCAGGTTCGCGACCACCTTAAAATATAAAGCATTCAATGTGAGCTCTCGTCACATTAACTTTTGATTTTTAATTGTTTATGTTTTTAGTGCACATATTTTTTTAACTTAATCGTGTACAATTTTTATGAAATTTCAAACTTTTTTCTAACGTGACTAAATTAATATATAATTGCTAGGTAGTAGAGCCACGCTGATTTCAGCACGAGTGGGCCGGTTCGACCGGGGCAGTACTACGCTCTCACAGAAGACCAACCTAAAGCACCAGCATCCGTGTTGTCGTGTTTCGTTGGTGAGCGCGAGACCGGAGGCCTATTGATGCAGGGGTGATAGTTATCGTGGTAACTGTAAGTCTTACACTGTCATGATGACTGTCATACCTTTTACGTCCCCAAGTGGCGTGTGAAAAAGCATTTCACAAGGCAGCTATAGTGTGGGTCACCATTACTGCATTGTCTGCATTTGTAATGAGTATGGTGACCACAACTCTTGGATTCTATTCATGCTTTCCATCGGGCAGAGTAGAGTCACTTTGGCAGGCTCTTAATATCGAAAAAAAAAATGTGTCACTCCAAAGTCTCACACTAGCCTTCTACATTTAGTTATAGCTGAATATTAGATTAATTTTACACATTATTGTAAAATAAGGCACCCGAAAAATAGAAGTTTCACCAAATAGCGCCTCGTGTAAAATGATATTTGTGGGTTATCAGTAGTAATCAACAAATAATATGCCGTGTTTTGCATAGTGTACAGTTATTTCGATACATGATCAGATTGTCGATAATTTAATTTAGTTTTTTTAATTTCTTCTTTTTATTTGCAACCTACCAAAGTGACTCTATTCAGCCTGATGGAAAGCATGAATAGAATCCAAGAGCGGTGGTCGCCATACTCACTGAGAATGACGACAGTGTAATATGGCGACCCACGCTATGGCGTCCTAGTGAGATGCTTTTTCACGCCCCGCTTAAAGGACCCGGGATCGCAGTGGGAGGAAACACGTGCGCTGGTAATGAATTCCAGGCTTTAACTGATTTGCACAGGAAGGAAGAGCCGAACCGTTTAGTTCGGGAGCGTATGTCTACCATTCTGAAAAACTAATTTAATCATAATGGCTGAAGTAGCTTTGATAATAATATTAATTATACTTTTATTACTCACTCATAAGTTTAATGACGTGTTTGACGTAGACAGCCCTAATTACAATCTACATTTGATTATTCAAATGACCCGACGCGCATTTGAGTACAATACATTCTTTTTACCCGTATGCGCATCTTAATTGGTAATGAAAACGATAACATTACAACGGATAGGGTTGTGTAGGGTTCTCACCACAAACTGATCCCAAGCCTGCAAATGTTACATCTGTTAATCGATGGACGAGGCTCTGGCACAACATATCGATTAACGGAAACAGTCTCGCCACCTATTACGTGAGATCAAATTACGAGCGAATAACAGGCGTTTACCTACCCCTCTGCTGAGGAGGCCCATTGATGCAGGTGTGACAGCTGTCATATCTTTTATGTCAATAAGCGAGGTGTGAAAAATCATCTGACTAGGCCGCCATAGTGTGGGTCACCATACTGCATTGTCTGCATTCGCAATGAGTATGGTGACCACCACTCTTGGATTCTATTTATATTTCCATCAGGTAGAGTAGAGTCACTTTAGTGGGTTCTTAATTTAAAAAAAAAACAAGCGTGATTTTTATGGAAAGTTCTCGACCGGTGTGCAGGCGGCCATTAAATTATTTCTGTTTTCGGTTCACTACATACTCCTGGCTCCTGCAAGCCAAAGGAGAAGAAAATACGAAGAGATTTTCCATCCCATCAACAACAAAAAGAAAAATCTATAACTTATTTAATTATGTTTTGATACCTATCAATGGAGAAGTTGAATGTGCCATAAATAAATACCCATATAAGCTCTATTAAATCAGACATCACAAAATATCTTGTAATATATAATCATTATAGCTTTTTATTACTACTACGAATTTAAATAAATAAATAAATATTTCGGACATTAGACACACAACGCCATCTAGTTTTAAACTAAGCAGAGCTTGTGCTATGATAACTAGACTGACTGATACAATACTTATATACTGTTTTTTTATAAATACATACATATTATATATAGAAAACTCCGAAACAAATATTTGCAGATCATACAAACATTTGGTCCGACCCGGGAATCGAACCCGAGACCTCAAGCACAGCAGTAGCTTTCGCTACACACATATTATACAGAGAAAACACCCAAACTTCGAAACAAATATATCGCCATAGCGTGGGTCGCCATATTAAACTGTCGTCATTCGCAGTGAGTATGGCGACCACCGCTCTTGGATTCTATTCATGCTTTCCATCAGGCAGAATAGAATCACTTTAGTAGGTTGTAAATAATAAAAAAAAGGTAATATAAACATTTGGTCTAACCCGGGAATTGTACCCGAGACCTGAAGCACAGCAGTTGCATACGCTGCCACTGCGCCACCGAGGCAGTCATAAAGCAAAGATATATTTAAATATATTGTTAAATTGGGGTGATCTAAAACAGTGACGTCACAAGTTTCTATTTAATACATTTTTCATACAAAATTTTTATTTTTGATTTACCCTATTCTCGATAAGGAAGAAAATTTTCAAGTAAGGACTAGCTGAAAGGTACTGCGTAAAAACAAACTTGTACAAAAAAAATCGTCCATCAGATCTCTTCAGATCTCAAAGAGAGCTCTTTCAGATCAGATCAGATCGTTTAGGTTATTGTAGGACAGAGACCCCAAATATAATTAATAAACTGAGTGCCAGAAAAAGTCTCCAAGTTGATACAGCAGTAATTGACCAGAGTTGCGCGTTCATCATTAATGGATTCGTGGAATTTTTCATTAGGTTATCTGGTACCAAGGTCATATTTATATAATTTATTAACGGATTCATTATAAATGCTATAAAAATGAACATGTCCAGACATCTCACATACCATCTGACGGAAAACTCCAGCACCGTGCTCTCATTGGTCAAAGTACTGACTACTATTACGCACTTCCGTCCCTTTGCGGTAAATCGCAGCTTACAGGAAAGCGAGACAATAAAGTGTATCAGATATGAGTAAGACCGCAAATTAAATCACGTGGTAAGAACAGTGAACATTTTTCTTTTCCTATATGAAGAGCCTGCCAAAGTGACTCTACTCTGCTTAATGGAAAGCATGAATAGAATCCAAAGAGTTGTGGTCACCATACTCATTACAAATGCAGACAATGCAGTGTGGTGGCCCACACTATGGCGGCCTAGTGAGATGCTTTTTCACGCCACGCTTGGGGACGTTAAAGGCATGACAGTCATTGTGGCAAGGCTCACATAGTTATCACGATAACTGTCACGGCTGCATCATTGGGCATACGGTCTCGCACTCACCAACGAAACACAACAGCACAGATGCTGGCGCTTTAGGTTGTTGTTCTGTGGGAGAGTAGAACTGCCCCGGTCGAAGCAGAACGTTTATACAATACATACTAATATTAAATAGGTTCAAACAAAACATGTTTCAGTAAGTTCGATACAAAATTTCTTATTCATTTTTGTCATAATGTGTTTTCTTCATCACGAATCAAAACACAAATTTGTATAAATAATCACGATAGCTTGAGTAAGATAGATACAAACAAGAGTACAAGATCAAAGTGCTCGCAAGACACAATGAAATAATAAGAATTATATAATAAAAGGGGGGGGAGACAGTGTGGTACTTACTGGTGTGATGGTTCATGCAACGCAGGCACTTGGTACCAACATATTTGAACTTGTATCACACACGATCACTATTTAAAATTGTCAACAGTCACTCTGTTCACTGATTGAGGCACCGGGACCAGGACACCACGGTAGTACATACATGGTGCACTTTCTGTTCCCTTAGTCTCGCAATCCGATGGAACCGTTATCGGAATCAGGCGTAGGGCTAATGGCTTTATGTGCTCTCCGAGGACGGTACATACATATAAGTAAAATACAGATTCTTTGTGGTATAAATGAGTAGAAGCGTTACCTGATGTTAAGTGATTACCACCTTCCACCGACTGCTCAAGAGAAAAGCAACTTGGTGTACTTTAAGTGTCTTCTCTTCAGAGTTAAGGAGGTTGTGGCTCCGGTGATCTGAATCACTAGGTATGAAGCAACGTAAGACAATCTTTGCAATGGTTTTCTCTGAGATCTATCATTTGCGCCGAAGCGAGGCCCTCCTACGCAATACTAGAATGTGGGTTAAATATGTTATTCCCACCCACAAATGTAAGGCCTAGTGTGAGTTTATTTTATATCAACTCGATCGCTGCGATTGGCCCGCACTGAACTCTTCACAAATCACAACGCAGAACGCGCTCGCCGTTGAGAGCGAGTTGGTTTGAAATAAACTCACACAAAGTCTTCTGAGGAATTAAGTCACAAGTCACGTTCCAGTGAGGGTGGCTGGGGTGGTCCTATGCGAGATGTTAGAAGAATTTATCAATAATGTATAATGAAATTCTATGAGAAGTCGTCCATCAACATACGTATAAATACGGGTATATACGACTGCCTGGCGTATTGGTTTATGTGGAAGGTCGCCGTTCTCTACTACGAGAATGTTGCAGGTTCGAATTCGGGCGTTGTCTTTTCCAGATTCCAGATTAAGATTAAACAGAATAATGAACTTTAAAAGAATATACATAATGTCGAATATAGATAGATTGTGGCAATGTTGGCTTGTTTACGTTCGAAAATGTTTCTCGAAAGCGGTCATGTCCGAAAGTTCTGTTAACAATCAGAACATTCGGGAATGAACCAGCCTCGTCGACCGCGAGACAGTTCAGTTTGAGCTACAGCGCCCATAAATATCAATATGATCCAAGCGATTAACCCAGCGATATTGGCGATCATTAAGAACATTTGTTCGGTGTTATTGTAATGTTTTTAAAACTGTTTACAATAAAATCTCTTTCAATCGTCATAAGGTTTATTTTTCAAAATCAAACAAACCCTAACACGTAATATTACGTATATTTATATGCGTATTTGTGTGTGTATGTATAGTTTTTATTTGTATTTGTATCTGTTAACTACCTCCGTGACGCAGCGGTAGTGAATTTGTCTGCTGTGCTTGAGGTCTCGGGTTCGATTCACGGGTCGGATCAAATGTTTGTATGATCTGTAAATATTTGTTTCGAAGTTTGGGTGTTTTCTATGTATAATATGTATGTATTTACAAAAAAAAGTATATAAGTATTGTATCAGTCAGTCTAGTTATCATAGCACAAGCTCTGCTTAGTTTGAAACTAGATGACGTTGTGTGTCAAATGTCCGAAATATTTATTTATTATTATGTATTGTTAGTTTATGTCAAGTGTATCTTTTTCTGGGCAACCATAACTTCGATGCACCTAAGATCTCTACACATCCAAAGGTGGGCTGATAGAGAATGCCCAGGGCATTAAGTCCGCCTATGTGCATAGGTGCATGAAGTTCTGAACAAACAAATAACACTATGTAAAGAAGATACGCAGTATTGACTTTCTTTACATTTGTTTACTAGCTAGAGAGATAATTCGAAGTACTGGCTTCGTTTATCATATGGACTCGAATAGTATTGATAAATGCTTCGGATACGGTGCGAGAGTCTGATAACCAGTGATAATAACGATAAAGGCACACTCGAAATGGAAGGTGTATAGTAATTATACGATTTCAACTCATATTTATATATTTTTACGGCCATCAGATCTCAACTATGTACAGCCTGTATTTTTTTTTTAACGCGTGGAAACCCGGCGTTTACGGCGGGGTGGTGTGTCGGAATCGGACCGACTAAAACCACACGGTGTGCCACTCTGCGCCTGACATAGGAGGGATCCGGGAACAGCTGCTATTACGACATCCAGATCCCTCCTAGCGATGTAGGGCCTGTACTATGGTAAGATTGCTGGTAAACATACTTATTACCTGTGTATATACCTGGCCGAAATCGTTTAAGAGTACGTAATCACTTGTATATTACTAAATGTGTATACATTACACATATTTTTTTTTTTTTTTTTTTTATTTACAACCTACAAAAGTGACTCTACTCTACCTGATGGAAAGCATCAATAGAATCCAAGAGCGGTGGTCACCATACTCACTGCGAATGACGACCCGGTCGAGCCGGCCCGCTTGTGCTGAAATCAGCGTGACTCTACTAACTAGAACTACACTATAATACTACTACTATACTATCTCACATATTTAAATGCATGAATGATGATGATGGATGCAAACTGCCCTAGACCGGGATGGTTGGTGGTTGGAGACCTTCGTTCAGCTCGATAGGCTGATTCCATATATTTAAATTTAATAAAGAATAATACATTACAGTTTAATAAGTTTTCGATGGCATAAACATGGTCCATGTTTGTGTGGGATCTCGTGCTGTTTCAGTCTTTAAAGTAATACATTAAAACGGTTATAATTTTTTCTTTTCTCGGGTTTTGGATTTTATTATATTACAACTTTTATTTTCTGTTCAAAAAGCCCCTCAGATAATAAACAAGGACGAAATAACCGTGTAATGTTCATATGTTCTGTGACTGGGTTTAAGCGGGGCGTGAAAAAGCATCTCACAAGGCCGCCATAGTGTGGGTCGCCATACTGCGTTGTCAGCATTTGCAATGAGTATGGTGATCACAACTCTTGGATTCTATTTATGCTTTCCACCAGGCAGAGAAGCCGCCTTTTTGTTTTTTTTTCTTTTAAAAAGGTATCTAAGGACACATTGGTCTTAGATACGGATAAAACAATACCTTAACTGTCGAAATCCATCCAGCCATTTGGAAGACGTAACAAAAAAATATAAATAAATAAATAAATTACATAACTCTTCATTGGGAATTGGGTAAAAAAAGAGGGGGGCACTTGATGGGCCTACATTAAATTTAAAAAAAACTTACCCAGCATCCAGATTATCCAACCGCTGGTACTTAATGCCTCTCGACATCATGGTGTCTCTGTCACACTAACACTGTGTCAACGAATAACCAATGTTATGCCGTCTCACTCACACTCACACTGCCACTATACATATAACTAAACACCATATATAGTCACGTGAATGTTCCTGTTTCGAATTTTCGCATTCCAATTTTGAATCTGACAGAAATAGCCGTTATGTCAATAAATGACGTTTTAAAATGCGTCTAAAATACATCATGTTAATTGTAATGAACCATTTCCTTTAACTCTTAATTATTCGCCCGTAAGGATGGTATTTTATTGTTCAAGTTTAAAAACGACCAAACGGGAAAAATATGCTCCTAAATTCAAGAGTTTTCCACGTCAGTTGATTACATTAACCAATTATTTTTATTTTTTAAAGATAGTTATAGAAAATTATAATTTATAGTGCGTATTTTGTATTCATGATATACATAAACTATAGTTCGTCTTGTAGTCATATTTCGTTTAATATCGACCATTTGACCAGTATAACCCGAACTGTCAGTGCACAGAACTCCTGTATCACGACAGGTCAATGTAAACTGGACCTATTAATTAGTGTGTAACCACTTTCACTTATTTATTTTTAAATTGTTACGCTTTTAAAAGAGATTAACGGTAATATTGCCCTATAACATCTAAGCTTTTAATACGTCTCTGTCTACACCTTTGAACATAAAAGCGTGATACTATAATAAGCCCTTCACTCACTCACAAAAAAATCAAGTTTTTATTTAGATCAAATCAGTGACGTTTCCGCAGCAACCTCTGTCATCTCTGTCTGGTAACGTGCCCTCTCTGTCCCTCAGAGTACTTTCACTTAACAAGGCTTAAGTAACGGCAATTTGGAACAGCATTCGACACCTTCACGCTGTCAGCTGTTGGTGTAGAGCCTTTTTTTTTTTACGCGGGGAATGCTTTTCGCACCATACCCTCCGGAGGGACGAAGGGCGTGTGTGGGACTCCCGAAAAACCGGTCTACCCACTAAACACCGCGGCGGCCTACCTCGGCAGTCGGGAGGAGCTCCAGGAACGCATTAGCAGCTTCTAGAGTCCTCCCTGCCGTACCTCACAAGTGAGGTACATCCCGGGCACCTCATGCCCTCAAGGGCAGGACGCTATCGCACCTCTCTCCGCCCGTTGGTGAAGAGCCTGATGTAGTATTAAAAACTTGACACTTCTTATACACGGTCGTCTGATCTCAAACTAGGCAGAGCCTGTACCACAGACTGCTGATAAACATACTTATATATTACTAAATACGATATAATGATAGTAGGTACTCATAACACAGTTACTTCTCATCATCATCATCAACAGCTCACTGACAGACATACAACTCTCCTTCGAAAACAGGTATTAGCCTACTATACCACGCTTGAAAGACGGGTCGGTACAGGGTTTTCCTTCTTTTGCAGTGACCATCTGTGTTGTCATCACTTAACATACAGGCAATTACCTGTGCTGGGTGGGAAAACACTTCACAATCGAGGGGAATTGACGGGTCAACTGAAAGTAAGTGATTATCGTCGACAAATGATCGTGTATTTCAGGAGTCACAATTGCGTTGCCCCTCTATAACTACCAACCCCCCTACAGGAGACATTATATATATACTGGACGCATGAGTTTAACATAACCGTTTTCACTTAACTGCCGCTATCCCTGGATAAGTAAACAGTCACAAGTGCTTTGATGGTCCTGGAGAGCCTCCCCTGCTCCCGAAGTAAATTGAGGGAGAGAGGTTTGTGAGGGCGTGGTATCACTGAAGTAAAGACGGCCATTCGTGCCAAAGTATGCAAGATAAGGCCAAGTGATTAATAAAACCTAGGAAATGATAATGATTTGATAACAAATTGGTGCCGAGCTGATGGCGATGATCCACCCACAGCCGTTTAAACAATAATAACTCGTGTTTATATTGCAATAGTCATCAAGTAAGTATTATTATATTGTTAAGAGCAAATTAAACAAGTGGGTTTGTAACAGTCAATCATCTGGACATGGGGCAAGGAGTTTCATTCTCCTGGGAGGGGTTCGGATGACTTAATTGACAACAGTTCCCGTATCCTTCTTATTCCAGGCGCAGAGTGGTGCATCGTGTTGTTTCAGTCGGTCCGTTGCCGACCACCACCCCGCCGAAAACCCCGGTAGGGTAACAGCTCGAGAGTGTTTCCACACATAAAAAAAGGGAATCTTCTTCTCCATCCCTAGATAATGGAAGATCCTTAAGATCTGAAGGGTTTTCAATTTGATTAAAAAAAAGTTTGACCTTGAATTCCAAATTAAAATTCAGAATTGAGCATCAAAACGATAACAATATAAACATAATAAAACAATGAATCGAGACAAATTATTCTTAATCAAACTTCAAAGAATTAATTCAAGGAAAAATACAAGCAGAAATATGCAGCGGTAAAAAACTCAATCGTGAGTCACGAATCATATTTGAGAAGCAACAAGAGAAAAATGTCCTTTTCTGTACTTCTGACAATGCAATATATACATATATATATGTGTGTATACATCTAAATATAAAAAAAAAATATAATCATTTTATAACAATCCATCAGTGTTGTGACGGCCATCTTGCAGACATGCTGAAATGAAGTGTCGAATTGTGGGAATTTTTACACAAAAAACTTCACATCTAGTATTTACTATTCGGTCCGCAGATCTTATCCTTTTGTTTTTAATTATGTATGATTGTTTTGGTACAAACCTCTATGTATAATATGTAGTATGTAGTAAAATAAAGACATTTTAAAAATATTAAATGCAAACAGGCCCTCGCTTAACCAGAGTGGACAAAATTAACGTTTTGTCGAAGTACTTACTGTCTTTCTACGTGTTATATTGAAGCCAATTGGCTCGACAATTTTGTGTTTATTTTTTCATAAAAGTGGTTTGTAATCCTGTTTGCAGGATATTCTTTCTTTTTTTTAAAGCCAACGCTCGAATATAACGCGGGAATGTTTCGCGGCAGACTTTACAAACATACAAGAAACGGATAGAAAGATTCAGACTCAGAGTATCAATTTGTGGAACACACAAAGTGTTTTCGCGTGTCGGGTTTAAACCTAAAACACTCAACGCAGTAGTGGCGTCGTGACCGCTTAAGTCACTATGCCATACGCTTTTGTTAGGTGTCACTGCTAGACATAGGTATTTTTTTACGTGTGGAATTTCCTCGGGTCGTCACCCCACTGGAGTTAGCGCGGGGACTGTGTGTTTGTATCGAACAGATTGAATGCACAACGCCTGGTGTGAAGAAAACCGGGTGCAGGACCGTACTGGACATAGGTTTACCTCAGGATTCATCAAGACAACTGGTCCTATATCTCCCTATTAACAACTCCCTATGTCTAAAAAAGGACTTTTAACAGATCCTCCTTATTTTAGACCTACTATGGCACACCGTGTGGTTTCAATCGGTTCGGTACGTCACCCACCTACAAACCCCGAAAAATGGTGACGGGGGTGTCTGTACATACAAAATAAATGAGGTGATGAATTTGATGATGGATCAGTTCAGTTGTATTTACACGACTTATTTTAGAGAGCTTACGTCGTCAAGTTTAATGTCTAACAAGTTATAAACACGAATGGCACCAACAATGGAAAACCCTGTGTTTTCTTAAATCAATACCACATGGTGATCAGTTATTTTGCAACTCTACTGTTCGGACATGTTCGTAAGGTAATTATCGTTTGTTTATCTATTTAAAAATTATATTAACTAGCTTTCTATGGTATTATATCTTCTTGTGTACATGTTAAAATTAATTTTATTTTCTTTCTTTCTTTTCTTTCAAATATCTATTTAAATAGGTTTTCTTAATCCATCACCATATCATATTTCTTCTCTTTACCTCTTTTTATGTGTACAAACAAAGGCATTGACGGTTGTTTCTGTTTTTTTTTCTATAATAGTCTACCAAAGTGACTCTACTCTATGCGGCCTAGTGAGATGCTTCTTTACGCCGCGCTTAAAGATTCTGGGGTCATAGTTTTTCTTTTTATATTTTGAGAGCCTGCCAAAGTGACTTGATGGAAAGCCTGAATAGAATCTAAGAGTTGTAGTCACCATAGTCATTGCGAATGTTGACAATGTAGTATAGTGACCCACACTATGGTGGCCTATTAAGATGCTTTTTTACGCCTCACTTGGGGACGTAAAAGGCATGACAGTCATCGTATCGTGTTGCACATACCACGACAACTGTCACCCCTTCATCAAGGGGCCTCCGGTCTCGCACTCACCAACGAAACAAACATGTGCGCAAATTTAGCCACTTAATTTACCGCTATGAGAAAACCGTTTTAAGACGAGACGAAGAATTTGAGGTGTTATGGCAAGAGAGCCAGTTCAATGGGTACCGAAGAGGTCTCATATAGACATGACTGAGACTGTCTAATGTTGATATCATAACTCGAGGCATCTTATACACGGCTTTCCGATTCTGATAGGCGTTAATCCAACTTACCTAATATGACGGAAAAAAGTTCAGTACAAATATCATGGTATATTCGTACGTGATACAATGATAGCTCAACTTATACTGGCCAATTAATTACCATACCATTTCTCTTAATTAGTTAGAAACACGAAATTCAATGTTGAAGTGAGCAAAGTCGCGTGCACAATATGTGGTATATTATGAAATACTTACCGAATGTAATACAGTGAAAGTTGCAAGTACTTGCGTATTTACATAATTATTATATATTTGCATATGCGTATCTAATGCTTCGGGCGCATAGCAATGTTCGACTGGTCTGTTGGCCTAGAGACTAGTTATCCTGACGGCCAGGGTCTATAACCAATGTAAATACGAGTGTAATAATATTTGCCGTTTTCAGGTATAATTTATTAGCAGTCTGATTACCATAGTACAGATTCTGCCTAGTTTGGAGTCAGACGGCCATATGTCTAAGGTATTTTCAGCCAGTCAACCGATTGGGCGATGCAGAGAAAATATGAGGTAGGTGCACTTAAGGATAAGAAGTAATTGAGAGAGGATTTAGTATATATAGACTAGTTTGACCATAAATAAGCACATATACTTACATAAACACATAAATATACAATACATATATGTATAATACACATACATATAACTCATACATATCCGTGCATAGATATTGCCACTATAAGATATAATAATACCAGGTGATGAACTAAGACGTCGCCAATTCAGCTAGTAAAAGCTACTTCACTTTAATTTTAAACAAGTCGCGACTTGGATTTAGGGTACCGGAGACCTACCACCTCTTTACTTGTAGGAGGAAGTGGTCAAAGAGTAACAAAGTACTTGTATCACGCAAACTGCACGTCTCATGGATAACGATAGTCACTTAGCACCATTAGTCGACTTGTTTGCTGGCCCTCTTTGCGGCCCCCTCTCTATTCGATAAAATCTCGCTTTTTGCTTATAAGACGTAGTAAAAATATGTACATACATTGATATCACTCTTTCGTTGTGTTAAATATACAAGACCATAGACAACAAACAACACATCCGGCAACCAATAAACTAGATGATATCAGCGTCCTGTAGAAAGGCAGGACGTGAGATCTTAATATAGGCTTTTCTTAACTCTTTGATAAATAGAGTAGATTTTAGACCTGATCACAACCTTGGTAGAGCTTGTACTATATGTATTCTTTTTAAATTTTTACTCTGCCTGATGAAAAGCATGAATAGAATCCATGTGGTCACCATACTCATTGAGAATACAGACAACGCAGTAGTGACCCACATTATGGCGGCCTAGTTATAGGTTTCCTCACACCAAACTTGGGGACGTAAAAGGTATAACAGTCATCGTGACAGCTTACCACGGATAACTGTCTTCCCTACATCAACGGGACTCTGGTCTCACACTCACCAACGAAACATATATATATATCCGTGTCTCGGAGAGCACGTAAAGACGTCTGTCCTGCGCCGGGTTTCTCCTCGGTCGTGTAGGATAACCGTCCCGTCGGATTGTAAGAGTGCGGGAACAGAGAGTGCACCTGTGTTTGCGCACACACTTATGCACCATAATATCTGCTGCTTAGCTGGTTGGTCTCCTTTGAGACTAACCACCATGGCCGAAATCGGTTAGGAGTACGCCATCACTTGTATATTACTTAATTCAAATTACAGCCCGACACACATCACACATCACACTCTGATTGTCCTTAGTGGGAATGGAACCCACGATATCCGACTTAGCAGTTAGAGTCCCTAACCACTACACTAACAGACCAAATCTCCAACCACTCATCGCTACCGTCATAGAAAACGAATAGCGTGAACTTTGAATTGTTTACGAAATACACAAGACGCGGTACATCCCGAGTTTCCTTATAACAATAATGACGTTAATTTTGCGTAACTTGTCGGTAGACGTTAAGGAAACAAGGACTTAACGAACTGTGGACTTACTTGGACGTAAAGGAAAATGTTACTAACAAAAGTTATTTGATGACCACACCAGGAATATACCCCGTATTGCAAACACATGGACACAAAGAACGCTCAGACTCAGAACAACAATTTGTGTTTGCAACACAAAGTGTTGTCCCATGTGGAGATCAAACCCAGAACACTGCGCAGTAGCAAATGACGAGGTAATCGCTTACATCATTATTTGTAATACGTCTAAGAGGATTCCGAGAACGTTCATGTATTATTTTGTTTTTATTGTGGATAGTTGGGAGCAAGCTGGCCACCCGCTGGTAAGTGACCACCGTCGCTCACTGACACACTCTACAATAAGACTCCAATTGAACGTTACTACAAACTTTCATCTCTTTCTTTTTTGTGCAGGAATTGCCGCGGATACCACCGAAAGTGGTTATGTCAGACTCGAACCGACCAAAAACCGCACGCTATTTCAGGTGCCAGTAGCCGGAGAACCAGTTGCACCCCAATAAGGAAAAACCTGGAATTCCCCCCCCCCCCTTTACTGCCTCAAAAGGACGAGTGTGGTCTGTAGCGCTCGCATCGCCACCTTGGCATGCTTCTGCTAGGGTCACAGATGGCCTCAACTGCCATTTAAAAATCGGTTAGTAAAGAAATATGGAGTAGAAAGTGTCATGTATGTATTACATGTTTTTACGTTAAGCTATGATGAAACTGAATTCTTTTTAATTAAATATAGTTGCTTAAGCACATTCACACACACCCGTGTATCTCACGTACAAATAAAAGCAACCGACGTACCAACAGGTGTCCAGCACGTAACACTTCATCATTGGTTATTTAGTAACCTACCTTGGAATACAGTTTTCAACCGAAGTGTTAGTTGGTATTTCGAAAATTGACATTAATTGTAACAAATACATGTAGCCTCTGATGTGGGGAACTTTACAAACATACAAGAAACGGACACAAAGAACACCCAGACTCAGAACAACAATTTGTGGATCACACAAAGTGTTGTCTCATGTGGGGTTTGAACCCACAGCACTCGGCGAAGTAAAGAGTGGCGTGGCGACCGCGTAAACCACGAGGCCATCCGTGCATTATTATTATTTTGGTACGGATACATGTAAGGCGTAAAATTAAACTTTAACTAGGTTTAAAGAAAACCGGTTTTGAAAATCCTTCAGAAAAAAATTAATTCCGTCATACTCAAAGGGAAACTAACTTAAGCATGGCTCAGAGCTGTGGTTTCTTCAAAAAGGGCGACTATACCCTGCTGAAGAACTATAGACCCATCTCCCTTCTGAGCCATGTCTATAAACTGTTCTCGAATGTCATCACGAACCGTCTCGCACGCAGCTTTGACGACTTCCAGCCTTCAAACAAGCCGAATTTCGAAAAGGCTTTAGTACCATAGACCACATTCATACGCTGCGGCAGGTTATACAGAAGTCCGAAGAGTATAACCTTCCACTATGCTTGGCGTTTGTGGACTATGAAAAAGCTTTTGTCTCGATCGAAACTTGGGCTGTGCTACAGTCTCTCCAGCGACAGCGGCACTTAAGTGGCAGTGGGCGGGGCACGTTACACGCCGGAAACGACGGCCGATGGGGCCATAAAGTTCTGGAGTGGCGACCGCGTACTGGAAAACGCAGCGTTGGTAGACCCCCTACAAGGTGGTCCGACGGAGGAAGCTGCTGGATGCAGGCGGTACGAGACTGGTTGTTGTGGAGAACTTTAGGGGAGGAGTCCAACAGTGGGCGTTTTCTGGCTGGATGATGATGATGATAGATTTAAAGGCGATCCCAAGCCAGTTTGCGAAAAAGGTCTCGGATTAATGAGACATCCATATACACGTACGCAATGTACACATATGAAGAAATGTATAGTTAGGTGCAGAACTGAGTCAATGTTTCGCGATTATATATATGTATGTATGTTTGTGTATATTATTTATATTACCTAGTTTACTAGATATATAAACTTTTTATCACAGAAATTCAACAAAACAATAATACGTATCGCTTTAAGAAATACACATTTACAGTGTTTATGATTTGTAAACAATGGATAATATTAAATAACACTTATGTTTACTGCATGTACAACATGTATTTATTGAATACACAGAATATTTATCATAATTTGTTTTAAAGACCAGTTCTTTGTGAATATATCCGTGTCACGACCAACATACGAACACAAAAGACATACAGACTGAGAACAATTTATGGATCACATAAAAATATCACATTGGGTTTGAACCAGCAACACTCAGTGCAGTATAAAACTGCAAGGCGACAGCTTAAACCACGACGGCAATCGTGCAATCTTTAAAGTATATTAGTTTCTTGTACTCAAACATCCATAGGTATCCATAAACAGACAGTTGACAGATAGCCGCTTACCACGACCCTGACATGCAGCTCATCAACAGATTTTTCATGTATGATCATGGATTACCAGTGCTTTTAAAGAGTTTGTTTGTCATTTCTTCTCATAAAGTCTAACTCTTGGAAACGGGAGGTTGTAGATCAACGCAAGCATTGTGGTCACGCGTTTAGAATATGTCACCACTCTTATTTATCCTATGGGTATCAGGAGACTGTGGGACGAAATTACGCAGGAGGACAGCACTGCTAAGAGAAACTTGACACCAACACTACACCAACCGGGCTGGCCAGCGTGGCCAGTATTCCAAAACCTCGTTTCTCAGGAGTTCTATGTCTAGCAGTGGAACGTTAAAGGCGTTGGATAAATTGGACTGGATTTATTTTGCTAAATATTTGACAAAACTGTTGCTATCGTGTTTATTGTCTATGGCTTTTGACTCAAAAGGCGATTTCAATTGTTTTTTTTTAATAAAGATGTTTTGGAGTTGACTTTGAGGTCGTTCTTCAGTATACTGTCACACTGTCATTCAGTGCTCAGAGAATAAGAAACGTAAGTGCTAGATTTTATTTTATTTGTTTATCTGTTCAGCAGCTTAGCTACTATATACATACACATGCATATTTATGATGGTAAGCGACTATCGCCAGCCCTGGACACCAGTAACTCAATCTGTTACAAGTGCGACTGGCGATTACCAACGTCTGTAAGGAGGGGCTAATTGTCTCTCTTTGATATTATTTTAAACTCAGTATTAATTTATATATTTTAAAGTCATGTACAAGAGAAAAATTCTGTTACGCATTAGGGTTGAGTAATCCAGGATAGCGTAAAACTGTGCTTTCTGAATCACATTGCAGGGTTTATAAAATCTTGTCACAAATTATTAGGTATGAATATCATATACTCACAACAGTAGAACTTAAGAGGTAGACAGAGACGTTTAAATTTAACCTACGAAATATTTTATAGTATGGAGAGTAAAAGTGACTTGAACTGAGGCCTCAAAATAGGTCTTTATAATCGATTCAAGCATAAAATAAGCGTATTCGAGATACTTTCGCATCGATACTAAGAAAACATAATTATTTAATTTGTTACCGCATCTACTTTCACTGAAATTTACACAGACACGTAACTTCCTTACAAGAAGATTGTTATCTAAGTAGTTTTATAAGAATATTTATTATTTTGACTTATTAACATCTGCAAAACAGATTAAAAGACTAATTACCAAATAAAAAAAACAAAAAAAATTCGAAACATAAACAAAACACTTCACTGGTTCACTTTTAAATTTCGAACACTTAAATTCAAATTGACACTTAAAACGAACATTACCACGAAATTCAAAGCATTTTAAATTTGGAAAGTGTTCCGATACGATTCGGGGGTATTCGGTGCATCACGACTGTTGAGCCGCGGACTCGCGCATTAACTGCCGACGAGAACGATTGGACAGTCGGCGGAGGTGCGCTAGTGAGGGGAAAAGGTCGATGATGATGTTTCAATTTTATTAAATTGACTTTAATTTAACATTTAAATAATATTTTTTACTACATCTATAGAGTGACCGAACGGACCCAGATGATGAGGGGATTAAATAGAAGTGTTCCACCCACTAACGGACTTGGAACAAGAGTCATTCAAAGCGTCTAGTGAAATAGAGAAATTTCTAACATGGTGACAATTGCTCAAACTCAAAATGACATTATTTCCTATTTTCACGTTTACTTTGTATGCAATATAAATAAAATTAAAAAAAAAACTTAAAAACACGCGTTCAAAAGTTGGTGACAAACAAACAAACATACAAGTAAAACTAACAAAAGTATGTTAAAAAAAACTCGTAAGTATGTTAGTATGATTGTAACTATAGTGATGCTTACTGCTTACCAAAAAACAGCTTTGACCTTGATGACTCGATGTAGGGTGTGCGCAGGCGCAAATATCCTTATTTACATTTGCTTGTTCATGGGACTGTTAGAACATTGTTGTGATTGATAAGTTGAATAATTGTGATTTGAGAAGATTGTTTCGGCACAATAAATAAAAGGAATCAGCATCTTGTGCTGCGTCCGACTTCAGTTGTAAGGCAGAGATGACACATTTTACAAGATAGCGTGCCTTAAAGTTGCCTCGCAATTGCTAATTATATTTTACAACCTGGGATAATACAAGTAAGTTATCCTGTTTTCTGTTTTATTTAAGAGTGACTACGATAAGTTACAATAATCAGTGGCACATAATTGTCCTTAACATTTCGAATCTTGGGAGCATTTTCTTTTATTTTAGGAACCTACTAAAGTAACTCTACTCTGTCTGATGGAAAGCTTGAATAGAAGCCAAGAGTTGTGCTCACCACACTCATTGGGAATACAGACAATGCAGTATGGTGACTATGGTGGCCTAGTAAGGTGCTTTTTCACACCTCGCTTGGGGACGTAAAAAGCATGACAGTCATCGTGGTATTGTATTGACACAATTAACACGACAACTGTCACCATTGCATCAATGGGAATCTAGTCTCGCACTCACCGACGAATCACGACAGCACGGATTTACTTTCTCAGACTGTCTTTCAGAAACCACAATATATAAATTAAATGCTCAAGTTTGTTTATGGTTTCTGCGTTATAGGCTACAAACTCACCAAAAAAGTTACGTAAGAGTATACACAAGACAATTTTATTTTTTGCCAGTATCAGATACTGACAAAAACCCTATTATATATAATAATAAGTATGGTAAACGTCTTGTGTAGTATGTGTTCCATGTGTGTATGAAACTCATTTCCAGAAGATATTATTGATAAAATGTTATGTTCTGGACCCATTAAGCAATCTCGCACTATCTTTAAGATATTTTTAATTGTGAGGGTCGATATGAACCGTTGATCTATGTGTGACGGTCTGTTGATCTTGTGATCAGCGGACCGTCATGTATTCCTCAACAATACATACATCAACTATCGACCGGAGGTCGTGGGTTTGATACTCGGAGCAAATGATACTGTGATGAGCAAGATCATTTGTGTGTACTGTGACTGGATGTGGAAAAGTTTAAGGATGGTTATCTGCAGTCTGGTTGCCATGGTACAGGCTCTGGCTAGCTTAGGATTGGGCAGTCGTGTATAAAATGTGTACGGTTATTATTGTTAATTGGTTCTTAAAGTACTTGATCATACAGCAGCGACTTACCTACCACTGATAAATCTTAGATAGTTTTTGTAATTAAGTTGAGATACTTATTAATGTAATAAAACATGTCTTTGCAAAATAAATTTAAAAAATTTTTTTTCATCATCAGCTCTTAACACCGGTGGACATAGGCTTGTTGCAAAAGGGAATTTGGTCTACTGTACCATGCTGGCCAGATGAGCTGGTACAGGGTTTGTTTTAAGTTTTCCTTCTATTTGTAAAGATGTTTGTTCTGTGTAGTTTAATAAATTCTTAATAAGTATTAAATAAGAAACCAGCATTTTGTGATATTTTCCGTCTAACAGTAAGTGATAATCCTAACCTTCTATAGGTTTGAAAAACGAAGCGAAGTAAACAAACAATACTAAGCATTTAAAACTAACCTATTTTTCAATCATGCTAGAAAGCTTCGTTCGAAATCAGAATTAAAACTCAAAATAAAATCAAAAATAATTTTATCGATAAAAATAAAACATCGATACTCTTGAAATCGATACTTTCTCGTCACTAAATAGATTACGCTACTTAGATCATAGTAGAAACATAACTGACGCAAAAGACGTCTTACGTAAACGACATAAGGTTGAAAATCGCAAGTATCAATAATATCTCCGTATATTGGTATCTTGTAAGCCTTTATTTCTCAATGACAATGATAAGGACTTTACTATTCGCAACAAAAACAGTTACCTTCATAAATAGTAGGTAGGTCAAATATAGGGGGGAGGGACGTCAGAGTACTTTTTTAAGGAGTAAGTAACCAAAGGTGTCTATGGACACTAGTAATTCCAGAGACATTTCCAGATTTCTAGGTAGTAGAGTCACGCTGAATTCAGCACGAGCGGGCCGGCTCGACTGAGGCAGTACTACCCGCCCACAGAAGACCAACCTAAAGCGACAGCATCCGTGTTGTCGTGTTTCGTTGGTGAGTGTGAGACCGGAGGCCCATTGATGCAGGGGTGACAGTTATCGTGGTAACTATGTAAGCCTTACACTGTCACGATGACTGTCATGCCTTTTACGTCCCCAAACGGGGTGTGAAAAAGCATCTCACAAGGCCGCCATAGTGTGGGTCACCATACTGCATTGTCTGCATTTGCAATGAGTATGGTGACCACGACTCTTGGATTCTATTCATGCTTTCCATCAGGCAGAGTAGAGTCACTTTGGCAGACTCTTAATATGAAAAAAAAAGACGTCCTTAGACAGTCCCTCACTTTACAGTTGGGAGAGGGGTCTCTTCACGTTCGATAATCTAATTATTTTCATAAAAGTGTTAGTTACGCGCACCTTCCTCCCATTTGAGGGGGGGGGGTTATGCCAGTGTTTAAGAGTTGAAGGAATGGGTTATAGGTCTAATAACTAAATTGACAATCTTAAAGAAAGGGGAAACTAATGATGATGACTCTGCGTGTGGGGATGGATTAAGAATACGAATTGTCACCACTCCTATTCCTCCCGTGGGTGTCGTAAGAGACAACTAAAGCAGCAAAACTACGCAGAAAGACATTACTGCAAGGAAAAGGAAAACTTGAAACTAATCCTTCCTTTTTTCTAACGTGTGGAATCCCCCTCGGACCGTCATCCCACCGGGGTTTGAGGCGGGGTGGTTTGTCGGAATCGGACTGACTAAAACCACTCGGTATGCCACTCTGCGCCTGGTATAGCAGGGATCTGGGAACAGCTGCTATTACGATATTCGGACCCTTGAAACAAACTCTATACCAACCCGTTTAGCCCGCCAGCGTGGTATAGTAGGCCAAAACCTTTCTAAGGAGAGGCCTGTATCCAGCAGTGGACTATTAACGGGTTTTGGCATGGTTTTCCTTTCAATGCTGTCGTATTAATCTAATATATAAACATTTTTATTATTATTTAACATAACCTTATGATGAAGGGGAGATCACCATCCACGTACACCTGTAGCTCTAAACAAAGAAGTCCATCGAAATTAACCCTGGTGGGCGAATCAGCTCTTAATTCTTCGACAGCACTATCAACTGCTTTTAAGAGTCCACTGCTGGACATGGCCTCTCCTTAGACAAGAGGTAGGATGACTCCACTAATTAACAGTAAATTTATAAGTTGACATCATTTTTGTTTTTAAATAATCTCATTTTATCTCGGTTATTGACGTTTTAGATAAAAACCAAATCATATGACAAAGTATTTGCAAAAGCCTTTAACAGTCCACAGCTGGACATGATATTGGCCTACTGTACCACGCTGGCCAGACGGGCTGGTTTGTGTCAAGTTCGCTAGGAGGGATCTGGATGTCGTAACAGCAGCTGTTCCCGGATCCCTCCTATGTCCGTCCGTCCTATGTCCGGTCCGATACTGACACACCACCTCGCGGTAAACCCTGGTGGGGTGACCGCCCGAGGGGGTTTCCACACGTTAAAAAAAAGGGTTTTTGTTAAGTTCTCCTTCTTTTGTCGTTTGTTGTCTTGCGTATATTGCTCTCTTAGTCGGCTATTACAACACCCGTGGATGATTAAAAGTAGAGACACTCCGTAATCTTAATCTGTCACCACACAGACACACCTAATTGCACTGTACTAAACAATCAATACGATTAGAAATAAGCCATAATATTAATATCTATATACTGATTAGTAAACGCAAAGATTTAAGTATTAGACGGTGATGGATTAATAACATGAAATCTGACCACCCCTATTCATCACGTGGTGTCGAGCTGGTTAAGTTACGCAGGACAACAGCATTGCATAGAGAAGGAAAACTTGAAACAACCCGTCCTACCAGCGTGGTATAGTAGGCCAAAACCTCCTTGATAAAGAGAGTTGTATGTCTGCCAGTGGAGTGTTGATGATCATTGAGGAAACATACATACAAAGTAAATAAACAATACGATTAGAAGTAGGCCACATTGATATCTATGTACTTATTAGCAATTACGCAAACACTAGACTAAGTGTTAGAATTGTTACGCAGTTCTAAGAACAAGGCACTCATTGTACCAATGCGCAACTGTTGTCTTTTGCGCTCGGAGCGAGTGACGTAAAGCTTGCCCACGGTACTACTATATTATCAGAGTTA
The DNA here is from genome assembly GCA_949316085.1 of Hypercompe scribonia. Classification (NCBI taxonomy): domain Eukaryota; kingdom Metazoa; phylum Arthropoda; class Insecta; order Lepidoptera; family Erebidae; genus Hypercompe; species Hypercompe scribonia. Next base: position 9,202,211 of record OX438997.1, read on the forward strand.
CGATCGAGTTGCTTTACAAATAGATTGCCTATACAGAAGTAAATTGCTAACCAGCTAATTTTTAACTGCCTCTGTGTCTCTATCGATTTTGTGATATTCTGATTGATTTATCGATAAACGAAGTTTGATTGTCCAACACTATAACAGTTTTTAAATTTGAAAAAATAATTGCCGTAAACGTGTCCAAGTAAATTAAAACTATTTCGTCTTAAATCATTTTTATAGACAATTTTGAGTTGACGTTTATATTTTTTTTTTAAAGTGCCTGCCAAAGAGACTCAATAGACTGATAGAAAGGATGGAATTCAATATTTGGTGGTCACCATACTCATTGCGAATGCTCATAATGCAGTATTGCGAGCCACACTATGGCGGCCTCGTAAGATGCTTTTTCACGCCCCGCTTGGGGACGTAAAAGGCATGACAGTCATTGTGACAGTGTAAAGCTTACACAGTTACCACGATAACTGTCTCCCCTGCATCAATGGGCTTCTGGTCTCGCACTCACCGACGAAACACGATAGCACAGATGCTGTCGCTTTAGGTTGTTCTTCTGTATGAGGGTAGTACTGCCACGGTCGAACTTTATCAGTGTGAGAATCAGTGTGGCTCTACTAGCTTACGAATTTTGAGAGATTATCCTGTACATCCAATAATGTTTAGTTGTGTCCAAAGTAAAAACTATCAGTAATGCGTTCAAATATAGTACAAATATGAAACTAATAAACCGCATATTCAAAAACTACGACATGACCTACAGTGGCGAGCCAGATTAAGAGTGCTTCTCATCTAAGGAGCTTAAAAGTTGCTGATAGTATGAGTAGAGAGGAAGTCTTTACGCAGTCCAACTCGTGGAACGCTCAACATATCAGACTACACACCCTTGAGCATCGTCGTCGAGTTGCAAGCTTATCAGTTTTTTTAGGATACACTTTGAAGAGTGTTCGAAGGCTCTTCGAACTGATTGAGCCACCTCCATCCCTTTATCGCACTACTAGGCGCAGGCAAAAGTTTCATCCATACGTTGTCGACATACCCAAAAGTCGAACTAAACGGTTTGACAGCTCGTTTTTGGCGAGAGTCGCCAAGATTTGGAACGACCTGCCTGGGTCTATTTTTTCTGATGTGTTGAACTCTGGAGTCTTTAAGAGTTGAGTGCACAGGTTTCTTCTGGATGGGCGTGTACCACCTTTGTCTTCATCTACATTTTCCATCAGGTTAGATGGAAGACAAACGCCTATTCCATTACAAATAAAGAAAAAAAATATCTGCCTTTCTTTTTGACAACTCCCGCATTAGGATACGGGATACTGTATCGTGGAGAATTTCACAAACATACAAGAAACGGACACAATGAAGGCGTTGACGTAGAACAACAATTTGTGGATCACACCCAGACCTCAGACCCAGGACACCCAGCGGTATGAAGCGACGAGGTGATCCTTCAAACTATTTCGCCATCGATGCAGTCTTCAATTATTAAATTAATATTAAACATAAAAAGAAACCTTCGCCACTACATTAATCTGTACTTACTGAGGCATTTTCTTCATAAGCTCCGTGTTTTCACCTATAAAACAGAAAACAAAGGCTTAGAATAGAAAGTTCATGTACGCATGTAGGTGGGGGAGACAGTGAAGTATTAAACGCCCACGATTTGACGACCGTAATTCGTTTCTACCCACGCAATGGTAAACTGAATGCCGTCAGCTACCCCTTCCACAATTTTCGTACATCATTTTTTGTACATGTATTTTTTGATATAGGTCTTCTGGTCAGAGTGATATACCAGTTCAAAACCTTACTGAGGGCTGCAAACGACCCGAGACAGGTGACACTCCGGTGCGGCCGGGGAGTGTCGTCTAGGCCGGGGCACTGTTCTACCTCTTACTGCGCAGGGCGGTGAGAGTTGCGATAGTGTCTTGCCCCTGGGGCATGAAGTTCCCGGGATGTACCTTACTTGTGAGATACGGCAGGGAGGACTCTAGAAGCCGCTAAGTTCCTGGAGCTCCTCCCGACTGCTGAGGTAGGCCGCCGCGGGGTTTAGTGGGTAGACCGGTTTTCCGGGAGTCCCACACACGGCCTTCGTCCCTCCAGAGGGTATGGTGCGAAAAGCATTCTCCGCGTAAAAAAATCAAAAACAGGTCTATGTTCCCCAGTGGACTATTAGAGGTCGTTAATGATGAAGGAAAACAAATAGAGCGAGGCCCTATGGCGGATGCCCAAAGTCTTTAAAGTGGTAACGGCATTAAGACTTCAGAAGTAGGTTGAGGCTGTGCACCCATATATTGCTGTCCATATGAAGTCTGTTACTGATATCAACACTAGGATAAGAGTGTTTTTGAAGGTTTAACGGACAAACGAGCAGTCTGCCTCCCTGATGGCAAGCGACTTCCGCTGCACTTGGAAACCCGCAACTGTCACAAGTGTGTCGCAACTTTTTAAAACGCGAGTATGCTATTTTGCTGAAGACTTGGAGATCATATCGGTCCGGATACCAAATAATTAATACTGATACCAAATAATTAATTATGATATTCTAGTTTCAGTTCACGGCTCCGCCCGCGTGTTTATTGCTTATTGTGGTAGGAAATAAGCAAAGTATTTCCATTTTAAACTACATCGAAATCGGTTCAGTAGTTAGCGTAACAGACAGACTTACTTTCACATTTATAATATTAGTATTTACCCCTAATTAGCAAAGATAAAGAACTTACATACGGCGGCCATCTTTCTTTCCTCTTCGTTTCACGTACTAGATAATTTTTAAGTGTTGTTCCAAGTCATCTTCTATTGACTACCACCTAAAACAAAAAAACACAAATATAACATTAACAAAAAAAAAACGACACACGAATGCCATGCAATTCTGCTCTCTTAACTCACTTAAAATAAGGTCGATTATCCATCATAACACGTATTCTGGAACATTATTTTCTATTGATGAATTGAATTCTATTGATTATTAAGTAATAAGAGCATGACACATCTCACACACGGCCGTCTGGTTACAAACTAGGCAGAGTCTGCTCTATGGTAATCAGACCGCTGATAAACATACTTATATATTTCTAAATACATGCATATTATAGATAAATTGCACACAGACAGAACTAGCGATCATGTACATCACATACTTATCTCTCCTGAATGAGAATGATACATATATTTTTTTCTACATTAAGAGCCTGCCAAAGTGACTCAACTCTGCCTCATGGAAAGTATGAATAGAATCCAAAGAGTTGTGGTCACCATACTCATTGCATATAGTGACCCACACTATGGCGGCCTTGTGTGATGCTTTTTCACACCACGCTTGGGGACGTAAAACGCATGACATGCATCGTGACAGTGTAAGGCTTACACAGTTACCACGATAACTGTCACCCTGTATCAATGGGCCTCCGGTCTCACACTCACCAACGAAACACGACAACACGGATGCTGGCGCTTTGATGATGTTGATTGACAACACGGATGTTTGGGTGGAACTAAACTCACGTTTGCTTTGCTAGTCAGGACTCACTGCAAGGGCAGACGTCACTTTTATGAAACAACTACCATCACCACCATAAACAGCTTTTAACAGCCCACTGCTGGACATAAACCTCGTTACAACGCTAGCCAGATGGGTCGGTTTGTCGTTTGTTTGAGTTTAAAGTTTACCAGGTAGTAGAGCCACGCTGATTTCAGCATGAACGGGCCGGCTCGTCCGGGGCAGTACTACCCTCCCACAGAAGACCAACCTAAAGCGACAGCATCTGTGCTGTCGTGTTTCGTTGGTGAGTGCGAGGCCGGACGCCCATTGATGCAGGGGTGACAGTTGTCGTAGTAAGTGTGTGCAATGCTACGATGACTGTCATGTCTTTTACGTCCCCAAGTGAGGCGTAGAAATCGTAATAGGCCGCCATAGTGTGGGTCACCATACTGTATTGTCTGCATTCGCAACGACAACACAACTTTTGGATTCTATTCATGCTTTCCATCAAGCAGAGTAGAGTCACTTTGGTAGGCTCTTAAAATAAAAAAACAAAAACAAACTCTTTACAGTGATGTTGTCCTGATAGGTTTCTCCCTTAGTCAGTTTTTACGTCACCAATGGGATGAGAACGGGTGGTGACACTCTGTATTCTTAATCTGGACTTCTTTTAAGTATACTAGTTAAAATTTACTAGACTGCTATTTAACTGCCTCGGTGGCGCAGTGGTAGTGAATGCGACTGCTGTGCTTGAGGTCTCGGGTTCGATTCCCCGGGTCGGACCAAATGTTTGTATAATCTGCAAATATTTGTTTCGAAGTTTGGATGTTTTCTATGTATAATATGTATGTATTTACAAAAAAAAAGTATATAAGTATTGTATCAGTCAGTCTAGTTATCATAGTACAAGTTCTGCTTAGTTTGAAACTAGATGACGTTGTGTGTCAAATTTCCGAAATATTTTTTTTTTTTTCTAATTTTTATATACCCAGTGGCACAGTCAAGACGAATCTAATAACGCCAAACCCATCAAGGCATTTAGGCACAACATTCTAAATATCAGAATGTACATTCAGAAAACGTAACTCTCCAACACGGTCATGTAATGAGTGTCCGAACGAAAGTGGTTTTCAGCCGAAACCGAAACCGAATTTTCGGCCTTGCTCTTAGTTTTGGCCGAAACGGAAACTTACTGAAACATATTTAAAAATTACTGTTATATTAAATTTAACTTTGAGTATTTTTTGTGCATTTATTTGCATATAAAGGTGGGGCACGAATTAGTTAAAATTTGAAAAATCGTATAAAAAAAACCGTTTGATATATTATAAAAATTGTTTATTTACAAGAAAGCTAAGTAGTTGGAATATATTTTGGAGACCGAGAGATCGAATCGTTGGATGTATGTCAAGTGGCTCCATCTTGTTGAAATCATGTATTACGATTGTAGCCAGTAAATTCCAGTAGCACCGGTCTCAAGAATTCCCGTAACATTTTCACATATTCAGCAGAATTAACAGTAACTAACGGCCGCAAGAATCTCTAAAAAAGTAGGATATAATGATTCCTTTTGCAGAAATTACAGCCCATACCTTGGGAGAATGAAGTGGCCTCTCGTGTTTAGTTTTGATATTTTCATTGCTTCAATACCTGCAATTCTGTCAGTTCGCATGTTCGTTGAAGTGAATATGGGCTTCGTCAGAAAATAGGATGTCAAAATTACTGAATCGTTCTAACATTGTTTCGGCATACGACTTGCGCAAAATTAAATCATTATGTTTTAGTTCCTGCACTATCTGGATCTTATATGGATTTAATTTCAAATGTAATTTCAAAATATGGCGTCATGATGTGTGGGATAACCCTAATTAGGCCGAATGTTACGTCGACAAGTCTGGATTACGTCGAACAGAAGCGCAAAGTTGCTGCACGTCTTCGGTCCGAGAAGTCTGTGGGCCTCCAGTTTGCCTCACGTTTAGCGTAGATCCCGTCTCTTCGAACTTCTTCACTCATTTCTTTATTAACGGAGCACTTGGTCACTGATTTCGGTTGTTGGTGTTGTGTAAATCGCATTCAAAACAAAATAAGTGTCTTATATGAGCGAACTGTTGTTTAAGTAAAATTGTTTCGTGAAGCGAAGCGTGATTGCGACAAAATTGCCGAGAAACGAGCTAGTGGTCAGACCCCTCCCCGCGTAACGCGCGGCTTTTATTTGCGTGGGATGTTAGATTAAAATGTTAACAAATTCTGCCTGTATAAAAAAAAAAATCATCAGTTCAGGATATTTCGGGGCTGTAAACGTCATTCATGGCATTATTTATAGTTAGTACCGATGACCCAATGAAATTGAAAGACTGATAATGCGTTCAGTTTCAGTTTCAACACAAACTAGGTATCATAATGAAATTAGCGGGATTCATTATAACATGCAGACTTACGCCCAGAGTAACATTTGTTCAAATCAGTCCTATTTATTATCATAAAATCAGTAAGATTTAACAATTTACACATCAATTAAACAATTTCTAGACCAACAAAGAACCAGAACCAACAATAATAGTACTATTACAAAAATTCGTCGTAAGTGCATCTACAAAGACACAGAATAGCACAAACCACACAGCAGTTTGCGGTGGCGAAGGGCTAAAGACTGACTGGCTGGATGAACTAATTAAAACGTGTCTTTCATCCAGATGACGCAATAATCAACCTACTTCATTCGATTCGAATCTAGTAAAAGCAACAAAAGCCAATGTTTGATGTTATTGTGCCACGTATACAAATGATCACTGCCTGAGATCAATGTAATGAAAATTTATAATACACATATTTACACACGATGTTGCAAAATTATCATCATCATCATAAAATCACGCCTGTTTCTTTGGAAGGGTAGGCAGAGGCATGTTAAACGTCCACTTCTCGTTCTACTTAATAGGTGACGAGCCTATTGTCGCTAATGGGGATGTTTTGTTTGCCAGAACCTCGTCCGTCGATTAGCAGGTGCACCACTTGCAGGTGAGGTTGACTTGGGGCCCCGAGTTCTTGGTGGCAATGCTATGCACCATGCAGTTGCAAATCATGAAATCATAAAAGTTATCCTGTTTCAAAACAGTCCTGTTTAAAATAGAGTCTATAGGTTAATCGTTTACATACTAAACATAACCGTAACTCCATACGATTAACAATGGAAAGCGGTTCGGACGGGTGAGATTTAATTAGCCGCAAAGGCCATTGAACGACGCACGATAATTATTGAATATTCGAATTTCGGCGTGGCCAAAACTTTCGTCAATTGTTGGCCGAATTTTTCGTCAATTGTTGGCCGAAAATTTCGTCAATTGTTGGCCGAAACTTTCGTCAATTGTTGGCAGAAACTTTCGTCAATTGTTGGCAGAAACTTTCGTCAATTGTTGGCCGAAACTTTCGTCAATTGTTGGCCGAAACTTTCGTCAACTGTTGGCCGAAACCGAAACTTGTGGTTTATCACTACTTAAAATACAAACCAATTTATGTAATAAAATTAATTCTGGGTTATATAACATATCTACAAATACTACTATATTTCGTTTTCATGCTATATATAAAAATTAGCATGCATATCTATATCCGCATGTAGATTGTACGATAAAAAGATAAAATATGTCTTGGAGATATCACACGTTATCCATTTTGGAAGTCACTGAACTTGTAACCTACCTAATTCCTGATAACAGAAGCCTTGTCTTGAGATTTGCGCCGCAGCTTCATTTTTTCGTATTTAACTAACTTTAAATAAAATTTATTGAATAACATATCAGGGCAGAAATGCAGACGAGTAACTCGAGTTCTACTGTCATTCTAGAATCAAGTGTTACTACTCCTTGGACCTCCCTCCATAGAATCATAGGATGGGGGTTCGGACTCACTCATCTAATGAACAACAACAAAAAAAAATTTTTCAAACAAGTTGAGTGCCAATTTATGATGATGCATGGCTCTTCCACGGTTTATTTCTCATTTTCATTTCCATAAGCAGTATACAAGTGTACAGTTACAGTAATGTATGGTGACTACAACTGTTGGATTCTATTTGTGCTTTCCATCAGACAGAGTAGTCACTTTGTCAGGCTCTTAAAATAAAAAAAAAACAAGGAAATGTACCAGAAAACTATATCATCAATTTGACTGCAGATTCAATTAATACAGTACTACTACTAGTCACAGTCAAACTGTGTTCTTTGTTTAGATGCTATTTTATCTATTATTCTTTTTGGAAGATCCTACCAGTGACTATATCCTGCCTGATGGAAAGCTTACATAGAACCCAAGACTGGTGGTCACCATACTCATTGCAAATGCAGACAACACAGAATGCTGCCCCACACAATGGTTGTTGAGTGAGATACTTTTTTACACTCCGTTTGGCAATGTAAAAGGCATAACAGTTATTGTGGCAGTATGAATTGTATCTATCTAGAAATATATAAGTATGTTTCAGCACAGCACAGAATCTTTATAGTTTGAATTGTTATTTGTTATTATTTTCAAGGTTTTAATAAAAAATGTATTGTTGGCAATTTATTTCTCAATACCCAGTGTGTACAAAGACTTCAGTAAACAATGAAATCATTGAAGAGACACTGTTCTGATGAAGAAAGAGCCTAAACAATTAAAACTTGTTAGCAAATTTATTAAATTTCATAGATTATAATATAGAAGAAATAAACTAACACTCTACTATTTATGGTTTATATAAAAAACAGTAGCTAGGCTTACCTCCTTTGACTTGTAGATCAGATTGTAGATAGAAATAGTGATATACCCATATTAGACTTATCTTCAGTATCTGATTATAGCTCATTATTCTTTCTATTATGGCAATAAAACACTTAACTCAAGACCCAATTAATAATAGGCTTAGCTTATATATCAAGGCTTATCAATATTTATAACACTGTACTAAATTGTGTCAACTTGTACAAGATTTTGGGTATTAAATTCAATGCCATCAGATATGCAAATGAGAACCAGCGACTGTTGGACCTTTAATTTTTTTTTTTTTCAATTTTAAAGTGAAAGTTTGAACCTTGTTGTCTTCACATAGTGCCAATAGACATTATATCTATGATTAATATGATAATTATAACTTATAACAGCTTAGAGGTACTTACTAGAAACGCAAGCTATTTTGCAATGTTGTTGACCTCTTTATAGGCCGCCCAAACATACACTATTACACAAAACCGATAAATTTACAAACTACACTTTACGAAACACAAACTTATGTTATATCACGATTTTAAAAAATGTAGATTAGTTGCATATAGTTAAGTGGATCAAACAGTCCATGTTCGTTGCCAAAGTACATTGTATTCGCTTGTTTATAATTTACTTTCCACGAAATAGTAACTCTGGTAGGAACAGAAAAAAACACTTTTCATTTCATTGTGTTACTTCTCACTTGTCAGTTTGACATTTACAGTCGAAACATTCAAAATTGAATAAATCACATCGTGATTTCTTTACAAAAGTAAAAGTTAATCATTAATAAATAATAATTGAAATCAATTGAAAATAAGTCTATCAAAAAATATAAAACTGCTTATTAAATTGATTGCTTGTTAATATTTGAGTATTTGAATTTTTACACAAAGTACCATTTAGCAAACCAATAAGAATGGCGCTGGTGTACAAAAATCAAATATTTCTATCTACCTACTACAAAATTTTAGCCTTCTCTTTGCAATTAATTCTGAGTCCCTGATGTTTCTGTTTTCTGTCTGTATTTGAAACATAACGTTTACTATTATTTTTTCATTTTTAATTTACTTTTTACTTTGTATTGCCTTTCATTTTTAATATTATGTAAAACTTTTCATAAATAGTATATTTTCATATGTATATACTAATATATTTATAATATTAATTACCCGAAAATAATTTAAAACTAGTTAAGATCTGACTGAAATAAGAATTTATAGGTAATTTAAAAGTTTTTTTTTATGAATATCCTAAGGGAAAACGAGTTGACTAATTGGTCACACACGTCAGTTGTCAATGTTGTCATATCGGCCACCTACGTAACGTAAACTTGACGTATTCAAGTTGTAGTGGAGTAATTAGAATTGTTTATTTTTATTTTTTAATACCTAATTAAAATGTCATCACATAATGTAACCGTTTGTGACATCGGTGACGACGTGAAAGAGGTTTTAAAGAAGTTTCGATTTCAAAAACATACTACGAATTCGGCGCTAATCTTGAAGGTAAGGTGCCAAGCCCGTTTTTGGAGATAAACCGGTCAATTTTTGATAAATATGTACGTTGTAACTTAGTTTTGTAACATTTCATATATAATTAGCATTCAGTCATTGTTTAATTCAATGATATTCCTAGTGTAATATAAAATTATTGGTTCTCGAGTCATTGATCCGTATCTCCTAGAATGCGTCACGCTAATCGTTTCGTAAAGTACATTACAAGGATATTTCTTCCAATACATGACTGGTGGGTACATGTTCAAGCTAATAATAACTATTACTCATAAGATGATAGACTGCACTCTGAGACATATTCCTGTTAAGTATGGCAATGGTTTCCCGCCCTTCTAACTAACAATTTATATGGCGCGGTCAATAATATACCGGATATCCGTTTCCGTATTCACTCATATTCGACAAAGAGACATTGATGTCATGTCTCTAAGATTTTCTTAAACTCTAATGTGTATAAGCAGTTAAAATGCTGGTGGAATGATCAAAACAAATCATATGAGTTAACATTCCAGGAATTCAGCAGCCACTATCTACGTCCTGTCTCCATCATCACATTCTCTCCTAGTGACTCAATTGTATTGTCATCCAAACTACATATATGTATATAAAGTTACATTGCGATATGACAATAACAAGTATGTTACAATTGGCTGTGTTTATTTTTTTGTGTAGTTGGTTTCTAAGCGGAATTTTCCAGTCGCTATAACTTGAGCAGTTAGTTCTGAAAGTTGAGCTAGTTAGTTGGTTTTATTATATCAGATAGATTTTGATTGGTAGAGGAAGAAGTAAAAAGGGTTTTCTTAGTATTAATCAATATTAGTCCACTGTTGGACATAGGCCTTTGGAAATGAAAGTTTTGGCCTGCTATACCACACGTTCCAGATGGGTTGGTAAAGGGTTTGTTTCAAGTTTTCCTTCGCTTTGCAGTGCTGTTGTCTTGTTTGCGGGCTCCCTTAGTCAGTTTTTACAACATTCACGGCATAAATAAAATTGAAATAGTAAATATGCTTTCATGTACCATATCTGTTTAAAAAAAACTAAAAAAAAAACATTCATACAAGCCTTTAGCAGTCCACTGCTGGACATAGGCCTCTCCTTAGAAAGAAAGATGTAGCACACTGTGTTTTTATAATTTTTTACGGTTAGCATAAGTGACTGCCAATTAAGAGATCCAGGTTTGATTTGCAGGTTGGGACAAAGAGATGTTAAGTTTTTTTAGTTACAGAAGTATTTTATAACAGCCCGGTTTTGGAAATTGAGTGCCTGTGCCTCAGAGAGCACTTAAAGCCAGCTACTGATCTCTTCCCGCTCATGTTAGATTATGAGTGTGAGGGAAGGGCACACCTGTGTTTGCGAAGACACTTGTATAATGTCCCCTGCATAGTCGGCTGGTCTCTGTTAAGACTGGCTGCTGTGGCCTATATCGGCTAGGAGTATATCATCATAATTTTCTTATTTGTTGTGGTGGATAAAAACGTTTATTAATATAACTTTCAAATCTCTAGTTCTCATCAACGTACAGTGATAAGATAGGTGGTGTTCTCACAACTGGCTTATGTAATATATAGATATAGAGGTTTTAGGTATTACATACTTCACTAATAGAGAAATACTTTTTTTATTTTTAAAATGTGTTCGATAATGAATGCATTAGTGAAACTCTGTGGCGCAGTCACTAACGCCCACCTTTGAATAAGGCGCACATGTTCCTTATTATACTTAAATTCTAAATAACTAAACCTGTGGAGTATAAAGCTGTGTGTGTGTGTGTGCGAGTGCGTGTGTGTGCGTGTGCGTGTGTGTGCGAGTGCGTGTGTGTGCGTGTGCGTGTGTGCGTGTGCGCGTGTGTGTGGACGTGTGTGTGCGCGTGTGTGCGCGCGTGTGTAATATAAACCAACAAGCTAAAAATAAAGATTAAAACCACAATTTTCGGATGATTTAAACGCGACCATTTTTTCGGGGCGCTTATTCTGTGGCAACGATCTGTCTACACTCATGTCAACAACGAAGTATTTATTTCACAAAGGCACCGAGTTATTATTTTCTAGTCACCTTATTGTCATGGAAAAGTAAAGAAATATAATGAACAGTAAATAATATAATAGTTGTAAAAACCATTTTAATATATGTAAGTAAGGATATTAAAAAAGTGATAGAGTAGGTACTTATTACAATATTTTGTACTTAGTTAACTGCATGCACTGCTTTGTTTACAAAGCTCGACAAAAATATAACCTGCTTCACGAAAGATTCGAGGCTAAATTGACGTCAAATTTTGCTCTATGCCGTCCATTTTGGAGTCACATGCATACCCTATTGTACTTGCAATAGACTCCAGCTGTGTGATCACTGCATGCAGAATTATATACGTACATACAAACAAAGTCACGCAGAGTTGGCAGTTTATGTATGTTTGTATGTTCCACCGTAGCGTCTAAGCTACTTATGATGAATGAGGTGCCAATAGACACGTAATAATAGCCCAAGTGTCATCTATTCAACCTATCGCCGTCCACTGCTGAACGAAGGTCTCCCCCAAGGTACGCCAACTATCCCGGTCTTGGTCTAGTCCATCAGTTTAAAGTAGCTCAGTGTGCGATGCTGGGCGTATCTCTGGCTGATAAAATTCATAACGAGGTTATTCGACAGAGAAATAGAGTAACTGACATCGCACGGAGAATCAGTATGCTGAAGTGGAAGTGGGCCGGCCATGTCTCTAGACGAACCGATGGTCGCTGGAGTCGCAGTGTACTAGAGTGGATACCATGATTGGGCAAACGTAGTGTAGGACGCCCTGCGGCGCGATGGACCGAAGACTTAAAGAAGGTGGCTGGTATCAGATGTATGCGAATCACCCAAGTGCCATAGGCTATAGAATTTTATTAGACCAAATATATTGTTATTTATGCCAAGTAAGTGATATTACCAGAGCCAAAATTCACCCCCTTGATACTGGGGTACTCAAAAGACGCCAACACACTTCTGCCTGGTGAGTTGTAAGTCATGGGTGCTTACCATCAAGAGACATGTCTGCTTCCATATCATATAGAATTAACAACGCTAACAATCTACAGGTGAATAGTTAAAATTGAGAAGCCATTTGTATGCTTACTAGTGCGAGAATTTTCTTTGCGCGATGCAGGACGTGCGTGTGTAGTTCAGCTTGTCTACACTTGATGGCACGACAGTAGCGTCACATTATTATAACCAGTTATAACAATAGTAATACATACTTCTTCTAGGTGAACCGAGAGAAACAAGCCCTGGAAGTGGAGGAAGAGTTAGAGAGCGTAGAAGTGGAAGAGCTGCAGGATATTCTACCTTCACACCAACCACGGTTTATAGTCTATAGGTAAGGTTGTGTGTCTAATTGAATATGAATTTTGAAGCTTTGATTACTGAGTCGATTATCATGAAATTTTAACTGGGAAGCAACCGTTCAGTTTGAGGGAGGGACTCAAAGAGACTGTCTAGGGAAGTGAAGCGACTTTTGATCTACCGTTTAATGACCCTGACTGCTATACCGGAGATCGTGGGTTTGATTCCCATCCAGGACAAACAGTTGCGTGATGACCACAATGGTCTGTTCTGTGTCTGGGTGTAATTTATCTATGATAAGTATGTATTTTGTAATATTTGAGTATGTTTACGTGGATTCTGGTTACCATAGCACAGGCTCTGCTTAATTTGGAATCAGACGGCCTTGTGTGAGTAGTGTGGAGTGGAGTATTGTTTGATTTGAGCAGTGATTGACTGCTAAACCAGAGGGTGTGAATTCAATTCCCACCCAGGACAAATAATTATGTAATGACCTGCTAATTTTTTCATATTTATGAGCAGTCTGGTTATCATAGTTCAAGTTTTATTTAGTTTAGAGTCAGCAACATGTGAGATGTCTGAGGTCATTATGTCAGTCTGTTTGTGTAACTTTCAGCTATAAACTGGAACACAGCGATGGCCGGACATCGTTTCCCATGTGCTTCATATTTTACACTCCACGGGATGCCCACATGGAGTTACAGGTATGTAAAAATAGTATCCACGTGGTGACGAAACCACCAATATTCATCCAATGGGTGTCATAAGACCCAACTAAGAGAGCAAAACACACAGAACGACAGCATTAACTGTACGTTTGGCTTAGTGGTTTAAGCAGTCACCACGCCACTCTCTACCACGCTGAGTGTTGTGTGTTTAAACCCCACATGGGACAACACTTTATGTGATCCACAAATTGTTGTTCTGAGTCTGGGTGTTCTTCGTGTCCGTTTCTTGTATGTTTGTAAAGTCCCCCGCGACACAGGATATATACCTAGTGCGGGCGTTATCTTTAAAAAAAAATGTAATGAGATGGAAAACTTGAAACAAACCCGTCTGGCTAGTGTGGTTTAGTAGATTCCACCTTCTTTCCAAGGAGAGGTCTAGGTGTAGTCGTGAGCTAGTATAAACCCTTGCTGCGATATATCAAGGTGTATTTTCCCACCCTTTCCACCTACAATAGATTTGTAGAGTTGATACATGTATGCAATGTGAGGGTTGAGGTTGATGATGATGCGCCAGGTGATGTACGCGGGCACGCAGCGAGCGCTGGCGGCCGAGGTGGGGGCGCCGCGCCTGCTCGAGGTGCGCGAGCTGGACGAGCTCACCGCGCACTGGCTGCAGGACAAGCTGGCCAGATAAACGTACTCCATGCCACCACTACGCGTTATGTAGTGTAACAAACACATTAGTATATTTCTTTACAAAGATTCGTTATACTTTAGAGGGAGTTTGGCGTTTTTTATGACGATTAGTTGGGAGGGCGTGGTTTGTAAGTTTTTGTGACGTCACATTTTAAAAACTAATGTATTTAATCGTAAATTTTAAATTATTTGTTTTTTCTATTCATTTTGAATAATCGGTGGTTTTTGTGAATGTTTAATTTAATATTGATTTTATTAAAAAATAAACGTGAATTGCCAAATATGTGACGTCACACAAAAGACGGGAAATTCCCTCAAAAAATGTGACCAGCTTTAACACTGACAGGGGTGGGGGTAAAAAAAAAACATGAAATACGGAATAGGCAATTTATAAATGATCCCCGAACAATTTATTTCTTCAAAAGAAATATAATTTTTTCACTTACACGATATGATTTTATCTAGCACACACTGATATACACATTTACATTATAAAATATTGTATTATTTCCACAAGCAGTTTCAATTTAGAACATATAGATGTTGTGGGTTCGAATCCCATATCTCGCATACATTATTTATGCATGAATTCGCCTTCGCTATGTCAGTGTATTTCTACATGTATGTAGTTACGTATAAATGTATATTTAAACATGTACACACGTGTTTTAGGTGCCACAGTACAAGCTATGCTAGTATGGGACTAGGTAGCATCGTGTAATTCTTATTTCTGTATCAAATTCTTCCATCAGAAAATACTCCAACCCCAAATTACGGTAGACCTTTGGGGTACCCGACTATATCATAAAAATATCGACAAGTCATTGCCGCGCAAATAAATTAATATATTCCCTTTAATTTTAGACACATTTTTAGTATTTTTAGTTTAATTAAACAAATAATAAATACTTTAACTATTAGTTTTAAGGACTTCGCGTAACTTTAGTTGAGTGTAGACGTCTGTACAATTGTCTGTGTGTTAGCCATTGTAACGTTAAGACTATGTTCGTTTAAATAAAAAATATGTAACGCAGTCGACGCAGCGCAGGGCAGCACAGGTTTTGTATAAACAATGCAAAACACTACACATAATTAGGTAGTAGAGCCACGCTGATTTCTGGGTCGACTCGACCGGGGCGGTACTACCCTCCCACAGAAGACTAACCTAAAGCGACAGCATCCGTGTTGTCGTGTTTGAAGCCCATTTATGTAGGGTGACAGTTATCGTGGTAACTGTGTAAGGCTTACACTGTCACGATGACTGTCATACCTTTTACGTCCCCAGCGCAGCGTGAAAAAGCATCTCGTTGGGCCGCCATAGTGTGGGCCTCCATACTATATTGTCTGCATTCAAAATGAGTATGGTGACCACCACTGGAATTGTTTTCATGCTTTCCATCAGATGATCTTAAAAATAAATAAAAAAAATGCTTTATCAGTAAGCGAACTATAATCTAGAAAGTTCTATTTTCATGAAAGAGTTAATATTTGGTAGTTGAATTCCTAAAATTTTATGCAAGTTTGACATATATTCGTGACTGCGTACATTATACTAGCTACATTCCGATGCCATTTTTCTGCTTTAAATTCTGTACTGTTCTGCCCTGCACTGCGCTGTCTGCGCCCTATCATGTATTGTCTTATATTAATGTTAGTTATAATGACAACTTTACCCGTTACTGCCGTTTTGGCAGTAACATATGCCATTAAACTGCCTGAAATCTGTGTGACTGCAATTTGAGGCCGTAATTCGTTGTGTGACAACTCTTTTGAGATTCTAAATGAAATAATAAGTACGTATAAACGTACGAAACAATAGCTATTTTACTGTCCGAGTATGTCAGTATTTTTTTTACTGACTGCAAAAAAAGCAAGTTTTTATGTTGACTGTATTTTAGTATAACTATGTTACCTACCCGATATCTTAGCCAAATATGAACTGATTTTAGCCTTTTATTTGTCTTATATAAGAAAACAAACTGCCATTGTCATATACAGCCATTTTAAAATGAAGTTATAAATTATCTACAATTAATTGCATGTTGTAACAAACGATGTCAAATTTATTTAAATTCTATTCTAATTTTATTTGTCAAGTGATGTGCCGGACCGTAGGAAATGTGTATCTGCGGATACTGAATATACGAATCTATATCCGCGGATGACATCTCGAGTTATTTCCCAGTTCTTTAAGAATACACGGTAACTTATCAAATCAACCTATCGCCGTCCAGTGCTGAACGAAGGTCTCTCCCAAGGAGCGCCAACCATCACGGTCTTGGGCAATTTGCATTCATCTGCTGCCAGCCACCTTCTTCAAGTCGTCGATCGGTTCGTCTGGAGACATGACCGGCCCACTTCCACTTCTGCGTACTCATTCTCCGTGCGACGTCAGTTACATAGAACGTCAGTAAAAACTTAAATAACATAACATGCTGAGACTTGCACTGCGCGTCTTTATATATCATTTTAATACTCATATAACACACTAGGGTTTTGATTTAGGTATAAAGTTATTTTTAGTATAAAATTGATAATTATTATATTACTTGTTAAGCATCAACTTATATTGAATATCAGTGTTAATTGTATAAAAATAAATCAGTACAATATCCACCTAAAAGTAACATACAATTTTTTTCCCTTTTCAATATCCGCGGATTCGGATACCTGGCACATCACTAGATAATATATTATGTTCAGATTGTCTGCAATGTTAAATTCAATGAAATATACGACGAATTGTTGTAATATTTTTACGTCACTTTGAACGTAGCTAGCCGATAGCTATTTAGAGTTCTATGAACGCATTCGTAGCGACCAATTTAGCATTTATATTATTTTATAATATATTTGTATAAAAGACAAAATAAATGTATTAATGTGGAACTATGTCTTTTACTTACGTCTATACGCTCTGTCTTGTCCGTGTGGCGACGGATTAAGAATACATAGTGTTACCACCCCTATCCATCCCGTGGGTGTCGTAAAAGGCGACTAAGGGACCAAGTATACAAGACAACATCATTACAAAGAGAAGGAAAACTTGGAACAAACCCTATTCCAACCCGTTTGGCCAGCGTGGTATAGTAGGCCAAAACCTCCTTGCTAAGGAGAGGCCTATGTCCAGCAGTGGACTGTAAAAGGCTGTTGATATACTCTCTGCCGACTTTTATTTATTTATTCAAAGGTCTCGAACGAAAGATATATACATGGGTGCCGGGAGGAAGGTGCACTTGCACCCTCTGGTAGAAAAGAAAATAAATATGTAAAACTACATTGTTAAAGTCTGGAATTCATTACCAGCGCACGTGTTTCCCTCCCACTACGGTCCCGGGTCCTTTAAGCGAGGCGTGAAAAAGCATCATACTAGGCCGCCATAGCGTGGGTCGCCATATTGCACTGTCTTCGTTCACAGTGAGTGCGGCGACCACCGCTCTGGGATTCTATTTATGCTTTCCATCAGGCAGAATAGAGTCACTTTGGTAGGTTAAATATAGAAGAAAAAAAAACTTATTTGATAAAAAAAGTCGATTTCATAGATCAAGACCTGGTATAGTTCTGTATATTATATTGGTAAATAGTATGTGAAGATGTACATGCAGCCTCCTTTTTTTTCTTTTACGCGGATGCCACCGAAAGGTGGTTATGACGGACTCGAACCGACCAAAACCAGCAGGCCGTCTCAATTATCAGTAATTGGGGAATCAGGTGCAACCTAGTAAGGAAATTCTTGGAACCCCGATGTACCTCGGGCCACCTTACGGCTTGTAGATGCCCCCCCCGTGTACCACCCTTGAAAATAACCATAGATATTAACTGAAAGGGTATTAGATCCATGTAGTTCTTCACTTACAGGAGACTACAGCAAGCAAAAGAAACAATATCAACAGAGTTTTTTTTTTTATGCCACGACGGTGGCAAACAAGCATACGGCCCGCCTGATAGTAAGCGGTTACCGCAGCCTATGGACACCTGCGGCACCAGGGGCATCACGTGCGCGTTGCCGACCCTTCAAAAACCTATTTACCCCCTTCTTGAAGAACCCCATACTGTAGTTCCCAGGGAAAGCCTCGGCAGGGAGCTCATTCCATAACGGGATTGTTCGCGGGAGAAAATTTCTCTGAAACCGCACTGTGCGCGACCATTTAGGTTCCAATGTGGATGAGCTCCCTGACGATGGCGAGCGGTGCGATGGTAGAAAGTGGCTGTGGGCATCATATCAAAAAATTCTTCAGAACGCAGCCCATTGTAGAGACGATAGAGCACACACAAGGAGGCAAAGTCTCTCCTAAGACTTAGTGGCTCGATACCGTCTGTGAGATCAGGATCGTCGACTATTCTTACAGCACATCTTTGAACTGAATCGAAAGACTCAAGCTGGTACTTCGGTGCTCCCGCCCAGAGATGACAGCAATACAAGTAACAAAGACACAAGTAACAAAGAAAAATGATATACAAATTAAAAAAGCGACAAAAATAAAAAAAGAAATTAAATTATAAATATCTCTTTATAACATTTATTATATTTAGACAAACTTAGGCTTATATCTAAATCACTAGTTTTTACTAACATATTATACTGCCTATAAACCCTTGGCACAGCGACGTAATGAGCCTTACGCCTGGGGATCCAAGTTGGAAACGGATAATGAGCTCAAAGGCTCACTACAATCTATTGCTCCGTTCAGTATCTTGTGAAGGATAATGAAGTCCAAGCTTCTCCAAACGACTGGCTCAAGTATCCACGTTATGATGCAAATCTTTCTGTGTAGCTCGTTGATAAGCTAAATGGTTCTCGTAGCTTAAGGGTCAGCGCCGAGCGACAGAGTGGCGGCGAAGATACTCAATCAATCAACCTATCGCCGTCCACTCATGAACGAAGGTCTCCCCCAAGGAACGGTCTTGGGTAATTCGCATCCATCCGCTGCCAGCCACCTTCTTCAAGTCGTCGGTCCATCGCGCCACAGGGCGCCCTACACTACGTTTGCCCAATCGTAGTATCCACTCTAGTACACTTCGGCTCCAGCGACCATCGGTTCGTCTGGAGACATGGGCGGTCCACTTCTACTTCAGCATGATTCTCCGTGCGATGTCAGTTACTCTAGTTCTCTGTCGAATAACCTCGTTACGAATTTTATCAGCCAAAGAAACACCCAGCATCGCACTAATTCAGTAATAATTTAAATTCAACCTAAAGCACTGCAGAATACAATTACATTTGATGCAACGACATAAAATAATGGTGAACGACTCAAAAGCGCAGTCGAGAGTCGCGTGGAGACGATCTGAGTAACGTGACTGCAATCGTAGCTATCGGAGTGGCGCGTCGACGACTGCGCGCCGCTCTGTGGCTTTTGCAACCTCTATACTGCTTTTCGCCACCACTCCGTCCGTTGGCGCTGACGCTTTCTGATATAGGATACCTTTTGAACATTATTTGTTAGGCGTAAATCTCATGCGGATTCCATACCAACTGCCTCGGTGGCGTGGTGGTAGCTTATGCGACTGCGAATATTGGGTCAGAACAAATGTTTACATGATCGACAAATATTTGTTTCGAAGTTTGGGGGTTTTATATATATAATATGTATGTATACCTAAAAGAAAAGATATACGAGTATATCATACTCATACTCTGCTTAGTTTGGGACTAGATGCCGTTGTGTGGATACAGTAGAATATTATTATACAATATGGAGTTATATTCTACGATTGGGCGGTCGAAATCATTTTGAAATCAGTGAGAGAGGGACGACGTTGGCAGTGGTGCGGTAATGTAAGCTCACCGCTGCTGTCTCCGAGGTCAGTTCTATACAAATGTATGCATTGGAATGCGACCCCACCGCCGCCGCGCCGCCCCCGCTGACTTCGTGTCTGCGGCCTTAAACTCTTTACTGTTTCGCAAAACAAAACGCAATGATTTAAAGGCAACATTTAGGATATGGATGTTGTTGTATGACTTCAACGTTTGATCGAGTTGAACTCTAAAACCACAAACACTTCTGTCTCTTAATTATAACTAACATTTTTTTGGAACGAAGTTCTTTATCCTGGATTTAATAAGTAGTCTCCTACACACACACGCACGCACGCACGCACGCACGCACGTACGCACACACACACACACACACATTTATATTTATATATATTTATTAAAGTATAAAATTATTTTAATTGTTCAGAATCTATTCCCAAATTATTTTACGACAACATAACCTCAATAAAAATCGCCCCAAACCCTCAAAAAATTTCTTGTATGATTAAAATAATCTTTTAAAAGAAAAAATGCAAATAAATTAATGAATGTAGTTATTAATTGCATCAACAATCACAGAGAGGGGTGGGTGAAGCTAATGAGAGCGTGTCCAGCAACACGTTCATTTTAAAATGACGTTTAAAAACATTTTGTATAGTTTACACCAGTTTACAAGTCGGTCAATGTCTTCTTGAAGCATTTGATGTCAAAATTGCTTTGTTGTGATTTCATTGTTTAAGTCGTCAGCATACAGAACAGGGTGTTTGAAACATTGTTGTCATTTTTAAAAACATTGAAGGGTCGGACCCAAATGCGTTCCTTGCGCAATTCCTGAGGTGACCAGACAAGTGACTGTTAATTACAACTTAATCTGTTTACTGGGTAAGATTGACCTAACATGGTAAGATTTTGTTTTATTGTGTGCATTAAGTGGAATAAAAGATGTTTTTGTATTTTTAATCCTTCGAACCTCTTGACATGTTCTTTGCATTTTGTGCTTACTTTGCGTTCACACCCAGCAACGAACAACCACTAGTTTAGTTTTCAGACATTTCGGACATATAACACCAACATCGCCTAGTTTTAAACTAAGCAGAGCTTGTGCTATGATAACTAGACTGACTAATACAATACTTATATACTTTTTTATTTGTAAATACGTACATATTATACATAGAAGACACCCAAACTTCGAAACAAATATTTGCAGATCATACAAACATTGGAGCGACCAGGAAATAGAACACGAGACCCCAACCACAAGCGTCGCATTCACTACCGCTGCACCACCGAGGCAGTTAATATAATATAATCTATATACAAGTGTCCGTTGTACGAAGGCAACCTTTGGAGAGGCAGGTCGAATAAGATTTTTTGTTATTTAAATATGACAATTTCACATTAGGAATCTATTTTGTGATACAATGAATGATACGATACAAAGAACACCCAAAATCAGAACAATGATTTGTGGATCAGATATAGCGTTATCCTCGGATCAGATAAAGCGCCGCACCACTTAACCGGCCATCCGTGCAGCCGGAGAGGAAAAACAACGGATTGCACTCCGAGAGTGCAATCAAGTATTTGCAGCTCATACAAACATTTGGTCCGACCCGGGAATCGAACCCGAGACCTCAAGTATAGCAGTCGCATTCATTACCGCTGCATCACCGAGGTAGTTAAGTTTCCAAACCATTTGTAAAAACACCAAACTTAGGATCCGTTACATTTATTGGATACAATATATTTGGTATGGTTGGCTAATTGTGCGTCTCTAACTACCCCTGTACTGGGTGTGAGTGAGTACATGTAAAATCCGTTCTTTTAGGGTAGCCTCTGACATAGCAATTAACTTTTTTTGTGATCATCTCACCTACCATCTGACGAAATCTCGTGCCGTGCGCTTCCTGTTACACACTTCCGTCCCTTTCCATGAACTCTCCCACAGATGATAAAGACAGGATAGATAGGTAAGTGATACATATCAATAAGATAATGATTTTGACTCTTTCTAATCTGTTTGCCTCTCAGCCTCACGACCAGGATAAAACCAAATAAAAACCCACTCAAGGTCCATTACCTTTTATTAAAGTTCATTGTGCATTCTGTTACAAAATAAATGGCGGAGTAACAATGTCGAGCGTGCGTCCGTGCCCCAACTTTATACAATAGTAATGCCATGACAAAAATAACTCCCACATCTCACGTAACTATACGATATATTAACAGACGGAAGCCGGTCGTAGACTAGATGGCGCCACTCGCGCAAACAAAAATACCCACAACGATATCATATATTGTTCATTTGTACCACTTTGTGTGCCTTCAAAACCATGACATCAATTATACGTTACATTCGCTTTTTTGAAAGTTCGAGCTGAGTAATTTACTTTATAAGCACTTTAAAAATAAAAAAAAAATCACACAGTTTTAAAGTATTCTCACGTTACAACAGCTAATGGCACTTTACTCCCCCTCCCACCCCCACAAGTCCCGTGAAGCGAACAATGAATGCAACGCCGCCATTTTGTGTCGTGCGAAAGCAAAATGGCGCGCAGATAAAACTGATTACTTTTTTCTCTCGTTTATATTAATAATATGATAATACTTAACGCTAGATATATTTTAATAATAATTAATAATCATTACATACATTATAACTAAGCAGCAAGACTAGAATTTGATGGCGACTACCTTAATATATATATATATATATAAATATGTTTATACATTTTTTTTTAAATTACAAACATGGCTTTGAAATTATACATCGTTGATTTTAATGTTTTCTTTATTACATAAGATTTTTGTTGCGTTCAGATCTAGAAACTTCTAAAAAAATATTTTAAAAGTACTTTAAACCGTATCAGATCATTTTTTAACCGTAACAAAACAATAATTTATTATATTATATATATGTATGTATATATTCAAAACCATATTTAATTTATTGGTTTAGCAATAATATTGTAGGGGCCGTTTCAAAGTACAAACTGTTTAGCGGCGCACTATTGGTCGTGTCTGCGTGTATGATCCGTGTGGTGATGGATTAAGAGTACATAGTGTTACCACCCCTATTAATCCCGTAGGTGTCGTAAGAGGCGATTATGGGAACAAACTATTCGGGAAAATATCACTGCAAAGAAAAGGAATACACGAAACAAACCCTTTTTTTTTACGTGTGGAAACCCCCTCGGGCCGTCACCCCACCGGGGTTTACGGCGGGGTGGTGTGTCGAAATCGGACCGACTAAAACCACACGGTGTGCCACTCTGCGCCTGAGATAGGAGGGATCCGGGAACCGTTGCTATTACGACATCCAGATCAACACGAAACAAACCCTATTCCAACCCGTCCGGCCAGTGTGGTTTAGTAGACCTAATGATCCCTACAACCATTTATGTGGGACAATAGAACAATAAACCGACCCGTCTGGCCAACGTGGTATTTGAGGCCAAAACCCCCCTTTTCTAAGGAGAGATCTACATCCAGGGTGGACATTAAAGGCTCTTGATGAAGACAACAGCTTGAGTTTAATTCATCAGATCTCTTTGAATGTTGGTTGAGGTGACACAAATGAGTTCTAGCGCCATCTATTAGACAGTAACAAAGAGAAAACAAGGATCTATACAAATGTCATCATATTTTAATGAAATAATTTTGTGAACTGCTTCAAGGGTTTGAACTAGTGTGCGAGGAGTTGGTAGGAACTGACAATAATGCAAGCATTTGAAAGTGACTGTCTGTAACCCTTTCACGGTTAAACCGCTACACCGATATTGATAAAATTTGGCATAGAGATAGTTTGATTCTTGAGGAAGGACAGAGATTACTTTTCAGCATCCAATCCATATTTCCCTTGTCACACGCCTCGGTCAACATAACGCGTGAACGGCTGGACCAATTTCGCTATTTCTTTTAGTATTTGATAGCCCATTAATCGGGCAAGGTTATAGATTTTAAAACGTCACGCTAAAACCAATAGGAGCCGAGCATCAATGAAAAATGTTACAAAAAGTGGGTAAATATTTCATGATGTACGCCATATAATATTATAACTAAACCAATATATGGACAAATCGTGCAACATCGATTTGATTATTTTTGAAGAAAATACGAGATTATTTTTTGTTCGTTAGCCAACTATTATAATTTAACATTGGATTGTACATTTCACCTAACCGCAGTCACAACGCCCCCCCTTTTCATCTTAAATTTGTTAATTTTTCAAAAATATCTCCCCAATTTTTAATTACAAGTATATTAGTAATTTACATACTATTAAACTTTAGTGATTACTGTGATTAAAACACTTTCTTAATCTCACATTCAGATTTTGTCCGTATCGTTATGCGAGTATCTTTCATATCGATAAATCGTCGATTCAACTTTATAATATAATATCGATATATTAGAACATCGCTCCCCGCCCCTACAGGTCTTCCCCAAAGCACAAACAATATTTATATCTTAATAACATTAAATATTTTTAAAAATTAAAATATCACACCGCCACCGTTCGACATTTGAGTCGATAGACAAAATGTCTATCGAGAATGTCTACGGCTAATATCAATCGCAAAATGACTGAGTGACAATGTAGTAAAATATGTTTATGTCTTATCAGCGTACATATGAATTTATTAACAAATTTTGAACTAACTTGTACCCATTGGTGAGAAGTCTGTCGTATAGAGAACAAAACACAGGCACAATTTTCGTATATGGCAATTGCAGCCATAACAACATTACTTAATTGTTTGAACGACAATATACCAATTATTTCTAATTATTATTAATTATTGAACACTTGACCGGAGTGTTGATTTTTTTTTTAATTAAGAGACCTGCCAAAGTGACTATTCTGCCTGATGGAAAGCATGAATAGAATCCAAGAGCGGTGGTCGCCGCACTCACTGTGAACGAAGACAGTGCAGCATGGCGACCCATAGCTATGGCGGCCTAGTTCTAGCGGCTAGCTCGATACTGACTGCTAAGTCTGATGTCGAGGTCGAGGTTTTAAGTACGTTTATTTGCAAGAAAAAGATATTTTAAAGTACAGTTTGTATTGTCAAATATGAGTTATTTTATAATGGCTCGGTGTGACGTCACGAATCAGTGTTTCACATAAAAAAGTAACGCGTGACTTTTAATCTCCTCGATTGTTCAAGTATTTAAATCATTTTTTTTTGTCTTTTTAAAGATGTAGCGTAAGTGTATATGTGAGAAGAACAGTTGTAAGAGACTTTGGCAATTAATTTCTGTTGAAGGAGAGGGTATTAGTGGTATAATGTCGTTCAAAACACAAACAAACTTTAGAGAGCGTAAATATATGTAAAATTATATACACAACACTTGTCGGGTGACATAATGTCTATCAGTTCTTGGTCGACTTAAGTCGAGTGGCTGTTAGATTGTAGACTTTAGAAATGTAGGTATGACCATTATCTACAAGACAAAGGAATTATATCATCTCGACAAGCAGTATATTATATATTTATAACCGACAATGTAAGTTATCAAGCACCAAACAATATATAAATACAAGACTATAGTCATGATTTCAAATATCAAAATTAATATTGTTTCTTTCACTGTAGTGTGGTACACTCAGATTATTCGATGTATCGATAATCATCATCGATAATCGATTTAATATCCTCGATTTATCACACCACAGCGTACAACAAGTAACGCACCATAATCATCTCAAATAGAAAAAAAAAATGACAATATTTACAAAATAATATACTCAATTGTAATGAGAGTTTTTAACAAAAAATATGTAAATAATTAAGTCATAAATAAACTTAATGAGCTCCAAAGTCTTTGACACCATTACAACTAGAAAATTAAAGAAATTATATACAATTTAATTGATGACAGTTGTTTGAATACACGCCTGTTGGTCTAGTAGGTAGTGACCCTAACCGGTGAGTCAGGATTCCATTCTCACCCAGGCCTAACAACTTTGCGATAAGCACAATTATTTATTCTGTGTCTGGATGCAATTTGTCTATCATATAAGTATGTTTATCGGCAGTCTGGTTATCATAGTATAGGCTCTGTCTAGTTTGAGATGAGACAGCCGTGTGTCAAGTTAATATTCTTTAAACACTGGCTGATGATATTGATGATGATGATGATCTGAAACTACATTTTATACAATACTCGTTAAGTTTTTTTCGGGCAACCTTACTTCGTGATGCTCAAGAATGTTTATTTCACGCAAATATACATAAATCTTGATATTTTAAGCTATTAACAACAAGGCCAAAACCACCTCTCTTAAGAGAGGCCTATGTCCAGCAGTAGACTAGTAACGGCTGGTGATGATCTTAGCTATTTTTCGATGTTAAAACCAGGCGGTCTCAAAATCTTCCATCAATAAAATTGTATAAACAAAAGAAACAACATGTTCAACACATTCTCTCCCTGTATAACCTATAGAATCGCATCAAAATCGGCTCAGCATTCAACGCAGCCGCCTCTTTTGAAGCTGACTACGAGACACGAGACATAAACACGGGCAGATCTCACTTGTGCTCAAAACAATTGTTTCTTGTATTAGAGAAGTGCCTATATCGACATGCCAATAGTTTTTATCGTTAGTCGATACGTCATTGTTTTATCGACAGTCATAGTTTAAAGCTTTTATCGATAGTCGATATGTCAATATTTACGTCAATACTTTGTACCTGGAAATCTACCTCCCTGGGAAAGGGAAGGAAGCAAGGGTCTGCAGTTTAAGAATTTTTAGTTCGTTCATCACTAATTGTCTATGAACACTTTCAAATCAACAAGTAACCGTACAAGTAAGTGGGTTGCTAGCGTAAACCTGCTAGGAAATGGTAGTTTTTAGTAGTTTTTTTAAAGAATCTTCAATAAGTGAGCCCGTGTTTAGTCTCGTGGCTCAAAGAGGCATCTAAAAGCCGTTTAATAGTTTGAAAAGGCAAATACCTATCTAACAAGAGATCTATAACATTATCATTTAATTATGTACCTTAAACACATTGAGTTAAGGTGCAAAATATGATATTTTTTGAGTTGCACGAACGTGGAGAGTCGACTGGATGCGTTATCTTTGAGAGTGGATTTTTTTGGTCATTTTTGGGTTTTTTTCGATAGTAAAAATGTATGTTTTGTGAAAATTTAAATCATTATAGAGAGCGGATAGAACATAAAAATTAGCAAGTGTATTAACTATTTTAGCTTTAAATGCATAGAGATTGCTCATAAAAGTGTAGGAAAACGAAATAAATATGTTTTTGGAAATGAGGTTCATTGTTTATTGTTATATATATGTAAAATACTGATATACTTGATTTTATTTTCAGTAAATTATATTTTAAGCAATTTATTTTTTTATATTAAAATTAATCGATAAATATGATATGGGAACGATCAAAAAGTAAAGGCATATCGCATTGACAACTTTAAACTAAACGTGTCACGATCACATCCAGTGGACTCGCCACGCTCACTGCCCTACCAATATTATTAAGCTATCAACATCCTCACGCAAACCAGAACGAGGTTTCGAGCCGCGGTCTCACCGAGGGTCGAGAGTCGAACCTGCGAAGGGAGTGCTAGTTTAGCGCTCGGAAGAGTCGGTGGAGTCGGTCGGCGTGCTAGGGCGCGATGGACAGCGGCCGGAAGCGCCGCGCGCGCGCCGCGTTGTGCGCCGGCGCCGGCGACGGGGGCGCCACCGGGGGCGACGAGCCGCCCCCCGCCCCCGCACCGACCCCCGCCCCAGACCCCGCGCCCGGGGCCCCCGGCGGCGGGGAGCCCGACGACGACGAGCCGCCCGACGCGGGCGGGGACGACATCAGCAGCGCTGGCACGCCGCGGGACCCGCTCCGACTGTTACAGAGCAGCAACTTCAAATAAGGTTTCAGATAAAAAAAAGAAACGTCATTTCATAGCGCAAAGATATGTAGCTACCGGCGATCGCTTCGTTTATGAATATGTCAAAAGCTTCTGACCGCGTTCGACATAAGATACTAATACAGCATAAGAGATTACATTCACGACTTGCTATAATCGCATCCTTTATCAAAAAGGGCGGATCGATGGAACCACAACCATGTATTCGATCGCGTTGGAATTGATTATTTAAGATTTGTGACAAGTGACAGTAAATATGGTTTTCCACAGGGTAGCATACTGGGTCCACTACTGTTTATTATCCATATAAATGACCTTTCGTTTATTAGGAAGTACAATATTGCAGGTTCCAGATATAAGTTTTTAATTTACCTAGAGTGATGGTGTGCCGGTTGGCGATGTCGAGGTCTCGCGAATCGTAGGTTCAGTTCCCGGGTGGGGTCCACAGCATATTTGTCGTTGGCGTTTTGTCGACGTCTCCGCAATGCTACAATCAAATATAAAAATATATTTTTTTGCTTTGAATTCTTAATACACATAATAAGCTAGTTTTTTACCGCAGTTTCTTTTGCGTAGAAATAATTTATTCAGTCCTTTATAATTCAACGGCTGTACGAAATTCAAAATCAAATAAATAGCTATTTATCTACAGGTATAGAAAAATCTCCTTTCTAGGGAAAAGTCCATGTCCAGAAGTGGACTATTAAAGGATGTTGATGATGATAATAGAGTTAAACCAGGAAAGAAGAAATCAGATGGACACTATCTGGAGAAGTAAGCGCGGTTGGCTCTTGCCGATCCTGTTGGTCTGGACAAATATTTGTGTGGTAAGCACGATTATATGTTTTGTGTCTGGGTGTAATTCAACTATGATTTGTATGTATTTAGAAATATAAGTATGTTTATCAGCACTCTAGATACCATAGTAAAAGCTCTGTCTAATTTAGAATCAGATAGGTGTGTGTGGTTATTTGTGATCTCACAGATAGCTGGCGTTAAGCAACTATTACTGAACGAGTAACGAGTAACCTCTCTCCTTCTCTTTAATAACAATATCTCCCTCTCTCCGATTTTGAGTAGGGGTAAAAAGTAAACCTGTCTAAATGCCTTCAACGCACGCATCACGGTAATATTATCTATACGGTATTGCGACCCGGGTATGTTTTGGATCCTTTTACCTACACGTACGTACTCGTATACACGAGGTAGGGCTGACCGCCTGCTGAATTTATATTTTATCTACCTGAATCTGAATACTGCACTTGTAATTTTTAATCTGATACTGGAGCCTCGTCACCATCCTATTGGGAGGGGCCCAAAGGCTATCTAGACACTAGTATTGTTGTACAAGTAGGTGTCAGTGAGGCGAGTGAGTCGAGTGAGTCGAGTGAGGCGAGTGAGGCGAGTGAGGCGAGTGATGCGAGGGAGGCGAGTGTTGGAGTGAGACGAGTGAGTCGAGTGAGGCGAGGTGGGCCGACGCGTACCGGGCGTGAGGTCGTGCACGGCGGGCGCGAGCGGCCCGTCGCCGCTCCAGGAGGCGCACTTGGCGAGGCGCTGCTCGGCGCCGCACGCCACGGGGATGCGCGACGTGCTCGCGCTGCCCGACGAGCGCTGCGACAAACATAAGCTTTTAGAATGATGTTTAGCTCTATCTTCCTGTGCCTATCGGTTAAATCCTGGAACTCGTTACCGGCGCACACTTTCCCTCCCGCTATGATGACGGGTCCTTTAAGCGGGATGTAAAAAAGCTACTCACTCAACCGTCGTAGTGTGGATCGTCATACTAAATTGTCTGCACTCGCAATGAGTGTGTCGACCACCGCTCTTGGATTCTATTCATGCCTTCCATCAGACAGAGTAGAGACCCTTGTGATCCACAAATTTTTGGTCCCTAGCTGGGAGCTTTTTTGTGTCCATTTAAAATCACTTTTTTTAAATAAAAAGAATAGCCCATTCGGAACTAATATATCATGTTTCATTTCTTCTATTATAGAATATAACTACCGCAATAATAATATATCATACATGGGAAACTAAAACATACATAAAACAAACACAAAACATTATCCAATAAATCAAATAAATGTATTATTTATTCATATAATATTAAGTTTATCAGAAAAATTACCAACCTCAAGTAGAGTTGATACAAATACCTAAAAAGCGCTCTCTTATATTTAAATTTTAAAATAAATAGTAACAAACGAAATCTCTTAGTCTAATCATTCTTTCTCTCTCTCTGATCACCCCGTCTCTCTCTCTGTCGACATCCCCACCTCACTCTCTCCAACCCTATATTTGTATCTCACTCTGTCTAGCCACCTGACTCATTCCAATCTGTCTGTCTCTCTCCAACCTTTCTCTCTTACCATTTATGTCTCTCTCTCTCCATCCATTTTCTCTCTCATCTCACCTAAATCTATTTTAATTGTACTCACGTCTCGTAAACTCTGTGAACTGTCTCCGGCTGCGCTGAACATCTCCTTCTTGAACATCATCGTTGGTCTGAGGACAGAACACTTTCAGTTAAGAGTACCTTTATCATGAGACAGCCATACTACCGCATAATACGATCACAGAAAACTGGTATAATGACAAAAAAACTGTCTCGGTGGCGCAGCGGCAGTGAATAAATACGACTGCTGTGTTTGAGATCTCGGATTCGATTCCCGGGTAGGACCAAATTTTTGTGTGATCTGTAAATATTTGTTTCGAAGTTTGGGTTTTTTCTATGTATAATATGTATGTATTTACAAAAAAAAGTATATAAGTATTGTATCAGTCAGTCTAGTTATCATAGCACAAGCTCTGCTTAGTTTGGAACTAGATGACGTTATGGGTCAAATGTCCCAAAGATTTATTACATATAATTTAATAAAAGCCCAAAATCCTCCTTTTTTGATTAAAAGGCACAAGGGATGACATCTTATTTGTGACCCATGCAGTCCCTAGTTTGGGTAATTTCTCGTCGTTAGGCGAACCGTCTGCTTGTTTGCCTCAAAAGGAAAGACAAACAGCCCAAAGTATTTAGACGTGATCATTTCTCTGTCTTTATTATTGCCAAGATTAATTGGGCTCAGCTACCAGTTCCACCGGATTCACCCCAACCCTGAGGACAAGATATTTGAGGACCCTGACTTCCCGGACAACTAGGACCGACAGTTTAACGTCTCCGGTCTCCGGGGCGCAACACTTTTTCCCGACCCAGGAATCTAGCCCAAACCCTCTTGATTGGCAGTTGTATATGCTAACTGCTAAACCAACGAGGCATGACACAATGATCATGCATACAAATAATACTATTGAGCGGGATTTGAACCTGCTACCGTTTACTTAGGTAGAGGTGTAACTCACCTGTCAGGTATAGCGTCTAGCCTTGTCCTTTCCACGGCTGGACTTTGGCTCTTCTCCCCACTCCGAGTTGAAGACCTGGGGGCGGGGCAGTCCCGTAATGTGTGTTAATTAGAGCGTGGTCGATAATATTGGCATTCTCAAACCAATGTTTTTTAAAGTTTTTGAAGTCTATCTAGAGCAACTAGTCTGTGTAAGTAATTTTTTTGAAGGGACAGAAGTGCGTAACAAATGGTAACAGTGATGAGATATTAGATTTTACACATCGTATGCCATTACTGTAACACTTCCTCATTTTTTAAAGAGTTTTTAGAACTAAAGATGGCGAGAACTACCTTTGTATGGAAAATAGTCGTGAAAAAGGAGAGAATTCTGGGGTGGAGATAGAAGAAGTGAGTATACGCCTGAAGGGTTAAGGAGCCTGACTATAGTAAGGGCAAAGTGAGAGGGGAATGTCGTACCTCTTGTCCCGGTGGTGTTCCGTGGCGTCGTAGTATATGGAGGCGTCGTCATGGTTGACTCTGACCTCCCCGCTCACCACCGACTGGATCTTTACTGTGGAAAATACTGGTCCATTGTAATACACATATCTGGGATATCATCATCAACAGTCGAGATAGGTCTCTCCTTAAGCTAGGTTTTGGTCTATTACACACGCTTTCCAAGTGGGTTGATTTAGGGTTTTTTTTAAATTTTCGGAGGTGCGTTGACCAGCGCCACATCCCGGTCTGAGTGTGTCCGCGAGTGGATGAGATGAGTTTTCACCTCCATCCGCTACAGTGGCCAGCCGCGAGGAATACAGAGTTCACCCGAAGTTGGTGCCCGCATCAGAGCGGGCGGCGCTGGGAGGGGCCAGGAAGGTTTAACTATAGCAGTACCCGGATCCCTCTCGTTCCATGCGCAGAATGGCCGTCATATGGTTTTAGTCGGTTAGATTCCGACACACTACTCCACTGTAAATCCAGATGGGGTGACGGCCCGAGGGTTTCCAAGCGAAAAACAAAAAAAAAGGGTATGTTTAAACTTTGGCAAGTGATGTGGTCCTGATTAATCCGTAATCTGCTCCCCGAGTCGTCTCTTACGACGTCCACAGGATGAACAGTGGTGGTGGCACTCCGTTTTCTTAATCAGTCACCACGTGCACCTCTAAATATTGTTTCATAAACAGGACTTTCAGACGTCTGGTCGAAAACCAGTTGAACATTCCAGAAATACACAAGAAAGTAATTTTGGTCTTATTTGGAGTTGTAAATACCAGAGTGTCCTGGTGAAGTGGAGTCTGGAGGCCTGACGACGATCTCGAGTCTACTGGAAACGGTGGGTCCTTCGGGTTCGGCGCGCGGTTCCCCCTCCCCCGGGGCCTCTCCGGGAGCTGGGGGGGCGGGAGGTGCCGGCTCGGGTGGTCGAGGCGCGCTGCTCGACGAACTTGATACACTCTGGAAATATAAACATACATTTAGATTATTATATTATTTTGTAAAACTATTTTCAAAGTGCTATTCTTTCACGTACCAGAACTTCTTTTGACAGGGTAAAATTTATTTTTTGTGATTTTTAGTTTAGTTTAGAGAATTGTCTAACAACAGAATTAGCATCTTTATCCATTTCTCAATGGTCGCCACAACAACCAGTTCTGTGCCACCTGTCGCCAGCGGTTTTCCATAACCTTCACCAGATCGCCGGAGGACTTTGCGAGGGTTTTTCTACGCTTTGTCTTGGCGTAAAGTAACTGGTATGGTGATTAATAATCTTGGCTGTTGAGCTTAGAAGATTATGGGTTCATTTTCGTGTGGGACAAATGTCTGGATGTAATTTATCTATAGTGTGTGTGTGTGGCGACTTCCACATACCGTGTAAATAGAAAAACATACTACAGCGCCATCTAGCGAAGACACATCAAACTACGGAGTGTAATGAGCAACGGAGCAACTACTAATGCTGTATCGCGAAAGAGAAATTCTCGTGGCGATTAGCATGTACACAACATCCCAACATCAACGGTTGGACCATGGCCCGCCAGCCATGATCACCTCGCCTGGTCGTGGAATCCTCCCTTTGCGTCGGAGGGACATGACACCCGTCCCTCCAGTGTGTATGTATTTAGTGTTATGTAAATATATTCATCAGCAGTCTAAGTTCAACACTACAAATATTTTAGTCATGTTTTTTTTTAAATGCCAACTCTCATTCTTGGAATATATTGTGTGTCGCTGGGGACTTTACAAACATACATGAAATGGATACAGAGAACAACCAGACCTAGAACAACAATTTGTGGATCAGTGTTGTCACATGTCCACGCGCAACACTCGAGGACTAGGAAGTGGCAAGGCTGATGATGATGCAGGGGTGACAGTTATCGTGGTAACTGTGTAAGCCTTACATTGCCAAGATGACTGTCATGCCTTTTACGTTCCCAAGCGAAGTGTGCATCTCACAAGGTCGCCATAGTGTGGGTCACCATACTGCATTGTCTGCTTTGCAATGAGTATGGTGACCACAACTCTTGGATTCTATTCATGCTTTCCATCAAAACCTTAAGTTTAAGGAACGGAAAGATATTGTGTCCCTCTCTATAGAATGTTCTATAGAATTCGCATGTGTGCAATTAGAGCAATTCATTGTTATAAGTGTATATAAACCTCCCTCCGCGGATTTGAAACTATTTTTAGAAATAATGGATGAAGCCCTAAGCAAACTTGCCATCTCAGGTAAGAGCGTACTAGTCTGTGGTGACTTTAATATTAACATTCTTGATAAATCAAATTCCACCCTTAAAGTTCTTAGTCTTTTTAAGTCCCACAACTTGCTAAATTTGTTTATGGAGCCTACTAGAATAACCGCTACTACATCTACTTGCCTGGACAACATCTATACAGATATTGTTCCTAGACATAAATCTATTATTAATAAGTTAGATTCTGATCACTCTGGTCAGTTAGTTAGTTTTGTAAGCAAAAAGAAAACAGTGCTTAAAAAAAAAATTACTCTTGTACCAGTAACAGTTGATCGCCTGGAACGTATGAGAATTAACTTAATTAATAATTTACCTTCCTTAAATAACAAATTAGACCCTAATGCACTATATTGTTCCTTTTTTAATTCGTTCCTTAGTCTATTTAATTCAATATTTACCTCCAAGACGGTTACTGTTACTGATTGTCCTATATTCAGTAACTGGGCAACAGTAGGAATTTATAGGAGTAGGGAAACATTGTATAGGCTGTATCATGAAAGACAATATAATACTAGTGAGGACTTTAAGCAATATGTACAATGCTATTCAAAGATTTTTAAAAGTGTCTGTAAATTAGCCAAATCTTTGTTTATTAAGTCTAAAATCAGAAACAGTAGTAATAAAATTAAAGCAACTTGGAAAGTTATTAATGCTGAGACTGGGAGAAGTGGAACAAAGGAGTCTGATTTTAAATTAAATTTTGATGGTCACATTACCAAGAATGACATGGAAGTGGCCAACACATTTGAAAAATTTTTTTCCACTTTCCCAGTCGCACTTACAGGTAATTTAGGCTCTTCCACCTCCACTGCAGAATCATTGATCAGAGAAAATGTACCAGAATTTTTTAATAATTTTACTTTTCAGTATATAAATGAACTTAATGTTTTAGCTGCCTTCAAATCTATTAATATAAAAAAGACAGCTGATCTTTGGGGAATTTCTGTAAGTGTCGTTCACTCAATAATTGACATTATTGTACCTGACTTAGTTATTATATTTAATAGATGTATAGATTATGGTGTGTTTCCTGACCTGATGAAGTATAGCAAGATAACTCCTTTGTTTAAATCAGGTAGTCCATTAGACCCCACAAATTTTAGACCAATTTCGGTCCTACCAACATTTAGTAAAGTTTTTGAAAAGCTGATACTTACTCAGTTGCTTAATTATTTTAATGAAAATCAATTGCTGCATACTAAACAATTTGGTTTCACTCATGGTCGGTCAACATGCGATGCTGGGGTTAAATTATTAGAGTATATATTTGAGGCTTGGGAGGAGTCACGTGACGCCTACGGGGTGTTTTGTGACTTATCTAAAGCATTTGATTGTGTGCAGCATGAAACACTTGTCAGGAAATTACACCACTATGGAATAAGAGGCAGTGCTTTGGATCTTCTTACTTCTTATTTGAGTGATAGGATTCAAAGAGTAGATGTTAATGGTAAATTATCCCAGGGATCAGCTGTGGCGGTGGGGGTGCCCCAGGGGTCTATTCTGGGTCCATTTCTGTTCCTTGTGTACATCAACGACTTGCCTCATCTTGTGAGGGATAACCATGAGATAGTGTTGTTTGCAGATGACACATCCTTAGTATTTAAAGTTAACAGACAGCAATCGGTAATTGACGATGTAAACAATGCTCTCTCTAAAATGGTACTTTGGTTTTGCGCTAATAACTTGTTATTAAACAGGAGTAAAACCAAATGTGTTAAATTTTATACTAGGAATGTTAAACAAGTAAAAACTAGTGTTTTGATGAACGGGGAGGAACTGGAATTGACAGACAAGGCTGTCTTCCTAGGTATAACTTTAGATTCACGGTTACAATGGGGCCCACATATAGAAACGTTATCTGGTAGACTTAGTTCTGCAGCTTATGCTGTGAGAAAGATTCGTCAATTGACGGATGTTGATACTGCGCGATTAGTCTATTTCAGTTACTTTCACAGCATTATGTCCTATGGTTTATTGCTTTGGGGCAGTGCCTCTGATATTGATTCAATCTTTGTGCTCCAGAAACGAGCTATTAGGGCTATCTATAAGATGGGCCCGCGTGAGTCACTAAGAAACAGATTCAAAGAAATTAACATTCTCACACTACACTCACAATACATTTACGAGAATCTTTTGTATGTGCATAAAAATCTGTGTAAATTTAAGAAAAATAGTGATCTCCATCAATTTAATTTAAGAAATAAAAATAAACTTGCCTTGCACACTACTAGGCTCCATAAAATATCGAATTCGTTTGTGGGTCAATGTATACAATTTTATAACAAATTACCAAACAACATAGTATTATTATCTATTAGTAAATTTAAGAAATTTGTTAAGCTGAGGTTGTCCAAAAAGGCTTATTACTCAGTTTCAGACTATGTCACAGATTTAGATGTTTGGAAATGAATTGCTCTTTTTTTAAGACCTATGATTGTGAATGTAACTGCTAGTTTAATATTTAAAAGATTTTGAGTTAAAAGAGTGGTGGTGAGTTTCTTTCCTGGGTTCTTTTCTCACCACTCTACCATGAACAATCTGCGAACCCAGCTAGCTGTAATTTTAATCTACAGATTGTTCATCTTTCATCTTTTATTGTTTTTTTTATGACGTTCATAAGTGTCTTTTGTGACCTAAATGAATAAATGAATTTGACTTTGACTTTGACTTTGACATCAGGCCGAGTAGAGTCATTTTGTCAGGCTCTTAGCATAGAAAAAAAAAGGCTCTTAAACCACCTCACCTGTATATTATACCGACTCCACTCTTCCTTCCTTCTGATGCGTTCCTGTAAGTAGGTGTGAAGCAAGTGTACGTACCGGCAAGCTAGCAGCCCGGTGGACAGGTGGGGGAGGCGAGGCGTCGTGCCTGGCCGCCACTCCTCGCATGACGTCGAGGCGGTAGCGGAGCGCCGAGCCGTCGCTGCCGTCGAACGACGCCTGCTGCAGCAGGGGAGCGCGGAGAGAACGGACGCGGGACCCTGGGGGAGGGATATTACTTAGTTTGTTGACTAGATTAACCCAGAGACTAAACACTCGAAATTTTATACATGACATTAATCATTTTCATTAAATGATAACTCTTGCATTAGAAATGTCTCCTGTGTCGCGTGGGATGAAACAAGTATACGTGAAACGGGCACAAAGAACCAATTTATGGACCAAACAATGTAATGTGAATGGGGAATCAGACCCATCCGTGGAGTTTGGCAATGTTTAGCAGTATGAAGAGATGAACTCACCAATAGCCGGCAGCGACCAACACCTGGGCAGGGTGGGCTGCAGCTTAGGGAAGGCGTCGATCCCTGGGATGTAGAGGCAGGCTTGTTTACGGCGGGGCTGAGCCCCAGCGCGGCGAGCCGGCTCCGACAGCTGGCGAGGCGGTCGGGGCGCTGCGCCCGGGGAGGGGGCCGGAGAGGGGGCCGAGGGCGCCGGGACCGCGGCCGGGGGAGACACTTTTTCTGTCAGCTGTTGGGGTTGGGACTGTTGTGCCTGAAAATAAAAAGAAAGTTAGAATAGGGTAACTTCATTTACTCGGTGGATAGTTCTTACGTGAAGATGCTTCTGTACCGGTTCTCATCGAGACCTTAATATTTCAAGAGCATTAGTTCGGTGCTAAAGACTCACGTTGACGGCGGGCTGGTGGGCCGGGTGCGCGTGGTGGCGCTGCGAGTGGTGCTCGTGGTGCGCGTGCGCAGAGGGCGCGGAGTGCGGGCTGTGCGCGTGCTGCACGGTGTGCTGCGTGTGGTGCGTGGTGGAGTGCGTGGTGTGCAGCTGCGTGCGCGCGCCGTGGCTGCACGACGACACCGCGCTGGTGGCGCGCCCGGCCCCGCCGCCACCGCCGCCGGCGGCGCGGTGCTCCGGCGACTGTGCGCCGAACGTGATCATATGTTAAGTTTGGTTCTGTCTGTTCGCGATATGAAAATAGTGATGCAAGGAGACTGATCGATTTCTTCGTTTAGATAACCCGATCGATCAGAATGTGGGGCTCGATCGATTCCCCACGATGGATAACAGTCGATAAACCTCCTCTGCTGACCCAGTAAGCCTTAGAGTCGTCTCTATTGACGTCTTATCAAATCGACACTTTTACAAACAAAACTATCCCCTCAGCCAAATTGCATATGTTTCACGTTGATTCTCTTTCTACAATCGCTAACGTCTCTATTCTCTTGTATTATTGGCTAACATTTTGACGTCATTTCCATGAATTTGTTAGTTTTCTAATAACGTTCACTTTTGTTGCATTTGAACTTCGCTAAAGGGGACAACAAGAAAGCTCTTGTTAAAATTGGAGTACTGGGTTCCTATTAAAAAAACATACGACTTTAGGTATAATATATTTTTTTTATTTCTTATATCCTGCCACAGATTATCTTCTAATAGATACCGCATTATTGCAAATTTTCTTCGGTTCGGCTTTACAAAATTCGGAGGTGTGCAAGGGATGCGCGGGACGTGTCAAACGCGCTGTGATTGAATATTTCAAGGTCAAGGTTAAATGCATCTAAG
The DNA here is from genome assembly GCA_949316085.1 of Hypercompe scribonia. NCBI lineage: Eukaryota > Metazoa > Arthropoda > Insecta > Lepidoptera > Erebidae > Hypercompe > Hypercompe scribonia. The sequence goes on from OX438997.1 coordinate 9,240,875, forward strand.
TGTAGTGATGGGACAAATTAGAACGTTTTGAATAATTTATTTTTATGTTTTTAATATTTTGTTTTTAATACCAATTTAAAATAAAAATCACCTTTCATTGATATTGAACAACTTTTCTTCTAACTTTCATAACTTTTATGATTAAAACACTATTAAAATAATTTTAACGTATAGCATTCGTGTTTTTCATGTCTGTTCGCCTCCCGCAGTTACCCGCAATATATGCAGTTGTTTGTAATTGTATCAACAGATGGCGTTGGGAGTGATTTTGATCTTGCAATGGTTTGGTTACACGTTAGAATATGTAAACTTTAATAATTTAGATAGGTAGGTGACCCTTAGGTATTTAAGTTTTTAACGAGTATCATTGGGCTCTGGGGTACTTTGTGCCGATAAATATAAACAGGTAAATTTTAGAATATTATTTGTCCCTCAACCACCAAATATTCAAAAAACATGTGGAAAGCCGTACCTTACCTGGGTGACGTGGAGTGCTTGGACTTCGTGAAAAAACATTTAAGGGACACTTTTCTTTATTCTTACATGCGTTCAGTTTCACCGACAAAAAAACGCAGTCAAATTTACAATTTTACAGTCTATTTACGAGAAAGTTAATTATTTTGCGAAGCATCACAAGTGTGAATCATCCACATTTTTTTTCTTTCGGGGCATTAAGATATCTTTTAATATAAATATTCTAAAGTAATACGTCACTTTTAAAGAAATATCTTTGCGTCAATAAAAAAAAACAAAGATGACCAAGCAAGAGTGAGTGCGGCGACCACCGCTCTTGTATTCTATTCATGCTTTCCATCAGGCAGAATAGAGTCACCTTGGTAGGTTTCTTATTTAAAAAAAAAGAAATATCGATTTACGAATCACAACACTAACGATACGCGTGCATTATTAGACAAAGACAACTATTGTAATTTACAAGATGAGCGAAAGGGACAAAAAAAACGTCAGCACCTACTAAATTACTATTACTTCGCACCGCTAACGCACCAGTATAAGTTAAACTCCGGTATATTTAAAATATATTAACATATTAAAAATAAAATGGACCAGTTGACATGAAATGTTACGCCAATGTTGATAATTGGATGTCTAAGCTTACTCACCACACCATTTTACTGCACAGGAAGTCATTTTTAGTGCATTTTGAATATAAAACTATTTTTATTTTGTCAAGAACTCGGCGTGCTTATAGATCACAAACTTGGTCAATACTGGTATCGCGATTCTTAGCAGGACTTCTGTTACTAGCTATAATAAGTATGTGTGGCGCACGTTTGTGGCCCTGTATGCGGCATCTATTAGGAGGTGATCTGTGTATCATGCACTTTTGGTGCATTAGCGGACATAATGCGTGAAACATTCTCTCCCAGATAACCATTGGGTGATGCAAAGAAAACAGAAAGTAGGTGTACTTTGGTTAAAAATTTGTATTAAAATAAACATACTAAATAATATATCACATGCACATAATATATAAACCTATCATACACAACTACAACCTACAAATATTGTTCGGTAATCTTAAACGGAATATCGGTCGTGGAGTGGGGGTGGCTCGTCACGTTGATATCGGTCGGTCGGGCATGGCTAGTATTTGTGATAATCTTGTCGTTGGGTATAGCGGCCGACTCCATTTTTCGTGTCGTGATAGTATCCACGTTGGAATCAGTAGCTAATTTTTTTCTTCTCGCGTCGGCACAATAGAAAACTTTTTGGTGTGTCGTTAGTCACTGCGTCGCTGTTTTTGGCATATATGCGCAATGCTTACTGCCGCTAGGATGGTTTCAGCTTGTACCAGGAAGTTTTGGACTGCTCGAGTGAAGTCAGGGTCCGGGAGTTCACCCCGACTCAATTCATATAATACATTCAAATAGTACCAACACTTTACAATCGTCGGTCTACGACAAGGGTGGGTAGATAGCAGCCAGGAGTTCTAGTAGCCGCCGTGAATGCGATATACATATTGTACATACATATAAACTTGTACAAATATATAACAGTAGATGAAAATTGTGCGGATGTTGACTCTGCTAGTTGTTTTAAAAGGTACTGCTTAACTGTCATGTTAAAGGTGACCATCCTGATCTCGAGAGTAAGCTCCCTCTCACCATGGAAGTAGGAGGTTAAATATGTTGGTGAAGATGAGTTATTTAAAATATTGCATAAGACAGTGGAGGTTGCGTATTTTTCATCGGAAAAGAGGATACATGATCACATTTATGGAGATCATAACGAATCAAATGCAGTTGTGGCGACTTCCACATACAGCGCAAACAGAGACATAATACAGTGCCATCTAACGAATACACACCGAACTGCGGAACAACTGCCATTCCTGTACCGCGCAATTAGCATATATACAACCCAACGTCACCCCTTGGGTCGAGGTCCACCGTGCATGATCACCTCGCTTGGTTGGAGCATCATAACACCCGTTATTAAGAAGACGGTCTAATTTATTGAGAAGACCTGCATTCAGGACATAACCGCACACGTCACCATAGTTTATCGTTTTATCACCACCTCCCCCTCCATTCGAACTCCTTCACTAAGTCTTATCACATTTGTATCATCTTTTAAATACTACAACAGCAGTCTCCCACTCATCTAGGTAGGGAGGGTGTAGTAGTACAAAGACAAAAGCTTCACCTGCAACTGCTCCTGTTTCCATTCGTTATCTGTGGTCTCCTCTGAGTCATCGAACTGAGACTTCCATAGAGACACTAGAGTTAGGGCCCCGCCTTTCGTCACCTGAAACAATACACGGATATGTCAAATTATTTTTCTGAGACAATCAGATTTCTTAAGGGTTTCTGGAACCGTATTTTTTTTGTATTTCGTTAGTAAACAACAGCATTTGAGAATGTATCGCGCGCGGATCTTAATAGACACACAAAAATAGACTCAAAACAACAATATGCATGCACTTCTTATAATAGGGACATTGAAGATTATTTATAGCGTAGGTTTACTTGATAGCAAGTGGCAACCGACACCTAAGAACATCTGCAAGTCCAGGGTCCAGGTATTTTTCCCCCGCTGTTTAAAAATTTTGGATCTATCGTCTATCCAATCTCTAGAGTATTTATGATAGCAGAAAGCGGAATAAATAAACGATAATCGCTCCACACATGGTCAGTTACCTGTTGTAAGGCAGATACATTCTCGTCATCCATGACGGCGAACTGCGTGTAGCTCTGATCAGCTCGAGCGCGGCCACCTCTCCTGCCTCCTGGCACACACATACATACATTTCTCAAAAGAATTTGCAAAATTCACTTACAGAGAAAACATAGACTAAATAGAAACTAGATAAAAATGGGTAGCCAATAAATACATTCAGAACTAGATTATGAACTTATAAAATACTCGAGCAAAGTAAACAAGAATGCAACTTGTTTACGACCAAAACTGTTATTCAAACAGTTTTGTTGTATCAATAATTACAAATATATTTACCCTAAGCCTCGATAGGTGTCGTTGTACTACTTGCCTGAATCGCGCTATTTTTGTTTACCAGCATTAGTATAACTTACTGTAGATTCATTAATTAAAAGTCTACAGAATAGGTTCATGCGCACAGCTACGGGAGCACCGTGGTATGTACGCAACGTCGATCTTCACATCGACCTCAGATTGCCGACCATCAAGCAATTCATTAAACAGTGCTCCCTTAGCTACTTTGACTCTGCTCCGACTCACCCCAACCCTCTAGTGGTTGCGGCCGTAAACTACATACCGAGTAAAATCTCAAAAATACGTCGACCCAAACACGCGTTAGGGGAGTTAGACGACGACATTACACGCGCTCAACGCAGAGCGGACACACTAATTACGAACCGTCCGCGTTTTCGTCCCCGCCGGCGGGGGCGGAACACGCGCCGCGTAAACCGTCAACAAAACATGGGAGTAGGCCGCCCCACTGTTTCAGCAACACCCCAAGCCGAGGTTCGTACCCCGCAGGGGGTGCCCTTGGGCAATGTTGTTTAATAAATGGTCGGTTGAGAGCCCTCAGCGCTCACCGTAACTAAACCGGGTAAAGTTGTAGAGGCCATCTGAGGCCAACAGCTAAATATCAATTCAAAAAAAAAAAAAAAAAAAAAAAAATGAAAAGTAGATCAGATAACAGATGTGGTTCTATTTTGAGCCCTTCTGGTATCAGTAGTTCAAAAAGGTCATATTTACGCTAGTCGCAACACAACTGAACCAAAGATATGACATTCGTATGGTAAGTACACTCGTTTCTTTTTGTCACATATTTTCTTTTCCTTCTTTTTTGTTTTTTTTTTGTAATGTTATAAGAATAGTAAAATGTACTAATTAACAGGTAGCTATTATATGATTCTTCAATTTTTTTTTTAATTTAGTCAGCGTCGCAGCATTTTTTCATGTTTCATGGTAATTTATTGTATATCTTGACTCCTTCAAATCCAATATTCTTTTTACCATAGTTCGTTTTAGGGAGGCAATGCGAGCACTACAGACTGCGTGCACCCTTTCGGGGGGAGGGGGGGGGGGCAGTAAAGAAATCATGAGGTTTCACACAGGAGTGGGCCTCTTGCAGCCGTAAGTGGCCCGAGGTACGTCGGGGTTCCAGGGATTTCCTTACTAAGGTACTGGTCCCCTGGCTATTGGGTACCTGAGACGGCGTGCGGGTTTTGGTCGGTTCGAGTCCGACATAACCACCCTTAGGTGGTATCCGTGGGGATTTCCGCACAGTACAAAAAAAAAGGTGGACGAGTTACGAGATGGCTGGCGTTTCTTGGCTTCATTTTTTGACGAGCACAGTTTGTCGTAAAAGATAAACTTGGATATACACGTGTAGAATATATATTTCTGTCTGTCTGTCTGTCTGTCTGTATCTAAAATAGTCAATTTGTGATTTGAATAGGGAATTACATATAAGATATTTAACTTTATGGGAATACATTGTTATAGTGTACCAACAGGCCCGTTCAATTCGTACCTCGTTTGAAGTGTGTGTCTGAATGTACGCTGTCCACGTCAGCGACTATCCTGGGGCTCACAGCATCACCTGAAGAGATAAGAAACTGTTTAAAACAGGTGTTATACTACTGAGGAGTGTGGAGACTCGTAACAACAGGCAGGACCCTTATCGTAGGCGTTACGAGACCCACTCACATCTGACATCTGACATCTGACCCCCAACTGACCCCAAAGACTGCTGATAAACATGTCATTATTAACAATCCAATTCTAAAACATCTAAAAAAAGAAACTTTGCGTGTGTTTCTTTGTACTAGGAAAACATGAGTTCCGAATAAGCATTATTAAAAAAGTTTTAGGAAGTGGGAGGAGAGCAGAAGTGTCCTGCTTCCATACATAAACGGGCTTTAACAGCCCACTGCTGGACATAGGTCCTTAGAAAGGAGGCTTTACCCTACTATATCACGCTGACCAGACAGGTACGGGGTTTGTTTTAAGTTTTCCTTTCTCGTCGCTTTCTATGACGTCTACGAGACGAATAGGGGCGGTGACATATTCTTATTACGTCACCACACAGAAATTAGGTTTACTGTACATGATGTACATGAGAAACAAATACAGTCCTAGAGAATAAGGGGGGGGAAGGGTATTAATTATTATTTTATTTTTATTTAATATTTTTTAAAACTTTTATTTCTTTTTCGTGGTTTATTTTCGATAGTTACGGTACAGTAAAATGGAGTCGCTTTCCGTTTTTGTATATTTGATCTTTTGAACTAAGTCACAGAAATTTATTCGTTCATTAAATGAAAGAGGGATTCGTGAGGAAGGTTTATATAAATAATACACGCATATGTAACGACTTTCACACACAGAGCAACAAAAACATACTACAGCGCCATCTACCAAAGACACACCGAACTACGGAGTAACTGCTATTCCTGTACCGCGAGTTTAATATTTACAATTACCTAACATCGACCATTGAGCTGTGACTCGCCAATCATGATCATCTCTTTGTCTTGGATAGTTCCGCAAATGGTGGTCTTATTGCTAAAAGCAATCTCTTCCAGGCAACATTAGGATGGGTCAAAATGTTTCGGAGAGGCAGTAGTCGTTGGTGATGCAATGAATTTTGGAGAATTATTGAGCATTAAAAACATATATATACCCATATATATACACATATACACAAACCCGTTTTTTTTTTAATATCTGACACACACTAAGCTAAGTTCCAAACTAAGCAGAGCTTGTGCTATGATAACTAGATTGACTGATACAATACTTATATACTTTTTTGTATATTGTTGTATGTTTCCCGTGCGAAGCCGGGGCGAGTCGCTAGTGTCGTATATAAGGGTACAAGGTACAACTACCTGGTGTGGCGGGGGAGGCGGAGGCCAGCTCCTGCACGCACGTGGGGGGCGCTGTCACCACCCGCAGCCGCGCCAGGGTCGGACCGCCACCTGCCATATACACATTAATCATATATTTCAGAGTGGTCATCTGATGGTAAGTGATTGCCGACGCTTGTAGACACCTGTTACTCAAGAGTCACTAGCAACACATCTTCTGTATATGATATGCTTCTGTGGCCATATTTGTTTAAAAAGACAAGGGGGCAAAAATGAACCCGTCTAGGGACTCCGCAACTGAATAGTCACAAGTGGATAATAGTCTACTGCTGGACATAGGCCTCTCCTTATCAAGGAGGTTTTGGCCTACTGCACCACGCTGGCCTGACGCAGTTTTCCTTTCGTAGTTTGGTCCCTGAGTCGCACCTTACCTATGGGATGAGTAGGGGTGGTCACACTGCAAATTCTTAACGTATTCGTTGGGGTACATACCGGGTGCTGGTGGTCGAGGCTTGCAAGGAGGCACGCTCTGTCTCTCCGGCCTGGTGGCTGTACCCGTCAGCGCAGAATTACTGGTTTCCTGCTAATGGAAACAAAGCTTAATTAGTTTTCTTATGTATATAAGGTAAATAAGAGTTACTTGATGGTAAGTGATTATCACCCCCCTCCTTGTACTTCTGCTACAACCAGAGGGAGGAGAGTTTGGACCTACAGATACGTAGATATATAGATTATTCTTTTAATTATTACGATAAATTTCCTTACTAGGTTACACCTGGGCCCCTAGTCAAGCTGATATTTTACAAATGTAAACATTATTAGAAAACGTATTAAATGTATGAGAATGGCGTCATCTCAACGCTAAGTCATGAGGTCCAAAGAGAGAGGCGTTAGCGACTGATTTCAGCATATGCGGGCTGGCTCGACCGGGGCAGTACTACCCTCCCATAGAAGACCAACCTAAAGCGACAGCATCCGTGTTGTCGTGTTTCCTTGGTAAGTGTGAGACCGGAGGCCCATTGATGCAGGGGTGACAGTTATCGTGGTAACTGTGTAAGCCTTACACTGTCACGATGACTGTCATGCCTTTTACGTTCCCAAGCGGGGCGTAAAACAGCATCTCACAAGGCCGCCATAGTGTGGGTCGCCATACTGCGTTGTCTGCTTTGCAATGAGTATGGTGACCACGACTCATGGATTCTATTCATGCTTTCCATCAGGCAGAGTAGAGTCACTTTGACACTTGTATCTTGATTAGGCTCCTGGTACTAAAGATACTAGAGATGATGTGCGATTCCTATTGCGTTCATATCTTATATAACTACCACACCAGTTGTCCAGTGGGGGGTTTCCAAGGGGACTTCCTCATGAATTAGAGGGAAAAAAAGGAATGTTGGACTTCTGATAAATCTAATTACTCTGTGAAATACAATGAAACATTCATTTAACACTGATATGACTCTCATCAATAGTCTATTGCAGTCCACTGCTGGACATAGGCCTTTTCCATTACATGGAACACTTATCAATGTTGGGTTTCTATTTATTAAATAATAGTAATTACCTTGGCATGTCTGTCTGGTGACGGTGCCGGCGTAGTTCTGGCCTCAGCCTCTTTGTCCGTGGTCGGCTTGTCTGTGGTCGACTGTTCATAGACAATAATAAAATAAATATTTTTTTTATTGTGGTTGACAATTTTTACTATATGTACTTTCACGACTACATCAAAAAAATACTATAAATTATTTGCAGTTTATACAAATCTCTTTTCTAACTAAAATGTATTTGCCCTGCATTATAACTTATGTTTTTGGTTCAGGCTTGTTTCGTAGTATCAAAGTTCAAGAAGATTCGTGAATTATCCAAAAAAAAACTGTGATTATTGTGAAATAATAAAATTCAAAATATATTTTAATGCCAAAAACAACAATTACAAGATAATTGTAACATTTTATTTATCAAAATCGGTTCAGCCGTTGAGTAGTTACGAGCACACAAACTTACGTATCCGTTGATATGCTGCGCGGCGTGGCGGGGCGAGGCGGGGTGCGCGCGCTTGTCGGCGAGGCGCTCGCGCGCGGAGGGCAGCGCGCCCGGCGCGGCCGCGCCCGCCCCCGCCCCCGCCGCGCCCGGCGCCGTCGTGTCCGTGCCCACCGCCGCCGTGGTCGCCTCCGTCTCCAGCCGCCGCCGTGGCTGACGAGCACGACATCTTTAACTGTGGCGACTTCCACATACAGCGCAAGCACAAATACATACTACAACGCCATCTAGCGAGGACGCATCGAACTACGGAGCGACTACTGATCTTGAATCGTTATATAGAAATGCTCGCGGCTCACAACATTCCGACATTAACCGTTGGGTCGGGGTCCGCCAAGCATAATCGCCTCGCCCGGTCGGAGGATCCTGCCTTTGTGTCAGAGGGACACGACAAGTTTCCCTCCACATGACGCCATCTAGCTTACACATGCTAACGATTTCAGACTAGCAGATCAAATGCTCAGTTCCTATTGGTCGCAGTAACGTCACATAACCTTTAAACTTCTTCGACCAAAACTATCCAACATTAAAGAATTTAACAACTCAAACTGGTAATTCCTTACTGACAAAATTTTTGTTCCAAGTTTTCTTTCTTATATCCTACACAGCTACCCCTTAGCCGGGTCTTGCGACACCCACGAATAACTACTCCATTGACACAAAGTGTTCTTAATCGATCACTATGAAATGTGTGGTAATAAATGATATTCCCTTCTCCTTAGTGGAGGGGAGGGTAGTATACTCACGTGGTCGGGTACGCTGTCGAGCTGCACGGCGTGGTCGGGCGCGGGGTGGGCCGTGGGCCGCGTGCGGGATGCGATGGCCTGACGCGAATAAAGGTAGACATTAAAAAAAAAAGTTGTTGCAAAAATATTACGCTCTCTAGGTATGAAACTATAAATGGATTGGATGAAAACACATTTTCCAAACGAAGATATAAATTCCTAGCGTTCGAGACCAATGCAGCAGCAGCAAAGTCGAAACCAAAATATTAGTTCTCTTTACGTTGCTTAGAGGGAGCTGTTACAAACTTAGATCGCGCTATCGTTGTGTTACACGCGTTAGTGTATAATGCCTACGAGCATTTTGTATGACGAGAACAAACCTGGAGTTTAGTATAAGGTGACAGCCAATTATACCGTGGAGTCTTGCGAACCCATAGTACAGTGCACAGTGGTTTCATTTAAATCCCTACCAGTGTCACACACCCAGTCCAACGATACCATGCTTGGTATCAAACACCTAGTGTAGCAGTAGGTATTTCATACTAGCAATCGAAACTGTACTTTATTGTTTGGTAGCAAGAGTCGATATTTATTTAAAGTGTAGAGTGGTACTACTGTACCAAAAGGTTTTGTACACAACGATAATTTCTTGGAACCTGATTGGCCAGGGAAGCGGTATTTGATTGATGCGTAACTATTTTCTAAACGCGAACGGACTCTAGTTACAAATAACACTTAGAATGATCTTCAGGCAAACACTTAAACATATTATAATTTTTCAAGTCGAACTTACACAAAGCATATTTCCACTTTCCACCCATGCGTAAATACATATATTTTTTTATGTATTACATATAAAATTTCCATACTGTTAAGACAATATACATCAATATTTAATTATGTAAAACACATTTCAAATATTATTTACATTTTTTTATGGTAACGGGGAGGACAAACTACGAGACGATTGCCTGATGGTAAGTGATAGTCACTTGTGGACATCTAAAGCTCCAGAGTCATGAGTTGGTAGCCGTTGAGTCCCCCCCCCCCCTCAAAAGGTTGTAACCTCTAGGTCTCGTGAACTCGAGGTTCGAGCTCTTTGCGGTCTGTTTACATCACATAAACAGCCTTAAGTCCACGGCTGGACACAGGCCTCTCCTTAGCAAGGAGGTTTTGGGCTACTATAGCACGCTGGCCAGACGGATTGGTGTAGTTTCTCTTTTGGTTTCTTACTCTTTGTGCTATTGGTTGCGTGGTTTGCTCCCTTAATCGACTGCTACAACACCCACGGGATGAATAGGGGTAGTAACACTATGTATTCTTAATCCGCCACCACGCGGGCTATTGACCCCCTCTAAATCAAGGGAATGGGGATGTAGGCTCCGGAGACCTATCTGATGTCACCGCCGGTTTTCTGCGTCACTTCAGTCGAGTCGACCATCTATCATTGGTTTCAAGCAGGTTTACGATGCATACAAACAAACAGACACACGTACAATCAAACCACATCGCCGACAGTACGACAAAAAAGTATGTAACTAGATATTTTATATACACAATGCCTTTTCTATCGAATTCACATATATCTCACCCGTCTCTATATTCTAGAAGGCATTTAGAATGGGTAAGCCTGAAAATATTATTTCTGATATTAATTTTATCGTGATATACCCCCCACTTTTATCCCCACCTCTTTTGACTAGTTGTAATTATCTATTATTCCCGGGTCGGGCAAAGAAGTGTTTGAGTTTTTCTTATTATAGAAATGCTTAATAAAAGCGTTTGGAAGTTAGGGTTTTAACCCCCGTGCCTTGGAGAGCACGTAACGCCATCGGTCCTGCGCGTCATCTCTCCCCGGTCGTGAGATAGACGTCCCACCGGATTGTGAGAGTGAGGGAACAGAGAGTGCACCTGTTTGTGCATTATAGCATCTCTTGCGTAGTTAGATGGTCTCCGTCGACACTGGTCTTCGTGGCTCAGCTAAGGAGTACATGAAAGATTCTACTTACATCTTTCTCCCAGTCGTAAGGGTCGGTGTCTCGTATGCCTCTCCTCTTACAGCACCTCTCCAGAAGGGAGGTGAGCATGGCGTAGTCTGGCGTGTCTGCGTATTCCAACTGCTGAACGTGTTCCAGAAACTGGCGTAGTTCGGAAGGTAAGTGCTTGAGTAGCAGGCGGTGGTCATATTTTTCTTTCATGAGGCCCACCTGGGAGGAAGAAAGTTGGACTGAGAATTGAGAGGAAAAACAAAGTGGGACACTATTGGTACATAATACACACATCACACACATAGAGCCGTCTGGTGCAGAACTAGGCAAAGTTTGTATGGTAACTAGACTGCTGGTAAACATACTTATATATTTCTAAGTGTTTTTTTCCTGCCAAAGTGACTCTATTCTGCCTGATAGAAAGCATGAATAGAATCCAAGAATTGTGGTCACCATGCTCATTGCGAATGCAGACAATGCAGTATGGTAACTCACACTATGGCGGCCTAGTGAGATGCTTTTTCACGCCTCGTTTGGGGACATACAAGGCATGACAATCATCGTGGCATTGTATTGTACACATTTGCCACGACAACTGTCATCCCTGCATCAATGGGCCTCTGGTCTCGCACTCACCAACAAACACACCAGCACGGATGCTGTCGCTTTAGGTTGGTCTTCTGTGGGAGGGTAGTACTACCGCGGTCGAACCAGCCCGTTCGTGTCTATACCAGCGTGGCTCTACCACCTATATTATAGGTTGGTTTTGCAGTTAAGTGTCCATGACTGCTCAGCCTAAGGTCGTTATTCGATTCAAAACTGTTTCTGTTCTGTATCTATGTGTAATTTATCTATAATATGTATGTATTTGGTAATATTTAGGTATACTTAGTTTGTGGTCAGACGGCCGTGTGTGAGATGTGTGAGGATATTTATGACGGAAGAAGAAACAAAAACTGACCTGCTCCTTGTCTTTTATCTTCCTCCAGGGCAGCTGTCCGTTGACAAACTCCACGAGCATGTAGAACAGAGACCAGAGATCGTCGTGACGGCCCATCTCCTTATTTTTGTGTGCGTTGATCGACGCGTAGCGGACGGTTCCTAGGGACAACACAGTGTCTTTTAAGTAACGTCATCAAGAACAGTCTTTAACAGTCCACTGCTGGACAAAAATCTCTGCTTAGAAAGAAGATTTTTGCCTACTATACCACGCTGACCAGACGTGTTGGTATAGAGTTCCATTTATCTGTCGCTTAGAACACCAGTTACCACCAGAACACCAGTCCAATACTTGTTTCTCAGTTGGTGCTTTCAATATTAAAAAGTATTAACTGTCAATTAACTTCACAAATATATACGAAATAGACAGAAGAACCCTTCAGCCGCCATTAAATCGATGGTTCGTAACTGGTAACATTACAATTACGTATTCAAAATGGAAATGAGGAAATTCTCCAACCATTATGGTCCAGTGTTATGTTGTAAAGTAAATAATGGTTAAATAGGTAATAATTCTACGGGACACTCATAAAAGATAGAAATTATTAGACATTAACAAATAAAAAATTATAATCATCAACAGCCTTTTACAGTCCACTGCTGGACAAAGACCTCTCTTTAGCAAGGAGGTTTTGACCTACTATACCACGCTGGCCAGACGGGTTGGAATAGGGTTTGTTTCAAGGGGTGCTGGGCTAGAAAACCTCCACGTGGTGCATCCTGGTAACGTTGGCGATGGTGTTCATCACTGCCAACGGCTAATATTCTAGCACGAAGAGGAAGCCATTTTCTTCGGCAATTCGGCCGAGACTTGGTCCAACAGAGCGGGCGGGTCTGTCGGATCCTCTGTTGGTTCTTCGCTCTTCGGAGCAATGAGGAGGAAAACCTCGGTAAAAAATCACGACGGTGGGACCCTTTCTAGGGTCGGAGTTCCTCCGCTCAGCGGTGGAAAAGGTAGGACGGGCCCGGTGTGCACTTACACTGCCACCGTGCAGGCATCAGGAGACATAGTCTCCCTGCCACCGTCGACATATCGTAGTCCCGAGTTGGAGTCTCGCGACTCCAATCGGGGGCGAGGGTCTTGGCTTCACCGCCCGGACTGCGAGGAAGAAAACCTCTATAAAAAATTACCCCGAATCCCGTGTTCTGGTGCGCGGCCAGGGGATGCATGGCTGATGGGTAGTTCAGTCGCAAGCGCACTCCCAGCCGGGGCACCTGCGGACCCCTCGGTTGGGCACAAATTTACGCTTGCCCGGGTATTGGGGATCTCTGCCTGGGTCGACATTTCTTCTCCCCATCTCGTGGGTTCAAAAATGGATGAAATTATTAAAAACACAAACAATGAAAATATAGCAGAAAGGAAAGAGAAGAAGAGGAGTGCGAAAAAGGAAAATACAAGAGCGGGCGACCTCTCGTCCGACGTAGAGGATGTAATGGCTGGAACACCTATCTCGGTGGGGCTCCCAGAAGTCATTTTGGCTACTGGGAGCCGAAGAACATCGGAACGATTGCGTTCCAGATCCACTGCGGGCGGTAACTCTAGTGCAAATATGGATGCATTGGGGCTTATGGAAATGGAGTTATACGAGAGCCGGAAACGCGGACGCTCCAGGGATGATGAGAGTGACATGTCCGAGGAGATGTTGCCTCCTAAAGTCACCAGCAGCCGTAGAGGGAGGACACGAACTCCGGTCTCGGCCCCGTCAGGCTACGCCTTCTGCAAGGCGGGAGCCTACAGGCGAGTCAGAGCGGACGGCGAAGCATTAGCGGAAGAGGAAGTCGCAGATCTCCTGCTCAAAATTAAGGAACCGGTGGTAGAGGGTTCTGTGCCTCAAACACCATCGTCCATGCAGGAGAGAGCGAAAGCAGCGGTGGCTATCATCCACAAGGTAGCCACCAAGTCTAGCAACCTTAAGGGTTCTTTCGTGAAGGCCCTTAAGGACTCCTCTTTTGCTGTTGCGGGGATTGTGGAGACCCTCATCGGGGACGTGGCTCGACTCCAGGCAGCCAACGACCGCCTGACGGGGCAAGTGGCTGAGCTTAGCGCTCAGTTCGCCCAATTCCGGGCGCATCGTCCGGCGGGAGATCCGGCCTCGTCCCCGTCTCAGCCTGCTCCGTCTGTTGGTACCATCGCTGACGCCCAAATGCGCCAAATCACAGACGCTGTGTGGCGCATGATGGACGGCCGTCTCGCTGGCCTAGAGGCAAGACTGCCTCCGGCCCCTATTGTCCGGCCGCCGCTTGGGGCCCATAGACCAAAGGTCACATCAGTACCAACATCTCTGCCCGTTGTGGGCGGTCGTGTGTCCTATGCGGCGGCGGCGTCGGTGTCGACTACTCCTGTAGCCACTCCGAGGGCACGACAGGCGGCCCAGGTAATAACCAAGACGGCTGCACCGAAGTCTGGGCCTAAAAAAGTGGTAAAGGCTGGAGCGGAATATCCTCCGCTCCCCACTCCAACAGGTGTACCTGGCACCTCCACGTCTGCTCCCTCCATATCTGCCCCTTCCACGGATGGTTGGCAGGTAGTCGGGGGGACAAAGAAGTCCCGAAAGCGGGGTAAAAAGGCTGCTCAAAAGGCAGCCTCTGCCCCGCAGTCGCCATCGGTGGTAGTCACCGCCACGAAGAAGCCGCGCAAGCTTCAAGTACCCAAAACCGCGGCGGTGGTGGTCACCGTTTCACCGGAGGCGGCTAAAGGCGGACTGTCTTACGCTGCCATTTTTCAGAGGGCCCGGGCTGGTCTCGCCAATGACATCGGGACGGTAGGTGTCAGGCTGCGCCTAGCTCAGACGGGAGCTCGAGTCCTCGAGTTCCCTGGAGCCGAAGGTGCCAAGACAGCAGACACGTTTGCCGAGAAATTGCGGGGCATGTTTGCGGCCACGGATGGTGTTAAGATTGCCAGGCCTACTAAGTGCGCAGAGTTGCGCATTTCAGGCCTGGACGACTCCATAACGACCGAGGATGTCCGAGTTGCAGTAAGAGAGAAGACGGGTTGCAACGCGGACAACATTAGGGTCGGCACCATCCGCCCCGGTCCAGGAGGGCTTGGCGCAGTGTGGGTCAGCTGTCCCGTAGCGTCGGCCAAAATGTTGGGCGACGCCGGCAGGTTGCTCATCGGTTTCGTGAGCGCTAGGATCACAGTCCTGGCGGCGAGACCGATGAGGTGTTACAAATGCCTGGCATCGGGGCACACACGCGCCAAGTGCGTCAGTTGTTTCGACTGCAGCGGGTTATGTTTCCGCTGCGGTCGACCGGGGCACAAGGCGGCAGAGTGCTCTGCCGCCCCTCACTGCCCGGTGTGTGCGGCGGACAACAAGCCTGCCAATCACCAGATTGGGCAGGGAGGCTGTAAACCTTCCCGCAATTCTCGGCAGGCGTCAGAGGCTAGCCAGTCGGCCCAGGCTGCTTCTGACGTCGTTCGTGCGTCGATATCGTCGCCCATGGAGGAGGTTGTAGAGACGGTCGAGTAATGGCCCAAGTCTCCAACCTCCTAGTCCAGACGAACCTGAACCACTGTGCCGCGGCGCAGGACCTTTTCCTGCAAACCATGACACAGTGGTCGATCGGTGTTGCCGTAGCCGCGGAACCCTATTATGTTCCTCCCCGTCCAAACTGGTTGGGTGACCGGGACGGTTCCGTGGCAGTCGTTGGCTCCACGGCGGCTCATTCCCCGTCCTTGTCGCTAAGAGACAAGGGCACTGGATATGTTGCTGCCGAGTGGGGGGGAATCACTATATATGGTGTATACTTCTCCCCCAACCGGAGTTTGAACGACTTCGAGGTTTTCCTTAACAACTTGGAAACCTCGATGCGGCGTCTAACGTCTGGGCACGTCTTAGTGCTGGGGGACTTCAACGCAAAGTCCATTGCGTGGGGTTCCCCCAGGACGGACGCTAGGGGCGAGGCCGTAGAGGAGTGGGCAGCCTCGGTGGGCCTCTGTTTACTAAACAGGGGCTCCACCAACACGTGCGTGCGACAGCAGGGAGGGTCGATAGTGGACCTTTCGTTCGCTACCCCTGCCCTCGCCGCACGAGTAAGGAACTGGCGTGTCCTGGAAGAGGTTGAGACGCTCTCGGACCATCTCTATATCCGATTTGAGCTCTCCCGATCCCAGGACGCCAGTAGGGGTAACGCGGCGCGGCGTTCTTCTCGCTTTCCGCGGTGGACTGTAGCCAAATTAAATAGGGACTTACTAGAGGAAGCGGCCATTATTCACTCTTGGCTGTCTCCGCAGGCCCCGACCGAGGAGGTCGACATGGGGGCTGGTCGCTTCTGCGAAACGATTGGGCAAATCTGTGATGCGGCCATGCCCCGCATCCGAGGTTGCCGGCCTCCACGGAAGGAGGTTTACTGGTGGTCCCAGGAGTTGGCGGACCTCCGTGCAGCCTGTACTCGTGCCCGAAGGTCCTACACCCGTAGTCGGCGGCGACACCGTGAAGAAGGCGGGGAGGACCAGCTTCATGAGGAGTACCGAGAGGCGCGGAAAACTCTGAAGCTGGCCATAAGCCGCGCCAAAGAAATTAAGAGAAAGGAGATGCTGGAGGGTCTCGATCGTGACCCCTGGGGTCGCCCATATCGTGCGGCGCGACAAAAGCTCCGCACGTCGGGCCCCCCCCTTACAGAGACACTCCAGCCCAGCTTCCTGCTGGAAGTGGTCGAGGGCCTTTTCCCGCAGCGGGTGCAACACACACCCCCGTCGATGACCTTCGTGGTCGGAGACGACGGGGGGAACGAGGACGATGTTCCGCCCGTCAGGGAATCGGAGGTAGGGGCGGTTGTTCTACGGATCCGCTCTAAGAACACCGCCCCCGGGCCGGACAGGATACCTGCCCGAGTGGTGGCCCGAGCCCTCGAACACATGTCGGACCGCCCCAGGGATGTCCTGGATGCTAGTTTGGCGTCCGGACGCTTCCCTGAGTGCTGGAAAAGCGGGAAGTTGGTCCTATTGAAGAAGCCGGGACGGCCAACCGAATCGGTAGCGGCCTATAGGCCCATCGTGTTGCTGGACGAGGCGGGTAAACTGTTTGAGAGGATACTCTCTGCCCGCATCGTCCGTCACCTCCGCGAGGTGGGCCCCGATCTGTCGGACGCCCAATTTGGTTTTCGGGTGGGGCGTTCGACGGTCGATGCCGTGCTGCGCCTGAGGGCCGTTACCGAAGAGGCGGTGAGCTGTGGCGGCGTGCTGTTGGCGGTGTCGTTGGACATCGCCAACGCATTTAATAGTCTGCCATTTAGCTGCATCAGGGAAGCACTCCACTACCACGGGGTGCCAAAGTACCTGAGGCGGCTTGTGGCAGACTATCTTGAGGAGCGTACCGTCATGTACGAGGATCGAGACGGTGTTCTAAGGCGGCGGCTCATGTCGTGCGGTGTTCCACAGGGGTCTGTCCTCGGACCACTCCTGTGGAATATGGGATACGACTGGGCCCTTCGAGGTCGTCTTCCCCCCGGGCTGGGCGTACTTTGTTACGCAGATGACACATTGATCACGGCCCGGGGGACGAACTTTCAAGAGGCGGCGCGCCTGGCCACCACGGGTGTCTCTCTGGTGGTCGGGCGAATTGAGGCGCTGGGTTTGCGGGTGGCCCTGGACAAGACGGAGGCCCTTTTGTTCCATGGGCCCCGTCGTGGTCCACCCTCCGGCGCCTCCATCGTGGTCAATTCGGTCCTCGTACCGGTTCAGGCCCAGATGAAGTATCTGGGCCTGATCCTCGACGGCAGGTGGGTCTTCGACGAGCACTTCCGACAGCTTTCTTCAAAGCTGGTCGGCGCTGCTTCTGCCCTTGGGCGACTTTTGCCCAATCTGGGTGGAGCTAGCGTCGCGACGAGACGGCTATACACGGGGGTTGTCCGGTCAATGGCGCTGTATGGTGCACCGGTGTGGGCGGCGGCTCTGACCGCCCAGAATAGGGCTCGCCTCTGGCGCCCTCAGAGGATATTGGCGGTTAGAGCCATACGCGGTTACCGCACCGTATCGACGGAGGCGGCGTGCGCCTTGGCCGGAACTCCTCCGTGGGATTTGGAGGCGGAAGTGCTCGCCGAAGTTTATCGGCGGACGGCTGACTTCCGGGCGGGTAGCGGCATACGGCCCCCGCCCGAAGAGATACGCGAGTGGCGAGAGGCCGCTCGTCGAGCCACGATGGCTCGTTGGTCGTCCCGGCTGGAGGCTCCACGTGCTGGTTTTGCCGCCGTGGAGGCTCTCCAGCCGGTCATCGCCGAGTGGGCGGGGCAGCAGCACGGGACCCTTTCCTTCCGACTAACGCAGGTCCTTTCCGGGCACGGTTGCTTCGGGAAGTACCTGCACTCGGTCGCCAGGAGGG
Organism: Hypercompe scribonia; assembly: GCA_949316085.1. NCBI lineage: Eukaryota > Metazoa > Arthropoda > Insecta > Lepidoptera > Erebidae > Hypercompe > Hypercompe scribonia. The sequence continues at coordinate 9,259,270 of OX438997.1, forward strand.
AATTGAGTCCCGCCTGTCACCACTGCGACTGCAGTGAGGACTAGGCTCAGCACACGCTAGCGGTTTGTTCCGCCTGGGCGTCGCAGCGTGGGGTCCTCACTGCAGTTATTGGAGGAGATCTCTTGCTACCGGCCGTCATACGCTCCATGGCCGGTAGCGACAGTTGTTTTACCGCGGTCGCAACCTTCTGCGAAGACGTAATTTCGCGGAAGGAGGCGGCGGAGAAGGCCCGGGAGGACGATATCCACTCGGACCCAATTCGCCGCCGGCGAGCCGGGCGGCGGAGGCGCGCATACCAGCGCCTCATGCCGCCTTGAGAGTGGCCGCGGGTGGACGGGACGGGTTTTCCCCTCCATCCGCTACAATGGCCAGCCGCGAGGAGGCGACGTCCGCGTGTGCCGTACGTCGCCTAAAATAGAGAGTTTATCCGCAGATGGTGCCCGAGGTAGCGGGCAGGCGCCAGGAGGGATCTGGATGTCGTAATAGCAGCGGTTCCCGGATCCCTCCTATTTCAGGCGCAGAGTGGCACACCGTGTGGTTTTAGTCGGTCCGATTCCGACACACCACCCCGCCGTAAACCCCGGTGGGGTGACGGCCCGAGGGGGTTTCCACACGTAAAAAAAAAAAAAAAGAAAGGGTTTGTTTCAAGTTTTCCCTCTCTTTGTAATGATGTTGTCTTGTATACTCGGTCCCTTAGTAGCCTTTTACGACACCCACGGGATGAATAGGGGTGGTAACACTATGTATTCTTAATCCGTTACCACACGGACAAGAAATTATAATTGGTCAATATTTTATGAATTCTGAACTTAATAACCGAGGTCCAATAATATAGAACAGTATTTCATTCTTGGCATCTAAACATCTTCGTAACCGAGAGTTTTCTTTAAAAAAAACCAGCTTGGAAACTGGGTTTGGACAAAGATCTTTTTTTCTCAACTGGTTAGGAACCGGTTTCGATGGGGGCCTAAGGGGGAAAAACAGTCAGATTGAGAACAACAATTTCTGGATCACACAGTGTTGTTTCTTGAGGTGATCTAATCCAAAACACTCAATGCAGGAAGATGGCATAGTCTGGGTCGCCATACTGAAATGTCTGCATTCACAATGAGTATGGCGACCACCACCCTCGGATTGTATTCACGCCTTCCATGGGGCAGGGCGGCGAGTGGGGCGAGTGGGGCGAGTGGGGCGAGTGGGGCGAGTGGGGCGAGTGGGGCGTACCTCTGAAGCCGGCGGCAGCGCGCGGCGGGCGCACCTGCCCGTTGCTGGTGGTGTACTGGCGCGCCAGCCCGAAGTCCAGCATGTACACCTTGCGGCAGTTCACCGGGTGGCGGCCTATGCTGAAGTTGCTCTGCGAAGTCATCGTTATATCACTTAATACCCTCACCCGTCTCTATATATTACTAAACAGACCCATTGATGCAGGGGTGACGGCTATCGTGGTAACTGTGTGAGCCTTACACTGTCACGATGTCTGTCATGCCTTTTACGTCCCCAAGCGTGGCGTGCAAAAGCATCTCACAAGGCTGCCGTAGTGTGGGTCACCATACTGCATTGTCTGGATTTGCAACGAGTATGGTGACCACAACTGTTTGGATTCTATTCATGCTTTCCATCAGGCAGAATGGAGTCACTTTGGCAGGCTCTTCATATAGAAAAAAAAGACAGATAACACGACCATTTGGGTCGTGTTATCACCAAAGATTTGTCCTGATGGGAATCGAACTATCAAGAATAATGGAAAACAAAGTAAAATGATTTTAAATATTTTTTTATCTACTAGTAGAGACCATTTGCGTTAAGAGAACAGTGACGTAAAGTCCGCCTTAAGCCAATCAAATTTCAAGAAATTATCGTTTCATATAACAGCTTAGAACCTTGATCAAGACGTTGCATTTGATCAGTGTGTCACTATTTTTTTAACACGAATGTACTATAAATACACTTCGAACACTTCTTATGTTTAAATAAACAAACAAGACCTGATGGTGAGTTACAACCGTCACCTATTGACACCTTTTAGAGTCCCTGCCCCAAGAATTTTAGGCTCTGGTAATGTCAATCACTCAGTGAAAAGTAACGAAAAAATAGCTGAAAAACAGTTGCTTTCCCGACCAAGAACCCCCATGGAAATATTAAAATACTCACAGGTTTGATGTCTCTGTGCAGGAACCCCACCGAGTGTATGGAGTCTATCGCTTTGAGTATTTGCAATCCTAATCTGAAACAAAAATAACAAACTTTGAATAATGTCTTGAAGCACTAATATACGAGGACATGTGTCATGTGGTTGATAGTGACCAAGTAATCCGAGTCGAAGGACCATTAAATGAACACACTAAAGTGGACACCCGGAAATTCGACAAACGTTTTGCAGGGCAGTGTCGGACTATCGAATTTGTCGGATTATAGAGTACTGCCTAAGACCCCCTATAGCCCGGAATTTTTTACAAAAGAGTACCTTGTAATCCGACAAATTACAGACAAATGATAAGATTGTATACGTTGTTGTCTTCTGGGCTTGTGACGACATTACGTATGTATAAGTAATACGCAATGAATAAACATCAAACAATGAACGCACGCTAAGCTACACCGTTATCACACGTAGTCAAATTCAAACTAAGCAATCGGAATTGATACAATACCTACGCGTCGAGCACAAGTTGTAACCTGTTCAATCGTTCACGATCTACATTAGTGAAAATTGTTTGATTGATGTCGGATTACAGGGGGGTCTGGATTAGCCTGTCTAATCCAGACCCCCCTCGGTCGATTTACAGGGGGCCTGGATTAGCCTGTCTAATCCAGACCCCCCTCGGTCGGATTACCGAGGGTCCACTGTACTTGTATACTTGCTGGATACTCTTTAAATCAATGGTAAATATGTATCTATTTAAACTTATTGCACTTGCTGTACAAAGGTGGACTTAATGCCACGAGGCATTCCCTCCCAGTCGACCTTCAGGTGATGTAGAAATAAGATGCGATAGGTGCAAAGTTATTGAGCTTATAAATACACTTTTAATATAAATAATATACATGAACTCACTACTAAATAAGAATACAAATACACACTTGAATTTAATATTGTATGATACACCGTGTGGTACTAGGGTTGGAACTGTTCTGCCAACTCATTCCGAAGAAGTAACGAGTTTTGATTTGAAAGTAAAGCGGTTTGTAGACATCCTGATTTCGACAGGGAACGCATTCCAGAGCAGAATTGAAATATAGTAGTATTAGCGAATTTTAACCGTATTAACTTATGAACTATTATTACAACGCAAAGATCTGATAGAGATAGGGATGTGAGTGAAGGTTGAGATTGGTTAAAGCCTGGAGTTCATTACCAGCGCACGTGTTTCCCTCCCACTATGATCCCGGGTCCTTTAAGCGGGTCGTGAAGCATCTCATTAGGCGGCCATAGCGTGGGTCGCCATATTACACTGTCGTAGCAGAGAGTACGGCGACCACCGCTCTTGGATTCTATTCATGCTTTCCATCAGGCAGTGTGTGTGTAAGAAATTCTAACTATTTGTATAATTTAGTCAATTTTTTTTGTTTGTTGTTCAGACGTGGTCGCTGGGTTGTCCCTGTGGAGTGGTACCTGAGCGTGGTGGAGAGCGAGAAGGCGCCGCGGGGCTGGGCGCGGCGCAGCTCGGCGAGGTTCCTGCCCTGCAGCTGCATCACCACGTAGTTGAAGCGAGCGTTGCGACCGCACCCGATGAAACGGCATACGTGCTCCTTGCCTAGGATACGATCACGTCCATAAAGATCTACAGCCATTTGACAGATCTGACGGATGACAACATCCAAACTAACGAGGGAGCATTCTTTTTTGACAGTGGTGTAACAAGCCAAACCCTCCTTTCAAAGGAGAGGTTTTTGTTTAAATATTTCAGGAATTTAACACCAACATCGTCTAGTTTCAAACTAAGCAGAGCTTGTGCTATGATAACTAGACTGACTGATACAATACTTATATACTCTGTTTTTGTAAATACATACATATTATACATAGAAAACACCGAAACTTCGAAACAAATATTTGCAGATCATACAAACATTTGGTCCGACCCGGGGGAACCCGAGACCTCGAGCATGGCAGTGGCATTCATTACCGCTGCACCACCGAGGCAGTTAAGGTCTGTTTGGTAGTGAACCATTAGAGGCCGTTTGGTATAGGGTCTGTGTTAAGTTCCCATTCTCTTTGCATTGCTGTTGTCCTGCGTACAGGCTCTTACGACATATAGGAGTTACTAGAAATAATATAGATGCTTAATTAAACAAGTAATAATTATACGACAGCCTCGGCGGGGGGGTTCGATTCCCGGGTTGGTTCAAATGTTTGTATGATCTGAAAATTGTGTCTTAGTTTTGATGTTTTCTATGTTCAATATGTATGTATTTAGAACAAAACCTACACATGTACTTATGTCAGTTGTCTTGTACTCATAGTACAAGCTCTGCTTAGTTTGGGACTAGATGCCGTTGTGTGTCCAATGCCCGAAATTATTATAATATTTTATAAAAAAACTATTATAATTACGTGTCTTTTTGCTTTTCTAATACATAATACACTAAAAAGATCGACATATAATAGCGCAATTTTACACTATCAAAAACTTTATAAAGCAATTTATTATTTTTTATTAAATATCAATATTTATAAACTTATACATATTATTTTAACCCCTGTTTAATTTCTTTGATTTTCTATACTCCATAAATAGGGGGTGTAGTCTGACTCCATAGGTCTCATTAATTATTTTTACTAGCCCATAACAAGTCGCCATTCTGTTTTTTTTTTCAAAGAGCCATCTAAGAACACTTCAATTCTTGAGACGACTGAAACACTATCACACAGTAACGAAGACTATAAAAATCCACCCAGCCATTTTGGAGATATGAGGTAATAGAGACAAACAAACGTACAAGATCTGTGCGAACAACATGATCTCCCCATGGTAGTTGGGTAACAAGAAAAAAACATTAAAATGATCTTCATACCTTGAAGTTTCTTTAGCACAGCCACCTCCATTTTGAGAACCTGTTTGGGCTGCCGCGCTGACTCCACCTTCAGAGCCACCTGCTCTTGGGTCACCAGGTCTAGACCCTCGTAGATCTCCCCGAAGCCTCCGCCACCGATTTTTTTTACCACCTGAGAAAAAAAGGAAATTTTGTACTTGTGAGATTGTGCACTTGGGATATTACATAAAAATTTCACTGACTAGTATACCTTGAACCGTTGTTGTATCGATTTTTGTACCACAGGAGATCGACATATACACTGGACGCTTATATTTTGTAAAACTGTTTTTTTTTTAAACGTGCGGACAGTTCACTTGTTGGTAAGTGACGATCACCGGCCATGGACACTCGCCATTGAATAGATACAGGTGTGTTGCCTTACTTTGAGCACTCCAGAATTATTTTCTGTGGTATCTTCAGTTAAAGAGCTGTCTAACATCGGTTTACTGTAAAACCGTGTAACACTCCAGTTAAACCAACGATATGAGCTGAAGCATGACTATCCCACGGGTTAAAGACAATTTCTTGACTAGTTTCATACTAAGAATATATCGTGTACACACATATCCGAAACGGACACAATTAACACACAGACTCGGAACAATAATTTGTGGACCACACAAATTGTCCAATGTGGGGTCAAACCCACAATACACAGAGGTTGTCGGGTTTCGTTATTAAGACCTCCTTTCTAAGGAGAAGTCTGTTGTCAACGTCTATTAAATAGTGGATTGTTGCGTCGCGTCAATTGTCTATGGCCGCACTAGAAGAGCGATTGTTCTTCCGTCACTGATTTTTTTTTTATATTAATAGCCTGCTAAACTGACTCTACTCTGCCTGATAGAAAGCATGAATAGAATCCAAGAGTTGTGGTCATCATACTCATTGCAAATGAAGACAATGCAGTATGGTGACCAACACTATGGCGGCCTTGTGAGATGCTTTTTCACACCCCGCTTGGGGACGTAAAAGGCATGACAGTCATCGTGACAGTGTAAGGCTTACACAGTTACCACGATAACTGTCACCCCTGCATCGATGGGCTTCCGGCCGATACTTTTCAGTCAGTAAACTACGTTGTAATTAATTGATCTGAAGATATTTTAAAACCAAAGCCATAACTGGCAAGAAGTCCGAAACACAGTTTTGTGTCCGTCAAAAAGGAAAATGTGGTCTAAGTCCAGCAGTGGACTGTTGCCTGTGCTCACCTTCCATCGTTCCTTAACAACATGTCCTGGCTGCAGCAGGTCCTCGGACGCCATGGTGATGTGGTGCGCGCGGCGCGAAGTGTCGCAGCGGGACGCCTCGCGGGACGCGCGCCCTCCAAAGTTCGGGAGAGTTCGGGACCTGTGGGAGGGTAACTATTATACATTCGTTCAATATACAAATTCGCGTTAAGAAAACAGTGACGTAACCACTAACCTATCGTTCCAACGTGCCAAGAAACTACGGTTTCATATGAAAACTTATCCTGACTAACAAATGATAATGTAAGTTTGCTTAACACCTAAAATGCTAAACCAATTTTGATAAGTCTTTTACATAAAGCTACATTATCAGCGAGTACCAGAGGTTACTTTTTAATGCGACAATCGACAAACACGCGGCAAATGCTAGTACAATACTGTATTTGTACATTGAAATAGTTTTGATGTATTGTTCGCGTCACTTTTGTTCCTATTTCGTTATGCTTACTAGCGACTCATCCCGGTTTTGTATGGAAATATCTGAAATTATCGGTTTTTCTATACCTACCTACCTACTCATATTATAAATGTGAAAGTTTGTATGGATGTTTGTTACTCTTTCACGAAAAAACTACTCGACAGATTTGGATGAAACTTTACAGTAATATAGGTTATACATCGGAATAACATATAGGCTACAATTTGTAACGATTTTATATAATTTTGGTCGTAATATAACGATACATATCAATTACGTCGGAAAAAATTCTGGCCTCTGAGAGTTATCTTGGCGTACGCTGCCTAAACCATTAAAGTTACACAAAGGATTGTTTGTATATTAAAAAAATATATTTATTTAAAATGATCTGTTACGAAACTTAATGTGACCAAATGCCACGCGAGTGAAGCCGCGGGCATAAACTAGTTTTATATATAAACCTTGCTCTTAGAGCACTCTTTCTGTTGAAAACCGTATTAAAATTGAATAGGTACTTTGGCAGAACTAAGCGTATATTTACAAAAAGCGACTACATTTGTACATTGGCGGACTTAATACCAAATGCATTCTCTTCTAATCAACCTTAGGGTGGTGTAGAAATGTTGTAAGGGAGGTGCACAGAGGTTATATTGACAATTAAAATATACAATACATGAGTACGTATACATACATGAACACATATAATACATATGTCATAAATACATATATAAATATACACATACACACATTAAGATTATATTTGCACACTACGACAACTTGACTTTTCTTTTTTTTTTTTTTTAAAAGACAACGCCCGCACTAGGAATAAATCCTGTGTCGTGGAGGACTTTACAAACATACAAGAAACGGACACAAAGAACACCCAGACTCAGAACAACAATTTATGGATCACACAAAGTTTTGTCCCACGTGGGATTTGAACCCACAACACTCAGAAGCAGTAGAGAGCGGCGTGGCGACCGCTTAAACCACTAGGCCAACCGTGCTGTCGATAAGCTAAGCCAACTATCGATTAGACGATTCTTCAATCTTGTTAAGAAGGAGATTATGTACATTCTTTTTGAATGTAAAACGGTTTATGAACATACATTTCATACTATGTAAAAATTTATTTGTTGTAATTGCAACTACAATGTTACCACACTGAGGCGTGGTAGTTGACAGCTAGTGGCGTGTACACATTTTATGATTCTTTAACACGTTTAACACTAAGACTATCCATAACTTAGCTAGGAAGTAGAACCATGCTGATTTCAGCACGAGCAAGCCGGCTCGACCGGGGCAGTACTACCCTCCCACAGAAGACCAACCTAAAGGGCCAGCATCTGTGTTGTCGTGTTTCATTGGTGAGTGTGAGACCGGAGGCCCATTGATGCAGGGGTGACAGTTATCGTGGTAACTGTGTAAGCCTTACACTGTCACGATGCCTATTACGTCCCCAAGCGGGGTGCGAAAAAGCATCTCACTAGGACGCCATAGTGTGGGTCACCATACTGCATTGTCTGCATTTACAATAAGTATGGTGACCAGAACTCTTGGATTCTATTCATGCTTTCCATCAGGCAGAGTAGAGTCACTTTGGCAGGCTCTTAATTTAGAAAAAAAAAGAAAACTTCGTCATTAACTATCGATTTACCCACTCAAAGGTCACTAATTGTATATTTTCATCTAAGTTTATTGTATTCTATACATACAAACTGAATGTTTCATCCATGACACTCACACACATTTACACTCAGCAGATGGTTCAAAACTTAGGACCCTTTTGTTTTGTTTTTAACGTGTGGAAACCTCCCCGGGCCGTCACCCCACCGGAGTTTACGGCGAGGTGGTGTGTCGGAATCGGACCGACTAAAACCAAAATCTGTGCCACTCTGCGCCTGACATAAGAGGGATCCGGGAACAGTTGTTATTATGACATCCAGATCCCTCAAGTAGTCGGGACTCCCAGCCATATTTACCAGCAAGTAGTGCACCTGCTTAACGACGGACGAGGCTCTGGCAAATAAAAATCTCGATTGGCGATAAGAGGATCGCCCCCTATTTCGTAGGACCAAAACACTATCGAAAAGTGGGCGTTTAATATACCTCTGCTTACCCCGCTAGGGAAACAGATGTGATTTTACGTATGAATGTATTCGTCAACGCAGAGGTCACACCGCCGGGGCTGCATACTTGACAATTTCTCAGTTAATACTTTTTATTTTAAGCACCCACTAATAAGAATTTTTGGTATTTGACAATTTGGGTGTATGCATTTTATCATTTTTAAAGTTAAAACAAACTCACACCCATTTCCCGGAGAGGTTCCTACCTCTCTCAGAGACAATTGATCTCGATTTACACGGTCCTGACACACCTCTTTTGTTTTGTCCACATTCAGCAATTGCTGCTTGCATGCTCGTCGGTTTCTGGTACTTTTCACATGGCCCATCTGCAGAATATTACCAATTTGGTCGCCATGGACGAACTCCTTCGACGCTTCCATAAACATTCATTTTATAAATTGCTTTCTTGAATCTTTTATCATCCATCCTCACCACGTGGCCAAATCATCGAACCGTGCCCTAGTCAGTCTTTGTCACACTCATCTTCTTTCAGCCCGCAACGTTCTCTTATCACTCTATTCCTGACTCTGTCACTAACACATACTACTTAGGGAACGCTTTGATCTTCAGCCATACCCAAGATTCGCTACCATACAGAAGAGTTGGGCCAGCACACCATTGTGCACAGCTAAATGCGACTCTTAAGGCACTTTATTGATGGCAACAAAGGAGTGCAGAGCACCATTCACCTTATTTCCCACTTCCACTCACCTTTCTATCTCATATCCTGTACTCCATTCCTTGTAAACATAGAACCTAAATAAGCGAATTCCCACATTTGTTAAGAACACGTATTAAAAATAATCAAGTGAGCGAAACCTCTGTACCTAGTATGTAGTAACAATTCTCTATTCAGATATTTCTGTGTGGAGACGTATTAAGAATATAAAGTGTCACTAACCCTATTCATCCCATCGGTATCATGAGAGGCGACTAAGGCAACAAACTACACAGGATAATATCACTGTGGAGAGAAGGAAAACTTGAAACAAACTCTATATCAACCCGAGCGAGGTATCATCATCAACAGCCTTTTACAGTCCACTGCTGGACATAGGCCTCTCCTTAGCAAGGAGGTTTTGGCCTACTATACCACGCGGGCCAGACGCGCTGGAATAGGGTTTGTTTCAAGTTTGCCTTCTCTTTGTTATGATGTTGTCTTGCATACTTTGTTCCCTTAGTCGCCTTTTACGACAGCCACGGGATGAATAGGGGTGGTAACACTATGTATTCTTAATCCGTTACCACACGGTCTCGGAGCAAGGTATAGTAGGCTAAAACTTCCTTCTAAGGAGAGGCCTTTGTCCAGCACTGGACTATGAAAGGCTGTTGATGTGCTGATGATTCACATGCCATACATACCACACATCACAGAACTACGAATCAAACTATGTGTGACGCCCTAACACCTGACATTTCGCTGTCAACCCTCGAAAGTTCAACTTGTAAATGGTAGTGGGGCGCGCCCTCACCGTGTCTCACCTCATTGTCGTAAATATATGGTGAGGGTGACCCTTTCTACTAGTAAGGTAGCAAAGAGGTCCGATTTGAAAACTATACTTATGACGAATTATTATGTGTTATTTATTTTTTTGTCTTTTTTTTTGTGCACAAACAAATATTGTAAAGGTATATTAAGGTTTAGGATTCTGAACTCACTACGCAATAAGAACTAATTAACATCGATTTTCAGTGATGCTGCGACATCACTTCGATCGTTGGCCCATATTGCCCAAAGCTTAGCTCACGGTTATAAAATGTGTTGTCTATGGCATTACGTCAGCCAATTTAAAATACTGCACGGATAGCGTGGTGGTCGCCACGCCTTTTTCTACTGTTCTAAGTGTTGTGGGTTCAAATAAAGGTTTCATGTATGTACAGACAGTACTGTCTGCCTTTTGTGCGACTGAACACTGATCCCCAAGATAGACTTTTGGCCTAGTTTAGACATCGGTATCAGTAAGTTAATATGTCAAAAAAATCGGTTCTTAACTTTAATATATAATTTAGAAAATTATGTTCAAATAATCAATTCTTATTTTTTTTAACCCCACATGGGACAACACTTAGTGTGATCCACAAATTGTTGTTCCGAGTCTGGGAATTCTATGTGTCCGTAGCATGTATATTTTTTTTTCTATATTAACAGCCGGCCAAAGTGACTACTCTGCCTGATGGAAAGCATGAATAGAATCCAAGAGTGGTCACCATACTCGTTGCAAATGCCGACAATGCAGTATGGTGACCCACTCTATGGCAGCCTAGTGAGATGCGTTTACACACCCCGCTTGGGGACGTAAAAAGCATGACAGTCATCGTTACAGTGTAAGGCTTACACGGTTACCACGATAACTGTCACCCCTGCATCAAAAGTAAAGTCCCTCGCGACACAGGATTCATTCTAAATGTGAGAGTTGTGTTTAAAAAAAACCATAACTAAAAATATTCCACCTTTCTAAGAAGAGGGGGACAAAAAAAACCTAAATCCATATAGAACGACAATACAGACCTTAACGAAAGCCTTCCTATAAATATACAGTACTTTTTTACATTTTCACAAGCCTCTAGGCAATGGTGACAAGGACCGCTATTTTCCGCCCAAGTGAACACTAAAAGACAAGCTAAGCCAACATATTTATGTTAACTGTTCCATAAGAAAAAGGTTTTATCATGTTGTATTTTTTATAAATGGCTATGAGAACTGTGCGGTCGTGTTACTAAGGAGGTAATGTTAAAAAAAACAACCTCCATTTTTCTTGGTCCCTCGAGAAGTGACCACACCACACCAGGGTTTGCGATGGTAGGTACGTCGACATCGAACTACGTCAGTTGTCACTACGTCTTGGTAAAATGGAAACGTTACCTACATCCTTCCTGTGCAGATCGGTTAAAGCCTGGAATTCATTACCAGTGCACGTGTTTCCCTCCCACTACGATCCCGGGTCCTTTAAGCGGGGCGTGAAAAAGCATCTCATTAGGTCGCCATATTACACTGTCGTCATTTGCAGTGAGTATGGCGACAACCGCTCTTGGATTCTATTCTTGCTTTCCATCAGGTAGAATAGAGTCACTTTGGAAGGTTAGATATAGAAAAAAAGCAAAACACTAAACTAAATATTCGAATTCCTAATTGAGACGCTCATTGAAGCTTAGCAGATCTCCGCATCTGTTCGTAACTCTAGAAGATACTCACTACCAAATTAAATGGTGACAGTTAAAAAGTTAAAATGGACACAAGTGCATTATAGAATAACTAGCTGACCCGGCAAACGTTGCTTTGCCATATAAATTATTTCTAAGTAATTTGAGCGGGATGAAAAATGATTAAATTACTAAAATGGCTATTAAAAAATAAGGGTTCATCGTAGAAGGGTGGAAATTGAGGATTGTATGTATTTTTGTATGTTGTACTCGTATGATAAAAAAATAGAAATTAAAAATTTTGTCTAAAAAATAAAAAAAAAAATTAGGGTTGTACTACCCCTAACATTAAGGGGGATGAAAAATAGATGTTGGCCGATTCTCATAGATACCGGATAAGCACAAAAAATTTCATCAAAATCGGTCAAGCCGTTTCGGAGGAGTATGGCAACGAAAACTGTGCCACGAGAATTTCATATATTAGATAATAAAAATTACCTCAATAAAGGGTTGGGTTGTACACGCGGTGCGCTGGCCGCTTCTTGGCGCCGCACCTCCCTCTGAAAAAGAAAAATAATTGTTTTCGTTATCATTACTTTGGATTTACTATAATATTGGAAGTAATATCGTGAAAAGGGGACGGAAGTGTGTAACAGTAAACCAGTATGTTGATGTGACCAATGAGCGCGCGATGAGTTCTCTGTAAGATGGTAGGTGAGATGTCAGATATTATACATTTCATGTGGCATCGCCTCGCCTGGTCGGAGGATCCGTCCTTTGTGTCGGAGGGACATGACAGCTCATCCCTCCATAAAAGTATGCAAGGCAACATCATTACAAAGAGAAGGAAAACTTGAAACACACTCTATTCCAACCCGTCTGGCCAGCGTGGTATAGTAGGCCAAAACCTTCTTGTTAAGGAGAGGTCTATGTCCAGTAGTGGACTGTAAAAGATTGTTGATGTGACTACTGTAAGGCTCGATGTTTTTTTATAAATACAAGTTCTACATTTTTTCGTACATATTTCTTAAATTATAGGAGGTCCTCTGATCGACCATTACGATTAAGTACAAGAAAAACTGATGACCCATATAAGTACAGTATTGGCGTAACCTTTTCAGTTGTGATGTTTGCGAAAAAAAATATAATAAATAAATAAATATTTCAGATATTCACACAACGCCATCTAGTTTCAAACTAAGCTGAGCTTGTACTATGATAACTAGACCCACTGATAGAATACTTACATACGTTTTTTTTTGTAAATACATACATATTTGACATAGAAAACACTCAAACTCCGAAAGAACTGTTTGCTGATTATACAAACATTTGGTTCGACCCGGGAATCGAACCTGAGACTTCAAGCACAGCAGTCGCTTTCGTTAGCGAGACAGTCCTTAGTATAAAGTCTAAAGTGTAAATTCTAAGTTTTTTTTTTCTTTATATGCAACCTACTAAAGTGACTCTACTCTGTCTGAGGGAAAGCAAAAATAGAATCCAAGAGCGGTGGTCGCCATACTCACTGCAAATGACGAAAGTGCAATATGGCGACCCACGCTATGGCGGCCTAGTGAAATACTTTTTCACGCCCCGCTTAAAGGACCCGGGATCGTAGTGGGAGGGAAACACGTGCGCTAGTAATGAATTCCAGGCTTTAACTGATTTACACAGGAAGGAAGAGTCGAACCGTTTAGTTCGGGAGCGTAAGTCTACCATTCTGAAACGGTGACTTCCAAGGCTAGCACGAATTGTCCTATAGAGGAACGGAGGAACGTATAATAACGCTTTTTAGGTTTGAATATATTTTTCCATAAAATAAGCACACATAATTACGACAAATAATGACTAGCAATAACTGGAATCATTATTCTTTCAGAACATTATGAGAGAAATGCTTCGTCACAATTGGATCGACTGGAATGCCCACGGCTTCATAGAAAATCGGTAATAAACAATTCCTTCGTTCATTCTCTCGAATAAGTGAGATTATCGGAGTACTTCGTCTCCTCTTATTCCGGAGGTTGGGATTCAAAGTGCGACACGTATTTGTCATTTTCTTTGTCTGTTTCTCTTCATTTGTCACTATACTGTCCGTGTGGCGACGGATTAAAAATATATAGTGTTACCACCCCTATCCATCCCGTGGGTGTCGTAAAAGGCGACTAAGGGAACAAAGTATACAAGACAACATCATTACAAAGAGAAGGAAAACTTGAAACAAACCCGATTCCAACCCGTCTGGCCAGCGTGGTATAGTAGGCCAAATCCTCCTTGCTAAGGAGAGGCCTATGTCCAGTAGTGGACTGTAAAAGGCTGTTGATGATGATGATGATGACTGTCACACACTATAATTATCAAACTCCAACAAAAACACATGATTTTGTAAAAAAAAATCTTATCTTCAGAGGGCTTAGTATGCGCTTATGTTTCTTCTACTCGATCGTGACGGTAACCGCGCTTGACTTTGCGATTTGTCCACATTAATGATGATGATGATGATGACACAGAGGTGATAGTTATCGTGGTAAGTGTGTGAGACTTACACTGCGTGGCACGCACACGCAAGCGGGTCGTGAAAAAGTATACTCACTAGGCCGCCATAGTGCGGCTCACCAAACTGCATTGTCTACATTCACAATGAGTATGGTGCCCACAACTCTTGGATTCTATTCACGCTTTCCATCAGGCAGAGTAGTCACTTTGGTAGGTTCTTACATTAGAAAAAAAAAGTTCACACTTCACAATGCCAAACGCGCTAGCTGTCGAGAACGAGTTGATGGAAAACAAACGCACACTAGGCCCTCAGGAGATACGGGATCGGAAGAGGGCTGATCCCCAGCAGAGAAGACAGGACCGCAAGCTGCCAGAGAATAGGGACTTCTGCCGGTGAATAAATCGCTGTGGTCGGCGACAACAATGTGGTCTAGTCGTAAAAACGTGATCAGGCTCAGGATCAGGATCAGGATAACTATAGCAACCAAAGCAGCGGGGGTACCGTTGTAGCGTCCCCCAGGGGAGGGTCTGACCAGGCATGGCGTTGATCCTGTAGGGGACCTGAAATAACATAGCCCGGGTCCCCTTCAGAGTGAGACGCGTGAGACCGGCCGCCGGGGTGGTTTTTAGTGGAAATACCACATACTCCTGGCTCCTGCGTCCCTGAGGAGCCGGAGATCCGAAGGGACTGCCCACCCCGTTAACAAAAAAAAAAGGTCCACAGGAGATCCTGCTACTAAAAGAGAACTTAGATGTTACACACATCACATGTGATTAGAGTAAGACTATAGATTTTTTCAATAAACTCACCGGCACAATGACGCAAGGAATTATCTTCAACACGGTGTGTTCTATCGACTTCATGTTACTTACTAATTTTACACACCAATATGTAGACATTGCCCGGTCAGATCATTGTTTTTAGTACTCTCCTTTTTGGGAATAGCACCTATTCATGTAAGTCAACAACGAATAACTAATCGACTGAACGGATGTCGTTAAGTGGTCACTTCATCGCTTTGCACTGTCCTAAGTTTCGTAGGTTCGACACCCAAGTGGGACAACACTTTGTGTCCACAAATTGTTCTTTATAACTGTTTCATGTATGTTTGTATAGCGCCCATGACACAGGACCTAGTGCTGGAAATGTCTTATAAACCTCTAAATATTAGACGTTTTTATGTTTGCCAGTAAATTAAAATATTTCTATATCAAATAAAACCACAAATTACGTCTGACTCCTACTACTGAACAACTGACTCTACTCTGCCTGGTGAAAAGCATGAATAGAATCCATGAGTCGTGGTCACCATACTCATTGCAAAGCAGACAACGCAGTATGGCGACCCACACTATGGCGGCCTTGTGAGATGCTGTTTTACGCCCCGCTTGGGAACGTAAAAGGCATGACAGTCATCGTGACAGTGTAAGGCTTACACAGTTACCACGATAACTGTCACCCCTGCATCAATGGGCCTTCGGTCTCGCACTCACCAAAGCAACACGACAGCTTGGATGCTGTCGCTTTAGGTTGGTATTCTGTGAGTGGTTATAAATATAGTATATTGATAGTTACTTATGTATAGGAAATTGTGTAAGTATATAAGATTATGGCAATATTTTCTACATAATTTTCTATAATAATAATGCGGTCTGGTTACCATAGTACAATTACTGCTTCTTAGTTCGGAATATTATTTGATAATTGCACCATTAAGACGAAAAAGATGGGTTATTAGTTTCAGATACCACCTCGCGCTTACTATGCTGAGTGTTACGGGTTCAAACACCATACGGAACAACACTTTGTCTCATCTATAGATTGTTGTACCGAGTCTGGGTCTTCTTTGTGTTTCATGTATGTTTGGAAAGTCCACCGACCGCGGTAGAAGAATGGACAACGATAGTGTTAAAAAGCGGACGGGATGTCTATCTCGCTTCCTTCTTAGATTAGGAATCGTGGAATTTATCCAGGTGAAAGATAATAATAATTTCACACATCTCACATATGGTTGTCTAAACTTAGACTAAACCAGAGCCTGTGGGGTGCTGGGCTAGAAAACCTCCACGTGGTGCACCCTGGAAACGTTGGCGATGGTGTTGTTCATCACTGCCAACGGCTAATATTCTAGCACGAAGAGGAAGCCATTTTCGGCAATTCGGCCGAGACTTGGTCCAACAGAGCGGGCGTGTTTGTCGGATCCTCTGTTGGTTCTTCGCTCTTCGGAGCATTGAGGAGGAAAACCTCGGTAAAAAATCATGATGGTGGGACCCTTTCAAGGGTCGGAGTTCCTCCGTTCAGCGGTGGAAAAGTAAGACGGGCTCGGTGTTCACTTACACTGCCACCGAGCAGGCATCAGGAGACGTAGTCTCCGTGCCGCCGTCGACATATCGTAGTCCCGAGTTGGAGTCTCGCGACTCCAATCGGGGGCGAGGGTCTTGGCTTAGCCGCCCGGACTGCGAGGAAGAAAACCTCTATAAAAAATTACCCCGAATCCCGTGTTCTGGTGCGTGACCAGGGGATGCATGGCTGATGGGTTGTTCAGTCGTAAGCGCACTCCCAGCCGAGGCACCTGCGGACCCCTCGGTTGGGCATAAATCTACGCTTGCCCGGGTATTGGGGGATCTCTGCCCGGGTCGACCTTTAGTTCTCCCCCTCTCGTGGGTCTAACATGGAATCTTTACAAATAAATATTAATAAAAAGGAAGGACAGAAGAAGAAGGAGAGTACGAAGGAGGGAAATGCAAGGGCGGGCGAACATTCGTCTAATAAGGAAGACGTAATGGTTGAAACGCCTATCTCGGTGGGGCTCCCAGAAGCCATTATAGCTGCTGGGAGCCGAAGAACATCGGAGCGATTACGCTCCAGATCTACCACGAGCGGAAGCTTCAGTGCGAGGACCGACGTGCTGGACTTCATGGAGACGGAGCTGTGTGACAGCCGAAAACGCGGACGCTCCAGGGATGACGAAAGCGATACATCCCAGGAGATGCTACCTCCTAAGGTAGCAAGCAGCCGCAGAGGGAGGTCACGAACCCCGATCTCGGCCCCGTCAGGCTCCGTCTTCTGCAAGGCGGAAGCCTATAGACGGGTCAGGGCAGACGGCGAAATTTTGGCGGAGGAGGAGATTGCGGATCTCCTGCTAAAAATAAAGGAGCCGATGGTGGGGGATTCAGTTCCTCAAACACCATCGTCTATGCAGGAGAGAGCGAATGCGGCGGTGGCCATCATTCACAAAGTGGCCACCAAGTCGAGTAACCTTAAGGGCTCTTTTGTGAAAGCCCTTAAGGACTCCTCTTCCGCTATTGCGGGGGTCGTGGATACCCTCATCGGGGACGTGGCTCGGCTCCAGGCGGCCAACGATCGCCTGACGGGGCAAGTGGCTGAGCTCAGCGCTCAGTTCGCCCAATTCCGGGAGCATCGCCCGACAGAGGATCCGGTCACGTCCCCGTCTCAGCCTGCCCCCTCTTCCAGCCTCGGTGGCATTCCTGATGCCTATCTGCGCCATATAACCGATGCAGTATGGCGCATGATGGACGGGCGTCTGGCTGGCCTGGAGGCAAGGCTACCGCCAGCTCCTGTTGTCCGGCCGCCGCTTGCGGGCCATAAAGCGAAGGTTGCATCGGTGTCAGCATCGCTTCCCGTTGCGACCGGTCGCGTGTCCTACGCGGCGGCGGCAGCAGTTTCTGCTGCTCCTGCAACTGCTCCGAGGGCACGGCAGGCGGCCAAGGCAACAGCCCGGACGCCCGCACCGAGGCCAGGGCCCAAAACAGCGGCAAAGGCTGGGGCGGAGTTCCCTCCGCTCCCCACTCCAACCGCTGTATCTGGCACCTCAACAAGTGCTCCCTCCACATCTGCCCCTTCCACGGATGGTTGGCGGGTAGTCGGGGGAGCTAAGAAGTCCCGAAAGCGGGGTAAGAAGGCTGCACAAATAGCAGCCTCTACCCCGCAGTCGCCATCGGTGGCAGTGGCCACCGCAAAGAAGCCGCGCAAACTGCAAGCGCCCAAAACCGCGGCAGTGGTGGTCACCATGTCACCGGGGGCGGCTGATGGTGGGCTGTCCTATGCGGCTATCTTTAAAAAGGCCCGGGACAGTCTCGCACACGACTTCGGGACGGTGGGAGTTAGAATGCGCCTCGCCCAGACGGGAGCTCGAGTCCTCGAGTTCCCTGGGGCTGAAGGTGCTAAGACGGCGGACTCTTTCGCCGAGAAGCTGCGGGGAATTTTTACAGCCACTGATGGTGTCAAGATCGCCAGGCCCACCAAGTGCGCAGAATTGCGCATTTCGGGCCTGGACGACTCCATAACGGCCGAGGATGTCCGTGTTGCAGTAAGAGAGAAGACGGGTTGCAACACAGACAACATTAGGGTCGGCACCATCCGCCCCGGTCCAGGAGGACTTGGCGCAGTGTGGGTCAGCTGTCCCGTAGCGTCGGCCAAAATGTTGGGCGACGCCGGCAGGCTGCTCATCGGTTTCGTGAGCGCTAGGATCACAGTCCTGGCGGCGAGACCGATGAGGTGTTACAAATGCCTGGCATCGGGGCACACACGCGCCAAGTGCGTCAGTTGTTTCGACTGCAGCGGATTATGTTTCCGCTGCGGTCGACCGGGGCACAAGGCGGCAGATTGTTCTGCTGCCCCTCACTGCCCCGCGTGTGCGGCGGGTAACAAACCCGCCAATCACCAGATTGGGCAGGGGGGTTGCAAACCTCCCCGCAGTTCTCGGCAGGCGTCAGGGGCTAGCCAGTCGGCCCAGGCTGCTTCTGACGTCGTTCGTGCGTCTATACCGTCGCCCATGGAGGAGGCTGTAGAGACGGTCGAGTAATGGCCCAAGTCTCCAACCTCCTAGTCCAGACTAACCTGAACCACTGTGCCGCGGCGCAGGACCTTTTTCTGCAAACCATGGCACAGTGGTCGATCGGTGTTGCCGTAGCCGCGGAACCCTATTATGTTCCTCCCCGTCCAAACTGGTTGGGTGACCGGGACGGTTCCGTGGCAGTCGTCGGCTCCACGGCGGCTCATTCCCCGCCCTTGTCGCTAAGAGACAAGGGCACTGGATATGTTGCTGCCGAGTGGGGGGGGATCACTGTATATGGTGTATACTTCTCCCCCAACCGGAGTTTGAACGACTTCGAGGTTTTCCTTAACAACTTGGAAACCTCGATGCGGCGTCTAACGTCTGGGCACGTCTTAGTGCTGGGGGACTTCAACGCAAAGTCCATTGCGTGGGGTTCTCCCAGGACGGACGCTAGGGGCGAGGCCGTAGAGGAGTGGGCGGCCTCGGTGGGCCTCTGTTTACTAAACAGGGGCTCCACCAACACGTGCGTGCGACAGCAGGGAGGGTCGATAGTGGACCTTTCGTTCGCTACCCCTGCCCTCGCCGCACGAGTAAGGAACTGGCGTGTTCTGGAAGAGGTTGAGACGCTCTCGGATCATCTCTATATCCGATTTGAGCTCTCCCGCTCCCAGGGCCCCAGTAGGGGTCACGCGGCGCGGCGTTCTTCTCGCTTTCCGCGGTGGGCTATAGCCAAACTGA
The DNA here is from genome assembly GCA_949316085.1 of Hypercompe scribonia. Lineage (NCBI taxonomy): Eukaryota > Metazoa > Arthropoda > Insecta > Lepidoptera > Erebidae > Hypercompe > Hypercompe scribonia. Next base: position 9,279,275 of record OX438997.1, read on the forward strand.
ATAGGGACCTACTGGAGGAGGCAGCCATTGTTCACTCTTGGCTGTCTCCGCAGGCTCCCATCGAGGAGGTCGACATGGGGGCTGGTCGTTTCCGCGATGCGATTACGCAAATCTGCGATGCGGCCATGCCCCGCATACGAGGTTATCGGCCTCCACGGAGGGAAGTTTACTGGTGGTCCCAGGAGTTGGCGGACCTCCGCGCGGCCTGTACTCGTGCCCGGAGGTCCTACACCCGTGGTCGGCGGCGACACCGCGAAGAGGGCGGGGAAGACCAGCTTCATGAGGAGTACCGAGAGGCGCGGAAAACTCTGAAGCTGGCCATCAGCCGCGCCAAGGAAATTAAGCGTAAGGAGATGCTGGAGGGTCTCGATCGTGACCCCTGGGGTCGCCCTTATCGTGCGGCGCGACAAAAGCTCCGCACGTCGGGCCCCCCCCTTACAGAGACACTCCAGCCCAGCTTCCTGCGGGATGTGGTCGAGGGCCTTTTCCCGCAGCGGGTGGATCACACACCCCCGTCGATGGTCTTCATGGCCAGAGACGACGGGGGGATCGAGGACAATATTCCGCCCGTTAGGGAATCGGAGGTGGGGGCGGTTGTTCTACGGATTCGCTCTAAGAACACCGCCCCTGGGCCAGATGGGATACCTGCCCGAGTATTGGCACGATCCCTCGACCACATGTCGAACCGCCTCAGGGAGGTCTTGGACGCTAGCTTGTCGTCCGGACGCTTCCCTGAGTGCTGGAAAAGCGGGAAGCTGGTCCTATTAAGGAAGCCGGGACGGCTTACCGATTCGGTGGCGGCCTATAGGCCCATTGTGTTGCTGGACGAGGCGGGTAAACTGTTTGAGAGGATACTCTCTGCCCGCATCGTCCGGCACCTCTGCGAGGTGGGCCCCGATCTGTCGGACGCCCAATTTGGTTTTCGGGCGGGGCGTTCGACGGTCGATGCTGTGCTGCGCCTGAGGGCCGTTACCGAAGAGGCGGTGAGCTGTGGCGGCGTGCTGTTGGCGGTGTCGTTGGACATCGCCAACGCATTTAATAGTCTGCCATTTAGCTGCATCAGGGAAGCACTCCACTACCACGGGGTGCCCGAGTACCTGAGGCGGCTTGTGGCAGACTATCTTGAGGAGCGTACCGTCGTGTACGAGGACCGAGATGGTATTCTGAGGCGGCGGCCCATGTCGTGCGGTGTTCCACAGGGGTCCGTCCTCGGACCACTCCTGTGGAATATGGGATACGACTGGGCCCTTCGAGGTCGTCTTCCCCCCGGGCTGGGCGTAATTTGTTACGCCGATGACACATTGGTCACGGCCCGGGGGGCGAACTTTCAAGAGGCGGCGCGTCTGGCCACCGTGGGAGTCTCTTTGGTGGTCGGGCGCATTGAGGCGCTGGGTTTACGGGTGGCCCTAGATAAGACGGAAGCCCTTTTGTTTCATGGGCCCCGTCGTGGTCCACCCCCCGGTGCCTCTATCGTTGTCAATTCGGTCCTCGTACCGATTAAGGCCCAGATGAAGTATCTGGGCCTAATCCTCGACGGCAGGTGGCTCTTCGACGAGCACTTCCGACAGCTTACTCCAAAGCTGGTCGGCGCTGCTTCTGCTCTTGGGCGACTTCTGCCCAATTTGGGTGGAGCCAGCGTCGCGACGAGACGGTTATACACGGGGGTTGTTCGATCAATGGCGCTGTATGGTGCACCGGTGTGGGCGGCGGCTCTGACCGCCCAGAATAGGGCTCGCCTCTGGCGCCCTCAGAGGATATTGGCGGTTAGAGCCATACGCGGTTACCGCACCGTATCGACGGAGGCGGCGTGCGCCCTGGCCGGAACTCCCCCGTGGGATTTGGAGGCGGAAGTGCTCGCCGAAGTTTATCGGCGGACGGCTGACTTCCGGGCGGGTAGCGGCATACGGCCCCCGCCCGAGGAAATACGCGAGTGGCGTGAGGCCGCTCGTCGAGCCACGATGGCTCGTTGGTCATTCCGGTTGGAGACTCCGCGTGCTGGCTTTGCCCTCGTGGAGGCTCTCCGGCCGGTCATCACCGAGTGGGCAGGACGGCAGCACGGGACCCTTTCCTTCCGACTGACGCAGGTCCTTTCCGGGCATGGTTGCTTCGGGAAGTATCTGCACTCGGTCGCCAGGAGGGAATTGAGTCCCGCCTGTTACCACTGCGACTGCAGTGAGGACTCGGCTCAGCACACGCTAGCGGTTTGTTCCGCCTGGGCGGCGCAGCGTGGGGTCCTCACTGCAGTTATTGGAGGAGATCTCTCGCTACCGGCCGTCATACGCTCCATGGCCGGTAGCGACAGTTGTTTTACCGCGGTCGCAACCTTCTGCGAAGACGTAATTTCGCGGAAGGAGGCGGCGGAGAAGGCCCGGGAGGACGATATCCACTCGGACCCAATTCGCCGCCGGCGAGCCGGGCGGCGGAGGCGCGCATACCAGCGCCTCATGCCGCCTTGAGTGTGGCCGCGGGTGGACGGGACGGGTTTTCCCCTCCACCCGCTATAATGGCCAGCCGCGAGGAGGCGACGTCCGCGTGTGCCGTACGTCGCCTATGTAGAGAGTTTATCCGCAGATGGTGCCCGCTTTGGCGGGCAGGCGCTAGGAGGGATCTGGATGTCGTAATAGCAGCGGTTCCCGGATCCCTCCTGTCTCAGGCGCAGAGTGGCACACCGTGTGGTTTTAGTCGGTCCGATTCCGACACACCACCCCGCCGTAAACCCCGGTGGGGTGACGGCCCGAGGGGGTTTCCACACGTTAAAAAAAAAAAAAAAAAAAAAAAAAAAACCAGAGCCTGTGCTATGGTAACTAGACTGCTGTTAGACATACTTATATGATGTACTCCTGGCCGATTTCGGCCATGGTGGTCAGTCTCAACGGAGACCAACCAGCTACGCAGGAGATGTTATAGCGTACAACTGTGTGCGCAAACACAGGTGCACTCTCTGTTCCCGCACTCTCACAATCCGACGGGACAGCTATCTGACACGACCGGGGAGAGATCAGGCGCAGAACCGACAGATTTATGTGCTCTCCGCAGCACGGGGGTTAAGACCCCGACTTCACAATTGCGTTTTGTTACTAAGTATGTCTATAATTAGAAAAACTCAATAACAGCCGTTGCCCGATTCGGGAATCGAACCTGAGACCTCCTGTTCAGCAGTCGCACACACTAACCGCTAGTCCAACGAGGCATACTTCATCATCATCTTAACATCAACAGCCTTTTACAGTCCACTGCTGGACATAGGTCTCTCCTTAGCAAGGAGGTTTTGGCCTACTATACCACGTTGGCCAGACGGGTTGGAATAGGGTTTGTTCCAAGTTTTCCTTCTCTTTGTAATGATGTTGTCTTGTGTACTTTGTTCCCTTAATCGCCTTTTATGACACCCACGGGATGAATAGGGGTGGTAACACTGTGTATTCTTAATCCGTCAACACACGGACAGGCATACTTATGTATTATTAGATATATATATCAAGGTCGTCATACAATTATTTGTTCTGGGTGAGAATCGAATCAGTTTAGCAATCAGAATCATTCACCAATAGACCAATAGGTCAGTCAAAGGTGATTCTAGTGGTTTTCTCCACCATCAGTCAAAAGGAGAAGGAAGTGCTTACCTGTGGTTCATGTCTCTTCGCTCGCTGTACTGGCGCGGCGGCCGACTCCGAACCCTGGGAGGCTGTGTCCGCTGATGATGATGTGGATTCTGGTGATAATTCAAATATGGTAAAATTTTTGTATGCCCAGCTGTGTAAATACTGACAAATTATATATATGAGAAGGAATTTATTTATTTTTTAAGGAGCGATGTAATTGTAATTTTTCCCGTAGACGTAATCGCGGTTATGCGGGAGCCAGTATGTGATGTTTGCATGACGGCCAAGCTTAGACACCCTACTCTAGGGAGGACACGGATTTCAAGGTTATATATCGGAGAAAGCTAGTTTGTCAAATCAGCTAGCAAAAAAAGTTGCGCAAATCAGCCAGCCAGCAGTTTATTTTGCATTAAATTCGTTTAGTTTAAAATACCTGATCTATTTGATTGGTGTGGCGCTTCCTGCTTGAACGACGTCTCTCTCTCGCACGCCGGCTCTTGTTCCCTGCAACAAACAAAATATAATGTGAAAATACCAGCCAAGTTTGATAACATTCGATAAAAGCTATTGTATCTTCCTCTGAGCCAAAACAACCCGCTTCAAGTCTACTACGATACTGTTGAACTTGGATATTGTTCGTGGAGCGGTTGCTGCCAGACCTCCACAAGTACAAGATATCAACGTTCTTTCGAGAGACTGTTATTGGACTTTCAAGGGGTCCGAGAGCTTGACGTATTATCGGATGTACAAAATACAAATAGAAACTGACACAAATAAATGAGATTGAACAGCTTACAAGGTGAGATGAAAGGACCATGTTTCGGTACGTATGGCTCGGTTCGACACAAGTGGCACTATAGTTTAACAGAATACCAGTTTTAAGCATTTCTTTTGTTGATTTTCACCAAGTAGTTCAGGTTACCACCACATCTCTTTCTAATAACTGCCTCGGTGGTGCAGTAGTAGTGATTGTGACTATGGTCTTAGGTCCGATTCCCGGATCAGATCAAACGTTTGTATGATTAGCACATATTTGTTTCGGAGTTTGGGTGTTTTCTATGTATGATATGTATGTATTTACAAAAAAGGGTACAAGTATTCTATCAGTCAATTTAGTTATCATAGTACAAACTCTGCTTAATTTAAAGCTAGATGGCGCTGTGTGTCAGGAAGGCAGTCGCAAAGAGCCGTTACTCGCTTGTGACTTAGTTGCTAGTGTCCATGGACGACGGTAGTCACTTATCATCGTTGCTTCCTATTCCATATCATATTTAGAATTGTCCGTGTAGTGACGGATTAAGAATACATAGTGTTACCACCCCTATTCATCCCGTGGGTGTCTTAAAAGAAGACTAAGTGACCAAGTATACAAGACAACATCATTACAAAGAGAAGGAAAACTTGAAACAAACCCTATTCCAGCCCGTCTGGCGAGCGTAGACGAGTGGGTTAAAACTTCCTCGCTAAGGAGAGGCCTATGTCCTCCAATGTATGAGGCTGTGGTGATTTCTACATAAAGTGCAAACAAAAGAAATACTACAGCGCCATCTACCGAAGACACATTGAACTACGGAGCAACTACAAATCCTGTATCGCGATATAGGAATTCTAGCAACAATATACACAATATCCAAACATCAACCGTTTGCCCGCCAGGTTAGCTTTTCCTCCCTTTGTGTTGGAGGCACATGATACCCCTTCCTCCACATTAAATAAACAAATTTGTACAACAAACAAACAAACTATATATATCCGCCTTTTGTTAGTAATTTCGGCTTGATACGAGTAGGTAAGCAATGTGGGTTGTTTTAAGTACTGTGTGATATATGAAAATTTGGAGGACAGTCATTCATCAATCACCTCTCCTTAGCAAGGAGGTTTCGGCCTACCTATACCTCGCTGGCCAGATGTGTTGGTATAGTTTATTTTAATTTTTCTTTCTCTTTGTAGTGATGTTGTCTTGTGATCCCTTAGTCGCCTCTTACAACATCCAAGAATAGGGGTGGTGATCACCACACAGTCATTAATGAGCTATAAATTTAAAAATTATCTGACAAGAATTTACGAGTACGTCTTTTTGTTGCTGTGTGGTGCTAAGTCCATACAATGATAGTTGTATGTTGATCGAGAAAAAAAAGCAATCAAAACTCGAGAGTCACGCGACCTCTAATTACTTTTATAATATAAAGTATATCATAACGTCCGAGTAACAAAATTTTGCCGTTTAATAACTATGCTATTACCGTCCAGTTTCGTACTAATACTTTTCATGTGGGTCACACAAATTACAAGTATTCCGTTTGCATATTAGCTGAAAAAATATGCCTTGGCACATCGTGTACAGTTATTTTTAAAGAAAAATGTACATGTATACATATACCTACACATCTAAGAAGAGGAGCAGAGGCGTATTGAACATCCACATTTTGGATCCATCCACAATCCCACTTTAGGGAGTACTTAGGCAAATTACAAGCGCATTGCAAGTAGATAGAAAAGAAAGTAAGATAAAGACTATTGCTTACACGGATGAACATGATAATATGTTTTTTTGGTGACAAGGGTAAACGAACTAACGGGTAAGTAATTACCACCTCTCATGGAAACATAACACCCCTTCGGGGATACAGATGTGAATGTATAAGTCTCCATATTTAAGAACCTTTTCATCAACATACTGAAAATGAAATAGCTTTGTAATGTAAACATATATATGCCCATTGATGTAGGGGTGACAGTTATCGTGGTAACTGTGTAAGCCTAACACTGTCACAATGACTGTCATGGCTCTTTCGTCACCAAGCGAGGGGGTGAGTGCGAGACGGGAAGCCCATTGTTGCAGGGGTGACAGCTATCGTGGTAACTGTGCGAGCCTTACTTTACCACGATGACTGTCATGCCTTTTACGTCCCCAAACTGAACGCGCATCTCACTAGGCCGCTATAGTGTGGGTTACCATACTGCATTGTCTGTATTTGTAAAGAGTATGGCGACCACAACTCTTGGATTCTATTCATGCTTTCTATCAGGCAGAGTAGAGTCACTCTGGCAGGTCTTAAGATAGAAAAAAAAAACACCAGCTCTTGGTGTAAATGGTGAGGAGGTATACTCTTTTCTGTAATGCTATAACACTCCAGAATAAGACATCTGAAAGTGATCGACAAAGAACCAATTTCGAGCGCTGTCAGAGTCCTCAGAGTAGAGATACCGTGATTACGGTACACTCCTGAGGTTGAATGACCACGATAGTGTCCTCGAAGAATTGGAGACCTGAACGGAATTTCACCAAGAAAAGGCCTTGTAAGATAACACTTATTTCATGCTTCAACTACTTTAGAATGATGCGGTTGTAGCTTTTGGCAGCGTGTTGTGGTTGTGACCTTAACCCAGTTAGAGGGGAAATGCGGTTTTAATCTAATTGATTGCAACAACAGTCGTGGGTTCGATACTTACTTTGCATGTGTTAATATGCTTAATTTCAGAGCGTGGACTCGAAGAAAATTGGGACAAGAAAACAATGATAATGATGAACACATCACAGTCTTGGGGAACCAGACAGATCGTGATCAGAGCCGGTGGAACATCGAAAAGTCAGAATAAAGACATGTGTACATTAAAACAAAAACTTCACAATATCACTTTGCATTTCCGGTTCTGATGGGAGCTCTTTATCATGGGGTTATAAGAACTCAATGACAATGTTCTCCTAGCAGCCAGTCTGATTTAGTTCGGTTAGTGCACAGGTGTGGGTGCAAACACAGATGCAGTCTGTTCCTTCATTCTCACAATACAATGTGACGGCTATACGACACGACCGGCAGGAAACCAGGTGCAGGACGCCGGTTTTACGTGCTCTACGAGACACGGAGGTTAAGACACCAACTTCCAAACTCCTTGTTCTTATTAAGCATTTCTAGAATCAGAAAAACTCGATAAAAAAATTCTGGTCTGACCCAAGAATCGAACCCGAGAACCCTTTTTTTTTTAACGTGTGGAAATCCCCTCGGGCCGTCACCCCACCGGGGTTTAAGGCGGGGTGGTGTGTCGGAATAGGATCGACTAAAATCACACGGTGTGCCATTCTGCGCCTGACATAGGAGGGATCCGGGAACAACTGCTATTACGACATCCAGGAACCCGAGAAACCTAGATCAGCAGTTAGATACGCTAACTGCTAGACTCAATACATGGTCCCAGGCAGGTCTGTATTTAACCATAGCTTTCAGTGATTTCCTTTCTAGGGTACACCTTGTTTCCTGGCTACTGGTACCTGAGACGGCGCGCGGTTTTTGGTCGGTTCGAGTTCGACATAACCACCAGTAGGTGGTATCCGGGAGGATTTCCGCTCAGAAAAAAAAGAAAAAAAAGAAAAGGGTAACGTGCAGTAATAACCAAACTTGGCTGGTGTACTCAGCACTCAGATTAACTGGTCCACATCTAATGGAGCATTATAATCAATTAAAATGACCTGGATAGATAATACGTACTCGATTTAATAATCGAATAAATTATCGATTTATTTCAATTGGAAATTATCACATTTGATGCACAAACAAAGGAGTTATTCATTAAATCATTAGTATGTTATTATGTTCGAACTATCTCGTTGGACTAGCGGTTAGCGTATGCGTACCGATCAAAAGGTCTAGCGTTCGATTCCTGGGTCGGGTCAAAAAAGTGTTACTGAGTTTTTCTGTATACAAATATACTTAATTACGGCCTGAAGTTTGGAAGTTGGGGTATTAACCCCCCTACCTCGAAAAGTACATAGAGCCGAGTAGAGTAGCTTGGAGACGTAAAATGCATGACAGTCATCGTGGCACTGTAAGGCTCACACACTTCCCACAATGACTGTCAGCTCTGCATCAATGACCCTTAGGTCTCGCAATCACCAACGAAACACGACAGCACGGATGCTATCGCTCTAGGTTGGTCTTCTGTTTCCGTTTTTGCTGAAATCAGCATGACTCTACTACGAGTTGGGCAGTTTGGCAAAGGAAAGAAGTATCCGCATTTCAACAATGTTAAGAGAAACTCATAACTTAATACATTAAGATAAGAATATGTATAACAATATTGTTGCTTTCATATTCGCGCGTATGCGCAAAGATAACCCCTAGCCGGTTATCTACATATCAGTAGGTATAAACAATAAATACTGGCTTAAGTTGTTGCTGAGCGCGTAACTCGGGAACGGCTGCACCCATTTGCCTAATACTTTAGCGGTAAGATAATAATAACCTGTCATCTGCCATCAAAAGAATACACCTGCACGACTGGCCTAGTGGTTTAAGCGGTCGCCACGCCGCTCTCCACCTCGTTGAGTGTTGTGGATTCAAATCCTACATGGGACAACACTTTGTGTGATCCACAGATTGTTGTTCTGAGTCTGGGTGTTCTTCATGTCCGTTTCTTGTATGTTTGTAAAGTCCCTCGCGATAGGATTTATTCCTAAGGAGGGCGTTGTCTTTTTAAAAAAAAAAACAAAAAACAATACCTATATGTAATAAATATAATACATGCACACTATTTGAATGTTTTCTATGTATAATATGTATGTATTTACAAAAACAAAGTATATAAGCATTCTATCAGTCAGTCTAGTTATCATAGCACAAGCTCAGCTTAGTTTGGAACTAGGTGACGTTGTGTGTCAAATGTGCGAAATATTTATTTATTTATTTTATTATATATAAATGAAACCCAGACAAAACAAATGGTCGTATTTATCACATTATTTTTGTGTGTTTTAACTATATAGTTTTAAATTCTCTCAGATGTGGTGTTGAGAGCCGACTCAGAGAGCAAACTAATTCATCAACAGCCTTTAACACTCCATAGCTGGGCTTACTATACTACGCTGGCAAGACGGGTTGGCATCAAGTTCCAAAGATGGTGCCCGTGTTAGAGAGCAGTTGTTAGAAGGGGTCCGGAGATCGTATTTACAGATGCTCCCGGATCCCTCCTATCTCAGGCGCAGAGTAGCACATAATGTGATTTTAGTCGGTCTGATTCTGACACACCACCCCACCGCAAACCCCGGTGGGGTGACGGCCCGAGGGGCAAAAAGGATTGTATCAAGTTACCCTTCTCTTTGCAGTGATGTTGTTCAGCAGAATTCGGCTTAGTCGCTTCTTCTGACGCCATGGGATGAATAGGGGTGGTAAGGTAGTCGTAAGAGGCGACTAAGGGAAGAAACTGTTCAGGAAAATATCATTAGAAAGAGAAGGAAAACTTGAAACGAACCCTATTCCAACCTGTCTGGCTAGCGTGGTATAGGCCAAAAACTCCTTTCTAAGAAGAGGCCTATGTCCAGCAGTGGACTGTAAAAGGCTGTTGATGATGATGATGATGACGACATTTTGTATTATTAATCCGTCACCACACAGATTAATACTTAAGTCTTCGCGTTTACTAATCAATATATAAACATTAATATTGTGGCCAATTATAATCGTATTAATTATTTACTTTGTATGTGCGTTAAGTCCAGTGCAATGAGGTATGTCCGTGTGGTGACAGATAAGAATGCAGTGTGTCATCACCGGTATTCACCCGGTGGGTGTCGTAAGAGCGAAGAGAAGGAAAACTTGACATACACAATATAGGCGCATGGAAGTAGTCTCAAAAATTGCCTCGTTTTTGCAACAGTTTTCCTTCATGCTCCGTTTTTATCTTCTTCTTCTCAGCCAAAAGACTTCCACTGCTGGATATAGGCCTCCCCCAAAGTTCTCCACAATAGCCGGTCTCGTGCCACCCGCCTCCAGCAGCTACCCGCGACCTTTACAGGTCGTCGGATCACCTTGTGGGGGGCCTACCAACGCTGCGTTTCCCAGTACGCGGTCGCCACTCCAGAACTTTTTTATCTAGCATATATAAAACCTTCCTCTATGAATGCATTATCTAATACAAAAAGATTTTTTCAACTTGATCAAGTAGTTGCCGAGAGTAGTGTTCAAACAGCCAATCAAAGAAACTCGTAGGCTTTACTTATAATATTAGAATAGATAAAGAATTAAAAGACACCAGAAATCAATGTACATACGATAATCTGCCGTCTGACCTAAATACGACAAATTCTGGGCGACACGAGCTGATTATAAATAATAGACCATATTTACAGAATGCATACGTTTAAATATATACCTTAGTAAATAAATGTTTAAGTATAAATTAGCTCGGCCATACGGACAGATTAAGAACACGGAGTACCACCACCTCGTTTCGTGTCGTGAGTGTCGTCAGTCAACTTGGGAGCAAACTACACAGGACTAAACACAGCAAAGAGAAGGAAAACTTGAAATGAACCCTTTATGTGGTGTGTTCAAAATTTCCCTTCGAAGGAGAGGCATATGTCCAGCAGTGGACTATTAAAGGTTGTTAATAATGATGAACCCTGATGAAGAAATAGCTCAGGACGCGTTGAATCTTTATTTAGGACTCTTTGGGTCTTCTTTCACTCTGCCATCCGTCAGTTGGCGGCCTAGTAAGATGCTTTTTCACGCCTTTAACGTCTCCAACGTTAAAGGCATGACAGTCATCTTGGCATTGTATTGTACACGCTTGCCACGACAACTGTCACCGCTGCATCAAAGGGATCAGTATTAATATGAGAAATTTAAGGGTCTGTAATTCTTTGAAATTTGGTGAGACGGTGGTAGAAAAACTTATTGATTGTCTATTTAAAGACAAAGTTATAAACTATACAATAACCAGTTACGATCTTTAGGAGTACCGCGTGAACAAACCCTAGTCATTCTAAAGAAAATAGTTTGTTCATCAATAATTTCGTACGACGTTTACAAAGAAATTCACCCTCTCACAAAAACACATTTGTTTGTAAATTTGTTAAGGGTTGTTTTACCCACTCGATATTTCTACAAAGCTAATAAAATTTCCATACACGAGCAAGTTGTAAGACATTGATTATACTATAACGTAACCAAGTTATTGAAAAAGTTGAGAATAGATTTTTTTTCTTAGTCCAGCCGCATGTTTTTGCTGTTGTAGCGTTTATGTGGCAACACTGTTTTTGACGACGCCACTTTTTATAAAGCCCTTGGAGACAAATACTGTGAATATTGGTACCACCTGAATAGTAAATTCCTATTAAGTTTATACTGTGTTTAATTTACCCATTCGAGTGGTAGATGCATCCGATAAAAATATATTGTGGAGTACACAAACATAGTATCTCCCAAACTGTGTAACATAATTTCTTTCGCTCTCCCGAAAAGTAGGAGTCTTGAAAAGGAACTGAAATAATAAAGACGGGGAAGCGAGCGCCGTTTGTTTTGAGCATCAGCATTTGAGGTCGGCTGTAAACCTAACCATACACCGTACGGTGTACCTGACAGGTTTACCTGCACCGTTACAACTGTAAGGTAAGCTTGAGGACATACATGCACAGTTGTGCAACATACATGCGTCGGTTTACTTGTAAAGCTCAACCTATATATATATTAAGAACCTGCTAAAGTGACTCTACTCTGCCTGATGTAAGCATGAATAAAATCCAAGAGTTGTGATCACCATACTCATTGCAAATGCGGACAATGCCGTATGGTGATCCACATTATGGCGCCGTTGTGAGATGCTTTTTCACACCCCGCTTGGGGACGTAAAAGGCATGAAAGTCATCGTGACAGTATAAGGCTTACACAGTTACCACGATAACTATCACCCCTACATCAATGGGCCTCCGGTCTCACACTCACCAACGAAACATGACAACACGGATGCTGGCGCTTTAGGTTGGTCTTCTGTGGGAGGGTATTACTGCCCCGGTCGAGCCGGCCTGCTAGTGCTGAAATCAGCGTGGCTCTACTACCTAGCATACCTTAAATCTACTATGACATGGCTAAACTTCGAAATACAAGGAGTGACTGCCATCAGGCCTTCACAATCCACGTACTAGACTGCAGACCTGTCGGAAGACTTGCCGGACGTTTTAGGATTCCAAGTACCCGTAACGATTGCCATAGATGTTCACATGGCATCTGAGACCGACTGCTTAGCGTGCTTTCCGGACATGGAGGGGTCTAGATATGTTAAGAAATGGTCGCTGAAAAACTAACCTGGTTAGAATTGCTTAACTTTGCAATGTATTAACTTACTCGGTTACCACTTAGTCACGAGCCCTTCTCGTATTTATACACGTACATAAAAGACTATTATTATAGGAGTCGCTCTGAGTTACACCAGTCCAGCTCTTAATCAGCCGCTATAAATGATGAGGGGGGAATTTTCCTCATTTACCTATTGGTAAATATGTTACATGAATATAATTCGTTTTAAATATAAGTTCATTAATGTTTCTAGTGAAGCAGGAACAAGTTTAAACCCTGAACAAAGGCTAGGCTAGGTTATAATTTTACTTTATTACGAACTGAAGCGTGAAGTGTACCGATGCGGACAATTTAAATCCTTGATCTTGTAACCAACTCGACCTAGATAGCAACGTAGACAGAAAATAAATAAATAACATGAATTTGAGTCTAATTATTGGCAAGAAATCTATTTTTGTTATGGTGTTAGCGCGTCTTTTATCGAAATTTATTTATTTTTAAATTTTATGCACTTTTACACATCTGCGGATATAATGTCCAGTGTATTATATTCTATAATCTGGTCAGGTCAGATGCCAGATGCCAGATCTGGTCAGGTCAGATGCCAGATGCCAGATCTGGTCAGATCAGATGCTAGATGCCAGATCTGGTCAGATGCCAGAGCCTGTGCTATGGTAAGGAGACTGCTGATAATGATACATATTATACCAGGTGCTGTTACTTGCGAGTTCGTTTGTGTTGAACATTCTTTTTGGTCTAGAGGTTAGTGTATGTCTATGAAAAATTCTTGAGTTGGAATCCCTGCTCGCGCGAGAATTGTTTTTCTGATTAAACTGTTTTATAACAACCCGAAGTTTGGCAGTTGTGTTCTTAACCTCAGCCTCAGAGAGCACGTAAAGTCATTGCTCCTGCACCTAATTTCTTATCCTTAGAGTTTGGACTGCAAAACAATAGTCAATTTGAGGTACAAACATATGATTACTGACCATAGACAATAAATAGGTATATATGTTTCTTAGTCTGTTTATACAGACTGACTGGTGAGATAACTTCAATATTTGAGGACGTGATAGTATGTGAACATATATCATGAAATAAAATAATATAAAAACGAAATATTAAATAACTTCTTAGTAAACTTCGTAAACAGTACACCGAGAGCCCAGTATTTAACTGCGGAATGCTTGGACACCGCGCGGACTTATTTTTTAGAGACATTTCGATAAAAAATAAGCACCTATTTTTTTTATATCAAGTTAACGAGATTCGAGTACCGAGTACTCTCCATAAGTATTGAAGGTATCTCACCAGTCACAGTGTATATATACATATATAAATAAAATTGGAGTGTCTGTTTGTAATATTGAAATAACCGCTTTTTACTACATGCATATGAATATACATATGATACATACACCAAAATATTTTTTACAATTTTCGCCAGTCTGTTTGTTCCGGCTAATCTCTGGAACGGCTGGACCGATTTCGAATTCATTTTCACTGACAGATAGCTGATGTTATAGGAAAAAACTTGGGCTACTTACATTTTAAAATTTTGTTATTATAAAAAAATTCCACACAGAAGAAGTCGCGGGAAACAGCTAGTTCTCCTATAAATTATAATGAAACTACACCAACTTATTGTTCTTCCTACATCACCTAATGGACTGGTAGAGAATGCCATAGGCATTAAGTCGACCAATGCAGTAACAGTGCATGATATATTAAATAACTAAATAACTATACGCTTGTACTACCATTATCAACAACCTTTAACAGCTGGACTTAGACCTCTCCTTTGAAAGGATGTTTTGAGTTCCTATATTATGCTGGTCAGACGGGTTGTCATAGGGTTCTGTTCAAGTTTTGACACACCACTCGCCGTAAACCCCGCTGGGTGACGACCCGAGGGGGTTTCTAAATGTTAAATAAAAAAAAAAAGGTTTTGTTCAAGTTTTCCTTCTCATTGCAGTGATGTCCTGCGTAGTTTGTTATCTAAGTCGTCTATTACGCCAACAACGTGATATTGTGCTTTCTTAAACCATCACCACACCGTAGACACATATAGACATCAACAGTTCTTGGACATAGGCCTCTCCTTAGAAAGGAGGCTTTGGCCTACAAACGTTCATAATAAGAGAATAGTTACATTGTAAACATGCACTTTTATGATTTTATAAAACTTGTCAAATTGTAAACATTTTATGAGTCAATAAATTATTATCATCCAATATATATGCAATATATACAGTTGGCCTAGTAGTTTAAGCGATCACTACTCCTCTCCCTACTATGTTGAGTGTTGTGGGTTCAAACCTCACATGGGACAACACTTTGTGTTATCCATAAAGTGTTGTTCTGAATTTGCATGTTCTTTGTGTCCGTTTCGTGTATGTTTGTAAAAAAACATATTTTCTTCATATTGCTTTGTTTTCATATAAATATTCTTTTAAGCATACTCTCAATTTTTCTCCATCTGTTAACCGAAGCTCAGTGAAGGCAACAAAGGAGATGCTTGCCATCAGTTTTCTTTAAGGCAGTTGTATCACTGTGAAATATGCTGTTCTAACATAAAGTTATGAGGTTTACTACACTTCTGCCCACCCCTTCAGGAGTAAAGAGTATAATTGTTAGACTATACTGATGGCGTAGTGGCTTAATGTGTTTTCCATTGTACTGAGCGTTGTGGGTTTAATCCCCATATAGGAAAACACATGATTCAGAAATTGTTGTTCTGAGACTGGGTGTTCTTGTGTCTGTTTCATGTATGTTTGTGAAGTTCTCTATGGTAGAGAATGTATTCCTAACGGAAGAAGTCTTTAAAAATAAGAAAAGAAAATCTTATAAAAAAAAAATATCGTTTAGAATGTAGAATATCAGTTGTAACATAATATTTGTAATTTACAAGTTTAATTTAATTCAGATTATTTTATTTAAATTTTATACATATTTAGTTAATAAAGACCTTATGTTGTGTACATATTACAGGAATCTTTTATAATAGACAGTAAATGTGTCACTATGACAATGATGATGGTGACAATTAATCAACATACATGGGAATGACCTCAATGATTGAACTGCCTGACATTGTGACCAGGTTAGGAGCCATTTTTGGCCCACAAACTTGATTAAATACTCTTTTAAGAATATGTTCACCATAGATAATTTAATTTTTTTTACAGCCATGGTACAAAGTTAGCCTGCACATGTAAAAAGTTTTTATGTCATATGAAGAATTTGAAAGTGCAACAGAAGAAATAACAATTTTATTCATTCTTCTGTTAGTGTCTTTATTTTTACAATATAATACTTTAAACATCTTTTTTGCGTAAATTAATTGAGTATCTGTATTTAATTACAAAATTTATTTTTAAAAATTACTATTACCATACTATAAGATCTCTTTCGTGTTATTTTAAATATTCAGATAAGAATAATAAGTCTTATCCTAAAAAAATTATTGCGCCAAAAGTACGTAAATTTTTTTTTTTGGAGTAGTATCTTATCGACTATTTTTCTTTGTTATTTTTGAAATAAAAAAAAAACAGGCTACCTTGAATTTAATAATTCATGGTCAATACTACATTACTTTTAAAATGAAAGGTTTAATTGACGATAAAATCTATTGTGGAAACAGCAAATTTTGCGCTTATTATAATTAGTTACGAAAGGTTATTAAACGTAATTATCGATTAAATACAACAATATTTATAGGGAAATCTCAAGATGAGTGATGCGCAATGTATACGCAGATATCCGTAAATCACATCTGAATCGTGATTCACAACAGTTTTACATAGAAAACTGGAAAAGAACCCGAAAATAATAACTAAAATTAATAAGACCTAACGTTAGAAAGGAATGGATATGGTTATCCGTCCACTTTGAAAAGATTGCGACGTACAGCAGTCGACGCATTGTTACGTCACTTTCACACGCGGCCGGATAATAGGCAAGAGAGACAGGGAAGAGCTTCGGCAATCCCACCCACTTATAATCGATTTTTATTCAACAGAAGACATATTTTCTTCGATATAAACACTTATTTAGAAATATAACACAATTTCTCTTTTATAAAGACCATCTAAACGTATGCTAGTGTTAAAAAACCACCAAATACTCACCGTAAAAATTTTCACTAGTCGTCCCGTCTGACAAGGAACAAATTTAGATATGCTCGAAAATCACACAATAAACACTGTATACGTGAAGCTTTATGCTGAATATAATTTATATATTTTTTTCCAAAGCTAGGGTGTCGTCCTTCAACGAAAGTCGCGACATATTTTTTACGTTTCCCAGTAATTTTTAACTAGGGACTAACATCGATCGCGAAGCCATGACAGATACATTTTCAACTAAATGAAGTTGGTTGCGGTCGCTCAGCTGACGGACGAGTTTTTTTCTAGTCAAAGCAGTGAAGTGAGCCGTGCTCGGACCACGGAGGTTACTGACCTGTTATGCAGTGTATATAATTATGGAACTGCAAAAGTTTTGCAGTTGACATTCTTATTTTGAGAATAAAATTGTCGGAAAATATTTTTTACAAATAACTAACACTATCCTAGAATAATATATACTCATTCGTTTATATTTTTTTGTATTTTTCATTCAGAATTGTTCCCTCGTAAAAAGTCATGGAAACCCTTTTCGTATGACATAGACATTAGCAATATTTTTTTTCTATTACTTAATTGCGTTTATGTAAATAAGTTTTTTCGTAATGCATTGTGTGTGTTTTGTAAAATTTCTGCTTGTCTAGCTAAATTTACTACTTCAACTTTTAAAAAATCACGTCAGTCAACAAAGAACGCTGACAAACTACAAGCAGTTCACAAACCACCCAATAGATGGAGTTAGTGTTTTACACATACGGTCGGTCGGTGTGTCGGTAATGGCGGTAAATGTTTATGTTATTTTGATGTATAAATTATACTACTGTAAAATTTCATCTAAATTTGTACATTAGGGCTTGGAGTGGAAGAGTAACAAAAATCCATACATTATATAACATTCATCAGTATTGTGTATTATATCCTCGTTACCATAGTACAGGCTCTGTCTAGTTTAGGAGTAGCCGTATAAGAGATGTGTGATGTTATTACCAACCACCTCCCAAGAACGTCTGTAATTTAGGGAGTCACAACCATTCATTGTTTTCAAGTCTTTATTGTTTATTATTCAAACACAAAATACTCACCATGTTATAGCATGAGGCCAGTCTAGCTGCACTCTGTGTGGCGCCACTAGCGACATCTTGAATTCGTTTCTGTCAGCCACTCTCTCCAAGTTTTCAATTCACATTAACAACTCTTTTTAGAGTTAGCCATTTTTAATGTAATAACAGTTTTATAAAGATTGCTATATATTTGTGATTAAATGAATACGTCGATTGAAGGGTCGTACCTGTAACAAAATAAAAAATATTTTAATTACAGTAACATTCAATTCATTATTCGTGTGGTGACGTTTTAAGAGTAACGCATTACATTTGTGGAGAGACGTGTGTCATATCCCTCCGACGCAAAGGGAGGATCCTCCGACCAGGCGAGGTGATCATACCTGGCGGGCCACGGCCCAACGGTTGATGTTGGGATATTGCATATATGCTAATTGCCACGCGAATCTCTATATTGCGATACAAGTCGATTTGGTCCATCCTGGGAATCTAACACGAGCCCTCAAGCACAGCAGTAGCATAGGCTACCACTGCATCACCAAAGGAGTCATTTAATCAATTTCTTTTCGGTTGATTTCAAATCTGCTTGCTAAGGAGATATATGTCCAGCAGTGGACTATTATTGTCTGTTGATGGTGATGATAATGATGATTTAAAATGCTCTGATCAAAGTTTATAATTTAGCATATAACGTAGAAATGTCTAATGTGTTTGGTGTTTCATGACCGTCTAAGCTATAAATAGATTTACAGGTATATAATTGCAGATGCGTATCCTATTACCCGCTCAAGGACATAACCTCATAATCACACTTCAAATCCATCAAGTTATTTGGGACAAAACATATGTCTGAGACGCTTGTAACTATTTCTTACATCCAGCAGGTGACTCCTACGCGAAACAGAAATACACACGACTACAAATAAAATACTTTAAACCGTTGACGTTGTACATAGACAAAATGGCGAACTGTCAAATTATTTTAGCGGGAATTGTTTTGCGTGTAACAGTTTTATTGACCGAGTATCGACGAAACGATTAAAATGTTACATAAAATCTATTTTCAGTGATTAATATGAATAGAAAATCACATTTATGTAGCTAATAACATCGTATCATTTTAAAATGTAGTTTTTAAAGAGCGCAGGATATATTTTTTAATAGCAGATACTACACTAGGAGGTAGGAGTAAACACTGTCACGTAAATATTAAATTTAAGATGAAGCAGAAGTTCATTTCCCTTTTTAAATTTTATCATTATTTATGGCCTGCCAAAGTTTCTCTGCTCTGCCTGATAGAAAGCACGAACAGAATTTAGTGGTTGTCACCATACTTATTGCGACTGCATACAATGCAGTATGGTGACCCACACTATGGCAGTCTAGTGAGATGCTTTTTCACACCCCACTTAAAGGACCCGGGATCATAGTTCGACTGCATGGTTGACCTAGTTGTTTAAGCGGTCGTCACGCCGCTCTCTACTGAACTGAGTGTATTGGGTTCAAACCCAACATGGGATAAAACTTTGTGTGATTCTTAAATATTTATTCTGAGTCTGGGTGTTCTTTGTGTCCCTTCCTTGTATGTTTGTAAAGTTCTCCACGACACTGGATTTATTTCTAGTGCAAACGTTGTCTTTAAAAAAAAACACAAAATAGTGGGAAGGAAATACGTACTTCGCTCATTCGATGAAAAGCAAAGAAAGAAATATTTAACATCGATTTTATGTCAAGCCATTGCATCATTCTGGACGAACCGGCACATGTGTTATGGCTCCCACATTCCTTTTAAGATATACTATAAACATAATGTATAATAACTTAGAAGTATGATCGGTCTTGCTCAGGAGAGGACTCCAGCAGTGAACTGTTAAAAGTTATTGATGCTGTGTGATGTGATAGAAATAACGTCTGATAAATGATAGAAGTACGTAAGATACGTACAGCGGAAGATTGCTGTAGTGCTAAGAAAAGTGTAAGTATTAAAGATATAATAGATTGCCGATTGGTCAGACATAATGGAGGACTTTAATCAACAGGGGAAGAAATGTTACGGGACAGTGCCACAAGAACCTGCCAAATTGACTGTCTCTGCCTGATGAAAATCATAAATAAAATCCAAGAGCTGTGGTTATCATACTCCTTGCAAACGCAGACAATGGTGACCCACACTATGGCGACCTAGTGAGATGCTTTTTCACGCCTCACTTGGCAATGTAAAAGGCGTGACAGTCATCAAGGAAGTGTAAGGCTCACACAGTTATCATGATAACTATCACCCTTACAACAATGGGCCTTCGGTCTCGCACTCACCAACGAAACACGACAGCACGGAAGCTGTCGCTTTAGGGTGGTCATCATTGAGAGGGTAGTACTGCCCCGGTCGAGCCGGTTCGTTCGTGCTGAAATCAGCGTGGTTCTACTACCTAAGACTACGTAATTTAAGGCATGTATGTCAAAACAACAATGGTTAAAGAATGGATATAATGTGGTTTATTATTTGGTTCTTTAAATAACTACAAGAATCCGTGGCAGAGACATATTTCGGCACGAATAAGTCGGCTTCACGCAGATGATACCGTGGGTTCAAGTAAATATATATAAAAAAGATAAATCCAACCATTTAATATCCAACTATGTTTACTTTACACATTAATAATATACCTTTTATACATATTCATACCCACACATGTGTAGAATATAACAGTACTAATTTCCATGACAAAACAATGCTTTTGTCTGGTCATGGGATTTAAGATTTTTGTTACTAACTCAAAATGATGACAATACTTTAAGTACCATTCTATAAACCAACTTTGCCACATCTTTGGCAATCACAAAATCTATATGATTAAACTCCTTGTGAGGTATCTTATAAATATCTTTAATATTCTTTAGTTTACTTCTTAAGATCTCAACATCGACAGGATCTGCTAACCAATCAGACTCGGCACAGAACATCCAAATTGGTGTTTGGATATTATCTAAATTGTAACTAGGAGCTAACATTGTGCCATACTTCTCAGAATTCTCCATGCTGCCGTAGTCAAAATGGCGAAAATCTTCATTTATCAAACCCTGTCCATAATGGACAAGCTGCTTCATAGATGCTCCAGAAGGCATGTGTGAAAAAATCACCGGCAGATTGCTTATATTCAACTGAGCCAAATCAAAACCATATGATAGGAACATCCAATTACCACAAATAATATCCGCCAGCATACCCGAACCACAGATCAGCTTCTTTAGCAATCTGGTCAGTTTCCCATCGGGTAAAAATTCGTTTTGACCTGCACTCTTTGACACTGCTTGTAACAGCGAAGCTCCAGGTGCCATAAGACGGATCAATGGCGAACGGACTTTGGTCATAAAAGCCACAGGTGACAACGCAGCCATCAGAGACACTTTTTTATTGTACTCCGGCTTTTCAGATGCCATGACAAAAAATGCCGTCGTACCTTGAGAATGTCCAACATACTTCAATGAAGTTTTATTTGTAGCATCCAGGATATAATCTATCATCGTTGGAAGGTCATGAACGCCAATTTCATGCCAAGAGAAGTCCCAAAACGCTGCATCAGATGGAGAGAGACTGATATGACTTCGGGATACTTTGTTACCGCGAGCGTTACCCAGCCAAACGTCGTAATCATGCTGTGCTAATAAATAAGCAAGGGCACTTTCAGGGCCAGCTACGATGAAATCATCAGCACTACCGAGTAATCCATGCATTAGAAGCACAGGATCTCTGGACCCAAGCATCCGGTACAACGACAACACGTAGCCATCTTTAGTTATTACTTCATGCAGTTCATAATCACGACCATATTTGGTGACGAGTTGTTCAAAGTTAAGGTATACATCTTCATTTTTCAATCCGTTGTTGTAGGTAGCGAGGAATTCGTCTGCAACTTGCGCGTTACTCAAATGGTTGGTGTAAGACGGAAGTTCTATTGAACGTAGAATGCTGGCCAGTTTGGTAGGAGATTTAGTTACAGTGAGTGATGGAACTGTCAAACTGTCGTTTGAATGTGTTGTCGAGGATCTGATGACATGTGGAGTCTTTGCAAGTTCATGTTCCAGGTCCACCGTAGTTTCTACGATTGAAGGAAATAAATTCGATAATATTTGTCCGTTACAGCATTTCAGCAAAACGTAAGTGAAGAAGATCTTTTGGATCATTATGCACGTTTGTCTTCGGTGAGAATGCAACAGCGACTGAACTGGGATAATTGTGTTCAAAGTTATTATTCTATTATAACTATGGTAGTTACGTCATTTTGCTTTTCTATTATTATAATGGTATTATTATAGATTTGAATGAGTATACTCGTAGATGATTGATGTTCACACAGTTTTATCATTGCTAATGGCTTTTGCTATGGTTTTATGGGTCATAGTGTGATGTTGAATAACCTTTATCTGAAATTAGAGTTATACTTCAAAAGAATAATGTCCAATCTTACTTTAGGGTGATATTTGATATTGATAAGTGAAGCTTCAGAGAATGCCTAACATTTTTTTACTATTGTTTATAGTTATTTCTGAAGTTGTTTACACAACATGCGAGAATGTCTAGGAAGTAAATAATAGAGCGAAGAGTCAGGAGAATAGACACGATTATTCACTGAAGTCTATTTTGTAAGTCATCTTACAGTCTACTAGAAAGAGGGTACGAATGTTTTGGCAATAGAGAGTTTGACTTACAGGTATGCGACCCTGACCTCCCCTTATTGCTTACCCCACAATCCTCCCAGTAACAGATATAATTTCCTTTCTATTTCCTACCTTTTGTCCAAACTTTGCTATATATATTTACGAAAATTTATAAAATACTTGCTCCAAGTAGGTGACAAAATCATCGACGCTAAACTAAACTGCTGGGGCTACAAACTCGAGATTTAAACAGCTCACGTTTTTTAAGTTGTAATAAATTGCACCCTCTAAAAAAGGATTTTTGGCGATTTCACCAGTATGGAGGTAAAAATTGCTTATTTTATAGTTAGAAAAATTAAATAAGAAATGAAAACGTGTGAGTAACCGACATCTCAATTACACACGTGTGTATGAGTTTCAAATCAAGTATTAAGAAAATGGCGACACGATACGTTAGCGGCTCCATCTATTTAGAATGTATGAAAATATGTACCCACTGCAATGATTCGGATAACAAAACAATTAAACAACGACATGCTGAACCATGCCTTTAATCTCTTCCTACCTACTTTCTTAGATCATTGATACGGTTTCTTGTCTATAAATAAAATAGTGTCCAACTGTTGACCACTCGCTTTGTTTTCACTGTGTGTCAGCTGTGCTGTGACAGTATAAACACTTGTTGTGCTTGTTTTGTAGTGCGACACTCCGTCTCGACAAAGTAATAAAATCAAATCAGAATCAAGAAATAAGATGTAAATGTATTTTAATCTCCGCGTTTCTTAAAATATAACACCAAAGCAAATTTAAAACATGATAAAACGATAATTTTCTGGATGACATATTTGTCATATTATCTTAGACAAAGAAGTCACTACGAAAACATATCTGAGATCAAATGAATCGCATAGTTCGAATTAATTGCATAAATGACAAACGGCCGTATAACAAGATGGCCGAACTCTAAGTGACATTTTAATATCTATTTTCTGAGAAATAGTTAAGGGTCAATCAACTGACACGGTATTTTAAAATAAATTTTATTACCATGAATAATTTATTTGATGCATAATTCATTGATTTATTTAAATCTTTGAACGGAAATCGTTGTTTTTCTGAGATAGACATAATTTTAGAAATTTTTATTTAAAAAATATCTCGTAAACATATTAACTTATTTCTCATCTTCCTGCCAAAGTGTCCGTTTTAAGGCATTTTTTTTATTTTATTTTTTTATTTTAAGAGCCTGCCAAAGTGACTCTACTCTGCCTGATGGAAAGTATGAATAGAATCCAAAAGTTGTAGTCACCATAGTCATTGCGAATGCTGACAATGTAGTATGGTGACCTAGACTATGGCGGCCTATTAAGATGCTTTTTTACACCTCACTTGGGGACGTAAAAGGCATGACAGTCATCGTAGCATTGTATTGCACATACTTAACACGACAACTGTCACCCTTGCATCAAGGGGCCTCCGGTCAATCTTATCCCCAATTGTGTAAATAGGGTTTTAATAATGTAGTAGCGAGAGGTAGGAGTTCAATTCTCCTCCGTCTGCCTATTTCGGACTTATAAACTTGATTGTATGTATAGTGGATGGGTTCAGGTAACCAGGCTGCTGCGTCGACAGTGTGTATGATAAGCTACTAGGAATTATCATAAATACTTGTTACACATGTCGGTTGTATTGTTTCGTTAAATTTATTTTAAATGTTCCACGACAAGTACGTATACGATGACAATGAGCTTTGGGCCATCAAAACAAAACAAATATTTTTAATATTTAAATATCTATAACACTTATAATAACAAACAATATTATATTTTGATTAGCTATTGTACAATAGTCATTGAGAACAAATTTAGTGCAAACAATGCCCCAAAAAAGCATAAACAAGCTGTTTTTTTTTTAGATAGTTATCACAGGTCAGTCTATCAACAGCATTCGATAGAGATACTCGTTTGAAATAGTTCAGAAGCTGCTTTTTACTTATATACTACTTAAATACAGTATTGGTCAAGTTTCCTGAGCCTTTTTTCCCGTAATAAATCAAGTGACACATAAAATATAAGATGAAGAAAAAAATGAAATGAAAAAAATTACATCGACTAATTTAAATAAAGTCATGGAGCTGATTGAAATACTTTCATATGTCAGGAGGTCAACTAATTACAACCGTGCTGTGGACATTTTTCGCTAAGTGGAAAGTCGGTATCGTAAAGGTGGACGATGACGATGACGAAATACAACCAGTATACTGAATTGTACGAAGTTTTACCACTGACGGCTACGTCTTATGATTATTCAGAATCCCTGGCAATAGTACTTCTTTATATTCCTGATGCATGGACTCCTCAGAAGTGTAGACGATTTCATTATAGCCGGTGCTGAAATTGGACTAGCTTATTCATTATCAGAAGAAAAATATGACGTTAGGTTAGAGAATGCTCATGGGATCAAACAATCCAGAAGACACATCTTCATGTATCCTTCTGAAACTTTTATTGGGATTTTACTTGACACGAAATTGGGGCTTACGGTTTGGCCGCTATAATGGACGTTGTGCTGGATAAAATTAAACGGAAGGAGCTAAGATACATTGAACATTCTTAAGGTACAGTATTTTTTGTCATGACGTCACAGCTTCCTGAATACAACAGTAAAGTTGCCATAATGATCACATTGGCATCTTTGGCTTTCTTAACTGACGCTCAATCTCTCGTCTTGAGTCTCCTAGCACCTGGGACAGCAATGTCAAGAATTCGTATACTTGAGTTTCAATTAGGCGCCATTATACCGAAGATTATTTGCAGAAATGCTGTTTTCTCGCTGACCGGTTTGATTTTACGCAGTTAAATGTGCGTAATTTGCCTATAACTTTTGCTCATTTGCCTCCTGAAGCATCTGTAACAGTTTGTGCATTACAGACAGAATTCATTGTCTAATGGATTACGGCAATTTGACCGTGGGAGCGAAGAAAATTTTCAAATATATGGTAAAAGTACACCCCCTAGTTATGATCTCAGTAATATAGGGACACCTGTTTGGATGTTCTGCGACAGATCAGACTGAATGTCGGCTTGGGAAGAAGTGGATCTTGTAAAGAGTAAACTAAGGAGAGTGGGAGAAGTGTATTATGAACCATTTGGGACATTCATTCACATTGACTTTATATTAGCGAAAAATGTTAAGCCATTAGCGTAAAAGAGGGTGATTAATCTTCTGTGGACATATTGAAGGTTACATGTTTTGTTTAGCAGCTTTTAAAGAGGTCTTAGTGTAGATGTAATGTTTTTTAAGCTGTTCCTCTAGAGCTCCATTATTCATAAGCCCTTTTTGACAGCCTTTAATAGTCCACTGCTGGACATAGGTCTCTCCTTAGAAAGGAGGAAGGAAATATTTGACTTTGCAGTGTTCTTGGCATTAAGAATGGAGTTTATCAGTTTACTTTTATTTAAGAGACTGTATTCTCCGACATTAAGGGTGGAAAATTTAAAAAGAAAAGTACATACATACATAAAATCACGCTTGTGTCCCTGGAGGGGTAGGCTGGGGCATATTAAACGCCCACTTTTCACCAGTGTTTTGGTCCTATGTCATAGGTGGTGAACCTATTGCCAATAATCAGGATGTTTTTTTTTTCTATCTTAAGAGCCTGCCAAAGTGACTACTCTGCCTGATGGCAAGCATGAACCAGTTTTACTCGAATATTAGTAAAGTAATCGGACCTCCGCAACCCCGACGGAATAGAATCCACAAGTTGTGGTCACCATACTCATTGCAAACGCAGACAATGCAGTATGGTGACCCACGCTATGGCGGCCTTGTGAGATGCTTTTTTACACCCCGCTTCGGGACGTAAAAGGCATGACAGTCATCGTGACAGTGTAAGGCTTACACAGTTACCAAGATAACTGTCACCCCTGCATCAATGGGCCTCCGGTCTCACACTCACCAACGAAACACGACAACACGGATGCTGTCGCTTTAGGTTGATCTTCTGTGGGAGGGTAGTACTGCCCCGGTCGAGCCTGTCCGCTCGTGCTGAAATCAGCGTGGCTCTACTACCTAGACAAGTTTTGCTTGCCAGAGCCTCGTCCGTCGTTCAGCAGGTGAGGTTGACTTGGGGCCCTAAGTCGTTGGTGATTTGCCCCCTGTTATTGAATAAAACTGTATTTATAGTCGACTTATAAATAACATAACGCTTATAACAAACATGTGCAGTATTTGACGCATAGTAAATAGGTTATTGACAGACGAAACACAGATATTTAAAGTCTAATATACACTAAGCTAACAATAAGCGACAAATCGATTGTCGATGATTTTCAGCAGAATATATTTTTATTTTAAGATCAATATCGATGAATCATACAAAAGATATGCTGGCTGGATTGGTGATGCCGTGAAAAAAGGGCAGAGTAGTAGTATTCGAAACTGGTGAGCTTGTGCCGAATGTAAAGATAGAAGTAAGATATAGGCTGTTATTTTTCAATTGGTAAATAATATACTACACTAAAATTATATAGGTTAAGGTGTAGAATCACGACAGAGCATTTGAATGGATAGAATTTCTCATTCTTCTTCTTCTCAGTCGAAAGAAGTTCACTGCTGGATATCTTATAAAGCTGATCAGCTTAAATAACTTTTTATTAACACGTGCATTGGTTGTCAATTACTAAATATTTATTGCATTTGTATAAGCTTAAAAAGTCATTTAATTTTGTTAAAACAGTTTAGTGTCTATGGTGTAATTTTCTGTAATTAATTTAAAATCGAAATTATAGATTTATTTTTTTATTATTGTTCGATTATTCCTGTATATACAGTATCTTGTTATTTTTTTTTTTGATAAACTTACATTATAAAACTCAATGTTTTAAAAACCTTGAGTATAGAAAAAAAACACTTTCTTAATGCCCATGGTGTAACGCATATAGCTATTACTTTAATCTAAATAATTCATGTTCCTAAAAGCAAGTAGTATGCCACATACTATACGCCAACCGCGTACACACCCAAGGCAAATTCGTGTAAGTAGTTTGCCAAGCGGATAATCGGGTCATTACTATATTGTTGAAAGAATAACGACTAATAACGCGTTATATTTAAATTAACTGCTCAGGTTCGTGATGAAATCAATATAATAATATCATATACTACACTAATGGAAAAATTAAGGGATCAAAAAAAAATTTCAAATTTTTGGGCAGTTTTTTGAATTTAAGCACTTTCTGGAACAAAAATGTGGGAAGTGGAAGTGACAACTTTTTTTCTCATTTTTAAAAATTTTGAGCTTTTCAGAGCAAAAAACGTGATCCTTTAATTTTTTTCAAAAACTCGATCGAGTAAAACAAAAAAACGGCTGGCTAGATTAATTTGATTTTTGTGGACATATTGAACTGTAAAAGGCACACTTAACATTAGTGGTTTTCTCAATATTTTCGATCCAGCGTTTGATTTTCCAAAAAACCACTAAAAGCCCTTTTTTTGTTGTATTTTCAAATTCATGTGACAAAAAAAAAATTTTGAAAGAAAAGCAATGGCCAGTCGTTAAGGAAAATTTATGTAATTTCTTGAAACCCACCTTTAAATTTCTGTGTGATCATTGGTTGCTGAGATATCGATAATCAAAGACAAAACAATCCTTTTCCATTTGAAAACCGATATCTCGGAGAGAAGTGGGCAAATCAGGGTGTATAAAAAAGCAAATTAAAGCTAAATGAACAAGGTATCCGATCCTTATAGTGGTTAAGCTAAAAAAATTTTTCCACGTCAGTAGACCTAAAAAAAAACTAAAAAAAATTTGAAAATTTTTTTGTTGCTGGGTTTTCTACGATTACTCAAAAACCGCGGAGGCTATAAAATTTTGAAGTTCGAATCCAAAAACTAGACACTTGGAGCTATAATTTCCTTTTTTTTGATTGCCTGTACGACCATTTCTCTCGAAGTTACGGCCTGTTGAAAACTGCCCAAAAATTTAGAATTTTATTTGATCCCTTAATAATTTCCATTACTTAGTGTAATTAAATAAACGATAATGAACACAATACTATCACCACTTCGCAACTGCCTCGGTGGCGCAGCGGTAGTGAATGCGACTGCTGTGCCTGAGGTCTTGAGTTCGATTCCCGGATCGGATCTAATGTTTATTTCGAAGTTTGGGTGTTTTCTATATAAAATATGTATTTATTTACAAAAAAAAAGTATAAAGGTATTCTATCAGTCAGCCTAGTTATCACAGCACAAGCTCTGCTTAGTTTGAAACTAGAACGTCAAATGTCAGGAATATTCAGCAATTTCAGTTAAAAGACACCGACAGCTGCATATTTTCCCCTACACCAAGTTTCACCATAATAATCGGCCCTCTACTGTTTGCATTCAACGGCTTCCCGCCACTTTAATACATCGTAGGACCACCTGGACGTGTACTGATACTCATAATATCTACCACACAACGTCATCTAGTTTCAAAACGAACGAAAACTGGAACGACTGACAGAATGCTTAGAATACACCCATACTTTTATTTGTACATACATTCTGCTGATGAGCTACTCGATTTCGGATGTTACGCAGGAGATATAGTGTACTAGTGTGTGCTCAAAGGTGCACTTTCTGTTCCCTCACTCTCACAATCCAATGAGACGGCTAGCCGACCCGACCGGGGAGAGATAAGGCGTAGGACCGACGCCTTTACGAACTCTCCGAGGCACGGGGGTTAAGACCCTAACTTCCAAATTCCGGGTACAATAATACTCTTTGACCCGGCCCAGAAATGAAACCCGAGACCTTTGAATCGGCGGTTGCACACGCTAAACTGCGCCATCGAGGAATATCACAGTTAATATTAAACTGTGTCACTATCGCAACAAATATTTTGTAAGAATGTTACGAATGCGGCAACACTATCTATTTATACATATTGCAACAATGGCTGTGAGGAATGCAACTCCAGTTCTCCGAGTTTTCTTCACCTGCGATATAAATATGATCGGTTGAAATGATACAATATATTTAGACACACATTCTTGTTGCACGATGACGTGAGCTTATTGAAAAACTAGATATATCCCTTGTGTATTTCTGAAGCAATCGTGTTGATACACCCCCATTGCGAGGGAGCGTTCCTCCTGGAATAGAGGCTCAATTAAGTGTGGGGTCGATTTGAGGAGGACTGGAAATCGCAAGGTTCGGGTCTCACCCAAAACCACGTTGGATGTTAGTGGAATCACCAAGTACCCCATGCTTATTGTGGCGAATTCCACTTTACAGCACAAACAATAATATACAACAGCGTCATCTAGCGAAGATACATCGAACTACGAAGTATGAACGAAACGTATGAATGTACTACGAAGCAACTGCTAATCCTGTATCGCGAAATAGAGATTCGTGTGCCGTGGCCCGCCAGGCATGATCACCACACCTGGTCGGAGGATCTTCCCTTTGTGTCGGAGGGAGATGACACCCGTTCCCTCCACACTTATGACGGCTAAAAATAAAGTAGATTTCTTTCTATGTTACCTCGCTACTTCGTCGTTTATGAATCTACGTTTTTCTTTTATCGGTGTTAAAATATTAGTTTCTATATTGTGCCTAATATACTAAGTAACACACTAGTAATAGTTATATAGTCTGTGGTGTAAATTCGCACCTTTTTCAATGTTTGTCTATTCCTTTTTATACTCTGTGGGCATCATTAAAAGACTGTTGTTGTACTATAAAACTTTTCATTAATTTCAAATAAATTCTACATAATCCAATAACTCTAACAGGTTATGGGCCCAGTATAGCCCTGATAATCGAAGTGAAAGTCAGTGAACATAAAATTACAGTGAAAATTGTGAAAATATCGCACGCCGGTAAAACATAACCTCAAAGTGACTGTTGGTTTTACGGATCGAAAACACTGAACATTACAAATATTGTGTCAAAAATGTCGTCAAGCAATCCTCTCGTAATGATCGAAAAGCTTACTGGTCGGGAAAACTATTCCACATGGAGATTTGCAGTCAAAACATATTTCCAACACGAAGACTTGTGGGACTGTGTTGAACCCGCGCCCGGTGACTCTGTCGACTCAAAACGCGACATAAAAGCAAAATCTAAGATCATCTTACTGGTGGACTCTGTAAACTACGTTCACATTCAAGATGCAAAGTCTGCAAAAGAAGTGTGGGACTGCTTGGCAAGTGCATTCGACGACTCGGGGCTAACACGCCGTGTGGGATTACTTAGAGATCTGTGTACAACAAATCTTACTGGATGTCTAAATGTCGAAGAATACGTGAGCAAAATTATGACCACGGCTCACAAGCTCCGGAACATCGGCTTTAAAGTAGATGACGAGTGGCTCGGGACACTGCTACTATCCGGTCTACCCGAAACATACAAGCCGATGATTATGGGTATAGAAAGCTCTGGTATGAAAATAACTGCTGACTCAGTTAAGTCAAAAATTCTACAAGATGTCAAAATATGTGAAAATGACTCATCTGCATTTGCCGCCAACCATAACTACAAGAATAAGGGTAACAAGAAACAACCTAGAAGAGGCCCGCGCTGCTACAACTGTAATAGATATGGCCATTTTTCTGCGGAGTGTAAGTCGAAATCTTCTAAAAAGAATCAAGAGAGTTCAAGTTATGCCGCTGCTTTCATAGCTTCAACACATAGCCTGGAACAAGATCCTTGGTATATAGACTCTGGCGCTTCTGTACATATGACCAAACATAGAAATCTATTACAACAGGAAAAGGAGCCACTTATCAAAACTATAAAGGTAGCAAATGACAAGTTATTATCAGTTCACAGTACTGGTCAGTTGACATTAGATGTGTGTAATGATAAAAATCAGTACAACAAAATTCTGTTCCAAAATGTTTTGTATGTACCTGAACTGGCAACAAATCTACTATCAGTCAGTCAGATTATAAAGAATGGAGGTCAGGTAAAATTCAACAGTAAAGGCTGTTTAATATTTAATAAAAACAATGTTGTTGTTGCAAGGGCAAGCTTAATCAATAATATGTACAGGCTAGATATGAAAAGTGAACATGCATACATATCTGAAGTTGACAAGCAAGACATGTACCTCTGGCATCAACGCATGGGCCATCTGAATTTTGAAAGTCTGGAAAAATTAATAGATAACACTGAAGGTGTACAGTTGTCTAAGAAAAATAAGAATATTACATGTGTCACCTGCCTGCAAGGAAAACAAACTCGCTTACCTCTAAAACAAAGTGAAACCAGCACTACTAAAGTACTTCAGTTGGTACACTCCGACATCTGCGGTCCGATGGAGACTAGCTCGCTGAGTGGTGCAAGATACTTTATGACCCTAATTGATGACTACTCAAAGAAAGTTTTTGTTTATTTTCTACACAAGAAATCTGATGCATTTGAGAAATTTAAAGAATTCAAGAGCCAAGTGGAGAAACAACTAGAATGTAGTATAAAGTGTCTTCGCTCTGACAACGGTCTTGAATATATGAATGCAAATTTCTGTGAGTTCTTAAAAGCTGCCGGAATTGTTCATCAAACCACCACTCCATATACTCCAGAGCAAAATGGAGTTGCAGAACGCATGAACAGGACATTGGTTGAAAAAGCTAAGTGCTTGTTAATTGACGCCAAATTATCTAAAGGATACTGGGCTGAATCTATACACACTGCTGCTTATCTCATCAATAGATCTCCAATTAAGTCACTGAACTTCAAGACACCAGAAGAAATGTGGTCCGGAAGCAAACCAAATATCAGTCACTTAAGAATATTTGGGTGTGAAGCAATGATTCATCTTCCAAAAGAAAAAAGAAGAAAGTGGGACCCAAAAGCACAAAAAGCAATATTTATTGGCTATTGTGATAATACTAAAGGATTCAGATTTATTATTCCTGGCACCAAAACAGTAATCAAAAGTAGAGATGCAGTTTTTCTTGAAACAACTGTAGAGAGAAATTATGTTTCAGAGGTTTTGATACAGGACAGCACAATGTGTCACTCATCATCCGAATCAACTGATGATGACACATTTGAGAGCTCTAATGACACATTACAATCTGCCACTGCTGACTCTGATCAAGATCAAGGTACTGACAGTGACTACTCACCAAACCAAAAGGTTGAAATACCGTCTCACTCCAATATAACACTGAGACCAAGAAATAAAGAATTATTTTCAAAACAAAAAGATGATGAAGGAAAAGGTTACCTGTGCTGTAGTGAAGATATTCCTGTACCGCTGAACTATAGTGAGGCGATCTCATCACCTGATTCCGAAAAATGGAAATGTTCAATAGAAAAGGAACTAGAATCACATAAGCAAAATGGAACTTGGGTATTGGTAGAAAAGCCTAAAGATGCGAAGCCAATTGGATGCAAATGGGTTTTTCGAGTCAAAGATGAACCAACAGGCCCTCGTTATAAAGCTCGTCTGTGTGCAAAAGGGTATGCACAAAAAGAGGGCATTGATTATGATGATACTTTTTCGCCAACAGTCAGGTATGACTCCATTAGAGTTTTATTGTCCATTGCAGCTCAAGAAAAGTTAGAAATAAGTCAATTTGATGTTACTACTGCTTTTCTGTATGGGGAGCTAAAGGAAAACATCCTGACGACAGCACCTGAGGGACTAGACTGCAATCCTAATATGGTATGTAAGCTTGTAAAATCATTATATGGGTTAAAACAGGCACCCAGGTGCTGGAACACTAAATTCAGCTCAGTTCTCAATAAGTTTGGTTTTGAGAAAAGCAGTGCAGATCAGTGTGTTTATATAGGAACAATAAATGGCTTCAAATGTTACCTGTGCCTGTATGTTGATGATGGACTTCTGTTCTGTAAAAGTAAATCTGCAATAATGGAAGCAATTAGTGAGTTGCAAAAGAACTTTGAAATAAAAGTATACTCTGTGCCAACTAACTTTGTTGGGATGCAAATTGAAAAGCACAATAATTTTATTTTTATTCATCAGTCCAAATACATTGATCAGTTGCTAAAGAAATTCAACATGCAGGATGCTAACCCTAACTGTATACCTGCTGATCCAAATGTGAAGTTGCAGAAGCCTGAGAATGTACTGAAGAAAGATTATCCTTACCGAGAAGCTGTAGGATCACTTGTACATGCAGCAACGGTGAGCAGACCTGATATAATGCTTGCTGTAAACCAGGTGAGTCGATACTTACATTCCCATGATGAACCCCACTGGAACGCTGTAAAGAAAATACTAAAATACCTGAAAGAGACAAAAAGTTATGGATTATGCTATACATCTAACTGTGACAGCACGGATTTAACTGGATACAGCGATTCAGATTTTGCTAATGACTTGGAAAACAGACGCTCAACGACTGGCTATGTTTTTTTTTAAAAGGTGGAGCAGCTGTCACTTGGTCATCACAACGCCAGCCTACTGTGGCCTTATCCACGACAGAAGCCGAATTCATGGCTGCTTGTGCTGCAACTAAAGAGGCTATGTGGCTTAGACAGTTACTCAGTGATTTAGGTGTATTCAGACAAAAATCCGTGTGCATAAACATTGACAATCAGAGTGCAATAAACGTGATTAAAAACAGTGAATTTCATAAGCGATGTAAACACATAGATATTAAGTATAACTTTATAAAAGAAAAATATTATAATAATATAATCAGTCTGAACTATGTACACACTAATAATCAGTATGCTGATATGTTTACTAAAGCCTTGTCTAAAGACAAATTTATATTCATGAGAAATAGTATTGGAATGTCAAAACTAAATTAATTTGTATGTGTGTTGTAGAGTATTAGATAGATTACATTATTTAGAAGTCTAGTAAACTTCTGTTGAACTTTTGTTACTGTATAAAACCGATGAAAGGCTTGAATTTGGTAGGAGTGTTAAAATATTAGTTTCTATATTGTGCCTAATATACTAAGTAACACACTAGTAATAGTTATATAGTCTGTGGTGTAAATTCGCACCTTTTTCAATGTTTGTCTATTCCTTTTTATACTCTGTGGGCATCATTAAAAGACTGTTGTTGTACTATAAAACTTTTCATTAATTTCAAATAAATTCTACATAATCCAATAACTCTAACAATCGGGAAAGGTAAACTTCTTCTTTTTCTTTTATCGGGAAAGGTAAACTTCTTCTTTGCCTTATTTCAAAGTAAAGAATAAATATTTGTCTTTAAAATGTAGCTTCATCTTTGTGACAGATGGCTACGAGACCGACGAAATAACTTTAAACCAACGATTTGATTTTGTGTCACCTACACCTACTACACCTAAATGCACACCTAAAATGTACTTTGTAAGTTCTAAAATGACACTTGTAACAACTGGCATAGAGATCAAACTAGATTTATAGTTCTACCTCTAATCAACAGCATTGAACAGTCTACTGCTGAACATAGGTAGTAGAGCCACGCTGATTTCAGCACAAACGGGCCGGCTCGACTGGGGCAGTACTACCCTCCCACAGAAGACCAACCTAAAGCGACTGCATCCGTGCTGTCGTGTTTCGTTGGTGAGTGCGAGACCGGAGGCCCATTGATGTAAGGGTGACAATTATCGTGGTAACTGTGCGAGCCTTACACTGTCACGATGACTGTTATGCCTTTTACGTCCCCAAGCGGGGTGTGAAAAAGCATCTCAATGGGCCGCCATAGCGTGGGTCACCATACTGCATTGTCATGAGTATCGTGACCACAACTCTTGGATTCTATTCATGCTTTCCATCAGGCAGAGTAGAGTCACTTTGGCAGGCTCTTAATATAGAAAAAAAAAACTAAGCCTCTCCTTAACAAGGAGGTTTTGGCCTACTATACCATGCTGGTCAGACGGGTTTGTATAAAGTTTATTTCAAGTTTTCCTTCTCTTTGCAGAAATGTTGTCTTGCATACTTTGTTCCCTAAGTCGCCCCTCACGACACCCATGGGCAGAGTAGGGGTAGTGACACTCTGTTCTTAATCGGTCACCACTTGGAGAATATTATACTTATAAGATTGCCAAATATATATTGTATTCTAATGCCACCTCTACACTACTCGCGAAGTTGGACGAAGTTCCTCGGCGAAGTACTCTAGAAAGTCGTCC
Organism: Hypercompe scribonia; assembly: GCA_949316085.1. NCBI lineage: Eukaryota > Metazoa > Arthropoda > Insecta > Lepidoptera > Erebidae > Hypercompe > Hypercompe scribonia. Next base: position 9,314,877 of record OX438997.1, read on the forward strand.
GAGGTGAGGTAAAGTTTGACGAGGTATTATTTGTATTCGTCTAACATCGTCCAACTTCGCCAGTAACGTAGAAGAGGCAAAACAGTTTATTTCTTTATAATGTAGATACATTGAAATCAGTCTTACTGTAGATATAGTGTCTAGTTTATTGTTACAATGACAATACCATAAACTAAAGTTACTAACTTCTCTTAGCGTAGGCAGAGATATTTAGAAAAAAAACAATAAAACTTTTAAAAAACCTTATTTCTTTAATAAACTCTTTGTTTGTATCTGTAAGAAGCAAAAAAGTGCCTTAATTTATGGTTCTCTTAAATTAACTGAAATTGCTTTGGCAGCTGACTCCAACGTAAACTTCATGCATTTAGTGGCGTATACACGTGTACAAACTACAGTATACTAGTATTATAGTCGTTAATTGTACGCCATGTTTTATTTTTAACTTTCGATATATTGTCCGTGTGGTGACGGGTTAAGAATACATAGTGTTACCACCCCTATCCATCCCGTGGGTGTAGCAAAAGGCGATTAAGGGAACAAAGTATACAAGACAACATCATTACAAAGAGAAGGAAAACTTGGAACAAACGCTATTCGAACCCGGCTGGCCAGCGTGGTATAGTAGGCCAAAACCTCCTTACTAAGGAGAGGCCTATGTCCAGCAGTGGATTGTAAAAGGCTGTTGATGAATCAATATTGGCAGGCACATTATATGTGAAAAAACGGTAGTAATATATTAAGGAAAGAAGATAGTTGCCGCTCAGAACATTTCTTAGACCCGCATTTTAAAAGACGATTCAAGTATCCATTGAACTCTGATCTTCTGTAATGAATTTTAGGTTCAAATCAAAACTTAAGAGCCATTAGCAGTGATAAGAAGTAAGATAATAAGTTTTACAAATTTCTCTTGTACTGATGCTACGTAAAGATAACAGTGAAACATAAGAGGTTGCCGTCGACGACCGTACTGATATAAATGGTGTTACAGGCGTCGGCGCCATTTTTTAATATTTATTGATATCTCAACTGCAATTTAGTATTGGTGATTTGTGTTTTGTTCAGTGTCTACAAGCTACTTGAGCCTCTGCCTCCTCCCTCTGTTGATAAGTTTAATCTTTCTAGATCTGTTTTCTGCTTTTGTGCTTTATTCAATCAATCAATCTGTTTTAAATCTGCAATAATGTTAAATGTGTACAGTAACTGACAGCCATATATACATAATATTAATTGTCGTAAGTGAGTTGAAATATGAGACGAGACGAGAGAATACGGCTGTGAACAGTAAAGCAACTTCATCATATCATCATCAACAGCCTTTTACAGTCCACTACTGCACATAGACTCCTTAGTAAGGAGGTTTTGGTCTACTATACCACGCTGGCCAGACGGGTTGGAATAGGGATTGTTTCAAGTTTTCCTTCTCTTTGTAATGATGTTGTCTTGCATACTTTGTTCCTATAGTCGCCTTTTACGACACCCACGGGATGAATAGGGGTGGTAGCACTATGTATTCTTAATCCGTTACCACACGGACAGTAAAGCAACGAATTCTGGTTACTTAAAAACGCGCTGAAACTACACTGGTAACATAGTTTACCAATATATTTATAAATAAAGCATTTAGATAGGAAATATTTACGCATCATAGGGTTCGAACAGAAGACGAATCAGACATACTGGGTTACTAGTAAAAGACTACTGTCTAGTTGTGTTTTGTAAAAATCCACGCTATCGCGGACAGTTTATGGTCATAGGAGATGCTAAGCAAACACACTTGCCGCAATATCATCATTATCATCATCATCTCACCCGAGAGACGTCCTCTGCAAGACACAGGCCTATCCAAGGTTCTCCACAATAATTGGTCCTGTCGATTGCCCGCGACCTTCACCAGGTTTTCGGATCACCTCGTACTTGCCTACCTGCGCTGCATCTGTCAATATCGGTATATCGAATTCTCTCATAAAGGTATTTATAAATTTTGGATAGCCTGCCTAACATAATAGAACTTTCTACCTCACAAGGCAAAGACAATGTAAGGTCACCGCGTCTTCAGAAGAGAGTAATAACAAAATGATTATTCTAGGTTATGTAATTGTAGGTGAGTAGCAACTATTTGTTTGTTGAAGTTAAATATTACTCCTTAACGCGACTTTGGTGCTCTTATACTATTATTTCTTTACTATTATTATATTCTGTACACCAAAGGCATTAGCGGACGAGCGCTGGGAGGGGCCCGGATGGCTTATTAACAGCAGTTCCCGGATCCCTTCCATTCTAGGTGCAGAGTGGCACACCGTGTGGTTTTAGTCGGTTCGATTCCGACACACCACCTGCCGTAAACACCGGTGGGGTGACGGCTCGTGGAGGATTTCACACGAATAAAAGAAAGGTTTCGTGTCCTTCTCTTTGTAGTTGACATTTGTGACATCCACGGTATGAATAGGGGTGGTGAAACTTCAGAAATTTCGTATTTTTAATCTGTCACCAGAAGAATTTCTGTACTACAGTATGTGTTGCGCGTTAATATCACAATTTAAGATACCATGACCTATATTTACAACGATGTATATCTATCTCTCTCAAACTTTCAAATATCTAGTATGCATTTTTTCGTTTTAAAAAAACAGAAATTATTACCGACACATGTTGAACCACTTGCCAACGAGATGAACATCTTACACGCGTACGAATTTATCTAATTAGAAATATACTGCACAAATGGTTTAGTGTTTATATCTGCTGCTATGCTTGAGTGTAGAGGTTCGATTCGCAGGTTACAGTATTATTTGTGAGTAATTGCAGATTAGGATGATGTACCCATGCAACGAATTACTATACACACCAAATGGAACCAACTTATTTTCTCCAATTTTTATGGGGTTCTGTAAGAATATTGTCTAGGGCCAAAGTACTCATCAAGACGATCAAACGAACTCAATTTCGATGGGGTTGTGTTTTTTCATTTATTTATTTATTTACACTTTATACACACTTTGTACATCGGCGGACTTAATGCCCAAGGCATTCTCTTCCAATCAACCTTAGGGTGGTGTGGAAATATTGTAAGGGAGGTGCACAGAGGTTACATCAATAATAAAAAAAATATCCTACATAAGTAACCATATGCAAATATAAATATACACAATACATACGTCATAAATACACATATATATTTATTGGATGATTTTAGCGCGGAGTTCCTATGGTTACCTTCTTTTTCCATAATCAGACTCCGGTTATCGAACAGGATCGAACTACTCGTCAATACAAATGAAAAGATCCCATACTCGATGTTGTTGTGTTGTTCCACCACGGACTTCCTGTGGCCACCTTCTAGTTCCATCATCAAACTCCGCTTATCGAATAGGATTGAAGTACTTGTCAAATAATCCCAAACTCGATGGAGTTGTGTCGTTTTGTTACCGTCTTCCTATAGCCACCTTCTAGCTCTAGCATCAGGTCAACTCCACGTGATTATAATCTTGCATTGTCACGCAATTTACATACGTGTGTAGAATTTCAGTTCGATAAAAAACCGAGAAGTGAGTCAAGTTTAACTTGCAAGGATTCATCACAGACACCGTAACAGATAAAATTAAAGTTCTATAAATGGAGATTAATACTATAAGGAACAACGAAAATTCAACGTGAATGTAATAGATATATGATATTTCAATGAAGTCGATAAAGTCGGAAAGTAGCCACAAAAGTGCATTCTCACTTCAAAGGTCCGCAACGCACTTTTGACGCTTGAGGTGCAGATTTGAGGTGACTAGTTTAGCACTTTTTTTCTGTTCGGAAATCCCCCCGGATACCCACCTACTAAGGTGGTTATGTCGGACTCAAACCGACCAAAAACCGCACGCCGTCACAGGTACCAGTAGTCGGGGGACTAGATGTACCCTAGAAAGGAAATCCCTGGGCCTAGTTTATCTCTGATTTCACTATTTCTGAAGTATATTAGACCTCAGCTTCCTCAGAGCGGTCACGGTTGATGATTAGAATAAACCAAAATTACAGCATTCCTTCGTTTCTTTTGCGAACGGACTACAGAAAGAAAACAAACTATAGAAAATTAATCACGTGATCTGATATAGCATTATTACCATTTATAAGTGATTATAAACTATTAGGTCTTACACGGAAGTGATCAATCGCACATCATTACAGTAATATTGCTTGTAATCGTAATAGACTCTTATCGGCATACTTAAAATTTTGACAGCCAACATATTACATTGCGAAGCTCTGGCGTCATTCCAAGATGGCCAATTGTTGCCGGCCAATGTTTATAGCTAGATGTAAAACAGGGAAATTGTAAGAAAGAAAACGAGATCCAGGTTATTTTTGTGTTAAACATTTTAAAGAATGCCTCGTACGTGGAATTAACTTCAGTTATTTTATCCGAATATATTTACTTTTTAATTATTTGCCTATCAAATATCTTGCATTGCAAATTCAGTTGTAATTTTTATAGGCATGTAATCGTATGTAATTTAACGGGCCAGGTTGGTCTAGTGGTAAGTAGTTACCATGGCGAGCAGTCTGAATTATCAACAACCCCAAAGTGAATCGTGCCCTTGAGTATTTACAGTTGCGAAGAGATGTCGCCTCTACGGCAATCCTCTATCCCTTTATCATGGAGAGTGTTGTGACGAACTCTTCCAACTGATCCCATCCTCTCCGTTCCTCTACAGGACAACTCGTGCTGGCCTTGGAAGTCACTGTTTCAGAATAGTAGACATACGCTCTCGAACTCAACGGTTCGGCTCTTCCTTCCTGTGCAAATCAGTTAAAGTCTGGAACTCATTACCAGCGCACGTGTTTGCCTCTCACTACAATCGCGGGTCCTTTAAGCGGGGCATGAAGAAGCATCTCAGTAGGCCGCCATACTGTATTGTCTTCATTCGCAGTGAGTATGGCGACCACCGCACTTGGATTCTATTCATGCTTTCCATCATGGAGAAAAGAGTCACTATGTTTGCCTTGTATGAAAAAAAAACTAAAAGTAGTGGGTTATTTGATGAGCACGATAATTTGTTCTTTATCTAAGAAATAAGTTTCATAGAGATATTTTAAACCCTACTACCAGTACTTTAGCAGACCAGTCACTTGAGCACACATGAATCACAACAAGAGGTTACCGCTGCTCATTAACATATGCAACTCTGCAAGTTGCGTTGTCGATCTTTCAATGCCCCGGAGAGGGTTTGACCTCTGGTAATGTACAGTATGTCTCATGGTTAATAGATGATAGAGGAAACTACTACAGATGTAGTAGAACCATGTGCCATTGACACCCAGAGACACACAATGATCATCATCTTCAGCAACCCGTAGTAGTCCACTGCTGGACATAGGCCTCTCCTTAGAAAGGAGGTTTTAGCCTACTGGACTACGCTGATTCTATAAGATGTGTATCAAGTTTTGTTTTACTTTGCAGTCTAGGCCGCCATAGCGTGGGTCGCCATACTGCATTGTCTTTATTTGCAATGAGTACGGCGACCACCGCTCTTGGATCCTATTCGTGCTTTCCATTAGGCAGAATAGAGTCACTTAGAGTTACTAAAGAAAAAAAAAGTATCTTAGTCGGCTCCTACGTCACTCAAAGGATGAAGAGGGTAGTGACACTCTGTACTCTTAACCCGTCAAACAATGCTGTCTGGTTTAGTAGGACACATCAATGTCTAGTTTTAAAATAGTTTAAAAATTACTAATAAAATCGGTGTACTGAAGAGTATTTTACATCAATGGATACCGATAGCTTTGAATAGTTGCCAGTGGATATTAATATTTTTGTGTCATAAATGTCAATTTTGGATTAATTTATTACTTTGAGGGTATTGAACTAGGTTTCTATACACGTTCGTTAGATATTTTCATAAAAACAGGTGTTTTATACAAGAAAATGAATTGAGTTTACTTTCATGCGTAACATATCGTAGTACTTTTACTCGGCCACGCATTTATGATGTTTTTTAATTTAGTAGGTTTAGATTTGAGCAAGGCCTTTGACACGGTGTACCACAAATGAGAAGACATTTGCCAAGGGCCATCTTTTTATTTGGGTGCGCCGTTATATTTATATCAATATATATATATATAGTGATATATATATATATATCAATATATATATAGTGATATATATATATCAATATATATTTATTATTATTTTTTATATATTTTATATATATTATAATTAACATTTACTTCTTAATTCCTTAGTACCATCATATACTAGGTAGGGATCAGCTGTAAGTATACTAAGACATTTAAAAACTTAGATTTTTTCTTTTTTGTAGAAACTTACCAAAGTGACTCTACTCTGCCTGATGGAAAGCATGAATAGAATCCAAGAGCGGTGGTCGCCGTACTCACTGCGAATGAAGACAGTGCAGTATGGCAACCCACGCTATGGCGGCCTAGTGAGATGCTTTTCCACCCCCCGCTTAAAGGACCCGGGATCGTAGTGGGAGGGAAACACGCGCTGTTAATGAATTCCAGGCTTAAGGCACGGGTAGTAAGAGCCGAACCGTTTAGTTCAGGAGCGTATGTCTACCATTCTGAAACGATGACTTTCAAGGCCAGCACGAGTCGTCCAGATATTTTACGTGTCACGACTGCCATCAGACCACCACAACCCAAGTACTAGTCGATATCGAAGTTCTGTACTAGGATTTTTTTAGGCCTCCAATTATCCATATCAATTACGTCAGATGTTCGTGTGGCGGTCAGAATCGATGACTTAATGACGGAGGAGTCTTAATATGTTAAGGCATGGTGCCCATCCAAAGACTAACCTCGCTAGGATTACTTAACTGTGCAAAGTGTTAAACAATTCGGTTACCACTGAACCACGAACCCCCCTAACTATTTACCCTTTTTTTTGTACTGTGTGGAAATCCCCACGGATACCACCGAAGGGTGGTTATGTTAGACTCGAACGACCAAAAACCACACGTCGTCTCAGGTACAAATAGTCAGTGGACTCGGTGTACCCTCGATGTACCTCGAGCCACCTACGGCTGTAAGTGGCCCCCTCCTGTGTGGAAACCTCATGGTTTCTTTCCTCTCCGCCCCTGACGGAAACCGTACTGGTTATCCGCCAGATCCGGGCCTTCTCTGAAGAAGTGCTTGACGAGGCGCCATGCAATCACTCTTTCATAGAGTTTGCATACCTCGTCTAGCAACGCTATGGGCCGGTAAGCGGATAGTGAGTCCGCTGGGCGCCCCTCCTTTCCCTAATATTTACCCTAACGAATTACAAAAGTCACTGTGATTCCAATTACAATTCACAGATGACGCATCTTTCGTATAAAAAAAATCTATCAGAAAACCACTCAAACATAGGCAAGGTGAAGTAAATTCCTAGAATAATCAATTACATTCAACCGATATAGAACAGTTGCTCCAGATGTCGAACACAAATAATGTTCTACCAAAACAATTGCCAAATGCGTACTGCTTATACACTTAACATCATGCAGTGTCCATAAAATCTAAAATTACAAATTATTAGGTTTTTAAGTTGGTATAAATCGAGGTATATTTATTCATTTTCTAACAACTGCGCGGATTGCATATCGACATAGTGGTTTAAGGCGTTACCTCGCCACTCCTGCGCATTGATCATTCTGTGTGATCATTTTATTTGAATATAGGTATTCTTTGTGTCTGTTTCACGTATATTTGTAAGGTTCCCGCGTCACAGGATCCATTTCTAGATGACTTCAAGTTCTAACGAAAGGTTCTATAGAGATATTTCGACAGTACATGGTGATAAAGAATTCAATTATTTCTTTCTCTTCTACTACTCGACACAACATCCCAATAAAAATTCAATCAGGCTCGTTTTAGGAGTATCCTGCCAAAACTTTATGCAGTATTATAAAAATAAAATTTCGGACATCTGAGACACAACGCCATCTAGTCCTAAACTAAACAGAGCTTGTACTATGGGTACTACAGAACTTGAGACGCTCTCGGATCACCTCTACATTCGATTTGAGCTCTCCCGGATCCAGGACCCCAGTAGGGGTCACGCGGCGCGGCGTCCTTTTCGCTTTCCGCGGTGGGCTGTAGCCAAATTGAATAGGGACCTACTAGAGGAGGCAGCCATTATTCACTCTTGGCTGTCTCCGCAGGCTCCGACCGAGGAGGTCGACATGGGGGCTGGTCGTTTCCGCGATGCGATTACGCAAATCTGCGATGCGGCCATGCCCCGCATCCGAGGTTATCGGCCTCCACGGAAGGAGGTTTACTGGTGGTCCCAGGAGTTGGCGGACCTCCGCGCGGCCTGTACTCGTGCCCGGAGGTCCTACACTTGTAGTCGGCGGCGACACCGTGAAGAAGGCGGGGAGGACCAGCTACATGAGGAGTACCGAGAGGCGCGGAAAACTCTGAAGCTGGCCATCAGCCGCGCCAAAGAAATTAAGCGTAAGGAGATGCTGGAGGGTCTCGATCGTGACCCCTGGGGTCGCCCTTATCGTGCGGCGCGACAAAAGCTCCGCACGTCGGGCCCCCCCCTTACAGAGACACTCCAGCCTAGCTTCCTGCGGGAAGTGGTCGAGGGCCTGTTCCCGCAGCGGGTGGAACACACACCCCCTTCATGGTCGGAGACGACGGGGGAACGAGGACGATGTTCCGCCCGTCAGGGAATCGGAGGTAGGGGCGGTTGTTCTACGGATCCGCTCTAAGAACACCGCCCCGGGCCGGACGGGATACCTGCCCGAGTGCTGGCCCGAGCCTTCGAACACATGTCCTGGGAGGTCCTGGACGCTAGCTTGGCATCCGGACGCTTCCCTGAGTGCTGGAAAAGCGGGAAGTTGGTCCTATTGAGGAAGCCGGGACGGCCAGCCGAATCGGTAGCGGCCTATAGGCCCATCGTGATGCTGGACGAGGCGGGTAAACTGTTTGAGAGGATACTCTCTGCCCGCATCGTCCGGCACCTCTGCCCCGATCTGTCGGACGCCCAATTTGGTTTTCGGGCGGGGCGTTCGACGGTCGATGCCGTGTTGCGCCTGAGGGCCGTTACCGAAGAGGCGGTGAGCTGTGGCGGCGTGCTGTTGGCGGTGTCGTTGGACATCGCCAACGCATTTAATAGTCTGCCATTTAGCTGCATCAGGGAAGCACTCCACTAGCATGGGGTGCCAAAGTACCTGAGGCGGCTTGTGGCAGACTATCTTGAGGAGCGTACCGTCATGTATGAGCACCGAGATGGTGTTCTGAGGCGGCAGCTCATGTCGTGCGGTGTTCCACAGGGGTCTGTCCTCGGACCACTCCTGTGGAACATGGGATACGACTGGGCCCTTCGAGGTCGTCTTCGCCCCGGGCTGGGCGTAATTTGTTACGCAGATGACACATTGGTCACGGCCCGGGGGATGAACTTTCAAGAGGCGGCGCGCCTGGCCACCACGGGTGTCTCTCTGGTGGTCGGGCGAATTGAGGCGCTGGGTTTGCGGGTGGCCCTGGACAAGACGGAGGCCCTTTTGTTCCATGGGCCCCGTCGTGGTCCACCCTCCGGCGCCTCCATCGTGGTCAATTCGGTCCTCGTACCGGTTCAGGCCCAGATGAAGTATCTGGGCCTGATCCTCGACGGCAGGTGGCTCTTCGACGAGCACTTCCGACAGCTTTCTCCAAAGCTGGTCGGCGCTGCTTATGCCCTTGGGAGACTTTTGCCCAATCTGGGTGGAGCTAGCGTCATGACGAGACGGCTATACACGGGGGTTGTCCGGTCAATGGCGCTGTATGGTGCACCGGCGTGGGCGGCGTCTCTGACCGCCCAGAATAGGGCTCGCCTCTGGCGCCCTCAGAGGATATTGGCGGTTAGAGCCATACGCGGTTACCGCACCGTATCGACGGAGGCGGCGTGCGCCTTGGCCGGAACTCCCCCGTGGGATTTGGAGGCGGAAGTGCTCGCCGAAGTTTATCGGCGGACGGTTGACTTCCGGGCGGGTAGCGGCATACGGCCCCCGCCCGAAGAGATACGCGAGTGGCGAGAGGCCGCTCCTCGAGCCACAATGGCTCGTTGGTCGTCCCGGCTGGAGGCTCCACGTGCTGGCTTTGCCGCCGTGGAGGCTCTCCAGCCGGTCATCGCCGAGTGGGCAGGGCGGCAGCACGGGACCCTTTCCTTCCGACCGACGCAGGTCCTTTCCGGGCACGGTTGCTTCGGGAAGTATCTGTACTCGGTCGCCAGGAGAGAATTGAGTCCCGCCTGTCACCACTGCGACTGCGGTGAGGACTCGGCTCAGCACACGCTAGCGGTTTGTTCCGCCTGGGCGGCGCAGCGTGGGGTCCTCACTGCAGTTATTGGAGGAGATCTCTCGCTATCGGCCGTCATACGCTCCATGGCCGGTAGCGACAGTTGTTTTACCGCGGTCGCAACCTTCTGCGAAGACGTAATTTCGCGGAAGGAGGCGGCGGAGAAGGCCCGGGAGGACGATATCCACTCGGACCCAATTCACCGCCCGCGAGCCGGGCGGCGGAGGCACGCATACCAGCGCCTCATGCCGCCTTGAGTGTGGCCGCGGGTGGACGGGACGGGTTTTCCCCTCCATCCGCTATAGTGGCCAGCCGCGAGGAGGTGACGTGCGCGTGTGCCGTACGTCGCCTATATAAAGAGTTTATCCGCAGATGGTGCCCGCTTTGGCGAGCAGGCGCTAGGAGGGATCTGGATGTCGTAATAGCAGCGGTTCCCGGATCCCTCCTATCTCAGGCGCAGAGTGGCACACCGTGTGGTTTTAGTCGGTCTGATTCCGACACACCACCCCGCCGTAAACCCCGGTGGTGTGACGGCCCGAGGGGGTTTCCACACGTTAAAAAAAAAAAAATGGGTACTACAGAACTGATATATAGAAAACACCTAAACTCTAAAACACATATTTGCAGATCATACAAACAGGTAATAGAGCCACGCTGATTTCAGCACGAGCGGTCCGGCTCGACCGGGGCAGTACTACCCTCCCACAGAAGACCAACCTAAAGCGACAGCATCCTTGTTGTCGTGTTTCGTTAGTGAGTGTGAGACCGGAGGCCCATTAATGCAGGGGTGACAGTTATCGTGGTAACTGTGTAAGCCTTACACTACCACGATGACTGTCATGCCTTTTACGTCCCCAAGCGGGGTGTGAAAAGCATCTCACAAGGCCGCCTTAGTGTGGGTCACCATACTGCATTGTCTGCATTTGCAATGAGTATGGTGACCACAACTCTTGGATTCTATTCATGCTTTCCATCAGGCAGAGTAGAGTCACTTTGGCAGGCTCTTAGTACAGAAAAAAAAAGACAATAACTCCGACCTGGGAATAGAACCCAACACCGCGGTCACATACGCTACCACTGCGTCACCGAGTATTATGCAAATACTGTCTACAACATATGTTCGATATCGAGAGCAAGACATTCCGATCAAAGAGTGCAGTGCATACTAACACCTTGCGAAATAATCTTGTTTTACACTAAAAATATAAATGTTTAACGCTTGGATTTGTTATTGGCAACTCGCCTGTTTATTTATCAGATATTTTAAACAATGTGTTGTACAGACTGAACGTCTGGGTGTTACAATATCTTTGGGTTTAAACCTGCATTTTATAATACTTAGTCATTATGTATTCGAAACTTTACCTAAAATAGAAGTTAAAATATAGTTACGGTAAAATATGGCGGTAGAGGAACAGTTTTTCTATATGTTCAACAGAAAGACAGGATTGATTACCACCATGTACCGCCGAAATATCTACCTATAGCTTTTTTTAGAACTCGAAGGTAACTAGAAATATGTCCTGTAACGCGGGAACTTCACAAACAGTGCAAGAAACGGACATGAAAAACACCTCTCACAGACTCAGAACAACAATTTGCAGATCACACAAAGTGTTGTACCATATGGGGACCGAATCCACAATACTAGGAACAGTGGCAACGAGGTTACCACTTACTACCAACCACTATGCGAATATGCCATCTGTATAGCCATTGGAGAATGAAGAATCTCGATAAGTTCTATTTAAACATGTAATAATTAGTAATTTTAGTTTTCCATGGACACTGCATGATATTACGTGTACGAATATAACTTGCAAGTATTTAACAATTGTTTTGGTGGAACATTATTTGTGCTCGACATCTAGAGCAACTATTATGGTTGGCAGGCCGCGACCCAACGCGGAATTCCAGCTTCAAATTGGGAATTCTGATATCACGATACAAAATCAACACTTACTTCACCTTTCAGTGCGTCTTCGATAGATGGCGCTGATTTTTTTGAATATTGAAACACAAAACAATTACTCAAAACATGTTATACGCTTGTTCACGTGCACACATGATATAAATACATTCTGGATATCACACACCTGCGTGCTCCCTCAGCTAGTTTTTTATCTATTATTAAGCGTTTGTTCCTAGTAAAACACCAGAGTGACAAACCACTGAAGATCCATCACACAGGAGTACACCTAGTTGAAGCTCAGAGTCGACTCGCCCATTATTCCATATCAATTCTTAGCACTAACTTCGTGAACTCTTCGCTCAGAATAAATCAGGATGTCCATAAACTGTTTACATTGAAAAAAGAAGGTACGTTATACACACACACACACACATATACATATGTATACATCATGTATAGAATCATCAAATTGATAATAGGTACGCTTTATTTTAAAGTCGTTACAGTGTACTAATAAACACATGTACATATGTGAATATGCACGTATATACGTGTATTTTATGTATTTAATTTTATGTATGTACTATATATGTTCATTGACTGTGTAACCTCTGTGCACGTCGCTTAAAATATGACTGGAAAATAATGCCTTGGGCATTAAGTCCGCCCATGTGCGTGAAGTGTACAAAATTCAAAATAAAAGTAAAGTAATTTGGCATTGATTTGATACTAATTTTGTAAAATTACCGAAACAAAGATCACATATTTCTGACTGTTGAGTTATGGTTATACCGTAAAAAAACTAAGTCTGACCATTTTTAAATACGTATAAGCAATTGGAATAACGATTGCCGAGATTTCACAGTGCGGTTTCAGAGAAATTTTCTCCCTAGAACAATCCCGTTATGGAATGAGCTCCCTGCCGAGGTTTTCCCTGGAAACTACAGTATGGGGCTCTTCAAGAAGGGGGTAAATAGGTTTTAAAGGGTCGGCAACGCGCACGTGATGCCCCTGGTGCCGCAGGCGTTCATAGGCTGCGGTAACCGCTTACCATCAGGCGGGCCGTATGCTTGTTTGCCACCGTCGTGGTATAAAAAAAAAAAAAAAGACGGTCTCGAGTCACGCGTAGTGTAGATCGCCTACATACCAGGTAGAGTAAGGATTGAGGCAAGATGACTGGCAGAAGTTGGATGCGACAAGCTCAAAATATAAGCCCAGCAGTGAACTGTGATGATGATGAATTGTAACAATTTGATCCACATCTGCTGATGATTTAAATATATAGATTTTCACCCAAAGTTCGTTGTAACTACAATGCGTCAGCTTCAGCGAATGACCGGCCATGTTTGCTCAGTTCCCAATGTTAAAATAGCTGTTGAAACTGTGTTACAGTGCACTGAACTTAACAAAATTCATCCTAATTTCATTGTTTTTATTTTATTTCATTGCGTTTTTAGTGACATCAATGATAAGTCGTCTTCCTGTGTTTTGTACGATGTTATTTGAAGCCGGCGCAATGTGTAGCATGAGTTATGGTTTTGGTTGGTTTGTTTTATTGGGTCTTTAGAATGTACTCGTATAATATTTTGACACATCTCGCACAGGGCTACCCCAAGAGCCTGTACTATGGTAACCAGACTACTGATTAACATATGTGTAACTTACACATTGTAATATTTCTACATACAGACACGAAATAATTCTGGTTAGCACAAAGTATTTGTCCTGGATGGGAATAGAACCCACAACCCACCGATTATTAGTCAGGATCACGAGCTAGGTAGATTACATTGTGTTACGTGTAACATTGTTTACGGTTTTTTAAGTAGTTACATTTATAGAGTCTTTAAAAAGTTGGTTTTAGACAAGATCAAAGACAGAAGAGCTCGGGTATGTGCCGAATCTGGTATTTACTCATTTTGGTAGTATGCTTCAGAACCCTAGGTTCGTAAGTTGAGAATAGTTAGTTTATAATCCTTTCTTTCAGTGTTATATTAGTTACAGTCTAATTAAAATTACTGTACATAAAAACCCTAGGAAGTTGTCCGGCAAAGGCAAACATTTAGGAGAAATGAAAAAAAGAGAGGAGCTGGCAGTTATCGTGGTAAGTGTGTGAGCTTTATACGGCCACGATGGCTGTCTTGCCTTTTACGTCCCAAGCGGGACGTAAAAAGCATCTCACATCTCTCTGCATCTCACCATACTGCATTGTCTGCATTTGCAATGAGTATGGTGACCACAACTCTTGGATTCTATTCATGCTTTCTATCAGGCAGAGTAGAGTCACTTTGGCAGGCTCTTAAGATAGAAAAAAAAATCATCCTGATTAGCGGCAATAGGCTCACCACCTATGACGTTAGACCAAAACACTGGTCAAAAGTCGACGTTTAACATACTGCATTATGGTGACCACAGCTCTTGGATTCTATTCATGCTTTTCATCAGGCAGAGAGTCACTTTGGTAGGCTCTTGAATTAAAAAAAAACTGAAGAATATAATTAAAACTATTCGTTTTATACACAAACATTCGTAGTTTTCTTAGAAGCGTCTCTCGTATATAACCCGAGTTATTACCAGTTATATTACGTACGAATCGTTCGCACGTGCGCAGGAGTTCGCCGGCAACGTTGCAAACCAAAGGAATGTCAACTCATTAGTTTTAGTAATAAATTAGCTAAAGCCAATGACTAATATTTATTAGAATCTTTATTAACATTATAAATCTGAAGAATTTGTTTGTTTGTTTGATTAAACGCGCTAAGTTCAGGCAATACTGGCCCGATTTTAAATATTCTTGCAGTGTTAGATAGCTCAGTTTTCATTATATCATCACGCTAAGACTAAAAGGAGCGGAGTATTAATGAGAAAAGTTATAAGGGTAAATTTATTCCCCTTCAGAGCTTCCGTTGCGTGTGCTTCACAAACAGTTAAAGTTTCGTAAAAATATTGTGTTTAAGAATTGTTCCCCTTTAAAATTTTTAAAAATAATTCGCAAAAGCATACGTCTATTTATTAAGATTGGCTTGCTAAAACTTTTTTATAGTAAATACATTTGTTCGTATAAAATCACGCTACCGTCAACAGGGAAGGCAGAGGAGGTTGCGCGCCGCGAGGGTCAGTTTTTTTTGGTTATTTACCTTAACCTACCGAAGTGACTCTACTCTGCCTGATGGAAAGCATGAATAGAATCCAAGAGCGGTGGTCGCCTTACTCACTGCGAATGAAGACAGTGCAGTATAGCGACCCACGCTATGGCGGCCTGGTAAACCGGCCCAGCTCGTGTTAGATCAGAATTTTATGTATGGGACATTTTGTAGAGAACTGGTTTGTTGGCTATTTGTTATATTAAGGAGGGTGTGAGCCCGGTAAACTAATCGTCTACGTCGTGAATATTGTATATCTACCACAGCTACTTTTCACACAAGTGTGTGTGAACAGTGGTCAACTGTCGACCACTAATTTTTATCGACTACCTTAGTCTTAAATGTAGCTATGATCTAAACCGTTGCTATCGAATACCAAAGATGCTGGAATTTCCGGATCAATCTGAAGTTTTAACTAAAAAATAACATAAACAAAATGTGTATGTGAACGGGGAAAAACTCTTTTCCAAGAATTGTTTTCAACTCTTGTTTTTAATGTTGACTCAAACTATTTATCGGGTACACGCAAACGCAACTTTAAATACATCACACTATTTTGAAAATCAATTTAACGCAGAAACAAACATATCTGCTTTACATTCAACTGCATTCGACTGCACGGTTGGCCTAGCTGTTTAAGCGGTCGCCACGCCGCTCTCTACTGCACGGAGTGTTGTTGGTTCAAATCCTCAAATTGTTGTTCTGAGTCTGGGTGTTCTTTGTGTCCGTTTCTTGTGTGTTTGTAAAGTCCCCCGTGACACAGGATATATTACTAACGCGGGCGTTGTCTTTAAAAAAAAGAAACATACATAGTCTTCACTAGAATTGAAAAGAGCGTGATTGAGAGAGGGGATGTTTTATTTACCTCCTTTCAATTCTAGTTGAGAACTGAAGTGATGGTGAAGGTTGTTTCATCGGCTAACACGTCTCGTCTTTTATCCTCCACACTATAAAAACATTTATATTTACAAATTACACGTTCATGATCTACAGCCTTTACAGTCCACTGCTGGACATAGGCCTCTCCTTAAGAAGGAGGTTTTGGCATACTATACCAGGCTGTCCAGACGGGTTGGTGAAGGATTCGTTTCAAGTTTTCCTCCTCTTTACAGTGATGTTATTTACTCTCTTAGTCACCTCTTACGATATCCATCATAGGATTAAAGGGAGTGTTGACACTATATAATTCATGCGTTACTACGAGAATATTTGTAGTATAGTCTAGCCAAAATTTGCCAAGAACCAAAGAGATCATAGACTACGATAAGGCCGCCAGTTGTGTCACTGTTTTTTGTTTTTTAAATACATAATAAAAAGTCTATTCACAACTATATGCTATTTAAATGATTGATCATAAATGTTTGTAAATAAACTTATAACGAATTATGTTAATTTCACACCAAAAATAATACATATTTCAATAGTATCTCAGGAAATCACATCGGACTAGGGAATAACTAGTTGTCCTAATTCCAAGTACTAAAAAGAGGTCGGGCAGTGGCCGATCTCTCCAACAAAATCCTCTCCTAACCGGCAAATAGTCTTTTTGAATTAGAGGGATATGGTTCATACCTATTTCTCTGCAAGTATAAAATTAGCATAACAAAAATTTTAAGTGCCTGTGTTAGATGATGAAAGGAACTTTAGCCGAGAGCTATGATATAAGACAATTTATATTCAGCATAATTTTATAAAACTGCCATAGAGGAAAAAAACAAGACATGTACTGCCAAAATGTGTTAGACGACGGGAAAAGGTTAATAAAAAAACAACAATATAATACGTTTTGACGCAGAATATAAATCAGTGCGAATGAGATACTTTCCGTGTGTAGGTGACAGGTGGCTGAGGGTTGCCCACTGAACTCCGTGTACAGTGGCGCTATCTATGGATAGTTGCGGAAAACTTGTCGAACGAGGTTACTAGCGTTTTATTTTCTATGTTAAAAGTCATTGTCACAATAAACAGCATTGATATGTGTTTTATCGATTCAGATTTAACAAAGAATCGAATCGAAAGAGTAATGTTGTTTACAGGAAAACAGTATTTGTAAAATAAAATGGCATGTATGGGCAGGAGCGTCTCGCGATAGTAAATGCATTAGTAGTCTTTGAGATAAGAGTACACTATTTCTTTTAAATGTGTGTGACCTTTTTTCAGGCAATAAATTAAGTTTATTTTTTTTTACTGTGTTTTTACGAAACAGAATTACTATTGTTTAATTTTTTTGAATCTTCACGTGTACAAAAAGTGGAAGCTATATTCAGAGTTTCAACAACTATTTTTAAATAAAGATAACTGTCAGCAACAAACAAAAACTATTTATGTTTCAAACAAATATAGACAACCCTACTTACCACAGACAACTATAAAACAAACTCTTTTTTAACCTGACATTGACCTTCAACTACGCCATTTTTATTCGGCAGAAATACCGCGAACGCGTATTAATTGCGTGTGCATATTTGAGGTTATGAAATGTTCGGTTTATTAAACTACTTTTAAAACGCGTTCGAAATGTTTAATGTGTTTTGACGTGCTTCTATTTGTGTGACTGTAAATAATTTTTTGATTTAACATTGAATAATTTAGAATTAAAAGGCTTCGAATTAAAGGCAGTGTAAGTTAGAAGCAACAGCTAGTTCATGTTTGTGCTTATCGGAAAAAGCTGACTGCGCTTAAAATAAGAGCAATTAGGAATTATTTTTTTAAATTAACTGCGTAGTTTGTTTGTTGTTGCTATTGAATTAAGTAGTCACCATGCCATATTTTACTGCACTACCTGTTATGGGTTTAAACTCCACATGGTCCACTCCACACGCAGAACAACACTCTGACTCTAAGAACTCTAATTCTCTACGAGAAACCAGGAGTTGTGGTTACTATACTTATTTCGAAGGAGGACAATGTAGTATGGTGACCCACACTATGGCGGCTTAACAAGATGCTTTTACGCCCCGCTTGGTGGTGTAAAAGTCATTTAAGTCATCGTGGCAATGTAAGAATTATACACTTACCACGATAACTGTATCGATAGGCCTCCGGTCTCGCACTCAACAACACACGATAGCACTAATACTGTCGCTTTAGTTTGATCTTCTGTGAGAGGGTAGTACTGCTCCGGTCGAACCGGCCGTTCGTACTCAAAACAGCTTCACTCTACTACCTGAGTTGCTTATCTCTTCTAATCCGCCATATAAATAACATTCTATTCCATTTATTTACTTTCATTATCTCCATTAAATATATAGAGTAGAATGTTCCATGTAACCCTATCGATAATTAAAAAAAACCTAGTGTCCCTACTAGGGCGGATATTTTAGTAGGGATATATGGAACAAGTGGCAAAATCGAATCGAATCGAATATAACGAATAGCCGGGTCTTCTGGTGGTGAGTACAGCATGGGCAGCTCCCACTCAAGAGTCAGTTGTCGTCCTTTGACTTCTAAACCAGACATACGAGGAGAGGAGTTTTAAGTTCTGATAACCTTACCACAGCAAAGAGAGATGTGTTTAACAGTGATTTTCTCAGAGGTCGTAGATCATACATGTGGATACTACAAGAGTTACCTGCATATCTCTCTAACTACCATCAGGAAATAAAAACAGTATTTTTGATGGAGTCAAGTTGTTTTGCAATCATATTTGATTTGACCATGGTCACTAGTCATTAGCATCTTTGAGTCCACTACTGGACGTAGACCTCTCATTAGAAAAGTTTTGGCATACTACACCACGTTGGCCAGACGGGTTGATATAGGGTTTGAGTCAAGTTGCCGTTTACTTTGCAGTGCTAGAGTTGTTCTGCTGATTTTTCTTTCTTATTTGGCTCTTAAGACAGCCAGGGTATGAATAGGAGTCATCACATGGACTAATGCAAACCAAACGCAAGATATTTAACATGAAATGAACACGCCCTAAATCTTCTACGAGTATATTCATCAGAAAACTAAAAATCATTAAACATTGTACATTCTGCCAAGAATACGTTCACGTTTGCCGTGGGCGACCGGCGATGTTTGGGGCAAATTAAGGTGGATGTATCTATCACTCATACGGAAAATATAAGAAATATCATTGGCCACGCTTTATGTGACTGGCTGATTGAACCAACAGATTCATTTAGTCATCTTGACTGCGATGTCAGATGTTGTTAGTTTCGATTGCCACCCGGGACAAATATTTGTTTGACTAATGCATGTAGATACTTCAAGAGTTACCTGTATAGCTACCATCAGGACATAGGAACAAATTGCTATAGACTCAAATCTTTATACAGTCACCATTTAATTTGAACGTGGTCACCAATCATATAAGAGTATACGAGTATTTGTTTGAGTGTTCTATATTTGAGCGTAATTTATCTACAATAGCTATCTACTAATTTTGTAAAACTGAAGAGTTTGTTTGGTTGAACGTGCTATTCTCAGGAATTAATGAACCAATTTGAAAATTTCTTCAGTATTAGATAGCCCAACTACTAAATAAGGATATAGGCTTTATATCATCAAAGGAGCAGGGTATTGATGAGAAATGTTCAAAAACGGGGTAATATTATTTCTTTTGCGCGTGCGCTGCGTAAACGGTTAGTTTCGTATAATTTATCTATGAAAGAGTTATATTTCTTTAAGAGTTCTAATAAAGTACCAATTATTTTATCTAATTGAAAAAGATTTTTGGAAATTACACGCAAGGGGCTAAAAAGGTGAACATTTGGATGAAAGCTAGTGATTATTAGATATGTGGAGATGCCAGATATACCGAACTTATCGATAGCCTCGTAATGAAAGTGAACCCTTTGGTCTTATCTCTTTGATCTCGCAACTCCATCATTTAATGTTATGAAGCAAATTGGAAAATTCAAGAAGGTAAATTGCCCGTTTATGGCATTCAAATTTGAAGGGAAAGTCCCATTCCTAAGGGCAACATTAAACTTTGTTTATAATTAACGGCTTCTTGCAATTCTTCGTTATGTAGCTAGATTTTTATTCTATTTTAAGAGCCAGAAAAAGTGACTACTCTGCGTGATGGAAAGCATGAATAGAATCCAAAAGTTGTGGTCATCATTCTCATTGTGAATGCAGACAATGCAGTATGGTGACCAGCATTATGGCGGTCTAGCGAGATCTTTTTTCACGCACCGTTTGAGGATGGAAAAGGAATGACAGTCATCGTGGCTGTGTAAGGCTCACACACTTACCACGAGAACTGTCACCCCCGCATCAATGGACCTCCGGTCTCGCACTCACCAACGAAATACGCATGAATACTGTCGTTTTCGTTAAAAAAAAAAAAAAAAAAAAAAAAAAAAAAAATGTTAAGTGGCTACTCTGATTAACAAAATTGTAATTTAAGCTCTTGGAGACAAATACTGTGAACATTGGTACCACCTGAACAGTAAATTCCTATTAAGTTTATACTGTGTTTAATTTACCCATTCAAGTGGTAGATGCATCAGATAAAAATATATTGTGGAGTACACAAACATAGTAACTCCCAAAATTACATGGGCTTGGAATAACATACGTCACATTTAGTGCATGCTTGCGGCTATGTTATGGTGATGAGAAAACAGTTATTGTAACTATTTATGTAGCATTATGTAAGCCACTGGTTGTCTGCATAATATAAAAATTATAAAAGTTGAATTACTGTGTAAATTCTGTGAAAAAGTAGTGAAAACAGGTGTGAACATTGTTCGGGCTGGAAGATATTGTTGGTGTCAACTGTGTAACAGTGCGAAAGTAAAGAGACGAATATTAGCAGTATACGACTTAAAACAAAGAATAAGTTTTAGAACACCAGATAAGTACTTTCATTCATTAATAACCCAAATATAATTCCAAAAGGGATTTTGTTTGAAGCTATCATTTGTCTAAAAACTAGAATTCATTTTATTACATAGACGTTATGAAAAAAAATTTTAAATTGTCCGACCACTAGCGACACAGCGGCAAGTGGCAAAACTAAACTCAGGATACAGATACCATAGACAGAATAGATCTCTTGACATTTGTCTATGCAGGTTGGATGCAGTCGGGTAACTTTGGCCAATTGGTAACGTCATCTGTCAAAAATAGTACAACCATAGTTACTAAATAATACCAGTGTAAAAAAAATATATTTAATTTGGTACTTAATTTAATTAAGTTTCGTAACACGCAAAACATGGATGATCAATTTCAACTCTTATTCAACAAAATGAAAATTGAAATGCAGAACCAAACCGAGTCTATAACCAATACTATAATGGACAGAATGGATGAGAAATTAAAACCAATACTAGAAGAAAATAGAAATTTGAAGATACAGATACAAAAATTGGAAAATAAAATTGAATATTTGGAAAGAGACAAGAAAAGCAACAACATAATAATATATGGATTGAAGGAGGGCGAAAAATCAACAACAGAACTGATCAATTATACGAAGCAAAAATTCCAAGAGGAATTAGATATTACCTTGGGAGATTATGACATCAACAGAATATATCGCATTGGAAAAATAACAAACAAAGGAAAGCCGAGGCCTACGCTTTTATCTTTTACTAATGGTTGGAAAAAGAGCGAAATAATTAAGAACAAGAAAAAATCGAAGGTTTTATATATTGCTGATGACTACTCCAAAGAAACTCTGGAAAAAAGGAAGGCTTTACTACCAAAACTAAAAGAAGAGCGAAACAAAGGGAATATTGCCTACTTAAAATACGATGAACTTATAATCAAAGAGAATTCAACTGCCAATGAAAAAAGAAAAAGGGAACCTTCGGCCTCTCCGTACGCAAACTCCCAACCCAGAAAGCAACAGGTAACGTCATTCCCACCCAAGAAGAACAGAACTAATGCATTTGAATTGATGAGAGGTCGCTCTAACTCTCTCACCATACACCCGTCAGGAAAAGAACAATAACAACTAGTTATCGGCGAACGGAAACAAAAACCAAAAAATGGATCAAACTATACAACAAAAAACAAACTTCCCCCAAGCCGGCTGGTCCCCGTGGGGGAAAACGACCAAGACCCTCTAAAGAAAAATAGAAAAACAAAAACAATAGATTTACATATAGCAACATTCAATACAAGATCACTAAGGACACCGGAGAGACTTCAAGAGCTTGAAATGGCCATATCAGAATTAAAATGGGACATAATCGGAATAAGCGAAATGAGAAGATACGGAGAATCAATAAATGACTATGGAAACTACATTCTACACTACATAGGCGAGACTCCGGGACTATATGGAGTGGGCTTCTTAATTAAGAAGGAACTAGCTAGTAGGATTATTGAAATTAGAGGAATAACTGAAAGAATAGCTATAATTAATATAACATTGCCTATCAACAAAGAAGAAGAATGGTCTATCATTCAAGCATATTCGCCACCGGAATCGAGTAACAAAGAAGATATAGCAAAAATTGAAAAATTTTACCTTGACTTACAAGAAACGATTCAAAATGCCCATAAACAGATCATAGTGATGGGAGACTTTAATGGTCAGATAGGGATTTGTGAAAACCCAGGTGAAGAATACACAATAGGCAAACACGGGCGTGGTAAAAGAACTAAGAATGGCGCGAGGCTAATTTCATTTGCTCTAAAAAATAAACTAAGTATTCTCAATAGTTTCTTTAAGAAAAAGGTAATCAAGAAATGGACATGGATCTCTCCAAATGGTGCCTACAAAAACGAAATAGATTTTATTTTGTCGAATAACATCAAAAAGTTTAAAAACGTATCTGTGGTACAAAACCTGAATTTCAATTCAGACCACAGAATGGTTCGTGCTACATTGACAGGCAAGCGTATACAAAAGAACAGGAGATGGCAAAATGATAGTTCGGCCCTGGTGTGTACTGGGAATAGCGACATGCTAAAAAACAACTTAAAAACGTTGATAGGAATACTCAAAGAAAAATCCACGCCTATTGAAGAAAAATACGAAAAGTTTGTAAATGTACTTAAAACAGAAACTAGGAAAGTAAATAAAAAAATAATATCTGTAGAAACCCAACAGCTACTTGAAGAAAGGAGAAAATTGCTGCAATCAAAGAAAAATAATCGAGAAAATAGAAGCAAGATAACAGAAGTCAGTAAAAAGATAAATGAAAACATAAGGAAAGATAGGAAAATCAAAAGACAGCAAACACTTGAAAAACATATAAGAAGAACTGGTGGAGTAAAAAAGGCGATTAAAGAGTTAAAGGACAAGAAAGAATGGATGCTAACAGTAAAAACTAAACATAAGAAACATAGTAAAAGACCTGAAATAATTAAGGTGGCAACAGAGTATTATAGAGAATTATATAAAAGCAAGAATCCAACATTAGCTACAGAGGAACCATATACATTAAATTCTGAACCTATACCAGAAATATTGGAAAAAGAAACTGTTAAAGCTATAAACACACAGAAAGCGGACAAAACACCTGGATCCGATCAAATAACCAACGAATTGCTCAAATCGACTTTATCAATAATTGCTCCGATGTTGACAGACTTGTTTAATGAAATTATTGAAACCGAAAGCATTCCACAAGACTGGACCAAATCAACAATAATTTTGTTACACAAGAAGGGAGATAAGGAGGAAATTGGTAACTATCGCCCTATCAGTCTAATGTCCAACATTTACAAAGTCTTTTCAAAAATCATTTTGTCTAGAATTGCCACAGTACTCGACGAAAACCAGCCAAGAGAACAAGCCGGTTTCCGAAGTAAATTTTCAACCATAGACCACATCCACGTTCTCAGACAAATTCTACAAAAATACAATGAGTATAATAAAATCTACTTCTTAGGCTTCGTAGACTATAACAAGGCTTTCGACTCCCTAGAACACAGATACATCTGGGAAGCTCTGCGAGGTCAAAATGTACAGGACAGATACATAAGAATCTTAAAGAATATATACTCAAAGACCACAGCACATGTCAGACTGGAGAAATCAGGTGAGGAATTCTCAATAGAGCGAGGAGTTCGTCAAGGCGACCCTATCTCACCTAAATTATTCTCGGCAGTTCTGGAGATGATAATTAGGAACCTAGAATGGAAAGAACAAGGGATCAATATAAACGGTGAAAAACTAAGTCATCTACGTTTTGCAGATGATCTGATACTGTTCTCTGAATGTCCTAGAGTGTTACAACAAATGCTACAACAATTAGCTGACCAGAGCGCAGTAGCAGGACTAACAATGAACATCGCGAAAACAAAAATTATGACTAACTCTTCAGAGACACAAAAGATTATAGTAAACATGCAGGAGGTAGAATACGTGGATGAATACATTTACCTGGGACAGTTAATATCACCTACGGGAATCATGCATAAGGAAGTCGATAGAAGGATAGCCAATACGTGGAAGAGATATTGGTCATTAAGTGAAGTTATGAAAGATAGGGATATGCCAATTAAAGCAAAAAGAAAAGTCTACAATATGTGCATTCTGCCATGTTTAACATACGGCTGTCAAACATGGGCATTAACAGAAACTTTAACAAATAAAATAAATGTCTGCCAAAATAGTATAGAGAGGAGTGTTATTGGTGCCAAGCGAAAAGATAAAGTTAGACTAACAGAAATTAAAAACAAAACAAAATTCACACAGGCAAACTCAATATGTCGAACACTGAAATGGCGATGGACAGGTCACATGTTAAGGGAAAAACAAGAGAAATGGACAAAAATTATAACAGAATGGTACCCCAGAGATGGTAAAAGAAGCAAAGGGCGACAAACTAAAAGATGGGAGGATGACATCAAAAAGGTGGCTGGTCCAGAATGGATCCGAGTAGCAAAAGATAGGGAGAAATGGAAATCTTTAGAGGAGGCCTATGTCGAAAGACAAGCTGTTTTTGAACCGAACGCCGATATACGAAGATATGTACTTAGTCTGGCCATAAATACTGTTACACTTAATTATAAAAAAATATTACATTTGAATTTCGAATCTGTCATTTTTATACGATTGTTCATTGTGTTTTCTCATTTTGGCGCCAATACATTGTAAAATATTTTGCGATATTAAAATGGTGTGGGGTGATAAAGAGAACCGAATCGCTGTGATAGCATTACACAAAGTAGGTATGGAGCCAAATGCAATTTTTAAAACTCTCCATACACTTGGTATTAGTAAAATGTTTGTGTACCGGGCTATTAATAGGTACAATGAGACCTCCTCTGTTTGTGACAGAAAAAGATCTGGCCGTCCACGTAGTGTTCGTACGAAAAAGGTGGTCAAAGCAGTAAGGGAAAGAATTCGAAGAAATCCTGTCCGAAAGCAAAAGATTTTATCTCGGGAAATGAAGATAGCACCTAGAACCATGTCGCGTATTTTAAAAGATGACTTAGGACTTGCAGCCTATAAGAGACGCACTGGCCATTTCTTAACTGATAATTTAAAGAAGAATAGGGTGGTAAAATCGAAACAACTACTGAAGCGGTACGCAAAGGGAGGTCACAGAAAAATTTTGTTTACGGATGAGAAAATTTTTACAATTGAGCAACATTTTAACAAACAAAATGACCGTATTTATGCTCAAAGCTCTAAGGAAGCTTCCCAATTAGTCGACAGAGTGCAACGTGGACATTATCCGACTTCAGTGATGGTTTGGTGGGGTGTTAGCTATGAAGGAGTGACTGAGCCATATTTTTGTGAAAAAGGTATCAAAACATCGGCACAAGTGTATCAAGATACCATTCTTGAGAAGGTAGTTAAGCCCCTTAACATCACCATGTTCAATAACCAAGTATGGTCCTTCCAGCAAGACTCGGCGCCGGGTCATAAAGCTCGGTCCACGCAGTCTTGGTTGGAATCGAACGTTTCGGACTTCATCAGAGCTGAAGACTGGCCGTCGTCTAGTCCCGATCTTAATCCGCTGGATTATGATTTGTGGTCAGTTTTAGAGAGTACAGCTTGCTCTAAACGCCATGATAATTTGGAGTCCCTAAAACAATCTATACGATTGGCAGTGAAGAATTTTCCCATGGAAAGAGTGCGTGCTTCTATTGATAACTGGCCTCATCGTTTAAAGGACTGTATTGCAGCCAATGGAGACCACTTCGAATAAGCTTTTTATATTTTTAATTGTTTTATATTTATGTATTAAACTGACACACTGTAAAAGTAATAAATGTTATTTGCAGTTAACAATTTTCTTTTTTCTTTATTACAATATTTATGGCAAGACTAGGTATAAGTAAGATAATATTTATAAGAATATAGGTTTAATTGATGTCAATGTTTGTAAGTTTAAACAGCAATAAAGGCTAATTTTATTTATTTTTATTTTATTTTACTGTCGTTTTATGTCGATCTTCTGTGAGAGGACAATTCTGCCGTGGTAGAGCAGGCCCGTTCGTGCTCAAATCAGCGTGCGTCAAGTTTTAATAGTTAAAAATGTTTTTCTTTACCCCAAAAGTAATTGGTTTCTTTAACTAGGAATAATGAACGTAAAATGTTTTCTAAAGAAGTCATTTATAAATTGTAAAAACTGTCCTAATCACCTGAATTGTGATGGTTCAAAGACCTAGAATGTAGATCAGTGGAGTTTAAGAAAAAAACTAAATGTTCAAGTTCTGAATCATTCGTTTCATTTATAGATGTTGAGAAGATAATTGTTTCGTGTATATGTATACAAGTATTTAGTCGGTACAGTACGTCCATAAATGGTACGAAAGGTAAGCATAAAGCAAACCCCCCCTCTCCCTTTCACATTATTAATAATAATTCGTTTATTATTTTGTATATTAAGATTTTTTTTATTTCGTCATTAACATATTTTTGGTTTTTTTAAACTATACTAATATAGTTTTGCTACTAAAGTTTATTGAAGTTATAGAGACTACACTTTTTTATTACTACATGTATTTGTTACCGCCTTGTATAATGTCATTTCTCTCTCCTGCCACCTGTGGAAGTAATTACGCAATAAGTGACGGGAGTGTTACAGGAAGTCGGATAAGCGCGCATATATAGTTTGTAATATTATCAATAGATGGCATTGGGAGTGAAGTAGATCGCGCTATAATTTGGTACGGTATATAAGCCTTTATGATTTACTTAATAAATTTGACGCGCTCTGAGATTACAAACATTTATTTAAACGGGATTATTGGGCCTTGTGACGATATATTATATATGCAGAAAGTAGTTATATTTGACTGTAAGAAGGTAGATGTAGATGTCAGGGTTTCGTAAAAAAAATCTTATTAGGTAGTAGAGAAATGATGATTTCAACAGCCCCGGCTGGTTCGACTGGGGCAGTACTACCGTCCCACAGGAAACCTATCTAAAGCGGCAGCATCTGAGCTGTTGTGTTTCATTGGTGAGTGCGAGACCGGAGGCCCATTGATGCACACGTGACAGTTATCGTGGTAACCGAACCTTACACTGCCACTTTGACAGTCATGCCTTTGACGTCCCGAAGCGGGGCGTGAAAAAACATCTCACTAGGCCACCATAGTGTGATCACAACTCTTAGATTCTATTTATGCTTTCCATCAGACAGAGTAGAGTCACTTTGGCAGATTCATAATATACAACAAAATGAAAATTGTGTGTGTCAGCTTCGACGCACGACTGGAGTTTACTCCTTAAGTACGATTGTCAAAACAGACGCAAAATAAGCTTATTTAACTCAAATTAACTGAAAAAAGATTGATACTGTATGAAAGGGTGAATTAACAAATTAATGAAAATAACATATAGATATAGTCGCTTTGCAGCATACTCTATATACGTCTTAATACACTTATAACCAGTGCAGCCGCACCAAAAAACGTAACGAGGTCATTCGTTCAGTAGATTTTACTTCTCACATTTTTCTCATACCGGGCGCCTTATATCAAAAAACCAATTCTTAAGAAGTAAACTCCAAAAATTGAGTTTGCATGTATATATGGTTGGAATGACATAATTTAATGATATAATATGACCTCCTGGAAGAACCCTGATAATGGAGCTACAAGGTGAATCTTTTCTCACTTTTTATTCGGTAATAAAGTTAATGTTTTATTGGTTACAACACCAATGTCTGACCTTGTGCTCTACGAGGAAGTAACACTTACATGAAGCATATAAAAACAAATATAAAAATATTTTATAACTTACCAATGTTGTCCGTAGGTACATTTTTATTTACTAATCTTGATATTTCGGTAAAAGTATAAAAATACAAATAGCTAGGCTATTGTCTCCGCTTCGTAATATTTCTTATTTCGTGTTTCGAACCTTGAAAATGGCGAAATTACATTCAACCGTCCATTTTACGCTTAAACAACAATAACATTATTTATTATTATATTATTAACTGGCGCCATAATCAGTTGGTAGTCGTTGAAAGACAACCTGGCAACACCGACCTGTGACGCGCAGTCTATATTTGGTAGAGGAAAAAACAATAGTTGTGTACATGACAAAGAAAGTGTATTTTTTTAAATTAAAAACAAAACTGCCTTACCTAAAACGTATCCTGTGACGTAGGAAGCTTTATAAACATACATGAAATGGACGCAAAGAACACTCCGACTCAGTGGTGATCAAATCCATAACTCACAGTCGGAAGCGGTGACCATTTTAACCACTACGCAACCCGTGCAGTCCGTCAGTTTAATATACCTAATTCTCGTTCAGGGTAAGCAGAGATGATAGAACGCCTATCACACGCCTTGTAAGTCTTTCACAAGCACTGTCACTATTTTGTACCTACTTATACCAACATCACCTATGTATTTACCATCACAGGAGACATAAACAGACATGTGGAGGGAACGAGTGTAATATGTCCCCAACAGAAAGGGAGGATCCTCCAACTAGGCGAGGTGATCATACTTGGCGGGCCGCGACCCAACAGTTAATATTGAAATGTTACGAGTATGTATGTGTTAATCGCCGTGAGAATTTCTATATCGCGATACAGGATTAGTAGTTGCTCTGTAGTTCGATGTGTCTTTGGTAGATGCCGCTGCAGTATGTTATGCTATTTGCGCTGTATTTGAAAGTCACCACAGGCACATATAATGGCTCTCCTATGAGTCTGTGTCTCCTATGTGTTTTCTATGTCACCTGGCTGTTTAGGTACAAGTGGGCCAGCTCGGGTGCAGTAATACTGCGGCGAAACAGTAAACTGATGTTAAATAATTCTTTCATTATTTTAAAAATAGTAAGTCATTTATTGGAGGATATAATTGACATCCCTCTCCCTTTTTCTATGTCTGGGACTTCAATTCCATTGTTACTCTCGAGTTAGAGGTTTAAAAAAAACATTTTGTTGAATAGCGTAAAAGTCATTCAAAATCACAGACAGTTAATCTTCCAATAGAAAGGTCAAATACTCATTTAATATATCTACTATTTTGGCACTTTATCAAAGAAATAAAGGTTTTTTTAACTGGCAAACTCAAATAGCGCAGCGCTTGTTAACATTACTTCACAAAGAAAACGAATAATTAGTTGATGTTTGGATGTTAAAAAAATACAAGTAACTATCAACACTAATTTGAAATATACCCGTATCAGATCGGTTACTAAACCTTAATACTCTTAAAATCTTCATACTTTGTTACCTGTTGAAATTGCTTTAACAAATAAGAAACTCGCGCGTTTCGAAGTGATACCTTAAACTAATCTAAGCTGAACTATTTAACATTGAAATTATTTAACCTGAGAAAAGCTTACGTTAGTACTTAAATTTTAGGCATACTAATATAATAATGTACGAACAGGTTATTTGGAGAGAGAAGTGTCTGTCTGACATACAGCTACCGCTGTGGGTTCGAGTGAGCCTGCCGATGCCTATCCGTGAGAGAGGAAGACAGACAGACTGGCGCCGTTACGCGTTACGAAAGGTTTTACCCTCCCATAAGAATTTATTATGTCAATAAAACATGAGAGAAACTGTGTGACAACGATAGTATTTCTCCGAAAACCATGTTGGGATCCACCAGTAAGTCTAATACGATACGGTTCAACTTCAATTGTTTACGTGTCACGATTGCCTTCAGACCTCCACAACCCAAGTACTAGGCGATATCCAAGTTCTGTAGAAATACTGTTGTCGAACTTTCTTAGAGCTCCAAAACGATTGCTTAACATTTTTTTTTTCTTTTCTGGCATTTGACACACAACGTCATCTAGTTTTAAGCTAAGCAGAGCTTGTGCTATGATAACCAGACTGACTGATAGATTAATTGTATGTATACCTTTTTTTATATATACATATATATTATACATAGAAAACACCCAAAATTCGAAACAAATATTTGTAGATCCCAATACCTCCAGCACAGCAGTCACATTCACTACCTCTGCGCCACCGAGGCAGTGTATTGGACAACCAGGACCGAAAGCTTAAAGCGCTGTCTAAGACACGGAGAAGTCTCAATGTTTTAAGAATGCTCACCCATCCATTACCTGACTAGGATTGTTCAAATTCGTAATAAAACCAAAGGCTAGTAAAATATAACAAATGCATTTGAAGTATCGTAATACGTCAATGCAGTAAATACGACCTTAAATATCGTATTGAAAAGTTCTTTCAAGGCCTTTTAGTTGATAGTAATTTGAGAGCGTGACTGATCTGCCAAACTGTAGACTATTTGCCGTGAACATTCATCAATAGAATATAATATTAAGGTCGACGAACTGCTATATATAGCTGCTTATAAATAGAGCAGGTCATCGAAGAGATTTGCTCACCTAGATTTGTTGTTTAATCAAAAAGCGTTTGTGATGTCTGCATTACTTGTAAACAATTAATGTTCTTTTTAAATCCGTGTCGTGACGGATTAGGGATACAGTGTGTCATTACCTCTATTCTTCCCGTGGGTGTCGTAGGAAGCGATTAACAGAACAAGATATACAGTTCTTTTGAAAAAATGCAACCATTCCTGACTGCACGACTGGCCTAGTGGTTTAAGCGGTCGCCACGCCGCTCTCCGCTTCGCTGTGTTGTGGGTTCAAATCCTACATGGGACAACACTTTGTGTGATCCACAAATTGTTGTTCTGAGTCTGGGTGTTCTTTGTGTCCGTTTCTTGTATGTTTGTAAAGTCCCCCGCGACACAGGATTTATTCCTAATGCGGGCGTTGTCTTTTTTAAAGAAATAAATAAATAAATAAAAAAATTCCATTAGTATTTTCTTATGACGTTGTCACGTTCAGCTATCGTCAGTAAGGAGACTTTACAGACAACCGATTTTTTTATATATGTACTATCTCCGTGTGGTGACGGATAAAGAATATAGACCTACTCTTCCCTTGGGTGTTGTAAGAGGCGACTAAGGGAACAAAATATTCAAGACAACATCATTGGATAGAGAAGGAACACTTGAAACAAACCCTATATCAATCCGTGTGGCGAGCGTGGTATAGCAGGCGAAAACGTCCTTTCTAAGGAGAGGTCATGTCCAGCAGTGGACTATTAAAGTCTGTTGATGATGATGATGAATTATTTTTTAAAAAGGTGCCTTTGTAATCACATACGTTTAGAGTCTGTACCCCTGAAAGGACGAATGACTTTGTTAGTAGATCCCCACGTGAAACATTTTGTGTGATCCACAAACTGTTGTTCCGTGTCTGGGTATCTGGTCTGGGTATTTTTTGTGTCTGATTCTTGTATGTTTGTAAAGTCCTCCAGGACACAGGATATTTCATTACTGCGGGAATTGTCTAAAAAAATGTTGACGTAAGCAGAAGCATTTTAAGCATCTAAATTTTGTCAATTGTGTTATTTCCATTTATGTAATCGCAACCCTATTGCCGTCTACCATGTACTTTAGAAATTAGAGTAGTTAGGAAACGCATGTTGCTTATACGGTTGAATGATGTGAACGTTGAATTAATGAATGTAGGCAGCTCGATATAGCCGAACAGGTCAGGATCTCGTACCATTAATTTAGACTGGTTATTATCTGAGAATAATGGGAATAACCTCACACATCTCACACGCGGCAGGCTGTACCCAAACTATGGTAAGCAATATGCTCTTCAACATACAAATTAAATGTATTACTAAATACACGCAAATTCATGTGTTCCGTTATAGATATATGTGTAATATCTAACAGACACATAGATTTAGCAGTTAGAGACCCTAACCACCATCCTTAGAGGGCCTTCTTCGCTCATTTTACTTAAAATATAAAGCTTTAGAAATTAATTTAATATGGTTTAAATTCTTGTCATTGTTTAATGTGTCGTTTATATAATTGAATAATTTAGTGCACACGCCAACGGTGAATTCTATTTCTTAAAGAGTAACATAACGATGAATTAAAAAAACGAATGTTTACCTACAGACGTCAGAAGCATACCTAACGCACATCTTGATAGCACTGTAAAATCATTTTCTTACACGTTCTAATTTTATTTGTTTCTTTGATGGTTGACTGCCAGCCGAACGCGATCCTTGAGAACTGTATCTGGACTCGCCAGGCAGTCTCGCCTAAGTGCAGTTGAAATTACAGTTAGCAAATCGTATGTATTTTAATACAGATCTATATACCCTTTCGGGGATAAAGTCGTATGTATGTATTTATGTTCGTAATTACAAAATGACGCGTTAAAATATGTAGTGGAATGAACGTCTCAAGTAGAGGTCGTCCACCGACGTGGCACACATAACACTTGGATTCATTTCAAAGCTCGTAGGTATGTTTCACGTGTTTTTAAAACGTGTTTCTGTAAACAAATACTTTTTCCCATTTCCTAATTTCGTCATACATTCGCAGAAAAGTCGGTTACTGTTTTTAGAACACCTATTATCAGGAAATTTGCTAAGTTTAATTTCTTTTGTGGTTTTTTTCTGCTATCTTTGTAAGCTGTTAAAAGATGTATAACTCATTTTTCTATTGCATAGGTCACGAGAGGTCTCCTAATGGTAAATGATTACGTCCGCCTTGTGATCCCCTTTGGTGATCAAAGGAGCGAAAGGGGGAGCTATGATTGTGATCATGGCTGCGGTAACCTTACTCACTCACTCACAATAGCAACAAAAGAATTACTTTACAACGAAGAGCTGGTTTTCTTTAAAATATAAATCTGGTCAATTCTGTTTACACGCGTTTATTAAACAGACTGTAACATATAATGTTTTGAAGAGATTCAAGTCATATTTTTTGTTTATTTACGGATGAAATATAACTCTTCACAACAGATGGACATATTTATTAAATGCAATTAATTCTCCACACAATTCTTGAAGTATATTTATTCAAACTTAAATGGACGTTTGGATGTTTTGACGTCTCGGATGATTGTGTTGTGATGACTATTTATTTCTAGACAAATTTATGTCAACAGGATAATAAAATGATAGATGCCTTTTCCTGATCAAAAAAAAAGTAACAAGAAAACTAGGCAAAACAAATTACTTATTTATTTACTAACTTATGTACAATGGTGGCCATTGTTTCATATGTACTTATTCTTTAGCAGTTAACTGTAGGATGATGTGACCATTATGCTCTTGTATATAAACTGTGTTAACTGGTGTACAATAAAATTTATTCTATTCTACACTATGGTTAGGAATTGAAAGTAAACAAGACAGATCAAAATATTCAAATTAATAAATATTTCGGATATTTGATACACAACGTCATCTAGTTTCAAACTAACCAGAGCTTATGCTATGATAACTAGACGGACTGATAGAATACTTATATACTTTTTTCTTGTAAATACATACATATTATACATAGAAAACACACAAACCTCGAAACAAATAGTTGCAGATCATACAAACATTTGGTCCAACCCGGGAATCGAACCCGAATCAAGCTCGACTGCTATAGTCGAATTTACTACCGCTGCGTCACCAAGGCAGTTAAATAGTTAAATATTATATAACCGAGGCAGTTAACATATTAAGAGATCAATGACAAAAACAATGAGATTTATACTCTTCATTTTATTAAATAAAATCATATAGACCACTATTAGACATAGACTTCTCCTTAAAAAGAAGTTTTTTTCGTAGTATACCACGCTGGCCAAACGGTAGGGTTTGTTTCAAATTTTCATTCTGTTGCAGTAATATTGTCTTGCATACTTTGTTCCCTTAGTCGCCTCTTACGACACCCACGGGATGAATAGGGTGGTAACACTATGTATTCTTAATCCGTCACCACACAATTTAAATCAAATGTTCTTTAATTTACATAGGAATATCAGTGACAATCGTTAGATCGTCGGGTAGTCAGACCCCTAAAAAAGCTCGACAGCAATCTTATTACAGAACTTAGATATCGTCTAGTACTTGGATTGTGGAGGTTTAATACTGATAGCAGTCGCTTCACGTAATAAGTCGAAGTTTAACCGTATTGTAATAGACTTAAAAGCTATCAACCTAATTTGGGAAAAGGCGCAGAGGAAAGAAAACTCTATAAACATTATATTTCGTTGTTAATATACTTTAAGAACTTAAATAATTACTCTAATAGCAGAAAGCAGCTCTATTTACATTAAATTACTCGCCATTGCATCCACTTCATACATATACATAAAAAACAACATCAAAACTGTACGCGAACAACACAAAAATACATCCAGTCCGTAATTAATAGCTACCCGGCTGTTCTTGGTCTTGGCATAAACATCGCACCAACAGCGATCGACGCGCGATAAGAACGAAACTAAACTCTCTTGTAACATTTGTATGCATTATGAATATTAGTGTTACCAGTAAAGAGAAAACTAATGATTATAAAAATAATAAATTGACACACACGTGGCCGTTAGATACTAAACTAGACAGAGCCCTGTACTACGATAACCAAACTGCTGTTAAACATAGAAATATGTAGGTAATATTTCTAAATACATGTATACTATACATTATTTATATAAATTACACCCAAGCACATAAATATTTGTGATGGAATCCAATAAACCTCTTTCATTTCTTTTTACGTGTGGGAATCCCACTTGCCGTCAACCTTCCGGGGTTTGTGGCGGGTAGTGTGTGTGTGTGATTAAATCTGCACGGTGTGCCACTCTCCTCTTGGAATGGAAGGGATCCGGGAACTGTTATTATTGAGCCATCCTGACCCAATAAACGACCTCAACGACCAAGTGCCCAATCTAACGGCTCAATATTTTTATTAGATTGTCATTAATTAATCTAGAAATTAACATTTATGCAAAGATATCCATTGCTGAGGTTTAAAAAAGGTAGATTAGATCTATTCGTATATGTATAATATTTGTCTGTTAAATAATGAAGAATTTTTCTATGTTTACTATTAATATCAAACATACGTCGGTCTAGAGGTTAGTATATACGACTGCTGATCAAGATGCCTCGGGTTCCATTCCTGGGTGGGGTCAAAAAGAGTCCAAAAATATTTAATA
Organism: Hypercompe scribonia; assembly: GCA_949316085.1. Taxonomy (NCBI): domain Eukaryota; kingdom Metazoa; phylum Arthropoda; class Insecta; order Lepidoptera; family Erebidae; genus Hypercompe; species Hypercompe scribonia. The sequence continues at coordinate 9,350,551 of OX438997.1, forward strand.
ACAGCCCGGGGTTTGGCAATTGGGGTCTTAACCTGCGTGCCTCGGAGAGCATGTAGCCGTCTCATCGGATTGTGAGAATAAGAGACACAGAGACAGACACAAACACAGAGTATACCTGTGTTTACATAAACTTGTGCACTTTAATATTCCTGTGTAGTTAGTAGCCGAAATGGGAGTAGATCATCATACCGTATTGATAGCCAAAGAAGGGGCAGATCAAAGTGCTGAACGTCACTAACCCTTGTGGTTTAAGAGACGACAATATAAGATACAAAGTGAATTATCGCAACAATAAATAACATTCACTATCTTCACTCTGTCTCCCACACAAATCTTCGTGATTTATCGATACAACGGGTATATCGGTAATATTATTCTTGGAGCCATTCCTGATATATTTACTTTACTGAAACTACAGAATAAATCTTTTGTTTTTGTACTAAAATACCTTTGATACAATAAATTAAGTAGTAGAGTCGCCACGCTGATTTCAGCATGAACGGGCCGCCTCGATCGGGTCAGTCCTACCCTCTCACAGAAGACCGAGCAAAAACGACAGCATATGTGCTGTCATGTTTCGTTGTTTAGTGCAAGACCAGAGCCCCATTGATGCAGGGGTGACAGTTATGATCCGGATGTCGTAATAACAGCTGTTCCCTGGCTATTCAGCTGGATCCCTCCTGTCTCAGGCGCAGAGTCGCACACCGTGTGGTTTAAGTCGGTCCGATTCCAACACACCAGCCCGCCGCAAACCCCGGAGGGGTGACTGCCCGAGAGGGTTTCCACACGTTAAAAAAAAGAGGGTGACAGTTATCGTGGTGTGTGACCCTTACACTGCCACGATTATTATGCCTTTAACGTCCCTAAGCGGAGCGTGAAAAAGCATCTCACTAAGCCGTCATACTGCATTGTCAGCCTTTGTTATATAGGTACCAGAACTTTGTTATATATCCGCGATGGAGCGGGGGAGGGTTCAAAGCACATCAACAAACATTATGACTCTTGAGTCGCAGATGCAAAGCGGCGGATCTTTTATGACAAGGTGAACCATCTCTTCGTTTGCCCACCCTATGTACGATTAAAAGTTACAAACCAAAACATTGAGCTGATTCCAAATAAAATCGCGAGAAGCAAAATAATTGTTGTTTTAAAAACATCAAATATTTGTAATTCATAAATAATTATTGTGACTTATTTTTGCAAGAGTGCGTAATGGCCGTCTAATTTATAAACATTATGTAATCATAGACAAAACATGTCATTTATATTATACAGTTTTTGTAAATGAATGAACTTCGGTTGGCTTTCCGTGTAATAATTTTATGTTTTTATTGTTTAAATAGATTTTCTACGTAGCTCAGCCCACTTGTACGTATGTCGGTTATCAGTTAAACTGATATAACTTTTTTATTTGTCAACCAATTGTAATAAAACAAACACTAAATGTTAAGTGAAGGATACCACAATACATAAGGAGAACCATTCCTAAGAGTAGCTCGCACAAACACGTAGACAGACAGACAAGCAAAACGTCTAAAACTGTTGTTTCGAGTTCTGTTACCTTAATAAAGACACTTTCGTTAGTTTTTCTTTAATATCTTTGGTGTACAGACCGACCTCTTACAATTTTATTATATGTTTAGATTTATAAATACTGCGTTTAGAAAGTTATATGTTTCCTTTTTTTCTTGTTTTTCTTTTTTAAAAGACAACTTCCGAAAGCAAATAATAAATATACCTCTCAGTAAATATGCATTTGACTAATTTTCGCTCAAATTTCTTCAATAATTTAATAAACTATTGGTAACAAACAAATCTAAGCTCATTAATATATAAAAGAAATGGCAGTGTTATTAGGTGTTGCCAAAACAAACATCTGTCAGTTAAATGTCAGTTAAATGTGTGTGTAAAAACTGTAAACAGTGGCAAATGTCAGACGTTAGATGTGAGACGGGTAGCCCGATGGTACCTTAGTGTCACTCCCAATGGACACCTGCAACACAGGAGACGCAAGTGATCGCGCGCAAATTATTTAACACCGAATTTTTGTGAGGCCGTGGTAGCACTCGGATCGAGCCGACCTGTTTGTGCCAAAAGATGTCTACCTTTTCTTTTTTTTTAAGGCAACTACAGCATGAGGAATAAATCCTGTATCGCAACTGTATTTTGGATTTACAAACGTACATTAAACCGGCACAAGGAACACTCTAACTCAGAACAATAATTTTTGGATCACACGAAGTGTTGTCCCATGTAGGGTTTGAACTCAGCGCATTAGCAATCGGTGTGGCGACTGCTGTAACCACTACGTTATCTGCACAGCCAATTTTATGCTACATGGCTCTCCCACGTTAGACAATGTCTCGTTAAATAAACAAATAACATAATAACACATATAAGTATTATCTATTCAATCACTTCGCACGGCTCTGGACCATTTGACAGTGGGTAGTTATCATAATAATAATAGTACACACACCGCACAGGACTGATCACAAACTAGATAGAGCCTGTGCTATGATAACCAGACTGATGATAAACATAAATTACATCCAGGCAGAATAAATAATGGTGCTCACTACACAATTTGGGTAAAATATCCTTGGTGAGAATCAAACCTACGATCTCTGGCTAATTAAGGATCAAATATCAAATTTAGTTTTCTTTTTTATATTAAGAGCCAGCCAAAGTGCCGCCAGTTCTGCCGGAGAGAAAGCATGAATAGAATCCAAGAGTTGTGGTCACTATACTCATAGCAAATACTCATTGCAATTAGTTGTATTATTGTTCGTTTCTTCCTCAGAATTTTGTCATATATGAACCGATTTATATAGTTATTTTTGAAGAAAACCCATCAGTAACAATATAGCATATTATGGGGTGAACATAGTTTATTTAAAGTCATTATGGTGTAGACACATTGAGGTTAACTAATTATTTTTTTAATATTTATTATTTTTTATATATTTTACAATGACAAAGTAACTTTTACTTCGTGTGGGTTCATCTATAATTTTAAATAAGGACCTACATTAAAATGACAATGATTATTTCGAATAGTTGAAAACCAATTTTAAGAATTTGTCTATGATACATAGACAAAGACGTATTTCGTTATCATAACAAAGAGTTTTTAATCTGTATTCGAGATTGCGTTTAGTTTATGCTATCAAATTGTTTATCTTGTCATGTGCACTTCATGAAAAACCAGTTGCAAAGAATTTAGTATGTAGTAAAAAGTCAAGACGAATGTAGTTTTTAGAACCGTGTGCAACACTGAATATAAGAAACAATAAAGGTTATTATCACACTAGTTATTAAGGTGAAAGTTTATGTATGCTTGTAACTTTTCACATTAAAACAGATAGAGCAATTTTAATAAAATTTGTCATTCAAATAACTGATACCCTTTTTTTACCTGTGGATTGAAAACAATAATTAATGACATATCAGATTAATATTTTATATTCGTGTGCTGCTAATGTAAGGACTGAGTTTATTATTTCTAGTTTTGTTCTAGAAACAAAATGGAGGTATAGTGTCATATATTATTCATACCAGGGAATTATTCAAATACTTATGTATTTAAGTTGAAAACTAGACACTTTTTTTTACTATACATCTTGCACCTTACTTTATACTCCCTGAAACCCCCCTCGGGCCGTCACCCCACCGCGGTTTACGACGGAATCGGACCGACTAAAACCACACGGTGTGCCACTACGCATGACATAGGAGGGATCCGAGAACAGCTGTTATTACGACATCCAGATCGAATAGCTGATGCCCTGGATTAATAAATAGGTTATTTTGTATCACGAGAAAATTGCTTCCTTGTGTGATCTATGGGTAACAGCGGAGGTTACATCAGAATGGGACAATTCCGTAACAATTATTTCATGGTACAATTATGTGCATAGAGTTCCCACCAAGAACGTAAGATCCCAAGACAAGCTCACCTACAATCGACTCAGCTGATCGACGGACGTGGCTTTGGTAAACAAAACATCTCGATTAGCAGCAAAATTCTCGCCACCTAGTACGTGGGACTAACGAAAAGTGAGCGTTTGATATGCATATATTCACATAAATAATTTCTTCGTTTTCTTATTAACTACTGTCAAATTCCAATCTTCTATTTCGTAAACGTGTCTACTATAACGTCACACAAGTTGGTACAAAACGTACTGATTTGACGTTTAATAAATATAAGATATTTTATCAACTATTGTTACGTTCAGTAAACACTGCCTAAAAATCTTTTGTAATATAATATATAAATACCAATACACCAGTCTAATATACGAGTATATAATATTAGACTGGTGTATTGGTCTAGCGGTTAGCAATTCTGATCGTTATAACTGACGCTGTGTATTCGATTCCCATTCAGGGTCAATATTGTGTTGATGAGGACGGCTATTTGTTCTGTATCTAGTCGTAATTTATCTATAACATGTATGTGTTTAGAAATACACTAGCACTGTTTACTGTAGTTCAAGCTCTGTCTAGTTTAGGAAATAATGGCCGTGCGTGTTATGTGTGAGGCTATTATTGTTTTTGTTTTGTGGTTTAGTTACTTAGCAGTACTAAGATAGCGGTAATAGAATCTATTTTGAACAGATACGATGATAGTTAAACAAAACTGCATTTTTTGTTGGTTTTAATTAGCAGTGCGTCCAAGTATTTACAAATCAAGCTGATAAACGATCGTCTGGAAGAAAAGTCTATGGTATTAAGTCTGCCTGACGCAATTTATTTACAGGAAATGTTAATAAATAAGTTAAAACATGTTTAAAAATGACAAGATGTCAGCAATAATACGATAATTAAGATATCAATTTTTAATAATATTTTTTTCAGTGGTCTCGACATGAAAATTAGCAATAAATGAGGACTAGACAGAGCCTGGACTAACACACTGATGAATAAAATACTTATATATTACTAAACACATACATATATGAAAGCGACTGCTGCTCTTTAGGTCTCGAGTTCGATTCCCGAGTCGGCTCAAATATTTGTATGATTTGCAAATATTTGTTTCGGAGTTTAACATGTATGTATTTACAAAAAAAGGTATGTAAGTATTCTATCAGTCAGTCTAGTTATCATAGTACAAGCTTTGCTTAGTTTGAAACTAGATGGCGTTGTGTGTTAAATGTCTGAAATATTTATTTATTTCTATTACAGATAATCTACATCCAGGCACTGAACAAAATGATTATGCACATAACACATTACTAGTTCTGAGTGGTAATCGAACGTGTGACCTCTGGCTCAGAGTGAGGTTCACTAACTACGAGACCAACAGGTCCCTCACAAGTGTATTTTACATTTATATAGATAAATTCAGAAAGTGTAGCGAGTGACGTCATAATAAACAAAGTCGACTTTAGTTGGGTAGTACCGACGAACGTTTAACAGAAGCTTCAGATACACGATAGCTGTAAAAGAAGCGAAGATAACTAACAGATATACTTACTCACCGCTTCAAAATCATATTCCGTTCACATATCACAGTGGAACTATTATTAGAAACAGTTATTTTAGAATTTTCACACACGAAAATACATGCAAGTGTCTGCCACGAGCGTCGCGGACGCCGGCGAACGTACTTGTGGACCGATCATCCCGAAACGAAAACGGTTTGGGGAAATATAAAATTACGCGAGTGTAGTGATGAGATTCGGTTGTCGATGGTAATAGAAAACAGTCGAAATGAAAAAACAATATCTTTTATATCCTAAGTTATATTGTTTTAGATGCGACTAACTCTTGTACGCTGGGGTTAACAGCAGTGACCCACGAACACGTCGAGTTATGACATTTGGGATATGCTATGAGCTATGGTGCATCATCATCATCAACAGCCTTTAACAGTCCACTGCTGGACATAGGCCTCTCCTTAGCAAGGAGGTTTTGGCCTACAATATTTTGTGCATTTATTTGATGCATCTACCACTTGAATAGCTAAATTAAATACAGAAAATATTCAATATGGATTTACTGTTTTAAGATGGTACAAATATTCGTAATATTGTCGCCAAAAGTTTGAATTACATTTTTAACCAATCAGAGAGGCCACTTAACATTTTTGTCCCCAACTTTATGTATAAGAAGTGGCGTCGTCAAAACAGTGTTGCTACACTAACGCTGCAGGTGCAAGGATTATGGATCATATTAGTTACTAAAATGATTTCGCATCGGCTTCAGCTCTTCATCAGGTGGTTTTTGATGACTGTTTAAAAATTAAAGTAATAAGGAAAATAGTTCATCGATACCGATAATATTCGCCCATCTCTAGACGTTCGCACCGCACCTGGCATTACGCGGTGTTCAGAGAAATCATAACGTTGTATATTTTAGTAACACATACGCGATTGTTGTTTTTGTATTATATACTCAGTACATGTATTTAGTTAGGTCAGTCAGCGACCTCTATACCGATATGGTGACTTGGTACTTTCAACAACAACATACGAAAGACACTTTGCTTTTAAACACTTCACAACAAGGAGGTTCTCAATCCAGCTCTCTCAGTTGTTGCTGTTTGTTACTCAGACTGAATCAAGAGCCTTTTACAGTCCACTGCTGGACATAGACCTCTCCATAGCAAGGAGGTTTTGGCCTACTATACCACGCTGACCAGGCGGGTTGGAACAGGGTTTGTTTCAAGTTTTCCTTCTCTTTGTAATGATGTTGTCTTGCATACTTCGTTTCTTTAGTCGTCGTTAACGACACCCACGGGATAAATAGGTGTGGTAACATTATGTATTCTTAATCCGTCACCACACGGACGACTGAACAAAGAAGTTAAATAAATAAATATTCAGGACATTTGACACACAACGCCATCTAAATAGTTTCAAACTAGGCAGAGCTTGTGCTAAGATAACTATTCTGACTAATAAAATACGTATATATTTTTCTTTGTAAATACATACATATTATACATAGAAAACACCCAAACTTCGAAGCAAATATTTGCAGATCATACAAACATTTGGTCCGACCCGGAATTGAACCTGAGACCAGCACAGCAGTCGCATTCACTACCGCTGCGCCACCGAGGCAGTTCACAGGAACGTTGACATTTATAAACCAATTTGGCAAATTCTTACTTGAATTAGAAGAAGACTTTTCTTAACCCATTACTTCCCACTGTCATATTTGTAGGACACCAGATTATATTTTTTTTCTGAAACTAGTTTTGATTTTTTAAGCCTGTTTTGTAAACAGCAAACATTTTTAACTATTTTTCCGTTAAAAAAATATATTTTGATAAAAAAATACAGTGACATTATTTAGATATATAATTTCAAAGTTTATATATTTCGTAGCCGTTAAGAGTGCATTGTTGTTTGTTTTGTATAGCTAATTATAGCTATATAAATAAAACTAATTATATATTTAAAATTACCTATAATTGTTGGGAAACCTTTACTAAACGTAAAAAAGCCAATAAAGTCGTGATAATATTTTTTTCTTAACATATGATCCCAATGTCATACATACAGGACTGGCTGATTCAGACCCTCGAATAAATAAATTTTTTGCTTCACACTGTCTCAACAAATATATTTTACGATTTGAATAGAAAATTCAAAATTTTTTAGATGGTTTGGAAGTAATGGGTTAAGTTTTACATTGAATTTGAAAATGAACCACTGTCCGCAAGAGTAGAAAGTAAACGTTGTAAAGAAATAAAATGCGCAGTTTATTAGCATTTATATCGGCGCCTTGAAGTCTGATTCTCTCATCTTGGATTACAATTCCGTTTATTTTTTTAAACGCACTAGGAAAATAGCCCGTGCTGCGGGGAACTTTACACGTTCATATATATATGTAGGTACCCAGACACAGAACAACAATTTGAGGATCACACAGTATTGTCACATGTCGGGATCGAACCCACACTACTATTTCTGTTCTATAGTTTCATATTTTGACCTGTTAACCTTTTAAAACATTAGGTGAAGTTTTATTTTTATCACCTTTCTTATTGCAGTTTATTTGTTTCATATTTTTCCCGTTATATAAACCTTCTCTGCATTCCTTTGTATAAATCTCTCGTACGTCTTCTTTCTAACCACTGCTCGCTAGTAGCTATATTCCATCTTTTGTTCACCCACCTATTTTTATGACATACAAAAGTGGTGTAACGCTACATTTTCGTTGGTTTTCATTATTCACCAGGTAGTAAAGCCACGCTGGTTTCAGCATAAACGGGCCGGTTCGTCCGGGGTAGTACTACCCTCCCACAGAAGACGAACCTAAAGCGACAGCATCCGTGTTGTCGCGTTTCGTTGGTGAGTGCGAGACCGGAGGCCCGTTGATGCAAGGGTGACAGTTGTCGTGGTAAATGTGTGCAATACAATGCTACGATGACTCTCATGTCTTTTACCTCCCCAAGTGAGGCGTAAAAAATCGTTATAGACCGCCATAGCGTGGGTCACTATACTGCGTTGCCAGCATTCGCAATGAATATGGTGAACACCACTTTCGAATTCTATTCATACTTTCCATCAAGCAGAGTAGAGTCACTTTGACAGGCTATTAAAAAAAAAATAAAAAAATTGTGTTAGATTACCGGAGCTTAAACTTGCCTTCGCCTTAATTCAGGGGGAAACGATGGGGGCATTTCGAAAGAAAGTTACGCATTAGCGACTCTTAAGAGTTACAGGTGCATGTAAATAAAAAGGTATCGGTACTCACTTACCATCACGTGACCCGTCTACACGTTTGCCCACTTATACCATAAAAATAATTTAGTCTTTCCTTCAACTAATTTCTTTTTTCTACCTTCTCTATCTCTGTCTGTCTTCTTCCGTATCTCTCCCTATCTACCAACGGTTCGCACTTCAAAACAAGCCCCTCTAATTTTGACAGCATTACTCTGCAGCTAAATATTTAGCATTGCAGGTGTCGGTCACTGATCACCAAGAGTCACTTACATTACAATAACGAAAATATAATGTTTATGCAGTTACGTCACACAACGCAATTATATCACACCATTCAGTCTCAAAACCGTCGTTTCTAAAAGAGATCGGCCACGACGCAGAAATAATACCCTAATGCGGAAGCTACATCAAAAACCAAGGTTGACCTTACGCTGAGTAGATAAAACTTTCTTGAGTGCTATGACGTTCAATGTGGTGATGGATTAAGTATAGGAAATGTCACCATTCCTCATCATTCCGTAGGTGTTGTATGAGACATTTAGGCGAGCTAGCACTGTAAAGGGAAGGAAAATTTAACACAAACCCTTTACCAATCCGTCTGACCAGCGTGGCTGAAACCTCCTTTCTAAGAGGCCTATGTACAGCTGTACATTGTTAAAGGCAACCTCGATTCCTCGGTGACTAGTGGTAGTACATTTAACTGCCGCGCTGCGGCCTCGAGTTCGATTCTTTGGACGGACCAAAAGTTCATCTAATGTGCAAATATTTGTTTTTTTTTTAATCTGGGCCTACCAAAGTGACTCTACTCTGCCTGGTGGAAGGTAGGAATAGAATCCAAAAGTAGTGGGCGCTACACTCATTACGAATGTAGACAATGCAGTATGGCGACTCACACTATGGCGGCCTAGTGAGGTGCTTCTTCACGCCCTGCTTAAAGGACCTAGGAATCGTAGTGGTAGTGTGTTCTAGGTTTTAACTGATTTGCACAGAAAGAAAGAGCCGTATAGTTATATCGGGAGTGTATGTCTACCATTCTAAAACGGTGTTTTACGAGGCCAGCACGTATTATCCTGTAGAGGAAGGGAGAACGTGGAACCAGTTGGAAGTTTGTCAGTACTCTCCATGATAATGACGATAGAGGACTGCCATAGAGGCCACATCTTTTCACAACTGCTGAGACTCGAGGGATTTAGTTTTTACAACAATAATATGTTTATATTTCCAAAAAAAAGTATCTAAGTATTCTTCAAGTTAATCTAACTTCCATAATACAAGCTCTGCTTAGTTTGTAACTAGATTGCTTTGTGTTAGATGTCTGAAATATATTTTATTTAAGTCGAAACTACAATAAATTGCCAAAACGCATAACATTTGTTTCAAATATAAATCTAATCAAGAAACAACTGTTATTTTTAATTATGTAGCCAATTTAATGTATATAATTTAAAATATTTAATTATTGCACATCTTTCTAATTTTAATTTGTATTTGTATAGAGTTATTCCTTTTTAAACTTTAACATAAAAACAGATTTGTACGCCAATAACTAGCAGATTATAGAAAAACTGCATTTATTAGTAACATCTCGAACACCTTTTTTTGTGCGGCAATCCCCACGGTTACCACTGAAAAGTGGTTATGTCGGACTCGAACAGACCAAAAACCGCACGCTGTCTCAGGTACCAGTAGCCGGAGAACCAGGTGTACCCCAGTAAGGAAACCCCTGGAACCCCGACGTGCCTCGGGAAACCTATGGCTTGTAAAGTGTGGAAACCTTCATGTTCCCTTTTCTTCCTGACCCCAAAAGGGGATGTACATCTAGTATACTTACGATCACAACTAAAGGTTGATTGATTAAAAGGCTGTTGATGATGTAGATCGTCCATCTCTTCATCTTGACGGCGAAGGTCCTGGATGAAATGATGGGTTAAGAAATAAAACACCACAGGGTAATATGTAAACGTTATATTTTTGCTTACACTACAACGGTAAGGCATCAGAAGGCTGGACGTTTTGTACTAAGTATTGAGTATATACACACATACAGGCAGACAGACAGACATACCTCTTAGAACCTGATGGCAAGCGACTACTGCTTCCATATAAACTGTAAAAAAAACTGTTACTTTCTGACAGGTTTCGGTAGCTTTTTATAAACTCATCCGTCTGACTAAGTATTTGGATGAATAATGTAACTTTTTCAGAGGAATTGTGAGATTCGAAGAGGTATATTCGTATGTTGACTTATAAATAAATATATTTTATTGAATTCACTTTAGTGTGCTGTTATTGTAAGAACTAAATACGCGTTAACTTAATTAACTATATATTTGTGACCCGCTGTGAGCTCTTAAGCTCATTTTATTTCTTGAATTCGATGTAATTATTTTTAATGGCTAAGTACAATGTTATATGGGGTTATTGGTTAAGTCGACCTAGATACTTTAGGGGGTTGTAGTAGCTATTATTACTGATACTAGGGTGCACCTGGCTCCTGGCTATTGGTACCTGAGACGGTGTGCGGTTTTTGGTCGGTTCGAGTCCTACATAACCACCCTACAGTGGTATCCGTGAGGATTGCCACACAGTACAAAAAAAAGTAGGTGTACCATATCCTTTTTTTCTTTTTTTAACGTTTGGAAACCCCCTCGGGCCGTCACCCCACCGGGGTTTACGGCGGAGTGGTGTGTCGCAATCGGATTGACTAAAACCACACGGTGTGCCACTCTGCGCCTGAGATAGGAGGGATCCAGGAACCGCTGCTATTACGACATCCAGAGGTGTACCATATCCTATCATAATCATTTTCAAGTAATTGATATTTCTTTTTACGTTGTGGTAATTTTACCAAATACAGTTACTTTTAAAATGTCAACCTTAACATCTGAAGTGAAAATTTCTTTGGCCGCGTTGAGCACTTTTTGGTGAAGAAAACTGATGGAACTCGCGTGATCGTCACCGAGCGCTTTCCATGAGCTAAGTGTTTACTGTGTGTATTAAACAAAGCGCGTTATACATGGCGCTATCTGTATGGAGGTTTGGTCGAGACGCGTGTGCCTGCGGGGCAATGTTTGCGATGTGGGACGCTACGATCTCGGAGAGGTCAAAAGCTGTGCAGCGAGAGAGGTAGCTATTGTTGTGTATACATTTTTAAGTTGTCACTTCGGTCCTCATGACTGCTTCCAATATTTTTCTAACAATTTGTGTCATAAAGTAGTGTAAAATAGTGTATTACAGGGATCCAGTATTTATATATATTTACTTTTTATGACAACTCTTAAATGATCGGAAGCATTTTTGACAGGACTGTCATTACTCTATAGACATAGAACGAGATGTTTGTTTTCATTCTATTGAAACAGATGACAGAATCTACCAATACATGATTGTCATCTTATACTTGAGTTGGTATTTATTTGTGTATGTATTTATGCATTGTGTTTACATTTTAGCGTACGATAAGTTTGTATACGTGTACTTTCATTACAATATCGTCTGGAACGCGACTACTTTCTATTTTCTCTGTATCACCCAAAAGTTGACTGGTAGAGATTGCTTCAGGAAGTACGTAAAGTGCCCTAGGAGGGATCTGGATGTCGTAATAGCAGCTGTTCCCGGATCCCTCCTATGTCAGGCGCAGTGGCACACCGTGTGGTTTTAGTCGGTCCGATTTCGTCGTAAACCGCGGTGGGGTGACGGCCCGAGGGGGGTTTCAGGGAGTATTAAGTAAAGTGCAAGATGTATAGTAAAAAAAAGTGTCTAGTTTTCAACTTAAATACATAAGTATTTGAATAATTCCCTGGTATGAATGATATATGACACTATACCTCCATTTTGTTTCTAGAACAAAACTAGAAATAATAAACTTAGTCCTTACATTAGCAGCACACGAATATAAAATATTTATGTTCACATTGTAATAAAATATTAATCTGATATGTCATTAATTATTGTTTTCGCGTATCAACATTAAACATTATTTAAATTTCTAAACGTGTCGTGATCACAAAAATAGACAATAAGAAGATATATGAGGGAAATAAAACCATTCATTTACAGGCTTGCTTGTTAGTCGCCCTAAATTACGTCATAAGTTTGATTAACTGCAAGTCAAAAATCACATTCCATTCCTCCCTCCCAGAAATAAGAAAAGGGTGGTGGAAAACACTGGTTTTGTATGAGGTCGTGATAACTCCAGTCGAGCAATTTGTGAGGAAAGAATCTCCCATGAGTTTCTTGGAGGTCAGGTGAGGCCTTGACTGGACAAAATGATTTTATTTCGCCCATTTAGTTTTGTGAAGAATATGCACAAATAGCTGCAGATCTAAATATCTATAAACTACATGATTAACAAATGTATTTTGTGGTTTTGTGAAGTTCTGTTCACGTATCGTACGCGTCGCTAACTTTCAGAATGACGAACCTGCACACAAATGTCGAAGACTTACCGCCTTAAGGCTGAAATCTTTGAAAACCTTTCTTATTAAACGCTTATTACATAACAAAAAAAATTCAAAATCGGTTAAGAATTTACTGAAAAACCATACAAAACCTCCTATTACCTGAAGTCAGCTAAATTAGCATCACCATGTTTTTTTTAGAGCCTGCTAAAGTAACTATTTTGTCTGATGGAAAGAATGAATCCAGGAGTGATGCTCTACATACTCTCGTGTTTAAGGGACTCAGGATCGTAGTGGTGGCTCTGCGTTAAAGAATAATATGTATCAAAGCTGTTATTTAAACCGGTATATATTCTTAAAACTACCCGCTAATAACTGCAAGGTAGAACACCTAGTTATTTGCGGGTAGTTTCAAAATAAGTTCGTTTTATCATAATAGACTACTCAGACGTTTGTAGACGCATAAATGTGTTATAGGTACGTTAACAAAACTCCACACAACCACCCGTAAGTATAATATTTACAAATTAACTATTCAACTTCTTATATAATATATTTTAACTTCTAAATGTTTATTGTATTAAGATTTAAGCCGACATTTCCAAAACGTAATTATTTTTCTCACATTTCATTTTTTGTATATCATATAACTTAGAAAACAACAATTTTGTCATAAACAACTAGACATTTGAATGAACAATAGAACGAATGAGTGAACGAATGAAACGAATCCTAAACAATGAAAGCTCAAAGTTTCATTCTACGATCTCTTCATACACAACGTAAGATTGTATTTTAAACTTAGGTGAATGAATGAACGAATGAAACAGATCCTAAACAATGAAAGGTCAACAATTTCGTTCGCCGATCTTCGTTACACGATACATACAGAATTGTATTTTAAACTAATCGAAATAAAGCATAATTTTGGTCGGACTATGTTACGTATAGCTAATACTAAGAGGTAGAGCATTCATCTTCCACACTTCAATACTGTTCGCTATCGTCTTTGTAAACTGACTGCGCCGGGTTAAGCGGTCACCTGCTGCAAGTGATGAGACTGGATGTTCTTTGTGTGCGTCTCACGTATGTTCGTTAAGTCCACCGACACGTGATATATTTCTATTGTGAGAGTTGTAATTACACTCTTTTTTCACAGTTGTGTAAAAATTGGATTAACAAATCAGACTATATCTAACTAATACTCTATATTGGTGGGCTTTGAAAAATGCCAAATTTATGAACTAGAAAAGGCAAGAATTTCACGCGATACACTTTTAAGGCAAGAAATAACTGAATAGGACAAAAGTCTAGGCTAGGTTTAGGAATTCTTAAATACAGAAAAAAAGTAGTCACCTCATGGTAAGCGACAACCGCCGTTTATGGATATTCCCAACTCAAGGGACGGAAGGGCGACGTTCGAGCCTAACTACCCTCCAACCCCCAAATGCAGTCGCCCCTCCCGGTCGTTCTTGGAGGACTTAATTCACCACTGCACATTCAGCTCAGCATCCGCTAATCCGTTTAATATTTTTTCTGTAACTACCCACAAAGTCGATAGCGAACGATATTGTTTAACATTCACTTAAGTACTATCAGATACAACATATAACACAGTATATAAGAAATAGGCAAGCTTATAGGATAAGGGCTGCAAGTATATTGATGGGCGTATGGTCTAGTGGTGATAGACCCTTACTGCTAAGCTAGGGCTCGTGGCTTCGATTCCCATGTAGGACAAATAATTGTGTAATGAGTACGATTATTTGTTCTATGTGGGGGTCTATATCATACACATCTCAAACACGGCTACCACAAACTAGACACAGTGTACTATGGTAACCTGACTGCTTATAAGCATGCTTATATATTTTAAAATACATACATAATAGTGCTCATCATACAATGATTTGCTCCGGGTGGGAGTTAAACCCACGAATTGTGACTGAGCAGTCGGTGCCACTAACGACTGACCAACAGGTCAGTCAGTGACTACTCTGCCTGATGTAAAGCATGAATAGAATCCAAGAGTTGTGGTCACCATACTCATTGCGAATGCAGTATGGTGACGTGCTTGCTAGTGAGATGCTTTTTCACACCCCGCTTGGGAACGTAAAAGGCATGACAGTCATCGTGACAGTATAAGGCTTACACAGTTACCACGATAACTGTCACCCCTGCATCAATGGGCCTCCGGTCTCACACTCACCAATAATGTGTATTTGGTAATATATAAGTATGTTTATTAGCAGTCTGGTTACCATAGTACAGGCTCTGACAAGCTTGAGGTCAGGCCGCCGTGTGTGAGACGTGTGAGGATATTAACATGGGATGGGAAACCTATAAAGTATATTTGTGCTTGATTGAGTTAGTGACTTAAGTTATTACAATGTTAATTGGACCGCAAATTTGTATACCAAAGACCTCAAAAACGAGCAGTATTCTGATGGTAAGCGGTTACCGCCGTCCGTAAAGTGAGAGTAAGTTCTTTAATATATATTTATTTGTTGATTTTTAAGCATTTTACAAATTGATATACTTTTTTATTGTATTAGGTAAACGGGGAAAAATAGCTTCGGTTACTTTTTTGTAAAACCTGGTACAATAGCAGTTAAATATATAAAGGGGTTTATTATGGGTTTAGGACCCAATAGGGGCATCTTATAACAAATACGTCTAATCAGTTGGCCAATTTCCGTAACGCTCGGTTTCACGATTGTGGCAAACAAATGTATTATATTATTGTGAGCAAAAGTTGAACAAGTGCTGTGGTAGAAATACATTGCTACCTTGGTGGTCTCGGGTTCGATACCCGGATCGGACTAAATGTTTCTAAGATTTGCAAATATTTGTTTCAGTTTGGGGTTATCAATGTACAATATGTATGTATTTACAAAAGAAACATATGGTACAAGCTCTGCTTAGTTTAAAACTAGATGGCGTTGTCTACGTACATATATTTTTTGATATTTGTAGTCTAGTGTAGGTCGGCACTGATCTTTAAACTTTTATTACGATAGTTGGCCTTCTGATATAAGGCCCTATTGGGACCAAAACTGGTAAAGAGGTCAATTTTTTAAATCTAATTTGAGTCGATTTTTTTCAATAATTTTAAAAATATAGTTACTATCAGATAGTCAACGAAATGATAGTTAACTATAATTTAATATCAGGATAGTTATGATATTTAAATTGTATGTGCGACAAATTGCTATATTACGGTAATAATAATAACAAATAATTATATTTAGATATATCACATAAATAACAATCATTAATAATACATTAATATGAAAAATGCCCATTCAATAACATCTACAAACTATAAGGCAAATCATTTGTAGGATAGTCGAGAATGCGATTATTTGTCGGAGTAATTACGGCGACAAAATAATCGCAACACAAACAGGCAACTACAGAACATTAATAAAGTGTATTACATTCATTTGTCACACGACTAAATACGACAGAATAAACGCAATCGAAAACAGTTTGCGACAAAATAATCGCAAGATTAAGACATCTACAGAACATTTGTAGGTAAAAACGCAAATGCGTTTATTAGTCGCTAGATTGAGTGCGACAAAATAATCGCAAGACTAAAACGCAACTTATAAAATAAAAATGAGTATATCGCTATATAGTTGATTTAAAATAAAATGTGTATATTTTTATATATGGCAGCTCAAACTTAAAAATAGTAATTTTTTCACAGTAGGTAACACAAGTTTCTCAAGTAGTTAGTGTACACCATTGCTAAATAAGAAGTAGTGGGTTCGACTCCATCCAGGACAAATAATTATGTGATGAGCACGATTGGTCTGTCTGGTTACCATAGCATAAGGTCTGTATGAGATCTGGATGTCGTAATAGCAGCGGTTCCCGGATCCCTCCTATCTCAGGCGCAGAGTGGCACACCGTGTGGTTTTAGTCGGTCCCATTCCGACACACCACTCCGCTGTAAACCCCGGTGGGGTGACGGCCCGAGGGGGTTTCCACACGTTAAAAAAAGAAGGGTTTGTATGAGATGAGACGATCGTACGTAAGATGTGTGAGGTTATATTATTGAGTCCATTTTGTTTTCAGTATGCCCAATATACTGTTTCTTTTTTAATTTAAAAAAAAAATCCCCTACTAGTAATATATCCTGTGTCGCGGGGGACTTTACAAGCATACATGAAACGGACACAAAGAAACATCCATATTTCAAACAACGTGTAGGTCGAACTCTCAACACTCGGTGCAGTAAGAAGCGGCAAGGTAATCGTTAAAACTACTACACCATCCGTACAATGTGTTCAATAGTCCCAATAACCCACCTCTAGTCACAACTGGGGTAGGATTAGTCCCATATAACTAAAATAAACTTGTGTTACCTACTGTTAATATTAACGTAATAAAAATATACGTAAAGTACATTAAGTGCTTATAAATGATTTCAGATGATAACATAATGTCGACGTAAATTGTGGGGTCTAGTGTGGTTAGACCCCAAAGATGGGGGTCTAGGCACCAAACTAAAAAACGTGTGCGGATTACTATCATCATAAAACAGCGGAACTATACTCCACATTATGGAGACTAGTAGTTAGAAAACAAAGTGTGGGGTCTACTTAAGAGATCTCAATGCTAGATGCTAGCCTAGACTAGATCGCAACGTTTTGGGGAAATCGACCCCTTGTGAGACTAATCACTTGACCCCACATATATGTTTTTATTAATTTTTAGTAAAACAACTGGCAAGTATTTTCAAACACACAAAAATAACGTGTGCTAATTTTTTTATATTTAAGATGGCAAACGATCAGATGGTTCACCTGCTTGAAGATATTGGTCATCTGATACAAGTTAAGGAAAACACAATCGTTTAACCGGTAAGTTCTATAAGGTGATATTCTTGCCCAGTCGGGCGTCTTCAATGAGACCCTTCTGCTGTCTCTCAATTGACACTATGATATCATCTGAGACCACAATGATAAACCATCTAAGGCACTAGAAGTAGTATATTACAGCAGTTCTGCATAAATTATACAAACGACAATCACATTTAAGGTGGCAAATAAGTGTTTATTTCCCAATATTACCTTCATTCAGTTTGAAGTAAAAATCTTTGACAAACAGTGTTTTATTTTAGTACCCTTGTTTACGATGTTATTGTTGTTGTAATATTTTTTTTTTAAATCCTGTCCTTCGTTTCCAGTTTCCTCAGCAGTGTGACCAATTTATTGATATAACTGTTTATTAAAATAACTATTTATCAGTCACCATCAAGGTTACGTGACAGTAGAAACTTTGTTGTCTAGAAATATACTGTATTTTTTGATATTCCTCTAATTTTCACATGTCACGATAACTATCTATTTGTCTGAGTTTAAAAGAGGCATATCCCTATATGTTTCAAAGAATTTTTACTCCAAAAACTCATTCGCGCCGGCACGTTATCACAACTATTTATTGTATGTCGTGTTATATAATTTATACAAAAGAAAGAAGTGCAATACACAGTTATTTACAGCTATAACGTTACCGTTACACTACACTTACAAGCTAAATAACGTTTTTAAAAACCGTTACTGTTATAATAACGTTATCAACAGTTAACGATCGTATCGTTAGCGTTAATATCGCTATCGATCGCTGGCAAATTGTTAATAATAGAACTTATACTTTCATTATTATTATTATTTGAATTAGATTCATTCTCCTCCGCATTGGTAACTGTTATTTCTGGTGAATTTGTCAAACAGTTATTATTGTCATTAGAAATAGATGCGTCATTTATATTATTATTTGACGTAATGGCCATAGATCTGTCTCTGACCGTGTCAACGTTACCCGAGTCAATAGTTTCAGGGTTATTGTTACCAGAACCTGACGCGACTGGATTATTATTATTAACATTTTCACCGTTTAGCTCGTCGTAACAAGGTGGCATTTCTACATTACTCCTCGCTTCCTCATCAACCCTCGAGTTCAACCCTTCCCTGCTCAAATATTCTGGAGGTGGTCCGAAGAACTTGCATCTCATAGCTTCGTTGTACGGCGGGGGTCTTGTACCGTCGGGTAATAGAGGGTAGTTTTCGAAATTCGCCCCCAACAACCTGATGGTTCTACCGTTAAGGGTGTAGGTGTCATGTGACGTCATCCGAACGAAATCTAAATCGTCAATGTTGATTTCCGCGACATTAGGCGTGTCTGGTCTGCGATCGGACTCGTTCCGGCGTCCGAACCTGGGAATGGACAGTTGAAACCGGCCAAGTTGCAGCGTCAACCGTTGTCTATCCAACTGGTCGATGACGCGTTCGATACTGGAATTTCTGTTTCTCATCAGCTCAATTGGTGTTGCCATGTAATTCAAGTCTCGCCCGTAGTCACCCGTTTCAGGGTTTGTGAAGAAGAACTCAGAGGTGTTCAGATCGCAGTATGTAGGGCTTCTGTAGTTGTCCAAAGTTCGATTCCTGGTTGGTGAGTTGTTGAGGGATGATGAACGGACGTTTGTTAGTTCTACGTCAGTGGGTTGAGTCGGTACCTATAGGAAGTAAATGTTTTTTTCTTATATTCATAAAATCTAGGGTTGCCAAAACTGAAATTGTTATTCAAACGATCAGTTTTGGGGAATACGGCAAGAAATGCTAGGGTTGCAGAAGTATATGTACTGTATGTATGGTAGATGGGTGTGCTGATAGTAAGCGGTTACCGCCACGTAATTATCTCTAAAACTGAAGCAAGAGAGTTGCCGCCTTTACTGAACTCCTCTTAGAATGAAAGGTGGGATGGACCTTCTGCAATTATTTTACATATGTGCAGACGTCTTTTTAATTCTTGGCCATTGTTCGAGACCAATAACAGCATAGTGCGATCAAAGTCGAAACCAAAATATTAGTTTACGTTACGTTCCCTAGAGGGAGCTGTTACAAACTTAGATCGCGGTATCGTTGTTTTACACGTGTTAGTTTATAAGGCCTACAAACATTTTGTAGGAGAACAAAATTGTAGGAGAACAAGACTGTAGTTTAGTACAAGGCGACAGCCAATTAAACCGTGGAGTCCTACGAACCCATAGTACAGTGCACAGTGGTTTTATTTGAATCCCTACTAGTGTCACACACCCAGTCCAACGATACCACGCTTGGTATCAAACATTGGTCCTTCGAGCCGGATTAAGGACTACTTTACGGCGTCACCGTTGGCGTCGCCTCCCTCGTGTAACTCGCAGTGGATCGCTGCACTAGAGTACACGCTCACCGCAGCAGCGGCAGCTACGTCTGTCGTCGTTGTTGGCGAGATCAGCCGCTGCGTGTTAGTTCAACATTGCCGCCACAGAGGACGTGCAATATCCAGTGCTACACAGGCGAAGCGCAACACATCACGAGCAAGTTAGCAGACCCTTTCACCGGAAGCCGCTTGCAGATCAACCAGTGTCCACCAGAGGTCGCTACTTTGATGTCAACAAAGTGTTTGTGTCAAATGTGAATTTGTGAGTACAATTTTTATTTTATTTAGTTCCTGAGCAGTAATTAAATTCAAACAATCAAGTTAAACTATTATAGACTTTATTTCTATGAAATAATTTACTTTGAAGAATCGCAAGAAATTTGGGACTTGTAAAAATTTGTTGTTAATATTTTGGACTTGTAAAATTTCTCATGTGCATGGTAGATTTAGAACTTAGAATAATTTAAGAAAAACGGGGGAACGGGGAACCTATGCCCGATTTCTCAATGTTTGATACCAAGCGTGGTATCGTTGGACTGGGTGTGTGACACTAGTAGGGATTCAAATAAAACCACTGTGCACTGTACTATGGGTTCGTAGGACTCCACGGTTTAATTGGCTGTCGCCTTGTACTAAACTACAGTCTTGTTCTCCTACAAAATGTTTGTAGGCCTTATAAACTAACACGTGTAAAACAACGATAGCGCGATCTAAGTTTGTAACAGCTCCCTCTAGGGAACGTAACGTAAACTAATATTTTGGTTTCGACTTTGATCGCACTATGCTGTTATTGGTCTCGAACAGCCATTTAGCATAATATACACACTAATTAAAAGACAAGTTGAGTCAAAGGTAGCGTGTTCGACTCCCACCTGGGACAAATAATTAAGCGGTGATCAATTAGACGTCATTAATACACAGTAAGTTTATTAGCAATATCATCGTCGTGACAACCCTAGGTACGTTTAGTTACCCCCAAAATTGACCGTTAAAATACTTTTAAGCTAAATATGGGATGGCCTTACCTGTCTATATCTCGAGGAGAAGATAGCGGAGAGTCTGGTGAGGCCACCACCAGACCGCTCCGCTGGAGGTGGTTCGGGAGTGCATTCTGTGTTGCACTGGGGGTAAAGAGAAACAGTTTCTATTTACTACAATTGAAAACTTGAGTGTTATGACAGATTAAGAAGACGGAGAGGCACCACCCCCTATCTGTTGGTGTCGTAGATGGTGATTAAGTGTGCAATCTACGCAGGACAACCGAGAGGGGAAACTCGACACAAACTATGCCAACCCGTCTAGTCAGTGTGGTATATTAGGTCAAAACTTAGTTTGTAAGGAGAGATCTACATCCAACAGCAGGCTATTACACGCTGTTGATGATGTTGATAAAAGCTTAAATCAATCAACTTGACATCACCACCATGTCACAGGTTTCAGTAGTATACAGCTGGACACAGGTCTCTCTCTTCAAAATGGTTTTTAAATAAGATAAATAAAACAATAAGGGTACTTAGTATTTTTAAAATAATTATGTGTTACTAACAACAAATTAGAATAAATTGTATTTTGATGAATAGGAATTCATTTATAGGAATAAATGATTTTATTTTGCAGTCGATTAATTCCAAAATATGTATGCAAACTAGCCCCAGTATCAAGTATCAACCACGGTTAATCTAATACCATTGATTGCAACAAAAATACGTATTTTAGATAATATACTTCATTCACGTCAAGAAAATAGTGACATATCGAGCAGGCCTCGTGCCCTGACCAATAAGGTTGATGGTGGTTGGTGATGTGTCAGGGGTGAGCTGTACAATATTTGTAACGCCAATAGACGTAAGCATTTACCTGTAGCGAGGTGTCCCTGGTGGGCGACGCCGGAGCGCGAGCCTCTGCCTCCAAAAGCCGAGAAGCTTCATAGCA
This sequence comes from Hypercompe scribonia, assembly GCA_949316085.1. Taxonomy (NCBI): domain Eukaryota; kingdom Metazoa; phylum Arthropoda; class Insecta; order Lepidoptera; family Erebidae; genus Hypercompe; species Hypercompe scribonia. Next base: position 9,372,785 of record OX438997.1, read on the forward strand.
AGGTGGGAACCGATGGGTCTGAAATCATAACTTTATATTAAAGACCGATGTCAGTAACCTCGCACATACTGACTCTAGTACGTGCGAGGTGCGTAGCGCGCTAGTGACCCAGCACGTACCAGTGCGTACTACTGGCACGTAGGGCGTTAGTTACCCCGCACGTACGTGCGCGTATTGCACTCTAGTACCGGTGCGTAGCGCGCTAGTGAGCCAGCACGTACCAGTGCCTACGTACGTACCACACTCTAGTGCCGGTGTGTAGCGCGCTAGTGACCCAGCACGTACCAGTGCCTACGTACGTACCACACTCTAGTGCCGGTGTGTAGCGCGCTAGTGACCCAGCACGTACCAGTGCCTACGTACGTACCACACTCTAGTGCCGGTGTGTAGCGCGCTAGTGACCCAGCACGTACCAGTGCCTACGTACGTACCACACTCTAGTGCCGGTGTGTAGCGCGCTAGTGACCCAGCACGTACCAGTGCGTACTACTGGCACGTAGGGCGTTAGTTACCCCGCACGTACGTGCGCGTATTGCACTCTAGTACCGGTGCGTAGCGCGCTAGTGAGCCAGCACGTACCAGTGCCTACGTACGTACCACACTCTAGTGCCGGTGTGTAGCGCGCTAGTGACCCAGCACGTACCAGTGCCTACGTACGTACCACACTCTAGTGCCGGTGTGTAGCGCGCTAGTGACCCAGCACGTACCAGTGCCTACGTACGTACCACACTCTAGTGCCGGTGTGTAGCGCGCTAGTGACCCAGCACGTACCAGTGCGTACTACTGGCACGTAGGGCGTTAGTTACCCCGCACGTACGTGCGCGTATTGCACTCTAGTACCGGTGCGTAGCGCGCTAGTGAGCCAGCACGTACCAGTGCCTACGTACGTACCACACTCTAGTGCCGGTGTGTAGCGCGCTAGTGACCCAGCACGTACCAGTGCCTACGTACGTACCACACTCTAGTGCCGGTGTGTAGCGCGCTAGTGACCCAGCACGTACCAGTGCGTACTACTGGCACGTAGGGCGTTAGTTACCCCGCACGTACGTGCGCCTACTGCACTCTAGTGCCGGTGCGTAGCGCGCTAGTGACCCAGCACGTACCAGTGCGTACTACTGGCACGTAGGGCGTTAGTTACCCCGCACGTACGTGCGCGTACTGCACTCTAGTGCCGGTGCGTAGCGCGCTAGTGACCCAGCACGTACCAGTGCGTACGCACGTACCACACTCTAGTGCCGGTGCGTAGCGCGGTAGTGACTTCATACGTACCTGCGCGTACTGCACGCTGTAGTGCTGGCGCGTAGCGCGCTCGGCGTGCGCGTAGCTCCGTAGCGCGGCGCGCTTCATGTGCATCTTGCAGATCGCCGACACCAGCAGCACCACCGCCAGCATGAAGATCAGTGCGCACGCTGCAACACACAAACTGTTATATTCCCGTAGTGTTGTCAGCGAGGAAGTGGTTAAAACTTTTTTTTTTTTTTTTAAAAAAGACTACGCTCGCATTAGGAATAAATCCTGTGTCGCGGGGGACTTTACAAACATACAAGAAACGGACACAAAGAACACCCAGACTTAGAACAACAACTTATGGATCACACAAAGTGTTATCCCATGTAGGATTTGAACCCACAACACTCAGCGAATTGGAGAGCGGCATGGCGACCGCTTAAACCACTAGGCCAATCGTGCAGTCAAACTGCAAACTGATTTCAAATACTGAATATGTGGGCAGTAAGACAGTTATAACCGTAATATATGCAGTTACATCTCAAGGGATATCGTTGTACAAAAGCAATTTATTACCATCCCACTAGGAATATAATTACAATACGGTCGCAAATCTAGGTCAATATTTGTGTGCGTTACATCAGCAAAATGCTTATTAAAATGGTGCTTTAGTGAGGTGAGGGAAAAACAGAAAATACGTGCATCATGAGCAGTTCTTTGTTTACTAATGGCAAAATTTCTGCAAATTGTGGATCTAAAGTTATTCGGGAAAGTCAGATTTTGCTGCAGTAACGTTTGAAATGGTTACCCTTGCAAAGTAAGTCTTCATGTAATTGTTTCTTGATTTATTAAATTAATCAAATGAAGGTCCATCATAAGGTATACCTAATATGTTCGAATAAAGAATTTAGATAACGTAGTTTATTCGCGTTAAGATTTTTTTTTTCTATGTATCGAGCCTGCTAAAGTGACTCTACTCTGCCTGATGGAAAGCATGAATAGAATCCAAAGAGTTGTGGTCATCACACTCATTGCAAATCCAGACAATGCATGCTTTTTCACGCCACGCTTGGGGACGTAAAAGGCATGACAATCATCGTGGTAGTGTAAGCCTCACATAATTATCACGATAACTGTCACCCCTGCATCAATGAGCCTCCGGTCTCACTCAACACGAAAGTGATAACCTTTCCTTAGCGACCGAGTTTTTTTTTTGTATTTCAAGACCCTGCCAAAGTGACTCTACTGTGCCTGATGGAAGGCACGAATAGAATCCAAGAATTGTGCTCACTATACTCATTGCCACTATGGCACACATTTACCACGATAACTGTCACTCTACAAGGGGCCTCTTGGTATGGCACTCATTAACGAAACACGACAACACGGATGCTGTCGCTTTAGGTTGGTCTTCTGTGAGAGGGTAGTACTGCCTCGGTCGAGCCAGCCCGCTCGTGCTGAAATTAGTGTGGTTCTACTACCTATTGATAGTGACGTATCGAGGAAGCCCCGTGCTCTGACCAACCAGGTTTAGTGCTTAATTTTCTTTTCGAAGGTCAACTGGTGTTTTTATTGGAAATGCAATTGGGAAAAATAATAATGTCACACATCTCAAACACGGCCGTCGGATCGAAAACTAAACAGAACCGGTGCCATGGTAACCAGACTGCTGATATGCATGATGTACTCTTAGCAGATTTCGATTGTGGTCAGTCTTAACGGATAATAGCCAACTACGCTGGAGACGTGTGTGCGTGAACACAGGTGCACTCTCTGTTCCTTGAGTCTCACAATCTGATAGGGTGGTTATTCATCGGGGAGAGATCAGCCGCAAGACCGATGACTACGTACTCTCCGAGGCAGAGGTTAAAAACCGTTTTTGCCAAATTTCAGGCTATTATTAAGTACTTTTTGAGACCGGAGGCCCATTGATGCAGGGGTGACAGTTATCATGGTAACTGTGTAAGCCTTACACTGTCACGATGACTGTCATGCCTTTTACGTCCCCAAGCGGGGTGTGAAAAAGCATCTCACAAGGCCGCCATAGTGTGGCTCATCATACTGCATTGTCTGCATTTGCAATGAGTATGGTTATCACAACTCTTGGATTCTATTCATGCTTTCCATCAGGCAGAGTAGAGTCACTTTGGCAGGCTCTTAATACAAAAAAAAAACTTCAATAATCAGAAAAACTCAAAACCACTTTCTGGCCCGACCTGGGTATTAAACAGTGGTATACACTAACCGCTAGACCAACGAAGCAGCTACCCACAATTATTTGTCCTGGGTGGAATCAAACGCACGACTTCCAATCTGATCAGGATCCCAGGACGAACAGATTCATTAAAATATAGATAAATCGTTTCCCTTGAGTAACTCACCTGTTACTGTATAAATGGTGGACTGTATGAACCCGTAGTCGTCGGGGGCGTGCCTGTCGTCGAACAGGGCGGGGTACTCCACGTCTACGTAACCTATAACAGTTCAGTAATAACTGTGCTTAAAACCCTGGGGACATGTCACTCTAAGAGTTCAATTAGAAGGCAGAATACTAGTGTGTTGAACCTTAAAGTGGGGGTGGGGGGGTCTTCCTACCCTAGAAGTTAATTTTGGATCACTGATAGCCTCACAAACTAAGGTTACCGACATAGCTCTTCGAATAAGCAAGTTGAAGTGGCAATGGGCAGGCCACATGCTCGTAGAACCGACAACCGTTGGGGAAGAAAGGTTCTCGAGTGGCGACCTCGTAACGGAAGACGAAGCGTGGGTAGGCTCCCCCACTAGATGGACCGACGACATAGTCCGAGTCGCGGGGAGCCGATGGATGCAGTTGGCATCCAATCGTACGGTGTGGTGTTCTAGGGGGGAGGCCTATGTTCAGCAGTGGACGTCTTCCGGCTGATGATGATGATGCCTCATTTATTTAACGAAAAGTTTCAAAATTCAAATACTACTGTCTCTCTGAATCATTTTGATGTATCCTAAGGTTGCCTAAAAGAGATTGATTTTGGCAATAAGATCACTTTTTGTACATTACATATCTTTTTTTTTCTGTGAAAATCCCCACGGATACCATCGAAAGGTGGTTATGTCGGACTGGAACCGACCAAAACCGCACGCCGTCCCAGGTACCAGTAGCCGAGGAACCAGGTGCAGTCAAGAAATCCCTAGAACTCCGACATACCTCGTGTATATTACATATTTGACATTGTATGTACTTTCTTGTAAATCTGTTATGTGATGAACAAATGAAAAGTTAAAGAAAGAATTTGAAGGAGATTCAGGTATTGTCTAGTTTAATAAAAACTCTTTTGGCCCTCTGGCCCCACAAAAGTGGTATCCCGGCCTCATAGAACTTGGAGACAGACCAAAAAAACACTCACTCTTGAGCAGCATCTATGGACTGTGGTGGTTGCTTACCATCAGGTAACCGGTCTGTTCGCTTACTCGCTAAACTTTATTCAGAATATCTATCTCATCATCATCAGCAGCCTTTTACAGTCCACTGCTGGACACAGGCCTCTTTAGTAAGGTTTTGGCCTGGTATACCACACTGGCCAGACGGGTTGGTATAGGGTTGTTTTCCTTCTCTTTCCAGTGATGTTGTCTTGAACATTTTGTTCCCTTAGTCGCCTCTTACAACACCCATGAGAAGAGTAGGGGTTTTGACACTCTATATTCTTAATCCGTCACCACACGGTCATAGTACATATATAAAAAAATCGGTTGTCTGTAAAGTCGGTTCACTGACGATAGTTGAATGTGACGTCGTAAGAAAATACTGATGGAATGGTTGCATTTTTCAAAAGAAAATTTTAATCTTCATACTTGACGAAAACATGCAAATGCATTATTGTATAGCAGCTGTCCACGCGGACGCATCGCTCACTCAGTAGGAGAGACAGACGTCGAATGCGGAGGCCGATTGTGCCTCTTTGTCGCTCGTTCTGCGCTCTCGCTTGCACTTCAAGCCTTAAATGGAACGCCTCAGAGCGAGGTAACGCCGCATGAGTCATGTTTTTTAATACGAGCAGTCGACTCCATCGAAAGTCACGTCAAAAAACTCTACAAGTTGTGCACCAATTGAGATCAAGGTTTGATGTCCTCATTTCTCATCAATGAAACAGTGGTACAGCGAAGCGTGGTAGGTGGAAAATAAAAATATATTAAATCTTGTACCTTCCAACCGCGAGTTGTGTGGATGCTCGTCACAGCACGAAGGTTGCTGGCAGAGGGGACCCACCGTCCTGCAGCAGGCCGCCTCCGATATACACCGGCCCGTCGAACAGTTTAGCTTGTCAGGCCCTGAAAGTAGAAATGACGCATTAGATTATATAACAATAAAATGATAGTACTAAAAAATTAGCAACAGCGCCATCTTGTAAATATTACTCACAACTACATCGTAGTTTTTGATTCTGCATCGCACAATGAAAATTTTAGCACCGATTATTTATATCTCGTGATATTGACTTATCTTTGTAGTGTGTTTACTTTTTAGTGAAATTATAAATATCATCATATAGTCCACTACTGGAAATAGGCCTGTCCTTAGAAAAGAGATTTTGGCCTATTATACCATGCGGGTCTAACGGGTTGGTACAGGGTTTATTTCAAGTTTTCCCTCTCTTTTCAGGGCTCTTACCACATCAACGGGATCAATAGGGGTGATGCTCACCACACAGACATGTACGCATATACTCACTGGAACATATATGCTGTGAGCACATATGGGGGGATTCGTCTTCATTACCGGCGCAGTCAGCCTGTCCATCGCACACGTACTGCGGCGCCATGCACCGTGTGCCACACCAGAATGTGCCCCTGCCACAGTACTTCGGACCTGGCAGACGGAGGACATGTGTTCTCAAATACAAGGAGTTTTACAAATTTGCGATGATAAGCAGTTGAATTAGAGTTTTTATTCCTAAATACTACCATCATCACAATATGTGGAATTCTATCTGATATGTGAGACAATTACAGTGTACATAGGGTGTGTATAGGTGCATATGGTTCCCACTAATAACTTAGGTCCCCCTTTTTTTTTTTAACGTGTGGAAACCCCCGCGGGCCATCACCGCACCAGGGTTTACGGCGGGGTGGTGTGTCGGAATCGGACCGACTAAATACACACGGTGTACCACTCTGCGCCTGAGATAGGAGGGATCCGGGAACCGCTGCTATTACGACATCCAGACCAACTTAGGTCGTCCCCAAGTCAACCTCGCTTGCAAGTGGTGCATTTGCTGCTCGTAGAACGAGGTTCTGGCACACAACATCCCGATTAGTGGCAATAGGCTTGTCACTAATTACGAGGGACGAAAACACTGGCCAAAAGTGTGCATTTAATATGCCCCTGCCTACCCCTCTGGGGAAACAGGGGTGATTTTATATATGTATGTATGTATGTTAGAGTGTAGTAGCAATTACCGTAATAGAATAGTATAACAATAGTAAATTAACAAGGAAAAAAATTAAAGAATTTAACTAATAGTTAGACATGGTACGGAGCGACTGCCAATCTAGAGGTCTTGGGTTCGATTCCCAGGGCGGAGTTTGGAAGTTGAAGTCTTAACTCCCGTGCCTTGCAGAGCACGAAAACCCGTCGGTCCTGCATCTAGTCTCTCTCCAGTCGTGTCGGATTGTAAGAGTGGAACAGAGTGTGCACCTGTGTTTGTGCACACACTTGTACACTAGAATATCTCTTGCCTAGTAGGCTGCTCGAAATCGATTAGAAAGTCATCATCATCATCATCCGTAAAGGGGTAAACAGAGGCGTAATAAAAAGTTCACATATTGTTAACTACAGCAAAATTTGTGTTAATTCGGGCTGGCCTACTTATGTTTACCTGATGCCAAGTGCCTACCGTCACCCGTAGGCGCTACATAGATACAGGCTCGTAGGTTAAAGGCAAATAAACCGATGAATCGACAAAAAGCCAGAAGTGTTCTGACGATCTAAATATCTGACAAATAACTAAACCTCAACCGTCGCCGGAGAAAAACATGCCATTTGGAACAGGGTTTTAGAAAATGAAGATGCTCACTTACCACGAGATTGTACCAGTATATACTTGGTTACGCTGAATGGTGGTGACGAGCACATATATTGGCCGCTGTCTGCAATCCCAACTTGTTCCTTGAAGAACGTAGAGCTCGTGGAAATGCTAGTTGTAGACCCCGCGTCTACCTTATATGGTCTTCTGGAATCATAAAGAGTTGGTTAGTAATCCCGATTTCTGAATCAGAGACCGTGGGTTTGACTTGCACTGTATGTCTTTTGTTTTCAAAGACAATGTCGCATTTTGAATAAATCCTGTGTCGCGGAGGACTTTACAAACATACAAGAAACGGACATAAAGAACACCCAGACTCAGAACAACAATTTGTGGATCACACCGTGTTGTGTCGTTTCTTAAAGTGAAAAAAAGAAGGTTGGATATTTATACGAACCTTCGTTATTTGTAGGAGTAACTTTTTTTTACAGTAAATACTAGAAAATCCGGTGGTATTTGGTAAAGGATTAAGAATAAGTAATGGCACAATGCGTATACATCCCGTGGGAGTCGTAAGACGCGACTAAGGGAAGAAGCTATTCAAGAAAACATCACTACAAAGAGAAGGAAAACTTGAAACAACCCCTATTACAACTCGTCTGGCCAGCGTGGTATAGTAGGCCAAAACCTCCTTGCTAAGGAGAGGCTTATGTCGAGCAGTGGACTGTTAAGGTTGTTGGTGATGATGACCTGAGTATATCTAAAGTCCATCATCACGCGGACGTAGTCACAGACTCGGGAACTTCTGCTCCCCAGTATCATGAACGTTAGTCCTCTGGTAACTCACTCAGTAAAAAGCCATGAAAGAAATAGTCAACCCACTTTTCTGTGATGCCTTAGTGTATATACTCGTCCATATAAAGTTACATTCCGATACGATATTAAATAAGTTAATTCGATTAAAAATAGTTTAAAATTACGTTCAAGTTTAATATACATAGATAGTTATAATGCAGTTGCGTTAGGTCAATAGTAACGCGTCGACTAAACCCCGACTGCCTGGCCTGATTAGTGCCAAGAAATTATCGTTTGTACTTGGAATCTGATTGGTCAGGGGGTGAGATTTAATTTTTATTGTAAATATAGAGCCTGCAAAAGTGACTGTACTTTGCCTGATGGAAAGTATGAGTAGAATCCAAGAGTGGTGGTCATCATACTCATTGTGAATGCAGGCAATGTGGTATGGCGATCCACAATGCAATCTGTTGTATGGTGGCCTAGTGTGATTGTCTAATCAATGCTTCACTATTTTCTTAAAGTGGAAGTTCCATAGAAGTTAATAAGGTCTCTTACATGCCAATAGTGCCATTCTCTGGTATGTTCCACACAAACAAGCTCCGTGGAGTGGTCCCCCTCAACTCGCAGATCAGGGTCAAGTTATCTCCCACTCTTCGCACCAGGACATCTGTCCATTCCGGTTCTTCAGGACCGTATAGAACTAAAGGGGGGGATGGGATGTCTCCTGTGCCTGCAATAAAAGATAATATTAATGAACACGTTGAGATCCGAAGGTTGCCTGTTCAGATCAATGGGCGACGAGCCTGTTAAGTCAGTGTAGTGGATATTCACCTTGACTGCCTAAACGAGGGGTCGTGGTGTGGCTTCTACATTACAGCACAAAGAAAAATATACAACAGCACCATCTAGCATAGATGCATCGAACTATGAAGTATGAACGTAATGAACTACAATGCAACTACTAATCCTGTATCGCGATATAGAGATTCGCGTGGCAATTAGCATATATACAACATTCCAACGTCAACCGTTGGGCCGTGGCCCGCCAGGCATGATCACCTCGCCTGGTCGGAGGATCCTCCCTTTGTGTCGGAGGGACATATGAAACACGTCCCTCCACAATGGGTTCGATTCCCACCCAAAACATATAGTTGTTTAATGAGAATGAACTAATGAAAATCATTAGTTCTGTCAGGGATGTGTATGTATTTAGCAATAGATGTGTTTGTCAGTCTGGTTAACATATGGTTTGGAATCAAAGGACCGTGTGTGCGATGTGAGGTGAGGTTATTGTTAGATAATGTAGGGGTCGCCAAGGTACACATATGGTCTATGTATAAATAATGTGTATTTCAATTAAAATACAGTTCTATATATACTCTGTGTTTATATAAAAATGAAGGTTTGTCTGTCTGTATGTCCTTTATATAATCGTAAACTATGCATTTGATAATATGATTATCTTTAGCAAAGTTGTGGTGGATGAGTCCACGAAGGTTTCGGCGTGGGTATAATTTTTTTTTTATGTTTTCCTTCAAATTTATTTTCTTTCGTGACGTAGCAACTCGAGTACAGGTATATAATAAAATTGTAAGAGTTCGATGTCTGTACATTAAAGATATTAAAGTAAAACGAATGAAGTGAAGGTTTTTGTTAAAGTTACAGAACTTAAAAGAAAAATTTATAGAATTTTTGTTGGTTTTTCTGTGTGTGAGCGCTAATCTCAGAAACGGCTAAACCGATTTGGATGCAGTTTTTTCTTATGTATTGTGGTAAACTTCATTTAATATTTAGTGTTTATTTTATTTCAATTGGTTAACAAACAAAAAAGTTATATCAGTTTAAAGAATCACCACTATAATCTCCATATAGGGAGGGGCAGCCGTAGGTAACAGTTAGTTATTTAATAAATGTATGTTTAAAGGGAGTCAATGGACTATGACTTTGGAGTTGCAGTTGTAAGCGGGTAGTGGTACTTACCATGTTTTCTCACTAAGCCATAAAAATTGTTACACATTACTAGCTGACCCGCGCAACCTCGTCGGCATCTGCAATTGCCCTTAGCGTGATATTGTAAGGCTTAATAAATTTGTTTACAGTAAAGAAGGCTATAGTTTTTGGGCCGTCACCCCACCGCGGTTTACGGCGGAATGGTGTGTCGGAATCGGACCGACTAAAACCACACGGTGTGCCACTCTGCGCCTAACATAGGAGGGATCCGGGAACCGCTGCTATTAAGACATCCAGATCCCTCCTATCACCTGCCGGTCCACCATCTATGGGTAAACTCTCTATTTTAGGCGACGTACGGCACACGCGGACGTCGCCTCCTCGCGGTTGGCCACTACAGCGGATGGAGGGGAAAACCCGTCCCGTCCACCCGCGGCCCCACTCAAGGCGGCATGAGGCGCTGGTATGCGCGCCTCCTGAGCCAACCTTAAAAGATAGACACATACTGTCTTGGACATTTTTTAGTACTATTAAAGAGAAACAAATTTTACTACACTAATTTCGAGAAACTTAACCATTTACGTAGCACACGCAACGGATGCTCTCAGTAGGAATAATTTTCCTTCATTTTTCAATGTTTTTCATTGATACTCAGCCCCTTTTGTTCGCAGCGTAATGGTATATAGCCTATAGCCTTCCTCGATAACTGGGCTCTCTAACACTGGAAGAATTATTCAAATCGGGCCAGTAGTTCCTGAGATTAGCGTATTCAAACAAACAGACTCTTCAGTTTTATAATATAAGTATGGATTCCTTATGTGGACACAGTTCAATAACACACAAATTAATGCTTTCAGAGAATGTGCCCTTAATGGTATTCTGAGCCCTTGTCTTTGATAAATGGCTTATGACTTCTAGGTGAACAGGAAGTCCCTTTTAGGTTTCGATGCGCTGGCGAAGGTCAAGTACGTGCAAATTATCGTGTTCGACTACGACAGACGGACGATTATATTTTCCAAGTTTATGAATGTACTAGCTTCCGCCCGCGACTTCGTCCGCGTGGAATAGTTACTTTGGGCTGACGCTTACTTTAACCCACGACTTGGTTTATATAAGTGAGTAAGGGAACAATTCTGTCATACATGATTTATGCGAAACATTAACCGTTTACGCACCGCTAACAGCGGCAGCTCTCGATAGGAACAAAGTCTCCCGATTTTGAAACTTTCTTCATTGGTGCTCCGTTCCTATTGATCTTAACGTGATGATATATAGCCTATAGACTTCCTCGATTAATAGGCTGTCCAATACAAAAAAAAATTTTCAAAACCGACCTGTGGGTTCTGAGAGTAGCGCGTTCAAACAAACTCTTCAGCTTTATAATATTAGTGTAGATACTGCTCAGAGGTGCGTATGGCTTACTTTTAACAGAGTAGGTTAATAAATTGCAAAGTTAATTAACCCTAACCAGCATAGACAATGGATAGGTGAACATCACTCATTGAAATCCCTTCATGCTTTGAAGAGCATGCAAAGCCGACGGTTCCAGTTGGCACTGTGATATGTCTTCGTTACATTCTTAAATTGTGAGATTGATATTGAATATTTCAGAATCACAAAATGAAAGTAGCTGGTTGTGGCACCATTTTATTTGTCTCCAAATTTATTATTATTATCATTATATTATATAGACAAGCAGGCAGTTGCAACAACTGATAAAGCCTGCATCCTAAAAGGTTCCAATCAACTTTTCTTTTTGCATTCCACCAAGAACTTGTCGAGTTGATTTTGAATTGGTTCACATTTTGGGCAGATATAACATCATCTGGAAGCTTGTTATAAGCTCTGACCACACGATTACTCAAAAACTGTTTGTGAGGATTGATGCTGGAGAAGCTGGTATTAAGCTTAAGACTGTTAATTAATTACTTAACTTTTTTTAGAACTATATCTGTTGCACAAAAATATGCATAATATATGCATAACTTATATTATTCATGAGTAATTTAGAAGGAGAAATGCTAAAAAAGATTATTTTTGTGGAAATTATCTTCATAATATATGGCATAGAGACCTGACTGAATGGCTGGTCTAGCGGTTAGTATATACTACTGCGAAACAAGAGATCTTGGGTTCGATTTCTAAGCTAGATGAGAGAGCTAGTGTTATTGAGTTTTGCCGATTATAGAAATGCTTATCAGCCCGGAGTTTGTAAGTTGTGGTCTAATCCTCTGGGTCATCCATCATTAGAACATTAAAAGCATCAGGTGTCAAAATACCAAGTTTGTAGCCCCAGCTGTTTAGGCTCCGCGTTGATGAATCAGTCTATTGGAATAAATAACTTTATATTGATAGATTCATTATTCATAATACGACTGCAAGACATATAAATTTGTGCACAATGGTAAACAGATGTGCACTCTCACGGTACACACACACATTTACAAGCTTATATATACATGCAAAACAAACTCAGCCTAGTAAAAGAGTTGTTGTAATAACAGTTATAATGAGTAGTTGCAGGCCCTAGTTATAATTCTAAACATTTTAGAACAGCCACAGAAATAATTTTAATTTACCATTTTATGACACAAATTCAACTTCATAATTTTGTGAAACCAATAGAGAAGAGCTAAGACATGTATATATGAAAACTCCGTATCAATATTTTATGGCGATTCTATTGAATATTTTAAAATAACATCAAGAATAGTAGAACAAAAGTGAAAGTAATAGAATTCGCATAAAAATACCGTTAGAGATTAGCAAAAGTTTAGAGAAAAAAATCCTTTTGCGTAGTTGTTTTACACACTGTAAAAACCGGACATAAATAAATTACAACCTTGTCCCTAATTGATAAGCAACATACAAAGGCAGGGCCACCTAAATTTCAAGGACAGGAAACCTGAAATAAAAGCCTTCAAACAATTTGGAACTAACAAAATTTGATATATCCCTTAATTGCGTTTTGTAAAGGTATAAGATTTGATAATGGTTACTTACATGTTTTTGGACTATATAGTAGTAAAATAACACAGGATAACAAACAATACGACGAGGAAAACATTTTATTTACTAATCATTTACACATTTTCAATTATTGACATTCAACATATTACGCCATTTTTGTTTCTGAAGATAATGACGTTTCTTTTCGTCTAATGACAAGTTTTATTTAGTTTTCTATGTTCTAAGAGTTTAAGGTATAGATTTACTATTTTTAATGGTTAAACAATGTTAAATATATATTTTTAACTTAACCCAACTCATTGTTTTTATTTTGATAAAACAACCAGTGGACCCAAGAAACTCTGAACTTCATCAAAAGATAGCTGATTTAAAACAACACCCGGGGATATCATGAAATGTGTTACAACTGAGCAAAACGGAACGTATTACTACATTGATGACATTGACAGCTTAAAGTCTTTGATCGTTGCTTTCCAGGTTTTTACTTTTACTAAGAATGCACATTGATGCAAAGAGATAGCTATACAATTTTTAATGTAAAAGACAAGAGTCGAAATATCTTTTATGTTAGAAAATTCAAACATTAAAGTCAAGAGCAACTTTTAGTGAGTTGTTGTGATTCATAAGAAAATAGCTAATATCTAAAAATTAACATACTGGACTGGACACGCACACTGGACATAGTTTATAGATCCTTGCAGAACTATCTTGAAGTACGATAGACAATGGATTTAAACAGGTTACCTAATGACGAGAAACTGCAGCTATGTAAATGGTATTTTAAAGGTTTGTGAAATTTACAATTTATTTTTCTAAATTCTATAACTTTCTATGTTTTTATAAAGAAATTAACATATGAAGCTAACATACAGCAAGGATTCGACTTATAATAACTGAACATCTAAACCTAATGACCTGATTCGTTACACACGAAACGGATTGGTTACAAACATATCTATTAATAAATAAATAAACATTAAAGATAAATAACACCCACCACACAAACGATTGTTTTATTCTCATTACAAATGCAGCACAGTGTAGACGCTTAATTTAAAATTATACTTTACACAGATTATAATCTGTCTAAAATGTATTACAATGAACATTTGTGGCTGACTGGTGCCGAGATAGCTATTGTAATGGTTGCAATCAGCAGGTTGGTTACATAAAATCAGTCTATACATTGATTTTTATATTAAATATACATTTGTAGGATGTGTTTTTTTTTATTATAATGATTCTCCAAGAAAACAATAATATTTTTGTGAAAGTAACTATTTATTTTTGGGGAGGTCTATGTCAGAAGACAAACTGACTAAGTGGTTATTAAAAGGAAAAAAAAATGCATATATACTTGTGTAATGAAGAAGCTAGATTTAAGTATATTTTATAAGTATGTAAGTTGAAATTTGTGACACGGTCAGCAAATGAAGGCTTTTATTATTATTAACTATTTATTTCAACTGCCTCGGTGATGCAGCGGTAGTGAATTCGACTGCTGTGCTTGAGGTCTCGGGTTCGATTCCCAGGTCGGATCAAATGTTTGTATGATCTGCAAATATTTGTTTCAAAGTTTGGGTGTTTTCTATGTATAATATGTATGTATTTACAAAAAAAAAGTATATAAGTATTCTATCAGTCAGTCTAGTTATCATAGCACAAGCTCCGCTTAGTTTGAAACTACATGACGTTGTGTGTCAAATGTTCGAAATATTTATTTATATTTATTTATTTATTTTAGGTGACAATCAAACTCCTAACATCTCCTCAGTAGGCAGTATCAGTAACTACTAGTTAAATATGCAGGTCAAAAACAAAATATAGATTTTTCTGTATGGTTACAGTTGGATGTCTGCTGCTACCATTTGTGTGGGCTGTGAATGCCATATGGTTCTTTAGAGAAGCGTTCATGAAGCCACAGTATGAAGAACAGAAGGAAATTAAAAAATGTAAGTACACTCACCTAGTTGCAGCACCGTGTCTTGTTGTTTTAATGTGTTTCTATTAGCATTTATGGGGCTCACTGATTAGTCTATCAAAAACAAGAGGCAAGCAGATAGTACAGTGAATGCGAATACAATTACGATAAATGTAATTTGATTTTAATTAAAATATTTGATGTAAAACTGTATTATTTTAATAATTGAGGGAATGGATTGGCTCTACTACTTGGAAAACCTACCTGTTTTCGCTATGACGGTCTAGTGAGATGATTTGCTGTTTTGTTTAAGAAAACTACACCTGCATGAGGAAAATATTACATGTCGCGCAACTCTACAAACATGCATAAAACAGATATGAAGAACACCCAGACTCAAATGTATCACAAAAAGTGTCGTCTGGTATGGGGTCTGAACCCACAACACCCAGCGCAGTAGCAAGTAGTAAGGTGGCTGCTTAAACCACCATGCCATCCCTGTATAACATTTATGATGCAATGTACTGGGTAACAGGCATTACAGGTAGTAGAGCCACGCTGATTTCAGCATGAACGGGCCGGGTCGACCGGGGTAGTACTACCCTCCCACAAGATCAACCTAAAGCGACATCCGTGCTGTCGTGTTCGTTGGTGAGCACGAAACCGTAGGCCCATTGATGCAGGGGTGACAGTTGTCGTAGTAAGTGTCAATGCTACGATGACTGTCATACATTTTACGTCCCCAAGTGAGGCGTAAAAAAGCATCTTAATGTGCCGCCATAGTGTAGGTCACCATATTGTATTGTCAGCATTCGCAATGACTATGGTGACTATAACTTTTGGATTCCATTCATGCTTTCCATCAGGCAGAGTGGCAGGCTCACAAGTAAATAAAAAACAATAATATTTATTCTTCTTTCCAGATGTCGTAATGAGTGGCTGTGGAGCCATTACATGGTTCATAATACTCGGGGTGTGGATTCTCATATTCCAACTGCAGAGAGTCTCATGGGGAGCCACTGGAGACGCTCTCTCGTTTGTAGTGCCTTTAGGACGAGCTTAGCTGTAATATTAGGATGATCATGAACTGCTGTAAACAATTTTTTTTTTTCCAATATCCATTATGTGTGTTTGCGGGAAATGAAGTTTAATATTATCTATAGTTTATTATTTATGCTGTCGACTATGTATCGGACCTTTTTGTGAATAAAACATGAAACTTTTTGGAATAAATATGTTAAAAAATTATGCTAAATATTAATATTACATTGAAGAAACATAAGTAGAGTAGGTTTAGTGTAAAAAGTGTATTGACTTGATACTGAGTATATTTTGTCATCATCACCAGTACATAGTACATAGACCTCTCCTTAGAACCCTTTCTAAGGAAGTGTCAGCCTTTACCACACATTTCTTATAGTGCTACCTGCAAATTGTTATAGTTTTAGATATTTACCTGTTTTTGTAATGTTTGTGGATAAATGAAACGGAAAGAAATGAGGTATGTACATTGCACACCCGATAAACCAATACAGGGTTTATGGGTGTTTCATATTTTTTTTGTATGCTGTTTTGTGTCAAGTTTGATTTCTCTTAACAGTGCTTCCTTAGTCTGGCTCCTACGATACTCACGGGATGAATAGGGCTGGTGACACTCCAACACCGCACAGAACATTAGATTGGAGAGACTTTGAATGTAATATATGATTGAAACTATTCATGAAAAGTTGCGAAATATAGTATTGCTATAACACCTACTAATTTTTCTTGCAATATTTTAATATCAAATGTAAGTAAGAATAACAATTGTTATATTAATGACTATTTATCTAAAGAATCGTTGTCCTTTTGTTAACTAAACTATTAAGTAAATTTATTTGTTGCCTGTGAGCAACATTAGCAATAAAACGAAGATACCGTTCCAAAATGTATTTTTTGCTTTATTACACTTATTCCGATCCCAAACTAGATAGAGCCTGTGCTATAGTAACCAGATTGTTAATAAACTTAACTGTATGTGACTAAATTAAACCCAGGCACAAAAAATTGTCCTGGCTGGGATCGAACCCACAATCTCGGGCTTAGCAGTTAAGATCACTGATCACTAGCCCAACAAGGCTATTAAGGCTGCTGTCTGAAGCTAGTTAATAATTAATTCTGAAAATGCCAATTAATTATAAATAAAAGATTATATAAAATGAAAATTGTATATTTATTTAAAACATTCATTATTTTGTACATTATGTACAATACTCATTAATACTTAAACCTCATTAATACACTATAAATGCTACGTAGATTGTTACGTCACAAAACATGAAACCCTGGATACTGGCATGTCATTGAAAAATTAATTAAACATAAAATCATGTAGAAATAAGGAGCTCTGTCTTGTATGCAAACCAAGCATAAGTAAATAATAGTCCTAAAACAGATCCGACTATATGATATTTTTTGACCATCTGATATACAACGCCATCTAGTTTCAAACTAAGCAGATCTTGTACTATGAAAGCTAGATTGATCAATGGTACACTGCTTCACCTTCTATATAGAAAGCAACCAAACTCCGAAACATATTTGCAGATCATACAAACATTTGATCCAACCCGGACGGAGCAGAGACGTCAGAATGGCGCCCAGTGTTGCTAAATATGATATGAATATAGCGTTTTACACGGAGTCAAGTTAGCTGATTTAAAGCACTTATCTGAAAATAGTTATTACGCGTTTCTTATCTGTAAAACTCATATCATGACTCTATTTCTCAAGCAACAAAAAAAATTTTGCACGTCAAACATCTGACATACAACGCCATCTAGTTTTAAACTAGCTACTACGAAAACTGGGCCGTGGTCCGAATCACGCTCACAGCGCTCATAGCGTATCAACGTGCGGTCCAATTCGTGCTTTTCACGCTCACCGTTAGCGTTGTGGATGCTATGACGTCACATGTGACGTCACTACCTAGTGCTTACAGTACTGACGGGTCGGATCGTTAGCATCGTGAGCATTAACGTTATTTTGCGCCATTTATTTGAATCTATGATTGCGGAAAATGCTTGAAATACAAGCATTTCACCATCTTCATCGGCTACACCACATACTCCACTCATGTTTATGTCAAAAAATGCTCTGTTAGGTTATGTTCAACTTTTTGAATTCGTAAGCACACTCACAAGTGGTCCGAATTATTAATACTGCTAACAGACGTTGGCGCGCTCACTAAATCGGACCACACATTAGCAGTTTAAGCGTCGTAAGTGCTGTGAGCACAATTGGGACCGCAGCCCTAGATTGACTGACAGAATTCTTATACATTTTGCCAGACACTTCCAACAGACGGCTCTCCTTATCTCGACACTCAATATCTACATAAAATCACAAAGTAATTGCAAAATTCATTAATAATACGGTAAAATTAAGTCCCACTTTCACTAACAAATGTTACAACATTAGACCAACGTGTCTAATATTGTCTACGGTCACTCGTAGGCATCTGTAACTGAAGTGTGTTGCCTTTGTGTGTACTCCACCCCAGAATTAAGGGTTCTCTCAACGGTTTCCTGTGAGGATTTCAGCCGATGTGATCGAAGCATGACTTCTCTACTCTTTAATTAATTCATTAGATGTACCTAATTAACTGTTTTTCGATTTTCGTCACAAATATATAGTTTTTGTTATATAGCGGGATATCCCTGACGTTTCAATCGAGCTATACCGCTCTCAGTCACGGGACGAGGTGTTTTTTTTACAATCATAAACGCCGTATCTTACACAGCTACCCTCAAAAATTTTAAGAAAAATATATTAACTGAAATTCCTAACAAGTTCATAGATCGTTCGCATAAGGAAATTATTGACGTATCTATCTAATAACCTCAACCAATTAGGGTCAACTTTCAAAACGATTTTTCCTGGCACCTGATTGGTCGAAAGGCGTGGCTTGACCGCCACATCACTATTTTTAACGCGA
Source organism: Hypercompe scribonia (assembly GCA_949316085.1). Taxonomy (NCBI): domain Eukaryota; kingdom Metazoa; phylum Arthropoda; class Insecta; order Lepidoptera; family Erebidae; genus Hypercompe; species Hypercompe scribonia. Next base: position 9,391,626 of record OX438997.1, read on the forward strand.
ATAGACTATCTAGAGGTGTTGCCATATATAAATTCTAGATTTTAATACTCAATTGATACCGACTAATAAAGTTTACAGATTGGAGTACATATACATGTATAAAATATTATTTTTCTTTTCTTCATTTATATAAAAAACAACTCCCGCACTGGGAATATATCCTGCGTCACGAGGGACTTTACAAACATACATGAAACGGACACAGAAGACCAAGATTTAGAACAACACACTGTGGATCTCACAGCGTTGTCTTATGTGGGGATCGAGCCTACTACGTCATCTGCGCAATTGTGTATAAAGTATACATATATAGACATTGACATACAAATAAATTAATGCTAATTGCGTCGTCTAATGGTGATTCTAGCCTAGCCGATTTCTACGCAGGAGATATTCCAGTGCTTAAATGTGTGTGCAAATCTCACAACCCGATGGGATGGTTATTGGCCACGATCGGGGAGAGATCAAGCGCACGATGCGGACCGACGACTTTACGTGTTCTCCGAGGCACGGGGGTCCACAACTTTCAACCTTAGGGCTGTTACTCAACAGCACTTTTTGCACAACGAACCCGAGACCTCTTAATCGGCAGACGCATACGCTAATCGTGAGAGCAACGAGGCAGTTAATGGTAGTTAACACGCATTCCACAATCGTACAGTTCCAGTTTAAATACTCGTTATACGTTTTGTGTGGAATGCGCTAACATTTCCAGTCAATCATTCAGGTATTGAAAGATATTGCCTACGTATAAAAATTCAAAGAAGTTTTTATCGCAATGAAATTAGTCAATAAAACAAATATCGACTCTAGCACCGACACAATAGAGTGCAATTTAGTTTGCACATAATTACCTACAGTTATATTCATCTAGAAGTACCCTCTTTTTCTCGAAACTTTCTTACATCGACATCATCAAGTCCTACTATACCACGCTGGCCAGACGGGTTGGTACAGGGTTTGTTTTGAGTTTTCCTTCTTTTTGCAGTGTTGTGTCCTGTGTCGTGTGTCCTTAGTCGCCTCTTACGACACCCTAGAGATGAAATGGGGTGGTGACACTCTGTATTCTTATCTATCACACACGAATCGAACTTTTAGTTCAGGTTGGTTTATATGATATGCCTTTTTTAGTTATCTAATAACTACCGGATGTCACGACGTGGATCTTTGAACCACTTCTAAAATGGATGATGGTGGGGTTGGTTGCCGGTAACCTTATTAACATTTTTTCCTTTTTTTCTATATGAAGAGCCTGCCAAAGTGACTCTACTCTGCCTGATGGGAAGCATGAATAGAATCCAAGAGTTGTGATCACCATACTCATTACAAATGCAGATAATGTAGTGTGGTGAACCACACTATGGCGACCTAGTGAGATGCTTTTTCACGCCACGTTTTGGGACGTGAAAGGCATGACAGTCATCGTGGCAGTGTAAGGCTCACACAGTTACCGCGATAACTGTCACCCTGCATCAATGGGTGTTCGGTCTCATGTGAGCGTGGTGAAAACCAACGAAAATATAGCTTAACACTGGTATTGTACGAGGTTGTAGTATCACACCGATTGGTCTAAGAACGTGACTTTTAAACTAACTCGAGACAAGTACGGTGCACACCACACTTACAGTGAATCATCATCAGCCGGAAGACGTCCACTGCTGAACATAGGCCTCCCCCCTAGAACACCACACCGTACGATTGGATGCCAACTGCATCCATCGGCTCCCCGCGACTCGGGCTATGTCGTCGGTCCATCTAGTGGACACCATACCTACGCTTCGTCTTCCGGTACGCGGTCCAAGATCCCCAGAGCCCCCTACAGTGAATATATCTTATTAATATATTACGTTCAAAGTAAACTAAATGCTTTTATTAGGAATTGTATCGTTTCTAAATTTGTAGTGTCTTGGATTGAACCCTGAGGTCGCGTGGCTACTTGGGTCTAAGGGGACAGTCATTAATTACTTTGAATTGATTGTTTTATAATGTTACTATAAAAATATAAATCAGAAACTGTTCGTTTTCTGAGTCTGCTAACATCTAGGGATGTCGGTTCAGTATTAAATTTATTTTTTAGGTCGTAAAAGATGACGTATGAATACTCTAAGGCTTTAAAGAAGGTGCATGGGGTTCCTACTAAGGAACCGCCCCCCCCCAAGTAAACCTCGGCTACAAGTGGTGCACCTTCTGACGGAGGAGGCACTGCCAAACAAAACATCTCCAGATTAGCTCGCCACCTATTACGTGGGACCAAAACAGATGAAAAGTCGGCGTTTGCCTCTGCCTACCCCTCTGGGAAAACAGTCACAAGACAATTTTGGTCGGTCCGTAAGTCATTAATCTATTTGATTCATCAACGTAGAGCTTACCATAAACCGTTCGGGCTACAAACTTGACATTTTTCCACCTTGTGCTAATTAAGTTGTAAGCACCCAGTAAGAACAGATCTTTAGGAATTTCCCCCTTAAGGGATAAAAAGGGAGATGAACGGTCGTATGAGAGTTCGTCATATTCAAAGCTAGGAAATAAGAAGTTATCATGTGAGCCAAGCTGCGGGCAATAGCTAGTCTCATATATGGATATTAAAATAATATACTATGGGTTACTGTTTAAAATAGAATTATTATAGTTAAAACTAGAAAATTCATACATATATGTGTTTAACGGAATACAATATTTGTACATTCCACAAAGATACGACATTATTTGTGTATCATTTACTGGAGAAACTTGTGGAATGCGTTGACATTCTTAGTTCGAAAGAAAGTTGAGAGGAGTCCAGTAGGAGGTTATGAGAGTTTATGAGATCTATGGGAGTTGTTTTTAATTTTTTGACCAGTGATTATGATATTTTGTATTCAGAAGAGTTTCTAGAAAAGTGGACAGTGATAGGGAGACGTGAGATTGTTTCCATATGTAGTTCAATAATAAGATCAAAGTAATATCTAACAGCTAAAGTCTCATATTGTTGCATTTGACCAAAGTTCAATCTCATAAATTTTGCTATAATATTCAATTTTCACGTTATTAAGTCACTGCCACTAAAACTAGGAGTTTCATATCGACCAATAAACAAGTTTTTATAAAAGATCACCTGATGGAAAGTGACTACCGCTACCCACGATCGCCTGCCACACTCTTTTGTTGAAGATCGTATCGATTTAGAAATACTGTAGATATATATACCGACTCTACCCTGCCTAGTGGAAAGCATGAGCAGAATTCAAGAGGTGGTCGTCATACTCAGACAATTCAGTATGGTGGCCGTTTCGCTACTGTCATTAATGAACGGCCTCTTAAACCTATATTAGAAATAGAGAAATGTAATGTATGGAAATGTTATCAAGTTGTGGCGGTCGGACGTCCAGTGCGAAGATGTTCACTCCACGCGCACGCGAGGAGGCGCCGCCATGCGCCGCTCCTGGCGCAGGCGCAGCACTTCACTGCGCGCTATCCTGTGGGGGACGGACAACTTTACAACATTAAGAGCCTGCCAAAGTGACTCTACTCTGCCTGATGGAAAGCATGAACAGAATCCAAGAGTTGTGGTCACCGTACTCATTGCAAACGCAGTCAATGCAGTATGGTGACCCACACTATGACGGCCTAGTGAGATGCTTTTTCACACCCCGCTTGGGGACGTAAAAGGTATGACGGTCATCGTGACAGTGTAAGGCTTACACAGTTACCACGATAACTGTCACTCCTGCATCGATGAGCCTCCGGTCTCACACTCACCAACGAAACACGGATGCTGGCGCTTTAGATTAATGACAAGTTATAGTCTTTTGTATACCCCGATGGACGGTCATAGCTGCACTAAATAATCAATCAAATTATTTAAGTACTGGTTCAGTATTCATACTATCCTAAAGCGATAGCATCCGTGTCGTTGTGTGTCGTTGGTGAGTACTAGACCGGAGGCCCATTGTTGCAGGAGTGACAGTTGTCGTGGCAAATGTGTGATCCTTACACTGCTACGATGCCTGTTATGCGTTTTACGTCCCCAAGCGGAGTGTCAAAAAGTAAATCAATCACAACTTTTCGATTCATTTATGTTTTCCATCAGTCTGAGTAGAGCCACTTTGGCAGATTTATGAAATAAAAAAATATATAAATATGATATTTATGGGCTAACTGTAAACTTAATTCCCATCGACTAGACCATCACGGTGACCACATTCGCCGTTGTGATTAGGCCACGACTATATAATACTTACGATCCACATTAAGGGATAATATTACTACTCATCTATCCACGGTACTTACTATTCATTTTTACCCAACTACGACGAAACCGAAAAGAAAGGTACTAATTTTGACAGTCTATGTAAGTTTGTATGTTCTATCATAACGCCTAAACTACTGAACCGTTTTTAAAGAATTAGGTGTCAAAAGATTCGTAATAATGACCCGGCTGATATTGGTTATAGTATCCCTTTTGCCTCCGTGTATTTAACCCCTAATTAACTTTTTTGCATTCCAGTGCTCACCTGAGTAATAAGAAGAGAGCCATGAAGTTACACGCTATGAGCATATAGAACACGTGCGACCAAGAGTGACTGGATACAACGCCCGCTAACATTGGACCGATAGCAGCACCTGTGAAATAAAGAGGCAGTGTATTAGCGACGGATCAATTTGAACTGGCAACAGCTTAAGTAGTACGAGGGGAGCCTGCAAACAATAAGTACTACTGCGCTGAGTGTTGTGGGTTCAAACCACACATGGGACAACACTTTGTGATCCACGAATTGTTGGTCGAGTCTGGATGTTCTTTGTGTCCGTTTCTTGTATGTTTGTAAAGTCCCCCGCGACACAGGATTTATTCCTAGTGAGGGCGTTGTCTTTTTAAATAAAAAAATGGTCTTTATTGACTGTCTCAAGTTAGTTATGGGAAGTCTGATTTTGATACGACAGTTAAAATTAGATTTAAATTTACTTCTAATATTAATTTAAATAATTGACTTGTAGTCAATTGAAGTGAATTTATGGCGGGATGGTGTGTCGGAATCAGACCGACTAAAACCACACGGTGAGCCACTCTGCGCCTGACAAAGGAGGGATCCGGGAACCGCTGCTATTACGACATCCAGATAAACTCGATACAGACTATACCAATCCGTCCGGCCAGCGTGGTATAGTAGGCCACAACCTCTGTTCTAAAGAGACGCATAGGCCTCACCTTAGAAAAGAAGTTATAGAGGACATAGGTGGTAGGAGGCTGTGGATATGGTAATGTGAAGTAGAAAGCTGACGAGAGGTAAAAAAATTGGAGAAATGGAATGGAAACTCATTGCTTCGACATCAAAGATATTGGGAAAAAAGGGTAAAAAGATGATGAATGAGCGTCTACATACCGACACTGCCAGTCCCGTCGATGATGGCGGTAACGGTGGCGAGAGCACGAGCGCTTCCAGCGAGCGAGTGATGAGTGCCGAGCTCCGCGCTCACCGCTGTGGTGATGAGTGCGTACGGGCCGTTCACCAGCGCCCCTGTCAGCACCAGCAGAACGACATTCACACCATATGACGTGGCACCAAACAGCTGGTACGCGAACAACTAAGAAGAAATTTGGTACCACTTTTATCATAAAATCTAACTTCTGGAATACAATTAATGCTTAAAAAAACTTTTAACATATTGTCTATTAATATCTACTTCAGTGAAGAGTTTCATTATTGACTTCATATGACTTGGATGAAGAAATACACAAGACAACAACATTACAAAGAGAAGGAAAACTTGAAACAAACCCTATTCCAACCCGTCTGGCCAGCGTGGTATAGGAGGCCAAAACCTCCTTACTAAGGAGAGGCCTATGTCCAGCAGTGGACTGTAAAAGGCTGTTGATGTTGATGAAGAAATACACGCTTATCTTATGTGAAAAATATTTAATGATTTTAAAACATATATATTGATGGCTTTCACCTCTTAATTATATCATGTTTATATCCTCAATCAGCACTATTGACTACAAGTCCAATGCCTACGAAGCAATAGTAAAATATTTGTAAGGCAAGAACCCTTCCGGTTTCTTCTTAGTTCACTGTCTTGGAATCAAAACTAATATCTGAAATAGATACCTGAAAATTTTATACAAACAACATTTGAAAGTGAAACTCACCATAGGAGCACACATGGTGTAGAAGCACACGCAGACCAGGGCTGGACACGCGGTACAGTCCGCTACCAACCCCGCCAAGATAGCCCCTACTACACCCCCCACATCAAACACTGTGCTCAATTCGCCAGATTGCTTTGCCGTTAAGTTTGCTGTGAATATCATATTACATATTAATTCGTGTAGAGATGGATTGAGAGTTCGGAGTGTTCCTCCCTATTCATCCCGTATAATCAGCACATCTGCACTGCAAAAAAGAAAAACTTGACACAAACTCTATACCAACCCCTTAGGCTCGCGTGGTGTAGTACGCTAAAGCGTCCTTTCTAAGGTGAGGTTTACGTCCAGCAGTGGAGTTAGTTTAGTAGGTAGTAGAGCCACGCTGATTTCAGCATGAGAGGGCCGGCTCGACCGGGGCAGTACTACCCTCCCACAGAACACCAACCTAAAGCGACAGCATCCGTGCTGTCGTGTTTCGTTGCTGAGTGCGAGACCGGAGGCCCATTGATGCGGGGGTGACAGTTATCGTGGTAACTGTGTAAGCCTTACACTGTCACGATGACTGTCATGTCTTTTACGTCCCCAAGCGGAGTGTGAAAATGCATCTCACAAGGCCGCCATAGTGTGGGTCACCATACTGCATTGTCTGCATTTGTAATGAGTATGGTGACCACAACTCTTGGATTCTATTCATGCTTTCTATCAGGCAAAGTAGAGTTACTTTGGCAGGCTCTTATTTAAAAGAAATAAAAGATAAAAGTTAAAAGCTGTTAAGATTAAATGATGATCACAATAAGGCAAGCGTCTAGGGAGGGAAGTTTTAAAACTTACCTGAAGTGTTATGAATGTAAGCCGGAAGCCAATACAAGAAGGTATAACTGACGAGCTTAGCGAAGAACAAGGAGAGGGAGAACTCCAACACTCCTGGAATGGCGAGAGCGCGAGTGAGAGACACGGCACTCCCTCCTCTATCCCCTCTATCACCTCCTGCAGTTGGGGAGCGAAGAAGAGATGTGCGTTCTGTCGCTTCATCGGGCTGTGGATTTTTTTTTTTTTTTTAAGTAGCCAACTCGCGCGCTGGAGACCTATCCTAAGTCTGATTTTACTGATTGTGGTTCTGATTTTAAATATACATGAAACGGATACTAAGAACACACAGACTCAGATCAACAATTTGTAGATCACACAAGGTGTTGTCCTATGGGGTTTGAAATAGTAGTGTGCAGTAGAAAACGTCGTGGCGACTACTTAACCACTACGCCACCCGTGCCGTCAAAGACAACAGAATTGGAGTTATTAAAGTTTCAGACATCGTCTTTTGACCATTAACTTGATGATGGGACCGGAGGCCCATTGATGCAGGGGTGATAGTTATCGTGGTAACTGTGTAAGCCTTACACTGTCACGATGACTGTCATACCTTTTACGTCCCCAAACGGGGTGTGAAAAAGCATCTCACAAGGCCGCCATAGTGTGGGTCACCATACTGCATTGTCTGCGTTTGCAATGAGTATGGTGTCTACAACTCTTGGATTCCATTCATGCTTTCGAACCAACTTTTAAAAAGAGGGTTCTCGATTACAATGAATGTTTTATTCGTATGTTTGTGAATATCTTAGTTAGTCATTGAAATGAACTGATATCAATATTTTTTTTTTTAAATAAATTGGCTCTATTTTAGAGATAACTCTCTTCCTCCGAAGGTTCAATAATTGACCAAAATAAAGTCAAAATAATTAAGGCACATGTATTTAAACAGATCTTTAATAATTTGGAATATCGTTGACATTGACAAAAGTTTTTTTTAATTTACTTGCAGTTCAGTGTTGCCAGTAAAAATAATCTTGTTTTTACCTTGGTCATTTATATTATTTTTTTTATTAAATAAAATTTCCACGTACGCATGAATGTGCCTTTACGTTACTATGCGATTCTCTAATTGTTTCTGTTGCTGGCAGAAAATCAATTTCGGGTTAAGCTCGTCTATGACATGACTCCTTGTACCTCACATATTAATGTGTTTAGCGTGTACAATCCCTACTAACGGAAATGCGAATGTAAGTTTACTTGTTACGGTTTCACGCGAAAACTACTCAACCGATCATCACGAAATTTTGTACATATATTCTTGGAGGTATTAGAAGTAACATAGGATACTTTTTTATTATATAAAAAAATATACAGTGGACCCCCGGTAATTCGACAAACGTTTTGCAGAGCAGTGTCGGACTATCGAATTTGTCGGATTATAGAGTACTGCCTAAGACCCCCTATAGCCCGGATTTTTTTACAAAATAGTACCTTGTAATCCGAAAAATTACAGACAAATGATAAGATTGTATATGTTGTTATCTCCTAATAAGTCATACACAATGAATAAACGCTAAGCTGCACCGCTATCACACGTAGTCAAATTCAAACTAAGCAATCGGAATTGAAACAATACCTACGCGTCGAGCACAAGTTGTAACCTGTTCAACCATTCACGATCTACATTAGCGAAAATTGTTTGATTGATGTCGGATTACAGGAGGGTCCGGATTAGACGGGCCGGATTACCGAGGGTCCACTGTATTTATTTAAAATAATCTGTTACGAAACTAATTGTGGTAGACCAAAATTCATATACAAATACATCATGTACAATACACGAGATATACAAACATAATAAATACAAATACACAAATACAAATGATTACTCACCGGTGAGGTGTTCGCAGAATGTCTGTTTGGACGTAAACTTGCAGCCTGTGGGGAAATAAGAATATATTACAATTTACATTTAATATTTGAAACGGCTTTATTGATATATAATGAGCAAGGTTCATCATCATCAACAGCCTCTAACAGTCCACAGCTGGACATAGGTTTAGACTTAAAAAGGCTGTTACGGAAGTCTAGAACCACCCTTCACTCTGTTTATGATCACCATCAAGTCAGTATAGTATTGGACATGAATCTCTCCTTCGAAAGGAGGCTGTGGCCTACGACGTTGGCCAGACGGGTTAGAATAGGGTTTGTTTCAAGTACTGGATGTCGTAATAGCAGCGGTTCCCGGATCCCTCCTATCTCAGGCGCAGAGTGGCACACCGTGTGGTTTTAGTTGGTCCGATTCCGACACACCACCCCGCTGCAAACCCCGGTGGGGTGACGGCTCGAGGGGATTACCACACATCCCCTCGAGCCTAGAACCTAGGTCTAGAACTCTCCCGGTCCGCCGGGCCCGGGAACGGGCTAGGTACCGCAGAAGGCTCAGGCGCCGGAGATCACTGGAAGATCTCCGTCCTCCATAAGTGCAGGCCTGGGGGTGACAAATGAGGCCATCTGTCACCCTAGCAGAAGCAGGTTGGGGGGGGATATCCGAGTACTACGGACTGCGCGCACCCTTTCGGGGGGAAGGAGAGCAGTAAAGAAACCATGAGTTTTCCACACAGGAGGGGGCCACTGCAGCCGTAGTTGGTCCGAGGTACTTCGGGGTTCCAGGGATTTCCTTACTAGGGTGCACCTGGTCCCCTGGCTATTGGTACCTGAGACGGCGTGCGGTTTTTGGTCGGTTCGAGTCCGACATAACCACCCTGCGGTGGTATCCGTGGAGATTTCCGCACAGAACAAAAAAAAAAAAGAAAAGAAAAGGGGATTACCACACATTAAAAAAAAGGGTTTGTTTCAAGTTATCCTTCTCTTTGCAGTGATATTGTCCTGTAGTTTGTCCATAGTTGGTTCTTACGACCCCCACGGGACAAATAGGTGATGAGACACTCTGTGTTCTTAACTCGTCACCTCAAGAATCGCTCTCTATTGCTATAATATGGTAGTTTGGGTCTTTAGGGTGTGGTATTACGTACGGTTTGTAAGAAGAGTAATCAATCCTTTGCTTATAATAAAACTTTAATGTCCACCACACATAAGACACGAAGTTAATGGTTAGAAGGCACAATAAAAGTTAGGAAGATAGTCAACACACAGAACACGACCTTTCGCTTTTTTTCACAAAGAACACCCAGACTTAGAACAACAATTTGTGGATCACGCAAAGTGTTGTCCATGGGGTTTGAACCCACAACACTCAGCGCAGTAGAGAGCGGCGTGGTGACCGCTTACTCCACTAGCCCAACTGTGCAGTCGTACACTTATCATTAGTTACACACGTACTATTTACACTACTCAAATATACACATGGAACTTTGTAAGTATATTTTTAAACGTATTTTTAAGCAACCGCGGTTAATGAGTTGTGACCGGTGTCAGGAGTGGAAGAAATATTGTATTACGTCTACCCACATTTTATAATTTATCCGATGTGTAGAAAATATTTATAGACAAATACTATTATATATGATGGCATTGTTTGTTTGTTTGTATAGAAATTGTATTGTATAACATACATAAATATTAAATACACCTATAAATATTGTTTACTGTAAATTGACAAAGTGTATGTCATCTAGTATATAGTAGTAATTGCGAGGTAGTAGAGCCACGCTGATTTCAGCACGAGCGGGCCGGCTCGACCGGGGCAGTACTACCCACCCACAGAAGACCAACTTAAAGCGACAGCATCCGTGTTGTCGGGTTTCGTTGGTGAGTGTGAGACCGGAGGCCCATTGATGCAGGGGTGACAGTTACCGTAGTAACTGTGTAAGCCTTACACTGTCACGATGACTGTCATGCCTTTTACGTCCCCAAGCGGGGTGTGAAAAAGCATCTCACAAGGCCGCCATAGCGTGAGTCACCATACTGCATTGCCTGCATTTGCAATGAGTATGGTGACCACAGCTCTTAGATTCTATTCATGCTTTTCATCAGGCAGAGTAGAGTCACTTTGGCAAGCTCTTAACATTGAAAAAAACATTATGAAATTTTGATGAAAATTTTATGAATTTTGTATTTAAAAGTAAAGGGCTCGTGGCTAAGTGTTAACTGAATAGGTTAACAAATTGTAAAATTAAGCAATCCACGCCAGGTCAATCTATTTCTGAGTGACCATCATTAGCACCCCTCCAAACCTAGGGGTGCACGTTGCCATATTACTATCTGAAGCAATCGTTACGGGTAGTTGGAGGTCTAAATAGTTTTTTTTTTTCTATATTAAGAGCCTGCCAAAGTGACTCTACTCTACCTGATGGAAGGCATGAATAGAATCCAAGAGTTGTGGTCACCATACTCACTGCAAAAGCAGACAATTCAGTATGGTGACCCACACTATGGCGGCCTTGTAAGATGCTTTTTCACACCCCGCTTGGGGACGTAAAAGGCATGACAGTCATCGTGACAGTGTAAGCCTTACACTGTTACCACGATAACTGTCACCCCTGCATGAATGGGCCTTCAGTCTCACACTCAACAACGAAACACGACAACACGGATGCTGTCGCTTTAGGTTGGTCTTCTGTGGGAGGGTAGTACTGCCCCGCTTGTGCTGAAACCAGCGTGGCTCTACTACCCAGCAAATGGTTTATAGTAGTGGTACTTTGATATCATCTAGTACTTGAGTAGTGGAGGTCTGATAGCAGTCGCTCCACGTATGAAATCGAAGTGGTAGACTTGAAACCCACCCCCACCTACGTTAAGAAAAAGCTTCGGAGAAAAAAGAGTTAGTGGCTGAAGCTATACACATATTGTTAGCTGACGCTGTCTGTAAATAGAAATGCTTACATACTCTACATACCTGGTCTCCGACGATCACGGAGGAGGTGTCGTCGTCATCAGCCTCGTCTTCTTCGTCAGACTTTGTCGACTGTCTAGTCGGCTGGAACAAATGTATACCACAATAATAATACTGACTGACTGCACGGACTAAGCTGGGACCTAGTGGTTGAAGCGGTCGCCACGCCGCTCTCTACTGCGCTGAGTGTTGTGGGTTCAAACCTCACACGGGACAACACTTTGTGTGATGCACAAATTGTCTAAAGTCAACATGTTTTATCATTCAGTGCGAGAGTGAGTTTATTATAATATAATACAATGCGGATACCACACCACAGACTACATTGTTCTACAATCTATGGTCATTACAATTCCTTAGTTCACACACAATAGACTAGGTGTCGCTAGTAGTTACATTTTGATATCAATTATCAACAAATTGTTACTCCAAGTCTGGGTGTTCTTTGTGTCCGTTTCTTGTATGTTTGTAAAGTCTCCCGCGACACAGGGTATATTTGTAGTGCGGGCGTTGTCTTTTAAAGAGAAAATAATAACTTGACACTCTCACACGTGGCTCTCTTATCTCCAACTAGACAGTACTGTTGTAACCATATATGTATATCATGCCTCACATAATTATTTGGCCTAAGTGGGTATCGAAAGCTTCTGGTTTAGCAGTCAGGGTCACTAACAGACCAGTAGCAGGTAAGTCAAAGAAAAGAAGAGGTGGGGTAGAGATGGGGAAGTCTCACTAATCACCTTTATCTTCAATAATTCTTTATTCTTAATTATGGGCTCAAAATTGACTGCAATTACATTTTATGAATATAGTATTTCTTCAACAGCCTTTTACAGTCCAGTGTTGGACATAGGCTTCTCGTTAGGAGGAGGTTTGGTCTACTATACCACGCTAGCCAGACGGGTTGGGTTTGTTTCAAGTTTTCCATCTCTTTATCATGATATTTTCCAGAATAGTTTCTTCCCTTAGTCGCGCTTTACGACACCCACGGGATGAATAGGGGTGGTAACACTATGTATTCTTAATCCATCACCACACGGACGGTATTTCATATCATAGATATAATTCTCTAACTCACCGATTGTCTCTCAGGTGTTGATAAACCCACAGCCCTGGGCTCCGGGATAAGGAACAGCCACACAACTGCACCAACCGCCCCCATCACCAGTCCAGGGTAGATAAACGATAGAGCCCAATCTGTGTCCACATATGCCGCCGCCATTACCGTTCCTGTACAAAAAAAAAAACAAATGTATACATACAAATCTCGGTAAGTCTTAGATACAAACCTCTTAAAGTCTTGTTTAGATACAAATCTCGGTAAGTTTTAGATACAAACCTCTTAAATTCTTGTTTAGATACAAATCTCGGTAAGTCTCATTATTAATCTCTGAAAGTCTTTTATTAACATACAAATTTCGAAAGTCTCATGTTCAAATCTCTAAAAACCTCTTGTTCACATACAAATCTTGTTAAGTTATTGATTATTTAAAAATCTCCAAAGGTCTCATAAAGGCGTTTCTTTTTCCAGCTTCGTAATTGCCTAAATAACACTAAATTGTCATATTTGACTGTCTGGTAAATAATTTGAGTACAAGTCAACTTACCCAGTATATTTCCCAGGGAAGTGTGTGAATTCCAGATGCCAAATATAAGTCCTTTCTTGCTATTGCCAAACCACTTGCCAACAATGGCCACGGTTCCAGGCCACCCCGTAGTTTGTGCGATTCCAGCACCGGCCTGGAATGTGGACTCAGAATTGAGCAAGGCTGAAGCTACGCTGGAGTTATTCTTATGAATAAGTTTCCATCATGGGTAGTAATGTGGTCTCTTTATCGACAATAGATATTTACAACAGGTTCAAAAATTAAATTAAACAATTTCTAGCGTAAGAAATGAACTGTGTTTAGTTTTTGCTTATTGCAGATAAAAGCAATTGTTTACAATTTGCCGGCCTTGATCCCGGAGTTCGACTCGTTTATTTCTCTTCAAATTAAAGAATAATAGCAAACATGTTTGGTCTTTCGTACATTGCTGTCAACAAGTTACCGTTGGTACAGTATTATGACATCATAATTTAACGAGCGAAACGCGAACGAAAGCAAGATAACATAAGAGTGCGTTTAGTTTTCGGTATTGAAAGTATAGTTATTGCAATTGTAATATTTTTTCTAGAAGAATTCATATACTTTTGGCAAAGTTCTGAAAATGTCATAATTGCATGAACACGGGATGATTTACTTTAGAAACTGTACAAAGCTCATAATCATATATCATGTTACTACATCTTGTTACGCATCAACACACAGTCACTTGAACTCTAGGATACTTATTAACACAAAATTAAAAAAAAATCGTAAATAATGCTGCAAAAAATATCATTCGGCAACCATTGCTTTTTGTAATATTCAAATATCATTAAGAAAATCGTTAGTTTTTGGGTGATTATATTATATCATAAAGTTATTCAAGGAACTGTTTATGAGCATGACATTTACATGATATTAAGCAAATACACTTCGCAGAATTAAAAAGGCAACAAAAAATAAGTACTGACCTGCACCAACAAATAATACGATATATTGTGTATACCGTACGTCCTGCCTATTCCGAACAGGTAGCAGAATATGGCCGACATGAGCATACCTATTGATAGGAAGTAGCGCAGATCCACTCTCTCGGCGATCATACCTGGATTAGGACAAAAAAATTTTGCAGATGGCTCGAAGGGTCAAGATTCGTAAACTGATATAATTATTGGATTTTATTCATTTTTGTCCGTGTGGTGACGGATTAAGAATACAGTGTTACCACCCCTATTCATCCCGTGTGTGTCGTAAGAGGTGACTAAGGGACCAAGGTATGCAAGACAACATCACAACAAGAGAAGGAATCAACATCATCAACATACAAAGAGAAGGAAAACTTGAAACAAACCCTATTCCAACCCGTCTGGCCAGCGTGGTATAGTAGGCCAAAACCTACTTGCTAAGGAGAGGCCTATGTCCAGCAGTGGACTGTAAAGGGCTGTTGATGAATTTGATGATTAATTTTTAGCCTGACGTAAGAACCAATTAACAGAGCAAAATACGCAGGTCAATAGCACTGCAAAGAGAAGGAAAACCTGGTATAAGGCCTATATCATGGCCCATTGATGAGTGACAGTTATCGTGGTGCCTGAACCTTACACTGTCACGATGACTGTCATGCTTTTTACGTCCAGGCCGCCATAGTGTGGGTCACCATACTGCATTGCCTGCATTTGCAATTAGTATGGCAACCACCGCTCTTGGATTCTATTCATGCTTTCCATCAGACAGAGTAGAGTCACTTTGGTAAGTCTTAAAGAAGAAAAAAAAAGTAGGCCAAAACCTCCTTTGTAAGGAGTGGTCTAGATCCAATGGACTATTAAACGCATAGAATTCGTAGCGATTCCGAGCAGTAACTTATTACGATCATTTCCTCTCAATGAAGCAGATTTAGTATAGCCTAGCAGTAATACCACAAAACATTACCTGAGACAAACATAGCAGCCGCGTAAGAGAATAGGAAGGCAGAATCGAGGGCTCCCAACAACGTGTTCGCGTCTGTCGTGTCTGTGAAAAAAAAACAATTTCATCATTCATTTATCACCAAATGACGGTGTTTAAGACAGTATATTGCTGTTTGTTGTATTCAGTCAATTTTTATAAGGTCATGAAGGTGTAAGAACACTTTCAAGATATACAATTAAAATTGAACTCTATTGAATCATAATGAGAGTTGCTTTTTACTTAAACTTTTTACAAAAGAAATGACATGGGAAGGTGTTTGGTGTGGGCAGCACAAGACCGATTGTTGTGCCGAATCTTGGAGAAAATCTGTGTTCAGCAGGATATCTTTCGGCTGAGATGATGATAATGATTAGAACTCCAATAGTAAACTTACTAAAAGGTGCCCAATTGCACCACTGGTCATCGGTCGGGTCGGTTCCTGGCGGCGGTGTGAGCGCCGAGCAGTTCTGGTGCAGGACATTCTTGACCACAGATATAGGTTTTCGGGTCAGATGATACGTCATATAAGTGAAGAATGTCAGGATCAGGACGCTGGCTTGGTAACTGTAACAAAATGATTGTGTTTTAAAGTGATGTGGACGATTTTCCTCTTAGGTTTTTTGATTTATTTGAATGTAGGTAAGTAGAAAGATATTGTCATCATAATGGGTCTGGTCTAGACTCGTGACTCTGACTGCTAAGCAAGAGGTTGTGAGTAGGATACCCACCCTGGATAAATTATTGTGTGATGGCTGATAAAATTCGTAACGAGGCTATTCGACAGAGAAATAGAGTAACTAACATCGCACGGGGAATCAGTATGCTGAAGTGGAAGTGGGCCGGCCATATCTCCAGACGAACTGATGGTCCCTGGAGCCCAAGTGTACTAGAGTGGATACCACGATTGGGCAAACGTAGTGTAGGGCGCCCTGCGGCGCGATGGACCGACGACTTGAAGAAGGTGGCTGGCAGCGGATGGATGCGAATTGCCCAAGACCGGGATGGTTGGCGTTCCTTGGGGGATACCTTCGTTCAGTAGTGGACGGCGATAGCTTCATTGATTGAGCACTAATGGACGTCATCTGTTTTCCGTCTGCGTGTACTTTATTTAAATGTGTATGTGTTTAGAAATACATAAGTATGTATATCAACAGTCTAGTCACATAGTCCAGGCTCAGTTTGGTTTGGGATCAGATGACCGTGAGAGAGGTGTGTCAAGTTATTATGCTCACAATTTTATTTTTATTAATTTAAGAGCCTGCCTAAGTGACTCTACAACCACAATGGGCCGAGAATTGAGCCCTGCGGAACCCCATAGTGACCAGAGACCCTAAAGACTTTTGACCATTAACTCCCATTTTTTGGATCCTATTATCCAATTAAGAGATAAGAAGATCCACGGCAGTACTCCTAATTCCATAGTGTTTTTTTTTTATACTGGCCAAAGTGACCCTGCTTTGTCTGATAGAAAGCATGAACAGAATTCAAAAGTTGTGGTCACCATGTGCGAATGTAGACAATGCAGTATTTTGAACCACACAACGGTCTAGTAAGATATTTTATCATGCCCCGTTTGTGGATGTAAAAGGTATGACAGTCATCGTAGGAGTGTAAGGCTCGCACTCTTACCACGATAACTGTCACCCCTGCATCAGTGGGCCTCCGGTCTCTCACTCAACGAAACACGACAGTATGGATGCTGTCGCTGTAGGATGGGTCTTCTGTGAGGAGAAAATACGGCCCCGGTCGAGCCGACCCCATTCGTGCTGAAATCGGCGTGGCTTTACTACCAAAGACAATTATTCTCATAGTAAGCTTAAATCTCCTTTCTTAGAAGGGTTTTACTATTAAAGTCTCTGATAATAAAATGCGGCTACTTTAACAAATTTGTATTCTATTAGCTGTAGTAATTGAATGTGAGTAGGTCAAACGCGATTGTACTGTGTTGTTTAGAAATAATGTTTATTTATAAGGGCCGTGAATCACGCGCAGATACTATCGCTCGTGTATGGTACAACGGCACACAAATTCTATGTAGTAGGTTATTAAAAAAAAGTTGAGTGTCGATAACTTTTTTAAGGAATAGGAGAGCAGCTTGGGCACCTGATGTTAGGTGAGCACTGCCACCCATGAACACTTGTAATTTAAGAGCCACAATACTACGTCTAGGAGAGCTCAGCCCACAGGAACACTACGTTTTGTTTTCATTAAAATTGGTTTAGCCTTATATTAAGAGCCTGCCAAAGTGACTCTTCTCTGCCTGGTGGAAAGCATGAATTTCTATTCATGCTTTCCACCAGGCAGAGTTCTGGTCAACTTACTCATTACAAATGCAGACAATGCAGTGTGGTGACACACACTATGGCGGCCTAGTGAGATGCTTTTTCACGCCCCGTTTGGGGAATATAAAAGGCATGGCAGTGATAGTGGCCGTGTAAGGCTCACAGAGTTATCACGATAACTGTCACCCCTGCATCAATGGGCCTCCGGTCTCGCACTCGCCAACCAAACACGACAGCACGGATGCTGGCGCTTAGGTTGGTCTTCTGTGGGAGGGTAGTACTACCCCGGTTGAGCCGGCCCGTTTGTGCTGAAATCAGCGTGGCTCTACTATTGAAGAAGTAATAAAGATACACACACACTCACAGACGCTACTGTGATATTGTAGATGTACGGTTAGAGTTAGGAAACCCTAAACCGGTACTATTACGTAGTGTACGTGCAAATGGTAGTACTCAGGAACTATGTAGGCAGCGAGGTAAATTAAACGACTGATGCTATGCCAGTAAGGAATGTGTATAGATTTTATTTACGACAGGTATTTATATAAAAATATTGCACCCGACACTACTCTTGCGGAGGGGGAACGCAGGAAGCTTGGAGTGAATATAGCCGCGCGATTTCCATCCCTGTTGCTCGGGCGCCGGAACAATAGATGCACTGATAGATTAGGCGTGGTCTATTGGCGCCACTTACATCACGCGATATGACGCACATTCCGATGTTCTGAATCATCCTGGTTCTGTGCCTCGTAGTTCGTTACATAATTATTTGGGGCTGGACGGGAATCGAACCTGTGACTTGCCACACCACTCCCCCGCTGAAACCGGAGCCAGCTGCTACGGTTGATAGTAGTCCGGAAATCTGACTGTTCGTCCGCTACTGGTCTTCTTGGTGGTAGTCTGGTCTTCGGCTTTTGTGAGGTGAGGAGTTTCATTTGATGTATCCCTCGCGACGTAAGCTGGTTTCAGACGGTCAACTGATATACGTTGAGTGTTGCCTTGTATATCAACGTCAAATGTCTTCTGGTCACGTTGCAACACCTTGTATGGACCCAGATAAGCTGGTTGGAGTGGTCTGCGTACAGGACCTCGGCGTACGAAGACATGAGTGGCCGTTTTAAGGTCTTTTGGCATATAGAAGGTACGGCTGGAAGCGCCATGCCAAGATGTTGGTTGCGGAGTTAGCTTGCTGACATGGGTACGTAGCCTGTTAATGAGACTGGTCATGTCCATTTCGTCATTAGGTGCAGGTGAAAAGAACTGTCCAGGCAAACGGAGTGGTTCACCGTAGACTAGTTCTGCAGCGGATGTCTGAAGATCCTCTTTCCACGCGCTACGAATGCCGAGTAGGACCCAAGGCAGGGCCTCGACCCAGTTTGGTGACGCGTGGCATGTGATGGCAGATTTGAGCTGCCGATGAAGTCTTTCTACGAGACCGTTGGCAGCCGGGTGATAGGAGGTGGTTGTATGATGTGTGGCACTGACTAAAGCGGTGAGTTCTTTGAAAGTATGCGACAGGAACTGTCGACCGCGGTCAGTGGTGATGTGTTCTGGACATCCGAAGCGTGAGATCCAGCCTTCTACAAAGGCAGCAACGCAGGTCTCGGCGGTTATGTCCTGAAGTGGGTACGCCTCAGGCCAACGTGTAAATCGGTCGACGATCGTGAGGCAGTACCTGTAGCCAGAACATAATGGAAGTGGACCTATCAAGTCCATATGAATATGACGGAAACGTGCTGATGGTGGTTCGAATGTTCCAAGAGGTGCTGCTGTATGTCGTGATATTTTGGATCGCTGGCAGTGCTGACACTCTTTAACCCACTGTCGGCAGTTTTTCCTGATGCCTGGCCAGACGAAGCGTTGTGTTACCAGCTTGACAGTAGCCTTCACTCCTGGATGACTTAAATTGTGAAGTGCGTCAAATACTTGTCTGCGGAACGATGGCGTAACATACGGGCGAGGTGTTGGAGAGGAGACATCGCAGTATACTTGTAGTCCTGACTCTGATGTTCTAACCCTTTGAAGTTTCAGAGTTGAACCAATCTTCAATAGGTCTTGCAACTCGGTATCGGTGTTTTGCTCTTGAGCCAAGAACTGATAATCTAGCGGCATAGTAATTTGATGTACGCGTGAAAGAGCATCAGCTACAATGTTGTCCTTGCCGGCTACAAATCTGATGTCCGTGGTGAACTGACCTATGAAATCGAGATATCGGAATTGACGTGGTGAGCAGTTCTCTCGATTCGTTTTAAAAGCGAAAGTGAGTGGTTTGTGGTCTGTTAGGATCACGAAAGTCCGAGCTTCAACCATAAAACGGAAATATCTTATGGCTTCGTAGACGGCTAATAGTTCGCGATCGTATGGACTGTACTTCTTCTGACTTGAACTTAACTTTTTGGAAAAGAACGCTAGCGGTTGCCATATCTCGCCTTTTCGCTGTTGTAATACCGCTCCAATCGCAGAGTCTGAGGCATCCGTTTGTATAGATAATTCTGCTTGTGAGTCCGGGTGTGCCAAGAGTGCTGCTTCTGAAAGACTAGCCTTACAGCGGTTGAAAGCTTCCAGAAGAACAGGTGTCAGTTCAATTGTTTGTGTACCCTTTTTCTTAGGACCGGTGAGTAATGCGTTGAGAGGAGTTTGTATGGCAGCAGCATTAGGAATAAAGCGGCGGTAAAAATTCAGCATCCCCAGAAAGCGTCTGAGTTCCTTGATATTTCTGGGCGTAGGGAAGTCCTGTACAGCTTGAATTTTTACGTCTAGAGGCTGTATCCCTGCTTTTGTAACTCTGAAGCCAAGAAAGTTTACGTCCGGTTGACCGAATACACATTTGTTTGTGTTTATAAGTACACCGTACATTGACAGTCTTTCGAACAGCTGCCTCAGATGTTGCTGATGGAGATAGGGGTCCTGACTGTGGATTAGAATGTCGTCTAAATAGCCAAAACAGAAATCCAACCCACGAAGGACCTCGTCCATGAAGCGCTGGAAGGTTTGAGCAGCATTTCGAAGTCCGAATGTCATGAACGGGAATTCATAAAGGCCGAAGGGTGTGGTAATTGCTGTTTTGGGTATGTCTTCTTCAAAAACTGGTATTTGATTATAGGCGCGCACCAAATCGACGGTGGAGAAGACAGTACTACCTGCCAGCTGATGTGTGAAGTCCTGCAGGTGCTTAACAGGGTATCTATCTGGAATGGTACGGGCGTTCAAAGACCTATAATCACCGCAGGGACGCCACCCATCGTTCTTCTTGCGGGCTAGATGCAGCGGTGAGGACCAAGGGCTATCTGATCTTCGTGCTGTACCATTCTGAAGCATCTCCTCAAATTCTGTCTTCGCAATCTTAAGACGTTCTGGATCCAAACGACGAGGGCGACTGACTACTGATGGACCTGGGGTTGTACGTATGTGGTGTACAGTCGAATGTTTTACTGTTTGAGGCCTTCCAGCGGGGCGAGTGACGTCAGGGTACTCCCTTAGAAGCTGATGGTAAGTAGAAGTACCAACAGTGGTACGTACTGATGAGATCACCTCTGTGGAAACCTGACACAGAGTTGAGACTGACAACGTTGTGAGGTTATCAATTAGACGTTGATTGCGGCAGTCAACTAGCAGGTTGTAGTAACCTAGAAAGTCGATGCCGATGATAGGTTTCGATACATCAGCAACGATAAAGCGCCAGGTGAAAGCACGGCGAAGTCCTAGGTCTAAGGTTAGATGCAGGTAACCATACGTGGGTATAACCGACCCATTGGCTGCGAACAACTCATAGTGAGTTTTGTTGCGTGGTTCCCGAACAGCAGAACGCGGAAAGACGCACAGGTCTGAACCCGTATCTATTAGATATTGTATCTTTGTTTTGCGATCTGTGATGAACAGGCGACTTGTAATTGCTAGGCAGTCGTTTGCCGCCACTAATGGCTGCCTTGGTAGTTTACCGCATTCGTTGTCATCCCGTACGTACAAGGTTTTGTACATTTTCGTGCCTTATCGCCAAATCGATAATGGTACCAGCAATGTGGATGTTCTGATGGTCGCGAACGTGAACGAGAGCGACTCCTGTGTGGGTTCTGGGAACGTGACCTCGAACGCCTATGCGGTTCCATATTGATCGCCTCTATTTTGCGACTGAGTTCCGCTACAGTCCGCGTAAGCATCTCGATGGCAGGACTGGTATTCGCAGTAGGTGTTGACATTCCAGCTACTTGCCCGGTTACTTGCGCAGTAACTGGAACGACATCATTGACTCGGTCGGCGAGCTCAGCCAAATCTTCTAGTGGCATCTTCGACTGCTGGGCAGCGATGCAGGTCTGTAGATGAGTTGGTAGCCTACTTGCCCAGATGGTCCGGATAAAATCTGAAGGCACGTTTGCTCCCGCCAGATGTTGTAAATGCCGAAGGAACTGTGTCGGCTTCCTGTCGCCTATCTCCTCGTGCATCAGTAATTGTTTAATTTTACGCTCCTGGGACGCTGACAGACGACGTATCAGCTCAACTTTTATAGTTGCGTACCTATCTGTGGTTGGTGGGGAAACAATCAAATCCCTCACCTCCGCTGCGTGTTGAGGTTCTAGCTGCGCCAACACGTAATAAAATTTAGTGGTATCAGTGCTTATGTTAGACAAAGCAAATTGACCTTCTAGCTGGGCAAACCAAAGTTCTGGGTCGTCCGGGTTGAAAGGTGGTGTTTTTACACCAACACGGCAGGTTGTTCCTAGGACGACTTGATCGTCCTGGTGGATATTCTGTTCCACTGATGTCTTGTCTTGTTCAGCCATGTTCTCTGGATAATTACTGCTGTATCCTCACGTCGGTTGGTCACCAGTGTAGATGTACGGTTAGAGTTAGGAAACCCTAAACCGGTACTATTACGTAGTGTACGTGCAAATGGTAGTACTCAGGAACTATGTAGGCAGCGAGGTAAATTAAACGACTGATGCTATGCCAGTAAGGAATGTGTATAGATTTTATTTACGACAGGTATTTATATAAAAATATTGCACCCGACACTACTCTTGCGGAGGGGGAACGCAGGAAGCTTGGAGTGAATATAGCCGCGCGATTTCCATCCCTGTTGCTCGGGCGCCGGAACAATAGATGCACTGATAGATTAGGCGTGGTCTATTGGCGCCACTTACATCACGCGATATGACGCACATTCCGATGTTCTGAATCATCCTGGTTCTGTGCCTCGTAGTTCGTTACATAATTATTTGGGGCTGGACGGGAATCGAACCTGTGACTTGCCACAATATATACCTCTTTTTGAACTGAAAATTTCTTTAGCGGCTTTGTGCACTTTTTGTGATGGGTAAAAAATGTGAAAATCGCGTCAGGACACGTGACCTTAACCTAAATTTGTAAGACGGCGGGAGAGTAGACCGCCGACGCGGCGTAGGAGAGGAAGTATCCCCTTCTCTTTCTACTGGCGTAAATGTATGTCTGCGCCTGCTATTTCGTTTAGGCGACGCAAGGCGCTTGCGTGAATGTGCGTGTGTATACAAATTGTCATGTTTGTGTACCATAGCGCAACGAATTAATATTGTATTTTACCACATAATTGATGGTACTTTTATACTGATAATTAAAGCAATTCGTGCAAAATTATTTCCTAACCATTCCAAAATATCAAAAATGCACAACGTTCAAGGTCTCCATACTCATTATAAGTGCAGACGATGCATGCTGCATATACAGACATTCTCGTCAAACCGGTTAGTCGTGGCTTCCAACTCCCAAGTCATATGGACATTGTCTCTAAAATATATTTTCTTTCATTAGCAATATTATGAGATACATGTTAAGCTGTTTTTAGACATTCGCGATTGTTACTCATGCACTCAACCCGTTCGCAACGTCGGGAAATAGAAGGAATCGTAACCATTTTTAAATAATGTTATCTCTAATACTTCCCGTTAATTATAAAAGAAAAATTTTAGCCTGAGACGCTATTCTGCGTCACAATTAAGCGCGAAAAGTTGATAACAAGAATCTTTGAAGCATGTGTGATCTTTTTGAGTTTTGGAAGCGAACATAAACTAATTTAACATACACATATGCTTTGTTGTACATTATATGTCCACCCATGACAAATATTTGCGTGACGAGCACGAACATTTGGTCCGTGTCTGCGTGTATTTACGTTTATAAATATATAAGTATGTTTATCAGTAGTTTGGTTACCATAGTGCAGGCTCTGTCTAGCTTGGGACAAGACGGCCATTTGTAGAGGCGGCGCGCCTGGCCACCACGGGTGTCTCTCTGGTGGTCGGGCGTATTGAGGCGCTGGGTTTGCGGGTGGCCCTGGACAAGACGGAGGCCCTTTTGTTTCATGGGCCCCGTCGTGGTCCACCCTCCGGCGCCTCCATCGTAGTCAATTCGGTCCTCGTACCGGTTCAGGCCCAGATGAAGTATCTGGGCCTGATCCTTGACGGCAGGTGGCTCTTCGACGAGCACTTCCGACAGCTTACTCCAAAGCTGGTCGGCGCTGCTTCTGCCCTTGGGCGACTTTTGCCCAATTTGGGTGGAGCCAGCGTCGCGACGAGACGGCTATACACGGGGGTTGTCCGGTCAATGGCGCTGTATGGTGCACCAGTGTGGGCGGCGGCTCTGACCGCCCAGAATAGGACTCGCCTCTGGCGTCCTCAGAGGATATTGGCGGTTAGAGCCATACGCGGTTACCGCACTATATCGACGGAGGCGGCGTGCGCCTTAGCCGGAACTCCCCCGTGGGATTTGGAGGCGGAAGTGCTCGCCGAAGTTTATCGGCGAACGGCAGACTTCCGGGTGAGTAGCGGCATCCGGCCCCCGCCCGAAGAGATACGCGAGTGGCGAGAGGCCGCTCGTGACGCCACGATGGCTCGTTGGTCGTCCCGGCTGGAGGCTCCACGTGCTGGCTTTGCCACCGTGGAGGCTCTCCAGCCGGTCATCGCCGAGTGGGCGGGGCGACAGCACGGGACCCTTTCCTTCCGACTGACGCAGATCCTTTCCGGGCACGGTTGCTTCGGGAAGTATCTGCACTCGGTCGCCAGGAGGGAATTGAGTCCCGCCTGTCACCACTGCGACTGCAGTGAGGACTCGGCTCAGCACACGCTAGCGGTTTGTTCCGCCTGGGCGGCGCAGCGTGGGGTCCTCACTGCAGTTATTGGAGGAGATCTCTCGCTACCGGCCGTCATACGCTCCATGGTCGGTAGCGACAGTTGTTTTACCGCGGTCGCAACCTTCTGCGAAGACGTAATTTCGCGGAAGGAGACGGCGGAGAGGGCCCGGGAGGACGACCTCCACTCGGACCCAATCCGCCGCCGGCGAACCGGGCGGCGGAGGCGCGCGTACCAGCGCCTCATGCCGCCTTGAGTGTGGCCGCGGGTGGACGGGACGGGTTTTCCCCTCCATCCGCTATAGTGGCCAACCGCGAGGAGGTGACGTCCGCGTGTGCCGTACGTCGTCTAAATGGAGGGGTTGTCCGCAGAAGGTGCCCGCGCTAGCGGGCAGGCGCCAGGAGGGGTCTGGATGTCGTAATAACAGCTGTTCCCGGATCCCTCCTATGTCAGGCGCAGAGTGGCACACCGTGTGGTTTTAGTCGGTCCGATTCCGACACACCACCCCGCCGTAAACCCCGGTGGGGTGACGGCCCGAGGGGGTTTCCACACGTTAAAAAAAAAAAAAAAAAAAAAAAGACGGCCATTTGTGAAATGTTTAGAGATTATTGTTACTCCCAATTATCTCTAATCTTTAACATGCCCGGTTGAACACAATCGACTTTTTATTCTTTTTTTTTTCTAAAGAAGACAACGTCCACACAATCCTGTCTCGCGGGGACTTTACAAACATACAAGAAATTGACACAAAGAACACCCAGACTAGGAACAACAATTTGTGAATCACACACAGTGTTGTCCCGTGTCGGGTTTGCACAACTTTCGGCGCAGTAGAGAGCGGCGTGGCGACCGCTTAAACCACTAGGCCAACCGTGCAGCCAAGTTCTTATCATCATCATAATCATCAACCTTTAACAGGTCTACTGCTTGGCACCTGCCTCTCCTCAGAAAGGAGGTCAACTATATCACGTTGGCTAGACGAGTTGGTGTAGGGCTCAAATTTTCCTTCTCTTTACACTGCTGTGGTTCTGTGTGGTTTGTTCCTTTAGTTGGTTCTTACGACACCCAGGGGTTAAATAGGAGTGACGATATTCCGTATTCTTAATTTACCTCACTGATAGTACGAGTATCGTACGTTGAATTTGTAATTTGTTTTATCAACAAATTCCTGGTACGATATTTTATCGTAGTTTTCACTCCTCGTTGCTGTATCAACTTCATGTTGAATCACGAAATTTAATACGGTCTGATATTTTTATTATAGTATGCATATATTTACGCCGATGTACTTGAATGAGTAAGCAGACGTGGTATGAACGCCCA
Organism: Hypercompe scribonia; assembly: GCA_949316085.1. NCBI lineage: Eukaryota > Metazoa > Arthropoda > Insecta > Lepidoptera > Erebidae > Hypercompe > Hypercompe scribonia. The sequence goes on from OX438997.1 coordinate 9,417,650, forward strand.
CATTTTACCGATTACAATTTAAATCGCACTTACGTTTAAGATGGAAGATTTTTTGTTTATGATATAGGGAATGATAATATGGAATCCTTCTATCCAAGGAGAGGTCTATATCCAGCCAGGGTACTAAAGGCTGTTGATAAGAAGGACACAAACAGAGGTGTAGCTTGAAGGTAAGTCACTACCGCTCCTCGTGGATATCTTCAGGAGTTACAGGTATGTTGCCGCCCTTGAGTGTCCCTCCCTGTAGAATTAGAAGGAGAGGGGATGTGGATCACAGGGTGAAAAGTGACAAAAGAATTGCTTAAAGAAAGAAAGAAACACTTCAGTAAACCCGGCATATTTGTGATGGACCATGGCTCTGGGTGTTTTGCCGTCAGTCGGGAACTTATCAATGAGATGGGAAAATTAAAACGAGTGTATTTATTGTATTAGTGAGAGTGAGAGTGTATTTTTTTAATCCTGGTCTGCCACAGTTATTCTACTGGTGGAAAGTATGAATACAATCCAAGAGTGGTGGTCGCCATACTCATTGTGAATGCGACAATGAAGTTTGGCGACCTACACTATGGTAGCCTAGTGAGATACTTTTTCACGCCCCGTTTAAAGGACCCGGGATCATAGTGGGAGAGAAACACGTGCACTGGTAGTGAGTTCCAGGTTTTAACAATTTGCACAGAAAGGAAGAGTCGAACCATTTAGTTTGGGAGCGTATGTCTACCATTCTGAAACAGTAACACATTGTAAAGGTAAGCCCTCCTAGCTGGGGCAGTCTACGGAAGGTGACCATTCCTTAACATATTGAGACTCTTCCACGTCTCGGAGAGCATGTCAAGCCGTCGGTCCCGGTTACGATACAAACATCTATGGCAATCGTTACGGGTACTTGGAACCCTATTAAGTTCGACAATAGTCTTTTTACAGAACTTTGATATCGTCTACTTGGGTTGTGAAGGTCGGATGGCAGTCGCGACTTCGACTTTCAATCGTATGGTGATAAACTAAAAGCCGACCTCAACCTACTTTGAAAAAAAAGGATTAGATGTGATGACATATTAATATACTTTAAGAAATGGCATGTTGCTAGTTTTTTTTTAATTTGAAATACTCACTTATCTTTGAAATGATCTTCAAGAATAGTCGCATGCGCACTGTGCTTATCGTTACAACTTAATGATAAAATCATGTACCGGTAATCTTTTAAAACAATATTGTAGCGTTTATAATTAGAGTTATTTTTATTTTTACTGTATTTATGACAAAACAGGAAATATAACGTCACCTTTTTTTTAATGGTATTGGTGGCAAAGGAGTCAATTTTTGAGTGTGTGATTTTTGAGTGAGGTTGCGATTTGGGTCTCCAGTAGCCTTTAAGTGGTGGAATGCACGGAAAACATTACTTGACACTAGTTTTCTGTAAGGCTCTGTTATCACTCCGGTTGATGCGGTATATAAGTGACGAAACATGAATTTCTCATGATAATCAGACAGCTGATGAATACATTAGAGTAGCATTACAAATTATATGTTATAATAATAGTCTGCTATAGGATTTAATTAGGCTCAACACCAGGGTTTCAGGTTATGGCTACACTATTATATTAGGTAAGTCCTGTAAAAATAGTTGTAAAGAGAGATTAAATAAATAAATAAATAAAATTTATATATTTCTAAATAGCAGCACCCTTACGATATATTTTTTTTGGAAATACTAATAGAAATAAATTGAAAAAGTGTTCTGTTTCCATGTTTGGCGTCAGCATCTTTTGGGGTCTGTTTTAATTAGCTGTACCCAGCTAAGCTTCACTCTGGACCATTGTGGTTACATTACTATGAAATGAGAAACAACGAAAATTATATATCGTGTCAAAATTTGAACGGTATCGAGCAAAACTTTTTGAGTTTTGAAAGCGAATACAAACCAAATTGACTTAACTCAACCGCCTCGGTGGCGCAGCGGTAATGAATGCGACTGCTGTGAGGTCTCGGGTTCGATGCCCGAGTCGGTCTAAATGTTATACAAGTATTGTATCAGTCAGTCTAGTTATCATAGCACAAGCTCTGCTTAGTTTGAAACTAGGTGACGTTGTGTGTCAAATGTCCGAAATATTAATTTATTTATTTATTTAATTAACATATTCATGCAGGATATACATAGATAAGACAACTATACACAACATAGCACGTGTTTGTCTGTTTGTAAAGACAACGCCCGCATTAGGAATATATCCTGTGTCGCGAAGGACTTTACAAATGTTTATGAAACGGACACAACGAACATCTGGACACAAAACAACAGTTTGTGGATCACACAAGGTGTGTGAGGATCGAACACTCAACACTCAGCACAGTAGGCAGCGGTGAGATGATCGCTTAAATCACATTACCTATGTAGTCACGGCGTTTGCACGGAATGTGTAATGGTGTAAGCGGTCGCCACGTCCGCTCTTTGCTGTGTAGTACAAACCCCACACGAGAAAACACTTTGTGTGATCTACAAATTGTTGCTCTGAGTCTGGGTGTTTTTTTCTATATTAAGAGCCTGCCAAAGTGACTCTACTCTGCCTGATGGAAAGCATGAATAGAATCCAAGAGTTGTGGTCACCATACTCATTGTAAACGCAGACAATGCAGTATGGTGACCTACACTATGACGGCCTAGTGAGATGCTTTTTCACACCCCGCTTGGGGACGTAAAAGGCATGACAGTCATCGTGACAGTGTAAGGCTTACACAGTTACCACGATAACTGTCACTCCTGCATCAATAGGCCTCTGGTGTCACACTCACCAACGTGGATTTTAGATTTTTTTATCCACTCTTTCGCCCCATGTGTGTTTGTAAAGTCCACTACGACACAGAATACTTTCCTAAAGCAGGCTTCGTCTTCTGAATGTAATAATGAATGTTTGTCTGTCTGTCTGTCTGTATGTCCTTCATAGAATCATAAACTATGCGTTTGATCACGTCATTATCTTTAGCAAAGTTGTTGTGAATGAGCCTACGAAGGTTGCCGAGTTCGTATAAATAGTTTTTTTTATGTATTTTTTTCAAATTTATTTTAGTTAGTGGCGTAGCAACGCGTGCGCAGTACATCAAATTTTTAAATAAAAATCAAATTGTAATCACTCTACGATAGCAGTACTAATGTTTTAACTATCATTATTAATCACTAGCTTTTGTCTGCGACTTCACTCGCGTGAAATCTGTCTGCTACATTAAATTTCGTAACAGATTATTTTAAATAAATATATTTTTTTTAACATACAAACAATTCTACATCACCTTTGTGTAACTTTAATAGTATAGGCAGCGAACGCCAAGATAACTCTCAGAGGTCATTATTACGACAAAAATTGCATAAAACCATTCCAAATTGTAGCCCATGTTATTTCGATGTATAACCTATATTACTGTAAAGTTTCATCCAAATCTGTCCAGTAGTTTTTTGTAAAAGAGTAACAAACATCCTCGCAAACTTTCATATTTTTAATATTAGTAGCACAACAAACAATACAAAAAACTTATGTATTCAATTGGTCTGGGATTAGCCATGACCTGCGCATGCATGACTGCAGAAAGCCTTGATTAGCGCAAGGCATTTCATTCAGTACTTTTATATAATCTATAGTTACACAACCTTTCTTAGCCATTTAAGATGTGCTTGCTTAGGTAATAGACAAACAGACATATGGTGGCCGCAATATGAATATATATTTATACTAGTTGACCTGCTTGACTTTGTCTGAGTCTCATATCGATCATAGTGTGATGATACAAATACAGCTGGCTTTAAAAGATAGACATATGTACACTGGTATGATTTCTTTTTTAGAACTTTCGTTTATTTATTTATTTAAATTTATTGCACTTGTTGTACAAAGGTGGACTTAATGCCACGAGGTATTCTCTCCCAGTCGACCTTCAGGTGATGTAGAAATAAGATGCGGTAGGTGCAAAGTTATTGAGCTTATAAATATACTTTAAATATAAATAATATACATGAACTCACTACTAAATAAGAATACATGAGTAATACATTATAGTAATACATATGAACATACACATACTTAAATATAATATTGCATGATACACAATCTCGTATTAGGGTTGTGACTGCTGACAACTCATTCTGAAGAAGTCCGCGAATAGAGTTGAGACTGTGCTGCCAACTCATTACAAAGAAGTTCGCGAATAGGGTTGAGACTGTGTTGTCAACTCATTCCGAAGAAGTTCGCGAATAGGGTTGAGACTGGGGTGCCAACTCATTCCGAAGAAGTTCGCGAACTTTTAAAGAGCAATAATTTGGTCATACATTATTTTTTACGAAACTTTAACTGTTTACGCAGCGCACACAATGAAAGCTCTTAAATGGAATAATTTGCTCCCGTTTTGAATTTTTTGTCATTATATTACGTTGTTAGAAGTACAGAAAAGGATATTTTCTCTCGTTCTCTCTTGAATTTGATTCGTCTTATTATTCAAGGATCTAATACTTGTGATAACTTTCTGCTAAAGAACGTAAAATATAAGAGATATAAAATAAAATCGCTAGTTTAAAATTGCTTCATAAGTTTCGTACCTACTCGTTTTCTGCTCTGTCTTAATTTTCCACCATTAAATGTCGTACTATCACTTTAAATTTTAACTATATCAAACAAGCAGTATACAGTGGACCCCCGGTAATTCGACAAACGTTTTGCAGGGCAGTGTCGGACTATCGAATTTTCGGATTATAGAGTACTGCTTAAGACCCCCTATACCGGATTTTTTTACAAAAGAGTACCTTGTAATCCGACAAATTAGAGACAAATGATAAAATTCTATATATTGTCTTCTGGGTTTGTGACGAGATTACTAGGTATGTATACGTAATGCACAATGAATAAACGCTAAGCTGCACCGCTATCACACGTAGTCAAATTCAAACTAAGTAATCGGAATTGAAACAATACCTACGCGTCGAGTACAAGTTGTAACCTGTTCAATCATGTACGATTTACATTACCGAAAACTGTTTGATTGATGTCGGATTACAGGGGGGTCCAGATTAGACAGGGGCCAGATTACCACGGGTCCACTGTATTATGCCAAATAAAAAGAATCCAATTTAGATTTCTAACTATGGAGTTCTAAAGTAACAGTATAAACAAAAAAATAACCCCTCTTTCTTAAATGTTGGTTAAAAATACATTAACAATGTCTATGTGAAAACAATGTTCTAAAGCTTACTAACATGCCTACATATCTATTTACACAGGCTAGCATATGACGTCATTCAAACATTTGTACTTGCTACAAAAGAATCACAATAATATATAAGACCCGTATTCGCGTGCCGCTTCACTGACATATTTTTTTATTATTTCGCGTTTTGTACTTTAAAAAGAAATAATTTCAGTATACGGTGACTAAAATCCAACAGCTTTCCAACGGAAAATGTTATTTGAGAATTAACTAAAACACATTCGTGACAAACATACAAGTGAAGTTAATAAAAGTGAACCTCTAAACGAGCCAAGACTAACAGAAGACCAACCTAAAGTGACAGTATCTGAGCTGTTGTTTCATTGGTATATTAGACCAGAGGCTCACTTATGTAGGGGTGACAGTTATCATGGTAAGTGTGAGCCTCACACTGCCATGATGACTGTCATGACTTTTAGATCCCGAAGCGGGGCGTGAAAAAGAATCCCACAAGGCCGCCATAGTGTGGGTCACCATTCTGCATGGTCTGCACTTACCATGAGTATGGTGACCACAACTCTTGGATTCTATTCATGCTTTCCATCAGGCAGAGTAGTCACTTTGGCAGGCTTCATGGCAGTGTGAGGCTCACACTTACCATGATAACTGTCACCCCTGCATCAATGGGTAGCAGTTTGTAGCCTCAGTGGTTTAGACTTTGCATTCATGAATCAATCAGTCAAAATTGTGTAGGTAGTGAAAACGCTGTTGCCTGCTGATAGACACGGTCTCAAGAAATAGTCCTGTATAAAATTATAAGTACTATACTAGCTGATGTATGTAACTTGGTCTGCATCTTTGCAAATTTTTCCATGTTGCAACATTGGTGGTTCATTTCTATAGGTCTTAGTGTGATGTTGTTATTATATCTTACAGCCTCCCAACAGGTGTTTTTTTTTTAAGAAGGCAATGCCCGCCTTAGGAATAAATCCTGTGTCCCGTTGGACTTTACAAACATACACGAAATGGACACAAAGAACACCCACCCTCAGAAAAACAATTTGTGGATCACACAAAGTGTTGTCCCATGTAGGATCTGAATGCACAACACTCAGCGAAGTGGAGAGCGGCATGGCGATCGCTTAAACCACTAGGCCAATAGTGCGGTCAGCACTAAATCAGTAATACCTGAGTTTAGCGTGTTAAACTGAAGGAACAAACTCTTTAGATGAATAAAAATTGTATAGATACACACAATTAATAAACAAGCTGATTTCAGACATGGTGGTCAATGTTAACCGAGTCCAGCCAACCTACTCAGGACACTTTATTACACAGAAGTGTCTGCAAAAACAAAGGTCCTGCTGTTCCCCCACTCTCGCAATCCAATAGGTCGGTCATTGGACATGACTGCAGAGAGATCAGGTGCAGAGCCATCGATTTTACATGCTCTCCGTAGCACAAGGAGTTTAGACCCAAACTTCTAAACTCCAAGCTGTAATAAGTACTTCAGTAACAAGAAAAATTCAATATCACTTTTCGACACAATTCAGTAATCAAACTGAGACATTGTGATCAGCTGTCACATATGTTAACTGCTAGAGCGACAAGGCAAACAAGTACATAATATGATAACAAAAGAAATTTATAAAAACTATATGTTTATTGTTCTTATTTCAAATGATAATGAGGATCTATAGATTATTTATTATTATCACTTTATACCCGTAACCATACTATGCTTCAAAACTCTATGTAAGAAAAGTTACTACATTAATTACTCATATTACACGAATTACGATAAGAACGGAAGTTAGATATAAAGGAAATAGCCTTGACAGAACACTCACCATAATAATTTGTTGACTTGAAACCGGGGACAGCATCTCAAACTAAGTTTTTGTACGAATTGAACCCCGATAGGGGCGTCCCTACTCACACCACTCATTCTCCGATAAACGTGTTTGAAAACTCTAAAAATAATATCCGAGGGCCGCATTCACAGTTAGAAATTAACATACATTGTTCAATAGATTTCCTTTTGTTTACATCCACTATCGAACATAAATTACTGATGTTTCAGATTGTTTACATAACATTAACTTATAATGTGAATAATACTTCATTAATTAACGTCTTTAATTTAATTCAAACTATATTTTGCTCTTCGGTGTATATTTTTAGGAATCAAATTTATAATGAATAACCGCGAGCGAGCGACACGTCTCCATTTGCAACGTTCCGTTACTAAGTGCACGGATAACTCGTAGGAAATGGTAATCTATGCTTCATTAATGTTTAATATTTCGTACTTCGTCTAATTCAAGTGTTTGAACAAATTGCCACAATAGTAAATGCTAAAAGTATGGTTCTTAATATTAAATTATTTACATCTTTTTACATAAACTGTCATCAGTGACATTGGCATTGTCGTGAGTAGACGTGACATTAACGTTTGTTTATACGCAGAACTAAGTGTTCATATTACAAAATACCTTTCATTTAATAATATTTATTTCGTAATTTTCATTTATAGATTGTAACATTAACAACATTATTAACGCTGAATACATGACATAACTTGTGGTTCTAGCATAATAGTAAAACATTTAAGAGTACCTCCCAAAAGTTCCGTAGATAACTGTTGTCATGTTAACGAGATTTATATCTACCAAATTGGACTGCTATTATTACTCACTGCCACAGTTATTGGCAAGAAATATGGCAAGAAAAAAATTAAATGCGAGGGCTTTGTAATACTGAACAGAAACGCAGCGTTGGTAGACCTCCCATAATGTGATCTGACGACCTGGTGAAGGTCGTGGAAGAGGGCGGCACGGGACCGGCTATGTCCAGCAGTGGACGTCTTTTGGCTGCGATGATTGTATCATCGCTAAATGGCGCTGTAGTATGTTTTTCTGATTTGCGCTGTCTGTCTAAGTGTCGCCACAAGTGCATAATAACTTTATAGATGTGTATTTGATTTATTACAAAACTAACTGCCATCAAAAAGCACTTACTTCCTATTTTGTTTGCAACACCCAGAGGTTGACTGGTAGAGAACGTCTTAGGCAAGGTGCACGTTCTGTTCCTTCACTCTCACAATCCGACGGGACGGTTATCGAATACGACCGGGAAGACTTCAGGCGCAAGATTAATAGCTTTACGTGTTCTCTGAGGCACGGGGGCTACTATCCCAACTTTCAAACTCGGGCTGTTTTTAAGCGTTTCTGTAGCCAGAAAAACCAAATGGCACATTGCGCCCACCCGGGATTAAGCCCGAGACCGTTTAATCGGTAGTCGCATACGCCAACCGCTCGACCAACGATTTTAATGTCAAATATATAAATAAGTAAGATTTTCGTGTAGTTGGCGCCACCGAACACAACAGTAACAATATTATTATTAAATTTACTGCACGGTGTGCCTAGTGATTTAAGCGCTGTGCTACGGGACTTCAATGCGAAGTCCATTACGTGGGATTCCCCTGAACGGACGCAAGAGATGAGGCCGTAGAGGAGTGGGTGGCCCTCTGTCAACTAAACAGAGGCTCCACCAACACGTGCGTGCAACAGCAGGGGGGGTCAATAGTGGACCTTTCGTTCGCTACCCCTGCCTTCGCTGCACGAGTAAGGAACTGGCGTGTCCTGGAAGAGGTTGAGACGCTCTCGGATCACCTCTACATCCGATTTGAGCTCTGCCGGACCCAGGACCCCAGTAGGGGTCACGCGGCGCGGCAATATTCTCGCTTTCCGCGGTGGCCTGTTGCCCATCTGAATAGGGACATACTAGAGGAGGCGGCCATCATTCACCCTTGGCTGTCTCCGCAAGCGCCGACCAAGAAGATCGACGCAGGGGCTGGTCGTTTTCGTGATGTGATTATGCAGATTTGCGATGCGGTTATGCCCCGCATCCGAGGTCGTTTAGAGTCGACGTCTGCGTGTGCCGTACGTCGTCTAAATAGAGAGTTTTATCCGAAGATGGTGCCCGCGGTAGCGGGCAGGCGCTAGGAGGGATCTGGATGTCGCAATAACAACTGTTCCTGAATCCCTCCTGTCTCAGACGCAAACTGGCACACTATGCGTTTTTAGTCGGTCCGATGCTAACACACCACCCTGCTGCAAACCCTGGAGTTTCCACACGTTAAAAAAAAAGAAAAAAAAGTGGTTTAAGTGCCACGACGCTCTCTTTTCGAACAGAGTGTTTTGGGCTCAAACCTCGCATGAGACAACACTTTATGTGATCCGTGAATTGTTGTTCTGAGTCTGGATGTTCTTTGTGTTCGTTTCTTGTATGTTACGTAATACTGTTGCTTTTCATCGAGTGCGTATAAAATGACCCCCAAGTTTCTTTGACGGTCTCTTCTGGGGTGTGAAAAATAAAACAAAACGCATAGACCTGTCTGGGTTGCATGGAACGTGGAGCAGTTATTAAAACGCGACACAAGATTTACGCCTCGTTATGAAAGAAAAGAGATAAAAGAGATATTTTTGCAAAGCAATAAGCAGAGTTTTCGTCACATAAACCTCGCAACTGGAATTCTCAAACGACAAATAAAAATATTAGACCCTTTTTTTGCATAGGTTTAAAACGGTTTATTTCCTTTATAGGATATTTATTAATAACTGTCAATGTTTTATATATGTCAATGTTGAAGTTGCGTGTGTCTTGGTTGATCAGTTTATACTGTATTGCGTTTGCCAGCGGCTTCACTCGTGTTAAGAAATATTATTATTAATTAGGTATAATTTTTGCGGCTTTACTTTTGTTTAGCGTTTGTAAAAAATTAGGGTATATAAAACCTCTTTGTACACAATATTCTTTACTTATCTGTCATTAAGTGCTAAAACATAAAGCTGTCCATTAGAGAAGCAATGTTTAATTCTTAAAGAATCTTTAATTTCAGTTCAATTAGTCGAAAATCTAAGAAGATTTATACAAACTTTCATCCTCTATTTTATCCCGTTAGGGGTGGCATTTATTAAAATCCTTTCGCGCGATTCCATCCTTTAGCGGATGCTTACGTCATAGTATCTACCTGCATGCCAAATTTCAACCCGATCCGACCAGTGGTTTGGGCTGTGCGTTGATAGATCACTATGTCAGTCAGTCACCTTTCAGTTATATATGTTTAGATTGCGTTTGCGTAATCTACATTTACAGTCCATTTTTTTAACATGCACCACACAGCTAGTTATCTTTTCTGGTTAAGCTCATTTTAAGGTTTCTCATCAATAGATTTTATACTTTTGGGTTCTAGTCAAGTCATCTTTTCGTTACGACTAATAACATTACCATTTTTATTTTAAACAAAATGTATCCTGATTTATGTCTCATTTTAATTTCTATGTCCAAATCAAATTAAAAAAGGTTATCATACTTTAATGAAGTATTGGATACATTACAGATGGTTCCAACGATCGAAACATTTACTCATACTTTTGGGACGAATGAAGGATGTCGGGTAAACTTGCACTTTGTAAATTGATATCTGGCCCGTGGAATATCATTTTTTTGTAAATCTTTTGTCCGTTGTTACATAACAGTTATTTACAAGACAATTATATAATAAAAATATTTTTTTCCGTAGTTCTAAACTTTGCAGGTTGGTCCACCATAAAATATTTTTTGAATTAATATATTTCATTGTGGACCAATCCGAAAACAGACTCCTTTAGTGTTGAATTAGGTAGTCTTAAATTCGGTGCGTTATAAAACATTCGCGTCTTTACTTGATATACGTATACGTATTATTAATGTTGATAATAAATATAATTTCTTTGTATTGTATAGTATTTATATCTAGTCGCCATTTAAATACGATGCATGAGTAGAAGATTGTTGCCAATTCAGATTTTTGACGTTAGATGGCGCTACCCACATAAACTATCCTTTCTTTAAATAACAACACTTTCTGAGTCATCACACTACCGTTAATCTCCAAATTTGATAGTTTACAGTTTATTAATTAACTAATTAATTACATACTTATAATGATTGCAAATATTATTGACGATAAAATTTATTATGTTTTGTCATAAATATGTAATCAACAGTTTTAAAGTTTTAATTAAAATTATAGGCGTATTCTAAAGAGTGTTTAATTTATGATCTTAAAATGCACTACGTGGTACGTTCTTTTTTGTATTTAAAAAACTAATTCAATTTTGACTGTTAGAGAGTTAAATCCTCTCGGATACCCGCCACTGGACAACTAGGTGAACTAACAAAAAACCTTACGCCGTCTTGGGTACGAAACAGGAAAACTCTGGTACCCCGATGGCCCGCGGGCCTATCGTGTCTGGGGATCATGGTGTCCCTTTCTGCTAAATCACGTGCACGTTAACTTGGCCCGATTCTGTTAGGTTAGACGACCTCATCTCTAGCTTAAGGCCTCGTTCGCCACACATATTTGTTGCAAAAAATTTTGTATATAGAAAACTGTGTATACTTGTTGTAGGGAATGGTCGCGCTGGCGATGCTCTCGATGTCAGTCCTCGGGAACGTCGAGGTGCGTCGTGGCGGGTGGTTGCACCGCGTGGTCCAGTACCACAAAAGGAAGTTCATCCAAGATATACGAAAGGTGGCTCCACTGCAAATAAAAGGTACCTTTTTGAAATCAGACTTATTTTTGTTTTAAATTATTTTTATTGAATACCGGTTAGAGCACTTCACTGTGTCATAATGTGGCTGCATTGAGGAGAAATGAGGAACAAAGCTAAAGCAAAAATAGATGTTATGGCATAATATCATTCCGTGTGGTGACAGAATAAAAATACGGAGTGTCATCACACGCATCCACTGTCCTGCGTAGTTTTCTCCTTTGGTCAGCTGTTGCAACACCCGTGGGATACATAACGAGGTGGTAACACTGTCACTGTATGGACTTCTATATATCAGTTTGTTATTTCTTTTTTTTCTTCCAGCTAAAATAATGCCAGCACCAAAGGGATACAAGGATTCTGACAAGTGGAACTTAGACACTGTGTTGCATCTCATCGTGCTCATAAGATCCAGTCAGTCCGCAGCACCAGTCTACCGAGCGCTGAGACGCTCCCTGATGCCATCTAGACGCCTTATGATGAGCATGGCGGACTCTTTCCAGCACTTTCCATCTCTTTTTAAAGTATTATGCTTTAAAACTACACATATCTATACTTCTAATATTATAAAGTTTAGAGTTCCTACCAAAACTTACGATCAAAAGCCAACCACAGATGCAAGTAGTGCACCCGCGGACGAGGCTCTGGCAAATTAAGTATAGGCTCGTCGGCTGTAACGTGGAACCAAAACACTTGTGAACAGTGGGTGTTTAATACGCCTCTACCTGCCCATTCACGAAAACAAGCGTGATTTTATGTACGTGTGCTGCTGCTGGCCCAATTTGAAAAAAATTTCAGTGTTAGATAGCTCAGTGTTTGAGGAAGGCTATAAATCATCACGCTCTAGCCAAAAGAAAGTCGCAAAAGCCGAGCAAAGTTATATCTTTTGGGAGCTTCCATTACGTGTGATGCGTAAATGGTTAGAATTTCGCAAAAATAATGTATCACAGAATAATTTCCATGTAAAGTCCTAAAGAAAAGTCTGCGACAGCATATGTCTTATTTTAAGGTTGGCTAGCTGTCACCTTTCTTTATAGACAATAAATTTGTTAATATTAAGTACTATGTAAATTTATAAGCTACATATATATACATATACATTGAGGGGGGCAGTAGACTATAAACTTTTGGATTTCTTGGTGACATGGTAGGATTCTAATTTATATTATTTTTCTTATCTTTTTCTGGTCATGTTCTTGACGTGTCTATTGTTTAGTGATCCTGAAAGCTAAGCCGGAAGTCGTGGGTTCGATTCTCAATCAGGATAAATATTGTATGCAGAACACGATCATTTTGTTCTGTGTCTAGGTGGAACTCTTTCTAAATAATAATAAAATAAAATTGACACTTGCACACGCACACATACATACACACGTCATTTAGTTTCACAACATAACTGCCTCGGTGGGGCAGCCATAGTGAATGTGACTTCTGTGCTGGTCTCGGGGGGTTCAATTCCCGGGTTGGACTAAATGTTTGTATGATCTGTAAATATTTGTTTCGAAGTTTACGTGTTTTCTATGTATAATATGCATGTATTTAGAAAAAAGTATATAAGTATTCTACCAGTCAGTGTGGTTATCATAGTACAAGCTCTGCTTAGTTTGAAACTAGATGGCGTTGTGTGTCAAATGTCCGAAATATTTATTATTATTAAACTCGGCTGAGTTTATACTACGAATGCAAGGTACATACGTATGTACGAGCACATTTAGTAATGTTTAGATATGTTTATCAGGTCAGTCTAGTTAGCATAGCACAGGCTCCGTCTATTCACAGTTTGTGACTAGACGGCTGTGTGTGAAATGTGTTATTTTTATTAATTTACGGATAACTGAGAGTACGGCCAGCCTGAGATACTAAGGCAGGGATATTTAAAATTATATTTTGTCCAGAATTCGCCAAACGACATCTACTATGACTTCGACACGGTGGAAGAGTACGACTTTCCGAAGAATGTCTCCGACGGGCCCATAAGCGATGACGGAATCATAGTCGTCAGCAACCCCGTGGAAGCCAGGCTGCCCAGCACGCAGATCAGCATCAAACTTATGAAGTACATACTGTCTTTTGAGATTATTAGATGCTAGACTTTCGCCACTTCCAACTGCGCAGAATGTTTTGAGCTCAATCTCCACATGGTTGGTTGGACGATTGTTCAGAGTGTGGGTTTTCTTTGTGTCTACTTCATGTATCTTTGTAAAGTCCCCCAAGACACAAGATTTGATCACAGAGCGGCAGTTGTCTTCAAAAAATGTGGTGTCATTAAAGATTTGTCGATTTTCACAAAGGCTTGCAAGCTCGGCTTCTGCTTGGTAGGAGAAACTTACTATTTTAGAAGTTTCGCACGGGTTATGCCGCTCATGGTCGCGGGTAGATTGGTTTGAGCTTAGCGACGTTTTCTTAATGCGCGAAGAGTGTCTATCTGCATTTGGTCGCGTTTATTATTCGTGCTATATGTGTGCTATGTGTATGTGTCATAGTCACGAAAGTCCAAAAACTGCCATATATTGTTTTTAAATACTTATTTTGACAAATAAACTTATATCTGAATAAGTCATTGTCTGAAACTCAGGTGGGCACTTTAGCAACCAAACGTAGACAAATTTTAAGCACATCGAAGAGAATTATTGGTAAAAACTTTTATTTGTGAAGTTGAGGACAAACAAGCACACGTTGAACTTGATGGTGACCGTCGGCAACGATGCATAAGTTGAGGGAAGAAAGAGAGACCCTCTCAAATTGGAAGGAGAAAGCAATCAAAGGGAAGCATCGTACTTGTGTTTCTTGAGTTGCAAGCGCCAGGTGACCCGTCTGCAGGTTTGCTTTAATTTTCTTTTTTTCAAGACCACTCCCGCATTAGAGACCACTACCATTCCTTAGAGAAGTAATCCTTATTGTTTTTCTATTAGAGAAATTCTTATGGCGCGAGCGATCGCTGGTAGAGTTATGCCGACTACGACACGTGCTCAAATGTAAGTACACTGACATTTTCAGACACACGTCAATTACTTACTACTCTAATATATCTAACTTTAAAAAAGTAGACCCGGTATTAATGCGTGTTGTATATAATTATCTAATTTACATCTTTGACAGTAAACTGTCGGTTTCAATTTTATATGAGACCAATCCGAAAGTGTAAAATGGACCTCTCCTTTGAAAGGAGGTTTTGGCCTACTATACCATGCTGGCCATACGGGTTGGTATAGGGTTTGTTCAAGTTCCGGATGTCGTAATAACAGTTGTTCCTGGATCCCTCTTGCCTAAAGTGCAGAGTGGCACACCGTGTGGTTTTAGTCTGTCCGATTCCGACACACCACCCCGAAGTAAACCGCGGTGGGGTGACGACCCAGGGAGTTTCCACACGTTAAAGCAAAGGTTTTTCCTTCTTACAACATAGGCTAAGACGTCCTTTGTTAGGATGTGTGTCCAGTAGTAGACTGTTGAAGACTGATAATAATGAATCGCTGATGTATTAGTGTGGTAATGACGCGTACATATATTTCAAACTTGTTGTAATGTCTCCTCTTAGACCCTGGACACCAAGCAAAGTAACCGCGAGTACAACCACCAGTGGTAATAAGGCAGGTAGTGGAAATAATCAAGGAAAGGGTGCAGGTATGGCGCTGCTTTAATTTATGTTTTATTCTTATGATGAGATACATTTTAATGGACCTTCCATTAAAATTTAAAACACACAACGGTCTGGAGAAGGTATGTGTTTGCCGCGAGAGGATGTTTGTGCAAGCCGATGTTGCCATTTATCTCCAAAACTAATAGTTCAATTTTCATGCGGTTTTCAGTGATGCGTTTAGGTTTTTTTTAGGGAACGCTGCAGTACCAATTTGTTTGTACGAAACTAAAATTACTGGGTCGATTTTGACGTGTAATAGGTTTATGGTTGATTGATGTGGATTTCGTAACAGCAGCGGTTCCCGGATCCCTCCTATCTCAGGCGCAGTGTGGCACACCGTGTGGTTTTAGTCGGTCCGATTCCGACACACCACCCCGCCGTAAACCCCGGTTGGGTGACGGCCCGAGGGGGTTACCACACGTTAAAAAAAAAAAGAAAAAAATAGGTTTATGGTTGATTAGTGAGGATTCTTCGATATGTGTTACGGTAGTAACTCTCTAGAGAGCGTTGCAGTAATATATTTTATGCTCATTCTTCGTAATGACGTCAGGTCCAGGTACAACGAAAGCCTGGGTTGTAGAACTTATATGTTGTGTACTAGTAACTGAACTACGAGTATATCGATAATATATGTAGTACAATATACATAACACCTATGCTCTCTGAAAAGTTTGAAAAATACGAAATTAAAATTGTTGAAATATTCACGACACTTAAAACAATATTCAAAACGGATAAAATAATTTAAAACCCCCTGACTTCTTTCTATGTAATGAGGAGATAGACCTCTCGCGGAGTCGGTCATATACTCGTAAACCACAGAGTATCAGGTTTTCATAGCACTTACACATATCGATTTGGTTCTCAAAGATGAACTAATTAAAAGACTAAAGGTTTACTAGGGGGTTGACTTTGCTCTTTTTTTTTACTACAGTCTGTCTCCTTCATGGGAGATTCAGAAGTATGTTGGTTGGTGCTATCGCTGACTCGCTCAGTATGTGACCTATGTCACATCCTCATTGTTCAAACAGTAGTTACATTTACTGTGATTGGATTAGGTCTTGGGGTATTTTGCGCTTTAATCGACGCGCTTTGTTGTGATCCTCCATTAGTGACCGAGCCAGAATGTTTGAATATTGGATTCGTTCTTTATAGGACTTGGTATGGCCTATGATTGCCTGCACCACGGTGGGCAATCGTAGGTCATGGTGTAGTAGTTCGTTGTGTACAACCCAGGGCGCGTTAGTTATCATACGCAGAGTTTTATTTTGAAACCACTGCATGATTTTCATGTTTGAGTGAGATGCGGTGCCCTATAATTGGATCCTGTACGTCCAGATGTCTGTTCAGTATTGCCTTGTACAAGATTATTTTGTTTTCGAGAGATAGCTGAGAGTTAGTAAAGTCTTCATGTTTGGATACCAAGTTGCTTTCTATTAGTGAAAATATGTTTTTGCCATGTAAGTCTCTTGTCCAAATGCAGTCCAAGATATCTCACATGATCTGCTTGTGGGACTTTAATGTTGTTTAGTGTGACTAGAGGACAGGATCCTCTTCTTAAAGTAAACGTAACATTGACTGATTTTGCTTAGTTGGCTTTTATCCGCCGCTTTTCAAGCCAGCCCGATATATCGTTTAGTCCCTCTTGGAGTATTTGTGAGGCAATTTTCGGGTCACTGTGTGCAGCTAGTATGGCGGTATCGTCAGCGAAGGTCCCAGTAGTTAGTGAGTCGGATGTCAGCAAGTCTGCAGTGAACAGTGTGGCACTCCTGCCCGTATGGGACAAAGATCAGACAGTGCCTCCCCGCTTTGAACTATGAAGTGTCGCTATTGTAAAAAAAATTTTAGTATTCCGTATAGGTCATTTGGTAGGGCGTTTTTTAATTTAAAAAGTAGGCCTGTATGCCAAACGCGGTCAAACGTTTGAGATATGTCCAATAATGCACTGGTACAGTAATACTTTACCTCCAGTGATTCCATGATCTTTTTATCTAATCTGTGTACTTGGTCAACAGTGAAATGTTTATTGCGGAACCTAAACTGATGGTCAGGAATTAATCCTTTTTCTTTGAGTATAAGTAGAATTTACTGCAGTACTAGAGCTTCAAATATTTTAGATGGGATGTGTAGTAGGCTTATGTGTCTGTATGATTTTGCTTCTTCTGGTTGTTTGTCTGGTTTCAGCAGCATTATAATTTGCGCAACTTTCCACTCCAAGAGAAAGAACCGTAGTCTTGTCATGGCGTTAAATAATGACGTCAGAAAAGTTATGCCAGATTCTGGTAGTGCCTGTAATGTGTGGTTTGTAATAAGGTCGTATGATGGTGACTTTTTTGGGTCAGATTTTTTTATGATTCGGGCAACTTCTGTCTTTGTAAATTTTAAGGATATTTCCTCCGTATTTTTAGGAGTATTCAAACATTCAGTAATTTCTGTGGCATCTTCCGGAGAGCTTTCATATGGATGAGGAATAAAGACTTTTGAGAGATGTTCTGAGAATGCTTCGGCTTTTTCTTGGTACGTCCGTGCCCAGGAACCATCAGTTTTTCTTATAGGAGGAAAAACACTGACAGACCGTTTCAGTCTTCTGGTAGCTTTCCATAATGAATAATCTGAGGAAGCGGTAGCATCCAGGCCAGCGAGATAGTTATGAAATCCGTCGTTACGATCCTTGTTTAAAATGTATTTCAGATGTTTGTTGACGTGATTGAGTTGTTTTTTCATACCAGGGTCTCTGGTTTGCTGCCAATGCTTCCTGTAACTGGTTCCTGGAATGCTTTGTCGATAAGCTCTCGAAATAGGGACCAGTTAGTTTTGTTGTTATGCAGAACGCATTTTTTGGCGAGTACTTGGGTGGTAGTATGTAGTTCTACTATGATTGGAGAGTGGTCTGAGGACAGATTCCAGCAACTCCGACCCGATATATTGACATTTATGATTCCTTTGCTGACACTAAAATCGATAACATCCGGGATTTTTCTTTTGTCTGTTGGCCAGTAAGTAGGTTGACTAGACGAAAACACGTTCATATTTCTTGTTTGGATGCATTTAAAGAGTGCCCGCCCTCTGGGTAGAACAAGCCTAGAACCCCAAAACGTGTGCTTGGGATTATAGTCACCTCCTGCAATGAATCTGTCTCCAAGGGATTGAAAGAAGTCATTAAACTCCGTTTCCTTAATAGTAAATCTCAGCGGACAGTAGAGGGCCGATACTGTAATGTCACTGATCCAGTCCGTTATTACAACGTTCGTTGCTTGGATGTAGTTTTTACAATAGTCTTGTAGTACATGATGCTTAATGTTTGACCTGATGAGTACAGCAGATCCTCCATGTACCCTGTTATTAGGGTGGTTAGTGTGATACATATTGTATCCAGGTATCCTAAAGTTGCTTTTGGATGTGAAGTGAGTTTCCGAGATTAGTAAGCATCTATGTGGTGAACTCTAAGAAATATTTTTAACTGTTCCCAGTGATTTGACAAGTCATTAGCATTCCATATACCTAATTTTAGTGCTGTGAATGTAATGACATTTTTAAGATAAGATCCGTTAATGTTTGGGTCATAAGTAGCATTTGGTTCATCAAGGCAACAAGTGTTTCTGTGATGGCTTTGAGTTCGTTTGTTTTTTGGTTTTCATCTTCGACGTTAACGATTTGCGTTGTAGGTTATTTGGGGAGTGCTTTTGTGGCTGATGCAAATGATTTTCCATTATTCGTTGTTTTATTTGTAGGTGCTTGTTCATCACTCGTGAGTCTTCTTTTGTGTTGGGTGGTTGGGGGAGGAAATCGGACTTTCAACAGCTCCCTGTAGACTGTACAGCCTTTGTAGTTAACTGGGTGGTTTCCCTCGCATAGGACGCATTTAACCTGGTTTGATCTTTTTTTCCGTGGACAATGTGAAGTGTGATGCGAACCTGCACATTTGACACATCTGGGCTTTCTATTGCAGAACTTTTGAGTGTGATTGTAATCTTGACAATTAGTGCTTTGAGGGATTACTCGCTTAGGTCTGCGTGCTTCAAATAATATGGGACAGTCTAATAGAGATTTTAAGCTATATAAGTCTTTATTATTTTCACGGGGTTTTAGTTCGAGTTCCACATTGGTAACGGCTGTTTTGTTCTTGAGTTTTGAATGTTCCAGATATTTGATACTTTATGGCCAAGTTCCTCACTTGCTCTTTTAAATTTTAAATAAATATAAATAAGTATAGAAATAAACTATCTGCAATTTTTGTCATTTCTATCAATATGCAACATTTCAGTTCTGGCAACTCCGACGGAAAATCTAGAATTTTTTATTATGTTTATAGGTATTAATATGTTATTGCCAAATCTGTAACCGCGAGTACCAAATGGGTAGATAAAAAAGTGTTATACAAACGCATACTCTACAGTTTATATGACCGACTCTTCCTATGGCATTCTCTACCAGTCAACTATAACAAGGAAAATAGGAAGCTGTTACATTTTGGGCCGAAGTAAATGTGAGAATAAACAAACCAAGGAATACATCAAATAAACATAACAATAAAATCTATGCACGCTATTCATATAAGTTTATATCGACGCATACAAATACCAACAGTAATATTAGATGACAATCATGTGGAAGTTGATTCTGCCAGTTGTTTTATAAGATTTTGTTTTATTTTTGTCTTAAAAGAAAATAATTTTATTTAACAATTTCAGCCTCTAATAATAATCAAGGAAGTACTGGCTCTGCAACTTTGTCTAATCAAATTAATGATACAACTAAAGGTACAGGTACAGGTGGAACAGCAACTCCAGATGCAGATTTAACTACCGCTAGCTGAGGATGCCAGGAAAAAGATGATAGAAATAAATAGAAACTTATCCATATTTTGAGATCTTTGTGCTTTGTTTCTTCAATAAAATTGACTTTATATCATTATCATCATTTTATTATCCGTTTCTTCTATTTTATTTAGAATTGACATAATGTATAACATTATAAAAGATTTTGGTTGACTTCTATGAGCGGTTACCTACCTGACACAAAATCTTTTGCCCTAAATGTAAAAGCTGTCACATGGGGTCAACTAAACTAAGGAACAGAAAATAGCCGATAAACTTGGATTGAATTTACTGTAGCTTCAAGAGATGGACCTCGTGTTCTATTTTTCTCTACTAAGAGAAGATCATTTAATAAGTCGTACTCCATAAAATCACATACATCATCAACCAGTCACTTTAATTTTTTTTTCCATATGAAGAGCCTGCCAAAGTGACTCTACTCTGCCTGATGGAAAGCATGAATACAATCCAAAGAGTTGTGGTCACCACACTCATTGCAAATGCAGACAATGTAGTGTGCTGACCCACACTATGGCGGCCTAGTGAGATGCTTTTTCACGCCACGCTTTGGTACGTTAAAAGCATGACAGTCATCGAGGCAGCATAAGGCTCACACAGTTATCACGATAACTGTCACCCCTGCATCAATTAAATCATCCAGTTGTAATAAAATGAATAAATTTAGTAAAAGAACTTTTTATACTGCACAATTTTATTGAAATTAAGATAGTAATAATGTTTTAAATGCACTAAAATCTAAAAAATATCTAGGGTATTAGTCTGGTTCCCTGGCTACTGCTACCTGAGACGGCATGCGGCTTTTGGTCGGTTTGAGTTCGACCTAACCACCAGTGGGTGGTATTCGGAATGATTACCGCACAAAAAACGGTTTGCCGCACAGATGATAAGAGTTGTGTATTGCCCGCCTAAAGAGAGTGTCACTTCATTAAATGGATCAATTGTCCATCTGTAATATTGGAATGCTAAATTAGTTTCTGTACGCTTTGAATTTCAAAAAGTCTTCTATGGATTGAGCTTAAATTTTGATAGATTCTCCAAAGTTGGTTTTAACAAATTTTAGCTTCAGTTTTCTTCCTTATTTAACAAAGGTTAAGCCACAATAAACCACAGAGAGACGTGACCACGTTATTGTGTGTGCAACTAATATTGTATTTCTTAAAGAAGAGGTTTTCCAATATTTAAATATTTATTATATGTCGCCTAGAACTATGATTAGATCAAATAATTTCTTCGGATACACAATGTTACTGCCGTCCAGGTTGGTGCACACGAGTACCGTTGCTTCTGCTATTACGAGAAGTTTTAAGGTGTGCCAAAATCCAATCTAATAAAGACACTGCACTTTCCCAACCACTAATTTCTTCAGCACCCTCACTACTCCCGCTACTGGACCCTCCAATGCCGTAACCACCATGCTCTCCGGATCCTCCTATGCCATAAGTACCATGCTCTCCAGATCCTCCTATGCCATAAGTACTATGCTCTCCGTGTCCTCCTATGCCATAAGTACCATGCTCTCCGGATCCTCCTATGCCATAAGTACCATGCTCTCCGGATCCTCCTATGCCATAAGTACCATGCTCTCCGTGTCCTCCAATGCCATAAGTACCATGCTCTCCGTGTCCTCCTATGCCATAAGTACCATGCTCTTCGTGTCCTCCTATGCCATAAGTACCATGCTCTCCGGATCCTCCTATGCCATAAGTACCATACTCTCCGTGTCCTCCTATGCCATAAGTACCGTGCCCTCCGGACTCTCCTATGCCGTAACTACCATTTCCTTCGGATCCTCCTATGCCATAACTACCATGTCCACCGGAGCCTCCTATGCCATAACTACCATGTCCACCGGAGCCTCCTATGCCGTAACTACCACTCCCTCCGGACCCTCCTATGCTATAACTACCACGCCCACTAGACCCTCCGATGCCATAATGACCCGAGCTTCCAGTACCCGACCCATAGCCTGCATTGCCAACGTTGCCCCGACCTACAGAAGGAAAATTACAAAGTAAATTAAAGCATGTTACTTGAGGCCACTTGCGTGACACAACTTAAATACATTTAAGACGTACTAAATGCGTTTAAAATGATTAAACACAATTAAAATATTGCGCAACACGTTTAAGAAACTGTCAAAATTAAATACTGAAAATGATATATTCATCGGCTCTAAATGTGTTTGGGAAGCGAACTTTTTAAATTCTAGATTAGCTTATAGATCAGTGTCTAAACGTATGTATTTAACAATAAATATGGATTTGGATTTTATTGACTTACTGTACTCCACAAATTCTTCATCATTGTCAGAACATAAGTCAATGAAATCCAAGTCCATATTTGTAGTGAAATACATACGTACGTACTAGAAAGTACTCCAAAGTTATTCCCCGGATTGACTGATTAAACTCTCTTTCTAAAAAGAGATTTGTACAAAAATTTCTGTTTAGAAAGAGCTAGAAAGCTTCAGCTAAAACGGTATTGTTAAAAGACGCTACTGTTGTTATAAAATAATATATACACATAATACTATAAAAGTAATAATATCGGAGTGGAGCTGAGCTCATTCAAGTCAACTCGTCAGAGAAAGAAAGTAAAGCTTGCAGTCGTGTTATTGTTGTGACAAACAATAATTTCGTTAAAGGTAAAAATCATTCTATGCACAACAAAATAACGTCACGACGTGGAACGAAACGCAGAAACTGCTTTACCGACCTCACCAACTTATTCAACCAAATAGCTGTCATCGTTGTGCAAAAGGGCGCTAAATTTGCTTATGTCAAACGTGTTTATTTGCTTCATTAAATTTAACTTATTTTGTTTAGTAGCTACTTAATTCAAGTGCTGTGAAAGTCGCCCTTAATGTAATAATATATGAAATACTCGTATATATTAATTGCACAGACGGTGCTGTGGTTCAAGTTGTCACTGCGTTCATGTTTGATGAATGTTTTTCCTGCCCCGACAAAATATATATATATCTAATTTAATGTATATATTAAAGGTATACCTTTAACTTCAACGAGCACTGACGACAAGGTTTTAGGTGTAGTGTGTCAGAGCCACATTACAGCGATAACAAAGTACGTACTTGAGCGCGCCTGTTTGATATGTCACGACAATTTTTGCTCAAGCAAGTTGAGCTAATATCGCCCAGAAATGGACGCGGCGCGGACCAAGTTGACAATATTGTTCATTGTCTTTTCTTTGTTAAAGAGGAGGTCTACTTTGTGTTCTTTTACAAGAACCAGGTTTTGGATAGATCGATCAAGGTGAGTGGGTGAGTCAAGAATTCGTTAACATTTGAATCTAACATCCCGCGCAAACATGTTACGGGAGCTCTTGGGACTGATATTACTGTAATTTGCTAGCTATAATCGTAACATAGATTTCAACAAGATGAAGCCATTTGTCACACACCCAATGAGACCCTTCCAGTGGTCAGAGACATGTTTCCGAAAAAACTGATTACCAGACGAGGCGACATTCCATGGCCATCCAGAAGTCCAGATCTTATCTCCAACAGACTTCTTTTTAAGGGGTTATTTGAAGAATTGTGTTTATATCAATAAACCAAATGCACTACGTCAACTAAAAGAAAAAATCAGCTAAGAGATGTCGGCGATATCGCGGTTTCTTTGCCGACGAAAAAATTGTCTCGAAAATTTCGGGGTTCCCTTAGAAGAGTGCAAACGTCGATACAGTGGTCATTTAGACGATGTAATTTTAAAAAAATAAGTTTCAATTAATTCTAAAATAATCATCTTTTTCTTTTTCTTCTTGTAAATTAACAATTTTTATAATATAAATTTATATGATATATATTTCAAATGTTAACTAATTCGTGGCCCATCCCACATTAAATAAAATATTATACCTTTTACTGGTGGAGTGTTCTTTGACCTGGGAACAAACGATAAAGTCGCCCGTTCGCTCTTAATCAATTTAATTAGTCACGGGGGCAATTAGATACGCTTGTCTATTTAAATGTACGTTTTGCAGGTAAGTCATTTATAAATAACACGAATTACTGAGTATACATATATATATACTCGTATATCCAGATAGATCAACGTATTTCATGCTTAATTCTTATTTGTTGAGTCACTGAGTGTTGAGCTCTGTGGCATTGGTGACACATAGTTGGTAAGTGATAGAAAAAAATGTAGCCATGATACATGCGAGAAGTGAATGGTGAACCGTTTAGTACTCACCCAGATAACGTGGGCCAGGATGATTCAGTTCGCTTTGGCAGAAGGAGATCTCTGAAAACAGAAATCCATGATTTTAAATTAGAGAAATCGAAAGTCGATGAAAGTTAATTAAAAAAAAAAGGTCTATCGCTAATTGAGAATATATATGTATATGCAGATCTAACACCACTGCTAAACTTTGAACAGAATCAGGCAAACTGAATGCTGAACGAGCCTCAAAGTTAAAAATGTTGAGTGCGGTGAACAAAAGTAAGATCTTATCTGCAGAAAGAAAACCTATTGAAACCAATACAAAAATAGTCTGAGATTCTTTGTAGAGTAATGTAATCTTACTGAGCTGTGTGTGGACATGTGGTATTTAGAACACTTGAGAAGATGACGAGAACAGACTTGGATATTCAGATAAGACCAGCGCCCGTTAAGTCGATACTAGGAGAAATTACAGCTTTTCTCCATACGCTTGACTGGCCTGTTAACTTAGTTATTAGTAATCCTGACTAAGGTTGAGATCGTGGATTCAATTCCCATCTGGGATAAATACTCATATTTATGAGAGGAGCAAGATTAATTGCTCTGTACTGGATGCAATTTGTCTGTAAAAGTGTGTATTTAGAAATATATAAGTAAGTTTATCAGCAGTCTGGTTACTCTAACAATCTACGTAGTTTGGAATCAGACGGCCATGTGTGAGATGTATTCAGAAATTATTATTTTATAGATCATCTACGGAGTATCTACAGACGCTGTTTCTCGTATATCATTACGTTTTTGTAGAAAGGAATTTGTATCAAAGTAGTCTTCATTAGAACAACTGGAAACGGAGTGTTGTTATATTTACATGATCATTTTCAAGTCGACCCTGGCACTCGGCAGATTCAGCTGCAAGTGATTGTCGATCTTAAGAACATATTGTTCCACCGTCCTGCGAAAGTTGCTCTGTGAACGACAGACGAGTCACTTTTAAGGTGAGATCCAACGGACGTAACATTGTGTGATGTTGTCGCGTTTTTGATTTCAGAATTTATGTTTAGGTGGAACTCGGTTTGGCGGCCAGACGAACGGACATCACATCAGTTGCTACTCGGTGTCATCCCATCCCTCCCTTACTCTGACCACAATTCGGTTAAAATAATCCGAGTAAGTGGGTCTGTTGGCAACTTATTTTACTTTGCCATGTGATCCAACAGGACTTTTGTATGCATCTTATTGTAAATCAGGTGTTTCGTATATTTAACAGTTCTGATTTCGGGTTCTTGTGAACTCATCTCAAAACATGTCGTTACAATTATGTAAATTATTATATTAACTACTACTTTAAGACTATCTTTGAAGAGCTTAGGTTGTCGTCATTACCATCAAGTCATCATCATTATCATCAGTCTTTAGCAGTCTACTGCTGGACGTGGGTCTCTTCTTAGCATGAAGAAGGCTCCACTCCAGGCAGGTTTCCACTCGTTTTGGTAAATGATCACTAAACATCTGACCTTAATCCTATTCATCTGCCAGCGCCGTCACCACAACCGGGTAGATCTCGAGTAATAAGTAACTGTCGTGCCTGCCACGTGTGCGTCACATACCCCAGAGCCACCCGGAGCTGGGGTGGAAGCAAGTATGTTCTTCAAGGTCTGCTGAAGCAAATCTGCCGTCTTCTTTCCCCGTATAAAGTGCATTAGACGCAGCGCAGAGTCCGCTGTCCAATTTTTTGGTCTTTGATATCCTTCTGGCCTCGGTATGAGAGAAGCTAGAAGAGATAATTGACTATTTAAATAGTTTTGTGGTATGTTGATTGCATTGCCGAGTGGGATGACTTAGTTCATCAATAAGTTTAGTGATGTGCTTAAAAACGAGCATTTAGAATGGTGAACTTTGGTGTAACCTTTAAAAGGCAGTCTCTCTCACACCCACTTCATTAAAACCATTAAAAACTAACTAACACAGAGCAATGTGACAGACTGTATTTGATATACCTAACTCAATCTAATTTTTACCTTTTATCTCTACAGGAGTACGTCTTTGTCCAGTTTTCACGTCTTTTTCTTGATACTGTTCAAGAACATGGTCCAGGTACGCCTTAGACTTTGCGTCTGCAGATAGAACTACCACTAAAAACACACCAACGGTTGCTGTCATTACCTGAAGGAAAAAACAAATATCATCTTTTGTTGGTATCTTCTAAACTCTCTCCGTCGAACTCTTGTCCATCAAGACCTTTCATTGAATCATTGATCCAGCGTTATCAGTGAAGAGTATTGAATTGCGTATTAAATACTGTGGCAATTTTCACATTATAGCACAAAGAAAAATATACAACAGCACCATCTAGCGAAGATACATCGAACTACGAAGTATGAACGAAACGTATGAATGTAATGAAATACAATGCAGCTACTAATCCTGTACCGCGATATAGAGATTCGCGTTTCAATTAGCATATGTGCAACATCCCAACATCAACCGTTGGGCCGTGGCCCGTCAGGCATGATTACCTAGCCTGGTCGGAGGATCCTCCCTTTGTGTCGGAGGGATATGACACCCGTCCTTCCACAATACTAACGCTTTCTTTCATGGAAGTTCTGAACATTGTACACATAATTGAAAATCAGCATAGAAGGACTGGCTAGACCGGAATGATACCACGACGTCGCAAAACTCGATGCTTCATTACATTTCACCGGGTAAAACACAACTTGAACCATAACCTGCTCACCTGATCCTTGGACTCAAAGGATAGCAACTCATTTGTGACTCGCACGTGTCAATCGACGATGGCAGTTACTTACCATCAGGTTGTCAGGGCAGGTAAAGCCAGCGGCTGCCAGTTATCACACAGTTACTGTTGCTTTAGCTACTGTCATTAAACGGTTCATTCCTCGTACTTACTTTATGGAGCATATTTAGAGAGCAACCCTCCCTTCAGTAACACTTGTATACTGCATGTTTAATTAAAATCTTTAGTACCGTGATAATGAGTGTTTTATAACGCTTTAATAACTGATACGGCCAGCTAATGCTTATGTAAATAACGCTGTTCAACCATTCTGGATGACTGCACGGATGGCGTAGCGATTTAAGCGGTCGCCACGCCGTTCTCTACTGCGCTGAGTGTTGTGGGTTCAAACCTCACACGGGACTACACTTTGCGTGATCCCAAAATTGTTGTTCTGAGTCTGGGTGTTCTTTGTGTCCGTTTCTTGTATGTTACATAATACTGTTGCTTTTCATCGAGTGCGTATAAAATGACTCCTAAATTTCTTTGACAGCCTCTTCTGGGTGTGAAAAATAAAATAATACACATAGAGTTAAGTCTGGGTTGCACAGAACGTGGAGTAGTTATTAAAAGTACCTGCAAAATATTTAAAAATTCATGGTTCTAGCAACTGCTTAACTCTCACAGGGCGCAGACAAACTTTGCAATAACCATTTTGGGTGCAATTTGACGAATACAAGAGTAAAGAACAGATTGAGGTCTTGCGTGAAAGAGGAGATGGCTAAAAAGAAATGAACGATGAAGAAAGGAATGGTAGTAGAGAATGAAAGAAGAAAAATCATTGTGCAGACTAGAAAATTTGGGTAATGTGGAGGGACGTGTGTCATGTCCCCCCGACACAAAGGGAGGATCCTCCGACCAGGCGAGATGATCATGCCTGGCGGGCCACGGCCCAACGGTTGATGTTGGGATGTTGTATATATGCTAATTGCCACGCGAATCTCTATATCGCGATGCAGGATTAGTAGTTGCATTGTAGTTCATTACAGTCATACGTTTCGTTCATACTTCGTAGTTAGATGTATCTTCGCTAGATGGCGCGGTTTTATATATTTTCATTTGTGTTATATAATGTGGAATCGCCACAGGTAATAACAAGAAGATGATGATTAAATGGTAAATTGGAACTTTAAAATTGACCTTACCTATCTATTTTCAGATAAAGATTTTCAATGGTTGTCTGATTGATGAAAAAACTCGAAGATAGTTGCGAAAACAAGCATGCATATTGGCATATTTTTATTTCTGTTTTTAATTTTAATTTAAAAATAGTAAACACAGTTATATTTAGAATAAATTTAATGAAAAGCTATATAGATACTCTTTAGTGTTCTCCTTTGTGTAGTTCTCACTTATTAGTGCCACTGTTT
Source organism: Hypercompe scribonia (assembly GCA_949316085.1). NCBI lineage: Eukaryota > Metazoa > Arthropoda > Insecta > Lepidoptera > Erebidae > Hypercompe > Hypercompe scribonia. The sequence goes on from OX438997.1 coordinate 9,446,262, forward strand.
CATTCTGCTTTCATAATGAACAAAATCTCTGAATTCATCACTCACATGAACCTCGACTTTCACAAGCGGATGGCTGAGTTCGAGGCTAAATTGCAGAAGGAGCCAAGTGCGCCTACAAGCATCTCTAGTTTGACAGCTGAGTTTGCAGCATTTAAACTGCTAACTATGCAGTCCTTGACCAACTTGCATCAGCAAGTGAAGGTAATCGTAAAGAGCACTGATGCGCTTGAGATGCACGGGCGTAGGAAAATCCTCCTCTTCCATGGTGTAGCTGAGGATAAGAAAGAGAACACTACCAAGGTGGTTGCCTCCCTTATCAAAGACCACCTGGAGCAGGAGAAGTTTAATGTAAATGACATCAAGCGATGCCAAAGGTTGGGTCGTCAGACGGGTTCGCAGAGGACTAGACCAATCTTAGTTAAGCTGCAATCTGTCTCAACTCGCGACAACATTTGGTTCAGCAAAACCAAGCTGAAAGGTTTCGGTGTCACCGTTTCAGAGTTCCTCACGAAGATTATACCAAGAATATAGTTACAAAAGGTTTTCAACATTATTTCGATATCGTTTAGTACTTAGGTTGAGATGGTTTGATGGCAGTCGGTCCACGTAAAACATCAAGGTTCAGCCATACCGTAGTAGAGTTAAAATCGTCTCCGATCCAAACTAGAGTTTTAGCCAGAAGAAAGGAGTTTGAAAAGAAAACAAAGATTATACGAAAGTATTTTATTTTGCACCGTAACTAGTTGGCGATACGTTTCGTAACTATAGTCACGAACAAATATCGCTGAACACTTTTAACTTACTTACTAAACTATTGGAATACTTATAAGCTATTTGTTACAATATACAGTATTAATGGATGCCCGACCACTCTAATAACCGGAATATTTCTATACAATGGATTCACCAATATTTTATATACAGAGAGTCTTACAGTAGTATATATGTGACGGACAGCGTTCATTGGTCAAGTCAAATAGCGCGTCTAACCGACTTCCTGTTACACATTCCCGTTCGTTTTTACTAAATTATTCTCACAGATTTCAGGCACGAGAGAGAAAGTATGTACACGTCAAATACTTCGATTATAACGCATCTAATAATTTATGTACACAGAGATCTAAACACATTGCTTTTAATAGTTCTTATCATCACTTGTCTTAACAAGAGTTTGTAGAAATAGTCTAGATGACACCTTAGTCAAATTAGTTACTTTTTATCATCTGTCAAAACGACAATTTTGTATGAAAAATGTACTAAATACCAAATTGTGACGTCACTGTTTTAGACTACTCAATTGAATAATATATTTCACTGTATATTTGATTGAAATTCGTAATAACAATAAAAAGCTATGTTCATTGTATTTGCCGAGATGTTTCGCGATATTAGTTTTAATGAAGTGGACATTGGTATTTATTTACGATACAGTCATCTACCCAGTTGGTCAGAGGTTGGGCTCCATTACACGATTAACAGTAGCTATAATTACCAAAGTTAAAGTTTGTTCCCAACAGTTATTTCCGCGGCTATTCCGTAGAGAGACTCAAGTTCCCATATTAAGGTCCAGTTTCACCGCTTGCTGATAAAATCTCTGATATACTATTTTGAATTTATCTGCTAGAAAATTACAGATTTTGATTTCATAAGTTTTGGATAGAAACATTTATGTCTGATTAACATACTCGTATATATATACTAGTTGACCCGGCGACTTGCGTACCGCAAGACAATATTTTGTGAATCTAAACAACAAAGGGCGTCACCCAAATGCTTAAAAAGGTCCAGCCTTTTAGGAGAAATTCAGTGACATACACACGTACAGTAGAATTATATATACAAAGATATATCAGTAACTTTTTTTATGTGTTTAATAACAATACTAATATGGCCGACAATTGTCAGTAAGTGGTGAAACTGGCCCTAACTGTTACAAATATTATTCACTAGCCTTATACTGAACATTACAATCTAAATACGTGAGTTTCACGATCACAGTCCAAGAAATTTATAAAAAAAATTAGTAATTACTTAATAATCTAACAATCATTTGGTTTTTTTTCTCTTAACAATTAATATATACTACGTCGTGCGACATTTCATTAATCAATTATTAGTAATTAATTAGTTGATTAAACTGCGTTAAATCATCTAATTAATTATAATTTAAGTATTTGTCACGACTTATTAGCTTCTTTATTCGTGAAGTAAGTGCTTGCTTTTTAAAGAGGCCTTCCAAAGTGTATATCATTGTCATAAGTACAAAATGTAGTATCCTGAGTAAGTAACCCCAAACTCAAACTGCACTACTTCAATAAACGGATTCAATAAATACAGCAGGACCTCTTTATACCGAACCACGTCTAATCCGAACCCCTCTATAATCCGAACGGCCCATATCCGCTCGCTTTTCTCGCCAGTTGCTCATTAAATACCTCCCGACAAACTGAAATAAAGGATTTCTTCAAAAAAGTTTGATAAATGTTACTGTTTATATGTTTTTAAATAAGTATATACTAATTAATCTTTTGCAATACTATTTGTTTTATTTCAGGCAAGTATGTACCATATACATATACCTATCTATAGTTCCTAACATACTATAATCCGAACGCTCCACGAATTCGAACGGCGGGTAAATTTTCGGTGTTTGGATTAAAGAGGTCCTGCTGTATGAATGTATATTGACTACAATTTCCTGCAATGTTTTGTAAACGAAGGTTTTTTTACACATATTTTAATGTGTATTGTTGTGTTTGTGTATTTTGTAAAGTTTTTAAGTTTTATTATTCTCTTATTTAATTTGAAATAATAATAAAACCTCATTATTATAATTGTATGACTTGGATTTTGTCGCAAATTGACTCGTTTGCTCACAGACATAACTTTCCGTTGATTGTCATATATGTTAGTACACATACACTCTAAGTATGTCTAAGAGAAAGTACACGGTCATCACAAGTTAAGGAACTTCCATTCAGGAGATGTCCTGTACAGCCCTTCTGGCAAGGGTGGGAGGTGTTATGAGGCGGAGGGTGCCTGCTGTTGCAGCAGTTGCCAGTACATGCCTCGCTTCTTCACCAGCTCAGCGTGTGTGCCGCTCTCTGCCACCACACCTGGGGATTACTTCTGATTTAATACGAGCAGTCGTTTTGGGCGGGAAATATTGATTAGTGATGTCATATGTGTCGATAACAATAGAGGTATTATTAAAAAAGTTTAATAAAAAAAGTTTTAAAATAGGTAATTACGTAAGAGCGTAATAATTGAAAAGAAGCAAAATAAGTACTCGTAATATGATTTTAAACTTCAATAAAAACACAAAATATTATTTACTGAAGTTTAAATTTTTCAATTGTCTCTTTCTAACCTGTTTTTTAATAATTTTTGTGAGTGAGGACTAGTTACGTTCATATTATTGACTATCATTGCAATAGTGATGTAATGCAGTCTACCTTTATCGATGATGCAGATGACGTCAGCATGTTGTACGGTGGCGAGTCTGTGCGCGATGATGATGGTGGTGCGGCCCTTGGCGGCCACCTCCAGTGCGGCCTGCACCGACTGGTGAGACACATCCGTGGTTAGATTTGCAGTTAGTTGTTTTAGAGTAGGTGTAGATTAGGTCACGTCAAAAATACTGTTTAGGCTTTCACGACGTTTGTGATAGAAGTAAAAGGAAGATGTAACAAATGGTCAAACTATATTGTTTATTGGCAAGAAAGCAAGTTTGATACTCTACATGAAAATAAACATTTTGATACGTTTCATTAATCAAATCATATGGAATATAGTCCCAACACAATTCTCAAAACCGTGGACAAATTCAGAAGTAGTAGCAAATTGTTTAGCGTTTACTCTTACACAATACATTTTAAGGGTATGATTAACAACTATATAAATACATCATCAATCAAGGCATAGGCCTCTCCTATTGCCCCGCAAGAATGTTCGGTTGGTACTTAGAATAGGGTATATTTGAGCTACGAGTATAAGTCCCAGTGACTTTCAAAAACTCAATCTTATATTTAAACAAATCTGCAGCTATTTGTACTATTATCTACTTTGATATCATTGGTATTTTTCTAAAAGTGTTGCGTATTTATCTATACATATAATTGTTAGAGGTCCATGTCTGTATATCAAAGATATCGAAGAAAATTTAACGTAGAGGTCTTTATTAAACTAATAGACTTTAAAACAACAGTTTTTAGAATTTTTGTATGTTTGTCTGTGTGTTAGTATAAGTAATAAATTCTATTTATTTCTGGAAATAAATATTTTATAGTTATTTTTATACGTCGGACTTTACAGTTAGAAGGCGCTGGCGTTTGCTGAGACTCACTCTTATAAGAAATGCCGAAACTACGGAGGTGTCATTGTTTTTTAAGCCCGTGAACATCGATTATATAGAAACTATGTTGATCTCAGGAGGGGCTTAGCCGATTTGAATGCGGTTTTTACTAATGTGTCGCGGTAAACTTCTAAATATTTTAATCGGGTTACCAATAAAATATTGACATCAGTTCTATCGACACACACACGATAGTCAGTAGAGAAAATAAAAGCGGTACCTTCTCGCTGCTGGCGTCGAGCGCGGAGGTGGGCTCGTCGAGCAGCAGCAGGCGCGGGCGCCGCACGAGCGCGCGCGCGATGCCCACGCGCTGCTTCTGGCCGCCCGACAGCGCCGCGCCCGCGCCGCCGCCCACCAGCGTGTCGTAGCCCTGCGGGGGGACACCTTACTTACACATCGACACGATAACTACCTACGTATGCACTTCTTGGCTTTATTTGGCCTTTGTGAAAGGTGAAAGTAGCTAAGACGTCAAAACGTGAAAAAAAATCCATAAAAAGCAACAAGCACTAGGTATGTTCCGTATCGTTGAGGACTTTCTACGCGTAAATGAAACGGATACAGAATACGCAGACTCGGTACACCGATTTGTGGATTACACCGAGTGTTATCTTAAGTGGGAAATCGACCCCGACACAGTGCAAACTATTACAATCTAAGTTGACATCGTTTTACAAACGGACCGGTAGAAGATTTTTAAGTTCACAAGTATTATGCATCAGCAAATATTAAGTTCGACCCGGGCATCGAACCCGGGGCTAATAGTAGAATTTGGAATTAAATTAAGAAGTGTAAGCCTAGAAGAAACTTACCATAGGTAATCCAGCGATGAAGTTGTGGACATTAGCCTGCTGCGCGGCGTGGATGATCTCATCCATCGGCACGTGGCGTGAGTTGTCTCCGTACGCGATGTTCTCGCGAATGGTACGAGAGAACAGCGCCGGTTCCTGTTGCACCAGCCCCAGCTGTTGGCGCAGCTGTGACAGGGTTAGAGAGCGCTGGATGTCTTTGCCGTCCAGCTCCTGGTAAGCAGAGTTTAAGGGTTAAAAATGACAGTTACCTTGAACTTCACACATCTTACACATGGCCGCTTGATTCTAAATTAAACAGAACCTGTGCTAATGGTAACCCTGTTGATAAATACGCTTAAATATCTCTAAATACCTACATACTAGAGATGAATTACACTCAGATACAGAATAATATGTGCATTTTTTTTTATATTAAGAGCCTGCCAAAGTGACTCTACTCTGCCTGATGGAGAGTATGAATAGAATCCAAGAGTTGTGGTCACCATACTCATTGCAAATGCAGACAATGCAGTATGGTAGACCCACACTATGGCGGCTTTTTCACACCCCGCTTGGGGACGTAAAAGGCATGACTGTCATCATGACAGTGTAAGGCTTACACAATTACCACGATAACTGACACCCTGCATCAATGGGCCTCCGGTCTCACACTCACCAACGAAACACGACAACACGGATGCTGGCGTTTTAGGTTGATCTTCTGTGGGAGGGTAGTACTGTCCCGGTCGAGCCGGCCTGCTCATGCTGAAATCAGCGTGGCTCTACTACCTATTGCACATGTATTTGTACTAGGTGTGAACCAAATCCACGACTAACAGGCCCACAGACTACTAGCATGTTGGCAAACAACATGCTAGTAGTCTGTGGGAGTAGAGTTTAGTTTCGGCATTTTATGTCGTAAAGTACATTAAATTCATTTGGCATAGACAAATGTTGCTCAATATTACCTTAAAATAGTGTACAAAAATTTCCTTCATATATTAATGTTCAAATGTTCATAAAATTATAATACTACTTTACTTTAAAAATTGAAACGAATAGTTTGATTAAGCAAACCTATAATTTCTCGCGCTTATAAATATTTGTGACGATTGGTCGTCTTCTATAAGATGGAGGAACTTCTCTCTATTCTCTTCCTTTCTCTTATGTACAGTAAGTGATGTACCTAGATTCACTTTAGAAGAAATTTCACTATTCGACCACTACACTTTGCTCTGTACATCCAGTTTTCTCAGCAGTACCTATTGATTCACTAAAGCCACTTACGATGTTCCCGGAGACAGGGTCGTAGCTCCTCAGCAACAGATGCAGGAGCGTGGACTTCCCGCAGCCGCTAGCACCGCATAGCGCCACAGTCTGCCCCGGGGACACCTTCAGGCGTAGGCCGCGCAGCACAGGCACCTTGGGCCTCGTCGGGTAGCTGAAGTGAACGTCGCGGAAGTCTACTTCTCCAGACGGATGCTGTTACCAACGATAAGTACTTATTATACTAGAATATTAACGAGGTAGTTAAAAAACTGCATTGTCTGCATTCACAATGAGTATAGTGACCATAACTCTTGGATCCTATTTATGCTTTCCATTAGACAGAATAGAATCAATTCAGCAGACTCTCCAAATAAAGAAATAAAAGAAATAATTTTAGTATATTTACGTTCTAAGTAAAAATATTAACAAACATACTTTTATATTTATGATATTAGTTATTTTATATACTTTTCTATTTTCTATGATTATATTTTATTATTATATAATATTCTATATAACAGTATTACCAAGTAAAGATTGCTGAAAATTCTTGGAATATTTTTTTTGATCCAGCAATTTCTTTGATCTCAGGAATGGAGTTCAGACTTAATACCGATTAGTGTTAGTGTATGTAGTTAAGACAGTGGAACGATCTCTGTCGTACGTTGCTGTGACTTCTGTACTCCAGAGTGAACAACACTGTCCTTCGATAACGTCAAGTTGTATTTAGAACGTTAGATAATTAAACTTTCTTGAAACTCACTTAAACTTAATCAGAAATACCAATATTGGAGAAGTTAGAATGTTTTAAATGAAGTCCATTTAGCGACAGGTCACAAATAAGCCAAATCAAGAAGGTAACTCACCCAACCGCTAAACTCCTGTGCAGTCGATTCAGTTGTGACTTTCGGTTCCCGGTGCAACGCGGCGAGGATCCTGGCTCCCGAGCGCTTAGCTGCAGCGAATGATGGAGCGAATGAAAGCGCAGCTGCCAACATCCACGCGCCGTAGATCAGCGCCTCGGATACTCTACAAATAAAGTTTAGAATCAGTAAACTTTAAACGGTATTATGCTGTTAATACTTGATTCAAAGTAGATGGTTTGACAATGATAGATGTACATTGAAATGCAGATTAACTATTTGTAGATCATCTACTCAGCGTCTACACCAATATTTCTTCAGAGTAACTAAATCTTAGACAAATTAAAGAGAGGAGAAGAGAAAATTCGTTGAATAAGCCAAATATTTAGATGTACTCACAGAACAGCATACTCATAGGGCATATCCTCCCTGGCGATCAGATACCCTCCGTAGACCAGCGAGACGGCGTAGCCAAGCGTAGGTGCACACACGCACACGCCGTAGATAGGTCCGCGTACGTAGCGGATTGGTGCCGAGCGCATGTTCGCTTCATCTAATGATACGCTGTACCGGGACAAGATGCTCTCTTCTACACCTGATTGTATACAATATTGTAAGTTTCATGAAAAATGTTACGAAAATGGGCAAAATTTATGCTTTTTAATAGACACAGACGAAGTTCTAGCAACTTCGTCTGTGTCTATTAAAAAGCATAAATAAATACAAATAACATTGAATAAAAATTAATTAAAAAATCTCCGACGCAAATTAAATATATAAAAAAAATCTATGTTAATTAGACTAAAAAGTTGATATGTCTTCTGATTGACTGATCTGATCTACGCCAAAAAACATGCTTTCATATCAAAAGAAACTGCATTCAAACCTGTCCGTCCGCTTAGGCGTTATGTTGTCATAGACTGACACAGTCAAACACACCGATCAATAATAAAATGATCTCTTACCTAAGCTGTGCACAGTCCTGATGTTGATGACAGCCTCTGTGGCGATCCTAGAGGCGAGTTCCAGAGCCTTGCGCTCCTTGGTCTCGGCGCGCTTGTTGATGTAGCCCTCCAGGTATATACTTCCCATTACCTGAAGGAATATGTCATTGCCTATTAGATACTCAAACAAAGGCAAGTGAATAAATTTTTAGGACGTTTTAGAAAATTTTGTTGGATCTAAAAATAGTTTTGGTTTGTATAAATTTACTAGATAGAGTCGGACTCACTTTTAGAAAGTACTTACAAAGTTTAATAGTTGTAAGGTAACATGGTAAAACAAATGTTATACTTAAATGCAACCTTTGTACAACCTCTTAAATCTTAAATTTGTTTAGCTATAACGAAAGAGTCTTCACTAAACTAGACAAACTTAATACAGTCCTACCGACATATACATATTTTTTTTTTATACCATGACGGTGGCAAACAAGCATATGGCCCGCCTGATGGTAAGCGGTTACCGCAGCCTATGGACGCCTGCGGCACCAGGGGCATCACGTGCGCGTTGCCGACCCTTCAAAAACCTATTTACGCCCATCTTGAAGAACCCCATACTGTAGTTCCCAGTGAAAGCTTCGACAGGAAGCTTATTCCATAACGGGATTGTTCGCGGGAGAAAATTTCTCTGAAACCGCACTGTGCGCGACCATTTAGGTTCCAATGTACATATGTGGATGAGCTCCCTGACGATAGCGAGCGGTGCGATGGTAGAAAGAGGCTGTGGGCATCATATCAAACAATTCTTCAGAACACAGCCTATTGTAGAGACGGTAGAGCACACACAAGGAGGCAAACTCTCCTAAAACTTAGTGACTCGATACCGTCTGTGAGATCAGGATGCCGTCTAATGTACACCAGTACATTTTTTCGAACTATGCAACGTGACTATTATTACAGAAAGTTTTGAAGACGTTTATAAATCTCGTGAGATGAATACTTACCACAGGGACGCTGAGCAAAGAGACGAGAGTCATCTTCCAGGAGAAGGCACAGGCAAGGCTCACACCCAAGATCATTGTGCTGGCGCCCTGCAGTATCGTGCCCAGACGAGTACCTGTACATACATACGTACTTTTAATATATTGAATAAAACATGTTGACAAAGGCCAACTTAAAACTATGGTCCTTTCTTCAAAAGACCAGTTTGGGCCCTATACTGTACTCTACTCTACTACAGTACTGTACTATGTAAACCAAATGTTGGTGAAATTAGCTCTATCATAATTACTTACATATTTTTCACATGAAATTTGCGAGAAGCTCAATGTGAGCAGCACAAGACTGGTTGTTATGACAAACTTGGGAGTGAAAGTTTTATGTCTACCAATAAACGTCTTTCGGCTGAAAGTCGAAATCGGGAATAATGTCAAATAAAGAAATTGTCATGATACTGACCGGTAGCTCCCTGCACGTTGGCGCAGTCGGTAGCGAGGCGAGCGCACAGGGCCCCCACTGAGTTCTGTGGTATATCGAACCAGCCTTGTTCCTGCAAACATGCGAAATTGGTTAAAACATACCTATATACTCGTACACTGTTGGTTACTGTATATACTGAATTTGTTAGTTTTTACATCGTGATAACGACTATTCTCTACATCATACATAAAATAGATTCCGATTTCCGATAGTCCGCTGTAATCTAGATTGACCGATAGACTTATATTTTATTAGATACTTATATTTTTTATTTTTTTGTCAATACTCCACATAGAAAACACCTAATTTCGGAAACAAATATTTATAGGTCATACAAACATTTGGTCCGACCTGCGAACAGAGCCCAAGAGTTTAGTAAAGCAATTAAAAAAAGCAATGAATTCACAAGTTACCTGTTGAAGGTAGTTAGCGAAAGTGAGTTCCCTGAGTCGGTCGGTGAGCCTGCCGCCTGCGAGGTTGAAGAGCCAGGTCTGCGCGAAGGTGACGGCGCCGCACGCGGCCGCCACGCACGCGAACAGGCTCGAGTACAGCGCCGATTGCGACAGAATCTCGTCCTTATCTGACTCTGCAAATTTCTGCGGGGGACCATTTAGACGTGAGTATTTGGAAACAGTCTTAGCTTCAGTTACAGTTGAAATATGAAATTTATTTATTGTATGTCAAGCATCTGGAAAGTTTTGGTTTGAAGTCAATAATAATATTATAATAACACATTCACACACGGCAGTCTGATCCTAAATTAGGAAGAATTCATATTTATAAAAAAAGAACCTCGGTAGCTATTGTCGAACCTAGGCCGCCAGAGTGTGGATCGCTATACTCAATTGTCTGCATTGGCAATGAGTAAGGCTACCATCACTTTTGGATTCTATTCATGCTTTCCATCAGCAAAGTAAAGGCACTTTGGTAGGCCCTGAATAAAAAAAATCTTCTTTCTTTGATTGCGCAGTCAGGATCACTAGACTGACAAACTAGTCTGAACAGTTTTTTTCACAGCTTTCCATTATCCAAGGTGGACTTACTCCGTACAGCTTCGCGAACAGCAGTGCGAAGGTAGGCATGGTAGCTCCCACCAGCAGGGAGGCGAAGGCTCCCCCTACTAACAGAGGCCACTCCGCCGCATTCATTTGCAGCAGCGACCAGGTAGATACTGCGTTTTCTTCAATTGATTCTTCATCTTCCAGGTCTTCAGGCTCCTGATGATACCATAATACAAATTAATATTATTATTTTGCAAGATTATTCAAAGAGGTGTTTTTCTTTTTTTTTCACAACTTCCACCCAGGAATAAATCCTGTGTCGTAGAGGACTCCACAAACACACATGAAACGGACACAAGGAACACTCAGACTCAGAACCACAAGCTGTGGATCACACAGTGTTATCCCATGTGCGGTTTGTGCCTGCAGTACTTAGCGTTTTAAATAAATGACTAGTTTTTAATGAAAGAACATTTGAACAGAAACTGAACGGTATTTCCTTCATTCAAAATCAAATTTTGGTTAAAAGTCAGTATATTTTATTTTGAGTATACTTCCATGCATATTACTTTCAAGTATTGAACCAGTGACTTTCTTTTTCAATTTTTAGGTAATAATCTCTATTAATTTTTAAACTGTTTGCAATTTAAAAAGAAGCACATTTCGGAAATAATCCAAATAGCTGTTGTGTCTTACCGGAGGCGCAAGCGCATCGTGTGCGACTTGTGGTAGACGCGCTGCTCCCACGAAACTCGTGCGTATACTGTTGCGGACGAACTTCGAACCTGAGAGAGAAGGGGACAGTGGTTAGAGAATAAATCTTTAAACTTGATATACTTTTGTATGGCTCAAATTCTTGGTCAAATCATTATCAAATTTTTGGCAAGAACTAGTTTGATATCAGGAACGCAGTCCTGGTCTGCCAGGGCTGACGATATCCTTTGAATCAATTGATGATACCAATTTTGTCAGTTTTATTTCTCAATTTACCCGTTTACTCGTTTTTTATTATCACCAAATTACAGTTAGTAAAATTTTTGTGTTTAATTTTTACATCACATGCCACTGCTCATACTTTTGAGGGTACAAACATGAGAATGCACATGAATACTGGGGTATAAGCGCTACTAACTTCTGCTGGACTGGCGGGTGCTGAGGCACCGTCTGAACTGTGGCAGGTCTTCAACATCGTCCGTGACATCATCATCACCTTCAGTGTCAGTTGAGAGAGTCGCGTCTATACTCCTGCAGAAAAGAGAACAAAAAGAGTCAGGTTGAGCTTTTGGGTGACATAATGTAAATAATTCATACTGAAATGGTCAAGAAAGTAGTATTTTCTACTCTATATTTTGTTAAAAAAATAATCTATTTTTACTTAGTTATTACTGAATATTAAAAAACAACTGAAATAGTTTTTTTTCAAATATTAACCGACAGAAACAAAACAGTTTATCACCATTACTTATGTATACTCAAGATTTGATCCCATCACAGTAAATTCACTGTTATAATGTATAGGGTGTGACACAGGTCACATTTCGGAAACGCCAATACTATACCATCCAACCAATTGCTGAATGTCCCACAGAAGGAGACAGATTGTAATAAATAAATAATAATAAAAAAAAAACTTATGTACACATACATATATACATCATAGCCTCACAGATAACCACCGTTAGTAATTTTTATGTTGTGATTTACGGAGTAAGTATAGTTACCCGTTTCTACCCTGCCCCTCCCCCTTTGTGATTAGCGAGCCAGGGCTGTCGACTTATAGGGCAGTAACTTGTGACTTCCTCTCCCTGCCTCGACAATTGTCCCATTTTACAATAACAAAAATCTTTATTAGGGCGAAAAGCAAATAATCATGAGAACTCACTTGTTGGTCATGTCTTCCTGCACCAACTTGTAGTACAAGCCCTTCATCGCCATGAGCTCCGCGTGCGTCCCCTGCTCTAACGCGGCGCCCTGTTCCATGTACACTATGCGAGTGGCGTTGATGATGGTGGACAGGCGGTGGGACACCACTAGGGTTGTGCGGCCTTTAGACGCCGCGTCTAAAGCGGCTTGGACCTGGGGGAGCAAAATTAATAATTATGACTTTACTTTTAACATAGTATCATCGATTTCAATGCACCTTTATTATATTGAATATTAATTTTGCATCATTATAGTGACGTTTTTGAAAATTTTGATGGAATGAAGCGGGTAGTGTGCTGTTTATTTTTTTTTTAATCAATTCACAAATGACCGAAACTCAAGAAATTTATTAAAAATTCAAGTGAAATGAGAACCACGTTCTTTTTGAAGTCAGTTTAAAACGCGAAGATTCTAAATTAAAAAAAAAAGATGATTGCAATATTACTTATTTCAGAAGTAAAAAACTCATATAAATGTACAAAATTTCACGTCAATAATTGGTAATTCGTAATTCTTTGGTTTGGAAATTTTTTGTAACACTTTAATCACAAAGGCAATATTAAACAACGATAGAAAATTATTAGAAGCAGATTAACTTCCGTCCAAGAACGAGGTGTAATGAGCTGAGTTGAAAGTAGAATCCTATCCGTTGTATTGCATATATATTAATAAGCTCGCATGAGAGTGTGCGGTGAGCAGACCTGTCTCTCGGCGGCGGGGTCGAGCGCGGCCGTGGGCTCGTCGAGCAGCAGCAGCGCGGGGCGGCGCAGCGCGGCGCGCGCGATGGCCACGCGCTGCTTCTGGCCGCCCGACAGCGACGCGCCCTGCTCGCCCAGCATCGTCTCGTACCCCTAAACGATTCATAGCATTATAGTAAGGAACTTTTAATTATTACCTGTAGAACTCTAAGTATTCTCAACTCTTTTAAAATGTTTCTCTTTTGTGCGTAGTACGTTGAATTATCAAATTACATGGTTATTAATCTTTCTCGGATAGACTTTTGATCGCGTGTATCACGTATAATTCCACGCAAAAATATAGTATTTAAGTCATTGAGTATAACCGATAGTCTAAATAATAAAGTTTATATAGAAATATTGAGGCTAGACAAACTTTAAACTATGTTTATCGACCACTTCGTTTTTCTATTAAGGACACTTTTTAAGAGTACCGCAAGGTTCTCTGTTAGGACCTATGGTTTTGAGTATTCTTAATGTCAACGTTTAAATGAATTTAGCTCTTCTACTATTGGGAATACAATACTTTTTTATTAATATATATTTGACTTGGAAAATATAACAATTTATGAAAATTACTTATTTAAATTTAAGAACTTAGAACTTACGTTTGCCAATTTGCTGATGAATTGATGAGCATGTGCGAGTTTGGCAGCTGCGATAACTTCTTCATCACTCACTTCCCCCATACCGAATGTGATGTTTTCTCTGATAGTACCACTGAACAGCACAGGCTCTTGGCCTACCACACCTATTACACAAATATATTTTTATATGAGAGTATTATTACGACAAACTACACAGAGTTAAATATGTGTAAATGAATGTATATATTACCAATGCTCTTTCTGAAGTGATGCAAATGTATGTCAGAGAGTTTGTGCCCGTCTACAGTTATAGAGCCACTTTCAGGCTCGTAAAGCCTCTGCAATAGTTGCAAGAGAGTGGATTTGCCACACCCGGAGCCCCCCACCAGAGCCACGGTCTCCCCGGCGCGAATTTTTAGCGTTAGCCCACGAAGTACCTGTGGGAAAATAGAGTTATAGCTTTTATTCATAAATGCTTATTGTAAAATATTATGTAGATGCAAAAATTTATAAGTACATAAAAGTACTTGCCCCGGCTGAATGATTCATCAAAGCATAGTCTAAACGATTGACGTTATTATAAACTCAAAATTTGGTAGCTACATATGTTGTAAGCGTACATAAAATGACGCCTGTTTCTCCAGAGAGGTAGGCAGAGGTATATTAAACGCCCACTTTACCACAGTATTTTAGTCTCACGTAATAGGTAGCAAGCTTATTGCCACTATCGAGATGTTTTGTTTGCCAGAACTTTATCAGTCGATAAGCAAGTGCACCACTTGCAGGTGAGGTTGGCTTGGGGCCCTAAGTCCTTGGTGGGAACCCTACTTACCGTATTGATGTTCCATTCCACACATTAAAAAAGGGCCCTAAGTTCTTAGTTGGAACTGTATACACTCAATATAATGTTAGCATCCGCTAAGAAAGGAGTTTCGGTAATTTCACCCCTAAGAAGGATAAAAACGGATGAAGTCGTTATTTTTAAAATTATAAATAAAAAAAAGAGAGAAGCCGTGAGCAATAGCTTGTTATAACATAACGCTATCCGACTTGTAGAATTAAATGACGAAAAACTGTGAGATCAAAGGTCTAGAGGTTTTGTATGCGGTTAATTTTTGTACCTTGACATCTGGCCGAGATGGATAGTTGAAGTATAGGTTATCGAAGACAATGTCTCCCTTGATCTTGTCCTTTATACCGCTGCTCTCCAGGGCGTTGATGTTGGAGCTCCTCTCGAGGAGGCGGTACAGCGAGCGCGCGGCCCCTCGCGCTCCGCTGAACATCTCCAAGTGAGGGTGGCACATCGCTATGTTCTGTGCCGCTACGAACGTCAGCGACAGGATCTGTGGGTCAAATGTAAGGAATAGATTTTTGTCGAAAGTGATTGCTCTGTAGCGTTCGACTCTTGGTTTGTGCAACATTAGCTGTAAGAAAGCTTGGTAGTTTTTGTCTCTGGAAATTTTAGACCGAATAAATTTAGATATAATTCGTAAGGCCTATAGTGACTTGCTTAAATTAATGATAAGGTGTACTAATTTGATAAGGTGGCTTATGTCTCAGACCTTGTTTGTAACATACATTTAAGTATTGCAGTAAAAATAATCTCATCTCAGCCAAAAGACATCTACTATTGGACAAAGGTCTTCCCGAAGGTTCTCTACAACAGATGGGTCCCGTGCCGCCCGCATCAAAAACGAAAAATAAGGACTATTTTAAATAAAAGTTTTAGAGGATTCTATCTATAATTGTATAACTTTCTTATTGTAGCCTGAAAGATTTATCGTATCAGCAGTTTGAATAGCAATAGTCAGGTTCTACCTTTATTTTATATAGGTTATGCAGCACCACACTTTTAGTTCGCTATTTATCTGTCAGTAACTACTGCA
This sequence comes from Hypercompe scribonia, assembly GCA_949316085.1. NCBI lineage: Eukaryota > Metazoa > Arthropoda > Insecta > Lepidoptera > Erebidae > Hypercompe > Hypercompe scribonia. Next base: position 9,462,093 of record OX438997.1, read on the forward strand.
GCAGAAGTAGAAATCAAAATATTTTACTGTCAATTCTTCAGTTCTACTTACAGTAACCATTATTCCGGGATGGTACATCTGTTGTTCAGGTGGCAGGTCCATGTCTCGCACACACAGAATACTCCCGTAGGCGAACACGATGGCGTTGAGAGCATACGTTAATAGCCAGCCGAGCCCAGAGCCCACGCCTGACCATAAACCTCGAGCACGTGCTGCGTGTGTTGCGGATTGCAGAGATGTTTTGTATCTGTAAGCAGACACGATCTTTAGACTGAGGGAGAAATAGAACGAGAGAATACGTAAATGAAACAACGAAGTTACATAGGGAAGAAACAGAAGTTCATTCCATTCACACGTTTGAGTAAGGGTTTTCCTAGGACCTACTTCACTTCATGCCTAAGTTTAATAGATGAGACTGTGTTACCCTAGCAAAAACAAGCCGAAGTTGTGGCATCCTTTAGCACTCGGAACATCGTGGTTCCCACAGAGGAAGAGTTTTTTGCAAGCTGTATCTGCTCCTCTCTAAAGAAACTACCTCAAGTTGTCAATCTAATTCTGAGTTTAAGTTGATGATTGTCTAAAAGTAACTACGTAGTTTATTACCTTTCAACTTCTAGTGTTTCTCCTCCATAAGCTCTCACAGTTCTGATAGCAGATAATGCCTCTTCCACTATACGTCCTGCGGCGCCATAAGCCGTTATCTCTTTGCTGGCATATTTTGTTTGATACTGAGGGTAAAAAGGTTTAGATTTTAAACATGTAATAAAGGCAAAACTGTTTGAAAACTTTGATGAGAAATAAATGCCATGTAGATGAGAGCTATTTTCTAATAACCAAGTAATCGAAGATATTTAAGTACATGACAAAGAATAAGTTTTGTTCAAGAGTCTCTCAGAAAAGGACCAAACGTGGAACCTTGTGGAACACTTCACTCGTGAACAATTATTTATATACCTTTTTCATCGTTAACAGGCCACTGCTGAACATACCCCTGACTTCAGAAGGGACGTTTTGGCTTACTATATCACGCTGGCCAGATAAAACGATATGACGTTCATGTCAAGATGTCTCTCTTTTTGCAATGCTGTGGTCTTACGTAGTTTCCTCCCTTAGTCGGCTCTTATGACCCCCACGAGACGAAGAGGCATGGTCCGATTCCGTATTCTTAACCCTTCACTACACGCTAAGTCAATCATGTACCTTGGCCACAACCATGGCTATAGCTAGTGAAACAGGCACGACACTAAGCCCACTTAGGGTAAGCTGCCACCCGTAGCTAAGTGCCAGTGCTGCTCCGAAGATGACGGTGCCGGCCAGGTTAGCGGTCATCGCCACGTGGTGTCCTACACCGCCTTTGAACTTTTCCATATCTCTGAAAAGAGAAGTCAAGAGTCAGAAGACGTTATATAGTCTTGTATTACACAATAATTTAAATTTATTTATTTAACGTACATAACAAGTTATAATTCTTAAAATATCTAAATTTTAGATAATATTCTCAGTTTAGGTCTGAATTGCGACTCAAAACATGTGCCTACAGAAGAAAAACAGAGTATATTATGTAAAAAATTGATTTTAGGCACGAATCCGTACATATATGTATGTATTTGAAAGGTGAAAACAAAAATATTAAGAAAAACAAAAAAAAACTATTGAGTATGAGGTACCACGACTTGTGGGAGGGAAACGCTTGTGGTGTAAATTGTCAATATTACTATAAAACAAGCATGTATATACTAATATGTATGCGTATGAGTATATATGGCATATATACATATATGGTTAATGATGAGCTAGTTTGGCACAGCCACTTCATCCTCTATCCTACTCTGCCGTGCCCAATGGGGTCCACACGCAAAACACAACATAACATCTCTGTAACAATATGGTGTGCAATGGTGTTAAGTATTGACTACTGAAATAGGTTTTAAATGAATTGTTAAATGAACAAATTCGTATGTTAATTCAATCTACAATACTATAAGCTTTTTTACTTGTAAATATACTATCATTTGGTGATAATTTCAATGTTTATTCACACAACTGTTGTAATTAGTAATGATATAGGAAAATGTATTTGTTGTTGTGTTCAATACCTACGTTTTATTTCTTAGTATTTTTATTTCTATGTTGTTAAAGAATTTTATTTAATGAGATCAGTATTTCCTCTAATTACTGTTATCATTACGTCGTTCAATAATTTATGTACATGACAATTAACAAGTGGCAACACTTTGTAAAGATAAACGCTTGCCTCGCCATCTAGCGAAATACAGTTGAACTACTTATTAACTGTATTGGTTTTATATCGATTGATTACTGAGGATATTCGACGGATCGTGTTTCTGTGTGTACTTAACGCCTTCTAATTTCACACTAAAGATAAAAAAAAAGGAACAAACTTGTTCTTTGTAATTATTTAACCCGATTGTGTAAGAAAGAGGTTCATGTTTCTCAAGTGTCTGCTCTTTTTTGTCCTAACTCGGTGTGTTTGTAAGCTATTGTTGTCGATCCTGGTACACAGGAGTTACAAGAGTGGACGTGTGGGAGAGATTAATTCTTTTTCTTAACAAACGTAGATACTCACTCAGTGACAGCTGTTGCAAAGTTCATGGTAGTGTTGGTGTCAAAGAACGCGATCTCCTGACTGATTACCGATCGGAGTAGTCTTAGTCGGAGACGAGTCACCTGGGAACATGACATAAATTATTTAATTTCAAAATGGGGTGGGTAGCAAGCCATTTCGTGGGGAGAGACTACCGTAGCTCATGTACATCTACTACTCATGATTTACCGTAAGTCACCAAACTATGAGTGCCCCTTCTTCCATTTAATGATGGCTTTTGAGAGAATCCAGGAAATGCTTCTTGATTAGGAGGACATTTGTTTGTTTTTTTTTTGTGAAGCTATCTGATGAATTTAAAAAACACATCTTCCCTTTTCATAGTTCAATTTTTCAGGAATGTTATCATCTCCTTTTATCTATTATTAGCAATATATTTATGGATATAAATAATGGATGGGGATGGGGCAATGAGGCAATAGTGGGGTTACTTTAGCTACTCAGTAATACAGTATTAAAAAGGAGCTGGTGGTCTTGCTAGTGAAGTATAGTCAGTTGGCTGAAACCTCCTTTCTAATGAAATATATATTCAGTAGTAGACAGTTATAGGCTGTTGATGATGGCGAAAGAGACGCTTACCATTCTGGCGGCTGCCCAGCCCACCAAGGCGACGCCGGTCGCTGCAGTAAGGATGTGCAGCACGATGATAGTTAAGCTGGCGTAGCCGAATGCTATACTATCATCTACCAGTGCGTCCATATGGAGGGATCGGTTACCTGCCGGGCTGATCACAACAAAAAAATATATTATTGCTCGTATTTTGGTATACTTAATGCCTGTAGTATTTACTACCTACTACTCAACTTTGGCCAGCTTGTGGGTGGTTAATGATCCTGACTGATAAGCCGGCAGTCGAAGGTTCAGTTCCCAGTCAGGGCAAATAAACGTGCACTAAGCATCAGCTACTTAAATTTCAAAGTAGTCGTGGCAAGTAATTTTAGATGTATAGATAACTTTGTGTTTTGATCGTGTGGTGAGGAATTAAGAGTCTAAAGTGTACGCACCACTGCTACTCCTTTCGTGAAGAGAAGGAAAACTTGACACAAACCCAATACCAACTCGTCTAACCAGTGCGGTATAGTCTTTTTAGTTTTTTCTTTACGTGTGGAAACCCCGGTCGTCAAACCACAGCGGTTTGCGGCGGGGTGGTGTGTCGGAATCGGACCGACTAAAACAACACTGTGTGCCACTCTGAGCCCGTAACAACAGGGTTCCGGGAATTATTCCCGGAGCTGTTATTATGACATCTGGGTGGTATAGTCGGCCAACCCTCCTTTCTAAGGATTGGTATACCTTAAGTGGCTAGTAAAGACTGTTGTTGATGATACTAACATTTGTTTCCCGCCGCCGAATGCCATCAGTATATATTCATCACCAGTGATGACTTGTTCTTTGTGTCGTTGCACGAAGAGTGCCGTCAGTTCCCCGTACATCACTATCCCGCTGATGGTGCCGAGGGAGCTGAGTAGAGCGATAAAGGCCCCACATGCTGTCACCAAGCGTTCCGTCAGTGTTGCGTACCGCCACTGAGGACAAGAAAACATTATTAGTTAAAGATATTTTTGATACAACTGAAAAGGTACAGAGTCCAGAGTCACCCTTCCACAGAAGAAGGAAGAAGAAAGCTCCGGTCCAGCCGGTCCAAGTAACACAACACAGTTTTTCCAAACCAAAACCCTCTTGACCCTTACTTAAAAGAGAAAAGTCATGTTTCGGCACGTATACTTCTGACCTCAGTAGCATATTTGCAGATGACGAGCAATAGTCGTTTCCCAACATGTTTTTTGTACTTTTACCCTACATCATAAAACTTAACGTCTTCGAATTAATGTCTCCTGTATTAACTGAATCTGTTTTAACCTATAATACATTAATATACATCACATTATTCTAAATTAATATAACTTAAAACTGTAAAAAAGCTTTCAAATTGACAACTGCATTGTTCAGTATCAAGGTATTTCCTCATACAAATGCCACTCCATTATAAGAGTGACTTTTCAATTGTTCATCGTGAAATCTTATTCAGATCTACTCAAAGTTCAGCATTAATTAATCCTAAGTAGATATACTTGTAAGGCCGAAAAACATTAATATATAATTAATGGCAATTTATTTTTAGATTTGCGATAATAATCTGTTACTTTGCTGAATATATTTATCTTTACAGCACGAATAACATAAAAAAAACAATAAAATATACATTAACTACAGTATATGGACATAAATGCGATGGTATTACAAAATATTTCTAACGGAACTCTTTATTTCTCAATTTTCTACCACTTTTAGATGTTCTAGTTTCTCTCGAAATTTTGGTCCGACTAGAGGTGGAGTTTTTCCTTTCTAATAACATTAGAATTTACGTTTCAATGATGAAGTTCTTTGGTAAGAAAGTGAAAAAATTTTAGTGAAAATAAGTCATTAAAGTATGTGTAATACTTAAGTATTATCCTATCTACATGTATTCTATTTATTTTCTCAGACAATGACAGAATGACAAAAATATAAATGTCCTGTTTCGCAAGGGACTTTACAAAAATACAGGAAGGGAAATCTCTGCGAGATCTGTTTATAAATATGGACAAAAAAACTGTATTTTTGTAATATAATACAAAGTTATTTCAGAACTGTGTGTGAACTACGACCTGTATCAATGACTAGTTTTAGATCTAGGACGTTTTTAGAATATTCAACAAACGAGCCGCTGGGATATCAGGTTAGGCTTGGAATCGCGCAGTACATCCCTGCTAACATTATAAATGCAAATGTAAGTTTGTTTGTTACAATTTGTTTACAAAACTACTTAACTACAGGAAAGGGAGTAAGGAATTAAGGAAAGGGTCACAAACAACACCTAGACTGAGAACAACAATTTGTGGATCACACAAAGTGGTACCTCTGTGAGGCTTAACCCCCAACACTCAGCGAAATAGAAAACGGCGAGGGGTCGATTTTAGTTTTAATTACTGTGTAGTCCACCTGAGTTAGCAGTCAAGACACAAGAACTGCTTGACCTCGAGGTAGCAATGTATGGTACAAATATTCAATACAATAATAATATCATTTTCTTCACTATCATTTACCATCCATACCGCCTTACCTTACCTGTTCAAAATAGTCACAATTTTCCCATTTTCCCTTCTTTACTCCTAGCCGATTTTGGCTACAGCAGCCAGTCAACTACGCAGGAGAATACTGCACAAGTGTGTGCGCAAACACAGGTGCACTATCTGTTCCCTCACTCTCACAATCCGACGGGACGGTTATCCGACACGATGGAGGCGAGATCAGGCGCAGTACTGACGGTTTATGTGCACTATTTCTAATAAGACCTCAACTTCCAAACTGCGGGCTGTATACAATAACAACTTTTGGCCCGACCCGGGAATCGAACCCAAGACCTCTTGATCGGCAACCGTATACGCTAACCGCTACGTCAACGAGGCGGTTTACACCTTGCCCTTGAGTCATGAATCAGTCTGTTACGCAGGTCAAGTAATTTTACATGTATAGATGTTATCTTTAATGGGAAAATAAGCTTTTAAAATTAACTGTATTTACTTTTTTACTTCTTGCGTGTGTACATAGCCTTTAACAGTCCACTGCTGGACATAGGCCTCTACTTAGAAAAGAGGATTTGGGCTAATACCACGCCGGACAGACGGGTTGGCAAAGGGTTTGTTTGATCTGGATATCGTAATAACAACTATTCCCGGATCCCTCCTATGTCAGGCGCAGAGTGGCACACCGTGTGGTTTTAGTCGGTCCGATTCCGACACACCACCCCGCCGTAAACCCCGGTGGGATGGGGGTTTCCACACTTTTAAAAAAAAAAAAAAGAAAAGGGTTTGTTTCAAGTTTTTGTAGTAGTTTGTTCCCTAAATCGTCTTTTACGACACTCATGAGATGCATAGAGGTGGTGACACTTAAAATTCTTAATCCGTAACCACACGGACAAGTTGTGGGTCCGCAACTGATTTCCAACCATCTATAAACCAGTTGCAGTTCAATGAAAACCTTGCCTTTAATGCAACTGGTTATCGAACGAGGCGAATACTATTGTGGGACCAAGTTCATGGCACGACCCTTTGTTATTGAACCGACCTTAGCGAGCTTCCGGTCTCTTGTTAACAATACAATTTGCAAAATACAATCATTCCGTAAGCTATTTACGTGTGAAACAATTTAAGTAGGTGGCATTATTTGCCACAGTCAAGGTTTAAACGCGTTTGACAATGCATGGAAATTAATCTTTATACTTGTCTACGCCATAGTATCGCGAGGACGCGGCGATCGTCTTAGATGTCATTATCACCGATTTGAAATTAAAACTTTATAGATTTGGTTGTATTATTGCTTCATGTTTGTTACCTCGGAACTATCAGATTTATAAACCGCAAATTTTTGTTTTGTTGCGATTAAAAAATATGAAAAAAAAAACCGTAAAATTGCCATCAAAACCTAAAAAAACGTGTGTTTTTAAAGCTCGCTTCACTTTTGCTTATGGTATTTATCACATTTAGTTTATGGTGCACGAAGGTAAACGAGACACGAGGCATCTCACGGTAAGTGAGTACCATGGACTCATGTAATTCAAGAGACATTGGTGTCTCCCAGGCAGTCCTTTCCAAACAATCAAAAAGAGGTATTTGGGCTCTGGTGATAAATAAATAAATATTTCAGGTATCAAACACACAACGCCATCTAGGTTCAAATTAAGTAGAGCTTCTACTATGACAGCTAGATTGACAGATAGAATACTTACATACTTTTCTTTTGTAAATACATACATATTATACATAGCAAATACCCAAACTCCGATATAAATATATCCAGACCATGGAAAAATTTGGCTTGACCTGGAATCGAACCCGAGATGCTCGGACCCACTGCGCCACTGAGGCATTAACTTTAATCTCAACTACTCGGTGAAAGTAACGAAATAATTGTTATTATCTCTCCTACTCATTTTGTTTGAAGCCGGTTCATTCGACCAATCCTATTTGTGTCTCTCAAAAAAAAAAAAGGCTCCCAACTTTTTGTCTTGGAGTAGCAAAAATTAGTTACCTTTCTGTTCAGGTTTGTCTGTTCGTGTGTACCCCATACAATAAAATAACTAGTCCATTAGTAAACAGAGCGATGCGTCGCGTGAGAAACAGATCATTTTTTATTCGCGTTGCACAAGTGTGCGCGACGTGAATATAATACCAGAAGCCCTTCGAGGGCTAGGGTTCCGCGAACGGGAGAACAAAACACCTATGACAGCTAATAAGGTTAAAGACAAAGAAATTAACGTGATGTATTAGCCTTAATGTCGCTTTAACTTTTTAGGCTTAGGGTTGGTAAAAATAAGAGTCATTTAATTTAAAAAGAACAAATTGAGAAGTATAACGCCCTAAACGAGACTATTTCAAAAGGTTTCATAAATGACCAAGCTCTGAAGTAAAAAAAATCCTTACAAAATCTGCATCCATCCCATTGATGCAGGGGTGACAGTTATCGTGGTAACTGTGTAAGCCTTACACTGTCACGATGACTGTCATGCCTTTTACGTCCCCAAGCGGGGTGTGATAAAGCATCTCACAAGGCCGTCATAGTGTGGTTCACCATACTGCATTGTCTGCATTTGCAGTGAGTATGGTGACCACTCTCTTGGATTCTATTCATGATTTCCATCGGGCAGAGTAGAGTCACTTTGGTAGGCTCTTAATATTGAAAAAAAATCAGATTTGAAAACCTTCTTTATTCTGCATTTGGATGAAAAAAGAGTTCGTGATACCTCTCAATTTGTTTAACAATATGAACATTCGCTACGTCTTTGTGTCTGCCAATGACGTATGTCCCTATCAAAAGTGACTGTGTTATCATAATGAAAGTAACGTATGAAATTTTTATAATTACTGGTTGAGTAATTATAGCAGTGAAAGCGTGACACACAAACCAAATAATATTCGCGTTTATACTAGTTAAGATTTTTATTTAATACTATTTACAATGAGTGAAATACCATGTACGAATCATACAAATGTTTGCTTTGATGGACATCAAACCTATGACTTCTAATTCCACGGTCAGGATCGTTAACGTCCCTTACAAATTCCCTTAATATGATATGTTAAAGACTTTTCCTGCCAACATTTATACACATTTAACTACGGAGCCCATTCCATATAAAATTCAAGTGCAGTAACCAGTACGAGTATGCTAACAAGTTCTATAGACGTAGACGAACCCACCGACGCAAACCAAGAATCAGGTTCTGCCTGGAGTGGTAGTGGGGCTTCCTCACCTCTCATACCGGACTGACGGCTTCACATAACGAACTCTGGTTTAATTGTGGTTAGTGACCCTGACTGCTAACCTAGAGGTCGTGGATTCGATTGCGAGACAAATGATTGCGTGGTAAGCACGATTCTGTCTGGGTGTGTTCATAATATGTATGTATTTAGTGATATATAAGTATGTTTATCAGCAGTATGGTTACCATACAGGCTCTGTTTAGTTTGGGATCAGGCGGCCGTATGTTATGTTATTTATTTATTTGGGCAGACATGAGGAATAAGTCGGACATGATATTTTTTTTTACTCTTACACTTTTTGGCACGTTAGGGAAAAATGATGAGAGTAAATGTTAACGATGCGCGCGCACATCGTCACGAAAAACCGACACCATGAAATTAGCTAGTCAACATTTTAGTTTTGTAGTTATACTTCTTTTGGCGCGTTATATTTAGATATTGTGTTGTATTAAAACTTTCTTTCAATGTATCAAATACCTTTTTTTCTATTATTAGTGATGTTTTCTCTACAAACATAGGACAACGCGAAGGATAACATTTTTAGAAAGATTTTTATCTTGTTACGCCAGAGAAATATAACTTCTTACGTGTGTATATAAACATACACTCACACACACATTTTTGTGATCATAGCCTCCCAAAGTGACTCTGCCTGATGGAAAGCATAAATAGAATCCGTTGTGGTCACTATACTCATTGTGAATGCATGATGATCCACATACACCTAGTTAGATGTTTTCACACCCCGCTTAAATAATTCGCAATTATGGATGGAGGTAACACGTGCACTGGAAGTGCAAATAAAAACAATGTTTGAAACGGGTGTAAGTATATTGAGATTTGAGCTCAAACAATACGATTTAATATAAATGTTTGTTTATGAGTAATTTGGTCATTTTAGTGCAGGTTCTTCTAGGTAGTAGAGCCACGCTGACTTCAGCACGAGTGGGCCGGCTCGACCGAGGCAGTACTACCCACCCACAGAAGACGAACCTAAAGCGACAGCATCCGTGTTGTCGTGTTTCGTTGGTGAGTGTGAGACCGGAGGCCCATTGATGCAGGGGTGACAGTTATCGTGATAACTATGTGAGCCTTACACTGTCACGATGACTGTCATGCCTTTTACGTCTCCAAACGTGGTGTGAAAAAGTATCTCACAAGGCCGCCATAGTGTGGGTCACCATACTGCGTTGTCTGCATTTGCAATGAGTATGGTGACCACAACTCTTGGATTCTATTCATGCTTTCCATCAGGCAGATTAAAGTCACTTTGGCAGGCTCTTAATATAGAAAAAAAAAAGAAAAAGGTTCTGTCTTGTTTGAGATCTGACAGTCGTGTGTGTGATGTGTGAGGTCATTACTACTATATATCATTTTGTAAACCGATTAACGACTTTATTGTCTATATATGAACAACTGCGAATATCAAACAAGTTGCCAAAACACAATTATCTCAGATGATACCAGTAAATTGTTTACATCACAAAAAAAATCATGGTTGTCAATTTTTTTCCTCAAGTTCTTGACTTATACATCGATTTAGAACATCATTTTTTGATTGGAAGGGCGTACGTACAAAAGGGATTGTATGGTAAGACCTTGTTTTGAAGTCGCTGTGGTTTGTATACATAACATCTCCGGCTGCTTTTTTTTTTCAAGACAACGCTCGCATTAGGGATAAATCCTGTGTCGCGGGGGACATACGAGAAACGGACACAACACCCAGACTCAGAACAACAATTTGTGGATCACACAAAGTGTTGTCCTATGCAGGATTTGAACCCACAACACTCTGCGAAGTGAAGAGCGGCGTGGCGACCGCTTAACCGCTAGGCCAATCGTGCTTTGAACTGATGAAGCCTAATTCCCGTCTCTCTCTCTCTCTCCACCGAGACCTACCGTTTCGTCTTTACCTTGATATACCGTATTCTTGTTTCCCGTCTACAAATAATTACATTTTCAAAGAGAGTCCGAATATAAAAAAATACAGCCAGTCGGTACGTCATATAACAAACAAACCGAAATTATTTGTAATGTAACAAATACACCGACTCCAAAATGAAAAAAAAAAGAGAATAGCGCAGGAATTTTCCTGTACTATTCGTAATTTTTAAATTTACATTTTAAAAAATAGCTTCTAGTTTGTTTAATTAACATTATAATTTTTTATTGTGTTTTTTATATTATCAAAATAATTATGCTTACTTTTTTAGTTTATTACGCAACACATTAATCAAAATACATACATAAAATCACGCCTGTTTCCCCGGAGGGGTATGCAGAGACATATTAAATGCCCACTTTTCGTTAGTGTTTATTACCGCCAATCGGGATGTTTTGTTTGCCCGAGCCTCCTCCGTCAGGAGGTATACCACTTGGAGATGATGTTGGCTTGGAACCCTAAGTTCTTAGTGGAAACCCTGTACACACGTTCATCAAATAGAATATTTAACTTAGTTTTTTACTTTTAAATTCTTGTTATTTAAATAATCTTATCCACAATCACATATTTACTTGTGAGTTACATCATTGTTCTCATTAATTATATTTCTAGAAGTCTTGCATTTATTTCTGCCGGTAATAATATATTTTACGTATAATCATCTCTATTGTTCAAAAAATATAATTTTGCTTACGAACCTGATATGGAATATAATTCAGTTTTACGACAAGGAAACCAGTTTAACCTGTTTCGTTTAACAGGCAAACAGAACTCAATATATATGATTAACTTGAGAAAATTTTATTGTGGACCTGAATGCGTCTGCAGTCATTATTTGTGATTAATTGTGTTCTTTACTCCTCAATCCCCCCTCCCCAATTACGATATTAAATTTTAGTCATACCTGTGTAACAAAGGCGAAGGATTGTGAGCACGTTTTAACGTGAAGACGCTCAAACGGTTAGACCCATTTTGATAAAATTTTATAACAAACAAAAAAAAGAAACAATTTAATGTCTTTTAGTTAACTTTGAAGTTAGTTAAAAATGAGATCGCTGAATTTAAGATTCACTGATTGATTTGAAAACTGTATGACAGCCCTGACATGCTGTAAGCGATACAAAAACTGAGCGCTAGAAATGACATGGTGTAAATTCATGATTGCCGAGATTTTCATTCCGAGTTCCTCGTTATATTTAAGTAGTAGATAGACGCTATTTTCATTATCATCATCGTCAACAGCCTTTAACAGTCCACTGTTGGACATAAGCCTCTCCTTAGCAAGGAGGTTTTGGCCTACTATACCACGCTGACCACACGGGTTAGAATAGAGTTTATTTTGTAGTTTTCCTTCTCTTAGTAGTGACATTATCTTGAATAGTTTGTACCCTTAGTCGCCTCTTACGACGCCCATGGTACGAATAAGGCTGGTGACAATACATATTCTTAATCCGTTACCACACGGATAGAAGCTATATTTTTATGAAGATATAATTATGTGTGTATGTGGTTATCCATGCGGTGGCGGATTAGGAATACAGGGTGTCACTACTTCTATCATCCAGTCCTAAGAGCTGATCAAGGAAGTAGACTACACAGAATAGTCTCTCTCTCCGAATCGATTTCGGTCACGGCGGTCTCGACGGACCCCACCCAACTACACAGGAGATGTTATAGTGCCCAAGTGTGTGCGTAAACACAGGTGCACTCTCTGTTCTCTCACTCGTGCAATCAGGAGTAGGACAGTGACAGTGTATGAAATGAATTGTTCACCTTTGAAAGTTCTACCGCGACATCATGCCTACGTTTTAAGGTTGACTGACCCTTTTTTATAGTAAACAAATTTGTTTTTGTAAACAAATCACGCTACGGGCATTAGGAGACGCAGACAAGGTGACACTGGTCAGCTATGCCACTATTAAGAGGAAGAAAATCCGAAACAAAACCGCCAATACGTTCTTTCTACAGAGAGATGGCCCCGCTTGGGGGCCGTAAAAGACATGACAGTCATCGTGGCAGTGTGAGGATTGTAGACTTACCACGATAACTGCGACTCCTGCATCAATGGGCTGATAATCCTTCTCAAGGAGGTATAACAGAACAAAGAAATAACATTTCTATAAGTTATTTAAGTTTTAGTGATTACAGTGGTCTTTTTTCCTAACTTACCTATTAAAGTTTTCTACCTTTCTTTTTTTTGTTGTCGGGGTGTAAAATCCTTACGGATCTGTGACTCGCACTCCTCAGGGACGCAGGAGCCTGGGGTATGTGGTGTTTCTACTAAAAACCACCCCGGCGGCCGGTCTCAGGCGTCTTACTCTGAAGGGGGGACCCGGTTCATATTATTTCAGGTCCCCTCCAGAATCAGCGCCACGCCTAGTTAGGCCCTATGTATAAAGCCACAAAAGCTTTCCCATCTGTCAATCTGGCTGTTGTAATTTGTTGTTGGAATTTAAGTCTAACATGACGATTCCGTGTGACCTCTCTAAGGTGCAAAGTCGTACAGTTATAATACTACGCACTCAGTACTGTATAAACTAATAATTAACATCCTTCTATAAAAGCTATAAAAATAACATAAAACTCAACAAATACCTCGAGAACTTGCTTTCCGTAATTCCCTTAATGTTTTCTAGAAACTCAACAACAATTAAACTGGATATCATAATATCGTCGGATAGGTAAATTTAAATTATCAAATAAACCTCAACTCTCTGTTAAAGAATATAAAGTGCAATGTAGCTCACGTCGGTATTTTCTTCAGAGATGCATTCTTATATATTTTTTTAATGACAACGCCCGCACTAGGAATAAATCCTATGTCACGGAGGCCTTTACAAACATACAAGAAACGAACACAAAGAACACCCAGACTCGGAACAGCAATTTGTGGGTCACGCAAAGTGTTTTTTGGGGTTTGAACCCGCAACACTCAGCGCCGTGGCGACCGCTTAAACCACTAGGCCAACCGTACAGTTTAATATTCAGATAGAATTAGTGTTGTGACCTGCTATGCTCTGCTGGGGCATAATATGCTTGCATTGTAGATAATTTAGAAAAAAATGACACCATAATACGTAAAAGCGAACTTTGAAGCGTGTTGTACTCTTATATTGTGTCATAACTTTATCTCAATCGGTGCAGAGATTCTTGAGTTTCTGAAGCGTACACAAACCAACTTAACTTTTATATATATCTATACTAGCTGACCCGGCAAACGTTGTTTTGCCGCATAAAAATGACGATTGATCAGTTTTCGACCGGAGAGGAAAAATGATTAAATTACTAAAATGGCTATTAAAAAATAAGGGTTGATCGTAGAAGGGTGAAAATTGAAGATTGTATGTATTTTTGTATGTTGTATCATAAAAAAATAGAAATTAAAAATTTTGTCTAAAAAATAAAAAAAAAAATTTAGGGTTGTACTACTCCTAACATTTAGGGGGATGAAAAATAGATGTTGGCCGATTCTCATAGATACCGGATAAGCACAAAAAAATTCATCAAAATCGGTCAAGCCGTTTCGGAGGAGTATGGCAACGAAAACTGTGACACGAGAATATTTATATACATTAAAGTATTTTTAATCAATCGTAACATAACTGTATATAATATAATCAGTTATGGTCGGTTTTGTTTCAAAGTATTCTAGAATACCCGTCATTAAAGCCTTCAGTTAGATAATAATGTTTTCATTTAAATATGGTCGAATAAATTATTTTTCTTAAAAGTGCGCAATTGTGTGACGCGTAGGTTTTATTTTATAATATAAATGTAGTTAGAAATATATGCTTATCAGCAGCCTGGTTGGTACAGAATCTGCGTAGTTTGGGATCAGGCGGCCGTGCGGGATATGTGTCCAGTTTTTACTAATAAGAGACAGAAAATTTTATTGATTTGGTCATAATACTTATATAACACGGAACAACACAAAAAGAAAAGATGAGCTACAATATATATAAAAGTAACAATCGTTCTTATTGCTCACGGCGATTTCTTCCAGACAACTTTAAGCACACATCGGGTGTTTAATATCCGAGGGTAGTTTACATACAAGTAACATGTTATAACGACTATATTTTACTGTGAAAAACTGTCACAAAAACATAGTTTTATTTCTCAATTATTAAAAAAAATCTCTTCATTACGACTACTTTAAGTTTTATTATATCTTAAAGATAAATATGACGTCAATAGAGGCGTCAAAATACCTGTCTATTTTATAATTTAACAGCTCAATAAATTAACCTTACTAAATATTTCTATAAATATGTTAATGAAGGATTATGGCAAAAATGTCGTAAGATTTTACTTTTGAAGGTTGTGATAAACGCACGAGGAAAACAGATTAGACATAAAGAAGTTGAAATTGTGTGACATCTGTCACCTCACCTATCATCTGATGGATAACGTTGCATCTTACTTTCTTTTTTATTAAAAAGACGGGGAACTTTACAAACATACATGAAAGAAAGACACAAAGAACACCCAGATTCAGAACAACGATTTGTGAATCACACACAGTGTTGTTGCATATTGAGGCCAGAATCAGAACCACTGTATCATCCGTGCAGCCGTCCGTGCTTTGTTTCAAATAACACTTTCCCCGCTTCCTGTTACGTACTTCCGTCCGTTTTCATGAAATTTCTTACACAATTAATCGCAAAACGAAAGAATACACATTAATATAGGATATATGTATATATATTTTATGGGACAAAGAGACGAACGAACAGGTAACTTGATTAGTAAGTTGAAACATAAACAATTGCTTACTTGGACACCAGCGATCTAGAGCGAGGTGAGGGTCATAATATGTTGTACAGAGCATCCCGCTATAAATGCCAGTCTAGTCTAGTCTAGTCTCTCACATAGGGTACTATATTGTATACATATAGATGTTATGCCTAATCTAAGCCTATTGTTCTTTTATAATATTTTTTGTGAGAGAGAAAATAAATAATTTATTATCATAACTCCAATTCAAAAGTCACAAAATTGCTGTTGGCCTTACAGTTTTCTCTGAGAATCAGGAAGAAGGAGCGTGTTTTGAACCCGGTAACATCAATCGCTCGGTGAATGAACTTGTTAACACCATTTTTCTGTGATGTCGTAACATTAATCCGATCGAGACCCTTCAGGTGTGTCGAGGCAATACTATTCTACATCAATAGCTTTTAACAGCCCACTGCTGGACATAGAGGAACCTAACCTTTGGAAAGCAAGTTTTGGCCTACTATACCACGCTGGCATGATGGATTGATATTTGCCATAATTGCTCCCTTATTCGCCTCTTACGACTCACGGGAAAAATATGGGTGGTCACACACCATATTCTTAATCCGTCACCACGCGGAAAATGCTATTCTACAGTAAGTATTTATTTATTGCATAAACCTATCGTAATGTATTCAAGCGATTAACATAGATGTGAAAGGCGAGTGATTCCCCGTGTATGAGGATAACCAGCTGATATAACCAGGCATGATGAATGGCGCGGTAAACCCCACGGGAAAGGTGATGTGGTGATAAAATTTCGCTAACCTGCTGTACAGCTGGGTTATGATAAACTTTCTTTTTTTCGAAAACTACTTTAAAAATATGCGTCATTCGTATTTTGCATGAGTTACTTTAGCTTGACTTGTATCTATTTATCTATCTTTTGTAAGAGAAGTGAGTACCACCATTCATGAACACCTTCAACTCAAAAATCACGAGTTCGTTACCGACCCATTAATCCCTTTTTCCAGAATAACAGAGAGGAAAAGGGAGAGATGCCCGTATTCATTCGGTGAAAATCAACAAAAGAATTAATCACAGCAGTTTTCTGGTATCATAAGTGGACAAATCGATCGAACACTGTCGAACAAAGGTCTCCCCCAAGCACTAACCATCCCTGTCTTTGCCAAACCGCATCTATCGGCTGCCAGCAACCTTCTTAGGGTTGTATTGATAATGTTGAATTAGTTTCGCATATAGTATTTGTTTAATACCCCATCACGTCGTACCCGACATACACCCATGCTTCATGTGCTCGACATGCCACTATCTACGTGACAAACTGTGTATTTCATTCATTCATCATTCATCTCAGCCAAAAGACGTCCACTGCTGAACATGGACCTCACCCAAGGCTCTCCACAACCGCCGGTCCCGTGCCGCCCGCTTCCAGCAGCTTCCTGTGTGTGCTTTTACGATATGTGTGTTTTACGTATTTACATTTTTCTCCCATAAGGTAGACATCATTTCATGTTCAAAACAATTGTTAAAATTTGAAATTTCTGATGTTGTGAGCGGTAGGTATATACGATTAACTACATATGTACATTTAGTTTACAGTAAAATGCTATTTCATGTCCTCGCTCGCGTGCTGGATACATAGTTTTTCCATTACCAAGTAACCTAATACAAGCCTTTCTATCAGAGTATCATTAAATTACAAAATAATTGTATCACTATTGGTGAACAATGACTAAATTAAAAAAAAAAAATATTTTTCTAGTGGCAATAAATACTGTGATGTGTTTTTATTAGACTGTTTTCCTTCGTCACGATAACAGGTATTCCCGTTAATGAAGTGGCCGTTAGATATCTGTTAGGTACGAGTATATCTAACACGGTTAGTACTAGGTTTTCTTAGAAATTACACTCGTCTTATGAACCTACTTAGGTATGTATGATTTCCTCACGTGTTCGAGTAATAACATACGTATATATCAATATTATTTTTTTATAAAAACAACACCTGCATTAGGAATAAATCAATCATCAATCAAAAAAATACAAGAAACCGACACAAAGAACACCCAGACTCAGAACAACAATTTGTGGATCACACAAAGTGTTGTTCTATGTGGGATTGGAACTCACAACACTCAGCGAAGTAGGGCAGCGTGGGGATCGCCTAAACCACTAGGCTAATCGTGCAGTCATCATTTGATTTATAATTTTATGGTTAATAGTGTAAAGAGGAAGGTGTACCGAAGGATGTCGTGTCATGAGGTTATTGTGGTGTAACATGTAATGTAGCTTTCCACTGAGGAAATAATTTTTAAAATCGTTTTGGTATTTATATTACTAAACACAATTAGAAGTGATAAAGTTAAAAAATATAGTAGAATCTTCTAACATTACATTTAAAAGTGTAGGTACTTATTTAATCTGTTACCTTGAGACTTGGCGCAACAATATAAGCATTTAGATAATTGTGCACTTTCTCTAAACAATAAACACTACTGGACTTCGTAATTATAAACAAACATAATCGTAATTCGAAAACATGCAATGAAACATCCTCGTTTTTTGAAGTCGGTTGAAAAAGTGTCCTGTGAAGACAGTAAATTATCATCTACTGCACTTTACTGACATTGTTTTTCAAAATACACACCCGATATACCTACACACAATCAGTTAGAACCCACGACCTCCGTCACATACCTCGTTGTGCGTTCATCAAATCTAACTAAATCTTATAAACATACCTAAAAGCGAAAAAGCACAAGGGTTTTTAAATTTCTACAAATATCAGTTGTTATACGGTGTCCTGACGGCAAGCGATTGCCGTTACCCATTGGTGGGTTTGTTACTCTAGCGGGTAATTACTCTGAGACATTATTCTGACATAGAGATTATGAACTCGATTTCTAACCGAGACTCATTTGTTCTGTTTCTAGGTATAGTGTACTCCGAGCCGATCTAGGAATGGACACCGGCTAACTTCACAGGAGATATGATAGTGCACAAGTGCGCAATCGCAGGTGCTCTCTCTGTTCCCTCACTCTCAAGATCCGATGGGATAGTTATCCGACACGACCGGGGAGAGATCACGCGCAGGACCGACAGTTTTACTTGTCCTTCGAGGTAAGAAGGTTATGATCCCAACTTAAAAATCACGGCTATTATTAACAATTTCAATGATTAGAAAAATTCGATGACACTTTTTTGCTCTACCCGGAAATTCAACCCGAGACCTCTTGATCGACATTGGTATACGCTAACCACTATACCGGCGAGGCAGTTACTCTATGTATAAAGTATTTGTAAAAAGTATGTGTTTAGAAGTGTATAAGTATGTTGATCAGCAGTTTGGTTACTATTTCCTTTTTTTTTTTAACGTGTGGAAACCCCCTCGGGCCGTCACCCCACCGGGGTTTACGGCGGGATGGTGTGTCGGAATCGGACCGACTAAAACCACACGGTGTGCCACTCTGCGCTTGAGATAGGAGGGATCCGGGAACCGCTGCTATTACGACATCCAGATCAGTTTGGTTACTATAGTACAGGGTTTGTCTAGTTTTGGAATCAGAGGGACGCGTGTTAGATGTGTGAGGTTATTCCTACGTTTGTTACAACCAGTGTCACAAGACCAATCAGGAAATGCCGCAGATGCAAACAATAACATATCAATAACCATCCTTTATTTACGACATCATTTTAATTATTCGAACAATCGTAAATCGTAATTATTTATTTCATTTAAAAATAATAAAATCCATTGAGACATTGTAAATCATTTTATTTATTATGATTATATTAATTAAATTGAGGAACATGACAATTGTACATAAACTTTCGCAAGGTTCAACATAATTTTTAATTAATTAACTATGGATATAAAATGCAATACAATTAGTAGTTTCATTATGTATTTATTTAAAGATGTTTTTATATTTCATATGTAATCTAAGATTAAACGTTTCACAAAAGTAATTATGCAAATAATTATTATTTTAATTGAGTGACTAATGATAAATTAAGTTAAGAAAAACGTCTATTATTAAACTGGCGGACCATCTTCGTCTGTGTTTGTTGAAAATAACAATTTTTTAATTATTTTTTTTATTCTTCTTTGAAGTTAGGCTTGAGTCGGCCGTAGCGTGATGTTATAAAGCCTAACTCTCCATGAATGGCGTATTCAATACTAAAAACTTTTTAAAATTCAAACCAACAGCCCTTGAGTTAAGCGTGTTGACAAAGTAGTATATAGATTAATTAAACGAATGCGTCCGTGTGGTGACGAATTAAGAATACATAGTGATACCACTCCTATTCATCCCGTGGGTGTCGTAAAAGGCGACTAAGGGCACAAAGTACGCAAGACAACATCATTACAAAGAGAAGGAAAACTTGAAACAGACCGTATTCCAACCCGTCTGGCCAGCGTGGTATAGTAGGTCAAAACCTCCTTGCTAAGGAGAGGCCTATGTCCAGCAGTGGACTGTAAAAGGCTGTTGATGATGATGATGATGAAACAAATATTTAAGCATGACGTATGACATCTTACTTTAATAATCGATAGTCTTAACCATATAGTCTGTTGAAAATGGTTGAGATGTTATAAGAATTGATATCTTCGTGGCAGAGATTAATTTTAACTTACAAAAAGGACACACAAGACAATAAAAGGGCAACAAAAATGTTCATTAACCGAAAAGAGCTGTTATTTAAATTGTATAGTTAATTAAGAGTAACTAAAACACACCTAAATTGCTTGATAATTCATGTACAGACGTATCTTGATAAGTTTTATGTGAACTTGCTAAAGTACATCGTAATTTTGTTCTCAAACGATGAGATACTCCTAATCGTTTAAGGCCACGGCGGTCAGCCCCAACGGAGTCCAGCCAATTACGCAGCAAATATTATAGTGCACAGTGTTAGCAAACACAGGTGCACTATCTGTTCCACCCTTACAACCGACACGACACGTCTGGGGAGACACTTTTTTCTTTTTAAAAGACAACACCCGTACTAGGAATAAATCCTGTGTCGCGGGGGATTTTACAAACATACAAGGAACGGACACAAAGAACACCCAGACTCAGAGCAACGTGTTGATGAACATTTGTGGACACAAAATGTTGTCCCATGTGGGGTCTGAACCCACAATACTCAGCCAAGTAGAGAGCGATGTGGCGATCGCTCAGTCCACTAGGTCAACCGTGCAGTTGACTAAGCGCAGACCGACCGCTTTATGTGCTCTCCGAGGTAAAGCCCCCAACCTCCGTTATAAAAGCTGTCCATAATTGGAAAAATTTAATAACACTTTATCCCGACTCGGGCATCGAACTGTGGTAATGCCCGAAGTATTTATTTATTTCTTTTATTTCTTCTTCTTGATTGTATATAATTAGGTACGTTTATATATAAGCATATAAACATACAGACATACATTATTCTTTATCAACAGCCTTCATGACTCTGCTGTTGGACATAGGCCTCTCCTTAACAAGGATTTCTTGGGCTACTCTCACGCTGGCCAGACGGGTTGGTATCAGGCGCTAGGAGTGATCTAGATGTCGTAATAGCAGCGGTTCCCGGATCCCTCCTATCTCAGGCGCAGAGTGGCACACCGTGTGGTTTTAGTCGGTCCGATTCCGACACACCACCCCGTCGTAAACCCCGGTGGGGTGACGGCCCGAGGGGGTTTCCACACATTTATAAAAAAAAAAGGTAGTTAAGTTTTCTTTCTCGATGCAGTGATATTGTCCTGTGTAATTGATCCTTTTAGTCGCCTACTACGACACTCATGTGTAGGGGTAGTGACACCCTATATGCTTAATCCATCACCACACGGATATTATACTTACATGCACACATAAATAATTTATAAGACATTTAACTTCTGATATATGTTTTGTGAGAAACAAAAACGAATCATTATTGTTTTTATACAAAAACTCTAAGAATTTATATTATCGCTAACCTGTTATGTAATTATTTACACTGAATAGGCGAATAGTTTTAGGTTGCATCATATTTCGGCCAGATTACACTAGCCGTGGCCATACTAGAACAACTGCGACCTTTACAAGTCAAAACCAGTCAGACATATTGTTAATTTTTCAATTTAATGTAACTTAACATCTCACACGACCGACACTACGCTAACCAGGCTTCTGATAAACATACTTATATAAATATTTTAAGAAATCCTGTGTCTTGGCGGACTTTACAAACATGCAAGAAACGGACACAAATAACACCCAGACTCAGAACAACAATTTGTGGTTCACATAGTGTTGTCGCTCTTGGGGTTTGGACCCACAACACTCAGCGCAGTAGAAAGCTATGTAGCGACCGCTTAAATCACTAGGCCAACCGTGCAGTCTAATATCTACATTACTAAATACGTACGTGGTTTAGATACATTACATTACAATGTATAAATGATCGTAATCATCACTCGGTTATTTGTACTGGCTGTGAATGGATCTGCTTCGACAGGCAGGGTTGCCAACCACTAGACCAAACAGCCTTGTAGTTAATTATAGTGATAAAAAATAATTGTCGATAAACGACTGCACGGATGGGGTCGCGTTTAAAATCTCGCCGCTTTCTACAGCAAGAGTGTTATGGGTTCAAACCGTACATCGGATAACACTGCGTGATCCACAAATTGCTGTCCTGAGTCTGGGTGTTCTTTGTGTCCGTTTCATGTATGTTTGTAAAGTCCCCCGCGACTCTGGAATATTCCGAGGGCGGGAGTGTACATTCTTTGGTTGGGAAAATGGTTCAGTATTTGTCATTCATACAAGTTGATTCATAAATATTTTGAATCAATAATAAATCAGGAAGTACAAGGCGCCTATTAAACATAAGGAGGTGGTAAATTCTTTATCATTAAGTATCTCTGGTAATTCCTGATACCCTGGTACCGTGAGCTGTAGCTATAACTGACTCACGCCTAGTTCTTCGAACAAGTTACCAGAGACATTAATCGCTCATACTTTTCAGACTATAATATGCTATCAAGGACAAGCCTGGTGGTTTAGCGGTTAACGATCCTTACTTCTAAGCCCAGTCGTGGGTTCAATTCTCACGCAGGACAAGTTATTGTGTGATGAGAAAGATCATTTATTTGTTCTGTATCTGCAATTAATCCATAATATATATGTATTTATAAATATAAATGTGAATGTTATATTTATCAGCATTCCCACTTCTTTTTTTTTTTTTAACGTGTGGAAACCCCCTCGGGCCGTCACCCCACCGGGGTTTACGGCGGGGTGGTGTGTCGGAATCGGACCGACTAAAACTACACAGTGTGCCACTCTGCGCCTGACATAGGAGGGATCCGGGAACAGCTGTTATTACGACATCCAGATCCCTCCTAGCGCATGCCCTATAAAGCGGGCACCACCACCAGATGGCCGTGTTGGAAATTTCTGTAGTTACAATAATTGTTAATATTATATGGTAAGCGTATTTCAACTAGACACAGAATTCGGAAGGGAAAGAAAGGAATATCTTCCAAAAATTGCCTCGAATCGGTTATTGTTGGAAAGTTTGAACATAATTTGATTCACACAGCTCTGACAAATGCGGAAATATTCACTTTTTCATTCAAACATTCATGATTATAAGGAAAGATATTTAATAGTTATTTCTACATTATTTTTGTGTGCATAATATTTTTTAAAAATACTTGGCGTATAATTAAGCGATAAACACTTTAACAAATAATAAATGTCTGGAGTTAAAAGTTTAAACATACGTTTAGACATATTATTATTAATTGCCGCGCGTTGTGTAACGATCTGTTCGTGTATAATTAAGTAGATTAATTATTATATAATTTGATGTAAATTTGCACGTAGCTGGTCCATTAATCAAACTAGGAGAGCAAAAACTCATTTATAAGAACTATATTCTCACAGAATATTCAAAAAGAAATCGAACGGGAGTTGTAAGAAGAAAAATTTTGAAAATCAAATGTTTATACTACGGCGAAACCAAGCGAAAGGTCATAGTTTTGGCTATGTATGTTTCTATATTCCACCGTAGCGCCTAAACTACTGAACAGATTTGAATGAATGATGTATCAATAGATAGTGACATAGAATATACAAATTTTCTTAAACGTTTAAACTTTTTCTTGTAATAAGATGTATGTCTTCTATTGTGTGAATGTCTTCTAATAAGACATCGTATTTTGGTCGAATCAATTTCTTCTATACAGTAGGAAAGAGCCGTCTGCCCCACTCTTCTAAATCTAGAAGATCACTCTGGGTTGCCGGCGTCCATGAGTCGAAGAAGTCTCCTAACACGAAGTTGTCGAGCCTGTTGGTGTAGTCCTTGGTGATCCTGAATCTTAGTGTGATGCAAAGGATAATTTGTCGCGTATCTAGGTGTAATTTCTCTATGATATGTATGTATTTAGAAATATATAAGTATGTTTATAAGCAGTCTGGTTACCAGAGCACAAGTTTTGCCTGGTTTGCGTTCAAACGGTTGCTGGGAGACGTGCGAGAGTATAATGATTGTTACAAGCTTCTCTCAGAAGTACAAAGCTCTGACTCTCCATGTTAAAATGCCCAAATAGCAGCAGTTATTGTGCTCAAATGGTAGTCTTTCTCTCCATCTATAAATTTATAGTGTATGGTTATACGTAAATTATTGTTACCATGAAAAAACTCAAAAAATGGACAAGAAATAAAAAAAAAACTAAGCATTATATTATTATTCAGACACTGAGGAATTTCTAAATATTTTTATTAAAAAAAATAACACCCACTCACATCGCGTGCAGTTACACATAAAGCTATGAAATAGTTTTAGTATTTGATTTTATATGTATGCGTATATATAAACGGATATTTGACTGTATGGATGGCGTAGTGGTTAAGCGGTTGCTACGCTGCTTATAACTGCGCTGAGTGTTGTGAGTTCAAACCCCAAACGGGACAACACCTTGTGTGATCCACGAATTGTTATTCTGAGTCTGTGTGTTCTTTATGTCCGTTTCACGTATGTTTGTAAAGTTCCCGCGACACACGATATATTTCTAATATGAAACGTGATTTTTTTTGAATATAAATAAATTGAAATATTGTTTTGACGACACCCGCGTTAAGAATATTTCCGTATCGCGGGTAACACACATGCACGCACGCTAAGATCACCCAGACTCAGAAAACATAATTTAAGTGGGAATCAAACTCGTGACATCTACCACCGCAGTTGAATGCATTGCTCGTCGGAGGTCATCAATGAAAGAATGCAGCCTCTCAGCGGCCCTGGGATTCCCCCGAAACTTCTCAGAAGGACTGGTTTTGCAAATTATATACATCGTGACTCAAGAAAGTTTCACAGCAATTTATCAAACGTGTTAGGTACCTACTTCTCATTAATTAATGGTTTCCGAGTAGGGCAGCGATTATTTAAATGATGATATTAGCATTAATAGTTCAGAGAAGTGTGTTGATTATTTACTACCTGTATGAGTGATAAAAAGTGAATGTAGAGCATTGTTAAGACAGCCTAGCGGTTAGTGATCACACCTGGTAAGCGGGAGGCTGTGGATTCGATTCCCATCCAGCCATTCTCTTATATAAATGAAATGTATAGTTTTATATACAATGTTTTAACTATTTTACCACATAGCGTTTGAAAACGTAAGCTTTGTGCACGTCTTGTATATGTACAGCCAATACGTATTCCAAATATGAGTTTTTAGAATATGAATAAATAAATATCTATGTATCCATAACAAATTAACAACATATCAAGGGGAATAGTCGATTGGAGGCAGCTAGTATTAAGGCGGGTTGCGCTTGCGCAGGTTGTGTCGGCCACGGTCGGACGTCGCCGCGTCGTCGGCGGACACTCAAGTTCAAGGCAGCCAGCTGGTTCGTGATTCATGTCGGAACAGTTCACTCTAGTTGTATTTTTTACTGTTCTTGTACATTAACACAAAGGGTATCGCGGATTGGCCCTTAGCTTGCGTCAAGTATTTTAATTGAAGGTATGTATGTAATAAATTCACACGTAAGTACACATACGGCCGTTTGATTCCAAACTGGACAGGGTCTGTTCTGTGGTAACCAAACATGTATTTCTAAATACATATATATTATGGTTAAATTATAACCAGATGTAGAATAAATGACCGTACTCACCGCACAATATTTATCTTTTTTTTTCTATATTAAGAGCCTGCTAAAGTGTCTCTACTCTGCCGGAAAGCATGAATAGAATCCAAGAGTTGTGGTCACCATACTCATTACAAATGCAGACAATGCAGTATGACCCACACTATGGTGGCCTTGTGAGATGCTTTTTCACACCCCGCTTGGGGACGTAATTTTCACGGGTTTCACACCCCTGCATCGATGGGAATCGAAGTCTCAAGCTCGGGTTTGGTAGTCAGGGTCACAGGGTAACCACTACCCTAATAGTTCTGTCGCAGTTTATACATATATGTTATTAACAAAGAGTATTTTGCGGTTTCTATTGCGGTATATGTAACAGTTTTCTCCATATCTATAATGCTTCCACGTGGTGTTAAACTCATTCGTATACTTATCATTGACAATTGTTCATTGGGAATTACGTTTGACTATACGCTTTATGTTCTTTACAAGTACGATAATACTTCTTCCTTTCGACAAACAGCTCGAGTGAAACGGTCTTGACCTCCGTACGCTATTGTTTTTAATTCACCATTAATTTTATTAATGAAAAGAAAACGTCCGTATTAAGAATATGTCCTGTGTCGTGGGCGACTTTACAAATATGCAAGCAACGGACGTAGGGACCCAGAACAACAGGATCACACAGGCGAGGTGACCTCTTAAGTCACTCCGCTACACGTCCGTTTTGCTCTTTCATTTATTTCATTTAGGAAATGGATACTATCAACCGTCTTTAACAGCCCACTGCTGGACATAGGCTTGTCCTTAGAAAGAAGGTTTTGGTCTACTGTACCACGTTGGCTAGACGTTTCCAAAGGTTTGTATCGAGTTTTCCTTAGTCGCCTCTTACGATACCATCGGGATGAACAGAGTGGTGACACTCTGTATGTACGTCACCACACGAACACACCACATGGATACTAGACAACTGATATAATTACAAGATACGTACTTATTTACATGTACCTTAGGCTGTGGTAGAGGTCTCGGGTTCGATTCTCGTGTCGGACCAAATGTCTGTATGATCTGCAAATATTTGTTTCGAAGTTTGCATGTTTTCTATGTATAATATTCTATCAGTCAGTCTAGTTATCATAGCACAAGCTCTGCTTAGTTTGAAACTAGATGACGTTGTGTGTCAAATGTCTGAAATATTAATTTGTTTAGTACATACATAAAAACAAACACCCAGACTAATTTGGTTCAAGCACTTGCGGTTGGACTCACTTTTAATTATCATTTAGGTGTCGAATTTACTTGCCTTCTAATTGTTACAAGCATATTGTGTGAAATAAAAAACCTATTAATTCACAATAGAAATAGACAAAGTAATTACTTTTTAGATAAATGAATATGCTACGAGCATTCAGTTCACAGTTACAGCGGCACAAAATACATCACTTCACTAATCTTAATTGATTTTATTCGATCTAATGCTAATTTCACGTTTACGTAGAGTTAAGAAGAATACATGTCATAAAATGAACAGTAAAGACATTTTAGACCAAGCCATTGTGGGTTAAATTGACAGGTAGTAGAGCCAGGCTGATTTCAGCATGAACGGGCCGGCTCGGCCGGGGCAGTACTACCCTCCCACAGAACAACCTAAAGCGACAACATCCGTGCTGTCGTGTTTCGTTGGTGAGTGCGAGACCGGAGGCCCATTAATGCAGAGGTGACAGTTGTCGTAGTAAGTGTGTGGGGCGTAAAAAAGCATCTAAATAAGCGGCCATAGTGTGGGTCACCATACTACATTGTCAGCATTCGCAATGATTATGGTGACTACAACTTTTGGATTTTATTCATGCTTTCCATCAAGCAGAGTAGAGTCATTTTGGTAGGCACTCAAATAAAAAAAAAATGTTAAACGAAGTTACTCATTTCAGTTACTGTTTTAATTGTACTGGAGGCAATCAAAGATAATACATATTTGCCATTTTGTCTTTGTTTTTAGCCGAGTAAGGCTACCTCAGCTCAAACTATCACCCCTCTTAATCCGGATGAGTCTTATGGGGTCTCTATTAAACTAACAGTACTTAATACAACAGTCCTTAGAAATTTTGTCTGTTTCTTTGTGCGCGTTGATCTTAGAAGTGGCGTAACCGATTTGGATGCGGTTTTCTCTTATGCATTGTGGT
Source organism: Hypercompe scribonia (assembly GCA_949316085.1). Taxonomy (NCBI): domain Eukaryota; kingdom Metazoa; phylum Arthropoda; class Insecta; order Lepidoptera; family Erebidae; genus Hypercompe; species Hypercompe scribonia. Next base: position 9,490,013 of record OX438997.1, read on the forward strand.
ACAATTCGTTTAAATTTGTGTGTGTTTCAATTGAATTGGATGAAAAATAAAAAAAGGTATGTCAGTATTTAGAATCACCACGATAACCGACATATAGAAGGCGGAGCTGTGTGTAAAAACTAGTAAATAATATATTTATTATCTTATTGAGTAATAATTTTAAAGTATATTTTTACAGATACTATTTGACAATGTTGACAGCCTTTAACAATCCACTGCTGGACATAAGCCTCTCCTTAGCAAGGTTTTGGCCGACCATACCACGCTGACCAGATCAATTGGTATAGGGTTTGTTTTGTGGTGAATTTCACATACAAACAAAAAATACAACAGCACCATCTAGCGAAGATACATCGAACTACGAAGTACATTAATGAACTACGAAGCAACTACTAATCCTGTACCGCGAAATAGAGATTCGCGTGGCAATTAGCATATATACAATATCTCAACATCAACCGTTGGGCCGCGGCCCGCCAGGCATGATCACCTCGCCTGGTCGGAGGATCCTCCCTTTGTGTCGCAGGAACATGTTACCCGCCCTTCCACAGTTTCAAGTTTTATTAAATAAAATAATCAGCCCATATGCAAACAAGGGGGATTTACAGGATGCTAATATATTGGTGGCTCGTGGTGCCTCCTTCTGCCTGAAAAAAATTAAATGCCATTGCAACAGAAGCTTCACTTTCCTACGTGTCTGGGACCAAATTAATGGCAATTATCAAATCATGGGTGTATATAACCCGTCAGTCTACCCCCTCGGGACACAGGCTTGTCTGTTAGTTAGTGTATAAGCATAATAGTGACGTCATATTCGAAGATGTAAACCGCAAACAGTTAAATGTAAGTACGTTGTGTTTTCCGCATAAATCAACTTGAACTTACGGAACAGGTTATGGCTCTTATTATATTAATTTACAAAGTGAATGATTGGATAAAAACGTATGTTTTTATATGTATACACCGAAGAGGTTAGGTGTCTTCCACATATTTTGTTCATAAGAAGTTTCGGACCCGAGTTACACGACCTCGCATTTTTTGAGACCGAACTTTTTACTTAGTTTTTTTTTTCTATCTTAAGAGCCTGCCAAAGTGACTCTACTCTGCCTGATGGAAAGCATGAATAGAATCCAAGAGTTGTGATCACCATACTCATTGCAAATGCGGACAACGCAGTATTCTTTTTCATACCCCGCTTGGGGACGTATAAGGCATGACAGTCATCGTGACAGTGTAAGGCTTACACAGTTACCAACAATCATCCTCACATCGATGGGCCCCTGGTCTCGCACTCACAAACGAAACACGACAACACGGATGCTGGCGCTTTAAGTCGATCTTCTGTGGGAGGGTAGTACTGCCCGGGTCGAGTCGGCCCGTTCGTGCTGAAATCAGCGTCGCTCTACTGCCTATAGTATTCAAATCGCCCGATAGCTGTATTATAGCTTCACATTTAATTTAGTAATAATAACTCAACACGTCTCGCACACGGTCGTCTCGTTTCAAACTGGACACACATTATTAAATACGACTACATACATATTATAGACGAACTAGCTCACCCACACAGGCTCGTCTGCATTTTCAATAGAAAACCAACAACGTGGTGTTTGTGTTGTTGGTTTTCAATAGAAAACCAACAACACAAACACCACGTTACGAGCAATAGCTCGTAACGTGGTGTTATGTATGGCAACAATTTTTTTGCCATAAAAAAGATTGAATAAACTTGATTCTTTATAAATCGAATTCACTAAAGAATGCCGAAGCTCTTGCCGTTTGATTTTCATTACTAACAATTCAGACACATATATATACTATACGGAACTAACTGACATTGCACGGCGAATCAGTACGCTGAAGTGGAAGTGGGCCGGTCATGTCTCCAGACGAACAGATGGTCGCTGGAGCAGAAGTGTGCTAGAATGGAGACCACGATTGGGCAAACGTAATATAGGGCGCCCTGCGTCACGATGGACTGACGACTTAAAAACGGCAGCTGGCAGCCGCGGATTGCCCAAGACCGGGATGGTTGGTGCACCTTGGTGAGACCTTTGTTCAGAAGTGGACGCCGATAGGTTGATTAATTGATTACTAAATCGATTTTTCATTACATAATTTATTTTAGGTTATCTCGCTTTCTGGACAGAAACATAGTACGGTTTTCTGTGATTCATTTATAAACAATAACGTCTTTTAATACACATATTGAAAAGTTAATTCATCATCAACAGTTTTTAACAGTCCACTGCTGGACATAGACCTCTCCTTAGCAAGGAGGTTTTGTCCTACCACGCTGGCCAGACAGGTTGGTATAGCGTTTGTTTCAAGTTTTGGTTCTCTTTATAGCGATGTCGTCTTGCATATTTTTGTTCCCTAAACCACCTCTTACGACACCCATGGGAAAAATAAGTGTGGTGACACTTTGTATTCTGAATCCGTCACCACACGGAGGCTTACAGTTACAGTTAACTGCTGGGACTCTCCCTTAACGTACATTACGACTTTAACATTAACACAATGAATCGTACAAACATTAGTACGTAACTGACCTAAGCTTGACAAGTTGTTTGGTCGCTATGAGCGTCGCAGTTTGGGAGATGAACACGCATATATATATCTACGAGCACGTGATCTAACCTGTCTTGTCTGGTTGCGTGTCGTTGATCTATTGACCTTGTTCTGTTGGTCACTACTAGACATCGCGTAACGTTATGTTAATAATATTCGTTTATTTAAGGGTCAATGCAAATTTAAAGTAAAATGTCTTACGTGCTATTTATATGCAAATATATTTTTAAACTGATTGTAACTAAGGGGGGGACATACAGAGGGATGTGGAACAGAAATTCGTTCCATTAAAAATTTGTTTCTTTAAGTTTCATCATTATCATCATCAATAGCCTTTAACAGTCCACTGTTGGACATACACCTCTCTTTAGCAAGGAGGTTAAGTTCATTGAAATAAGTTTTGTTGTTAGGAATGGCGGCAAAGCACATAGGTTAACATGCATATGTGAGTACGTTACGGGTATTTGAGTACTCCAAGCCTAAGTATAGGATGAGAGGGCGTGGGAATAAGACCTTCCACGATTGCTTTGTTGTTTTTTTTCACTTTGCCAGACAAAAACATTTACTTTTGTCCTAAGTTGTGTCTAAAAAAAGTAAACATGAGTAAATCGATTGGCCACGCGTTCCGATTAAGAATGTAAATGTGTTCACTGTTAATCGATTCACTGATTATATCGATGACATTGCGGTATACGAAACCAGATTTTTTATCTACATACAATAAGAAAAATAACTTGTTGTATCTCACATACGATTGTCTGGTCTCAAATATCGTTGCATCGCACAGCAGTGACATAAATGATGTGTAATAACTCACATCTCACGTACTATCTGTCGGAGAATTATAACAGGTCAAATCAAATAGCTTCCCCGACTTCCTGTTACGCACTTCCGTCCTTTGTAACAAAGTAACAAAGAACGTTATGTAATACAGAATGTATTTTTATACAGGATTGGGGTACATTGCATTGTTTTACATATTAAGTTGTAAAATATGAGTCATTACAGTAGACGATTCAATTAGATGGAAATTCATAAATATAAATGAGATAACTAAGTGTTGTAAAATATATATGATTATTTAAATTATTAGCAATTACGTTAATTATTTGTTATTACTTGAAACTAAAAATGTTATATTCAAAATGTACACACACACACACACACGCACACGCACACACACATACACACACGCACACGCACTCGCACACACGCACTCACACACACACACACATTAACATAACATATACGCATGGAAACTGGAAAAGCTGGTAAACACGAGGTTTTAATAAGTCCTTTGCTTTCGCTCAGCAGTGGACTGTGATAGGTTGATTTAAATGGATTTTGTTTCACATGTGACGTAAGAAATAAGTCTCTTCTCAACAACCGAACTCTTTAGGTACGAGTGGGAAAAATTGGGAATGTGGTAACAGGAGGCAATAAGCAAACAGACGGCAAGACTGTTTTTTTTTCATTCTGGGCCTACCAAAGTGACTCTCTGACTCCCATGAATAGAATCCAAGAGTGGTGGTCGCCACACTTATTGTGAATGCATACAATATGGCGACCCACACTATGGCGGCCTAAAAGAATACTTTCGCTCATAGACGCTTACCACTCAGAAGACAGAAGTGCGTTCCCAGTTTTCGACTGAGAGTGGCGCTCCTTTATCAGGGGCTTATACGAACAAAAGTTTTTTTTTCAAAGACCGCCCTAGGAATATATCCTGTGTCACGGGGGACTTCAGAAACATTCATACAATTGACACAAAAGACCCAGACTGAGGACAACAATTTGTGGAACACGTGGAGATCGTACCTACATCACTTAGTACAGTAGGAAGCACCGATATCTGACAGTCAGTCAAGCTTCTGATCTGACCTTCTTACTGTCCTGACCTGAATCTTCTTTATGACGTAATAGTGAGCGTCAACTCTCATAAGTGCATTCGTCGTGGCTTATTGATTTTAAATTACCACGCACTTAATAATGGAGGTTGTATTCGCAGCACTTGAGCTGCTTCCAAGGTGACAGTCACACATGCTAAGTTATGTGACGTCTCATACTTCATAGTTAAGTACCGACTTTCAGATGATTGTTCGGACACCGTAGTGGTGACAGGACAGTGGACAGTGTGATCCACAAATTGTTCTGAGTCTGGGTGCTCTTTGTATCCGTTTCTTTTATGTTTTAAAGTCCCCGCGACTTTTTATGTCTATGTTGTTTTTGTGTTTTTTTTTCCTCTAACAATGCTCGCATAAAGAATATTTCTAATATTCCTAACGTGGTCATCGTCCTAAAAAAAGATACAACGCAAAAACAAAAACATAATCCTACATCACGCAATAACAGTTCTCGCTCTTTTTCAGCATACCAGCTATTGCTAGCGGCTCAGCCGAGCTATAGTTGTAGCACCTAAATTTTTTAACCGATTTTAATGAATGAGATAACAATACATTAGTAATTATGATCCAGTTGATAAAGGCACTATAAATTATATCAACTTAACCTCGAAAAAAAATTTAACCGAGACAATTTGAGTTAAAATATATATTTAAAATCATGAAACCCGATCGTATGTTCGCGCGGTCCAGTCGTTTTATAAGTAGTCACAATAAATCTCTTTCCTGTACACCAGAATAATTACAAAGTTAACTTAATAGTAATACCAAGGAAGTACAAGTGGCGGCCTTATCGCTCAGAGGCAATCTCTTACAGGCAGCCATTATAATAAACGTTCCTATTTGTACGTGTCTTTACTCTTTCTTAGAATGCGTCGACGTAGATATTGCACGGTTAGTGTTAATATGCACGGTCGGACAACGTTAAAGAAATATAACCCGACTATGTTAAAAAAGGGATGTAAAACGGTCGAACAACTAAACGCAGAAGTTGCTGGAAGTCGTTGGAGGCGTGTGATATGGTACTGGTTGTTGTGGAGAATCTTGAGGAAGACCTATGTCCAGCAGTGGACGTCTTTTCGCTGAGATGATGATGATGAAAGCGGATGAAACAAGAAAATAGTTCAGATAGAAATCCAGAAATGGTAGAGCCGTGGCCGTATCTACTATATACCTACTATAATTAAATAAATACTAGGATATTTCGGACATTTGACACACAACGTTATCTAGTTTCAAACTAAGCCGAGCTTGTACTATGATAAGTAGACTGACTGATAGAATATTTATATACTTTTAGTTGTAAATACATACATTTTATGCATACAAAACACCTAAACTTCGAAACAAATATTTAACATTTGGTCCGGCCCGAGAATCGACCCCGAAAGCTCGAACACACCAGTGGCATTCGCTACCGCCGCGCCACCGAGGCAATTACTATAGATCCCTTTCTAACGTAGTCGCATTATAGTTAATTTAATTAATTATTTGTTTTTATTAATATACACAACTAAGTTATAACCGTATAGGACAATTTATTAAAGTATTTTAGCTTTGTGCGCTTATAAGCGTTAAGTTTTCCAAACATGATACACTTCTGTCTGTATTATTTATTTAAGAAGGGGTCAAATAATTATTTTCATGTATTAATTAAACAAGGAAACTTTTAAACTGAATATAAAATTAATTGTGTTGTGTACCATGTATATGTAAATGAATCTTCGCAGTGAACTTATAAATATACCAATTTGAAGCTGTGTGTGCTCTTAATGTCGCGTTAATTAACAAACTTAAATATAATATACATTCTATTATACATATATATGAAAAATATTCTCGAAAATTCCTAATAACATCCGATAATAGCATTTAACTAACTTAAGTATGGAGGAACGGATATCATATCTCGCCTACGATACTCCGACCAGGCAAGGTCATACCTGTTGTGTTTGGGATATTGTGTGTATGCTAACCGCCGTGAGAATTTCTATATCGTGATACAGCATTTTGTAACTACTCGGTAGTCCGTTAGTTAGTTCGGTGTGTCGTCGGTAGATGACGCTGTAATATATCTTATACTTGTACTGTGCGTGGAACTGCCACATAGGATTTGAATCCCTCACGGGATCGACTACTGTCGAAGGTGTTTGTCACTAAACTAGACCGCTAGTTTAGTTTTTGTAGTAAAAGGGACAAAGAAGCCCCGAGCCGGTAAGAGCCGGGAAGAGGCAAAGGAACCAATGGGTTCTTAGAGACAGAGGGAGGGAATTATATTGAATGAAAATGCAATGAAATTGAAAGAAGGGACGCTAACGGTACGTAATTAGTCAATTGAATATAATCATAGAATACTTATTGATTTTTTTTTGCTAATTGAATTTACAATGGTAACTTAGATCTAAGATTTACACTTACTACTAGCCAATCGCAATTATAATTATATATATATATACATATAATGCACTAGCCGACCCGGCGAACTTCGTACCGCAAGGCTATTTTTTCTTTAACTTTTCTGCCGAGCTGTTTTTTAATCTAAACCATCCAGATCGCCACCCAAACGCATACAAAAAAATCATTCAAATCCAGCCGTTTAGGAGGAGTTCAGTGACATACATACCTATAGTAGAATCATATATACAAAGATGAAGAACTGCCATTAAAAATTCATCATATATATAAATATTAGCAGTCAGCGGACAGCGAACTCTCTACCTAACGTGCGACTCGTTCAACTTCGCTTGGTTCCTATACGTAAATAGGTTATAGACAAAAATAAAACAAAAATTAACTAATCTAAGAATGGTTCTTATCGGTGACATTTTTTGTGTGCGTTTGTCATAATTTCCGTCTAAATAAATTCGTGTGCGAACCTTGCCTTTCACTACGTGAGAATTATTTGTTACGGGAATCGAACTGTGACCTTAAAGTTTGTATTATACGTATTAACAATACAGACTGTGATGTTATCTGTATTATTCTGTATTTCTGGTTAGCAAATAAAAACTAGAAACTAGACAGAGCCCGTTTTATAGTAACCAGACGGCTGATTAATATCTGAATACATAAATATTTTAAATAAATTATACTTGAACACAAAACAAATGATTATTGGTCCTGGCTGAAAGCCGAACTCGCGACCTCAGGTTTATCCGTTAGGGTCACTAATCCTAGTCCAATAGGCTGGACGAATTGTCGTATTCCCTATTTTTTAACACTATGTTGGTCTAGCGGTTAGTAACAGTATGGAGTTTGGAAGATGGGGTCTTAACCACCGTGCCTCGGAGACCACGTACTGTCCTACGCCTGATCTCTCACCAGTCGTGTCGGATAGCCATCCCATCCGATTGTAAGAGGGAAAGAAGACAGGGTGCACCTGCGTTTGCGAACATACTTGTGCAATTTAGTATCTAGTGTGTTTGTGGTTGGTTTCCGTTGAAACCGGCCGCCATGGCTGAAAATCGGCTATGAGTACATTATCATTTTTTAAGCCAGTAATGCCTACGTTGGGATACTTTGCTTCTCCAAAGCAAAGCAATACCAATTTATTTAACACCCATTTTTCCTTGAGACAGTAATATCACTTTGGTCAAAGTAAATTTGAGTTTTTGTGTTAAAGTAAGATTCACCGCCGCTGAAATGTAAAAGTATAATTTGCATGAGCCCAGAATAAGTTCGTCTATCATTCTGTCTTTCACAGTAATATCACATTAATAGCTTTTTAACTGGACATAAGCCTCCCCTTCTAAAGGAGGTTTTGGCTTACTATATTAAGCTGGCCAGACGCGTCGGTATAGGGTAACGTTTTCTTCTTTTCGCAGTAATGTTGCCCTGTATACTCCTTAGTCATCTCGTACGACACCCATGGGATGAATTAGGTTGGTGACACTCTGTACTCTTAATCTGTCCATAATTTACAGTTAATAAGTGTCACCCATTCAGAGTGTATTGTCCGTGTGGTGACGGATTAAGAATACATAGTGTTACCACCCCTATTCATCCCGTGGGTGTCGTAAAAGGCGACTAAGGGAACAAAATATACAAGACAACATCATTACAAAGAGAAGGAAAACTTGGAAAAAACCACCAACCCGTCTGGCCAGCCTGGCATAGTAGGCCAAAACCTCCTTGCTAAGGAGAGGAGTCCAGCAGTGGATTATAAAAAACTGTTGATGATTCAGAGTGTAAATGTTAAGAATTCATGTATCCCTAAGATTCGTGTTTAGGTAATACATAGTTGATTGATAAGACAACACGAAAAGAGTGGAGAATATACAAATACATAAATAATTTAAAGTTTGTTAGTTTAAATTATGGCGAGTATACAATTGTTAGGAATATATGTGTGTGGGTTAGCGTTTACAGAAAACTTAACAATATAATTCGAGTTTAGAGCCAGAGTGATATTAGCACACTGCAAGCAATTGTAATTAAAATAAAATAAGTAAAAAACAATTTTAAAATAAGTAAAAAACAATTATAAAGTATTGTAAAATTGTAGCATTTTTTAAATAAGTAACGTGAATACTTCTAGACAGTGGTAAGCAGCCATGTTTTCATTAGAATTTCTTATCTTATCCTAAAAAAACGCCCGCATTAGGAATAAATCCTGTTTCGCGGGGGACTTTAGAAACAGTCAAGAAACGGACATAGACAACGCCCAGACTCAAGAAAACAATTTGTGGATCACACAAAGTGTTGTCCAATGTGGAGCTTGAACCCACAAAACTCAGCGCAGTAGAGAGCGGTGTGGCGACCGCTTAGTCACTAAGCCAACAGTACAATTAAAAGTTGATGTATTTGCTCCTCACAACTATCTATTATGATGGGAGAGGCGTGATCCTTCTTTATACTCGTGTTTACTTTACAGTACGCAGTCCAGCAAAATGTATGAGTTTCCGACTTGGTTAAGTTGTGGGTTAGGAGGTGGAGACACGATGCTGAACTGCTGGACTCTTCCAAGGTTTCGAATCTCAGAATCTTACGGCATAATTTAGTTGTGTTCCTTATATTGTAGGCCCTATTCATTTTTTACCGACTTTAAAAAGCAGGGTCTATGTTTCAGTGTATATATATTTTTAGATGTGTTCACCGATTACTCCATCAATTGTGAACTTATTATGAAAGTTTGTTTTGTATTCAAAAGGGTATACTTTCGAGGTGGTCCCAATACCATCATGTCAGGATCTGGTGATGAAATCCCAAGGAAATCGAGGGCAACGTTCGCATTTTATAGGTACGTCTTATTACGTTTTTCATATATTTAAAGTTACTTTTTAGAATTTGCGTTTCTCTCATTTCATAGTGATATCGACTTTATTTCATGATGACGTTTAGCGTTGTGATTGATAAAGAGATCAGTGTGAATCAATCGAAACGCTGAACGCGGTTGTAGTGACAATAGATTAGGCGTGAAATAAAATCGCACTAGACCCTCAGGAGTTTATGCACCGTAACTACCCAACTGAAGAGTAGCGGTAACATACTTCGTTCAACATCACCGTAGCCTTCAGATGCCTGAAGGCTGTTTATAAACCCCTTAATGACTTGCTTTTGCACCAAATTTTTTAAAGGCTGAATCGGGATACTTGTTCGATTCGAATTGATCACAAAGACGATCCCTATTGCCACGTCGACCAGACCCTCATTAATAAAAATGTTGTCTTTCAATATAAATATAATTCTGGCGTCTGTACCTAGTTTTAATATGTGCTTCAAACACAGTTACTCACATCTAGGTTTCCCTGGGTTGCCTCTCACGATATATATAAAATACTTCAATTCACTATGTACCTACGATTATTTTACAATACAAATAAATTTAAAAATATATAAAAAAACTAAATCGAGTTAAAAAAAAATCAAACGGACACTTCCTGACGAGAAACACTTGAAGCGAAAAATAAACTATATTATTTGTTTGTTCGAAAATGCGCGATTTTTTCTAACTAGATACTTAAATCAAAACTTTACGTAGCAACTACAATTTAGCCATTCTAAAAAAAAATCTAAATGAATGTAAATATAAAATTAATTTACTTGGCAATGCGGTCATACGATGTTTTCTTTTAATTTATTTTTTGTTTTATTTTTTTATTTTATTTATTTTGGTTCACCAATATACATATATATCTTATGTAAATACAAAATACAAAACACACGTATTGTGCTCATCCAATTGCAGATAATCACAGTTGTTGCGACTTAGTTACAAAATTATTATGTAACAATTGTTATCTACACCAAATTTTTTGCATTTCCTTAAATATGTGCTAGGTAAAATTTGTTTAAAGTCGGTGCCAAGTCAAAAATAACTTAAACAATATTCTAAAAAGATGAGCGATTAAGCGAGCGAAGCGAGCGTGAGCTAGATCTCCTTTGTTATTAGTGAATCACAAGATTACCTGTTACTTTAATCGATTCAATCGTAAGCGAGTCGTCCATTAGGTCACACATAATTAAAACATCTAATATCTTAAAGTCATTAGATTAATCGTTTGTTATTGTGATGTGTTTTATTGTATTTAAAACTAAGTAACTTAAGTCGATCAATATGCGTTATAAGCAAAACATAAATCTACTGTAGATCTCTGAAAAGCAGTTAAAATAATTTAAGCAATTAGGATATGTAATCAGTGTGGTGTGAACGGTCGTAGGTAACTTATCAAAAACGTATTGGGTTTGGTACCGACTTCAAACAGATTCTAGGTGCCAAGGGCATATTATAATGAAATTTTATTTAAATTAATAGGTAGTTAGGTTTAGACAAGTAGCTTTGTAAATAAGCCATAACAACGTATGATCGCATATGTACATAGCTTGTTTGCCAAGTAAAATAATTTTATGTTGCGGTTCATTTAGAATTTGATTGAGAATGGCTAAGTTATAGATACTAAGCAAACCTTTGATTTATGTATCTACTTAAAAAAAGTGCATTTTTGAACAAATAAATAATTCAGTTTTTCCCTTTTCATTCTTCCCTTTTTCTTATAATTTTTGTTTAAGATTTCAATCCTCTGAATAGTGAAAGTCCAAAACTATCGGTGTATTTGAATGAGAGGCATTGTTCCCACGTACTCTATACATGTGTTCGACGTCATACTTGTTATTATTCAAATGTAATGCGGGAGAGGCACAAGATCATTTCTTGTTTTTCCTTGGACCGTTCTTTATGATAAAATTACTGCTCCCCAAAAACAGATCATCAACTTTATTTTCCAGACCAGTTTATATACCTTTTGTCTTCTCTAGACTGCTTCTCCTACTGTATCATTTCATTTCTGAAGTCCTCGTTTTGCGCAGTTAGATGCGTAATTGAGTTTTCTATCTTAAGGTTAATATGTTCTTTGAAAATGTGCATTTATTGAATCTCATTGCCATGTTTATCTAAGAACTGCCTTCAAGACTAAATTTATCCAACTGCTTATTAAGGGAGTCCTTTATAGCAAGTCTGTGTCTCTTTATTCGTCGAAATGCATGATATAGCGGTGTTTTGGATTCAGATCACGTCAAATGAATGCTCGCTTCTGAGAGGGATTTATCCATTTTCTTCGTTTAAATAAATATTGGAGATTCAGCTGCACTCACGTCGATTAGGGATGAAGCACTATTTGTCGCTTTGAAGGTGACGGCTCCAACTGTCTCAATTATCTGAATAAATAGTTGTTTATACTAGTCGATATGTGGCGGGGTTGATTTCGTCAACTGGTTAAGTCGGTGGTTCTTCAGTCTCCACGTAATTACATGTCGTCGGGCCAGTGGGCGTGGTCAGCGCCAATCACAAAGTACCAGAAGCACAGAAGTGTTGGAGTATATCCGTATGCAAGGTCGCCGTCGTTGTCTGTTAGGAACTTATTGAATTTTATGCACTCCCAGTATGGATGTATTATTGATAACTTAAGTCATTTAAAAATTTTAATATAATTTAGTGGAGTGCAGTGGATATATCCACGTCACACACAGCGATGCGAGGGTCAAAGAATTCTACGCGTTTAATATATTTTATATAATTTTGCAACCTCAGAGGTGTAATTTTACTGTACATGTGATATCTTTACGTATAAGAAAAGAATGTTCGAAATTGACAAACTTCATAGGTGCAACCCCCTCTAATGCAACCCCCTTTTTTTCAAGTCAGTTAATTGCGAATTAAACGCAGTAGTGTACGGGTCAATGGTAAGACACGTTCTAGTCATCAGTAAGGTCAAACATTAGGCGACGTTGATGGTGTGACGTCATTGATACATCTGTCACTTTTTAACGGATGGAAAGTTATGAGATGGCGATTTAATCTGAGGATTTGCGACGCTCGGTTGCCAGTTTTTGCGGCGATGTTAGTTTTAGATCTTTTAACGTTTTTATTTGTTTCACTTCTGAGTATATTGACAAATTTAAAAGACTGCACAGATGTCATAGTGGTTTAAACGGTCACCTCGCCGCATCTCACGGCGCTAATGTAGGCTAGACTCCCACGCAGGGATTTGATGTGTGATTCACAATTGCTGTTCTGAATCTGGGTGATATTTGTCCCCATTTCATGTATGTCTGTAAAGTCCACGTAAGTTAGGACATATTTCTAGCGCGGGAGTTGTCTAATAAAAATCCTAGGAGTGAGTTTTAATCATTTATTACTGTCATAGCTGTAAACTGCTGGAGAGTTACGCATAGATACATGGTACAACAAGTAGTATGCATCGCATATGCGTCTTTATTGGAGAATGTGGTGAGGAAAATATTAAGTATGGGAGGGGAAGAGTACAAAAGAAAAGGAAAAGAGTATGGCTAAGAAGGTAGCAAAGTAAAGGGTGAGGAAACATACTGAGCCGACCACAAATCAAATTAAAATAAACATAATAACGACATAGAACTGCCTAATACCTATTACCTTAATAATGGCACTGTCCAAGCTACACAAATACACAAATAAATTCAAAAATATATTCTCGCTTTATATTTTTCTTATTTCTTGCATAATGATTATAATAAAGATTAAATAGGTTTTTGTAGTGAACTATAAGCAAACAACAGCGCATTTTATTAGCTCATATGAATAACTAATATATATTATGTAATATATACATTCGATGTATAGGTATGTTGAGTTATCCGAGTGGTGAACATCCGTCCATCAACCAAAAGAGAAGGACAACCAAGAAAAGGGGACAAACCGTTTTTTCACCGGCCATGGCACGGCAGACACAAACCCTATACCAACTCGTCTGGCCACCAAAGGTAAAGCAGACCAAAAACTCTTCTGAAAGGGAAAAAATAAGAGAAAGGTCCATATATGCAATATCTCTTTTTTCTATATTAATGTTACCGTCGTTTTTAATATACTCTGAATTTTCTCCTCTGACTTCCATGAATTCCTAGCTGCCAACAACAACCTTGTCTTTTATCGTATAATTATGTGAGAGTAGATTATCTACTTAACATTACCTTATCACAGTCACCCCCAAGGTCCTGTGCAGTCTTTTGGCTGAGATGGTGATGATGAAATTCCCTGCAGTTGGCAGCACCCTTTCGAGCACTGAACCGTGAGTCTGAGTATGTAAGACCGTACTTCAGTTAAACCAAAATAGTTAATTTGCATTTATATCAAATGCTGAGGAGAAATAACACATTATCATTTAAGTAGAAACGTTCAAACGTGCCACAGGAAACCTGTATTATCTACCTAAATGTCTTGGTATTAAATTATTCTCTGTTTTAGAACTTTTCGCAATACATTATCCAATATCTAAATTCTTCGTTTGACGACAATGAACTCGCCTTTGTATAAGTGATAAAATTAGGGCTGTCAATAAGTCGCTGCTTACTAATAGTGTAGGGTTTTATGTGTACGTATAGATGTACTCTTAGCAGCCAGTCTCAACGAAGACTACTCACTCTCTACTCCCTCACTCTTACAATCCGACACCATCCGGAAAAGCCCCTAGACCGTCGGCTTTATATACTCTCAGTGGCAGGGGGGTAGAGACCCCAACTTCCAAACTCCATTTTAATCATTTCTATCATTAGAAAAACTCAATAACACTTCTTCGATCCGACCCGGGCATCGAACCCGAGACCTTTTGATCTGCAGTCGCATATTTTATAGGGAGACCAGCGAGGCTGTCGTTGTTGTATTTACTGTGATGGAAACATTACCACAATACTCTAGATGTGACTTCAAGCCATAAACTGGTTGCGAAGAACTCATTAAATACTTTCACCAGGTAAACCCAGTGCGACTCTCAAACAGAACCGTGTGATATGTGTATGGGAAATACCAAAATCCACACTTTCTGGATTTCTCAACGCGAGAACTTACTGAAAGACGTCACAAATGACGACTTTATTGAGTCACATATGGTTCATAAATTAACATTTGTATTATGTGAGCGTCACTAAGCGATTAGACGTAAAGATTACACGTAAATAAATGTGCTCAAGCGAGATTCACCACTTGTGTTGAAAGGGAAGGAAAACGTCGTGGGAAAACTTGTTTAACCCAAATTTTTTCCACAATATCCTCGTGGGTTTGGATAATTTGTTACATCGTTTTAAATAAACGGCGCAAGGGAGGTGTAAGTGAGTGGTAAGTCTAGTTAGTGATCCTCACTGATGAGCCGGAGATCGTGTAATTATTCGTGGAGAATTCTGTGCTTTGGGTTTATATCTGATAGTGCACAAGTATGTTTATCAGCAGCCTGGTCATGATATTCCAGATTCTACCTGGAGCTATAATATTGCTATTATTTATTTACTTCGATCGCTTTTATTGTCGTACAAGAATTACTTAAATAAGTAACTAACTTAATTTGTAACTGATTTTCCGAAACCGGAGAATTTTGCAGGCATTTTTTTTTAACTATCTTAATGAGGAACAGATGATCGTGTGTGAGAGTCGAGTAAATATTTTTGTAACGACAATTAAAGTATTGTCATAAATCTTAGCCTCGTGTAGCTTTTATCTAATTACAAATGGCGATTAATGAAACCGTAAAAGAATTATCAAATAGGCATAGTCATTAAATAATGTTAAATTAAACGGCAATCAATCGTACGTGTAACTTTACATTGAAATCAGGTGATATTTAAAACATTCACTCTCCGATTCATCCGTATGCACTATATCGCTTTTCCATCACTGTTTTCCCTTCTTACTCACATTTCCTTTTGCCTTACTCTTAATTTTCCCATCTAATTCTTAAAGTGGGCGATTACAATTGCCTTACAACGAAAGTGAAAAGTTAGTGATTTCAGGCGTTTAATATACCTCTGTCTACCCCATTACGGTTGAAGATATACCTTTTTTAGTAACTATTTGATTGATTCCATATTCGATATTTCATTTACGTCACAACATCTGATTGCAATAAATTCACTTCAAAAATCTCCAAACGTCAGATGCGCTTTAGGCAATTATGAAATCATGTGTAAAGTTTCTCGTCTAATAATTATAGTTTGTTGCCCCAAAGCTTAATTGTGTTTCTTTATGCAACTTTACCGTTAAAACAATTATTTTCCTTAACAGAAACTTAGGTCAGATCTAGATTCATTTAAAAATATTTGCCACCGAAATGAATGCGTCTAAATTAGAATAAAATTTAATAAGGTATTCTCTTAATTGTTTTTTATCTCTGCTCCTTCGTTTTGCTTCAAATTTAAATAAGAACAACAGTATTCTATCGAATTTATAAGCGGCTCCTTAAAGTCAATTTAAAAAGAATTATTTATCTGTGAGATAGTGTTGAGCTAACAATAATATTAATTTAATCGTTGAAATACTCAATATAGCCAAATGGATATTATGCACGCTATAGGAGATCATAAATTCATGATATATTTGTCTGTTTGACGTAAAATTTGGCGCTAAAATATAGTCTGTGCTTAGTCATAAAAAACTTTTTTGTCATTTTGCATTTGAAGATGGTTGTCTATGATCTAAATTACGCATTTCTTAAGATTGTTACTCTTCAGGTGAGAATTAACAATCAAATTTAATTTACAACATTATTAAGTCTTAAAAATTTCTTTTAACAAGCTAGATACACACGTGTTTAGAAAGTTGACTCTGCTTTTGCCTGCAACCGTTATAATCTCCTAAAATTATAGACAATTTATATTGACCCCTTTATTTCAGTTACAGTATTTTTTTTTATTTTCTCTATCATTCAACTAACAGAACCTTAAAGAAATAATAACATTGTATAACTAAAAAAAACATGCGGCATTTATGTCATGCAAAAAACTTTTTCACGTGCGTTTTTTGTAAATATAAATAAAACACTTACGAGATCTAAAAATCCTATGTTGTCCTTTTTTTTCTTTACTGTGTGGACATCGTACGCCTCGCCCTTGTGGCTCACGAAGCGTCTGCACTGGCCCTTCATCACTTAAAAAAATAAACTCACTAAACTGTCAACTGTCCGTTGCAAAAAAGTAGTTTTTTTATTTCACTGACGCACAGAACGCGCGTGCTCGCTGGCGGGCAGAGCCTGACTAACGTTCTCTCCTCGGCGAAGTATAATATGAACATAGATTTTTTTTTTAACGGAAATGGGGAAACACAGGTTCATTATTGATTGGACGTCGATTTATTTTTAATTTGTTGACAATTACTCGTGACGTAGGTCTAGAATTGAGAGCAAATACTTCTTGGAAACTGTTTCAAATATAAATTGGCGTCAATGACTTCTTAGTATCAGTAGACAAAGAACATAACCTGCCTTTTTTACCGACTGCAAAATAAGAGGGGGTTCGATTGAATTCACTTTTTATAATTGTTGCGTCTGAACTACGTCAGCTATGAAGCAATTCGGCAAATTGCATTTATTTTCATTAGAGTATCAGGGTTAACGTGTCATCATCGATTTTGGATGCTATTTTGTAGTTATCACCGATAGGTCCATCTTGCTATTTTTGTTGTTGTGTACTTTTCGGAAGAAAACTGATCTATTTTGTCAAATATTTAAAAAGTAACGTATGTTACTGTCACAATTCAATTTTTTAGTAAAATACTGTGTGTGGATTTTTAAATTAAGTGAGATTAGCTTTTTAATAACAATAAATATTTTATTTTTCCTAAAATGGCAAGTAGGTACAATACGTTCCCTTTTGTTGTTAATTTTATTTTTACTATAATACTCGTAATAAACAACATATTACACTGTTTTTTTAATTTTATTACATGCCGATGCAATTTATTTCTAAATTACTGAAATATATTTTCAATTTTTTTTTAAAGCACTGGAGATCCAACGATATAAAAATATTTCGTGGGATCCAACAACAAAATATTAAACTGGGATCAAAAACTCGGATGCGATGGAAAAAAATCGTAAATTCTGAATGAAATCGAATAATTAATCGAACAATCGAATAATAATTTAATTCCAATTGGTCTCATTAAAATTTACAGGGAAATTACATTGTGATAATGTTTTTTTTAGTTAACTACCGAGCCGATAGGTTAGTTACTACCGCCCTCGAGGGAAACCTGCAAATTGCAGGTATTTATCAAGTGCGACTCTTCAGTTGCAGCCTGCCACCTGCATTTCAAGAATTGAAAATAGCCTATTGTCGGCGTTTCTAAGGCTCCAATTACTCATAATGATTGCCACAGATTTGCGTATGACATGGGACCGATGGCTGTGCTATCCAGGACACGGACGGATAAACTGACCTGGGTAAGCTTGTTAAGCTTTCCAAATACCGAGTAGAGCGAGCCCCTCAAAAGAAAAACATCATAAAAACCATAGACACGTGTATTTTTTTTTTGAAGTAAACAGTTATAGTGGGTATCATGTTTTCCTCGTGCCGTGTTAAGGATGTTGTCGATGGTTAGTATTTATGTATATTTTGCGTAACACTATAACTAATATCCTCCATAGATCACGTGTAACAGTTATATTTACATAATAGACAAGAAAGATGATGAATTTATATTTTATTATATTCTCGTGGCCTTGAATTTAGCGGTTATAGCTTCTCTGTATAACCTCTCCTCTTACGCCTTTTAAAAAATTTCTGATTTCAAATTCAACGAAACGTTGACCATTAAAATGGGCCTAACCACTAGGCAGCCGAGTCCAGCCGACTATCACAGAACCGGTTACCAATAGCTAGAGAACCGGAATACACCTGGTATTCTAGAAAGGAGTGAAATATTTTCTAGTTTTGGATCAGACTGCCGTGTGTAGCATGTATGTACCTATAATGCTATACGATCACGCCTATTCTACTGACACACAACATTTATACTAGATGGAAATCGGTAATTCCCTCATATCTAGTCATTTCATATACTCTATTTTATTCTGTATATAAGGTGCCCTTTGTACATCACAATTGCTGTAGGTTTTATTACTGTATGTTTGTAAGCCCTGGTATACAAATACAGTAATGCCTATCTATATATCTATATTGTTTAAATATGTATTTGTGTTTTCATCTATGTATGTATTTTTTTAAATAATTAATAATATGTAATATTTCGGACAATTGACACACAACGTCATCTAGTTTCAAACTAAGCAGAGCTTGTGCTATGATAACTAGACTGATACAGTACTTATATACTTTTTTTTATAAATACATAACTAATATACGTAGAAAATACTCAAATTTCGAAACAAATATTTGCAGATCATTCAAACATTTGGTTCGACCCGGGAATCCAACCCGAAAAGTCAAGCATAGCAGTCGCAGACTTTAAATTAAAAGACCATACTTATTACACAATCGTCTGTCTTTTTTGGGAATTGAACACACGACCTATACCTTAGCAGTCGGGATCACTATCCACCAGGGCAATAGATAACATTCAAAGATAAATAGCATTACTGTTTGAACGTTAGAAGAGGAAAGCCAATCAAATGGTATATTAAATGCACTACCGCGATTCACATTCGTGTTAATGCATTATTGTACAAGGTAACAATTGATCTGATAGCCGTCATCTTGTGCAACTACAGTCTTGGATAATTAACTAGATTTGTTCTGTCATGTTCTACTAGTGACTACTTATTGCAAATGGTGATCCACACTATGGCGACCTATTAAGATGCTTTTTTACGCCTAACTGGGGAACGTAAAAGGCATGACAGTCATCGTAATATTGTATTGTATACACTTATCACGACAACAGTCACCCCTGCATCAATGGGCCTGCGGTCTCGCACTTACCAACGAAACACGACAGCACGCCAAAAGGCAAGGAAGTACAAGTGGTGGCCTTATCGCCCGGTCTCTTACAGGCAACCATGGGATGGAAGGTATAGGGTATCGCCTGGTGTATTAAAAGTGCATAGGAAAAGGAAATTAATGTAGTATATATAAATTATATAAAGTAATAGCAACATACAAAAACAACTGAAACGTATAGATATTTCATACATACTCGTACTTAAGGGGAACACGTCTACCTAATCGAGTGCAGTAAAGTTAACGATGTAGCATTGATATCTCCCAGGTAATATTTCTTTGCCAGTCCTTTATAAGACTGTCAATGTTTGTAATTTATTTCTATATGTATTAATGTATGGCTGATAAAATTCGTAACCAGGTTATTCGACAGAGAACTAGAGTAACTGACATCGCACGAAGAATCAGTATGCTGAAGTGGAAATTGGCCGGCCATGTTCCCAGACGAATTGATGGTCGCTGGAGCCGAAGTGTACTAGAGTGGATACCACGATTGGGCAAACGTAGTGTAGGATGCCCTGCGGCGTGATGGACCGACGACTTGAACAAGGTGGCTGGCAGCGGATGGATGCGAATTGCCAAAGACCGGGATGGTTGGCGTTCCTTGGGGAAGACCTTCGTTCAGCAGTGAACGGCGATAGGTTGATTGATTGTATTTTTTTTTTTCAGAGACCTGGTCACCTGCCGTGTCAGTTACTAAACCATTTAAAGGTTGACTGGTAGAAATTGCCATATGGCATTAAGTCCACCTCATGCAAATATGACACAGGCAGTATAAAAAATAAAATCGAAGCCATGAGCTCGGCACTCAACATGGAACCCAATGAACTGACGACAGGTACGTCAACTTAAGAACCGGTGTGACAAGAAAGTGTTTCAAATGACACGTGACATCTTCATTAACTCATGTTCGCATGTCACATCTCGCTATGTATAATCACGTGATGACGTCACGATGTTTCAGTGACGTCACTGCAAACTGGCCGTTAACGAAGATTAGCATACACAGAAGTCTCAGTTCTAATGCGTATTACATTTTTCTAATCGTCTAGATACATATCAGTGTTGGTTAGATTGACTGCCTCAGTGGCGCAGTGGAAGCGTATGCGTTTGTTGTAATTGAGCTCTCGGATTCGATTCCCGGATGTGATCAAAGGTTTGTATGCAAATATTTGTTTCGGAGTTTATGTGTTTTTTGTATAAAAAAATGTATATATTTAATTAACTCCAAATTAAAATTTATTAACTCCAAAACAAATATTTGCAGATTTTTTTTTTTATATACCACGACGGTGGCAAACAAGCATATGGCCCGCCTGATGGTAAGCGGTTACCGCAGCCTATGGACACCTGCGGCACCAGAGGCATCACGTGCGCGTTGCCGACCCTTTAAAAACCTATTTACCCCTTCTTGAAGAACCCCATACTGTAGTTCCCAGGGAAAGCCTCGGCAGGGAGCTCATTTCACACCGGGATTGTTCGCGAGAGAAAATTTCTCTGAAACCGCACAGGTTATACAAACATTTGGTCCGACCTGGGAATCGAACTCAAGACCTCAAGTACAGCAGCCGCATTCATTACCGCTGCGCCACCGAGGCAGTTTTAACTGTTACTAAGTTACTCTCAAGCTACGTATTAGTGTTTTGAAGTGGAAAAGTTTATTTATATGATTGACCTGGTCACCTCAGGAACTATTGCTTCGAATCGGCAATTATTTTATTGTTCGATAGCTCATTTACAAAGGAAGCTACAGGCTATATAACATTACGAATAGGGCGAATCGAAGACGAGCATCAATGAAAAATGTTACTTAAACGGTGAAAACTTAGAAGTTACACAAAGCAGTTAATATTTTGACATCGGCAATTCAAGTCATACAGGTTCATAAAACAAGCCGGAAAAAAACTAGTTGAATATATTATGAATGAATTCGAACTACAGGCGATCTTTGGTGCATACTAATTCATCAATAATCGACGAATGGACACAGACCTCTTCTTAGAAAGGGAATTTTGGCCTGTTCTACTACGCTTGTAAGACGGGTTGTCTCAGAGATTGTCTCAAGCTTTTTCTCTTTGCAATGCTGTTGTCCTGTCCTACGAAGCTTATGGGAGAATAAGGGTGGTGAAACTCTGCATTCTTAGTTCATGTCCTCGTCCTTGTTACGTATTAGTATAATGTTCACACAGACGTCAGATTAAAACATGACGAGAATTCGAAGAACACATTTCCGAGACATCTGCATATTACGATTAGACTACTTGTCCGACTACAGTGATAATCAGTTCTAGTGTCAGGTGTGGTACCTTAACCTGCTCATGCTGTTACTTGCAGCTCCCATAAGTATCCTGGTTTCAAATAAGCAGTAACTCATGCCTACCGTTGCCGTCATATAGCTTTTTTTAGAAAAAGACAACTCACGCACTCAAAGCTTGAAACGCATACAAAGAACTCCCAAACTCAGAACAACAATTTGTGAACCCATGTTGTCCCATGTGGGGTTTGAACCCACAACACTCAGTGTCACAGAGACTGGTGAGGTGATCGCTTGAACCGCCTCGCGATCTGTGCAGTAATTTTCTTTGCAATCCATAAATACCAAATTTCCCTAATCTAATTTCTAAAAAGGCCAGTAGACACTCGTGCTATATGACTGCTGCGTAAGTAGTCTGCTATTGGAGAGGCCTACGTCTAGGGTGGAATGCGTTAAGCTGACGCTGAAAGCAAAACAATATTAAATTTAGCAAAGCATTGACTTTCAATAATATCCTCCTCTCTCAAACTCACCTATCGAGCATATAGGCGTAGGTTAACTGTGTAAGTATTTTTAAGAAAAATTTGCGAACTTGAAACACGGAATTTGAAATACTTAAAGTTTATATATAAGAGAATCTTAAACCACATTTAATCTCACAGTATTTCCCGCGACCAAATTGTATTTTCAACGGTATTAATTTACCTTAATTATTTACAATAATAGTAATGTAACTGTCTACAGGTGGTCACAAAACTAATGTTCATTTTTTAGACACCACTTTCAAGTATTTTATCAATATTTGCTGATATGTTTTACTTTATAAATATTTTTAATTTTTGACTGCCTCGATGCGCAGTGGTAGCGAATGCGACTGCTGTGCTTGAGGTCTCGGGTTCGATTCCCGGGTCGGACTAAATGTTTGTGTGATCTGCAAGTATTTATTTCGGAATTTGGGTGTTTTCTGTGTATAATATGTATGTATTTGCAAAAAATAAGTATACAGGTACTCTATCAGTCAGTTTAGTTACCATAGTACAAGCTCTGCTTAGTTTGAAGCTAGATGACGTTGTGTGTCAAATGTCTAAAAATATATAGATTTATATATAGATATATATTATAGAACCCTACCAAAGTGATTCTACTCTGCCTAGTGAGATGCTTCTTCACGCTCCGCTTTAAGGACCCGGGATTACCTACAGTGGGAGGGCAAATAGGTTACATGATTTATTTAAGGGTTATACGAGTGGTACAACTCATTTAGTAAAATAGACTCAGAATAAAGTGAAAAGCAGATTAAGAATTGCTTCACTTCACTTTCTGTGAGGGCTGGTATAACACACCAAAGTGAATTGGACCACATGATTATGTAACCACGTATATCCGTGTGAAGTGTGGTATCATAAGAGCATAGTGTAGCACCATCTCTATTTATTCCGTGGCTGTCGTAAGGCTCGACTAAACGAACAAGCTACTGAGAACAACATCACTACGAAGAGAAGGAAAGCTTGAAAAAACCCCATTATTTTTAACGTGTGGAAACCCCTCAGGCCGTCACCCGCCGGGGGTTTGCATCGGAGTAGTTTGTCGGAATCGGACCGAGTAAAACCACATGGTGTACCACTCTGTACCTGAAATAGGTGGGATTCAGGAACTGTTGTTATTAAGAGATCCGGATTCCTCCAGCTGACCCACGTGACATAGTAAACTAACGGGGAGGTTCATGTCCAGCGGTGGCCTATTAATAGTTACTGATGATTTATGTAACATCCTGTATTATCTAAAGTCAAACCTCGCGTTCCTTCCTCTTCAGATAACTCGTGCCGAGCGCCGTGGTTTTATCCTCTTGACCTCATACACATAACTGTGTGTATGTGTGTGTGTTACTTAATTAATTATATAATTGTTGTGTATTCCTGTTCTATTTTGTTATTGTAATTAAATTTAATTGTATTTTGATTGATATATTTTAATATGACGACCCTGTTTGTTTAGTGGTTAGTGATGTTGACTGCTAAGCCAGAGGTCTTTTTTTTTCTATATAAGAGCCTGCCAAAGCGACTCTAATCTGCCTGATGGAAAGCATGAATAGAATCCAAGAGTTGTGGTCACCATACTCATTGCAAATGCAGACAATGCAGTATGGCGACCCACACTATGGCGGCCTTGTGAGATGCTTTTTCAAACCACGCTTGGGCACGTAAAAGGCATGACAGTGTAAGGCTTACACAGTTACTACGATAACTGTCACCCCTCAATGGGTCTCCGGTTTCACACTCACCAACGAAACACGACAACACGGATGCTGTCGCTTTAGGTTGGTCTTCTGTGGGAGGGTAGTACTGCCCCGGTGGAGCCGGCCCACTCGTGCTGAAATCAACGTGGCTCTAATACCTACAGAATTTGATTCGATTCAAATTCACGACAATAATTTTACTCTATATAGTTGTAAGTTATCTATAGTGTGTCTGTGTTTAGTAATATATGAGTATGTTAATAATAATCCATAAAGCATTTAATGTGTCTCTGTCTGCCCCTGGGAACGTGCGTAAAAACGTGAGAGTATGTACGAGGGTAAGTTTTTAAGTTCGCGGAATGACAGTGAAAAAGCCGGGTAAACGCGCTCTTTTGATGCCTACCGTATTCAGTGACTCATAATTAGTCTGCATAGTAAAATTTGTTGTGATTGGATCATTAGTTATTAAACTATCGTTGACCAAGTATTTTAATCGGGAACGAAGTGAAAAAAATGGAGAAAATTGAATTCCGTGCGGTGATAAAGTTCCTTACTAAGCAAGGAAAGTCTGTTCAAACCATACTCAATGAGATGTCATCGGTTTACGGGGATTCTTGCCCAGGAAAAACAATGGTCTACAAGTGGCATAGTTTATTTAAACAAGGCAGGGAATCACTTGAAGACGACCCGAGGCCGGGGCGCTCCGTTGAGGTGACTACGCCAGAAGTTATTGCAAAAGTAGAAAAAGTTGTATTGGAAGATGCTCGACTAAAAAAGAAACAACTCGCAGAAATGGTTGGAGTATTGGATACAACAATTTTTAAAATTTTACACGATCATCTTGGCATGACTAAGGTTAGCGCACGGTGGGTGCCGAGAATGCTCACGCCATTGCAAAAACAACAGCGCGTGGAATGTTCACGTGCGTTTTTGGACCTCTGCAATGAAGACAAGGATGGCGTATTGAATCAAATTGTTACTGGGGATGAAACTTGGGTTCATCATTATGAACCCGAGTCCAAACAAGACTCCATGCAGTGGCACAAAAAGGGCACAGCACCACCCAAGAAATTTAAGGTTTCACAGTCGGCTGGGAAACTCATGGCAACGCTTTTTTGGGACTCAGAAGGAATATTATTGATAGATTATAAAGATAAAGGCATTTCTATAACGGGGGAATACTACGCTTCAATCTTAGAACAGTTAAAAGAAGCCATCAAAGAAAAAAGACGGGGAAAATTAACGAAAGGTGTCCTGCTATTGCATGACAATGCTCCCGTTCACAAGAGCCGAGTCGCACTGGCTGCCCTGCATAAGGTGGGCTTCGATATTTTGAATCACCCACCCTACAGTCCAGATTTGGCTCCGAGTGATTATTATCTCTTTCCAAAAATGAAAAAAGAATTACGTGGTAAGAAATTTTCAACTGATGAGGAGGTTAAGGAGGCGGTTTCGGCGTATTTTTCAGACAAAGATAAAACTTTTTTTACGAGGGAATAAAAAAACTAATTGAAAGATCTGAAAAATGTATTCGTGTTGCAGGGGAATATATAGAAAAAGAAAAATAATTTTGTGTTTTTATTATTACTCAATACCCTCCATTCCGCGAACTTAAAAACGCCCCCTCGTATATATTGTATGTATTTTAAACGTGGTGTACTAATAGCTAATTTTAGTCACTGCAGCCAGTCTTAATGGCGACCAGTGAACTACACAGAAAATAATATTATGTTGCACGATTGTGTGCGCATACACAGATGCACTCTCTGTTCCGTCACGACCTGGAGAAGGACAGGTGCAGGACTGACGGCTCTCTGAGGCTCGGGGACTAAGATCCTCCAACTTTCAAACTCCGGGCTCTTATTAAGCATTTATATAATCGGAAAAAAAACATTGACACTCTTTGATCCAATTTCGGAATCTAGACAGACCTCTTGAACGGCAGTCGCATGTGCTAACAGCACCCACGAGGCATTTTATATGTATGTATGGCGATTTAATTTGAGACTGTACTATTTACAGGAATTCTATTATTTTTGAATTAATTCTCTTATGTTTATAGAAAGATTACAAACTACTTGCACCATACTACGCTTGTCACTTCAGAAATTCATCGTATCGTGTTTTCCCGGTTTACAGTTAGAGAAAAAGTACCACATGTACTCGTAATATAGAAAATTAAGGAATGAAGAATTCAATATGATAAGAATACAACAGCTCATATACGGCGCGTTGAGATCACTTGCGTATGTATGAGTACATATATTTTTAAAAGTTAATAATTAACTATATAAGTATTGATTTTCTATAAGTTGCTTGTGGAAATCCCTTAGACATGAACACAAGTTGAATATCGTAGCATTTACCTCAGCAATATCTTGTTGTGATTTACCTTGTGCGTAAAACACAAGCAACGCGTTTCAAAGCCGCGGAGGTAGTAAACCAAAGCTGCTGACAATTTTTATTTCCTATGACAGGTGTCATGGTTGACAGCTGTCACTTTCCATCTAATCGTTTATTCCCTCTGTCATAAAAAGGAATTCGTAAGCTTTCCTCCACCAATACGTCCTATTTTCCGTTTTATGGATCCTAACGATCAGTGATATGAGATCAGTTGTGAACAGTGGAGGGGTTTCCATAAGCCTTAAAAAGAAGAGGAAACATTTGTTTGCTTGTAACCGGTGACGTCTGAAATCACTAATTCAATTTTGCAAACGGAAAACACAATGCGTTGTCGCCACTGATTAAGATATCTTAACCACAAAAATTAACAACAAATACGTTAGTAACTGTACAAGATCAATTAATACAGGTACTTCGTTTCCTGGAATGACACACAAACCGAGTGACAGTGCGGCGACTCAATCACACCGTAATAAAGAAAACGTTCCATAACAGAGAACAGCGCGATAGTCATTAATGCAACCTTTGTCCAATGAATCACCTGCACATGACATATTATATTCATTTTTGCGAGTAAATATTTTACAGATATTTTATATATCGTCATACATATGGGTTCCCAGACCACAATACCTGTTTCCGCTTTACTCAGACTTTCAGATTTATTGCCCCGATGCAAAATTTCTGTTCAAATGTGTCTGTGTCTTTGTATTTTTCCAAAACAGTTCATTCTCAAACAAAAGTTCTAGCAAGATTGAATTTGATTGAATGTCTTCTTGTACTGTTATATACCAAAAAAAATATATGTAGAAGTTACTACACCGTCTTGTTCGTCTGTGTTAATAAAAAAACATTTAAAAAGTCATGAAGTCAAGTCGTTTAAAAAGTAAACATAATATTTGTTATACCCATTTATTTGAAACGTAATGCACTTGTCGTACAAAGGCAGACTTAATGTTATGAGGCATTCTCTCCCAGTCAACGTTCTGATGATCTAGAAACGTAATGTGGTAGATGCCAAGGTGAAATATCAACAATAACATTTGACATTGTTTTTAATAATTTGGTAAATAATAGACAAAGCATCTTTAAAAGAAATATATACGTTTTGAACGGTTAAATCGAATCTGGTGTGGTGACGAATTAAGAACACAGAGTGTCACCTTCATCATTCATGTCATGGATGTCGTAAGAGGCACCTAACGAAATAAATTATGTAGGACAACGTCATTGTAAAAAGAAGAAAAATTTAATAAAAGCCCCTTTGTTTTTAACCTGTGAAAACTCCCACAGACCATCATACCACCGAGGTTTGCGGTGGGGTAGTGAATCAGAATTGGACTGACTAAAAGCACACAGTCTGACACTCTGAGTCTGAGATAGGAGGGATCCAAGAACAGCTGTTATTACGACATCCAGATCCCTCTTTGGGCGAATTCTCTATCTAGGCAACGCACGACACACGCGGGTGTCACCTCGTCACGTTTAGTCACTATAGTGGATAGAAGGGAAAACCCTTCCTGACCACCAGCGGCCGCACTCAAAGCAGCATTAGGCGCTGAGCTTGATAGAAATCTTACACCAGCCCGTCTTGCTAGAGTGGCAGGCAGGCCAAAATCATCTCTTTAAGGATGGGCATATGTCCAGCAGTGGGCTTTAAAAGGCTGTTGATGTGATGATGTGATGTCATATCGAAACCATTAGATGAGTTAAATACTAAATGACGAATGTTCAATCATTATTTGAGTCACAAAACTTTTCTAAAGTAAATGAAATTGAATTGTTTTTACTGAAAGTTAACAACATCAGCTCTTCTAGTTCTACAGTCAATCAGAATAAAAGCAAATAATTTACATTAATAACAGGTAAGTTTATTAATGGATGAGTATTTTTAATATACATATTACGACTCCTGCGTGCCTTGGGGAGTTTCGAAGTCATCTAGTACATGGATTGTGGAGGTCTGATGGTAATCGCTCCACTTTAGAAATCGATGACCAGTCGTGTTATAGTGAACTGAAAACCGACATCAACTTACTTGAGGAAAAAAGTTCGGTAGAGGAATTCTCATTAATAATGCTAACCCGTGCCACTGTAAAATAATTAAAAGTTAGAATTAAATATGTACAAATAAAAAACAATATTCGTAATAAACAGTAATAAAGAATTATTGTCGGAATAAACAATGAACCCGCAGATGAATCACGTCTGCGCTAAATCATTAAATTCGTTGCTTCTGGTTTAAAACACTGACATGTGGGCGTCAGACGGACAAGCCCAAGGTTTGTGGTGACGCTGCGGACTTCCCCCACTGACTAACTTCAGCTGTGGCGATGGCAATCGCACTTTCCTTGATGAATGAGGCAGGTTTTCGCTGGTCCTCATCTAAAGACAAAATACAATAAATAAAAAAAAGTTGTCATATGTCACGCATCATTCTGATCACAAGTTAGGCTGAGCTTATTCTATGGTAAGCAGGTTAACATAAGGACAATGCAACTCTTTCTGTACCTCAGAATTAGAAGGGGTCTTAGGTTTGCAATATCCCCACCAACTCGGTAAAAAGCAACAAAAGAATTACTCACTTAACTCTGGTTTACTGTCTGGCCGTGGTATCAATCCATCATCATCATTATTATCATCAACAGCTACTCATTCACTGCTGGACATAGGCCTTTCCTTAGAACGAAAGTTTTAACCTACTTTACCACGCTGGCCACACGGATTAGTAGGTATAGGTTTTCTTCCAAGTTTTTTTCTCTTAACAGTAATGTTGTCCTGCATATTTTTTTCACTTATTCACCTCTTATGACTCTCATGGGTAAAATAGAGGTGGTGATACTTTGTATTATTAATCCGTCACCAGACGGAAGGGTATTATTCCGATCGAGTCAATTGTCCGAAGCATGATCCTGTCATGGTGAATACTTGATAGAATGGATATATAGGGCAATGGTTATCGATATTATCCACCTCTCGGCCCTTGTATGTATCAGTTATATTATAAGGTATATGTATATCATCAAGAGCCCTTTTACAGTTCACTGCTGGAAATAGACCTCTCCTTAGCAAGGAGGTTTTGGTCTACTATATCACGCTGGCTGGTTGGGATAGGGTTTGCTTCAAGTTCCAGGAGTTGGCGGACCTCCGTGCGGCCTGTACTCGTGCCCGGAGGTCCTACACCCGTAGTCGGCGGCGACACCGCGAAGAAGGCGGGGAGGACCAGCTTCATGAGGAGTACCGAGAGGCGCGGAAAACTCTGAAGCTGGCCATAAGCCGCGCCAAAGAAATTAAGAGAAAGGAGATGCTGGAGGGTCTCGATCGTGACTCCTGGGGTCGCCCTTATCGTGCGGCGCGACAAAAGCTCCGCACGTCGGCCGCCCCCCTTACAGAGACACTCCAGCCCAGCTTCCTGCGGGAAGTGGTCGAGGGCCTTTTCCAGCAGCGGGTGGAGCACACACTCTCGTCGATGGCCTTCATGGTCGGAGACGACGGGGGAACGAGGACGATGTTCCACCCGTCAGGGAATCGGAGGTAGGGGCGGTGGTTCTACGGATCCGCTCTAAGAACACCGCCCCCGGGCTGGACGGGATACCTGCCCGAGTGCTGCCCCGAGCCCTCGAACACATGTCGGACCGCCTCAGGGAGGTCCTGAACGCTAGCTTGGCGTCCGGACGCTTCCCTGACTGCTGGAAAAGCGGGCAGCTGGTCCTATTGAGGAAGCCGGGACGGCCAGCCGAATCGGTAGCGGCCTATAGGCCCATCGTGTTGCTGGACGAGGCGGGTAAACTGTTTGAGAGGAAACTCTCTGCCCGCATCGTCCGGCACCTCCGCGAGGTGGGCCCCGATCTGTCGGACGCCCAATTTGGTTTTCGGGCGGGGCGTTCGACGGTTGATGCCGTGCTGCGCCTGAGGGCCGTTACCGAAGAGGCGGTGAGCTGTGGCGGCGTGCTGTTGGCGGTGTCGTTGGACATCGCCAACGCATTCAATAGTCTGCCATTTAGCTGCATCAGTGAAGCACTCCAATACCACGGGGTGCCAAAGTACCTGAGGCGGCTTGTGGCAGACTATCTTGAGGAGCGTAGCGTCATGTACGAGGACCGAGACGGTGTTCTAAGGCGGCGGCTCATGTGGTGCGGTGTTCTGCAGGGGTCTGTCCTCGGACCACTCCTGTGGAACATGGGATACGAGTGGGCCCTTCGAGGTCGTCTTCCCCCCGGGCTGGGTGTACTTTGTTACGCAGATGACACATTGGTCACGGCCCGGGGGATGAACTTTCAAGAGGCGGCGCGCCTGGCCACCACGGGTGTCTCACTGGTGGTCGGGCGAATTGAGGCGCTGGAATTGAGGGTGGCCCTGGACAAGACGGAGGCCCTTTTGTTCCATGGGCCCCGACGTGGTCCACCCTCCGGCGCCTCCATCGTGGTCAATTCGGTCCTCGTACCGGTTCAGGCCCAGATGAAGTATCTGGGCCTGATCCTCGACGGCAGGTGGCTCTTCGACGAGCACTTCCGACAGCTTTCTCCAAAGCTGGTCGGCGCTGCTTCTGCCCTTGGGCGACTTTTGCCCAATCTGGGTGGAGCTAGCGTCGCGACGAGACGGCTATACACGGGGGTTGTCCGGTCAATGGCGTTGTATGGTGCACCGGTGTGGGCGGCGGCTCTGACCGCCCAGAATAGGGCTCGCCTCTGGCGCCTTCAGAGGATATTGGCGGTTAGAGCCATACACGGTTACCGCACCGTATCGACGGAGGCGGCGTGCGCCTTGGCCGGAACTCCCCCGTGGGATTTGGAGGCGGAAGTGCTCGCCGAAGTTTATCGGCGGACGGCTGAGTTCCGGGCGGATTGCGGCATACGGCCCCCGCCCGAGGAGATACGCGAGTGGCGTGAGGCCGCTCGTCGAGCCACGATGGCTCGTTGGTCGTTCCGGTTGGAGACTCCACGTGCTGGCTTTGCCCTCGTGGAGGCTCTCCAGCCGGTCATCGCCGAGTGGGCAGGGCGGCAGCCCGCGACCCTTTCCTTCCGACTGATGCAGGTCCTTTCCGGGCATGGTTGCTTCGGGAAGTATCTGCACTCGGTCGCCAGGAGGGAATTGAGTCCCGCCTGTTACCACTGCGACTGCAGTGAGGACTCGGCTCAGCATACGCTAGCGGTTTGTTCCGCCTGGGCGGCGCAGCGTGGGGACCTCACTGCAGTTATTGGAGGAGATCTCTCGCTACCGGCCGTCATATGCTCCATGGCCGGTAGCGACAGTTGTTTTACCGCGGTCGCAACCTTCTGCGAAGACCTAATTTTGCGGAAGGAGGCGGCGAAGAAGGCCCGGGAGGACGATATCCACTCGGACCCAATTCGCCGCCGGCGAACCGGGCGGCGGAGGCGCGCGTACCAGCGCCTCATGCCGCCCTGAGTGTGGCCGCGGGTGGACGGGACGGGTTTTCCCCTCCACCCGCTATAATGGCCAGCCGTGAGGAGGCGACGTCCGCGTGTGCCGTACGTCGCCTAAAATAGAGAGTTTACCCATAGATGGTGCCCGCAGTTTCGGGCAGGCGCTAGGAGGGATCTGGATGTCGTAATAGCAGCGGTTCCCGGATCCCTCCTATCTCAGGCGCAGAGTGGCACACCGTGTGGTTTTAGTCGGTCCAATTCCGACACACCACCCCGCCGTAAACCCCGGTGGGGTGACGGCCCGAGGGGGTTTCCACACGTTAAAAAAAAAAAAAAAAACAAAAAAAGGGTTTGCTTCAAGTTTTCCTTCTCTTTGTAATGATATCTTGCATACTTTGTTCCTTTAGTCGCCTTTTACGACACCCACGGGATGAATAGGGGTGGTAACACTATGTATTCTTAAGCCGTCACCTCACAGACTTATAAGTAAATAATCACCGATTACTTAAAAGCATTAGAAAGTTGAAAAAAATAATGAGCAATGAATTCCTTAGTCCTATTTAAGAAATTAATAGACAACCTAAGATGTGTCTTCATTTTTAAACCTTCTTTGGAATGGACACGATGACAGCATCAAAACTTCGACGAACGAATGGTTTTAGCGCAAAAAAATTTAAAAGAATTTTAAAATATTATGCAGTTTTAATGAAATTTTTCAGATTAATAAAATAAAAGTATAAAATACTGCAATCGGCTATGTTAACTGGAGCACCAATCAGAGCGATTGACGTCATACCTCAATAAATGTGGCAGTGTTTATTGAATTAATGTATTGTTCTATTTAATATTTGCATCATTTAGTTAGTTAAATTGTTATTTGTTCGTGGTTTGGTGATAAAAATAAAAGTTCAAGAAATATAACCGATAGAACAAGTTTCTATTGAGACAAATAGCTCTAATTTGCCCAGAATTGATTTGTTGATGTTGAGAGAGATTCTTGCTTTCAATAAACACTTTGTCGTAGCTAAATTTAATTTAATTACTTTCAGATCCTTCGAGAAACATTTTCGTTTCGTTCTATATCATCAGATGTTTGTGTATTTCTATCTGGCTGGCATGTAATTTTTACAGAATGCATCCTGGCTTCATACCTACTACCGATGCCATCAAATAATAGAGTATGTAATTTTCCATATCATGTGATAGCTGGAAAGGAAATAAGTAATCCGTTAAAGCGAAAGGTTAAAACGAATATAACCCCAATAAATAGTTTATTAGCAGTCATTGTATTTTACTACAAGTGTTGAGTTACATACTTATCTGTCGAAAATATCTACTTGCATCAAAGTGGTCCTCACAAAAATAAATTGACGAACTCGTATGTAGCGCGCGTGTAACGTGCACTGGGTCTTACCGTGCCAACTTTATCCACTTATCTCTCATTATTTTGTTGTTTGAAACATAAATAAATAATTTATCAGGTGTTGATTTTGACGTGTTTTTGCACAGAGGGACTGCAATTAACTAATATTTTGTTTCTTTCTTCATTGAGAATTCACAAAATGTAATGTTTAATTAGACGTGACGTCACAAGCGGACGCCATGACACCTACAAGCGCTTTCGCACTTAATTTAAAATAAAAACTTAGTTTATCACTGAAATATAGTGTTTTTCGACAATGTTAGACGCGTGCCTCTTTTTTTTTTTTTAACGTGTGGAACGACCCGAGGGGGTCCTCGGGTCGTCACCCCACCGGGGTTTACGGCGGGGTGGTGTGTCGGAATCGGTCCGACTAAAACCACACGGTGTGCCACTCTGCGTCTGACATAGGAGCAACCCGGGAACAGGTGTTCCCGGATTATGGAATTTAATATGGAATGGAATTAGACGCGTGCATGGATTATGGAAGGGAATTTCAAAATCTGTCATCATGCCTACTATTAATCTTTTATGGAGCATTTGAATTTTCAACCTATTTAAAACTTTACTTTAAATTATTTATTGTGCATTAGAGTGGTAATTTGGTAGCCCCTCTTTTTGACCGAATTTTAAAAATAAGAATGAATTTTGATCGATAATATACGGAAAGTGATTCGTGTAGTAGGGCACATGACTCGCCATCGTTGACATTGACACGGGACGGCGGGGATTTGGCTAGCACAGCTAAGACAGTCGGTTTGTACACTGCTATTTCTTGGCGGTAGCTAGCGATACCTAATTTGTCTATTCTCGCGTTTCGATGACCCACTTCTGAGTAATGAATTTCTTCGCGTGTTGTAATAAAGCCACTACGTCGTAATTAGTGGTTGTATATGAAGTGGTTACCAGATTGTACTGTTGTCATGTACCCATCTTTCCACGTACTTACATACGTTCAAATAGCATCAATACTTTACAACCATTGCGACCTGCGATAAGGATGAGTATATAATCTGACACACAATAGCCACCGAGTGAAAACACAACGTCTGGTTGCAACGTTTTCCCACCAATTTCTTATATGAAGTTTTTCACTAACTGGTATTTATAATGACAAATTTAGTAATTATTTCAATGATCGATGACTTTCCGGATGCTGTCAAAGAGTCATATGCTGCCTGTGCTGCCTGATACAATCTACACGTCTTTGTATTCACTGAGATAATTTAAAAAGGTATCTTATTTTTCATTATTATATGGCAAAATGTCATTTTCATTACATAGGCCCAAAGGCCTCCCCAAAGGCTCTGCAACCGACCTGGCTATCGGACCACCTTATGCATGTGTTTACAGGTATAAACACCTTTATCGACTGCCTATCGGTGCCTGTGCTTGTGGTCTCGGGTTCGATTCCCAGGCCGGATCAAATATTTGTATGATCTACAAATATTTGTTTCGCTATTTTATATGTATAATATGTATACGTGTACGAATAAAAAATATATAAGTATTCTATAAATCAGTCAAGTCATCATAGTACAAGCTCTGCTTAGTTTGAAACTACTATGGCGTTGTGTCAGATGTCTGATATATTTATTATTATATATTATTATACGTAAATTGTGTTCTTTGTGTTTCCTGAATGTTTGTAAAGTTCCAGACGGCTCTTGATGTATTCCTAGTACTGGAATTGTCTTCTATAGAAATAGATGTTACATAAGTTATTATACGTAAAGGTGGTTCTATGCGGTGTATTTAAAAACATTTGTAGCAGTCATGAGAAATGCCGACCGAGTGAGAGAGTGAGTTGAGAGTGGCAACACTGATAC
Source organism: Hypercompe scribonia (assembly GCA_949316085.1). NCBI lineage: Eukaryota > Metazoa > Arthropoda > Insecta > Lepidoptera > Erebidae > Hypercompe > Hypercompe scribonia. Next base: position 9,525,203 of record OX438997.1, read on the forward strand.
CTGTACGTTGTCTGCATAATATAAAAATTATAAAAGTTGAATTACTGTGTAAATTCTGTGAAAAAGTAGTGAAAACAGGTGTGAACATTGTTCGGGCTGGAAGATATTGTTGGTGTCAACTGTGTAACAGTGCGAAAGTAAAGAGACGAATATTAGCAGTATACGACTTAAAACAAAGAATGAGTTTTAGAACACCAGAGAAGTACTTTCATTCATTAATAACCCAAATATAATTCCAAAAGGGATTTTGTTTGAAGCTATCATTTGTCTAAAAACTGGAATTCATTTTATTACATAGACGTTATGAAAAAAAATTTTAAATTGTCCGACCACTAGCGACACAGCGGCAAGTGGCAAAACTAAACTCAGGATACAGATACCATAGACAGAATAGATCTCTTGACATTTGTCTATGCAGGTTGGATGCAGTCGGGTAACTTTGGCCAATTGGTAACGTCATCTGTCAAAAATAGTACAACCATAGTTACTAAATAATACCAGTGTAAAAAAATATATTTAATTTGGTACTTAATTTAATTAAGTTTCGTAACACGCAAAACATGGATGATCAATTTCAACCCTTATTCAACAAAATGAAAATTGAAATGCAGAACCAAACCGAGTCTATAACCAATACTATAATGGACAGAATGGATGAGAAATTAAAACCAATACTAGAAGAAAATAGAAATTTGAAGATACAGATACAAAAATTGGAAAATAAAATTGAATATTTGGAAAGAGACAAGAAAAGCAACAACATAATAATATATGGATTGAAGGAGGGCGAAAAATCAACAACAGAACTGATCAATTATACGAAGCAAAAATTCCAAGAGGAATTAGATATTACCTTGGGAGATTATGACATCAACAGAATATATCGCATTGGAAAAATAACAAACAAAGGAAAGCCGAGGCCTACGCTTTTATCTTTTACTAATGGTTGGAAAAAGAGCGAAATAATTAAGAACAAGAAAAAATCGAAGGTTTTATATATTGCTGATGACTACTCCAAAGAAACTCTGGAAAAAAGGAAGGCTTTACTACCAAAACTAAAAGAAGAGCGAAACAAAGGGAATATTGCCTACTTAAAATATGATGAACTTATAATCAAAGAGAATTCAACTGCCAATGAAAAAAGAAAAAGGGAACTTTCGGTCTCTCCGTACGCAAACTCCCAACCCAGAAAGCAACAGGTAACGTCATTCCCACCCAAGAAGAACAGAACTAATGCATTTGAATTGATGAGAGGTCGCTCTAACTCTCTCACCATACACCCGTCAGGAAAAGAACAATAACAACTAGTTATCGGCGAACGGAAACAAAAACCAAAAAATGGATCAAACTATACAACAAAAAACAAACTTCCCCCAAGCCGGCTGGTCCCCGTGGGGGAAAACGACCAAGACCCTCTAAAGAAAAATAGAAAAACAAAAACAATAGATTTACATATAGCAACATTCAATACAAGATCACTAAGGACACCGGAGAGACTTCAAGAGCTTGAAATGGCCATATCAGAATTAAAATGGGACATAATCGGAATAAGCGAAATGAGAAGATACGGAGAATCAATAAATGACTATGGAAACTACATTCTACACTACATAGGCGAGACTCCGGGACTATATGGAGTGGGCTTCTTAATTAAGAAGGAACTAGCTAGTAGGATTATTGAAATTAGAGGAATCACTGAAAGAATAGCTATAATTAATATAACATTGCCTATCAACAAAGAAGAAGAATGGTCTATCATTCAAGCATATTCGCCACCGGAATCGAGTAACAAAGAAGATATAGCAAAAATTGAAAAATTTTACCTTGACTTACAAGAAACGATTCAAAATGCCCATAAACAGATCATAGTGATGGGAGACTTTAATGGTCAGATAGGGATTTGTGAAAACCCAGGTGAAGAATACACAATAGGCAAACACGGGCGTGGTAAAGGAACTAAGAATGGCGCGAGGCTAATTTCATTTGCTCTAAAAAATAAACTAAGTATTCTCAATAGTTTCTTTAAGAAAAAGGTAATCAAGAAATGGACATGGATCTCTCCAAATGGTGCCTACAAAAACGAAATAGATTTTATTTTGTCGAATAACATCAAAAAGTTTAAAAACGTATCTGTGGTACAAAACCTGAATTTCAATTCAGACCACAGAATGGTTCGTGCTACATTGACAGGCAAGCGTATACAAAAGAACAGGAGATGGCAAAATGATAGTTCGGCCCTGGTGTGTACTGGGAATAGCGACATGCTAAAAAACAACTTAAAAACGTTGATAGGAATACTCAAAGAAAAATCCACGCCTATTGAAGAAAAATACGAAAAGTTTGTAAATGTACTTAAAACAGAAACTAGGAAAGTAAATAAAAAAAAAAAAATAATATCTGTAGAAACCCAACAGCTACTTGAAGAAAGGAGAAAATTGCTGCAATCAAAGAAAAATAATCGAGAAAATAGAAGCAAGATAGCAGAAGTCAGTAAAAAGATAAATGAAAACATAAGGAAAGATAGGAAAATCAAAAGACAGCAAACACTTGAAAAACATATAAGAAGAACTGGTGGAGTAAAAACGGCGATTAAAGAGTTAAAGGACAAGAAAGAATGGATGCTAACAGTAAAAACTAAACATAAGAAACATAGTAAAAGACCTGAAATAATTAAGGTGGCAACAGAGTATTATAGAGAATTATATAAAAGCAAGAATCCAACATTAGCTACAGAGGAACCATATACATTAAATTCTGAACCTATACCAGAAATATTGGAAAAAGAAACTGTTAAAGCTATAAACACACAGAAAGCGGACAAAACACCTGGATCCGATCAAATAACCAACGAATTGCTCAAATCGACTTTATCAATAATTGCTTCGATGTTGACAGACTTGTTTAATGAAATTATTGAAACCGAAAGCATTCCACAAGACTGGACCAAATCAACAATAATTTTGTTACACAAGAAGGGAGATAAGGAGGAAATTGGTAACTATCGCCCTATCAGTCTAATGTCCAACATTTACAAAGTCTTTTCAAAAATCATTTTGTCTAGAATTGCCACAGTACTCGACGAAAACCAGCCAAGAGAACAAGCCGGTTTCCGAAGTAAATTTTCAACCATAGACCACATCCACGTTCTCAGACAAATTCTACAAAAATACAATGAGTATAATAAAATCTACTTCTTAGGCTTCGTAGACTATAACAAGGCTTTCGACTCCCTAGAACACAGATACATCTGGGAAGCTCTGCGAGGTCAAAATGTACAGGACAGATACATAAGAATCTTAAAGAATATATACTCAAAGACCACAGCACATGTCAGACTGGAGAAATCAGGTGAGGAATTCTCAATAGAGCGAGGAGTTCGTCAAGGCGACCCTATCTCACCTAAATTATTCTCGGCAGTTCTGGAGATGATAATTAGGAACCTAGAATGGAAAGAACAAGGGATCAATATAAACGGTGAAAAACTAAGTCATCTACGTTTTGCAGATGATCTGATACTGTTCTCTGAATGTCCTAGAGTGTTACAACAAATGCTACAACAATTAGCTGACCAGAGCGCAGTAGCAGGACTAACAATGAACATCGCGAAAACAAAAATTATGACTAACTCTTCAGAGACACAAAAGATTATAGTAAACATGCAGGAGGTAGAATACGTGGATGAATACATTTACCTGGGACAGTTAATATCACCTACGGGAACCATGCATAAGGAAGTCGATAGAAGGATAGCCAATACGTGGAAGAGATATTGGTCATTAAGTGAAGTTATGAAAGATAGGGATATGCCAATTAAAGCAAAAAGAAAAGTCTACAATATGTGCATTCTGCCATGTTTAACATACGGCTGTCAAACATGGGCATTAACAGAAACTTTAACAAATAAAATAAATGTCTGCCAAAATAGTATAGAGAGGAGTGTTATTGGTGCCAAGCGAAAAGATAAAGTTAGACTAACAGAAATTAAAAACAAAACAAAATTCACACAGGCAAACTCAATATGTCGAACACTGAAATGGCGATGGACAGGTCACATGTTAAGGGAAAAACAAGAGAAATGGACAAAAATTATAACAGAATGGTACCCCAGAGATGGTAAAAGAAGCAAAGGGCGACAAACTAAAAGATGGGAGGATGACATCAAAAAGGTGACTGGTCCAGAATGGATCCGAGTAGCAAAAGATAGGGAGAAATGGAAATCTTTAGAGGAGGCCTATGTCGAAAGACAAGCTGTTTTTGAACCGAACGCCGATATACGAAGATATGTATAAGTAAGATAATATTTATTAGAATATAGGTTTAATTGATGTCAATGTTTGTAAGTTTAAACAGCAATAAAGGCTAATTTTATTTTATTTTATTTTATTTTATTTTATTTCTTGGCGGTAGCTAGCGATACCTAATTTGTCTATTCTCGCGTTTCGATGACCCACTTCTGAGTAATGAATTTCTTCGCGTGTTGTAATAAAGCCACTACGTCGTAATTAGTGGTTGTATATGAAGTGGTTACCAGATTGTACTGTTGTCATGTACCCATCTTTCCACGTACTTACATACGTTCAAATAGCATCAATACTTTACAACCATTGCGACCTGCGATAAGGATGAGTATATAATCTGACACACAATAGCCACCGAGTGAAAACACAACGTCTGGTTGCAACGTTTTCCCACCAATTTCTTATATGAAGTTTTTCACTAACTGGTATTTATAATGACAAATTTAGTAATTATTTCAATGATCGATGACTTTCCGGATGCTGTCAAAGAGTCATATGCTGCCTGTGCTGCCTGATACAATCTACACGTCTTTGTATTCACTGAGATAATTTAAAAAGGTATCTTATTTTTCATTATTATATGGCAAAATGTCATTTTCATTACATAGGCCCAAAGGCCTCCCCAAAGGCTCTGCAACCGACCTGGCTATCGGACCACCTTATGCATGTGTTTACAGGTATAAACACCTTTATCGACTGCCTATCGGTGCCTGTGCTTGTGGTCTCGGGTTCGATTCCCAGGCCGGATCAAATATTTGTATGATCTACAAATATTTGTTTCGCTATTTTATATGTATAATATGTATACGTGTACGAATAAAAAATATATAAGTATTCTATAAATCAGTCAAGTCATCATAGTACAAGCTCTGCTTAGTTTGAAACTACTATGGCGTTGTGTCAGATGTCTGATATATTTATTATTATATATTATTATACGTAAATTGTGTTCTTTGTGTTTCCTGAATGTTTGTAAAGTTCCAGACGGCTCTTGATGTATTCCTAGTACTGGAATTGTCTTCTATAGAAATAGATGTTACATAAGTTATTATACGTAAAGGTGGTTCTATGCGGTGTATTTAAAAACATTTGTAGCAGTCATGAGAAATGCCGACCGAAGGGAAAACTTAAAACTGTATTTATGTGCATAACAATAGCTACTTCGCCCGCTACAAAGCTTTGATCGACCCGAGACCGTAACCAACCGCCCATTCAGAGAGTGCCATGTACAGGTGAGCCAAGGATTCGTTAACATTTCACCCTAACATGCTGCGCAAAACATGTTACAGGATTTCTCTGGACCGATGCTACTGGAACTTGCTGGCTACAATTGTAACACACCATGTGTTTCAATTGTAACCAGCAAGTCAACAAGATTAGATAACTTGTAGTAAGCAATACACACACATGACGTTCACAGCAGCGCTACACTTGCAGAGCGAGTCTTGTTTTCAATTTTATTATCAAACTACCCTCCATCCATGCATTGAAATCAAATAATTACTTTGTGTAATTATGGGCTTTCTTTTGTGAAGTTAGAAACAGATTATATGATTACTAAAAAGGGTTGAACAAGAACGCAGACAATGCCCGCTGTCCACACGAATCACTTTTTCTCAAACATCACAACTTCAGGCATGAGGCAGCGAATAGAGGAATGATAAAATTACTGTGACACAGGCTGTTGCTCCGTTTTAACAAGTTTGTATTAAGGGTTTTATTATTATTTTTAGTGTGTATCGTTTTTAAATTATCCATGTTTTCTTTTATATGATAAGAAATATTGTTGTAATTTATTTTTTCATATTCTTCTAAGTTATTGTGTCTCTCAAGAATATTGGTAGCTAGTTGATAAGATTTGGGATTGCATATTGTAGTGTCCTTTTACTATGTAGATTGTTATATTTAGGGAGTAATAACTTTGAGTTTGTAATGCTACGTGTCTTAATTTCGCTGTTATCAATTATTTTAGTTGTTTTGAGATTTTTGTTAAAAAAATCTTTTAAAACATACCTAAAATACACAGTATAAATATAGTTCATGGAAAGCGCTCAGAAACGATGACGCAAGTTCCAAGACTTTTGCTCACTCAAAAATGCTCGATGCGCCTAAAGAAGTGTTCACTCCAAAAACCATAAAGTTTTCCCTGACTATAAATAATTTTGTATCGTTATAAAGGTAAATGAACACTTTAATTATATTTGTATGGCACCAGCTTTGTATTTATAATACGTTGCCGAAGTACTTCGTATCTCAGTATTAAGGAGTCGGCTAGTAATAAAGTGTCTTCACTACATCAATGATTTATCTAATTGCTAACACCACTGCCCACGATTCAAGTGCCACCAGGCCGTTTAGAAATAAGTGTATATATTTAATGTTAACTAATAATTATAGCGAACTGTGTATCTCCAAACATATATCTCATGTAACGCGTATATCTATTATTATCATTAAAACCATGTGACTATTTTATTTTCTACTTTTTGTGTTTCTCCTGAGGGTTCGAACTGATAACAGACTCAAAAAAGGAAATACATAAAATTCAGCAAGAGTTTTTTTTATATATTATGTTAAAATTAATATATAAAACACATTATTTATGCCAGACACAATTCATGATTCGTTTCTTTATAATTGAGTTTCAGGATGTTATGCACTTATTTTGGCCATCAACGGATTCAAAGCACAGGGCGTTCTCTTCCAGACAACCTACGAATCGTTAGTACGTAGTGTAGTTATGAGTACATTGTCCGTGTGGTGACAGATTGAGAATACGTAGTGTTACCACCCCTATTCATCCCGTGGGTGTTGTAAAAGGCGACTAGGGAACAAAGTATGCAAGACAACATCATTACAAAGAGAAGGTAAACTTGAAACAAACCCTATTCCAACCCGTCTGGCCAGCATGATATAGTAGGCCAAAACCTACTTGCTAAGGAGAGGTCAATGTCTAGCAGTGGACTGTGAAAGGCTGTTGACGATGATGATGATGTAGTTATGAGAACTGCGAATAAGTTCCTTATTTTACGATAGTTTTTTTATGGAAGCCTGCTAAAGTGACTATTATGCCTGATGGAAAGCATGAATAGAATCCAAGAGTGGTGGTCACTATACTCATTGCGGATGCCGAATGTGACATGTACCATACTATATTTGGACGAGTTATCTTTACTTTTAGTAACACAATACGGCTGAACTTCGACTTCTTACGTGGAGAAACTGCCATCAGACAGACTTCCATGGTGGTGATGTGAAATATCTTTTTTCGGCTTTAAATGTCAATTAAAAATTATTGTTAATGTCATATTGTGATATAAATGTGGTGGCAGGCGAAATAAATAAATAAGCGTGCATAAGTTTGTGACTTGCCAGACACGATGAATTCGCCAGAGTAAGGATCCTCTCTAATCAACAAGATAAATATGGAAATCAGAACACACCAGTACCAAAACTAATATTCCATTCATAATGAAATAAATATATGTTAAATTATTTTCCTTTTAAAAGGGTAAAAGAGTTCTAGGGCTAATGATGAGGCTTTAATGGCTAATGACTTTAACTGTTAAACCAGAGGCTGGATTCAATTGCCGCCCAGGACAAATCATTGTATGATAAGCACGATTATTTGTTCTATGTCCGAGTGTAATTTATCTACGGCTATGTTCATACGTCTTTTGAAATATTTAAGGTTTTAACTAATTTAGGATCAGATTGCGGTGTAAAGTTATAATTGTTATTCAAATGTAAACCTTTTATTCATAACCTGGAGCTATCACGAATCTCTCATGAATTTCTTGACTGCATTAGATTTTGACTATCTGCTACGTTTAGAATTACAGCAACCAATGACTCCAATCAAAAAAATTATCACTGACTTCATGATCAGCGTGACCACTTCCTCCTCCAGCGCTACTTACATCTGAAGCTTTTTTAGTTTTCGTTGTACTTTCATCATCATAATAATAAATGAATGAGACGAGTGGCAATTTCGATCTTGGTCGTTTGCTCTTCTTAGGAGTCAAGGGTTTAAAGCCGTCCGGATATCTGCGTTTACGATCTTCAAGTGATTTAGGACAATGTTTATTTTTATGTCGAAGTTTCTTATTCCTACGATGACGTGTCTGATGACTAAGACGTCTAGGCTTTCCACGTCTAGGATGACCAGGCTTGCCATGGTTATGATGATTACAATTTTCATGAGGATCAGACAACCAACGGCCTTTTGCACCGGGACGACGGCTAGGCTTCCTGTCGTAACCTCCAAAGTGAAAACGTTTAGGATGTCCTCTCTTTCCACGATCAGATCTGTCGTAACTTCTGGAATGTTCACCGACACCAACACCCACGGCTATAGAAATTATTAAAAAAGCTTCATATTAGTAAGCACATCACGGAGAGATTCTATAATTCTAAAACCATACTGCACCTAAAATAAGGGAAAGAAAAACTTGAAGCAAACCCTATACCAACAGTCTGACCAATGTGGTACATATATTAGATCAAAATCTTCTTTCTAAGGAGAGGCCGAGTGGCCTATGTCCAGCGGTGGACTGTTGAAGGCTGTTGATAACTTAAAATAAGAAAAATCGTTTTACCTAGACAACAGACGGTGACATAAATTCTAGAGAGGGTTCCCAATTTAAGAGCACCGCCTTCAACTCCGAGTCAATGGTCATATAACTCCTACTTTGAGACGAAACGAGGATATTACCGTCTGGGCTATCCACCAGCCGTTCATTAATGAGTATTCAGTAAGATATAACGTCAGATACATGATTAGTTTGCTGATAATTATTTAGTCGACATTTTATGATCAAATTCTGGCCCTCTACAGTAGAGGTAGCAGATAGAGTAGTAGGTAGAGTAAGTCAGTTGTTCTAGACTGGGGTGTAATCGTATTATAATTATATTGTTTTTTTCTTTTTTTTTTCGATATTTAGAGCCTGTCAAAGTGACTCTACTCTGCCTGATGGAAAGCATGAATAGAATCCAAGAGTTGTGGTCACCATACTCATTGCAAATGCAGACAATGCAGTATAGTGACTCACACTATGGCGGCCTTGTGAGATGCTTTTTCACACTCCACTTGGGGACGTAAAAGGCATGACAGTCACCGAAACAGTGTAAGGCTTACACAGTTACCACGATAACTGTCACCCCTGCATCAATGGGCCTCCGGTTTCACACTCACCAACGAAACACGACAACACGGGTGCTGGCGCTTTAGGTTGGTCTTCTGTGCGAGGGAAGTACTGCCCCAGTCGAGCCGGCCCGCTCGTGCTGAAATTAGCGTGGCTCTACTACCTAGGAAATTCTGTTTATCAGCAGATAGAATACCATAGTATAGGATCTACTTAGTTTGGGATTAGACGGTCGTGTGTGAGATATATGAGGTTTTTATATTACAATTTTCAACATTACGATTTGAAATAATTATTGGTAAGCAGTCCATCAAATTTGAGATATCTAACTGCAGATTTTTTACCTTTTGTTATAATAGGTGTTCGTCTTCGTCCATCTTTTAAAATAATTTCTATATCCTGTGGAAGAGCGTGATCCAGATCCGCCTCAGTATCTGCAGTAGACAGGATTGCTATCAGCAACGTGCCAATATTAGCTCTTAATATCTAGAAAATAATATATATCTAATTAATATTACCTACTATTCATATCTTCAAGGTACTTACAAAAAGAAGGAGGTAGTATGTTCGGTTGTATATATTGTCTTATTGTTGATGACGATACAATGTTGCCCTGTAGGTATGAACCAGCAGGGCGACATTGTCTATGCGGTAGATCGAGTTCACATTCACCATTTTCGTCTATTCTCCTTATAAGCTTCCTCTACTGTTTTACACTTAGGAGATGTCTCTTCTCCCCACTTCGAGACGAAATGAATATGACAAATATTAAAATATCATTTAAGCAAACGACACTTCTTGTGACCAGCCTCTCGTTACTAGCATATTGTCAGGAAAATGCTGCCTGTCTTCTAGAAACGCTATCAGTAAGGAGAGATATGGCAGATTTTTTCACGATTTTGTGTAGATATGGTATACGTAAATAGATGTGTTGAGGGCTTGTGCACCCCGGCCAAGTTTTGTTTTCTTGAAAGAATACCAAATATACATCTGGGACTGTTATATGAATCTGAAACAGTATGGTGTATACCCTGAATATCCTCTATTGTATCCTGCTTGGTTTGTTCAAGGTATGGTTGGAAATTACAGATTTGAAGAGAAAAGGGAGGTGGAACTAGCCATTAATTTAAAATGATCCAAGGAAAAATACAAAATCCGGAGCTCTTGGAATCGAAAGATGGTATGTTTTTGTCAGTGCCAAACGCTAGCACGAACCTGCTGCAACAAGCACCACTCACCTGATGGCCTCATACTCACTGAATGAATTCGCTCAAATCGCTTACTGCGTTATGTCCAGGTAGTAATAATAATAAATAAATAAATATTTCAGACATTTGACACACAACGTTATCTAGTTTCAAACTAAGCAGAGCTTGTACTATGATAACTAGACTGACTGATAGAATACTTATATACTTTTTTTTTGGAAATACATACATATTATACATAAAAACACCCAACTTTGAAACAAATATTTGCAGATCATACAAACATTTGGTCCGACCCGGGAATCGAACCTGAGATCTCAAGCACAGCAGTCGCATTCACTACCACTGCGTCACCGAGGCAATTAATGTTATTGTTTACTACACTATTGCATTTGTTAATGGCCCGTAACAATAGTTGAGTGTGTGTCAGTAAATAAATAAAAATAAAACACATTATACGGGGACGGTATGAAAATATTCGTTGGTTTGTACACGCTTTAAAAACTCAAAAAGTTCTGCACCGATAAAGCTAAAACAACACGATATAAAACAGCCTTCAAAGGCTGTTTTTGACTATTTTTTGCGTGAATTTTATTTCTCATATCCCACCAATGCAACCGCAATGTACCACAATGAAGTGTAGCAGGATACAGTTTATTTTAAAATATATATTGTCAAATGTTATAATACATTTACCCACCTTACAGAACATGTTAAAACATGGCGTGAAGTGGTCTCTTGTGGCACATTTCATTGACCATTATGTATTTAATTAAAGTTTATAGCTGCATTACAATGAGTGTTTGATAATAGAAATATTTATATTCTTAAGTGCATATGTGACGGTGCATATTATTGAACACGTGTAGTTCACCCATAAGCTGTAATGTAGGTATACTCGTAACAAGCTATTGTTGAGTTTACTGTTCCTAGTGGTGATATTACAGAATCGTCAACTGTTTTTAGTTACAGAAGTACGTACTTCTGTAGAGTCTGGGAGGAGCTTATGCCCAGGAGCTTTGCTGGACATAAGCTCCTCCCTAGAATAGAGGTTTATGTCTACTACGCAGACCAGACGGATTGGTATAGGTTTCGTGTCAAGTTTTCCATTTCTTTGAAGTGCAGGTGTCTTACGAAGTTTGCTGCCTTATTCGGCTCTTATGTCCACGGGATGAATAGAGCTGGAGACATTTATTTATATACAACTTTATGCACAAATACATGCATCGGCGGACTTAATGCCTAAGGTATTTTCTGCCAGTCAACCGATTGGGCGATGCAGAGTACACTTAAGGATAAGAAGTAATTGAAGAAGATTCAGTATATAAGACTAGTTTAACCATAAATAAGCAAATATACGCGCATAAACACATACATATATAACACACATACATGTATAATACACATACATATAACTCATACATATCCGTGCATACATATCACTATAAGATATAATAATACCAGGTGATGAACTAAGACGTTGCCAATTGGGTAGATGACTGTATCGTAAATAAATACCAATGTCCACTTCATTAAAACTAATATCGCAAAACATCTCGGAAAATACAATTAACAAAGCTTTTTATTATTATTACAAATTTCAATCAAATATACAGTGAAATATATTGTTCAATTGAGTAGTCTAAAACAGTGACGTCACAATTTGGTATTAAGTACATTTTTTATACAAAATTGTCGTTTTGACAGATGATAAAAAGTAACTAATTTGACCAAGGTGTCATCTAGCCTATTGTTATTCTTAATTGTTTACCACACGGATGACTTTATAACCAGTATTTGAAAATTGTCTACCGCGTGCTTACCCTGATAAATATTTACAATAAACTGTTACTGTAATATTAATGTTACAGTATAGTATATTTACAGTAATTTTGATTGTTTTTTCCTCAAGAGGATTAGACAACTTGTAGTAAGCTATAACCATGGTCTAAGTACACATGTTTACATTCACAGCAGCACTACACTTACAGAGCGAGTCTTGTTTTCAATTTTATTATCAAACTGATGCAGGGGTGACAGTTATCGTGGTAACTGTGTAAGCCTTACACTGTCACGATGACTATCATGCCTTTTACGTCCCCAAGCGGGGTGTGAAAAAGCATCTCACAAGGCCGCCATAGTGTGGGTCACCACACTGCATTGTCTGCATTTGCAATGAGTATGGTGACCACAACTCTTGGATTCAATTCATGCTTTCCATCAAGCAGAGTAGTCACTTTGGCAGGCTCTTAATATAAAAAAAAAACTACCCTCTATTCAAGCATTGAAAGAGATTACATGATTACTAAAAAGGGTTTTATAAAGAAAAATATTTAACTAGTAATATAGGGTGGGCCAAGAATTCATTGACATTTGAATCTCACATCCCGCACAAACATATTACGGGAGTTCTTGGGACCGATGCTACTGGAATTTACTGGCTTCAATCGTAACACATGATTTCAACAAGATGGAGTCCCTTACTATACATGCAATGAGTTCCTGCCGGTGGTCAAAGACAAGACGGAAAAGCTAATTACCGGATGAGATGACATTCCATGGCCATCCAGAAGTCCAAATCTATCCCCAGGAGACTTCTTTTTATAGGGTTATTTGAAGAATCGTGTCTACATCATTAAACCAAATACACTACTTCAACAAAAAAAAATTAGCGAAGGGATGGCGGCGATTTCGCTCGAAAATTTCGGTGCTCGCTTAGAAGAGTATAAACGTCAAAACGTTGGTCATTTAGATGATGTACTCATAATTTAAAAAACATAAATACCAACTAATTACCTTTCCTGTAAATAAACAATTTTCATAATATATGAAATGGTGTTTTTTATACGATTTTTTCAAATACTATCTATTTCGTATCCCACCTTTCAGTACGGGCTCTGTAGATCTCTCTGTCAGTCAGTCTTATTTGATCGCAAATTAGAACCCCAACAATCATGGGCGCCGGCAGGGGATGCCAGTGAGTACATGTGAACTCCCTGTCAGAAAAGAAAATACATAGCAAAAATACATAATTTTTCCTTGACTACACCAACGAGTGAGTAATGTTACCCGAGAGGTAGTACAATGTGCCTTTGAAATTTTTATTACCTCTCGTCCAATTGATTTCTTCACGAAGGGCATCAACAAACGGCCACGGTGTTGACAAAAATGTATAGATTGTATGTGTGATTGATCTGGTAATGTGATTCATCAACAACAGCGAAGCGAGCGTGAGCCTGGTCAGTTTTCTGGCTCTCACTCAGTGACATGGTTGCGGCCATGATACGGAGCGTGAGCGCGTGGAACTCCGCTGTCTCTTTCTGCGAGCAAGTTATGCTTGCGAAAAAGATGGCGGAGCGGCACCGGTAGAGGTTCAGAACTCTTCCGCTCCGCCAGGCCTTGGAACGGGCCAGGTACCGCAGAAGACTCAGGCGCCGGAGATCGTTAAACGATCTCCGTCTTCCATAAGCACAGGCCTGAGGGTGGCAGGTGAGGCCATCTGTCACTCTAGCACAAGCAGGTCGGGGTGGCGATGGGAGTGCTATGGACCGCGCTCACCTTTTTGGCTTCTGGAAAAAAAGAAAAGAGAATATGGAAAAAAAGGTCCCTTTTCTGGAATATTGTTCTTGATATTTTTGGCTTAGCACCGACTTCAAATAGAGTTTAAGAACCTAGCACAAACTATAATAATATTTTATTTAATATAGAGGTAATTAGATTAAAACAAGAATTGTCACACAGCCATTTCGTAAATAAGTCATAAAAACTTATAAACGCATTTAGCTTGATTCTTCGGTAAGATAATTTAATATTTGCACGTTTAGGTGTAGAATTTTATTGAGAATAGCTACATTACAGTTATTACTTAACATTTTGATTTAAATAGTTAGAAAAACTCGAGCATATTTGAACAAATAAATGATTCAATTTTATTTTCACTTTTTAGTGTTTCCAAGCAGGTGATTCTGCTTGTTTTTGTTTTTGAAATCGGTTCAATTTTTTTCATAAAAAATATTTATGATAAATTTTAAATAATGATTGTTGATAAATATGAACTAAAATGGAGACTGCGTAAAGGTTTATTCCCCATTTGATTTAAGGATAATCACATTAGGCTCTAAGGGAAGGTTCCGTCAACACAATAACCCTAGAGCCAGGACTGAGTTTGCTGAATGAGGGTCTCTCCCAAGGAGTGGCAACCACGGTCTTGAGCAATCCGCATCCATCCACTGCCAGCCGGTTTCTTCAAGTCATCGGTCCATCGCGCCACAGGGCGCCCTATATTACGTTTGCCCAATCGTGGTCTCCACTCAAGCACACTTTGGCTCCAGCGACCATCGGTTCGTCTGGAGACATGACCGGCACACTTCCACTTCAGCTTACTGAGTCTCCGTGCGATGTCAGTTACTCCAGTTCTCTATCGAATAACCTTGTTACTCGAGTTTGAACTTAATATGACTTTTTGTCAAAAAGGCTGCCAAAATGTTAAGTTTCGTAAAGGGAAGTGCTAAAGATTTCAAATGTACTGCATGAGAATGAAATACTTGTGTGTAGTTAGAATTCGTTCACACACGACACATAGAGTCAATTCATAGAGCGTTCGTGAGACATCTAGCATTTGTATGAGCGCTGGATCTATTTTAGATTGAATTCTGCAAAATAGGAGAATAATGCTGGATATATTGTTCTTAAGAAACGTGGTACAGGGACACGGGCTGCTAGAGCGTATAGGAATCTGCGTACTTAGATCAAACGTTAGAATTTAACTTTCTGTTCTTCAGCACACCGACATACCGAACCAACTTGGGTGCACAAGTTCCTATAGCGAGACAAACTGCAACGTACAATCACTGCTGGAGGAGACTTGGCCTTGATATCCTGCACGACCATTTTATTCAGTTTAAACAGAAAATTATCGATGTACTTATTTAATATAACTTGCATAATATAGTAGTGTATTCTCAGAAGCTTTTTAAATTTAAATTATATTACCATTGTTACAGACTTTTCGACTTTAGTTTTATTGTATTTCTGAAAATTTTAACATAATATAATCAAATCTTTTAATCTCGTAATTAAATGTATAATTCTTTTTTATTTTATTGTAAAGTTAAATGGCCAATTTTTACTTTTTATAATAAATTATGTTGCCATGTGCGAATGTTGCGTATATTAGAGGAGCACGTGTACAAAGTCATATATAATTCATGTACGACAATGTTTATATTTACTCAGTATGTCTCAATAAATAAATAAATCTAATCGAGGTAGCTCTATTGAAGTCATCCAAGCATTTGAAGAAATAAAATATGAAATCTGAAGTACGTATATTAAATGGGAAAGGTACGAAATTAAGGCAAAAACACCGGTTCTTTAACACCACAGCGTCACTCGGTGTCACATGAAAAACAATAATTTTTCCGATTTCGATAAAATTTATTATTTTTTTTCCTCAAAACCCCTTCACGTCGTCTAGTTCTACGAACTGGGTCGCGTCATCCGGCTAATTGTAATCAACACGTTTAAGGTCTTTTTGGTAGGTACCTACCGAACATCAGATACTACTGTGCGGCAAAATAACTCAAAAGTCAAGGATGCAAAGTAGCAGACAGGCGAAAATATAATAACAACATCCTTACATCAGCTGGTTGAAGGTGTGGACGCTTTTACATTGATTTATAATACAAATCCTTCATTTCTATACCAATTTGTTTATTTGGTTGAACGCGTTAATCTAAGGAACTGCTGGTCCAATTCGAAAACCTGTTTCAGTGGCAGATAGCCACATTCAGTAAAAATTTGTTAAAATGTGTTTGCTTATTTTAACCTCATTTTCTCGCGCTTCACTAACGAGGAAGTAGATTTATGATATTTCCAATACTTAGTTGATTAATTTCGTTGAGAGTTCGAAGGCGGTTTAATTTTCCTGAACCTTCCCGAGTGACGTGAATTTTATGTATTCGTGGGTCATTACTGTTGATCGTAGTATATAGGAGTTACTGCAGTGGGCGTGTGGGAGAAATTAGTCATTACACTTCACAGGATTAGCAGTAACTCCATAGGTTAGTGTCATCAATAGCTTTTGAAACTGCACTTCTGGGTATAGGTCTCTCCTTAGCAAGCAGATTTTGGCCTACTATAACTGGGTAGATGACTGTATCGTAAATAAATACCAATGTCCACTTCATTAAAACAAATATCGTGAAACATCTCGGAAAATACAATTAACATAGCTTTTTATTATTATTACGAATTTCAATCAAATATACAGTGAAATATATTGTTCAATTGAGTGGTCTAAAACAGTGACGTCACAATTTGGTATTGAGTACATTTTTCATACAAAATTGTCGTGTTGACAGATGATAAAAAGTAACTAATTTGATTAAGGTGTCACCTAGCCTATTAGCTGGACAGGCGGGTGGATAGAGATTTTTCCAAGTTTTCTTTCTCTTCGCTGTGATGTTGTCCTAAGCATTTTGCTCGTTTAGCCGGTTCTTACGTCACCCACGGGATGAATAAGTGTTGTGACACTCCGTATTCTTAATCCGTCACCACATGACAAGTGTCATAAAAAATACATACAGTGAAAGATAGAACCTCCTAGGTCAGATAATATTTAAAACAGTACAAAATAATATACATAATATTTAGGACAGCTGACCCACAACGTCATCTAGTCCCAAATTAAGCAGAGTTTGTACTATGGGTTAGTACCCATAGACAACTGATATAAATATATATATTTTTTTTTGTAAATATATACATAGAAAACACTCAAACTCCGAAAAAAATATTTATAGGTCATACAATTCGATCTGACCCAGGAATCGAACCCGTGACCCTTAAGCACAGCAGTCGCACACGCTACTACTGCGCCACCGAGGCAGTCATTTGTTTGTACACAGTGTTTTTTTCACAAGTTATAATATATGTGACTTAAACTAGGCACATGTTTGAATAGTCTAAATAGTTTCCACAGTCGCATGGCGACTGTAAATGACGTCACATTAATAAATGTTTATTTCCTTATACCATTATTATTACTTACTTAATCTTAAAACATAACAGCGTCAACAGTAAATAACACATTAATTTGAACCATAAATTGTATTTGCGTCTTTGTAGGATTTAGTTTAGATATTGCGCACAAGATGGCAGGAACAGATCACTGCCCGAGGCGATACAATAAGAACACTAAGGAACACTGCACCAATCGGTGAACCGCATATAACCTGTAATCAATCAACCTATCGCCGTCCACAGTTTTTTTTTTTTAACGTGTGGAATCCCCCTCGGGCTGTCACCCCACCGGGGTTTACGCCGGGGTGGTGTGTCGGAGTCGGACCGACTAAAACCACACGGTGTGCCACTCTGCGCCTGAGATAGGAGGGATCCGGGAACAGCTGTTATTACGACATCCAGATCATCGCCGTCCACTGCTGAACGAAGGTCACCCCCATCGAACGCCAACCATCCCGGTCTTGGGCAATTCGCATCCATTCGCTGCCAGCCACCTTCTTCAAGTCGTCGGTCCATTACGCCGCAGGGTGCCCCACACTACGTTTGGACAAAAAAAATACACAAAAATAATAATATTAGATCACAAGAATGATTTTACAATATAGTGCTTAAAATATCACCGACGAACTTTAACATAACGTAACGTAACTTTTAAGGACTTCGGTACACGACACGACGTATACGACGTATACGATGTATACGATTAGATGTTACTAGTAAAATACTCATTAAATGGTACTAGAGGCATCTTATTCTCAACTAATATCGGTCAGTTTATTTAATCTCAAAAATGTCATTACATTCATAGCACTAAAATTAGGTGTATGGAATGCTAATAGCTTGTCAATCACTCGGAAGAGTTAAAAATATTTCTTAGAGCTCACCACATAGACGTTTGACTAATCTCGGTAACTCATTTCACATCCAAAAGCTACTTTAGGATACCTGGATACAATATGTACCACACTAACCACCCTAATAACAGGGTACATGGAGGATCTGCTGTACTCATCAGGTCAAACATCATGTACTACAAGACTATTGTAAAAACTACATCCAAGCAACAAACGTTGTAATAACGGACTGGATCAGTGACATTACAGTATCGGCCCTCTACTGTCCGCTGAGATTTAATATTAAGGAAACAAAGTTTAATGACTTCTTTCAATCCCTTGGAGACAGATTCATTGCAGGAGGTGACTATAATCCCAAGCACACGTTTTGGGGTTCTAGGTTTGTTCTACCCAGAGGGCGTGAACTCTTTAAATGCATCCAAACAAGAAATATGAACGTGATTTCGTCTGGTCAACCCACTTACTGGTCAACAGACAAAAGAAAAATCCCTAATGTTATCGATTTTTGTGTCAGCAAAGGAATCATAAATGTCAATATATCGTGTCGGAGTTGCTGGGATCTGTCCTCAGATCACTCTCCAATCATAGTAGAACTACATACTACCACCCAAGTACGTGCCAAAAAATGCGTTCTGCATAACAAAAAAACTAACTGGCCCCTATTTCGAGAGCTCATCGACAAAGCATTCCAGGAACCAGTTAGTCTATAAACCGAAAGCGAAATAACAGAAGCTGTTCTGTACTTTAAAAACAGTGTGCAGAATGCAGCCTGGTCTTCAACCCCACCACTACCACATAGAAGCACAGATAACTATGTAGCGAAACATATATTAGATAAAATAAAACATTAACATTTTATTTATTATTTTTATTTTCATTATCATCTTAAAACATTAACCGGAAATATATCCTGAAAGATAGTACGGTTGACATCTGTCGGGCTTGCCACCGTCCTGGAGAATCTATTAGGCATATTGTTTCCGGTTGTTCTCGTCTTGCTAACGGTGAGTATTTGCACAGACACAACCAAGTAGCCAGGATCGTACACCAACAACTTGCCCTTAAATACCAACTTATCAATTTCGAAGTACCTTACTACAGGTATGTGCCCGACCCAGTTCTCGAGAACGGTCGTGCTACGTTATATTGGGATCGATCTATTATCACAGATAGGACTATTGTTGCCAATAAGCCTGATATTGTGGTAGTAGATCGATTAGAGCGCCACGCAATGATTGTCGATATCGCCGTTCCTCATGACGAGAATCTCGTGAAAGTTGAAAAAGAAAAACAATTGAAGTATTTGGATCTGTCTCACGAGATTGCCGACATGTGGAATGTGGATTCGGTGATTATTGTTCCGATAATCATATGTGTTCATGGATTGATAGCGAAGAGCCTCGACCAACACCTTAAGAGGCTCGCGTTAGACGGTTGGATCAAGGGTCTGATGCAGAAGGCAGTCCTCCTTGACACGGCCCGTATTGTGAGGAGGTTCCTGTCTTTGGAGCCTTAACCACCGGTGTCTTGGTCCCTGTACCCGATGTCGGTGGTCTACTACTATTTTTTATATTTTTAAATGTGTATTTTTTGTTTTTTATATATATTTAAAAATGTAACAAATATGTGTATATCACGAAATAAAGAGAATAATAATATTTTATTTATTTCAAAAATAATTCAATACTAGATTACAACATTACAAGTAAATTGGCAATATTTTTACAAATCAGTGAATTTAGCATCCGCAATCGAACTAGGCAACGCCTGTATTTCGATTGTCAGTCTCAATTCGCTCTAATTATTTTACTACAATAATATCTTATGATTCTTTCTTTGATAGTTGTACTGTTTCAATATCAATACAATCCGATACCCATCCAGAATTGAATGTAAATGAATATTTTTTTCTTTTTCTTTTTCTTTTGTGTAATAAAAAGTTGTGAAATTGTGAAAATGTCCCCTTTTTTGAGTAATGTAAGTGATGAATTATGTAAGTGTTGTGAGGCTGATGTAGTGGTGTGTAAAGAGGGTGTGTATATGTGTAATGTTTATATAGATGGGTGATATAATACGTGTGATTTTAATTACTGTGTTATTGCTATTAGTATTTCTGTTTCTTCGTAGTCAAGTCTCTTCAAGTACTGACTCACCTTTACTTTGCATTGTTTTTTTGTCAGAGGATAAATGTTTAATGTTTTGTTTATTTTGTTATATAAATATGGTCCGAGAAATCCAATAAACCTTCTGCTAAATTTTGCTTTCCAACTGATCTGTGTCGTACATACTCTACATTTTTGGCGTTTCTCAAATAACTTTGGGTTGTAAGTTAGACCAGTATGTTGTTTAAGGATGATATTCAGGATAAACAATTGCCTGACTGTCAAAATCTCGCACGAGTGGTAAAGTATCGTGGTGGGAAAATAGATGGGCCTGAAATTACTTATCTTTAGAATTGCTCGCTGCGCGACCTCAATGCGCTTCATGGTGGATTTGCATGCACCTCCCCACGAAGATATACAGTAGGTAAGTATGGACTGACAGAGGGCGTAGTATATACACTTCATTAACTCAGGCTCAGCTACGTGCCGCAAGGTTTTGAATACGTAAATGAGTTTGCATACTCTAGCACATAGTAGTTTGATATGTTCTTTAAAGTTGAGGGCACTATCAATAGTAACACCTAAGTATCTGACAAATTGTACGCGTTCCAATGGTAAACATTCACAGACGACATCAGGGAAGCACTCATGTGATATAATTCTGTGATTGTTACTAAGCACAGTTACCCGCCTAATGCTGAAACAGATGTACTTAGTTTTTTCGACGTTTAGTGTTAATTTATTTCTCTGAAGCCATTCACTTGTGACATTGAATCCGCTCTGGGCAGCATCAAAGACCCCGTTCCATGTATCAGCAGCAAACATTAAGGCTGTATCATCCGCGAAGGAGATAATCTCACCAAGAGTGAGTTTAACATTCGTGAGCTCGTTGATGTAAACAAGAAACAGGGTAGGTCCAAGGATACTTCCCTGTGGAACACCGTGTGTCACAGGAAGAAAAGTACTTTTATATTGTCCCACCCTCACACATTGAACACGCCCGGATAAATAACTTTTGAAGAGTTCTAGTTCAGTGCCTCGAATTCCCAGTCCCTCAAGCTTATTCAATAAGATGGAAACAGAAACCGTATCAAATGCCTTTGCTAGATCCAAAAAGATACAGAGACATTTTTTCCCTTTATCCAAATTTGCACTGATAAAGTTTGTGAGCTTATTTACAGCTTGTTCAGTTGACCTTCCATGCCTGAAACCGTACTGATTTGTAGATAATATATTATTTTTTTCAAGATAATCGATTAGTCGAATATTTATTATCTTTTCTAAATTTTTGAGAGTGCTGGTAGGTTAGATATTGGTCGGTAGTTGTTGATAAGATTTCTTGGACAAACTTCTGACACTTTTAAAGAGTCGGGAAATATTCCTGACCTTAGGCTGTCATTAAATATTTTTGTTAGGGGTGGCACAAGAACACCAAGAATGAGGAAGCATTGGCAGCAAAGCAGAGACCCTGGTATGAAAAAACAACTCAATCACATCAACAGACAGCTGAAACACATTTTAAACAGGGATCGTAACGACGGATTTCATAACTATCTCGCTGGCCTGGATGCTATCGCTTCCTCAGATTATTCATTATGAAAAGCCACCAGAAGACTGAAACAGCCTGTTAGTGTTTCTCCTCCTATAAGAAAAACTGATGGTTCCTGGGCACGAACGAACCAAGAAAAAGCCGAAGCATTCTCGGAACATTCTCAAAAATCTTTATTCCTCATCCATATGAAGGCTCTCCAGAAGATGCCACAGAAATTACTGAATGTTTGAACACTCCTAAAAATACGGAGAAAATGCCCTTAAATTTACAAAGACCGAAGTTGCCCGAACCATAAAAAAATTTGACCCAAAAAAGTCACCAGGATACGACCTTATTACAAACCGGATATTATAGGAACTACCAGAATCTGGCATAACTTTTCTGACGTCATTATTTAACGCCATGACAAGACTACGGTTCTTTCCCCTGGAGTGGAAAGTTGCACAAATTATAGTAAAACACTGATTAAATGGTACTAGAGGCATCTTATTCTCAACTAATATCGGTCAATTTATTATCAGCTTTGAATTCAACACATTGTATTTTTAATAATAGTTTAAGCAAATATTTTTTTATGAGCTCTTAATAGAAACAGTTTCTTTACTTGAACAAAGCGCTTAGGTTTATAGTATATAAACACAGGAGCACTAATGTTTCACATTAAGTCCGAACGCAGTCACCGTGACGGCGATCGTCACGGTGCCTGCGTTCGGCGTTGCGATTGACCAAAAGTTCAGTGTGGGCCCCCAGAAAGTATCTTTATATTAATAAAGTCGATTTTTTATTAGTTAGCGCCTTATTGAATGACTGTGCCACTAGAGAATTTTTTCAGTGTCCTATAGAATACATTACTTACATTCTCGTCCCGAAGTAAGCAGTCTGCGACGTCTCCGTTTATTCCTGCAGCAGGCAGTGGCGCGTGTCCTGCACAAACTGGACACAGTAATCTTCCCAACTGAAATATTAAAGAACTATTTTACTTCTACTTAATGGATACTTCGTAATGTTGCCATTTGTGTGTTATGTTGTCCAACTCGTTAGTCTAATGCACTGTTTCCCATTTAGTGGTACGCGTACCCCCAGAGGTACGTGAGATTGCATCAAGGGGTACGCGAGCAATATCTTAATTAAAATATTAAATCCTTAAAATCAATACCTAATGATTATTTAATCCTTCTCTCCCGACTTCTTAAAGTTATTTGTGAACGAGTCATTTTCTAAATGTTAAATTAAATGTCACTTTTTACATAAGTGTTCGTGGAAACCTATTTTCAATAAACGCATTTTACTTTGACTTTGACTGATGAGTACGTAAGTTCGAGGTCTTTCTTGAAGTGGCACGTAGAATAAACTAATCGGGAACCACTGGTCTAATGGTTTGTGATCCTGATTGCTAAACCAGAGGTCGTGGGTTTGTGGGGCGCGTGTCATTCTTCCACAATTGTTTAAGTATGATTTGTTATACGCAGAGGCACTAACAGGTTCGATTTACACTCGGAGTAAATTTTAATAAATGTGTTATGACTATAATCATTTTCTTCTGTCTCTGGGTGTCATTTCTATATAATCAGCGACACGTTCCGGTTTTGCTCGGGTGCAATCGACGTTGCTCGCTCTACTTATGCGTTTTCTCAATTATCTGATATCTTCGAACAGATTGATTTTAATTATATGCTATGAAAGCAATTTTGGTATACATTAAATATTCAATATATCTAAAAAAATTTTACCGTCATAGCTGAAAAAACGTCCTTACTTTGATAGCGACGCCGAAAGCATGAATAAAATCCAAGGGTGATGGTCACCACCCTTGTTGCAAATGTGTTCTCTCATATATTGATCCACACTATGGCAGCCTAGTGAGGCACTTTTTCATGGCCTGTTCATAGGGACCCGGGATCATGGTTGAAGGGAACCTCGTGCACTGGTATCAAGCTTTGACTATTCTGCACAGGAAGGAAGGACTGAACTGTTTAGATCGAGAGTGTATGCCATCAACTCTAAAATGGTGGGTTCCGAGGCCAGCAGGTGTTGTCGTGTAGGGAACAATTGGAAGACCTCAGAATACTTTCCATGCTATGGTATATGCAGAAGAACTAAGGTACATCAACGTTTAAGTGCCGAGAATCAGAAGCCGCGCTATCGCAAAAGACCCTAATGTGACGCTGGTGCAGGAAGGTGGCAAGTCTGTTGCAGGGTTTGGGGGAGGCGGAATGTAGGAAGTTCGGAGTACAGCGAATGGTGCCAAACCCTACCGAAGGCTTTGGCCATGTCAAGGCTATAAAAAACCTTACTTTAAAAGTGTGTGGCGTTACCCAGAGGATTAACTGTGGATCGATTCAATCTGTTTTTTTAATTTACTTTAAGAGCCTGCCAAAGCGGCTGGACGAAGAGTTGATTATTGCTTGTTGGAGATTTAATTGATGAATTTAAGTGAAAAGGATTAATATTATATTCATAAGAAGTAGAAGTTCAGCCGTGTCTCAGTAGACTTACATAAAGCCGACCTCAACCTAGTTTGGGAAATTAGTACTCACTCGCACGTGTACGCAGTTTACACGTCTAGGTTGTGGAGAGCAGTGTCAGCGGGTGCCAGCCGGTTCTGCAGCCGTCGTACGTTATCGGTGCTGCACTTCCACTCATGGGTCATGAAGTACTTGAGAGCATCGTTCATCGCCTGGAGACGGTCGCTTATTGTCGTTAGACTTGGACTGAAAATTTAGAAATAAAAATTATAGTATTTCAGACCTCTTGGGCCAGAACTGTTCTTGTATTAGTTAAATAAGGAGACGGAGTACCTAACAGTACTACTACAGTGACTACCGCTGAACATGGATATACGCAAATCAAGGGTCTCAAGAAGGAGAGCCTTCTTCTCTTCCAGAAATAGAATTTTTTTTTTTTTTTTTCTTAAAAGACAACGCTCGCACTAGGAATAAATCCTGTGTCGCGGGGGACTTTACAAATATACAAGAAACGGACACAAAGAACACCCAGACTCAGAACAACAATTTATGGATCACATAAAGTGTTGTCCCATGTGGGATGTGAACCCATAACACTCAGGTCAGTACAGAGCGGCGTGGCGACCGCGTAAACCACTAGGCCAACCGTGCAGTTAGAATGAATGATGTCTGTTATTACTCTATTTGCTTTTTCATCCCTGTGCTTAGATAGAACTCTTAAGGGAGGTTGACGTCAGGTAGGCAGTCATCCTTTTTCATTCTTGTTTCCACACCTTAAGAAATAAGAAAAAAAAAGGGTTTGTTATAAGTTTTAAGTTTTTCAGTGATGTTGTCCTGGTTAGTTTGCCCCCTTAATTATCTCTTATGACACCCTTGGGATGAAAAGGGATGAAGACACTTTGTAATCTTAATTCATCATGACACGGACTGTTAATAGCATGTTCACAGCTATTTAAGAATCTGTTATTCGAGTGTGGTAGGCCAAAGTCAAAGACCTAAAACTGACAAAATGTTAAAAAATGTTGAGCACTAATTAGTCTTGTTACGCAACGTGGATGAAGTCTGAATTTAGTGGATTAAGACAAAGAAGGGAGTTTTTAAGCAGTAAGTGCATGCGATAGATGCCTCATGTCCAAAATCCTAAAACCTAAACGTCGATTTAATGTCTGCACGTTTTCTGGAGTTTAGCTGACTTAAGTGCTGTACGACATCTTTGTTGAGACCCAGCTTCGGTTTAATTATGTCTCCAGCTGTGACACTGAGCTTCTCCAGTTGTTGAGGACAGTGCTCTTTAATTACATCGAATACCTGAATAGTAAGAGATACAAGTAGTAGCGGCAAGAGATACTGAATAGCATATTGATAAAAGTGTAGTCGTAATGAACGATGGGGAAATCCTGCACTTGGTATAATGCATAATTAATAATCAATCAACTGCCACCTCGTTAAGTATAAAATTGCTAATAGGTTTGCATATTGAAAGGGAATGGGGTTTTACTCTCATATTCATTTTGAGGACTTCCTACTTGGTTTGCATCCAAATTAATTAATTCCAAATTAATTGTTTTACATTCTCTATAAAAATACATTCAATTATTCAACGTGACTTATTCAAATGATTTGCTTGGTTTTTTTAATGAGATAGCTGAATGCTCCTAACCACACAAACCTGTGACTTCTTCAGCTCCTTTAATCTCTTCTCCGGTGGGACATCCTTTTTCTGTCTCATGAGCAGATGGAGATTGACTATCTCTGGACATGTCCACAGCAAACGTTCCACCAACACCTTGAATATGAAGCTTACTTTACAAAATGTTTTCGTTTGCAACACAAAGAAAATGACAAGTTATAATGATTTAGTCTTTTTTTTGAGACCAAAAAATTATTTAGCAATTTTTTTTTTAGATTAGAGCACGTAAGCAAACGGCTCACCTCGTAGAAAGTCACTACGTCGCTCATAGACAACAAAAACTCATAATGTAAAATATAAGTTCAGTTGAAAAGTATATTTTAAATGCATTATAAGGTCAAATGACGTTTGGTTATAGTTTAAGTACTTATTGATTGTTTCCTATTGCTTCAAGATTACTTGTTAGAGGTTATCAATAAATATGTCCGCGTTAAGGGGAAGGGAGGTGTTAAAGTATGACATTATATGGTCAGTGAGGGATTCTAAGTTTTGTGACGTAATTAAAAACTTAATATTATTATTGTAGTACTAAAATGTGGAATTCGAAATAAGATAATTTACTGTAAACTTAAAAATGTGGGAATCAAATCGAGGTAACCGGTGACACCACTACGCCACTAAATATATGGGTATTATGTACTAAAGATGTACACTTATTTACATATGTCTGTAAACAATCAATCTCGACTAGCTTTCGTTTTTTTTTTAAAATAAGATTTGCCCGTACTTGAAATAAATCCCTGTGTCACGGGGGACTTTACAAACATACAAGAGACGGACACAAAGAACACCCAGGCTCAGAACAACAATTTGTGGATCACACAAAGTGTTGCCATGTGGGGTTTAAACCTACAACACAAGGCTAGCCGTGCATTTTATTTTATACAAACTAACATAGGTTGTGTTAAATAATTTATTTTCTTTTTTATTTGTCTAATGACGTAAATGACAATAAATGTTAGTTAACTTCAAATGGCAAGCTTCATCAGCGAAATAAATGACTTCGACTTCCTCCTTATAATATCTTTTTCTATCATAAAACATACAAATGAACAAAACAAAGACACGTAACATCGAGGAATGTAGGTAAGTAGCCGATTAGTGTAGCTCTTGTAAGTAATGGGCAAGTCATCACCTTGACAAAAATGAATTGCACATAATTTAGCGTAGGTATACTTTTGGTGCTGGTACAAAAAATATTTAGTAAATAGCTAAATACTTTACGTACGTACTTTAAACTTGATCCCATCCTCTCCGTTCCTCTACAGGACAACTCGTGCTGGCCTTGTAAGTCACCGTTTCAGAATGGTAGACATACGCTCCCGACCTAAACGGTTCAGCTCTTCCTTCCTGTGCAAATCAGTTAAAGCCTGGAATTCATTACCAGCGTACGTGTTTCTCTCCCACTATGATCCCGGGTCCTTTAAGCGGGGCGTGAAAAAGCATCTCATTAGGCTGTCATAGCGTGGGTCGCCATATTGCACTGTCATCATTCGCAGTGAGTATGGCGACCACCGTTCTTGGATTCTATTCATGCTTTCCATCAGGCAGAATAGAGTCACTTTGGTAGGTTGTAAGTAAAAAAAAATCTGCGAGTACAGAACGGCACCATTATTCATTATGTGAAAGAAGAAAAAGGGAGCATATTACGCAGGACAACAATGCTGCAAAGAGAAACAATATACTCAACGCTTATTTTATCTAGTTAATTTATTTTATATTATTTTGTGATTAATTGGAACGAAGTTCCTTACGGCAGGCTTGGAGGGGATAGGGATTTCGCTGCGGGACCGAACTGAAAAAAATGTGATAGTAAAACCGTAAGTGGAAAAAGTGCGTGGAATAAATCTGTGGAATAAAACCGTTAAATGAGACGTGCGCAGGCGCGAAAGCGCGTCATGTGTGCTATTTTATTATTTTAAGGAATTTATTATTTTATTTCCTAAAATACTGAATTTCCTAAATACTTTCTTGTACTTAAATAAAAACTAATCAGCAAAATTTAAGAGAAAAATCAAGAAAACCTACATAAAATTGAGCATGATTTTTTTTGCAAATTGTGTCGATTCCACATTATCCGAAGGAACTTCGTTCCTACCTGGTGTCCCACGACACCATTCATTTTGTAACTTATATTTTTGTTATGTTAAACAAATTATATTCGTATTAGGTAGCTGGCATATATTATACCTTTACGTAAATATTCGAGTCTACCTCGCCAAAGGAGTAGGTGGAGAGGTCGTAAACATTCATTTTTATATAGCAGAGAAACGGCACTAAGCCGTCAATCAAGTAATTTACGAATTTGGTGAGAAAATTGGACGTCTATCTTAAGGGACAGTATTCGTACACAAAAATGTAAACGGTAGGATATTGCTTGATCGAAGTAATACCATGAACCAACCGAAACACTCCCCATTTTTAAGTGGAGGGGACTCACAGAGAGACACCGCTCTTCACAAAACAAGTTAGCATAAGAAAAGTGCCAAAAATATTTTCATAATCGCGTTAGGGAGGTAATGTTATTGGCGTCCGTAGGAGCTACCTAACCACAACCCTACACGTGCTTCCCGGGTGGTGCTAAATGAATAACAACGCCGGGTCTCGGGCGGCGGTTAATTAACCCGACCATACCAGCCTAATCAGCTTGGTTTATCAGTAAGAATAGGAAATGATTCTCACAAACCGCAACCCTGTAGGATTCAACAGGATCGGCGGCCTTGGCTTAATTGTCTGGGCCATGAAGAAGACAACTTCTATAAAAATCACCCCAAGTCTACGGTGAGATCTCGTGCCAATAGACTGCATGGCTGGTGGGTGTCCAGTCACTAGCGATCAACCTCTACGGACATGGCAAACGTAGTTGTACTCTGCCTTCTTAGGGAATGGCGTCACTCCTAAGTGACCTCTTACTTCGTCCAATACTCGTGGGAACAAAATGAACGAAAATCTTAAAAGTAAAATTAACCCTACAATAATCCAACAAACACTACAAGAGAGTATGCTCACTAAAATGCGTAGCAACTTACTCGGCAATGTATCACAAGATATTAATGATACAGAAATTGCATTTAGTGCAAACGACCATAAAAAAAAAGATTGGCAACAAGATCGAACACCTCAGGCCAAAAGGAAAAGAATGGAAACCAACTCACCACAGGCAGAAAATGAAAAGAAAAAATCCAGCACAACTGTATATTCAGTACCTACACAAAATCAATTTGAAATATTAGACAATGCGAAAGAGATTTCAGACGATAAAGAGTCAGTCAAACCTCCAAAGCCAGAACCAATTTTTGTAATTGGAGTCCTGGATATCTCTGCTCTTCGAAAGGAACTACTAAAAATTACAACCGCAGAAAACTATATTATGACAACGCTTAGATCAGGACACATTGTGAAAATAATGCCAGCAAGTATAGAAGTATACAAATCAATAAGAGAAAGCTTCATTAAGTGCAACATTAGTCACTACACGTACATGTTAAAGTGTGAAAGACCCTACAGAGTTGTACTGAGAGGCCTCCATAGTTCAGAAGATACCACCCGAATAAAGGAAGAACTCAAGGAACTTGGACATGAAATAAGACAACTGATAAATGTACGTCACCGAATATCAAAAGAATCTTTACCTTTATTCTATGTAGACCTGGAACCAAAGCCGAACAATAAAGAAATATTCAAACTGAAATTCTTAAATCATACAAAAATATCTTTTGAACCTCCATACAAAAAAAAGAAATCCTCCAGTGTAAAAGGTGCCAAAGATTTGGTCATTCCAAAAATCAATGCCACCGACCCTTCAGATGTGTCAAATGTGGAGACGATCATTCAACAACCACTTGTACCAAAACCAGAGACATAGAAGCTACATGTGCAAACTGCCAGCAAAAACACCCGGCTAGCTATAGAGGATGTATAAAATACAAACAATACAAAGAACATATACTGAAAATCCAACTGAAACCAACACAGTCCAATAGAAACCAATACAGCCGGACAACGGAAATTGACAAACCTCAGACAAATAAATTGAATACGTACAAAAGAACCACAGCAACATACGCTGAAGTGACTAAAAATACCACAGACAACATTATTTATCAAGACCAACCGTCCCAAATACAACAACTCGATGACATCTTAGATAAAATGTTCAACAGAATTCAAACCATGATGATAAACATGGTAGACAGCATGATGGGTCGGTTTCTCCA
The DNA here is from genome assembly GCA_949316085.1 of Hypercompe scribonia. Lineage (NCBI taxonomy): Eukaryota > Metazoa > Arthropoda > Insecta > Lepidoptera > Erebidae > Hypercompe > Hypercompe scribonia. Next base: position 9,555,756 of record OX438997.1, read on the forward strand.
AGTCTTAAGCAGCCAAAGGAAAATTTAATCATAATCTCAAAATTACAACATGGAACGCTAACGGACTGGCTGCACGTAGGCTAGAGCTAGAAATCTTTTTGAACATGAAAAGAATTGATGTGGCACTCATATCAGAGACCAGATTTACAAGCAAGAGCTTTATCTCAACAAAGGGATATACTATATACACAACTAACCATCCATCTGGAAGAGCTCATGGAGGAACTGCTATACTCATTAAATCTAACATAAAACACCACCCGCTTGAACCCTACGCAACCGACAAGCTACAAGCCACAGTAATTAATGTCAATGACAAAAATTCAGACATTACACTTGCTGCAATATATTGCCCCCCGAAACATCAAATATTAAGAGAAGACTATGAAGTTTTCTTCTCTAAGCTTGGGCGTTGCTTTATAAGTGGAGGCGATTGGAATGCGAAGCACTCTTACTGGGGTTTTAGACTTATAACTACTAGAGGCAGACAGCTTTATCAAACTGTGAGGGATCTCAATCTTGATTGTTTATCCACTGGTGAACCTACCTACTGGCCCACTGACCCACAAAAAACTCCTGACCTATTAGATTTCTTTATATCAAAAAACGTATCAATTAATAACATCAATATGGAATCAGATTTAGATCTAACCTCAGATCACTCTGCAGTTATTCTTAATCTGAACAATAAGTTAATACTTACAGAAAGACTACCTAAAATCTACAATAAGAAAACCAACTGGAGAAAGTATCAGGACATCATCACAGCGGAGAGTCAACTTACAATCTCTCTGAAAACCACAGAAGAGGTAGAGCAGGCTATAGAAGGATTAAATAAATTAATTCATGACGCGGCAAACAGGTCCACACCTCAAAACAAAGCAGGAAGCGTAAAAGAACATGTGTACCCAGCATCAATCAAAGACTGTATAACAGTAAGACGTAGACTTCGCTCTGTATGGCAAAACACCCATTACCCTAGAGACAAGGCCGCCTTTAATAAAGCCTCACAGCAACTAAAAGTACAAATAAAGGAATGGAAAAATGAGAACCTGCAATCATATCTGTCAAAACTGACACATACTAGTGACACAAACTATTCTTTGTGGAAGGCTACAAAAAACTTAAAGCGCCCTCAACAACAAGTAACACCATTAAAAACACAATCAGAGACCTGGGCCCGCTCTGACAGTGAAAAAGCTAACACGTATGCCAATCATCTACATAAAGTTTTTGAACCACTTCCTAGTAGCAATCAACAGCTAGACAATGAAATACACAAATATCTCACTTCTCCCAATCAAATGTCACTGCCTATGAAGCATGTCACACCCCAAGAACTAAAGCGCGAAATCCTTAAACTCAAGGAAGGCAAGTGCCCCGGTTACGATCTTATAGACGCTACTTTGCTGAAGCAATTTCCAAAAAAGGGGCTACTGCTTATACTGATTATCTTCAACGCGTGTCTGAGATTGTCCTTCTATCCAAGCCAGTGGAAGATTGCTCAAGTAATAATGATACTGAAACCAGGCAAAGCACCTCAAGAGGTAGCATCGTACAGACCCATTAGTCTCCTTCCGGTAATTGGAAAACTACTGGAAAAGGTCATATTGAATAGAATGAGAGAACACCTAGCAGAGATAATACCAACTCACCAGTTTGGCTTTAGGGAGGGCCACGGTACAATCGAGCAAGTGCTCGGCTAGTTGATGTTATTGGTAGAGCGCTGGAAGACAAACAATATTGTAGCGCAGTCTTCCTAGACATTAGCCAAGCATTCGACAAAGTTTGGCATGAAGGGCTACTCTTCAAAATCAAAAGAACGCTTCCATATTCTTACTTTCCATTATTAAAATCTTACCTCGAAAATAGATGCTACGAAGTGAAATATAATTCCGACGTATCTCAAATGCATGAAATTAAGTCTGGAGTACCACAGGGTAGCATACTAGGACCTGTTCTCTATCTTATATTCACAGCAGATTTACCCACCCATGCTTCGACCACTACTGCGACATATGCAGATGACACCGCAATCCTATCAACACATGAGAATCACGAGGCTGCCTCCGAAATGCTCCAACAACACCTGATTCTGATCGAAGCATGGCTGCAGCAGTGGCATATTAAAGCCAATACAGATAAGTCGGTTCAAGTAACCTTCACACTCAGAAGGAAAACCTGTCCACCTGTAAAACTTGGCAATATTGAAATCCCACGTTCAGACGACGCCAAGTACTTGGGCATGCACCTTGATCGACGCCTAACCTGGCGCAAACACATATGGACCAAAAGGAAACAATTAGACTGCAAACTTCGAAGCATGTATTGGCTCATTGGTCGTAAGTCACAATTGACAGAAGCCAGTAAAATGGCTATCTATAAGGCCATACTAAAACCTGTATGGACCTATGGCATACAGTTATGGGGAACAGCAAGTCATAGTAACGTTGAAATACTGGAAAGGTTTCAAAGTAAAACAATGAGAGCCATGTTTAATATTCCACCGTACATAAACAATCGATATGTAAACCTAGACTTGAACCTGCGAACAGTGAAAGAAGAAATAGAGTCATACAGCAATAATTATCAAAATAGACTAGAACATGTTAATCAACTGGCTGCTGAATTGGGGGGAGTGGGCAGTGTGAGATTCTCTCGACAGAAGAGAAATAGTATACCAGATCTAGCAATGAGATTTGCGGACAGAAGATGAGTATGGCATCAATGGATGCTCAGCTCAGCTGTAGATGGTAATGATGAACCGATGTAAATCTGACACCATATTAGATTATTGTTTCTTGGAAACAGATTGCTAAGTAGCAGACACAAAACAAAAAAAAAAAAAAAAAAAAAAATCTCGTCGTTATGAAGCGGTTCATTCCAATTAGAGCTGGGTTAATTAGTAATGTTAATTAAGTGTCCGTTAATGTCTATTCATATTATAGTGAGACTTTAAATCTTTAAAAAAGTAAAAAAATATGAAAAATGTGTCGTCTATTATCATATTGTTAGCTTTGTTGCTCACACATTGTGTCTTTTTTTCAACAAGTGGCTTTTTATTTTCGCTTTTATTTTTGTTTCTCTTTATTCATTGTCACACTTGAGCGTGGCTTTGTGTTATGTAGTGTTCCAGAACCTCTATCAGCTTGTAATGTTTTCACTATTCGTGAAAACCTACGGTTGGTTTGATGTTGTGTGTAAAACTGCACATTGATTTTTTTGTAGCTGTTGGTTTTCCAAACTTTAAAAAAAATAAAAAACATTTACGCTTAGCGCACCACTACACCACTACAAATCAGGGCTTCTAGTTGATTATTTATTTGACATTAAAAAAGTTAACTTTAAGTCCTCTATATCATAAATAAATAAATATTGGAAAGATACTTAGATTTTCTGGATCTAGTGGTCTTTAGCTGCTTGAGAGCCGCCTCTATTACCTTTTCGTTACCTTCTCGCTGTGATGACTTTTATGGCTCAATGATTTTATGATATGTAAGACGCACCATATCATCCATAAAGAAAGTCAATATGGTTGCTGTTCTGCTGCTCTGAGCTTTGAGTTATGACAGATGAGGTGTTCTCAAGGGCTGAATCAACACTTTCGACTCATTATAAAGTGCCAGAATTTGTCAATTTGAGTTGAAACTAGGTAAGCGTATCGCATCATATTTCGACACCACCTAAAGGTTGACTGGGAGCGGCCACATGGCACTAAGTCCGCCTATCTACAATATTAAAATAAGTTTTGAATAAATGTCTAAATATAAATGTGTACTTATGTTTTTACATTTATAAAAACATAAAATCACGCCTGTCTTCTCGGAGGGGTAGGCACAGGTCATTTTGCCAATGTTTTAGGCCCACGTAGTAAGCAGCGAGCCTGTTCCCGTAATCGGAATGTCTTTTTTGCCAGAGCCGCACCCGTCGATCAGCAGGCAGCACCACTTCCAGGTGATGTTGGCTCTAGAGCCTTAAGTTTTGGTGTGAACCATATGCACGTTTTTTTTAATTCTCATAATTTTCTTAAATAGACCACCGAGTTGATTGTTACATGGAGATCAAGGATATCGATGGAAAGAAGAAAAGAACTTAGAAAGTACAGGTATCTTCTTGAACGGGTGAAAAAAAACAATATTGTAGTTGATATGAAAGCTAATATGAATAGCAATTTAAATGAGCCGAATTTATTATTACCTCGGACAACTACTGCTTGGCTTTAAATAAAAAGTATAAAACAATATTATCCATATTAGTTACAAACTGAAGCTGTTGTGTTAGAAATACCTACGTTATACTAATTATTTAACATTTACCTAAAAACTATCAGCACTACTTTGCATTTCTAAATTTACATCCATGTGCATGTAAATGTAAAGTTGTACTAATCTCTATATTTATTTAGTTTATTACATTATAATCTCATATTTTCTCGAGTAATTAGAGTCCGATTTAATAAGATTAATACATAATTTACCTGTTGTGGCGAATTCCACATTATAGCACAAAGAAAAATATACAACAGCGCCATCTAGCGAAGATACATCGAACTATGAAGTATATTAATGAACTACGAAGCAACTACCAATCCTGTATCGCGCAATAGAGATTCGCGTGACAATTAGTATATATACAACATTCCAACGTCAACGGTTAGGACGTGGCCCGCCAGGCATGATCACCTCGCCTGGTCGGAAGATCCTCCCTTTGTGTCGGAGGGATATGACACCCGTCCCTCTATACTTGTGAACCGTGAAAAGTGTCTTGGCACTTTTTAGGACTTACTCTAGTGTTATTTCTCCAGCACTTCACAAACAGTACACGTTACTGCGTTATACGTCAGCTAACACTTACAGCAGCCAAGTTGCGTTGTGCAATGACAGTGATAGTTAGCAAAGACACAAAACCAACAACACTTTACACACCTGTGAGATAGGTCTCGTTCCTTGTGACACACAGCATCTGATTATCACTGTGTATCTGTCACTATGTCAATTGCACTCCGAACAAATTTAATGACAGATATATAAGTCTAGCGGCTTTAGTGGTCCAATGAGTCGATTTCCATTTAGGGCTAACAATTAATGATAATAATAATAAATGATTCGGACATTTGACACACAACGTCATCTAGTTTCAAACTAAGCAGAGCTTGTGCTATGATCACTCGACTGACTGATACAATACTTATGTATATACTTTCTTTTTTTTTAATACAAACATATTATACATAGAAAACACCCAAACTTTGAAATAAATATTTGTAGATCATACAAACATTTGATCCGACCCGGAATCGAACTCAAGACCTCAAGCACAGCAGTCGTATTCGCTACCGTTGCGCCACCGAGACAGTGAACGGAGTGCACTGGGACCTCTTCTGTTTACAATATAAATATATAAACGACTTACCTAGGTGAAATGAACATTGTATGACGCTGTTTGTAGTCGACAGTATAGTTTTTACACCTTCTAAAACTATAAATATGTACAAAAATGATATTACATACATATCTATATAAAATCACGCCTGTTTCCCGGGAGGAGTAGGCACTGGCATGTTAAAAGCCCACAAGCTCACTTTTCGCAAGTATTTTAGTCCCACATAATTAGCGATGCACTTATTGCCACTAATCGGGACGTTTTGTTTACTAGAGTCTCATCCGTCGATCAGTTGATGCACCACTTGCAGGTGAGGTTGGCTTGGGGCTCTAAGTTCGACGTACAGCACACGACATCCGCGTGTGCCGTATGTCGCCTAAAATAGAGAGTTTAGCCATAGATGGTGCCCGCATTAGCGGGCAGGCGCTAGGAGGAATCTGGATGTCGTAATAGCAGCGGTTCCCGGATCTCTCCTATCTCAGGCGCAGAGTGGCACACTCCACCCCGCCATAAGCCCCGGTGGGGTGACAGCCCAAGGGGGTTTCCACACGTTAAAAAAAAAAGGGGCCCTAAATTCTTAGTGGGAACCGTATGCTACCCAATGATATTAAAGACATTCTTAATATCATAGCATGTTTAGATAACAATAATTTAAAAATGAACATTATCAAAACATTAGCTATGCACTTTAGTCAACGTCCACTGACATTTGATATTGAAATTAATTATAATATTATTGATATTAACGCAGTTGACTCTACTAACAATATGAAACTGATTATTGATAGAAACTTAAATCAGAAATCTCGTTTGTACTCTTTGAAGCCAATAATGAGAATGGATACTTATGCTTTGTACATTCTATTGCAAGTGCTAGATACAGATCATTCCTTTTTATTCTATTTATCATTGATATAACATCTTGTTTTTTAGATTGTAAATTTTTTAATTAGCTACTGACATGATTTTCCGCATTGTTAATAATGTTTCTGATGCGCTACTTCTTCCGGAATATTTAAATATTTAGAATAGATATACATTTCGAATGTAACAAATTGGTTTTAAATATTAAAAGAAGCGTTCCTGCAATATTTGTTTTACGTTAGATTCTGGTATTTCCAAGGATGGTGAGAAACTTAGATACTTGTATGTTTCGGTGGCAGACAAACATCTGACTTTTGTTGAGTCTGAAAGTTCTATTTCTTTAAATTCTACAATCATGTCTTTCTTTACATACATGACAGCATCCTTGTCTACACCAAGTTCTGTAATATCTTGATAGAATTACTTATGTTTTTAGTGACCTTTAGTAACGCTGTTGTAATTTATTAAGGGCTACTAGTTTCAAAACATCCATATTAAAAAGGTAAGATAGAACTTGATCATTTCTCTGTAACCTATGCCTATGCTTAACCCTGAACCTGAACCCTCTAATAGAGTGCTGAGAGGGTTCAAAGCCAGTCAAAATCACAAGATACTAGACTGTTACCTTGCAGTGTACCTTTACTAGTACATCGTATAACGCAGTTTGCAGACATCCTAGATAGTGAAATGTTGTTCTCCAATAACCCATATATGACACAATGACACACAACGCCGGATACAGAGGAGTAGTTAGTGTTGTGTGTTGGCAAGTTGACTTTACCTACTACAATTCATACTTTTCTCATGCTCCAGGAACGAGAAAAGTAGGTATGAATTGTAGGTAAAGTCGACAGCACATGAAGCTTTTCATTTGTACTGCGAGCCTTACATCTACGGTGATTGTAATAACAACAGTACCTTAGTACTAGATACATATGCTGTGAGAGTATAGAGTCCAAAGTGTAAAGCTACACGAGCACGAACTCTTGACTGTACAATAAAGAAACTTGTAAATAAGTTATAACATTTATTTGGATATAAAAAGGAGTTTGAATTTGAATAAGTGTACAGCATATTTTTTTTTTAAATTACCAGACTTTAACATTATAGTGGTCATTGTTGGAATTCTTTGTAAACTTCTCGACCACTTTATTATGAAAATCTTGTAGGTTACCATGTTTAAGTTTTCTGTGCACACTCATCATAGCCAGACCATTGAGGCGATTTTTACTCATAGTGCTTCTTAACCAGGATTTTAGTCTCCTGAGGCTGCTAAACGATCGCTCTACCGTACACGTTGTGCATGGCAGACGATATCAACAACTGTTTGATCTGTTGAGTTTGGTTTATTATGCCAGAATTGCTGCCAAAGTTTGGCCTCAATTTTTATGAGCAGAGCGTAGTTGAGTGAAGGAATATTAGAAATGGAATTGGTGAATTCATTCGAGTTTCGATGTACGGGAATGATTGATCAAGCAAGTCAACTCAAACACTTAGGACTTTGGTTGCATTACATTTGATAACTTTTTTAGAATCTTTAGGGGCGGGGCAGCTGCAATTGACGACACCCTTGTAAGTCATTGTGGCTTTTGACCATGATAACCAACTTACATGCGCACAGAGCCGTTTAAAAAAGCTAACTTAATTTATTTTGCTAAACTTACTTTGTAGCGTCGTTCAAAATAAAAATAATGAAGGCGCCTGATATATTCTACATTTTTCAAAAAGTTATCGAATTTTCTAATTTTTATCAAGAATTTTTAGAGTAAGGACTCCAAAGTCGACCGTTTAGAACTAACACCTCAGTCTGACATCCTGATCTATGAAAAAAATTAAAACACCATAAATATGCACCATAATTAGTAATAAAAAAATAATTTATCTCTTTGATCAATGTCAATATGTCAACACGACGGTGTAACCAAATGAAATAATGAAAACCTCAATAATGAATACGTGATACTAAATTGCCACTTAACAATGCATATTAACACTAAATTTGATTAGGTTACGTATTCTCAACACTGATTTAGTACAAATATAGCTATGTATTTATTACGTTGCCTACTATTTTCTGTTAGTGTTTAAATAACAAAGATACTTAAACTAGTTTACTAGCAAAAATATCTCATTTGTCCACAATATTAAAATTTTGTGATTTATTATGGCAATGGCAACGAACCCGTGCACGCTGCGAAGGGTGAAGGTAAAAATTTATTCGTTTTAGATTATTAGTTTGTATTAAAATAAGATGTAATTATATTGCCAAATGATTATTCTACGTTTCTGGACATTTTCCTGTGTATAATCAGTGCGATAAGGACCTAACAGGTCAGTAGAGTTACATTTTAAGTATGATAAACAATTCTGCATGTCCAATTGTTTGCAGGCAATTATGATTGCTCTATATATTTTGCAATGTGGGTGTAAAGAAATATGTTTTCGTTAGGAAGGCCTTTGCCTCCATAATCTTTACACCAATTCAACACTATTTTTCCTTGAAACTTACCAATTTGGAATAATGTTAAATGATTTGCTTGTTTATCTGCAAAATTCTGCAAGCGCACGACCTGATGGTAGTAGTAATTCAGTTGCCGTCAGAAACTGAGAAAGAGAGAAGACAAGCGAAAAAAAAGAGAAATGAGAAGAAGATCTGACGATTTGAATATCACATTTCGGAGTACTTTGAAACCTGAAGCACCATAAATCGACTCATTGTCAGAATCATAAGCCTTAAAATTAATCTGAAGATGAAATAACTCATGCCCCTAATATAGAAAGTCCTTCCGTATCCGTTGATCCAGACAGTCATCCATGTTATCTTCTATTTTGTTTCATCATCACAAATTTTATGAACGCAACGTGAACGTCATCACGAAGACGCTGATGCGATACGATCTTGGTTAGTATGGAAAAAGAAGGTGAGAATATCCGACCTCAAGTTTCAGTATAAAAGCAGGCACTTCCAATATCGTGCTGTACTGGAACCAGATAAGTTTAAATGAGTCTTATGAACTACTATTGTTTACGACTTGTTTATGTCCCAATGTAGGTTTTTTTATAAAATATACCGTTTACGATTTTTTGCACTAAAAGTAGAGAGAATGAAGAAAACATTTTTTTTTCACAATTAATCTACATTTGTGTCAACAAAAGCTGTTTGATATATAGATAAAATAACTATAGACGAGGGCTGATTACATGTAAACTTCTAAAAACTGTCGGTTCGAGATTTTCAGAGCTTTTGCAAAAATAAATATAACAGATAAATCTAACATGCAAGAAGTTTTAAAGGAGAAAATGACAACGAATGATGTCGGATTCGACAATGTTGGCCACTTCTCAGAGCACTGCAATTGTAATGTTCGCTGTACTGGAACGAAAACTTTTTACAATTTTCTATTTGAAGTGTAATATAAGCCTTTCGCTTTTAATAACCATCTTCGCTAACAGAATTAGGTATTGTTAAAAACACTAAACTATTTGCCAATAATTCACGTATTTTCACTTTTCTACTTGGAAATACATAGTTCTTATCATACTAACAGTTTATTTATGCTGCCCTAAATTAATTGTTAATTATACCTTACATTTAAAACTGTACATCACATTGAGCAATAATTTGTTTTAGGAATAGTCGAGAAATATAAAAATAAAAACCCAACTGCATAAAAGTAATGAACTGAAAAGAGAAAAACAAGTTAAACAGTATCTATTTAAAATTCGATTGACTAATGCATTGTTTACAGCACTAAATTTAGGTATTTAGTTCGATTATTTGAACAAATATCTGCAGATATTTCATTATTTGATTAAGTGAACTTACAGAACAATACATTAGTCATTCGTATTTTCAATAAATATTGTTTCACTTGTTTGCCTCTTTTCCGATCATTACTTTTAAGTGATCGGTTTTTTTTTGTGTTTTCATAATAACAATTTTATTTCAGACTGTTTAATTATATAAACCGATAAGTTCTTCAAATATCAATTTGTAGAGTTCAAATTCCGCAATCGCTGCTGCTCTTTCAAAGATTTTGGTCATGTGGCCGATCTAATAATGTTTGGCAATTTATGTTAAAACAGTAATATAAACGTGCACATATATTTATCACGATCTTTTATTCGATACGTAGTAGTACACTGTTAAAGACTGTTGTTGGTGCTTAACACTATTTTGTCACGAGAACCGCGTCTTGATCTTTTTTTCAATTTTTTCTTAATCATATGAGATCTATTGACATTATACTTTGATTGCAAAAGGATATCATAAAATTTCTTGGCTTACAAAGTGAGGCTTAAAACTGGATCACAAACGGATTTTTTATTTTCCGTAATGTTCTTCTAAAGCCTATGCGCTTTTTGCAGGTCCCTGAGGCTTTGAAATGACCGTGTACCCTAATTTTAGTACAAGCCAGGAGCCTCCATATTGGCCGTCTAGCATTGTTGAACATAGGGTTGTTTCATGACTTGAGTTGGTAAGCAGACTGTGTATTCTCATATTTTAGACAAATATACTGACATTAAGTCGACTTACTTCTAAGGTAGGCCGAAGTTTCGATTCTCACCCAATACAAAAATTTATATTTATTTCTGTTTCCTGCACAAATACCCTATGTCAATGGGTTATAAATACGAAGTTTCATAACTCCAAGCCATAAGACCCGCCTGAGGCCGAGAAAACGTTTGGGTAACCCACCAAAACCTCTTTTATAACGGGTGGCCTCCATACAGTAACTAAATATTGGAGGCTGTTGATGATCATATGTACAAGTAGAGTCTTTCTCAGATGCCTCAATCATCACATCATGTCTGATGAGTCAAGTGAACAGTCGCTCCACACTCCATCTGTTAGTGAAGAAGAGGACCTTGAAGATGATGAAGAAGATGACCTTGAAGATGCTGAAGAAGATGAAGTGGTATTATGATGTTTTTATTGATGACGTTGCATTGTATGTCCCATTACAGTACTATACGCAGAGAAGTAAAACTTGACATAATTTTCTTTTCTTCTGTTTTTTAATATGTAGATACCATACTATGCTGGTTTACTGCACAGTACCATGGAATAGTCAACCTCCGTACTCAGCCATCTTTTGTTGGCTCCACCCAAATTGAGCAAGAGTCGTCCAAGAGCAGAAGCAGCATATAAAATATTAATCTAAAATCTAAAGTTAAGATAAAGCTAACATCATTGTATTTAATTAGTTCTAAATTATCGACTAGATGGCGCTGTTTAGTAAATGAAATCTCGATATGGTTTCGTTGCGCGGCTTTAAAACGATTTGAATTATTTTAATTAAATTATCTTCGTCTTTGAGCGGCTTGCTTTACTCGTGGGCATTCGAATCGGATGCATGCCGTGACTGATGAAAAGTGAGCTCGTAAGTGACACGGGTTTTACCCTAAAGTGGCGTCATCTATCGGTGAAAAAGTGACACTTGAGTTTGTTAGAGTATTATTAATGGTAATCAATAAACGGACAAACTGTAACTACTGTAATTCCAAAGTAAATAGTGACTCAAGAAACAGTAATTATTAATTTAGTAACGCTCTGCATGGACTTTTAAAATTTTCAAGTAAAAGTGTAGCAGACAGGGAAGCCGGGCTCAATTTTACTTAAATTGGTTGAAACTACTCAAACAGTCAGAAAACATTAATAAATAATAATTTGAACCTGATTTATTAAAAACTTTACTTTAAAAAGTATGATGACCAACACTCTTATATATATATATATTCGCCACGCGAAACTCTATATCGCGACACAGGACTAGTAGTTGCATCGCAGTTCGTTACATTCATACTTCGTCGTAGTTCAATGTATCTTCGCTAATGGCGCTGTTGTATATTTTTCTTTGTGTTGTAATGTAGAAACCGCCACATTGATCAAGAGGTAATAAGACGTTTCTTTTATATTTTTATTCACGACGTTGTATGTCCCAGTCCCGTGTCCCATGTCTCAGCACAGCCAGCGTAGTATGGTAGGTTATGACCTCCTTTTTGTAGAGAGGCTATGTCTGAGTTAAAGATGTTTACGAGGTCTTGATATAAGATTACTTTTAGCAACTTGCTATCACTAAACAATATTAAGACCATATCTGTTTTCTTTAAGCAACTGCAATCGTTCGTTTCGTTCCGCAATACCATAAAAAATATACAGGTTTTTTATAGTAGTTCGTTTTTTGTGTTTAATCTATACTAATATTATAAAGCTGAAGAGTTTGTTTGTTTTGTTTGCTTGAACGCACTAATCTCAGGAACTACGGCTCGATTTTCAAAATTTTTTTAGTATCGGATAGCCTATTTATCGAGGAAGGCTATAGGCTATATATCATCATGCTAAGATCAATAGGAACGAAGCACCAATGAAGAATGTTTCAAAATCGGGAGACTTTGTTCCTATTGAGAGCTTCCGCTGTTAGCGATGCGTAAACGGTTAACGTTTCGCATAAATCATGTATGACAGAATTGTTCCCTTCCTCACCTATATAAACGAAGTCGTGGTTTAAAGTAAGCGTCAACCCAAAGAAACTATTCCACGCGGACGAAGTCGCGGCCGGAAGCTAGTTTAAACATATAAACATTTGCACCGGGCGCAAATAGCACTCGTCTGAGCGACTTGCCATTTTAAATCTTTGCAAACCAAAGTTTCTAATTTCAGAAAAAGGTTGAACCCGCAGCGAATGATGAAACGTCAAAGGAAATTGCACCTAAAACGCAAACCCCAGCCGTGGCCAAAGCCGCGAAGAAGGATAATACTTCCAAATATGTGGAGCTTTTGAAGGTATTTTAGTTTGTTTCAACGCCATCTAGCGAAGACATGTGGAAGTACTAAGTAATTCTAGAGTAACGTTCCTTCATTGACTGGTGTATGTACAAAAACTTCTAAATCCTATAATCGGATGTCAAACTGATACATAGTTTCGACATATATTATATCACTATTTTAGATGCTTGTCACTTACCCTGTGATTCTAACTACCAAACCCGAGGTTGAGGGTTCGATTCCCACTCAAGATGATGATGTTTTCGATTCCCATCGCTGCAGGGGTGACAGTTATCGTGGTAACTGTGTAAGCCTTACGATGACTTCATGCCTTTTACGTCCCCAAGCGGGGTGTGAAAAAGCATCTCACAAGGCCACCATAGTGTGGATCACCATACTGCATTGTCTGCATTTGCAATGAGTATGATGACCACAACTCTTGGATTCTATTCATGCTTCCCATCAGGCAGAGTAGAGTCATTTTGGCAGGCTCTTAATATAGGTAAAAAAAAAAGTGAAACGTTTATTTTACACTTTACCTCTTGTTAAGCTATTGCATAGCTTTTATGGCGGGCTTCAAGCGCGGTGACCGAATCAAGAAATTCCGTAACGAAAATAAACCTAACACTCCCCACTCCGACCGGCACAGTGATGCAGCGTTGAAAGCCGTGCATAGTCCAACGTCGTTTCAGTTCGGTAGACTTCGCCACGGTGTTTGCGTGTGTGCGACTAGACGTATGCGTGTAGACTGTATGAAGCTCGCACGGATCGAGACGAGCTGCTCCGAAATATTATAATTGCATAAGTTGATAAAAATGCTATGCAATAGCTTTACCGCGGCAGTCTTCGAGTGCCACACGTATTTTTTGTTACGTATGGAACATCCGCGGGCCGTCACTCCACCGGGATTTGTGGCAGGGTTGTGTGTCGATATCGAACCGACTGAAATCACGTGTACCACTCTGTGCCTACAGAGATGCCGGAACCAGTTGTTGTTAAGCCATTCAAACCCTTCCCAGCTCCCGTCCACATTGACGAGGGTATCATCTACGGGTAAACTCTATTTAGGCGACGTAAGACACACGCGGATGTCATCTCTTCGCGGCTGACCACTGTAACGGATGAAGTTGTAAACTCGTCTCGTCCACCCATAACCACACTCAGGACGGCATGTGACGCTGGTAAGCGCACATCTGCAGCTTGGGTCGCTAGCGGCGAATTGGATACGAGTGGTTGCGGCCGCAGTAAAACAGCTGTCGCTACCGGTCATAGAACGTATGACGGCTGGTAGCGAGAAATCCCCTGCAATAACTGTAGCCAGAGCCCCCCTTGCGCCGCCTAGGCGGACCAAACCGCCAGCATGTGCTAAACTGATTCCTTATGGACGCACATGTCTCTTACCTCCAATATCCTCTGAAGGTGCTAGAGGCGAGCCCTATTCTGAGCGGTCAAAGCTATCGCCCACACCAGTACACCATACAGTGCCATTGACCGGTAACTTCCTTGTAAAGCCGTCTTGTCGTAACAATAGCTCCATCCCAATTGACCAAAAGTCACCCAAGGGTAGAAGCAGTGACAGCTATACTTGAAGCAAACTGTCGAAAGTGCTCGTCAAAGAGCCCCCTCCCGTCAAGGATCAGACCCAGATAGTTTATCCGGGCTTGAATCGGTACGAGGACCGAATTAACCACGATGAAATCGCCCGGAGATAGACCACGATAGGGTCAATGGAACAATAGGGCCTCCATCTTATTCAGAGAACCATGTTAACAGTAAACTGGTGGCCAGACGCGCTGCCTCTCGAAAGTTCCCCCAGGCTGTTCCCAGTGTTTCATCGGCGTAACAAATTACGCCCTACCCAGAGGAGAGACAATCTTGAAGAGCTCAGTCGTAACACATGTTCCACAGGAGTAGTCTTAGGACAGAACCCTGTGGAACACCACAAGACATGAGCCGACGTCACAGAACACCGTCTAGATTTTACACTTTACCTAACTTAAGGTAGTGGTGGTAGTTCAAGGGATGTGTCTAAATCGATAGTGAGAATCATTGATTCAGACAAGAAATTGATTTACAAACGAAACATCATTAATCGTTTTGAGTAGTTATAATTGTCAATTTATAAAAATGAACACGTGAACAAAATAATACCGAATAATTTATTCCCTTCTTGTATCAACTAATGACAATATAAGTAAGACGGCTCATCGATTAATAAGGAAAATAAGGTAAATAGTAATTGATTTTTCTAATATTTTTATGCTTTCTGGCAAAGGTTGAAATCGTTGCTTTCAACTTTGAGGCACTCTGTCAACTGTCAATCTGTCAATATGTGGAATCTGTGGGAGAATGGCAATCAATGTAAGTCAAGAGTAAATCTTAACTTGCAGGTGTAACCAAAAGTAGGCAACTGCCATCGAGCATAGTATTCGAGAAGTCATAGTTACGATTCTAAAGCAGGAGGTTAGTTTAACGGTTTGGTTGAACTAACTATAATTTTACTTTTGTTCTGTTTTTCAGAAGGGAGTTGAAATAGCTGCTGCTAAGTATAAAGAAAAACAAGAAAGAGATAAACAGGAAAGGGAAAAGCATGCAACAGAAAATCAGATGGTACAACAAACTAACGTAGTACTTGTACAAACTGAAAAGACAGACCTTTTTAGCTGCATTTTAGCAAATTTTATCGCATCTCCAGCTCCTTAGGGATGCATCAAAAACAATAGATGAAAAATGAAACACCATGATCATGAAATGTACCTGTAGCGTTATTTTTACCAGTTAACGGTAGCAGTTCTGGTTCTGATTTATTAATTTTGCAGTTCATTTTTTTTGACATATTAATAGAACCACACAAAGTCTGAATAGCACTGCTAATGTAAGGAAGGCGTTTGATATGTCCAACATGATATACTATTAAAATCCTAGGTAGTAGAGCGACGCTGATTTCAACACGAGCGGGCCGGCTCGACCGGGGCAGTACTACCCTTCCACAGAAGATCAACCTGAAGCGACAGCATCCGTGTTGTCGTGTTTCGTTGGTGAGTGCGAGACCTTAGGCCCATTGACGCAGAGGTGACATTTATCATGGTAACTGTGTGAGCGTTACATTGTCACTGTCACTAAGCCGCCATAGTGTGGGTCACCATACTGCATTGTTTGCATTTGCAATGTATATATATGGTGACCAAAACTCTTTGATTCTATTCATGCTTTCCGTCAGGCAGAGTAGTTACTTTGGCAAGCTCTTAATATAGAAAAAAAAAGACATGACAGATACAGGGTTACAGGCAATGTCTTGAACATTTTTCAATCAACTCCCAAATGTAGAAAACAGATAACACATGTAAATAGATATTCTCTTCTTCTTAGAATACCTCTTCCAAAGTAGAAGAGATATTCTCACTAGAAGAACGTTTAATTACCTATGGTGTCCCACAAGGAAGTGTACTGGGACTTCTTCTATTTACTATATATATAAACGCCTTGCCTAGGTCAAATGAACACTGTATGACGCTGTTTGTAGACGATAGTACAGTTGTTATTGTAAGAATAAGGAAATGTACAAAAACTCTAATCTCAAATACGAAATAATCTTTTGGGGTAACTCAATGAATATATATATTCAAAGCCCAAAAAAGATGCATCAGAAGTAGGTTTAATCTACAACAGACTGAGCTGTTTGCCGTTTTAAAACAATACAACACACTAACTTTACACTTTCTTTATATTCTTGAAACGATAACGTTTAGTAAATCTTATATTAATTTATTTCCTCATGACCTCTAGGAATAGGCGTAACAATATAAAGCTCTGTTGACATATTGCAAGAACTGCACTCATGTGCAAAAATGTCTTTTGCTTTGTGCCGGTAATTTTTAATACATATTACCTGATATTTGGTATGATTTAAATATAATTGATTTTAAGAAAACAGTGAATTCGTTTTTGGCTAACAAAGCACTTTATAGTGTCACAGATTTTTTACAGGATTCCATCTGCAATGTGAAACTGTTTTATTGTTTTTTTCTCTCCTTTTTGTACATTTTACTTCTGGACCTATTTTTAACATTAATATATAATTTATGATATTTTAAAAAATATTCACAGTTAAATGTTCGTTAATATACCTGAGTCAACTGGTGGTAAGTGACTACCGCTGCCCATGGACGCACTGCAACTCAAGAGTTACTTGTAACTTACTGCCGTTTGAGGTTTCTCCTATAACCGGATAAGGAGGGGTTTTGGTGGCAGTAACCTTTGTAATAAAAAATATGTGAAGCTAATCCTATTGAAAAATTTTAGTTTAAAAACGTCATGATACCTTCTTTACTTTAGAAACCTTCACCGACTCTACCGGTTCATCCAACGCCTGAGACTCCAAGCCCTCCATATCACCGTTCACCACTAGAACCACCTCATCATCAACCAGGACATGGGTACCGTGTATCGCCAACAGCGCCACGACCTTTAGCACTTCAACCACAACCTCCTCTACAAACAGCAGGTATCGTGACAGTGTGATCTAGGTATTGTTTAGACATATGGATAGAACCCCATAAGGTCTGACCACTATTTATTACAGAAGACAGACGATAATATTACTTATAATGTTACCTTTGATGATGGATCAGAATTTATTTGGCAAACGAACAGACGAGTCTCCTGGTGCTCCTGACTACTGTCACGCAATCCAAGAGTCACGGGTGCGTTTAGGTCCCACAAGAACTTCTGGCAACTTCCAAAAATCATTTCTTAGTGAAGGATTACAATATTCAAAGCCCTAAGACTCAAAATTTCAAGTCTGCAGACACACGGTTGCCACTTCGCTTTGATGGATAAGGTGATTCAGGAAGTCAGGACAACTTTATTAGTACAAATTGTGCACTCTATAGATTTGACAAGCCATTATAACCATTTGGTTAGAAATGTGTATTCCATCGGCTTGTGTTGAGTATCATTTGTTCTCTCTGAATGTGTTCACCGATACACACAAGTAGTTGTGTAGCAATTTGAAAGTAATTTTATCAGCGGTCTGATTTGTATACCACACGTCTGTTATGGTAGGTAGGTACTCATGTAAGATGTGCCAAGGTATTACTCGTTTTACTTAGTAATATATTACTATTAATATAAATATATGGTGTGTGTATATATATATATATAGGTATATGTTCCCTTTTATATATGTATATGTATGTATATATGTATTTATATCATTATGTATTACATAAAATTTTATACGGCAATTAAAAATCAACACTATTAAATCTATTGCTACACCTGCTACACGCATCTCTGCATCACCCAAAGGTCGACTGGAAGAAAATGCCTACGGCATTAAGTCCGTCTTATGCAATGTACTTTATTTGCAGAAAGTATATTAAATAAATAAATAAATAAATAATATAATTGTTTTGCATTATAGGCCCTCAACCACAAACAGACAAAAAAAAGGGAATACTTGGCTGCGTTGCGGCTTTATTATCGTGTTGTGGAAAAAAAGATAAGAATCGTGTTTAGCTACATCAAAATTGTATGAATTTTTGTTAACCGAACGCATTGAAACGTCCGCCATTTTGTCACCTGTCTAGCGTATCCTTAAATAAATAAAAAATATAACATTTAAATTGACGACACATTTAAATTCGAAATATCTCTAAAATTTAATATGTAATAAAGAAAAGAGATAGATAGAGAAAGTACAGTGAAACAAAACAATGTTGCCATATTAATATTTAGTTTACTCTCGACATTTGATTTAAAATGGCTTGGATTAATGCTACGGTTCTTTATATTACCTTGTCTGATATACGAAATAAGAAATTAAATGATAGTTTATTTATTGCTATTTGTTTAATATTTACGTAATATATTTGTTTTAAAATAACTGTCAAATTACGTGTCTATGTATTTATTAATAAGCCGTATAAATATTCCGTTTTGATTAAACATATTATTATTTATAGATATTATAACTATTACAGTATAACTTAGAAGGTTAAGGCGAATGACCATAACAGTATGTACTGCTTAATTCAAAATTTATTTAAGGAGGAACAGTATGAGTCTTATAAACTTATTTTTGGATTTTTAAAAAGTTTTTTATGGAAAACATAACATAACCTCAAAAAAAGAATCAATATATAGGTAATCAAATTAAGCTAATAGTTAGTTAGGTAATCATAACCGATAATAAAAGGTTTGAATAAATCATTGCCTTTTGTGGTCATCATTCTATTATTTAAGCTAAATGAGATTGAACCCATGACTCGCTACAAGTTAAAAACAAAAGAAAGAAACAGGTAACTAAAAGAAACAGAATGAAAATGTAATAATTTTTAATTTGATCTCGCACTTAGACCTCCAGCCACTTGAAGAAGTGGTCTGCGGGCGATTATCTTGAGGAATTCTTGGTTCGGACACATATTTGTGTGTGCTTTTAGAGAACTGTATCCGATGGGTGACGAGACCCGTCTTAGGTGAAACTGGTCAGTACTTGCCGGGAATGGCGGCAGAACGCATTTACAATTTGCCCTCTCCCAGCTATTGACAAGCAGAGAAACACTGGGTTGATTTTTGTTGGCAAGAGTCTGACAGAACCTTCGTTCCTCCTCAATGGGTGAACGACATCCATGAGGTTCTTCCACTACGTTAACAAAAAGTGGACGTGTGGGAGAGATTAGTCAGTGCACTATACAGTTACTATAAGAGAAACTAAATGGTGGATTTTTACAATGAATTATTTTAATCATCATCAGATAGGTAGCAGCTAGGTAGTAGAGCCACGCTGATTTCGGCACGAGCGGGCCGGCTCGACCGGGGCATTACTCCCCTCCCACAGAAGACCAACCTAAAGCACCAGCATCCGTGTTGTCGTGTATCGTTGGTGAGTGTGAGACCGGAGGCCCATTGATGCAGTGGTGACAGTTACCGTGGTAACTGTGTAAGCCTTACACTGTCACGATGACTGTCATGCCTTTTACGTCCTCAAGCGGGGTGTGAAAAAGCATCTCACTAGGCTGCTACAGTATGGGTCACCATACTACATTGTCTGCATTTGCAATGAGTATGGTGACCACTACTCTTGGATTCTATTCATGCTTTTCATCAGGCGGAGTGGAGTCGCTTTGGCAGGCTCTTAATATAGAAAACAAAATAGAAAACATAGGTCTCTTCATAGAAAGGAGATTTGGGTATATTAATAGTTTCTATAACTTTTTATTTCTAAACGAAACGAGGGGTGTCCGATACTTATCAGAATGAATGGTTTTAACAAGTGGTTATATTAACAAACCAATACTTATGTACAACGAATATCTTTCAATATCATCATTATCATGGTCAGGAGCCATTAACAGTCCACTGCTGGACATAGACCTCTTCTTAGAAAAGAGGTTTTGCCCTACTATACCACGCTGGTCAGACAGGTACAGGGTTTCTTTCAAGTTTTCCTATTTCATCGCCTTTTGTGACCCAACGGAATGAATAGGGGTGGTGACTCCCTGAATTTTTTACCCGTCACCACCGGAGTGTTTAGCATTTCATTCATGGGGTGATTGTGATGATTTTTTTTCACTTGTCATAATTTCCGGAGCTAAAGTTATTGGTACATGTTTGAAAAATGTAGATGACTCTCACCGTCTCACCGTCATCGTCATGGTGACTTCAAATAAAATCATATTTATAAATATTTATTTCCTTATACCATTATATTAACTTACTTAATTTTACAAATAGCAGATTCGAAGCCTTATTCTACTCAAGAAAATGGTTAATGTTATTTTAATCTGAACCATAAGCAATATTTCTTTTTGAAGGACTTAGTTTAGACATTGCCCACAAGATGGCAGGTACAGACCACTGCCCGAGGCGATACAAGAAGAACACTATCGAACACTGCATCAATCGGTGAACCACATGTAATCTGTAATACACAAAAACAATAACATTAAATCACAGGAATGATCTTACTGTAGTAACATAAATAAGATTAGATATTAGTAGTGACACAAAAATTTATAGTTATGACATCTAGCGGCAAATAGATTAACTTTTTTGTTAGCGCCTAGGTAGCATATAGGATGCCCTTTAGTTTATTCTGAACTTTCAACTTAAGTGTATTTTTATTCTCAGTTAAAAAAAATTCCTTGATTTATGTATGGAAACAGTCTTTTTACTTCAAAAAGTGCACAGGTTTACAGTACCTATTAATTTTTAATACTGACGAAAATTATTTAAACAAAATAGGTCTTTCAAATTTATGTAAAAATGTTTTTAGTATCAATCAAGTTTTTAACTTTAATTAAATATTACAGGTTTATTTCTAGACATCCAGAGCACAATTTTAATAAACAAACAATTTTGCATGGGATGATCAATGGAAATATGCTGCGACATCTGTCATCGAGTAGCATTCAACAATCCAATGTGACAAAAATAAATTCTAACTCGGCAACTCTGCAATTGGTAAATAGTTCAATGTGGGCCCCTTGAATGTTCTACAATGTTTCAGAAATTATCGAGACAGTCGAATTTTCATGAATTCGCGTCTTTTGGAGTGACTGTCATCTGTCACTCACAGAGTATATCACTTACATTCTCATCCTTAAGTGAGCACTCTTCGAGGTCTCCGTTCGCTCCTGCAACAGGTAGCGGCGTGTGCCCTGCACAAACTGGACGCAGTGATCTTCCCAACTGAAATATTTCATGTATCAAGTATTTACGGATAGGCCTGTTGACCTACTGATTAATGACTGTGACTTAGAGGGCGTGGGTTCGATTCCCATTCAGAACAAATAACTGTGTAATGAGCACGTTCAGTGTCTGGGTATAATATGCGTGTATTTATAAGTATAATGTAGTTCTAGCCGATTTGGGCCACGGCGGCCAGTTTCAATTGAGACTAACCAAATACGAAGGAGATGTAATTAATTTATTTATTTATTTATTTATACATCATGCACTTTATGTACATAGACGGACTTAATGCCTAAGGCATTCTCTACCAGTCAACCTTTGGGTGATGCAGAGAAAATAGGAAGTAGGTGCGTTTCAGGTGTTGAATAGAAGAAATAGACACAAACTTTCATATACTAAAATTAATACAAATACATAAATACATACATATACATACTTAAGTTGATGTAAGTCTATATACATACATACACGAATAAATATCATAACAAGTATAAGATGATAATCATGTATTGGTTGATTCTGCCAGCTGTTTCAGTAAATACTGCTTCACTTTTTTCTTAAAAGAAAAAGCGTTGGTAGCCATCCTGACTTCGAGGGGAAGCTCATTCCAGAGAAGAACGGACTGCACAAAGAAAGATGAGCCAACAAACTCAGATGTATGGGAGGGGCAACGAAGGAGAAGATTCTTAGAGGACCGAAGCTTTCTGTCGTGATTGCTACATAAGAGTTGGAAATAAGAGTTTAAATATGTTGGCGAAGATGGGTTATTAAGTATAGAGAATAGAACAGTATAAGTATAGAGAATAGTGTAATGTGTATGAGCAAACACAGGTGCACTCTCTGTTCCCTCACTCTCACAGTCCGATGGGACGATTACACGGTCGGGGAGAGATGAGCCACGATTTAGAAGTATATAAGCATGTTTATCAGTATTATCATTTTATTTCATTGGCACGGACCTAAATATACTTTAAAAGAACTTAGCATTCTGTTTTAATCGTGTCAGTTTGTTTCTGGATTTTTAAACAAGTATCACCGACTTCAGGGCGCCTACAATACGTTAAAATATAATTAACTATATTGTACCTTCGTTCATCAGCGACCTTTAGGAGAATCTTACGTATTACGTGTGTTACGAAACCAAAGGAAAAACATAATATCACATTTTTTTTTAATTTGTCTACTATTGACGGAAAACTGAGATAACATGACATAGATATGGATTTATATCATATTTTTGGGATCAGAAGTAGAGTAATATTAAAAAAAACAATTACTCTTAACGAACCTGATTCATTTTAACCAAATTAAATAATAAACGAAATCAAAACAACCTCTACACTTTTATATTTAACTCATCAATTAAATTACACACAACAATAAGACAATCAAACAAAAGAAAAATGAACATAAGAATAAACAGCTCATGTGATCTCCCACACAACCTTCCACCGCGAGTACCACGAACAAAATGCCACGAATACTTTTTTTTTGTGTTGACTTTAGCTGTTGGCCTCGGATGGCCTTTACAACTTTACCCGGATTTTTCGGTGAGCGCTGAGGGCTCTCAACCGGTCATTTATTAAGTAACATCGCCCAAAGGCACCCCCTGTGGGGTACGGACCTCGGCTTGGGGCGTTACTGCTAAGTTGGAGCGACTTACTCCCATGTTGCCACGAATACACGCGTCGATTGGCTTATATAGGCCGACCTGTTGTTTACGCCAGAATCAATCTTATAATATAATATTTTATTTATTTATTATACTAATTTATGTTTTAACATATATCAACAATGTGCATATAGAAAATCGGTTTACATTAGAAGCTGAGAGTAAGAACATATACGTATAGCAAATACAGACGTACACACCATTTTTTTGTACAGAATATTTGAAGAAGAAAAAATACAATTTGAGCGTTAAACATACTCAATGTAAATTTAACACATTAATAGCATTTACTCATTAACAAAAGGAGAGGTTTATGTCCAGCAGTGAGCTATTAAAGGCTTTTGATAATCATCAACAGCCTTTTACAGTCCACTGCTGAACGTAGGTCTCTCCTTAGCAAGGAGGTTTTGGCCTACTATACCACGCTGGCCAGACGGGTTGGTATAGGATTTGCTTCAAGTTTTCCTTCTCTTTGTAATGATGTTGTCTTGTATACTTTGTTCCCTTAGTCGTCTATTACGACACCCACCACGGGATGAATAGGGGTGGTAACATTATGTATTCTTAATCTGTCACCACACAGACTTTACTTGTTTGATAATTTGGTAATAATGATCTATAAACATTCTTTTAAATATCTTCGAATGCAGGTAGATGCATAAACAAGGTTTTATAATACATTGTACCTACCGTCAGTCACAGTTCACCACCACCTTGGTTGCTGTATTCGGTGTACCGCACTAAATGTTACAATGAATATTGTAACAATATTATATTTATTTACTAGCTTTTGCCCGCAGTTCCGCCGTGCATATATCGGTTATCGCAGTAAACAGTAGCCTATGCGTTATTCTGATGTATAAACCACATTACTGTAAAGTTTCATCTAAATCCGTTCAGTAGTTTTTGTGTGAAAGAGTAACAAATATTCACAGATAATAAATAAATAAACAGTTTATCAATAACGAGTCTAGATATTATTCAACATAGCGGCATCTATCAGAAACCGCGGGTACTTTTTGTAAAATCTAATGACAAATATTTTATGTATCTAATCGTGTGAAAAAGCTAATAGCGCCATCTATCGGAATTTATAAAATTTGGAGTGATTCAAATATGCATCATAATAGATTTTCAGAATCATATCATAAATACGCTTCGTTGTGACTTAAAACGAGACAAACAAACATAGTTTCGAATTTATAATATTAGTAAAGTTTCCTACTCAAAACAACTTAGGGCCCACCTGCATTTTTGGTAATAAAAATTAATTAATTAAAAATGCGTACAACTTATGTTATTTTTTACTTAAAAAAATGAATTACATGTTCTATAAGAACTAAATGTGTCCAAGTTATTACGGTTACCACAAAAAAAATGTGCAAATCACAATTTTCATAAATTCACTCACATTCACTAAACTTTAAACCATCATTTTCCCGACACGCACTTCAATTTAATGTGATGATAAGGTGCCGGATGTTGATTAATTCTAGTGTTTAGTAACGTGTAGGACCTCCTCTGCTCCTTACACATTCCCTGAGCCGGTTAGGGACGCTCTCTATCAGGTGAGCCACGTTTTCATCAGGAATCTGTTCCCAACAATGTTTTAATGCATTCACCAATTCCTGTCGACTGTGGATAGCGGTATAAGTTTCTTTAAGGCTTCGTTTGAGTTGATCCCATAAATGTTCAATCGGGTTTAGGTCGGGACTCATTGCAGGCCAAGGCAAAACATTAATATTCGCGTCCGAAAGAGCACTTTGAGTCAGACGGGCAGTGTGAGGACGTGCATTATCTTGCATCAAGATGAAATTCTGACCAACTCGCTGTGAATATGGGATGACATGAGGTTGGATGACCTGTTGGACGTAGCTGGCGGCGTTTACGTTGCCCTCATCCAAGAATACCAGCTCAGTTTTACCCAGTAGACTGATTCCACCCCACACCATAATACTGGGTCCACCAAAACGGTCAGTTTCTCGAATACAAGGATCCTCAAAACGTTCCCCTGGTTTTCTCCAGACACGTACCCGTCTGTCATCACTGAAAAATTTAACTTTAGACTCATCTGTAAAGAGCACTGTTCTCCATCTACGGATGGGTGACCATTTCTTAACACATGGAGACCCCTCCATATCTCAGTGGTCCTGGTTGCCATACCTATATTTGACTACATAAAAGTACGATAACAATCCATCTACAGGACTTCGTTATCGCCTAGAACTTGGGCTGTGGAGGTATAATGGTAGTCGCTCCGCGTAAACGATCGATTTTATCAATTGATACAAACCGAACCCAACCTAGCTTGGAAAAAAAGGCTTAGAAAATTTCAGAAATGGTATGTCTACTTACTCGATAGTCCGCACGTCTAGGTTGTAGACGGCAGCGTCGGCGGGTGCCAGCCGGTCCCGCAGCCGCCGAACGTTGTCGGTGCTGAACTTCCACTCGCGTGTCATGAAGTACTCGAAAGCGTCATTCATCGCCTGGAGACGATCGCTTATTGTCGATAGACTTGGACTGGAAAATTTATAAATGGAAATTGTTCCCACTTCTTCAAGCTACAACAGTCTCTGTTTAGACGCAAACGAGGAGGAGCACCTGACGGTAAGTGACTATCGTTGATATACATCCGCAACTCAAAAATCCATCCCAACCTCTTCCCCCTTTCAGAAATGGAATGAGAGGAAACCTCATTTTCCTATCTGAGAGTAGCGGTATCCATTGCCCTTACTTTTTTACCTTATGCACTATATTCACCCCTGTATTTAAGAGGATTCTCAAGGAGGGTTGGGATCAAGCAGGTAGTCAACCTTCAGCCGTAACCGTGGTTGGTCTTTAAGGAATCCATCCAAAACCTTACAATATTACATATTGCACCGACCCTACATAAAATTGTCAGTAGAGCCGTAAAATGATTGTGATTACCACATTGTATGATAATTTAGCAAATAATTCCAGACACACAGGTGCATGGTTCAGCACTTTAGAAAATAGGATCTCTTAGGTTTTAAACTTACTTTGGAATAAATGAAACATCTTTTCTCTTCTACCATGCGTTTCAATGTCAAAAAAAAATCTTACCGTGACTTGATCCCTAACATGTTAAACATGAAGTTCAAGGTGTGGAGGGGGGCGGTCTGCAGCAGCCACTGACTCATCTTCATCACCCACCTAAACAATAATATTAGTGTTCGTTACTTCTAGGTAGTAGAGCCACGCTGATTTCAGCACGAGCGGGCCGGCTCTCTATCCTCGCTACTACTCTCCCACAGAAGACCAACCTAAAGCGCCAGCATTCATGTTGTCGTGTTTGGTTGGTGAGTGTGAGACCGGAGGCCCATTGATGCAGGGGTGACAGTTATCGTGGTAACTGTGTAAGACTTACACTGTCACAATGACTGTCATGCCTTTTACGTCCCCAAGCGGGGTGTGAAAATGCATCTCACAAGGCCGCCATAGTGTGGGTCACCATACTGCATTGTCTGCATTTGCAATGAGTATGGTGACCACAACTCTTGGATTCTATTAATGCTTTCCATGAGGCAGAGTAGAGTCACTTTGGCTGGCTCTTAATATAGAAAATAAAATCAAAATACCAGGTGACCCATATCGAAACAAATCTACAAGCAGAAGCGTTCTTGAGCTCACACTCATCTTATAAAGAAAGGAAGAGATCTTTCTTTCTTTGTTCTCAACTCATCTTTTCAGATTTTATAGTTTTTGGAATTTTTAAAGTCCCGGGTTGAAAGGAACCGCTTTCGATTAGAGGGTAATTTTTTTACCAACGTGTTGATGTAACGTCCTCGCTTTTGAAAAGGGGGATGCATTTAATTCGATTCTATTTATTTTATTTCAGAAGTTTTTTATTGGTAATCGATTTAAACTTCCCTCATTAATCACATACATAGGTTTTTCATTAAAAACTGTTTGAAAGTCAATTCGGTAATTTATGTGTTAGTAACATTCATACAGGCAGACAGATGTGGTGATGGGACTACGTTTTCCAACACGTACATAACAGTAATTTGATTATGATTACGTTTGTATTGCATTATCATTCAATCATTCGTCAGTGATAGACTATCTTTACAAAAAATCGTTATTACAGAAAATTAACTGAAAAGAAAGTATTTTCTACTAACCTACTTTCAATAGAGAACCCGAAAGGGTACCAAAGCGGCGCGTCGTAGGGGTACTTACGCACCCCCTGGATCATGCGGCGCTTGAACATGCCCCATGTCGTAGAGTTGTCGTATGAACAGCAGTTGTAGACGCCAGCTTCTCGCAAACTGCGGTAGAAATATGTTGAGTTAAATACGAACACGAATCCCATTCAATTATAATTTGCACTGTCAGGTATATAACATTTATGTAAATAGGTTGTTAGCACACTAAAAATTTACAAATAAGGATCTATGATAATCCAAAAGAATAAGTTAAATGTCTGTTATCCTTAGTGCCCACTATGGTGCCATAACACGTCACACAAACTCACTGCCATCTGATTTCAAGTTAAGCAGAGCCTTATCTACAGAAACCGGACTGCAGATAAACACATTAATGTGTGTAATTAATCAATAGGTATATCTACAAAAACAAAATAAACCCTAATCTTGCATCATACATAAGACTTGTCAAAGACATGCTCCATCTCAAACCACAACTTTCTCGCAACTTACAAGTCTCACAATACTAAATTATTATTTTCATTTTTTGTTCTCAATCTTTTTTATGTCTTCTGTATATATACTAGCTGACCGGGCGAACTCTGTTTCGCCTTAGAGGCAATAAATAAGAAGATTGTGAATTTTGGACTGAAACGTGGTCGAACGGGATAAAAAGTATCCTATGTCCGTCTCCTAGTTCTAAGCTACCTCCCCACAAATTTTCAGCTAAATCCGTTCAGCCGTTCTTGAGTTATAAGTGGTGTAACTAACACCACTTTCTTTTATATATATAGATTAGGGTGTCCTTTATATGACAAAAAAAATTTTTTTTTGAATTTCGAAATGCATACCCTCTATAATTTTTACTAATGCTATAAGATACTTAAATATAAAATTATCAATCTAGCATAATTGCAACCAGTGCCGACCGAGCTTCAAAGTTTAGTAAAAAACGTGTTTTGTCCTAAAATTTCAGTCTGCTATAATTTCACTATAAATGCAATGAATTAAGTGAATAAAATTAAATAATAAATTAGATGAACATTAATCTTTAATTAAAAACATAAAGAAATAAGAATCATTCAGGGTAACTTCTTTTTAGAGTAGTTTTTTTACAGTCTGGATACAATTTTAGATGTTCCTGGACACAGCGCAGCAAGAACTGTTTTTGTTCTTCTTCAGCCGTGATAAGTCCGTTAAAATCTTGCATTAATTTAACAGCCCTTTCAGCAGTATCATTTACAACTCTCAAATAACTTATTCTTCTTTTAGCCTCCAGAAAAGCAGCATTGTTATTCTAAGAAGATACATCTTCCATTAGAAAACTGTCGTCGATCTGCAGTCGTGATAAAAATTGTTTGCTCTTTTCCGATACGAAATCATCCAGTGCTTTGTCTAAAAAAAAGAAAAATAAGTTAAATAACAAATAAAAATCAACAACAATTTTGAAAATAAATAAATAAGTATTGGACATTGAAATTGAAATCCAACAAAAAGTCAATTTAACTTACCAAACAACTTTTGAGTCAGTTCTTCCTTCGACGGGTCATAGCGTTTGCTAAAATTCGAGATTTTGTCCCTGTTGAAGTTGGCAATCATCTTCTTCTTAGTTTAGTTGTCAACTTCATCATCAAATAGTGATAGAATGACTGTCTCTTCACATAAATACCACAAGTGATGGCTGAACTTGCTTATAGAAGCTTTAGAAATTGTTGCGTCAACTTTTTCATACTCTTTTAACATCTTCAAGAAGCGCAAATCTTGATTAGGTGCTTTGGTCGCCACTGTACATTCGAGCCAAGGTTTAACATACAATATTACGAGAAATAAGGAAACATCTTGTAGAGCCTTTTTATCCTTCGCAGTTACTCTGCATTGTGACTGAAGTAAACATATTTTTAAAGAATAGATCGCTCTCGCCATCCAGCGTGCCCGATGTATAGCTCCGGGGGGCCTTAGTTTTAATTTTTCCTCTGTGTCTCCTCCTAAAAATATTACGCACAGTTCGACCAATTCGCGGTAATCATCTCTTACGAAACCTTTATCTAATTCTGCCTTATAAAATAGTAACAACGCTTGAATGTCTGTCTCGGCAACCCGTGCTTTTACGAAATTAAGAGATGGTTCAATTTTAGTACAATCAATGTTTTTCCAATTTTCTTGGAACTTTTTGAACATCGGAATATCTGGGCTACTAGTAATTTGCTTAATCTTGGTTTCAAAGATAGCTTTTAGGACCAATTCATAAACATGATGACGACAGGCGAAAAGCAACAATTCTCTTCCTAAAGTTTGCTCCAAAATAGCACAAGCTCCATTGAAACGGCCCATATTGGAAGCTGTTGTGTCGCAGCACATTATTTGCACTTTATCATAAAGGTTCCAGTCACAGAGAGCTGCTGATACAGCCTTCGCTTGATGTTTTCCAGAAGAACTTTCTAGTTTCGGCACTGCAAGAAGCTGCTCTCTATCGTCAAATGAAGCTATAACTGGCAAGCGTTCTTCTTTTGAACTCCGTACATCCAACCCCGGTAATAGTTTTCCATCCCAATGGACTGTGACTATGTCGGGTACATTGTTTTGGAAGTTAGATTTTATTGCTTCTGCCCTTGATTTTCTAGTTTCAGTACGAATACGCTGAATCGAGGATTTGTTAATACAGAAATCATCGCTGCTCAGACCAAGCGCTTCTACCACCGCATTAAGAATGTAAACGGTATCTCTAATGCTTAACTGGCATCGATCTAAAGCTGCAACTAGTTTAGGTGTTATAAGATTCTTTCTACCTCTTTTTGAACTTTGTTCATGGCAGGGAACGTCCGGCAAGCTGAGTTCAGAATTCAAGATCTGTTCTTCGTCTGAATCTTCTACACTGTCTAAGTTATTTGTGGTGGAAGTAGATGCAACAGCTAGTGATTCTCTTTGTCTTACAATCCTTTCCTCTTCTACCAATCGTCGTTGTCTAGATCTTTGTTCTTTTTCCGCCAATTTTTTATCTACACCACCTAAGCATCCCGGTCGACCTGGCTCTCTCTGTTTCATTAAAAATAATTTATCTTCCTCTATTTTCATTCTCTCAAAAGCATCAGCATGTGCAATATCAAACAAATTATCAAGATTAATTATAAAATTGTTCTTACGACTCTTAAACGTAATCTGAGTTTTCTTACAATTTTTTTGCAACTCTCTCCAAACATGATATAAATCAATAAGTTTCTTCACGCAGTTAGGAAATGCCCTTGTTGGAATTCTTGCTTTTTCCCAATATATGATGCACTCCCTAATCACAAGATTTGCACTTTCACTAACAGTCAATTTAATCTCACGAATATTGTAAAATAGGACTGAGAGAACTTGTCGATTAGATGGTAATTTTGCACCATTTATTTGGTAGCTAGTCAATCCGATAAGAAAAATATTTTGTTTATCACTCCGTAATTCCACCGACATGTTTACGCACTAAACAATGAAGCACTAATAGTCTCAAAAATCACGTACGAAATGGCAAATAAAACATGTCGTAACAGGTCACTGGGCAGTACTTAAGCAACTTGTATCGACAAGTTTAAATAGCAAGTCGGCACGGGTTATCGTTTATAGATCGAACTAATATTTTTTTCTAGACAATATAGGGTTATTACGAAACTTTTAAGAAGGTATACGTAAAAAAATATCGAACTTGAAATTTAAGGGACACCCCAATATAGATATATACATGTGTACACGGACGGCAATACGTGTTTTGAGTTGCAATTTAGATCTAAACTTGCTAAAAGATTTACTTGTTTAACACTAAGAATCGTAGCTTGTTTTGTGCATTAAATAAATCGGTAAATAAAAATATAGATATACAGTTAATTTGTAAATTGTATATATTGATCAACACAGAACAAATGATTGTACTCATCACACAACATTTGCCTGTATGTGTGGACCAGCAGTTAGAATCATCGACCACTAGACAAAAGGCCCAGGCAAATATTGGCCGAGTTATGTTTCATCTGTGCTTACTCATCCACTCCTGTCTCCCAGGCGACGGCTATCAGTGTATCGATGACGATGTCCACTGGTATCATATCAGCTCTTTTGTCTGCCGAGTAGTTGAGGACATGGAGCAGTCCCTTGCCAGTGCCCACAACCACGCCGCAGACCCCATTCAGGTTCTCTATCCAACCAGGGAAGGGGTTCTGCATTGATGATACCACTGGGGAGCGAAAATATTTCTAATTAGAAACAAGTAGTAAATACTCTCGCACAATCAAGTCTAGTCGTAAAATGGCGCACATCTTGAAGTGGATCTCAGTCTGAGTATTCTCTGAACCTTCTAAGCGACGAAAATAGTTCTACTAGAAATGAAATCTGTAATTTGAAGTAAATATAAGTACCAATCGAGGGTCTGAAGATGGCTGTAGCATACTTCGAGTCGCGAGCTCGCTCCGCAAAGGCACTCTCTGCCATCGCTTTCGTGAATGTGTACACGTTTGGCTTCGGTGGTATTAAGCTGTGGAAGAAATATCAAGGAATTTACTAAAAACGTCCTACAAAAAAAATTAACACATCTCACAGAGCTGTCTGATCTCGAACTCGACAGAACCAGTAATGCGCAACCGTATATTACAGTTAAATTACATCCAGACGCTAATCTAATGATCATACTCATCACACAATTATTTGTCCTAAGAGGAAATTAAATGCATAACCTTTGACTCAGCAGTCGATGTCACTAACCACCAAGAGTCAGACACGATGAGACATGATGATGTTAGCAAAATGTTGGTGCTAATATCTTTCAGATTTCAAGCCTTATTTATGTATTCGTATTAGTTTTACTCAGGAAGTGACTGAATGCCTTACCCAGGAGTAATTTCAGCGAGGATATCCTCTGGTAAGTTGTCGACAAGAGTGAGGAGATGCTGCAGATTAAGAGGTGCCGGGTACACACGTTCTTCTACGCTGGATAAGTCAGCGTTACTGTACGCGGTTGAAACATACACTAACACCTAAAGGAGCAGAGGAATTCTTTAAATAAAGTCATCAGATTAAGGTTATGGACTTTACAATTGAAAGAACATCGTACCTGCATCAAAGGGAGCTGATCGCAGAGGTCCATTACCTTCAAAACAGATCTCAAGTTTTGTTCAACTGCCTCGGCGAGGGGCTCGTCAAACTTCAGGACTGCTGCTGAGTGGAACACCACAGACACCTGGAAATTATGTCCCTGGTTAATAGCATGTTCGCTAATGTTTAAGGAACTATTATTTGAATTTGATACACTTAAATCCAGAAACCTAAAACCGTCGTGAATAAAAATTGTTTAAGCAGAGATGGTATTCTTGAAATGCGCCGTAAATTAAGTGGATTAAATAGATTAAGTCAAAAAAGGAAATAAAGCATTCGAAAAATATACGACCGTTGTCTCAAAGTAGAGGTTCTATAACCTAGACTTTGACTTAATGTTCGCTCTTCTCCTCAAGCTTACCTGACTTAATTGCTGTACAGCATCTTTGTTGAGACCCAACTTCGGTTTAATTACATCCCCGGGTACGATACTGAGCTTTGCCAGTTGTTGAGGGCAATGCGCTTTGATTGATTCGAAGACCTGCATAGGAAGAGAAACATGAGATTAATTACTGTTTTTAGACTTTCGCGATTTTTACTCATACACATAGATTTGTTATACACCGGGACTTGTTCACGATAAAATTATTTAAAGAGGATACGATACCTTCTATTGTCCGATGTTTCGTGTCACCTGTGTATCACGAAGACGTCGCTAAACTCACACCAATCTACCCCTGACTACCAACGATGTAACCCGTTCGAAGCATCGGGAAATGGAAGGTGTTGTGGCCTTTTACGAGCGTACACTTCCCCGTGTACACGTCGCTAGCTGCGTAATTTAAATCGAATGACCAAAAAGTACCTCAACTAAGCGTTGCATAAAATTTGTAACTTCGTTATTTTTGTATATATCTTCACTTTTCTATTACATATTTTAAGAACATTGGTGTTAAAAAACTAATTTACCTTAAATTTGAGTTAGCGCGGTATAAACTGTTGGAGTCGATAGATTGGTTGTGTGAGGTAAAAAATTTCTCAAAAAGAGTGGTTGATCCAAGTAATTTAGGTGGAAGTTTTGTCACGAATCAGCTTCATTTAGCACAAACGGAAATGAGTAATTTAGGTGTCGCTACGAAGTTAGTTGCCCCTCAAGCTTGAGATTTAAGAATTTCTATTTATATTTTATAAGGTTTAAGCTGACGATAACAAAAATCTGTACTTCGAGGAGAAAAGTCAAGAACACTGAAATATTCTAGTTCATTTTCCCTCACTTTCTTTTTGCCACAAAAGTGTGGGAAGTATGTAGTACAAAGATATTTTAGAAATAATTCCGTTGAAATATTTCGAATGAGATCGTTTAGATAGTGATATTTAAAATAATTGTAGAGGTTTTAAGTATTTGTGAGGTCCTAATTAAAATAACTACATTCACAACAAATGTTTAAATTATTGTAATATGATATTATGAGGGGATTAAATAATTTAACACCTAACCACCACCGATTTTACTGATTATATCGTAACGAAGAATGTATGTTGTGTACTTAGTGCAATACCTAAATCTGTGAATATTGTAAAATATATTATAAATAATATATTGTTTGATTTTTAAACCCCTAAATTTTATTAACGTTTTCACGCCAATAGTGAAAAATCATGAAATAATATATGTTCAGTTTTTTAAAATATGTTCATTAATGCTGTCATATAGTTTTTATTGATATGAAGATCTCTGTAGCGACACTAAATTTCATGGTTGTTTGAACATTCCTTTTTAAATGATTAATAAACCAATCAACTGCCAATTCCTAAACGAAATCTGTGGCTGTGGATTTTTACTGCCATAGGCATTTCGACTCTATCCACTTCACAACCCAGTACTTCCATATATCAGGAGTTTTTGTTACGTCCTGCTCTTAAAGTGTAAAAATGCAAACATACTTTATTAATATGCAAATAAAGTATAAAATTCTCTACACAGGTTCAATATTCAAATGATTTACTTAGACTTTTTATAAAACGAGATAGCTTGAAGCTCATGATCATACAAACCTGAGACTGCTTGAGCTCGTTCAATCTCTTCTCTGGTGGGACATCCTTCTTGTGTCTCATGAGCAGATGGAGCTTCGCTATGTCTGGACATGTCCACAGCAAACGCTCTACCAACACCTGGAACACGAAACTTTTTTTTTATATATATTTAACCTACCAAAGTGACTCTTTTCTGCCTGATAGAAAGCATGAATAGAATCGAAGAGTGGTGGTCGCCATACTCAGTGCGAATGACGACAGTGTATTATGGCGACCCACGCTATGGCGGCCTAAAGAGATGCTTTTTCACGCCCCGCTTAAAGGACAGGGATCGTAGTGGGAGAGAAACACGTGCGCTGGTAATGAGTTCCAGGCTTTAACCGATCTGCACAGGAAGGAAGAGCCGAACCGTTTAGTTCGGGAGCGTATGTCTACCATTGTGAAACGGTGACTTCCAAGGCCAGCACGAGTTGTCCTACTGCTGCTAACTGCAGACGTCTTCGTATACAACACAAGTAAAAAAAAAAGAAATCGCTTTACTGTGTCCTATTGCATACTGATTTTTTTACATCTAACTACTTACTTGATACCAGACTGTCTTTGAAAGGTTGTCGTTTTCAAACGAACACATAAATATACCAAAATAGAAAATGTAAAAGAGAAGACAACTAGGGTTTAGTCCCTCGCAAGTGTGAGATGGAAACGGGGATTGTAGTGACGAGACTGGGATCGGGGGAAGAGGCTACTGACACAGAACACGAGCAGGTCTTAATTTTAAAACGCACAATACACACATATGAAGATGCAGGAATTTTCTTACTATGACCGGCTTTTTCATTTCTCCGTATTAGTTTTTACTACCACTATTTATAATTCACACAGTATAAGCGCCTAATTTCACAAATAGACGTGTGATATTTTGCACTGTATGTTACTATTTACAGTGGTTTACTGTCAATGCACTTTAACAAACATTATTAGTGTCGTGTTTTAACTTCCTAATTTTCTAAAAATTGTGCTTGTACAATTTTTGACTTCGTCTTTTTTCCTTTGATCGATGTACTCCTAAGAATTGGTGCATCAAACAAAAGGTTTTTCGTGTTCTTTTTATGATTGACCAACCTAACAACGCCAATATTCTTTGGAAATATTACCATTTACAGACAGGACAAAAGAATAAACATCATTGGGGTAAGAATGGTGGATAAATAGTGCTTTTTTTTGTATCCCTGGTAACTCCCGCCACTCACGGCAGGATTTACGGTGAAGTGATATGTCAGAATCGAAACGACACCCACACTGTTAAAAAACGATGGATCCAGGATTTGCTTGTATTAGGACTTGATAGGATACTGTCGGATCCAAATAGTCCCGCTTATTTACACCAGTATGTTTAGTGAGTTTAATGAAAAATACCTTTCCCATAAACCCTGTGGCTCCGGTGATGAACACTTCTTTCCCAGCGAAGTATTGAGGGATGAGAGGGGGTAGCGCTGGTGGAGCTGGTCGAGGTACCATTGTTGAGTTAGTTCAATTACCTGTTGAAAAATAATGAACATTATAACTATATGGTTTTTGTCAACGACTTTCCACGTTTTTGTCAACTAATCTAACCTAAGTTCTACTGTCTTTTCTTTTGTCTGTGCGAAAATCCCTCGGATACCACCGGCTGGTGATCATGACAGACTCGAGCCGACCAAAAACTACAAACCGTCTCCGATACTAGTAGCCAGGGAACCAGGTGCAACCTAGAAAGGAAATCTCTGGATCGAATAACCTAAGTTGCACTGGTATTTGAAACATAGTCCTTACTTTATTTTCAACTCGCAGCCTACCATCAGAGAGCTATACTTCAGCACATAAGAACTTCGGCACACAGAAAACCAGTGTTGTGCAGTGCTTCCGTCAACTGAGAACCTAAATTTGGAGAAGGAACGAGAAGGGTGGTGATGCAGTTGTAGCTCTCGAGTTGCAGGAGTCAATGGATGGCGGTATTCACTTACCACCAGGTGACTTGTCTGCTTGTTTGCCCCTAATACTATGGAAAACAGATAAACAATCAGCTACGAGACGTAGCCCTGTCTTCGTAGCCTACAACAGACTATTGTAACTAACAATAGGTGTAAAGTCGTAGGCGTAGTGAACAAAATTAAACAATAAATGGTATTACATGTTGTTCTGAACCTGATGTGTTAGAGTTATTTTATCATCGATCATCATCCTTTCATAGTCGACTACTCGACAAAGGCCTCTCTTTAGAAATGGGGTTTTGGCCAAAAATACCTCGCTGGCCTAATTGGTATGGTTTTTGCTTTAAAGTTTTCCTTCTCTTTGCAGTGTCTCTAACGACATCCACAGAATAAATAGGGTTGATGACACTCCGTGTTTACAATCCGTCGCCACACGAACAAAATTTTACATCAAAATTGCCGTTGTTTCCACTCAGGCCAGTTATTTGCAAATGAGCGACCGCCGTGGATGTCAAATATACAGTGTGCCAATAATAGTGATATGGTCAACTTATTAACTGCCGGACTAGCTCTGACATAAGCACTTGTTTACCTTACAAAACACGTGTTTCGAGTGCACTTGAACTTAGCACAACGTACAAAAACTTACTTTGAATTAAATTATCCTGCAATACAAATAATACAATACGTTATATTTTTAACTCTAGGAATGTAAAAAAACGGGCAAGTACTCGTATATGCTGCTTTTTGTTTTCTGCGTATGTCCGAAAATAACATGATCTCATCTTATTTATAGCACATACATTTAAAACTAACTTAAGAAAATAAAAAACAATGGAAATATTTAGAATATTTACATACGAGCGTCAAATAATTCCTCTGCTTCATCACCCACGTAGCGTACAGAGTGACAGTATTGCCGCAATAATTTTCAGTGTCAGAAAAAGGCCGGGATTCTGTTTTTTTAAGAGTCCTGTCAAACTGACTCTACTCTGCCTGATGGAAAGTTTAAACACCATACTCATTGCGAATGTAGACAATGCAATACGGTGACCCATCCAGTGACCTGTTTGTCCACGTGGCGCTTGGGGACGTAAATGACAGTCAGTTTTTTTTTTTCTACATTAAGAACCTGCCAAAGTGACTCTACTCTGCCTGATGGAAAGCATGAATAGAATCCAAGAGTTGTGGTTACCATACTCATTGCAAATGCAGATAATTCAGTATGGTGACCCACACTATGGCGGCCTTGCGAGATGCTTTTTCACACCCCGCTTGGGGACGTAAAAGGCATGATAGTCATCGTGACAGTGTAAGGTTCACACACTTACCACGATAACTATCACCCCAGCATCAACTGGCTACCGGTCTCACACTCACCAACGAAACTTGACAACACGGATGCTTTCGCTTCAAGCTGGTCTTCTGTGTTTCAGTTGCTTAGCTAGCTTTTTTTAATAATGAATATTTATTTTCAAAATTTTACAACAAACATATACAGGAAAATAGTTAATAAAATATGAAGCAAAAAGTACCGAAAGTACTGATACCCAAGGTAAGATCTAACTTTCTTTTTTTTTTAAACGTGTGGAAACCCCCTCGGGCCGTCACCCCACCGGGGTTTACGGCGGGGCGGTGTGCCGGAATCGGACCGACTAAAACCACACGGTGCGCCACTCTGCGCCTAACATAGAAGGGATCCGGGAACAGCTGCTATTACGACATCCAGATCCCTCCTAGCGCCTGCCCGCTACCGCGGGCACCATCTGCGGGTAAACTATCTATTTTAGGCGACGTACGGCACACGCGAACGTCGCCTCCTCGCGGTTGGCCATTGTAGCGGATGGAGGGGAAAACCCGTCCCGTCCACCCGCGGCCACACTCAAGGCGGCATGAGGCGCTGGTACGCGCGCCTCCACCGCCCGATTCGCCGGAGACGAATAGGGTCCGAGTGGAGGTCGTCCTCCCGAGCCTTCTCCGCCACCTCATTCCGCGAAATTACGTCTGTACAGAAGGTTGCGACCACGGTAAAACAACTGTCGCCACCGACCATGGAGCGTATGACGGCCGGTAGCGAGAGATCTCCTCCAATAACTGCAGTGAGGACCCCACCCTGCGCCGCCCAAGCGGAACAAACCGTTAGCGTATGCTGAGCCGAAGTGAAGTATATGTATCGCAGTATCTATTCACACTGTTATACAAATGTATGCTTAGCACACCATAATGCCTTGCGGCTATTGAGGTGTTACATTTTGTAGTTTAACAAACTTTGTACGAACGACGTTTGCTGGTGAACTTTGGGTCATGAACAACTGTAGCGTGTTTTCTAGTGACTGTCATCAAGCACAAGCAGCTGTCGAACAGAAAGTACTTTACAGTCGTTGTATAGTTGCTGAATAGGGTACTTAAAAGGTCTAAAGGTTCCTTCAGAACAGCTCTCTGTACACGCTCCAATGGTAAGATCAGACATCTTACCGCTGGAACGTGTCTTAATCGCTCCACCCCACATCCCAATACAGTAACCTGCAATTACCTATTATTGATAGACCTAAACACTAGTAAACTGTCCTAGGATTATCCATGTCCGTAGAGTGACATATTTTTTTAAATATTAATAATTTTGCGTACGCGTGCTGTTAAATTAACTATTTGAAATTTCCACTCAAGATTTAGAGTCACAGAGTAGAGATTTATCAATTATGTCTACGTTAAGGTCCCACTGATCACTTCAGTGACTCCCGGTTAATCACTGAAGTGACTGATAAGGACGGGGTTGTAAGTCAAAAAACTGGAAAACAATTTGTATCTGTCGAGTAACCATCCTGTCCGGAAGTGTCTCCAATCACAGTTTAACTGGAGTCTGAGAATTGGCGTCCGGCAAACAGACAGCTATAAAAATCATTGAGAAAGCCAACTTATTAATTCTCTCTGTGTTTTAAAATCCTCCATTTGCTAATAGTCCTTCTTGAGTCGGAAAATTAGGAAGGGATCTTTAACAGCTCATTATACACATTAACCATTTAGTTTGTGCAACAAGCACACAAGCAAATGGTGATAAATAAAACTAATTTGAAGTCGCACGGTTAAGCTGCAACCGAAAATTTGCTAGGTAGCAGAGCCATGCTGATTACAGCACGAGCGGGCCAGCTCGACTAGGGCAGTACTACCCTCCAACAGAAGACCAACCTAAAGCGCCAGCATCCGTGTTGTCGTGGTTCGTTGGTGAGTGTGAGACCGGAGGCCCATTGATGCAGAAAAGTTCGACACGATCGACAGTTATTGTGGTAACTGTGTAAGCCTTACACCGTCACGATGACTGTTATGCCTTTTACGTCTCCAAGCCGGGTGTGAAAAAGCATCTCGCAAGGCCCCTTTGTGTGGGTCATTATACCGCATTGTCTACATTTGCAACGAGTACGGTAGCCACAATTCTTGGATTCTATTCATGCTTTCCATCAGACAGAGTAGAGTTACAGGCTCATAATATAAAAAAAAAACAAAAAAAAATGTTTACATAGAAAATTAACACTTAAAACGACGAAAATGGCTATTTGTATGCAATCCAGAGTAGTCCTGATCACAACGTAAATAAGTAATTATATGCGTCCTGGCAGCTGGTCATAGCTGGACGAGAGCAGATGATATATCGCACAATAACCTTGGTGTACAACATGGCGAAACGCATAACGCAGTTGCGACTTTCTTAATATTCATAAGTTATAATAGAATGTTGACACCGTTAATTTGCCCAGTAAAAGCTCATTTACCTTTACCTTAAAAGGGTTGTAATTTATCACTATCCTGTCATAGCATAAACACAAAAATTGTGGTGTTAAATAAATAGGAGGGGATTTGGAATTAAGGATAAGCATACAGAATTGTAAGAGCGCGTATTTTCCTGCGTTAATGGAGTCCCAATGTGGTTACATCTACCTGCTGTTAGCATACGGTGTTTAAGCATGACAGATTACACATACATATTGACATTGACAGTGTAATTTCCATAGAAATATTAGTAGATGCGATGACGCAGGCTTTTAGAAGATCGGTCTTTATTTAATACAACTAGAATTCTCCGAACGCGGCTACTAGGCGTACTGTTGACGAGTTCAGATATAAAGAGCACAAACAAAACTTATATTCAGAACAAATATTTGTGATATCGCAGTATTGTAGCATGCGAGGATCGAATCGAGACGATCGCTTACACCACTCCGCCATTCGTGCAGATACGTTTATAAACGTATGTATGTGTATTATGTAATAAGATATACATTTATCTATATATGTGTCTGTAATCAGTCTTGATTCTTAAGTGGTCTATTTTGTATAAACGAATATAGCTTGTGTTAAATAATTCATTCGTGTTGACACATATCACTCACACAATTTTTAATTTGGCTTATGGCATAAATGATATAATAGTAAATGTTATTTAATACTGAAAGACAAACCACATATTCTTTCAAAAAACATGAAAAAAGTGAAACAAAAAACGTTCGACTAATCTTGGTAAGTAACTAGTTTGTGCAGTTTTTATAATTTGTGGTTGACATTACATAGACAAAAACAAATTACACATAATTTGAGATACGCTGTTAATGCCCGTACAAAAAATAT
The DNA here is from genome assembly GCA_949316085.1 of Hypercompe scribonia. NCBI lineage: Eukaryota > Metazoa > Arthropoda > Insecta > Lepidoptera > Erebidae > Hypercompe > Hypercompe scribonia. The sequence continues at coordinate 9,596,991 of OX438997.1, forward strand.
ATAGCTGTTTATTATCTGTGCTATCTTTGGGTACTTTCCGTGGCATGTTATTGAAAGTTCTTGCACTTCTTAACATAAAAGTATGCCGTGAAAACAGAGTTTCACCTCCCTTTTCATTCTGTGAGTGTCGTCAGAGGCGACTAAGGGAGCAAATTACGCAAGACAACAACACTACAAGGAGAAGAAAACTTTGACACAATCCGTATACACGTGACGCGTGACTTGACAAATAATTACAATTTAAGCCATTTTCAACAAAATTCTAAACGAACGTAAATATAAAATTATTTTACTTAACAATCAAGCTATTTGCGTTCGTAAGTTGTTACGTCTTATTTACAAAATTGTTTTGTAACAATCCTTGTCTAAACCTAATTACCTTAATTATAAAATATTATATATATTATATATCATAATATGTGCTAGGCACCTAAAATCTGTTTGAAGTTATTGCCAAGCCCAATAGCCAAGTATTTGATAAATCACGTAAGTCCGCCCCCGCCACACTGGCTACATATTATCCTATTTAATAAACCTATTTCAACGATTTTCGAGAGAACAACAGTCGGTCGACTTAACTTGTATAATTTTGAATAAACTAAAAGTCATCGCACTAACGAACTTTCATTTGGATGATTTTTTAAGATGTTAGATATTTTAACGGTTAATCATTTAAAGTACTAGGTAATCTAGAATTTCACTCCACAACAATAGAGGTTCAGGAGCTGGCTCATACACGCTTCGGTCGCTTATACTTGGTCTTATTATTTTTGGCTTGGCGCAGACTTCAAAAAAATTTTAGGTACGTAGCACATATTATAATAATAGTTTATTAAAATAAACAGGTAATTAAGTTTAGACAAGAAGTGACACAAAGTAATTTTGTACATAAATCATAACAATTTATAAACGCATATAGTTTGATTGCTGAGTTAAATAATTTTATAGAATTTTAGAATTTTACTGTGAAGAGCTAAATTATTGTTATTAAGTAAACGTTTGGTACAAGTATCTAATTAGAAAAGTGTTGCATTTTGGAACAAATAGTGTGTTTCTAGGCAGGGGAGATTCTCTTTCTTTTATTAAGAAGGCGATTTAGTTTTTTTTTTCGTAAAAATATATTACTTTTGTATAATAATCGTAGGCACATAGTAAGTTTAACTATGTCACGTAAGTTGTGAGAGGCAGCAACCTACGAAAAACGATAATCGGTTTGATTTGAAGCACCTGTTGGAACTGGGTAGAGGATCCTGAATTATGTTGACGCATCATAATTTTATTACTGAGGGTTTGGGTGACGGGTACTAAGGATCGTGTACATGATCAAATAGCATCGGGCAAGTAACCTGATTTAGTCTTTGAAAAATTTGATGACGAAAGCAAAAGACATTGAGGGGTTAGTTTTCGTAGCGCACAAATCAACAGCCTATCCGGTGTCTGAAGGTTATGGGGATGTTAAACAGCGATTGTTACTCTTTAGTTGAGCGGTCTCGACGCATAAAATAAAATGAAAATACTCATTTGACACAAACAGAATACATTCACAGAGAGACACATTATTTGGCGTTCATGTGAAACTGGCTCACAATAGGCCTTCTGGACACTTCACTTATCACAACACTACCTGCGGTCATCGTGACGATCTAACGTGCTTAACCGCAAATAAAGTCGTGATTTATTTATGTAAAAGGATTCCGTGACGTCAAGTTAACGCTGTGCTCAGTTGCGGCTCTGAGCCCAACAAATTGCTTAAGAAAGCGCGTGATGAGAAAGCTTTGCGTGTAGAACTACAATGAAGACTAATTATCAATATTTAAATAAGAACACCAAAACAAACTAGGTGTATGGTTAACGTGTAGGTTCCAGAAGCCAACCCTCACCTTTACATGTGTTTCTTTCTACAGCATAGCGAGTACTACAGCCACTATTTACAGTATCATCTACATGACACCTTTTTCTACGTGTGGGCATCCCCTCGGCCCGTCGGCCGCTGCTTTCTGTACTTGACTTTTTTTTTTCATTTCAGCTTTTATTTATAATTATTTGTTAGTAATTATTATTTATTTTTTACGTAGACTTTACTTTAAAAGTATAAAAAGTAACTTTCATAGAAATCTCTGACTGAAAATATAGCTGTGTACTAATCTAAACAATACTCATTTATTTATAATTAGGTACCTAAACCCTCATGAGCGTTACTTTACCTTACTCTTTGCCAATATATAAAAAAAATTATTAAAAGTTAATTTTTTATAAATTATTATGAAATATAGAGATTAAATTTTTTTCTGAAATGAATAACTATTCAGTTTTAGAGCTGGATTTAATAAAATTAATATTAAATTTACCTGTAAAATGTCTTGGTACTTTTTAGGGTAACCCAGTGTTATTTTTGCAGCACACACGTGGTCGTGGTCTGATGTGTCACGTCAGGTAGCAGTTAAAGGAGCGACTGCGTCGTGCTGTGACAGTCGGCAGATGGGAAATGATCTGCGACGATTAGCAAAGACACAAAACCAACAACGCTTAACGCATCTGTGAGATATGTTTTGTCAATGTGCGCTTATATCCCTCGTGACGTACAGCATCTGATTATGACGTCACTGTGTTAATTACCCTCCGAACAGATTTGATGACAGACCTATTGGTCTCGTGGCACAACTATTCTATTTCCTCTAAGGTCCGATAATTATGTGACGAGCACATACAGTACAAGTAGTATATAGTAGATTAGTTAGTACTCCAAGGCCTAGTTCGCATCTCGTTGAGCGTGTGTCGTGATATCTCAAGCTTTTTATTTTTTTAGCAAATCTTTTAATTTCATAAAGGAAAAGCAGACAACTCCATAGTTTCGTAGACTCAGGTGATAGTTCAATCGTTCCTGTTTTATTTATAATAGCATATAATACCAAGGTTTTGTTCAAAGTTTCTGGCTGGCTGTTTAGGGACGAAGTTATGTGAACTTACAGAGAAAAAGTGAATTCATGTTATGTATAACGGTGTAGTGTTCATGATGTTCTTTACGAAATGTCTTGGAATGACTTCGGTTGCATAATATTTTTTGCATGGACTACAAATAAAGAGCCTCCATCTACGACGTATTAAAAATCTATCACTTTTGGCACGCTCTGGAGAGTCACTGCAGTCGAAGAAGGGACTTAGAGAGGTATATCTATGGGGGCACGCGTTACAATATTCATGACAGTTTTCGTAAAAGAAAACAATTATTTAAAATAATCATTTACTAAATATATATTTTACCCTTATAACAAACACAGATATTTTGTACAAAGGTTCAGATATATATTTTCTTTTCAAATTTAAATAGAACCACGGGCACCGTACGAGGTTGCGCGCGCCTGCGTATTGTTCTATGTATGCGGAGACGCTAGCCTAGATCACTTCACATCCAGTATCCATCACATAGAAGCAGTAGGTTAAACATACATTTTTCATAACAGAAGGTTGGAAGTGTAATAAAACTCCAAATTGAAGTAGTCAAATGGTAAATTATGTGGAGGGAATGGGTGTGATATCCCTCCGACACAAAGGAAGGATCCTCTGACCAGACGAGGTGATTATGCCTGGTGGGCCACGGCCCAACGATTGATGTTGGGATGTTGTATATATGCCAATTGCCACGTGAATCTCTATATCGCGATACAGGATTGGTAGTTGCATCGTAGTTCATTACATTCATACATTTCGTTCATACTTCGTAGTTCGATGTATCTTCGCTAGATGACGCTATTGTAAATTTTTCTTTGTGCTGTAATGTGGAAATCGCCACATAGATATATTACATAGATTCCCTACGAATTAATCAGTTTATTAGCTAAAAGTATTGTTTTATCAAACGTTTTCGAACAAAAACACATGTGGTAAACATGACGTTCGAAACTTTAATATTAGCTACATAAGTCTGGCTTTGTTCGCTTAGTAGGTTAAAAGCTTGATTTGAAAAGGCTCTTACAGGCCGAGATGTACATCACGAAATCCTACTAATATTATAACTGCGAAAGTTTGCGAGGGTGTTTATTACTCTTTCACGAAAACACTACTGGACGGATTTGGGTGAATGTAACGATGACGTAAGTCGTCTAATTACTTCAGTTATAAGCTTCAGAGTTGGTTCATTCACTAATAAGACCTAAACCTTTTAGGGATTTTAGAGACATGCAACATGGTATAAGGATACAGTTTAACTAAACGTTAAGAAATATAATTTTAAACGCTAGCCATTGTATTAAATGGCATCTTATCTATTATGGACATTGCCCAGCTTTTCAAGAGGGCGAGAGAAGGTTTACCCATCAGAGGAGTCTCCAGACGAAGATCAGTCCGGCTTATATAAAGAATTTAGCTACGCCTTGATGAAAGATAGCCTTATGACAGTATCCTATATAATATTCACTCCCGACATCCGTCCTTGGACGTCCTTTGTGTATATTGCGTTTTCATAATATTAAGCTGGAACTTCTTTGCGTGATCTAATCAGGAATGATGGATTCACAGACGAACCAAGGTCACCGATATTGCCAATAAAATTGCTAAACCTAAGTGGCAGTGGGCGGGGCCCATTACAAGCAGAAATGATGGCCGATAGGGCTATAAAGTTCTGGAGTGGCGACCGCGTACTGGGAAACGCAGCGTTGGTAGGCCCCCCACAAGGTAGTCCGACGACCTGGTGAAGGTCACGCGAAACTGCTGGATGCACGTGGCACGGGACCGGCTATTGTGGAGAACCTTGGGGGACCCCTATCTCCAGCAATGGACGTCTTTTGGCTGAGATGATGATGATGAAGCTGGAGTTTAATCATATCACTAACCCGGACTGGTGAATGTTTCCGCCCGTCTTTTGGAAAACTTTCTTCGTACCATCTCATTGCAAGGTTCCTGTATGTCTCAGGGTCTACACATATGGTGGCAAGAACTGCCAGTCCATACTGCTGTTACCTAAAAGCAAGAAAGGTATAACACCATCGTTCTCCTTCTCTTCCCTTCGTTCTATCCGACATGTGTGTTACTTTGCCACATTTTCCTGGCATTCGGTTAAAAAATCTCACCTGGCAATGAATTTTAAAAATTTCTAGCTCTATCGCTCATCTAAGAGTCGAATTTCGGTTGAATCGTTAGGTTTAAATTAAATTTGTTGTTATAGCGTTAATTATAACTATTACTATTAGTTTTGTAATAAAAAAACACATAATCGTAAATATGAACATAAGCAAGAAAACACACGAATATTTTGAGAGTATGACATTAGAAACTTGGATCTACACTCACAATTATAATTGACATAACTTACACAAACTCTTTATTTGTGCACTCCGTTCCTGGTTCACACTAGAATAATGACTGCACGATTGACCTATTAGCGTAAACGGTCGCCGCACTCCAATTCGCTGAGTGTTGTGGGTTCAAATCCTACATGGGACAATACTTTGTGTGATCCACAAATTGTTGTTCCGAGTCTGGGTGTTCCTTGTGTCCGTTTCTTGTATGTTTGTAAAGTCGCCCGCGACACAGGACCTATTCCTAATGCGAGCATTGTCTTTATAAAAAAAATAATAATAAAATAATAATCTGTATGTATAAAAATGAATACCCTTTTTCTCTGGTCACGATAACACACGTGAACGGCTACCAATTTCAACAATTCTAATGATATAAAACAGCCACTAGACAGCTATATAATATCACGCTACGACCACACGAAGTTGCATAGTCAGTATGTAATAATTACAATGTTAGATACTGGACACATAGTGCCCTCTAGTTCCAAACTAAGCAGAACTTGTACTATACCTACTAGACAGGTGATAGAAATACATATATACTTCTTTTTGTATATACATATATAAAATATAAAGAAAATAGCTAAATGCTGAAACAAATATTTGCAGATCACACAAACTTCGATCATTTGGTACGACCGTTGAGTCAAACACAAGGCAGCGATCGCACGTGCTTCCGCTGCAACACCGGGCAGTGAAGGAATCAAAAAGGATTATCATCCATTCTCGAGACTCTGGGACTCCGACGCTCGATAAAACGATCAAAATTGGCGAAATAATTGAATTTTATGGCTAATTTTGTTTGTATTCCAATAATATTCTCTATTTGTGTGTCTGCGTGTTGAATTTACAATAGCAAGCAATTTGTACACAATGGTGGATAGTTCCTTACTTAAAACAAAGGATTTTTACCTACACAGGAAAATTGTAACGACAGCTCATGATTACTGTGAACCGCTAAAAATATTGTAGCGACTTCCACAAACAAAAATATACAACAGCGCCATCTAGCGAAGATACATCGAACTACGAAGTATAATGCATATAAATAGCTACGAAGCTACAACTAATCCTATATCGCGAAATAGAGATTCTCGTGGCGATTAGCATATATGCAACATCCCAACATCAACTGTTGGGTCGTGGCCCGCCAGGCATGATTACCTCGCTAGACCGGAGGGTTTTCCCTTCGTGTAGGAGGGATATCACGCTCGTTCCCTCTGCAATGTGTTATGTGCCGCAGATAATCCCCATTTTTTTTAAAGTGTAGAAACCCCCTCGTTTACGGCGGGGTGGTGTGTCGGAATCGGACCGACTAAAACCACACGGTATGCCACTCTGCGCCTAACATAGGAGGGATCCGGGAACAGCTGTTATTACGACATCCAGATCCCTCCTAGCGCCTGCCCGCTACCGTGGGCACCATCTGCGGATAAACTCTCCATTTAGGCGACGTACGGCACACGCAGACGTCGTATATTACATACCTGATACAGAAAGCAGCCCTCCTTGACACGGCCCGTACAGTGAGGGGGTTTCTGTTTGTGCAACCTTAATTCATCCCATGGATGTCGTAAGAGGTGACTAAGGAAACAAATTATTGAGGTAAATATCACTACAACGAGAAGTAAAACTTGAAACGAACCCTATTCCAACCCGTCTGGCCAGCGTGCTACAGTAGGTCACAATCACTTTGCTGAGGACAGCCATGTCCAGCATTGGACTATAAAAGGCTGTTGATAACCATGGATTTCTTGGTCATGCATTGTACCCGAACGTCGCACAAGTGATAAGCGCTAATTTGATCCGTGTCTGCGTGTAATTTTCAAGGAATCGACATTGCAAATTCTAATTAACAATTATGAATCAGCGTCGCAACGACAATAAGTTCCGTTGTCGACATCTAAACAAATCTCTAATATGTTGACGGTCGTTTGTTTGTTTTCGTAAATCTTTTACTATTCTTTTGAAGTGGTCATATATTTTTTTAATACATTTTTTTTTCCTTTTTGATTCTCATTCTACTAGGAACCAGACATACTTAGAGGAGTTGAGGTCTGCAAGGAATACAGTTTCGTATAAACGTTATACTAACTACCAATGTTTCGAGGAAAAGCATTAAATTGGCAATAATTACAGATTGTACCGCATAATTAGAAAGTCAATTTATAATTATTAATAAATAATTGAATCGTACAAATTAGTTACAGGCAGTCGTCGGCTCTCGCGACTCGTACGACGCAAGAATAACTTTTATTGTATTTGCATACGAAAATAACGAGTCACCAAATGAATTTAATTGTAAGTATGTATCTGTTATATCTTTTCTTTAAAATGAAAACCAATTCCCGCGCTAGAAATATATGCTGTGCCACGGGGAACTTCATAAATATACATGAAACGCACACAAAGAACAGCCACAGAATAGGAAAGTAAGAGTAAAAACCGTTTAAACCACTGCGCCATCGGTGCACTCATTTTATGGCCGTTTTTCTATCTATATATGTAATAAAATCGTAACAGGTCGATGTCTGTACATTGAAGATGTTAAAGAAAAGCTAATAAGGGGGGTTTCTTAAAGTACCAGAACTTTAATAGCTTTAGAACTTTAATATAAATATAATAATAATATAATAATAATATAAATAGTTGGACATGTGCTAACCGAGAATTTTATTGTAAATCTGCTGATCACAAGTATTTGGGTAATATACACAATAACAGTATACACCAACATTCCATGAATTGGCAACGTTAACCCACCGGTAAATTTTTGTCTGTGTTGGCTAACAACATTGTAACATCTGTGTGTCAATTTGAGGGGGAACCTGAAATCATATGGTCCGGGTAAGAGTAGGATGCTAGAGGCCGGCCGACGGGGCGGTTTTTATTGGGAACACCACATACTCCTGACTCCTGTACCCCAAGGAGTAAGAGATCCGAAGGGATTTGCCGCCACGTCAACAAAAAAAAAGCCCACCGTACCCCGATAAATCATGCAACTGGTGAATTTTTCTCTGTGTTTGTGTACAACATTATTTATCACAATTAAGTATAACCTATGTCACGTAGGAAGAGTCTAGCTTTCCATCTGCGAAGGAATGTATAGTATACACCACTCAGTTACTCATATAGAACGCATGTGTCAGAGACGCACAGCGCTACATGGCGGTGACGTTGTTGTTCATGCTTACTACTCGTTAAATAAACATTATAAAACTGATATCATAAATGTGGTACTGCTTTGTCTATCACCACTTCACGTTGAAACCGCTGCAGCGATTTCGATAAATATTTTTGTAGAGATAGAATACAGGAGAAGTTTGTGTGAGTAATCAATAACCGCTTAACTGATGTCGATAAAATATGATATGGAGATAATTTCAATTGTGGCGAAGGATATAGAAATATTTTTCCAGTTCAAGGAACAATTTCGGTGATTTTGGAGGTAAAAGCATAAACTAGGACTTGCCTACGGCTACGCCCGTGTATGTGTCGGTTTTCGTGGTATAAATAATGTCTATGTCGTCAAATATATACTCGTAATTCTTCAAGAATTATAGTCAATCATTGTCGGAAAGTAATTTTGTGTGATCAAAGCGACCGGTTCTCTTAGAGTACACTCTAGTCTCTTGCGGTAAACAATCATGGCACGGAACGCTGGGTGGTTTTAGTCAGTTCGATTCCGACATACCACTTTGCCGTGAGATGCTGTGAGGTTCTGACTACCGATTCCAAACCCACAAACATCTGAAAAGGAGAATTAAACCTAATCATGTTTGCATAGCCCGTCATATTTCCAGAAACTCCTGCCTCCTGTTGCATTCATGCTGCTATTTATGGAAGTAAAAGCCATTGATCTACCTTCAACAGCATCGCAGGATCTTAATGTCACGAAGGAAGCTGACACTCGGCCTCCGGTTGTACTTAACAGTATGTATTTGCATTTTGTAACGTTTGACATTGTTTATTGGAAGAAATAGGGTGTGTGCGTGATCCGGACGCACACACCCTATTTCTTTTAGCTTAAGAACGTTGAAGTGTTGTCTGGTCTGATCATACTTAAGGTATAGAGGTTCAGCGAGGTGGTGAAAAAAGGTTTACTTAATATTATTTAAATAACACCCCGATTAACAGCAAAGGCTCGGCTCTTATTACGTGGGATCAAAACACTGGCGAAAACTGGCCGTCTAATAAGCCTGTGCCTACCCCCCACTAAAAGAGGTATAGTTTTATCTACTATAGTATTATTAAAATTTTGATTTTGTCAAAAGTAATTTTGTACCGATAAACGATGAAACTTGAATCAAATCTAAGTGATGGCATTATTCAACATTATTTTCACCATTTTTCTCAAATTTATTTGAAATTTGCAGCGTGTGTAACATTTCGGATCTTTTAAGATTTTTCAATGTTAGTTGCCTCCCTGAAGCCAACTCTCTTTATCAATACAATCGCTTTGTAATGGGATAAAGAAACGCTCATATATGTACAAATTATTATTCATATTATATACATAAAAATGTTCCAAGTGCGTGTCGACCCGCGCCCAATGAATATTTCTGTAGTTATCTTTCATAATACTCGTAACGTGAATTAATAGGTTACTAAGCTATAACTAAGGTAGGCACGTTTTTTTTGTTTCCATAAACATTACATATTCATTGATTTCAGCATTACGAGAGTACATATTACATTTTTTAACACGCTTTTATTAGCTTGGGTTGTATCTATGTATGTACGTAACGGAATCTTTGAGCTTAATTTTCACCGGTTTCTAAAAATCTGATCAACTTGAAACTTTGCACACGTCTCAAGGACCGAGGACAATGCGATAATTTGACAATAGATTTATGAGTTTGTCACAGATTAAAAAATGAAAAATAAATAATAGTGTAAAAAAAACTAAGAAAACACGCTTTTATTGCTAATCGAACTAAAAACTAGAAAATAATCTTTAATGACAAAGAGTCTAATATTACAGTAGTAGAAGATCGAACAATCAATCATAGTGAATCGCCTCAAAATAAAATTATAATAAAATTTAAGTTATTAACAGAATAATTCAATTCAGAGTAAAAAGCGTGGGGTTCATTTTACTGCGATTCATAACTATTCTCTCATAGATATTTGCCAATAGAATGATTGTAATTAAAATATCGAGCACCGGGCAGGATTACTTCAATGTTTCATTAATTACTTTGCCGTTGAAAGTAAGTGGTTCAAGAATCTTTACATCTTAAGACAGAGCTGGTATACTAACAAATATAATATTTCCAGTTACCGTTATACCTATGCCTGAGGGTTATCAAGACTCCAAAAACTGGACATCGGAGTCTATTCTAGACCTACTCAGATTAATAAATGGGACCCAGGCAGCTGCAATAGTCAACAACGCACTTGACATCTTAAAAACAAGCAAGGCATGTATTTATAAGATTCACGATAGTAGCTATTAGACTAATCTTTTCGTCGTTTTCCTAACGATAGTCAATAATAGCAGTTAACTTTGTTAACTTAAGAATTACAATTACCCAACTTAAAAATTTTACAGACCCACATGGAAGTTTTTGGACAAAACAAAATTAAATACATAAACTGCTTGGTCGGAGCCGCGCTATGCTCTCGACAATAACATGAGTCAGGAATTTATTTTGTAAACTTTTTCAGTTAAACGTGAATCAGAATGGACTATTCTCTTTTCTCACCCAACATTGCAGTCTATTAACCACCATTTATTTTACCGCAGCCAGCAAGAACAAACAATAAAACTATTAGCGACAATTCAACCTCAGAAGATGATGTTATATTCAACATAACAAATTACAAAGAGGCTAAACTGGCCAGCGCTCTCATCAGCGGTGCTCAACTCAAGTATGTGCCTGAACCATGCACCATTATGATTATCCGCCCATTTTAAATTATTATTTGTGTTGGATGCGAACAGTTTTGGCTAATGGACTAGGTTCTTGCACGGCCAGACGCCCATTCTGCTTGAGAATAGAATTATTTAAAAATGGACAAATAAAAAAAGTAGATTGGGATTAGGAAAACAGATATGGTAAGGAATAGGCTAGCTCCGGCATGGGAACAGAGACTGAGATTGTAGCAACTCGGTGATGCCGGGATTGCGTACTTTTGTGTCCTCTCGGCAGCTTAGGAACATCAACTGTCCCTCATCAACCCTGTCCCTGTGTGTAGGTTGTTATATTCCTAAATATTTACGTTTTACGTTGTTTACGAAGAACGTTTAGATTTCTAAAAAGAGTTATGGAAAGGCCTATGCTCAGCAGCGGACTATTAAAGGCTGTTAATGATGATGATTATTATTTGCCGAGTATATTTTATATCTGCAAAAAGTAAAAAATGGAGGTGTGCACGAAAAAAGACAAGGACAGTAGAGAAGAAAACTTATTGCACTGACCACAAGTAAGTTAAAGAAAAAGGTATGGAGATAATCATGTTGACAGAATACTTCAAATTGATTTAATTTCAGGAAAGTTTTACAAGACAGGGCAAGATACAATAGAGATTTAGAAAGGTAAGCAACTCTCAGGTATCGATATATTTTTTAACACCTAAGAACCGGTGCTTCACAATAACCAGGATCTCTACAGAAGTCATTTTGAGGTATAGAACCGATGTAACGGTTCATCGGTTCACATAAAAAACAACAATTTAGGTGGTCAACATACAAAGGTTCATTTTGCAGCATAAATGAACCAGCCTGAGTGACGTGATGTCAATACCCCACCGCCAGTAACCGGCGCCGAGCAATTCTTTCAGATGAACTTATAACAAAAAGTTAATAATTAGATTAACAAATTATATAAAGAAAGTAAACATCGACTATTATTAATAGTATCTATATGTGTATATATGTTTTTATACAAGTAAATATGTACGAGTACGTGTATGATAAGTTTATGTACGTATTATGTTTATTTCATATATTATTGGTTTATTTATTCCCATACATAAAAAATAAAGTGCACCTACTTTCCACCTCGCCTTGCCTCACCCAATGGTTAGCTGGTAGAGAATCCTGAAGGCATTAAGTCCGCCAATGCACCAAATGTACGTGATGTATAAAATAAATAAATGAACGGCAAACTCCGACCCGGTTCGTTCCTGATGCAGTCTGACTTTGTTCATGGCCATTCAACACGGCCATGTAGCAAGTATGATTAGATCCTTCCGCGTAAAACTAATAGGGTCGGGCTAATTTGACTTTTTTTGAAATACAAAGTTGTGAGTTACAGTGTTAAAAAACAGTTGTTTGTCACTAATATTATACTTAATCTCTTGATATCGAGGTTATTTTTATAACTTTGCAATGTGAGCTTCGCCTTTGAATTTATCAATCATGAAATACGTAACTGTATGTTAAATAACTACTACTGGTAATGCACTATTAAAGAAATAATACACCACGCACTCGGAGTGTAGACTTAAGTTTTGATTTTGGCTGTTGGCCTCTACAACCTTACCGGATTTTTCGGTGAGCGCTGAGGGCTCTCAAGAGCGTAATGTCGTCGTCTTCTTCTCCTAACGCGTGTTTGGGTTGACGTTTGTTTGATATCCTACTGTGTGTGTACTTTATGGCCGCAACCACTAGAGGGTTAGTGTGAGTCGCAACAGGGACGAGAAGACGGAAGTGACTTAAACAATTTTTTTTTTTTTTTTTTTTGAAATGATTTTTAGCTGTTGGCCTCAGATGGCCTCTACAACTTTACCCGGTTTAGTTACGGTGAGCGCTGAGGGCTCTCAACCGGCCATTTATTAAACAACATTGCCCAAGGGCACCCCCTGCGGGGTACGAACCTCGGCTTGGGGTGTTGCTGAAACACTGGGGCGGCCTACTCCCATGTTTTGTTGACGGTTTACGCGGCGCGTGTTCCGCCCCCGCCGGCGGGGACGAAAACGCGGACGGTTCGTAATTAGTGTGTCCGCTCTGCGTTGAGCGCGTGTAATGTCGTCGTCTAACTCCCCTAACGCGTGTTTGGGTCGACGTATTTTGGAAATTTTGCTCGGTGTGTAATTTACGGCCGCCACCACTAGAGGGTTGGGGTGAGTCGGAGCAGAGTCAAAGTAGCTAAGGGATCTGATCAATCTGAGGTCGATGTGAAGATCGACGTTGCGTACATACCACGGTGCTCCCGTAGCTTTGCGCATGAAACTATTTTGTAGTGTTTGAAGCCTATGGATCCTGTGTGGCCTAACATGTGCGAATACTACACTACCGTACGTCATTATAGGACGTATGCATGCAGTGTATAATCGAACTTTGTTTTTTAAGTTTAATTTCGAACGCGCGTTAATTAAACTGTGTAGACGTCCTAGCACGAAGGCAGCCCGGTTGCGGACTGCCTTGATGTGGGGGCCGAAGGATAGACGGTCGTCAAGGGTTATGCCTAGGTATTTGGCCTGCCTAGCCCAAGGGATAGACTTGCCGAACATCCTAATCTGAGGGGTCTTCTCCAAAGGATACAGGCTTAGCTGTCTTCTGTGAAACAGCACCGCCTGGCTTTTCTCGGGGTTGACCTCTATCCTCCATTTCCGGAACCAAACGCCCAGTGCGTTGGCTGCGGTCTGGAGTTTTTTGGCTACTGTCGAGGGGTTCACCCCCGAGCAGTAGATAGCCGTGTCGTCTGCGAATAGTGCCGTCTGCACATACCGATGCTTCGGAATGTCGCTAGTATACAGCGTGAAGAGTAGGGGGGAGAGCACGGACCCTTGTGGGACACCGGCTCGAATGGGGTGAGTGGAGGACAGTGACCCTTCTACTCGGTAGCGGAAGCTTCGATTCGACAAGTAGTCTCGTATGATGAGCACGAGTCCGTGTGGCACTCCCATGGTGGACAGCTTAAATAATAAGCCGTTGTGCCACACTTTGTCGAAAGCTTTCGCTACGTCGAAGAAGAGGATTCCTGTAAACAGGTTGCGTTGAAGCCGATCGCTGGTGTATTCAACGATGCGGTGGACTTGGTGGACGCACGAGTGTTCGGTTCGGAAACCGAATTGCTCGTGGGGGACGAGAAGATTAGCATCGGCATACGCTTTCAGCCTATTGTAGATTAGACGCTCGTATAGCTTGCCTAATCCTTTAAGCAGACTGATCGGTCTATAACTGGTCGGTTCGGACTTTGGTTTGCCAGGTTTGGGTATCCCAATAACAACGGCTTCTTTCCACTGTTGTGGAAAGATGTTGTTTTTGAGTGCTGCGTTGAAGATGAACGTCAGCAGGACCAGTAGCCTCTCTGGAAAGAGTTTTATAACCCTGTTTGTGATACCGTCCGAACCGGGCGCCTTGCGAGCGTGTAGGCCCTTGACGATCGTTTCGACTTCTTCGGGGGTGACCGTGTCTAGGTCTTGTTCGTCTGTCGTTCCCGTCGGCGTTGATGTTGATGTAGGAAGTGAGGTTATTAGGCGCTCTACTTCCGAATCAACTTCGGCTATTTGGTCCGAGTCGCAGTGTATTACGCTGGGCGTGCACTGATTCTCTAGACTCTCGGCCAGGCACTCTGCCTTTTCGATATCGTCGAATGCCGGTGGAAGGTTAGGTCTGCTTAGAGGAGGCATAACGGTGACGGTGTCTCTCTTAAGCGAGCGGGATAGTTGCCAGAAGGCAAGGTGGTGTAATACCAACTCGACATACTACTAGTGCAAGAGACCTTTTTGAAACCCTCGCAGAGAAACCCAAACGTTGCGAACTACTCTGTGGTCCGCAACGATAGGATTGACTCTGCGCTAGGGGGAACTCTCATATATTACAAAAGGTCCCTTCACTGCGTACCTATGGATCCGCCTGCGCTGACTAGCATCGAGGCTTCGGTCTGTCGAATAGGCATGACCGGACACCAATCGATCACGCTAGTTTCAGCCTATCTGTCACCCAATCGGCAACTACTCGAGAGCGACCTCCGAGCGCTGCTAGAACTGAGCGACGCCGTGATAATCGGCGGCGACCTTAACGCCAAGAACACCATTTGGAACTGTCACCAGTCCAACGCCAAAGGCAGAGCCCTGGAGTCGCTAGTGGAAGTCGCGCGGAGTGGAAGTAGAGCGCATAATGTCCTCACTTCCTACATCAACACTAGCCTCAACTTCAACGCCGACGGGGACGACAGACGAACAAGACCTTGACACGGTCACCCCCGAAGAAGTCGAAACGATCGTCAAGGGCCTACACGCTCGCAAGGCGCCCGGTTCGGACGGTATCACAAACAGGGTTATAAAACTCTTTCCGGAGAGGCTACTGGTCCTGCTGACGTTCATCTTCAACGCAGCGCTCAAGAACAACATCTTTCCACAACAGTGGAAAGAAGCCGTTGTTATTGGGATACCCAAACCTGGCAAACCAAAGTCCGAACCGACCAGTTATAGACCGATCAGTCTGCTTAAAGGATTAGGCAAGCTATACGAGCGTCTAATCTACAATAGGCTGAAAGCGTATGCCGATGCTAATCTTCTCGTCCCCCACGAGCAATTCGGTTTCCGAACCGAACACTCGTGCGTCCACCAAGTCCACCGCATCGTTGAATACACCAGCGATCGGCTTCAACGCAACCTGTTTACAGGAATCCTCTTCTTCGACGTAGCGAAAGCTTTCGACAAAGTGTGGCACAACGGCTTATTATTTAAGCTGTCCACCATGGGAGTGCCACACGGACTCGTGCTCATCATACGAGACTACTTGTCGAATCGAAGCTTCCGCTACCGAGTAGAAGGGTCAATGTCCTCCACTCACCCCATTCGAGCCGGTGTCCCACAAGGGTCCGTGCTCTCCCCCCTACTCTTCACGCTGTATACTAGCGACATTCCGAAGCATCGGTATGTGCAGACGGCACTATTCGCAGACGACACGGCTATCTACTGCTCGGGGGTAAACCCCTCGACAGTAGCCAAAAAACTCCAGACCGCAGCCAACGCACTGGG
Organism: Hypercompe scribonia; assembly: GCA_949316085.1. NCBI lineage: Eukaryota > Metazoa > Arthropoda > Insecta > Lepidoptera > Erebidae > Hypercompe > Hypercompe scribonia. Next base: position 9,613,226 of record OX438997.1, read on the forward strand.
CGTTTGGTTCCGGAAATGGAGGATAGAGGTCAACCCCGAGAAAAGCCAGGCGGTGCTGTTTCACAGAAGACAGCTAAGCTTGTATCCTTTGGAGAAGACCCCTCAGATTAGGATGTTCGGCAAGTCTATCCCTTGGGCTAGGCAGGCCAAATACCTAGGCATAACCCTTGACGACCGTCTATCCTTCGGCCCCCACATCAAGGCAGTCCGCAACCGGGCTGCCTTCGTGCTAGGACGTTTACACAGTTTAATTAACGCGCGTTCGAAATTAAACTTAAAAAACAAAGTTCGATTATACACTGCATGCATACGTCCTATAATGACGTACGGTAGTGTAGTATTCGCACATGTTAGGCCACACAGGATCCAAAGGCTTCAAACACTACAAAATAGCTTCATGCGCAAAGCTACGGGAGCACCGTGGTATGTACGCAACGTCGATCTTCACATCGACCTCAGATTGCCGACCATCAAGCAATTCATTAAACAGTGCTCCCTTAGCTACTTTGACTCTGCTCCGACTCACCCCAACCCTCTAGTGGTTGCGGCCGTAAACTACATACCGAGTAAAATCTCAAAAATACGTCGACCCAAACACGCGTTAGGGGAGTTAGACGACGACATTACACGCGCTCAACGCAGAGCGGACACACTAATTACGAACCGTCCGCGTTTTCGTTCCCGCCGGCGGGGGCGGAACACGCGCCGCGTAAACCGTCAACAAAACATGGGAGTAGGCCGCCCCACTTTTTCAGCAACACCCCAAGCCGAGGTTCGTACCCCGCAGGGGGTGCCCTTGGGCAATGTTGTTTAATAAATGGCCGGTTGAGAGCCCTCAGCGCTCACCGTAACTAAACCGGGTAAAGTTGTAGAGGCCATCTGAGGCCAACAGATAAAAATCATCACAAAAAAAAAAAAAAAAAAAAAAAAAAAAAAAAAAAAAAAAAAAAAAAAACCTTTTGTAATATATGAGAGTTCCCCCTAGCGCAGAGTCAATCCTATCGTTGCGGACCACAGAGTAGTTCGCAACGTTTGGGTTTCTCTGCGAGGGTTTCAAAAAGGTCTCTTGCACTAGTAGTATGTCGAGTTGGTGTGCCCTAAGAAAAACGCCAACTTCATCTCGTTGCCTACCGATGCCGTTGGCGTTGATGTACCTTAGCTTGAGTGATACGGGTTTGACTCTGCGTGTTGGTGTGCAATCCATTATGGATTGCATTTAAACGCGCCTAGCTTCTCGAGTACGCTCGAGTACCTAACGCTGACGCTGAGGAGGGCCAACGGATTGCCCTCGTTTTGACGGATAAGACTAGCGAGATGACGTAGCTCACTAAAATCGATCGCACTCGCGAACCTTGCCACTAGGGATAGGTCCGGGTGACTTAAACAATCAGATCATCACCCTTTTACAGTACACATGGTTACAAATTATAGCGCGATTTAATTTTTTGGTACAGCGACATCTATCGAGATACTAAGCACTAACAATTACACTCGAACAACTACTAAGACACCAAGGTTAAGTAGGACTTGTGGACTGTAGCTCACTTCAGTGTCGGATATCTCAACACGTGCAAGCAGTTGGTTCATAACGAGCTTTTAACTTAAAACGAATTTTATTTGAATTTAACATCTTAATAGACATTTGTCAAAAATTTGGCAGTTTTCAAGTTCCATGCATTTTGAAAATAAGAATGCGAGTTCATTTCTTATGATTGTTTTTTTTTTAGTGTGGCCTATTACTTTTGTTTTTGTTAATTTATAAAAACGTTTTCATTACATTTTTGTTACAACGGAATAAGTTAATTTATTATCGATTAATAAATGCTTGTTTCCAACTACCCGACCCGGTTTCGCACGCGGTTAATATTTATTTGTGTAACCTTTGAACTGTTCAATATATTTTAGTTAAGCTTGCGTTTCTTCGTCCTCATCCCCGCAATCCGCCTACTACTTTTGCACGGCTAACGATTTCAAAAATGCTATACTTTTACCTGCTTATTGGTCTTTTTTCACTAAGAGTATTTACTGTGAATTTGAAAACGTTATTACTAATAAATAATACTTAGTTTAAAAAAACTAAAAAAACACGCTTTTATTGCTAATTGAACTAAAATCGTGGGGTGCTCGATATTTTAAATATTACAATCATTCTATTGGCAACTATCTATGAGAGGATAGTTATGAATCGCAGTAAAATGAACCCCACGCTTTTTACTCTGAATTGAATTATTCTGTTAATAACTTAAATTTTATTATAATTTTATATTGAGGCGATTCACTATGATTGATTGTTCGATCTTCTACTACTGTAACATTAGACTCTTTGTCATTAAAGATTATTTTCTAGTTTTTAGTTCGATTAGCAATAAAAGCATGTTTTTTTAGTTTTTTAAACTATTATTTATTTTTCATTTTTTAGTCTGTGACAAACTCATAAGTCTATTATCAAATTATCGCATTGTCATCGGTCCTTGAGACGTGTGTAAAGTTTCAAGTTGATCAGATTTTTAGAAACCGGTGAAAATCAAGCTCAAAGATTCCATTACATACATACATACAACCCAAGCTAATAAAAGCGTGTTAAAAATAACGAAGTTTTATATTAACTTCCAATTCCCATTTTGCATCTTTACGGGTTAAATTTTTCAAAACTTTTAAGATCTTGGCTTTAACTGTGTGCTGATCGACCAGTCTGTCTGCTTCATCTTTTATACTGAACGGCTTAGATTGAACTATGATCAAAACATTTACTTGACAATGTGTAAACACAATGTAAACAACCGACCCAAACTATTTTGAATAAGATAATCGTTTTGTTGTTTGTTTCCAGTACAACGGAGTCTCTTTCACCGAGCGTGGTCTACGAGCTCAAAGGTAAGAAGGAAGGAGTAGGAAGTGCTACTGGAAGTAATGTAGGCAAACGTGGTCAAGTTGTCGGAACTCAAAAACCTGAACGCTCTGGTGTCGTGGAGTTTCCGGTGCCGGACGTAGCGAAGGAGAAAGCGACGGCGGGTGTTGTAAAGGGGTAGGTGGCGCAGGCAAGCTAGTGGAGGCGCTAGCATTCTCCTAGGTTTAAGTATTTGTACAATACACAAGTTTACACAAGTACGCTGTTTTATTGTATGCAATAAAAATAGTGTTAATAAAATTTTCGCTCTCTAAACTATTTTCTTTTCTTTAATTTACTCTTTCTGGAAATGTTTGACATGGGGCTCGATGCCATGCGGACTACCCTTCCAAATGCAAATGCTCGGTGAAATTCCAGTCGGTTGCAGTGTTGTCAGTACGCAGTCTCCACATTGGAACAAAATACATACTGCTGTGTTGCTACAGCTATGTTTCCGCTATAAATGAGTGTTTTACCCATTAATAATGTACCTAGCACATTTGATAATTAAATATTAGTATACGTATAGTAACAGTGGAGGACAACAAGGGCCAACTCGTGCGCCTGCGCCTTCCTTCATTATGTTCTGTAAGGTAAATAGATATACTCGTACTTGCTTCCAACCATATTACTATTGGAACAACTTTGGTCTAACGTTATACGTGGCTTTTGGTCGGGAGCCCAGTGGTGGATTCACCGATAGGACCAGTGGGCTAAGTAGGTTGGACATATCCAATTTTTTTTATTGTCTCACAGAAATTAAAAAATAATCTACACGAAGATAAGAAGTCTCGAAAACAAAATAACACTATTTTAGTACTAAACAGTATATCAAATAATCCAATACGTATTTGAATAATTAATAAATGAGTGGGGAAATATATTGCTGTGAGCGTGAATTTTTAGTATATTCCAAGTTTAATATAGAGTGGGCCATGACTTAGTTAACATTTGAAAAATCGCATAAAAAACCATTTGATGTATTATAAAAATTATTTATTTACAAAAAAGCTAATTACTTGGAATGTATTTGGGCCGTTCAAGTATTACGTAAGCAGATTTATTGCAATTATTTACCCCCCCATCCCCCTTGTCAGCAAAAGTAAGCAAAGCTCTTACCCCCTCCCCCCATGCTTACGTAAACATTTGTCAATTAATGTATTGTTTTTTTAATTTTATAATGTTATAATTATAATTTGAAAAATAAGAAAATAGATTTAGGATAGAGATTATATTTTACTGAAACGGTATTCAACATAGAGTAAAGGACAAAAATATTATATCTTACTAACATAACAAACTTATTTTAAATTTTTGGTACATATATTAAATTCAAATTAACAGTCTTCAGTCCATGAAACCCGAATCTATGATTCTAAGTTTTCGATGACATTGGATTGCTTTGATTGCTGCTCAGTGTTGTGAGTCTGCTCGCTTTCATCCGATTTTGGAATGTCTACGTCATTCTCATCGAGCCATTCAACATCATGGTGCTCTAAATTTTGAATAATGCACATCAGTTCATTAGCACGACGAGCAGCGACTCTTACAGGTCTAACTTTCCTATCAGTGTGCGTGTTTACTTTCCTATGGATCTTTTCGATGTGACGATTTAGTGACTTGACGGAAGCATGATAAAGACCACACGTTTTGCATGTTCGACTTGATAGCCTCAATTGTACCGTCGGACAAAAATAATCGTATGGCATTTGCAGGAAATCTTTGAGTGAAGCACTTAAGCGTAGAGCTAAATTGACTGGAAGATTAAGAAATTGCCCTCCTTCATCTAAAACCAAGTCATCAACTGTTTGTTTTACTTTTACAGGTGGTGGAAGAAACCTGTTGTCTAGTAATCTAAATAGTCCACTTCTTGGACGACAGCATTCTGTATTTCTACATTTTACAATTTGGAGCAAGTATTGGCTTTCACGCACATGTTCTGAATACCATTTAATGTCTGGAAAATCAGGAAGATCTTGTTCACCTGCCCCAACATATTTTGCATTAACATTATAGCCATCAATTTCCATTGAACTCCATACTTCAGCTAATACTTTTCCTGCAAATTCGAAATTAGATCTTTCTAAATGTTCATCAATTGTAACGCCACGTTCATCCAAATGAGACCCAAAATGGTCATGAGGCAATATTAAACCAGCCAGTTCCCGACTAAGAGGAGCCATTCTGCGCTCTACTCTGTTATACGCACTTCTTCCGGGAGCATTGGTAGCTAAAAACAATGCATCGAGATCATGTCGCTTAAAGTGTTGTATAGCAAACCCTATGACTTTTTGATAACGCGGATTTTCATCTGGCCCTCCATCAACCGTCATGATTACCACTGGTTTTACTAGTCCATGGTCAGTTTTAGCTAATGGTCGAAACTCCTCAAGTTCGAGAAGCGTCTCGAAATCCTGAGCATGAGTATTAGCAGTAGATGAACTATGCTTTCCACTTCGAATAGCGATGTATGTTGGTCCAGAATATCCAACGGCTTGCGGTTGTCCTAGCATATTGGAAGTGATTTTGATACCAGCATAAACAGATGGTATTAATTTATGACGCTCAGCGATTACCCAATCGTGATCAGGCAATTTGATTCTATATTCCATGTGCATTAGAAGAGGTGCTTGCTTATTTGCCGCAGTTACGCCAATAGGGACTCGAGCTTTATCATCTTGAGATATGAAAAATACTTGATCTGGTCCTAGTATGGATGCTATGTTCTCTAAATAATGGATTGATGTTTCAGCGAACTTGCTATCTAAGTGGCTCTTGTGGTGATCAGTTTGAGCCCGAATGAGCTTAACAGGGACTGTCGATACATGTCTTCGTCCCTCTGCAGAATTAGATTTTCTGGGAATCAAACGAAGATATGTCCCACTGCGACTAATGTCAAATCCCATTTTACGTAATTCTTGTGTGAGTTCATCAAGAGTTTTTAAGCTGCGAATTGGTTCCGTTCGTCTTCTATCATCTGCTGCACTTCCAAATAAAGCTATATCCGCGAATGTTTTCAATAGTAAAGGTTGATTGCTTTCAAGATTAGGACGTCCCACTGAATCCCTCAGAGATAGTCTTTTTTTCATTTCTGGATTTTCATGACAAATATCTTCTAACTTTCTTTTCATACCATCCCTGTGTTTCTTCTGGGCAACTGCGTTTTGAACCTTCCTGTTTAAAGACTGTTTTGCTGTTTTTATTTCCTCGCGCAACTTAATGATCTGTTTATCAACTTCAGCACGGATTGACATAGTATCTCTGGCAGAATACAAAGCATTCAAATTTTTTTCGAGTAGAGCAATCTTATTTTTCATAGCCTCCTGAGAAGGTTTTGGTCTCTGTTTATCTGTATTTTTATTAATTTCGCATTGCTGTTGTGATTCATTACCGGTTTTTATTTTATCTTCTTCCTGTTTTTTAATATTTGAAGCTGGCTGTGTAATTTGTGTTTTTTCTGCAGGTTTACAGGTTGCCTAAAAATAAAAACTTTCTATGGGTTCTGCTAAAGATTCTCTTATTAAGCTACATAAATACAAAGTATGGCAATAAATATGGTAAATACAAAACCCTATGGCTTTAAATCTAATATCTTTAAACGAGCAAATCGTTCCGGTCACAAAATACAGGGTGTTATAGTCTATTCAAGTAGGTATTTAAAAGAATATAAACAATCTTGATATGTCTTTATATTGAAATATGCAATTATAAAATCAGATATCTGTAAAGGTGCGTACAGACATCGCGAGGCTTGCGCCGCGAATGGTTCGTCTCGAATACATCAACCTGAGGCATGCTACGGCACATCTATACGTGCGAACCATTCGCGGCGCACGCCTCACGATGTTTGTACGCACCTTTATGTACTTACAGAAAAGCAATTTTTTAATATTGGTTGAGTTTTTAAATGAATCACAACAGATTTTACACAGTTTACAATTTTAAACCACATATTTCAATAAAAAGACATATAAAGATTGTTTACATTCTGTTAAATACCTATTTGAATAGAGTATAGTTTTCTGTAGGTATATATATATATATATATATATATATATGTATAAAACTGGCATCCTGTATTTTGTGACCAATTGACGGAATCAATTATAAGAAATAAATCTATATAATGAATATTACCTCTATACTTTAAGATAGGCCATAATATTTTCTCCCGGGCTGGGCGTACTTTGTTACGCAGATGACACATTGGTCACGGCCCGGGGGATGAACTTTCAAGAGGCGGCGCGCCTGGCCACCACCGGTGTCTCACTGGTGGTCGGGCGAATTGAGGCGCTGGGTTTGCGGGTGGCCCTGGATAAGACGGAAGCCCTTTTGTTCCATGGGCCCCGTCGTGGTCCACCCTCCGGCGCCTCCATCGTGGTCAATTCGGTCCTCGTACCGGTTCAGGCCCAGATGATGTATCTGGGCCTGATCCTCGACGGCAGGTGGCTCTTCGACGAGCACTTCCGACAGCTTTCTCCAAAGCTGGTCGGCGCTGCTTCTGCCCTTGGGCGACTTTTGCCCAATCTGGGTGGAGCTAGCGTCGCGACGAGACGGCTATACACGGGGGTTGTCCGGTCAATGGCGCTGTATGGTGCACCGGTGTGGGCGGCGGCTCTGACCGCCCAGAATAGGGCTCGCCTCTGGCGCCCTCAGAGGATATTGGCGGTTAGAGCCATACGTGGTTACCGCACCGTATTGACGGAGGCGGCGTGCGCCTTGGCCGGAACTCCCCCGTGGGATTTGGAGGCGGAAGTGCTCGCCGAAGTTTATCGGCGGACGGCTGACTTCCGGGCGCGTAGCGGCATACGGCCCCCGCCCGAAGAGATACGCGAGTGGCGAGAGGCCGCTCGTCGAGCCACAATGGCTCGTTGGTCGTCCCGGCTGGAGGCTCCACGTGCTGGTTTTACCGCCGTGGAGGCTCTCCAGCCGGTCATCGCCGAGTGGGCAGGGCGGCAGCACGGGACCCTTTCCTTCCGACTGACGCAGGTCCTTTCCGGGCACGGTTGCTTCGGCAAGTATCTGCACTCGGTCGCCAGGAGGGAATTGAGTCCCGCCTGTCACCACTGCGACTGCAGTGAGGACTCGGCTCAGCACACGCTAGCGGTTTGTTCCGCTTGGGCGGCGCAGCGTGGGGTCCTCACTGCAGTTATTGGAGGAGATCTCTCGCTACCGGCCGTCATACGCTCCATGGCCGGTAGCGACAGTTGTTTTACCGCGGTCGCAACCTTCTGCGAAGACGTAATTTCGCGGAAGGAGGCGGCGGAGAAGGCCCGGGAGGACGATATCCACTCGGACCCAATTCGCCGCCGGCGAGCCGGGCGGCGGAGACGCGCATACCAGCGCCTCATGCCGCCTTGAGTGTGGCCGCGGATGGACGGGACGGGTTTTCCCCTCCATCCGCTATAGTGGCCAGCCGCGGGGAGGTGACGTGTGCGTGTGCCGGACGTCACCTAAATGGAGAGTTTATCCGCAGATGGCGCCCACGAAAGCGGGCAGGCGCTAGGAGGGATTAGGATGTCGTAATAACAGCTGTTCCCGAATCCCTCCTCTCTCAGGCGCAGAGTGGCACACCGTGTGGTTTTAGTCGGTCCGATTCCGACACACCGCCCCGCCGTAAACCCCGGTGGGGTGACGGCCCGTGGGGGTTTCCACACGTTAAAAAAAAAAAAAAAAAAAAGAAAAAAAAAAAAAAAAAAAAAAAGGCCATAATATTTTCTAATTAGCAAAGAGAAACTTTTTGGCGATTTCTAATATTTCTAGTAGGTACTCATAGGTACCTAAAATGATTTCGTCACTCACCTTAGAAAAAAAATGTAGTAAATTGGATTTATTCTTAGTCGCTGCTTGCAATTCTTCTTCGATTCTCTTAGATACAATAATATCTAGTTCCTTGTCGGATTTTGCTTGTAATTTATAATTTCACCACACTTCGTTAACTAACTTTTGTACATTTTGTACTTTCGTACTTGTATGAGATTTTTTAAAACTTTCAAACAATTTTTGGTATAACTTAGATTTGTCTATTTGAAATGACATCTTATTTAAACATTAAACTTTGGATAATGGAATGAATGGTAACACAAATGTTAACTTGCTTTACTATGCTTACAATACGTCTACTCGCTATAGCAGCCAAACGAAACAATACACTGATAGAGGAAATTTAGACAAGTGAACAGCGCGCGGTAATTCCCTTACTCGGTTCTAAAGCGAGTAGGGGAATTACCGCGCACTGTTCACTAAATGTATGTATTACTTGCGGGAATCCCCGAAAATGCTTTTCGTTTTCAAGCAAAGACAATGTGTGGGTTGCCATTCGTGTAAAGAAGAAAATAACTACCGATGACGTAATCATCATCTAGACTCCCCTACCCCCCATGTCATCCAAAATAAGCAAAGCAAAGACCCCCCCGCCCCCCCATAGTGCTTACGTAATAATTGAACGGCCCCTTTTTTAAAAATTTCATCGTCTAAATGACCACAGTTTCGACGTTTGCAATCTTCTAAGCGAGCACCAAAATTTTCGAATACTCGTCGGCAGAGACCACGAGACATCTCTTCGCTGATTATTTCTTTTAGTTGACGTGGTGTGCGTTATAGTTATTACGATCCTTGCCGTCCAAACCGGTTGGGTGACCGGAACGACTCGGTAGCAGTCGTTGCCTCCACGGTGGCTCATTCCCCGCCCTTGTCGCTAAAAAACAAGGACACTGGATATGTTGCTGCTGAATGGGGGGGGGGGGGGTTATTACCATATATGGTGTCTACTTCACCCCCAACTGGAATGTGAGCAACTTCGAGGTTTTCCTTAACAATTTGGAAACCTCGATGCAGCGACTAACGTCTGGGTACGTCCTAGTGCTGGGGAACTTCAACACAAAATCCATCATTACGTGGGGTTCCCCCAGAACGGACGCTAGGGGCGAGGCCGTAGAGCAGTGGGCGGACTCGGTGGGCCTCTATTTACTAAACAGAGGCACCACCAACACGTGCGTGATACAGCAGGGGGGGGGGGGTCGATAGTGGACCTTTCGTTCGCTACCCCTGCCCTTGCCGCACGAGTAAGTAACTGGAACTTCCAAGGCCAGCACGAGTTGTCCTGTAAAAAGATATAAAAATACCAGGTGATAAACTGAGAGATCGTCAATTTATCCAGTAAAAGCTCCTTCACTTTAATTTTAAACGAGTAACGACTTCTATCCATTCTAACCTCGAGAGGAAGCGTATTTCAAGCGTAAGACTAAGAAAAAAATTGTGTGTGTCAGCTCCGACGCACGACTGGAGTTTACTCCTAAAGTACGATTGTCAAAACAGACGCAAAATAAGCTTATTTAACTGAAATTAACTGAAAAAAGATTGATACAGTATGACAGGGTAAATTAACAAATTAATAAAAGTAACATATAGATATAGTTGCTTTGCAGCATACTCTATACACGTCTTAATACATTCACAACCAGTGCAGCCGCACCAAAGACAAGGTGTGAAGTAGAGATGAGTATTAGATCTAGCAGATATCCCGATAGTCTAAATTGTGGTAAGTAGTTTAAAAGGGCAGGACGTGAAGACATCTGGTTTTGGAAGATCTAAAGGAGATCGAGTGTACGAGGAGAGTTTAGGACTAGGAGGTCGGTTTTGAAACCTCCAATGATGATGTGATACGAGTACTTCGACTCTTAAAGATTTCAGCATTGTTTCCAGACTAGAAAAATAGGGTAACATTTTGTGCCGAATTCCATCCATCCACTCCATCCTTCACGGGTCACCATTGTGGAGGGAACGAGTGTTGTGTCCCTCCGACACAAAGGGAAGATCCTCCGACCAGGCGAGGTGATCAAGCCTAGCGGGCCACAGCCCAACAGTTGATGTTGGGGTGTTGTATATATGTTAACTGCCACGCGAATCTCGTTTCGCGATACAGGATAGTAGTTGTTTAGTAGTTCAATGTATCTTCGCTAGATGGCGCTGTTATATATTTTTGTTTGTGCTATAATGTGGAATTTGCCACAATTTAAATTAACATGCAAGAAAATTGCGTGCAAGAAAAGTATATACATATATTTGCCGGGATTTTCGACCAGGACACTGGCCGTGGTTACAAGCACCCCTTTGGTACAAGTCTCTTCTTTGATAATATTTAAGGGCTTCACATGCTGTGACTTTTGTGTCACAGTTATAAAACCAAATTAAGGACAATAGATTTAACAAGTTTAGTCTTTTATTTAAATATTTACTGATTTACCTTTTTAGCCACAACACTATAGCTGTCAGGTAGAGCGACCGACAGCCACCGTAACAGATTACTGAATCCAGTGATTAATATCATATTTTTACAAACGATGTGACCAAAATTCTACTTTTGAACTCGACTCGTTTTTTTGGACATGATAGTATTCAGACAGAAGAAATAAAACAAAAATAATAAATAACAACTTTAATAACGCCTGCTAAATAATATTTGTAGCTAATATTTACATTTCAATGTATATCGAGTCCATGTTGCTGAGGCAAAGGCAGATGAGGACTTAATACTTGGAAGCGTTGAACACGTCGTGATAGTGCAGCTTGTGAGCTAACATGTCGTCTTCCGACATGTTTGTGATGATGTGAGGAGGGAGCAAGGCCGCCGCTACCGACCTGCAGTACACCAAACTACATTATTACATTACTCCTGAAAGTGTAGGGGGTCTAGCTCTAGATCTCAATTGCACTGATGAAAAGCGTCAGTACTAATGCAATTTCCTTAACGAATTCAACGAAGATGAAATTGAAAATTGTGTGAGACAACGCCACTTTGTGACACGCCCCTAAACACATTACACCCGGACGTAATGGATTCTTTAAAACGCACCGGATGTTTGTGACTAAACCAAACAACATACTTCGTAGTTCGATGTATCTTCGCTAGATGGCACCGTTATATATTTTTGATTGTGCTATAATGTGGAATCGCCACACAAGTATACCCTTGTGACAAATCAATTGGAATGGAGCTAGATAAGAGTGTAAAGTAATATATTATTCTAATGTGTAAGCATCACCAAGTCCAGCGAGGAAAGTGGCGTGGAATTGCCTCTATGATTTGTTTTTAGATTGATTTTACTAAGTTTATTGTTGGTCCTTACTAATAATAATAATACAATAAAAAAAAAATATGAATCCTTTGCAAATATAAAAAATTCGGCCAATATCGTTTGGAAAGTCAGTCGTTGTGTCGATCTTACATAAGATTGGTGGAAAAATAGAGAATTTTATCTTATCTTACCTTCCTTCAGCGTTGAGGAAGTTGAACGTAGAACAGGCGTGTTCGGTAGTCAAGATCTCCGAGTTGAGACCGACATTCTTCGTTGCACGAAACACTTGGTTCACCACCGAAGGTTCCTTTGTATCTAAACCCAATACCTGAAATAGTATCACCAGTTGTTTCTAAAATATAACTTCGCGCTCAAACTTTAGGATCGGTACTCGGGCATCACCAACTCTACTTTCATCCCTTGTGGATCCTTATTATATGGTCATTAGTGTTGTAGAAATCGTATTGTGTGGCGCTCTCTGTAAAGTGAGTAGCATGTTTCGGTACAGTAGTGTTAAAGTATAGTCTCGCTCACCAACAAGTCTACCCTTGGCTCCAGCAGCTTGAACAGAGCGAGCGTCTCCTCGGTGATGTTCGCTGCGCTCTCCACTTGCCATGACAGCACCGTCCTGGAAACAACGCGATCTGATCTCACTATCTACTACAATTACAATGAAAGTACAGGTTTCTCGTGATCAGGTTTTTTTGTGTCCTTTATTGATGTGATACGCAATGTTTTCATGACTACGTATCCATTTCTGTTAACGGACTCGGCCTACACTAGGAAGTAAACAACTTATTTCGTTAGAACTCAGCGGAGACCAGAGTAAATAGCTATTTGATTATGGGTACACAGGTTTATCACCACAACTTCGAAGCGGGTGACAGCAAGTACCAAAGCAGAATGGAAAAAATTGAGGAAACAGCCCGCTTCACGTGTCACAGAAATACTATCGTTACACTGCCGCAACTTAAGTTTGTAACAAAGAGTGTGCATTACCTGTGCAACCTTACCTGGGGAATATGGCCATGGGGCCGAGGATGGTCAGACCATTGTTCAGTTTGAATCCATACTGTAACAACATATTACATTTAAAGAAATTGATGCAAAATGACATAAAATTCAAAAAGCAAAGCTGAAGCTACCTTGAAGTTGCTTAAAATACATGTGTACGTGTCAAGCTGTGTAAAGCAGCATAATACACCGACAGACTCATAAACCGCATCAAAGTACAGGATTACTTTCGAATTAATATTAATTAATTAATTTTCTGATAAGTATGCAAACTTTTTAGATTAAAATATTTAAAAATGTCGAGACTGTCCCTTAACGTATTTGCACGTAATCCCGAAATGGACAAAATATTTTTATTTTTAATCTCTTCTACAAAAAAAAACTCTATAATTATTTTTGAATTTTGTTGATATAAAACAAAATGTTTAGAACCCGGAAAAAAAATAGAAAAATTATATTTCGTGTATAACGTATTTTACAGAGATAAGAATTTTTTTATAACTGTCAAAAAGTAGTCAAAATAACAAAATACAGACTATATAGTTATATCAACTTACAACAGATAACGTTGCGTTCCTAATTACCAACAAAATATAATTCAATAGTGAAATTTAATAATCATATAGTTGGCTTTATTTAAACTCCATCGCAAATTGCTAAAACACAACACTATTGGTGAAACGAAACGTGACGTCAATTTACTCTCGGACGTGTTCTGACCTGTCAACAAGTTGTTTGTAGGGATGGCGATTCCGATGCTTTCCAAAAAAAATCGATTTTTAAATCGATTCGAATCGAAGTTTAATAAATAATAAATAATAAGAGATAAAAAGAATCGATTTTGCAAAAATCGATCTTTCCGATTGGCTTATTGAGTTTATGTTTTCAAAATAAACCCATTTATCGTGTCGAAACAGAAATTTATAGTATCGAAACAGAAATTTATCGTATCGAAACAGAAATTTATCGTATCGAAACAGAAATTTATCGTATCGAAACAGAAATTTACCGTATCGAAACAGAAATTTATCGTATCGAAACAGAAATTTATCGTATCGAAACAGAAATTTATCGTATCGAAACAGAAATTTACCGTATCGAAACAGAGATTTATCGTATCAAAACAGAAAAAATCGAATCTCGATTTTATAGGGTGAAATATCGATTCAAGGGATCGATTCAGTACAGAATATCGATTTGCAAAATCAATTTTTTTGGTCTACAAAATCGATTTTTCGATTAATCGATCTCAGATCGCCATCCCTAGTTTGCACGGTTTCTCTTGATTACATCATTGATTTTTTCATCAGTTCCCTATGTTAAATTATTGAATTTATTTTCAGAAGTATGGTACAGGCAGTTCTGAATAAATAGACTCTAATAATTATGTTACATGTTCTCATTTGGATACATTGTACGTATGTATTATATTTATTGATAATATCTTATAGAACTTTTCGTAAAGCAGGTTATATTTTCTTCGAAGTTTGTAAACAAAACAAGTATGTAAAATTTTATTTATTTTGATTACTTATATATTTTATACCTTTTTTAATATCCTTACGTGTGTTAAAATGATCTTCACAACCATTACAATAAGATTTCCTTTACTTTTCCATGGTAATTAGTTGATTAGCAAAAAATAACTCAGTAACTTTGTGAACCAAACATTTCGCTGTTGACACGAATGTAGTGTGTCGTCACAAAATAAGCGCGCCAAAATGGCCGCGTTTAAATCATCCGCAAATTAAAGTGATTTCAATCTTTTTATAGTTTATTGGTTTATGTTTCGAGTGTGTTATATTCATTTTTAGTAAAGTAATAATCTTGTAAAAACGTTTTCAAAAATAAGAAAAATACATGTAGATTCAGCAGTAAATGATGAAACTATAGTTGGGTAAATTGGAAATTTATCTTTGTTTTTTTTTTCATTTGTGATTGAAATTATTGCTACCACTAATATTAATTATTAGTCTTTTATATGGATATGCATAAATATGGATACTTCGTCCAAACAAGTCACTTGTTCATATTGTTGAATTGATGTGGGAAGGGCTTGAACGATCACTAGAAATTTAAATTTAGACTAGTCTGCGTTTTCTAGTGTATACCGAAGATTTGTAGAGACAGGTTATTACAAAAGGAGACCATTAGAACTCAAGCAATCACCCGTCGTGACGATCGATTTATTGTTTCAACTTGCCTACGAAATTATTTAATCATGTCTGTAGACATCAACACAGAATTGAATCAAATGTGTGAAGTAAACGTGAGTGCACAAACAATAAGGAGGCTTAAGGAAGTGGCAATTAGCCCTTCTAGATCAGCAAATGGTCCAAAGCTGTCGCAGCTCGCAGACAAGTTCGTTTAATATTTGTGCCTGAATATCTTAATTGGAAATAAGAGCATTGGGCCTCCATATTGTACACCGATAAATGTAGGACATGTTTAAACAGTGCAGACGGTCGCTGAAAAGTCTATTGTCGACATGTGAAGAGATATGTTCAAAGTTGCATTGAGGAGAGTTTCTTTTGGAGGTGTGCACTTTGTTGAGGTGGAATTTCCATGGTCGGGTGAACATAACTGGTGTTCATCAGCAATTTTATTTATTTAATCAACTGCTCACTGCACTTGCGGCTTGCCCAACTTCAACGTTACAATGTAACAATAGTAATAAATATTTATGTACATATACATATATTAAAATCTTCCACTTAGGAAATGTCTATAAAAAATTTTGAAGTACTGAATTTGCTATTGAATATTTCGACATCCTGTTACTAAGCAATCAGAGAGTTGAGCAGGCTAACTAGTGGGTGAGTACTGTGCCGTACACATACAAATGTGTGGTAGACCCTTAAGAGGTACCACTTCCTCATCAACTGCCTTTAATAGTGCACAACTAAATGTAAGCTTAGCCGGTTTTGGCCTACTATACTACGGGTATTACATATTATTGTTATTTTGAATGCAAATTCATTGTCACTGTACTACTTGCTACTCTAATATGAGTTAGATTAGGTTCACTTACATTTGCATTTTAGAAACTAATAAATGAAAATAAGTTGTGCCGTAGTACAGTATTGTGTGCACTAAACAAATATTGTGTCTGATGAAGCGATGTAAATTATTTTGATTATTAATTGATCACTTACTGTGGCATAAGAGTCGATCATAAGTCCCAATTCATAATCTTGGTTAATCACCCGAACGGTAGTTTTGCCTTCACCTTCGTATGCTGCCTTGCCACGGATCGTGCTGTACATACCAAGTAACAATGACATTAAAGGAGATTGTATGGGACCTGAAATGTGGCAGAGTTCACAGGTAGACCACATTGACTCTCCAAGAAGTTGAATTGATTTAAATTAAGGTTGTAACTTATTTAAGTTAATTTACGACTGTGTATTTTTAGAAAACTCAGTACAGATACTATTATTATTATATGATTATATTATTATATTATTATATGATTTATATAATAGGCAGAGTTCAAATTCCGAGGTACATTTTAGAAAAACAAGTTACAATGTTTTATATTAGTATTACAAAGAAAAAGTGTAGTTTTCTGTACTCATTAATTATAAGTCAAGATGTTTCGAGTTCAACAATACACAGACACTGATCATAACATCAGTATAGACCAAATATATGGAGCCACTGCAAACTATTAATAAGTTTTGTATGCTGAGCTCCCGACCAATACTAGGTACATCACTTTATTGTTTTGTTTTGCTACTGCATTAACTTAAAAAACTTAGATAGTACGCCGGTCTTTTACATAAATACATACATCATACATGCGCTTTATATCAAGGACAACACACCAAATTTTCAATAACTTTTTAAACCTTAAACTGTAAGTATTACTAATACTAAAGTCTGTTTCCAAATAAACTAACCTCAAAATAGGCACCGACTTTTTCACAGTATTCACCCGTCTAATTACATTGGCCAACATTTTTTATTGTCTCCTATTTTGTTTATGGTGTATCACCAATTAACAATTTATTTTATTACTTGTGCATTAATTCAGTTTCAAATGATTTCAATCTACGATAAATGTCATAACACTTGTACTGTCAATGTTTGACGTCAAGTCAGTCAGCCAAAAATATCACTTTCAAGGTGACCAGCTGTTAAACTAACTTTCCACTACATTCAAATTTAAAGCCACCACCATTCATACTTACTAAAGTTTCCACTAAAAGAATCTTGTTTTTTTGTGAAAGAAAATAATGATTTATATCATAAGTTTTCTTAATCATTAAATGAATAAATGTGGACTTCCTTCAAAGGCTGTCGCCTAATTTAGAGGATCCACAAGAAGAAGTTCGCTGCCTCTATTATATGGTGATAAAACCCATGGCCCTCTACATAACACTGGTATGGGCCAAGCGGCTATTGGCCTCTTCTCACTGCCGAGCTAAGCTCAATCAAGCGCAGCTGATGGCAACCATTTGGATCGTACGAGGATACTGCACACACTCCATTGACTGAATGCTGCTACGACCTGAATGCAGATCTTCTCGATAAATTAGACCGTCTTCTTAATAACTGCATTCGATTTGTTTATAATCTCCGTAAACACAGCCATGTATCTCCTTTCCCTTCGCAGCTCAATTGGCTACCAATTCGTCTACGGTGAAAATTACGCGCGCTCACTGTCCTATACTCTATACTTAATAACCCATCTTCGCCAACATATTTAAACTGCTATTTTCAACTCTTATGTAGCAATCACGACAGAAAGCTTCGTTCCTCTAACAATCTTCTCCTTCGTTGCCCATCCCATACGTCTGAGTTTGTTGACTCATCTTTCTTTGCGCAGTCCATTCTTCTATGAAAGGAGCTTCCCCTCGAAATCAGGATGGCTACCAACACTTTTTCATTTAAAAAAGTGAAGCAGTATTTACTGAAACAGCAGCAAATGCACCCACTTCCTATCTTCTCTGCATCACCCAAAGGTTGACTGGTAGAGAATTCCTTAGACATTAAGTCCGCCTATGTGCATAAAGTGCATAATGTATAAATAAATAAATAAATAAAAACTAAAACCTGAATACATGAAAAAAAATTAACCATACCAAGCGTTGAGTTAATGAGTAGGTTAACGCTTTATCCCCTTTTTCTTGTAATTTTTCATAGTCGCCTAAAAATATGCGTTAAATCACGCATGTTTTCCTTGAAGGGTGGGCAGAGGCATATTAAATGCCCATTTTTTAGTGCATGCACCACTTGCAGGTGAAGTTGACTTAGGGCTCTAAGTTTTTGGTGGTAATCCTATGAACCCTATTCGGTTAAAAACTGACAAATAAATGAGTAACCAATAAAAAGCAGTTGTTTACCTTCTTATTTTGTAATTGATTCTTTGATATTCCATTAGCCTTCAAGTCTCCGTAGTGACTTCTTTAAGTGTATCACAAAAATGTATATTTCGCTAGGTAACTTATGGCCAATCTTTTAAATGCGGATCTTGAAGTCAACAATCGCTAAATGTTGCGTATATTGTGGTTCCGGCATAGTTGCACGTGAATAAGCTCGTAATGTTAACAACACAATATATTGAGTTACATAGAGCAGCTTTATGACCGAGTTTAATAAAAAGTATTATACGGTGTGTCCCCGCGTAGAAAGAAACAGCATCTTTTTAGTGAATTAGTATTGCCTATACAATAAGCGAAAAAGTAGAACGAAGAAGTAAATATCGTTATTTATAAACAAATCATAAGTTTAGTAATTGAAAATATTTTTTATAGACCACTGGCAAGTCCACTAGCTGCTTAAACCAACAATCCACCACTGCATGGAGCATAACACTACGTTTTAGTGAAGAATTTACTAAGTTGGCAACACTGATCTTACAGCAAACTAACATAATTTGTAAACCATAAACTAGTACTGGTAGTATTATTTTAAAAAAACGAAACGAATAAAAGAGTGTTAGAAATGGAAGTCTATTTATTTTTTCACTTTATATAATCGAGATACAGTACTTTTAGCTTCATATAGTTATTCTGCACCAATCAAACAATCCACCACTGCATGGAGCATAACACTACGTTTTAGTGAAGAATTTACTAAGTTGGCAACACTGATCTTACAGCAAACTAACATAATTTGTAAACCATAAACTAGTACTGGTAGTATTATTTTAAAAAAACGAAACGAATAAAAGAGTGTTAGAAATGGAAGTCTATTTATTTTTTCACTTTATATAATCGAGATACAGTACTTTTAGCTTCATATAGTTATTCTGCGAAACATTTGTCATCTTTAGTGATTATAGTTACTTTAAAGACATTAAAATAGTCCAATGTTTTTTGATCTTTTTTATTTGGGCCAACTGGTTCTATACTAAGAACCTGCCAAAGTGACTACTTTGCCTGAAAGTATAAATAGAATCCAAGAGTGGTGGTCACACTCATCGCAAGGTAGTATAGTGACCCACACTACGGCTGGCTATGAGTACTTATTGATTGATTTTTTTTCTTCAATAGCCACTTTAATTCTCACTTATAAATATGTCCGATTTATATTTTTGACTTTTTAATTTAAACTCGGTAAAGAAAACTGACGGGGCAATAAAACACGATGTTCGGTTTAACGCAATAATTTAATTTATTCGACGGCACTCGACGACCGCGTCGTTGTGGTGGGTCGCAGCGATCGGCGCGATACACGTGGCACGGGGATATATTTACAACGTGGGGTCGCGGCCACCCCTCACCTAATTATATTTACCTGCGAACGAAACGATCGACTATTTTAAATCAAATAAAACATTAAGACAATTCAATAATACTATAAAAAGGTAATTAACATAGAACGGTGTCACATCGGCCGTCTATGGAACCGAACGAGTAACGTCGAATCGCGGCCGTCACGGTCGGTACGACGAAGGTCGTCCTCCTCGTCGTCCGCCGAGACGAAAGGGTACGTACTTATCTACAAGAATTGAGCGCCGACGCCGAACTGCAGGCCGGGCGCCTGCGCGTCGCCGGCCAGCGCGCGCAGCGGCACGCAGTAGTTCAGCTCCAGCCGCGCCGCGCGCCCCAGCCGCACGCACACGCCCGCGCCCGCCGCCGCGCGCCACGCGCCCGCGCCCGCGCCCGCGCCCGCCCCGCCGCCCGCGCCCGCGCCCGCCAAGCAGCCCGCGTTCGCGAACACGTGCGAGCGGAACAGCGCGCCCAGCCCGCCGCGCGCGCCCACCCACGGCAGCGGCGCGAACACGTGCAGGCCGCTCGCCCAGTACATCTGTCGATTGAGATACGATAACGATACGTCCTTCGTACGTCCCTACCGTTTCTAATACACAAATTTGCTTTTGCTTACGAACGTTCGCTCGTAAGTCGAACGGTTTACGTTTGAACCGGTTAAAGTCGAAGCGCTCGAGAAGATTTATTGGAATCATTTTTTACTGTAGGTCGCAGTGCGCCGTTTAGGAATAAGTCATTTATTAAGGAATCTATTTTTAATACAAATATACAGATCGCCCGTAAGCGAAGGCACAGAAGCGGTAACGTACCTGGCCGCCCGTGGCCTGGCCGTCGCTGTGCGGCCCGACGCCCCTCTGCTGGAAGCCGCGCAGCGTGGTCGGCCCGCCCAGGTACAGGTGGTCGGGCAGTTCCGTGCCGAACACGTCGTGCAGCACGCCCAGCGCGACCGTGCCCTGGACCACCTATACGAGAACAGACCTTACTGTTTCAGGATAGTGCGTGTTCTACATACTCGTATATTAATAGACATCGGGTAAACCGAACGCTGTGACAATTCGTCAGACGATAGCGACGAGTCATACTCACGACGTCTTCGACGAGCTGCGCGTTGGCCTGCGCGTGCAGTTCGGCCTTGAGGTTGGCGACGCCGCCCCCGAGCCCCGCCACCTCCGACGTGAACTGCACCCACGTGCCGCGCGTCGGGAATATTGGCTCATCGCGATGATCTACCGCCACGATGTGCCGCAGAATCGACTTCATCTGCGGACCTGTCCGAACCGTTATCGCGTGTACGTGCGTACGTCTACATCCAAGTGTGACTCGCTCGGAGCGGTTGCGGGATACACTCACCGCTACTCTCCCGCACCTTGAAGCTGGTGGTCTTGCTCAGTACGGACGTATCTCGCACCAAACCCTCCCACTGTATGTTGTGTTTCGTCTGCAATCACATAACGCACAAAGTATATAAGTAAACCCCGTCCACTACGCTTATACTGACGTGTGAATGTGTAGAGGGCACCACGTTTATATAGGAGCTAAAGCCTTTTGAAGTAGTTCTTTGTACTGGTAGAGTAGACTATGTGTTCTACGACATCATTCTTTGAATTTGTATTAAGAAGAAAGAGGTGGCTGCTCAGCGTCCGGCTCGAAGGACCATAATGTACAGTGTCTATGTACACCGACCTCTAAGTGTGGAAATTATAAATATAAGAAACATACGTTAGATTTTGTAACAATAAAATTTGTACAAATTGACTTCCTTATTGGAGTGCCGCAGCGTGGGGCGGAACACATAGCGAGAGATGGTAAGTGGTTTTTGACTCACGACAGGTGATGTCTTGAAGGCGACGTCGAGCAAGAGGCCGCGGTCCAGCAGTCGGTAGCCGGACCATGGGTACTCGTGGTTCTGCTGGTATACCGTTGCCGACAACCTGCGCCAGACACATGTACCTCGTCACCTAACAGTTACAACATCGACTGGACAGCTATACTGTGATACACAGTCAAAACATTTATGTTAAAACAAATCTTGAAGGTACTAGCCAGTACGCTCGCTACGCTATTCTCCACCTCAATAGCTACACATAAGAGAACCTCAAATGTCTCTTGGAGAAATGAAGCCTTAAAACCATTGGATGTCCTTCTTCGTAAATTAAAGGTAGCATATATCAAAATGCTAATCGACAATGCAAGCAATGAGCCAAAAGGCCCTATGGAAAGCCATTAGAGACTTAACATCAACCCAAAAACAAAAGTATCTCCTAAAGAGTTATTAAAACTAACTGATGAACTTGAGACATCAGTAAATAGTGTCAACATTTACTTCAAAGAAGGCAAAAAATTAGTGGACGAAATACGACAGTCATCTACGTGTACTGTGAATAGTTTTTCGTCATCAACACTTAACCTAAAGTACCCGTTCGATTTACTGACCCTCTTAGAGGTGAGCGTTACCGAAACTGAAGCTATCATCCTCGAGCTTCATCCTGATGTTTGTACAGGCTGGGGCAATATTTCGTCTCAATAGATGTCCCACAGTAAAACTATTCCAATTGCAAAGCTTTCTCAGTCCGAAAATTATTTATATTGAAGGCCATTATTCGAAAACATCGAGATGTCCCTCCTATATCCTAAAAAACGTGGCTCGTCATAGAATTTACTTCGTGAGAAGGCAGACGCATAGTATTAGTGTTCAGCTATATAATAACCTAAATAAAAAATAAACACAAATCAAAGTAAAAAAAAAAATTGGCTCCAACAACTTGACTATACACAGACGGATGATTATTCACTTACCCATCATAAACCTATCACATTCATACACTAATACACTCGCACGCACGCACGCAAGCACGCACGCACGCACGCACGCACGCACACACTTTCACGCACATTCTACTCTTTCATACACAGACATACACATATGTACATGGATAATCCCAACACACAGATGGTGTTTGGGTTTAACCTCCCTCAACACATACACCCTCACAATGTCATGCACAAAAAGACACCTTCCCATACTTTTGCAATAACAGTAATAATCATAGCTGAATTCCCACAATTAACACACAATTCAGGTAGTAGAGCCACGTTGATTTCAGCACGAGCGGGCCGGCTCGACCGGGGCAGTACTACCCTCCCACAGAAGACCAACCTAAAGCGACAGCATCCGTGTTGTCGCGTTTCGTTGGCGAGTGCGAGACCGGGATCCATTGATGCAGGGGTGACCGTCATCGTGGTATGGACCTGCCATAATGACTGTCATGCCTGTCACGCCCCCAAGCGCGGCGTGAAAAAACATCTCACTAGGCCGCCATAGCGTGATGAATCTGCATGGTCGGTATTTACAATGAGTATGGTGACCACAACTCTTGGATTTTATTCATGCTTTCCATCAGGCAAAGTAGAGTCACTTTGGCAGGCTCTTAATATAGAAAAAAAAACAAAAAACTTAACCTAGGTGTAAAATGTTAGGAATGTATAAGTTGAAACAGCAACCTCGTATATAACCTATTTGATCATCTTTAGCATGACCGAACACTGTTGCCAACAATACAAGCTTTGGCCCAGTTTGGGAACCAATATAAGTCCCTACAGTAATATAATTATGTAAAGTATGTACCTGTAACCGATGTATGTATAATGTTGTAACTTTGGAACCAAATAAACATATTTTCTTTTTTTATTTACTTTTATAAACTAGAAAATGTGGACCCAAGCGGAGATTTTCATCACAAATACTAGAAATATGTAAATACAAATATCGCAAGTACCAGTTCCCGACACCGAGCGTCAGAACCTACTAAAACTCATCAAATACCGGTGTCGTATAACAGTTGAATTGAGTCACTCGGAGCGCCCGCCCTCCTCCGTACCCTGTCTACTCACACTGGCACTAGCGGTTTCTGTGGGTAAGGTTTGGTGGCGGCGATACTGAAGTTGGACGAGCTACGGTAGCCCATGCTGTACTCTGCCTGCAGCTTTTCGCCGCGGCCCAATACGTTCGGCATCTTCACACCTGTAGAGCGCACCGCACTGGTCAACACACGCACGCACAAACACCAGACACGGTGGTGGAACGAGGGGAGGATTCTTACCGAGCACGAGGTTCCCTTCGTTCTCGCTAACCATAGTGTTGACGCCACCCACCACACGTGACAGCTCGCGCACCTGGAACGTCACCTGCGAAGACATACACACACGGGGGTAGTAGGTTAAAGTTCACGTAATTAAATAAAAAAATTGTTGGAGAAACAGTGTCACGAAAAATCAAGTTGAAAATGTGATCCGAAATAAGAACGACTACCAAAGAATTTATTTTTGACCTTAGCGGATGGGCGTAACGTTTATTGATAATATTCTTGTGGAGCCTTGTTGATCTAGCAGTTAGCGCATGCGACTGCCAATCAAGAGATCTGGGGTTCGATTCCGGTATCGGGCCAAAGAAGTGTTGATGGGTTTTTCTTACAAGAAATTCTTAACAATAGCCCGGAGAATGGTGGTCTGGTGCTGTTTCATGAACGTGACTCTGTGAGCACGTTAAACCGTTGGTCCCGGTTGCAGAGCCCTCAAATATACTGAAAACTAATTCAACCTTCAAATTCAGTTCGACTTCAGGATTGCGGGGGCCCGAGGCCAATCGCTCCGTGGAAAACTGTTATTCAGGTAAAACCGGTCGACTCACCCAAAATAATCCTGAAAATAATAAAGGCTAGGAAAATGATTTTTGTTGTTGTGGAGTCTCACCTCGAGCCCCTCGGGCGTAGCGTCGGGCCCCGAAGACACGTCGATGAGCACGCCGATATCTCGGAAGCAACCCATCGAGTCTAACGCGCGCCGGACCTGCACACCACTACACTAAGACACAATACTCGCTACTGCCTCCGAGATATGAATATAGTAGGTGTGACTGAAATTTCAAAAACTTCACATGGGCTTTATGGGCTACTTATAATTCTAATTCATTGACGACTTCGGTGGTGCAGCGGTAGCCAATGCGACTGCTGTGCTGTGCTGTGCTTGAGGTCTCGGGTTCGACTCCTGGGTCGGATCAAATGTTTGTAAGATATGTATGTATTTACAAAAAAAAAGTGTACAAGTATTCTATCAAACAGTCTAATAATTATCATAGTACAAGCTCTGCTTAGTTTGAAGCGAGATGGTGTTGTGTCAAATGTCCGAAGTATTAATTATTTATTTACTAATTCTTGTAAACGTTAATAGCGTACGGTGACCACTTCCTATCATCATGGGTGACAAACACGATAACCAACCAGCCTTTAGTGTTGTGTAGTAGTGTGTTTGTCACATTGTTGTTGTTGAACCTATTGCTGTGCTCTGCTGAACGAAGTCTTGGCCTTGGGCGGTCCACCTCCATCCGTGCCAGCCATTTTCCTCGCGCGAAAAACATCGTATGATATTATAAAAAAAAGTATTAAATTTGAAATAAATTTAACCAAATGCCGACGACAATCCAATCCAACGTTCGAATGTCGTTCGGTGCTGTGAACATGGGGGTACCTTGTGCGCGCGCATGATAACGTCCTCAAAGTCTGTGGCGTGGAAGAGTTCGTCGACAGTGGAGCGGATGACGTCATCCTTGGTGCGCGACAGACCATCCACGTGCACGCGGTCCACGCGAGCCTGCACACAACAAGCCATTGCTCAAACTGTGCTCTCAATCCTCGGCTGCACATCATGGGGGTAACACGGCTGTCTGGTAACGTTTCAAATGGTTCATTCAAGTGTATCAATATCATCAATGGCCTTTAATAGTCTATTGCTGGACATGGGCTCTCTGTAAAAAGAAAATTGTGGGATACCGCACCACATTACCTAGAGGGTTGATAGTGTTTATGTCATGTATATATTTAGTTACAAGTTACTACCTGGTTCAAGTATTTTTCTGCATCTCAACTGCATGTTTTGATGTGCCTTTGTGATGCAACCACAATATTGCCAATGTTATGCATCTGGAGGACAATCAGTCCAAGATTGTGTGTAGAAAAATCTTCATACAAACGGTTGGAACGCTAGCTCGGCATACATTGTGTACCAAACACCGCAGTGACGAATGGACCGTATGAATATTTGATTGAAATTACTACCAGTACTTAATATGGCAAACAGCTATTATACACTATATTGTATCATCTTTGGTTGAAGTAAAACTTCAGTAACACATCCCGAGTAAACATTTTTTAAATTATCTCGATATAGTGTTACATTAAATCTAATATATAGATTCTCGTGTCACAGTTTTCGTTGCCATACTCCTCCGAAACGGCTTGACCGATTTTGATGAAATTTTTTGTGCTTATCCGGTATCTATGAGAATCGGCCAACATCTATTTTTCATCCCCCTAAATGTTAGGGGTAGTACAACCCCAGATTTTTTTTTTTATTTTTTGACAAAATTTTTAATTTCTATTTTTTTATGATACAACATACAAAAATACATATAATCCTCAATTTTCACCCTTCTACGATCAACCCTTATTTTTTAATAGCCATTTTAGTAATGTAATCATTTTTCATCCCGCTCAAATTACTTAGAAATAATTTATATGGCAAAGAAATTTTGCCGGGTCAGCTAGTTTAACAATAAAACTTTTTGTATATCTCAATGGAGGCACAAATATTGTTCAGTGTCAATTTTATAACGATATCATATTTTTATTTAAATCTTCTAATCAATTAACAAAAAACTAGAAAACAAATTAATAATAAAAAAATTAAAGACTGTAAGCGGACAGCCCTACCCTGTTTAGTATATATCGTGCGGCTGGAGTAATTATTTCCAAAATATATCTGAATCATAATACTGAATAATATTATTAATAGTGCATTATTATCATGAGTGTGCATATTGCACTTTTATTAGCTTCACTGCGCGTTTATATGTAACCCACATTAGTGTGTATTTATTTATTTTTATTTTTGTCTAGTATTGTAATATTTGTTGTTATTGAAATATAACATTATTAAATACATCACAGACCTTTGAATACTACATTTGGGTTAACAAACTTGTTCTTTTGTCACAAATATCTCATACATTGTCAAGTAATTTAAATTGGGTTGTCGGATAAAGACAGAGTTGCCCACATACTTCTCTAATCATTCAAATGTTACATTTATGTTAATCAGGACAAATCCAATCAATAAACAATATTATATCAGCTTAACGTTACCCGCACTCCATTGAGCTTGATAGCTGGCTTTGAGGCTGGTTCTTCATCTATCTCCAACGGTTCCTCAAATTCAAACAGCCCTGTCCCTGCTCCGACGCTGTCACCGCTGTTCGGTTTCGACTGCAATACACCCTTCAGTCACACTTCCAGGTCATATTATAATTTTATCCTATACTACTCAAACTCACAGGCATTTACTGTGATAACTGACTTCAACATGTGCAGTGAAATGCAGGCAAAAGCTAGTAAATTATACCCCTCATTCACAGGTCATCAGGGGTATAATTTTCTAGTTGTAGCAGAGCAAAAGACTTAGGTGGGTACTGGTGCTCATTTAACTACACTATATGTTACGGTTGTCACCCGAAGGTTTGCCTTGCCTTACATTTATTAAACAGATTTCATATTCAGTGTCACATGGCAAGAAAGTCTAGTATTCCTCATAATATGGAAAGTTAGCTTTAATTACAGCAGTTATTGAGTAGAACTTTCATACAATCTTAAGGAACCACAGCTCTTTTGCAAGTATACGTGGAAAAGTAACGTCTTACCTCATATCTAATAATTCCTATCTATATTATCGTAATAATGTATTCACAATACAGACTAAAGTTAAGAATGAAACTTATTTGGCTCTAAGATAACCCCAGCCAACTGGCCGGGTTAAACGATAGCTTACCTTTGCGTGCACAGTGCCCATCGCTATATAATTATATTAATTCTCAAATTCTGTTGATGGTTTTAAACATATATTAAGTTAAAACGAATTAAACAAGCTTGTATTAATTATAATTTAGAATTTATATTTTGATAATTACATAAACAAAATTTGACAATTGACCACAGGTGACATGACATAACATGTAACATGACAGATGCTGTGACAGCGTCGACATAGAGCTCTAACAAGTCTATGGATGTATCAACGGAAAAAATTAAATACATACATCCGTTTCTAAATTTAACACTTTAAAATTAATTACTAAAATACTTTTCGGTTCGCAGAATAAAAAATAATAAATTTAAACTACGAGCCTTAATACAACAGACAGCATTATAATAGCATACACGAAAAATACTAATATAGACAAAAAATTCCACGGAACAGAGAATAAAATAAAAGCAATGTACGTGTGTCGGAAGGGCCAGAATTTTTGTCACGCTTTGCACACGAGCGTTCATAATTCCGATACTTCAGTACAACCTTGAAAACGATCGTACTGGAACCGTTATAATCTAATCCATAAAATAATCAGATATTGTTAACTTTGAGTACACAAGTTAATACTAACTACATTGTTACCACAAGAGGACTCAATGATCTGCATTTTTTTGGATCCGCGAAATATTTGGTACAGTACTATACTACCTAAGAACATAAACATGCATGTGAAAGGCTACCTTATACAAAACATATATGTAAGATTGTATTTCGCGACCCTACAGTTACTGTAAATTCTGTTGATTATGTGAAAATATTACGCGAGTTCTTGGGACTAATGCTACTTGAATTTACTAGATACAATCGTAATACATGAGTTCAATAAGATGGAGCCAGTTGTTATACATCATGCCGGTGGTAAAAGACATGTTTTTAGAAAAGCTGATTTCCAGACGAGGCGACATTCCATAGCCACCCAGAAGTCCAAATTTATCCCCAGCAGACTTCTTTTCATGAGGTTATTCGAAGAATTGTATCCGTATCCGGTTGGGGGAGAAGTAAACACCATATATGGTGATCCCCCTCCCACCCAGCAGCAACATATCCAGTACCCTTGTCTCTTAGCGACAAGGGTGGGGAATGAGCCGCCGTGAAGTCGACGACTGCCATGGAACAGTCCTGGACACAACCTGTTTGAATGGGGAGGAACGTAATAGGGCTCCGCGGCTACGGCAACACTGATTCGACCACTGTGCTATGGTTTGCAGGAAGAGGTCCCGTGCCGCGGCACAGTGGTTCAGGTTCGTCTGAACATGGAGGCTGGAGACTTGGTCCATTGGCTAGCCCCCTACGCTTGCCAAGAATCGCGGGGAAGATTTGCACACCTCCTGCCCAATGGTGATTGGCGGGTTTGTTATCCGCCGCACACGCTGAGCAGTGAGGGGCGGCAGAAAACACTGCCGCCTTGTGCCTCGGTCGACCGCAGCGGAAACATAGTTCGCTGCAATCAAAGCAACTTACGCTCTTAGCGCGTATGTGTCCCGATGCCAGACATTTGTAGCATCTCATTGGTCTCGCCGCCAGTACCATGATCCTAGCACTCACGAAACCGATGAGTAATCTGCCAGCGTTGCTCAAAATTTTGGCCGACGATACGGGACAGCTGGCCCACACTGCACCAAGCCTTCCTGGACCAGGGCGGAAGGTGCTGACCCTGATGTTGTCCACGCTGCAGCCCGTCCTCTCTGCAGCTCAAGCTCAGCCCTCAACTGCAGCGCGGACATCCTCGGCCGTCACGGAATCGTCCAGGCCCAAGATACGCAGTTCAGCGCACTTGGTAGACCGATCTTTACACCACCCGTGGCTGCATAAATTGCCCGCATATTCTCGGCGAAAGAGTCCGCCGTCTTTGTGCCTTCAGCCCTGAGAAACTCCAGAATTCGAGCACCCGGCTGGGCAAGGCGCAACTTGGCCCTACCGTCCCGAATGCCTGGGCGAGACTAGCCCGGGCCTTTTTGAATAAGGCTGCATAGAAGAGCCCGCCATCAGCAGTCGCCGGTGATATGGTGACAACTACAGCCGCAGTTTTTGGGGGCTATAGTTTCCGTGGCTTTTTGGCTGTGACGATTGCCACCGGCGGCGACTGCGGGGTAGAAGCTGCTCTTTGGGCAGCCTTTTTACCCCGCTTTTGGGACTTCCTTCTCCCTCCGACTACCTGCCAACCATCATTGGAGGGAGTAGACGTGGAGGGTCCAGGTATTGAGTCAAGTGTAGGAGTGGGGAGCGGGTAAGATTTTGCTCCAACTTGTACTGCCGCTTTTGACCTTGGCCTCGTTGTAGCCGCTTTAGTTGCTGCCTTGGCTACCTGTTGTATCTTCGGAGCAACCGGAGGAGCAGACACCGACACAGCTGCCGCATATGCAGCTTTCGCTTTTCGCTTATCGGCAGCGAACAGCGGCCGAACAAAGGGGGCTGGAGGCAGTCTGACTTTCAGGCTTGCGAGACGCCCGTCCATGCCCCAATGTGTCAAGAATTTAGCGCAAGTGGGCATCATGGACGTCACCAGAACTGGGCCTTTCCGTCTGCGTCTGAAACTGGGCGAACTGGGTGCCCAGTTCAGCCACCCGCCCCGTCAGGCGTTCGTTAGCCGCCTCCAGGCGAGCTACGTTCCCAATGCGGGTCTCGACGACACTGGCAATAGCGGAGAAGGAGTCCTTAAGAGCCCTTACAAAGGAACTATTAAGATTCCTGGATTTGGTGGCCACTTTTTGAATTATAGGCACCCACACATTTGCTCTCTCCTGCAACGCCACCGGTGTATTGTGGGCGGAACCTCCCTCCACAGGTTCTCGGATCTTCTGCAGGAGATCCGCAATCTCCTTCTCCGCTGTGCTTTCGCCTTCCGCTCTGACCCGTCTATAGGTTTTTGCCTTCGAAAACACAAAGCCTGATGGGGTCGAGATCGGCGTACGTGATTGCCCTCTTCAACTGATACCCATTTTTGAGAGCAGCATCTCCTGGGACGTATCACTTTCCAACTCCATCGCTGTCAACTTCAGTACATCCATAGTCGTACTGGAGTTACCTCCTATCGGATTAGCCGATCTGGAACGTAATGGTTCCGATTTTCTTGGTCTCCCAGCAGCCGTAAAGACTTCTGGGAGCCCCTCCGAGATAGGTGTCTCAACCAATACGTTCTCTTTATTGGAAGAGATGTCGTCCGTCCTTAAATTTTTCTGCTTTCGTTTGCTGCTTCCGTCTTCCTTTTTCTCCTTCTTTCTGTCCTTGTTTTCTTTATTTTGTATGTGTTCAATGTTTTCCATATTTAATCCCACGCGTGGAGGAGAATTAATGGTCGACCCGGGTAGAGATCCCCAGTACCCGGGCAAGCGTAAATTTATTCCCAACCGAGGGGTCCACAGATGCTCAAGCTGGGAGTACGCTTACGACTGAACTACCCATCAGCCATGCATCCCCTGGTCACGCATCACAGAACACGGGATTCGGGGTAATTTTTTATAAAGGTTTTCTTCCTCGCTGTCCAGGCGGTTAAGCCAAGATCCTCGTCCCCGAGTAGAGCCGTAAGACATAACCACGACACCCGTCTCGAGATTACGATATGACGATGGTGGCAGGCAGATTAAATCTCCCTCCCTATGCTTACTTGGTGGCAGTGTTATTGTACGCCAAGTCCGTTCTCCTTTCTTCACCACTGACAGTGGAGAAACTCCGACCTGTGAAAGGGTCCCACTTTCGTGATTTTTTTACAAGATTTTACTTTATTATTGACCTTTTAGTTGTACATTTGTAAAACGTATTCATTATGATTGAAATACAAAATACTGTTAAGTATAGTGAACTTTAAATAAATACACACATTAAAGCAAAATGTATCTATTTTTGTCAATTTCACATATCTCACACACAGAAGTTTAATCCTAAACTAACTAATTACAATATGTAATGTGATTAAATTACTACATACGAGCATAGGAAACCCTATCTTAATATATAGATTGAAATTAATTAACGCTTTCACATGCATCCACCCAGTCATTGTAAACATCTATAGGTTCAGATAACGCGTGTGTTGTAGTTTGAAAACCTTCCATACACACCCGGAATTGTATTCGTGCAGTATTCCGGGCTCGATCCCCGAAATAAAAATGAGCAATACTCGTAGTTAGTGCACAACATTAACACAATACCAAAACAAACAGCTGTTATAGGTTACTTACATTGTAACTTCACAAGATTTTGGGTGATTACAAGACGGGCAGTTGAACTCTGCGTCAAGAGGCTCTACTGCTTTTCGCTTTTGGGGAGGCTTTCGGCTTGATTTTCGATGACCCATTTTTCTAGATTCCCGTAGTTAAACGATAAATCACAATACTATATTAACACTACACGTGAAAAAAGTGAACGGTAAATTTACTTTCAACCTCGTGGTGTTGTGCCAGTTTAATACCATAATAGACCGACAGCAGAGTACACAGAGTATGTTTTATATAGTCGGGTTTTCTATTTAATTTATTTCACTTGCATTTCTAAGAATTACTGCGACCAATTCGGTTAAAGGCTCCCGTAGCAGTCGTTGCCTCCACGGCAGCTCATTCCCTGCCCTTGTCGCTAAAAGACCGCAGCTGTTTGACATGACTTTATTTGTGCATCAGGGTGGTTGGTTACATTCACATGTAAACTTAAAACGGTTTTGCTATGCAAACCGCCACACACTTTCCAATGACGAACGACAATTAACCTGCAATGAATAGTATACCATGAAACATTTATTAAAACTATTAAACTCAGTTTATGCTATATTTTATGCTTTTCGAGTGGTTCTCGGTGGTCTTTTAGCTTCCAAGAACTTGATAGCCCATTAACATCTAAGTAATATCATTGATTTTTTAAAATATTGGGTATGAACGCCGAATATTTCTAAAGGCACTGATGATTGTGAACCTCAATACTCGTAAAACTAAAACAGTGCATTAAGTCAGAATGTTGTGAGCGATTGTAGCTAGCTGAACATATATACTGCAGCGGGTTGGAACGGTATATACTGGTACATACTAGCGAAAGCTGCCAGTGTGTTTTAAGTATAACAAAGCTCCAATTCACAGCTCAGTAAATACTTTAATTCCACTTTTATCGGCCAACTAGCACAGTTTCCACTAGCCGACTTACCACCTCGATGGTTATCGAACGACTGACTCATCTCCTTCCTCAATAATCAAAACGCTACTTCAACCCCACCACTCTTAATCCTTTCACCAGCAGCTGTCACAAAAGAGTGACGGGATCGAGTAGTGTTGCCATTTAAGAAAAACAAAACTACACTCCATTAAACCATTACGTTCGGCCA
Source organism: Hypercompe scribonia (assembly GCA_949316085.1). Taxonomy (NCBI): domain Eukaryota; kingdom Metazoa; phylum Arthropoda; class Insecta; order Lepidoptera; family Erebidae; genus Hypercompe; species Hypercompe scribonia. The sequence continues at coordinate 9,646,145 of OX438997.1, forward strand.
CCCTACGAAATGTGTAGCCTCCTGGCACACTAAAAACATCAGGAACTCTACCAATAAATTATTTACTAACTTAAGTTTCTCATAATTTGTGAGCTTTTTGTGTGGGTGTTACTGGATCGATACCAAACCCAAATATGTGTTTAAAAAAATTTTTGTCTGTCTGTCTGTCTGTATGTTCAGGCATCACGGTTCGATTTCGATGAAACTTGGTAATTATACCAAGTTTCATCGAAATCGAACCGTTAATTTTCACGTGACACCCCCTGCTATTTATTTTTTCAATATTTTCAATGTACAGAATTGACCCTTCTACAGATTTATTATATGTATAGATTATAAAGACGACCACTAAGACTCTGGTAGTGTCTGCTTGCTAAGGCCGTCTTAACATGAAGTCTTGGATATACAAAGTCCTTATGCAGTTTATATACGGATGGAGTAGTTGGCTCGAACCTAGCGAAGAATGTTTGCGGAGAACTAAATGCAGCACAAAAAGCTCACAAATACAGTGGATATAATACAACTACAGCACGCAATGCGTGGTGTGCGAGGAGGCACGTGTTTAAGTGCGCGGCCTGAACGCGGGTAGGTGTGTGAGGGCAGGCGTTGATAGTTGTCTCTGTTTACGCAATGTTTCGATCTTGCCATAACGTTGTTGTCTCAGATACGTTTTTATTAATTACTTCTTTCAACTACATGGTTAGCTCAAATACTCGTATAATGTATATCCTCTGGTTGAGGTGATTTTGGTTTAAATGATTTTGTTTTGCTAACGGATTTTGTGGTTACTTTTAATTTAATACGTTTTTGCTACAAGTATTTGACGCTTTTCAAATTAGTAACTACGTGAATAATATAGTATGTATGTTACCGATTACAACAAAATTCTATCATAGATAGATAGTTATTGATATTTAAATATCATTTACTTCAATGTTGAGTTCTTCATTTTAGTATTTTTTGTTTTATCTTAACATTATATCTTGAGTCCATTTGTTATGTAAATAGTTACTATATAATAGTAAGTAGCTGTGGCGTAGCGTGCCTTCGTGGGGCTCCATATAAAAATTTGTTTGAAAGCCCTTGTAAAGGGTAAAAATTTCTCACAAAAGAAAAAAAAAATATTTGCATAAAATTATACGGAATATTTATTCGTCATAATTATACAGATAGATTTTTTTTATATTAATTTTTGATTACGCACGTTGGGGGTCGTATAACACCCTGCTAAGTAGGTACCTATTCCTATATTTTTCTAACAATGTCATTAGTCTGTAACTATTTTCATATATACAACGTGGCACCCAAGTTTTGGCAAAGCAGTAACTAACAAGTAACACGATCCAATATACTTCCGTTAAATTAGTAAAAGAATTTTCTTATAAAAATACAGAAATGCTAATTTACAACAAAATGGCGACACCAAAATGGCGGCGAAATCAAACGCGAGCCTAACGTCGCATCGTGTTGCAAAATACTAAATTCTGATCACTGATCAGCCTTCACTCGGTTCTCTTTTTTGAAGTGAAAACTTCTTTAGGCGCGTTGAGCGTTTTGGTAGAGGGTAAAATCCTCGGTTCGCGTCACCGACATGCTAATGATAATAGTATATCTATAGCTACGGAGAATATGATATTATATATTATATATGAAATTTATTATTATTATATATTATATATGATATTATATATTATATATAGCTATATATGAAACATAAAAAATTTCATATAATTTTTGCATATAGTTTTAATTACTCTCAACTTAATAGTTCCGTTTTCACTTCTATCGGCAGTCCCACGACTGCTACTGTTTTTTTTTTAATCAAATCAACATTTCCTTAAAATTTAATTCAACTATTTAATTCATTTCATTTAAATTCTTAAATTTTCAAAGTGTCTACCGCATACTTCAATGCATGAAGACATATTCGCAACATGTTTTCACGTATTTTAGTACATAAATTTTCATTCGTGGCTGGGGTTTTTATTTTATCAATTGCACTAATGACCCTCGATCTTAATTTTTCTACTGAATTAACGTCTGTTGAGTACCCTTCACTTTTCACACATACCCACAAAAAAAGTCTAGGGGTGTCAAATCTGGTAATCTAGGTGGCCATCGTGTAGGCTCATATCGGCCTATACACAGTTCACCAAACATGTAGTTAAGACGTTCCCTGGCCTATGACCACTGAATGTGAAGGCGCTCCGTCTAACTGATATCTTAAAGGCCAGTTTTAAACAACACACGGTTGATCTGTGTAGTTAGACACTGACCATCAAGCAATTCTAAAAACTTAACAGCAGTGAAATTTCCATCAATGAAAATATGACCCATTATTAAGTTGCCGTGAATTGCTGCCCACACAATTAACGAAAAACGGTATTGGTGCAACGATTCGTGTACAGCAAAGGTACTCTCATCAGTCCACATGACGTTGGATAGGAATTCGGGTCATTTGTTACTTTGGTACGTAACCGCTGACAGTACGCTACTCTTACGGATTGATCTCTGTTCGATAAGGCCTGTACTCTTCGAAACTTCTATTCTATATCATTAATCTTTTTATGCTGAACACTTAATTGACGAACAGCCCTATGTAAACTGCATGTAGGATTACGCGTGAAATAGTCTAACACACATTCTTCAAGAGGAATCGGTGTTCGGGACCCAAAATCAACATTACGAGGCACCAAACTTTGATTGTCTCGTACTCTTTGTACCGCCCTTACAAAACTCGGCTGTCTGTAGGACACTGTCTGTAGGCAAAGCAAGAGATGCGTTTTGATGGCATTCTAAGTACATTAATATTATGTCCGTATATTCCACCGCTGCAAAGGTCATTCGTGGCATTATGAATGCCGATTTCAGTAAATCAAAATAATTTGAGGACTTGCAAGCAAGCACAACACTTAATTTCACACACACACACACCGCAAAATATAATTAATATCGTTACTTTTTAATAAAATTAGCAGGACTCGTTACAAATCAAAGTCTTACACTAACTGACGCTACATTCTAGAATCCAGAAGTCTTCCAATATAAAATAACTGAATCAATGCTGCCAATTGTTAAAGTTAGGAAAAAATTATAATGTGTTTGCTGGTAGTAATCATTATATACTATAAAGACATTCAAATAGACAATATAATTTATGAAGCCTAATAATATTACAATTCTTATTTACTAACATATTTTGTTTACAATCAATAGATAAAAAGGCATGTAATTACGATGTACAAAGCGATTAGTTGTGGGTTGGCAGCAATGATGCCTGTGACGTATTAACCAATTACATGCTTCTATTTTGTATTCACCGACACAGTGACCAACAAAGTATATGAACCTATACATATAAAGTTTATGAACCTCTTTGTTTTACACTGTATTATCTTTCGTAAGTTCTTTAAAATTTGTTTGATTTTGCTCTAATTTTTTTTTACTTTTAAATTTTATTATTGATTAAATTGTATGTGTGAAAGGTCATTGACCATTACGTAATATAGCATTATACGATACATGGTGTTGTAAACTGCGTAACCTGTGGCTAAACTACTGAATGTTTCGTTCAAATTTTGTAAATCGTCTTAAAACAACTAAATGAATGTCTGGTATAAATAAACGTGACTCCGATAACTGTACTTCCTTTTTTTTTCGTGCGGAAATCCCCACTAATATAATCGAAATGTGGTTATGTCAGAATCGAACTGACCTAAAACCGCGCGCCGTCTCAGGTACTAGTAGCCGAGGAACCAGATGCACCCTAGTAAGGAATTCCCGGGAACCCCAACGTACCTCGGGTCACCTACGGCTTGTAGATGCCCCCTTCCCCCGTGTAGAAACCCCCATGTTCCCTTTTCTTCCTGCCCCTAAAGGGTGAGCATGGTCTATAGCGCTCGTATCATCACCCCGGTCTGCTTCTGCTAGAGTGACAGATAACCACACCTGCCACCCACAGGCCTGCGCTTGACGGCCGGTAGCGAGAGATCTTCTCCAATAACTGCAGTGAGGACCTAACAATAAAACGATCGTTGCCCATTTTCTATTTGATTTTGAGGAGTTTTCTGATGCATCTCCGGTGTCAAAAGTCCAATACAAATGAAATTTCCACGAGACCCCCAAAAAGCTACACAGAACCCAATTCGAAAATAAGTTTTTAAAATTGGTTCATTAACGACGAAAATATCGCTTATCATACGTAAAAAAGGTTCCAAAGAATTGAGAAATATCCTCCTTTTTTTGAATTCGGTCAATACCAGAAACAGCTTTATTAGTTAATTGTACAGAAACTCTTTTGGACAGCAACAAATAATTTCAGATTAAAGAGGTGAGGGGTTCATGGCAAAAGAGCATCGGATCTACAATGTTTATTGTTACAAGACCTGCATCACTTTTTATATCTGCTGTATAACGAAAAATAATATATTTTCTTTATGAAACGACCACGTGTTTTGTTTATTTTAAAGAGCAACTGATATGCTTCCCTACTGTTCGGTTGCGGCATCTTTATCAACGCATTCCAACAATGTATTTAAATTTTACTATCGTTCATGATGTGGATAGCTGAAGTCTGCTCTTTCAGTGGGTTTTGTATTAGGGCCTTCTGAGGTGAACCTAGGCTAGGTTCACCTCAGGTCAAGTGCCTGTTTGACTTGGCACCGTCTCCAAAGAAACCACGAGGTGCCTGCCTATTTCCTTTATAATGTTCCCTATTTTACTCATTAAATATCCCCCTACAGTGAGGGTCGCCATATTGAACCATCTGCATTCGCAATGAGTATGGCGACCATCACTCTTGGGTTCTATTTATGCTTTCCGTCAGTGGCCTAGTGTGACAATTAGACCCCTATAGTTAGCGTCACCACATTGAATTCTCTGCATTCGCAATGAGTATGGCGACCACCACTCTTGGGTTCTATTCATGCTTTCCATCAGGCAGAGTATAGTTATTATAGTAGGCCCAGAATAAAAAAAAGAAAACAGAATACTTATTTTAGTCCTTTTAATCTAGTTTATAGATTTTTTTTACTTTCTGTCTTTAACACGTTAACTGCCATACGAGTATACTCGTAGTATTTTTTTTTATGGCTATTGCCACCATACAAAATGGTAAGTACGTGTATACTCGTAGTTGGCAGTGGATCCTAGTTTTAACTACGAGTTTACTCGTAGTATGGCAATAAAATAGGATTTTTATTAACTATTGCCAAACTACGAGTATAGTCGTAAATAATTTGGCGCGAAAACTTGCGCTCCCATGCTCTGTCAATCGGGAACTGAGGGCGCCGTACGATTGCTCTGACTCTGGCGCTCGCGTTGCTTCGGGTAGGATCGTAAAGCTTCGGTATTGTTCATGTTGTGTCGCGGCACGTGCGAGATTCATCGTGTGCATCAAAACTTTTGACAATTAGTGTGCAGTTTGTTTACATGCGCTCGGGAAAAAAGGTGACAAATTATCATAATTATTGTAATTTTGATTTACGATGTCTCGCAAACGTAGATTGTTTGAATTAAGTGAGTCGGAAGACAGTCGTAAAGGAGATTTTTCTGCTGACGACGATGATTATGACTATCATCCTACAGCCGATGAGGAAGGCTCAAATGAAGATTCATTGAGCGAGATTGAAGAAGATTCAAGCTGCCAGCGACGTTGTGGTTCACGATTGTTTACTTTACCCTTGGAGAGCGAAAACAGCGACATTTTATCCGTCGAAAATGGTGAACCTGGAACTCTCCCTCAATCTAAAGAGAGGGGTGATAGTGAGTCCTCTGACGAAATATTTTCTGTTCGTAGCCCTCTCATGATACCGAATCGCCGTCCTAAGCACCGCATATTGGAAGATTCATCAAGTGCCGAGGAGGAAAAGGGACAAGTAAAACCGCGAGCAAGTAGCAAAAGAGAGGCCTGTCCCATGCAGCCTATCCGTCGGGTATCAGTAAGTTCAGTTTTGTCACAAGAAGACCACGTATCCCAACAAGTTTCTCCTGTACATGACATATCAAAACCACCTTCTCCTGCGAACGTTGTAGATCTCAATTCTAATTTGAACCCACCTATATTGAATGTGGTGAATCCTTCTGTTTCTCGACCACCGTCACCGTAAGACGAAGATAATTGGGTAGATGTAGACAGCAATGATGAAGAGACTCCTCCAGACTTTCCGTTCACTGCTGATCCTGGTTTCAAAATTCAGTCTGCTGGATGGAGCAACGTAAGTCAGCTAATCGATTTATATTTTACAGACGATTTTATTAATCTTCTTGTTGCCCAAACTAATCTATATGCTAATCAGTGCTTGAATTCTCGGCGTATTGGGCGCAATTCACGGCTGAAAGCCTGGAAAGGTACTACTTTAACAGAGATGCGAGTTTTCCTGGGTTTACTATTACATATGGGTACTGTCAATTTGCCATCTCTTGAACATTATTGGAAAAAAGACGATCTGTATTATATGTCACTTTTTAGTGAGATAATGAGCCGGAATAGATTTCAATTGATACTCCGACACCTTCATTTTGCTAATAATGAAGAAGACGATGGAACTCCACTTTACAAGCTTCAGTTTGTGCTAGATCACTTCAATAAAGTAATGTCGGACATATATACACCCAAAGTTAACATTTGTATTGATGAATCAATGATGTTGTGGAGAGGTCGTTTGGTGTTTCGACAATATATAAAAAATAAAAAACACAAATACGGAATTAAACTCTATAAACTGTGTGAGTCGAATGGGATTGTTTTAAAAATTCGTATATACACTGGCAAGAACAACGAAGCAATCCTTAGAAATTTCAGAGTCGAATATAACTACTCCACACAAATAGTGATGAATCTTTTGCAGGGTTACCTTGACAAAGGGTACAAACTTTACACCGACAACTTCTACAACTCTGTTTTACTCACTAAGTTACTAACTGAAAGATCGACATATGTCTGCGGAACTTTGATAAAAAATCGCAAAGGAAACCCTAAAACTCTGTTGAGCACCAAACTGAAAAAAGGCCAGATGATTACAAAGAGAACTAACAATATTTTCGTGTGCAACTGGAAGGATAAGAGAGAGGTGTTATGTATCTCTAATATGCATAAACCTATTCTGGTTCCCGTGTCAAATAAAAACGGTAGGGTTTCAATAAAACCTAATGTAGTTAGAGATTATAACAACGGAATGTCCGGGATCGATCTTTCAGATCAAATGCTCTCGTACTACTCAGCTCTTAGAAAGACATTGTTTTGGTACAAAAAACTAGCGATCCACATTTTTGAAATTTTCATTCATAACGGATGCATGATCTACAACCAACAAGCCAATCTTCCACCAGAAAAGAAATTAGATGCTCTTTCGTTCAAAGATGAGGTTGTAAAATATCTTTTAGGCGAGAAATTCATAAAACACAGTCATCATGAGCAGAAAAAGCAAGTAGAATTACATTACTTAGAGCGTTTACCACCTACCCAAAAAAAACAAAAACCGACGAAGCCGTGTCGTGTCTGCACCAAAGAAAAAAAACGCAAAGAAACAGTTTACTATTGTCCGGTATGTCCTGAAAAACCTGCCTTATGCGTTGAAAATTGTTTTAAAATTTTTCACTCCTTTGTGACTTCACAGTGATGTACCTAATTTTTTTTCTATTAAACTTAATTTTCTGATTTAAGTAATGTTTTATTCCAAATGCCAAAGAATTTAACCCCGTCCTCCTTACACGGCCACTGGTTTAAAATTCGTCAGAAATCGCATACAATCAACTACGAAAATACTCGTAGTTGGCGGTGCAGCCCAGATCATGTACTACGAGTATACTCGTAGGTTGGCAGGCAACGTGTTAATAACGTGTCATGGCGCGACGCCAATTATAACGCCGTGGTTATACACAGCATTATCAATAAACACTAGTGAATTGCAAAAGAATAATTGTATCACTATACATATTTGTTTATAACTCTAGTACAAATGAACATACATTGGTTAACTTAATATCTCAAGCATTCTTTGTCGGTCGATCGATGGGGCCATACTGAGAAAGGATCAGGTAGGTGTATTTGTGGGGAGGATATATAAGGTGGGCCACGAATTAATTAACATTTGAAAAAATCGTATAAAAAGTATTTGATAAGTTATAAAAATTGTTTATTTATAAGAAAGCTATTTAATTGGCTTTTTTTTAAGGTACATCATCTAAATGCACCGAAATTTTCAAATACTCGTCGACAAAGAGACCGCGAGATCGCTGACATCTCTTCGCTGATTTTTATTTTAGTTGACGTAGTGTGGTTTACGTTTAGTTGATATTTTAAAATTCTGCAAATAGCCCTATAAAAAGAAGTCTGCTGGAGATAGATTTGAACTTCTGGGTGGCCATGGAACGTCGCCTCGTCTAGAAATCAACTTTGCCGGAAACATGTCACTATCTTATTAAAACCGTGTTTTACGATTGTAGCCAGCAAATTCCAGTGACATCGGTCCCAAGAATCCCGTAACATGTTTGCACAGGATGTTAGATTCAAATGTTAACGAATTCTCGGCCCACCCTATACATATCTCTTTAGTATTTTGATAATGACATAGAAACAGTTTTTAAAGCGCGTGCTTTCAAAACCATTTCTATGTATTTCATCCAAGCCGCATCAACTCTTATCTTCAATCTCTAAAACGGTAAGTATTACGACTAGAGACCGAAGACGGAGCTGAGCTGACCAGACGTGTCACGTGTCTAGCTACCTCCTAAGGCGCATTTCTCGGCATATATATCTCCTTTCTATCACCCAGTCGGTAAACCTGAATTCTCACCTAACTGAGAACATCTTTACCTTCGACTCTTGACGTATCTGAATCAATTCTAATGCAGAAACCGGCTGCGTCGTGGACGACTTAACAGTTTGACTTCGACAAAGACTATAACTTTTTGTTAAGTTGACGTAGGTAGTAATGTAGGTAATCCCATCGGATTCAGAAACTAGGAGTACAGTGCGCATTCCATAACTACTACCCTGATGAATGGCATTAGTTACCGTACTCTGGGGAGACCCGAGTCATGTGACAGGTAATATCAGGTTACACTTTGCCGCGCTCACGCTTAATGTGTCACGTACGCTTAAGGATACATGTCACTCACGAAACTAAACTAACTAAAGAGGTACAATTGAGGTTAGAATGGTTAAAAATAAATACGTGAAATGTAAATCTGTTAAAAGTAAGATTGAGTTCGAATGAAAGTAAACACTCAGATAACAATGAAGATAACATGAAGATATACAACACTACGAGTACAGAAGACGCCGGTAGTATGTGTTTAGGTAGGACTGTGAATAGATTTTGTTAATGCAAACAACAAGTAAATGACGTTTGTCTCAAGCTAAGTATATTAGACTACACCCTTAGAAAGCTATGTAGCGTGTCCGATGAAAAGACTGGTGTAGCATATAAAGGCCATTATCAATCCTTAGATATGGGCTTATAATACGGGGTAATTCGACTAATGCTGCAAAATGGAACAGTAGCTGAAGCAGTGGTCTGCCTGCTTTCTACTGCACAGTGTTATGGGTTCAAATCTAAATGAAACAACACTTTGTGTGAACCACAAATTTAAGTTACGAGTCTGCGTGTTCGTTGTGTTCGTTTCAAGTATATTTGTAACGTAAAGTCTCCCGCGACACAGGAATAGCCATTCATTGCTAGTGCGGGAGCTGTCTTTTTTAAAAGAAAAAAAAAATGTTCAAACATTCATTGCACAAAAGAAATGTTTAAGAACAGTGAAGTACGTCCAATTGGCTTGGAAACTGTTATTAAAAAAGAAAACGTATTTTACTGACGTTGACCAGCATGTATGTTGTTGAAGTTCTTTGTTAGGAAGTTAAATTATTGAATAAGTAAACAAACTTTAGTCGTTTCTCTTCTCAGCGACCCGCGGCACAATCGTATCGTGTTGGAATGAATCGAAATCTCGAGTGTAAGAGGTTCCTTGTTGTTACAAAATGGGAGATTAATTAAAAAATAACTAAGACAAATAAGCTCAATTTATTTTAATATATAACATTTCGATCAAAGTGCTGATTGAGATTCGTTATGACCATTTAGATTTGTACTTGTCTTGCGCCTGTTTGGCGTAGTTCGGCGTGGTGGGCTTCGATGTTTGTGCATTCTTGCGAGCATTTTCTGCGTCCTTGTTACTTTGCTCGGCGCTAAGCTTGCCCTCTTTGTAGCCTTTATAAGCCGAATTTGCTATTTTAGAAGTAGCTCCGCTTTTTCTGAAGACGTCAGATCGTTTGACACGCCTATATGTAGTGGGATCTACCTCTGATTCATCAACGGCGTCTTTTATATCGTTCAATTGTCTGAAATTGAGTACCGCGTTACCAGGAATGCATCCACCTTCACAGTTGCATCCGAACAAGTCACATCTTCCTCTGCTACAGACCATTCCGGGGTGAACGCGTCCGTCGTTACACACATTTGCTTCGCAGATTCGCTGGTGCACACCAACGAGTTCTTTCTCAATGTTGTCAGCCGTTTGAGACTGAGGTTGGAACGGCGAACAGTCATCTGCGACTCATTGTATGGACGTTGGGTAACAACATTCTCCTCGGACAGTTCCGCTGCCAGTCGTCAGGGTGACAATGAGCGTCAATACCAGTGTTGCACCTCGCATGATGAAGGAGTGATTGGAGCTGGAACGATTGGTGTCTATAAGAGCGGCAGCTATCGAAGGTCGCACCGCCGATAACCCCTTTATCTTTTCGAATATATTGTAAACATACTATAAAAGATGCTCACATTTAAACTCGTTTCAAAGGCCCACCTTCGTGTGCGCGTGTTCAAATAATCTTTCAGCCTTGGATTGTGCGGTGACGAGTCAGTCAATTTGGCGACGATCATTTCAAAGCGATCACAAATGTTCTAGTGGACAGTAACAAGTTGATTAAAAGTATTCATAAAAATAATTAAATAGCCTTAGAAATATTAGCAGCCACGAGGCACAATATGGCATCACTATCTGATATCTCTTAAAGTACCAATAGACAATAACCGCTTAGTTAAAGTGTCACGAAACCAACGTCCAAGGTTTTAGCAACCTGTGAATGTCATTCAGTTGCATCGTGTTACGTTATCCGTATCTCTGGATAAACCCGCACGGTTTTACCCAGCAGCAGATAAGATTTTGTTTATGTTTAGGTTCATCAACGTCTCTTTATTCTTACTTTTATTAAGCCTTTAATGTTTACATTTGGATATTTACAAACAAACGTGATGTCAATTTAACTGCCTCGGTGGTGCAGCGGTAATGAATACGACTGCTATGCTTGAGGTCTCGGATTCGATTCCCGGGTCGGACCAAATGTTTGTATGATCTGTAATTATTTGTTTCGAAGTTTGGGTGTTTTCTATGTATTATATGTATGTTTTTACAAAAAAAAAGTATATAAGTATTCTATCAGTCAGTCTAGTTATCATAGCACAAGCTCTGCTTAGTTTCAAACAAGACGATGTTGGTGTTAAATGTCTGAAATATTTATTTATTATTATTATTTATTTATTTAATTTAAATAATCCGGTAGGCAACGCTGCCGGTGTAAAGGGGCCCGGCTATGTGCCATGGCACACACTAGTAGGTAAACTCGTTGCGCTAAGTTTAGTTTCAATAAAATTTGACTAATTTAAAAGGTATAAACAAAAACACCTAAATTAGAAATAAAATTAATGTCAAGAAAGAGAACCAACAACCAAAGAAAGCTTTTTATTTACTTATTTTTTTTAAAAAGACAACGCCTGCACTCGAAGCAACATAAATTCTGCGTCGCGAGGTACTTTACAAATATACAAGAAACGGACACATGGGTGTTCTTTGTGTCCGTTTTTTGTTGACTCGGAACAACAATTTGTGGATCACATAGTGTTGTCCCATGTGATGTTTGAACCCACAACACTCAGCGGAGTGGCGAACGTCGAAAGTTGCAGATAAAAGCACACGTCATTATTTTTTTGATACGTATACCTTAGATTAATGATATAAGACATACGCATTATCTCTTGGTATACTATTGATGGTGTCCGACCCTATATCTGCGGTAGCAGAAGTACTTTAATAATCATATCCTTGCACACAGCCGTCTGATCCCAAACTATGCGGAGCAACCATGACTGCTGAAACATATTTTAGAGGAACGGGTGTCATGACCCTCGGACACAAAGGGAGGATCCTTCGACCGGGCGAGCTAAATGTAAACTGCTGTTGGTATGCAAGTAAGAAAAGTGTGTAGATTTTTATTTACGATAACAGGTACACTACTCTTGCGGAGTAAGACGCAGGTAGCATAGAGTGAATATAGCCGCGCGACTTCCATCCCTGTTGCTGGGGCGCCGGAACAATACTGAATGACTGTCTTGAGGAAAACAACTAAGAATATGGGGGTAAGAGTTAAGACATGACATGGGTATAATATGCCATTTCTCTGTAAAATAGTAATGAACACCGAGTCAATGTGTGATTCAAACAAAATTATTAAAATTAAGTTGACACCTGAACTTCCCGATGAAGACTCTCTATCTGTCCTGTTTTTTATTTCTTTCTGTAATTCTTCAATCAACTCCTTCCTTTGTTTTTTGACAATATATTGCCGTTCTATTGTATCAGCTGTTCTTTTTCTTCTATATGGTTGACAAGCAAATTTTAAAGGAATGCAGCCTGCTTTCATGCGTATCTGTGACACTGATCCCATCAAATGATACTGCATATAGTTTGCCATATCATTCGGTAACTGAAATTTAAAGAAAACTATTATGTATTCTGTGATAAAACATAGAAAAAAATATGAAAGGTGAAACGTAACCTCAAGGTTTAAATATTGAACAGCGTTATAATTATAATGGATTGGGAACTATGTGGAATCTACAAATATAAGTAAATACTTACGTCAAAGTGATGTTCACAGAAATAAAGTTGAGTATTAGTTAAGATAGTAGGAATATTCCTTTTATATCACGTCTTGTAAGTTTAAGCCACTTATTTCGTATTGTTTTATCATAGGGAACGAATATAAATAACTTATCCGGGTTTTTTATAGTTGTATTAATACACAGAGGCACTGCACAACACCTATACGGTCTCGAACTCATATTTTAGAACTTTTGAAACAAACAATGCAAAATTAATACTGTAGCCGTCAATATTTACATTGAACGGAACGCCACAAGCGACGCCATTGACAGATTGAAGCGTTTTGGCGGCAACGAAAAAACTTTTAAAGTAAAATATATTTTCTTTAACATTGATTCCTCATTTTAATAAGAAATTTGATATATTATACATTGTGTATAATATTTATTTCTGAACCTGAAAAACCAGTTCTTCAAACTTTGTCATCATGCCTATTACAATACGTGTAGGATAATTACATAAAGGTTCCAAAATTACAACTCATTATAGTAAGTTCCTTTACATGTCTTGTAATTTTACTCGAATTTTATTATGTTTTGTATTACTATACGTTGATTTGCAATTATTCTCATATTTGTTTTGTAAAACAATTGTAATTTTACAAAAAAATTTAACAGTGTAGGTGACACTGCTGCCAAAAATGCAAGACTAGAACGATCCAGATGCGTTGAGGGACGAGAGACATATGTATATGAAATTCTATCACTGTAAACAAAAGAAAATTTTATTAAGTCAATATATAGGTTTTGTGGATTTCCAAAAGTATAAATATTCAAAGACAGTATATAATAGCTACGGATGTTGTAATAAAACGTTTTTGCCACAGTTCAAGGTCGATTTGAGCAGAAAAGCTTTAGGTCGGTTGCCAATAACATTGTTGAACATTCACAGGGATATCTCATCGGCTGCACTCTTAGGTGGGGATGAAACTTAGTGTCGGTCTTAACTTTCGAATTTAATACCGACACTAACTAATACAAACGGGAGGGCAGTTGATTATTTAATTTCTACGGGTACCTTCATTAGAATACTTTATTTAAGACAGTGACATTGCGGCTGTCCGGCTAGTCTTGAATACATATTTCAGTGATTAACAGTGTCCTCGTGCTAATAAAATGGCTTCATACCAGTCAGGTAAAATATAATTATTTATTTATATTAACATATAATAAATCCACGTAGGTTTTTTTTACAAACAACTCGCGTATTTAAAATATATCAAGTGTCATGGAGGATATTACAAACGACACAAATAACGCCCGTTTGTGGATCATTCAAAATTTTATCCCAATTTACAACACTGAGCGCAGTTGGAAACGGTGAAGTAGCTGTGGTATACCTCACAATTCTTCGGAAGCCAAGATAAACTTAAAGATACCGACGCAACCTTCAGTATCAGCAATCTTCGTGAGTCCGTTAGTTTTTCTTCTTCACCAACAAGAACAGCAATAACTACTATATAGATACGTTGTCGTTTCTAAGCAAACCTCGGCATACCTAAGAACTCTTCGCCATTTTTAAGCACAACTCTACATTCATTATTAGCCAGCGCTTGCACGCATGTATACCGAAGGTTCCGTAGCCGCGCCATCCGTGTAGTGATACTTATATAATTATTTAGTAGTTCCGTGGTGATTTATGGGTTCCCTCATCTTCGACTTGACCGACCTGTCGGTGTAGTGGTTTTCCTGGCTTGAATTTCGACTGACAACAGATATTGTATGGTGATCATGGTGATTTGTTTCGTGTCTGGGCGTACTTTATCAATGATATACGTGTATTTAGAAATATATCATTGTTCATCAGCAGTCTGATTGCCGTAGCCCAAGTTCTGCCTAGTTTGAGATGTGTCGTCCATTTGTAAAAGATGTTGAAAGCATATTTTTATAAAAACATATTCAAGTATGTTTAGCAGAAGTCTGGTTACCGTAGTACAGAAGTTAAGTTATTATCTAATTGTACCCTCCTGCCACGCTTCATTGTGACTCATACGTGCATTTATGAGTATTGAAGACCAAAACTGACTCGAAAAACAGACAAAGAAAATATGTGAAGCCAGTTGTTATATACAACTCGCTTCATATATTTTCAAAATTTGATCTAAATTAGTGCAGGACTATTTAAGTTGTAGTACACAAACCAACTTCTCATTTTTATATAATAGACTGGCTTTTCCTGCGGCTCGACCCGTGTGTATGTCGGTTACCGCCGTAAATATGTAGTAGCCTGCGTGTTACTCTTATTTATAAGCTATATTGCTAGAAAGATTTATAATCTGTTTAGTAGTTTTTACGGTAAACAGTAACAATTTTATTCATATTTAAATATGGGGAATCACAGGTAGGTAAAAATATCTTGGATGTTTGCAACGAACAAAAAATAACTTTGTAAAGGTTCTTTTTACTACGATTATCTTACTTCTAGCAAAAAATATATGAGGCATCCAAAATAAATATACAAAATATTCAACAGAAATATACATACAAGTTTATTTTTTACAACTGTGCTCGGCAAAATATGCAACTGGGAAACACAAGCCATCTGGTAACTAGTCCATCTAAAAAATTCTGCAACAGTAAGTTTAGAAAATTATTGAAAAATCACATAATAGCTATCTGTTAATTAGTACATTTTACTATTCTTAAAACATTTACCGTAAAACAAGGAAAACCAACAGAAAGTTGAACAGAAAATTAAAAAAAAAAACAAAAAATATAATGCAAACATAATAATAAAAAATATGAGTGTATGTGTACACTCGTATGGTAAGCCATACGAGTGTCATATTTAGTTAAACAATTATCGTACAGCTTTGGTTCAGTTGCACGGGTCTCGCGTTTACGCTTTGTTCGAGAAGTTCATAGTTTTGTTCAAATTTGAGGGTGGGCCACGAATTAGTTAACATTTGAAAAAAATATAAGAAGAACCGTTTGATATAGTATAAAATTGTTTATTTATAAGAAATCTAATTAAATGGAATTTATTTTTATAAAAATTACATCATCTAAATGACCACCGTTTCGACGTTTGCACTCTTCTAAACGAGCACGGAAATTTTCGAATACTCGTCGGCAGCGAGACCGTGAGATCGCCAAAATCTCTTCGCTGATTTCATCTTTTAGTTGACGTAGTGTATTTGGTTAGTTTATATAGATACGATTCTTCAAATAATCTCATAAAAAGAAGTCTGCTGGAGATAGATCTGAACTTCTTGGTGGCCATGGAATGTCGCTTCGTCTGGAAATCAGCTTTTCCGGAAACATATTTTTGACCAATGGCAGGGTCTCATTGGATAGGTGGCTCCATCTTGTTGACGCCATGTGTTACAATTGTAGGCAGCAAATTCCAGTAGCATCGGTCCCAAGAACTCCCGTAACCTGTTTGCGTGGGATGTTGGATTCAAATATTTCCGAATGCTTGGCCACCCTATATATTGACTACCCACTTTTGTTTTATGTTGGATAAAAACGCTCACTTAATTAATTTTCTTTTGTGTATGTTTTCTCAGTAAATGAATATTGTAAATTCCTTTGTGAAATACAAATTCTTTAACTGTAATTAACATTGTAATTCTCGTTTTCTTACAATCTTTAAAGTGTCTATTTGTAGGTAATTTAATATTTCTCATTGTCATCTTTTTGTATTTTCTTTTTACCTTACTTTTATTAGCTTCGCACGTATATTTAGTTGTTTGTCTGTATTAGACTTTTTTATTTGCTTTAATAAGATATTTCCTCTTCTCTAGACATGGATAAAATACATAAACTTGAGTTAGAAGTACTAGCACGCCAGAAGTTTATGAATGCAGTAATAGAAGAAGGCGATTCTCCTATACAACAACTCTTCCCTGGCGCTTCCATTTTTATCACTGGAGGAGGTCGTTTCCTTGGCAAACAGTTCATAGAAAAGATGATCAGGTGAGAAGATATTTTGGAATTCATGATCATGTGACACGGGCAAACCATTAACACCCTTAGTGGTCCACAACTAGATATAGATCTCTTCTTAGATTGGAAGTTTTCGCCTACAATGCTACGCTGGCCCAACGGGTTCGTATACAGTATTATTTCAAATTTGCCTCACAGTGCTCTCACGACACCCACGGGACATACAGCGGTGGTGACGATTTTCAACCATAATTACTCTGGATCGTGCCCTCGAGTAGGCCTAAAACCAGCGTCGTCGGGCTTATTTTTCGAGTTTCTATGTGACGGATTTTAACAAATGAGGTGTCGCCAGTCGTATCTCGACGAGCTCTATCTAACTATGTAGTAATTTTGAACGTAGGCGTAGATATTGACTAAATATACGCGAAACAACTTAAAAATGACTCTTCTTTTTATGCACAATTAGGAAGATAATGAAAAATTTTAGTAAACTACAATACGAAACACCAAAAACTATATGTCACCACATAGGTGACTCTCTTTCCGAAATCGTAAGACCAAAACGAATGGGATACGTTGAGAAACGAGGAAGATAGGTGAATTACAATGAAAAAAAAACCTGAAATTCAATGTGATCGTTTCCAGGACTTTGAGACTTGCGTGCTGAGTGGGGATCGAGAGTGTCGTTACAGTGAAGGAGAAACTCACGAGAGTATCGGTGACCACCGCCGATTAACGCTATTCTACTGTGGACACGAGCCTCAAAGCACGTGAGTATTGAGAAAACTGTTTTAGAATGTAATTTATTCAGCAAACCCGAATAAAGCAGTGATTGTATTGAGCTATCGTTGCTTGAAATTAAAACTTAAATAATTCACTACACGGGTGACGTAGGAAGTTTATTAAATGCATCTCGATGAGTCCTGTCTAAATATGTTAAAATTTCGGACTTAGGCGGGGACATTAACGAAATATACGCGAAAGAAGTTGAAAAATGACCCTTTTTTTATGCACTATTACGAATATAATGAAAAATTTTAGTAAATCTACAATACAAAACGCCAAACACTATATGTCATCACGTAGGTGACTCTCTTGCCGAAACTGTAAGACTAAAACGAACCGGATACGTTGAGAAACGAGGGAGATATGTGAGTTATAATCATCATTTTTACTTTGACAATACACACAAGTTTAGAGTTTTTACACTGAAAATCATACATGCTCAAAACGGTGTATAAAAGCGACCGTTGTTGTTAAAAAACATAGTTCTCACTGTTCCACATCGATTTGAGGCGAAAGGCGTTAGTTAGATTTTCAACAATAGTTACTCTGGATCGTGCCCTCGAGTAGGCATAAAAACCACCAGTTTCGGGCTTATTTTTCGAGTTTCTATGTGACGGATTTTACCAAATGAGGTGTCGCCAGACGCGTCTCGACGAGTTCTATCTAAATGTGTAACAATATTGAACGTAGGCGGGGACGTTGACGAAATATACGCGAAAGAAGTTGAAAAATGACCCTTTTTTTATGCACTATTACGAATATAATGAAAAATTTTAGTAAATCTACAATACAAAACACCAAACACTATATGTCATCACGTCGGTGACTTTCTTGCCGAAACTGTAAGTCTAAAACGAACCGGATACGTTGAGAAACGAGGGAGATATGTGAGTTATAATCATCATTTTTACTTTGACAATACACACAAGTTTAGAGTTTTTACACTGAAAATCTTACATGCTCAAAACGGTGTATAAAAGCGACCGTTGTTGTTAAAAAACATAGTTCTCACTGTTCCACATCGATTTAAGGCGAAAGGCGTTAGTTCGATTTTCAACAATAGTTACTCTGGATCGTGCCCTCGAGTAGGCATAAAAACCACCAGTTTCGGGCTTATTTTTCGAGTTTCTATGTGACGGATTTTAACAAATGAGGTGTCGCCAGACGCGTCTCGACGAGTTCTATCTAAATATGTAACAATATTGAACGTAGGCGCGGACGTTGACGAAATATACGCGAAAGAATTTGAAAAATGACCCTTTTTTATGCACTATTACGAATATAATGAAAAATTTTAGTAAATCTACAACACAAAACACCAAACACTATATGTCATCACGTAGGTGACTCTCTTGCCGAAACTGTAAGACTAAAACGAACCGGATACGCTGAGAAACGAGGGAGATATGTGAGTTAAAATCATCATTTTTACTTTGACAATACACACAAGTTTAGAGTTTTTACACTGAAAATCTTACATGCTCAAAACAGTGTATAAAAGCGACCGTTGTTGTTAAAAAACATAGTTCTCACTGTTCCACATCGATTTGAGGCGAAAGGCGTTGGTTAGATTTTCAACAATAGTTACTCTGGATCGTGCCCTCGAGTAGGCATAAAAACCACCAGTTTCGGGCTTATTTTTCGAGTTTCTATGTGACGGATTTTAACAAATGAGGTGTCGCCAGACGCGTCTCGACGAGTTCTATCTAAATGTGTAACAATATTGAACGTAGGCGGGGACGTTGACGAAATATACGCGAAAGAAGTTGAAAAATGACCCTTTTTTTATGCACTATTACGAATATAATGAAAAATTTTAGTAAATCTACAATACAAAACACCAAACACTATATGTCATCACGTCGGTGACTCTCTTGCCGAAACTGTAAGTCTAAAACGAACCGGATACGTTGAGAAACGAGGGAGATAAGTGAGTTATAATCATCATTTTTACTTTGACAATACACACAAGTTTAGAGTTTTTACACTGAAAATCATACATGCTCAAAACGGTGTATAAAAGCGACCGTTGTTGTTAAAAAACATAGTTCTCACCGTTCCACATCGATTTAAGGCGAAAGGCGTTAGATCGATTTTCAACAATAGTTACTCTGGATCGTGCCCTCGAGTAGGCATAAAAACCACCAGTTTCGGGCTTATTTTTCGAGTTTCTATGTGACGGATTTTAACAAATGAGGTGTCGCCAGACGCGTCTCGACGAGTTCTATCTAAATATGTAACAATATTGAACGTAGGCGGGGACGTTGACGAAATATACGCGAAAGAATTTGAAAAATGACCCTTTTTTATGCACTATTACGAATATAATGAAAAATTTTAGTAAATCTACAACACAAAACACCAAACACTATATGTCATCACGTAGGTGACTCTCTTGCCGAAACTGTAAGACACACTAGTAATAGTTATATAGTCTGTGGTGTAAATTCGCACCTTTTTCAATGTTTGTCTATTCCTTTTTATACTCTGTGGGCATCATTAAAAGACTGTTGTTGTACTATAAAACTTTTCATTAATTTCAAATAAATTCTACATAATCCAATAACTCTAACACAAACACTATATGTCATCACGTCGGTGACTCTCTTGCCGAAACTGTAAGACTAAAACGAACCGGATACGCTGAGAAACGAGGGAGATATGTGAGTTAAAATCATCATTTTTACTTTGACAATACACACAAGTTTAGAGTTTTTACACTGAAAATCTTACATGCTCAAAACAGTGTATAAAAGCGACCGTTGTTGTTAAAAAACATAGTTCTCACTGTTCCACATCGATTTGAGGCGAAAGGCGTTGGTTAGATTTTCAACAATAGTTACTCTGGATCGTGCCCTCGAGTAGGCATAAAAACCACCAGTTTCGAGCTTATTTTTCGAGTTTCTATGTGACGGATTTTAACAAATGAGGTGTCGCCAGACGCGTCTCGACGAGTTCTATCTAAATGTGTAACAATATTGAACGTAGGCGGGGACGTTGACGAAATATACGCGAAAGAAGTTGAAAAATGACCCTTTTTTTATGCACTATTACGAATATAATGAAAAATTTTAGTAAATCTACAATACAAAACACCAAACTGTTAAAATATTAGTTTCTATATTGTGCCTAATATACTAAGTAACACACTAGTAATAGTTATATAGTCTGTGGTGTAAATTCGCACCTTTTTCAATGTTTGTCTATTCCTTTTTATACTCTGTGGGCATCATTAAAAGACTGTTGTTGTACTATAAAACTTTTCATTAATTTCAAATAAATTCTACATAATCCAATAACTCTAACAGGTTATGGGCCCAGTATAGCCCTGATAATCGAAGTGAAAGTCAGTGAACATAAAATTACAGTGAAAATTGTGAAAATATCGCACGCCGGTAAAACATAACCTCAAAGTGACTGTTGGTTTTACGGATCGAAAACACTGAACATTACAAATATTGTGTCAAAAATGTCGTCAAGCAATCCTCTCGTAATGATCGAAAAGCTTACTGGTCGGGAAAACTATTCCACATGGAGATTTGCAGTCAAAACATATCTCCAACACGAAGACTTGTGGGACTGTGTTGAACCCGCGCCCGGTGACTCTGTCGACTCAAAACGCGACATAAAAGCAAAATCTAAGATCATCTTACTGGTGGACTCTGTAAACTACGTTCACATTCAAGATGCAAAGTCTGCAAAAGAAGTGTGGGACTGCTTGGCAAGTGCATTCGACGACTCGGGGCTAACACGCCGTGTGGGATTACTTAGAGATCTGTGTACAACAAATCTTACTGGATGTCTAAATGTCGAAGAATACGTGAGCAAAATTATGACCACGGCTCACAAGCTCCGGAACATCGGCTTTAAAGTAGATGACGAGTGGCTCGGGACACTGCTACTATCCGGTCTACCCGAAACATACAAGCCGATGATTATGGGTATAGAAAGCTCTGGTATGAAAATAACTGCTGACTCAGTTAAGTCAAAAATTCTACAAGATGTCAAAATATGTGAAAATGACTCATCTGCATTTGCCGCCAACCATAACTACAAGAATAAGGGTAACAAGAAACAACCTAGAAGAGGCCCGCGCTGCTACAACTGTAATAGATATGGCCATTTTTCTGCGGAGTGTAAGTCGAAATCTTCTAAAAAGAATCAAGAGAGTTCAAGTTATGCCGCTGCTTTCATAGCTTCAACACATAGCCTGGAACAAGATCCTTGGTATATAGACTCTGGCGCTTCTGTACATATGACCAAACATAGAAATCTATTACAACAGGAAAAGGAGCCACTTATCAAGACTATAAAGGTAGCAAATGACAAGTTATTATCAGTTCACAGTACTGGTCAGTTGACATTAGATGTGTGTAATGATAAAAAGCAGTACAACAAAATTCTGTTCCAAAATGTTTTGTATGTACCTGAACTGGCAACAAATCTACTATCAGTCAGTCAGATTATAAAGAATGGAGGTCAGGTAAAATTCAACAGTAAAGGCTGTTTAATATTTAATAAAAACAATGTTGTTGTTGCAAGGGCAAGCTTAATCAATAATATGTACAGGCTAGATATGAAAAGTGAACATGCATACATATCTGAAGTTGACAAGCAAGACATGTACCTCTGGCATCAACGCATGGGCCATCTGAATTTTGAAAGTCTGGAAAAATTAATAGATAACACTGAAGGTGTACAGTTGTCTAAGAAAAATAAGAATATTACATGTGTCACCTGCCTGCAAGGAAAACAAACTCGCTTACCTCTAAAACAAAGTGAAACCAGCACTACTAAAGTACTTCAGTTGGTACACTCCGACATCTGCGGTCCGATGGAGACTAGCTCGCTGAGTGGTGCAAGATACTTTATGACCCTAATTGATGACTACTCAAAGAAAGTTTTTGTTTATTTTCTACACAAGAAATCTGATGCATTTGAGAAATTTAAAGAATTCAAGAGCCAAGTGGAGAAACAACTAGAATGTAGTATAAAGTGTCTTCGCTCTGACAACGGTCTTGAATATATGAATGCAAATTTCTGTGAGTTCTTAAAAGCTGCCGGAATTGTTCATCAAACCACCACTCCATATACTCCAGAGCAAAATGGAGTTGCAGAACGCATGAACAGGACATTGGTTGAAAAAGCTAAGTGCTTGTTAATTGACGCCAAATTATCTAAAGGATACTGGGCTGAATCTATACACACTGCTGCTTATCTCATCAATAGATCTCCAATTAAGTCACTGAACTTCAAGACACCAGAAGAAATGTGGTCCGGAAGCAAACCAAATATCAGTCACTTAAGAATATTTGGGTGTGAAGCAATGATTCATCTTCCAAAAGAAAAAAGAAGAAAGTGGGACCCAAAAGCACAAAAAGCAATATTTATTGGCTATTGTGATAATACTAAAGGATTCAGATTTATTATTCCTGGCACCAAAACAGTAATCAAAAGTAGAGATGCAGTTTTTCTTGAAACAACTGTAGAGAGAAATTATGTTTCAGAGGTTTTGATACAGGACAGCACAATGTGTCACTCATCATCCGAATCAACTGATGATGACACATTTGAGAGCTCTAATGACACATTACAATCTGCCACTGCTGACTCTGATCAAGATCAAGGTACTGACAGTGACTACTCACCAAACCAAAAGGTTGAAATACCGTCTCACTCCAATATAACACTGAGACCAAGAAATAAAGAATTATTTTCAAAACAAAAAGATGATGAAGGAAAAGGTTACCTGTGCTGTAGTGAAGATATTCCTGTACCGCTGAACTATAGTGAGGCGATCTCATCACCTGATTCCGAAAAATGGAAATGTTCAATAGAAAAGGAACTAGAATCACATAAGCAAAATGGAACTTGGGTATTGGTAGAAAAGCCTAAAGATGCGAAGCCAATTGGATGCAAATGGGTTTTTCGAATCAAAGATGAACCAACAGGCCCTCGTTATAAAGCTCGTCTGTGTGCAAAAGGGTATGCACAAAAAGAGGGCATTGATTATGATGATACTTTTTCGCCAACAGTCAGGTATGACTCCATTAGAGTTTTATTGTCCATTGCAGCTCAAGAAAAGTTAGAAATAAGTCAATTTGATGTTACTACTGCTTTTCTGTATGGGGAGCTAAAGGAAAACATCCTGACGACAGCACCTGAGGGACTAGACTGCAATCCTAATATGGTATGTAAGCTTGTAAAATCATTATATGGGTTAAAACAGGCACCCAGGTGCTGGAACACTAAATTCAGCTCAGTTCTCAATAAGTTTGGTTTTGAGAAAAGCAGTGCAGATCAGTGTGTTTATATAGGAACAATAAATGGCTTCAAATGTTACCTGTGCCTGTATGTTGATGATGGACTTCTGTTCTGTAAAAGTAAATCTGCAATAATGGAAGCAATTAGTGAGTTGCAAAAGAACTTTGAAATAAAAGTATACTCTGTGCCAACTAACTTTGTTGGGATGCAAATTGAAAAGCACAATAATTTTATTTTTATTCATCAGTCCAAATACATTGATCAGTTGCTAAAGAAATTCAACATGCAGGATGCTAACCCTAACTGTATACCTGCTGATCCAAATGTGAAGTTGCAGAAGCCTGAGAATGTACTGAAGAAAGATTATCCTTACCGAGAAGCTGTAGGATCACTTGTACATGCAGCAACGGTGAGCAGACCTGATATAATGCTTGCTGTAAACCAGGTGAGTCGATACTTACATTCCCATGATGAACCCCACTGGAACGCTGTAAAGAAAATACTAAAATACCTGAAAGAGACAAAAAGTTATGGATTATGCTATAGATCTAACTGTGACAGCACGGATTTAACTGGATACAGCGATTCAGATTTTGCTAATGACTTGGAAAACAGACGCTCAACGACTGGCTATGTTTTTTTAAAAAGTGGAGCAGCTGTCACTTGGTCATCACAACGCCAGCCTACTGTGGCCTTATCCACGACAGAAGCCGAATTCATGGCTGCTTGTGCTGCAACTAAAGAGGCTATGTGGCTTAGACAGTTACTCAGTGATTTAGGTGTATTCAGACAAAAATCCGTGTGCATAAACATTGACAATCAGAGTGCAATAAACGTGATTAAAAACAGTGAATTTCATAAGCGATGTAAACACATAGATATTAAGTATAACTTTATAAAAGAAAAATATTATAATAATATAATCAGTCTGAACTATGTACACACTAATAATCAGTATGCTGATATGTTTACTAAAGCCTTGTCTAAAGACAAATTTATATTCATGAGAAATAGTATTGGAATGTCAAAACTAAATTAATTTGTATGTGTGTTGTAGAGTATTAGATAGATTACATTATTTAGAAGTCTAGTAAACTTCTGTTGAACTTTTGTTACTGTATAAAACCGATGAAAGGCTTGAATTTGGTAGGAGTGTTAAAATATTAGTTTCTATATTGTGCCTAATATACTAAGTAACACACTAGTAATAGTTATATAGTCTGTGGTGTAAATTCGCACCTTTTTCAATGTTTGTCTATTCCTTTTTATACTCTGTGGGCATCATTAAAAGACTGTTGTTGTACTATAAAACTTTTCATTAATTTCAAATAAATTCTACATAATCCAATAACTCTAACACAAACACTATATGTCATCACGTCGGTGACTCTCTTGCCGAAACTGTAAGTCTAAAACGAACCGGATACGTTGAGAAACGAGGGAGATAAGTGAGTTATAATCATCATTTTTACTTTGACAATACACACAAGTTTAGAGTTTTTACACTGAAAATCATACATGCTCAAAACGGTGTATAAAAGCGACCGTTGTTGTTAAAAAACATAGTTCTCACTGTTCCACATCGATTTAAGGCGAAAGGCGTTAGTTCGATTTTCAACAATAGTTACTCTGGATCGTGCCCTCGAGTAGGCATAAAAACCACCAGTTTCGGGCTTATTTTTCGAGTTTCTATGTGACGGATTTTAACAAATGAGGTGTCGCCAGACGCGTCTCGACGAGTTCTATCTAAATATGTAACAATATTGAACGTAGGCGGGGATGTTGACGAAATATACGCAAAAGAATTTGAAAAATGACCCTTTTTTTATGCACTATTACGAATATAATGAAAAATTTTAGTAAATCTACAATACAAAACACGAAACACTATATGTCATCACGTAGGTGACTCTCTTGCCGAAACTGTAAGACTAAAACGAACCGGATACATTGAGAAACGAGGGCGATATGTGAGTTACAATCATCATTTTTACTTTGACAATACACACAAGTTTAGAGTTTTTACACTGAAAATCTTACATGCTCAAAACAGTGTATAAAAGCGACCGTTGTCGTTAAAAAACATAGTTCTCACTGTTCCACATCGATTTGAGGCGAAAGGCGTTACTTCGATTTTCAACAATAGTTACTCTGGATCGTGCCCTCGAGTAGGCATAAAAACCACCAGTTTCGGGCTTATTTTTCGAGTTTCTATGTGACGGATTTTAATAAATGAGGTGTCGCCAGACGCGTCTCGACGAGTTCTATCAAAATATGTAACAATATTGAACGTAGGCGGGGACGTTGACGAAATATACGCGAAAGAATTTGAAAAATGACCCTTTTTTATGCACTATTACGAATATAATGAAAAATTTTAGTAAATCTACAACACAAAACACCAAACACTATATGTCGTCACGTAGGTGACTCTCTTGCCAAAACTGTGAGACTAAAACGAACCGGATACGTTGAGAAACGAGGGAGATATGTGAGTTACAATCATCATTTTTACTTTGACAATACACACAAGTTTAGAGTTTTAACACTGAAAATCTTACATGCGCAAAACTGTATAAAAGCGACCGTTGTTGTTAAAAAACATAGTTCTCACTGTTCCACATCGATTTGAGGCGAAAGGCGTTAGTTAGATTTTCAACAATAGTTACTCTGGATCGTGCCCTCGAGTAGGCATAAAAACCACCAGTTTCGGGCTTATTTTTCGAGTTTCTATGTGACGGATTTTAACAAATGAGGTGTCGCCAGACGCGTCTCGACGAGTTCTATCTAAATATGTATTATTATTGAACGTTACTTTGACAATACACACAAGTTTAGAGTTTTTACACTGAAAATCTTACATGCTCAAAACAGTGTATAAAAGCGACCGTTGTCGTTAAAAAACATAGTTCTCACTGTTCCACATCGATTTGAGGCGAAAGGCGTTACTTCGATTTTCAACAATAGTTACTCTGGATCGTGCCCTCGAGTAGGCATAAAAACCACCAGTTTCGGGTTTATTTTTCGAGTTTCTATGTGACGGATTTTAACAAATGAGGTGTCACCAGACGCGTCTCGACGAGTTCTATCAAAATATGTAACAACATTGAACGTAGGCGGGGACGTTGACGAAATATACGCGAAAGAAGTTGAAAAATGACCCTTTTTTTATGCACTATTACGAATATAATGAAAAATTTTAGTAAATCTACAATACAAAACACCAAACACTATATGTCATCACGTAGGTGACTCTCTTGCCGAAACTGTAAGACTAAAACGAACCGGATACGTTGAGAAACGAGGGAGATATGTGAGTTACAATCATCATTTTTACTTTGACAATACACACAAGTTTAGAGTTTTAACACTGAAAATCTTACATGCGCAAAACAGTGTATAAAAGCGACCGTTGTTGTTAAAAAACATAGTTCTCACTGTTCCACATCGATTTGAGGCGAAAGGCGTTAGTTAGATTTTCAACAATAGTTACTCTGGATCGTGCCCTCGAGTAGGCATAAAAACCACCAGTTTCGGGCTTATTTTTCGAGTTTCTATGTGACGGATTTTAACAAATGAGGTGTCGCCAGACGCGTCTCGACGAGTTCTATCTAAATATGTAACAATATTGAACGTAGGCGGGGATGTTGACGAAATATACGCAAAAGAATTTGAAAAATGACCCTTTTTTTATGCACTATTACGAATATAATGAAAAATTTTAGTAAATCTACAATACAAAACACCAAACACTATATGTCATCACGTAGGTGACTCTCTTGCCGAAACTGTAAGACTAAAACGAACCGGATACATTGAGAAACGAGGGCGATATGTGAGTTACAATCATCATTTTTACTTTGACAATACACACAAGTTTAGAGTTTTTACACTGAAAATCTTACATGCTCAAAACAGTGTATAAAAGCGACCGTTGTCGTTAAAAAACATAGTTCTCACTGTTCCACATCGATTTGAGGCGAAAGGCGTTACTTCGATTTTCAACAATAGTTACTCTGGATCGTGCCCTCGAGTAGGCATAAAAACCACCAGTTTCGGGCTTATTTTTCGAGTTTCTATGTGACGGATTTTAATAAATGAGGTGTCGCCAGACGCGTCTCGACGAGTTCTATCAAAATATGTAACAATATTGAACGTAGGCGGGGACGTTGACGAAATATACGCGAAAGAAGTTGAAAAATGACCCTTTTTTTATGCACTATTACGAATATAATAAAAATTTTAGTAAATCTACAATACAAAACACCAAACACTATATGTCATCACGTAGGTGACTCTCTTGCCAAAACTGTAAGACTAAAACGAACCGGATACGTTGAGAAACGAGGGAGATATGTGAGTTACAATCATCATTTTTACTTTGACAATACACACAAGTTTAGAGTTTTAACACTGAAAATCTTACATGCGCAAAACAGTGTATAAAAGCGACCGTTGTTGTTAAAAAACATAGTTCTCACTGTTCCACATCGATTTGAGGCGAAAGGCGTTAGTTAGATTTTCAACAATAGTTACTCTGGATCGTGCCCTCGAGTAGGCATAAAAACCACCAGTTTCGGGCTTATTTTTCGAGTTTCTATGTGACGGATTTTAACAAATGAGGTGTCGCCAGACGCGTCTCGACGAGTTCTATCTAAATATGTATTATTATTGAACGTTACTTTGACAATACACACAAGTTTAGAGTTTTTACACTGAAAATCTTACATGCTCAAAACAGTGTATAAAAGCGACCGTTGTCGTTAAAAAACATAGTTCTCACTGTTCCACATCGATTTGAGGCGAAAGGCGTTACTTCGATTTTCAACAATAGTTACTCTGGATCGTGCCCTCGAGTAGGCATAAAAACCACCAGTTTCGGGTTTATTTTTCGAGTTTCTATGTGACGGATTTTAACAAATGAGGTGTCACCAGACGCGTCTCGACGAGTTCTATCAAAATATGTAACAACATTGAACGTAGGCGGGGACGTTGACGAAATATACGCGAAAGAAGTTGAAAAATGACCCTTTTTTTATGCACTATTACGAATATAATGAAAAATTTTAGTAAATCTACAATACAAAACACCAAACACTATATGTCATCACGTAGGTGACTCTCTTGCCGAAACTGTAAGACTAAAACGAACCGGATACGTTGAGAAACGAGGGAGATATGTGAGTTACAATCATCATTTTTACTTTGACAATACACACAAGTTTAGAGTTTTAACACTGAAAATCTTACATGCGCAAAACAGTGTATAAAAGCGACCGTTGTTGTTAAAAAACATAGTTCTCACTGTTCCACATCGATTTGAGGCGAAAGGCGTTAGTTAGATTTTCAACAATAGTTACTCTGGATCGTGCCCTCGAGTAGGCATAAAAACCACCAGTTTCGGGCTTATTTTTCGAGTTTCTATGTGACGGATTTTAACAAATGAGGTGTCGCCAGACGCGTCTCGACGAGTTCTATCTAAATATGTATTATTATTGAACGTTACTTTGACAATACACACAAGTTTAGAGTTTTTACACTGAAAATCTTACATGCTCAAAACAGTGTATAAAAGCGACCGTTGTCGTTAAAAAACATAGTTCTCACTGTTCCACATCGATTTGAGGCGAAAGGCGTTAGTTCGATTTTCAACAATAGTTACTCTGGATCGTGCCCTCGAGTAGGCATAAAAACCACCAGTTTCGGGCTTATTTTTCGAGTTTCTATGTGACGGATTTTAACAAATGAGGTGTCGCCAGACGCGTCTTGACGAGTTCTATCAAAATATGTAACAACATTGAACGTAGGCGGGGACGTTGACGAAATATACGCGAAAGAAGTTGAAAAATGACCCTTTTTTTATGCACTATTACGAATATAATGAAAAATTTTAGTAAATCTACAATACAAAACACCAAACACTATATGTCATCACGTAGGTGACTCTCTTGCCGAAACTGTAAGACTAAAACGAACCGGATACGTTGAGAAACGAGGGAGATATGTGAGTTACAATCATCATTTTTACTTTGACAATACACACAAGTTTAGAGTTTTAACACTGAAAATCTTACATGCGCAAAACAGTGTATAAAAGCGACCGTTGTTGTTAAAAAACATAGTTCTCACTGTTCCACATCGATTTGAGGCGAAAGGCGTTAGTTAGATTTTCAACAATAGTTACTCTGGATCGTGCCCTCGAGTAGGCATAAAAACCACCAGTTTCGGGCTTATTTTTCGAGTTTCTATGTGACGGATTTTAACAAATGAGGTGTCGCCAGACGCGTCTCGACGAGTTCTATCTAAATATGTATTATTATTGAACGTTACTTTGACAATACACACAAGTTTAGAGTTTTTACACTGAAAATCTTACATGCTCAAAACAGTGTATAAAAGCGACCGTTGTCGTTAAAAAACATAGTTCTCACTGTTCCACATCGATTTGAGGCGAAAGGCGTTAGTTCGATTTTCAACAATAGTTACTCTGGATCGTGCCCTCGAGTAGGCATAAAAACCACCAGTTTCGGGCTTATTTTTCGAGTTTCTATGTGACGGATTTTAACAAATGAGGTGTCGCCAGACGCGTCTTGACGAGTTCTATCTAAATATGTAACAATATTGAACGTAGGCGGGGATGTTGACGAAATATACGCGAAAGAATTTGAAAAATGACCCTTTTTTATGCACTATTACGAATATAATGAAAAATTTTAGTAAATCTACAATACAAAACACCAAACACTATATGTCATCACGTAGGTGACTCTCTTGCCGAAACTGTAAGACTAAAACGAACCGGATACGTTGAGAAACGAGGGAGATATGTGAGTTACAATCATCATTTTTACTTTGACAATACACACAAGTTTAGAGTTTTAACACTGAAAATCTTACATGCTCAAAACAGTGTATAAAAGCGACCGTTGTTGTTAAAAACATAGTTCTCACTGTTCTACATCGATTTGAGGCGAAAGGCGTTAGTTCGATTTTCAACAATAGTTACTCTGGATCGTGCCCTCGAGTAGGCATAAAAACCACCAGTTTCGGGCTTATTTTTCGAGTTTCTATGTGACGAATTTTAACAAATGAGGTGTCGCCAGACGCGTCTCGACGAGTTCTATCTAAATATGTAACAATATTGAACGTAGGCGGGGACGTTGACGAAATATACGCGAAAGAATTTGAAAAATGACCCTTTTTTATGCACTATTACGAATATAATGAAAAATTTTAGTAAATCTACAACACAAAACACCAAACACTATATGTCGTCACGTAGGTGACTCTCTTGCCAAAACTGTGAGACTAAAACGAACCGGATACGTTGAGAAACGAGGGAGATATGTGAGTTACAATCATCATTTTTACTTTGACAATACACACAAGTTTAGAGTTTTTACACTGAAAATCTTACATGCTCAAAACAGTGTATAAAAGCGACCGTTGTTGTTAAAAAACATAGTTCTCACTGTTCCACATCGATTTGAGGCGAAAGGCGTTAGTTCGATTTTCAACAATAGTTACTCTGGATCGTGCCCTCGAGTAGGCATAAAAACCACCAGTTTCGGGCTTATTTTTCGAGTTTCTATGTGACGGATTTTAACAAATGAGGTGTCGCCAGACGCGTCTCGACGAGTTCTATCTAAATATGTAACAATATTGAACGTTACTTTGACAATACACACAAGTTTAGAGTTTTTACACTGAAAATCTTACATGCTCAAAACAGTGTATAAAAGCGACCGTTGTTGTTAAAAAACATAGTTCTCACTGTTCCACATCGATTTGAGGCGAAAGGCGTTAGTTCGATTTTCAACAATAATTACTCTGCATCGTGCCCTCGAGTAGGCATAAAAACGTTCGCTACCCCTGCCCTTGCCGCACGAGTGAGGAACTGGCGTATCCTGGAAGAGGTTGAGACGCTCTCAGACCATCTCTATCTCCGATTTGAGCTCTCCCGGACCCAGGACCCCAGTAGGGGTCACGTGGCGCGGCGTTCTTCTCGCTTTCCGCGGTGGGCTTTAGCCAAATTAAATAGGGACCTACTAGAGGAGGCAGCCATCGTTCACTCTTGGCTGTCTCCGCAGGTCCCGACCGAGGAGGTCGACATGGGGGCTGGTCGCTTCCGCGATGCCATTGCGCAGATCTGTGATGCGGCCATGCCCCGCATCCAAGGTTGCCGGCCTCCACGGAAGGAGGTTTACTGGTGGTCCCAGGAGTTGGCGGACCTCCGCGCGGCCTGTACTCGTGCCCGGAGGTCCTACACCCGTAGTCGGCGGCGACACCGCGAAGAAGGCGGGGAGGACCAGCTTCATGAAGAGTACCGAGAGGCGCGGAAAACTCTGAAGCTGGCCATAAGCCGCGCCAAAGAAATTAAGAGAAAGGAGATGCTGGAGGGTCTCGATCGTGACCCCTGGGGTCGCCCTTATCGTGCGGCGCGGCAAAAGCTCCGCACGTCGGGCCCCCCCCTTACAGACACACTCCAGCCCAGCTTCCTGCGGGAAGTGGTCGAGGGCCTTTTCCCGCAGCGGGTGGAACACACACCCCTCCGTCGATGGCCTTCATGGTCGGAGACGACGGGGGGAACGAGGACGATGTTCCGCCCGTCAGGGAATCGGAGGTAGGGGCGGTTGTTCTACGGATCCGCTCTAAGAACACCACCCCCGGGCCGGACGGGATACCTGCCCGAGTGCTGGCCCGAGCCCTCGAACACATGTCGGACCGCCTTAGGGAGGTCCTGGACGCTAGCTTGGCGTCCGGACGCTTCCCTGAGTGCTGGAAAAGCGGGAAGCTGGTCCTATTGAGGAAGCCAGGACGACCAGCCGAATCGGTAGCGGCCTATAGGCCCATCGTGTTGCTGGACGAGGCGGGTAAACTGTTTGAGAGGATACTCTCTGCCCGCATCGTCCGGCACCTCTGCGAGGTGGGCCCCGATCTGTCAGACGCCCAATTTGGTTTTCGGGCGGGGCATTCGACGGTCGATGCCGTGTTGCGCCTGAGGGCCGTTACCGAAGAGGCGGTGAGCTGTGGCGGCGTGTTATTGGCGGTGTCGTTGGACATCGCCAACGCATTTAATAGTCTGCCATTTAGCTGCATCAGGGAAGCACTCCACTACCATGGGGTGCCAAAGTACCTGAGGCGGCTTGTGGCAGACTATCTTGAGGAGCGTACCGTCATGTACGAAGACCGAGACGGTGTTCTGAGGCGGCGGCTCATGTCGTGCGGTGTTCCACAGGGGTCTGTCCTCGGACCACTCCTGTGGAATATGTGGAATATGGGATACGACTGGGCCCTTCGAGGTCGTCTTCCCCCCGGGCTGGGCGTAATTTGCTACGCAGATGACACATTGGTCACGGCCCGGGGAGCGAACTTTCAAGAGGCAGCGCGCCTGGCCACCACGGGTGTCTCTCTGGTGGTCGGGCGAATTGAGGCGCTGGGTTTGCGGGTGGCCCTGGACAAGACGGAGGCCCTTTTGTTCCATGGGCCCCGTCGTGGTCCACCCTCCGGCGCCTCCATCGTGGTCAATTCGGTCCTCGTACCGGTTCAGGCCCAGATGAAGTATCTGGGCCTGATCCTCGACGGCAGGTGGCTCTTCGACGAGCACTTCCGACAGCTTTCTCCAAAGCTGGTCGGCGCTGCTTCTGCCCTTGGGCGACTTTTGCCCAATCTGGGTGGAGCTAGCGTCGCGACGAGACGGCTATACACGGGGGTTGTCCGGTCAATGGCACTGTATGGTGCACCGGTGTGGGCGGCGGCTCTGACCGCCCAGAATAGGGCTCGCCTCTGGCGCCCTCAGAGGATATTGGCGGTTAGAGCCATACGCGGTTACCGCACCGTATCGACGGAGGCGGCGTGCGCCTTGGCCGGAACTCCCCCGTGGGATTTGGAGGCGGAAGTGCTCGCCGAAGTTTATCGGCGGACGGTTGATTTCCGGGCGGGTAGCGGCATACGGCCCCCGCCCGAAGAGATACGCGAGTGGCGAGAGGCCGCTCGTCGAGCCACGATGGCTCGTTGGTCGTCCCGGCTGGAGGCTCCACGTGCTGGCTTTGCCGCCGTGGAGGCTCTCCAGCCGGTCATCGCCGAGTGGGCAGGGCGGCAGCACGGGACCCTTTCCTTCCGACTGACGCAGGTCCTTTCCGGGCACGGTTGCTTCGGGAAGTATCTGCACTCGGTCGCCAGGAGGGAATTGAGACCCGCCTGTCACCACTGCGACTGCAGTGAGGACTCGGCTCAGCACACGCTAGCGGTTTGTTCCGCCTGGGCGGCGCAGCGTGGGGTCCTCACTGCAGTTATTGGAGGAGATCTCTCGCTACCGGCCGTAATACGCTCCATGGCCGGTAGCGACAGTTATTTTACCGCGGTCGCAACCTTCTGCGAAGACGTAATTTCGCGGAAGGAGGCGGCGGAGAAGGCCCGGGAGGACGATATCCACTCGGACCCAATTCGCCGCCGGCGAGCCAGGCGGCGGAGGTGCGCATACCAGCGCCTCATGCCGCCTTGAGTGTGGCCGCGGGTGGACGGGACGGGTTTTCCCCTCCATCCGCTACAATGGCCAGCCGCGAGGAGGCGACGTCCGCGTGTGCCGCACGTCGCCTAAAATAGAGAGTTTATCCGCAGATGGTGCCCGAGGTAGCGGGCAGGCGCTAGGAGGGATCTGGATGTCGTAATAGCAGCGGTTCCCGGGTCCTTCCTATCTCAGGCGCAGAGTGGCACACCGTGTGGTTTTAGTCGGTCCGATTCCGACACACCGCCCCGCCGTAAACCCCGGTGGGGTGACGGCCCGTGGGGGTTTCCACACGTTAAAAAAAAAAAAAAAAAAAGTTTAGGTTAGGTTTTTTTTTTTTTTTTATTATTACACCATAGACTTTAATGTCCATGCCTTTTAGTTTTAATGTAAGAATTCTTTAACATTATTATTTTAGCTCTTCTTTAACTGTATTTGTTTGTTTAGCCGGTGTTTTGGCTTTTACTATTGTGCGTGCTGTGAAGTTTCTTGTCTGCTTTGTTCTTTGCAGAGATGGATGGCCCGGTTCTTAATGGCCATTTTATTATTATTTTCTCTTATTTGGTGGTCATCGGCTCTATTGGCTTTTGTTATCGGTAGTGCCAATGCGCTCTGGTCGTTGTCAGTATAGTAGTTACATTTTTTGGTGTGTCTGGATATTGCCACAACGGCGTGGGACACACTGTTGTGGGTTTGCAGTGATTTTGTGGCTGTATTTATTATTATTACATTTTCTTTACTCTGGCTTTGGGCTTCGTGGATTGTGAGCATTTTTGAATTGTGTCCTGTGGCATAGCCCTTCGTTTTGAGGCTGTCCTTCTCCCTTTGTGTGTAGACCAGGTATAGAGTATCTGGAAGGGTACTGGGTATTTCAACCCCGGTGTAATTATACAGCTTCAAGGATCTTAAATTATTTGTGGATGTGTATATCCCGTCGTAGATGTCTTTGAGGGAGAATACTACATCCATCGGGCATCTATGCGTGCACATGAGTAGTTCATTTTGATCTGGTGTGTTTGTTGGTCTATTGTAGGACATTTGGAAGAGATTTTCTCTGTCAATAAATGGGAGTTGGTTGTTGTCTCCCAGTAGGACAAGCTTCTGGGCGCCTAGCATCCGCGTTATCATCACTATAGACCCAAAGTGGTTCATCAGCGCTTCGTCCACGATGAGACGTTCACACTGTCTGTGGTCTTGGTGTTTAATACCGTTTGCTAGAATGGAAGCGGCCGTGAATATTCGCTTGCCGGCATCGGCGCCTTTTCGCCTTATGACTTTCTCTTTTATATCCTTTTGAGACTCTGATGGGAAGGTGACTATGATGTCCTTTTTTGGGTCGAAGGTGTTTATAATCCAGGTGGTTTTTCCACTGCCGAGTACTCCGTTCACTATTGTGGTGTGCAGAGGCGCTTCCCATCTGTCTATAGGGTCGCTATTAGTGAGGTCCTCCGCTCTTTTTAGGATCTTTTCTTCGAGCCATATTTCGGTGTATTTGGCCATTACCACAATAGGATCGTTGGCTGCAGTCTCGAAGGCTATTTGTCCCAGATGTTTTGTACTGTTCCTCGTTTATTACAACGAAACCGGTTGTTTTGTTATAAGCGGCCATATGATATGTTAATGGTCTCCCTCTCTTGATCTCCCTGGTGTGGTTGTTGTAGATGGTTGCCTTCGCCTCCTCAAGTTT
This sequence comes from Hypercompe scribonia, assembly GCA_949316085.1. Classification (NCBI taxonomy): domain Eukaryota; kingdom Metazoa; phylum Arthropoda; class Insecta; order Lepidoptera; family Erebidae; genus Hypercompe; species Hypercompe scribonia. The sequence continues at coordinate 9,682,215 of OX438997.1, forward strand.
TACGTCAAGCAGACCTTCGCTTTTGTGGTGGTAGATGTGCAAAAGGTCTTGGCAGGCTGTTGTGTGTATTTTTACGATGCCCTCGGTAATTGCCTTGTACTCGAGGAAGGCGTTTATTATGTAGTCGGCAGGTGTTCTTCCATCTCTAAGGCTTGGTTCTTGGACCAGTCCTCTTTCTGCTTTCGTGCGGCTTTGTGGCGGTTGGTTTGATTTGGCCTGGTGGTGTGGCTTGGTGAATAAGTTAACCGCTTTTATTTGGTCTTCTAGTTGCTTTTCTTGCTTGGAGGTCCGGTGTATTGCCTTTCCCAGTGTGTTCATGAAGGGGAATATCTTTAATTCTGGATTTGATTGCCTCTTTCGACTGCATGTTGTTGTGGCTTCGTTCTTGATCCTGTCTTTCTTGCAGCCTTTGGGAACCGCTCGGTGTAATGTTAGTTGGTGGTGGTGGGCCGGATTGGCTGGTGTTTTGAGAGTTTTCATCCACTTTGTTGGTGATTTCTTGGTTTGGTTTTAGGAAGCTGAGGTCGTGTCCTCTGTTTTCGTAATCTACAATCTCGTGATGTTTTGAGGCTTCTACACATCCCAAGTACTCAGCTGCTTCGGCCTTGTCAAATCCCACTGTCATCGCATCCACGCTAATAATTTTCGGAGTAGTGGTTTCTTGGCTGTTTTTGGCTTTACAGGATAGTACTATGTTGGCTTGGGTGAATTGTGTTTCCTGGTCGGTTCTATTGAACAGCAGAATTGATTTATCCTTTGTTCGGATAAATCTGCAGGTCTTGTTTGCTATCACTAGTTCACCCAATGGTTCATAATTTTTGTATTTCCAGCTGGTTCTAGTAGTACTGCCCTTTATTAGTGCCGCCAATCCTGGTGAGATGGTTATTCTGTTTTTTGAGTCCACATAACAGAAGCTTATGCCAAGACGTTCTTTTGGTTTATTCATAAACAGGGCCACCCCTTTTGTTCTCAGGCATGGGGTGCCTCTTTCGGCGTCTGCCAGTAATTGCATTGCCTCTGTCTGTGGTCTAATTTCAGTGGTTCTGGTGTGGGTACTGCTGCTGGCTTGTGGGTATGTTATTATGTTCACTGTATTTTCCGAGCTTAAGTTTTCAGCGCTGTTTCTTTTTGCGGCTATTTTCAGGACTTTCTCCGCATATTTTAGAAATGTTGGTCTGGAGTCATCATTTGCCATTATTTCGTGTAAATTGTCTTTTGCCAATGTTTGGTTTAGGCCCATCTCCAGTTCAAATCTTTGACTATTGAAACGAGGGCAGTCTAACAATACGTGCCAGATGGATTCGCTTATTTCCGGGTCACATTCACAGCCTGGGCTGGATTTGATCTTAAATCTGTGAAGGTATTCAGCGATGCCACCGTGACCTGTCAGCGCCTGTACCTAGATTGGTGTCAATTTGGTTGTTCTTACCAGACGGTATGTTGTTTTGATGTCTGGTAGGAATTTCCTGGTGACTTCTCCGGTAGTAGAGGCGTTGTATCTGTCCTGCCAGTTCTGGATAGTTTCTTTCCTGATTTTTTGTTTTATAAATGAGATGGGGACCTTGTCCTAATTTTTTGTATCTGTTTTCAAACTCTCTGCCTTTTTCGCAAGTTCGTCGGCTCTTTCGTTGCCTGGAGTCCCTATGTGTGCCTTTATCCAGTACAAATTGATGGCTCTGCCTTCCTCTCTGATGCTTCTTATGTTCGACCTGATCTGTGTTGCTAGAGGTGTCAGGTCCACAGGGTTTGATATTATTTCCAGTGATGATCTGGAATCACTGTAGATGTTTATTGTAGGGTTTTAGCTGGTCTTCGCCTTTTCTACTGCCCTGTGTAGTGCATAGAGTTCTGTTTGGAAGACAGTGCAATAAGAACCCAGAGTGAATAGAGAATAGTGCTTCTCCTTTCCTTCTTCCCACCATGTTAGTGCAGCGCCTGTGTTACCCTCGTATTTGCTGCCATCTGTGTATATTTGAGGGTCGGTATTGTGATGGGTGGTGATGGTGGTTGGAGAAGATTCATCCACTATCTTATATTGTACCAAGATGTTGTTTGATGGATGATCTCTCTTTTGGTTTGGTAGTTTCCTCTCCAGGTCCTTTCCCGGTGGCACATATTCTGCAGACAGTCCTTTTTTTATTTTGTAGAGAGTAGCTATTTCTCGGACTCTAAGATCTAATGGTATGAGACCAGACAAAACTAGTGCCGATGTCAGGTTAGGTTAGTTAGGTCTAGGCGGTCGTTCTGCGGATTCGCTCTAAGAACACCGCCCCTGGGCCAGATGGGATACCTGCCCGAGTGCTGGCGCGAACTCTCGACCACATGTCGGATCGCCTCGGGGAAGTCCTAAACGCCAGCTTGGCGTCCGGGCGCTTTCCTGAGGGTTGGAACAGCGGGAAGCTGGTCCTACTACAGAAGCCGGGACGGCCGGCCGATTCAGTCGCGGCCTATAGGCCCATCGTGTTGCTGGACGAGGCGGGTAAATTGTTTGAGAGGATACTCTCTGCCCGCATCGTCCGGCACCTCTGCGAGGTGGGCCCCGATCTGCCGGACGCCCAATACGAGTTTCGAGCCGGGCGTTCGACAGTCGATGCTGTGTTACGCCTGAGGGCCGTGACTGAAGAGGCGGTGAGCTGTGGCGGCGTGCTGTTGGCGGTGTCGTTGGACATCGCCAACGCATTTAATAGTCTGCCATTTAGCTGCATCAGGGAAGCACTCCACTACCACGGGGTGCCAGAGTACCTGAGGCGGCTTGTGGCAGACTACCTTGAGGAGCGTACCGTCATGTACGAGGACCGAGATGGCATTCTGCGACGGCGGCTCATGTCGTGCGGTGTTCCACAGGGGTCTGTCCTCGGACCACTCCTGTGGAATATGGGATACGACTGGGCCCTTCGAGGTCGTCTTCCCCCCGGGCTGGGCGTAATTTGTTACGCCGATGACACATTGGTCACGGCCCGGGGGGCGAACTTTCAAGAGGCGGCGCGCCTGGCCACCGTGGGAGTCTCTTTGGTGGTCGGGCGCATTGAGGCGCTGGGTTTACGAGTGGCCCTAGACAAGACGGAGGCCCTTTTGTTCCATGGGCCCCGTCGTGGTCCACCACCCGGCGCCTCTATCGTAGTCAATTCGGTCCTCGTACCGGTTCAGGCCCAGATGAAATATCTGGGCCTGATCCTCGACGGCAGGTGGCTCTTCGACAAGCACTTCCGACAGCTTTCTCCAAAGCTGGTCGGCGCTGCTTCTGCCCTTGGGCGACTTTTGCCGAATTTGGGTGGAGCCAGCGTCGCGACGAGACGGCTATACACGGGGGTTGTCCGGTCAATGGCGCTGTATGGTGCACCGGTGTGGGCGGCGGCTCTGACCGCCCAGAATAGGGCTCGCCTCTGGCGCCCTCAGAGGATATTGGCGGTTAGAGCCATACGCGGCTACCGCACCGTATCGACGGAAGCGGCGTGCGCCTTGGCCGGAACTCCCCCGTGGGATTTGGAGGCGGAAGTGCTCGCCGAAGTTTATCGGCGGACAGCCGACTTCCGGGCGGGTAGCGGCATACGGCCCCCGCCCGAAGAGGTACGCGAGTGGCGTGAGGCCGCTCGTCGAGCCACAATGGCTCGTTGGTCGTCCCGGTTGGAGACTCCACGTGCTGGCTTTGCACTCGTGGAGGCTCTCCAGCCGGTCATCGCCGAGTGGGCGGGGCGGCAGCACGGGACCCTTTCCTTCCGACTGACGCAGGTTATTTCCGGGCACGGTTGCTTCGGGAAGTATCTGCACTCGGTCGCCAGGAGGGAATTGAGTCCCGCCTGTCACCACTGCGACTGCAGTGAGGACTCGGCTCAGCACACGCTGGCGGTTTGTTCCGCCTGGGCGGCGCAGCGTGGGGTCCTCACTGCAGCTATTGGATTAGATCTCTCGCTACCGGCCGTCATACGCTCCATGGCCGGTAGCGACAGTTGTTTTACCGCGGTCGCAACCTTCTGCGAAGACGTAATTTCGCGGAAGGAGGCGGCGGAGAAGGCCCGGGAGGACGATCTCCACTCGGACCCAATTCGCCGCCGGCGAGCCGGGCGGCGGAGGCGCGCATACCAGCGCCTCATGCCGCCTTGAGTGTGGCCACGGGTGGACGGGACGGGTTTTCCCCTCCATCCGCTATAGTGGCCAGCCGCGAGGAGGCGACGTCCGCGTGTGCCGTACGCCGCCTAAAAGGAGAGTTTATCCGCAGATGGTGCCCGCATGAGCGGGCAGGCGCTAGGAGGGATCTGGATGTCGTAATAACAGCTGTTCCCGGATCCCTCCTATGTCAGGCGCAGAGTGGCACACCGTGTGGTTTTAGTCGGTCCGATTCCGACACACCACCCCGCCGTAAACCCCGGTGGGGTGACGGCCCGAGGGGGTTTCCACACGTTAAAAAAAAAAAAAAAAAGGTTAGGTTAGGTTAGGTTAGGTTAGGTTAGGTTAGGTTAGGTTAGGTTAGGTTAGGTTCCAAACTGAATGGGGTGCTGGGCTAGAAAACCTCCACGTGGTGCACCCTGGTAACGTTGGCGATGGTGTTCATCACTGCCAACGGCTAATATTCTAGCACGAAGAGGAAACCATTTCTTCGGCAATTCGGCCGAGACTTGGTCCAACAGAGCGGGCGAGTTCGTCGGATCCTCTGTTGGTTCTTCGCTCTTCGGAGCATTGAGGAGGAAAACCTCGGTAAAAAATCACGATGGTGGGACCCTTTCAAGGGTCGAAGTTCCTCCGTTCAGCGGTGGGAAAAGTAAGACGGGCTCGGTGTGCACTTACACTGCCACCGAGCAGGCATCAGGAGACGTAGTCTCCCTGCCGCCGTCGACATATCGTAGTCCCGAGTTGGAGTCTCGCGACTCCAATCGGGAGCGAGGGTCTTGGCTTAGCTGCCCGGACTGCGAGGAAGAAAACCTCTATAAAAAATTACCCCGAATCCCGTGTTCTGGTGCGTGACCAGGGGATGCATGGCTGATGGGTAGTTCAGTCGTAAGCGCACTCCCAGCCGAGGCACCTGCGGACCCCTCGGTTGGGCATAAATTTACGCTTGCCTGGGTATTGGGGATCTCTGCCCGGGTCGACATTTATTCTCCCCATCTCGTGGGTTCAATAATGGAATTTCAAACAAACAAAAATAAAAACCTAAAAACTGTGGCAAGAAAGAAGGAGATAGATGGTGGGAAGCAAAAAAGGTCTGACGACTTCTCTTCCAACGACGAGGAAGCATTGGTTGGGATGCCTACCTCGGTGGGGCTCCCAGAAGTTATTATGACTGCTGGGAGCCGAAGAACATCGGAGCGATTACGTTCCAAGTCTACCGCGGGTGGAAGCTCTGGTGTGAGGACGGACGTGCTGGACTTTATGGAGACGGAGCTGTGTGACAGCCGAAAACGCGGACGCTCCAGGGATGAGGAGAGCGATACATCCCAGGAGATGCTACCTCCTAAGGTAGCAAGCAGCCGCAGAGGGAGGTCACGAACCCCGATCTCGGCCCCGTCAGGCTCCGTCTTCTGCAAGGCGGAAGCCTATAGACGGCTCAGGGCAGACGGCGAAATCTTGGCGGAGGAGGAGATTGCGGATCTCCTGCTAAAAATAAAGGAGCCGATGGTGGGGGATTCAGTTCCTCAAACACCATCGTCCATGCAGGAGAGAGCGAATGCGGCGGTGGCCATCATTCACAAAGTGGCCACCAAGTCGAGTAACCTTAAGGGCTCCTTTGTGAAAGCCCTTAAGGACTCCTCTTCCGCTATTGCGGGGGTCGTGGATACCCTCATCGGGGACGTGGCTCGGCTCCAGGCGGCCAACGATCGCCTGACGGGGCAAGTGGCTGAGCTCAGCGCTCAGTTCGCCCAATTCCGGGCGCATCGCCCGACAGAGGATCCGGTCACGTCCCCGTCTCAGTCTGCCCCCTCTTCCAGCCTCGGTGGCATTCCTGATGCCCATCTGCGCCAAATAACCGATGCAGTATGGCGCATGATGGACGGGCGTCTGGCTGGCCTGGAGGCAAGGCTACCACCAGCTCCTGTTGTCCGGCCGCCGCTTGCGGGCCATAAAGCGGGGGTTGCATCGGGGTCAGCATCGCTTCCCGTTGCGACCGGTCGCGTGTCCTACGCGGCGGCGGCAGCAGTTTCTGCTGCTCCTGCAACTGCTCCGAGGGCACGGCAGGCGGCCAAGGCAGCAGCCCGGACGCCCGCACCGAGGTCAGGGCCCAAAACAGCGGCAAGGACTGGGGCGGAGTTCCCTCCGCTCCCCACTCCAACCGCTGTATCTGGCACCTCAACAAGTGCTCCCTCCACATCTGCCCCTTCCACGGATGGTTGGCAGGTAGTCGGGGGGGCTAAGAAGTCCCGAAAGCGGGGTAAGAAGGCTGCACAAATAGCAGCCTCTACCCCGCAGGCGCCATCGGCTGCAGTGGCTGCCACAAAGACGCCGCGCAAACTACAGGCGCCTAAAAGCGCGGCCGTGGTAGTCACCGTGTCACCGGAGGCAGCTAGCAGCGGGCTGTCCTACGCGGCAATTTTCAAAAGGGCCCGGGACAGTCTCGCTCACGATTTCGGGACAGTAGGTGTCAGAATGCGCCTCGCCCAAACGGGAGCTCGAGTCCTCGAGTTCCCTGGGGCTGAAGATGCTAAGACGGCGGACACAATTGCCGAGAAGCTGCGAGGTATGTTTACGGCTACGGATGGTGTCAAGATCGCCAGGCCCACCAAGTGCGCAGAATTGCGCATTTCGGGCCTAGACGACTCCATAACGACCGAGGATGTCCGCGTTGCAGTAAGAGAGAGGACGGGTTGCAACGCGGACAACATTAGGGTCGGCACCATCCGCCCCGGTCCAGGAGGACTTGGCGCAGTGTGGGTCAGCTGTCCCGTAGCGTCGGCCAAAATGTTGGGCGACGCTGGCAGGCTGCTCATCGGTTTCGTGAGCGCTAGGATCACAGTCCTGGCGGCGAGACCGATGAGGTGTTACAAGTGCCTGGCATCGGGACACACACGCGCCAAGTGCGTTAGTTGTTTCGACTGCAGCGGGTTATGTTTCCGCTGCGGTCGACCGGGGCACAAGGCAGCTGAATGCTCTGCCGCCCCTCACTGCCCGGCGTGTGCGGCGGGTGACAAGCCCGCCAATCACCAAATTGGGCAGGGAGGCTGTAAACCTCCCTACAATTCTCGGCAAGCGTCGGGGGCTAGCCAATCGACCCAGGCTGCCTCTGATGTCGTCCGCATGTCGGCATCGTTGCCCATGGAGGAGGTTGTAGAGACGGTCGAGTAATGGCCCAAGTCTCCAACCTCCTGGTCCAGACGAACCTGAACCACTGTGCCGCGGCGCAGGACCTTTTCCTGCAAACCATGGCACAGTGGTCGATCGGTGTTGCCGTAGCCGCGGAACCCTATTATGTTCCTCCCCGTCCAAACTGGTTGGGTGACCGGGACGGTTCCGTGGCAGTCGTCGGCTCCACGGCGGCTCATTCTCCGCCCTTGTCGCTAAGAGACAAGGGCACTGGATATGTTGCTGCCGAGTGGGGGGGGATCACTGTATATGGTGTATACTTCTCCCCCAACCGGAGTTTGAACGACTTCGAGGTTTTCCTTAACAACTTGGAAACCGGACCATCTCTATATCCGATTTGAGCTCTCCCGCTCCCAGGGCCCCAGTAGGGGTCACGCGGCGCGGCGTTCTTCTCGCTTTCCGCGGTGGGCTATAGCCAAACTGAATAGGGACCTACTGGAGGAGGCAGCCATTATTCACTCTTGGCTGTCTCCGCAGGCTCCCATCGAGGAGGTCGACATGGGGGCTGGTCGTTTCCGCGATGCGATTACGCAAATCTGCGATGCGGCCATGCCCCGCATACGAGGTTGTCGGCCTCCACGGAGGGAAGTTTACTGGTGGTCCCAGGAGTTGGCGGACCTCCGCGCGGCCTGTACTCGTGCCCGGAGGTCCTACACTCGTGGTCGGCGGCGACACCGCGAAGAGGGCGGGGAAGACCAGCTTCATGAGGAGTACCGAGAGGCGCGGAAAACTCTGAAGCTGGCCATCAGCCGCGCCAAGGAAATTAAGCGTAAGGAGATGCTGGAGGGTCTCGATCGTGACCCCTGGGGTCGCCCTTATCGTGCGGCGCGACAAAAGCTCCGCACGTCGGGCCCCCCCCTTACAGAGACACTCCAGCCCAGCTTCCTGCGGGATGTGGTCGAGGGCCTTTTCCCGCAGCGGGTGGATCACACACCCCCGTCGATGGTCTTCATGGCCAGAGACGACGGGGGGAACGAGGACAATATTCCGCCCGTTAGAGAATCGGAGGTGGGGGCGGTTGTTCTACGGATTCGCTCTAAGAACACCGCCCCTGGGCCAGATGGGATACCTGCCCGAGTATTGGCACGATCCCTCGACCACATGTCGGACCGCCTCAGGGAGGTCTTGGACGCTAGCTTGTCGTCCGGACGCTTCCCTGAGTGCTGGAAAAGCGGGAAGCTGGTCCTATTAAGGAAGCCGGGACGGCTTACCGATTCGGTGGCGGCCTATAGGCCCATTGTGTTGCTGGACGAGGCGGGTAAACTGTTTGAGAGGATACTCTCTGCCCGCATCGTCCGGCACCTCTGCGAGGTGGGCCCCGATCTGTCGGACGCCCAATTTGGTTTTCGGGCGGGGCGTTCGACGGTCGATGCTGTGCTGCGCCTGAGGGCCGTTACCGAAGAGGCGGTGAGCTGTGGCGGCGTGCTGTTGGCGGTGTCGTTGGACATCGCCAACGCATTTAATAGTCTGCCATTTAGCTGCATCAGGGAAGCACTCCACTACCACGGGGTGCCCGAGTACCTGAGGCGGCTTGTGGCAGACTATCTTGAGGAGCGTACCGTCGTGTACGAGGACCGAGATGGTATTCTGAGGCGGCGGCCCATGTCGTGCGGTGTTCCACAGGGGTCCGTCCTCGGACCACTCCTGTGGAATATGGGATACGACTGGGCCCTTCGAGGTCGTCTTCCCCCCGGGCTGGGCGTAATTTGTTACGCCGATGACACATTGGTCACGGCCCGGGGGGCGAACTTTCAAGAGGCGGCGCGTCTGGCCACCGTGGGAGTCTCTTTGGTGGTCGGGCGCATTGAGGCGCTGGGTTTACGGGTGGCCCTAGATAAGACGGAAGCCCTTTTGTTTCATGGGCCCCGTCGTGGTCCACCCCCCGGTGCCTCTATCGTTGTCAATTCGGTCCTCGTACCGATTAAGGCCCAGATGAAGTATCTGGGCCTAATCCTCGACGGCAGGTGGCTCTTCGACGAGCACTTCCGACAGCTTACTCCAAAGCTGGTCGGCGCTGCTTCTGCTCTTGGGCGACTTCTGCCCAATTTGGGTGGAGCCAGCGTCGCGACGAGACGGTTATACACGGGGGTTGTTCGATCAATGGCGCTGTATGGTGCACCGGTGTGGGCGGCGGCTCTGACCGCCCAGAATAGGGCTCGTCTCTGGCGCCCTCAGAGGATATTGGCGGTTAGAGCCATACGCGGTTACCGCACCGTATCGACGGAGGCGGCGTGCGCCCTGGCCGGAACTCCCCCGTGGGATTTGGAGGCGGAAGTGCTCGCCGAAGTTTATCGGCGGACGGCTGACTTCCGGGCGGGTAGCGGCATACGGCCCCCGCCCGAGGAAATACGCGAGTGGCGTGAGGCCGCTCGTCGAGCCACGATGGCTCGTTGGTCATTCCGGTTGGAGACTCCACGTGCTGGCTTTGCCCTCGTGGAGGCTCTCCAGCCGGTCATCACCGAGTGGGCAGGACGGCAGCACGGGACCCTTTCCTTCCGACTGACGCAGGTCCTTTCCGGGCATGGTTGCTTCGGGAAGTATCTGCACTCGGTCGCCAGGAGGGAATTGAGTCCCGCCTGTTACCACTGCGACTGCAGTGAGGACTCGGCTCAGCACACGCTAGCGGTTTGTTCCGCCTGGGCGGCGCAGCGTGGGGTCCTCACTGCAGTTATTGGAGGAGATCTCTCGCTACCGGCCGTCATACGCTCCATGGCCGGTAGCGACAGTTGTTTTACCGCGGTCGCAACCTTCTGCGAAGACGTAATTTCGCGGAAGGAGGCGGCGGAGAAGGCCCGGGAGGACGATATCCACTCGGACCCAATTCGCCGCCGGCGAGCCGGGCGGCGGAGGCGCGCATACCAGCGCCTCATGCCGCCTTGAGTGTGGCCGCGGGTGGACGGGACGGGTTTTCCCCTCCACCCGCTATAATGGCCAGCCGCGAGGAGGCGACGTCCGCGTGTGCCGTACGTCGCCTATGTAGAGAGTTTATCCGCAGATGGTGCCCGCTTTGGCGGGCAGGCGCTAGGAGGGATCTGGATGTCGTAATAGCAGCGGTTCCCGGATCCCTCCTGTCTCAGGCGCAGAGTGGCACACCGTGTGGTTTTAGTCGGTCCGATTCCGACACACCACCCCGCCGTAAACCCCGGTGGGGTGACGGCCCGAGGGGGTTTCCACACGTTAAAAAAAAAAAAAAAAAAAAAAAAAAAAAAAAGGTTAGGTTAGGTTAGGTTAGGTTAGGTTTTTTTTTTTTTTTTTTTTTTTTTCTGTGTTTTTGACGTTATGTGTTATTACGTCATTTGAAAATTTTTTCAATTAGTGCTATGTGTTGTACGTGCCTTTATTTTCACGCACCTATATTTTTTTTTTTTTTTTTTTTTTTTTTTTTTTGTTTTTTTTTTTTTTGAGTACCATGCACTAATATTTATTTGACATGCAGCTTATTACAATTTTAAAAATAAGATGCAAAAATTATACAAGATTAATATAGGACCAAAGTTAACTTGAACATTTAATATAGTAAACTTAAAAATTTAATAGATAAGATGTAAAAATTATACAATATCAAACTTAGACTAACTTTAACTACCATTGACTACAATCTTGAGCCGTTTGTTCTGCCCGCAGCTCTCATGACTCGTGCTCCGTACCGAAGAAACCGGTCTCTGCTTGCCTCGTGCCTAACGAGCTCAGCCAGGTTGCATGTGCTGAGGTCGATCCCGAGGCTACTCTCACAGTCGTGACGTAGTGACATGTATCTGGGACAGTGTCTGATGAGATGTTCGACTGTCTCTATTGTCACGTCGTCACAGATGCACCGCGGGGAATCAGCAAGCTTGAACCGGTGCAGGTATTCTCTGACACCCCCGTGACCAGTAAGCAGTTGGGACCCCACATTGGTGTGGTTGCGGGTTCCAAATATCTTGAAGGCTTCTTGGACATCTTCAAGGAAGAGTTGAGTGGTTTTCCCGGTGGGAGACTCTTCGTATCTCAACTGCCACTCCTCAATCGTTGCTCTTCTGATGAGGTACCTGGCTCTGGACAACGGGAAGTCAGTGTACACAGGGGCTCTCTTGTCCTTTAGGGCTCCTTCTTTAGCCAACTCGTCAGCTCTCTCGTTGCCTGGTAATCCCGCATGTGCCTTGATCCACACCCACTGAACATCCCCTCCCTTCTCTTCTAGTTCGGTGAGCTGGTTCTTAATGTGGTTGGTGATTGGATGAAGGGAAGCTGGATCAGCCAGGGTCTCCAGTGCCGATCTTGAGTCGCTAAGGATGTACGTCTTCTTGTTATTGGAGTCTTTTTTCGCCATCGAGAGAGCTCGGGTGATGGCCACAAGCTCCGCCTGAAATACACTGCAGTGATCGGAGAGTCTGAAGCGGGCGTGCCCGATCTCCTGTCCTCCTCGCCATACTGTGACGCCCCCCCCGACATGACCCTCTATCTTGCTGCCATCCGTGTATATGTGGACCCTGTCTGGGTCCAGCTGGTCGAGTTCCTCCAGCGATGACACGCGCAGATGAGTCAACCCCCTTCTAAGAGCGGGATGGGGAAGAGCGAAAGGGCTGAGGCGCCTCTCCATTGTGTAGTCGGGCAGCGCAGACAGGGAGCGCCCCCTCCGAACCTCGTAGAGTTTGAGCTGTTCTTGTGCTCTCAGGTCCAGAGGGAGAATCCCCGACAGAACGGCTGCTGATGTGAAAGAGGTGGTCCGGTGAGCCTTTGCAATCAAGATTGCAAACTGTCTGGTGATTCTGTCCAGCACTACCCGATTGTACTTTTTCTTGGCGACTTCCGTCCAAACACTGGCTGCATACAGGACTGTAGGTTCAACCACAGCCCGGTATATAATTCGCAGCACATTAGAGTTTAGGCCCCATCCCGCCGAGGCCGTTCTCGCGACTCTTTTATAGAGTGCAACCGCTTTCCGATGTGCACCGGCCAAGTGTTCCCTGAAATTGAGCTGACTGTCGATGGTGAGTCCCAAGACCTTTAGGGAGTCTCTGTAATGTAGCTCAGTGCCATTTAAGGTTAGTTGCGGCGCAGTAGCTTTTAGTTTGCGCGTTGTGAAAATGGCCTGAGTCTTGTGGGCAGCGAAGCGCATCTTATATGCCTGCCCCCAGTCCGCAACAGTATCCAGCGCCCGCTGTGCGCTAAGTCGCACCTCCTCTGTGGTCCTTCCTGAGGCGACGACTAAGATGTCGTCGGCGAAAGCCTGAATGTGGGCTTTCAATTTTTCAGCCGCTCTCAGTAGTGGGTCGAGCTGCACGTTCCACAGGAGAGGACCGCAGGTGGATCCCTGTATGCATCCTTTGTTGGTTTCGCAGGTGACCGATTCTCCCGCATACTGCACGGTGACCTCCCTGTCGCTGAGGTAGCTCGAGAGCAGCCTCAGGGTTGAGGGTTCGGTCTTTTTGTTGAGGAGCTCTCCCATGACAGCAGGCCACCAGGCATTGTCAAAGGCCCCCTCGATATCGAGGGAGATGACGACTACCAGCTGCCTGTCGCTCCTGAGCCTTCGTATCATGTTGACGACGTCGTACAGGGCGTCTTCTGTACTGCGCTGCGGCATGAAGCCGTACTGTCTGGGGCTGAGCTTGGAGCCGCTACCCAGCTCCCAGAGGAGTCTGGTGGCAAATAACTTCTCGAGAACCTTCCCGAAAACCGGCAACAAGCCGATAGGTCTGTACGACTTTGGTTCATCGTATGTTTCTTTGCCCGGCTTGGGAACTATGCGGATAACCGCTCTCTTCCAAGCCCGCGGAAAGTAGCCCAATCTCAGACAAGCGTTGTATGTTGATAACAACAGCGCAGGCCTACTCAACATAACTCTCGAGCAGATGTCCGAGGTGAGTCCGTCACTGCCGCCCTCCGCTCTCGTTGTTCCTGGGTGTCCGTTTCCTTTAAGTCCGGGGGATAGAAGGTCTTAGTTAGAAGCCGCGCCGAAGCGAGGGCATCCAATGTAGCGCCGGGCGAGGTGGGGTCCCTCAAGGACTCATCCTGTTTAATTTCGCCACACACGCGGATGACTCTATATATCCCGTCCCACACGGATTCCTTCTCCTGTCTGCCGCAGAACTCTCTCCAGCTCCGGGTGATGGCCTCTTGGATAGCCTCCTTGTATTCCTTTTTTGCCTCCAGGTAGCGGTCAACGGCGAACTGTCTGCGCTCTGCGTTCGCGTTCTTGATCCTATTGCGCAGCCTGTTTGTAGAGGCCTTCTTCTCCTGCAGTTCATCCGTCCACCAGTGCGCCCCGAGACGTTTTTTCCTACCGGAGGAGGCAGGAGGCATCGCCGCTGTGCATGCATCACCAACAGAGTCGGTAATCGATGCTACCAGCTCCTCCAGTTCCTCCGCCCTTGAAGCTGCCTCCAGTAGGTCTGGGGTAAGGCCACGCCTGTCCAAGGCTTCTGCCAGCTCGCTGTCGAACTGTTCCCAGTCCGCCCCTTTGGTGTTGTACCGCTTGGTAGTCGGCTTAGGGGGCGCCACTGGCACGCCGTCGACCGCCACGCAGAAGGAAATCGGACGGTGGTCAGAGAGATCTGATAAGTCCGCGTCCACCTTCCAGCCCGCGATCCTCGGCGCAAGGCGGTCCGAAGCCATGGTGACGTCCACAATGCTGGTATAGTGGCGACCCAGTCTAAACGCTGAGAACGTGGGCTCGGTCCCCTCGTTGATTACCTGGGTTAGGTTAGGTTAGGTTAGGTTAGGTTAGGTTAGGTTAGGTTAGGTTAGGTTAGGTTAGGTTAGGTTAGGTTAGGTTAGGTTAGGTTAGGTTAGGTTAGGTTAGGTTAGGTTAGGTTAGGTTAGGTTAGGTTAGGTTAGGTTAGGTTAGGTTAGGTTAGGTTAGGTTAGGTTAGGTTAGGTTAGGTTAGGTTAGGTTAGGTTAGGTTAGGTTAGGTTAGGTTAGGTTAGGTTAGGTTAGGTTAGGTTAGGTTAGGTTAGGTTAGGTTAGGTTAGGTTAGGTTAGGTTAGGTTAGGTTAGGTTAGGTTAGGTTAGGTTAGGTTAGGTTAGGTTAGGTTAGGTTAGGTTAGGTTAGGTTAGGTTAGGTTAGGTTAGGTTAGGTTAGGTTAGGTTAGGTTAGGTTAGGTTAGGTTAGGTTAGGTTAGGTTAGGTTAGGTTAGGTTAGGTTAGGTTAGGTTAGGTTAGGTTAGGTTAGGTTAGGTTAGGTTAGGTTAGGTTAGGTTAGGTTAGGTTAGGTTAGGTTAGGTTAGGTTAGGTTAGGTTAGGTTAGGTTAGGTTAGGTTAGGTTAGGTTAGGTTAGGTTAGGTTAGGTTAGGTTAGGTTAGGTTAGGTTAGGTTAGGTTAGGTTAGGTTAGGTTAGGTTAGGTTAGGTTAGGTTAGGTTAGGTTAGGTTAGGTTAGGTTAGGTTAGGTTAGGTTAGGTTAGGTTAGGTTAGGTTAGGTTAGGTTAGGTTAGGTTAGGTTAGGTTAGGTTAGGTTAGGTTAGGTTAGGTTAGGTTAGGTTAGGTTAGGTTAGGTTAGGTTAGGTTAGGTTAGGTTAGGTTAGGTTAGGTTAGGTTAGGTTAGGTTAGGTTAGGTTAGGTTAGGTTAGGTTAGGTTAGGTTAGGTTAGGTTAGGTTAGGTTAGGTTAGGTTAGGTTAGGTTAGGTTAGGTTAGGTTAGGTTAGGTTAGGTTAGGTTAGGTTAGGTTAGGTTAGGTTAGGTTAGGTTAGGTTAGGTTAGGTTAGGTTAGGTTAGGTTAGGTTAGGTTAGGTTAGGTTAGGTTAGGTTAGGTTAGGTTAGGTTAGGTTAGGTTAGGTTAGGTTAGGTTAGGTTAGGTTAGGTTAGGTTAGGTTAGGTTAGGTTAGGTTAGGTTAGGTTAGGTTAGGTTAGGTTAGGTTAGGTTAGGTTAGGTTAGGTTAGGTTAGGTTAGGTTAGGTTAGGTTAGGTTAGGTTAGGTTAGGTTAGGTTAGGTTAGGTTAGGTTAGGTTAGGTTAGGTTAGGTTAGGTTAGGTTAGGTTAGGTTAGGTTAGGTTAGGTTAGGTTAGGTTAGGTTAGGTTAGGTTAGGTTAGGTTAGGTTAGGTTAGGTTAGGTTAGGTTAGGTTAGGTTAGGTTAGGTTAGGTTAGGTTAGGTTAGGTTAGGTTAGGTTAGGTTAGGTTAGGTTAGGTTAGGTTAGGTTAGGTTAGGTTAGGTTAGGTTAGGTTAGGTTAGGTTAGGTTAGGTTAGGTTAGGTTAGGTTAGGTTAGGTTAGGTTAGGTTAGGTTAGGTTAGGTTAGGTTAGGTTAGGTTAGGTTAGGTTAGGTTAGGTTAGGTTAGGTTAGGTTAGGTTAGGTTAGGTTAGGTTAGGTTAGGTTAGGTTAGGTTAGGTTAGGTTAGGTTAGGTTAGGTTAGGTTAGGTTAGGTTAGGTTAGGTTAGGTTAGGTTAGGTTAGGTTAGGTTAGGTTAGGTTAGGTTAGGTTAGGTTAGGTTAGGTTAGGTTAGGTTAGGTTAGGTTAGGTTAGGTTAGGTTAGGTTAGGTTAGGTTAGGTTAGGTTAGGTTAGGTTAGGTTAGGTTAGGTTAGGTTAGGTTAGGTTAGGTTAGGTTAGGTTAGGTTAGGTTAGGTTAGGTTAGGTTAGGTTAGGTTAGGTTAGGTTAGGTTAGGTTAGGTTAGGTTAGGTTAGGTTAGGTTAGGTTAGGTTAGGTTAGGTTAGGTTAGGTTAGGTTAGGTTAGGTTAGGTTAGGTTAGGTTAGGTTAGGTTAGGTTAGGTTAGGTTAGGTTAGGTTAGGTTAGGTTAGGTTAGGTTAGGTTAGGTTAGGTTAGGTTAGGTTAGGTTAGGTTAGGTTAGGTTAGGTTAGGTTAGGTTAGGTTAGGTTAGGTTAGGTTAGGTTAGGTTAGGTTAGGTTAGGTTAGGTTAGGTTAGGTTAGGTTAGGTTAGGTTAGGTTAGGTTAGGTTAGGTTAGGTTAGGTTAGGTTAGGTTAGGTTAGGTTAGGTTAGGTTAGGTTAGGTTAGGTTAGGTTAGGTTAGGTTAGGTTAGGTTAGGTTAGGTTAGGTTAGGTTAGGTTAGGTTAGGTTAGGTTAGGTTAGGTTAGGTTAGGTTAGGTTAGGTTAGGTTAGGTTAGGTTAGGTTAGGTTAGGTTAGGTTAGGTTAGGTTAGGTTAGGTTAGGTTAGGTTAGGTTAGGTTAGGTTAGGTTAGGTTAGGTTAGGTTAGGTTAGGTTAGGTTAGGTTAGGTTAGGTTAGGTTAGGTTAGGTTAGGTTAGGTTAGGTTAGGTTAGGTTAGGTTAGGTTAGGTTAGGTTAGGTTAGGTTAGGTTAGGTTAGGTTAGGTTAGGTTAGGTTAGGTTAGGTTAGGTTAGGTTAGGTTAGGTTAGGTTAGGTTAGGTTAGGTTAGGTTAGGTTAGGTTAGGTTAGGTTAGGTTAGGTTAGGTTAGGTTAGGTTAGGTTAGGTTAGGTTAGGTTAGGTTAGGTTAGGTTAGGTTAGGTTAGGTTAGGTTAGGTTAGGTTAGGTTAGGTTAGGTTAGGTTAGGTTAGGTTAGGTTAGGTTAGGTTAGGTTAGGTTAGGTTAGGTTAGGTTAGGTTAGGTTAGGTTAGGTTAGGTTAGGTTAGGTTAGGTTAGGTTAGGTTAGGTTAGGTTAGGTTAGGTTAGGTTAGGTTAGGTTAGGTTAGGTTAGGTTAGGTTAGGTTAGGTTAGGTTAGGTTAGGTTAGGTTAGGTTAGGTTAGGTTAGGTTAGGTTAGGTTAGGTTAGGTTAGGTTAGGTTAGGTTAGGTTAGGTTAGGTTAGGTTAGGTTAGGTTAGGTTAGGTTAGGTTAGGTTAGGTTAGGTTAGGTTAGGTTAGGTTAGGTTAGGTTAGGTTAGGTTAGGTTAGGTTAGGTTAGGTTAGGTTAGGTTAGGTTAGGTTAGGTTAGGTTAGGTTAGGTTAGGTTAGGTTAGGTTAGGTTAGGTTAGGTTAGGTTAGGTTAGGTTAGGTTAGGTTAGGTTAGGTTAGGTTAGGTTAGGTTAGGTTAGGTTAGGTTAGGTTAGGTTAGGTTAGGTTAGGTTAGGTTAGGTTAGGTTAGGTTAGGTTAGGTTAGGTTAGGTTAGGTTAGGTTAGGTTAGGTTAGGTTAGGTTAGGTTAGGTTAGGTTAGGTTAGGTTAGGTTAGGTTAGGTTAGGTTAGGTTAGGTTAGGTTAGGTTAGGTTAGGTTAGGTTAGGTTAGGTTAG
This sequence comes from Hypercompe scribonia, assembly GCA_949316085.1. Taxonomy (NCBI): domain Eukaryota; kingdom Metazoa; phylum Arthropoda; class Insecta; order Lepidoptera; family Erebidae; genus Hypercompe; species Hypercompe scribonia. The sequence goes on from OX438997.1 coordinate 9,699,624, forward strand.
GTTAGGTTAGGTTAGGTTAGGTTAGGTTAGGTTAGGTTAGGTTAGGTTAGGTTAGGTTAGGTTAGGTTAGGTTAGGTTAGGTTAGGTTAGGTTAGGTTAGGTTAGGTTAGGTTAGGTTAGGTTAGGTTAGGTTAGGTTAGGTTAGGTTAGGTTAGGTTAGGTTAGGTTAGGTTAGGTTAGGTTAGGTTAGGTTAGGTTAGGTTAGGTTAGGTTAGGTTAGGTTAGGTTAGGTTAGGTTAGGTTAGGTTAGGTTAGGTTAGGTTAGGTTAGGTTAGGTTAGGTTAGGTTAGGTTAGGTTAGGTTAGGTTAGGTTAGGTTAGGTTAGGTTAGGTTAGGTTAGGTTAGGTTAGGTTAGGTTAGGTTAGGTTAGGTTAGGTTAGGTTAGGTTAGGTTAGGTTAGGTTAGGTTAGGTTAGGTTAGGTTAGGTTAGGTTAGGTTAGGTTAGGTTAGGTTAGGTTAGGTTAGGTTAGGTTAGGTTAGGTTAGGTTAGGTTAGGTTAGGTTAGGTTAGGTTAGGTTAGGTTAGGTTAGGTTAGGTTAGGTTAGGTTAGGTTAGGTTAGGTTAGGTTAGGTTAGGTTAGGTTAGGTTAGGTTAGGTTAGGTTAGGTTAGGTTAGGTTAGGTTAGGTTAGGTTAGGTTAGGTTAGGTTAGGTTAGGTTAGGTTAGGTTAGGTTAGGTTAGGTTAGGTTAGGTTAGGTTAGGTTAGGTTAGGTTAGGTTAGGTTAGGTTAGGTTAGGTTAGGTTAGGTTAGGTTAGGTTAGGTTAGGTTAGGTTAGGTTAGGTTAGGTTAGGTTAGGTTAGGTTAGGTTAGGTTAGGTTAGGTTAGGTTAGGTTAGGTTAGGTTAGGTTAGGTTAGGTTAGGTTAGGTTAGGTTAGGTTAGGTTAGGTTAGGTTAGGTTAGGTTAGGTTAGGTTAGGTTAGGTTAGGTTAGGTTAGGTTAGGTTAGGTTAGGTTAGGTTAGGTTAGGTTAGGTTAGGTTAGGTTAGGTTAGGTTAGGTTAGGTTAGGTTAGGTTAGGTTAGGTTAGGTTAGGTTAGGTTAGGTTAGGTTAGGTTAGGTTAGGTTAGGTTAGGTTAGGTTAGGTTAGGTTAGGTTAGGTTAGGTTAGGTTAGGTTAGGTTAGGTTAGGTTAGGTTAGGTTAGGTTAGGTTAGGTTAGGTTAGGTTAGGTTAGGTTAGGTTAGGTTAGGTTAGGTTAGGTTAGGTTAGGTTAGGTTAGGTTAGGTTAGGTTAGGTTAGGTTAGGTTAGGTTAGGTTAGGTTAGGTTAGGTTAGGTTAGGTTAGGTTAGGTTAGGTTAGGTTAGGTTAGGTTAGGTTAGGTTAGGTTAGGTTAGGTTAGGTTAGGTTAGGTTAGGTTAGGTTAGGTTAGGTTAGGTTAGGTTAGGTTAGGTTAGGTTAGGTTAGGTTAGGTTAGGTTAGGTTAGGTTAGGTTAGGTTAGGTTAGGTTAGGTTAGGTTAGGTTAGGTTAGGTTAGGTTAGGTTAGGTTAGGTTAGGTTAGGTTAGGTTAGGTTAGGTTAGGTTAGGTTAGGTTAGGTTAGGTTAGGTTAGGTTAGGTTAGGTTAGGTTAGGTTAGGTTAGGTTAGGTTAGGTTAGGTTAGGTTAGGTTAGGTTAGGTTAGGTTAGGTTAGGTTAGGTTAGGTTAGGTTAGGTTAGGTTAGGTTAGGTTAGGTTAGGTTAGGTTAGGTTAGGTTAGGTTAGGTTAGGTTAGGTTAGGTTAGGTTAGGTTAGGTTAGGTTAGGTTAGGTTAGGTTAGGTTAGGTTAGGTTAGGTTAGGTTAGGTTAGGTTAGGTTAGGTTAGGTTAGGTTAGGTTAGGTTAGGTTAGGTTAGGTTAGGTTAGGTTAGGTTAGGTTAGGTTAGGTTAGGTTAGGTTAGGTTAGGTTAGGTTAGGTTAGGTTAGGTTAGGTTAGGTTAGGTTAGGTTAGGTTAGGTTAGGTTAGGTTAGGTTAGGTTAGGTTAGGTTAGGTTAGGTTAGGTTAGGTTAGGTTAGGTTAGGTTAGGTTAGGTTAGGTTAGGTTAGGTTAGGTTAGGTTAGGTTAGGTTAGGTTAGGTTAGGTTAGGTTAGGTTAGGTTAGGTTAGGTTAGGTTAGGTTAGGTTAGGTTAGGTTAGGTTAGGTTAGGTTAGGTTAGGTTAGGTTAGGTTAGGTTAGGTTAGGTTAGGTTAGGTTAGGTTAGGTTAGGTTA